>OX439472.1:7257925-9860774 GCA_949320105.2 Crepidodera aurea | reverse complement strand
TCACCAGAAATAAGAATCGAGGGATGTAATATCGGGAGACCTCGGAGGCCACCGCTCAACCGATAATTTTGTGGTCACTAACTCAATAACTAGACATTAACGCAATACATTTAAAACTGACTTGACATTTAACACTTCTGTCAAATTATTACTTTCCAAGGCACACTAATTATCAAATTTTGTGTATAGGCCAAAATAATGAAGAAATTAAAAATGCGAATTTTGTCGTGAAAATCGGTATATGGGGTTAAAATAATATTCTAAACAACTTTTTCCAATAAATTTTTTCGATATCTAAAAACAACGTTATTTGGGTAAGCAGTCGTGAGGTTGAAGAAAAGTGAATCCCTTTTTTTTTGTTCAAACGTTAGAGACGTTATCGGCTTTTCATCAGGAACTCTATAATGGTTTGCAAATGAATAAAACTTAGAACATTAAAACAATTATTAAACTTACGAAAGTGAGGTTAAAATTTAGTATAGCTTATCGCAAGCAATTAAAAATCATTATATTGATATGAGAACAACACAATGTAAAAATTGAATATAAAATCGTTATAAAACACTAATAAATTGAAAATTATGTGGAAAACCTTCTTTAAACAATTATTAAGGAACACGTTTTATTATAATAGAATTGACGATAAAAAATCACATTTAAGCTACATGGGCCAGCCTTGGCCAGTAACACTTGACAAATATTTGGCTGCACTTGGCCGCGGCCCCTAGGATTGGAGACCGAGGAATATTGGCTATCTACCCCTAGTGGAAAGTCAATATTGGCTAAGTATTGCCGAATATTGGCTAAATATTAGAACCCAATATTGGGCCAATATAGAAGTGTGAACATTTTGCAATATTGGTTAAATATTTCTTTACAATATTGGTTAAATATTTCTTTGCAATATTGGTTAAATATTTCTTTACAGTATTGGTTAAATATTTCTTTACAATATTGGTGAAATATTTCTTTACAATATTGGCACACTATTGAAATAAGCGTTTGTATTACCATCAATTGGTTAATATTGATAATTTATTTAAAAAAAACACATTATAAATCATTATTTTTTGTGTCATTATTTTTTCTCTCCCTGCGACCTCCATCGCGATCACTCGCCGTGGCTAAATTGCTCCCAACGTATTTTAATATCTTCTTGTCCGTAGATGAAGGGAACTTTTCTCGAATAGCTCCTAAAGATATATATTGCAACGTGGTTGAGATTGAGGTTATGTTTACTGGAGGGATCAAATTTAAAGTAATTATAATTAAGAGCGTACTTGCGTGCTACCACTGCTGCGATTCACTCACTTTTAACTAATTATATATTGTTTATTGTTCACTTACTTATATTCACTTACTTAGGTAACTTGAGCCAAAACAATTTCTTCCACAAATACAAAATGACTGCTTTGTGCTTTGTTCTCACAATCGCAAAATCGACCTTGCGACCCTTGTGTTAGGTACCTAGTTAAAAAGGTCCAGTCGGGCATTTGCGACGTTGCTGTCAGAGCTTTACAATTTTGATAAGAAGTAACTTATTTCCAAAGTATTGCAATAGTAGAAATTTCTAATTCTATAATTTCACTTAACACATATTTAAAAAAAAATAGTTGACGATTTTATTAATACTTTTAATTTTGACTCTATTTTGCATCTTTTGTATGTTATAAAATAAAACAAATTGGTTGTCATAGATAACAAAATGACTAGTTAATACATAAAATCTGCAACGCCAAAAGTAGAAAATTTATATTGGTATATTAGTATAAACAATATTGGGGCAATATTGTTTATAGCAATATTGGAAAACTAATATTAGAATAATATCGGCCCAATATTGGTATACCAATATTGGTTTAAAATCCACTGGCAATATTCGACCAATATTGTATAGTGATTGGCAATATTGTCCCAATTGAAATATATTGGGCCAATATTTAACCAATCTCTGGCCAATAATGATTTCTACTATACTGTATTTGAAAATCAAGAGAGAGTAAATTCCCAGAAATGTTTTGCAGTTATCAGTGTTAAAGGCAGTAAACCATAGACGTGCGTTTTCAAAATTAAATTAATATGGAAATAGAAATATTTAATTTGTTTTAGTTATTTATACCTAGATTACCAATTTTAGATAGATAAACATAATTCGTAAGTAGTAATTTAATTTGGGTAAAATGAAGAAAAAGTCAATATTATTTTAGGCATTTTGTTTTAGGCATATGTTTATTTACAAAATATGTATATAATATGTACAGATAATTACAATTATTTATAAATTAATATGAGGAGCTAAAAAAACAATTAAGTAGGTATATGAGAAAAAAAAAACCAACCGCAAGGATAAAATTTGACGAGCAACATGCAAAAAATACGACAATATTAAATCTTAAAAAATAAAAATCTAAAAATAAAATTAAAGTACATAAATTAATAATTTTAAAGTTATGGTTCCTCGCACTCTGTGTCAGAAGATTCACCATCTGATTCTAGAGAAATTACAATGGGCTCTATAGTAATATCAATTATGTTATCTAGCTCCCACATTTTTTTTTCTATTTCTGTAACGTGTCTAATACATTTTTGCCAATTTTCACTTGTTACTTCAGATATTGCCTTATTGAAGAGATTTTTAACATCTGATAATTTAAAAGTAGTGTTATTTCTGGCAACATAACCTTTAACTTGAGCCCATATTAATTCTATCGGATTCAGCTCACAATGGTAGGGTGGTAAACGAAGGATTTCAATTTCTCGTTTTTTGGCTATCTCCTCAATATTATATTTTTTATAATTTTGCTTATGTTTTTTAGCAATAGTTAACAATTCTGCCCTCAGCATTGTATTGTCAAAGGCTAAGTTTTTAGAAGATAACCATTTTGCAATTTCACCCTTTTTCCATTTAGTGGTTGGTAAAGGTTCAAGTAATCTGGAGTGGTAACTTGCATTGTCCATTACAATAACCGATCCTTTTGGTATGAATTGAAACATCTGTTCAAAATATTCCTCAAACACGTCTCCATTCATTTCTTCGTGATAATCAACGGTTTTTTTTGATTCAAATAAGAGTAAACCATTCTCAAAAAAACCGTTTGTACTGCCTATATGACAAATAATTAATCTTTTACCTTTTCCTATAGGTTCCTTAAAACCAGTAGTATATCCTTCTAGAAAAGCTTGATGGGATGATTTTATATTTTTGTCTTTCCAAACTCTTCCTACACAATGTCCTTCATTAACCCATGTTTCATCTAAATAATAAAGGTTTTTATTTTGAGCTTTAACTTGTTGTATTCTTCTGAGGTACTGTCTTCTCCAACATACAATTTCTTCAGAATCAATTAGCATTGAGTGTCTGCCCATTTTTTCAAATTTAAAGTTTAACTCATGTAACACTTTCCATAGTTTATCCCGGCTTATTGTGGGTAAATCAACATCATTCGTAATGGCTTGCAAAACTTTATCTAAAGTTGGTATTTGCTTGTTTATAAAAAATGAGTGAACAAGCTTACGAATAGCATTTTTAAAAAACTCGTCCACGTTGACTTTTAATAGTTTTGGTCTACCTGGTTTCGGCTTTGGTGAGGTTACTCCACCTGATTTTTCCTCCTTTAGAACTCTATATATTGTAGATTTTCCATATCCCATTGCCTTAGATGTTGTTTCAACTACACTGTCAATAGTGTTTGAGGGATTTTGATGTTTAAAATAGTGGTACACATTCACTACAGGACTCTTTTCATTGAGCGATAAATGGTCTAGTTTTAATTTTTTCACTGGCGTATACTCACAAACTGCTTCCATTTTTAGTCACTACTATTTGTCACGTTTATCGAAAATCAAATAACTGCATTTCTAGAAACTATTTAAGTCAAAATATCTGTCATTAGAAGCTGTTGCCATTCGCAGGTCGTTAAATAACAATTATCCCTTTCTATTCTGGTTACGCCTATGACGCACGTTAATCCTCTTAGGCCTACTGTAGTAACAATGAAAGATCATAAAATAATGTGATAGTCCAAGAAATTTAATAAATTTTGTATTGAAATTAACAAAAACAATTTAGAATGCATTACAAATATTGAAGTTTTATAGTTTTGCATACCGAATTACTTTTTATTCTGGGAATTTACTCTCTCTTGATTTTCAAATACAGTATAGGGACATAAACAATAATAATAATATTATAATCTAAATATTTTGCTTTGAAAAAATTACAGCCTATTTAAAACACGAAGAAGAACGTTTTCACCAAGTTTCATAAAAAAATAATTTTTGCGGGAGATAATAATTAAAGACAAAAAATACGGTTTTTTAACGATTTTCTCAATAATTCTGAGGAAAAAAAAACTTGCGCAATCGATAAATTATCCTTTTTTAACTCGGTGTGCTTTTTGTTCGTTGAAATGTCTACTTTTTGATGGTGTAAAAAAAATATACATTACTATGGTAAATGTTCTCAAAAAATGCAAATAAGAAACGAAGAAAAGTCCGAATTTCTTTTTTTTTTAAATCATCATGTACAATTTTGAGCTATTTATTTAAATTTATACTTTAATTACTCTTTTGTTTATCAATGTAACACGGAATCCTACATTTTTCGAGTAAATAAAGTATACATTTAAATAAATATCTCAAAATTGTACATGATGATTTAAAATAAGAAATTCGGAGTTTTCTTCGTTTCTTATTTGCATTTTTTGAGAATATTTACCATAGTAATGTATATTTTTTTACACCATCAAAAAGTAGAGATTTCAACGAACAAAAAGCCCACCGAGTTTTTTAAAAAAGCAGATATTTTGACGTGAGAATTTTCGATTGAAAATTAGACTGCTTTTTCGATATTAAGTCAAAATAAGGTTAAAAATAAATATTTTAAAATTACAGAGTGTTTGGGACATAAAAAAATTTTTTTTTTGTAAAAGATAAAAATAAAAAACCAAAAACTTGGCTATTTGAATTTTTCTCATAAATTTTGAGGTTATGTGAAAAAAGTGTAAATACAAAAGATCTTTTTATTACCTACAACTTTGCCATTTAATTTTTTTCCATAGGTCTTGTAGTTTTGCCGGAAATCGAAATAAACAGTTTTCTACCCTTAAAAACTTCCACTTCCCGACCCCAGAGCGCCAGTAAATTATTTTTCCTTTCATGTTTGTTATATTCTCTTCCTTTTCCAATGGGGTTCATCCTACTATTATTTTATTTGGTTTCAAAAATTATCTGCACTGGTAAAGCCCCTCTTCTCATTTTGACAACGCCAATTATAATTTTACTCAAAAATTAATGTTTATGGGCTCGTCCATACTCATCCGAATAAACGCAAGTTTTCAAATCGGAAAAAAACCGCCACATCGTTACAACTGAAAAAATGCATGTTAACATTCATAAGATGATGTTCAAGGAAAAGAATCATATTTCTGTTGTGTAATCTATTTTATGGATAAGCTGCAACATATAACGATGTGGCGGTTTTTTTCCGATTTGGAAAATTGCATTTATTCGGATGAATATGGACGAGCGTTATGTTGACACACCTTAACCAAGTGCTGTCAATCCATATAAGCAGTTGGTAACACTGTTCCTGTCAATACTCATGTCTAATGTCATTTGTTGTTAACATTGCCACATCGCCAGTTCTATTGTAATCATAAGTGTACCTCAATAATTGTTTAAAGAAGTTTTTCCACACAATTTTTAATTCATTAGTGTTTTATAACGATTTTACATTAAATTTTTACTTTGTGTTGTTCTCATATCAATATAATGCGTTTTAATTGCTTGCGATTGTAACCTCACTTTGGTAAGTTTAATAATTGTTTTAATGTTTGAAGTTTTATTTATTTGCAAATCATTGTAGAGTTCCTGATAAAGAGCCAATAATGTCTCGAAAGCATGAACAGAAAAAAGAGTTTCACTTCAACGCGTCAAAGCGTCGGCTAACCTCAGCTACTCTATATGTCTATATCGTTGGAAATTTGAAATATGAATATACAGGGTGTCCCCAAATTCGAATGCCAAGACTATAGAGGTAGGTATCATATTTTCGTAAATGTACCTTTTCCAAAATACAGGCAGGGTTTAAAGTTTTAAAATGAAAATGAAATCAAATTTTGGGTATTATTATTATCATCAGTAAACTACTTGTTTTAAAATGAATAGTTCTCCAGTTTGTTACAATGGCGTGCAGTAGTGGTCAAGGATTTTTTTTTTCACTTATAATTTAGCCGACACTAGAATAAATAATAATAAATTGTCTTTATTGGTACTTATAAATAAATGTACATTTTAAAATTTTAACTTCTACCAACATTCTTTAGTAGAACATTAATAACATTCTACCATGCTAAAATGAACCTTTTTCATATATCTTTAATGTTGTTTTCATTTATATACAATTCGCCATTCTCTTCTATCCAAAACTTCACTTTCCAATACCTCGCATTTATAAAAATGGTCTTTTACCGTCATCCTGGTTACCCCTCTACGAGCAACCACTTGTCCCAGTTAAAAATGACGGGGCCTTACCTTTCAACGTGCGATTTACCAGCACTGTCGAAAGGACAACTTGATCCGCATATCAGTGGGGCCACCCATCCACAGTCTACCCGCGGCAAGACGTGCTTAGCTGTTAGATAGATACTTACCAACCTTACGAATTGAGTTTCCTCGGTCTCCTTTTTCTTCTGCCAATGTGGGTTTCTGTGAGATCTATTTGATGTATTCTTTTTCTGGCTCTTTTCTACATATCCTAGTCAGCTTATTTTAAATTTATTTTATGTTAGGTAGAGACAACTTCAAGCTTTCTGTTTGCATGTACCCTCCATAAATATCTCAGCATTTTCCATTTCCATCTCAGCAATATTATAATATATATAATAAAATAAAATAAATATTTTAATTTCATTAATCTGCTAAATTTCTGATATAATTTTTTAAATTTTGCAAATTTGTTATATTTCGTTTGAGGTAAGTCATCACTACATTATACGTTCTTTTTTCTTTTGCATTCCAGATTGTGTTGTACATTTTTTAACTTGTCTTTTAATTTCATTTACTGGACTTTCATATTTATCTTTAAAATTTTTCCTTTTTTTTACATATAAAAGACCATTTTCTTTTTGTTCTTTCGCCATTTGCTGCATGTCTCTTTTTTATTTCTTCAAAATCCATTTTCGTATTTTCGTACTTTCCACATTATTTTTTTCCATCATAACTATTCATTTAAGAATATTTAAACTTTCTTAATCTATTATTTTGTAGCGATAAACAAAATATCCTTGAGCATTTCCTTTAAATATTTTTCTTATCACCGCCCTTGAACCAAAGTCCGGTCATGGCGTCTTTATCTTTATTAGTGTAATTTTGTGTTGCAAGCCATACTGTTACTTATATATGCAAGCTAATTTCTTTGCAATAAATTATTATTATAATATTATTATTAGTGATTTAAGATACACCTTGTTGAATTACATCATTACAGAACCTGAACTATGTTGGGATAATACCATTTTTATTTTATTGCTTGACCCGAAGAAAGTAGACAGCTTACTATTTTACTATATTTTCAATTATTTACTAGTACTACTTTGTGATTGTTAAATGATTTTAATTATTTATTTTATCTTCGATTTCTTGCATATTCGCACTTATTGACTAGTACTAAGTTAGACTAGCTTTATACTGTGTACATGTCATAGGGCAATAACATGTTTAGGATGCAGTATAAATGATTTCTATTCTTCTTCTATTTTGTTTATGATAAAATATGTATCCATTGCGTATTTATACAGGGTAGTCCTTAAGTAATTGTACATAGAAGGATGGTAGATTCCTTATTTTAAAATATTACGATTTGATCCAACTTGCTCTAATAAAATGTTGCTAACAAGGAACCTACAGGGTGTTAAAGGTTACAATTTAAGATTTATTTTTTGCAATAACTTTAGCGTGTTTTTGGATATGTATTCATAAAAATTTGGAACTGGAGGTTTTCGGGAACGAGAAATCATAATCTGGTACCTATTTCGATATAATGTGAGATACATTTTTTGGTCTTGAAGTTAGCGCTATTTTTGTAAAAGAATATTAAATCTACGTTATTTTAGCAGAAAAAATACTTGTTATTAACCTTAAAACTTAACGGTTTACGAGATAACCGCATTTTAGGTATCAGCTGCATGATTTTTCTGGTCCTGACACCATTCTTGCTGATTCTTATGTAAAATGATCTCCTGAATCCGAATATGAACTCAGTTTTCCCCCATCACCCACCGTTTGTTTTTTCATCCCTCCAAATTATGGAAATGTGATAAGAATATGAGGGTGGGCACCCCCCGAAAACGGTGGCTGATGGCGGAAAACTGAGGTCATTTCGGATTCAGGAGGTCATTTTAAATAAGAATCAGCAAGAATGGTGTCAGGGCCAGGAAAATTTTTTTTTGCAGACCAGTGTAATCATGCAGCTGATACCTAAAATGCGATTATCTCGTAAACCGTTAAGTTTTAAGGTTAATAACAAGTATGCTTTTTTTCCGCTAAAATAACGTAGATTTAATATTCTTTTACAAAAATAGCGTTAACTTAAAGATCAAGAAAGTTTATCGTACATTTATGCCACAAATGTGGCCTAACTAGCGCCCTCTACAAATTACATCGAAGTAGGTACCAGATTATGATTTTTCGTTCTCAAAAACCCCCAGTTCCAAATTTTTATGTATACATATCCAAATACGCTAAAGTTATTGCACAAAATAAATCTTAAAATTTAACCTTTAAAACCCTGTGTATTCCTTATTAGCATTATTTTATTAGAGCAAGTTGGTTCAAATTGTAATATTTTAAAGTGAGGAATCTACCATATTTTTACGTACAATTACTAAACTACCACCCTGTATACAGGGCCATGAGGAACTGTACATACGCCTACCTCGTGTTGAGGCCGCTATGGGGAATATGAAATGAAAAAGTGTCTGCTTCCATTGTTTAATAATATACAGGGAGAATTGTGAATTTTGACTGAAAGTTTTTGTTCATTATTTTTGAATGGTAAGTTCGATTTGTCTCATATTTTGATAAAACGTTACACTAGTACCACCTAATTAACTGATTTATTAAAACTAGAAAAAAATCAGGTTCGGGCTTAAAAAATTAGTTCGTAATGTTTACATAAAAATTTCACCCTGTATATGGTTTTTCAAAACTGTAATAAGGATTTTACAAAGTACACAAATAGACAACAAAAATGGCTTTTTTTTCCTCGAACTCAATTTCTAATAAATAAATCAAATTTTACTATAAATTAAGAGTTTAGAAAAATAACTTGTCTTGCGAAAATTTAATTTTTTTGTTCAAAAATGTAATTTTTCATCACTAGCACTACCACAGCAACAAAGAAATGGTTTATCAAGAAAATATAAATACACGACAAAAACTAATTGACAAAATTATTAGAAATGATTCCTTAACACTTAGGAAGTCAGTTAGACATTTGATCTTTGGACAAAGAAGTTGTATAGAAACAGGTGGATTTCTTTTCGGAAATCTTCTATAAATGTCAATAATTTTCCCTTTGGTATTCGTTATGTCGTTTTAGTTTTGTTGTGCTGTGATAATCTTGTCTTTTATTATTTGGATACAAGAAAAGTACAAACTTTCATTTTAAAGTTTTATTTGGAAGTCCACCAAAAAATGTTTATAGTATACATATTTAATAAATGTTATAATTAAAAACTAGGTTACAATAATAATTAATATTAAACTTAATGCTTAATTGCAATAATTTACTAACTAACTAATATAATATTTAGACATAAACTTAATTCTACAGGGTGATAAATATAATTAAATTATTATGCCTAACTATGGTACAGTGCTTTAAATTCTTTTATGTAATTGTCTATTCTTGTGTATTTTTAAATTTTCTTAAAAATGTAAATACATTTTTAAATTTTTAATGTTCTATTTATCTTTAATTTTAAAAAGATCAAACTGTTTTTTTTTTCTTCGAAACATAATTTTAAGAATTCGATAAAATGACAATACCGATGAATCGCTAAAGAAATATTATACAGGGCGATTCAAAACAGCTTTGAAAGCCGATTCTGGAAATTAACTAAAACCGTTGTATTATTAAAAACAGCACGAAAAGTAAATTTTTTTGAAATCTATGGTTCATTTTGCTAAACTTTAATTTATAGTCAAATTTGATTTATTTATTATAAATAGGGGAATCGTGTGGGGAACAAATAAACACGCCATTTTTGTTGTCAATTTGTGTACTTTGTAAGATCCTTATTAGAGTTTTCAAAAACCACATACAGGGTGAAATTTTTTATACAGGGTGTTTCATTACGAAGTGTCTATATTTGTTATACTACTGAGATACAGAGTGCTCTATTAATTTTGGTAATTTCTTTCTCGACTCTTAATTTATGAACCACACGGTATATTTTTTTCATATTTTACATAGGAACTTCCTTTAAGGTATCCAAGTATCAAAAGTTTACTTGACTGAAATAAATAGTAGAGAACAGCTACTTGAAATGATCCATGATGCTTGTACGGAATAATCGGGACGTAATTAGACAGTCTATTAGACAATATTTTAAAAAGAACACAGAAGTGTATCGAACAAAATGAAAGCCATTTTGGTCGGTACACTTCTGTGCTCTTTTTAAAATTAGTCGAGGCAATGAAGCACTAAAAATGCCCGAACCGGGGAAAAATTTCGGAGTGAACGGTTTGGAATGCGTTTTTTTGCATTGTCTTCCAAAATTTATTTGTAAAAAATGTGGCGACTTGGATTCCATGTCAAATCGGAAATTGCATTACTGCAGCCAAAAATGCATCAAAAAAATGCATTATTTGAGAGGCCTTTTGGCAAATTTAATAACTTTGTAAATAAGAGTCCGAATTGGCCCAAATCGGGTACCCAGGCGTTTTTGAGGTCGCTGATCACGATTATGATGTTCAAATTGGTCCCACGAACACCTGGAGCTCAGGAACCCCGATAAACGTCACCTTCGGGGGACTATCTCAAAATTCAAGCAGAGAAGTAGAGAAACTCGGTGCCCGAGGGTTTTTTGGGTCGCTGAATCCAAATACGGCATCGGCAAACACCCCCGAACACCTGGTGCACCTGAACGTGGACGTAGACGTCATCCCCGAGAATTTTCCAGAAAATATTGAAAAAAGCAAACCGAAAATCTCTATGGGGGCGTTTTTTGGGGTGCTAGATCCAAATGTCACGTCGAAAACGACCCCCGAACACCTGGTGCACCAGAACCTGGCCCTAAACGTCGTCTCCTAGGTTTTTCCAGACATAATCGAAAAAGATGAATCGAACATCGTGAAGGGGGTTTTTTGAGGCGCTAAATCCGAATTTCGTGTCGAAAACATCCCCCCGTGCACCTGGTGCATAAGAACCTGGCCCTAAACGTCGTCTTCGAGGTTTTTCCAGACATAATCGAAAAAGATGAATCGAACATCGTGAAGGGGGTTTTTTGAGGCGCTGAATCCGAATTTCGTGTCGAAAACGACCCCCCGAGCACCTGGTGCACCTGAACCTGGCCCTGAACGTCATCTTCGCGGCTTTTCCTGAAAATATCGACAAAAACGAACTGAAAATCGTTGAGGGGGGTTTTTGGGTCGCTGAAACCGGATTTCGTGTCGAAAACGACCCCCCGACTACCTGGTGCACCGGAACCTGGCCCTGACGTATTTAAAAAGTGGAGTTATTAATTGGTTATTAACAGGTAGATTGAATTGGATGTGAGTTCAATAAAAAGTTTTCAAACGACAATTACATAAATATTGGCTTTCTATTCATTATATTTCTTTCCTCGCATAATTTAACGACAATCACCAATTCCACATAGGTATTGCAGTATTGACGTCGGTCTCTAAGACATCAGGGTTGGTTGACATTCATGGAAATGACATCGATGTCAAGATAAAAGCACCCGTGCATCAGGTGTTGGGAAGGTAGTTTTCGGCGTGAAATTTCGCTTAAGCGGCCCAGAAACACCCCTACAATGGTTTTTTGTTTTGTTAGGAAAATTCTCGGAGATAACATCCGGGTTCGGGTGCACCAGGTGCCAGGGGGCTATTCGCCGATGCCACATTCGGATTCAGAGCCTCAAAAAGCCCCCCTTCACGATGTTCGGTTCATTCTTTTCGATCGTGTCAGAAAAAACCTCGGAGACAACATTCCGGACCGTGTCCAGGTGCACCAAAAACTCGGGGGGTCGTTTTCGACAAGAAATTCGGATTCAGCGCCTCAAAAAACCCCCCTCAACGATTTTCAGTTCGTTTTTGTCGATATTTTCAGGAAAAGCCGCGAAGATGACGTTCAGGGCCAGGTTCAGGTGCACCAGGTGCTCGGGGGGTCGTTTTCGACACGAATTTCGGATTCAGCGCCTCAAAAAACCCCCCTTCACGATGTTCGATTCATCTTTTTCGATTATGTCTGGAAAAACCTCGAAGACGACGTTTAGGGCCAGGTTCTTATGCACCAGGTGCTCGGGGTGTCGTTTTCGACACGAAATTCGGATTCAGCGCCTCAAAAAACCCCCTTCACGATGTTTGATTCATCTTTTTCGATTATGTCTGGAAAAACCTCGGAGACGACGTTTAGGGCCAGGTTCTGGTGCACCAGGTGCTCGGGGGGTCGTTTTCGACACGAATTTCGGATTCAGCGCCTCAAAAAACCCCCCTTCACGATGTTCGATTCATCTTTTTCGATTATGTCTGCAAAAACCTCGAAGACGACGTTTAGGGCCAGGTTCTCATGCACCAGGTGCTCGGGGGGTCGTTTTCGACACAAAATTCGGATTCAGCGCCTCAAAAAACCCCCTTCACGATGTTCGATTCATCTTTTTCGATTATGTCTGGAAAAACCTCGGCGACGACGTTTAGGGCCAGGTTCTGGTGCACCAGGTGTTCGGGGGTCGTTTTCGACGTTACATTTGGATCTAGCACCCCAAAAAACGCCCCCATAGAGATTTTCGGTTTGCTTTTGTCAATATTTTCTGGAAAATTCTCGGGGATGACGTCCACGTCCAGGTTCAGTGCACCAGGTGTTCGGGGGTGTTCGCCGATGCCGTATTTGGATTCAGCGACCCAAAAAACCCCCGGGCACCGAGTTTCTCTACTTCCCCGCTTGAATTTTGAGATAGTCCTCCGAAGATGACGTTTATCGGGGTTCCTGAGCTCCAGGTGTTCGTGGGGCCAATTTGAACATCATAATCGTGATCAGCGACCTCAAAAACTCCTGAGTACCCAACTAGGGCCAATTCTCTTATTTACAAAGTTATTAAATTTGCCAAAAGGCCTCTCAAATAATGCATTTTTGGCTGCAGTAATGCAATTTCCGATTTGTCATGGAATCCAAGTCGCCATATTTTTTACAAATAAATTTTGGAAGACAATGCAAAAAACCGCATTCTATTCCAAACCGTTCTCACTCCGAAATTTTTCCCCGGTATTTTGCTTCATTGCCTCGACTAAATATGTCTAACAGACTTTCTAATTACGTCCGGATTATTCCGCACAAGCATCATGGATCCTTTCAAGTAGCTGTTCTCTACTATTTATTTCAGTCGAGGAAACGTTTGATTTGAGGTACAACCAAACTAAATAATCAAGTGGTTTCCAATCAGGTGATCTGGGATGTCGGTTATGAGGTCCACCTCTACTTATCCACAAATTACCAAAGTTATTATTTAAAAAAATTCTGACGATTCGCTTACGGGGCACAATCGTGTTAAAAATACATTTACTTAATTTTTGCATTATTGTTTTATTAGTTATGAATGTAACAATTAGTTAATCTTCAAATGATTTTATACAGGGCGTTTATAAAAAATTAAATGCATGTTACCTGTTTTCCTAAATACGGACCTATAATTAGATATTTTTGATAGATTAGAGAAAAATGATTTCATCAAAAATTCTAAAAATTACAAATTTAGATCAAACATTAAAATCAGTTTTAAGAGTATTGTCTTATTTTATATTTAATACAGCATGCACCTTTTAAGTATCAACTAATGCTGTCAAAATACAAATACTCATCTCTTTGGATATTAAAACCACTTTATATCCAAAGAGAAGAGTATTTGAATTACCAAGCAACTATAGAAATGAACTGTCAAAATACGTTTTGTCAACTTTTCTTTATTTTATAAATTGAATTTAGAGCCATAAAAACAGCTTAAATATATTTAAAAAAATATCGATTAATCCAGTAAAGTCAACTACCGGAGCTTTTACCTTACTAAAAATTTAATAAATTTTCGACTCATGAGTAATAAATGAAATTGTTTATTGCAGGTGAAAAAAGGTTTAGAATCTCTTTATAAAAAAGTTGAAAAACATTTATCAGAAGAGGAGAATTTGTTGCAAGTAGTATGGAGAGCAATGCAAGAAGAATTTATTAGACAGTACAAAACGTTGGAAGATTTAATACATCAGTGTTATCCAGGATCCATGATAAGCCTAGAATTCACGATTGAAGACATTCTGACTTTCTTCTCGGACATTGCTCAATCCCACTAGAGTATTTTTATTTATTGAGAAAAATAAATAAAAGATAATGCGGCTGTTTTAGCTATAACATGTTTAAAAATGTATTATTTAACTGTAGTTGTTTCTTCAAGATTATTTAAGATTAGATTATATTTTGTATATTTTAATTATATACATGCAGGGTGTTTCCAGACTTCATGCAAAAAAGTTTAATACATTTTTTTGCATGAAGTTGTAATCATCCTGTATATACCATTTCATATCGTGATGTGAATATGCTTGCAAATATTTTCCGAAAATATATTTTACATCGTTCTGCAAAGTTACGTACGACCAAATTTATATTTTTATTTAAATGAGACAGTCGGTCAGTATATGTTTGATTAAATGGTTAATTTTGAGGTTTCCAAAAATATAGGATAAGTGATCCCAAGTAGCATTATAGTGACTGATATCGCAACTTCGATTGGGTGGCTATTACGTAATAATCACCAAATCTACCCCTACACAGTAAGAATAACTTCATTTTATGTAAAGTTTACAGCTGAGAATCGCTTAATAGTTTTATAATATTTTGGTGCCTCTAAACGTTATAAATACTAAGCGAGACTACCTCAAAGTTCCACAAACGTTAATGTGGAAAATAATAGTTACGGCCACTTAAATACCACTTAGAAGTGGCAGTGATCTTAAAGTGGTCATGATAGTTTTGGGAACCATTAATATACCTTTAAACTATGATTGCAGTAATTCTCGCCATGTTCCAAATACCGCTTGGAACCAAAATCACTTCAATGTTGTTGTTACCTTCAAAAATCACAATGAAGTAACCGTGGCATATTAGTGACCTGATTTCTACATTGTTCTTGCCCTTCTTCACTATAAAGAAAAAACTTTCAAGGTGTCGCAAATTACTTGGTGTTTAACCTTATCCAGAGTGCATTTGTGTTTAAAAATGGGTAACAACTTTCCTCTGCATCAGTGTCAATGTATTCTGTAATTGTTTCTCGAGTTTTAGAGCATCTTTATAGTTGGCCACTTAAATACCACTTAGAAGTGGCAGTGATCTTAAAGTGGTCGTGATAGTTTTGGGAACCATTAATATACCTTTAAAGTGATTATATGCTTGCAGTAATTCTCGCCACGTTTTTGCCACATTCATAAGTGATTTACACGTACCGCATGGAACCAAAGTCACTTTAAAATTGTTATTACCTTAAAAAATCACAATGAAGTAACCGTGGCATATTAGTGACCTGATTTTTATATTGTCCTTGCCCTTCTTTGTTAAAAAGAAGAAAACTTTCAAGGTGTTGCAAATTACTTGGTGTTTAACCTTATGTGTTTAAAAATTGGTAACAAGGAAACCTCGCAAAAAGAAGATTTTTCACAAAAATAACGTTTCCTCTGCATCAGTGTAAATGCATTCCTGTTAATTGTTTCTCGAGTTTTAGACCATCTTTATAGTTGGCGACTTAAATACCACTTAGAAGTGGCCGTGATCTTAAAATGGGCGTGATAGTTTTAGGAACCATCAATACACCTTTAAAGTGGCGCCACTTATATAATTGCAGTAATTCTCGCCACGTTTTTGCCACATTCATAAGTGATTTCCACATACCGCATGGAACCAAAGTCACTTTAAAGTTGTTATTAACTTAAAAAATCACAATGAAGTAACCGTGGCATATTAGTAACCTGATTTCTATATTGCCTTTGCCCTTCTTTATTATGAAGAAGAAAATTTTCAAGGTGTCGCAAGTTATTTGGTGTTTAATCTTATTCAGAATGCATTTGTGTTTAAAAATGGGTAACAACAAGAAACCTCGCAAAAAGACTTTTCAAAAAAATAACGTTTCCTCTGCATCAGTGTCAATGCATTCTATTAATTGTTTCTCGAGTTTTAGAACATCTTTATAGTTGGCCACTTAAATACCACTTACAAGTGGCATTGATCTTAAAGTGGGCGTGATAGTTTTGGGAAAGTGATTATATGCTTGCATTCATTCATAAGTGATTTCCACATGCCGCATGTAACCAAAGTCACTTTAAAGTTATTACCTTCAAAAATTACAATGAAGTAACCGTGGCATATTAGTGACCTGATTTCTACATTGTCCAATGGGTAACGAAGACTTAAAAAATAATGTTTCCTCTGCATCAGTGTCAATGCATTTTGCTAATTGTTTCTCGAGTTATAGAACATCTTTATAGTTTTCTAATTCTGAAAATTTCAAAATGCACTCAAACTGAGACCAATTTACTTCGGGGGGCACTTGATGGATTGTGCCTTAACGATTCTCTTTGTGAATAATTTCAATCATTTTCCCACTGGTCGGGAACCACACACAAACACCTTGTCTTTCTTTCGTCAATACAATTTTAAAAGTCATTTTAAATTCTAACCACCACAAACAGAAAAAAAGCAAACTTTAGAACTGCGAAACCTGTTGGATGTTGAATTTTAAGGTTTAAAGTAACAAAGCTAGGTGGCTGCGGCGTAACCGCCACTTTTAAGTGGTGAAAACAATTGTCGAGTTAGTTCCGCTTGCCACTGTATTGATGGCATAGTGGCATATTTTTAGTTTCTGCATCTTTAAATATACATTTTAGGTGGAAACCACTTTATAGTTTTATTTTATAAACGCAAACATATTTGCAGCCATTTTTGAGATCGCCATTAAGAAACACAGTCTGAAGCATCCAAGTATTTATTTTCCATGATGAAAAATTTACAGATTTCAACTTCTTTCTTAAATTACAAAGTATTCTAATAGGGCGTGCCCATATTTCTAGCCACAACACCTATTATTTGACGGTAAACTTTCAATCGTTCCAACTTTTTGTCTTTCAGTATTGTTAAACCAATATTCTTGTATTTCCATAACAATATAATAATTATACCTAATTATTATTCAGTACGTACCTACTTAGGTTACCAGTTATGTCAGGTTAGAGAAAAAGCAAGGAAAATGGAAAACAAGTGCAGTCAACGAAGTTTCGTGTTTAGTGTCAGCTACCACACCACCACGTAGCTGCCACCAAGAAAGTGTTCCCCATTTTAGTCACTGCCACGTTATAGAACCGTTTCTGTTACGTGGCAATACACTTTAAAGTTTCTAATGTTGTGGCCGCCACGTTCCGTCCACGAAAACATGCTACTTGGGATAGTCTATACAGTTATTTAAAAAAATCTTAAAAGTACATGGTAAGCAATGACTAATATACAGAAGAGACGAGATATTCAGAGGTTATTTAAAGTAGGAAGCAATGAAACCGAACAACAAATCTTTTGGGTTTTTAAAGGTCTGAACTATATTTTGGACTGATCAGTGTAAAATATTTTCAAATTTATTACTTTCTGCCTGTCTCACTTATAAAAATATAGATTTGATTTGACACAACTTTTCAGTCCACTATTGTTTTGGTTTTTATTTTTCCTTCCAAAAAATTTTCTTACACTTTTTCTTGACTAGGTACAGCTGAAGTTTAACAAATAAGAATTGTTAAATGAAATTGGAGCAGATTGCATGTTACGAAACAACGACGTACCGAAGTGACCTGAGATTTGGAATTACAAGAATGGCGTCTTCAACAGCGACGATGAAAATCTAATGTCAATCTTGACTTTGTTTTTTTTTACCCGTGAGGTGTAGAAATGCTTTTTTGCGCCTTTCTGAAAAAAAAACTATTGAAACATTAGTTTTTAGGTCTCTACTTTTATAGGTTCTTTTTTTATATTAAAATACCCCTTAAGGGGCATTTGTTAATATTACAATCTGATCACATAACGATCAGTGAGTAATTTTTGTCCTAAGTCTACTCACTAGTGTAC
The DNA here is from genome assembly GCA_949320105.2 of Crepidodera aurea. Taxonomy (NCBI): domain Eukaryota; kingdom Metazoa; phylum Arthropoda; class Insecta; order Coleoptera; family Chrysomelidae; genus Crepidodera; species Crepidodera aurea. The sequence continues at coordinate 9,842,404 of OX439472.1, read as the reverse complement.
TGTAGGTTCTGAAAAATTTTTTTTAAACCTTAACGTGTATTCACTACTACGCACTATGCTCTGCTTTTTTCTATCACTTACACTAACTCAAAGGGCTTCTTCCTTTTGAGTCTTCTTACTAGATCACTGTTGTCCAGGAGCTGAATGGCCTCGATATTCAAGTGTTGGTGGAGTTGATGTTCGTGACTTCTTGCAAATTTGTTAATTGTCTGGTTAACACTTTCGCTGCTACTTTGCGGTGGCGTATGTATCTCAGGTGCGGCAATAGGTTTTCGTTCAGTGGCGTAACTAGGATTTTTTTCAGGGGGGGCACGTAGGTGCAGACTTTTTGGGGACAATTTAAGGGGTCTTTGATCGATTTCGACTATTCTTCAGTCAGGCTACCCGAGTGGAGCTCCAATCATGAAAAAAACCATTTTGGGTTGCGGTGTAGATATAATGAGCCATTTATTGATTGAATGTTTATTTTGATGACATATTTGGTTTCAGCATCGATCTTACATAAATACATCAAACTTAGATTAATATAATTCTTCTATTTTTATCTGTACTGGCAAATCTGTCTACAACTAGATCTAAATCTAGATTTTTGGCAATTTTTTTCTCGACATACAAGATCGCGAGATCATGTAACCTGCAATCACTCATAGAATTTTGCAAATAATTTTTCACTCTTTTCATTGACGAGAAGGTCCTTTCGCACCCTGCACTCGATACCGGTATTGTTATTGCTATTATCGCAAGTTTAAAGGTCTCACCAAACGCATTTTTGTAAACATTTAACACATCAATAACTTTCATAAAACTGTCAACTTTCGCGTTTTTTTCGATTTCCCATACCTCAATGGTTTTTGGAAGAATTTTGAGCTCGGACTTAATGAATCAATGTCAAGATCATAATGGGTTGCTAAGGGCTTCAGCTCTTCGAAACCCAGAAAATCGGGGTTCTTAGGATCTAAACAACTGATCGAACTAATTATTTCACCGTTATTGCTAAACCTCGCCATCAATTCGTTCACGACTCTATCAAGAGTCGGGTAAAAAATATCTCCTTGGAGTCAACTTTCTCCCTTTCTAGGAACGGTAAATTTTCAGAAATTACAAATCTTTCAAGATTCCGTGGAATCTGACGGATTCGTTTTGAAGTTCTCGAATCGTTACAAGATTGATCCGAGTTTTCAGGTGTGGATATCAACGGGATATCGACATTATTTTCGTTGCAAATAAGAAGGCATTCTGTCCAGATGTCGTTAAAAGTATTGTTAGTGCAGTCGGCCCTCATATCTGACAGAGTCCTTATAAGGGAAGTTACAAGTGCACATCCTGATGCTATATTTGCATCTACGGATTGCAAGTAATCACTGGTCCCTTTAAACAGGGCAAGAAGCTGTGTATACATGCACAAATTGAAAACAAAGTTGAACTCGATTTGCAGAAGTAAACCTCGTGCCTCTGCGGATCTTGCAGGTTTTTCTAAAATGACTCTATGAAGTAATATTACAGAAAATAATTCTTTGACTGCTATACAAGCATGCACTTGAGCGGACCACCTGGTCAAAACAATTCTTTTGAGTTCAATACGCTGTTTTTTGGGCCGCATTTGATTTTGTATTTCCACAAACATTGAGTGGATTGCTGACCCTGATATGAAAACGTATAACATCTCCAATAGACCGAAGAATTCTTTAGCGGAGGGGGCATTTTGACAAACTTCTACTAATACAAGATTTAGCCGATGGTTGTAACAGTGGACGTATATTGCTTTTGGCACTTCATTTCCGAAAAGAGTTTGTACACCGCCAACTCGACCACTCATGACATTGGTTCCATCATAAGTTTGCGCTACACACTTTTGCATGTCAACTTTACATTGAGAGAATAATTGTTTGATGTACTCTAAGAAAGATACAGCATCCAATTTATGCGCAGGATGAAATCCTAAAAATCTCTCATATATCACGGTACCGAGACAAAACCGAACACATACAGAAACCTGTTCTGTTTTGCAAATGTCCTTCGATTCATCGGAAAGCACGGAAAAGTACTTGGAAGTCCGCAACTCGGTTCCTATTTTTTCCAAGACTAGATCTGACATAATTTTGAGCAAATCATTTTGTACAATTGGGCTCTGGTACTTAGCGTTTTGCGGTAATTTATCCAACTTTGTGGCTAATTCTGGATTATATTCTGACAAAAGGTTCTATAAGGCTCTATAAAATTTCCACGGTTCGCACTATCGACCCTCTCGTCATGTCCTCTTTGAGCGATTCCTTGAACAGCTGTGAACAGCAAACATTTAGCCAAAACTTTTATATAAGACCTATTTTCTGCAACTAATTTCCGATGAGCTTCGCTAATTTGGACACATACAAGTAGTTGATAATAGGGAATGCTAAAAAGATAAAAATTTCTAAGAAGTCGAGACTAAATTAATTCGGTTTTAATTGAATTGTTTATCTCATATTTCTGAGAAGTTGAATTGGGTATTTTTTCGCCGGTTTAATTTTATGCGAGAGAAAAAAATTTATTTGAGAAAGTCGTAACAAAATTTTACCCCTGGGGTGAGAAAAAACGAAGGGTGGCCATTTTATTGTGTTTTCAATAGGGATATTATAAAATTAGCGGCTAATATTGAGGTGGGGACCCGAGGGATTTACCTTTATTGTGTTATAATTAAAATGTGACGAAACTTTATGTTATATTATACAGGTAGAAATTTTGCGCTGGCTCATGTAAGTTTTATTTATTACTATTTTTATACCTAAATTGTTTGTTTTGGAATATATTGAATTGAAGTTCATTGCTAAGATTGCATTAATTGCTCATTTAATTTCTGAGAATAATTAATATTTTTTCGAGAGACCATTTTTTATTATTTATTATTTTAAATAAAAGACAGATTTTAATACATATTTTATTTATTTATATATATATTACATTATAGGCTTATATATTTGTTCTTTTAATAGTTGTGGATATTTATAAATCACTTCCATGGCTATACTGTAATTAATTGGACTAATTACTTTTATGGGCTCCATTATATTTATTGCTCCGCTGGTGACGTCCTCGCAGTGTTTAACACCAGACTGTAGAATTTTGAAAGTACTTGTAAAATGTTGATTTTTTAGTATTTCCAACATTTGTTTTATTAACGGTGAAATTCTCCATAATTCTGATAATGTACTGGCTCCAATAGTAATCCACGAATGACCGTCAGTAATCTTTAAAATGGGTCCATAAGATGATTTCTTAAGTTCCATTAAAAATCTTCTAATATCAATTATTTCATCATCGCTAGGAGACTCCATAAAATTGATAATTTGATCTTTATATGAAACAAACTCATCCCGTTCTTCTTCTGTAAATATTAGCGAGATGTCTGTCTTTCCTGATAAAACAACACATGGAATAAAATTTAACTCAGCACAATTGCCACATACTTTGACTTTGATTTGTTTAAAAAAAACACTAAGTTCGCTCTCATTTTTATATCATAAAAAGTGGTGGGGGAGAATAGCTTTAGATTCTATAAATAACTTATGACATCAGATTCTATAAATAACTTCTCCCACCACCCTTTATAAGCATATTTAAAAGAGTATCAATTTACAAAACCTCAGATTCTAAATACACATTTACAAAAATGTCTGACATAGAGTTTAGTGATGAAGAACCTTCTATCGATATTATTTCTGATAATGAAATCGAAACAGATTCTCAGGAATATAAAACTTATTCAATTTTTCAAATAAAAACCCAAGATTTTTTCTTCAACCAACCAAATGAAGCGGTGTGTGTTTCTCAGTATTTTTATAGTATAAATTTCGAAAAAATATGTTTGTGTTGTTTTTTTGAAAAGGCCAGAGACTCAACGGAAAATATTCCGTGTGAAACAATTTCCCAACATTTCACCGGATTGATTAGACTAGTGAAAGACAAATGTTATTATTGTGATCAGTGTGAAGGACCAATGTTTGTTTATTGCTTATCCAAATTTTGTACAAATTGTAATAGTTTTAACCATTGTTGATAATTTTTCATCATTAACCAGAATTGTGAAAAAATATTTTTAATGGAATTCTATAATAATAAAAAAATACATATATTTTTTTTTTTTCTTTTTTTTTTTCGGAGGTGAAGAAAACCCTTTATGGGGAGGTTATGAGTCAAAAAAGCTCAAGGTCTACTGTGAGACTCTCCTTCAAGGCATACTCACTAAAAACTTCACCCCCCTCTTGAACGCCCTAGATTTTTCGTTTGCTATACATCTCGGGGTCGTTCATTACGATCACCCCCAGATCTGACGATACACTATAATACGAATTAAATTAAAAATATAACATTTTTATTTACTGAATACTTACAAACTAGTAGGTTCGCTGTAAAAGTATTATAATTAATGTATGTTTGTTTTTGGTTTTAATTACTTACGCATTCGGTCTAACGAGGCACCCTATAAAAAAATTTTTAAACATAAAAAATTTATAAACGCTTTTATACTCACATCTATTTTTTATTACCACAAATGGTTTTGTGGTTGAAAACACCCATCGCGTCCCCACTGGTGCCTTTTGGTAGATGAGTGATTTTTTAAATTTAATAAGTAGTGATGATTCCCTAAAAATATTCTTTCATTAACTTTTTTTAAATCACACTTTTACTATTTTCTTACATGTTTCTATTGATACTGAATATGAAATTAAACTAGCTATTGTCCCAAATATTTTTTTGTCAGTGTCTCTCAAAAGAATTCAAGAAACTTATCTGGTAATAAAAGCCATCCCCACTAAAAATATTGTTTTAGAACCTCTGATATATCTGGAGCAAATTAATTAACCCATATGATTTTGTGATCGTCTAAAAATGCTGGTTAATTAAAGCGAGCGTCTCGCGTCTAAAAATGTGCACACTTGGTTAATTAAAGCGAGCGTGTTTCAGGGTCAATTAATTCCAATCTATATTCTACACATTGGACAGATACACATGGTTTGGTTAATTAAAGCGACCGTGCCTCAGGGTCAATTAAAGCCAATCTATATTGTGTGTAAAATAAAAAAATAATGTTTTTTTTTAAATGCATAAATATACTAAACTAGTTATATAATTTCTAGGAGAGAGTCAACAAAATTTGAGTAGATTAAAATTTACCAATAAAAAATTTCAATAATTAATAACTTTTAATTACTATTAATTATTGAGTTCAATTTTCTGCCAAGCTATTTTGGAAATTTTATCAATGATAAATTTAGTGTAAAAAAGTTGTAAGAAATATTTGTCCAAAAATATTTGCAAAAATTCGACAGAAAAAAATATATAATAAATAATTTTAACTGACACTAAACTATTTTATTCTTATATTGTATGTTGTTTTCTACATCCAATTTTAAGAAAAAATTGTCTAGCTAGAATCTTTATTAAGCTCACTGTGCGCCAATAAAATAACCATCTAACACGTGTCTATTAAAGCAAGCGTAAAAATGTTTCAATTAAAATCATTTTAGATGGAATGAAATCTAGTTTCTATTCTGTTCTTATGTAGGGCGCGTGTCGCGGGAAATATAGTGTTTTTATTCGGGGGGTTGTTAGGGCGCGTGTGGTGGGAAATATAGTGTTTTTTGGATAACTTTATTTATAAAGGTAACTTGCTATATGTCTAAAAATCTTGAAAAAGTTAAAAATATTACAACTATTAATATTTTTTTATAAAAAATCGAAAAAAAGTTTAAAGATTTATTGTTTGAATACAAGTGTATAATTTTAACAAACATTTTAAGAGAATAAAAGTTAATATTGGAAAAAAGTAAACATTTATTGATTGAATTTTTATTTTTATTAAAACTAATTTTTATTTAAAGTTGAAAAAAAATGTTGGCAATTTTGTGCAATGTCGAGATTTTTTTGTATGGATTAAATCATTTTTTCTCCATCTTATTACGTTTTCTAGTAAGCTTATTGTATGAGATAAATTGATCTTTCAAAAAATGTTTGTTAAAATTTTCAAATTTTACAAAATTTTCTTTATAGGACCTAGATAAAATTAAGTTATCATTCCGATCGGCTTCATTTTCTACTTCGGACTCCAATTCTGACTCGTTTTCCATTCCAAGGGCTCGCTCGGCTTCAGAGAGTGGGGTGGAGTTTGCTGAGTGAGTATTTTCGGATTCCATTCCAAGGGCTCGCTTATTTTCGGATTCCATGGGTGGTTCCATTCCAAGGGGCTTATTTTCTATATTTTCACCTTCTTCTAATTGTTCTTGTTTTATAACGGGTTGGAAATCTTCATCATTCAATCTTCGAAAATGATTAATTATATTTATATTCTTTTCTTCTGTTTTTAAAATGTCTCTATATCCAATAGGCTTGTGATCAAAATCTCCAGATACGAAAACTATTGAGTCCGTATCTGATATAGTTTTAAGAAATTGACTCATTTTCTCACTGCGTCTGGTATTATTGGGTATAAAAAACTTTTTCATTTAAGGCGAAATTTAAAGACTGTGAATTTTCAACTCAACGAATTCATTTTATAAACCATTGGTAGGGTAGAATTTTTTATCTTTTTTATTCAATGAAGACCAATAAAAATTTCTTGTGTTAAGAGATGCATTTTAATTGAGTTTAAGAACCCGACATTTTTGTGTAATTAAAGAACTTCTTTGTTTCTGTCTAGATTTAAATTGTTGGAGTCCAGACAGTGAGATTTTTTAAATTAACATTAATTGATGAAGATTACAATCCTGGGAAGTAAAGCATCAATCATCAACGAGTCGGTAAATAATAGCACAAGGGTGAATTGAAGTGAGTTTATTATTATTATATATTGCCAGCTCTGAAAATTTATTCATAGGCCAGAGTAGGTTTTTATATTCTTTGAAAAATATGGTCTATTATTTGATCTCTACCTGCGCGTAAAATTTTTCCTGTGCTAAATTTTTTCCGAATTTTTTAATTAAGTTAATTACAGAAAAGTCATTTATTGTTTCTATTAATAAGAGAATAATTTTTGTAGTATGAAAATTTTCCGAATTTTTTAATTAAGTTAATTACAGAAAAGTCATTTATTGTTTCTATTAATAAGAGAATAATTTTTGTAGTATGAAAATTTTTCGATTTTTTTAATTAAGTTAATTGAGTCTAATTAAAGAACTTCTGTCTGCTATTTAAATTGACTAATTGTTATATAGGAATTTATTGAATACTAATAATGAATAAGGGTACGAAATTTTTTCGATTTTTTTAATTAAGTTGATTGAGTTCTGTCTGGTATTTTTAAATTGACTAGATTGCTGATACATTATGATTAATAAGAGGACACTTTTTAGTGCTAAATTTAAATTTTTTGTTTCTCTGAATTTTTAATTAAGTTGATTGATTCTAATTAAAGAACGTAAATATTTGCAAATAACATTTATTGGATTGTTTATTAATAAGAGGATAATTTCTCTTGTATGAAATTTTTCGGATTTTTTATTTAAGTTGAATTGAGTCTAATTAAAGAACTTCTTTGTTTCTGTCTGGTATTTTTAAATTGTTTTGATTGCTGATACATTATGATTAATAAATGGACACTTTTTAGTGCTAAATTTAAATTTTTTGTTTCTCTGAATTTTTAATTAAGTTGATTGATTCTAATTAAAGAACGTAAATATTTGCAAATAACATTTATTGGATTGTTTATTAATAAGAGGATAATTTCTCTTGTATGAAATTTTTCGGATTTTTTATTTAAGTTGAATTGAGTCTAATTAAAGAACTTCTTTGTTTCTGTCTGGTATTTTTAAATTGTTTTGATTGCTGATACATTATGATTAATAAATGGACACTTTTTAGTGCTAAATTTAAATTTTTTGTTTCTCTGAATTTTTAATTAAGTTGATTGATTCTAATTAAAGAACGTAAATATTTGCAAATAACATTTATTGGATTGTTTATTAATAAGAGGATAATTTCTCTTGTATGAAATTTTTCGGATTTTTTATTTAAGTTGAATTGAGTCTAATTAAAGAACTTCTTTGTTTCTGTCTGGTATTTTTAAATTGTTTTGATTGCTGATACATTATGATTAATAAATGGACACATTTTTGTGCTAAATTTAAATTTTATATTTCTCTGAATTTTTAATTAAGTTGATTGATTCTAATTAAAGAACATAAATATTTGGATTGGATTGTTTTGACTACTAATAATGTACTTATCACACCTTATTAAGAGGATAATTTGATTGTTTATTAGACTTTTTTATTCGTTAGTTACATGCAAACAATTTTATATAGCGTATTTTATTCATCAAATAATTCATTATTTAAACATATTTACAAAATTATTAGTTTTTGGAAAAATATTAAACACATTTTATTAAATATATTTTTATTAAAAAAAAAGATACATATTACAAAATGCTATTTTTATGAATCCAAGAATTATGGGAACTGTCCATCGATAGCCATTTTACACGAACTAAATTACCTTTTCTTTATTATCAATTATTTTTAAGTAGTTAAAAGCTGTAATATTTTTTGCATTTTTTTGATTGATTGAATTTGGTTTGAATCCTGTTGTAGAATGTACAGTGTTGTTATATTTGTCTACAATTTCTTGAAGAACTTTAACCCATTTATAAGATCCTTGTAAGCTAAACTGTTTCCACAGTAAATTCTTAATGGTTCTAATAACCCTTTCGCAAATTGCTGCTTTTAAATTTGAAAAAGTGTGGTAATGATTAATGTTGTGTTCTTTCATTAATTCTTCAAATGACTTGTTAAAAAACTCTTTTCCTTGATCTGTTTGCATATTTCGAGGGATTGTCTTCATTTGTATCAATATCTTCTTCATTGCTGCTGTAACATCTTTAGCTGTTTTTGACTACCAAGATATACTTAAAACCACTATTTTGTTTTGAGAATTGTGACATTATAGCGAGGACACCCTGTAGGAGATCATTTAAGTCTTTAATAATTACATGTCGCCTTGGATAGTTTATTCGAGCGGGTTTATGTAGTTCATTAACAACTTGAGCTTTAGACATTTTTTTCTAGAGGACATTGGATGGTAAAATCGGCACACATATGTTCAGGATTTCCTAATTGAAATTCAATTTTGTCCCCTATATTAATAGTATTTCCACTCAATTGATGATATTTATATAGTTTCGAATTAATTAATACATCTCCATCGGCTTTATAATGCCTGACGCTTTCTATTTTACCAGAAATTGGAAAAACAAACGCAGTACCTTCATTTTCTAGAATATATAGAGTTTTATTTAATTTTAGATTTTTTACACCTCTAAGACGTAAAAAACATTTACTATGTAGCGTTTCTTTCTCGCAAAAGTAAATCGATGCTACACGATTTAAATCAATAACTGGGGGGTTATTTAAAAAGTGCGAACCGAATTTATTGATTGGCATTGTAAGACTAATAAAATTTTTTCTATATGATGCTATTTATGTAATAATAAACACCCTTTATTTCAGGGCTATTATCCCTCCCTCCACAAGTTCTTCAATAATTGATACAATTTCGTTGTTTTGACCAGTGTTTCCGGCAACTTGAGCAGCTGTGAGTAATTTAAGTCGATAAATTAATTCATTATAATAAAGTATTTATAATCAATGGGATTATTACTATATTGCATTATACCAAGACCCTGTCTTGCTTTTTGCCTTGTCAACACCCCCCTAGTTATCGAAGTTGGTAAAGAAAACAGTCTTGGCCGAATTGATTGCGGTATCAAATTCGGTTTTATTATATATCTGTATTTATCTGACACATCATGTGAAAATTTTCTAATTGGCAGGTCCTCTTTATAATCTCTATGGATTAAATTCGTTCTTTTCACGATATCAATAAATTGTTCTACATCTTTTGGTTTATAACCCAGAGGTGATTTTTTAAACATTAATTTGTAAAGACCGGGAGTTCCAACATATTTAATATTTTTAATCAAAATATCTGAATTTTTAAAGGTTATTGGTGAATCACCAATTAAATACTCATCTGTTTCAATTTTATATCTTACTCCCAAAATATGATCGTATTCACCATTAGTATCCGCAATCATACCAACAACATATTGTCTTGGTAAGGGATCGAATTGTTCAAAATACTGTTCCAAAACGGCAGGATCGCGCGTGGTCTCCAGAAATTGGCTTATACTGTCTTCAATATATCTATTTTCTAAGGTATCATTTGATAAATTTTCTTCATTTACGGTTTCAAAAACTTCTTCCTCTGGTTCAACTCTTTGAGGTTCATTAATTTGGATACTGTCATGTTCTATCGGTGATAAAAATGCTAACTTATTAAACGAATTTCTGCCAGGAGGTAATGAAAAGGTTTTTTCTGATTTAGGGGTATTGATTTCTTTTTTAATTAATTCTTGCTTTGATAAAGACGAAACCAACTTCTTGAGAGGTTGTGTTATTGGTTGGTATGTTCTTTCCAAATTAGTTTGTGATTTAGCTATGTCACTTTTTAAGCTTTTGTATTTTCTTTTTAACGCATGTCTAGCTTTTATTAATTGTTTAGTCACTTGGGTATCCATGCTAACAATGATTTAGTTATGCGTTATACTTGCTTATATATGAATAAAGTTGTCAAAGTTTTTTCTATACCTACCGGAAGACATTAAACAGTCCTTATCAATCACCAGAAAGTTAAAATTATCTCTCCAATAGTATGAACACAAATCTTTAAATTCTCGAAATGACATATCATAAACGTGGTCTTCAAAAATGTGTCTTAAATTTGTCATGTCTTGTTGAAAAACAATCAGCAAATTAGCATTATCCCTAATCAACTGTTTGGGAATAGAAGAGTATGTTTGACACAAATAAAAACAATCTGTTTATGACGACCGAAACAAAAATAACTTTGAATAATATTTTGATCGCATGATGCAACGTCGTCAAATATTATAATAGAATTGGGTTTAATTAAATCTGGAGAAACAATATTTTTAGCATCGCTGTATTCCTCATAACCAATTTCTTTAATACCTTCAAGTAGATTTCTAAGAAATTGATATTTTGGTTGATATAAACTTTTCGAATATACGTTTAAATTTTCAAAACGTAATCCGTTAGGGTCTTCAATCAAAGATAAAATAACATTGGTTTTACCGGATCCACTAGGTCCAACAACTAATGCGCGTTTTGATTCGCCTCCGAAAAAATAACCGTGTTTAGGTACTTTAATTTCATTTGAAATAATGTCATGATTTCTGATAGGTAACGATACGCTTTGTTTTTCAATCCTCATTGTTAGGCTGGTTGAAAGTGGACTAAGAGTATATATAGGGTGATTCACTTATATAATACCACAATGCTTAAACATACGCGAACTAGTTCACACCGAAGGGGAAGAGGTCTTCTAAATTCTCTAATTAATAATTTAAATACTGAAATTCATTTTCCAACCTATTCCTTTTGCGGTCCTGGAACTAAACTAGAAAAAAGGTTATCAAGGGGTGATATTGGAATAAGTCTCTTAGACGAAGCCTGTCGAGAACACGATATTGCTTATTCTCAAAACAACGATTTAAAATCTAGAGACATCGCTGATAAAATTTTACAAGACAAAAGCTGGAATCGTTTTTCCTCAAAAAATTCCTCTTTTGGAGAAAAGGCTGCAGCGTTGCTAGTATCAGCTGCTATGGCTAGTAAAAGAAAACTTGCATTAGGGTTAAAACCTAGGAAATCTAAAAAGTATTTTAAACGGAAATCAAAAAAAGGTGGATCTCTAAAAAATAAAAAACGAATTATTAAAGCCCCCCGAAAAGGGGGGTTTTTACCACTGTTGCTCCCCCTGTTGGGTGCTATTGGTGCTCTCGGCGGTGGAACTGCAGCCATCGCTTCAGCAGTCAATAAAGCAAGTGCAGCTAGGTCCGCACTAGAAGAACAAAAAAGACATAATCTTGCTATGGAGACTAAAGGCAAAGGGTTATATTTAAGACCATATAATAAAGGTTTTGAGTCAAAAAACTAAATTTACCTCATCGAGCACTCACTGATATAGATTTAAAACATTTTGTAAAAATTTTGAAAATTCCTCATTTTAGGGGGGTGTTTATGAGAGATAGTTTACCTAAAAAAATTTAAAAATATGAGAGTGGTATTTTAAATTTAGATTCCAAATATGGAGAAGGAACTCATTGGACAGCATATGTCAAAAAGGATAAGAAAGTTCTTTATTTCGACAGTTATGGTAATTTACCGCCTCCGACGGAATTAGTTGAGTATTTTTACAGTAATGAAAAAGTTAATATACTATATAATTATGATAGAGTTCAGTCTTTTAATTCATATCGATGCGGTCATTATTGTCTCAAATTCTTATATAATCAAAACAAAAAAACCTAACACTCATTCTAAAACATAGTCTTGTTGAGGCAATGTCTTATTCTTTCATATTTAGTGGAAAATCATCAGATTTAAGTCATAATGTTGATCCTCCAATTTATTTGGATGAAAACGTTAATTATGAGATCGGGTTTGTAAGTTTAAGTACGTTCAATACAATTGCTAATATCGATGAAACCAATAATATAATATAAAAAACCGGATCTCTTCCTTACGGTAAATTTGTAAAATTATTTCATTCTACATCTGAAAAACCGTGGAGGTCAACTACCACTTCGTCGTTAGAAACTCAACACGTGCAACCTGGTACATCCGGATACAGTCATAAAACATCGAGGCCAACTCCACCAATAATTGATAGCCCAGAGACATCTATAAATAGTCCTATGTCAGAATTTAATGAGGCGTTTATTGAAGATATGCAAATGGACGATAATTTACATTCAGGGAGTGGTGCACATGTGAATGCGATAACTAATACCAGTAATCGTGAGAAAAAATTAAAAATACCAAAATCAATAACATGTGGAAAGCAGACTTTCACATTTACTAAAAGTAGAATATTTTATTCTTATGGATATAGTTTTCAAACAATTATAGAAAAACAAACTAGTAATACTAGTATAGATCAAGGAGATAATGTATATCATACTACACCACTATCAGTTTTACCAAATGATGTACTTGGGTTTTATTTAAATAATTACGAGATGAGTTTATTTACTAATAGAGGTTTAGCAAAAGTATTACATTGTAATGTTACAGTAGTACCACAAGGTTTAAGAACAGCTTTTGATACAAATACAACTTTATCTGGAACAGCAACTAGTGAACATTGTGCAATTGGAATGGCTGCAGTCGGTTTAAATCAAAAAATGTATTGTTCTTTCCATAATTATTCAGCAGATGATACTACACCAATGGTTCCAAAAAGTGTTACTAGTCCTGATTTAGATGGTATATTTAAAAAATATTATGGAACTGCTGATTTTATTAATAATGGTCCAATGTGTTTAGGTGTACCAAGACACTCTGATATGTATTTATGTTTACGTACAAATTCAAATAGAGCATTAGGCGGTTATATTACACATGATGAAGGTCACTATAATTTAGACATACATATTGATCGATTTAATTTTATGCCTCATATTGGTGAAAAAATTATTGATTGGGAATATAAACCAGTTAATGGTTTTTTTAATGTTAAAAATCACGATATTCCATATACAGTAAAATCAAGTGATGCTATTTTTGCTCAAGGTTTAACTCAAAAAATTCCTCATTATTTAACTGTAAATCAAGTTAAAGATGGCGTAGCAAATGCTGTATTTAATAATAATAATTATAATTTCCAAAGTAATAATTCTAATGTATCAGATAATATGAAATATAGTATTGACGGTACTAAAGTTTTTGATATACATGGTAAAATAAAAAATTATACTAAAAAATGTATACCAAATATTTTTTTTGGAATAATTCCTACTCCTCAATGAAATCCGTCTAACGATACAACAAATTTTCAAAATACTGCAGCATATTTTAGTGTTAAAGCTACTATTTCAATTGAACTAGATACTATATCTTCCTTTGGCATTGGAAAAGCTTGTCACGCAGCTAATGATGAAGTTGTATTATTTCCTTCTAGAGGTAAAGTCATTTATGAAGATTTTGAACCTTTAGGTTTAGAATCGTATGGTAATTAAAAGACATTGTAAATTTTATAATATATTATGTAATTTAAATAAATTATATAAACATAAAGGAAATGGTTTTTTATTATAATTTTTCAAATACGGTGCTGATCTCCAATTATATGTTATTACACGATGTTTAAAAGCATCATCATTACTTAGCCATGATTTATTCGTCAAAACTATTATTGGCGTCCTTGAAATAACTGCATCACTTTGATGTTTTACTTTTGCATTTACATTATCTCCTCCGAATAACATTTTTAATGTATCCATGGCACCTGGTTCTGCATTAGGCTCATTCCAAAGATTAACTCTTCTATTGGCAGCTTCCATTAATGGAAATTGTTGATATTTATTAAAATTTCCAATTGGTCCAAAATTAAAAAAAAAATTAATTACACAATCAAAAAAAAAATTTTTTCCGCTAGAAGCTGGAGCTATTATTTGTAAACAATTTACTTTTGGTATTTTTTTATCTAAAATATTTAAAAGATCTTGTAAAAAAGTTTTAATTATATCTTCATTATCATAAAATTGATAATATAATAGTTCATTTAAAATATTTATAGATTCTTCAATACTATAATAAAAATCATTTACATTTCCTTTAAAAGATGAATATAAAGGATTACAATTAATACTATATTCATATATTTCTTCCACCGATTTATCTATAAAAAAATGATTAAAAACATTAAATACAGATTTTAACAATGGATCACTAGACAACAAAAATGTATATTTACTATTCATCCAACATCTAGAACCAATAATTCCTAATAAGGGGCTATACGGAAATTGTTTGAGCCATTGTAACAATTCTTCTTCCGAATTTCCTTTTTTATATTTTCTAAAATAGTTATTCTTTTCATTGCTGTTTGAACAGTTTTGTTTACTAGCATTTGAAGGGGGTCTACTGGACTCCCCGTCAGAAAATTCATCCTCACTTGACTGCCTCCACCATTGGCTCTTGTCCAAGTTGGCAATATCTTTGGTACGATAAATTTCTAATTTCACTAGGTACTCTCCTCTTTCTCCCTCCGACTTCCATGTGACAAAATTGTCGCGGTGGTTTACAACAATACTTTGTGAGATTAAAGATGTATCTGGCACAGAAGTTATTGAATCGATGAAACCGTCTAGTCCTAATTTTGATAGGAATGCATTGGATTCTTGAACATTTGCATTTACCTCCTGCATACATGCAGTCATGGATGATGTGGGCATGATCGGTATGGAATACCCAGAAGAATAATCCTCCTTGAAATTTTTTTGATAAACATCTATTAAGGAGATATGTGTTTGCTCTTTCATCAATGTTTGGCACAACGTCATGTATAATTCTTGTTCCTCTAATGCTATTTTGAATTCCTCGAAGGTAACTGTTGATCCCTGTAATGTCGATATTTTCTTCAATTGTTTCAAAATTTTGCTCCAAGTCGTTAATAATGTCTTCAATTCCCTCTTCTCCTCCAAATCTTTTTTGTGAATGGTGTGTGCTATTGTTAGTTCTAACAGACTGGTTATTACTTCTAATGCTATCCCCGATTGAGGCCAAATCAATTCCATCAATTTCAATAGACAAATTTGTTGACATGGGGGGAAACGAATCATGAAGCATAATCATGCCCTTCGGGCGATTGCTACGATTCATGTTTCCCCCCACTTTTCGTTTGTCGCCGGCTGGGTCGTCTGTTAAGACGAAAGTCTTTAAAATTTTACCCAATATATAATAAGGTCAACGAAGAATCTTAATTAGTTATGCAGTTTACTTTTCCCTTTCATAAATATTTGGGACTTGGTAATGAAATTAATAGTGAAATTCCAGTTGATTTTGATGACGTATTAGCTTTAAATCACGATTTAAGTTATTTAGAGAGTAATCCAGAAAAAGTGAAAGAAAGTGATTTACATTTCGCGAAAGATTTTATTCAACAATATTTAAATAGTGGTAATGTGGAATCATTAGCAGGAAGTGTTGGTTTATTATCAAAAACTGCTTTTGAAAGATTAATTAATACTCAAATATGGCCAATGGCTCCTCCTGTAAAATATAATTATAGTGAAACTCAAAAAAATTTAGGAAAAGCGTGGAATGAGTATAAAAAAACAGGAAGTCTTCCGTATGGTAAATTTGTTAAATTATTTCATTCTACTTCGGAAAAACCTTGGAGGTCATCAACAACTGAGAATTTAGAAAGTCAACACGTGCAGCCCGGTACATCAGGATATAATCATAAAACATCAAGGCCAACAACTACCAGTAAACCTATAATTGATAGTCCTGAAACATCAATAAATAGTCCGATGTCAGAATTTAACGACGCTTTTATTGAAGATATGCAAATGGACGATAATTTACAATCTGGGAGTGGCGCCCACGTAAACGCAATTAGTAATACTAGTAATCGTGAGAAAAAATTAAAAATACCGAGATCTATAACGTGTGGTAAACAAACTTTTACATTTACAAAAAGTAGAATATTTTATTCATATGGATATAGTTTTACTTCTATAATTGCGAAACAAACGGCTGGAGGAGTTGATCAGGGTGATCACGTATATCATACTACTCCATTGGCTGTTTTACCAAATGACGTTCTTGGTTTTTATTTAAATAATTATGAATTAAGTTTATTTGTCAATAAAGGTATGGGTAAAGTTTTAAATTGTAGTGTCACAGTGGTACCGCAAGGTTTGAGAACAGCATTTGATACAAATACAACTTTGTCTGGAACTGCTACTAGTGAACATTGTGCTATTGGAATTTCTGCAATTGGTTTAAATCAAAAAATGTATTGTTCATATCATAATTATGCAGCTGCTGACACCTCCCCAATGGTTCCTTCTGACGTTACCACTCCCGATTTAGATGGTATTTTTAGAAAATATTATGGAAATGCTGATTTTTCATCTAATGGCCCAATGTGTTTGGGTGTTCCTAGACATTCTGATATGTATTTATGTTTACGAACTAATTCTAATAGATCAAATATTGCTGGTTACACACCTCACGATGAAGGTCATTATAATTTAGACAGATATATTAATAGATTTAATTTTATGCCTCACATTGGAGAAACAATAATTGATTGGAATTATAAACCTGTAAATGGTTTTTTTAGTGTTAAAAGTCATGATATTCCTTATAAAGTTAAAGATACGGATACTGTTTATGCACAAGGGCTAACTCAAAAGTTTCCTCATTATTTATCAGTTTCTCAAATAAAAGATGGTATTACTCGAACTTCATTTAATGCTAGTACTGGAAATTTTGAAAGTGGAAATTCTTCTGTAGCTGATACTTTGAAATATAGTATAGATGGTTGTAAAGTTTTTGATGTTCATGGCAAAATTAATAATTTTACTAAAAAAACTATCCCTAATATTTTTTTTGGTATTATACCAACTCCACAATTAAATCCAAATAATGACACAACTAATTTTCAAAATACAGCGGCTTATTTTAGTGTTAAAGCTACGATTATCGTTGAATTAGATAATATATCTCAATATGGTCTAACAAAATCATGTCATGCAGCTAATGATGAAGTTATTTTGTTTCCTGCTAGAGGTAAAGTTGTTTATGATGAATTCGAACCTTTAGGATTAGAATCTTATGGAAATTAAAACAATGTATTTTATTTTATAATATATTATGTAATTTAAATAATAAAAAAATTGACAAAGGATAAGGTTTTTTATTATAGTTTTTTAAATAAGGTGCGGATCTCCATTGGTATGTTATTACTCTGTGCTTAAATGCCTCATCGTTACTTAACCAAATTTTATTAGTTAAAACAATAATAGGAGTTCTTGAAATTACAGCGTCACTTTGATGTTTAATTTTTGCGTTAACATTATCTCCTCCAAATAACATTTTAAGGGTATCCATTGCTCCTGGTTCTGCGTTAGGTTCATTCCATAAATTTATTCGTCTATTTGAGGCTTCCATTAACGGAAATTGTTGGTATTTGTTAAAATTACCTATTAATCCAAAATTAAAAAAAAAATTAATTACAGCATCAAAAAAAAAATTTTTGCCACTAGACGCTGGAGCGATAATTTGCATACAATTAACTTTCGGTATTTTTTTATCTAAAATATTATATAAATCTAATAAAAAAGTTTTAATTACATCTTCATTATCGTTAAATTGATAATACAATAGTTCGTTTAATATATTTAATGATTCTTCATTATTATAATAATAATCCTCTATATTTCCCTTAAATGAAGAGTATAATGGATTACAATTTACACTATACTCATAAATTTCCTCCACCGTTTTATCAAGAAAAAAGTGATTAAAAACATTAAATACAGATTTTAACAATGGATCAGAAGACAATAAAAATTTATACTTGCTATTCATCCAACATCTTGAACCTATAATACCTAATAAGGGGCTTGCCGGAAATTGTTTGAGCCACTGTAACAACTCTTCTTCCGAATTTCCTTTTTTATATTTTCTAAATTTGTTATTCTTTTCATTGCCATTTGAACTGTTTTGTTGACTAACATTTGTAGGGGGTCTACTGGACTCCCCGTCAGAAAATTCATCCTCACTTGACCCTGCCTCCACCATTGGCTCTTGTCCAAGTTGGCAATATCTTTGGTACGATAAATTTCCAATTTCACTAGGTATTCTCCTTTTTCGCCCTCCGACTTCCATGTGACAAAATTTTCTCGGTGGTTTACAACAATATTTTGTGAGATTATAGATGTATCTTGCACAGAAGTTAAAGAATCTATGAAACCGTCTAGACCTAATTTTGATAGGAATGCATTGGATTCTTGAGCATCTGCATTTACCTCCTGCATACATGCAGTCGTGGATGACATGGGCGTGATCGGTATGGAAAACCCAAAAGAACAATCCTCCTTGAAATTTTTTTGATAAACATCGATTAATGAGGTATGTGTTTGTTCTTTCATCAATGTTTGGCACAACGTCGTGAATAATTCTTGTTCCTCTAATACTGTTTTGAATTCCTCGAAGGTAACTGTTGATCCCTGTAATATCGATACTTTCTTGAGTTGCTTCAATACTTTGTTCCAGGTCACCAATAATATTTTCAATTCCCTCTTCTCCTCCAAATCCTTCTTGTGTGTTGTATGAGCTATTGTCAATTCTAAAAGACTCGTTATAACTTCCAGAGCTATGCCCGACTGAGGCCAAATCAATTCCATCAATTTCAGTAGACAAATTTGTTGACAAATTTCCATTGTTTGCTGTTCCATTGTTATTATCTATAAACTAATTTATAAAAAAATATTAAGATGCCATCATACAATAAATAGTGCGGGTATTCAATTCCAAAATTTGATTTTGAAAACAAGTACCATGTAATTCAACATCATTTCTACAAATCATACAATGTAAATGATATTGAACATGGATATGTACTATATCTACTAAAATTATTTCAGGATAATTCCATTGCATACATAATATATTTCTTCGATGAAAACATGAATGACAAACTATGAGTTCTCTCTGTGACGTAAACCCAGATAAATGGTAGAACTGATTACAATTAATAAAAATATCGTCACAGCGATAAAAACTATTCCATTCGGGATGAACGAATTGCCAAGTGGACGTCTCAGGAGTGGATCCATCGTAAAATGAAATATTATTACTATCTTTTGGTCCAATTCTTTCTAACATATACAATTGTTTAGCTTGCAAAAAATCTTCGTAATTATCTTCAAATTCAATACGACATCTTCCAATAGCATTAGAAGCAGATAAAAAATCAACTTAAAAAAAAAAATATTTTACCTCAGTTAAAAAATCAAAATCGATGAACTCACTTTCAATTGATGTCGGAATTGAACTCATTTTGCTGTTACTATGAAACTGTTCAATTTATATGCTCGTGGTAAGTATTTAAAGACTTTCGTCTTAACAGACGACCCAGCCGGCGACAAACGAAAAGTGGGGGGAAACATGAATCGTAGCAATCGCCCGAAGGGCATGATTATGCTTCATGATTCGTTTCCCCCCTCCCCGTCAGAAAATTCATCCTCACTTGACCCTGCCTCCACCATTGGCTCTTGTCCAAGTTGGCAATATCTTTGGTACGATAAATTTCCAATTTCACTAGGTATTCTCCTTTTTCGCCCTCCGACTTCCATGTGACAAAATTTTCTCGGTGGTTTACAACAATATTTTGTGAGATTATAGATGTATCTTGCACAGAAGTTAAAGAATCTATGAAACCGTCTAGACCTAATTTTGATAGGAATGCATTGGATTCTTGAGCATCTGCATTTACCTCCTGCATACATGCAGTAGTGGATGACATGGGCGTGATCGGTATGGAAAACCCAAAAGAACAATCCTCCTTGAAATTTTTTTGATAAACATCGATTAATGAGGTATGTGTTTGTTCTTTCATCAATGTTTGGCACAACGTCGTGAATAATTCTTGTTCCTCTAATACTGTTTTGAATTCCTCGAAGGTAACTGTTGATCCCTGTAATGTCGATATTTTCTTCAATTGTTTCAAAATTTTGCTCCAAGTCGTTAATAATGTCTTCAATTCCCTCTTCTCCTCCAAATCTTTTTTGTGAATGGTGTGTGCTATTGTTAGTTCTAACAGACTGGTTATTACTTCTAATGCTATCCCCGATTGAGGCCAAATCAATTCCATCAATTTCAATAGACAAATTTGTTGACATGTTTCTGTTGTCTGTTGATCCATTTTTATTATCTATAAACTAATTTAAAAAAAAATATAAAAATTATGCTTGCATCATACAATAAATAGTTTTAGTATTTAAATTAAATATTTGAGTTTGAAAACATGTACCACTTATTTCAACGTCGTTACGGCAAATCATACAATGTAAATGGTATAAAGAATGTAAATAAACTATATCTACTAAAATAATTTCAGGAAAACGCCATTCCATACATAAAATATTTCTTCTGTGGAAACAATTATGACAAAGAATTAATTCTCGTCCTGATGTAAACCCAGATAAATGATAAAACTGGTTACAATTAACAAAAATATCGTCACAGCGATAAAAATTATTCCATTCGGAATGAATGAAGTTCCAAACAAACGCCTCTGGAGTGGATCCATCATAAAACGATATATTATTAGATTCTTTTGGGCCAATTCTCTCTAGCATATATAAATTTTTTGTTGTTAAATAATCTTGATAATTATCTTCGAATTCTAATCGACATTTTCCAATTACATTTGATGCAGATAAAAAATCAACTTAAAAAAAAAAATTAATTACCTCGTTTAAAAAATCAAAATCGATTAACTCACTTTCATAAGATGAAGGAATCGTTGAAGGAATCGAACTCATTTTAACTGTCCAATTTATATGCTCGTGGTAATTTATATAAGACTTTCGTCTTAACAGACGACCCAGCAGGCGCAAATCGGAAAGTGGGGGGGAAACGAATCATGAAGCATAATCATGCCCTTCGGGCGATTGCTTCGATTCATGTTTCCCCCCCACTTTCCGATTTGCGCCTGCTGGGGCGATATTAAATCTTTGCATGAATTCGAAATCCCTGTAGGAGCTTATGAATTAAAAGATATTTTTAAAACTTTAAAAGAACATATGAGTGAAATAGATAAAGATGCCTGGAAAGAAATATTGCCGGACCTAAATACTCAGAAACTAAGAATTATTAGTAATCGAGACATTTCTTTCAATTCATTGAAATCAATAGGGAATGTTCTTGGATTTAGTAATACATTAAGGGTTCTTCCCAATATAACCACTGTTTCAAATAAACCGATAAATATTTTAAAGGTGAATAGTATAGGGGTGGATTGCAGCATCGCTACGAATTCCTATATAAACGGAAAACCATGTCACATTATACATCAATTCTTTCCATTAGTGACAAACGGATATAAAATCGTGGAAGCACCTGAAAATATTTTATATTATCCAGTGAGTGTAAGCACGATCGATAAAAGTACAGTAAAAATTATTGATCAGAACGGAAACCTTATAAATTTTCAAACAGAAGAAATTACAGTTACTTTACATTTAAGAAAAGCAGACTTATAAATATGGTTTTGAAATTTATCCACCCTTACTCGCTCGAAAACTATAAAAGAACTATTAAACAAAATAAAAGTAATAGTCCTCCAAAAACAGCTCGAGGAATAACAACGGAGAATAAAAAGTTTTTATCTTCCCTAGGATTTAAAGTTTTAGTATAATGGATATTCTTCACGTAACTGGACAACCCTTTGATGACACATCAATTGAGGATTATCAGTTTCATACCTATCAACCCAATATTAGTGGAAACATTAATTATAATGATGAAGTGAGAATTTCTATTCAAGATCTCGATGAATATACGCTACCCTCAAATAGTTACTTATATATTGAGGGTAAATTACTAACAGAATCTGGAGGCGTACCAACCAAACTAAAATTTATTAATAAGGCAATTTCATTTTTGTTTCGAGAAATTCGTTATGAATTGGGGGGTGTTTTAATTGATACAATCAGGGACGTCGGCCTCGTTTCTACAATTAAAAATTATCTGAATCTCAATGAAAATGAAAGTGTTTTACATCAGAACGCTGGGTGGTTCCCCAAACCAATAGAGGAAATTGAAATCAATGCTGCAGGACAGGCTTCGAAAAAACCTCAAAATATTTTGGTAGATACAAATGGAAATTTCAATGTGTGTATTCCTTTGAAAATTTTAGCAGGATATTTTGAAGACTTTAATAAAATAATAATGAACATGAAGCAAGAGTTGGTACTAATTCGGTCAAATAGTGATAATGACTAGCGTAGATGAAACTGAAAAACCTAAAATTGAATTAAGTAAACTTTACTGGAATATACCTCACGTAAAACCAAGCTTAAGTCAACAGTTACGTTTAACCAATATTGCAAAGAGTAATAAAGATCTTCCAATTAAGTTTCGTTCATGGCAAATTATCGAATATCCTTCACTAAACGCCTCCACCAGGCATAAAAATAGAAACACCACGTCATGTAATTATTGGATTTCAAACAAACAGAAAAAACAAAATTACAACAGATATGTCCAAGTTTGACCATATTAATCTTTCAAATTTTTAATTTTTTTTAAACTCTGAAAGATTTCCCTACAACGATATGTTTCTCGATTTTTCAACTAACAAATTTGCCTCATTATATGAAATGTTTGCTAGTTTTCAAGAAAGCTATTATAATGTTAAAACAAATCAACCCCTATTTAACCCTCGAGAGTTTAAAGATATTGCTCCACTGATTCACATTGATACGTCCCGACAAAAAGAAGTCATTCAATCAGGCAGTGTTGTACTGAGAATCGAATTTGAAACTCAAATTCCAACTACTGCAGACACATCAGCTTATTGTCTAATTCTCCATGAAAAGGAATTTTCATATAACCCCTCCACAAAAATTGTAAAACAGTTTTAAAGCGCATGTCCAATATGTAGAATAAATTAGGAGTTGTCTTCAATATGTATTATTAAAATGTATAGTTTGGAGTTGAACAGAAGAATTCAAATATATCAAGAGAATATTGAAAAACTTAAACGTGATATCGAACATTATAATCGGATAAAACAACTTGTTAAATTGTTTCAAAAATTAAAGATATGCGATTAGTTGTTGACGTTCAAGGATTTAAAATCGAAAATAATAAGTTTGTCGTGAAGGAATTTGCTGCTTTTGATGGTAATCGAATGAGTCATTATGTCTTCAAGCCACCATTTCCAATGAGAATGCTATCTCCTGATTTACACAGACAAGCAGTTTGGTTAATGAAAAACCATCATTGTTTAGACTGGAATGATGGGTTTACACCAGTACACCAATTTGCAAGTATTTTGGAAAAAATTACTCAAAACTCTGAAGTAGTTTAAGCTAAAGGGGCATGGAGAAAGTGGACTATATTAGGAAGTACTCTACTGCACCAGTTTATGAGTTTCCGGAATGCTCAGTAATACAACCTTCAATTCCAAAATGTTTTAATCATACAAACAATAATTGTATTTGCGCTTTATCTAATGTATATTATTTGTATGAAACTTTTATGATGACTGAATAAATTTTTTTTTATTACTTATTTTTTTATTTACTGATAACACAACAATTTGTTATTAACATTTTTATTTAAATTTTATTCATTACATTTAGAATTAAAAAAATAACATTAAAAATGAAAAATATGTATAAAAAGTGGTTGTTTGACTGCTTTACTGGTTTCCTTGGTCTAAACATTTGAGCGTATCTACAGTTTGGGTTATATTTGATATGATCCTCAATTGGTTTATCTTGAGAATTCCATTTATGCACTTCTATCCCACACAAATAATATCTAACTAGATCATTTTTCTGCAAATAGTAAAATCCTGCTGTAGCCAGATCTATTGGTAATACTGATCCATTCCAATCAATAAATGTCTTTAATCGGCCTTCTATGGTGTTGGGGATTCCATCGTCCATTTTAATTTACAAATTTATAAATAAGGTCTGAACTGAAACAGTTTTTATTAGGTTTCCTTTTATATAGTTAATGTTTTAAACTTGTTCAGACAAGTCAATAGTTATGATGTCATGTTCTATTAATAACTATGACGTCATTAATAATGACTAATAAATATGGTATTAATAAACGAGTAGGCTTAAAAATTATTAGTATGGATGATGAAGAGCTTTTAGAATTATCTAAACGTTCTAGAAAACTTAAACTTACAAGAAAAAAATTGTCTTGTTTGTCGAAACCAAGTGAGTGTTGAAACTGTGAAATTGTATTTTATACCGGATCCTATTTTAGTAATTGGATTGTGCACTGTGTTGTGTATGCAGACAAGGCCTTTGAAAGTTACTTTTTCATTTGCTAATCCTGCCTGGGACCGGTATTTAGAAACGCCACCAATATTTTATTGATAGATTATTTAAAATAAATAAACAAAATAACAAGATATAAATAGGATTTTAATTTTTCAAAATGCTACCAAAACATTACATTATATTATCAGCTATACTTAATGGTTCATTGTACATTCAGTATCCCTACGAAGCTAAAGATGTATTTATTTGCTTTGATATAAATGGCACAAAAAATGAAAGTTGACCTTCCAATTGGAGGAGAATGACCTCTTATACGGCCAATAATGTACCAACGTTAACCTCACCTATACCTGACAATAGCACATTATACAAATTACGATTATTAATGGAAAATAATAAGATGGAAAGTACTGATTGGTTAAAATTACAACCTATCATTACAAACACTATAAAAGATCTAGACTTAACAATATATTGGATACTGTTGGCAGCGACATTGTTCCCATCGTTTCTAATATTTGTATTGCTGTGTAAAGCAAAATGTACAACTGCTCGAAATGTATCGCCAAGGAGTTAATGGATTCTAACAGGAGTCATAAAAAACAATTATGTGATTTTTCACAAGAAGAACTGCAATACTTTCCTTTGGAGTACGTACTTCAGGTCACTAATCCAATAGAATTGCTAAATGCATGGCATAAACTTCCTAAAGAATATAAGGCAAATTTTTATCTTCGGATAAAATTACCTTGCTTTTACCATTTCAACAGACCTGAATGGGCAACGGAAATTGACTTTCCATCATCGCAAGAAAAATGTCGTACTTGTAAAAGAAGTCTTCAATTGTTTTGTAAATCATCATTACTGTAATCAATAAAAATTTGTTGTAATAAATATTTAAAATAAACATTTTATTTTTTAAATAAGTATTTTAATTTTTAAAACTAAGAACAACAACAATTTAATTCTCACCGCTCAGCTGAGGATTGAATTTATTGCGTTTACAATTTAAATGTTTGTCTCGACTCAATTAGATAATTAGTTAAAAATTTCTAAAGTTCTAAAAATAATTATATTAGTCTTCAATAAAGTTTTATAGTATAATAAAACACATAGTAAATTATAGTATTATATTAAAATCATTAAAACAAATCATTCAGAATCTATATCTTCCATAGCTGCTAGTAAATCGTCCAATGTACCATTATGCGCCTTTGGATTGATGAGTAAATGCCCCCAAGCCAATGTGGTTACATTAAAAGGTATAACGTACCTTTTATCGTCTTTGGCGCTCAAAGCAACTTTATTTTTTATTTCCGTGTAGATGGTGTGCATATTTGAAACGAAAATGTACATTTTTCTAAATATGGATCCACCTTCTTCGATAATTTGTACATAATCGTTTAACTCTATTTGTTTTTTGTAACATGTTTGGATATGCCCTTCGCTTTTTTGATGATTGTGTTGTTTGCGTTACTTAATTTGACACAGTAAGCCTTTGCTCCAGTTCCATAAAAAGACTCGATAGGAACGCCAGCGAATTCATCTTTCATTTTTCCAACTACTGAGACGGTTTTAGGTATACCATATGCATTGTCTTCAGGATGTATCAAAGTGTTGAATGTTTTCTTTCATGTCATTATAAAAATTATTAGTAGTTATTTGCAAAATTAATGAGTCCTTGTCAGTATACAGTAGTTTTGCAGCATCTCCATATTGTGGCTTGATGTATCCGTATAGAAATTCATAAATTATGGTTTTGGCAATATCCAGAATTGAAAATCCAACGTATATAGGTTTATCATATACAACTTTAAGCGTATTTAAATGGACGGCGACTAAATTTTCATTGAATACGGAACATGTCCTGAATTCAGGTTTCGCTATCAGACTTCTAGCTCTAGGAGATTTTGTCTTGTTTTCCCATCGACTACAAAGGCGGATATTTTTTCTTTTTTCAACGTTTTCCATAGATTTCCCAAAGATTGCGTTTTTGGCATTATTTCGGAAATTGGTGTTTAGTTGTATGTATTTTTGTAGCCAAGCTGACTGTGAAAATTCAATGATTCTGTGTATTTTTGTAAGTCTCAAACCATATTTTAAACATTGCTTCAAGTTCTGGTAGTGAATAATGTATTTAGTTTTATTGTAGAGATTCGGAATAAGTTTGGAATATTTACTTCTTGGAGGAGTCATTTTCCGGACAGAACGGAAAGTCGTTGTGCTTATCGTGTAGGTTTATAGGATATTCCAAGTCTACTTCAAGAACGTAACCTTTAGGTGAATCATCTGGAATGGGATTTACATCAAAGTATTGGATTTCATCATTACTTAACCATTTAAAATCTCCTGTAGGTACATGACGTAAGTTTCTGGTTTTGATGGATCAAGGTTTGGAAGAAACTTGTTATTTGCTACAGCCTTTCTTTTGGTGCATTGAGTTACACCACCACAAATTCCTTTTTTAAAAAAGTGCAACATATCTATATCTGTCAACAACTGCAGTTCAACTTGAGTATACTTTAACATAGCGTCCCAACTCAGAGATGGAACGGTTACATATTGGCAGGGATCCAATTTATATTTTTCTATACAAACTCTTCTAAAGTTTTCAAAAATATCTGCTAGTAACAGCACATCACTTTTCAAATAGAGTAACCCATAATCATTGAGCGTTTTACAATTAAAAGTAGTCCAGACCTGCTTGGCTCGATCATAGTCTTCTTTCGAAATCGTTTCACCCTTTAAACTATCAAAAAATTTATCTTTGGATGGTAACTGTTCTTCTTTTAATTTGTCAAAAGAGTCCACGTATGAGTAAGGAAAAACACCTTAGTAGTTAAACTATGCCAGTACTAGCGCAAGATGGCGGCCGGTGACGTCAAGGTCAAGGTCGACTACTTCTAAAACAACCCCTAAAACTATCCCTAAAAGCAACCCCTAAACCCACCCCTAAAAACTACTAGCGCAAGATGGCGGCCGGTGACGTCAAGGTCATGGTCAAGGTCGACTACCTCTAAAACAACCCCTAAAACTATCCCTAAAAGCAACCCCTAAACCCACCCCTAAAAACTATTCCTAAAAACTACTAGCGCAAGATGGCGGCCGGTGACGTCAAGGTCGACTACCTCTAAACACAAACCCCTAGAAACAACCCCTAAAGACCCACCCCTAAAAACTAACCCTAAAACTACCCCTGTTCAAGGTCAAAAGGTTGTTCAAGATCAAAGTCGTTACCAGTGACGTCCCAATCCGTACTATAAAAGCATAGAACTTGGTATAGTAGTTATTTGAGCGTAATGGGTGTTCCTAACATAATATTCAAACATAAGGTACGAAGTTTTACTGAAAGTATTTGGAAGTTATGGAATGTCGAGAAGTTGCGATGGCTCAGACATCAACCCTATCCCTTACTACAGTTATACCAAGATGAACTTGATCCCGAACTCATTGAAGAAGAAGAATATTTTGAAGAACTCCTGCCAGCTGAAGAACTCGATAGGCCAGCTGACAGCGATGACGACACCCACCTTAACACCGACGACGACGACGCCTATGAATTTAGTGACGCCTACGACTATTATTTAACGACGTAACTGGGTAAGCAAAACAATATTTTAATTTAATTTTAATATTTATAGCAAATGTTTGAAATACAATTTTTCTACGACTGAAACGCCACTGAGTAGGACGTACTTGTTTCCTTTATAAAAGCATAGAACTTGATGTAGTAGTTAATAGAGTATAATGGGTGTTCCAAACGTTATTATTAAACATAAAATAAGAAGTTTTACTGCCTGTGTGTTAAATTTGGAGACTGTTGAAAAGGTACGATGGCTGAGACTTCAACCCTACTGCATGTCACGGTTGTACCAAGCTGAACTTGATCGGGATCAAATCATAGAAGAACAAGAAGAGGAATTATATGAAGACTACGAAGAACTCGATAGACAATTTTTCAGCGACGATGAAGTCTAGTGTGACGAGTCCTGAAATTCCTTGGACGAATGTTATGTAACATTATTTTTTTGTTATTGTTTTGTATGTTTGAAAATAGTAAAAGTTTGAAATAAAATACAGGTAAAATTTTTTCTATAGTTTTTTTATAGTTTTTCTTTAAGGCTGAGACTAAGATCAGCTGATCTGAAAACTTTATTTGGTAACCAAAATAGTTATAGCAAATGTTTGAAATACAATTTTTTTTTACGACTGAAACGCTGGGTAGGAAAATCAAACACTATTTTAAAAGAAAAATTTATTTAAATATATTTTTAAAAATAGTACAGTACAAATAGTAAATAAAAATTAAAAATTTTTAAAAACGCTAGAAAAATAAGAACGGTAATCAAAATAGTTATAGCAAATGTTTGAAATACAATTTTTTTATGACTGAAACGCTGGGTAGGAAAATCAAACACTATTTTAAAAGAAAATTTATTTAAATATATTTTTAAAAATAGTACAGTACAAATAGTAAATAAAAAGATAAAAATTTTTAAAAACACTAGAAAAATAAGAACGGTAATCAAAATAGTTATAGCAAATGTTTGAAATACAATTTTAAAAGAAAAATTTATTTAAATATATTTTTAAAAATAGTACAGTACAAATAGTAAATAAAAAGATAAAAATTTTTAAAAACACTAGAAAAATAAGAACGGTAATCAAAATAGTTATAGCAAATGTTTGAAATACAATTTTTTTACGACTGAAACGCTGGGTAGGAAAATCAAACACTATTTTAAAAGAAAAATGTATTTAAATATATTTAAAAAAATAGTACAGTACAAAACCTTAGAAAAAAAAAATAACTTAAAATAGCAATATAAAAAGGTAAAATATGCAAAAAAAATAATTATTTATTGCATACAATACAAAGTTTCAACCATGTCCAATTATATAATGGCTTGTAACAATGATCACACTTATGACAGCGCCCTACGAAGTTGGATGGTATGGCCGTAAGATGTTCGGAAACGTGTATGTCCGTAATATTTTCCGTAAACGACTCTACCATCTCAAAATAACAAGTATAGCAGATTAGTTTATCTTCAAATTTGACATACGATTGGTGGAGGCACATAGGGATAAACTCGTTACTTCCTAACACTTTATGGCTCTCCACCAATTTTTTTACACGTTTCTTAACAACTACTTCCACATCATCTAAAACTTCTTCAACACCACTGTCTTCGTCCTCACTATGAAACAAGTCATTATCTGGAGCGTATACCGCCATGGTTGAAAACTTTGTTCTGATTATAAAGAAAGTTTGACTTCTATTATATGGTCACTTACCGATAGTACTTATCATCGTTCTAGAAATTTAAATAGGTTAGTAAATAAAAAAAATTATTTAAAATGTTTTCGTAATTCTTCAATATTTTCAATTTCTAAATAAATGTTTCTTTTTTTGTTGAGAGCCTCCTGTTGCTTATATATGAGGTCTTCTGTTTTTTGTTTCAATTTATCAATTTGGACCATATTTTCTTGGATTTCATGCTCCCACTTTTCATAATCGGCCGTTATGGATGTTAAATCAGCCGTATGTTTATGTATTGTTTGTAGGTGGCCGGAGAAAAAATTATATCCTTTTTCAAAATTTTGTTTGACACTAGGAATATCTGGGATTTGTTGTTGTTGTTGTTGTTGTGGTTCATTTACTCCATCAAAAAATTCATCCATGTCACTTAATAAATCGATGACTGGTATAGGTGCCTAAAAAAAAATTTTCACCACAATGAAAGAAAAAGCACTATGAAATTTAACGTGAAAACAAAAAGATTACTAACTAGAACAAAAAGTGCTTACCGTGTTTTCTGTTAATAATTTTTCCAATTCAGATTTGACAATTGGCTTGAGGTGTGGTACTTTTCTTTTTGGTTTTTTCACTAATACATTCGAATGAACGTTAATTTTTTTTGATTCCATTTTAACTTTACTATTTAAAAATTAAAATAATAACTGAAGTAAAATCACAAGTTGCTTTTATTTTTACCAGAATGATAAGACTAATCAGTATCGTTTCTAATAATTAAGGAAAAAGGAAACTGATAACGAATATTGTTCGCCACAATTTGCACAAATTGATTATGGTAAAGAATTATGTTAAGTGCGTTTTAAATTTCCCAAATTGGCGGTGATAATGGATTATGTTAATGACGTTCAAATTGGCGGTAATAATGGATTATGTTAATGGTGTTTTAAGCCTAAATTGGTTGGGATAAAGAATTATGTTAATTGCGTTTTAAATAGCGATAGGGAATTGCACGTCAGCGGTACCAGGACACTGAAGGGTAGTGTGGTACCAGTGACGTCACTAGTCCAAGATCGTTCAAGGTCAAGGTCAAAAGGTCAGTCCTTGACCTTTGACCTTGATCAGGGGTGAGTTTAGGGGTAGTTTTTAGGGTGGGTTTAGGGGTAGTTTTTAGGGGGGTTTGGGGGTTGCTTTTAGGGATAGTTTTAGGGGTTGTTTTTAGGGATAGTTAAGGTCAAAAGGTCAAGGTTAAAAATCCCCTCTTTAAATCGCACTCATATTTCACAATATAAAACGATGTACAATCCGATCATGTATCAGTAACGTTTTATTGTGAAGTACATAAGAATAACGTTGTGAAATAGTAAATTGTAAGTAATATTTTTTTTATATTTATAATAGTTAATGTATGGTAATTGTTATAGAAAATGGATTTACATGAAATTAATAAAACCCTTCTTTTAGAAGGTGAAAACAAACCGATTGTTAGCCTTTGCAGCATACCTGTGAATATTCCACAGAAAATTTATGAAGCACGACTTGCTAATACGAAATTTGGAGAGTCCATCTTGTTTGAATTGAAGGATAAAAACGTTTTTTTGCCACAAAGATCCATATCAACATTAAGAAATCATCTAATTGAGTTGGGAAACGGAAAGTATTCACTGGTTCACACTGGTCAGAAGGATACGGGAAAAGGACATCCAGCAATCCTTTTTAAAATAATAAATAGTGAGTTATAAAAATGTCAGATAAACTTGTAGAGGATATCAATAAATTAATTTTAAAATTTAATGAAAAGTATCCGCTTTATATTGGGGACTGGGAGGAGTGGAGAAAGCATGTACAAATAGCTATTGATTTATGCTGTAATCAAATTAAAGATGACATGTTACCATACCAAGTTCGATCGTGGCAAACAAAATTGGGTCATTTAAAAATAATCTATTCGAAATTAAATAATAAAACCAATTCCGTAGAATGGGAAGATTTAGTTTCGATTTTTAGAAATAACGTAAGTACAGGGGTTATTATAAATTTAAAACATAAAGATGTTTTACCATTTTTAACGGATGCTTTCAGTATTTTCAATCAAAAAATATTAGAAACTCTATCGAATATTAAAGTAATTAAAGTGAATACAACTTTTTGTGCGGAATTTATTAAAAAAGTTAATAATGAAGATGTAGTAAATTTTAGATATTTTCATACTAAATACGCGCCTATTGATTCTTCAACAGATTTACTTGAATGGTTTATTGAACATGTAGTCGATTACATTTTATCAAAATTATCGGAATTTCAAGAACGTGATTCGGGTTGGGCATTAAAACAGGTAATATCACTTGAAGTTAATATTAATAAGTTTTTATCGGATCATCCTACATTGGATTGCCAAGACAAATTGCAAATAAAAAAGCGTGTATAAATGTTATCAATAATGATGAAGCATGTTTTTATTGGAGTGTTGTAAGTGGTCCCCCCCACGATAAATAATCCTGATCGTCCTACATCATATCCTTATTTTAGTCAAGTATTAAATTTAGACAACGTAGACATTCCAATTCAATTTAATAAAATTGGTATTTTCGAGAAAAATAATAATTTATCAATAAATGTATATGGTTTGGAGTTGATAGGTGTTAATTATCTAGTAGTACCATTACGCTTAACAAAAAAGAAATTAACTAAACATTTAAATTTATTATATATTCAAAATATATATTTTCCTAAATTAAATGATTATGATGCTCCCGATCCGAATGATACCGAACCAGTCGATATAAAATTTTACTATTGCTGGATAAAAAATATATCAAGATTACTTAATTCACAAGTAAGTAAAAATTATCATAGATAGATGTATGAATTATTTTTATAATCAAGAGCGGTTAACATTACACACAGAGTTTTGCGAAAAAATGAATGATTGTAAAATTTCATTTCCAAAAGATTCATTTGTACAATTTAAAAACTTTGTGTATAAACAGCGAACCCCGTTTGTTATATATGCAGATTTTGAATCATTATTGGAGCCGATTAACGATTCAAATAGTAAAACGGTTAAATATCAGCGACATATTGCATTCAGTTGTGGTTATTATGTTAAATGTGACTACGATAATAATCTATCATATTTTAAGAGTTACCGAGGTTTTTTTTTTTTTTTTGCGGAGGTGAAGGAAAACCCTTTATGGGGAAGTTATGAGCCTAAAATCTCAAGGTCTACTGTGAGACTCTCCTTTCAAAGCATACTCACTAAAAAACTTCACCCCCTGGTTGGGTCCGTCTGACCGAAGCCTCCGGTGACACTTAGGCCTGTCGGCCCATTGTATCTTCCCTCTCTGTTTACAATACCCAGTCCAGTACCTTAGTGCCCTGTACAAGCTTGTACAGGTTTAGATTGCATGGAGTGGTTTGCAAACGAAATGGTTGTATGTTCTCAAATGATTGAATCAAAATTTAAGCATATGGTGGAAAAATTATCAACTTTGAATGCTCGTACCTGTCACATTTGCGAAACAAAGTTTACCGATAAAGACGTTATCGTTCGCGATCATAATCATTTTACTTCGGAGTTCCGAGTGTTTGCCCACAATACCTGTAATTTAAATTTCAAAAAACAGTTTGTAGTTCGAATTATTTTTCACAATTTATCCGGGTATGATAGTCATTTTATAATAAGGGATTTAGCTAAATTAGGTAAAATTTCTTTGCTGCCAATAAATAAGGAAAAGTATATATCATTTACGCAACATATGGATAATAGCATTAAATTTCGCTTTATTGATTCACTTCGATTTTTGAACGCCTCTCTAGAGGATTTAGTATCTCTACTAAATGTACAAGATTTGAATAATTTAAGGCAGGAGTTTGGAACATGTACTCAGGTACAATTTAACTTACTCACAAGAAAAGGAGTATTCTGTTACGATTATATTGACAATATGGATAGGCTTTTGGAAACTAAATTACCATCACAACATCATTTTCATAATAAACTAAAGAATACGGATATTACTGATGAAGAATATGAACATGCTCAAAGAGTGTGGACTTATTTTGGTATTAAAAATTTGGTAGAATATTCGGATTTGTATTTAAAGACAGACATTATTTTATTGGCAGACGTCTTTGAAAATTTCCGAAAAATTGGATACAAAACAAGTGGGTTAGATCCTGCTTGGTATTATACCAAACCGGGATATTCGTGGGATTGTATGTTAAAATATACCAAATGTAAATTAGAGCTTTTACATGATATTGATATGATAATGTTTATTGAGAAGGGTATTCGTGGGGGTATTAGTCAATGTTGTTGTCGATATTCGGAAGCCAATAATAAATATATGAATGACTACGATGGGTCAAAACCAGACAAGTATTTATTTTACGGTGACGTTAATAATTTGTATGGTTGGTCGATGTGCCAACCACTTCCCTATGGAGGTTTTCAATGGGTTGGCACTAACATAGATGTATTAACCGTACCTGATGATGCCGATATTGGATATATATTAGAGATTGATTTAGAGTATCCTCGACATATCCATGACGCACACAAGGATTTTCCGTTTTGTTCGGAGCATAGAAAACCTCTGGGATCGAAATTTCCAAAACTTTTAACTACCCTTTATGATAAAACTAAATACGTTATTCATTATCGGGCTTTAAAACAGGCAATAAATCACGGTCTTATTATTCGAAAGATTCATAGAGTTCTTAAATTTAAACAATTGGCATGGCTGAAACCATATGTTGATTTGAATACGAGATTTAGCTCACAGGCAACTAACAACTCGGAAAAGGACTATTACAAGTTGATAGTTAATTCAGTGTATGGCAAAACAATGGAAAACATTAGAAAACATCGCGTTGTCAAATTAGTTTCGCAGTGGGAGGGTAGATATGGAGCAAAAAATTTAATATCCAGTCCAAGGTTTAGTAATAGAACAATTTTCGCTGATGATTTAATGGCTATTGAATTGAGAAAAACCGAACTTTGCTTTAACAAACCTCTATACATTGGAATGTGTATTTTAGACATTTCAAAAACATGTATGTACGAATTTCACATGATTTTATGTTGTCTAAATTTGAGAATGATGTATGTAAACTTCTGTATACCGATACGGATAGTTTTATTTGCGAGCTTACATGTCATGACTTGTATGAGGAGGTAATTAAGAAAAATATTAATAGATTTGATACTAGTGATTTTGCATTAAATAACCCTTACAACATTCCATTGTGTAATAAAAAGATTCCAGGTATAATGAAGGATGAAACAAAAGGAAAAATTATGACTCATTTTATAGGATTAAGATCTAAAATGTATGCGTATAAGGTTCAGGGTGCGCCTATTACGAAAAAATCAAAAGGTATAAAAAGTTATGTTGTCAAAAATGATATATCTTTTCAAGATTATGTAGATTGTTTAAAGGAAAAGAAAGATAAAATTATTTCACAATGCACAATTCGATCGTTTAAACATCACGTTTACAGCATAAGTCAAACAAAAATTGGGCTAAATTCATTCGATGATAAACGAAAGTTATTAGATAACTCGCATGACACTATCCCCTGGGGATATGATGATTAGATCCTTTACAAGTATATGATTTTTTTTATATTTTGCTAAATACAAGTAAATCACATTCAGTCTTATGATGTCAACGGTGCAAGAGAGTAGTGGGAGAAAACACATAAATAGAGACGAGGATAAAGTTTTGAGAGATTTAACAAATTTAAGTTTGTGTGATAGATCAAATCGAGATGGCCATATTAAAAGCAAATTTCATAATGTTAACGATGATATTCAACAACCTATTGTATACAAACGTACCCGATGGAGTTACAAATATGGTGGTATGTTTTAATAAATACCAAAAGGACTGTGTGGGATCAGAGTGGATGATGATGGGTCAAACACATCTGAATAATGGAAAATTACCATTATTTTATGCAAGAATACCTACGGATGCAGTATACTACAAGTTAAAATTACTATTTTCCGACGACAACGAGGGAGATCAAGATAAGTGGCAAACAATTTGGTCTAACAGCACCACCCCTACCACCCCCACCACTAATTGTATTTTGCCTGCAGGAAAAGAAGAAATATATAACATTTTTTTAATGACATGTGTTTTACTTGTATTTATGTCTTTGATAGTGTTGAAAATTGTTATAAAATATTGTAATGCAAATATTATTGAAAATTCTTGTAGACTTTTGTAATGGGTTTAATAAAAGTCATAAAATGAAAAAAAATATTTATTTTGGTAAAACAATATTTAAAAGCCAATATTGTAGATTTTTAACGTTTTGTATAGCACACATAAACTTTCCCTTGGCATGACAGCTACACTGTGGAATGACACGTTTAAAATTTCCAGTATCCAGTGGAGTATGATCGTATGTGGCAACATCATATATGGCTGGAAATATTTGTAGTTCCTCACATTTTACTCGTAGAAAAGTAATTTTCTGCTCACAATCGAATGGTATTCCATGAAGATGTTTTTCTAAATAATTGATAGATTTTCTATCACGATGCGTATAAGGTCCTGGAGACTTGAATAAAAAAGTTGATAATTGATTACCAATGAGTATGGCTATCTCTTTGGGATAAAAATTCCCGTTAACGGAGAAACCCTGAATGTCAACTAGTGCGATTCTCATCTTGAACTGAACTGGTTTAGGCATTAGGAGAGGCTTTTAATCCTTTCACTGAACGGATGATACTCCATACGGCAATCATGAATGATGATGCAATAGGCTTTGGTGTCTACAGGGAAACCCACATTCGATTCGATTTCCAACTTTACATCTACAGTTGATGATTTCATAGTTTCTTCTTGTTTGGAGCAATCAATAATAAATAAGGCACGTGATTTGAAATCTTTAAGACTTAAAAGTGTACATTTTTGGTTGGAGTTTGTGTAACTGGGATAAAACTCACAATAGTTGAAATAGGCATCATTGAAGCGATCTTTATCAAAATCAAATTGTGTTCGATCATTAGGATAATAATCTCCATTTAACATTAGTCTAATATTGCGAATATTCAAGTGGTTAAATGTTGTAGGATCCTCCACCGAAACATCACGTTTTTTAGTTTGGAAAAATACAATAACATAACCAGGTCTTTCCATAGCCGTGCTGGTTTTCACAGCCCAAATGTCTTTTTTGGCATTCGCACTTATGGCAGGTAGTTCGTTGAGTTCCCATTTTCGGAACGGTATCAGAATTGGTCTATCTATCTGGATATCCCTCAATAGTTTTTCATTAACTTCATAATTGGGATAGATATGTTTGACTCGTACTTCAATACTTTCAATATTTATTTTAACTGTAGTTACAGAACCAGCGATTTCCTTAACAATTATACAATCGTTATCGTTTCGAGCTCGAACAAAGCGAAGAGTTTGTCTACCACACGTAATCCTAGGGTACTCGTTGAATATGTTAAAAATATGCTTAAGTGGTAGTAATAAACTAAAAGATTTATCACCGGTGAGAATTGGTGCTGAGGGATAATTCCATCCGGCTATGGACATGTGGGTCGAATCGTATGGAGAATAGCAAGTATATGCGCGAACGGTACTAACAATACCAGGGTCTCGCACAGTTTCGATTTCTTTTGAGCTTTCACTGTACGTACAGGAATCGAACAGGAATGCTCCGAAATTTTGAGTCAATTCAACATCACCAACTCCAGTAATTTCCAATTTTCCCTTGATATCCAATTGCGAGTCGTACATAGCAAAGAAGGAATCCACTTGATTGATGACAATTTCTACAATGTCATTACAGTTGAACGATTTCACATACGGGGCATAGTATTTATATTCACATTTTCGAATTGATTCATCTGTTATGGGCGGATGATAAAGATTAAACATGGATGCTTCCTCCGCCACTTTTCTTCTCTTATAAACAACCGACATGATGCAAAGGATCTGTCAATACTAACAATTGATGATGTTCACCACACTTATATCCACTTGGTTATCGCTGCTCGAAGTTCCAAAACTAAAGTATTTAATTCACTTCGAAAATTAACAGGTTTTCCCTCTTGATCGACCGCAACAATAGTAATATTGTTAATTTCACGTTGTGGAATTACGGGTAAATACAAGAGATTTTTAGGTGTTTCGTCAATTACGCATACTGGATTTGATTTAACAGCAAACTCATATATCGTGTGAGCAGGTATGTCTCCGTCAAAAGCTCCCGTCGTAATGTTACAATTGAAGCGTACGGTTGAAACTTTTATAATGTTGACGGGTAAATCTGATGAATGTAATAGTAGTGATATATCAGGGGTTCAAAATGTGCACCAGGGTGCACATTGTGTAGCAATAATATGGATAAGGAGAGGAAGGTTATCGAAAAGGCCGTTGATAAGAAAAAACCGTTAGATAAGAAAAAAGTCGTTAGATAAGAAAAAGCCGTTAGATAAGAAAAAAGCCGTTAGATAAGAAAATATTTGATAATTGACAGATAATATACATTATATAAATAAAAGTGCTAACTTATTAAAAAAGTGTAGTAATTGTTCAATAATGGAGTGTGATAAGTGTCATAAAAAGTTTGTAAGACCGT
The DNA here is from genome assembly GCA_949320105.2 of Crepidodera aurea. Taxonomy (NCBI): domain Eukaryota; kingdom Metazoa; phylum Arthropoda; class Insecta; order Coleoptera; family Chrysomelidae; genus Crepidodera; species Crepidodera aurea. The sequence goes on along the minus strand of OX439472.1, from coordinate 9,803,654 downwards.
ACACTCTTCGACGTCATCAATTAAACTTTTGCAAAAAAGATGATAAACATATAGTGGATAATATTCCTAGAAAAAGACTGAGACCTGTGGGTATTGAGGTTTTAGAAAGTGGTGTTAGTAAGCTTACACATGCTTTTAACAACCGAATCGCTTCTTATCGATTCTCTAGTGATAAAAACATGGATTATGTAAATTTTCTAAATGAAGTTAAACCGAAAGTTTTAAATAAAGTTGAAGATTATTTAGATCTTCACAACACCTTAAAAGTTAACTTTGAAGTGTTTGGAATTTATGTGAAACCAGAATTGTCTGATATCAAGTCTATGAATACTGCAAATAAAGTTATATGTATGTATGCAGATTTGGAGCAAGTTTTTGAAGAATTCAAGGATGAAATATTAAATCAAGCGTCAGAGTTTCAAGAAAAAGATTCTAATTGGGCGTTACAAGAGATCTTATTTTTAGATGTCAATATAAATAGATTTAATCCCATATTGAAAATGATGACAATAAGTGCTTTGCCTACTGTGTAAATGCAGCCATTTTTCCTGCAGAAGGAGACCCTAAAAAGCCTAAATCATATCCTCCTTATGACACCCTTTTACAATTTGGTGATCTTGAGTTTCCAATAAAGTTAAAGGATATTTCAAAGTTTGAAAAAATGAATAATATTTCAGTTAATGTATATGGTTTGAATTCTGAATTCAAAGATACTAAGAGAAAGTATGAAGTTGTAGGTCCACTACATTTTACATCAGAACGTAAACCTACTCATGTAAATCTTTTACTAATTGGTTATAATGATAATAACCACTACTGTCTCATCACTGATTTATCTCGATTGGTGAGGTCTCAGAAAACTAAATAAAAAAATCATCTACACTTTTGTGATGGATGCCTGCAAACCTTTCTTACCTTGGAGAAATTGAAGAGACATGAAGAATATGATTGTACACACATCTTTACGGAACTTCCAACAGATAAAGTTAAGAAAAACAAGTGTGGTGAGTTTTCACCTGAAAATATTTTAAAATTCACAAACTTTGAAAAACAGTTAGCAGTGCCGTTTGTGATTTATGCAGATTTTGAAAGTTTATTGAAACCCATAGATCATTGCGATCCAGTGGACGGACAGTCATTTACAGTAAAAGTTTGTGAACATGAACCTTATTCTTTTGCATTCTACGTTAAGTGTACTTATGACGATAGTTTAACTAAAATGGAAATGTATGAAGGTCCTGATGCAGCCAAAGTATTTGTAAAAAAACTGGACAATACTGTTCAACGCCTTTATAATATAATGAAACATGTTAAACCAATGTCATCATTATCACAAGACGAACAGCAAGCTTATGATAATGCTATAAACTATCACATTTGTGAGAAGCCTTTTAATGAATTTGATAAGAAGGTTAGAGATCACTGTCATTTGACTTCAAAATATAGATCAGCAGCCCATAATTCATGTAATTTGAATTATCAGATACCAAAATTCATACCTGTGTTTTTTCACAATCTATCTAACTATGATAGCCATCTCTTTATTAAAGAACTAGCATCTAAAGGCGAACCACTATCAGTTATCGCACAAACCAAAGAAAAATATATTTCCTTTTCAAAGTCGATTTTAGTAGAAAAGTCGAAAGATCCAAAAATTCCAGGTACATACTTAAAACTGAAATTTGTCGATTCTTTCCGCTTCCTAGCTAGTTCATTGGAAAAACTTGCTGATACTTTAAAGGATGATCAATGTAATGAGATTAGAAAATATTTTCCCGAACACTTTCAGATGATGAGACGAAAAGGTATTTTCCCCTATTCATATATAGACTCATTTGATAAATTGAAAGAACAACTTCCTTCCAAAAATAAGTTTTATGATAATTTAAAAGGAGAAGATATTTCTGATGAGGATTATGAAAAGGCTAAATTAGTTTGGAAAACTTTCAATTGCAAAAATCTCAGTGATTATAGTAAGCTATACCTTAAAACCGATGTGCTCCTACTGGCAGATATCTTCGAGAATTTTAGAAAAGTGTCTTTGGAAACATATAAACTCGACCCTGCCCACTACCTGACGGCACCTTCTTTAAGCTGGGATTCTATGTTGAAATATACAAAAGTCCAACTCGAGCTTTTGACAGATATAGATATGTTAACCTTTTTCAAAAATGGTATAAGAGGGGGTGTGGCACAATGTAGCAAAAGGAAAGCTGTGGCAAATAATAAATTTATCTTAAATTATGATCCATCAAAACCAGAGAGCTATATAGCTTATCTCGATGCCACGAATCTCTATGGTGCTGCTATGCAAGCTTTACTTCCTTCCGGTGACTTTAAATGGATTGACACTAACAACTTCGATGTTCAACAAATACCGGAAAATTCTCCAAAAGGTTATGTGATGGAAGTGGATCTGGAATATCCAACCAATTTACATGATGCTCATAATGATTTACCATTCTGTCCTGAGAGTATGCCGCCACCGAAATCGAAGTACCCTAAACTAATACCAAACCTCCATGATAAAACCAAGTATATTATTCATTATAGGAACTTACAACAGTGTTTAAAATATGGATTAAAACTTAAAAAGATACACAGAATCATTGAATTCTCACAGTCGACATGGTTAAAGTCCTGTATTGAACTTAACACCAACCTTCGTAACCAAGCTAAAAATGAGTTTGAAAGAGATCTGTTTAAGCTCCTTATCAACGCAATCTTCGGGAAAACCATGGAAAATGTAGATAAAAGAAAAGATATTCGTTTATGCTCTCGTTGGGAAACTAAAACTAACTCTCTAGGAGCAAGAGCTTTAATAGCAAAACCTCAATTTAAAACTTGTTCTGTATTTAATGAAGACTTGGTAGCTATCCATTTAAATAAAGTTAAAGTGGTTTACGATAAGCCCTTATATATCGGCTTTTCAATTTTGGATATATCGAAAACAATAATGTATGAATTCTTTTATGGTTATATCAAGAAAAAATATGGTGATGATGCTGAGCTATGCTATACCGATACAGATTCCTTAGTTTTAGAGATTCGAACAAACAACTTTTATGAAGATATGAAGCAGAATATTGAACATTTTGACACTTCAAATTATCTAGAACAAAATGCTTACAATATACCAAAAACAAAATCGATACCAGGTAGAATGAAAGATGAGTTTAAAGGTACTCCTGTTGCATCATTTTATGGAACGGGTGCCAAGGCTTATTGTGTGGAACTAAGTAAACCGATAAGTTCTGATCCACAATCCAATATAATGAAAAAAGCAAAAGGTGTTTCCAAACATATCGTTAAAACACAACTACAACTGAACGATTATGTACAAATAGCTGAAAATGGTGGAACTATCTTCCGAAAAATGTTTATGTTTATTTCAAATATGCATACTATCCACACCGAGTTAAAAAATAAGGTTGCTTTGACAAGTAAAGACGACAAAAGGTATGTGATACCTGCTGATGTTAAAACGTTGGCTTGGGGGCATATACTCTTAAATCCTAGAGGTACCCTCGAAGATTTATTGAAGGCGTTTGCAGAAATGAATGATGAAGAAAAACAAATTGATGATTATGATTTAGATTTATTAGATACTGATTTACAAACTATAGACGATTTGTTAAATGTATCAGAATTTGATTATGAACTATATTTAAAATATAAGAATATTATAATTAATAGTGTTTTATTTATAATTTAAATAAAATCAGTGCAAGAAGCAAGTTCGAAGTTCAAAACAATTTACATAGTCTTATTCGTTATTACTGTGGATAAACACTTTTGACCCATTTCCCCATCACACACATCTAATTTTTAACTAATTCTTCCAACTCGCGTGTTTCTTTTTTTTTCATCTTCTTTCTTCCGAATCTTTATCATCTGTAGAATTCCCCGCATTCTTTCTTCGAAATCTTCATCATCTGTTGAATCAAAATAACGATATCTTTTGTATATTTTTAAGGGTCTAATCTGCTGACATGAAGCATTACAGTATCCCAGCAGAAAATTTGATAATATTAAACTGTCAGGAATAAATTTTTCACTCAATACACTCCTACAAACACGACAAATTTTTACTAGTTTCACTTTCTGCAACTCATGGGGCATATTGACTAATGTTTCCAACTCACTTAAGACTGCTCGGCAAACTTTTGTTTCGAAAACATATGACATTTTGATTCAGCTCACAAAAATTCTGTAATATATACTATTCCTTATCTAACCATCAATCAAAAACCGTTAAAATTAATATCTAAAAAATAAAACAAAGTACGACCACTAATTTTTTATTCATGCATTAAAAAATTATCATACAAAAAAAATACATTTGATAAAGCACAAGCACATTTATTACTATCATGATAAAAGCATGCAGGTTCTATCAATTCTAGTGGCGGGCTTTCATCAAGTTCATGTACTGGTGCTCTTGAATATTTTCTAATAAAGTTTGCTTTTTCTAATCCTTTAACATATAGTAGGGTGAAATTCTTTGTTAATGTGTCCATAATATTGGGAAACTCGTGTAACTTTGTGAAGCCAGCGTTCCATTCGAGGAAATGATGATTTTTCATAAGCCACATAGCTTGTTTGTGCATGTCTGGTGAAAGCATTCTCATAGGAAAAGGAGGTTTAAACAGGTAGTGTGTTACTCGATTTCCATCAAAGGCAGCTAATTCCTTTACTATTAACTTATTGTTTTCAATCTTGAATCCTTGAATATCTATTCTCGGATATTTTCAGTTTTGGAAACAGTTTTGCAAGTTTGCATAGTTGTTGGTAGAATTGGATATCTCGTTTTAAGTTTTGTAGATCTCGTGAGAATTTTTGCAATCTTTCTTCAAATGTTTGAGGCATAATTAAAAATAATGTTGTGAAATGTTAGTTTTATAGATAATTTAAGACATGCGTATTAGTACTGCTTAACAATTTTTGTTAGTGGATTGTATGAAAATTCTTTCTCATGTAAAATCAGGCAGTAAGCAGATACTTCATTGCCTACATTTTTACTAGTTTCAAATTCAATTCGAAGAACAATTGATCCATTTTGTAAGACTTCTTTTTGACGGGAACAGTCAATATGTATTATTGGAGTTTTGGTTTTAAACTCTTCTGGTGCGAATATAGGTTGATTTGTCTGGATGTGGTAGTAACTTTCTTGAAAATTAGCAAACATTTCATACAAAGTTGCAAAACGATCAGTATCAAAATCAATATTTAAATCCTGATATGGGTATCGCTCAGAATTCAAAAAAGCACGTATATTTGTTAAATTGATATGATCGAATTTACTCATATCTTTTAAAATTTCTCCTTTCCTGCCATTTTGAAATGCTACTACAATATGTCTTGGGCTTTCAACCTTTGTTGTAGTTTTAACACTCCAAGTATGCCTTGTTGTATTACTTAATGATGGATACTCGATTAACTCCCAACTTCTAAATTTTAGAGGTAATTCAACATTACTTCGAATTATTTTATTTAGTCGAATTTGTTCTCTGACACTAGGTGTTATATGTGAAACATTCCAGAACACTTTATGGATTTCTATTCTTGGTTTTTCGGTCTCATCTGTAGCAATAACTCCATCAATATCATCTTTTTCGCCTTGGGGGCATTATAGTATAAAATAGTGTGTATATCTAATGTAATTTAGTGACCTTTAAAATAATTGTTATATGTATTCAAATAAAAATGCAAAAAAGAACCTTTTATTTTTTTATTTTTTTTTTCTATTTTTTTTCTTATGTTTGGAGGCACCATGGAGGCGGAACTACGCCGCTGATGTTGACGGTGTGGTTCCTGAAATAAATAATTTATTTTAATTATCATGCTTAACATGTCTGAACATGTTAAAACATTGAATTTTGATAAAGTGAGGGGAAAAACACTACTAATTTTAAAAAACTTATTTATTTAAATCTTCAATTACTTTATTTTTATAAAAGTAGATGTATTCTCTAAGAGCAAGACTTAATAAACTTTCCGTAGATAACTCACATAACCGATATAATAGTTCTAGCCTATAAAAGTCACTATTACATTCTACATTTGTTTTAATATTATCTAAAATATTATTATAGTATGAACAGAAATAAAGTTGTTCTAACAATGATACTCGGTGTGATATTAGGCAACGGTCAGCTTCCAGTATTTCTTCAACATTCTCATGTGTGAGATAAATCTCAATGCCATGTTTTATTACTTCTAGAAATTTTACATCATCGTAGACCAATTGTCTAACTGTGCAAAAGTCCCCACATGAAAAATCTATTGGTTCAAATTCATCTGCGTAGGTTGTTAGCGGTTGATTAAAAAAGTCAATATTTTTTTGTAATAGTAAGTCTATAAACTGAAACCACTCATACATTCCAAATGATATTTCACTAAATCGTTTCTCAGGTAGGGATATAATGATAGCTGGACTGAACGACCTAGCTGGACTTAGACCAGTTTGAATTCTCAATGTTCCAAGTTCAATAGAATTTTGGAGCAAGTAATTCTGTTCAACTTTAGCAGCATTTTCATAATCTTTTAATACTTTTTCAAGTTCTCCATAGTCATCACTATCACCACTATAAAATCCACTTGAATTATTTGTCAACATACTATTTTGACTATCCATTGCGAACAACTAGTATAAAATAAATAAATCATAAGATTTATAGAGAACTCCTGCCCTAACAATATGGTGGGGGTTAAAAAATATAATTAAAATTAATGTTTTTTATTTAAAAAAAATCATGTTTATTTTAAAAAATTATGTATATTTCAAATTATAGCATTTTTATTAATTCATGAATTATGTGTATTATCCATTCCAAGCCATTTCACAAGAATTTGATTTCATTTTCTTCTTACAATCTTTTCAATTAAATAAACATCGGGATATTTAACTTTTTGTAACTCTTCAGTATAGAAACATCCTTGAATTTCCTCTTTTTTACTATCCTCCAACAAGTAGGTAGTTGGGTTAGTTAGCTTAACCTTTATAATTTTAAAAATTTCATTTGTCCAATTGGGCGTATACCCTTTATCAAAAACATGTCGGTACTTTGAAATTCTAACGTAATCCCCCTTTTTAAACTTTATCAACCATTTTTAGGTGATTAAATGCTGTAATATATTTAGCATTTTTATCATTTACCGAACTAGGTGCTACTCCAGTAGTTGAATGCCTCGTATTGTTATACTGATTAACAATTTCAGCAAGAATTTTTACCCATTTGTAAGAGCCCTGCATACTGAATTGTTTCCATAATAATGATTTGAGAGTTCTTATTACACGTTCGGCAATACTTGCTTTAATGTTTGAAAAAGTACTATAATGATTAATATCATATTTTCTCATAAGATTATTAAATTGTGTGTTATAAAATTCTCTTCCATTATCAGTTTGTAAATTTTTGGGAGCAGGCATTTGAGATAATATTTTTTTCATAGCTGCTACAACATTTTCCCCAGATTTTGTTTTAATAGGTTCAGCCCATACAAATTTACTAAATTCTGAATCTCCAATATAAAACTTTTCTTGTAAGGGATTATGGAAAACACCTAAAATATGATCAAAATCACCTTTTACATCTCTAGTCATTGCTTCAATATAATCTCTAGGTAATGGTGAAGCAAACTGATCGAAATATTCACGTAAAGTATTAGGATCTGTAATTGTCTGGTAAAACTGAGAAATACTATCATCTATAAATTCATCCTCTCTATTACGGTCTTCAAAAACATTATCATTTCCTTGTGATTCAAAGATTTCCTCATTTTCAAGAAAATTTGTTTGATTTAATTTAGTGCTATTATATGGTGGATTATCTTTAATAGGAGATATATTCGTAAGTTGATATAATTCTGATGGTGTTAAAGGAGGTGTTTTAACCTCCTCCTTAATTTGTTCTTGTTTTGATAAAGTTGAAACTAATTGCTTAAGGGGATCAGTTATTGGGGTATACGTTTTTTCTAAATGTGTTTGAGATTTAATTATATCACTTTTTAAACTTTTATATTTTTTCTTTAGTGCTTTTCTCGCACTTATTAGTTGTTTGATTAACTGAGGATTCATTTTAATTAAAAGTTATTCAGCCTGTTCACATTATTATATATGAATGAAAATATCAAAATTTTTTCGATATTTACCAGATGAAACTGGACAATCCTTTTCAATCGTGAGAAATCCGAATTTATCATTCCAACAGTATGAACTCAAGTCTTTAAAGTCTTGAAATGACATGTCAATATTAACATGATCATCATAAATATGTTTTAAATTAGTCATATCTTGTTGAAAAATCACTAAAAGATTTGCATTATCTCTAATCAATTGTTTGGGTATTGATGAGTAAGTTTGACATAAATAAAAACAATCAGTATGTTTGTGACGTCCGAAACAAAAATAACCTTGAATAATACTTTGATCACAGGATGCCACATCATCAAATATTATAACTGAATGTTCTCTAATATTTTCAGGAGCAACTATATCCATTGGGTTACTGTATTCCTCATAACCAATTTCTTTCATAGGTTGAAGTAGATTTCTAAGATATGTATATTTTGGTTGATGTAATGACTTGGAATAAACATAAACATTTTCAAATCTTAATCCATTTGGGTGTTCAATTAATGATAACATTACATTTGTTTTTCCTGATCCACTAGGACCAACAATTAATCCTCGTTTGGAATTGAGACCAAACAAATAACCATGTTTTCCTATTTTCTTATCTTCAGCAATGCTATCATGATTTTTAATTGGTAAAGAAATACTCTGTTTTTCAATCCTTATATTAGAATGCATTATAGAGCACTGACCAGATTTTGATTATGATAGAAGTATATAAAGCTTGTCTTAGGTATATTAGCACACAATGGTTAAACGTAAACGACAACATTCACATCGAGGTAGTGCTTTGCTAAATTCTTTAATAAACAAACTACCATTTGAACTTCATTTATCTGGCTACAAATTCTGTGGACCGGGAACACATCTAGACAAGAGATTACAAAGAGGTGATAAAGGTATTAATCCACTGGATGAGGCCTGCAGGGAACACGATATCAAATATTCACAAAGTAAAGAACTAGCTGATAGACACATTGCAGATAAAATTTTAGAAAACAAAGCTTGGGAGCGTGTGAAAGATAGAAACGCTAAATTTGGAGAGAAAGCAGCTGCTTGGGTAGTAACTACTGGAATGAAGGGTAAGCGTAAACTTGGTATGGGTTTGAAGTACAAACCTAAAAAAGGTGGCTCTCTGAAGAAAAAAAGGAAGAAGAAACGTATAATTCGAGCTCCTAAAAAAGGGGGTTTTCTACCCTTAATTTTACCACTTTTAGGGGCTTTGGGAGCTCTTGGAGGTGGGGCAGCTGGAATTGCTAAAGCAGTGAATGATGCAAAAGCAAACCAACAGCAACTAGAAGAACAAAAACGTCATAATTTAAAGATGGAATCAAAGGGTGGAAAAGGTCTGTATTTGAGACCATATAAAGGAAGTGGATTAAAGTCAAAAAACTGATAATACCACATAGAGCACTAACTGATGTTGATTTAAAAAAAATTGTTAAAAAACTACAAATACCTAATTTTAGAGGAGTTTTTATGAAAGATACATTACCGAAAAAAATTCATAAATATGAAAGTGGGATTTTAAATATGGATTCTAATAGCGGTGAAGGAACACACTGGACAGCGTATATAAAAGAAAATAATCAAGTTATATATTTTGATAGTTATGGAAATTTACAACCACCTTTAGAATTAATTAAATATTTTTATAGTAATGGAGATTTAACTATAAAGTATAATTATGATAGGATTCAAACTTTTAATTCATATGAGTGTGTACTTAATTTCTTATATAATCAGTATAAATAAAAGCATGTACTTTATTATTAAATAAACTCTCGATAAGTAAATATGTCTCTCAGTATTACATTAAGTGGAAATTCATCAATTTTAACTTCTCATTTTAGTACTCCTATATATTTAGAGGATGGTCTTGAGTATGAAGTTGGGTTAGTAGATTTCAATAGCTTTAATATAATACCTAATATAGATGAATCTAATAATATATTCATATGGGGGGTTAACGCTCTAAATTTACATACATTTGAAATTCCTGTAGGAGCTTACGAATTAAATGACCTTATAGCAACTTTGAATGAACACATGACTGAAATAGATAAGGATGCTAGCATAGATATAATTCCTAATATAAATACATCAAAGATATCGATTAGAAGTAATCGTCTAATTTCATTTAATACTAATAATTCAATTGCTAAAGTATTTGGCTTTGATATTAAGAGACTTAATCCAAATCAAACTTATATTTCTGATCATCCTGTAAAAATTTTAAAAGTGAATAGTATTTTGATTGACTGTGATATTGCAACAGGATCCTACTTAAATGGAAAACCAGTTCATATCATACATCAATTTTTCCCCACTGTTCCCACTGGGTATAAAATAGTAGAAACACCAAAAACTATTTTATATTATCCTGTAAGTGCCAAGACTATCAACTCAATCACAATAAAAATTTTTGATCAAAATTCAAATCTTATCAATTTTCGAGAGGAGGAAGTTACAATCACTTTACGTATTAGAAGAACGGGGCCATAAATATGGTTTTGAAATTCTTTCACCCATATTCAGAAAATAAAAACTATAAAAGATTATCCACTATGAAAAATCCAGTTACTCATACAAAAACAATTGTGAGGATAACATATAAAAATAAAAAGTTTTTGAAATCACAAGGATTTAAAGTATTAGTATAATGGAAATGCTCCACGTAACAGGTCAGCCCTTTAATGATAATACTATAGAAAACATTGAATATCATTTATATCAGCCAAACAATACAGGAAACATAAATTACAATGATGAATTACGCATTTCTATTCAAGATTTGGATGATTATACATTACCATCAAATAGTCTTTTGTACATTGAGGGCAAATTGCTTACAAGTACAGGAGGAGTACCAACTAAACTAAAATTCGTTAATAATGGAATAGCATTCTTGTTTCGTGAGTTGAGATATGAGCTAAATGGAGTGGTTTTAGATTCAATTAGAGATGTGGGTCTAGTATCAACAATGAAAAATTATTTATCTCTTAATAAAAATGAGAGTGTTTCAATGGAAAATGCGGGGTGGTTTCCAAATTACAACCCAAAAGATAAAAATCAAAAAATTCTAGTTGATGCAAATGGCAACTTTAATGTATGCATTCCTTTAAGTTTACTATCTGGATTCTTTGAAGATTTTAATAAAATTATTATGAATATGAAACAAGAGTTAGTGCTAGTTCGGTCTAGTGATGATAATGATGCAATAACTTCTGAAGATGAAACCGAACACCCCAAAATTGAGTTAACAAAAGTTTGGTGGAATGTACCGCATATAAAACCAAGTTTAAGCCAACAACTTCGTCTGACTAACATCACCAAAAGCAATAAAGAACTTCCAATAAAATTTCGTTCATGGCAAATGATTGAATACCCCTCATTAAATACCTCTACTAGGCATGCGTAGGCTGTAAAAACCAGTTCAAAATTAGAGACTCCTCGACATATAATTATTGGTTTTCAGAAAGCTAAAAAGGGAAAGATTACAACGGATATGAGTAAATTCGATCATTGTGATCTGACTAACATCCGAATATTTTTAAATTCAGAAAGATATCCCTATAATGATTTACATCTAGATTTCAAAAATAATAAATTTGCAACTTTATATGAAATGTTTTCTAATTTCCAAGAAAGCTATTATCAACTTAGTATGAAGCAACCAATATTCAACCCTAAAGAATTTAAGGAAAAAGCACCGTTGATACACCTTGATTGTTCACATCAACGAGAAATTCTTCAACAAGGATCTATTGTTCTGAGAATTGAATTTGAAACTGATTCCCCTACCTCAGCAGATACCTCAGCATATTGTCTTATATTACATGAAAAAGAATTTTCCTACAATCCCTCAACAAAAATTGTAAAACAATACTAATTTGTCTCAAAATTATAAAACTGATATAAACATAGAAATGTAATCAAATGTGTTTGATGATTATAAAGAGAGACTTGATACATTTTATAAACAAATTCAAGAACTCGTAAAAGAATTTAAAACTTGAAAATATGATGCTCATAGTTGATATCCAAGGATTCAATATAGATAATAATAAATTTATAGTGAAAGAGTTTGCTAGTTATGATGGAACCCGATTAAGCCATTATGTTTTCAAACCTCCATTCAGCATTAAATTGCTACCCCCAAATTATTACAACCAGGTCATTAGTATGATGAAGAGTCACCATGGAATCGATTGGAATAGTGGGTTTACACCTGTACATCAATTTAGAAATATTTTAGAAAATTTAACTAGAACTACTGATATAGTGTATATTAAAGGGAAAAAAAATTTAAATTATATTAAGAAATTTTGTAAAGTACCAATTTTTGAATTAGATGAACATCAGCCTCTAAGTTTGTCTGAACCAAGATGTCCTTACCATACAATTGATAAATGTTTTTGTGCTCTATCAAATGTATTATTTTTATATGATAATTTTATAATGAATGAAAAATAATTATTAAAAAAAAAATATAAATTGAAATATATTTTTCTTTATTACCCCTACCCCAAATATTATAGATATATAGTTATGAAATATGAATTCTTTATTATTATCAGTCTACTCTCATTCATCATGCGTATCGCTCTTGTTGACATTCAAGGTTTTGTTATTGAAGGAACTTTCCATTCAAAGGAAATTGTCTTCGAAATCGGTACAAAAAAATTTAATTTTTTCTTTAAACCACCATTACCGTATAGTGAGCTCAATGACCGAGACCGAAAAACTGCCAATTATTGAGAAAAGTACATTCATGGAATAAAATACTCTTCTGGTTTAATTGATTATTCAGAAGTGGATAATATATTGGAGACGTATCTATTACAAAATGCAGACTACATATACGTTAGAGGAAACCAAAAGGCTGACTTTTTAAGAGAGAAATGCAAGATTTTCAATAATCCCCCTCATATAATTGACTTAGTCAACTATGATAATTTTCTATGTAGAACGCAAGTATTTGAACCATCCACAGATTCCTGTTTCATACATACGAGTGGAAAGTACATGTGTTCCCAAAAAAAATGTGTCTGATCTACACTACTGGTTGACTAATATTATTTTACCTAGTTAAAATGTAGAATTTTTTTTTTAATGTTTACTAATAAAAAACTATATATTTATATTTGAAGAATTTCATTTAATTCATTTATACATTTCAAATATTTTCTTAAAACCAGCACAATTAAAAAAAACTTAATTTTGGAATGTTTTATTTTTAATAGCACTAGTAATAAATTTTATATAAAATGTAAATTTATATCATTGATAAAGTTTTTGATTGGTGGTTTCAGAAAACTTGGTGGTGAGGAAATTTACTATAAAAGCAAATAACAGAGAAAATCTCCGCTAATATAGTTTGTACTTGATAAAATTATAATGACTTCAAGAAATTTGAGAGATTACTCCGACGATGAGTTGAAAAATTTATCTATTGATTATTTATTAGAAAACGCTCTTCCCTGGGAACTGCTAACCGTTTGGCACAAATTGCCGGAGAAATATAAAACCGTATTTAGTTTACAAATTCGGTTGCCATGTTTTATTCACGCCAAAAATGAAATAAATAATCCATACATATTTCATGGACCTGTATCAGCTCAAAATGAATGCTATTATTGCTTAAATGCATTAATAAATAAATAAAGACTTACCGGGCATCACCAACGCCCATACCACCACCATCGGTTCCTCCTGGATGAGGAATAATTGGTAGCCCGCTACCACCCCCAAGAACGCCCCTGGAATTGGTGGGGGTAGATGGCGCCCCGTGTCGTCTATTAGCAACGCTGTATCTGTTGTCTAAAAAATAAACAAAAAAAAATTAGAAAAAATTCAAAAAATAAAAAATAAATTAAAATTCAAAAAATTCAAAAATGAAAAAAAAATTCAAAAAAAAAAAAATTCAAAATTTAAAAAAAAAAATCAAAAAAATTCAGAAACAATTCAAAAATTTAAAAAAAAAATCAAAAAAAAAATTCAAAAATCAAAAAAATTAAAAAAAAAAATTCAAGAAATCAAAAAAAAAATTCAAAAAAAAAAATCAAAAAATTCATAAAAAAAAAATTCAAAATCAAAAAACTTACTAGTAGACGACTTGGTAGCCTTCCTTTTAAAAATTCTATTATTTGGATTTCTTCTAAAATTTGCTGATCTAAGAAAAACATAATAATTTAAATATTTTCCACCTATTTTTTAATTTACCTACCTACTTCTTTTATCATGTGTTGGACTAGCAATCAATTCCAAATATAAAGTTCCAAAGGCCGTTAGTATTTTACTAATAGAAATTAAAGAAATTGATGATTTTAGGGCAAAAGGGACCACCAGTTTTACAAAAATTACTTAAATAAATCATGCCATATTTGAATTCAGTGACCCAAAAAAACTCCCGGGGGCCAAGTGTTTTCCTTCCCCAAATACATTTTGGGAGAGTTCCACGGAGATGACGTTCATCGGCGTTCCTGAGCCCCAGGTGGTCATGGTGCCAATTTGAACATCATAATCATGATCAGCGACCTCAAAAACCCTAGGGCACCCATTCTAGGCCAGTTCTGACTCTTTTTACAAAGTTATTAACTTATCTGACGGGCGTCTCAAAAAATGCATTTTTCGCTGTAGCAATGCAATTTCTGATTTTAGCTAAATGAAAATTAGGTAACTTTTTTTACAAATAATTTTTGGAAGCGAATGCAAAAAACCGCATTCCAATCCATGCTGCCCGAAAAAATTTTCCATTTTTGGCTGTAGCAATGCAATTTCTGATTTTAGCTAAATGAAAATTAGGTAACTTTTTTTACAAATAATTTTTGGAAGCGAATGCAAAAAACCGCATTCCGATCCATGCTGCCCGAAAAAATTTTCCTTTTTCTTGCGTATAATGACGTGACTTAGGCTTCACTCATGTACGGCTGTTTAATACAGTTTGGGCGTACATCAAAACGTGACGATAATAAACCACGAACTGAAAATTTTTCTGGCCAAAACATAAAGACCACCAGCTTTCAAAAAATGCATTTTTCGAATGCATTTTTGGCTGTAGCAATGCAATTTCTGATTTTAGCTAAATGAAAATTAGGTAACTTTTTTTACAAATAATTTTTGGAAGCGAATGCAAAAAACCGCATTCCGATCCATACTGCCAGAAAAAATTTTCCTTTTTCTTGCGTATAATGACGCGACTTAGGCTTCACTCATGTACGGCTGTTTAATACAGTTTGGGCGTACATCAAAACGTGACGATAATAAACCACGAACTGAAAATTTTTCTGGCCAAAACATAAAGACCACCAGCTTTCAAAAAATGCATTTTTCGAATGCATTTTTGGCTGTAGCAATGCAATTTCTGATTTTAGCTAAATGAAAATTAGGTAACTTTTTTTACAAATAATTTTTGGAAGCGAATGCAAAAAACCGCATTCCGATCCATGCTGCCCGAAAACATTTTCCTTTTTCTTGCGTATAATGACGTGACTTATGCTTCACTCATGTACGGCTGTTTAATACAGTTTGGGCGTACATCAAAACGTGACGATAATAAACCACGAACTGAAAATTTTTCTGGCCAAAACATAAAGACCACCAGCTTTACAAAAATTACTTATAAATTCCAAAAGACCGTTAGTATTTTACTAAAAGAAATTAAACAAATTGATGATTTTAGGGTAAAAAGAGACCACCAGTTTTACAAAAATTTTTCTCTGTAGAATTGTGAAAACAGTCAGTAGAAAAATTACTATATGATAAAAGAAGCAGCCTTTATTATATATTTGTAAAACTTACCCATTATTTTTCTTTCTTCTAACAGAACACAATGAAACATAGAGAGTAATTTTTCCGTATATATGCTATCCGTTTTCGAATAATATGTATACTTTCAATAAATTAAAATTAAACATTTCCTTTGGTCTTGCCCATAGATAAGGAGCCAGCCTATGGTACACCGAAATGAGAAAAAACATGAAAAAAAAATATTTACTATTCAATAAGTACTAACTAATTAATTAAATACAACTTTTTAATTTTGAAAATACCAAATTCAATAATTATTAAGATCTAACAAATTCGTTTTATAAAAGAAATAACATTTTGTTCTATGTCCATTTTCATTGTAAGAGGTGTTGAAACGTATTCTGGCACATACACAACATTTTACTTTTATAATTAAGAATTTCCTACATCATTGTCTGAATACGCTATCGTAAACATTCATTATTTTAATAACTAAGAATTTCCTATTGTCCCAATACGGTATCGTAAACATTCATTATTTTTAATAACTAAGAATTTCCTGCGTCATTTTTCATATCTAAGAATTTCTACAATCCACTAATAAGTTTTAGAATTATTTCCAACAAATCCTTTGTTCCAAATTAAACAAATTTTATGGTAAAAAAGACCATCAGCTTTCCAAAAATTATTTAAATATAATACAAATCAGCTGGAATAGAAAGTATTTACGTTTTAAATCAGTGAAAAATTGTAAGTATTGGAAAACTTTTTTATTAGTGGTTGTAGGAAAAAAAGGTACTCCTGATAAAAAGTTCTGCATGGTTCAAAAGTTAAAATGCAACCATCAGATATCAATTTTTCAAAGCAGTATACGAGGTTTGTCGAAAATTTGAATTTTGTGTAAGAGTAAAGTATCTTTATTTTGTACAATTCAGAAAAATGTTTTAGAGTAAAGTTGTTTTTAATTAAAAGTTATGTTCAAATATGCTATTACAGTCATTTATTATGAAAATTCAGGTTTTGTGATTATTTACTAATCATTCCGTCTTGCACGTTAGGTATAAAGTAAACTTCTGGTCGGACGGAAGATTGAATAGTATTTTTTTAAAAGGCCCTTGTTTTCTAGAAATTTGTGTTTGTTTCCCCATAAGAAAACATGTAAAAATGGTACATTTTAGTCTGATTGAGTATTTGTGTTACTTTTTATTGATTGAATTGTGGCGAGGGAAAACTGAACAATAATCTGATGGTTGCATTTTAACTTTGAACCATGCAGAACTTTTTATCAGGAGTACCTTTTTTTTCATACAACCACTAATAAAAAAGTTTTCGATATGGTTCCAACTTAATTAGACACCCTGTATATTTCTTATTAGAATAGGTGATTTTATGGTAAAAAGATACCACCAGCTTTAGAAAAATTACTTAAATACAACAGATATATTACAAATCAGTTGGATTAGATAGTATTTTACCATTGAATCAATTACAAAGTAAAATACAAATGTTTTTCTTTTATTTTCATTATAATTGCAGCATACATTTGGACGCATTCAGCCTTAATTTATGTAGGCCACATTGAAAATGTACAAAAGCGGTTCTTTATGCCAGGAAAAACAATACATATTCGGTCTCATACAAGTACCCAGCTAGATAGCTTTAAATTCAGGAGTTTTTCGACAATCTAAAGCACTGGAAGTAAGTATTAGCAAATTTTTAATCGATTTTTGAATAAAAGAGACCTCCAGATTTAAAACAATTACTAAAATACAATGAATATATTAATCAATTAAAAAAAAAGGTTTTCTCTAATTTTCATTATAATTGCAGCATACATTCGTCTAGAACGCATCGAGAACGTACAGAAGAGGTTCGTTATGACAGGAAAAACAATACAAATTTGGTTTCATATAAGTACGTGGCTATATAAGCTTTGAATTCAGGACTTCGATGAAAAACAAAGAAATAAGCAGACTGTGATATTTGTATCTTTTAAATAAAATAAAATATGATTGTGTTTTAATTAGCTAAGCGCGCGAAGGTTCATGGGCGCCCCGCACGAAACATATAGCGCGGGGATCTGTCAACGGGCTTCGGGTCCCCGCACATAGAGGGTTCTGCACAGAGGACCTGTGAACAGGGTTGCCAACTGTCAACAGGATTGCCAACGTATTAGTATAAAGAGCACACGTCATAAACCATATGGCGCGAAAGTTGGTTAGGTTCCTGGACGCCCCACACGTCACGAAACATATAGCGCGAAAAAAATATTGTTTAAGTTAGGTTCCTATCCCTATCCTACCTTTTCTAGGAACCTGCCAACGGGGCTTCGGGGCTCTGTACATAGAGGGCACATAGGACCTAGTAAGTAAAATATTGGTCTGTCAACAGGGTTGCCAACAATCCGTCATATGTCAACAGGTTAGCCAACAATCTGTCATATGTCAACAGGTTAGCCAACAATCTGTCAACAGGGTTACCAACAATATGTCAGACAGCAACAGGTTTGTCAACAGGGTTACCAACCATCGTAGAGCCCTGTAGTCAGGTTTGCCAACTGTCAACAGGGTTGCCAACTGTCAACAGGGTTTCCAACTGTCAACAGGGCTGACAGTTGTCAACTCGTAGCTAACTTCAAGCCATGTAGTCAGGTTTGCCAACAATCTGTCAACAGGGTTGCCAACTATCTGTCATCTGTCGTAGCTAACTTCAGAGCAGTCGTAGTATTCCCTTTGTATTACTACTGTATATTTAGAGGATGGTCTTGAGTATGAAGTTGGGTTAGTAGATTTCAATAGCTTTAATATAATACCTAATATAGATGAATCTAATAATATATGGGGGGTTAACGCTCTAAATTTACATACATTTGAAATTCCTGTAGGAGCTTACGAATTAAATGACCTTATAACAACTTTGAATGAACACATGACTGAAATAGATAAGGATGCTAGCATAGATATAATTCCTAATATAAATACATCAAAGATATCGATTAGAAGTAATCGTATAATTTCATTTAATACTAATAATTCAATTGCTAAAGTATTTGGCTTTGATATTAAGAGACTTAATCCAAATCAAACTTATATTTCTGATCATCCTGTAAAAATTTTAAAAGTGAATAGTATTTTGATTGACTGTGATATTGCAACAGGATCCTACTTAAATGGAAAACCAGTTCATATCATACATCAATTTTTCCCCACTGTTCCCACTGGGTATAAAATAGTAGAAACACCAAAAACTATTTTATATTATCCTGTAAGTGCCAAGACTATCAACTCAATCACAGTAAAAATTTTTTATCAAAATTCAAATCTTATCAATTTTCGAGAGGAGGAAGTTACAATCACTTTACGTATTAGAAGAACGGGCCATAAATATGGTTTTGAAATTCTTTCACCCATATTCAGAAAATAACAACTATAAAAGATTATCCACTATGAAAAATCCAGTTACTCATACAAAAACAACTGTGAGGATAACATATAAAAATAAAAAGTTTTTGAAATCACAAGGATTTAAAGTATTAGTATTGTTGAGGGTTCTGGAATAAACCCTATGTTGTGCCAGTTTCCCAGGACGACCAACACTGTGTTATCGCCTTTTTAAACTGCATCGTTGTATTCGTAAAAATGGACTGTATAAGGATTGTCTTCTCAACTTCATTCAGCAAAAAAACTATGAACCCTTTTATTTAACTATTTATTAAACTTGTTAAATAAAATAAAACAACAACGTAACAAAGGATTACCTTAAACTAGTAATCAATGAACAAGTATTATAATTAATATGTGCTTAACAAGCACTAACACATATTAATGAAAATGAATTAAAATAAATGATCACATCATTCAGAAGATATTAATATGCTGTACTACGAAGCACTGAGTTTAGATTTAAGTATAAAATGAAAAATACAGTGGACTGCCTGATACGCAGCAAGTACCACTGTGAAGAAATATTTTTTAAATAAAATGGACCGCCTGATTGCAGCTAAGTCCCACTGGCTTAACGAGGCCTTGTCTCGGAGCGTCGCTTGAGCACTGACTTTAGATTTTACGAATTTTACCGGTTTCAGATATATCCCCTTCCCCGGCCGGCAATTTGTTCTAGAAAGTTCGTTAGCGTGAATCGCGTAAACAAGTGTAATATATTTTTTTATTGTCTAGACTCGACGGTTAAATTTACGACCCATTAATTAACTTTGATGAGACCGCTTCCGGGTTGTTCGATGCCGCAATTATGAAATGGAGCAAAAAAATTGTTTTTGCCGACACCGCGTCTTTGTGATGCCGCTCGTCAACATATTTTGGTGCATCGTTGCCGGTTTTACGAGTAACGAATATGAGTTTACATGTTTAATTATCTGAAAATTAAACATTCTCCCCCCGCGAAAAGAGGCGGAGTATAGCGACGCATTGGTATTGAAAGTTTTTTTTTTTTTTTTTTAAAAAAATTTAGTAATTTGGGTCATCACCCTGTAGTTTGGGAATGAATTTAATTGAAATAAGTTTGAAAAATGTAAAAGGTTTTAAAATGTTTGGATATTTGGATCCTGGCCGCTTGTGGGCGCATAGTTTAGTAAAAATTGGATATTTGAATCCTGGCCGCTTGTGGGCGCATAGTTTACAAAAATTGGATATTTGAATCCTGGCCGCTTGTGGGCGCATAGTTTAATAAAAATTGGATATTTGAATCCTGGCCGCTTGTGGGCGCATAGTTTAATAAAAATTGGATATTTGAATCCTGGCCGCTTGTGGGCGCATAGTTTAATAAAAATTGGATATTTGAATCCTGGCCGCTTGTGGGCGCATAAGTTTAAAAGATATGATTTGTGCAAACGATTTGTGATTAGGCATCACCGAGCCATGTTCCTTATTTGGAATTAAAAAACAAAACATGCCAAAATCTTAGCAACATTTGCAAAAATTGCAACTATAGGCGTTGGCTTTCCCAGATCTGCTAGCAGGAATATCCCAGATCAATTCCTTAGCCCTCTCTCTATAACGACTACCTCAGCCTACAATAGTTTTTCCCTACAAATGAATGCCAAAATAGTACATGAATGTTTGAACGAAAATGGGCAAAAAGATCCCAAGGGTATACTATCACCCTGTATGAAAATAGAATTGTTTAAATATTTGGATGGATATAAAATCCTGAGGGTATTTGCTCACCCTGTATGAATGAAAAAAGTTTAAAAGTTTTCTGAATGATGGATATAAAATCCTGAGGGTATTTGCTCACCCTGTATGAATGAAAAAGTTTAAAATATTTGGGATGGATATAAAATCCTAAGGGTATTTGCTCACCCTGTATGAATGCAAAAGTTTAAAATATTTGGGAATATTTTCCGCTTGAGGGAATCACCCTGTATAGGTTTAGAATGTTAGAATGATGGATATGAAATTCTAAGGGTATTTGCTCACCCTGTATGAATGAAAAAGTTTAAAAGTTTTTTGGGAATATTTTCCGCTTGAGGGAATCACCCTGTAAAGGTTTAGAATTTGCCATAGAATATGGGCACGAAATGTCTAGGGTATAATCACCCTGTATGAATGAACAAGTAAATGCGTAACAAGAGACTTAATGAAGATCATTGTTATGAATTGAAATGAAAATGTGAACGAAAAATACAATAATTGCGACTATAGGCGTTGGCTTTCCCAGATCTGCTAGCAGGAATATCCCAGATCAATTCCTTAGCCCTCTCTCTATAACGACTGCCTCAGCCTACAATATCAAAATGGGCAAAAGAAATCCCAAGGGTATACGATCACCCTGTATGAAAGTAGAAAAAATGAAAAGTCTAAAATATTTGGGAATATTTTCCGCTTGTGGGAATCACCCTGTATAAAAAGAATTGTCAGAGAATGTGGACACGAAATGTCCCTAGGGTATAATCTTTGGATGAGATCACCCTGTGTGAAAATGTTTAAATGTTGGATATAAATCCTAAGGGTATGTGCTCACCCTGTATAAAAATGAGAAAAAAAAGAAAAATAGAAATTGCATCACTGCTTGTTTAAGGTCTTTGCTATAAAATGAAGTGCCTTGTGCAATTCAAGCAGAAGTGCAATAGCAGGAGTATTTCCCGTTAAAGGTTTCGTATCACCTTGTATAAATGAAAAAGATAAAACGTATGAAGTGTTTGAAGGTATGCCTTGTGAAAATTAAAATGAATGCGTTTGGGCGTTTTAATTTGTTTTTAAGATTTATTTATGTTAGTTTATTTGATTGATTTTTGTTTGGTTTTTAAAATGATGGGTTATTGATCCCTTGTATGTAAAAAAGTAGAAAGGTTTGATTTAACAAATAGTTTTTTGTTGTGGAATGTTTTTTCCAGTACAACAATTGAAATGAATGTACGAACACCTTTTTTGGCCACATCAGAGGATTTTTGGTACAAAGTGAAGTAGAAATGTCAAAGAATGTTTATGATAAAAATAATTGTTTGAGGGTAGTTTTCCCTGAAAGTTGAATACATGAAAAAGTGCGATAAATGGATAAGTAATCCTGAAAATAGAGCCTTATTAGAAGGACATTTTTAAAGTTTTTATTTGTTAAAGAGGGTAGTTTCCCTATACAGTTGACAAGAGTTTTTTGTTAACATAATTTGCGAAAATTGCAACTCCAGGCGTTGGCTTTTTCTCAGATCTGCTGGCAGAGGTATCCCAGATCAGCCCCTTAGCCCTCTCTCTATAACGACTACCTCAGCCCAAAATAACTTTCCTCGCAAATGAATTTTAAGATGATACATAACTGGGCATTTTAGTATCCCGTCTACAACCCCTTGGACCTAGTTTGGCACCAAAGGGAGGTGTCTCACCATAGAGATCACCTGGCCTTGTTGATTGACAGAGTCTGGGCATCCAATATCCCTGAGGGTAGTTTCCCCATACAACCCCTTAGATCTGAAAGATACCAAAGGGAGATGTCTCACCATAGAGATCATCTTATTTTTGTCATAGAGTCTGGGCATCCAATATCCCTGAGGGTAGTTTCCCCCATACAACCCCTTGGACCTAGTAAGGTGCCAAAGGGAGATGTCTAACCATATAGAACATCTTGTGCGAAAATGAAAAGTAGAATTGCTAGAAATTTAAATGTTTGTTAGAGAAAAATCAAAATATATTTGCAAGAGAAGGTATAATCTTTTAGTAGATCACCCTATAGAAAAAAGTATAAAATTGTCAACGAAAATTGAAATATGTTTGCTAGAAGAGGGTATAATCTTTTAATAGATCACCCTATAGAAAAAAGTATAAATTGTTAGCGAGGATTTAAAATATGTTTGTCAAAGAGGGTATAATCTTTTAGTAGATCACCCTATAGAATAATAATGCGAACGAATGCGAATAAAAATAGTACAGGAGCCTTGCTATAAAATGAAGGACTTCCCTTTATATTGAAAATGCGAAAATGAACGAAATACAAGAAGTCTTTAAATAAAGAACTTCTTCTTGAGTGCAAAACAAAAAAATAGAAAAGCATGTGCAATGAACGATAGATTGAAAATTGTTTGGCTATGGAGAGCCTGTTGCTAAGGGATAATTTTCCCTATGAACGAGAATAAAAATATAAGAAGAAGAAGAACACCTTGTATAAAAAGTAGAAAAATAGTAAAATGTTTTTATAGTATTGAGTTGTAAGTTAAAAATGATTTTTATTTATTAAGTGAGATATTAGATCTCGAAACAACGATCAGCTGTTGTTTTTGTATTTGTAACAAAAGTGAATTTTAAGAATAAAGTTTGATTGTAAAAATAGCGAATGTTTATGATTTGAGTTTTAAATATTGTTTAGCGATTTATTTGTAGAATCGTAGAACCATATCTACGGGTTTTTTACGAATTTGTTGCGAAATGATTTGTAAAATGCGAAAGTATTTGAAAATGCGAGAATTATTTTTTGCCGTCGGCAAATGGAAAAAGTAAGTTAAGAATAAATGCGATTTGATTATTAGTGCGATTTTCTTGTACGAAAATTTGTTTTAATTACGAACGATACGAGTTTTTTAAAATTGTGTTTGTATAGTGAACGAGTTGAATTGTTGATTCTTAACTTGGAAAGGTGGCGTTTTAAAAGCCTAGTTATTTTTTAATAAACTTTCGTGCTGTTTACACGAAATGTAAAAATTCGAATGCATATTTTCTGAATGATTGTGACAAGATTTGGTAGCGAGAACAATTTTTCAATTTTTGACAGAGAAATGTTTGTATATATGAAAATTGAGTTAATTTTTGAATTGTAGATTTTGATTGTGTGAAAATTTGTTCTTTCTGTTAGAACATAAAATGTGTACGAAAAAAGTACGTAAATACAAGTAGATGCAATGTATTATAGGTTAAAAATATGCGACAATTATATAAATACAAATTCCTACAGAAAAAATGTATAAAATGCGACAAATGTTTTATATGTTAAGAAAGAATGAAAAAATACATGTATCTCGACTTTATAGCTAAAAATATGCAGAACACATAAATACGAAATGTTTTCTTTTTTGTAAATGTTTGATAGTCTACAGTAAGTAAGTAAATAAATATCTACGGCCGGCTAGTTAGCGCATGCGCCGAGAATTTGGTAAGTTTAAAATACAATGAAAGTTTTTTATACGTAAATGTAACGAAAAAATGTGTGCATTAATTTACCACAAGCCTACGATTGTTATCGGACCGCTTTTAAGTGGTTACAACGAATTTAAATGAGTTTTACAAAAAATACCTTTACCACAAGCCTACGATTGTTATCGGACCGCTTTTAAGTGTTTACAACGAATTTAAATGAGTTTTACAAAAAATACCTTACAATTTCTTGCTGTGAAGAGTTGCTTGAAGGTTTGAAGTTGCTTGAAGTTTTTAAGCCACCATAGGCCTACTGATGAAGTTGAAGAGTTGAACTGGATCGCTCAGGATCATGGAAGAATCTCTGGAATCGCTCAGGAACCTGGAGGAAAATCTCTGGAACTATTCCTGGAGAGTTGAAGAAGTGGACCATGATGAGGTCCTGGAGAAGTAATGAAGATTGAACCCGGTTCGATGGGACCATGTTGAGGTCCTGATCCGGCTCGTTTGGACCATGTTGAGGGTTCTGGAATAAACCCTATGTTGTGCCAGTTTCCCAGGACGACCAACACTGTGTTATCGCCTTTTTAAACTGCATCGTTGTATTCGTAAAAATGGACTGTATAAGGATTGTCTTCTCAACTTCATTCAGCAAAAAAACTATGAACCCTTTTATTTAACTATTTATTAAACTTGTTAAATAAAATAAAACAACAACGTAACAAAGGATTACCTTAAACTAGTAATCAATGAACAAGTATTATAATTAATATGTGCTTAACAAGCACTAACACATATTAATGAAAATGAATTAAAATAAATGATCACATCATTCAGAAGATATTAATATGCTGTACTACGAAGCACTGAGTTTAGATTTAAGTATAAAATGAAAAATACAGTGGACTGCCTGATACGCAGCAAGTACCACTGTGAAGAAATATTTTTTAAATAAAATGGACCGCCTGATTGCAGCTAAGTCCCACTGGCTTAACGAGGCCTTGTCTCGGAGCGTCGCTTGAGCACTGACTTTAGATTTTACGAATTTTACCGGTTTCAGATATATCCCCTTCCCCGGCCGGCAATTTGTTCTAGAAAGTTCGTTAGCGTGAATCGCGTAAACAAGTGTAATATTTTTTTTTATTGTCTAGACTCGACGGTTAAATTTACGACCCATTAATTAACTTTGATGAGACCGCTTCCGGGTTGTTCGATGCCGCAATTATGAAATGGAGCAAAAAAATTGTTTTTGTCGACACCGCGTCTTTGTGATGCCGCTCGTCAACATATTTTGGTGCATCGTTGCCGGTTTTACGAGTAACGAATATGAGTTTACATGTTTAATTATCTGAAAATTAAACAAGTATAATGGAAATGCTTCACGTAACAGGTCAGCCCTTTAATGATAATACTATAGAAAACATTGAATATCATTTATATCAGCCAAACAATACAGGAAACATAAATTACAATGATGAATTACGCATTTCTATTCAAGATTTGGATGCTTATACATTACCATCAAATAGTCTTTTGTACATTGAGGGCAAATTGCTTACAAGTACAGGAGGAGTACCAACTAAACTAAAATTCGTTAATAATGGAATAGCATTCTTGTTTCGTGAGTTGAGATATGAGCTAAATGGAGTGGTTTTAGATTCAATTAGAGATGTGGGTCTAGTATCAACAATGAAAAATTATTTATCTCTTAATAAAAATGAGAGTGTTTCAATGGAAAATGCGGGGTGGTTTCCAAATTACAACCCAAAAGATAAAAATCAAAAAATTCTAGTTGATGCAAATGGCAACTTTAATGTATGCATTCCTTTAAGTTTACTATCTGGATTCTTTGAAGATTTTAATAAAATTATTATGAATATGAAACAAGAGTTAGTGCTAGTTCGGTCTAGTGATGATAATGATGCAATAACTTCTGAAGATGAAACCGAACACCCCAAAATTGAGTTAACAAAAGTTTGGTGGAATGTACCGCATATAAAACCAAGTTTAAGCCAACAACTTCGTCTGACTAACATCACCAAAAGCAATAAAGAACTTCCAATAAAATTTCGTTCATGGCAAATGATTGAATACCCCTCATTAAATACCTCTACTAGGCATGCGTAGGCTGTAAAAACCAGTTCAAAATTAGAGACACCTCGACATATAATTATTGGTTTTCAGAAAGCTAAAAAGGGAAAGATTACAACGGATATGAGTAAATTCGATCATTGTGATCTGACTAACATCCGAATATTTTTAAATTCAGAAAGATATCCCTATAATGATTTACATCTAGATTTCAAAAATAATAAATTTGCAACTTTATATGAAATGTTTTCTAATTTCCAAGAAAGCTATTATCAACTTAGTATGAAGCAACCAATATTCAACCCTAAAGAATTTAAGGAAAAAGCACCGTTGATACACCTTGATTGTTCACATCAACGGGAAATTCTTCAACAAGGATCTATTGTTCTGAGAATTGAATTTGAAACTGATTCCCCTACCTCAGCAGATACCTCAGCATATTGTCTTATATTACATGAAAAAGAATTTTCCTACAATCCCTCAACAAAAATTGTAAAACAATACTAATTTGTCTCAAAATTATAAAACTGATATAAACATAGAAATGTAATCAAATGTGTTTGATGATTATAAAGAGAGACTTGATACATTTTATAAACAATTTCAAGAACTCGTAAAAGAATTTAAAACTTGAAAATATGATGCTCATAGTTGATATCCAAGGATTCAATATAGATAATAATAAATTTATAGTGAAAGAGTTTGCTAGTTATGATGCAACCCGATTAAGCCATTATGTTTTCAAACCTCCATTCAGCATTAAATTGCTACCCCCAAATTATTACAACCAGGTCATTAGTATGATGAAGAGTCACCATGGAATCGATTGGAATAGTGGGTTTACACCTGTACATCAATTTAGAAATATTTTAGAAAATTTAACTAGAACTACTGATATAGTGTATATTAAAGGGAAAAAAAATTTAAATTATATTAAGAAATTTTGTAAAGTACCAATTTTTGAATTAGATGAACATCAGCCTCTAAGTTTGTCTGAACCAAGATGTCCTTACCATACAATTGATAAATGTTTTTGTGCTCTATCAAATGTATTATTTTTATATGATAATTTTATAATGAATGAAAAATAATTATTAAAAAAAAAATAAATTGAAATATATTTTTCTTTATTACCCCTACCCCAAATATTATAGATATATACTTATGAAATATGAATTCTTTATTATTATCAGTCTACTCTCATTCATCATGCGTATCGCTCTTGTTGACATTCAAGGTTTTGTTATTGAAGGAACTTTCCATCCAAAGGAAATTGTCTTCGAAATCGGTACAAAAAAATTTAATTTTTTCTTTAAACCACCATTACCGTATAGTGAGCTCAATGACCGAGACCGAAAAACTGCCAATTATTTAGAAAAGTACATTCATGGAATAAAATACTCTTCTGGTTTAATTGATTATTCAGAAGTGGATAATATATTGGAGACGTATCTATTACAAAATGCAGACTACATATACGTTAGAGGAAACCAAAAGGCTGACTTTTTAAGAGAGAAATGCAAGATTTTCAATAATCCCCCTCATATAATTGACTTAGTCAACTATGATAATTTTCTATGTAGAACGCAAGTATTTGAACCATCCACAGATTCCTGTTTCATACATACGAGTGGAAAGTACATGTGTTCCCAAAAAAATGTGTCTGATCTACACTACTGGTTGACTAATATTATTTTACCTAGTTAAAATGTAGAATTTTTTTTTTTAATGTTTACTAATAAAAAACTATATATTTATATTTGAAGAATTTCATTTAATTCATTTATACATTTCAAATATTTTCTTAAAACCAGCACAATTAAAAAAAAACTTAATTTTGGAATGTTTTATTTTTAATAGCACTAGTAATAAATTTTATATAAAATGTAAATTTATATCATTGATAAAGTTTTTGATTGGTGGTTTCAGAAAACTTGGTGGTGAGGAAATTTACTATAAAAGCGAATAACAGAGAAAATCTCCGCTAATATAGTTTGTACTTGATAAAATTATAATGACTTCAAGAAATTTGAGAGATTACTCCGACGATGAGTTGAAAAATTTATCTATTGATTATTTATTAGAAAACGCTCTTCCCTGGGAACTGCTAACCGTTTGGCACAAATTGCCGGAGAAATATAAAACCGTATTTAGTTTACAAATTCGGTTGCCATGTTTTATTCACGCCAAAAATGAAATAAATAATCCATACATATTTCATGGACCTGTATCAGCTCAAAATGAATGCTATTATTGCTTAAATGCATTAATAAATAAATAAAGACTTACCGGGCATCACCAACGCCCATACCACCACCATCGGTTCCTCCTGGATGAGGAATAATTGGTAGCCCGCTACCACCCCCAAGAACGCCCCTGGAATTGGTGGGGGTAGATGGCGCCCCGTGTCGTCTATTAGCAACGCTGTATCTGTTGTCTAAAAAATAAACAAAAAAAAATTAGAAAAAATTCAAAAAATAAAAAATAAATTAAAATTCAAAAAATTCAAAAATGAAAAAAAAATTCAAAAAAAAAAATTCAAAATTTAAAAAAAAAAATCAAAAAAATTCAGAAACAATTCAAAAATTTAAAAAAAAAATTAAAAAAAAATCAAAAAAAAAATTCAAAAATCAAAAAAATTAAAAAAAAAAATTCAAGAAATCAAAAAAAAAATTCAAAAAAAAAAATCAAAAAATTCATAAAAAAAAAATTCAAAATCAAAAAACTTACTAGTAGACGACTTGGTAGCCTTCCTTTTAAAAATTCTATTATTTGGATTTCTTCTAAAATTTGCTGATCTAAGAAAAACATAATAATTTAAATATTTTCCACCTATTTTTTAATTTACCTACCTACTTCTTTTATCATGTGTTGGACTAGCAATCAATTCCAAATATAAAGTTCCAAAGGCCGTTAGTATTTTACTAATAGAAATTAAAGAAATTGATGATTTTAGGGCAAAAGGGACCACCAGTTTTACAAAAATTACTTAAATAAATCATGCCATATTTGAATTCAGTGACCCAAAAAAACTCCCGGGCGCCAAGTGTTTTCCTTCCCCAAATACATTTTGGGAGAGTTCCACGGAGATGACGTTCATCGGCGTTCCTGAGCCCCAGGTGGTCATGGTGCCAATTTGAACATCATAATCATGATCAGCGACCTCAAAAACCCTAGGGCACCCATTCTAGGCCAGTTCTGACTCTTTTTACAAAGTTATTAACTTATCTGACGGGCGTCTCAAAAAATGCATTTTTCGCTGTAGCAATGCAATTTCTGATTTTAGCTAAATGAAAATTAGGTAACTTTTTTTACAAATAATTTTATATAAAATGTAAATTTATATCATTGATAAAGTTTTTGATTGGTGGTTTCAGAAAACTTGGTGGTGAGGAAATTTACTATAAAAGCAAATAACAGAGAAAATCTCCGCTAATATAGTTTGTACTTGATAAAATTATAATGACTTCAAGAAATTTGAGAGATTACTCCGACGATGAGTTGAAAAATTTATCTATTGATTATTTATTAGAAAACGCTCTTCCCTGGGAACTGCTAACCGTTTGGCACAAATTGCCGGAGAAATATAAAACCGTATTTAGTTTACAAATTCGGTTGCCATGTTTTATTCACGCCAAAAATGAAATAAATAATCCATACATATTTCATGGACCTGTATCAGCTCAAAATGAATGCTATTATTGCTTAAATGCATTAATAAATAAATAAAGACTTACCGGGCATCACCAACGCCCATACCACCACCATCGGTTCCTCCTGTACGAGGAATAAGTGGTAGCCCGCTACCACCCCCAAGGAACGCTCCTGGAATTGGTGGGGGTAGATGGCGCCCCGTGCCGTCTATTAGCAACGCTGTATCTTTTGACTAAAAAATTAGAAAAAAAATTCAAAAATAAAAAATAAAAAAAAAAATCAAAAAAATTCAGAAACAATTCAAAAAAATTAAAAAAAAAATTAAAAAAAAAATCAAAAAAATTAAAAAAAAAAATTCAAAAAATCAAAAAAAAAAAATTTTTTAAAAATTCAAAAAAAATTCATAGAAAAATTAAAAAAAAATTCAAAATCAAAAACTTACTAGTAGACAACTTGGTAACCTCCCCTTCAAATATTCTATAATTTGAATTTCTTCTAAAATTTGTTGATCTAAGAAAAACATAATAATTTAAATATTTTCCACCTATTTTTTAATTTACCTACCTACTTCTTTTATCATGTGTTGGACTAGCAATCAATTCCAAATATAAAGTTCCAAAGGCCGTTAGTATTTTACTAATAGAAATTAAAGAAATTGATGATTTTAAGGCAAAAAAGGGACCACCAGTTTTACAAAAATTACTTAAATAAATCATGCCATATTTGAATTCAGTGACCCAAAAAAACTCCCAGGCGCCAAGTGTTTTCCTTCCCCAAATACATTTTGGGAGAGTTCCATGGAGATGATGTTCATCGGCGTTCCTGAACCCCAGGTGGTCATGGTGCCAATTTGAATATCATAATCATGATCAGCGACCTCAAAAACCCTAGGGCACCCATTCTAGGCCAGTTCTGACTCTTTTTTACAAAGTTATTAACTTATCTGAAGGGCGTCTCAAAAAATGCATTTTTCGAATGCATTTTTCGCTGTAGCAATGCAATTTCTGATTTTAGCTAAATGAAAATTAGGTGACTTTTTTTACAAATAATTTTTGGAAGCGAATGCAAAAAACCGCATTACGATCCATGCTGCCCGAAAAAATTTTCCATTTTTGGCTGTAGCAATGCAATTTCTGATTTTAGCTAAATGAAAATTAGGTAACTTTTTTTACAAATAATTTTTGGAAGCGAATGCAAAAAACCGCATTCCGATCCATACTGCCCGAAAAAATTTTCCTTTTTCTTGCGTATAATGACGCGACTTAGGCTTCACTCATGTACGGCTGTTTAATACAGTTTGGGCGTACATCAAAACGTGACGATAATAAACCACGAACTGAAAATTTTTCTGACCAAAACATAAAGACCACCAGCTTTCAAAAAATGCATTTTTCGAATGCATTTTTGGCTGTAGCAATGCAATTTCTGATTTTAGCTAAATGAAAATAGGTAACTTTTTTTACAAATAATTTTTGGAAGCGAATGCAAAAAACCGCATTCCAATCCATGCTGCCCGAAAAAATTTTCCTTTTTCTTGTGTAGCATTTTTGGCTGTAGCAATGCAATTTCTGATTTTAGCTAAATGAAAATTAGGTAACTTTTTTTACAAATAATTTTTGGAAGCGAATGCAAAAAACCGCATTCCGATCCATGCTGCCCGAAAACATTTTCCTTTTTCTTGCGTATAATGACGCGACTTAGGCTTCACTCATGTACGGCTGTTTAATACAGTTTGGGCGTACATCAAAACGTGACGATAATAAACCACGAACTGAAAATTTTTCTGGCCAAAACATAAAGACCACCAGCTTTACAAAAATTACTTATAAATTCCAAAAGACCGTTAGTATTTTACTAAAAGAAATTAAACAAATTGATGATTTTAGGGTAAAAAGAGACCACCAGTTTTACAAAAAATTTTCTCTGTAGAATTGTGAAAACAGTCAGTAGAAAAATTATTATATGATAAAAGAAGCAGCCTTTATTATATATTTGCAAAACTTACCCATTATTTTTCTTTCTTCTAGCAGAACACAAAGAAACATAAAAATAATAATATGTATACTTTCAATAAATTAAAATTAAACATTTCCTTTGGTCTTGCCCATAGATAAGGAGCCAGCCTATGGTACACCGAAATGAGAAAAAACACGAAAAAAATATTTACTATTCAATAAGTACTAATTAATTAATTAAATACAACTTTTTAATTTTGAAAATACCAAATTCAATAATTATTAAGATCTAACAAATTCGTTTTATAAAAGAAATAACATTTTGTTCTATGTCCATTTTCATTGTAAGAGGTGTTGAAACGTATTCTGGCACATACACAACATTTTACTTTTATAATTAAGAATTTCCTACATCATTGTTTTAATACGCTATCGTAAACATTCATTATTTTAATAACTAAGAATTTCCTATGGTTCCAATACGGTATCGTAAACATTCATTATTTTTAATAACTAAGAATTTCCTGCGTCATTTTTCATATCTAAGAATTTCTACAATCCACTAATAAGTTTTAGAATTATTTCCAACAAATCCTTTGTTCCAAATTAAACAAATTTTATGGTAAAAAAGACCACCAGCTTTCCAAAAATTATTTAAATATAATACAAATCAGTTGGAGTAGAAAGTATTTACGTTTTAAATCAGTGAAAAATTGTAAGTATTCTACAGGGTGTCTAATTAAGTTGGAACCATATGGAAAACTTTTTTATTAGTGGTTGTAGGAAAAAAAGGTACTCCTGATAAAAAGTTCTGCATGGTTCAAAAGTTAAAATGCAACCATCAGATATCAATTTTTCAAAGCAGTATACGAGGTTTGTCGAAAATTTGAATTTTGTGTAAGAGTAAAGTATCTTTATTTTGTACAATTCAGAAAAATGTTTTAGAGTAAAGTTGTTTTTAATTAAAAGTTATGTTCAAATATGCTATTACAGTCATTTATTATGAAAATTCAGGTTTTGTGATTATTTACTAATCATTCCGTCTTGCACGTTAGGTATAAAGTAAACTTCTGGTCGGACGGAAGACTGAATAGTATTTTTTTAAAAGGCCCTTGTTTTCTAGATATTTGTGTTTGTTTCCCCATAAGAAAACATGTAAAAATGGTACATTTTAGTCTGATTGAGTATTTGTGTTACTTTTTATTGATTGAATTGTGGCGAGGGAAAACTGAACAATAATCTGATGGTTGCACTTTTGAACCATGCAGAACTTTTTATCAGGAGTACCTTTTTTTCATACAACCACTAATAAAAAAGTTTTCAATATGGTTCCAACTTAATTAGACACCCTGTATATTTCTTATTAGAATAGGTGATTTTATGGTAAAAAGATACCACCAGCTTTAGAAAAATTACTTAAATACAACAGATATATTACAAATCAGTTGGATTAGATTATTTTACCATTGAATCAATTACAAAGTAAAATACAAATGTTTTTCTTTTATTTTCATTATAATTGCAGCATACATTTGGATGCATTCAGCCTTAATTTATGTAGGCCACATTGAAAATGTACAAAAGCGGTTCTTTATGCCAGGAAAAACAATACATATTCGGTCTCATACAAATACCCAGCTAGATAGCTTTGAATTCAGGAGTTTTTCGACAATCTAAAGCACTGGAAGTAAGTATTAGCAATTTTTTAATCGATTTTTTGATAAAAGAGACCTCCAGCTTTAGAACAAGTACTAAAATACAATGAATATATTACGATTCAGTAGGATTAGATAATATTTTCCCTTTAAATCAATTAAAAAAAAAATGTTTTCTCTAATTTTCATTATAATTGCAGCATACATTCGTCTAGAACGCATCGAGAACGTACAGAAGAGGTTCTTTATGACAGGAAAAACAATACAAATTTGGTTTCATATAAGTACGTGGCTATATAAGCTTTTAATTCAGGACTTCGATGAAAAAACAAAGAAATAAGCAGACTGTGATATTTGTATCTCTTAAATAAAATAAAATGTGATTGTGTTTTAATTAGCTAAGCGCGCGAAGGTTCATGGGCGCCCCACATGAAACATATAGCGCGGGGATCTGTCAACGGGCTTCGGGTCCCCGCACATAGAGGGTTCTGCACAGAGGACCTGTGAACAGGGTTGCCAACTGTCAACAGGATTGCCAACGTATTAATATAAAGAGCACACGTCATAAACCATATGGCGCGAAAGTTGGTTAGGTTCCTGGACGCCCCACACGTCACGAAACATATAGCGCGAAAAAAATATTGTTTAAGTTAGGTTCCTATCCCTATCCTACCTTTTCTAGGGACCTGCCAACGGGGCTTCGGGGCTCTGCACATAGGACCTAGTAAGTAAAATATTGGTCTGTCATCTGTCAACAGGGTTGCCAACAATTCGTCATATGTCAACAGGTTAGCCAACAATCTGTCATATGTCAACAGGTTAGCCAACAATCTGTCAACAGGGTTACCAACAATATGTCAGACAGCAACAGGTTTGTCAACAGGGTTACCAACCGTCGTAGAGCCCTGTAGTCAGGTTTGCCAACTGTCAACAGGGTTGCCAACTGTTAACTCGTAGCTAACTTCAAGCCATGTAGTCAGGTTTGCCAACAATCTGTCATCTGTCAACAGGGTTGCCAACTATCTGTCATCTGTCGTAGCTAACTTCAGAGCAGTCGTAGTATTCCCTTTGTATTACTACTTAGGTACTTTCTGATGATCAGTTAATATTTTACCCTCAATGTATAAGAAACTGTTTCCGGGGAAAGTGTAAGCTTCTAAATCTTGAATTGGAATTCTTATTTCATCATTGTAATTAAAATTGGGAGATGAGTAAGGCTGATAAGAATGTAATTGATAATCCTCGATTGTATTGTCACTAAATGGTTGACCCGTTACATTAAGAATTTCCATCATACTAAAACTTTGAATCCTAATGATATTAAAAAGTTGCGATTTTCTGAAGTTAACAGTTCAATGGTTTTTCTTCTACTAATTGTTTCTCTATGGTAGCTTCTTTTATATGGATGAAAATGTAAAACCATTATTCACTTTTTCGTAACTTTAGACGAATAGTTATAGTTTCGGTATTGAAATCTACTAAATCACCTTCTTGATCAAGAACTTTAACAGTAATAGTGTTTATCGTTTTAATGCTCACTGGATAATAAAGTATCGTCTGTGGTTGTTCCACTATTTTATACCCATTTGGGACTTGCGGAAAAAACTGATGTATGATGTGTACAGGATTTCCATTTAAAAATGACCCTACTGCGATATTACAATCAATACAAATCGTGTTTAATTTAAGAATATTTACTGAAGATGGCGAGGTAATTTAAGAATATTTACTGAAGATGGCGAGGTATGACTTATATTTGGTTGTAGCTTAATTCTGGGAAATCCAAGTAAACTTCCTATAGAGTTATCAACATCGAAATTTATCCATTCGGTACTTTTAATAGTAACCGTGAATGTTGTTTCATTCGCTATAATTTCAGTAGTTGTAACTGCCATTTTAAACATTTCTTTTTCTATAACTTTTATTATATCCTTAATTTCATATGCTGCTACGGGGATATCATAACGATATTCATTATTTTTACCCCAAACTAGCACATTATTACTTTTGGTTATGTTTGGAATGTTGTTAAACGTATCAAAATTTGCCAAGCCTATCTCATAATCAAAGTTTTCATCCAAGTATATTGGTGGATTAAAATCATAACTTAGCACAGAGGATTTACCGCTTAAAATAAATGTAAACGACATAATGGTTGAAATCAAAATGATTCATTTATTATTATTGTACTCATTATATAAGAATTTAAGGCAGTACTGCCCACAATGATAAGAATTATTTTTCTGAAAAACATCATAATTATACTTAATGTGTACAAATCCTCGACTTTTAAAATATTTTACTAGTTCTTCTGGTGGAGGTAAGTTACCATAACTATCGAAATAAGTAACTGCGTTGTGCTGTTTAATAAATGCTGTCCAGTGAGATCCTTGTCCATTTTTACTGTCATGATTAATAATACCCGACTCATTAATTCTGATTTTATTTGGTAGAGAATCACGCATATAAACGTCGCGAAAATGGGGGATTTTTAATAAGCGAGCATATTTTTTAAGATCGATATTGGTCATTATGTGTCGAGGTAATTTTAATGGGAGTTTTTTGAATACGGTTTTAAGTAAAACCCCATTCCATTTCGTTGCTTTTTAATTTTTTTTCGTTGTTTTTTGATTCCATAGCCTTTATAAGGTCTTAAATAAAATCCCTTTCCATTTTTCTGTTCCATAGCTAAATTATGTCTTTGTTGTTCAGCCAACTGTTCTCGATTAGCTTTAGCATCATTCACTGCCTTTGCTATTCCAGCGGCACCTCCACCAACAGCGCCCAAGGCGCCCAATAATGGTAAAAGAAATGGTAAGAAACCACCCTTTTTTGGGGAAGGAATAACTCGTTTTTTCTTTAAAGCTCCTCCTTTTTTTAATTTTCGTTTTCTTCCTAGTTTAACTTTTCCAGGCTTCGATCTGACACCTATTCCAAGTTTACGTTTTGCCTTAATTCCTGTGGTAACTAACCACGCAGCTACTTTCTCACCCAACTTTGAGTCTTTTGCTTTAACTCTTTCCCAGGCTTTGTTTTCTAAAATTTTATCGGCAATGTGTCTGTCTCCAAGTTCTTTATTTTGGGAATACGCAATATCGTGTTCTTTGCAGGCCTCGTCTAATGGATTAATGCCAGGATCACCACGTGTCAAGCGCTTTTGTAGTTTTGTCCCAGCTAAAAAACCACAAGTTGCAGAAAAACAAAAATTATGTATAAGTAGGTACTTACGACCACAATACTGATAGCCTCCAGGTATGTGATTTTCCACAGGAAGTTTGTTTATCAAAGAATTTACTATTCCCTTTCCTCTTCGAAGTGAACTAATCCGCTTCTGTTTCGCCATTAAGATAGTTATATATAATTTACCCTTTATATAGGTTTGTAACTCTATTATACCTTTAACATGAGTGTAATGAAGATTTTTTTTTACCTGTAAAAAATTATGACATTGCAAGTAACACGGCTATTACAAAACATGGTGTGCTTTTCGGTGGAGATTCAAAGAGAGGGCTTATTGTTGGCCCCAGTGGATCTGGGAAAACTAATGTGATACTCACTCTTCTAGAACACCCTAATGGTCTAAAGTTTGAAAATATCTACCTATATTCAAAATCTCTACAACAACCTAAATACCAATATTTACGAACTTTGTTAGAACCCCTTCGAGAAATAGGTTACGTCGAATACAACAACAGTGAAGATGTACCTCCCCCTGAAAACATTAAGAGAAATTCAATCATTATATTTGATGATGTAACGTCTTGTGATCAGAATATTATCAAAAATTACTTTAGTTTCGGAAGACACCAAAACACGGATTGTTTTTATTTATGTCAAACATATTCCTAAACAATTAATTCGAGACAATACCAACCTTCTAATTATTTTTACACAAGATATGACCAATTTGAAACATATTTATGATGACCATTCTAATATCGATATGAGTTTCCAGCAGTTCAAAGATATAGGTACTTCTTGCTGGAACGATAAGTTTGGTTTCTTAGTAATTGATAAAGACTGTGACTTGTCCTCGGGTAGATATCGGAAAGGGTTTGATACCTATATAAAGCTCTAAAATATACAAAAATAATTTAGTAACAATGGACGATCAATTGGGAAAACAATTGCTCAAATCACGACAAGATATCAAAAAGAAATTTAAACTTTTTAAACGTCAAAGAGATGAATCGCAAACAAAATTGGAAATATCATACCAACCACTTAAAGAATTGGTTTCTTCTCTAGGAAAACCAATTAAACAAGAAGTTTTAAAGCAAGAAATAATTTCTCCAAACAAACAAAACAGTTCATTTAATTTAACACCAATACCGGTAAAGTCTGTTAAACCTTATTATCAATTAACACATGTTACCCCAGGTCAAAATGACCAACCATTATTCAATAGTACGCAATTTATTAATGATGGTGAGACTTATGAATCAAAAAATGAGAGTGGAGAACTGCCAGATCGAACAATACAAGATGAGTTTATTGATCAAACCCAAGTGACTTTTATCAAAGCATGAATAATCCACAAGTTTTGCGGGAATATTTTGATCAGTATGAAGCACCATTACCTAGAGAGTATATTGAGTCAATGATACGGGATACTGAAGGAAAATTTGATCATATTTTGGGATTGTTTCACAATCCATTAGAAGACAAATATTATATTGGTGATTCAATTGTCGAATTTGAAAAAATTACGAAAAATGGGAAACAAGTTTCTGGACCGAATATTGTAATTAAAAATATTAAATACCCGGGAACAGTAGGCACCTATGAATTATTATTCAAAAAAGAACCTGTTAGATATACAGCAAATGATGTTAAAAATTATGTAGACATAATAAAGCGAACAAATGCACATCGCCGAAAAAATAATTCCGAATTACCTATAAGAATTTTCCCAGATGATATTAGAATTAAGTATAATTCAATCATAAAACCCGAGTTAAATAAGGAAAAATACGGAATGAGACAACGAAGCGGTTCAATACCATCTTCATTATTACGAGGCGTAACTACTCGAAATATGAAAAAAAACAGGCGGTCATTTAACAATGATGGACTATACAAATGACTCTATTGATTACAAATATTTTGATGACTTTAATGAATTGGTTGACAGATTAAGATTGCTTACGGCTTCTCAAACAGCTGGAAATACAGGACACCATAATGAAATTGTTTCTATTATAGAAGAACTACGGGAAGGTGGAATTATCTTATAAATATCTTAAATAATCTAAACTAACATTCATTATAAAACATGCCTCTCAACAAGTTCAATCAACATTACCTCAGCACTCCGATTCATTCAGATGAAACTGTTGGTTCTATACCATTGCAAGCATCATCATTTTATATTTGTCAACCCTCAAACTATCACAGTAAATGTGTACTTACTATTCGTGGACATAAAGACTAGAAAATAATACTATTACATATAAAATACCAATTACGGGTAAGGTAGAAAACGTTCAATGCTATCCAACCAACCTCCAAGTTTTATATAAAACCAAGACTGATCATATAAACATGTTAAATTCAAATTTTATAAGTATCATTTGGAACAATAAATATAAAAGATTTTCGTTTATTACATCATTATAAAACATGCCTCTCAACAAGTTTAATCAACATTACCTCAGTACTGTAGCTTATTCAGATGAAGCTGTTTCGGCACCACTATTGAGTGCACCATTTTATGTTTGTGATTCTTTTGATTACCATGTTAAGTGCCTTATTCGATTAAGAGGCGAAAAGAAGATAAATTTGAATAAAGAATATTATGTATTAGATAACGGTGGTATTGCTTTCAAATTCCCTTTATCCGCTAAGATCGAAACTGTTGCTCATTATACAGCAGATGGAGATGTTGTGATAAATAAGAAAATGTATTCCATGAACTGACTGATATAAATATCACAAAAGGAGACATTATTAATTTTAAGCTTGGAAAACCATCTACCATTTGTATAGAGTTACTACTGCAGTGCCCTCTAGTTAAAAATGTCTAAATTACAAGTTGTTATTGAACTTCATAAACCAGCTAGAGTAAATTACAAAAGACATGTTATTATCAAAGGTTTAAACGATTTAATCCAAGGCGATTTGGCTGTTATGTCACAGTTTTCAAAAGAAAATAGCGGTTATAAGTACATTTTAGTGGTTATAAATACATTCAGTAAATTTGTTTGGGCCGAACCGATCAAGTCAAAAACAGGCAAAGATGTTACGGCAGCAATGAAGAAGATATTGATACAAATGAAGACACCTGCAAACCTACAAACTGACGAAGGGGGCGAATTCTTCAATAAATCCTTCGAACAACTTATGAAAGAGTATAATATTAATCATTACCACACATTCTCCAATTTAAAAGCCAGCATATGTGAAAGGGTTATTAGAACAATTAAAAATTTGCTTTGGAAACAGTTTAGCTTACAAGGATCTTATAAATGGATTAAAGTTCTCCCAGAAATTGTAGAAAGGTACAATAACACAAGACACACCACAACTGGCGCTATTCCCAGTGAAGTTAATCAGAAAAATGCAAATTATATTATTGCATTTAATCACTTAAAAACAGTTGATAAAAGAAAACAGAAATTTAAAAAGGGCGATTATGTGCGAATCAGCAAGTACAGATATGTTTTTGAAAAGGGATATACGCCCAACTGGTCCAATGAAATTTTTAAAATAAAAACAGTAAAACTCACAAACCCCACCACCTATATATTAGAAGATGATAAAAATGAAGAAATTCAGGGGGCGTTCTATACTGAGGAGTTGTTGCCTACCAAGTATCCTGACGTCTTCCTTGTTGAAAAAGTGCTAAGAAAAAAAGGCAATAAAATTCTTGTGAAATGGCTTGGGATCAATAGTTCACATAATTCATGGATAAATAAGAATAGTATAGTGTAAATGTATTTTTTTGTTCAAATAAAAAACTTATTTAATATTTTATTTTTATTCTTTAAAATGGTACACTTTAAATCTATAAACTAAATCTAAAATAGGAGTAATAGCTTCTTCTATTAAATCGATCCAGTAGAGCCGATTCCCAATTAGTGGTTTTATCACAGAGTGGATAAATTTTATTTAATTCTTCATTGAAAGTCACCTTTTTCGGTTAACAGTTCTGGATATCGGTAAATTACTTCCAAACTCATACCATATGTAATAGGATTCATTGTTTTTATAGGTTCCATTAATGCTATAGCTGTATTAATGGGATCATCACTATTTCTGGTACCCATTTGCAAAATTTTTAATGTACTTGGAAATTGTTGGTTTTTTAGTGTATCAATTAAATTCTTTAGTAAAGGTAATATTTTCCATAACCCACATACTGTATTTGATCCCATAGAAATCCAAGTATGACCATCGGTTACCTTTAGTATTGGGCCATAACCTTGTTGTTTAGTTTCCAAAAATAATTTTCCAATATCAATTATATCCTCATAAATGGTCGAAGCCATCATTTCATCAATACTGCTCTTGCAAGTTAAAAACATTTCCCATTCTTCACAAGAAAGCACTATAGAAAACCCTTTTCCACCGAGTGTGATACATATATTAAAATTCAGGCTTTGGTTTAAACTAACTGCCACAAACTTTGAATGGGATGAGTTTAAATAAAAAAAACGTTCACCCAACAATACATCTTGTTTACTTTTTTTGCTAACCAAAGACATTTTGAATTAAGACTGATTCTCCAAAAGATCCCCTCGCTTTTATTACATATGAAAGTAGTGGGGGTAATAAACTTACTCAAACCAGTCTTTTGTAACGGTTTTTCTTATCTTATCAAGAGTTTTATTTTTAGCTTTTTATCTACTTGTTATCTGTAGGTCATCTGAAGGTTATCTCATAATTATTTTTAGCTTTTTATCTACTTATTATCTGTAGGTCATTTGAAGGTTATCTAGAGATTATTTTTAGCTTATTTTTAGAAGTTATCTATCTATAGATCTTTTTCTAGAGGTATATAAATACAATATAACACTTTAAAGTTATATCCTACAGTGTTATAGCTATACGAACATGGAACGTGACAGCGATAGTGGTGTCGAAATGGATAGTCCTCTTGTAGATTATAAGGATAACAGTAGTCAAGAAATACATAGTGTTACCTTCATCAATTACACATCATATGGAAATCTATGTGTAAACCAAAGTTATGTGCAACGTGAAGAAGAACATTTATGCTATTCTTGCTATTTTGAGATCGCGGAAGTATTTGATGAAAACACACAACACATAGTTCAACATTTCACTGCCTCAGGTACCAACCTACCAGGACATTGCCATAATTGTTCAGCTTGTGAAGAACCACTGTATAATTTATGTTTAACAAAGTATTGTACAAAATGTAATATTAAATAAAAATATTTATAGATTCTTAAATCTTTTATTTATACTATAACTAAATATTAAAATGAATTTTTACTATATATACCTAAAAGGCACTGTAATTTCTTTCATTATTATCGAGAAATAAAAAGTTTTATACCGTTGAATAGAGAAAAATCTTTCAAACGAGGTGACTCACACAACCCTTTTATATTTAAAAAGTAAGGGTTGCTTACACCTTTTCAATAAAGGGTGGTCTTTAGAAAACATATTTTTCTATTAAAATTGAGTGGATGATCAGAAAATCTTTTCTTAATTTTCATAAATAAACCTAAAACAATTTTTATTCCATTGCTAAATCCTAAAAGTCACTATAATTTCTTTGATTATTATCGAAAAATAAAAAGTTTTATACCGTTAAATAGAGAATTCAAAAACC
Source organism: Crepidodera aurea (assembly GCA_949320105.2). Taxonomy (NCBI): domain Eukaryota; kingdom Metazoa; phylum Arthropoda; class Insecta; order Coleoptera; family Chrysomelidae; genus Crepidodera; species Crepidodera aurea. The sequence goes on along the minus strand of OX439472.1, from coordinate 9,761,034 downwards.
TTTCAAAAGAGGTGTCTCACCCAACCCTTTTATATTTAAAAAGTAAGGGTTGGTTACCCCTTTTCAATAAAGGGTGGTCTTTAGAAAACATATTTTTCTATTAAAATTGAGTGGATGATCAGAAAATCTTTTCTTAATTTTTAACCTAAAACAATTTTTATTCCATTGCTAAATCCTAAAAGTCACTATAATTTCTTTGATTATTATCGAAAAATAAAAAGTTTTATACCGTTAAATAGAGAATTCAAAAACCTTTCAAAAGAGGTGTCTCACCCAACCCTTTTATATTTAAAAAGTAAGGGTTGGTTACCCCTTTTCAATAAAGGGTGGTCTTTAGAAAACATATTTTTCTATTTAAATTGAGTGGACGATGTATAATATCCGTCTACAAAAAATCTTTTCTTAATTCTTAACCTAAAACAATTTTTTAACTATATTATATATTATTTGCAGTTAACTATAAAATTAATTCGTTACTTCAGTATTCAGTCGTAAGATGGCGCTATGCGTACTACTTTTTAATTTTCGCTATCAAATTATTATACTGATAAAAAAATTTAAAAATAATAACTTATCAGTTAGTTTTAATTAGTTTTGTCGTGTTAATCCATATATTTTTTACCAGTTTTCAGAAAAATATTTTTGTTTGTGCTAAAAATGTAAAAAAATAGTGAAGTGCCTTTGTATAGTTTTGTGTTTTGTTGTCATAAAATTTGTGTTTTACAAGTGCCTTATTAGAATTATGGATACCCTTCTAAGACGAAAAAGAAAAAATGGTAAGAAAAGTTTTTATTAAAAATAAGATTTTTATTAGCAAAAAAACATAAATTGTTATAAACTTTTAAACATATTAGCAGTCTCCAATGCCTTTTCTAACTTTTTTAATAATTTCTCTGTTTGAATAAGTTTTTTCTTATATTTTTTTAATTTTTGGTTTAAAACCTTTTTTTTTTTTTAAATTATCGTCGACAAATTTAGATGTAAAATTAAAAAAATTAGAATAGGCATCGTAAAATGTTTTAATATTGTTGTTTTCTTCCAATGTTTTATCGAGTTCTTCATTCTCTGAAGTTTCATGCTGCTGCAATTCTTCATCTCTCTCTAGTTCATCGTCTCTAGACTCGTTAGTTTTATGCATCACCTCTTCATTCTCAAGAATTTCAATCTACACAAAAAACACTTTTAAATTTATTTATACAACAACTGTAATGTATTTTCATAAATCAAAATTTGTTTTCAAACAAGCTGTTAATTTTTGAACTAAGTATAGGGTGTTAAAACATTGATAAACAATTCATACAGTGAGGAAAACTTACTTCAAAACTAATCAAATTAAATAAATTTCAATATCTCACTCTAGTCACCGAAAATGGTAATTGAAATTACATAAATCTAGTTAAAAATTAATACATGGTATGAAATAACCATATTACTTACTTTTATTTCAGTACTTTCCACAATATTCGCTTCGTTAAGAAGCACCTCGAGGGAATCTTCCCCATATATTTCAGGTGTTGAGATATTTTTCACTCCCTGAGCAAATCTTCGTAACCAATGGGTTTATGGTCAGCCCATTCTCCACTGACACATAAAATGGAGTCATCAGATGTTATCGATTCCCATTGATCATTATTATTATTTTTTTTTAAATGGCTTAAAATTTTAGCTGAAGGTTTGGTATACTTTGAAACTGACATCATTTTGAAAATTTTTAGATTTTAAAAAATGTATAATTTTTCTATACATTTGTATATATTTATAGTATTTATTCCACTTCATTTGTCCCTAACACGCATCTCTTGTTTAGGTAAAAAACATTCTGTGATTTTCAGTTATTTTAATTATGAAAAATTTATTATTTGTTTTGATTGCTAGAACGATTTTCTAAAAAATGTATCCGTATTTTATTTAAACGCTCTTCTGTTATTAAAATCTAATCTTTGCTTGTTATTTGAACTGCTAAAACTCTTCGGATGAGAATTTTATATTTTTTAAAGCTTCAATTGATTACATCTCCGTTTGCTCAGATTTAAGATCTTTCCTGATACATCCGATATACTCCTAACAACTTTTTTGTATATAGGTATTATTCACATAAGGTATTAATAAGTCAGATTAGCCGAGTGGTTAAGGCGTCAAGCCCAGATTCATGTGGGTTATCATCTGACAGTTTTTTGGTGATGCATCTCGAAAAAGAAAGTTAGTTTACATTTTCAAAGCATCGAAGGGCTCTCGCAAGAGGGTGCGATGAGACAATTCAAATCAACCCAATAATAGCAGAGATAAGAGCCCCTCGCATGATTTTTTTACCTAGGGTTTTAATAAATCTTTTTTTCTAATAATTTAAGGGGAATTATCATCCGGGATAATGACAAATGCATAAATCTATTGATTAAATAAACAAAATCATTCGCGCTTTTTTTATTTTCGAAATTCTTGTAGGAGTTTCTGATTTGATATATCTTCATTTTTATCTTTTCAATCTATAGATTAGATCACTGGTTTTTCAGGATACCTATTTTAATTATCACCTTGCATTTATCAGAATTGTTTACAACAAAATAAATTAGCAATCTACAGATTAAATTGGCTGCTGTTTTGGGGCGATCAGACGAACATTACCTATATTTGATTATCAACATGTTTGTATGCATTTATCAGTTTTCGGAAATTTTTAAGTAGGCGCATGAAGGTATTTTGTGGTATTTTTTATTAATCTGAAGATTAAGTCTGTTGATTATTTTTGTATTTTATATCCCTCTAGATTATTAATTATTTTCTAAAACTTGATTTTTATTTATAAAAATTGTATATACAAGAAAGAATATCTCGAATAAATTATCTCATTTTCGAGTAATTATATGTGCCCTTACTTTCTACAGCCGATGACCTCGATTGATTTCCTCTCATTATCCCTATCCTTCCTGCACAATGTGCAGTCGATGACCTCGATTGACTTCCTCTCCTTATCCATATTCTTCCTTCACAATGTGTACCCCACTGCACATTTTGAACCCCTGATATATCACTACTTGTAATTTACCTGCTTCAAGAATCTTCTCGGAAAATCCCAATAGTCGTCCCATATTATGGGGTTCATTAAACGATATTCTATATTTGCTACGAATCTCACACTTAAGCGTGTTGTTGTTAGCTTTCAATGTAAATAGATCAGAATCTACGGAATTCTGTTGTAAAATCATTTCTTTTTGAATACGTTTTTCAATGTCTGTAATTTCATAACAGCCTGTCTCAATCATAATTACATGTTTTTTATTGTTTTTATCAATATAATAGAATTTTTCATTCTCAATGTTTGGTATGGAATTGTAAGAAAGAAACGATCTCAGTGCCAGTTCATATTCTTTTTCCAAATTCAAAACGATAGGCGTTTGAGGATTGAACGAAAATACGTGATTGTTACTGTTGACTCTCAATAACAGTGACATAATGAAGACTGATGTATTTTCAAAAAAGGTAGAGACTTAAATAGTTTATTTAAATTCTTTTTAACAAAAATTTTAAGCATAAATGTCCACAATTTATTTGATTATACTTTTGATATTGATCGTTGTTGTAGTAAATGTTGACACCTTGACCAAAATATTGAACAAGCTCTCGGGGTGGTTTCAAATTTCCAAATGAATCAAAATACTCAACATCTTTGTTTGTCTTTTTGTATGCGACCCAATGACTTCCGGGATTTTTCACACTATCCAAGTTGATGATACCACATTCTCGTGCTCGTGCAGCCTGCGGAAGTGTATCTCTCATGAAAACACCTCGAAAATGTGGTATTTTATATAACTTAGCATATCGTAGTAAATCTACATTGTACAATGCTCTATTGGGTAGCTTTAATAGTTTTTTTCTCTTTTCAAATAGAGACCGAAACCTCCTTTGGGACTCCTTCGCAAATACAATCCCTTACCGATAGACTCCATCGCTCTATTGTGACGTACTTGTTCTTCCAGCTTCTTTTTCTTATTTTGAGCATTAATGACCGACGTTGCTACACCGGCCGCACCCCCGCTTAACGCACCAAGTGCACTCAATCCAGCGAATAAAGGGATGAGGGGTAGGAAACCCCCACTCTTTTTGAATGGTATAACTCGGGGTACTTTTACGCGGTGTCGTCCACCTGCTTCCTTGACAATTTGTCTTGCTACTTTCAATGCTGCAATAGCCGCTTTCTTTAACGTAGACGTAGGTGTCTCAGCCTTAAAGAAAAACTATAAAAAAACTATAGAAAAAATTTTACCTGTATTTTATTTCAAACTTTTACTATTTTCAAACATACAAAACAATAACAAAAAAATAATGTTACATAACATTCGTCCAAGGAATTTCAGGACTCGTCACACTAGACTTCATCGTCGCTGAAAAATTGTCTATCGAGTTCTTCGTAGTCTTCATATAATTCCTCTTCTTGTTCTTCTATGATTTGATCCCGATCAAGTTCAGCTTGGTACAACCGTGACATGCAGTAGGGTTGAAGTCTCAGCCATCGTACATTTTCAACAGTCTCCAAATTTAACACACAGGCAGTAAAACTTCTTATTTTATGTTTAATAATAACGTTTGGAACACCCATTATACTCTATTAACTACTACATCAAGTTCTATGCTTTTATAAAGGAAACAAGTACGTCCTACTCAGTGGCGTTTCAGTCGTAGAAAAATTGTTATTTGCTATAAATATTAAAATTAAATTAAAATATTGTTTTGCTTACCCAGTTACGTCGTTAAATAAATAATTTATTCGTATAATACGATGTAATTTACATAAAAAAGTACCACGAAAAAGGCTGAGCTTTACGTGGTAGATCGATCTTAGTCTCAACCTTAAAGAAAAACGAAAAATTTTACTAGTATTTTATTTCAATTTACAAAACAATAACAAAAAATATTACCACATTCATTACATTCGCTCATCGATACTGTCCAAGGAATGGTCCATGGACTCGGAGGAATGGTTTCAAAACACATTAAACTCTCACCACCAATTGTCAAATTCATAGTCGTAGGCGTCGTCGGCGTCGCTAAATTCATAGGCGTCGGTGTTAAGGTGTTAAGGTGGGTGTCGTCATCGCTGTCAGCTGGCCTATCGAGTTCTTCAGCTGGCAGGAGTTCTTCAAAATATTCTTCTTCTTCAATGAGTTCGGGATCAAGTTCATCTTGGTATAACTGTAGTAAGGGATAGGGTTGATGTCTGAGCCATCGCAACTTCTCGACATTCCATAACTTCCAAATACTTTCAGTAAAACTTCGTACCTTATGTTTGAATATTATGTTAGGAACACCCATTACGCTCAAATAACTACTATACCAAGTTCTATGCTTTTATAGTACGGATTGGGACGTCACTGGTAACGACTTTGATCTTGAACAACCTTTTGACCTTGACCAGGGGTAGTTTTGGGGATAGTTTTTAGGGGTTGCTTTTAGGGATAGTTTTAGAGGTAGTCGACCATGACCATGACCTTGACGTCACCGGCCGCCATCTTGCGCTAGTAGTTTTTAGGGGTTGCTTTTAGGGATAGTTTTATGGGTTGTTTTAGAGGTAGTCGACCTTGACCTTGACGTCACCGGCCGCCATCTTGCGCTAGTACTGGCATAGTTTAACTACTCACCTTTTTTTCTCATCAGCTCAAATTCCTTCTGGGTTGGAAAATATTTCCTAACTTCTTGACATTGGTTGGAATCCAACGTTTCACTTAATTTGTCCAGAGAACTTGATAAAAATCTAAACGAATCAATAAATCTTATTTGTATAAATGTGTCGCGATCTTTCAACGACTTTTCAACCAGGATTGATTTTGAGAAACTAATATATTTTTCCTTGTTCTGAGCCACTATGGAGATAGGTTCGCCCTTGGATGACAACTCCTTAATAAATAAGTGACAGTCGTAGTTGGTAAGGTTGTGAAACAATGCGGGAATGAACTTTGGTAGCTTATAATTCAAATTACAAGAATTGTGTGCCGCATTTAAAAATTTTCCCGATAGATGGCAATGATCCCGAACTTTTTTGTTGAAGACATCAAAAGGTTTTTGACAAATGTGACAAATTGTAGCATTTTCATATCTCGCATTTTCTTCAGCAGTTAAAGGAATCGTTGATTTTGGATATTTTAGGTGTTTGTCGTATATTTCTTGGACAGTTTTATCCAGTTTATTAACAAACACTTTGGCTGCATCTGGTCCACTATAAAGTTCTAATCTGGATAAGCTATCATCATAGCAACATTTAACGTAGAATGCAAAAGAATATGGTTCATGTTCACAAACTTTCACTGTGAAGGAATTTCCGTTGAAAGGTTCGTTATGGTCTATGGGTTTTAATAAACTTTCAAAGTCCGCATAAATCACAAATGGTACCTTTAACTGCTTTTCAATGTTTGTAAATTTTAAAACGTTTTCCGACACTAACTCACCACACTTATTTATTGTCAAATTATGCGTTGGTAACTTGGAATATACGTGGGTGCAGTCATTTTCTTCGTGAGCCTTAAGATTATCCATGGTTTCGAAGAATTGTAGGCAACCATCACATAAAAAAATTTTACATTTATGCTTTGTTTTCTGACTTCTTACTAGTTTACTCAAGTCAGTTATCAGGCAGTAATGACTCTTTGATTCACAATCTGTTATAAGGAGCAAATTTACATGAGTCGGTCGTTTTTGAGATGTAAAATGTAACGGTCCCACAACTTCAAAAGTTAGCTTTTGATTTTCATAAAATGATTCCAAACCAAATATATTGACAGAAATATTGTTCAATTTCTCAAACTTGCCAATATCTTTCAATTTCACTGGAAACTCAATACCTTCAAAATTCAGTAAAGTATTAGGTGGTGGATAAGACAGTGGATCCTTTGGGTCTCCTTGAGCTGGAGAGATGGCAGCAACGATGCAGTAAGCAAAGCAGGCATTATCGTTGTTTTTAATATTTAAAACAGCATTTACCTTACCTATTGAAGAAGGTAAATTGATATAGGAAGTTGCACTAATACTGGAAAATTTGTTTATATTTAAATCCATAAACATAATTTCTATCAGAGCCCAATTTGAGTCTTTCTCTTGGAATTCAGATGCTTGGTTCATTATTTCATCTTTAAATTCATCATAGATTATATCCAAATCTGTTGAATGTGTTAGTACTTTATTGGCAGTGTTCATTGACTTTATATCTGTTAGCTCACTTTCAGGTTTTATGTAGATTCCGAAAAGTTCGATGTTTACTTTAACTGCATGATGAAGCTCCAAGTGTTCTCTTAAAATATTTAAAACTTTTGGTTTGGTATTGTTTAAGAAATCAGAGTAGTTGTTTTTATTACTATTATCGCTAGCAAAACGAAAAGTGGAAATGCGACTCTTAAATGCTGTTGTAAGTTTGCTCACTCCGTTTTCTAGAATATCTCAGTCTTTTCCTAGGTACGAATATTGATTCACATTTGTGTCTTCCTAAATTATATTTATTTGAATACTCTTTTCCACAATCATCACAAACTACTTTTTTCGAAGTTTCGCCACAAACTTCTAACTGATGACGATGCAAATTGTACGCTTTCGCGAATTGTTTACCGCAATTATTGCATTGCATGATGATGCTCTACTAACAGTTATGGTATATCCTACATTGTATAAATATGATTAGTATTAATTTTCCACTTCCAGAAATTCTATTCCATTAATTAATTCTCAGAAATTTGAGTTCAATTAATGCAAGCTCATCACGAAAAAATTATATAAATAATTCAATCATTCAATTTAATCAATTAATAATCAGAAAACAAAATAATTAAATCGCATAAACTTGTGACTCCTTCGCTCGTCTCCCTGGTGAAAAAAATACCTAATTAATTCTTAGAAATATGAGATAAACAATTCAATTAATACAAGCTCCAATTTATACTATACCTTCGCATAAACAAAATAATTAAATCGCATAAACTGCAAGCTTAAACTTGTGGCTCCTGATTTCCCTCCCCATATATTAACTACTGTTTGCAATATAGTAAATAAAAAATAAAGAATATGTGTATACAATAATAATGTCTATAATTAAAGAGTAATTTTAATTGTCTTTTAACTGGGCTATCCTTGTACTTCGACGTAAAGGGATAGATTCGTTCTCGCGCACTGATGGTTCTACACTTTCACTATCGTCAGTTCCTGCTGTTTTTTGTTTAGAGATATTAAGTGTTAAACAATTGACAATTGATTGCAACAATTTTGTTTTTCATGGTCATGGTTATGTCTAATATTATTTTTAGATTTACATACATTTTTAACATACTTATACAATCGATACAGGAGATATATAAATATTACTTTAAGAATGGTACACAGGAAATAAATAAAATAACTGTTTTTATGAATTTCAGAGATAAATGATTTACGATTTAGATAATTTTTCCGCAGAGTTTTTTATTGAGTCAATCTTATGGCTAATTAAATTTAGAGCATCCTTGTCTAAGTTGACAGGGTGTAAATAACTTAAATGGAGAGTATCGTTATAATTGAGTTTATTCTTTTCTTCACAACAATCGATTTGAATTTCTATATCCGGAATAAAAGATTGAAAATGACTTGCGTAGACTTTTGGTTGACTTTGTATTGTTGTTGAACTTGTATATAACTTGCAATTCTGATCAAGCGTTAAAATGCCTGTGTTATTTAATATTAAATTAATTGGGGTATTAGGGAGACAAGCTAAGGTTACTTCAGTTATCTTAGGAAGAACATATATCCAACTATTTTTCTCGTGGAGTTTATGCCAAATTTCGAATTTTGATGGCATGATCACATGAAATAGGTATGGAATGAATAGGTAATAAGAGTTCAGTTTCACAAATAGATCTAGTGACGGTTGAATACAAAGGTTCAGAAATTTTACAAATTAATTCACTTGTGCTTATTTGCTTACATGAATTTGTATCTTTTAATTCAGCATATGTATTTCTAGATTCGGATAAAAGTAAATAATTTGTAGAAGGTAGAATAAAAATTACGTTATTGGTTTTGAAATCTATAACAGGTAAAGGTATTATTTTATAAATTGAATATTGCATAGAGTTAACTATCGGTATACTTATAACAAAAATTATTCTTTCTTCTGAATAATGGGATTTAATAGAAATTAATTCAAATATTTTATTAGCATACAGGGTAACTAGTAAAGCTTTTTAAATAAATTACAGTTTTAGTCAGTTCTTCAATTAATTGATTGGGTGTTATAATAGACGGATGTAAGACATTAGATTTTGCGAACAATATAGTATTCGTTAGAGTAGAATACTCATTTTGAAGTTCGGTTGAAAGTAATGTTAAAAGGTTAAAATGTTCTTCTAAGGTTTGTTTTAATTCCAAATTAAAATATTTTTTACTAATATCTGAGGTGTAGTTAGCAATTTTTTTGAAATTTACATTTTGTAATTCTTGATTACGATCTAATTCAGAAATCGTATGGTTAAAATTTGTAATTGTACTTTGTACGACCTGAACTTGTTGTTCTAGTAAATTTAGAAAATTCTTTTCATTATTATCTATTTTAGTTATTGCATCATTATAAAAGAGTGCATCATCTTGATCTAAGGTACCAAAAATTGTCTTAAATGCTGATACTAATAAATTAAACCAAGCACGTTTACTTCTTGTTTTAGTCGTTAAAGTTTTTAGAACTTTTTCGGTTTGAAATAAATTTGGGATTATTTTTTCGAGAACAGCTAAGAAAGTTTTATAGGAAGTTAGATGGGTTATATCATTACTACTGGAACATATAATTTTTGATTGCTCATATGTTTTTTCTATTAATTTTAACTTGTTATCAAATGTATTTAAATTTATGTAAGTAACCAAATTCCATTCATTTTCGTATAATTTTACAAAATTCGTTTGTTCATAGCACAATCCTGACGTTTTTGTTATGAGTGTATTGACATAGTGATCGGTGGCAATGGCAAACCAGACCACTAAACATCTGAATTTTTTTTTTTATTTTGCCATTGCGGTCTAAAACTAAATAGTACCTAGGTAATAATAGTAAAAGGCAAACAGACTTATTATCACAATTTCACTAGGACATTTATTCCTAAGATCAAACGGGAACTGGTGTATTCAGGGTGCAGTAGCTGTTTAGCATATAAAGAGAATATCTGAAAATGAGAATAAACCGAGAGGTTTTTTGAGTATCAGTAATTTGCACTGTATAAACAATTTTAACTGTAGCTGCCTTGTGACTTACAGTCGACTATATTATTGTCTCTGGTAAGCTCTGCCAACTTAAACGTCAAACGTCAAGGTAGTCTTCGATTGTTTTTATTATCTAATACTAAGTACTTAGATAATTTCTACTAGTAGGAGAGAAAAACTTCCCGACTCGAATACAGCATAAACAATGACATCTTCTATTACTAGTAGTGGAAAAACAATGTTCAATCCATATTTTGCTGAAATCACTAAATTATGTCCTAACGGAAGTTATTTTTCCATTTTTCAGCATTTTTGAACATTGATAATCGAGGGCCGCAGAGGAATTGGAATGAAGCAGATGTCATGGCTAAAGAACATTTCCGATTGTACTGGAATACGCAGTGCCGAACAATTGTTTAGATGAAAATCGCGAACTCGCCAATGTAATTGCCAACGTTAGTGGAGGGAGGACCTAATTTGGCACCAAAAGAAGAAGATAATTGACTGAATAACAATAATTTAGAATTAGAATGAGTCACGACAGCGAGGCTACAGGGACCCCACAACCAGTGGCGGATTTACAGATTTGCCGCCCGTATAATAGGCTATTCAATTTTTGCCGCCTCTACCTCAATCATATCAATTTTCTATCAATAAGATTCCAACTTTATGATTTGTGCTCGTTACATCAACTTTTCCCGTATGGTTAGTATCATTGAGAACTATGATACCGTGTTAGATCCTAGATTATTTTTACAGCAAAGAATGATCAAAAACATTATTTTAAGCAAAAAATATCTCAATCATGTACGACTTTTAAAGTAAGCTGTAAGGTATGCTGTACTCTTGTACCTAACAAATACGATGTACATGTATATTATTTAAAAAGCAACTTATCAGAAAGAAAAATGATCGTTGAGCTCATAAAAATTATTTTTTCAGTTATGGTTAATTACTTTTTATATAAAAAAAGTAATTTTAATGCCATATCGTATGGATTTTTGAAGATCGTGTTCATAGTAATCACGATAACTTTCGAAAAAATCATTTTTTCACTTCAATTTTTTTTAATATACTAGCTCATTTGACTGGAGAAGCCGTTGAATAAAAAATTTCAGCTTAGTATTGTTTTATCTTATTATAATTAATTCATTCCGATTGGCATTTTCTGAAAAAGTTGGCTTTATGAAAAAGTTAACAAATGTACTAATGTAAACATACAATTTAAATAATTTGTGTACGACATGAGCGCTTAAGGCATGCTCATTTGGATTTTCCAAACTTTTTCTTACTACAAATAAAATAATTAACTGATGAAATGTATCAATTTTCTGATCAGCAAATTGTCTAACTTCATATATTATGGAGGGAATTTTTTTATTAATATTAATAATAAAAATTAGTCAGTATTTTTTATGCATAAAGAAATAACATTCTGAAATTGAATTTGACAATTTGCAAACTTGCTGCAGCAATCATGATTAGACCATCGATATTATATCAAGATTGAATTGTGTAAGGAAATCTCACAATTATTAGGCACAGGGAGAAAAAATTATAGCAGTTATCAGTGAAGAAAATATGTAAAAATAACTCGACTATAATATCGAATCGCTATTGCGATATTCTAAAAATTCATGATCATTAATGTATAATTAATAAAGCGTTTAGTAATTGTTTATGTAGAGATGTTGAAATATTTATTATTTAGTACTGTATTATATAGGACTATATTTCGATTTTTGTTAAATATTTTAATTTCTCTCCAATTTTCGAAATTCGTATTTTGTGTGTGTGTGTATAATAAGTTTTTTTTTATTTGTGAATCGAAATAAAAAAATGAACTAAATTAGCCGCCCTAGGCTCCAGCCTACTCAGCCTGCTGGTAAATCCGCCACTGTCCACAACTATACCTTTTCATAACTATTGTGGATAAACTAAATCTATGGTTCAAATGTTCTAAAACTAAACAGTACCTAAATAATGGTAAAATGTGAACAGTTATTTTCACAATTTAACTGTGGCCTTTGTCATATAAGAGAATGTCTGATAATGAGCACAGATGCTATCATCTAACGTCAATCACATTCTCTGCCTTATTTCTTGATGGGTAATTTATTTCAGGATGGTGTCTGCCATATGATAAAAACCATATAACGGAACAGACATGACCACACATACCTAAAACTCTTGCCCCAGATTTACATAAACAGGCCCACCCCGTAATACTGTTAATTCCCCACAATGTGGTGTTGTATTGAATGAAACTCTTTCTTGTGCAGCTTGAAATCTAGAAGGTATCGCGGCTCGTATTAGTCGTATCTGACCATTTCCTGCAGGTTCAAGATGTAGTCTAAATATTGGCCGTTGTTGAGGTGAGCTGAACTGTAACAATAGGCTAATCGAATCTGATATGTTCCATGAGTTAAATCTTGAATTTCATTCTCTGTTAGAACTGGAAAATCTTGAAGATCCAAGAAACCATCCTCAAGTGGCCAATGGATGCGACGGCTCAATAGATTTTCTTCCATGACTCTTTCTAGTAAATTATTCGGTCTATTAATGAGTTCTAAAACACGATTACAGAATAATTCGTCTTCTGGACCGTTTTCGGTTATAGCTGGAAAGAATGCATTTGAAATTGAACAGGACACTTGGAATATGTTTGACAATGTTTCGCAAGTGTAACTGTTAGGAACTACATTCCGTAAGAATTTGAACTTATTCTGTAATCGACCAAACACTGCTTCGATTACCCATCTAAGCATGGTGACCAGACGAGATTCGTTAGCCTGTTGTGTTGTCAGTTGCCTTTGACCATTTGGTAGGAAATGTGGTATAAAAACGTTTAGACCTATATTTTGGCATAAACCAGTCGAGTCTCTGTATCCTCGGTCATAAATAATGTCATTCTCACGAAAAAATGTAACAAATCCGTTATCATTCAAAGCCATGGCATTAAAAATTGATGAATCATTATTTGCCGCATCTGATGCATGAAGAACTGAAACATCCATTATATATCCATTTGGTGCAATTACAACGGAAAACTTAACTAGATTGTCCCTTTTTTGAATGCATTAAGTTATTCTTTGAGATATGTGATCCGATGATTTTTGGTGATGCAGATAGGTGGCATCTACCAAAACCACCAACGAATCAGCTTGGATACGGCAAAGTCTGTAATACAAAGGGAATACTACGACTGCTCTGAAGTTAGCTACGACAGATGTCAGTTGGCAACCCTGTTGACAGTTGGCAAACCTGACACGGGAAGTTAGCTACGAGTTGACAGTTGGCAAACCTGACTACAGGGCTCTACGACGGTTGGTAACCCTGTTGACAAACCTGTTGCTGTCTGACATATCGTTGGTAACCCTGTTGACAGATTGTTGGCTAACCTGTTGACATATGACAGATTGTTGGCTAACCTGTTGACATATGACGGATTGTTGGCAACCCTGTTGACAGATGACAGACCAATATTTTACTTACTAGGTCCTATGTACAGAGCCCCGTTGGCAGGTCCCTAGAAAAGGTAGGATAGATATTTTGTAATAGAACCTAAATTAAACAATATTTTTTTCGCGCTATATGTTTCGTGACGTGTGGGGCGTCCAGGAACCTAACCAACTTTCGCACCATATGCTTTATGACGTGTGCTCTTTATACTAATACGTTGGCAACCCTGTTCACAGGTCCTCTGTGCAGAACCCTCTATGTGCGGGGACCCGAAGCCCGTTGACAGGTCCCCAGAAAAGGTAGGATAGGGATTTTTGTAAACATTTTTACTTTCGCGCTATATGTTTCGTGTGGGGCGTCCATGAACCTAACCAACTTTCGCGCGCTATATGCTTTATGACGTCATCAAGATGTTTTTTAACATAACTAAAGAGAATTGTTTTTTAACCTTGCAATTATCTATAATCAAATACAAGGTTGAAAAACAAGTATCTTTAGTTATATTTGCATAAACTTGTTTTTAAACTTGCAATTATCTATAATCATTACTTATTTGTTATCAAGATGTTTTTTAATCTTGTGATTATACATAATTAATGATTATAGATAATTGCAAGTTTAAAAACAAGTTTATGTAAATATAACTAAAGAGACTTGTTTTTTAACCTTGTATTTGATTATAGATCATTGCAAGTTTAAAAACAAGTTTATGCAAATTAAAGTAATTGAACGGGTATAAAAGCAGAAATTTTAAACTACATACTTTCAGTGTTATTCTTATAAAAATTAATCAACAAACGTGTTATTTTCAATATCTCTCTATTCTAAGACCTTTGGTTGTCATTAAATAAGGTAAGTTTCATTTTAGAAAAACTTTCACTCATTTTAAATAAAGATGGATCTTTCAGCAATCAACCAAAAAGCTCAACTTGAAGGAAAACCCGTGATAAAACTTGCTGATCTAAAACTAGATCATCCGTTTGAAATATTTTCTGCAAAAATCGTTCAAACGAAATACGGGGATAGTGTTTTAGTGGAACTGGAGAACGGAATAGTCTTTCTTCCTAAGCGGATGACTGAATTGCTGAAGGACCAATTAAATCAACTTCAAACCAGTGAATACTGTTTGGTGTATGAGGGCAATCTGGATGTAGGAAAGCCTTTACCAGCCAACAAGTTCAAAATTATCCGAAAAGGAGAATAATGGAAAATACCAAGTATTGTATAACGTGTAACAAATATTTCTGTTTTTGTAAAAGGTCTCTAAATTTACATTCTCAAGAATCGCACTCCAAATTAGATAAAAATATTTTATTTAACAAAATAGCTGAAACTAATCTAAAGTGTCCAGAAACTTTAATTGAAAGTCCATTTAATTCACCTGCACATAAAAAAAATTGTAAAGAAAAGAAATGAATTCTGATGAAATTGCTGCTCTTTCTGATAAAATAATTAATAAATTTAAAGAAGTAGAAAATATTCTAAAAGAACATTTTAATATAAGGGAGGGGGAGATATGGTTGAGGCATTTGAAACGTAATGTTAGGTTATGTAATAGAGCTATTCGAGATGCAGATATTTCAGTTGGGACTTTGAGAAAATTACAAACAAATTTAGGACACTTAAGAATTTTTCAAGTACAGATTCAAAATTTTAATCAAACTCATTTGGGTAGGGGTTTGAATAATTTTAAAAATAAATTATCTAACCGAGTAAAATGGCAAGATTTAATTTCTACCTTTAAGGATAGAGTTAGAACTGGTGTTATTATAAATTTGAAACATAAAGATTTAGATCAGTTTTTGAATGATTCTCAAGTGATGTTTATTAATCGAATTAAAAGAATGCTTAAGTCTTTGCCAATGGTAAAAGCCAACTGTTGCTTTTGTGGAGAATTTATGAAACAGGGTGTAGATAAAGAAAAAAAGGAATTTAAATATTTTAACACTAAAAACGCAACAATAGATGCAGGTACGGATATTATTGATTGGTTTCATATTAATGTTATAGATTCGATTAATAATAAACTATCAGAATTCAATGAGAAGGATAGCGGATGGGCACTAAGTAAAATTATTTCATTAGAAGTTAATATAAATAAATTTGAAATGGGTAATGGTGCATCATCTTTTATTACATTACCTAAGCAAATAGAAAAAAAGAAAGCATGTATAAACGTGCATCATAACGATTTGGCATGTTTTTATTGGGCAATCGTTAGTGCTCTACATTCTCCTAATGGAAACTCTAGTAGACCCTCATCATACCCACATTATAGTCAAGTTCTTAAAACTGATGGTCTCGAATTACCAATGACAATTAATAATATCTCAAAATTTGAAAAGTTAAATAATATTTCTGTAAATGTATATTTATTGGAATTAAACCAAAGTGCCACATCTTACACAGTATTACCTACCAGACTAACTAAAACAAAATTAGATCAACATGTTAATTTACTCTTAATTCAAAATATTTATTTCCCTAAAATTAATGAATATGAGTCTCCACCTATTAATAACAATACAAATATAGATATTAAATTTCACTATTGCTGGATTAAAAATATATCTAGATTAGTACATTCTCAATTAAACAAAAATCATAGCAAAAAGTTTATTTGTGATAGATGTATGAATTATTTTTATAGTGAGGAAAAATTAAATGAACATTCAGTGTATTGTGTAAATAGAAACGAATGTAAAATTTCTTTTCCAAATAATATGACAGTGAAATTTAATGATTATGTATATAAACAAAAAGTTCCCTTCGTAATATATGCCGATTTTGAATCAATCTTACTACCTTTTAATGATAAACCAAATTTAAAAATAAAAACACGAAAATATCATTAACATAAAGCTTACAGTGCATGTAAAATGTGATTATGATGATAATCTTTCATATTATAAAAGTTATGAGGGAGTTGATTGCATGGATTGGTTTGCAATCGAAATGTCGCATATAGCTAAAGATATTGAGTCTAGAATAAAGAATATTGTTCCAATTATTGAGAATAAAATCAACACAAACGCTACAAATTGTCATATTTGTGAGAAAAAAAATGTCAACAAATGACGTCATCGTTCGTGACCATAATCACTTTACTGGTGAGTTTAGAGGTTTAGCACATCAAGCTTGCAATTTAAATTTTAAAAAAAAGTTTGTTGTTCCAGTAGTGTTTCATAACCTCTCCCGTTACGATAGTCACTTTATTATTAAAGATCTAGCTCGAAGAGGTAGAATAAGTTTGCTACCATTAAACAAAGAAAAATATATTTCCTTTACACAATTCGATTCCAACACAAGCATTAAATTTAGATTTATTGACTGTTTAAGATTCATGGGGGCCTCACTAGATGAACTAGCATCCTTTTTAGAGATTGGGGATCTACATAATTTGAGACATGAATTTGGAGCATTAGAATCAGAAAATTTTAACTTACTTACTCGTAAAGGAGTATTTTGTTATGATTATGTTGATGATATAGAAAAATTAAAAAATACTGAGTTACCTAGTATTGATAAATTTTATAGCAAACTGTTGGATTACTAAGAAGCAATATGAGCACGCAAAAAACGTGTGGCATGCATTTAATATTAAAAATCTTTCTCAATATAGTCAGCTATATTTAAAGACTGATGTTTTGTTGCTAGCAGATGTATTTGAGACATTTAGAGCTCTTTCTATGGAAACATATGGTTTAGATCCAGCATGGTATTATACCATGCCAGGTTATACCTGGAGTTGTATGTTAAAATATACGAAAGTAGAATTGGAATTATTAGACAGTGTAGATAAAATAATGTTTATTGAAGATGGATTGAGGGGAGGAATCAGTCAGTGTTGTAATAGACTTGCAGAAGCGAATAATAAATATATTCCAAGTTATGATCCAACAAAACCCTCTAAATATTTGCTCTATTTAGATGCAAATAATCTCTATGGGTGGGCTATGTCTGAATTTCTCCCATATGGAGGGTTCGAGTGGATTGACACTAATATTGATGTAACATCGATACCAGACGACTCTCCAGAGGGATACATATTAAAGGTAGACCTTGATTACCCTGAAAATATACATGATGACCATAAGGATTTGCCGTTTTGTGCTGAGCATAGAAAGCCTCCAAATTCAAAATTACCTAAGTTAATGACCACCCTATATAATAAAAAAGGATATGTTATCCATTATCGCAACCTGAAACAGGCAATAGCAAATGGGTTAGTTTTAACTAAAATTCATAAGGTATTGAAATTCAAACAATCCCCATGGATGAAACCCTATATCGAGCTAAATACTCGTTTGAGGACACAAACATCGAATAACTTTAAAAAAGAAAATTATAAACTCATGAATAACGCTGTGTTTGGCAAAACTATGGAAAATATAAGGAAACATAGATTAATTCGTATTATCTCCGAATGGGAGGGGCGATATGGTGCAAAAAATATGATATCTTGTCCTCAGTTTTATAATCGAACTATTTTTGATGACAATTTAATGGCGATTGAGTTGAAGAAATGTGAAATAGTATTCAATAAACCACCATATGCAGTTATGACGATTTTAGATATATCAAAAACTTTAATGTATGATTTTCATTATACATATATGCTAAATAAATTTCCATCTAGTCAAATCAAACTCCTTTATACGGATACTGATAGTCTTTTATATGAAATAACTTGTAGTGATGTATATGAGGAGGTTATTAAAGCTGATATTAGCAAATTTGATACCAGTGACTATGCTCCAAATAACATTTACAATATACCTTTAATTAATAAAAAAATACCTGGCTTAATGAAAGATGAAACTAAAGGGGCAATTATTACTCATTTCGTTGGCCTTCGCTCTAAAATGTATTCATTTAAAATTCATAAAACCGAGGAGGAAAAACAAGATCATCAAAAAAAATTAGCGGATGATCAATTAGATGAGTATACGATTAAAAATTCTCTTCAGAATTTTGGTGTAACAAAAAAATCTAAAAGGAGTTAAATTTAATGTTGTAAAAAATAAAATAACTTTTGATGACTTTTTAGATTGTTTGGAAAAAAATAAAACTAAAATTAGAACACAATGCAATATCCATTCTTATACACATAATGTTTACAGTATAGAACAGACTAAAATAGCTCTAAGCCCACATGATGATAAACGTTTTATATTACCAAATGAACATAACACCCTTCCTTGGGGGCATTATAGTATAAAATAGTGTGTATGTCTAATGTAATTTAGTGACCTTTAAAATAATTGTTATATGTATTCAAATAAAAATGCAAAAAACAACCTTTTATTTTTTTTTCTTATATTTGGAGGCACTTTGGAGGAGGAACTACGCCGCTGATGTTGACGGTGTGGTTCCTGAAATAAATAATTTATTTTAATTATCATGCTTAACATGTCTGAACATGTTAAAACATATCGAATTTTGATAAAGTGAGGGGAAAAACATACTACTAATTTTAAAAAACTTATTTATTTAAATCTTCAATTACTTTATTTTTATAAAAGTAGATGTATTCTCTAAGCGCAAGACTTAATAAACTTTCCGTAGATAACTCACATAACCGATATAATAGTTCTAATCTATAAAAGTCACTATTACATTCTACAATTGTTTTAATATTATCTAAAATATTATTATAGTATGAACAGAAATAAAGTTGTTCTAACATTGATACTCGGTGTGATATTAGGCAACGGTCAGCTTCCAGTATTTCTTCAACATTCTTATGTGTGAGATAAATCTCAATGCCATGTTTTATTACTTCTAGAAATTTTACGTCATCGTAGACCAATTGTCTAACTGTGCAAAAGTCCCCACATGAAAAATCTATTGGTTCAAATTCATCTGCGTAGGTTGTTAGCGGTTGATTAAAAAAGTCAATATTTTTTTGTAATAGTAAGTCTATAAACTGAGACCACTCATACATTCCAAATGATATTTCACTAAATCGTTTCTCAGGTAGGGATATAATGATAGCTGGACTGAACGACCTAGCTGGACTTAGACCAGTTTGAATTCTCAATGTTCCAAGTTCAATAGAATTTTGGAGCAAGTAATTCTGTTCAACTTTAGCAGCATTTTCATAATCTTTTAATACTTTTTCAAGTTCTCCATAGTCATCACTATCACCACTATAAAATCCACTTGAATTATTTGTCAACATACTACTTTGACTAGCCATTGCGAACAACTAGTATAAAATAAATAAATCATAAGATTTATAGAGAACTCCTGCCCTAACAATATGGTGGGGGTTAAAAAATATAATTAAAATCAATGTTTTTTATTTAAAAAAATCATGTTTATTTTAAAACATTATGTATATTTCAAATTATAGCATTTTTATTAATCCATGAATTATGTGTATTATCCATTCCAAGCCATTTCACAAGAATTTGATTTCCTTTTCTTCTTACAATCTTTTCAATTAAATAAACATCCGGATATTTAACTTTTTGTAACTCTTCAGTATAGAAACATCCTTGAATTTCCTCTTTTTTACTATCCTCCAACAAGTAGGTAGTTGGGTTAGTTAGTTTAACCTTTATAATTTTAAAAATTTCATTTGTCCAATTGGGCGTATACCCTTTATCAAAAACATGTCGGTACTTTCAAATTCTAACGTAATCCCCCTTTTTAAACTTTGCTTTATCAACCATTTTTAGGTGATTAAATGTTGTAATATATTTAGCATTTTTATCATTTACCGAACTAGGTGCTACTCCAGTAGTTGAATGCCTCGTATTGTTATACTGATTAACAATTTCAGCAAGAATTTTTACCCATTTGTAAGAGCCCTGCATACTGAATTGTTTCCATAATAATGATTTGAGAGTTCTTATTACACGTTCGGCAATACTTGCTTTAATGTTTGAAAAAGTACTATAATGATTAATATCATATTTTCTCATAAGATTATTAAATTGTGTGTTATAAAATTCTCTTCCATTATCAGTTTGTAAATTTTTGGGAGCAAGCATTTGAGATAATATTTTTTTCATAGCTGCTACAACATTTTCCCCAGATTTTGTTTTAATAGGTTCAGCCCATACAAATTATAATTATATATATATATATATATATATAATTATAACCATTATTAAATTTTGAATATGGTATCATAACCGCTAAATCTGCTTGGATAAGATCATTTAAGCCTTTAACAATAACATGACGTCTCCTATATTTTTTTCGAGCTGGTTTATGTAGTTCATTCACAACTTGAATCTTAGACATTTTTTTCTAATGGACATTGAAAAACAAAATCAGCTCACATCTCATCTGGCGTTCCCAGTTTAAATTCAATTTTATCACCTTCTTTAATGTTAGTTCCAGATAATTGATTATATTTATATACTTTGGTATTTAGTAAAATTTCACCATCAGCAGTGTAATGTTTACAACTTTCGATTTTACCTGATATAGGAAGCACAAAGCTGTACCTTGATTATCCAAAATATAAAAGTTTTTATTATTTTTTGTTCGTTTAACACCTTTTAATCTGATAAAACATTTGGTATGGAAAACAGCAGGTTCACAAAGATAAAATGATGAAAGCGGATTTGACAGATTTGGTGAAAACGTTTTATTTAAAAAGTGGCTTCCGAATTTATTGATTGGCATTGTTATATGGTCTGATGTATACTGATACAGAGTTTTAAAAATTTCTTTATTTATTCAATTATACCTCCTTCTCGTAATTCCTCAATAATAGATATAATTTCATTATTATGACCTGTATTACCAGCAGCTTGAGAAGCCGTAAGTAATATAAGGCGTTCTATAATTTCATTATAGTTATCAAAATATTTATAGTCGATAGGATTATTATCATATTCCATCACCATCCCTTTTCCGATTCTCCCCTTACTTCGCGTCGCTACTCCTTTTATTAAAGATGATGGTATAGATAATGCTCTTGGTCTATATTGGGGTTTTGTTTCCATTCGAGGTTTAATAATAAAATTGTATTTATCTTTTATGTCTGCCGGAAATTTTCTAATTGGTAATTCTGCTTTATAGTCTCTATCTGTCGGTTCCATTGTTCGAAAATTTATACGTTTACCTGCTTCATCTACCTATGTTGATCATTATGGTGGAACTGATAATATGTTAGCTATTAATGTTGGAAATACTAGTGGTGCTTTTAGGATTACTTATAGGGTAGTTGTAGGAGTTGAATTTGGATATGTAAATAATATGTAATATGTTTTATAATTTTATTTAATAAATTTTTTATAATTAAATGTGTTTTACTGCTTCCAATTTGTCATTATCGTGCCAGTTGCTAAAGTCCATTCCGCTTAAGTCTACTTCGTCAATGCTTTCATCTATTTGTGGTGAATAACAAGGACTTGGGCCTTCAACGCCGTGGGCTTCAACGCCGGACTGCGTAGCCGGAGCAAAGAACTGCGTAGCCCGAGGAGGTATCTGAAAAGTTTGAAATGCCGCAGGCATTTCCTGCGGCGAAGCCGCTTTTGTTTCTTCTATTTGTTCTTCATTGTCACTTTCAATATCACTTGTATTTTTCCATGGTAGAGTTATTGTTTCGTTGTAATTGTAGAAAATGTATAGTCGAAAAAAGTTTTCAATTAATAATTTGTATTGGCTTTCATATGGGGCCTCTCCTGTACAAGCAGCGTATATCCAGAAGATTTTTTTTATTTTATGTTCGTTGTTTTTAACTTCTTCTTCAGATACGTAGTCGAATAAGTTTAGTATTGGGTGTTTTAAAGATCTTACAGCGTCTGTCCAGTACCATCTTACGAATGCAAAGAAGTTCTTTCTGCTGAATAAAGCCGTTTTTGTTTTTTTATTGTTTTCTTTTCCTTTCTTTTGATATTTGGTTAGGTCTCCTAATGTATTTGTTACAATTTCGTGGTTACTTTCTTTTGTTATGTAGTTTATAGTATTACTTAAATTGTTAATTTTTCTTACTTTTATTTCTAAGCTGGTGCACTTCGTTAGTTTTCTGGTGTGATATCCAATTTGCTTCGTGTTACTATTACTTTCTATAATAATATTAGCATGTTTGTGGTTTTTATTTGTTCCATATTCGTTAATATGTAATAGCACTGTGTATAATGATAGAATTTTTTTAATCATTTGTTCTTCTGATTATATCAATGTAATCATCTATATCTTTTCTAGTATAACTAATTGGTATTTTTTTAAAAAGTAATTCAAAAAGTCGTGGAGTACCATGATACGTTATTCCTTTCACTTTAATGTTTGAACCAACAAAGTCCAATTCTGAATCTCCAATATAAAACTTTTCTTGTAAGGGATTATGGAAAACACCTAAAATATGATCAAAATCACCTTTTACATCTCTAGTCATTGCTTCAATATAATCTCTAGGTAATGGTGAAGCAAACTGATCGAAATATTCACGTAAAGTATTAGGATCTGTAATTGTCTGGTAAAACTGAGAAATACTATCATCTATAAATTCATCCTCTCTATTACGGTCTTCAAAAACATTATCATTTTCTTGTGATTCAAAGATTTCCTCATTTTCAAGAAAATTTGTTTGATTTAATTTAGTGCTATTATATGGTGGATTATCTTTAATAGGAGATATATTCGTAAGTTGATATAATTCTGATGGTGTTAAAGGAGGTGTTTTAACCTCCTCCTTAATTTGTTCTTGTTTTGATAAAGTTGAAACTAATTGCTTAAGGGGATCAGTTATTGGGGTATACGTTTTTTCTAAATGTGTTTGAGATTTAATTATATCACTTTTTAAACTTTTATATTTTTTCTTTAGTGCTTTTCTCGCACTTATTAGTTGTTTGATTAACTGAGGATTCATTTTAATTAAAAGTTATTCAGCCTGTTCACATTATTATATACGAATGAAAATATCAAAATTTTTTCGATATTTACCAGATGAAACTGGACGATCCTTTTCAATCGTGAGAAATCCGAATTTATCATTCCAACAGTATGAACTCAAGTCTTTAAAGTCTTGAAATGACATGTCAATATTAACATGATCATCATAAATATGTTTTAAATTAGTCATATCTTGTTGAAAAATCACTAAAAGATTTGCATTATCTCTAATCAATTGTTTGGGTATTGATGAGTAAGTTTGACATAAATAAAAACAATCAGTATGTTTGTGACGTCCGAAACAAAAATAACCTTGAATAATACTTTGATCACAGGATGCCACATCATCAAATATTATAACTGAATGTTCTTTAATATTTTCAGGAGCAACTATATCCATTGGGTTACTGTATTCCTCATAACCAATTTCTTTCATAGGTTGAAGTAGATTTCTAAGATATGTATATTTTGGTTGATGTATGATTAATCCTCGTTTGGAATTGAGACCAAACAAATAACCATGTTTTCCTATTTTCTTATCTTCAGCAATGCTATCATGATTTTTAATTGGTAAAGAAATACTCTGTTTTTCAATCCTTATATTAGAATGCATTATAGAGCACTGACCAGATTTTGATTATGATACAAGTATATAAAGCTTATCTCAGGTATATTAGCACACAATGGTTAAACGTAAACGACAACATTCACATCGAGGTAGTGGTTTGCTAAATTCTTTAATAAACAAACTACCATTTGAACTTCATTTACCTGGCTACAAATTCTGTGGACCGGGAACACATCTAGCCAAGAGATTACAACGAGGTGATAAAGGTATTAATCCACTGTATGAGGCCTGCAGGGAACACGATATCAAATATTCACAAAGTAAAGAACTAGCTGATAGACACATTGCAGATAAAATTTTAGAAAACAAAGCTTGGGAGCGTGTGAAAGATAGAAACGCTAAATTTGGAGAGAAAGCTGCTTGGGTAGTAACTACTGGAATGAAGGGTAAGCGTAAACTTGGTATGGGTTTGAAGTACAAACCTAAAAAAGGTGGCTCTCTGAAGAAAAAAAGGAAGAAGAAACGTATAATTCGAGCTCCTAAAAAAGGGGGTTTTCTACCCTTAATTTTACCACTTTTAGGGGCTTTGGGAGCTCTTGGAGGTGGGGCAGCTGGAATTGCTAAAGCAGTGAATGATGCAAAAGCGAACCAACAGCAACTAGAAGAACAAAAACGTCATAATTTAAAGATGGAATCAAAGGGTGGAAAAGGTCTGTATTTGAGACCATATAAAGGAAGTGGATTAAAGTCAAAAAACTGATAATACCACATAGAGCACTAACTGATGTTGATTTAAAAAAAATTGTTAAAAAACTACAAATACCTAATTTTAGAGGAGTTTTTATGAAAGATACATTACCGAAAAAAATTCATAAATATGAAAGTGGGATTTTAAATATGGATTCTAATAGCGGTGAAGGAACACACTGGACAGCGTATATAAAAGAAAATAATCAAGTTATATATTTTGATAGTTATGGAAATTTACAACCACCTTTAGAATTAATTAAATATTTTTATAGTAATGGAGATGTAACTATAAAGTATAATTATGATAGGATTCAAACTTTTAATTCATATGAGTGTGGTCTACATGTACTTAATTTCTTATATAATCAGTATAAATAAAAGCATGTACTTTATTATTAAATAAACTCTCGACAAGTAAATATGAGTAGATAAACTACACCAATCCGACTCCAAGATGGCGGCCGTTTCCGGTGACGTCATTGAACGTGGCGCCAAGGTCAAAGTCGTTCAAGGTCAAGGTTGTTCAAGGTCAAAGTCGTTACCAGTGACGTCAAGGTCGTTCAAGGTCAAGGTTGTTCAAGGTCAAAGTCGTTACCAGTGACGTCAAGGTCAAGGTCAAAAGGTTGTTCAAGGTCAAAGTCGTTACCAGTGACGTCAAGGTCGTTCAAGGTCAAGGTAGTTCAAGGTCAAAGTCCTTACCAGTGACGTCAAGGCGGTGACGTTCAAGGTCAAGGTCAACGTGACGTCATGTGGGTATGTTAAAAGCAGCTTGCTGCAGTATTGAGGGTTATTAGCGCACGCGATGTGGTCGAAAATGTTTAGATCTATTGCAACGACCAATACCAAACTGGATACTGTGTACAATTCCTCTAGAATAATGCAAGAGGATAATGAGATGAGAGAGGTTATTAAACTCTTGATGAGAAACGTTAGCTATGACGTTTGGCGAGAAATTCCTGAGAAGTATCGAAAAGAACTGAAACAATTTTTACCATGTCAAAATAATGATTATCATCGATGGAGTGACGTTTGTGGCAATATTCAACCAACATGTATATTTTGTGGTGAAAAATAAATAGTTTTTATGTAAAATTGTTTTATTGTAAAAATACAGAAGTACTTATTTCAATCAATTCATTGGTTATATTTGATGATTTCTTTTTAATGTTTTCCAGTTCCATCGTACAGCTTTTTAAGTTTTCCATTAGTCTGTTGAACCGGGGTAGTGATGTTTTAAAGAAGTTATACCCGTTCTCCAACTTCATTTGTAGCTCATTTAATTCAGCCTGTGTCAGGCGAGATTCTTCAACCTGTGGAGATACTTTGCGTTTAGTTAAAGGTATCGGTGCTCGTGGTACAACTACGACATTACTCAAAACTTTTATTTTCATATCCATCTTCTTCGCAGATACAGACGTGATTAAAATTAAAAATGTAAAGATTACATTTATAAAGGTCACCTTGACCAAGGTCACCCCCACTTTTGAATTTCTGTATATAAATTGAATGTTGGAATGATAAGTAAGTAGTTTGAAAATGTGGCCTCATCCTACAGAATCAACGGTGCAAGTGGTTGATTTAAAATCAGCTGTATTAAACGTGTTGGAAACTTTAAGAAATTTTGAAGATAATTATGAGTATGAAGTAGTGTACTTCGATAAAGAAGAATCTAAGAAATTAGCAGTCAAATATCGTAAGGGGGCTAATGCATGTCAAGATTATATTGAAGGTATTATTAGTTTGTGTTGCCTCGTTATCATCTTGAAAAGGTTAGATTTTAGTGAATACGTGGCACGAATGAATAAATACCTACCGGATTATCTTCGCGTCTCAATCTACGGATCAGGATATTTTTTATATGAATATTTAAAATAAAAATTTAAAATCATTTTGTATTTTTATTCATAAAAAGATATTATTTTGGATAGTAGAGTTTTCAGTTGTTCTTTTAAGCTGTCTGTGGGACATGGAATGTCAAAGAGGTTCCAGCTGAAGGGTCCAGCTGCGACAACTTTTCGTGTATATTCACTGAATTTATAGTAGGTATGTTGTTGAAAAAAGTAAATATAACCATCTGTGAATCTGAATGCCGACGTAATGCCTGGTGGAAGACCTGGAAATTGATCTGATATACGACCGCGATTGCGTATTTGTTGGGGTGTATCGATAAATTCAATGTATGAGGTGTTATCGAAAAACACAAAAGTTTGACCATTTGATCATTTTGAATAGTTAATTCTGGAAATGAGGCTGCGTAACATCTTCGGTTTGCGTAAGTTATCAAATCTCCAGCGGCATTTTGAAAGATGTGAGTAATTGTGTGTCTTTTGATTTCTTTGGGAAGGTACGATTGAATGAGGTCAAATTGTTGTGGTATTTTAATGTCAGCAAGGTTGAGTTTCCATAGTTTGCTTCCGGATCCAATGTATAGACGATAGTTGGGAAACGATGAAGCGGTAGCAAGAAACATAAAATCAGGTGATTTAATACTGCATAAATTTCTTTGTAACGAACTTGGTGTGGGTGGTGTGGTTTGCCGTGGTGTGGTTGGTCGTGGTGTGGTTGGTCGTTTAGAGGTAGTTGAGATAGGTAGATAACGCCGTTCTGGAATGGGTCCGTAAAGTGCTTCAAGCGCTACTTTATCGTCTTCATCTAATGATGATACGTCATCACGATACCATGGATACATTATAGAAGTTTCAGTAAAACTGTGATACAAACCTAAAGAATGACCTAACTCATGAATTAAAACTTGAAGTAAACTAGATTCTCCATCAGGAATATTGGTGGTATTCAAGTTTAAATTCCATATTTCATCATAATCCAGATGAACTTCTATACATTGATCATTACTAGGGAAATAGGCATGAGCTAAAATTTTTCCACGTCCGTCAAATTTACTTGGACATTTAGTGTTACCTGAACAACTTGTTCGAAAATTATGTTGTTTTCGTCCGAAACTTATGGTAATATCAGGTTTTGGGGTGGGTTTCTTAACTTTGGTAAATGTAAATTTTGAATCTTTAGCCCAAACATCGAAAGCCTTCGTGGCTACGGCAAGCTCATCTTCTCCAGCTAATGGAAAATACCATTTTAGGTCAGTTTTATTCCATTTCGTATCTTCTTGTATCGTATAATCACCATCATTGATATCTTTATGGGAACATCTGGGTCTCTGCATTAATTGAACAGTAAACTATTGTTGGTTTCCTTTATGTAACCGTATTGTGTCAGAAAGGAAAGAGCATCATCATTACTAAATTGAGCACAAACACCACTAATGAAAATTACAAAAAGGACTGTCTTGCTTGACATATTGAACGTAAATGAGACTAATTATGTTTTAATCATTTATTTATAACTTAGTATTAAAAAAATAAATGTATTCTCTTAGAGCTATAGATAACAGATTTTCACTTATGTTTAAAACAGTATCCAATTTTGTATTCCACACGTCGCTACCTTCTACAAGAAACGGTCTAATTACTTCAAACACTTGAACGTAGTACTTATTGAAATTTATATTGTTCAATTCACTAATGTGATAGCACAACAAATTTTCATCAACATGAATCAGATTGAGAACTTCTTCTTTTATCATTTCGATCTGAACGTTATTTTTTTCTATTCGCATAAATTTTATATCATCCAATTTGGTAACTATACATTTTTGTCCACATTGGGTTTCAACAGAATGATGGGTTGGCAGTGTTTGAAAATTTGGAATTAAAGATTTCAGCAGTAACAGGAGATCACACCATTCGTATGTATCAAAAGACATCTGAGGTTGAAAGGGTTTTCTTAGAACAATTGCTGGAATAAAATTTCTTGCGGGACTGAGACCTCCTCCCATCATTAGAGATCCAATCGAATACTCTTTGTACAATAGGAAAGCAGGTTCCATTTGGATGGCTTCTTCACACAATTCGCTAACTCTATCAATTTCTGCATAATTATCATCGATATACATTGAACACTCTGACGAAGATGATGATGGTGATCCCATTTCACAACTGGCTGATACCCACAATTCGTTTGGTTATTTAAATGTTTATACTACGTCAACCTTATCTATCCAACTGTTGTGCGTATCATCGAATCCCAACCATTTGACATATAGTTTGCGACCTTTTTGTCTGAGCACCTTTTCAACAAGATAAATGTTGGGATTTTTAACCTTTTGTAATTCTTCTTCGTAAAATGCCCCACTATTCGGCTGACCGCGCATGTCTTCCAGCAAGTAAGTAATGGGATTGGTTATTTTAACTTTGATAATTTTAAAGTGTTCAGTCGTCCAATTTGGTGTGTAACCCTTTTCAAACACGTGTTTTGCTTTGCTGATGCGCACCACATCACCCACTTGCAATTTTCGAGGGCCTGCGATTTTCAAATACGAATATCTTTTCCTTAGAATTTCCTTTTCGTTTCTTTTGTTAATATTTTTCGGTTTCAATCGAGTCTTACTATGTTTCGTATTATTGTACTCGTTGGTAAACGTAGGTAAAACATCAATCCATTTGTAGGTTCCATTAAAACTGAAGTACTTGTACAATTTCTCCTTCAAAGTCCGTATTACTCTTTCTGCTATGGCTGCCTTTTTAACACTAAACGTATTGTAGTGATTAATACCATATTTTTTCATTAAATTTTGAAAGTTTACATTGTAAAATTCAGTTCCTTGATCAGTTTGTAAATTTTTCGGGTATCGTTTGGTATGTGTCAAGATATAGTCAAATGCTGCAGTTATTTCTTTACCCGTTTTTGTTTTCAATGGGTATGTCCATAAAAATTTTGAGAAGCAATCAATGACGATCATAATAATTATATAACCTTTGTTTTGCGATGCGTAGGAACGCATGTCTGCCAAATCTAGTTGCCACAAATCATCCAATCCTTTGAGGATGGTACGTCGCCTCGGATAATTTTTCCGTGCGGCTTTATGTAGTTCATTTACAAGCTGAATCTTTTCCGTTGACGTCATGATACTAATGTTTCTTTTAATAAAGGTACTATTTTATGGATGGATTAATTTTATTTTCGTGTCAATTTCTTGATCCTTTTTATTTAGTTCATCGATTTTTTCCAATAACAACTTTATAATATCCTTTTGCATATCGGAATCTTTCTTTTCCATATCTTTTCGAAGAAATTCTTTGGCTTTTATTATGACATCATCAACATACTTTTTGGTTGCCATATCTTTACTTGCTACAGGAGGATGTTTTGAAATAAATTTTACAGTAGTATTCATTTTATCTTGCAATTTGGATATATTTTGTTCATCGGTCGTCAAGCTTGCACTTAATTGCTGTAACGAATCTGAAACTTTATTAAGCTTTTTGAGTTCGTTATCAATGTATTGTTTGTCTTGTAACCACGTTTTTGATATCGCCGAATCGACATACTTTTTGTTTGCTGCATCCTTATCGTTTGTGGGATCCTGTATGTTACACAATTTTAAATTTTCAATATCTATATTACCATCGTGGGTGTGAGGTAATGTAGAATATTTCAGATTATGTGTATCTCGTTCAATCAAATGATGTCCGAACTTATCGACACTCATCATGCAAATGGGAGATTAGATAAACTTATTTAATTATATTAGCTATCACGTTCAATCAAATGATGTCCGAACTTATCGACACTCATCATGCAAATGAATAAACTTATTTAATAATATTAGCTTCTCTTAATTCATTCATTATGGCAACAATCTCATTATTGTGTGACGTGTTGCCAGCCTTCTGGGATGCTTCAAGCAAGCTCAACCGATCAAAAAGTTCTTTTGGATCATCCCAATAAATATACTCTATAGGTGCGTCATTATATTTTAAATGCATTCCTTTACCTAATGGCGGCGATGAACCAAAGTGTTCCTTTAAAGTCGTTAGGACACTTTTTTTCGGTGGTTTCGTCACCAAAGGTTTGATAATGTTATACCATTTAGAACTTCTTTCACCTTTTAAATGTCCTATGCTATTCAAGTGTACACCCGTATATTCCAAAAGGGATTTATAGTTTGCGAGATCGTCGGGTGCGTACGATGGATCAGAATAAAATAACAATTGATAAAGTCCTGGCGTTCCTTTCAAATATCCTCCTAACAAATTTTTTTCCGGCAATAACTGTATACTACCATTTTTATCAAAGGAAATTCTTCTATTACCAAGCCACCAACCTTTCACGTCATCATACGAAGGACCATATTTTTTATCAATTTTATCACTATGTGTCCAATAGTCTGTAATGTAAGGATGACTAATTGCTGGATAATAATCCAGGTATTTATTTATTACTTCTTGTGAATACTCAGGATGTGAATCCTCCTCTTCAGACTCTGACTCCTTATCGTCCGAAGCTGCAACATCTTGTAAACCGATAAAAGATGGTTCTTTGATAAAAGATGGTTCTTTGATAAAAGATGGTTCTTTGGTAAAAGATGGTTCTTCCTTTGGTTCCCTTTTACCTGGTTCCCTCTTACCTGATTCTTCCTTCGCCTTCTTTAGCCGTGTTACGTGCTGCTGAGACACAAAGTGTTTCAGTGGTTCGGATATTGGTTTGAAAAGTTTATTGATCGATTCATCCTCATCTGTTCTACCCAATTTTAAGGCCAAATACTTTTTCCGTATAGCGCGTGTCAGTTCAGCAATTTTTCTTTTTTGTGCAGCTGCTGCAAGTCGATCGTTTGACATCTTTAGTTATAGTGAGAGAGGTTTTACAATTCAATATATTTATCGAAACCCATTCGATAGCGACCCTTTTGTAGGGGAAAATCCTTGACAATGACTACAGTTCCATATTTATCAATCCAACACTTTGAACATATTTCTTTGAATTCATTAAAGGTCATGTCGGGTGATACATGTTCATCAAATATATGCTTTAGATTAATTTCATCTTGTTTGAACAGTACTATTAAATTACAATTATCTCTTATCAACTGCTTTGGGATTTTCGAATATGTTTGACACAAATAGGCGGCATCGATGTCTTTATGTCTACACATGGAATAATACTCTCGAATTTTTTGTTGTTTATCACATGCAACGTCATCAAAAATAAAAATAGAATTTTTCTTGGCTTTAGCAGGACTGATAACATCATCGTTGTCTTTGAAGGGAAAATAACCCATGCCTTTTGCTTGAGCCATTACCTGTTGCAATAGTTGATACTTTGGTTGATATAGAGACTTTGAGTAAACGTATACATTTTCAAATTTTGCGCCATTAGGATTGAACAATAGAGATAGCATAACATTTGTTTTGCCGCATCCACTTGGACCACAAATTATGCCACGAAATGAATTAGGTAATAACGTCCCATGTTTACTCACACCATTCGATTCAGTTTGATCTAAATTTTCAATCGGGAGCGACTGATCTTGTTGAATGATCTTCATAATGTTATAAATATGTCTATTAACAAATGCATTTATCAGTTTCTCAATGTTTGTATACGAAGGAAAAGGTGTCTTGAATACACTGATAGATAAGTTACCGTTCGAAATAAATTTACCGAGCTACCAGTACTGCGGTCCGGGTACTAAACTACAAAAGCGATTGGCACGCGGTGATCCCGGCATTAATCCGTTGGATGTTGCTTGTAGAGAACATGATATTGCATATTCAAAGAGTACGTCATTAGACGATCGTCATCAAGCCGATAAAGTATTGCAAGAGCGAGCGTGGCAGAGAGTTAAATCGAAAGACTCAAGAATTGGAGAAAGGGCTGCTGCACTTTTTGTTACGGGTGCGATGAAGACGAAACGTATCTTTGGTATGGGTGTGCGTCGTCGGCGACCCCGTCGTCCACGTTGTCGTCGCGGTAAAGGTTTGAACGTAAACTTTAGACAGGGTATAATGGGAAAGATTGCAAAGTCTTTGAAACCTACGTCTACGTTAAAGAAAGCGGCTATTGCAGCATTGAAAGTAGCAAGACAAATTGTCAAGGAAGCAGGTGGACGACACCGCGTAAAAGTACCCCGAGTTATACCATTCAAAAAGAGTGGGGGTTTCCTACCCCTCATCCCTTTATTCGCTGGATTGAGTGCACTTGGTGCGTTAAGCGGGGGTGCGGCCGGTGTAGCAACGTCGGTCATTAATGCTCAAAATAAGAAAAAGAAGCTGGAAGAACAAGTACGTCACAATAGAGCGATGGAGTCTATCGGTAAGGGATTGTATTTGCGAAGGAGTCCCAAAGGAGGTTTCGGTCTCTATTTGAAAAGAGAAAAAAACTATTAAAGCTACCCAATAGAGCATTGTACAATGTAGATTTACTACGATATGCTAAGTTATATAAAATACCACATTTTCGAGGTGTTTTCATGAGAGATACACTTCCGCAGGCTGCACGAGCACGAGAATGTGGTATCATCAACTTGGATAGTGTGAAAAATCCCGGAAGTCATTGGGTAGCATACAAAAAGACAAACAAAGATGTTGAGTATTTTGATTCATTTGGAAATTTGAAACCACCCCGAGAGCTTGTTCAATATTTTGGTCAAGGTGTCAACATTTACTACAACAACGATCAATATCAAAAGTATAATCAAATAAATTGTGGACATTTATGCTTAAAATTTTTGTTAAAAAGAATTTAAATAAACTATTTAAGTCTATACCTTTTTTGAAAATACATCAGTCTTCATTATGTCACTGTTATTGAGAGTCAACAGTAACAATCACGTATTTTCGTTCAATCCTCAAACGCCTATCGTTTTGAATTTGGAAAAAGAATATGAACTGGCACTGAAATCGTTTCATTCTTACAATTCCATACCAAACATTGAGGATGAAAAATTCTATTATATTGATAAAAACAATAAAAAACATGTAATTACGATTGAGACAGGCTGTTATGAAATTACAGACATTGAAAAACGTATTCAAAAAGAAATGATTTTACAACAAAATTCCGTAGATTCTGATCTATTTACATTGAAAGCTAACAACAACACGCTCAAGTGTGAGATTCGTAGCAAATATAGAATATCGTTTAATGAACCCCATAATATGGGACGACTATTGGGATTTTCCGAGAAGATTCTTGAAGCAGGTAAATTACATTCATCAGATTTACCCGTCAACATTATAAAAGTTTCAACCGTACGCTTCAATTGTAACATTACGACGGGAGCTTTTGACGGAGACATACCTGCTCACACGATATATGAGTTTGCTGTTAAATCAAATCCAGGATACGTAATTGACGAAACACCTAAAAATCTCTTGTATTTACCCGTAATTCCACAACGTGAAATTAACAATATTACTATTGTTGCGGTCGATCAAGAGGGAAAACCTGTTAATTTTCGAAGTGAATTAAATACTTTAGTTTTGGAACTTCGAGCAGCGATAACCAAGTGGATATAAGTGTGGTGATCATCAATTGTTAGTATTGACGGATCCTTTACATCATGTCGGTTGTTTATAAGAGAAGAAAAGTGGCGGAGGAAGCATCCATGTTTAATCTTTATCATCCGCCCATAACAGATGAATCAATTCGAAAATGTGAATATAAATACTATGCCCCGTATGTGAAATCGTTCAACTGTAATGATATTGTAGAAATTGTCATCAATCAAGTGGATTCCTTCTTTGCTATGTACGACTCGCAATTGGATATCAAGGGAAAATTGGAAATTACTGGAGTTGGTGATGTTGAATTGACTCAAAATTTCGGAGCATTCCTGTTCGATTCCTGTACGTACAGTGAAAGCTCAAAAGAAATCGAAACTGTGCGAGACCCTGGTATTGTTAGTACCGTTCGCGCATATACTTGCTATTCTCCATACGATTCGACCCACATGTCCATAGCCGGATGGAATTATCCCTCAGCACCAATTCTCACCGGTGATAAATCTTTTAGTTTATTACTACCACTTAAGCATATTTTTAACATATTCAACGAGTACCCTAGGATTACGTGTGGTAGACAAACTCTTCGCTTTGTTCGAGCTCGAAACGATAACGATTGTATAATTGTTAAGGAAATCGCTGGTTCTGTAACTACAGTTAAAATAAATATTGAAAGTATTGAAGTACGAGTCAAACATATCTATCCCAATTATGAAGTTAATGAAAAACTATTGAGGGATATCCAGATAGATAGACCAATTCTGATACCGTTCCGAAAATGGGAACTCAACGAACTACCTGCCATAAGTGCGAATACCAAAAAAGACATTTGGGCTGTGAAAACCAGCACGGATATGGAAAGACCTCGTTATGTTATTGTATTTTTCCAAACTAAAAAACGTGATGTTTCGGTGGAGGATCCTACAACATTTAACCACTTGAATATTCGCAATATTAGACTAATGTTAAATGGAGATTATTATCCTAATGATCGAACACAATTTGATTTTGATAAAGATCGCTTCAATGATGCCTATTTCAACTATTGTGAGTTTTATCCCAGTTACACAAACTCCAACCAAAAATGTACACTTTTAAGTCTTAAAGATTTCAAATCACGTGCCTTATTTGTTATTGATTGCTCCAAACAAGAAGAAACTATGAAATCATCAACTGTAGATGTAAAGTTGGAAATCGAATCGAATGTGGGTTTCCCTGTAGACACCAAAGCCTATTGCATCATCATTCATGATTGCCGTATGAAGTATCATCCGTTCAGTGAAAGGATTAAAAGCCTCTCCTAATGCCTAAACCAGTTCAGTTCAAGATGAGAATCGCACTAGTTGACATTCAGGGTTTCTCCGTTAACGGGAATTTTTATCCCAAAGAGATAGCCATACTCATTGGTAATCAATTATCAACTTTTTTATTCAAGTCTCCAGGACCTTATACGCATCGTGATAGAAAATCTATCAATTATTTAGAAAAACATCTTCATGGAATACCATTCGATTCTGGTGACATTGAATACAGTGAAATGAATGCCATTTTGACCAAGTACCTACTTTACTTGAGCGATATCATTTATGTAAGAGGTGAGCAGAAAATTACTTTTCTACGAGTAAAATGTGAGGAACTACAAATATTTCCAGCCATATATGATGTTGCCACATACGATCATACTCCACTGGATACTGGAAATTTTAAACGTGTCATTCCACAGTGTAGCTGTCATGCCAAGGGGAAGTTTATATGTGCTATACAAAACGTTAAAAATCTACAATATTGGCTTTTAAATATTGTTTTACCAAAATAAATATGTTTTTTTCATTTTATGACTTTTATTAAACCCATTACAAAAGTCTACAAGAATTTTCAATAATATTTGCATTACAATATTTTATAATAATTTTTAACAATATCAAAGACACAAATATAAGTAAAACACATGTCATTAAAAAAATGTTATAAATTTCTTCTTTTCCTGCAGGTAAAATACAATTAGTGGTGGGGGTGGTAGGGGTGGTGCTGTTAGACCAAATTGTTTGCCACTTATCTTGATCTCCCTCGGTGTCGTCGGAAAATAGTAATTTTAACTTGTAGTATACTTGCATAAAATACTGGTAATTTTCCATTATTCAGATGTGTTTGACCCATCATCATCCACTCTGATCCCACACAGTCCTTTTGGTATTTATTAAAACATACCACCATATTTGTAACTCCATCGGGTACGTTTGTATACAATAGGTTGTTGAATATCATCGTTAACATTATGAAATTTGCTTTTAATATGGCCATCTCGATTTGATCTATCACACAAACTTAAATTTGTTAAATCTCTCAAAACTTTATCCTCGTCTCTATTTATGTGTTTTCTCCCACTACTCTCTTGCACCGTTGACATCATAAGACTGAATGTGATTTACTTGTATTTAGCAAGATATAAAAAAATCATATCCCCAGGGGATAGTGTCATGCGAGTTATCTAATAACTTTCGTTTATCATCGAATGAATTTAGCCCAATTTTTGTTTGACTTATGCTGTAAACGTGATGTTTAAACGATCGAATTGTGCATTGTGAAATAATTTTATCTTTCTTTTCCTTTAAACAATCTACGTAATCTTGAAAAGATATATCATTTTTGACAACATAACTTTTTATACCTTTTTTCTAAAATTTTTTGATTGAAAATACTGAAAGCATCCGTTAAAAATGGTAAAACATCTTTATGTTTTAAATTTATAATAACCCCTGTACTTACGTTATTTCTAAAAATCGAAACTAAGTCTTCCCATTCTACGGAATTGGTTTTATTATTTAATTTCGAATAGATTACTTTTAAATGACCCAATTTTGTTTGCCACGATCGAACTTGGTATGGTAACATGTCATCTTTAATTTGATTACAGCATAAATCAATAGCTATTTGTGCATGCTTTCTCCACTCCTCCCAGTCCCCAATATAAAGCGGATACTTTTCATTAAATTTTAAAATTAATTTATTGATATCCTCTACAAGTTTATCTGACATTTTTATAACTCACTATTTATTATTTTAAAAAGGATTGCTGGATGTCCTTTTCCCGTATCCTTCTGACCAGTGTGAACCAGTGAATACTTTCCGTTTCCCAACTCAATTAGATGATTTCTTAATGTTTATATGGATCTTTGTGGCAAAAAAACGTTTTTATCCTTCAATTCAAACAAGATGGACTCTCCAAATTTCGTATTAGCAAGTCGTGCTTCATAAATTTTCTGTGGAATATTCACAGGTAGGCTGCACAGGCTAACAATCGGTTTGTTTTCACCTTCTAAAAGAAGGGTTTTATTAATTTCATGTAAATCCATTTTCTATAACAATTACCATACATTAACTATTATAAATATAAAAAAAATATTACTTACAATTTACTATTTCACAACGTTATTCTTATGTACTTCACAATAAAACGTTACTGATACATGATCGGATTGTACATCGTTTTATATTGTGAAATATGAGTGCGATTTAAAGAGGGGATTTTTAACCTTGAACGACCTTGACCTTAACTATCCCTAAAAACAACCCCTAAAACTATCCCTAAAAGCAACCCCTAAACCCACCCTAAAAACTACCCCTAAAAACAACCCTTGAAACAACCCCTAAACCCACCCCTAAAAACTACCCCTAAAAACTACCCCTAAACGACCCCTAAAAACTACCCATAAACCACCCCTAAAAACTACCCCTAAACTCACCCCTGGTCAAGGTCAAGGACTGACCTTTTGACCTTGACCTTGAATGATCTTGGACTAGTGACGTCACTGGTACCACACTACCCTTCAGTGTCCTGGTACCGCTGACGTGCAATTCCCTATCGCTATTTAAAACGCAATTAACATAATTCTTTATCCCAACCAATTTAGGCTTAAAACACCATTAACATAATCCATTATTACCGCCAATTTGAACGTCATTAACATAATCCATTATCACCGCCAATTTGGGAAATTTAAAACGCACTTAACATAATTCTTTACCACAATCAATTTGTGCAAATTGTGGTGAACAATATTCGTTATCAGTTTCCTTTTTCCTTAATTATTAGAAACGATACTGATTAGTCTTATCATTCTGGTAAAAATAAAAGCAGTGATTTTACTTCAGTTATTATTTTAATTTTTAAATAGTAAAGTTAAAATGGAATCAAAAAAAATTAACGTTCATTCGAATGTATTAGTGAAAAAACCAAAAAGAAAAGTATCACACCTCAAGCCAATTGTCAAATCTGAATTGGAAAAATTATTAACAGAAAACACGGTAAGCACTTTTTGTTCTAGTAATCTTTTTGTTTTCACGTTAAATTTCATAGTGCTTTTTCTTTCATTGTGGTGAAAATTTTTTTTAGGCACCTATACCAGTCATCGATTTATTAAGTGACATGGATGAATTTTTGATGGAGTAAATGAACCACAACAACAACAAATCCCAGATATTCCTAGTATCAAACAAAATTTTGAAAAAGGATATAATTTTTTCTCCGGCCACCTACAAACAATACATAAACATACGGCTGATTTAACATCCATAACGGCCGATTATGAAAAGTGGGAGCATGAAATCCAAGAAAATATGATCCAAATTGATAAATTCAAACAAAAAACAGAAGACCTCATATATAAGCAACAGGAGGCTCTCAACAAAAAAAGAAACATTTATTTAGAAATTGAAAATATTGAAGAATTACGAAAACATTTTAAATAATTTTTTTTATTTACTAACCTATTTAAATTTCTAGAACGATGATAAGTACTATCGGTTTTTTTTTCTAAGGTTTTGTACTGTACTATTTTTAAAAATATATTTAAATACATTTTTCTTTTAAAATAGTGTTTGATTTTCCTACCCAGCGTTTCAGTCGTAAAAAAATTGTATTTCAAACATTTGCTATAACTATTTTGATTACCGTTCTTATTTTTCTAGTGTTTTTAAAAATTTTTATCTTTTTATTTACTATTTGTACTGTACTATTTTTAAAAATATATTTAAAACTTTATTTAAAATAAAACCACGAAAAGTATCCAAAAATAAAACTAAAATGAAAAACTATAAAACTTTATTTAAATTAAAATCACTAAGAGTATCCAAAAATAAAACCAAAAATGTCAATAAAACTAAAATGTCAAAACTATTAACTACGGTCCCAACCACTCATTGTCCATTTCTCCTCCATCCGCGATCAATACTTAAAACTAAAATGTCAAAACTAGAAACTACGGTCCCCACTACACATTGTCTATTTCTCCACCCACCAGCAATCCATCCAATATCTCTAAATCATCATCATCCTCATGCAGGTCCATTTCTCGTAGAATTTGTAGATCTTCCTCGGTTTGCTCTAACGATAAGTAGTATTCGTGAACTATTAATTTTAAGAGTTCCCCATTCCACACTCTACGAGAAGCGCCCCGTACCCTATTAATTTTATGACTAATAACTATATTACAAACACCCATTTTGAATTTGTCACTTTGAATTTTGTTTGATAAATAAACATTACATGCATTTTTGCCTGCTAATATTACTGTGCAAATCAAAAGGAAACCGATATGACTTCTGTTCTAGAAATGTTAGTCTAGTAAATAAAGAAAGAAAAAAAACTATACATACAATTTATTTAAAACTATCGCTTAAATTTTTTTTCTACATTATTAATTTTGTAAGCTTCCATAAAATGGAGTCCCTCTTTTTGCTTGAAAATATTATCTTCTATCTTCTTCTTTAAGTCATCAAGTTCTTTCATATTCTCCTGTAATAGAGGTTATATCCGCAATGTATTGAGTAACCCTTTGTAAATGTTTTGAATAGAAATCGAATCCATACTCAAGCCTTTGCTTCAGAGAAGTTAAATCTGTGAGTTGAGATTGATGAGGTTGAGATTGAGATTGTGGGGGTTGAGGCTCCACATAAGGTTACGGCTCTTCACCTGATCTAAAAAATCTTCCATGTCAATTAAATCTATAATGGGCTATAAACAAAAAAAAGAATCAAATATTGTCTACAAAGAAACAAAATGATATAGGTACTAGTAGAATGAAAAAATTACCAAAGTTTTTTCTTCTAATAAACTTTCTAGAGTAATGTCATCTATGGAATCAGATTTTTTCATCAATTTCTTCAATGACGTTTTTTTTTTTTTTTTTTTTTTTCGCCGTCTGTACAACGTCTTTTGAATGTACTATTACCCTCTTAGAACTCATTCTTAAGACTTCACAGTTTAAATTTCAAATATTGACTGGAGCAAAAACAACTTTGCTGCTTTTATTTTAATTAGTAGGGAAACGGAACTGATAAAAATTTCCGTTCTCGACAAAAATTAATTTCAAATATGAAGCAAAAACAAAAAAAATTCTATTTCCTCGATAAGAAAATTTCTGTTCTCGTAATTAGTGAAATCTTATCAAGAAGTTATTATTTTTCATACATTTTTTAGAATGGTCTCAGCCTTAAAGAAAAACTATAGAAAAAATTTTACCTGTATTTTATTTAAACTTTTACTATTTTCAAACATACAAAACAATAACAAAAAACTAACATAACATTGTCCAAGGAATTTCAGGACTCGTCACACTAGACTTCATCGTCGCTGAAAAATTGTCTATCGAGTTCTTCGTAGTCTTCATATAGTTCCTCTTCTTGTTCTTCTATGATTTTATCCCGATCAAGTTCAGCTTGGTACAACCGTGACATGCAGTAGGGTTGAAGTCTCAGCCATCGTACCTTTTCAACAGTCTCCAAATTTAACACACAGGCAGTAAAACTTCTTATTGTATGTTTAACAATAACGTTTGGAACACCCATTATACTCTATTAACTACTACATCAAGTTCTATGCTTTTATAAAGGAAACAAGTACGTCCTACTCAGTGGCGTTTCAGTCGTAGAAAAATTGTATTTCAAACATTTGCTATAAATATTAAAATTAAATTAAAATATTGTTTTGCTTACCCAGTTACGTCGTTAAATAATTTATTCGTATAATACGATATAATTTACATAAAAAAGTAACCACGAAAAATGCTGAGCTTTACGTGGTAGATCGATCTTAGTCTCAACCTTAAAGAAAAACGAAAAATTTTACTAGTATTTTATTTCAATTTACAAAACAATAACAAAAAATATTACCACATTCATTACATTCGCTCATCGATACTGTCCAAGGAATGGTCCATGGACTCGGAGGAATGGTTTCAAAACACATTAAACTCTCACCAATTGTCAAATTCATAGTCGTCGGCGTCGCTAAATTCATAGGCGTCGTCGTCGTCGGTGTTAAGGTGGGTGTCGTCATCGCTGTCAGCTGGCCTATCGAGTTCTTCAGCTGGCAGGAGTTCTTCAAAATATTCTTCTTCTTCAATGAGTTCAGGATCAAGTTCATCTTGGTATAACTGTAGTAAGGGATAGGGTTGATGTCTGAGCCATCGCAACTTCTCGACATTCCATAACTTCCAAATACTTTCAGTAAAACTTCGTACCTTATGTTTGAATATTATGTTAGGAACACCCATTACGCTCAAATAACTGCTATACCAAGTTCTATGCTTTTATAGTACGGATTGGGACGTCACTGGTAACGACTTTGATCTTGAACAACCTTTTGACCTTGACCTTGACCTTGACCGACCTTGACCTTCAACCTTGACCAGGGGTAGTTTTTAGGGGTTGTTTTTAGGGGTTGCTTTTAGGGATAGTTTTAGGGTTGTTTTAGCGGCAGTCGACCTTGCCCTTGACGTCACCGCCATGACGTCACTGGTAACGACTTTGACCTTGATCTTGAACGACCTTGACCTTGACGTCACTGGTAACGACTTTGACCTTGAACGACCTTGACCTTGACTGTGACCTTGAACGACCTTGACGTCACTGGTAACGACTTTGACCTTGATCTTGAACGAACTTGACCTTGACGTCACTGGTAACGACTTTGACCTTGAACAACCTCTTGACCTTGAACGACCTTGACGTCACTGGTAACGACTTTGACCTTGAACGACCTTGACCTTGGCGCCACGTTCAATGACGTCACCGGAAACGGCCGCCATCTTGGAGTCAGATTGGTGTAGTTTATCTACTGTGGCCCTAGACTCCTAGACAATTGCATCAAAGGAGTAAGCCGCTTTAGCAATTTTTTTTCTCCGAACTTTTCTTGAAGACTATTTAAACCCGAGATCCTTGATTTTATATAATAAAAGTGCGTTTTATGATCTACTTATATTTTTGTGTTTTGAAGAAATTTTAATTTTAAAATTATAGCAATTCTATTTGTATTTTTAGTTTTATCAAAATGCTTAACTATAAAAACCAAGAATTAAAGTACAAACTGTAAAAAATTAAAAAATGCCAAATCTCCAATTAAATCACGGTAATAGGTTATGTCGAAAGTTGCCCCAATTTAACAGCTTTAAAGCGGCGCCATTATTGCTACCAAAAAAACTTCTAACGTACCGGCATATCGCGATTATAGTTTAAGTAATCGCTATAATCCAGCGATCGGATAATAAAAAATAAATAGTGAAAGGGCCTACAATGATCACAAAAAGCATTGTACTAAAAACACAGAAGAAAACAAAAATTATATGTTTTATCAATGAATTTGTTTATTAATAAATTCTTAAACAGATAAATGAATAATTTTAAAATAAATTTATAAATATATACTTTATAATATTTTTTCTTGATTTTTCAATAAGGTTGGGATCCAGAAATTAGGAGAATAAGAAATAGTTGATGATTTTATGGATTAAAGCTAGAAAAGTACCATTTGGGGAAGAATTTTGTTTTTATTTTTGTGCCACCTCATTATCGAAACATCTAGATTTAAGTCAAGTTAATAAGTAAAAAAGTTGTAAGCGGAAGCACCAAATATATTTAGTCTTACTTATTTTTTTCTGATCTTTCCAAATAAAATTTTAAAATATTAATATTAATTTATTGGATTCGAAAAGCCTAACTGATGAAGTCGA
The DNA here is from genome assembly GCA_949320105.2 of Crepidodera aurea. NCBI lineage: Eukaryota > Metazoa > Arthropoda > Insecta > Coleoptera > Chrysomelidae > Crepidodera > Crepidodera aurea. The sequence continues at coordinate 9,717,832 of OX439472.1, read as the reverse complement.
AAGACAGAAACCGGTCTTAGGATGTCGAATCTAATAAATTAAAATTCCTTACTGGTTTAATTAATATACTGGGTATTGTTTCGATTCGAAACCTACTCATTAACTTTTTAAGGCCGGACTTGGAATATGTTAATCGACACCACTGTAGACAAAGAACATACGAACCAAATATTACAAAAACGTATAGGGTCGTTCATAAGTTATGATTAATTGAAAAAATGTGGAAAATTAATAAATCACCCTATATCTCGGTTATAAAGAACGATAGACCCATAGGTTATTTAGAAGCACCTCGGTGTTCTCCATCTACCCTTTCTGTATGCGCATTTCTCAATGAATTACCCCGTATAAAGTGATTTTGTTCTTCGTTATGAAATGTGAGAAACGAAAGAAAAATTAACCGCAGTAGGGTAACAATGTCAGTATGGGACCCTAATTCACAGACCAAAACTGCTTTTCCTCACCCCATACCATCAAACCTGTCAGACCAAAATCTAAAAAAGTCAGACCAAGACTCGGAAAACGCCTCTAACCGAAGAATTTCGACTTCTAACCTTTAGGACCACCAGGAAGAAGCCACAACCCCCCAAAAATGATTTACCCCAAAAAATGATGTAAAAGAAGTCAATAAAAATCGTAAAAAATAATCAAACACCCGCGGCTGTGATTTAAGTCATAAAAACCCCAACGCATCTTCAAATTAAAGGAATAAAAAATCCCTAAAACCCCCAATTTTAATTCCTTAAAATCATGGTGCATACGTGGTACCTCGTATATCTTTAGTCGTAATAAGGCTGATGTAATATGTTATTGCAAATAGTAATGGATTTTTATTTTATGTATGGCAAAGCTAACATGCATAAGTAGTTGATTTTTCTACCTAGATATATATATTTTGAAAAATTAAACTTCCATGTAAACGGATGATGTAACTAGGTGTTAGAAAGTAAGAAGAAGGAGATATAAAAGCCTGAAATGCTCAACAGTTATTCAGTTGCATTTCAACATTTAATAGAAGATTTTCCTAACTAAAGAAAAAGTGAAAAGGTAAATTATTTAAATATTTAAGTTTATTCATTTATTTGTCATATACATTTTTTTATTAATACCCTAAGTGGAGGATGGAAGCATCTAAGTAACTAGTACTTATGCTTCCATCCTCCACTTAGGGTATTCTAAGATAACAATTCATATAAAAGATTTAATTGATAACAATTCATATAAACATAATAATAAAAATAAAGGAGATGGTTTTGGTTTGTTGTTAAAACAATTCATATAAACATAATAAAAATAAAGGAGGGATATTGATATAATTGTCTATGTTTTTGGTTTGTTGTTAATTATAGATGGATCTTTCATAAGATCATATACTCGTGCACAGCAACATTGTGCTCCACTTAAGTCGGTTTTTTGTTGGGAAGAAGTTCATCAAATATAGTGAAAATTTGTTAAGTGTCTAGTTTATGATTCATCTGCAATCCATCACGGAGTCATTGATGAAAACTGAATGGTTCTATAATATGATTTTTTCATAATGGTTAATTGTGGTATGTGTCTTTCAGTGATAAGCAGAGCGAGGCCTGCTGTTTCTTGTGAAGGCTGTAAAAACTTGTTCCATGCTATCTGCGTTACAAAAATCGACAATTTTGTAGAACTGTTGCAAATTATACCGGGGCTGTCCTGGAAATGCTCAGATTGTGTTAAATCATGCATTGTACTGAATGAGGATCGTTTGCTCAGTGTCATTGAAACTAAACTAGATACTGCTGTTTCTACGATAAACAATCATGTGAAGTCAGCTGAGTTTGTTGCTGCAAATCATTCTGCAGAACCTATTTTTCAACCTCGAAAGTATTCAGAGGTACTGAGAGATAAATCAAATCCAGCTATAATTATTCGTCCAAAAACTAATCAGGAAGTATCGATAACCAAATCTGATATATTGCGTCATATTAACCCAACAGCTGAGAATCTTCAATTGGCAAGAGTTAAGACAATAAAAGATGGAGGAATTCTTATCGGCTGCAGTAATAACTCTGATAACGAAAAAATTAGGAAACTGGTTGAAGAAAAAATGGCTGACTCCTATGATGTTAAGGAAATTGCTGGCGTCCATCCGCGACTACGAGTAGTGGGTATGGCGGTGAATTACCCAGAACATCAACTTAAAGATCTTATTTTAAATGGTAATTCGGAGATATTTTCAGCTGATTCAGAATGTAAGATATTAAAAACATTTGCAACTAAAAAGAATTCTAAAATCTGGCAGTCAATTATTCAGGTTAGTAAGGTAGCTTATGAGCGGGCTCTTAAATCGGGAAATTTATTCGTTGGTTATGATAATTGTGCGGTATATGATAGCATTGATGTATACCGCTGTTTTAAGTGCAATGAATTCAATCATTCCTCTCGTAGTTGTAGTAAACCAATTTCTTGTCCAATTTGCGGGGAAGCCCATGTCAATCTTCAGTTAAAAAATGTTCTAATTGCGCAAAATTATCAAGCAAAGATGAAGATATCAATCACGCCGTCTGGGAAAAAGATAAATGCTCTTCGTATAAAGAAGCCTTATTAAAATTTAAAAATAGTCTCTTCATTTCTGAATAGCAATTAAAGGATATTTTGATGCATCCCTCGTAGAGTCAAAGCCAGTTGTTGGTAAAGAAACAAACTCCTTATCAGTTTATCTAAAGACAAAAACTGGACAGGTTTTAAACTCTGTATTTCAAAGTAATTATCGCGTTTTTGCACTAACCGAAACCTGGCTTGACTCATCTGTTAACAATTTAGAATTATTTCCGGATAGTTATAAAATATACAGGATGGATCGAGATTTTGAGCAAACTGGTTTAAAGAAAGGTGGAGGTGTGCTTATTGGGGTACATGAAGACATTCATTCTGTAGAAATTAATTTATCTGATTTTAATTTTCCTATGCTAAAATTGATTGATATTATAGTTGTTAAAATATCTTTTTCATATAAACATATTTATGTACTAAATATTTAGATACCTCCTCAGACTCCAATAACCGAATTTGAACAGCTTTTTGAATCCTTGGCATCTTTACATATTTTACATAATAATATAGTTCTCGTTCTTGGGGACTTTAATGTTAGTGACTATGCTAACTATCTGACTTATGGCGTAACAAATAGGGAAATTAAAACTCTTAACGATTTTTCACAATTCCTAGATCTATCTCAAAATAATTATGTGTTTAATAAACTCAATAGACTCCTTGACCTGATCTTTTTTAATGGTGAATGTCATGTGGAGCAGTCATTAGATCCATTTGTAACAGAGGATCAACACCATCCTGCTTTGGATATATCTTGTATGCTTGGGACAAAAACTAAGTCCAAAAGTAAATTGCAATCCTGTTTTCAAAATAGTTATAATTTCAAAAAAGCCAACTTTCCACTAATGTATGAACAAATATCCCACATTGACTGGACCTTTTTGGAAGCTTTTGTTAATTCAGAAGATGCATCTACATATTTCTATGGAAAGCTCTATAATGTTTTTGATAGTTGTTGTCCCAAATATACAGTTAGGTCTAAGAACAGGTATCCTCCCTGGTACAATGGTGTCATTATTAAAGATATACAGGCTAAAAGCAGAATGTGGCGCAAATACAAACGTGAAAATAGCTCACAGGCTCTTGAGGATTTTAAACTTCTTCGGGCAAAAATAAAACATGATGTTGATGTAGAGTACAAAAAATTTATTGGGAAAACTGAGGAGGAAATACACAGCAACCCCAACAGATTCTGGGCATTTATAAATAATAAACGAGGCAGTTCCAAAATATCACAGGTATTAACGTTTGAGGGTCAAACGCTGGAAGGTCCATCCGATATTCTAAACGGCTTTGCGAATCTTTTTAAACAATCCTACACCACTTCCACCCCTTTTCAGCTCAATTCTAGGATAGATAATAGTCATTTTTTGAATATTAATAGTTTCAGTGAAAAAGAAGTATATGAGGCTCTGAGATCACTCAAATCAAAAAAGACCACCTGACCAGACGATATTCCAGCTTTCGTCCTAAAAGATTGCGCCTGTGTGCTTGCCCGTCCTCTCTCAATATTAATAAATATTTGTTTAAAATCGTCTACAATACCGAAGGTCTGTCCCATTTTTAAAAAAGGAGATAGGCAAGATATCTCAAATTATCGGCCTATCTCTATTATATGCAACTTTGCAAAGGTTTTCGAAATCCTGTTGGAGCGAGTAATATATCGGCATGTAAGTCGCAATATTAGTATAAACCAACACGGTTTTATGAAAAATCGATCTACTGTTACCAACCTTCTCTCTATAACCCAATTCATTGCTGAATCTATAGACAACAGGACTCAAACCGATGTTATTTATACAGACTTTTCCAAAGCCTTTGACAGACTCGATCACGGTATTCTACTTAATAAACTTGTATCTTTTGGATTATCTCCCTCTTTAATTTCACTCTTTCAATTCTATCTATGGGATCGAAAGCAATATGTTCAACTTAACGGTTTTAAGTCTGCTGAATATAGTGCCTCGTCCGGTGTTCCACAAGGGTCGAATCTTGGCCCACTACTTTTTATTATCTTTATTAATGATATTGCTAATGTTATAAATGTTCATTTTCTTTTATATGCGGATGATTTATAATTATACACTGTAGTAGAGAACATTGGTGACTGCGAGAACCTTTCAACAAACTTAGGACGGCTTGTTGAATGGTGTTTTCGCAATAATTTGCCACTGAACCCGGATAAATGCAAAGTTATGTCATACAGTTTAAAAAAGAATACTATAAACTTTAATTACGCAATAGAAAACGTTTCCCTTGAGCGACCGGAAACCTTTACCGATCTAGGTGTCACGTTTGACCCCGAACTTTCATTTAATAAGCATATTGATAGAATAGTATCATCTTCTTATTCTATGTATGGGGTAATTGCACGCTGCAGTGGTGATTTCAAGGAAACGTCTACCTTAAAAACCGCTTCATACCATGTGTAAAGTGGCAAATTCCATCAGTGATGATGTTGACATATTTCATTGCAAATTGCCTGATATAAAATGTCACTTTCTGTCCTAACATTATGTTACTTCTCACAATATATTACTATTGACCATGTAAATATTTAATATTAATGTAATAATCCACTTGCTGTGTTATGTGCTTTCTGTAATTTCCTACTCTGTAATATTAATGTAATAATTATCTTAATGTATTATGTACTTTCTGTAACTTCCTACTCTGTAATTGGGTGTATACCTGTAGATTAGTGTATAAATAAATAAATAAATAAATAATAACAATTCATATAAAAGATTTAATTGATAACAATTTATATAAACATAATAATAAAAATAAAGGAGATGGTTTTGGTTTGTTGTTAAAACAATTCATATAAACATAATAAAAATAAAGGAGGGATATTGATATAATTGTCTATGTTTTTGGTTTGTTGTTAATTATAGATGGATCTTTCAGCAATAAACAGCGCTGCACAACTGACAAGCAAACCAGTTCAAAAGCTCAATCAACTTGATATAGGTAAACCCTATAATATTGTATCCGCAAAGTTGGTGAAAACCAAATTTGGACCATCAATCCTACTGGAGTTAGAGGGTCAATCAGTATTTCTGCCGAAGCGGATGAATAGCTGTTTGGAGGGGAAAGAAGAGGAGTTTAATTCAGGGAGATATCAATTGATCTATGAGGGTGTCAAAGACGTGGGGAAACCGCACCCAGCCCAAAAGTTCCAAATAAACAGGAAATGAGCAGTTATTGTCCGGAGTGTGTAAAAATTTTCTGTTTTTGCAAAAAATCGGTAAGATTACATCCATTTAAAGTATACCATCCTCCAACACCTTTATTACCCATACCACAAAGAGTATCAAAAGTTGATCTTTATTGTTATGAAACATTAAGTCCAAGCCCTCCAGTACAGAACAATAAAAATAGAAAAAGCCGTTAGCTCATATTTAGATTTGGTAATATCAAAATTTTGCTTATAAAAATATATTCAGATTTATATTGTACAATAAACGAATAAATTTTAAATATTTAGATTTGACAGTACAAAACCCAAAACCTATTCAGAATTATATTAGACTAAATCAACAATGAGTGCAGTGGAGATCTTATCATTAAGTGATGATATAATCATTAATTTTAAAAAAGTAGAAAGATTATTAAAAGAACGCTATAATGCTAGGGAAATTGAAATTTGGAGTAAACATATAAAACGGAATATTAGAATATGTAATAAAGCTGTTAGAAATGTTGACCTTTCAATTGGAGAATTACGAAAATTACAAATAAATTTAGGCCATTTAAAAACTTTTCAAATATTAATTCAGAATATATCAAGACTTCATTTAGGGTGGGGTTTAAATGTAAATAAAAATAATCTATCTGACAGAGTAAAATGGCAAGACTTGGTTACCGCGTTTAGTAGTAGAGTGAGAACAGGAATTATAATAAATATAAATCATAAAAATATTAGACAATTTTTAAGTGACTGTGAAACTTTATTTAACAACCGCATTAAACTATTGCTAAAATCTTATGGGATGATTAAAGTTAACTGTTGCTTTTGTGGAGAATTTGTTAAACAGGGCGTAGGTGAGGAGAAACTGGATTTTAAATATTTTAATACTAAAAATGAGACTATTGATGAAGGAACCGATATAAGAGAATGGTTTCAGAATCACGTGGTAGATAGGATTGAAAATAAACTTTCTGAATTTAGTGAAAAAGATAGTGGGTGGGCTTTAAAGTCAATAAGTTCACTAGAAATTAATATTAATAAATTTGAAATGGGGAACGGGGGGAACTCTTATATTAAACTCCCTCAACAAATCTTAAAAAAGCGGGCGTGTATAAATGTTCAAAATAAGGATGATGCATGTTTTTATTGGGCTGTCGTAAGTGGGTTATATCCAGCAGCCAACCATTCTGATAGAGTATCATCATATCCACATTACAAACATGTTTTAAATACTGAAGGTCTTGAAACACCAATAACAATTAAAAATATTCCAAAATTTGAGAAATTAAATAATATTTCGGTTCAAAATTTTTATGTGCCTAAAGTAAACGATTATGATGTGTTAAAACCAGATGATGAACATGACATAAACATTAAATACCACTATTGTTGGATTAAAGATTTATCAAGATTAATAAATGCTCAGTTAGGTAAAAATATTCATAAAAAATTTATTTGTGATAGATGTTTAAATTATTTTAGAAGTGATGAAAAATTAAAAGATCATTTAATTTATTGCGAAAGTAAAAATAATTGTAAAATTACTATACCTAAAAATCCAATAGTTAAATTTAAAGATTTTGTATTCAAACAGAAAGTTCCATTTGTAATTTATGCAGATTTTGAATCTATATTATTACCTCTGAATAATGAGCCAATATCTAAAACTACAAAATATCAAAAACATAAAGCTTTCAGTGCGGGCTATTATGTTAAATGTGCTTATGATATACTCTTTCATATTACAATAGTTATGAGGGGGAGGATTGTATGGGTTGGTTTGCAAATCAATTGTCTCAAATAGCCAAAGAAACAGAATCCAAAATTAATAATATAGTACCGGCTGTGGAAACACATATTGAACCTTCTGATATATGTCATATTTGTGAAAAAGCTTTTCTTCCTAATGATATCATTGTTAGAGATCATTGTCATTTTACCCTGATCTTGAGAGGGTTTGCGCATCAGTCGTGTAATTTAAACTATAAGAAAAAATTTAATTTACCTGTGGTGTTTCATAATCTTTCTGGTTACGATAGCCATTTTATTATTAGAGATCTGGCAACAAAAGGTCGTGTTAGTTTACTTCCAATCAATAAAGAACGTTATATATCATTTACCTTGTTTGATAATGATACAAACATAAAATTTAGATTTATTGACTCACTTAGATTTTTGGGTGCTTTTTTAGATGAACTTACAAAATCTTTAGATGTAGATGATTTTAAAAATTTGAAACGTGAATTTGCTGACATAGATCCGGAAAAATTTAAATTACTTAGACAAAAAGGGGTGTTCTGCTATGATTATGTTGATAGTTTAAACAAGTTAAATGATGTAGAGTTACCACTTATTGATTGCTTTTATAACAAATTAGAAGATAAACATATTTCTTTAAGACAATACGAACATGCAAAAAATGTGTGGGAGGCATTTAATATTAAAAATTTGTCAGAGTACAGTCAGTTATATTAAAAAACTGATATACTGTTATTGACTGACATCTTTGAGACATTTAGGAGCGATTCTATGGAAATATATCAATTAGATCCAAGTCATTTTTATACACTACCTGGCTATACCTGGAGTTGTATGTTAAAATATACAAAGGTTGAATTAGAATTACTCGATGACGTGGATAAAATTATGTTCATTGAAAAAGGTATGCGTGGTGGTATTAGTCAGTGTTGTGCTCGATATTCAGAGGCTAATAACAAATATTTGCCTAATTTTGATCATTCAAAACCACCTATCTATGTGATATATTTAGATGCAAATAACCTCTACAGTTGGGCTCAAGCTCAATTTCTTCCTTATGGAGGATTCGAGTGGGTTGATACAAATATAGATGTTTTGTCTATACCTGACGACTCCCCAGTGGGATATATTTTAGAGGTTGATTTGGATTATCCAGAGCATTTACATGACCATCATAAAGATTTTCCATTCTGCTGTGAGCATAGAATGCCACCAAAATCAAAGTTAAACAAATTAATGAATACTTTATATAATAAAAAGAAATATGTTATACATTATCGTAATCTCAAGCAATCAATAGAACATGGGTTGATATTAAAGAAAGTTCACAGGGTATTAAAATTTAAACAGAGTGATTGGCTTAAACCGTATATGGATTTAAACACTAATTTGAGAGCTAATGCAACAAGTAAGTTTAAAAAAGATAAATATAAGCTTGCAAATAACGCTGTTTTCGGCAAATCTTGTGAAAACCTCAGGAAACACAAATTAATACGACTAGTAAATAAATGGGAGGGGAGATATGGAGCAAAAAATATGATGGGTTCTCCACAATTTTCTAGCAGAACTATTTTTAAAGAAAATTTAATGGCAATTGAATTATATAAATCTGAAATCATATTTAACAAACCAATATATGTAGGAATGGCAATTCTAGACATATCAAAAACTTTAATGTATAATTTTCATTATGATTACATGTTAACGAAATTTCCACTAAATCAAATTAAATTATTATATACAGACACCGATAGTTTTATATATGAGTAAAAACAGAAGACATTTATAAAGAAATTTTCAAAACTGATATTCATAAATTTGATACCAGCGAGTATGAACCAGACAACATTTATGGTATACCTTTAGTTAATAACAAAATTCCGGGTTTAATGAAAGATGAAGCTAAGGGAAAAATTATAACACACTTTGTAGGACTTAGATCTAAAATGTATTCATTTAAAGTTTCTGTATCTGATGAGGAAATAGAAAAAGAAAGAAAGAAATTAATTGATCAACAAATGAATAAGATAACAATTAAAATTTCAATAAACAATTTAGGTGTAATAAAAAAATCGAAAGGAATTAAATATAGTGTTGTAAAAAATAAAATTACGTTTGATGATTATGTAAAATGTTTAAAGGAAAATAAAAATCAATTTCAAACTCAATGTACTATTCGCTCATACGCTCATAATGTCTTTAGCATAGAACAGTCTAAAATTTCATTAAGTTCTCATGATGATAAACGCGATCTATTGCCAAATTCTTATGATACTCTTCCATGGGGGCATTACAGCAATATGGATACGGTTTAATAAATATAGGATGTAATTTTAACCTATAAATAAATATATTGTTTTCAAATATAATTTTAACCTATGTATAAATGTAAACAAATTTAAAAATATATATGTTTGTATAACTTTGAAGTTTAATTGTAACAATTTTTTCCCTAAAATTGGTAAAACTATTAATACCTGCTGTTATAATAAATTAACACACAAGTATTAAACTAAGCGATATTATATCCATTAAATACCTACTGTTAGGCACACTTAACAGTATGTGTATTTAATTCACTATCTTTATAAACCATCTTGTATTGAATGTTAAAATGTAACCAATAAACGAATGAAATTATAAAATTGTTTAAATTATCCAATCTAATTTTAAATGTGAAAAATATTCTCTTTAATTGAAACAATTTTTCATGAACCAGTATTAAACTGAACAATATTTTATTCAGTAAATACCTACTTTAGGCACACTTAAAAGTACGTGTAATAAATTCACTTTGAAATCAATCTTGATTTGAATGTTGAAATGTAAGTAATAAACAAATAAAATTTGAAAAATGTGAAAAATATTCTCTTTAATTGAAACAATTTTTCCCTGACATGTTAATACCTGTTAGAATAAATTAACACACAAGTATTAAACAATATTTTATTCAGTAAATACCTACTTTAAGCACACCTAAAAGTATGTGTAATAAATTCACTTTGAAACCAATCTTGAATAGAATGTTGAAATGCAATAAATGAATGAAATTTCAGAATTGCTTTAAATTTGAAAATGCGAAAAATATTTTCTACCATCATTGTTAATTGTAAAAGAATAAAATTTTAATCAGTAGTGAGTGACTGAATTTAGGAAATCATTTTTTAATAATCTAGAATGTCAATCAGCAGATATAAAGTAAACTTCTGGTCGGACGGAAGACTGAATGGTAGACGTTTTTTATTTTTACACATACTGAACGTTAAGCAATACTTAAATGGTATTTATTGACTAGTACGGAAGTTCCAGGAGTGATTTAAATTAAAAAATAATCAAAATAAATATTTATTTTTAAAAAAAAAAAAAAACTTCTTGCGTCCTACGGGTAGGGATTTACATTCCAGAAGTCCCACAGGTCTGAACTGCATTCCGGAAGTCCCACTTTTGGGGGTCTACATTCTGGAAGTCCCACTTTTGGGGGTCTACATTCTGGAAGTCCCACGGTGGGGTCTAAGGTCCCTGGGGATATGCCTTCCTCAGGTCCTAGGGGGAGGATAATTAACGACCACAGGGTGTATAAACTGCATTACTAAAAAAGGAAATATGTATTATTACATTGAAATTAATGTGTTCAATTTGATTAAAACCCAAGTATTTTGTTAAATATTTATTCAGCATCTATATCGCTAACAACTCTATTCCTATAAAAATAAATATACTCTCTAAGCGCAATACTTAAAACATTTTTACAAGATGCTTCGCAAAAAGCATACATAAGTTCTAATCTACTTAAATTACAATTATAAGATTTAACGGTATCAATAACTCGATCGTAATATTCCTGGAAATTTAAACTCTGCAACATGTCCACACGATGTGAAATAATACATCTATCCAGACGCAGTATTTCCCCAACATCGAACTCGGTTAAATAAAAGAAAACTCCATGTTTATTTACTTCAAGATGCTTTGTATGTTCACAAACCATTTGTGTAACTGTACAATAATCCCCACATTTGATTGTGACATTATCATACTCATCTGCATATTGTGGTGGGTGTTCTTGAAAAAACATATTGTTTCGCAGCAGATCAATCAAATCAGCCCATTCCAAACTTCCGAATGATATTTTTGCTGACGTATATGGTTTATACAAAATGATGGTGGGAAAAAATTGTCTCGCTGGGCTTAGGGCACATCCAATTTGGATTGCACCAGCTGGATACGTTGTATGAAGCAAATAGTAATGTTCTTCAGCAGCAGCATTTTCGTAAAAATTTACAACTTTCTCTAATTTTGGATTGTATTCTTGAGTATTGTAACCAGAATCTACAGAACTCATAATGACTATTTTTCGATCAACACTGAGAATGATGAACGGTGCCCTCTCAAATTTATATTCCCACAAAAATAACAACAAGTGAAAGGATACTAAGAAAAACCTTGAGCCTACAAAATCTTGTTTAAACTTGTCGAAACTTGTTTTCCTATACCAGATTGGTATTACTAAGGAAACGAGGTCAAGGCATTTAACATATTACTTTTTAACTAGATTTTCTGTAAGTGAGAGGAGACTTAGAAAAACCTTGAGCATACAAAATCTTGTTTAAACTTGTCGAAACTTGTTTTCCTATACCAGATTGGTATTACTAAGGAAACGAGGTCAAGGCATTTAACATATTACTTTCTAACTAGATTTTCTGTAAGTGAGAGGAGACTTAGAAAAACCTTGAGCCTACAAAATCTTGTTTAAACTTGTCGAAACTTGTTTTCCTACACCAAATCGGTATTATTAATCCAACTGTTATGTTTTGAGTCCATTCCTAGCCAACGGACAAAAAGTTTTTTGCCCTTACGACGTAATACTTTCTCAACTAGGTAAACATCCGGATTTGCTGTTTTTTGCAATTCCTCCTCATAAAACGCTCCTTTGATTGGGGAACCCTGCATGTCTTCCAACATGTATGTTGCTGGGTTGCTAATTTTAATTTTATTGATTTTAAAAAGTTCTGTAGTCCAATTGGGCGTATACCCTTTTGAAAACACATGTTTAGCTTTGCTTATGCGTACAATGTCATTAACTTTAAATTTTCGGGGTCCCATAATTTTTAAGTGAGTGTACGTTTTTAACAAAATTTTCTTTTCGTTAGATTTGTTCACTTCTGATGGCTTATATCCTGTTGTATGATGTCGAGTATCGTTGTATTCCGCAGTAATTTGAGGTAATATGTTAATCCAATTATAAGTACCATTTAAACTGAAATATTTGTAAAGTTTATTTTTCAATGTTCTAATGACGCGTTCTGCCATTGAGGCTTTTTTAGCAGTAAAAGTACTATAATGATTGATTCCATGGGATTTCATAAGATTTTGAAACTTGCTATTATAGAATTCCGTACCCTGATCAGACTGCAAGTTTTTCGGCTGTCGAGATGTGAGAATATCTTTAAATGCACGAGTGATTTCTTCACCAGACTTATTTTTAAGTGGCCTAGTCCAAACAAATTTTGAAAAACAATCAATAACAACTAAAATCATTTTAAAATTTTTGTTTTGATGAGCGTAAGGTCGCATTTCAGCTAAATCCATCTGCCAAAGATCATCTAATGCTTTAATAATAGTACGACGGTGGGGGTAATTTTTTCGTGCCGGTTTATGCAACTCGTTAACGAGTTGCATCTTTTCTTTCGATTGCATAACTGCAACAAGTTCAAACTTGTTGATATATTTATGTATGATTAGTGATTAATGTATGCTCGTTATTTCATTTTCCAAATCTGTATGTAATTTTTCTATTTTTATTGTTGCAACATCGGCAACATTAGTAATATTTTTCATCAGGTCGTTTCGTAGATTTATTAGATCTGTATTGTAGAGAGTACTAAATTGATTACTGATTTTTTCTATAGCCGCAGTTGTATCCGTTTGTAATTGGGTGAGCGTTTGAGATAGTTGAATAAAGTTTGTATTAGTCGTTGACAATTTATCTGTAAATTCCTTTGTTAAATCATTTTTTAAATTAGTCATATCACCGCGAAGAAAACTTTTTGTTTTCACAATTACTTCATCCACATATTTTTTAGTTGCAGTAGGCGGATTCCTTGTTATAAATTGAGATATATCATCAGTTTTTTTAGTCAACTTTACAATTTCTTGTTCAATGTTTTTTGCATTAATTATAGTCTTGTCTACGTAACTTTTGGTAGCGCCATCATCATCATTTGTCGGATCTTTTACACGACAAAGTTTTACATTTTGAATGTCTACGTTTCCATCAGGTGTGTGTGGTAATGTCTGTTTTTGGATGTGAAAAGGTGAAATTTTATGTTGAATGTTAAAACGACCGAATTTATCGACAGACATATTGGTAATGAGTTCTAATTTGCATATTATTGTATTATATCTGCTTCTTTCAGCTCATTAATTATTGCAACTATTTCATTAGCGTGGGATGTATTGCCGGCGCTTTTAGAAGCAGTAAGTAGTTTAAAGCGATCGACTAATTCATTTGGGTTATCCCAATATATGTATTCTATAGGTGTTTCGTTGAACACAAGGTGATCAAACCCTTTACCATCAACTTTTGATGTGGATGAACTCCTGGTTCCCACTGATCGAGTTAAAGGTACCTGTGGTGATTTTCTCAATTGTGTTATTAAATTTTTTAATGGGTGAGCTGTTGATGATAATGAAGATTTCACCAACAGATTTGCTTTGAGGTTTCATTAGTGGTCTAATAATTTCAGTATACTTTGAATTGGTTGTCCCTTTAAACCGGCCTGTTGCAGTGAGATGTGCCCCTGTATGCGTTAATAAAATTTTATATGGTTTTAAATTCTCGTCAACATAGTTAGGATCGCTGTAAAATATTAGTTGGTACAATCCTGGAGTCCCAGGCACCCAACCTCCTTCTTTATCGACTTGAGGTATTACAGATATTGCTGCAGTATTTACATCAAAATCGATACGACGTTTTCCAAGCCACCATTGATCTGAACCGCTGTCATAAACGGGACCGTAAATTCTATCAATTTTATCACTATCTGTCCAAAAGTCTGAAATATAGGGATGACTCATAGGTGGATATTGCTCCAAATAATTTTGCATTACCACATCGGAATAATTCTCTCGATCGGGTGATGGGGATTTTTCAAGAGAAACATTACCCTGTTCATCAGTTTCGGCTACATTGTGCAAATTTAAGAATTCTGGTTGTGAAAATACATCATCATTATTTTCTTCTTCTTCTTCTTTTCGTGTCATTTTTGATGGCTCCTCCTCCTTTTTTACGTTCTTTAAAATATGTGGTGATGATTGGACAATAAGTTCTTTTAACGGTTCAGATATCGGTTTAAATAGTTGACTGATAGATTCATCATGTTCTGATTTACCTATTTTTAATGCTAAGTACTTTTTTCGAATAGATCGAGCAAGTTCAGCAATTTTCCTCTTGCGAACAGCAATTGCAACTCGATCGCTCAACATCTTAACGTATAATAATATAGCATAACTGTATTTATATTTGTATATACTTATCAAAGCCCGATCGATATCGCCCGTTGTTTAAAGGGAAATCTTTCACGACTACTAGAATACCGAATTTTTGAGCCCAACATGTCGCGCATAATGATTTAAAAACTTTGAAAATCATATCGGGTGATACGTGTTCATCGAAAATATGTTTTAAATTGATTTCATCTTGCTTAAATAAAATAATTAAATTGCAATTATCGCGTATTAATTGTTTTGGTATTTTAGAATATGTCTGACATAAGTATATTGCATCGATATTTTTATGACGACACATGGAGAAATATTCGCGAATTTTTTCCTGCTTATCACAAGCAACGTCATCAAATACAAATATGGAATTGGTTTTCGCTTTGCTTGGACTTATAATTTCATCATTATCTTTAAACGGGTAATAGCCAACACCACGTACATTACTTAAGACCTCTTTCAACAACTCATATTTTGGTTGATACAACGATTTTGAATAAACATAAATGTTTTCAAATCTGACACCATTTAAATTGAAAAGCAACGCTAAAAGGACATTTGTTTTTCCAGCTCCCGATGGTCCGCATATAATACCACGAAACGAGTTTGGTAGTAATTTACCATGTTTACTTTGTTCTCAATTTGTAAAATCTAAATTTTCAATTGGTAGCGTCTGCTGTTGAACAATCTTCATTATGTGAAACTAATACTGTTATTACGCTTCTATAAATGTAACTATCGTAACGCAGAATCACCATTACTCATGTTGGTGTATCATGTTGAAGGTGTTTTAAATTCTCTTATAGATAACCTTAAAATTGAAATTCATCCAGAAAAATTCCAATTTTGTGGTCCGGGCACTAAGCTTGAAAAACGGCTTGAACGAGGTGATCCTGGTATTAATCCATTAGATCAAGCCTGCAAACAGCACGACATCGCTTACTGGAAAAACAAATCTCTAGACGAACGTCATAAAGCGGATCAGATACTTGAAAACGCCGCCTGGCAAAGAGTAAAAGCATCCGATTCCTCAGTGGGTGAGAAAGCAGTAGCTTTATTGGTCACAGGTGCCATGAAAGTTAAACGTAAATTAGGTTGGGGGTTGAATCGTCGCCCAGTATCTTTTCAAAGGGGAGTTGTTCAAAAAATTACTAAATCTTTAAAACCGGCTCCAACAATAATGAAATCTGCCGCTAATGCTTTAAAATTGGCAAGAATGATTGTGAAAAAAGCAGGTGGACGAAAACAAATTAGAGTCCCCAGAATAATCCCAATTGCTAAATCGGGGGGTATCCTCCCCCTCATCCCCGTCTTTGCTGCGCTTTCAGCTTTGGGTTCATTGATGGGTGGCGCAAGCGCAGTCGCAAAGACAGTTATGGATACCAAAAGTGCCAAAAATAAGCTTGAGGAAGATAAACGTCACAATAAAGCTATGGAAGTCATCGGTAAGGGGTTATATTTAAGAAAAAACGCCAAAGGAGGCTTTGGTTTGTTTTTAAAACATCAAAAAAACTTTCAATAAAGCTACCCGGAAGACCATTAACTGATGGGGACCTATTACGTTATGCGAAACGTTTAAATATACCAAATTTTCGAGGCGTTTTTATGCGTGACACGTTACCACAAAAACCATACAAAAGTGAATGTGCCATTGTTAATTTGGACACGTCGAATCATGATGGGACCCACTGGGTAGCTTATAGAAAAATAAATGATGCAGTTGAATATTTTGATTCATTCGGTAACTTGAAGCCACCGAAAGAACTCGTCAGATATTTAGGTGGCAAAAATATTAAAATATTCTACAACAACGATACTTATCAATCTTATAATCAGACAAATTGTGGCCATCTGTGCCTAAAATTTTTAACAAATTACCTAAAATGAATCGAGAAGATCTGAAGAACGTCATTAACATTTTCATGCGAAACTCTAAAGATTTACAAAATATTTGGTATAGCCTTCCTGAAGAATATCGTAAGTGTGAAACATTAAAACGACTTTTACCATGTTGGAAGCAGCTCCACGTTTGGAGTGACGTATGCGGTAATATGGAGCCACGCTGTATATTTTGTGGAACTCAATAAATAATTTTGAAATAAAAAATAGTATATTATTTAAATTCCTACGCCCATGGATATGTGTCAGTCATTATGTCGCAGCTCTTGAGAGTGAACAGTAAGAATCATATATTTTCTTTCAACCCGCAGCCCCCAATTAGATTAGATTCAAATAAAGAGCATGATCTAGCTTTGAAATCATTTCATTCATTTTATTCAATTCCTAACATTGAAAAAGGTGAACGGTTTTTTTACTATGATGCTAAAAATAAATTAAATATCATTGAATTTGAGGCTGGATGCTATGAAATTGCCGCAATAGAGGCGTCTATACTTAGAGGAATGGGACTTTTGAATAACACCGACCCAAGTAGATATTTTTCGTTGACACCAAATAATAATACATTGAAATGTGAAATTTATAGTCGGTATAGGATATCATTCAAAGAACCTAATAATAGTGGATACCTATTAGGATTTTCTGAAAAAATTTTAGATCCAAATAAGCGACATTTTTCCGATTTACCCGTTAAAATTATATCAACCATTCATTTTGATTGTAACATAACTACGGGGGCTTTCGACGGGGACAGACCTGCGCACACGATATACGAATTTGCAATATCAGTCGACCCCGGATACTCTATCATTGAAAAACCTACAGCTTTGTTGTACCTCCCATTCATTCCACAGAGTGAAATTACTAATATCACCGTACAAGCTTTAGATCAAAACGGAGGTCCTGTTAATTTTCGAGGGGAAGAGAGCACTCTCGTTTTAGAACTCAGATCTAAATAAAAATGGGGCTAGTTATAAGAAATTACTGTGGACGTAAATCATCAGTGTTTGCCAAACTTTATAAACGGCAACAACTTACTCCTGCAAACACTATTTTTCTACAATCTTTTGGTTATATCGTTAATAATGCCATACAAAAGAAGAAAAATCAATGATACGATGGATATGGCTGCTACAACCATATCTCCAATATCTATCAACCTCCAATTGTTGATGAATCCATACGCAAAGCTGAATATCGCACATATAGTCCATATGTTAAATCATTTTCGAATTCGGACGTTATCGAGTTCAGTATCAACCAAGTTGACTCATTTTTTGATATGAGTCTTACCCAATTGATAATTAAAGGGAAAGTACAGAAACAAGGGCTAGGTGATGTCACACTTGCCCCAAACTTTGGAGCATTCCTATTCGACTCATGTACATACATTGAAAGCTCGAAAGAAATTGAAACAGTCCGGGATCCTGGAATTATAAGTACAGTTCGTGCTTTAACGTGTTACGCTCCTGAGGATACAAATTATATGGATATCGCTGGTTGGAATTTTCTATCTTCACCTATTCTCAATAGTCATGATAATACGTTTGATTTAATGATGCCACTTAAACATATTTTCAATATCTTTAATGATTATCAGATGGTTACGTGTGGGCGGCAAACATTCCGATTTGTGAGATCACGCAACGATAACGATTGTGTAATTGTCAAAGAAAAAACTGGCGTAAACGCAACCACAAACACATCTGGCTCAATATTTATTGAAAGCATTGAAATTAGGGTGAAACATATCTTTCCAAATGATATAATAAAGGAGAAACTTTTGAGGGGCATCCAAATAAACAAACCCATTATAATTCCATTTAGAAAATGGCAGCTTAACGAGTTACCAGCAATAACCAAAGATGCTAGACGTGAAATTTGGGCAGTAAAGACGAGCTTGACTATAGAAAAACTCCGATACGTTCTCATCTTTTTTCAAACCGATAAACGCGATGATATTTTAGCTGACCCCACTACCTTCGATTCGGTGAATGTAAATAGTATCCGGTTGTCCTTGAATGGTGAATACTATCCGAACGAAAGAATGAGGTTGGACTTTCCAAACTCCCATTACAGTGAGGCGCACTTTAATTATACCGAATTTTATCCGAGTTATTCTAATACATCACAAAAACATCCTATCTTAAATTACAACAATTTTAAAAAATATCCCATATTTATAATAGACTCAAGCAGACAAGAAGAGTCCATTAAATCGTCAACTGTCGATATAAAGCTGGATATTGAAGCCGATACCGGATTCCCCGCAAATACTAAAGCCTATTGCATCATAATTCATGATTATTTAATGGAACATTTCCCTCTAACTGAAGAAGTTAAAAGCATCATATAAAAAAATTTTAATTTAGTTCGCCTGCAGCCATCATGAGGATAGCATTTGTCGATTTACAAGGATTTACAAACGATGGAATTTTCCATCCAAAGGAAATGTCCATTCAGATTGGATATCAAAATCATCATTTTATGTTTAAACCTTATATTTCCTTCAGCCAATTAAGTTCACGAGATAAGAAGACCGTTAGCCACTTGGAGAAATTTATTCATGGAATTCCTTATAGCTCTGGTGATATTGAATATACCGAAATAAATTCCATTTTGGAAAAATACTTATTACCATATGTTGAAATAATTTATGTAAGAGGTGATCAAAAACGAACCTTTTTGCAAACTAAATGTTCAGAAATTGGATTGTACCCAGTTGTCTACGATGTAAGCCGATATGATTCAACCCCATGTTCTACCGAAAATTTTGAAGCTATAATTGACCATTGTCCTAATCATGGACGAGGTAAATTTTCATGCACCCAGCAAAACGTAACACATCTACATAACTGGTTTTTAAATGTTATATTACCAAAATAAACTGTATATTCTACAAATAAACTATTTTATTTAACGTTTTATATTTGATGCGCCACTGCCCAACATAACCCAAATAACCATCCACGTATAGTATTTCAAATG
The DNA here is from genome assembly GCA_949320105.2 of Crepidodera aurea. Taxonomy (NCBI): domain Eukaryota; kingdom Metazoa; phylum Arthropoda; class Insecta; order Coleoptera; family Chrysomelidae; genus Crepidodera; species Crepidodera aurea. Next base: position 9,697,911 of record OX439472.1, on the reverse strand, counting down.
AAATCATAAAATCATTCTCATTCTTATTAGTATTGTAATGTCTGGCTTAGTCTATATAAGCGGTTAAAAAATGTTTGGTTTAATAAAAATTAAATTTTAGTGTTTCTACTGTAAAAGTTTTTTATTTTAAAATTAAAATCTAGCGAAAATAGTGCAAAATATGTACTCTAGTTGAATATACCACACCCAGATCTATTTGTTAAATTGAGCTCTAAGCATAATGTAATTTAAAAAATTTATGTAAAAATTAATTGTAAATATCTCATAAAATAATAATTGGATTATTTAAACACTAAAACACATTTTATACAATGTGTCTACTTAAACTTGAACCCTGTTCTAATACCGGACTTCTACGAAATTGTATATACATTATGGAACATAGGTGTGCCACATATTTGTTAATGTAATTTAAAATATTTACGTAAAAATGAATTCTAAATGTCTCATAAAAGAATAATTGAGATCTTTAAACACTAAAACAAATTTTATACCGTGTATCATAGGCGTTTGATATATTTGTTGGACTATTAAAATAAAATAAAAATTTGAAACGTGAATTTGCTAACGTAAAAACAGAAAAATTTATGCAAACAGGAAAAAATTAAATTACTCACCTCAATACTTATGCACCAAAGCCGTAAGGGGGGTCCTGGGAGCCGGTACACCCTGTGCCCCATCTCCGTCCCAATTTCTACACCCCTCCGGGTGTCGATGAGGACCAACCGGTCTCTAAACATTTCCATAATTTCGGCTGGGCACACCGAAATTAATATAACTGCCGGTTGGTTCTAAAAAATAAAAAATATTTAATATATTTACAATGCATAGCAAATAAAACTAATTACTTTAATTAAAATAATACTCACTCGCTCATTTTCCGGTAATAACATTTTAGCTGCCCGCATTAGAGCATTTTGAAATTCTATAAAGAAAAAAATATATGAAATACAATTAAATTATAACTTACCAATTTGGGTTGGGTTCATCTTGGCCTTTGGTATTCAAATGAATTCACAGTGGACTTTCGGTTTACAAATCCCATCCAAAACAACTATTTTTTATTATACAGAATTCTCAGATTTCTCGAAATGTACAAACAAGGTAATAAAATTTACATATAGATAGTACTGGGTTTGACTTTATAATTATTTTCTTGCAACAAAGTTGCAATTTTATTATACGAGGTACCACGTATGCACCATGATTTTAAGGAATTAAAATTGGGGGTTTTAGGGATTTTTTATTCCTTTAATTTGAAGATGCGTTGGGGTTTTTATGACTTAAATCACAGCCGCGGGTGTTTGATTATTTTTTACGATTTTTATTGACTTCTTTTAGATCATTTTTTGGGGTAAATCATTTTTGGGGGGTTGTGGCTTCTTCCTGGTGGTCCAAGGTAAAGGTTAGAAGTCGAAATTCTTCGGTTAGAGGCGTTTTCCGAGTCTTGGTCTGACTTTTTTAGATTTTGGTCTGACAGGTTTGATGGTATGGGGTGAGGAAAAGCAGTTTTGGTCTGTGAATTAGGGTCCCATACTGACATTGTTACCCTACTTACCATTGGTTTTTTCTTTAGCGAGGCATTAGTAAAAATATCTTGAATAGGCATAACAACAACTGATTCATTAGTTTCAGAAAAAATTTCTTCTTCCGAGCTTTCAGTGTCTTTCCATGGCTCAAAATCGTTATCTCTAGAATCATCATTGTGGTCTGATGTAGATACGTGACTGGTTGAATTATTTTCTTCGTTGTACGATTTTGATGCGTGGATACCATTGGAATTAATCCATTCCTTAAAGAACGTTTCTCTATTTTTTCTATTGCAAAAAAAGTTTTAAAATTTGTAGGTACTTACAATTGCCTTCTGAATGCCGAATTGCCTGTGGCTATCGGTATTTTCACTAGTCATAAAATGTGTGAAAACTGAATTTAACTCGATACTTAACTAGAACATTAACTTGTTCCAGATAGATAATATACCTGAATTATTTTCATCGTGGTCAAATTGTGAAAACTTGTCGTTGGAAGGTTTTTCGTAGGAAAATGTCGGAAGTGGCACTGGTTTAAGATGTACATATTCTTTTATTGACGTTAATTCATGCTCATCCTCACCAAATTCATAGATAACACTACGATTAATTGGTTTCTACTATCTGCTTATTCCAAAATCATTATTAGTTATAATTTACTTACAACTGTGTTCTGGGTCTGATCATTTTTTTCTACTGATAGATGGTTTTCTGGTTTCAGATTATCTGCGATTGCTTGAAAGATAAAATACTTTGAATTATTATTAATTGAATCTGATAAGTGAGAAATACGTGGGGAGTTTCTACTAGTTCTATTTAAAATAATAAAAGATAGCAAAGATGTGTAAGTCTATAGGTGGGTGCATACGTGCCTGATAGAGAGCGTGTAGATTGAGATGCCATCAACTCAATGTTTTACCAAAAATAGAATATGTGTTAATACAATTCGAATTAGAAACTTAAGCGTGTTTTGGGGTTGGCAATCTATCGTTCCTAACATGTCATAAACACCTGCGCTCGTTTATGACATGTAATCAGAATAAAGAAAAACTATACTTACCACTGTTAAGTGCCATTGACACTAACAATCGGCTCCTGGAAGCCATTACGTACACTTCACTATACTCATCAAATACAACTAAATGAAAAAATGAAATCTGCTATTTGTGCCAATATAAAACAAATATCAGAAGGATATGCGTTTGCAAAAATAAATAAATAATCTTGGACCATAAACATATTATGCTTGTGTGCAATGATTATCGATATTAGTTCGGACAATTTTTTTATCTCCACTGTTATTCACTATTTTAAAGGAATCATTTAAGTCAAAAAGATTCTAGATAATTTTTTTCTGAATTTTTATATATTGTAGAACTCATCATTTTGAGTAAAAGCTCTACCATTGCGTCAAAATAATTCTATGATCCGCTTAGCATCTAAAGAGAGTGTGAATACGTCAGAAAGTAAATAATGGATAAAAACGGCAATAGAAAAATGAAAATTCAGGATTTGGGTTTTTTCGAGATGTGGTTCAATGCATTTCCTATATACAGGGTCGTGCTGAAAATACGGAAGATTTATTAAAAAAGCCAAAAATGAAACGCAGTGTATACCATATTTCTAATAAATTACGGGAATGTGCAAAATGTTTAATTGAAATAAAAAAGATTGAATCTTACGAAAACTTAATTTCAACTTTAAGGCCAGAACATTTTGATAATTGTCTTGAGGCTGTTAAAATGTTAAAATTATATCAAGGTAGGACGATGCTACATCTAGAACTTTTGGCACAGCCTCATTTGCACTACACTTTAGAGCAACACTAACAAGTTTGTGTGATTTAGCAGTAAAACTAATTTTACGTAAAAAAATTCCGTATTTTTCCCAAAGCATGGACCTCGAAAGATTTAAAAATTTAGTAAATTCTCAATGGGCTACAGAAATTGGAAGCCTGGCCTTAAAAGATTTACAAGAAAAATCAGCTACCAAATCCATGTAGCTTCCAATAACGCCCAGTTGTCAGTGTAGAAAACGATAAAAAAATATTTGCAGCTCTCAGGATACCTTGAATGTGTGCACGCGTAAATTTTAGCTTTCTATGACGATTTTTCAAATTTAATACTTGTGTTATCTTAACAAACACAGCGAGAATGTGTTTATCGGAGACGAAAGAGGCCTTAAAATGGGGTTATGATGACTTTGACGACTATCAACGTCATTTATTTCTAATTCATTTTCAGTTAAATATTTTGGAGCATTTGCCCGACTATGTGAATATACATGGTGACCCAGGGGTACGTGCATGCTCCATAACTTTTTTTCTATCCAAGCTATCGGTTTGATTTTTTTTTAAACGATAAGACCGACAATGGGGCACATTCTAAAAATATTTCTATTTATATACAGGATGTCCCAAATAAGATATACAACTAAGTTCTGGTTTTTTAAATGGCAACCCCGCATTTTTGTTACATTTTTAGATTCGCCATTAAATTGTCGATATAACGCACCCGGGTTTCTTAGACTTACCTGCAACAGTTTTTGACTTATGTCAATTTATGTGTCAAAATAGCGTCGTGCAGAGATCCACAAAAAAATTCAGAACTTCAGAACTGTTCAAGATAACTTAATCAACTTTTTTCCAGTCGATTCCTTAAGCTTCAGCGCATCTTCTGAGTTGTAGGCGAATTCGGAGTCGACGTTCTACCGCCTACTACGATTTTTTGATAATTACAAATTACAAATAGCAATAACTCGACTTTTTCAAATGCATCACTCTATATTTTATTACATCATTGCATGGAATTTTTTAAGAGCTTTTTGCTGATATAGGGTTTGTTGGGTCTATTTTGTAAAATTTGCGAGATTTATTGCAAAATAAGAAATGTTGACGGTTTATTCGAGAAAAAAAAAGGAATCGAGTAGGCCACTGTCTTAAAATTTGAAACATCTATATACTTTCAATAATTGTACGCGTCTAATTAAAAGAAAAAAAGAATCGAGTAGGCCACTGTTTGACACATTCATATAATTTTGAAAAGAAAAGGAAATTGTAATAGAAACAGAAATACATTACAAAGTAAACAATTTTTATAATATTGAAAACAAGAAAGAATGATACAATATAAATATTTTTGATTTATAACAAATGCTCGAATAGGTCACCATCATGTTCCACGCAAACTGCTAGTCTTCTAGTAAATGAGTCCCGAACTCTAGCAAGCATTGCTCCATCAACTGAACGGAAGGCTTCCGTGATCCTGTTTTTCATATCATCTGCTGTTGTTGGACGATCTCTGAAAACAGTTTCCTTCACGTACCCCCAAAGAAAAAAATCTATAGGAGTAAGGTCTGGAGATCGCGCGGGCCAAGGAATAGTACCTCCTCTTCCTATCCAACGATTAGGGTAGGAATTATCTAAAAATTCTCGCACCATCCTATGGTTATGCACTGAAGCACCATCGTGTTGAAACCACATTGTCCCTCTGGTATTCAAATCCACTTCTTCTTAAATATTGGGAAGATGTTCGCGAAGAAACTGTAAATACCTTTCACCATACAGCACATTGTCAAAAAACAATTTCCTTTTTGGTATAAGATACACTACCAGTGAGTTCAAACCGATCTCTCAACTTTAGGAATGAAGACACCCGTGGAGTTCTTGCTTCTGGATATTTTTGCAGGTAGATTCTGCTTGCTAATAAAGGATTTCTGTCAGCTTCGCCAATGCAGTAGACCATATTCACTAATTTCCTCGCGAGTAAAACTCATGATTAATAATTAGGTGCGTACAATTATTGAAAGTATATGGACGTGTCAAATTTTAAGACAGCGGCCTACTCGATTCCTTTTTTTTCTCGAATAAACCGTCAACATTTCTTATTTTGCAATAATCTCGCAAATTTTACAAAATAGACCCAACAAACTCTATATCAGCAAAAAGCTCTTAAAAAATGCCATGCAATGATGTAATAAAATATAGGGTGATGCATTTGAAAAAGTCGAGTTATTGCTATTTGTAATTTTCAAAAAATCGTAGTAGGCGGTAGAACGTCGACTCCGAATTCGCCTACAACTCAGAAGATGCGCTGAAGCTTAAGGAGTCGACTGGAAAAAAGTTGATTAAGTTATCTTGAACAGTTCTGAAGTTCTGAATTTTTTTGTGGATCTCTGCACGACGCTATTTTGACATATAAATTGACATAAGTCAAAAACTATTGCAGGTAAGTCTAAGAAACCCGGGTGCGTTATATCGACAATTTAATTGCGAATCTAAAAATGTAACAAAAATGCGGGGTTGCCATTTAAAAAACCAGAACTTAGTTGTGTATCTTATTTGGGACATCCTGTATATAAATATAAATATTTTTATAATGTGCCCCATTGTGGGTCTTATCGTTTAAAAAAAAATCAAATCGATAGCTTGAATAGAAAAAAGTTATGGAGCATGCACGTACCCCTGGGTCACCCTGTAGTGACAATTCAGAAATTTAGGAAGAAATTAATAACCTAAAAAAATACGTGTCATTGATAAATTTACAAAATATTTTTATGAAATTTTAAAAAGACAAATTTTTATTTAATTTCATTGCTAGTCATGATATTTTATGAAATATGAAATTAAAAATTATCAATCAAATATATTTATTGTTGCTATTATGCTTAATCACAACTTCCATCCAAGTAGGCATTCAACCTAATGAAAAACGACAAGTAGATAATAAAGATAAACCACAAGAAAAATTATCGGCACAAAACAATGAAAGTAATTAAGAATAATACAGGTACTGTTAAAAAAGAATTGTGACTACAAAGACTAATAGAACAATAAAACCATCTCATGATAAAACAGAAAATATAATAGTAGAAGATTCTGCACAAACCGAATCAGGTGCTGTGATTAGAGGAGTTTTTTTAATATTTATTTATTTAGTAAGTAAGGTCTACAATTTTCCCTACTCAAACAATTTTATCTATAAAATGCCAACCGAATGATAGAAAAATCTAGTAAATACCTAAACCATTTATTTATTCTATGCAATTATATGCAATATACGAGCAAAGGCCAGTCCGTGTTTTAAGTGTATTTAAATCCCGAAAAAGTAAGATATTTGTGTGACTACGGGAAGAAAAAGGAAAGAACTATTGTACGTACAAATGTCTTTACGAAATAAAGACAAAATTTTTTAGTCTTATCAAAAAGGATTGTTAACTTACTAAAAAACAAATCGGTGTGTGAAAAAATAACTGGAATATAACATTATTACTAGATTATTTTTATAAATTTAACAATCTGTATATCAATAAATTTACCAAAGCATGGACCTCGAAAGATTTAAAAATTTAGTTAATTCTCAATGGGCTACAGAAATTGGAAGCCTGGCCTTAAAAGATTTACAAGAAAAATCAGTTACCAAACCCATGTAGCTTCCAATAACGGAAGATATTATTAAATTAGTTAAATTGGTTGAAGATAAAGCAGAACGAGCATATGAAAAAATAACTTTATCAAAAGATCTTGATGCTTATAGGATTTTGTCTGAAACTGTTCTAGTTTCTACTATTTTACATAACCGAAAACGGGTTGGGGACGTTCAATTTCTAGAATTTAAATCCTGCAAAGAACAACTTCAAAATGTTAATACTATATTACAAACGGAATTACCGAGTTTATTAACGGAAAATGAAAAAATGTTGATAAAAAATTATAAAAGAATTGTATCTATAGGAAAAGGAAGCAAACCTGTAACCATACTAATTCCCAAAAAAATGCAGAAGTTTTACTCCATGTTATGTAAATTAAGAAATGAAACTTGGTTTCGCGCTAGGTAATAATTATCTATTAACATATCCAATTTCAAGACTCTTTAGTACTCAGTTATGGCAAGCGACGTTGTCGCTTTTTCGGAGGTGGTGGCATACGATCCGAAAGCAGGAGGTATTATCGCATTGTGGCTATCGAGTTTAGGGCGACACTAACGCCATTGATCTATACTCGAACTAAAAGACCGTTTTGCTGGTATTCGGGGTCAAAATTGCCTCCAGACAAATTTTTACCGATAAGACCTATGCTACCCAAATGTTTAGAAAATGTAAAAAGCAGCAATAAAATGAATATTTGAAAAAGACATTTCGCTATTTATATTGAACTGACTTTGTTTTTTTCGCAAAATAAACCCCGATTCACACGGTATTTTCGTAAAAATCAAATCAAATAAAACCAATAACCTTCCAATTTGCAATAATAAACTTGTTATTGTTGCCAGGTGGAATTAATAAACGTGGTTTCCTCTATATTGATTAATTTCTGATAACAAAAAAAATTGATTTTTCATTAAATTTTTTAAACTTTCACAACAATAAAGATGTTTAAACCTTTCAAATTAAAAATGATTCTATAAAATTTGAAAGGGACTTGGGTAATCCCCAAATTTTTTCATCTTAATTACTCACTCAAAGATTACCAAGCCATCGCCTTATTCCAATTCCAATTGCGTTGAATGAAAAAAATATTAGCGTGGAATCGACAATTTCCAAGCGTAGGACTGGGAAAACGTACCACTCAGTATGTAGGACTATGTGACCATTTCATTATACAAATATTTACTAAGTAGCAGAAAAAAAATCAGCTGGTTAGTAATAATTTTTATGACCTCGTTATTTGGACATATTGGCAGTGGAGGACGCTTCAGCCAAACCATGCATTTTGTAGGCCAAACGTTTTTTCGAGTTTATTATAAAATTATCGTCACATATAGATACAAAACTAACTGTTAGTCATAAATTTTGGACACCCCACCGAATCGACATGTTTTACACCTGCGCAGTTCATTCGAGAATTTTCGCAGAGGAAAAAGTTGGACGTCTCGTCAAAGCGAAGCTACTTACGGAAGTTCAGCCTGTTATTAATCACAAAAAAAATCAAGTGGCGGCTGCTGTACTATTAAAAACATCTGTAAAAATTTAATCTTTTTTACAATTCGAAACCGCAAAATAAAAATATTTAACGATAGCCTGTTACCTTCTGCCTACATTTATGACTCTTAAAACTTTTTTCGGTTTTAAATCTAGTTTTACAAATGGGACAAAAAAAATGTTTTTGTATATGTCTTTTATAGTTACAATACAATACAATACAATACATTTATTGACCACTATACATACATTATTGTACATTTGAAGTCGTAATATAATATAACAATTATTATTAATAATATAATTAACAAGCAACTAAATATTAAAATACAGACATTCTGCAACCGAATAAAAACAATGTTTTACAAGAAATGATTTAACTAGATTATAAAATTCGTTTAAACACATGTACTTTATGTGCCTTTCTTTAAAAATTAATTCTAATTTATTATACAATCTCAAATCTAATTTATTATTTGCAGTGGTACAAATTCTTGAAAAAGAAGTAATAAGATTATCTGCCCCTCTAGTATTGTAGCCATGTAATTCGGAATGTTGAACAAAATTAGGTTTATTTCTATGAATTTCTAATAAAGATTTAAATAAGTAAATGCAGGGAAGCGGCATAATCTTGTACTTTTTGAATAGATCTTTGCAGTGAGCACGACACTTTGCTCCATCAACAATGCGCACGGCCGCCTTTTGACTTGAAAAGGCTTTATGCGCACTGCTGGAGCTGCCCCATAGTATCACACCATATGACTGGCTGTGCACTAAGGCATAGTATACTGTGACCATTACTTTATTGGATGTGATACTACTGCGCAACTGTCTCATAACAAAAAGTTGAGTGGAGAGTTTAGAACGGAGAGTGTCGATATGACTAGACCAATTTAATCTCGTATCAAGCATTAAACCTAATAGTTTTACTGGTTCTGATTTTCTTGCAAATTTATCGGAACTAAAAAAAATATGCTGCGTTTTATTTTCATTAAGCTGAAGCTTATTAGCTGCAAACCAAGTTTTTGCCTCATCTAGACTCTCTCTGCTCGCCTTTTCGTCACCCTTAGTTAGTACGGTGCTATCATCCGCGAATAACACACATTTACTTTGTCTGCCCTCTGCAGAGGGCAAATCATTAATATACAGTAAGAAAAGTAATGGGCTCAAGACAGCCTTGGAGCACTCCATTTTTTGTAGCAGTCAAATTTGAATTCATATTATTCTAATTTAAATATTGAAACCTGTCTATTAGATATGAATTGAAAAGGTTTAAGACATTGCCTCTAAGTCCATAAAACTCAATTTTTTTTGTTAAAATATCAGTGCTGACGCAGTCGAAGGCTTTGGTTAGATCGCACATGATGGCGTTAGTAGTATTCCCTTGATCCAGTCCCCCGACTATTTTCTCAATAACGCTAGTTAAGGCAGTGATTGTTGATTTATGCTTTTGGAAGCCAAATTGAGCACTTGACAGTAACGAATTGGTTTCCAGATACGAAACCAGTTTTTGTTTAATAATTTTTGTCGAGTACTTTTGAGAGAATTGGCACTATGGCTATAGGTCCGTAGTTACCCATATCATATTTATTGCCTTTTTTAAACACTGGAACTATTTTAGAGATCTTTAGCGACAGAGGCCAATTGCCCTCATCTAGACATTTATTGAATAAAACTGTTAACGGTCCAACTAGTGAATCGAGAGAACATTTAATGATACTAGCATTTAGACCGTAATAATCAAGTCCAGGTTTATTTGGAAGAGATAGAATTGTTTCGCGTATATCGGACTCTAAGATTGGAGACATGAAGAAGGAGAAAGGAGGCTTATTCAGAATGTTTAGATAATATAACGGATCAAAGTTAGGGTCTATTATGTTATTAACAATGGAATTTGAAACCGTAGCAAAAAATTTGTTGATTTGGTCCGGATTTAGAGATGAGCACTGAGACATCGAATGTTTGGTTTGCCTTTCCTTGTTGACTATTTTCCATATTTCTCTGCTTTTGTTATCAGCATTAGTTATTATATCTGTGTTGAGGGTTCTGGAATAAACCCTATGTTGTGCCAGTTTCCCAGGACGGCCAACAATGTGTTACCGCCTTTTTAAACTGCATCGTGGTATTCTAAGTGGACTGTAGTATTTTATCTTCTCAACTCCATTCGACAAAAAACAACTAACACTTTTATTTAAAGATTTATTTTAAGTTAAATAAATAAATAAATAAACAACAACGTAACAAAGGATTACATTAACTGGTAATCAATGAACAAAGTATTATAAGTACCATATGTGCTTAACAAACACTAGCACATAGGTAAAAAACTAAAAGGACCGTATCAGTCAGAAAATATTATTTGCGTGTGTTCAGCGTGAGTGATGTATAGACACTGGTTTGACGAGGCCTTGTTGCCCCGGAGCGTCGCTATGCACTGAGTTTAAAAAGTCTCGAGGCGCATCGCATCAAATTTTTATCCCTTCCGGGTCGCATGATTTCTTCTAGAAAGATTGTAAGTTTTTTATGCTGTCTCTCTCTCCCGCTTGAGAAGACAAGGATTAACTCAAATTACGTCATTATGAACTTCGGTGCGGACGTGACTTTTGAAACGTAATCTTAGAAAGTCCGTTATAGATTCTACACGGTAAATATTGGCCTACGTGACAATCGTAGCGTAATGGGAAAAAAGACTAAAAAAACTATTTGTCGATGTCTCGCGTTTGAGCGCTGTTTTTGCAAATGCATCCTAGTGCGGTGTTGCCGGTTGAATGAATATGAGTTTACATGTTTAATTGTCTGAAAATTAAACAATCTGCATAGGCATTCATTTTTCCTTCTTTAAGCGCTCTCTTGTACTGTTTACGCATGTCACAGTATAGGCACCAGTCACCTGGGGCTTTTGAGTATCTGTAGTTCCTTCTGAGAGAAAAAACTTTGCGCATTTCTCTTAATTCACTGTTGAACCATTTTATACTTTGATCCTTATGAGAGATAGACCTCAGTGGAAAGCATGTTTCTGCATAACTTTGTAGTAAATCAATTACAATATCTGTACCTTCATGTGAATTTAAACTTAATAAATTGTAATCATCCCAACAAATGTTACTTAAAGTATTTGCAAACTTAATAAGAGTGAAGTGATTTATAATTCTTTTTTTGTAAGAAACATGGCTTTTCAGCCAAACTTAAAGAATAAAAACATCTCTGAATGGTCTGAGATTAGTGGTTCATAGACACCTACTTTCATATCTTCATCTTGCATATTTAAAACCACGTTGTCTATACATGATTCATGTGTTAAAGTTATTCTACTAGGGGTATGAACAACATGTCTAAGCCCATACATGGAGCGAATATTGCGAATTGATTTGGATTGTTCAGTATTTTCGTCAAAGTTTATATTAAAGTCTCCCATAATAATGATAGTTTTGTATTTACACCACAAATGATCAATTAAATTTGTAAATACAAGGATATCACCACGTGAGGACGATCTATAGAGGGTTACTAGTAGGTAAACTATGCCAAAACTACTCAAAGATGGCGGCCGTTTCCGGTGACGTCACTGCCGGTGACATCAGTGGGCCCGGTCAATGACCCGGTGGGTGGTAGCGGTCAATGACCCGATGGGTGGTAGCGGTCAATGACCCGGTCGCTGGTCAAGGTCAATGACCTGCTTATCCAAGACCCAGTGACGTCATGCGGGTATTATATATGTTAAAAGTAGAGAACTTGCCACAGTATTGAGTTAGCGAGAGATGAGAACTTGTGAGTTTAGGCGAATATATGGGCAAAAATGTTGCAAGAGGATAATGAAATGAGAGAGGTTATTAAACTCTTGATGAGGAGTGTTAGCTATGACGTTTGGCGAGAAATTCCCGAGAAGTATCGAAAAGAACTGAAACAATTTTTACCATGTCAAAATAATGATTATCATCGATGGAGTGACGTTTGTGGCAATATTCAACCAACATGTATATTTTGTGGTGAAAAATAAATATTTTTTTATGTAAAATTGTTTTATTGTAAAAATACAGAAGTACTTATTTCAATCAATTCATTGGTTATATTGGATTTCTTTTTAAGTAAGTCTTTATGTAACATTTGCAAGTCATGGGATTTCTGTTTAATGCGTTCCAGTTCCGTGGTGCAGCTTTTCAAGTTTAGTCTGTTGAAGCGGGGTAGTGATGTTTTAAAGAAGTTATACCCAATCTGCAACCTTTTTTGTATCTCATTTAATTCGGCCTGTGTTAGGCGAAGTTCCTCAGCCTGTGGAGGTATTTTGCGTTTAGTTAAGGGTATTGGTAGTCGTGGTACAACTATGACATTGCTCAAAACTTTTATTTTTTTATCCATCTTCCTCGCTGATACAGATGTAATTAAAATTAAAAATGTAAAGATTATGTTTATAAAGGTCAAAGGTCACTCCCCCACTTTCAATCTCTGTGTATAAATTGAATGTTAGAATGATAAGTAAGTAGTTGGAAAAAAAATGTGGCCTCGTCCTACAGAATCAACGGTACAAGTGTTTGATTTAAAATCAGCTGTATTAAACGTGTCGGAAACTTTAAGAAATTTTGAAGATAATTATGAGTATGAAGTAGTGTACTACGGTAAAGAAGAATCTAAGAAATTAGCAGTCAACTATCGTAAGGGAGCTAATGCATGCCAAGATTATATTGAAGGTATTATTAGTTTGTGTTGCCTCGTTATCATCTTGAAAAGGTTAGAGTTTAGTGAATATGTAGCACGAATGAACAAATACCTACCGGATTATCTTCGCGAGGACGACGACGACGACGTCTCTCAATCTATGGAGCAGGAAGATGCTTTTTATATGAATATTTAAAATAAAAAACTTAATTTTATTTTGTATTTTTATTCATAAAAAGATATTATTTTGGATAGTAGAGTTTTCAGTTGTTCTTTTAAGCTGTCTGTGGGACATGGAATGTCAAAGAGGTACCAGTTGAAGGGTCCAGCTGCGACAACTTTTCGTGTATATTCGCTGAATTTATAGTAGGTATGTTGTTGACAAAAGTAAATATAACCATGCCTGGTGGAAGACCTGGAAATTGATCTGATATACGACCGCGATTGCATATTTGTTGGGTGTATCGATAAATTCAATGTATGAGGTGTTATCGAAAAACACAAAAGTTTGGCCACCGTTTGTTTGAAATATAGCATTAACTATAGCGTACTGAGGTATTGGTAAAATCAGATCATTTTGAATTGTTAATTCTGGAAATGAGGCTGCATAACATCTTCGGTTTGCGTAAGTTATCAAATCTCCAGTGGCATTTTGAAAGATGTGAGTAATTGTATGCGTTTTGATTTCTTTGGGAAGGTACGATTGAATGAGGTCAAATTGTTGCGGTATTTTCATGTCAGCAAGGTTGAGTTTCCATATTTTGCTTCCGGATCCAATATATAGACGATAGTTGGGAAACGATGAAGCGGTAGCAAGAAACATAAAATCAGGTGATTTAATACTACATAAATTTCTTTGTAACGAACTTGGTATGGGTGGTGTGGTTGGTCGTTTAGAGGTAGTTGGGATAGGTAGATAACGACGTTCTGGAATGGGTCCGTAAAGTGCTTCAAGCGCTACTTGATGCGTTATCATGATACCATGGATACATTATAGCAGTTTCAGTAAAACTGTGATACAAACCTAAAGAATGACCTAACTCATGAATTAAAACTTGAAGTAATCTAGATTCTCCATCAGGAATATTGGTGGTATTCAAGCTTAAATTCCATATTTCATCATAATCCAGATGAACTTCTATACATTGATCATTACTGGGGAAATAGGCATGAGCTAAAATTTTTCCACGTCCATCAAATTTACTTGGACATTTAATGTTACCTGAACAACTTGTTCGAAAATTATGTTGTTTTCGTCCTAAACTTATGGTAATATCAGGTTTTGGGGAGGGTTTCTTAACGTTGGTAAATGTAAATTTTGAATCTTTAGCCCAAACATCGAAAGCCTTCGTGGCTACGGCAAGCTCATCTTCTCCAGCTAATGGAAAATACCATTTTAGGTTAGTTTTATTCCATTTCGTATCTTCTTGTATCGTATAATCACCATCTGGGTCTCTGCATTAATTGAATAGTTTCATCATTTAAGGTACCGTCCGCAGGTAAATTGTATCTTTCCTGAAATGCAAGTAAATACGATTCCAAATCTAGTAACCTATTCTTGGCTTCTTTTATGTAACCATATTGTGTCAGAAAGGAAAGGGCATCATCATTACTAAATTGAGCACAAACACCACTAATGAAAATTACGAAAAGGACTGTCTTGCTTGACATATTGAACGTAAATGAAATTAAAAAATTATGTTTTAATCATTTATTAGCATAACTTATTATAATAAAAATAAATGTATTCTGTTAGAGCTGTAGATAACAGATTTTCACTTATGTTTAAAACAGTATTCAATTTTGTATTCCACACGTCGCTACCTTCTACGAGAAATGGTCTTATTACTTCAAACACTTGAACGTAGTACTTATTGAAATTTATATTATTCAATTCACTAATATGATAGCACAACAAATTTTCATCAACATGAATCAGATTAAGAACTTCTTCTTTCATCATTTCGGTCTGAACATTATTTTTCTCTACTCGCATAAATTTTATATCATCCAATTTGGTAACTATACATTTTTGTCCACATTGGGTCTCAACAGAATGGTGGGGTGGCAGTGTTTGAAAATTTAGGACTAATGATTTCAACAGTACCAGGAGATCACACCATTCGTATGTATCAAAAGACATCTGAGGCTGAAAGGGTCTTAGAACAATTGCTGGAATAAATTTTCTTGCGGGACTGAGACCTCCTCTCATCATTAGAGATCCAATCTAATACTCTTTGTACAATAGGTAAGCAGGTTCCATCTGGATGACTTCTTCACACAATTCAGTGACTCTATCAATTTCTACATAATTCTTATCATCGATGTTCACTGAACACTCTGACGAAGATGATGATGGTGATCCCATTTTTTCACAACCGGCCGATACCCACAATTCGTTTGGTTATTTAAATGTTTATACTACGTCAACCTTATCTATCCAACTGTTGTGCGTATCATCGAATCCCAACCATTTGACATATAGTTTGCGATCTTTTTGTCTGAGCACCTTTTCAACAAGATAAATGTTGGGATTTTGAACTTTTTGTAATTCTTCCTCGTAAAATGCCCCACTAATCGGCTGACCACGCATGTCTTCCAGCAAGTAAGTAATGGGGTTGGTTATTTTGACTTTGATAATTTTAAAGTGTTCAGTTGTCCAATTTGGTGTGTAACCCTTTTCAAACACGTGTTTTGCTTTGCTGATGCGCACCACGTCACCTACTTGCAGTTTTCGAGGGCCTGCGATTTTCAAGTACGAATATCTTTTCCTTAGAATTTCCTTTTCATTTCTTTTGTTAATATTTTTCGGTTTCAATCGAGTCTTACTATGTTTCGTATTATTGTACTCTTTAGTAAACGTAGGTAAGACTTCAGTCCATTTGTAGGTTCCATTTAAACTGAAGTACTTCTACAATTTCTCCTTCAAAGTTCGTATTACTCTTTCTGCCATGGATGCCTTTTTAACACTAAACGTATTGTAGTGATTAATATCATATTTTTTCATTAAATTTTGAAAGTTTACATTGTAAAATTCAGTTCCTTGATCGGTTTGTAAATTTTTCGGATATCGTTTTGTATGTGTCAAGATGTGGTCAAATGCTGCAGTTATTTCTTTACCAGTTTTTGTTTTCAATGGGTATGTCCATAAAAATTTTGAGAAGCAATCAATGACGATCATAATCATTTTATGACCTTTGTTTTGCGATGCGTAGGAATGCATGTCTGCCAAATCTAGTTGCCACAAATCATCCAATCCTTTGATGATGGTACGTCGTCTCGGACAATTTTTCCGTGCTGCTTTATGTAGTTCATTTACAAGCTGAATCTTTTCCGTTGACGTCATAATGATAATTAATGTTTATTGTGATAAAGTTACTATTTTATGGATGGTAATCCATTAATTTTATTTTCGTATCAATTTCATGATCCTTTTTATTTAGTACATCGATTTTTTCCAATAACAAATTCATAACGTCCTTATGCACATCGGAATCTTTCTTTTCCATCTCTTTTCGAAGAAAGTCTTTGGCTTTTATGATGGCATCATCAACGTACTTTTTGGTTGCCATATCTTTACTTGCTACAGGAGGATGTTTTGAAATAAATTTGACAGTAGTATTCATTTTATCTTGCAATTTTGATATGTTTTGTTCATCGGTCACCAAGCTTGCAGATACTTGTTTTAACGAATCTGAAACTTCATCAAGTAATCCCAAAAGCTTTTTGAGTTGGTTATCAACGTATTCTCTATCTTGCAACCACGTTTTTGATATCACATCATCGACATAGTTTTTGTTTGCTGCATCCTTATCGCTTGTGGGATTCTGTATGTTACACAATTTTAAATTTTCAATATTGTCACGTCGTGACGTTCAGTTCGTTTTTTGGGGTTTTGTAGCTCAGATTTTTATCTGACGCCACGACGAGCTCTAGCCCGCCACGCTGTATTCAGGGTAGCTCGGACTTCTTCAGGGTTTGAATAAAGTCCGCCCGACCCAAAATACAACCTGGAGAGGTTTGCCAAGAAAAACGCTTTATTTTAATTACTGATTAGAACCAGAAATAAAATCACTGATTTAAAAATTATATACATTTATTTACACTAAATTATTTACAAGGGAAACAAAACAAATGAAAAATGATTTACTTCAGAAAACTAAAAACTTTTTATGCCAAAATATAAAAAAATGGAAAACTTAAAATTTGTCTGTTTGTCCAACCAAACAAAAACCAATACAAGCAAAAATGGATTATTACAAAAGTAAGGACTCTATAGTTCCCAAAATAAAAAATGAAAATATATAATTAAAGTTAATTCTTACCACATTTATCTGCTGGGGCACTTCACAAATTCTTTTTATTTTATTTTATTTTATTTTTAAAGGCGCGGAGCTCTTGGCACTTGAATATCAGGAGAGTCCTGAATTCAGAATCTGAATGAATCAATTTGTTCGTACAGTTACCTTTACAACTCATTTGCTGAGATCTGCATAATCTTTTAGGTTGATTCAATGTCATGATTTTTGTACCTTTAGCAAATTGCTAGTTCAGCTGAATTAACCATATTTAATATTATGCAAATTGAACGGAAGTATATGAAATAAAAGTATGAAATAAAAACTGAAAATTGTTTATAATTAATTAGAATATGATATATTTTATTAAAAAATTCTCATGATAGAAATAAAGGTAAATGTACTTGCAATTATATTGTAGACGATTTTTATATGAAATTTTAAATAATTATATATTGAATATTGAAAATTGTTATTAAATGGAATCTGGAAAATTATTCGTTAGAATTTGTGACAATATCTATATTGCCATCGAGGGTGTGAGGTAATCTGGAATATTTCTGATTATGGGTATCACGTTCAATCAAATGATGTCTGAATTTATCGACACTCATGATGCAAATGAGATTAGATCATAAACGTATTTAATTATATTAGCTTAGCTTCTGTTAATTCATTTATTATGGCAACAATCTCATTATCGTGTGACGTTTTGCCAGCTTTCTTGGATGCTAAAAGCAAGTTCAACCGATCAAAAAGTTCTTTAGGATCATTCCAATAAATATACTCTATAGGGGCGTCATTGTATTCTAAATGCATTCCTTTACCCAATGGAGGCGATGATCCAAAGTGTTCCTTTAAAGTCGTTAGGATACTTTTTTTCGGTGGTTTCGTCACCAAAGGTTTGATAATGTTATACCATTTAGAACTTCTTTCACCTTTTAAATGTCCTATGCTATTCAAGTGTACACCCGTATATTCCAAAAGGGATTTATAGTTTGCGAGATCATCGTGTGCGTACGATGGATCAGAATAAAATAACAATTGATAAAGTCCTGGCGTTCCTTTCAAATATCCTCCTATCAAATTTTTTTCCGGCAATAACTGTATACCATTTTTATCAAAGGAAATTCTTCTACTACCAAGCCACCAACCTTTTCCGTCATCATACGAAGGACCATATTTTTTATCAATTTTATCACTATGAGTCCAATAGTCTGTAATGTAAGGATGACTAATTGCTGGATAACAATCCAGATATTCATTTATTACTTCTTGTGAATACTCGGGATGTGAATCCTCCACTTCAGACTCCTTATCATCTGAAGCTGCAACATCTTGTAAACCGATAAAAGATGGAACTTTACTGGTAAAAGATGGAACTTCTTCCTGTGGTTCCTTGTGGGGTTCTTCCTTCGGTTCCTTCTTTAGCCGTGCGACGTGCTGAGGCGATACAAAGTGTTTCAGCGGTTCGGTTATTGGTTTGAAAAGTTTATTGAAAGATTCATCCTCATCTGTTCTACCTAATTTTAAGGCTAAATACTTTTTCCGTACAGCGCGAGTCAGTTCAGCAACTTTTCTTTTTTGTACAGCTGATGCAAGTCGATCGTTTGATATCTTTGGTTATAGTTACAATTCAATATATTTATCGAAACCCATTCGATAGCGACCCTTTTGTAAGGGAAAATCCTTGACAATGACTACGGTTCCATATTTATCAATCTAACACTTTGAACACATTTCTTTGAATTCATTAAAGGTCATGTCGGGTGATACATGTTCATCAAATATATGCTTTAGATTAATTTCATCTTGTTTGAATAGTACTATTAAATTACAATTATCTCTTATCAACTGCTTTGGGATTTTCGAATATGTTTGACATAAATAGGCGGCATCAATGTCTTTATGTCTACACATGGAATAATACTCTCGAATTTTTTGCTGCTCATCACATGCAACGTCATCAAAAATAAAAATTGAATTTTTCTTGGCTTCAGCAGGACTGATGACGTCATCATTGTCTTTGAAGGGAAAATAACCCATACCTTTTGCTTTAGTCATTACCTGTTGCAATAGTTGATACTTTGGTTGATACAAACTCTTTGAGTAAACGTATACGTTTTCAAATTTTGCGCCATTGGCATTAAACAATAGTGATAGCATAACATTTGTTTTACCGCATCCGCTTAGACCGCAAATTATGCCACGAAACGAATTAGGTAATAACGTTCCATGTTTACTCACACCATTCGATTCAGTTTGATCTAAATTTTCAGAGCGACTGATCTTGTTGAACGATCTTCATAATGTTATAAATATCTCTATTAACAAGCACATTTATTAGTTTCACAATGTTTGTATACGAAGCAAAAGGTGTCTTGAATACACTGATAAACAAGTTACCGATCGAACTTCATTTGCTTGGAGGATATCAATACTGCGGTCCAGGTACTAAACTACAAAAACGATTGGCACGCGGTGATCCCGACATTAATCCGTTGGACGTTGCTTGTAAAGAACATGATATTGCATATTCAAAGAGCACGTCATTAGACGATCGTCATCACGCCGATAAAGTATTGCAAGAGCGAGCGTGGCAGAGAGTTAAATCGAAAGACACAAGAATTGGAGAAAGGGCTGCCGCACTTTTTGTTACGGGTGTAATGAAGACGAAACGTAGCTTTGGCATGGGTATGAAACGTCGTCCACGTCGTTGTCGCCGCGGTAAAGGTTTGAAGCAATCCGTAAACTTTAGACAGGGTATAATGGGAAAGTTTGCAAAGTCTTTGAAACCTACGCCTACGTTAAAGAAAGCGGCTATTGCAGCATTGAAAGTAGCAAGACATATTGTCAAGGAAGCAGGTGGACGACACCGCGTAAAAGTACCCCGAGTTATACCATTCAAAAAGAGTGGGGGTTTCCTACCCCTCATTCCCTTATTGGCTGGATTGAGTGCACTTGGTGCGTTAAGCGGGGGTGCGGCCGGTGTAGCAACGTCGGTCATTAATGCTCAAAATAAGAAAAAGAAGCTGGAAGAACAAGTACGTCACAATAGAGCGATGGAGTCTATCGGTAAGGGATTGTATTTGCGAAAGAGTCCCAAAGGAGGTTTCGGCCTCTATTTGAAAAGAGAAAAAAACTAAAGAAGCTACCCAATAGAGCATTGTACAATGTAGATTTACTACGATATGCTAAGTTTTATAAAATACCACATTTTCGAGGTGTTTTCATGAGAGATACACTTCCCCAGGCTGGTGCACGAGCACGAGAATGTGGTATCATCAACTTGGATAGTGTGAAAAATCCCGGAAGTCATTGGGTAGCATACAAAAAGACAAACAAAGGTGTTGAGTATTTTGATTCATTTGGATGTTTGAAACCGCCCCGAGAACTTGTTCGATATTTTGGTCGAGGTATCAACATTTACTACAACAACGAGCAATATCAAAAATATAATCAAATAAATTGTGGACATTTATGCTTAAAATTTTTGTTAAATGTGTAAAAGAATTTAAATAAAATATGTATCACCTATTTAAGTCTTTATCTCTTTTGAAAATACATCAGTCTTCATTATGTCACTGTTATTGAGAGTCAACAGTCACAATCACATATTTTCATTCAAATCTCAAACGCCTATCATTTTGAATTTGGAAAAAGAATATGAACTGGCACTGAGATCGTTTCATTCATACAATTCCATACCAAACATTGAGGATGGTGATAAATTCTATTATATTGATAAAAACAATAAAAAACATGTAATTAAATTTGATATAGGCAGTTATGAAATTGCATTCAATTAAGGTGTTAATTATATAAAACGAAAATCGTCAACTTTGGTTTTCCCCGAATATCTCAGAAACCGGACCTGATATTTTAATGTTGAAAAATTTGTCTTGAAAATACGCATCTTTTTTCCCATTTAACCAACTTTGTAACTATAACGGTTTACGAAATCCTAAAGGTGTTTAATTAAATTTGCGCCACACTGTATACTAAATAATTTAGAGATGATTTGGTCATCATTTATTATTCATTAATTGGTTTGGGAAAAATAAATAATCAAATTGTTTCAGTAAAAATATTTATTACAACAGTAATCATTCTATCCTCGATGAAATTTATAAAAATACACAAATTTATTAATAAATAAAAATATATTTTCTAAATTTATTTATTTTTTCGTTAAAAATATGAATTTTTCAAAACTAATATTTGGGGAATTTAAAACTTATTTAAAGAAAAGCCTGTACGAAAAAAATCTACCAAACCTTCCAAAGGTCGTTTCTCCAAGCTCCTATGTACTAAATAATTTAAAGGTGATTTCGTGATCACTCATCATTCATTCATTGGTTTGGGAAAAATAAATAATCAAATTGTTTTAGAAAAAAAATTATTACAAAAATAAAATTTATTAATAAATAAAAATATATTTTCTAAATTCATTTTTTTTTCGTAAAAAATGTGAATTTTTCAAAACTAATATTTGGGGAAATAAATTATTTAAAGAAACGCCTATACAGTGCGGATCATAAGTGTTACCACCCTATCTTGTTACTGGACTCTTATTAGGAAAATCGCCGAGACACGTCGACTTTTGATTTCTACAATGTACATTTTTGTAAGTATGAATAGTTTACCCCTAATTTCATCCCTTACTGGAGGGAAGCAACCCTTTCGAAAAATGCATTGAAAAAGTTATTCAAAAAGGAATTAGTTTACAACAAAATTTCGTAGCTTCTGAACGGGAATTTACATTGAAGCCTAACAACAACACGCTCAAGTGTGAGATTTTCAGCAAATATAGAATATCGTTTAAGGAACCTCAAAATATAGGACGACTGTTGGGATTTTCCGAGAAGATTCTTGATGCAGGTAAATTAATCAGATTTACCCGTCAACATTATAAAAGTTTCGACCGTACGCTTCGATTGTAACATTACGATGGGAGCTTTTGACGGAGACACACCTGCTCACACGATCTATGAGTTTGCAGTTAAATCAAATCCAGGGTATATAATTGACGAAAGACCAAAAAATCTCTTGTATTTACCCGTAATTGTACAACGTGAAATTCACAATATTACCGTTGTTGCTATCGATCAAGAGGGAAAAACTATTAATTTTCGAGGAGAATTGCGTACTTTAGATTTGGAACTTCGAGTAGCGACACGCAAGTTCATATAAGTGTGGTGAATATTATCAATCGTTAGTATTGACAGATCCTTTGTATCATCATGTCGATTGTTTATAAGAAAAGAAAAGTGGTGGGGGAGGAGGCACCATCCATATTTAATCCTTATCGTCCGCCCACAATAGATGAATCCATTCGAAAATGTGAATATAAATACTATGCCCCGTATGTGAAATCGTTCAACTGTAATAACATTGTGTAAATTGTCTTCAATCAAGCGGATTCCTTCTTTGCCATGTACGACTCGCAATTGGATATCAAGGGAAAATTGGAAATTAATGGAGTTGGTGATGTTAAATTGGCTCAGACTTTCGGGGCATTCCTGTACGTACAGCGAAAGTTCCAAAGAAATCGAAACTGTGCGAGACCCTGGTATTGTTAGTACCGTTCGCGCATATACCTGCTATTCCCCATACGATTCGACTCACATGTCCATAGCCGGATGGAATTATCCCTTAGCACCAATTCTCATCAATGATAATTCTTTTAGTTTATTACTACCACTTAAGCATATTTTTAACGTATTCAACGATTATCCTAAGATTACGTGTGGTAGACAAACTCTTCGCTTTGTTCGAGCTCGAAACGATAACGATTGTATAATTGTTAAGGAAACCACTGGTTCTGTAACTACAGTTAAAATAAATATTGAAAGTATTGAAGTACGAGTCAAACATATCTATCCCAATTATGAAGTTAATGAAAAACTATTGAAGGGCATCCAGATAGACAGACCGATTCTGATACCGTTCCGAAAATGGGAACTCAACGAACTACCTGCCATAAGTGCGAATGCCAAAAAAGACATTTGGGCTGTGAAAACCACCACGGCTATTGAAAGACCTCGTTACGTTATTGTATTTTTCCAAACTAAAAAACGTGATGTTTCGACAGAGGACCCTACAACATTTAATCACTTGAATATTCGAAACATTAGACTAATGTTAACTGGAGATTATTATCCTAATGATAGATCACAATTTGATTTTGATAATGATCGCTTCAACGATGCCTATTTCAACTATTGTGAGTTTTATCCCAGTTACACAAACTCCAACCAAAAATGTACACTTTTAAGCCTTGCGGATTTCAAATTACGAGCCTTATTTATTATTGATTGTTCCAAACAAGAAGAAACTATGAAATCGTCCACTGTAGATGTAAAGTTGGAAATTGAATCGAATGTAGGTTTCCCTGTAGACACCAAAGTCTATTGCATCATCGTTCACGATTGCCTTATGGAGCATCATCCGTTCAGTGAAAGGATTAAAAGCACCTCCTAAAGCTTAAAGCAGTTCAGTTCAAGATGAGAATCGCACTAGTTGACATTCAGGGTTTCACCGTTAACGGGAACTTTTATCCCAAAGAGATAGCCATACTCATTGGTAATCAATTATCAACTTTTTTATTCAAGTCTCCGGGACCTTATACGAATCGTGATAGAAAATCTATCAATTATTTAGAAAAACACCTTCATGGAATCCCATTCGACTCTGGTGACATGGAATACAGTGAAATAAATGCCATTTTGATAAAGTATCTATTTTACTCGAGCGATATCATTTATGTAAGAGGTGAGCAGAAAATTACTTTTCTACGAGCAAAATGTGAGGAACTACAAATATTTCCAGCTATATATGATGTTGCCACCTACGATCATACTCCACTGGATACTGGAAATTTTAAACGTGTCATTCCACAGTGTAGTTGTCATGCCAAGGGGAAGTTTATGTGTGCAATACAAAACGTTAGAAATCTACAATATTGGCTTTTAAATGTTGTTTTACCAAAATAAATATTTTTTTAATTTTAAGACTTTTATTAAACCCATTACAAAAGTCTACAAGAATTTTCAATAATATTTGCATTACAATATTTTATAACAATTTTCAACAATATCAAAGACACAAATATAAGTAAAACACATGTCATTAAAAAAATGTTATAAATTTCTTCTTTTCCTCCTGCAGGTAAAGTACAATTAGTAGTGGTGGGGGTGGTGGTGGTGCTGTTAGACCAAATTGTTTGCCACTTATCTTGATCTCCCTCGGTGTCGTCGGAAAATAGTAATTTTAACTTGTAGTATACCGTGTCCGTAGGTATTCTTGCATAAAATACTGGTAATTTTCCATTATTTAGATGTGTTTGACCCATCATCATCCACTCTGATCCCACAGTCCTTTTGGTATTTATTAAAACACACCACTATATTTGTAACTCCATCGGGTACGTTTGTATACAATAGGTTGTTCAATATCATCGTTAACATTATGAAATTTGCTTTTAATATGGCCATCTCGATTTGATCTATCACACAAACTTAAATTTGTTAAATCTCTCAAAATTTTATCCTCGTCTCTATTTATATATTTTGTCCCACTACTCTCTTTCACCGATGACATCATAAGACTGAATGTGATTTACTTATATTTATCAAGATATAAAAAAAATCAAACACTTGTTAAGGATCTAATCACCATATCCCCAGGGTATAGTGTCATGTGAGTTATCTAATAACTTTCGCTTATCATCGAATGAATTTAACCCAATTTTTGTTTGACTTATGCTGTAAACGTGATGTTTAAACGATCGAATTGAACATTGTGAAATAATTTTATCTTTCTTTTCCTTTAAACAATCTACGTAATCTTGAAAAGATATATCATTTTTGACTACACAACTTTTTACACCCTTTAATTTTTTCGTAATAGGCGCATCCTAAACCTTATACGCATACATTTTAGATCTTAATCCTATAAAATGAGTCATAATTTTTCCTTTTGTCTCATCCTTCATTATACCTGGGATCTTTTTATTACACAATGGAATGTTGTAAGGGTTATTTAATGCAAAATCACTAGTATCAAATCTATTAATATTTTTCTTAATTACCTCCTCATACAAGTCGTGACATGTAAGCTCGTAAATAAAACTATCCGTATCGGTATACAAACTTTTACATACACCATCCCCAAATTTAGAAACATAAAACCATAGTGAAATTCATACATACATATTTTTGAAATGTCTAAAATACACATTCCAATGTATAGAGGTTTGTTAAAGCAAAGTTCGGTTTTTCTTAATTCAATAGCCATTAAATCATCAGCAAAAATTGTTCTATTACTAAACCTTGGACTGGCTATTAAATTTTTTGCTCCATATCTACCCTGCCACTGCGAAACTAATTTGACAACGCGATGTTTTCTAATGTTTTCCATTCATCAACTTATAATAGTCCTTTTCCGAGTTGCTAGTTGTGCTCTAAATCTCGTATTCAAATCAATATATGGTTTTAACCATGCCAATTGTTTAAATTTAAGAACTCTATGAATCTTTCGAATAATAAGACCGTGATTTATTGCCTGTTTTAAACCCCGATAATGAATAACGTATTTAGTTTTATCATAAAGTGTTGTTAACAGTTTTGGAAATTTCGATCCCAGAGGTTTTCTATGCTCCGAACAAAACGGAAAATCCTTGTGTGCGTCATGAATATGTCGAGGATACTCCAAATCAACCTCTAAAATATATCCAATATTGGCATCATCAGGTACGGTTAATACATCTATGTTAGTGTCAACCCATTGAAACCCTCCATAGGGAAGTGGTTGGCACATCGACCAACCATACAAATTATTAACGTCACCATAAAATAAATACTTGTCTGGTTTTGACTCATCGTAGGCATTCATATATTTATTATTGGCTTCCGAATATCGACAACGACATTGACTAATACCCCCACGAATACCCTCTCAATAAACATTATCATATCAATATCACGTAAAAGCTCTAATTTACATCCGGTATATCTTAACATACAATCCCACGAATATTCCGGTATGGTATAATACCAAGCAGGATCTAACCCACTTGTTTTGTATCCAATTTTTCGAAAATTTAAGTATAAACCCAAATTTTTAATATCAAAATAAGTCCATACTCTTTAGTTTATTATGAAAATGGTGTAGTGATGGTAATTTAGTTTCCAAAAGCCTATCCATATTATCAATATAATCATAACAGAATACTCCTTTTCGTGTGAGCAATTGAAATTGTTCCTGAGTATATGCTCCAAACTCCTGCCTTAAATTATTCAAATCTTGTACATTTAGTAGAGATAACAAATCCTCTAGAGAGTTGTTCAAAAATCGAAGTGAATCAATAAAACGAAATTTAATACTATTATCCATATGTTGCGTAAATGATATATAATTTTCCTTATTTATTGGTAACAAAGTAATTTTACTTTTAGCTAAATCTCTTATTATGAAATGACTATCATATCCGGATAAATTGTGAAAAATAATTGGAATGACAAAATGCTTTTTGAAATTTAAATTACAGTCATTGTGGGCAAACCCTCGGAACTCCGAAGTGAAATGATTGTGATCGCGAACGATAACATCTTTATCGGTAAACTTTGTTTCGCAAATGTGACAGGTACGAGCATTCAATGTCGATAATTTTTCCGCAATGGGAACTATATGCTTAAATTTTGACTCAATCATTTGTGAACATAAAACCATTTCATTTGCAAACCACTCCATGCAATCTAAACCTCGATAACTCTTAAAATATGATAGATTATTATCATAGTCACATTTAACATAATAACCACAACTGAATGCAATATGTCGCTGATATTTAACCGTTTTACTATATGAATCGTTAATCGGCTTCAATAATGATTCAAAATCTGCGTATATAACAAACGGGGTTCGCTGTTTATATACAAAGTTTTTAAATTGTACAAATTAATCTTCTGAAATTGAAATTTTACAATCATTCATTTTTTCACAAAACTCTGTATGTAATGTTGATTATGAAAATAATTCAAACATCTATCACAAAAAAAAATTTTATGACCATTTTTATTTAGTTGTGAATTAAGTAATCTTGACATATTTTTTATCCAGCAATAGTGATATTTTATATCGACTGGTTCGGTATCATTCGGATCGGGAGCATCATAATCATTTAATTTAGGAAAATATATATTTTGAATATATAATAAATTTAAATGTTTAGTTAATTTCTTTTTTGTTAAGCGTACTACCATATACTTAACACCTATCAACTCCAAACCATATACATTTATTGACAAATTATTATTTTTCTCGAAAACACCAATTTTATTAAATTGTATTGTCTAAATTTAATACCTGACCTGAGGTTAAGATGCAGTAAGTTCAGGATGATTTATCGTGGGGTAAAGACCACTTACAACACTCCAATAAAAACATGCTTCATCGTTGACATTGGTTATATTTATACACGCTTTTTTATTTGCAATTTGCGTTGGCAAACCAATGTAGGATGATCCATTTCCGATTGAAAACTTATTAATATTAACTTCAAGTGATATCACCTGTTTTAATGCCCAACCAGAATCACGTTCTTGAAATTCTGATAATTTTGATAGAATGTAATCGACTACATGTTCAGTAAACCATTCAAGTAAATCTGTTGAAGAATCAATAGGCGCGTATTTAGTATGAAAATATCTAAAATTTACTACATCTTCATTATTAACTTTTTTAATAAATTCCGCACAAAAAGTTGTATTCACTTTAATTACTTTAATATTCGATAGAGTTTCTAATATTTTTTGATTGAAAATACTGAAAGCATCCGTTAAAAATGGTAAAATATCTTTATGTTTTAAATTTATAATAACCCCTGTACTAACATTATTTTTAAAAATCGAAACTAAATCTTCCCATTCTACGGAATTGGTTTTATTATTTTATTTCGAATAGATTACTTTTAAATGACTCAATTTTGATTGCCACGATCGAACTTGGTATGGTAACATATCATCTTTAATTTCATTACAGCATAAATCAATAGCAATTTGTACATGCTTTCTCCACTCCTCCCAGTCCCCAATATAAAGCGGATATTTTTCATTGAATTTTAAAATTAATTTATTGATATCCTCTACAAGTTTCTCTGACATTTTCTTATAACTCACTATTTATTATTTTAAAAAGGATTGCTGGCTTGCCTTTTCCCGTATTCTTCTGACCAGTGTGAACCAGTGAATACTTTCCGTTTCCCAACTCAATTAGATGATTTTTTAATGTTGATATTGATCTTTGTGGCAAAAAAACGTTTTCATCCTTCAATTCCAACAAGATGGACTCTCCAAATTTCGTATCAGCAAGCCGTGCGTCATAAATTTTCTGTGGAATATTCAGAGGTAAGCTGCACAGGCTAACAATCGGTTTGTTTTCACCTTCTAAAAGAAGGGTTTTATTAATTTCATTCAAATCCATTTTCTATAATAATTAGCATACATTATAATCTATTATAAATATAAAAAAAATTACTTACAATTTACTTTGTTTTCACTACTCCACAACAAACTTTATTCTGTTACAACTGATTGGGATTGTATACCGCTTTTATAGAGTGAAATACGAGGGTGACTCAAAGATTTCTTTTTGAAGAAATAAGAGGGGATATTACATATTTTTGACCTTGACCTTTAGACAGCGATGACGAAAGATCAGATAAAAGCGATGACGAGATATCAGACGACGTCGATGATTGGTGGGACGACTCTGACGACGACTTGTCCGCCTATTAGTGGTGGTTCTGAGAGTATACAGTATTTGATTTGTCCTGAAACCATTCCTGAGAGTCCATGGTCTCTGAGTTCTGTATCAATGAGTTCATTGACTTCTATGCCAATGAGAGAATGTAATGAATGTGGTAATATTTTTTGTTATTGTTTTATAAATAAAAAATAATTTAAAATATCAAAAAAACTTTATTTAAAAATAAATATCAATAAACTGTATAAAAAACTATAAAACTTTATTTAAATTAAAACCACGAAAAGTATCCAAAAATAAAACAATGAAAACTTTATTTAAATTAAAACCACGAAAAGTATCCAAAAATAAAACCAAAAATGTCAATAAAACTAAAATGTCAAAACTATTAACTACGGCCCCAACCACACATTGTCCATTTCTCCTCCATCCGCGATCAATACTTAAAAATAAAATGTCAAAACTAGAAACTACGGTCCCCACCACACATTGTCTATTTCTCCACCCAGCAGCAATCCATCCAATATCTCGAAATCATCCTCATGCAGGTCCATTTCTCGTAGAATTTGTAGATCTTCCTCGGTTTGCCCTAACGATAAATAGTATTCGTGAACTATTAATTTTAAGAGTTCCCCAATCCACACTCTACGAGAAGCGCACCGTACCCTATTAACTTTATGTCTAATAACTATATTACAAACACCCATTTTGAATTTGTCACTTTGAATTTTGTTTGAGAAATAAACATTGCATGCATTTTTGCCTGCTAATATTACTGTGCAAATCAAAAGGAAACCGATATGACTTCTGTTCTAGAAATGTTATTCTAGTAAATAAAGAAAAAAAAACTACATACAATTTATTTAAAACTATCGCTTAAAATTTTTTTTTCTACATTATTAATTTTGTAAGCCTCCATAAAAGTGGAGTCCCTCTTTTTGCTTGAAAATATTATCTTCTATCTTCTTCTTTAAGTCATCAAGTTCTTTCATATGTTCCTTGTTGATCAGTTCCATATTTTCATATTCTCCTGTAATAGAGGTTATATCTGCAATGTATTGAGTAACCCTTTGTAAATGTTTTGAATAGAAATCGAATCCATACTCAAGCCTTTGCTTCAGAGAAGTTAAATCTGTGAGTTGAGATTGATGAGGTTGAGATTGAGATTGTTGGGATTGAGGCTCCACATAAGGTTACCGCTCATTCACCTGATCTAAAAAATCTTCCATGTCAATTAAATCTATAATGGGCTACAAAAAAAAAAGAATCAAATATTGTCTACAAAGAAACAAAATGATATAGGTACTAGTAGAATGAAAAAAGTACTTACCAAAGTTTTTTCTTCTAATAAACTTTCTAGAGTAATGTCATCTATGGAATCAGATTTTTTCATCAATTTCTTCAATGACGGTATTTTTTTTTGTTTTTTCGCCGTCTGTACAACGTCATTTGAATGTACTATTACCCTCTTAGAACTCATTCTTAAGACTTCACAGTTTAAATTTCAAATATTGACTGGAGCAAAAACAACTTTGCTGCTTTGATTTTAATTAGTAGGGAAACGGAACTGATAAAAATTCCCGTTCTCGACAAAAATTAGTCTTATCAAGAATAGTAGGGAAACGAAACTGATACGAAAATTTCTGTACTCGTAATTAGTGAAATTAATCTTATCAAGAAGTTGTTATTTTTCACACATTTTTTTTTAGAATGGGAACCTAATAACCTAATTTCAAATATGAAGCAAAAACAAAAAAATTCTATTTCCTCGATAAGAAAATTTCTGTTCTCGTAATTAGTGAAATCTTATCACGAAGTTATTATTTTTCATACATTTTTTAGAATGGTAATTTCATAACCTAATTTCAAATATGAAGCAAAACAAAAAAAATTCGGGTATCGATAAACATAAATTAGCAGAATCTTATCAATTTTATTTTATTTTTCACATTAATTAGAACGGAAACCGATAAGAAACCGCTCTCGAATGTGAAAATAAGACTATATATATATATATATATATATATATATATATATATATATATATATATATATATATATATATATACCGGTAATCTTACGTACTGGCACCAAAAACTAAATCGACGTATACAAACCCGGAATTGTAGAGATATAAGAGGTGCTACCGGCACCGTATATATGTTTTGAATGTATATGCTGTCTGGCACCATATATATTATTTCAGAATACACTTTTCAATTTTATCTTGGACATACATATTCGCCTCGAACGCTTAAGGAGGTTGGGGCGTTAGACAAGAATAATGAAAAATCTGAAAAAATATTTTTTAACAAATTAATACGTATGACAAAATTTTCTATAAAAAAAACCTAAAGTCAAAAAGTTAAAAAACTTTTAATCCTACATATACATACATACAAACAGTACATTTTTATTCGAGCAAATAACCAATAACCCAGTTGTCAGAGAGTTTGACCTCGTCAAAATGTGATATCGATGAAACTTGGCAAAAATCTTTGCTGCTCTAAAGTGTATGCTAACTTTACAATTTCGAAAATAAAATCGTAAATTTGGTTTTTCCATTATATCTCGAAAAAAAAAAATTCGAAAAATTTTACTAAAAATTATATTATAAGTTATTTTTAAAAAGAATTTGTATTACTATAAAAAATTTTATTTTATATAAATCAATTTCTAAATTATTTTTAACTTAAAAAATAATTTCTGATTTATATAAACACTATTTTGTGTGAAAATTTTAAAACAAGTTTTACTAAACCCAGATAATGTTCATCATTTTAATTAAATTTAAATCAAAAGTGAAAGTATAGTAATGATAAATCTACAAGGATTTTTTTTTGTTATGCCTCTATTAATAGATATCTTCACTTTTATAAAAAGCAGTGAGAATTTTAGAAATTATAACGTCCGATCAAATTTTCTATGAGAAAACAAAAAAAAAATTAAAAATTAATGGATTCCTGAGAAAGCTTAGAGTCTCCTCTTTAAAATGCTTCCTTTTTTGTTTTTTTGCTTACAATTTACACAAAGATACTTTAGTTTTTCCAAACGTCTCGCCTGAATATTTGAATTCAACGGCTCGGCGCGCGTCGAGTTTTCGAATTTGCTTTCTTATTTTTAATAATTTTTTACAGTAATACAATTTTTTTTTAACTAACTTTAACTTTTTACCTTTAAATATAATTTTTAGTACAATATTCCGCTCTTTTGGTGCTATTAGTTTTTCGAAATTTTTATTTTTTTTCCAGATATAAGAAAAACCAAGTTTTCGATTTTATTTTCGAAATTGTGAAGTTAGAATATACTTTAGAGCAGCAAAGATTTTTTTATCGTTTTCTACACCCATTCAGGTACTTAAATGCCAAGTTTCATCGAGATCACATTTTGTGCGAGCTGTTGGTCAATATCCTTCTCTGGCAATGCATATTTTAATATTTGTTTTAATTTTATAATGAGACTTTTAATTAATAAAAAATACTATTAAACGTGTCTTTTTAATTAATAATTTATTAATTAATTAATTTTAATTTGAAGTCTTGTAATTTTTGCCAAAATCGCGTATCCTAAAAAATGCTCTAGGTTAGAATATACAGTATATCCACAAATGGATCGAAAAGTGGAAAAAAATATTATTTTAGTTTATTCTTTAGAAAAATCTCACTAAAGCCCATAAAATAAGATCAGAATATCCAAATATTAGAATACCTGTAAGGTGTGTTAAAAAGTAAAAATGTATCAACAGAAAACTGCCATTATTTATTATTATTCACAAAATGTTTAGGAATTGAAAAAATTGTATGCATCATTTAAAATAAAATATAAATATAAATTTTCAAATTAAAAATTAAATTTCAATTTTTAAAACATAAAAATTAGTCTTATTGACAAACAAGATTGGCATATCCAAATTTTAGTTCATTTGTAAAAACACAAATGTACTAAGAAATTAATTGAATGAGAAAAATTATCGAAATTATTTATTAATTGACACAAATTGCACAATTGTTAATATTTTAAAATGAGCCACATTGTTTAAACAAAATTGCACTATTTAATAAGTGAACAATTTTTATATTATTTCATTTTGTTATTGCTTTCTTTGCAAAAAAATAAAATTTTAGAGATTCCGTAGATATTGATATAAGTAAAGGTTCCATTCGAGGGTTTTTGATGTAAAAATTTGTAGTTTGGACAACAACTTACTTATATAAACATTTTGAGTAAAATACTAAATAATCTTAGTAACTTTTTAATATTCTTACACATTTTCTTAATTTTCTACATGTAACTTAAAATTGTGATATACGAATCTTATTTTTTTTGACAAACATGATTTTTTTATAACGAATAACTTTCTCGTAAAATTAAGATTTTTTTTAGTGGTTCTTGATAAAAGTGGGGTTTTTAATGCCCAAATGTTATTATCGATATAATTTTTAATTAAAGAGCTTGCACCGCAATCCGTTAAAATACCTACCAAGTTTTTGTAAAGATTTTTCAACAATTTTTTAGTTTTACACGGAATTCACAAAACGCTTCTAAATGGTGCCTGAACGTTCCTTCCTGCGTGGTGCCGCAAAGTGTATATAATATAATAACTTGAAATATATATCCTTTTGGCACCATATATTATTTCAATTTTATTTTGAAAAGAAGTATTCGCCTCGGAGGTTGAGTCGTTAGACAAAAATTGTTTTTTATTAATTTTCCAATTTTTTAAAAACTTAATTTTACTTTAAAGTGCTTCTAATTTTTTAAAATTATTACCTAATTTTTATACATAAATTTATAAATTGCGGATATTTACATAAATTTAATTTTTTTATTACTAAGTTAGGACAAAAAATTCAAAAGATTCAATGGATCTAAATAAGTAAATAATTATAATCAATGGAGTGGCGAACAAAAAACTAAAACTGTTATTAATTAACCAACTAGTTGACATTTAGAATTATTATTTGTTTTTTAATATTACAATATTTTTGATTTGTGAAGTTTTGAATATGTAAAAACTTACCTTGAATAATATTTATATATTAATAATAAGGATTTAAAACTCTTATTAAAAATGGCAAAAGGTCTTAGATATTATATTTTTTAATAAATATAAAAAAAATAATCGGTTTGGTTGTTATTAAAATAATTGATTATTTATGGATACCGTTATTATAATTTAAAATTAAAATCTAATTTTAATTATCTAAATGTAAAAATGTGAAGTGTAAATGTAAAAATGTAAAGTGTAAAATGTAAGTGTAAATGTAAAAATTACTCTTGAGAAATGAATTGGCGTTCTATCGAAATTTTGTAAAAACACAAACTAAGAAATTCTACATCTGAATCGTTTGATTTTCTTCTCCTTTTTAATAAATTAAAAGTTTTTACAAACCAATATTAAGACCACGTCAACTAATTCGACATTCATGGCAAACCTTATTTTTTTAAACAAGTATGGAATAAAGAGTATCTCTAATGAAAGAATGAAGTACGTATAAAATACATAAGAGACAAATGTTTCAGAATTTTCTTTCAATCTCAAGAACGAGAATGTTTCTTTTCTGTTATTATAAGTGGTTTCAGAATAACTACATTCAGTAGTGGCCGTGGAGAAAATTTTTTAGTGATTCTTGATAATTCCCAAATATTATAAATAAAATAAAATAATTTATGAAAAATTATAATTCTACCTATTAAAGCATGAATCGCAATCCAAAAGCAAGATTTACCTCTTAAGCTTACACCGCAAATATCAAGTTGTTTATTTTTACATCGCATTCACAAAACACGACTAAAAGGTGCTTGAACGTACTTTCGTTCATGGTGCCACAACGCTTCGATCGCGTCCTGGTGCTTGTACGTAGCGTATGCTATAGACGAGTCGGGGTGACCCCTGGAGAGTATACGGATTAACTAAAATTGGGTTTTTACATATAAATGGTCCAAGTGGCACCTTCCTGAAAATTGCTGTGGGGCATCCTGGGGTGCTCAAGATACCAAAAATGACTTAAAACGTTGTGGCACCAAAAATTGGTGCCACAACGTTTTATATGGTGCCACAACGTCTATATAAGGTCGTTTTTGGTGCCGGAACGTAGGGTTACATATATATATATATATATATATATATATATATATATATATATATATATATAGATTTAATAACAGCGCAAAAGTAATTTGCGATCTCGCAGAGTCCAAGATGAGAATTGCACTAGTTGACATCCAGGGTTTCGTCGTTAACGCAAACTTTTATCCAAAAGAGTTAGCCATTCTCATTGGCAATCAATTGTCAACTTTTTTATTTAAATCTTCGGTACCTTATGCAGATCGTGACAGAAGAACGATCGAATTCTTACAAACCCACCATCATGGAATCCCATTCGAGTCTGGGGACATTGATTACAGTGAACTAAATGCCATTTTGACGAAGTACCTACTTTACTCGAGTGACATTATATATGCAAGAGGTGAGCAGAAAATTACTTTTTTAAAAGCCATTTGTGAGGAACTACAAATATTTCCAAATATATATGATGTAGCCAAATATGATGATACACCAATGCATACTGGAATTTTTCAACCTCACAGCCAGGGGAAGTTTATGTGTGCTGTTCAAAATGTTAAAGATCTACAATATTGGCTTTTAAATGTTGTTTTACCAAAATAAATATTTTTTTTTAATTTTGATTTTTATTAAAACCTGTCACTATGTTAAAAAATAAAACCATTGTGGTTAAAGGGTCGGTGAAAAAAAAATGTGGTCGATGGTCGGTCAAAGATGATGTAGCCAAATATGACGATACTCCAATGCATACTGGAATTTTTAAACCTGCCATTCCACAGTGCTGTCGTCACAGTTTATGTATGCTGTTCAAAATGTTAAAGATCTACAATATTGGCTTTTAGAAGTTGTTTTACCAAAATAAATATTTTTTTTTTAATTTTGATTTTTATTAAAACCTGTCACTATGTTAAAAATAAAACCATTGTGGTCAAAGGGCCGGTGAAAAAAAATTGTGGTCGATGACCGGTCAAACCCATTGTGTTCAAAGATTGTGAAAAAAAAGTTATGGTGACCGAGTCATTGACCACCGCCATCTTGGAGCGAGGTGACCGCCGGGGGACCCGTCACCGCTACCACTGACGTCACCGGCGCTGACCGGGACCACTGACCGCTACCACTGACGTCACCGGCACTGACCGCTACCACTGACGTCACCGGGACCACCGCTACCACTGACGTCACCGGAAACGGCCGCCATCTTTGAGTCGTTTTGGCATAGTTTACCTACTGTTACTATAACACATTTCATATCTTTAAGTTCAACTCCGCAGAATTCAGCGTCAACAGGTTTACTGAATTTTGTGAGTTTAACATTGCTAATTTCTATATTTTCTTTCGCATATATAGCTACACCTCCATGATTTTTCCTAGATTCACGACAAAACGCTGATATCAAATTATAGTTGGGCAGTTTTAGAGCCTTTAAACTTTTATTATCTAACCAATGTTCAGATACACATAATATGCTAAAAGGATTTTCAGTTAGAAAAATATTTAATACATCAATCTTATTGGGTAAAATTTGAACATTTAAGCAAAACACTGAACATTCGTATGAGTTAGACGGCAGCACATCTAAAAATTCGTATGATTATTTAAATTTGTTGAAATTTGGAATTACACAAATATCAGAACTAACAAAATTTATTAAATTATTTATCGGTTGATTGTGTCGACATTTCTCGGACGAAAAAAAAAGTTGTTTAAAACTACTTTACTCGGCCAAATATCAATATTAAGGATACTGGCTGTTTCCTCTTCAGGTACAGAAATTTTATATGACGCATATGTACTAGGCCAATGAGTGTTTAGTCTTTTAATCTGTACGTGCGGAGCAAACGATTTTAGATATATCAAAAGCTCATTGTCATTTGTATTAGGATCTACATTCGTAGCATGATAGTATCTTGTCGGTAGTTGGATGAGGCAGCCTTGAAAGGGCAGTTCGCCGGTTTATCTCTGTTTCCGATTAAAATATTCCTTTTGATGTCAACTGGCTGCTTAGGTTTGTTCGCAGGTTTATCCAGATCGATAATATTTTGACATAGATTAAGAGACTGTGCATGTAAAAGAGCTGCTGAAAACGTATTCTTTGATATCTGACCAGTAGATATCCTGGAGTGAAGAAGTCCTATCGCTGGAGTTAACTGAGCTGATTGTTGGATGGTTGACTACTTTCGATTGACAGGGTAAATTTAATTGCGGGACTTGCTGTCTATATTGATTTAATAGAGAGAGTTGTTCATTTAAAGATAAGATAAGAATTTCTTGATTTTTGATGGCAGTATCTTGAGCCCTGATAGCGATATCTTTGGTCTTAATGGCCTTCTCTTGAGTTTTAATAGTGACGTCCTTTTGCTTTATTAACTCCTCCAAATATTTTATGGTAATTTTATCCACATTCACCTGATCATTAGTAACCTGAAGACTATCTATGGCGTTTGATCTTTCAGCCACATTAAGAAATGATGATGTTGCTTCAGGTGAAGTATCCATCCGTTTCTCATTGCCATCATCAGAGCATATTACAGATCCATCCTTTAAGAATTTTGTAGTTTTAATATCTTTTAAGCAACTGTTGTGAGAGATCACATCTGACATCTGACACAATTTTCTAATGATTGCGAAATATGTTTTATTCCGTCGTCGAGCATGATAGCGGATTATTAATGAGCAGGTCTTTATTCAGATAATTTTAACTAGAACTTTGCCGTGGTGGAATGGACAGCAGTTTTTATCACGTTATCGGTATAATTAAGGTTTTCTACTTACAGTTTGAGAACAGAAATAGGTAAATAAACTATGTAAATCCAACAAATTAAAGGTGCACAGCAATACCCCCACTTGTATGGATGCACTGGTCACTATCCTGGAAGATTCATGTGTAATAACTAATTTATTTAGAATAAAAACAACGATTTGCAAGTAATATAACGCAGCTATTTTCACGTGTCTATATCTCAACAGTGGCGCCGGGTTTGACAGGTGTACTTTTTTTTAAAATTAATAACGTTGTATTATATGGCATTTTTTAACTTTGTGCGTAGAAAAACCGATCTGAAAATAAAATTTTCGCAATTATCTTGTTTAGCCGTTATTGTGACTAGATAAATAATCATTGTGGTTACTGCCGAGCTTATAAAAAAAGGAATATCCTGAGAAATTTTTGCAAAACACCATGAACGACCGTAAGTATATCCTAGCTTTCTTTTAAATTGTTTACAAGATTTAGTGTATTTTTTTTAGAAATTAAAGCAAGAGCAGTACAGAGGGTGAGGAGCTTGTTGGCGCCAAATGAACGCGTGAAGTGTTTTTTATATGTATTCAATCAAACTTTTATTGCTTTTTCAAAAATATATAACGATAGTCATTATTTTCTAGAATCTTCCGTGTATTTTTGTGGAGGGCGTGGGGGGGTAACGCTCCCCAAGGATTAATAAACGTAGGGACCGTGGGGCCCTACCAAATATTTTACTCCTCGTTTGAGGAATTTGTAGAAATTTGGCTGTTGAGGAGGTATGTGTTTTGATTTCAATCAGATTTTACATTGATATTTTTTCTTTTTTCAGTCTACTACCACCTACGCCACCGCCCACGCCCTAATACCTATAAGGTATGCAGCTATTTGAACTTTTTTTATTTTTATTTATATCTTTGTTTTTTGTAGATTAATAAATTTTTATTTTATATTGGTTTTTGTAATCCTTTTATCACAGTAGTCAATTTAAACTAAGAAAAATATAGTAATGTAAAATCTAATTGAAAGCAAAAATCCTTACAGCGTGCTTTTAATGATTATATTTGCCTGAACAAGATTAAACGATATACAGGTTGGTGTAAAAAACATGAAAAATACTGTCACGACCCTAGTGGTTGTGAGAATTACTACCTTATAATTATTTGCTACCTTTCTTTATGAAATAAAACCAGGTTAAACAGTAAACAAGTTTATTAATAACTATAAAAAATATACCATAGGCTATACATATCTCTTCGTTGGGCACGTCACGCTGACTTTGAGATAGGGCTGTACGATTTTGCACACACTATGACCCCTAGACAAGAGTCTACTACGACTCCAGGACAAGAGTCTACTAAGACTCCAAGACAAGACTCTACTACGACTCCTAGACCAGAGTAACTTTACTGTTAAATCTGATAAAATGATATTTATATCTCGCGAATTGGGTCTGACGTGACCAGCTCAATGTTATGTTATTAAAAATATTATTATTGTTTATTGAAATAGCTGGTTTGATTATCTAATTTACTTAATCTATATTTAAACACAAAATGCAAACTCGATGTACTGAGTGTTCTTTGTTTAGCGTGACAATACTTACATATAGCTACTACAGCAAAAAGTTGTGTGATGTAAAAACTACTACAGGGGCAGCAAAGAAAGTGGCAGTTGTGGGACACCAAAAGTTGTGGGTGACAAAAAGCGGCAGTAGACTGCAAATAAAAATAATAAGTTAGGTTCGAAAAAATTAAAAGTAAAAATAACAGCGGTACGAAAAAGAGGCTCGAAAACTTGTAAAATTAAAGTAAAAATAATACTTACATAAAATTCCAGAAAAACTACTACAGGGGGCAGCAAAAGTATCCGGTTCACACACACACCATGAACACAAACAAATCAACAAGATATTTGGAGCGATACGTGCATGGAATAAATTACTCTTCGGGTTTTGTGAATTATGAACAACTGAATACTATATTGACATCTGACCTATTGTATACTGCAGACTTCATATACGTTAGAGGGGCCCAGAAGAGTGAATTCCTCCTGAAAAAGTGCCATGCTTTAGGCGTTTTCCTTATGATTATCGATGTTTGCAAGTTTGATGGGTCTCCGTGTTCAACAGAAAAATTTCCACTTACCACAACCTCGTGCATGAATAATGGCAATGAAGGCTTTAGCTGTGCCCAGAAAAATGTGAAACATCTACATGATTGGTTTATAAATAATATATTGCCTTTGTAATTTTTTCTCTGTAATAAATATATATGAAAAAATATGGTTTCTATTCAAACACCTTGTATGTGTATTAATCGTTTATTTCCAAATTACAAGAAGAACGTATTTTTCTGTGTACAATTTTTATGACAATTTTTAATATTAAAACAATCACTGATATTAATATTAAACATAACAAAATAAATAGTTTATATATACTATCATCATCCGTGTTATTATTGGCGTAACCACGTCCAACATCGCTTAGATCAACTTCTTGTAAAGGACGGGTTGTCGTGAATGACTGCCAATTTTCGAAATCTCCTTCGCTGCCATCCTCAAATATAAGCTTCAACTTATATTTAAATGACTGGTCTTTTGGAACATCAATCGAAAATACAGATAATTGATTTTGATTAACTTCACTACGTTTCAGTATCTTCCAATCTGATTGATTACATTCATGTTTTTCTAAACATATCTTGATATGCTGTACACCATATGGAACGTTGGTATATAAAATATTATTCAACACAGCGACCAGTATCACATAGTTTGCCCAGGCCATATTCGTCTCGGTGGATATTGTGATTTTGGAACTCGTTGAGGATTTTCAAAAACTTTATCCCACAAGCTTAAATTCGTCAAGTCTTTTAAAACTTTTTTCTTTTCCTGATCAATATCTTTATTTAGTTTCTTCCCCCTAAATTCTAGACAACTGCTCGCTTCTGAAGACATCCCAATACTAAGCAAGTAAGATTGTAGCTGGTAAAGGTCGCTTGCAAGTATGAAGTTCGTCACTCTTCTGTCACTGTCAATTTTATACCGCTTTTTAAATCAGCTCTGCGTCGACCCTTCTGCCCCACCGTGTCTGATTTTGACTAGAATAACAAGCATTTCTTTGCGTACCAACCAAATATTTTCATGATAATGGTTCTAACCACAAAGGCCTTATATATTTCAAGCGTTGTTATCTATCGTTTTTAACGATTTTGAGTTTTTATCTACAAAGACTACAACCTAGTCAATGTGAATAGTATAAGTCAGATTGACCGAGTGGTTTAAGGAGCAGGTTGCAATCCTCGCGCCATCTTGCGGTTGTGGACCTTATCGAAGTTTGAGTCCAGTAGATTTTTTGATTATGTATACCCCACTCCCCATAAGGTCCTTTTGCCCCACCCCACCAGCAGCCGCTCGCCGCGTCGCACGACAGGGCCCACCGTCTGGCTGCCCCACACGTCGGATTAACGACGCCAACTACGTATCACCCGTCGTTGCGAGGACCCCTCGCACAATGCCCCATAAGGTCCTTATGCACCACGCCGCCGACCTCGCCATCTATCGTCGCGCTTCCAGCGATGGTCGTTAGGTGGAGTAGAACCCACGGTTCCGCTATCTATCGTCGCGCGACCCCACCATCAGCGCCCCGCCATCTATCGTCGCGCTGCCAGCGTGGAACCCGCTACGGATAAAAAATGGCGGCCCAGCATAACCCGCGACGCCACGCTGGAAATGTGTCACTCCATTGTCTAAAAAAATTGTTACCCATCACGCCGCCAGCAGGCCCCACGCTATCACGCTGCCAGCCGCGCCGCCCCACTGGAAAAACGCTCCACAGTGGCCCATTGTCTACTGATGAATTGTTCCATTTTCTTCGTTTTCATTAATTTCTTGCTCTTTCGTTCCAATAATCACCTCGTTTTGTTTACCGTTGGTGGTTATATTTTATAAGATCTTGCTGTGAAAATATTGTTTCAGGAACTTTTGTTCGATCTGGTTTACCTGTATCTAAATTATAGATACCTGTTGCTTGAAACCCATTTATAATGTTCTGTTTAGGCATTTCCAAAAATTCCTTGTCAAGAAGATGCGTAAATTCAGTTTTAGGAATTTTTCTTCTTGGGTTGAGCCTTTGCCATTTACAAAGATTTTTATCCCATGTCGCTTTCATGCTCTTAACATCGAGTGGCTGAAGCAGATGGGTTGTATGTGGTGGTTGGTAATTTTAAAATACATATATTATTATCAAGGGCTTCTTGGATCACATCATACGAAATATGGGTTGTATGTCCATCTACAATTAAAAGGATCGGACGTTCCTTTGGTACGTGAGGTCAAAAACATTTTCTAAACCAATTCGCAAATAATATGGTCGTCACCCAATCATCCATCCCTTATCCGAAGCGGCTATAGTAATTCTATCTAGTGGTTCAGGTTTTTCAGGTAACATCGACTCGATAACATTTTTTCCCTTGAAAATAGTTAACAAAGGCAATTTCTGGCCTGATGCTGAACAACATACTAACACTGTGGTATTTTCTCTGCCGCATGTAGATATAGTCCTTGTAGCTTTTGTACCCACTGCCCCAAGAACTTTTGTTTTTGAAGGGTCACTGGAGAAGGATGTTTCGTCGCAGTTGAATATTTGTTCAGGTCGATTCTGTAACTTTAAGTTTAAAATTGTTTCTTCTAGAAACCATACATTGTCCAAGGGTTTTCTTGCCTTTTTCTAGCCACCTCTACTCCTTGAGCTTTTTTGAGAGATAGCTTATTTCTTTCACAAAAATTTAAGAACCATTGTTCTCCGGGCCGATTATTTTTGAATTTTGTAATATTTAAATTTCTATTCTTCACATATAACTTCACTAAGTCCAACGTCTCTTGGCGTGAAAGCCCATATCCCCACTTTTGCATTGTATTTAATGTAGAAACTAGTTGATCTTCCGCTTCTTTAGTTAAAGCATTTTTTCCTCCTCCTTGTCCTTCTTTAACCAAAATACCAGTTCCTCTTGTACCTTTAATATAATGTCGTAAGGTTGACTTGGGAATGTTATAAAATTTTGCTGCGGCGTACATGGATTTATTACTATTTTCAACGTCCTCGGCAGCATGAATAAGAGCTTCTCGGAAATATCTGCCCTTTTTTGGGTACGACGCTGGTAATTACGCACCATTATAGGCTAGTCCATACTCATACGAATATTCGCAATTTTTTTGCGATTCGCAAATCGTAAAAAACCACCGCATGTACGTGCATACACATACGGCAAAAAAGTTGCCATGAATTAAATGATGACATATGTCATTTTTCGAATTTGAATGTTTAGGTTAGATATCTAATTTTTTTCGTTTTTCAGTTTGTTTTCGTTATTCTATTTCTAAACAAAAATGGATTCGGAAGAGCAGGTAATTATTTTATTGAATTAGTGAAAAGTTGAGTAACAATGCCAATAAGTATATTGTCGATAATTTAATAATATTGAATACTGGCATATTTCACTCTATTGAGGGACAATGTTAAGGAGTCAAGGGAATACTACGACTGCTCCGAAGTTAGCTACGACAGTTGACATATGACATATTTCAGACGTCAGATTGTTGGCAACCATGTTGACAGATGACATGTTGGCAAACCTGACGACAGGGCTTGAAGTTAGCTACGAGTTGACAGTTGGCAACCCTGTTGACAGATGACAGATTGTTGGCAACCCTGTTGTCAGGCTGGCAAACCTGTTGACAGATTGTTGGCAACCCTGTTGATGGATGACAGATTGTTGGCAGATGACAGATCAATATTGTCTAGGTCCTATGTGCAGAACCCTCTGTGTGCCGAGCCCCGAAGCCCGTTGACAGGTCCTCAGAAAAGGTAGGAAAGGGATTTTTGTAATAGAACCTTTAAACAATATTTTTACTTTCGCGCTTTCGTGACGTGTGCTCTTTTTATTTATTTATTTGTTTGGGACA
Source organism: Crepidodera aurea (assembly GCA_949320105.2). Lineage (NCBI taxonomy): Eukaryota > Metazoa > Arthropoda > Insecta > Coleoptera > Chrysomelidae > Crepidodera > Crepidodera aurea. Next base: position 9,653,976 of record OX439472.1, on the reverse strand, counting down.
CAAACAGGACAAACCCAGACCAGTGTCCACTAAAATATAGAAAAAATGATTAATTAACAAAAAGTTTAAAAATTAAAAACTATGCTACAAATTAAATGCAAGGTATTTGGTTTTTTTCGTACCAACCGAGAATGGTACGGGGCATTATCTAAAACTACTACGCTATTTTCATTTAGTTTTGGTAGTAACTCTCAAACCATTTTTCAAAAAGAGTACTTTATATGTCCTGGTGGTAGTCCAAATTACTATCCCGTACATCCTTTGCAGACAGCAAGAGAGCTCCTTCTACCCAATCTGATTCTCCACCACAATGTAAGATACATATTCTTTTTCCTCGAGATGGAGGAGTGTCTACATTACATTTTAAATTTCCATCAGTCCAACATTTTTTTATGATGTCGTGAGTGTTGAACCAGGTTTCATCTAAAAAATGAATGTTTCTGTCCTCTCGTCGATACTTTGTAATTAAATCGAGATATTCTATTCTCCATTTAACTAAACGGCTGGATTCCATAATTGTTTGTCTTTTATTAATGGTTTTAAATTTAAAGCCATAATGTCGTTTTATGGCAGTCTTCTATTAACGCTTTTTGTTTTAGACGTAAAAATAACGTATTCAAAGTAGGCAAATTATTTACAGAGAACATTTCATAAATTTTTTCCCTAATCTGTTCTAAAAGACAAGGTGAAATGGAACGAGATGAACCAGTATCTTTTCGCACCTTTCTAGGTGGTGCCCCTTCCTGTAAAATTTTGTATACAGTTGACTGTGGTACTTTTGTCAAAAAAACAGTCTCTTTTAGGGCTTCGGAGGAAGACAATTCATTTTTTAGACCTGTAAATAAGACTCAGTGTTAAAATCCAATATATTTAGAAAATTGGCATTTTTATAGATTTTGACGTGTTCCCCGGCTTTTTTTTTCCTGGATACATATGGGAATAATTCTTATAATTACTCACCAGAATAAACGTTTAGAACTATTTCCTTGGCATCACTAGAAAGATGACAACGCTTCTTATTGTATGTTTGTCCAAATTTATTTCGAAAGAACACTGTTAAACATTAACTAACTCGCACATTTTCACTACGTATTTTAACTATATAGTACCGAAACTTCGACCAAACCGCATAAACTTTGAAGCTAAACTAAAGTGAGGTACATTCCACACCAATACTACCTTGCCACGCGCATGGAGATGGGAGTGCTTATTATATTAGTTGGGTATATCGTGAATACTACCCAAACAGAAAACATAAATTTTTAAAGTCCATTTGGGAGCACCGTCTCTGTTCCGGCTAATACACAACCTCCTTCATGTCCAAAGCGAGACGATTTTCTACTATAAATTGCAACGCACTATACTTAGGTAACTATAATAAGCAATAAAAGTGAACAATTATAAGTTTTAAAGTGTGACTTGTACTGATGTCGTAGGGTAAATGATGTAAAGTAAACTCTCGATAATAACAATAATAATTATAATTTGGGGGATTAACCCATAATAACGAATACAATACTTATGATAGGTATGAATCAATCTTAAGTTATATCTCAACTAATGTCTACAATAATTCGGTATATATGTACATGCATTGACCTCTAGTCAAGAGTCATCTACAGGTCATCCACGTAAGATCAAGGCTCGACCTTGTAGTACAAGTCGATGTCTTGATAACAAATACAATAGCAATAACCCGACAGTAACTTAAACAATAAACAATATACACTATACGGAATTTGATAAGAGTACTGGGATCATGTCAATAGGCAATCATCGAATTAAAGGAACACCAGGTCTTTAAGAGCTCATATTTTACCATACTCCTGGAAAATATACTCGAAAAGATATAGATAATTATAAAACTATTTTGGAATTAACAAATGTACATCGAAACACTGTCGGACATCTAAAAGGTACTAAGAGAACAAAGTATCTGGACATAATTAGACCAATGTTTCGAACCAGCACTAGTGGAAGTGGTGATGGTGGTGGTATGTCATTCAATAACACTCCAATAGAGTACGTATATTGGGATGATCACCATGAATTAATTGTAAGATTGCAGCTGCTCACCGCGTCAAAAAACGCCGGAAATACCTCTCACGATAACGAAATAATGTCAATCATCGAAGAATTACGGGAGGCTGACATTATATACTAATAGGTCAATTAAAAATTACTTCATTTTCATTATGAGTCTCGATAAGTTCGGTCGGCGATAGTAGATTAACAAGACCGATTCCAGAGCACGAGAGTGGGGGAAATATGTCAATGTCAAATCAACTTTCAAAGTGTCTAGGTTAAACCACTTTCACAATGACCATATGTTATTTTTTTAATGAAGAGGTTAACCTTCTACTCAATATCGTTCTAAAAACATTCCAGATGTCTTTTAAAAGAATCTAGCACAGGTTTCATTGTCAAGTCTGGTAATAGTAATTACACATATACCATAATGTCATCTGACGAGACCGATATCGCAGACGCTGTTAAAGTTACCTTCAAAGTCCAAACCGCTTTCGCAGTGTTTATCAAGTACATGTAAAACAATTTAAAAAACGTATAATCAGTAAAGAAGAAACGTCTTATTTTTCATTGATTTAAAATTTTGTTCTTAGTAAGTACATTTACAATTTTATACCGTAACAAAGAAAGACCAGGACTCCAGTCTAGATTAAACAACTTATTTTTAAAAGTAGAAAGTTTGAATTTGTTTTTAAAGTCCAGACTAGGTTACATAAGAACGATATTGCAATGAAGGTTAAACAACAAAGCACATCGATCGAAAAAACACTTTTACTCATGAGCTTATATAAGAATGAAATTGCATGTTTAACAATATTAATTGAACAACTTATCGAGAAATCCAGAATAAAACCGACATCGAAAGTTGAATACAAGATTAAATTAAACCGACGATAATTGATGAGGAAAAAGCACTTTTATTCTTAATCAGACGAGTTTACATAAGAATGTAAAGTTTAAAAAGTTTATCAATATTAACAATACTAATTGAACCACTTGTCGAGAAATCTAGAATAAAATTGAGCTTAATTACACAAGAACTTTTGCAATTTAGTGGCTTCTTAACAATGCGCTCTGTAATTAATATCGTAATACCGAAACATTAACCATATTAGGACTTGCACTTTTAGGACTCCAGATTAAACAACTTATTTTTAAAAGTAGAAAGTTTGAATTTGTTTTTAAAGTCCAGGCGAGGTTACATAAGAATGATATTGCAGTCAAGGTTAAAACAAGTTAACGAGGTTAAACAACGAGATCAACAAAACACATCGGAGACAAGTTAAAACAAGTTTAGACAAGTTTAACTTTAAGTAATGATAAAGAAAAAAACACTTTTTATTCTTAATTATTTATTTTTATAATGTTTGAATTACATACATAACATTTTGATTGCGACGTTGGAGGTCCATCTATATGATCTTCCCACTCAGATCTGTTATAGTGAACAAAACATGGAAGTTTTATTTGTAATTCATAATGTTGCTGATATTCCTTCGGTAGTTTATGCCATGCATATAATAATTCAATTGGTCGAACTGTTTGTATTATAAATTTTAACGGAAACTCTTTTAGTTCTTCTTCACTAAACTCGTTCAATCTGCGTTCGGGATAGAAACACATTTCTTGATTCATTGTGAATGTTTGCTAATTCTCTCTTTTGTATGCGTTTTATATATCTTTTTAAAAATTGTTACTCAACTTTTATTATCACGTTATGAGATTTTGAATATATTATTTTACAACGAAATACATTTACCTTTGTCATTTCACAAGTTTAAATAGATTCATGGTCAACGACAATAATTTGAAAGTTGTTTTTAAAGGTTAAATCCCACTACTACTACAATGTGAAAGAATATAAATTTCAGAGTCTCGAGACTTTGATCACTTGTTCTAAACTTGTGTCATTGTTATAGACTTTTTTGTGTACCAGTTATAAAATAAAATAAAATGAGTGATTTAACATCAGAAATAATCGATTTGATGGAGCACTTCCAAAAAAAACAGTTTGATTTTGAACACGAGTCAGTGTATGGAGCGGTTAAGATGTTTAGACCGTATACAGAAAAAGAATGTATGGAGAATGCAGCTCAATACAGAAAGGGAGTTCAAGCATGCAGAGATTTTCTGGAATCTAACGGTATGATGTGTTTAGTATGTCTTACTAATATATTGAAGCAGTTAAATATTGGAATGATCCGAAACAAATTCCTTCCCGATTATTTACGTGAATACGAAGAAGGAGAAGAAGAAGAAGAAAAATATGAAAAAAATGAAAGTTTACAATACCAATATTAATGTAATAGGTTGTTGTCAAGAAATAAAACATTTTAAAAGAGTATGTTGTTTATTCATTCATTAAAAACTTATTATATAAATAATATACATTTGTTAAAGCACAAATACAATTATTATTTTTATGATAAAAACAAGTAGGTTCCATAGGTTGGATTGTTGGATTATCATTAAACTCATACACTGGTACAGATGAAAATTTCTTGATATAATTTGCTTTTTCCAAACCCTTCACGTAAACTGTATCGACATCGGTAAGTAATTGTTTAAACATATCACCAAATTGGTGAAGAGGTGTAAATCCAGTATTCCAATCAATACAATGATGATGTTGCATTAACCAGTTTGCTTGCTTATGTAAATCTGGTGGCAACATTCGAATTGGAAATGGTGGTTTAAATATATAGTGACAACATTGTTTTCCATTATATGCAGCAAATTCTTTAACCACAAATTTATTATTTTCGATTTTGAAACCTTGAATATCTACTATTAATCTCATAGTTGTAACTTGTAGAATTGTTGCATCATCTGTCGATATTGTTCATAATGGTAAATAGCTACTCTAAGTTGAGCTAAATCTTCAAGATATTTTGTTAACCGTTGTAGATACATAACTAAATAAATTAATAGATGTGGACCGATATATACTAAACCAAGGACATGCGCATTACAATTGCCTTACAATTTTTGTCAGGGGATTATATAAAAATTCCTTTTCATGTAGAATTAAACAATAGGCTGAGACATTATTACCTACAGTTTTATTCGTTTCAAATTCAATTCTCACAACAACAGATCCACTTTGAACAATTTCTTTTTGGCGAGAACAATCTACGTGAACAACGGGTCCTTTCATTTTAAATTCTTCTGGTGAAAATATAGGTTGGTTAGTCTGAATGTTGTAATATGATTCTTGAAAATTGGCAAACATTTCATACAACGTTGCAAAACGATTAGTGTCAAAGTCTAAGTTTAAATCATGATAAGGATAGCGTTCAGAATTGAGAAACACACGTATATTCGTTAAATTACAATGATCAAATTGACTCATGTCTTTTAATATTTCTCCTTTACGACCATTTTGAAGGGCCACTATGATATGTCTAGGACTTTCCAATTTAGTTGAAGTTTTGACAGGCGAAGTGTGACGTGTTGAATTATTTAAAGTAGGAAATTCAATCAATTCCCAACTGCGAAATTTGATAGGTAGATTCACATTACTACTTATAATTTTATTTAAACGAAGTTGTTCTGAAATACTAGGTGTAATATGGGGAACATTCCAATATAATTTAAGAATTTGAATTTTTGGTTTTTCAGTTTGATCTGTAGCGATAACAGCATCGATATCATCTTTATCACGAATTAAAACTAATTCTTGTCTCATATTAAGGATAATTTTTTGAAAATCTTCAAATAATCCAGACCATACTTTTAAAGGTATACAAACATTAAAGTTTCCAGATGCATCGATTTGAACTTTACCATCCTTTGGAAACCACCCTCCATTTTGCAATGATTTACTTTCAAATTTTCGTTGAGTGATAAATAATTTTTCAGTGTAGAAACTAAACCCAAATTTCTAACAGAATCTACCACAACACCATTTAATTCATATCTTAGTTCCCTAAATAGATAAGCAATACCATTATTAATAAAATGAAATTTTGTAGGTACTTTGTTAGCATCGGTTAAGAGTTTACCCTCTAAATAAATATGACTATTACATGGTAGAGTATATGCATCTAGGTCTTGAATAGGAATTCTTATTTCATCATTATAGTTTTATCACTAAAGGGTTGACCTAAGACATTTAACCGTTCCATAGCACTTGAAAACCAAGAGATTGTAAAAATTTACGGTTTGCTGGTGTTAACAGATCAGCGACTGTTGAATTACTGTTCTGTTGTTTGTGATGTTGTCTTTTATAAGATCTATATGGATGGTTGAAGCGAGTAAACAATAAAACCATTATTCTATTTTCCGGAGATGTAGTCGAACTGTAATAGTTTCTTTACGAAAATTTATTAAAGTTCCTACCTGATTTAGGATTCTAACAGTGATGTTGTTGATAGTTTTAATGCTTACTGGGTAATAGAGTATTGTCTGTGGTTGTTCCACTATTTTATACCCATTTGGAACTTGAGGAAAAAATTGGTGAATAATATGAACTGGATTCCCATTTAAAAAAGAACCAACTGCAATATTACAGTCAATACAGATTGTATTAACTTGTAAAATATTAACTCGATTTGATTGATGAAGTACATTCGGACTAAGTTTGCTTCGAGGAAACCCTAAAAGATTTCCTATAGAATTATCAACATCGAAATTAATTCAATCGCTACTTTTAATTTGAAGTGTTGATGTCCGTGCGTCTGCAGTTATACGCGTAATGACATTAGTCTTATACATTTCTCGTTCCACAATTTTTATTATATCATTTATCTCATATGCTCCAATTTGTATCTCCAACCTAAATTCATCGTGACTACCCCACACTAAAACGTTATTTTCTTCATGGACATTACTTATACTATTAAAAGTATCAAAATTCGCTAAACCTATTTCATAATCAACATTTTCATTTAAATATAATGGAGGATTGAAATTTCCACTTAGGATTGATGATTCACCACTTAAAGTAAATGTGTATGACATGATGGTTCAGAGAGAACTATACTGATTAAATAAAAACTTTAAACAATATTGACCACACTGATGTGAGTTAAATGCTTGTAACGTATCATAATTATACTTAATGTCAATTGGACCATTACTATTAAAATATTTAACTAATTCTAGAGGAGGGGGTAAATTACCATAACTATCAAAATACATAACGTTTTTATCATGTTTGGTGTAAGCCGTCCAGTGGGTACCTCTTCCACTTGTAACATCAAGATTAACTATACCTGACTCATATTTTTTAATTTTGATAGGCAAAAAATCACGCATGTAAACACCACGAAAATGAGGAACATGTTTAGTATATTTTTCAAGTTCAATATTTGTCATGGCATGACGTGGTAACGAGATTTTTTTTTTTTCCAGATCCCTTATAAGGTCGTAAATAAAATCCATTACCAAGTTTTGCCTTATCTTCCATGATTTTATTATGTCGTTGTTGTTCAGCTAATTGTTCACGATCAGCTTTAGCGTAATTTACTGCCTTTGCAATCCCAGCGGCTCCACCCCCAACAGCCAATAATGGTAAAAGCAAAGGTAAAAAACCACCTTTTTTTGGAGTATTAATGATTCGTTTCTTCTTCTTAAGACCTTTTCCAATCTTCCGTTTCATAGCGAATAAAGTTGTTGCTTTCTTCTTCTTTTTACCATGACCCATTCCCAATTTTCGTTTACCTTTCATGGCCGAAGAAACAAATAAAGCGGCTGCTTTTTCCGCAAAGTTAGCGTTTTTTGATTTAACTCGTTGCCAAGCCGTATCTTCCAAGATTTTATCAGCTAAATGCCTTTGATCAAGCTCCTTATGTTTAGCGTATGCAATGTCGTGTTCTTTACAGGCGGCGTCTAAAGCATTAATACCAAGATCTCCGCGTGCAAGTCGCTTTTGTAGTTTTGTACCTCTGTAATCATGATAAAATTGGTATATTTTTTTTTTTTAATTGGTATTGTATTATCGTTATAATAAACAACTTACGGTCCACAATACTGGTATCCAGTCAAGTGCAGTTCAACAGGTAATTTATTTATAAGAGTATTGAGTAAACCAGTACCATACTTCATTCTAAACGTTTATATATGTTTGTAACCTCTTATATACTCTCAGTCATCATAAAGATTCTAAAACAAAAACTTTCTTTACCCATTAAAAATTATGATGTTGGATGTGAACAGATTGCAAAGCATGGTAAACTCTTCGGGGGACATTCAAAAAGAGGACTAATTATCGGTCTCAGCGGATGCGGAAAGACAAATGTAATGCTATCTTTACTCGATCATCCTAATGGATTGAGATTTGAAAACGTACATGTGTATTCTAAAAGTCTACAACAGCCAAAGTATACTTATCTGAGAAATCTCATTCAACCTATAAAAGAAATTGGTTATGAAGAATATAGTAATTCTGAAGATGTGATTCACCCAGAAACAATTAGGGATAATTCTATAATGATATTTGATGATGTAGCTACATGTGATCAAAACATTATTCAAAGTTATTTTTGTTTTGGTCGCCATAAATCTACAGACTGCTTCTATTTATGTCAAACTTATTCGGCAATACCTAAACAATTAATTCGTGATAATGCAAATCTGTTAATTATTTTTCAACAAGATATGACTAATTTAAAACATATCTATGATGATCATGTTAATGTTGATATGACCTTTCAAGATTTGAAAAATGTATGCTCTTATTGTTGGCGTGATAAATTTGGATTCCTCACTATTGATAAAGATTGCTCAATGTCATCAGGTCGATATAGAAAAGAATTTGATACATATATTCGTATATAATGAAAAATTTTAATTAAAAAAATTAGTCATAATGGATCCTCAATTAGCAAAACAACTAGTTCAAGCAAGACAAACTTTAAGAAAAAAATATAAATCACTAAAAGGAGAAATACTAAAATCAGAATCACAGTTAGCCAAATCTTATCAGCATATTACCCAACCTATAAAAGATTTAGTAACAACATTGGAAAAACAGCCTCCAATTAAACAAGAAATTTCGAAACAAGATGAACCACCCCTTAGAAATTACAATAAATTTGCATTTATTTCACCTCAACAACCATTAACACCAACGTTGAATCATCAGAGAGGAACCAAGTTTTTTAACAAACGAAACAACTTATGAATCTCGAAATGATGAAGGTGAACTACCAGATCAAACGAACGAAGATCGATTTATCGATGATAGTATTTCACAGTTTTATCAGACAATTACAGATCCCACTGTTTTAAGAGATTACTTTGACATGTTTGATTCACCGTTACCGAGAGACTATATTGAAGGTATGGTGAGAGATACCGAAGGAAAATATGATCACGTTTTGGGTCTATTCCATAATCCACTAGAAGAGAAATTTTATATTGGAAATTCAGAAGTACATTTTGTTGGTCCTAACATAATAATAAATAATGTCACTTATAAGGGAACTGTCGGATTGTACGAATTACTTTTCTTAAAAAGTCCTATTACTTATACTCAAGAAGACGTTGTAAATTATGTAGATATCATAAAAAGAAGTAATGCTTATCGTCGAGATAACAATGCCGATTTGCCTATCAGAAAATTCTCCAATGATATAAAAGAAAAATACACTTACATCATCAAACCGTTTTTGGAAAAAAATCGTTCTAGATCTAATACACTTCCATCATCTTTAATGAAAGGTATAATTACTAGAAACATGGGAAAAAGATTAGGAGGAGGAATTATGGAGTATACAAATAAACCTATAGATTATAAATAACTATAATGAACTGGTTGATAGATTTCGTTTACTTTTTGCTTCCCAAGCAGCCGGCAATACTGGACATAATAATGAAATAGTAGCGATTGTAGAAGAATTACGCGAACGTGGAATAATCCTATAAATATGATAAATATTTATTAATTAGTATCAGTCATGCCTCTAAACAAGTTTAATCAACACTTTCTCTCACCCACTGCAGAAGATGATGAAACTACATTTTATATTTGTCAACCTTACAATTTTCACAGTAAATGCATAATAACTATTCGTAGGCGGAAAGACTTTAACAATAAATCCTTCTACACCTTAGATAATAATAGTATAATTTATACATTTCCTGTTACTGGTATAGTAGAAAACGTTCATTGTCATCCGAGTAATTTAAAATTTTTTTTTAAGAATAAAAACAATACAGTTAGTCAACTTTTAAACAATAATACGGTAAATAAGGGAGATACTATTCAATGTCTTATAGAGTCTCCATTTAACCTTGCAGAAGACAGTTGTTTTATTGAATTTGTGATACAATGTCCTTTGGAAAAAGATAAATAGGATAAGTATTTGAGTTCTATCTTATTCTCATCATGCCTCTCAATAGGTTCAACCAACACTATCTAACCCCTTCAGATAGAGCAGCCCTAAAATCATCATTTTATATTTGTGAATCATTTGATTATTATACAAGTTGTCTCATTCGTTTAAAGGGTGAAAAAAGACAAATTTAAATAAAGAATATTATGTACTAGATAATGGTGGTATTGCTTTCAAATTTCCGTTTGAAGCTAAAATTGAAAGTGTGGCTCACTATACAGCAGACTGTGAAGTTTAATTAAATAATACTGTATATAAATTACATCAACTATCTAGAGTAAATTTTATAAAAGGAGATGTAATTAAATTCAAGTTAGGAACGACAGTTAGTATCTGTATTGAATTAGTATTGCAGTGCTCATTAGTCAAAAATGTCTAAAGCGCAAGTCGTACATGAATTACATGCACCAGCTCGAATCAATTACAGAAGACGACATGTTATTGTAAAAGGTCTACATGATCTTTTACAAGCCGACCTGGCTATTATGACACCGTATTCTAAAGAAAATAAGGGGTATAGTTATATTTTAATCGTTATTAATGCATTTAGTAAATATGTTTGGGCAGAACCTATTAAACGAAAAACAGGTAAAGAGATTACCAACGCGATGAAAAATATATTGATACAAATGAAGACTACACCTAAAAATCTGCAAACTGATAATGGAACTGAATTTTACAACAAAAATTTTCAAGCACTTATGCAGACTTATGGTATAAATCATTATAGCACATTTTCTAATCTTAAGGCTAGTATTGCTGAGAGAGTTATTCGAACTTTAAAGTCTCTTTTATGGAAGGAGTTTAGTATGCAAGGTTCTTACAAATGGTTAAATATTCTCCCGGAAATTGTTATTAAATATAATAATACCAGACATTCTACAACGGGTGCAATTCCCAGTAAAGTTAATGATAAAAATTCCAAATATATTATTACTTTTAATCATCTTAAAACTACTGATCCCAAGAAAGTGAAATTTAAAAAAGGAGATCATGTCCGCATCAGTAAATATCGACGTCTTTAAAAAAGGATACACCCCAAATTGGAGTACTGAAATATTTAAAGTAAAAAATGTCCGGCTAACAAATCCCACCACTTACATGTTGGAGGATGAGAAAAATGAAGAAATTCAAGGGCCATTTTATTCCGACGAATTGCAGAAAGTAAAATTCCCAGATGTCTTTCTAGTTGAAAAAGTGTTGAAACGAAAAGGTGATCAACTTTTAGTCAAGTGGCTTGGAATGAACTCTCAATCATGGATACATAAAAATGCTGTAGTTTAAAATTGAAATAAAAAACAATTTAAATATTTATGTTTTATTGATATTTTTTATAACCTTATCTCTATGTACTACATCTAAAATAGGATTAATAATTGCTGCAGTCGCTTGTATCCGTTGTTGAAATCGAAGTTTATCGAGATATTCCGATTTCCAATTACTTTTTCTTGCTGTTTGGTAGGCATAGGTCCATGTAAAAAGTAGATGGATGCAAGTTGAACTATTAAACGTTACTTTCTTCATTTTAATAATTCAGGATATTTACAAATTAATTCTAGAACTAAACCATACGTAGCAGGATTAACATATTTTATAGACTCTATTATAGCTAGAGCTGTTTTTACAATATCAGCGCTATCCACAGTACCCAGTTTTAAAATGTGTAATGAACCAGTAACCTCTTGATTTTTAAGTATGTCCAATGTATACTGTATTAACGGTAATATTTTCCATAGTTCTGACAGAGCTGCAAATCCCAAACAGAGAGTGGAATGATCAGTTAATATTTTCAACATCTTAATATTATCAAACTGTATTAAAAACGTGTTTGCTTCTATTATTTCATCATTCAAATTCATGAAATCTTGTATTTTTTCTTTATAAGATAAAAATGTTTTCCATTCCACTTCACTAAGTTCAACTGATTTTCCATCGGAAATTATAACGATACATGGTGCAAAATTTAATTTATATGATAATCGTACAGCAATATATTTTGATTTAGTTAAATAGAACCTTTTTTCACCTAAATGAATGTTTTCGTCGTTGTACATAATCTAAAATGGAAATAAAAAACAAAAGTAAAATAAAATCATTTATTATTTATTTATAATTTATTAATATAATGATAACAAAAAAAAACAAAACAAATAGTCCAAATACATATAGATAGTTTTATCATTGTTAACAATCTAAATTTTAAACACTTTTTGGGTAACCAACATTAGACCCAAAAAGTTTTAATAGATATCCAGTAAAAGAACTGTACAAACTAGTACAGGGTATAAAAATACTGGACTGGGTAGAGTAATAGATGAACAATAAATGCAATAATCCAATAGGCTTCATTGTAGATAATGAATTAGACGGGTCCAGACGGAGAAAAAAAAATCTAAATTTTAACGACTATTTAGTTTCAAATAAATCGGACGATTATTTACATATTATGTTTTAAATGAACGTCAGAAAAACTGTAATGACCCCACGGTAATGTGTTATATGAATTATTAATAATATAACGTTTATCATCAGATGAGTTTAAACCAATTTTTGTTTGATTTATACTGTAAACATCATGTGCATATGAACGAATTGTACATTGCGATATCACCTTATCCTTGTTAAGATTTAAACAATCAAGAGAATCTTTAAAAGTAATTTCGTTTTTAACAATAGAATGTTTAATACCTTTTGATTTTTTAACTAAAGGTTTATCTTCGTCTTGAATTTTATAACTATACATTTTAGATCGTAAACCTACAAAGTGAGTTATAAGTTTTCCATTCGCTTCATCCTTCATTAAACCAGGAACTTTTTTATTCCCCAATGAAATATTGTAAACATTATTTGAATCATAACTACTGGTATCAAATCTGTTAATATCAGTTTTAATCATTTCCTCATAAACATCATAACAATTAACTTGATAAATAAAAGAATCTGTATCTGTATAGAGAATTTTACATCTATCTCCAAATTTAGGTAACATATAATCATAGTGAAATTCATACATACAAGTTTTTGAGATATCTAAAATAGCCATTCCGATATATAACGGTTTGTTAAAGTACAACTGAGATTTTTTTAATTCTATAGCCATTAAATCATTATCAAAAATAGTTCTGCTATGAAACATTGGACTTGATATTAAATTTTTTGCACCATATCTACCTTCCCATTGGCTTACTAATTTTACATTACGATGTTTACGAATATTCTCCATTGTTTTGCCGTATATTGAGTTTACTCTAAGTTTAAAATAATCCTGTTCAAAAATATTTTTAGCTTGTGCCCTAAATTTTGTATTGAGATCTATGTACGGCTTTAACCATGCAGATTGTTTAAATTTCAATACTTTGTGAATTTTGTGAATAATTAGACCGTGTGCTACAGCTTGTTTTAAAGCTCGATAATGAATAATATAATTAGTTTTATTGTATAGAGTTGTTAGGAGTTTCGGTAATTTTGATCCTTGTGGGATTCGATGTTCTGAACAAAACGGAAAATCTTTATGTTTATCATGAATATCATATGGATACTCGATATCAACTTCAAATATGTATCCGTCCGGAGAATTTTCAGGAATAGTAGTAACATCTATATTTGTATCAACCCATTGGAATTTACCAATGGGAAGTACTTGGGACATTGCCCAACCATATAGGTTGTTAACATCAAGATATAGTATAAACTTATCAGGATGTTCTTGATTATACTCTTCCATATATTTATTGTTAGCTTCAGAGTATCGACAACAACATTGACTAATTCCACCACGGATTCCACGTTCAATAAATAATATCATATCAACATCATGTAAAAGTTCCAACTCGCATCCCGTATATTTCAACATACAATCCCACGAATATCCAGGAACTGCGTAATACCAAGCAGGATCTAATCCACTAGAGTTATATCCTATATTTCGAAAATTTTCAAACACATCAGACAATAAAAGAATATCTGTTTTTAAATATAAATCAGAATATTCACCTAAATTTTGAATAAAAAACGTTTGCCATACGCTTTTTGCATGTTCATAACGTTCATCACTAATTTCCTCATTGTGTAATTTATTATAAAAATGAGTAGGAAGAGGTAATTCAGTTTCATTTAATTTCTCCAAACTATCAATATAATCATAACAAAAAACTCCCTTTTTTGTTAATAGTTTAAACTGATCCTCACTACAATAGCTAAACTCATTTCGTAAATTATTCAAGTTTTTACCCTCGAGGTTTTTCACTAACTCATCAAGAGAACTACTCATGAAAGGAATTGAATCTATAAACCGAAACTTAATATTATTAGACATATGTTGAGTAAACGAAATATATTTTTCTTTATTTATTGGTAACAATGATATTTTACCTAATTTTGCAAGATCTCTGAAAAATAATTGGGACACAAAATTTGTTTTTAAAATTTAAATTACAATCTTGATGTGCAAAACCACGAAAGATACCTCTAAAATGACAATGATCGCGAACTACAATATCTTTTTCAATAAAATTTTTTTCACAAATGTGACAAAATTTTGCATTTACAGTTAATATATTTTCTTTCATAGGAACTATATTTTTAAATTTAGTTTCAATAAATTGAGAGCATATTAGCATTTCATTAGCAAACCATTGCATACAGTCTAAACCTCTATAACTTTTGAAATATGAAAGTGAATTATCGTATTCACATTTAACATAATATCCACAACTAAAAGCAACATGTTTTTGATATTTTAAAGTTTTTTTATCTATGTGGTTTTCAAGAGGTTGCAACAAAGATTCGAAATCAGCATAAATAACAAAAGGAGTTCGTTGTTTATATATAAAATTTTTAATCTTTACAACTTTTTCTGAAGGAATATTAATTTTATAATCATTAATGTCTTCACATAATTTGGAATGTACATCAAGTTCTTCTTGACTAGAAAAATAATTTAAACTTCTTTCACAAATAAATTTTCTATGACCAGTTTTATTCATTTGATAACCTAGTAATCTTGATAAACTTTTAATGAAACAATAATGATACTTTATTTCAATTCTCTCATTATCTAATGGATCAGGAACATCCGTCAATTTAGAAAAATATATATTTTGTATTAATAACAAATTTACATGTTTAAGTTGTTTACTTTTAGTTAACCGTAATGGAACTACGTTAAATGTTTTATTTATCAACTCTAAACCGTACACATTAACAGATAAATTGTTAAGCTTTTCAAAAACATGAATTTTATTAAATTGAATTGGAATTTCAAGATTTTTTATATTTAGTACTTGACTATAATGAGGATAGGATGAAATACGATTAGAACTATGTTTTGCTGGATAAAGTCCACTTACAACACTCCAATAAAAACACGCCTCATCCTTATAATTTTGAACATTTATACATGCTGTTTTGTTTGCAATTTGTTCTGGTAATTTAATATAGGATGAACCGCCATTTCCCAATTCATACTTATTGATATTTACTTCTAGTAATACAATCTTATTTAACGCCCACCCCGAATCTTTTTCTTGAAACTCTGATAACTTGTTTAAAATATAATCTACTATATTATTTTCAAACCATTCAGCTAAATTTGTCGAAACATCAATGGAATTATTTTTTGTATGAAAATATTTCAAGTCTACAATTTCATTAACATTTGATTGTTTTTTAAATTCTCCGCAAAACGTAGTATTTACTTTGATTAAAGGGAAATTTTTTAAAGTATCTACTATTTTCTGATGAAATAACGAAAAAGCATTTAATAAAAATGAATTTAAATCTTTATGTTTAAGGTTTATTATAATCCCCGTTGTAATCCTATTTTTGAATATTGAAATTAAATCTTCCCACGTTACATTATTATTGGTATCGGAAAGTTTGTTTTGTAAAACTTTTAAATTTCCTAATTTTGTCTGCCACTTTTGACAGTTACCTAATTTTGTTTGCCATTGTGAATCAGT
The DNA here is from genome assembly GCA_949320105.2 of Crepidodera aurea. Taxonomy (NCBI): domain Eukaryota; kingdom Metazoa; phylum Arthropoda; class Insecta; order Coleoptera; family Chrysomelidae; genus Crepidodera; species Crepidodera aurea. The sequence goes on along the minus strand of OX439472.1, from coordinate 9,637,649 downwards.
ATTAGAGTTAATTTGATTACAGCATAAATCTATCGCGATTTTAATATGTTTTAACCATAAACTAATTTCATTAGCATTAAAATTTGGATATTTTACGTAAAATTTTGCAATTAATTTATCAATATCATTACACAGCTTTTCTGACATTATTTAAAACTTACATAAATTTGTATAACGATGCAGGGTGTCCTTTTCCAGTATTCTTTTGACCCACGTAAACCAGGGAATATTTCCCTGTTCCCAATTCCTCAATATGCTCCCTAAGCACAGGTGTAGATCTTACTGGCAAAAAGACCACGTTATCCTCCAGTTCAACTAACACCTGCTCCCCAAATTTGGATTTGACAATTTTGATATTTTTAAATTTGTATTTCTTGTTCACCTCCAATTCGGTAATTTTTTTTATTGGTTTCGATCCTCCACTTGACTCTAAACAGAGAGCTTGATTCAATTTTTCTAAATCCATTTTCTATAAAAAATAAAATAAAAACATTTGAAAACTAACGGATAAAAATTTTACAATTTCACGAAAAAAAATAATCTAACACTTATAGAAAAGGTTATTCATGTTTTTACTTGTCAAACATTATACTACAATAAGATTTTATAATTTCTGGAAAAACAAATTTTTTTCTATTTTTAACATTAGATTTTTTTTCTATTAAACTTTTTTTTATATAACATGTAAGCCTTTCAATTTATAAAAATTAGGAATTCTCAAGATTTTCTCTGTGAACTAACCCAATACATCTACTATTTTCAAATGATATTTATTTTCATCTTTTTACACGTTTAAAATATAAATAAAAGACTATTTTCGATGTATAAATTTGAAGTAAAAATGTTTTTATTTTTTTTTTATAAAAAAACAAAAAATCCTAGAATTTTATAAATGTTAAATAAAAAGTACTTACTTATAATTGGTAGAGACACTTAGATGAGTAACTGTTGACTGTACAATTGTCCGATTTTGAGTCCATATTTAAATGAAACCCCAAACCACTTCCACTTTTGAATACGCCTCTGCTTCATTACTCTTCAAGATGTGATTGCCGGGATAGCGAAAGCGGTTGACCTCGAATTCGCACATTCTTGTGTTGAATTTGGTCAGTAGAACGTGCGGTTAAATCTGCGATTATTTTCGTATGTGAAATATAATGTGCTTTAAACAGATGTTATTGTTTTCGTATATTAGACGATTGTTATATATGTAAGTACTATTTATTATTATAAAATTTCTTTGGGAAAAAGCCACATTTGAATTAAAATCATTTATTTTAACAATATGTCTGGAATTGATAGGAATAGTTTATTTGCTTATTATGAAATTGACATGAAGTGTTTTATTTGTTAAATAAATGTCAATAATAATGCATAAGGAAAAGTAATTTCCATTTAACTAGTTTTTAGAACGTTAATCTTGAGTTATAAGAATACCAATTGCCCAGGGTGAATCTAAAAATGTAGATAATGTCTTCTTTTATATTCAAATAGATAGATATTTTTTTTGTTTAACTATTCAATATTCTAGATCAATCGGAAAAAGACTAAGTTTTTTTTTTATACTTGTAAATAAATTTTATTTAAATATTTGGGAGTTGACAGCAAAATATTACAAAGACTGTCTTTTAACAAATTTTTAATTGTAGTTTAGTTTCTACAATAGCAAAGTTAATTACATATTTAATAACTGTTCAGTCAAATATGCAGATTTGTATATTCTGCTGTCAAAACAAATGTTTTGTACATTTATTTTTTCTGCAGCCGTCCCGAAAACAAAATTTTCGGTATAAAGTTAAACTTGTCTAAACTTGTTTTAACTTGTCTCAGATGTGCTTTGTTGATCTAGTTGTTTAACTTTGTTAACTTGTTTAACCTCGTTAACTTGTTTTAACCTTGATTGTAATATCATTCTTATGTAACCTCGTCTGGACTTTAAAAACAAATTCAGACTTTCTACTTTTAAAAATAAGCTGTTTAATCTAGAGTGAAGTACTAAAAGGGCAAGTCCTAATATGGTTAATGTTTCTGTGTTACGATATTAATTACAGAGCGCATTGTTAACAAAACCACTAAATTGAGAAAGTTCTTATATAATTAAGCTCAATTTACTTGGTACCATTTAATCTTCAACTTTCGATTTCGGTTTTATTCTGGATTTCTCGACAAGTGGTTCAATTAGTATCATTAATATTGTTAAACTTTGAGTACAATTTCATTCATATGTAACTTCGTCTGATTAAGAATAAAAGTGATTTTTCCTCAATTATCGTCGGTTTAATCTTGTATTCAACTTTCGATTTCGGTCTCGATTTCTCGACAAGTTAACATTCAATTTCACTTATATAAGCTCGTGAGTAAAAGTGTTTTTTCCTTGACTTAAAGTTGTTTAACTTTCATTGCAATATCGTTCTTATGTAACCTAGTCTGGACTTTAAAAACAAATTCAAACTTTCTACTTTTAAAAAAGTTGTTTAATCAAGACTGCAGTCCTGATCTTTCTTTGTTACGGCATAAAAATTTTAAATCAACGAAAAATAAGGTTCTGCGTTTAAATTGTTTTACATGTACTTGATAAACACTGCTAAAGCGGTTTGAATTTTGAAGCGATATCGGACTCGTCGGAAGACATTATGGTTCATGTGTAATTACTATTACCAGACTTGACAATGAAACCTGTGCTAGATTCTTTTAAAAGACATCTGGAATGTTTTTAGAACGATATTGAGTAGAAGGTTAACCTCTTCATTAAAAAAATAACATATGGTCATTGTGAAAGTGGTTTAACCTAGACACTTTGAAAGTTGATTTGACATTGACATATTTCCCCCACTCTCGTGCTCTGGAATCGGTCTTGTTAATCTACTGGCGATCAACTGATAGTTCTAAAGAGGAAGGTGGTTTCTCCTTTACTCGAGGTGGCGATGTAAACCTTAAATATAGGAAAAGTTGTAACGTGAAATCTCCCACACTAACCATGGATGCAGTGAATAAGGGATACGTAGATGAAACTATTAATCATACGAAAAATGATATTACGGCTCTCACTGCTACGAAATTTGCCACCATAAACGAATTTATTTCAAGAAATCCTCCTACAGCTGGAAAACATATGGCAACGAAAAAATATGTAGATGAATCTATAGTAACGGCTAAAGGGTTTCTTCGAACCGAAATGAAAAATAATATCGCTGCTGAAGATCAACATTTGAAAGATGAATTTAATAAAAAAATAACAGACATTAGTTCAAAATTATCTCAATTAATCACCCAATCACGAACAGAAACAACTACCGCTATAGAAAAAATCAGTAAACAGTTTAGTACGCTTTACAATACCCATCTAGGAGATAACGAAATGTTGAAAAAAATTATCAACATTACCGATATAACACCATCAAAAATAGTTAAATTACGCGATGAGTTGAAAAAACAGGAAAATGAAATTAAATTAATCACTAATCATCCGTAACTCAACAAGTCGAAACCTGTTATTTACTAATCATACATAAATATCTCAACAAGTCGAAGCCTGTATGCAATCGAAAGAAAAGATTCAACTTGTTAACGAGCTTCATGCTCCAGCACGCAAAAATTATCCAAGACGTCGAACAATTATTAAGGGATTAAATGATCTTTGGCAATCCGACCTTATGGAGATGAGATCTTACGCTCACCCAAATAAAGGATATAAAATGATATTGGTTGTGATTGATTGTTTTTCAAAATTTCTATGGACTCGACCGCTAAAATCGAAAACAGGCGAAGAAATCACTAAAGCCTTTACCGATATTCTCGCACATACTAAACAGACTCCGAAAAATCTTCAGACCGATCAGGGTACTAAATTTTTCAATGCAAAATTTCAAAAATTAATGAATCAACATGCAGTTAATCATTATAATACGTTTAGCGTAAAAAAAGCTACCATAGCCGAAAGAGTGATTAGAACGTTGAAAGCTAAATTATATAAATACTTTAGTTTATATGGTACATACAAGTGGATTGACGTATTGCAAAAATTCACCGAAGAATATAACAATACCAAACACAGTAAAACGAAATACAAACCTTCACAAGTCAGTAAGTCCAACGAAAAAGAAATTTTACGTAGGAGTTACACACACCTAAAAATAGCAGGTCCTCGAAAATTAAAAGTCGGTGATATTGTTCGCATCAGTAAGGCTAAACACCTTTTCGAAAAAGGGTATACACCCAATTGGACCACAGAACTTTTTAAAATTATCAAGGTTAAAATAACCAATCCAGTGTCATATTTACTCGAAGATATGTTTGGTGATCCAATCAAGGGCGCTTTTTATGAGGAAGAATTACAAAAAACAGTTAATCCAGACATCTATCTGGTGGAAAAGGTATTGAAACGTAAAGATGGAAAAATGTACGTTAAATGGCTTGGTTTCAATAAAAAACACAACAGTTGGATAAAAAACGACAATTTAGTATAGAATCTTATGGAAAACACGAACAAATTTCCTCAATTTGGGGGCCTTTTTCTTTAACCTCGTTAAAATCAATAACTTTTTAAGAGCTTGTGGAGGGAGAAGTGTATAAATATCCCAAGGTATTTTCCTTTATTCTTAGTTAACTTGGTGATGATGATGGATTCAGAAGTAGAAAGTTATTGTGAAAGTGGAGACGAAAGTGGATACTACGGTAGTGAGTTTTCAATTTCTATAACATCAGAATCTGAAGTTGGGGGCGATACAAATAAAAACTATTCACGAGATCTTGATCAAGTTCTCCAATTTTACGAGACTGCAGCCAAAAATGAACAATATTACCTATTAATGACAGCATTTCAACTTGGAGGCTATGAAATCAAATGTGGACTAAGCCCTGTAAGATCGTTCTGTCCAGCAATCATTATTTTCCAACAATGCAAACCAAACAAAATATCTTTTGATGTTAACGAGTGGAAAACCTTTATTATAATGATAAACAGTCAAATCAACAAATTTTTTATTGAAGACCTACCCACTCTTCCTGACGAGTATGAACCTGTAGAGCTACCATGTGGAGATTTTACCACCATCAGCAAACTAGTTTATGATAATACAAGATTTCTGCTTATCAAGAAACATGGAGTTGAATTCTATTTGGATGAAGATGAAATCAAACAAATACTTGAAATTGCTTACAAACTACTACGCTATAGAGTGGATTATTTAAAAGAATTGGATTTCAACTCGTATTATTATAATATTTTAAATTTAATTAAGTATAATAACCTAGATCCTTCTAGTTTATTACCTGCTATTTATGTAGTGTGCGACTTATCATCTAAGGCTAGTACGTTGAGTAATGCTCTTAGAGAATATTTATATTATTATAAAACCAAAATTGTAGATGATTTAAATAAAGTTTGAGAATTATTTTTTTTTTATTTTTTATCATATATGTAACATCTCTATAAGAATCCATGTTAAAATATTAAACGATTTCCAGGTGAAAGGTAGATTAAAATAAGAGTCATTTTTTAAAATAATTCATATTTATTTAAATTAAATACAAAGTATATTACATAAACTATATGCTCCCCCGGCACCTGTTTGCTTGGCGGACAACACCACCAACAACAGAAGGAGCAACAAGCATCAAACTACTATATAATAAAAAACGACAACATCATCATGTTAGTCTCAAAAAAATCTCATAATTTTTTTTTCATGTAAATCACAGTCGTATCTATCTTTTAAAGTAAATAGTACTTTTTTAAAACATAATTGACACCAATATGACTTAGCTCTATAAAGAGTGTATAATTGGTCTGAAGTGGATACTTCATGATGATTTACACTTTTTCCTTTACGTTTTTTGTTTATTTCTTTAAATGTTTTTCTTAGATGCAGTAAACACGGTTTACATTACAAGATTATATTTTGAAATATTCAACCCAAATACAATAAAAATCATGATGTGAAAATATTTCTAACTCATCATATGTGATTAACGCATTTCTAAGTTCCAAGGAATCAATTTGATTTTCATATTCAAAATCGTTTAGAACAAGTTCATTATAGCCGGAATTTGCGGCTTCATTTTTTATTTGAGCCCAATTATAACTACTGTAATTTCTTTCTACTAAAACCCATGGTACGTGTAACATTGAATAGAATCTAATAAATAACTCAATATTTACCTCTTTACATAGACTTTTAGTACAAAGCTGCTGCAGACTTAACATGTTTTTCGTTGTTGATGATGGATGTTGTTGTCGTATGTGAAATTTATAACCTAAAATAATAATAATAATTACACATCTAAAATGGCATAGTGTCCCCAAGGAAGAGTATTGTGAGAACCCTGGATTAAATAACGTTTATCATCGCTAGGGTTAAAGGCAATTTTAGTTTGCTCAATGCTGTCTGTATACATTATGTAATTTTGATTGTATACAGCGTTGAGTAGCGAACTTTAAATTTTCTTCCTGGGGATTTTCGGTAAATTTTGATAAACACTCTAAATAATCATTAAACTGAATTTTCCGTTTTACCACATTTGATTTCACTCCTTTAGCTTTTTTTACAATCTTCTCCCCATCTACTTTATATGTATATTGTTTAGAACGTAAACCCACAAAATGGGTCATTATACTTGAATTGTTCTCATCTTTCATAAGTCCCGGTACTTTTTTATTGACTAAAGGAATATTCCAGCAATTATCTGAAGGATATTCGCTGGTATCAAATCTATGTATATCGGATTTCATTACATCCTCATGCACATCGTTGCATTCAATTTCATAAACCAAACTATCTGTATCGGTGTATAGGAGTTTACATTTTTCTACGGGAAATTTTTTCAACATGTAATTATAATGAAATTCATAAACGTTTGTTAAATATTATCTTTGTTTTCTTAAGCTCGATGGCTATTAGATTATCATCAAAAATTGAGCGGCTATGAAATGTAGGACTAGAAATAAAATTTTTTTCACCAATACGACCATTCCACCCTCTACAAAGGCGTACAATCCTATGTTTTCGAAGATTCTCAATTGTCTTGCCAAACACAGCGTTATTCATTAGTTTATACAAGTTTTTTTCAAATTCGTTCTCGGCTTTACATCTCATATCAGTATTGAGATCGATATAAGATTTTAACCAAGAGGATTGTTTAAATTGTACTACGCGGTGAACTTTAGTTAAAACAAGTCCTTGTTGCAGGGCTTGTTTTAGATTTAGATTTTCTAAATTTTGAATTGGGAGGTTTTGCATGAACAGCACAGAAGGGTAAGTCTTTATGAAGATCGTGAATGTTCTCAGGATAGTCAAGATCCACCTCCAAGATATACCCTTCCGCCGCATCATCTGGGATTGATGATATATCAATACTAGAAGGATCAATCCATTTGAAACCACCCTCTAGTAGGGGCTGACTCATGGCCCACCCGTATAAATTATTAACATCATAATACATTAAAAATTTTATAGGGTTTAGGGGATTGTATGTTCCGAGATATGGATTATTAGCTTCCCCATAGCTGCACATGGAAATTCCGCCACGAATTCCTCTTTCGAAAAATAATAATATGTCAATGTCTTGAATTGTTTCGAGTTTACATTTTGTATATTTAAGCATACAGTCCCACGTAAATCCCGGAAGAGTATAATAATGAGCTGGATCAAGGCCATATGTTTGAAAACATGCTTCCCGAAAAGTTTAGAAAACCGATGTTAAAAGTAATATGTCTGTTTTCATATACAGATCACTATAGTCTCCTAAAGTTTTCATTCCGAATTTTCTCCAAACTAATTGACAATGTAAATAATCTTTCGTGCTTATATGCTCATCTTTTAATTTGTTATAAAAAAAGTCTTTAGGAGGAAGATTCGTTTCATCTAAACGTTCGATTTCGTCTAAAGAATCATAAAAAAATACTCCTTTCCTCGTTAATAGTTTAAAACAATCTTCATCTAAATTACTAAATTCGTTTCTAAGGTTTTCAAAATTTTTCGGTTTTACTGTTGCCACTAAATCGTCCAATGAACATCCCAGAAATCTAAAAGAGTATAAATCTAAATTTAATATTCGTTTGCTCATCAAACACCGTAAAACTAATATACTTTTCTTTATTTATTGGAAGCAGTGTTACGCGGTTTCTCGTAGCTAAATCTTTAATAATAAAATGGGAATCGTAGCCGCTAAGGTTATGAAAAACAATTGGTACTACGAAAGAGTTTTTATAATTTAAATTACACTTATTATGACCAAAGCCTCTAAATAAACCTGTTTGGTGTGAATGGTCTCTTACAATTTTATCATTTTCTTAAAATTTTAATTTACAAATATGACATGTATCGGTAGCGTCTTTTAGATTTACTTCGACATGTTTTAGAGTTGAGGAAACCATTCTAGCGATTTCCTCAATTTCATTTGCAAACCATGACATACACCCAGCCCCCCTGTTACTTTTATAAAATGATAAATTATTATAGTAGGTATATTTAAAGTACAACCCAGCACTGTATGCTTTATGTTTTTGATACCGATTACTGAACGATTTTGAACCAAGCTTTCTTTTAGATTGATCATCATTGGACGGTTCAAGTAAAGATTCAAAATCAGCATAAATAATGAATGGAACTTTTTCTTGGTTAACAAAATTTTTAAATTGAATATGCAAATCTTTGGGAAAATCAATTTGACACTCATCTATTTTTTCGCAATACATAATATGGTTATTTAATTTTTCAGCGGAATAAAAATAATTTATAATTTTTTATCCAACAATAATGATATTTAATTTCCTCATTCTCCTCTCTCCCGTTTACTGAATCATTATCTGGTTCATAATCGTTCGGTTTGGCATAATATTTACTCTGAACAATCAGTAGATTGACATGTTTTTCACGTTTGCATTTCGTTAATCGTACTGGACAAACAGAAAATTTCTATTTCTTATCCATTTCCAAGCCAAAAACATTAACAGAAATTGTTTCATTATTTTTTTCAGATGTACTAATATCTTTTACGTGTAAGGGAAAAGTAAGCCCCTTTAAATTTAATACTTGTGAATAATGGGGATAATTACTTACACGTTCTACATGCTTCTCGATCGGATACAAAGCAGAGACAATACCCCACGCGAAACAAGCCTCATCTGTGTTTTGTAAATTAATACATGCTTGCTTTTTTAAAATTTGTTTAATGAATGTGGAACCCCCCGTACCAATTTCCAATTTATTAATATTTACTTCTAATGAAATAATTTCTGTTAATTGTAAATTTTGAATTAGTATTTGAAATCTTTTAAGATGTCCCAAATTGGTTTGAACTTTCCGTAATGTTCCTACAGACAAATCTCCCCCTTTAATAGCCGAGTTAATCAATTTAATGTGGCTTTTAATCTTTTTAATCCAGAGTTCTAATTCCAGAGGGTTCCATTGCGCTTTTTTTACAAGTAAGATATTTTCAACTTTTTTAAATTTTTTAATGATTTCATCACTTAATTTTGTTATATTTTCATCTAAATTCATGATTTTTTAAAGTTGAAAATATCTTACTTATAAGAAATATAAACTTAAAATTTAACAAAAATTTTAAACTTACAAATTTTATATTTCAATGATCTCGAAGGATGCTGCCGGGTTCGGCTTTCCGACCTCTTTCAACCCTCTAAATACTATTCCGTATTTTCGATCTCTGAAATTGGCTAGATGGGGCTTGTAGAATGAGTACACCCGTTTGGGAAGAAATACAACAGCCTCCTCCAACTCGAGCAAAATAGTTTCCCCAAATTTCGTTGGTACCGCCTTTCCCACGAGGATTGGATAAGGGTGATCCAGTTTTAGATCCGCTAGCTTTATTATCAACATAAACTCAAAATTATCGAGAATAATCGTTTTTATTAAAGTCTAATGTTCAGTCGAAAAATTTTGTTTACAAATTTTCAATTTTTTAACTATATCAGTGATCTTCTTCTGTTATTTAATTCTAAAATCGATCGCGAAAAAGCCGCTTTTTGGTTTTAGAACACCAAATATGCATAACGTATAAGGTTTAAGGCTCTCCTTATGCCTTAGATATAGCGTACGACGTTATACCTTAAAAATGGTTGTTTACTGTTGCGCATGCGTAACTGTCATTGTAAGGCATACCGTATACCCCAAATGATGTGCAATAACTCTCTAATAAATGAACATTATACACCATAAACCCTAAGCCGTAAAGTTCTTTTAAATGATTTATAAAAACATTTAGGACATTTTTAACAAAGGGTGTACCAAATTTTTTTAAATGTTTTGAAGACAATAATATGGACACAGAAAAATGAAATAAAATAAAGTTCTCATAAACAGCAATATCTACAACATCTTTTAAAACACAAGGACCCAAATAAACTAAAAAAGTCCTGAATTCTGTGGCTTTCCAATATTGCAATTCGTCTATTGCCCGGGGTTTTCTGTTAAACTCAATGGGTATTGAATTTTTAAAGGCCAGTAAACGCTCAGAAAGAAGTGTTACTTGTTGATGTGGTAATCTAGTTCTCAGCTGACCTCCAATCCAAGTATGCAGAAGTTTTCTCATAATTCCCAAACAAATATTGTGCATATAGTCTATTGGAAAAGTTTTGACTAAATCAATGGGTAGATTAATTAAAGGAGTGTGAGATATGTGATGATCCTCATCTAATTGTTGATGAAAGGTTTCATCTGTGCGTTTACTGCATTGTAAACTATCCAATACAACTTTGTTTTGAAAATATTCCCCACGTATAATGCATTTATCACAGGAAGAGTATCCTGTGTGGGATTTTGTGCATTTTAAATATGCTCTTGCAGGAGCATCGCATACAAAGCTATGCACTTCAATCTCAAAGTTTTTTGATTCACTAGCTATTCCATTTTTCAATAAGTCATTTAGCTCATCAATAAACAGCTTCAAAAATAAATCCAGTGGTTTAGGCTTACTCTTGCCATAAAAAATAGCCACGGGGAAAGGACTGCTATATGGAATATTTTTAATGATGGCTAAAATCGGCCATAACTGTAATTTATAGCTTTTGAATAATGGAATTCCATCAACATTAAAGCCAAGTTGCACCTTATCAACATTTAGATCTGAATTAGAAAGTTTGAGCAACCCATTTTTAATACCAAAGTAAATAAACAGACCAGTCTCTAAATTAGAAATAATGTGGTACAAGAAGGGGTAGAAAGTAAAGTTCGGCTATCTAAAGGAAGCTCAGGATGAAGTGGAGAAAGCAGATGAAGAAGATCTGTTAAAGCCGTTTGCGAGATTTTATGAGTTAAAGCCCATTGAGAAATCTTTTTTAAACGTATTTTGTTTCTCACTAATGTCCACTACAATTTCTGCAGTTGTTGTCCAATCTGTGCTGTGGCTGAAATATAATAAATGCATTAACTTTTCTTAATTGTTTATTTTTTTGCATTTTAGAAATTTATAGAATGTGCTACCTATAGCAATATTGTTTATTATATGAGCTTCATAGAACTTCAGTTCTCAGCTCATAAATTATTGTAATAATATTATATGCTTACAGTTCTTATTTCAGGTAAACCTGATGATGGTCTTGGAAGTCTGATTTTTGTTTTTTCGTTAGTTTGTAATTCATCACCCGAGGAGGAAGATGACCATCTTTTTGTGCTGAATCGTTTACGCTTATTTTTAACATTCTCTACATCAGATGACTGGATATCAGAAGACACCTGACATTTTTTCAACTTGTTCTGTGCCTTGAGAATGTCATCTATAATAAAATAAAATAATATACAACTTTATTACTACACAAGCAAAATGCAGACCTATTGAATATGAAAAATGGATATTTAAATTAGATGTGGACAAAACTTGATAAAAAGAGGCTTTTGAATTAAAATTTTACCCACCGCACTCGAAAAATTTTCTCTTGATACAGGCCAGCTTCCAAGTGCTCTGATCAGGTTCTTCAGCTGATGTTACAGCTTTATTAAAGCTATACGAAGTTGTGTAAGGTGGCCAAAAGACCTCACTTTTCAGTGGTGTCAACCAAGACGAATGCAACAAGCCCACTGTATCATTTTCGGAGAACTCCATTCCTACATATGCCATTATTAACTTGATGCAATGATGCATGCAAAAACTACAAATAAAGATAATCAAAACAATATAGTCAAGTATAGATACTCCAATGACCTAATAATAATTAGATCTATTTCGTGCGCTCAGTTAGCTTGAATCTCACGATACCGTATTAACAGTTCATTTTGGTATTAATAGACCTGACACCACTGATATTGGAATACCGAATACCCACATGTTCCATTTCTTCACATCTTATAGTGATAAGTACCTAAATATTTTTAGTACATGTGTGTATAGGTACCTAACCCGTAACTAAAGAATGCTGTAATTTTTATATAAAATAAGTTACCTATATGCAAGAATATTTATTATCTCTGCCACGCCGATCACTCTTACTCCTTACTCCTCACTCATCTACTAACATAACCTATAAAATGGCGGGATGGCGGCGGTTTACTTTCAGTCAACCGACTGATTTGCAATGTTGCCGATAATTATCACAAAATTACCAGCAAAATTTATTACATTAGAAATATGGAAATTATAAGATGGTTGACATGCAATAACTTATTTTTCTTTAAATGGTGAAAATTAACCTGATAGAAAACACATCAAATTCTTTTTATAGTGCCAATAAACACGATGTAAAATAAATAAAAAAAAGATCGCTCCTCATAATGAAAGGAATTTGTAATCATCTGGCAACTTTGTGATTCTCTTGAATGTAGGCTTATTGATTGGTAGAAAAGAGCGCAGTTTTCAAAAGGACCTAGCTATTTATTGGTTTTATTTGTATTTATTTTTTAGGGATGAAGGTTAACGGTTTTATTAGTTTCTGGTGTGCTGTTAGATGTTTATTGTAAAAAATGAAAATAAATCGAGCTAGAAATATAATGTACCAGTATACTTACTATAGTATTTAATTTGGTATTGAAATATCGTTAACAAGGTGTGTTTTTCACATTTTTCTGTCAAAAATAAATTAATTGAAATGTACATATATATGATAAACCGACATCACCAAATAAAGTCGACAGTATGACGTGAATAAATGCCGACAAAAAGTCGTCGATTAGGTCACGTCAAAATGTTGTCGAAATTTGGTCGACTGACGTCTATTGACCAGTAGTCACTAGTTAATGACGTCATTGTGACGAGATACTGCGGACTGGGAAGGAATCAATTTGATTTTCATATTCAAAATCGTTTAGAACAAGTTCATTATAGTCGGAATTTGCGGCTTCATTTTTTATTTGAGCCCAATTATAACTACTGTAATTTCTTTCTACTAAAACCCATGGTACGTGTAACATTGAATAGAATCTAATAAATAACTCAATATTTACCTCTTTACATAGACTTTTAGTACAAAGCTGCTGCAGACTTAACATGTTTTTCGTTGTTGATGATGGATGTTGTTGTTGTCGTATGTGAAATTTATAACCTAAAATAATAATAATAATTACACATCTAAAATGGCATAGTGTCCACAAGGAAGAGTATTGTGAGAACCCTGGATTAAATAACGTTTATCATCGCTAGGGTTTAAGGCAATTTTAGTTTACTCAATGCTGTATACATTATGTAATTTTGATTGTATACAGCGTTGAGTAGCGAACTTTAAATTTTCTTCCTGCGGATTTGAATATGCAGTTTTGATAAACACTCTAAATAATCATTAAACTGAATTTTCCGTTTTACCACATTTGATTTCACTCCTTTAGCTTTTTTTACAATCTTCTCCCCATCTACTTTATATGTATATTGTTTAGAACGTTAACCCACAAAATGGGTCTTTATACTTGAATTGTTCTCATCTTTCATAAGTCCCGGTACTTTTTTATTGACCAAAGGAATATTCCAGCAATTATCTGAAGGATATTCGCTGGTATCAAATCTATGTATATCGGATTTCATTACATCCTCATGAACATCGTTGCATTCAATTTCATAAACCAAACTATCTGTATCGGTGTATAGGAGTTTACATTTTTCTACGGGAAATTTTTTCAACATGTAATTATAATGAAATTCAAACTCAAGTTTTTGAAATATCTAATATTGCCATTCCGATGTACAAACGTATGTTAAATATTATCTTTGTTTTCTTAAGCTCGATGGCTATTAGATTATCATCAAAAATCAAAATGTAGGACTAGAAATAAAATTTTTTTCACCAATACGACCATTCCACCCTCTACAAAGGCGTACGATCCTATGTTTTCGAAGATTCTCAATTGTCTTGCCAAACACAGCGTTATTCATTAGTTTATACAAGTTTTTTCAAATTCGTTCTCGGCTTTACATCTCATATCAGTATTGAGATCGATATAAGATTTTAACCAAGAGGATTGTTTAAATTGTACTACGCGGTGAACTTTAGTTAAAACAAGTCCTTGTTCCAGGGCTTGTTTTAGATTTCTATAATGAATAATGTATCGTTCTTTTTTATGAAGAGTAGTTAACAATTTTCTAAATTTTGAATTGGGAGGTTTTGCATGAACAGCACAGAAGGGTAAGTCTTTATGAAGATCGTGAATGTTCTCAGGATAGTCAAGATCCACCTCCAAGATATACCCTTCCGCCGCATCATCTGGAATTGATGATACATCAATACTAGAAGGATCAATCCATTTGAAACCACCCTCTGGTAGGGGCTGACTCATGGCCCACCTGTATAAATTATTAACATCATAATACATTAAAAATTTTATAAGGTTTAGGGGATTGTATGTTCCGAGATATGGATTATTAGCATCCCCATAGCGATTGCTGCACATGGAAATTCCGCCACGAATTCCTCTTTCGAAAAATAATAATATGTCAATGTCTTGAATTGCTTCGAGTTTACATTTTGTATTTAAGCATACAGTCCCACGTAAATCCCGGAAGAGTATAATAATGAGCTGGATCAAGGCCATATGTTTGAAAACATGCTTCCCGAAAAGTTTAGAAAACCGACGTTAAAAGTAATATGTCTGTTTTCATATACAGACCACTATAGTCTCCTAAAGTTTTCATCCCGAATTTTTTTCAAACTAATTGACAATGTAAATAATCTTTCGTGCTTATATGCTCATCTTTTAATTTGTTATAAAAAAAGTCTTTAGGAGGAAGATTCGTTTCATCTAAACGTTCGATTTCGTCTAAAGAATCATAAAAAAATACTCCTTTCCTCGTTAATAGTTTAAAACAATCTTCATCTAAATTACTAAATTCGTTTCTAAGGTTTTCAAAATTTTTCGGTTTTACTGTTGCCACTAAATCGTCCAATGAACATCCCAGAAATCTAAAAGAGTCTATAAATCTAAATTTAATATTCGTTTGCTCATCAAACACCGTAAAACTAATATACTTTTCTTTATTTATTGGAAGCAGTGTTACGCGGTTTCTCGTAGCTAAATCTTTAATAATAAAATCGGAATCGTAGCCGCTAAGGTTATGAAAAATAATTGGTACTACGAAAGAGTTTTTATAATTTAAATTGCACTTATTATGAGCAAAGCCTCTAAATAAACCTGTTTGGTGTGAATGGTCTCTTACAATTTTATCATTTTCTTTAAATTTTAATTTACAAATATGACATGTATCGGTAGCGTCTTTTAGATTTACTTCGACATTCATTGGTTCGACATGTTTTAGAGTTGAGGAAACCATTCTAGCGATTTCCTCAATTTCATTTGCAACCATGACATACACCCAGCCCCCCTGTTACTTTTATAAAATGATAAATTATTATCGTAGGTACATTTAAAGTACAACCCGGCACTGTATGCTTTATGTTTTTGATACCGATTACTGAACGATTTTGAACCAAGCTTTCTTTTAGATTGATCATCATTGAACGGTTCAAGTAAAGATTCAAAATCAGCATAAATAATGAATGGAACTTTTTCTTGGTTAACAAAATTTTTAAATTGAATATGCAAATCTTTGGGAAAATCAATTTGACACTCATCTATTTTTTCGCAATACATATTATGGTTATTTAATTTTTCAGCAGAATAAAAATAATTTAAACATCTATCACAAAGAAACGTTTGAGATTTATAATATATATGATTTCTAGAAATTTGTTTGGAAACAAGTCTAGATAAATTTTTTATCCAACAATAATGATATTTAATTTCCTCATCGTTCTCCTCTCTCCCGTTTACTGAATCATTATTATCTGGTTCATAATCGTTCGGTTTGGCATAATATATACTCTGAACAATCAGTAGATTGACATGTTTTTCGCGTTTGCATTTCGTTAATCGTACTGGACCAACAGAAAATTTCGATTTCTTATCCATATCCAAGCCAAAAACATTAACAGAAATTGTTTCATTATTTTTTTCAAATGTACTAATATCTTTTACGTGTAAGGGAAAAGTAAGCCCCTTTAAATTTAATACTTGTGAATAATGTGGATAATTACTTACACGTTCTACATGCTTCTCGATCGGATACAAAGCAGAGACAATAGCCCACGCGAAACAAGCCTCATCTGTGTTTTTTAAATTAATACATGCATGCTTTTTTAAAATTTGTTTAGGAAGTTTAATGAATGTGGAGCCCCCCGTACTAATTTCCAATTTATTAATATTTACTTCTAATGAAATAATTTCTGTTAATGCCCATCCCGATTTTTCTACCGAGAATTCAGAAAGTTTGGTTAAAATATTTTGTTTTACTTAAACTTCAAACCAATTTTCCAAATTTGTTCCTCTATCGATAATTTCATTTTTAGTGTTAAAATATTTCGTGTTAGTAACGGTGCTTGTATTATCTTCCCCACCTGATTTTTTTATAAATTCCCCACAAAAACAAGTGTTAACTTTTAACATTTGAAACTTTTTTAAAATATTTTTTATTCTAATTTTAAAATGGAGAAAAAGCATCGTTTAAAAATTGCTCAACATCTTTATGTTTTTTATTAATAATTACCCCGGTACGAATTCTGCTATCAAAAATTGAAACAAGATCTTCCCATTTAACCCCTTTTCGTTTATTTCTATTGCTATTAAGACCCTCACCAGCAAATTGTAAATTTTGAATTAGTATTTGAAATCTTTTAAGATGCCCCAAATTGGTTTGAAGTTTCCGTAATGTTCCTACAGACAAATCTCCCCCTTTAATATCCGAGTTAATCAATTTAATGTGGCTTTTAATCTTTTTAATCCAGAGTTCTAATTCCAGAGGGTTCCATCGCGCTTTTTTTACAAGTAAGATATTTTCAACTTTTTTAAATTTTTTAATGATTTCATCACTTAATTTTGTTATATTTTCATCTAAATTCATGGTTTTTCAAAGTTGAAAATATCTTTCTTATAAGAAATATAAACTTAAAATTTAACAAAAATTTAAAACTTACAAATTTTATATTTCGATGATTTCGAAGGATGCTGCCGGGTTCGGCTTTCCGACCTCCTTCAATCCTCTAAATACTATTCCGTATTTTCGATCTCTGAAATTGGCTAGATGGGGAAGAAATACAACAGCCTCCTCCAACTCGAGCAAAATAGTTTCCCCAAATTTCGTTGGTACCGCCTTTCCCACGAGGATAAGAGTGATCCAGTTTTAGATCCGCTAGCTTTATTATCGGCTTGTTTTCTTTTTCGGCGATTAAAGAAACTTCATTAAGTTTTGTTAAGTCCATCTGTAAGTAAATAATAACCTTCATGTAGGTTAAAAATAAATAAAAACCTACTTTTATTATTTTGCTGGGAAACGGTTTTGAAAATACAAGTTGCAGCAGATCCAGCAGAAGTTGAGGGTTGATCTAGTTCGGACATTTAAACCGAAAAGAAGTTGATGTTGAGGTTTACTAACTTCCTATTTAATAAATAGAAAATGCCACAAATTAAGAAAGTTTTATAAAATTATCCTTACTTTTATTATTTCTCATAACTGAGACTGTGACTATCTCAGAAATACAACCAACAGAGGTAAGCAGAAGTTGGTAGATAAGTTAACTAGCTGCTTATTTAATAAGTAAAAAAAAAAAATCAAAAAATTGGCAGTTTTTATAAAAAATATACTTACTTTTTGTTAATTCACAAAATTCACTCACAGGTAGTAGCACAAGGTAGTAGTAGTTGTTGAGCTGGTTTAACACAAACTGAATATTTTCTGCTACGCTTTGAGTTTTATACTGCTGCTCCACGCCCTAAAAACGTGCTTGGTACGATTTACGCAAACAACAATTTCTTGTCCATTCCTGCTCGTGAGATACAATAACAATCTCGAGGTCACATTAAGTGGAATTAAGTAAAACATTTATAATCTTATCCTCTTCTCAATTTGCATAATAATCAAATAAACATTTTTTATCTTTTTCAACTTGCATCATAAATATAAATTTTTAAGTCGTAAAAGGTCAGAATAAATAAACATTTATAATCATATCCTGTTCACAATTTGCATAATAATCAAATAAACATTTGTAATCCTTTCCAGCTTGCATCATAAATAGAAATCTTAGGTCGCAATAGGTCAGCTATCTCATAAAAATGTATGTTTATGTGATATGTGTTTTTACCAAGAAACGCTTGGTTATTCGTTATTAGTTAATATTTTATACGTATTATTTTTTCTTTAAAAACAATTTGAATATTAAAAATTCCTCATTATTATGCAAAATGTTGTTGGGAGTACACGTTTTATTTTTATGTATAACGACTAGCGTTATTGCACTAAACGAAACCGAGTTCTTACTTTTTTTAAAAGAATATGGTTTTGTTAATAGTACTAATAATATTATTGATTTAGACACAGTTATTAGGGATTTTCAAGAAAGGTACAATTTACCCGTTGATGGACGACTAAACAACAAAACTCAAGAACTTCTTAATAGACCTATGTGTGCTTACCCCGAAAACAATTATAGAGTTCAATCTCAGTGGGGTAAATCGGATATTTATTGGTATTTTCCGCGTGCAAATGGCACGGTACGTGCTATCGTTAAAAAGGCTTTTGATATGTGGCAAAATGTGTCTACTTTAAATTTTACCGAAACTCGAAACCCTTCTCTTATAAAACCAGATATTACAATTTCTTTTGGACGTAGAACTCATCGATTTCGAGCCGATTGTCAGGGATCAAGAGTATGTCCTCAGGCTTTTGATGGCCCCGGAAAAATACTAGCTCATGGATATTTTCCTCAGATGGATAATAGATGTATTGAACTTCATATCAATAGTGAAGAGAATTGGGATTTTTACGAGGGTGGGGATACAAATTTCTTAATGGTTATTGCCCATGAAGTGGGCCACAATTTAGGGCTGGATCATAGCGATAGCGAAAATGCTATCATGTATCCTTGGTATCAAGGAATTACACAACTACCAAGCTCTGATGATATATTAGGGGTGGAAGCTCTTTATGGTAGAAAATCTCGTTATGCACCAATTCTTCCTGAAGTAACTTCTTCAGCAACAACATTGTCATCAACTAGTACTACTACATTCAAACCTACCATTGAAGAACCTCAACACATAGATTTGTGTACAATTAAAATACCCGATTTCATGTTTCTCGCTTCGGGTTCAAAATTTCCCAATTACAAATTATATATGAGCTGGATTTAAACGATATGCCTATACCAAGAGCAGAATTGTTAATTGATTATATTCCCCAGCAAATAAGAAATTCTACAGTTTCTCACATATACCAAAATTCAGCGGGACATCTGGTAGCACTTACCGAAAGAGGAGAATCGATAGAAGCTTCCTTTCCTGATTTAAACTTTCTCAAATACAATAATTTACGTACGACTACAAACAGCCACATAGATACAATTTTCCAAACAAATAGCGGAAAAACTTTTGTGTTTTATGATGGGACCCGCTTTATTATTTATTATTATCCGGAAATTATGTATCAGATCGAGGAGAAATTAAAGATATTTTTCCAGGTCTACCTTCACAAATAACTTCAGCATTCCGATATACGGATGGATACATTTATTTCTTTCAAAATACAACGTTTTACAAATTCAGCGAATACACAAACAAGATCATCGAGGCTGGACAATTCAATTGGAATTTATTTGGTATACCTCGTGATGATGGAATGTTAAATCAATTACGAAACATGTTATCAAAAATTATTGTATTATATGAATAAAAAACTAATTTTAGCAATACAATTTATATTGAACAACACTTAATCTACTCACCCACACCCCCCACCCCCCCAACAATGCCGCCGACACTGTCAGCTACGGCCGACCTGCGCATGATTTTTCTTTACGTTTCTCCTCACACCGACTTACATTGCCGTTCAAATCGATAACAAGTTAAACGCTACGGCCCATCTGGCAACGTTTCTGCGCATGATTTTTCTTTACGTAATCTTCGCCCCCATCTAGTCCAAATCGCATCACTAACGAAGTTAGACCTTACGGCCCATCTGGCAACCTCTCCGCGCATAATTTTTCTATACGTACCTAATCTTCACCACATCTATATTACAATGCAGTTTGTCACATTCAAGTCGGACCAATAACAACGAAGTTAGACTCTACCGCCCTTCTGGCAACGTCTCTGCGCATGATTTTTCTTTACCTATCTAAACTTCAACCCCTCTATTCTACAATGCCGTTTGTCCCATTCAGATCGCACCCCTAACAACGAAGATACCCCTTGATGAAAAACTACCACTAGTGGTCTAGAATCCGCATACCCCTACTACTACTACAGATGTGAAATACATTCTATAATTGCAATAGTAGAACTGAGTGTATATTGAACAAATGTAAATAATATATGCCATATAAGACTTTTATAAAACAACTTTTATATAAAAATACAAATAACGAAACAATTTTTTCCAAAAGAATAAAAACTAAATGCTGAAAAAACTTCAAAGAACTAATGCGATTTGTTGTAACACTGCAGACAGTAGGCCTGTGAGCATGTCTCACAAATTGTTGAAACTTTTTTCGTTTTTTTAGCCGCATCCCTCTTCTTTTAATTTTTCATAACATCCATGGCATATTTTACGTAACTGTTGATTTTTCCCGTCTTTAGGCAATTTTTCCAGTTTATGAGCCTGTTGTTTCTTTCCAGTGGTTGTTTTATTCTCTAATAATAAGCCACTTATGACAGCTTCTGTGAAGTGAGTAGTGTTTGTTTGGGAAAGGAAGAAACTAGGTCAAACTAGCCGCCCCCAGCCCGCCCCACCCGCGCGAGAATCGAGTGCGCTCTCATGTATCTGAAAATCCCTTCCTTTTACAATTATATGCTCTCATACATATCGAAACAGTATCTAAGCCCTCCCATACCTATCAAAATTATCTGAGCATATCTAGGTGGGAGAGAACGAACTTCATTCATCCAAGGATCTCCGAAGAATGAACTTAATTATATTATTCCTTATTATTAACCAAAATAAATTCTAATTTTTGAATTAATATAATCTTTGATAAAATCCAATATCAAAAATTTAATCACAGTATGCTTATGATTGTAATTTTTTCTATAAAAAATGCACACATAAAAAACTTTGAATTAAAAAATTAATTTACTAATAAAAAATTTGAAAAATGAATTGGGAAGAAATAAAATCAAACAAAAAATTCTATATTCGATATATTTTTGGTAAAAAAAACAAAAATTTAATTATTCATTGTTGAAATTAATTCAAATCCTTCTGGTGGAGACAAATCAATTCCTGGTTTCCATCTTATAACTTTTGATATTCATCCGGGTTGAGACTCAAATTAATTCCTTTGGTAGTTTCCAAAATCATGGGTTGAGACTCATAAAAAAAAAAATATGATTAAAAAACAAGTTCATAAAAACGTCTATTAACTCACCAATACATTAAACGATCTTTAAATCATTGTTGTGTAATCTGTTCATTTTTTAATAACCATATTTTAATATTTAATCAAAAATTTGTAGATTAAAGTATACTCATTTAATATATGATATAAAATTCGACCTTAGGTGTAATGAACCCAACAAAATATATTCACATATAAACACATGAGAGATCAAGTGAAGGTGTGTTGAACCTTACAAGTATATTCACCTATAAACATATGAGAGATCAACTAAAGGCATAATGAACTTAACAAGTTTATTTACCTCTAATCACATGAGAGTGATAAACCGAAGTACTTTTTTTAATCATATGAGAGTGTGTGGAACAAGGATTAAATAGATACAGGGCCCTAGACATTGAAAACTTTAGTTTCAAAAGTTAAAGTCTAGTACTCATTCGATATGTGGATGTGTTATCAACCCGAATCCAAAATTACAGATCTGAAAAGTGCTGTTGAAGATCGAAGACGCTTGTTCGCAAATTTAAAATTCGATGCTTCCCATGAAATCATTTATGGAAATGGTTATTATTCTAAAGAAGAATGTACACTTTTGGTTGAAAAATATGATGCAGCAACAGAAGTTTGTGATGCTTTTCTTGAAGGTGAAATTTCAATTGAGACTTTGGTGGATGAACTCATTACTCTCAAATTATATATTTATTTGGATGTGTTGGAAAAACATGTGGATCCAATTACGTTAGAGAAAATACAATCCATTAAAGAAAATGTTGATTATGATGATGATTCTGATGAGGAAAATTCACAACGGTTTTAATAATTTTTATACAATTTTAATCATAAATAAAAAATTGTAATTCATCATTTCATGTATCTTATTTTCCCCCACCTAATCACTAAAATCCAATAAAAGCAACTGTAAAGGTAAACTGTGTTTAGTTTATTTAAAGTTTCAACAATGGGTGACATAGAAAAATCCGATATTTTCTTGGGTGAACGATACACCTATTTAAACCGATCAAAAACAAAATATGTTTCTTCAAGTTTATCATGTGATTTAAAATATGCACCTTGTGTAGTAATTAGTAGCAGCAAAGGGTTCTATATAACGTTTCCTGAAGAAACATGGAAGCACTTTTTAAACCATAAAGAGAAAATTAACAACTTTTTCAATAATTCAGAAGCCAGTGAAGAGATTGTGGGTATTGGAAAAATATTTCTAGAGTTAAAACATCTAGCATATGCAAATGTGTTGAAGATATCAAACGAATATTCATATATAATCTTAGCATCAAATACAGTTGAAGAATTATGGAAAATTGTACCACTAATAAACATATAATTAGAACAATTAAAAAATCAACAATTTGGTAGCACACTCAAAGTTCTTCAAATGGGTGTTAAATCTGTAACTGATAAAATTAATACAGGTTTAAAAATAATGGAGTCAATTAAAAATATTAATCCCATAACTTATGGTATAGCCTGTGAAGTACTTTATAAATATCCAGAACTACTCGATTATGAAGAATGTTAGATTCGATGAAAGCAAAAACACAATTCACATTATCGAGGTTGACCAGACGATAATAAAAACTAATTGGCAATCAATAATTTTAGATAAAATCCGATTCAACACTCGTATAGAAGAAGCTTCCAAATTAATTAATCCAATTTTAGATATATCACATAGAAATAAAATTTATGTAAGAAATAAAGTTTATATTTAATTTGTATACTTTTATTAAAAAATTACAATAAAGCATTCTTATTAATCCAAGACTTTTTATTTAATCCCAACCATTTTACATAGTATTGATTTTTTTTTCGTTTCAAAATTTTTTCTACCAAATAGATATCTGGGTTTCTCACTTTTTGTAGTTCCTGTGTGTAAAAACCACCCTTAATTTCACCATTATTAACATCTTGCAGTAAATAAGTAATGGGGTTAGTCATTTTCACCTTTTTAATACGAAAAATTTCAGTTGTCCAAGAAGGAGTATATCCCTTTTTAAAAACATGTCGATATTTACTAATTCGAACAGGGTCACCTACTCTAAATTTAGGTTTTTGTGGATCAACCACTTTTAATTGATTAAAAGCTTTTATTTTATTTTCATTTTTTTGATTAACTTTAGCAGGAATTTGTTTCGTTGTTGAATGTCGTGTATTATTATATTTTGAAACAATATCAGGTAGAATGTTTAACCACTTGTAAGAACCTTGTAAACTAAAATTTTTAAATAATAAATTTTTCAAAGTACGAATGACACGCTCTGCAATGGATGCTTTTAAATTTGAATACGTAGAATAATGATTAATTCCATATTTCATCATCAAATTACTAAAATCTTTATTATAAAACTCTGTTCCGTTATCGGATTGTAAATTTTTAGGTATTTTATCCATTCGAGACAAGATTTTTGACATTGCATTAACAACATCTTTTCCAGATTTTGTTTTTATCGGCTCAGCCCACACAAATTTACTAAAAGCGTTGATAACAATAAGAATATAATTATACCCTTTATTTTCTTTTGAAAATTGTGATAATACTGCTAAATCTATCTGAATCAAATCATTCAATCCTTTAATAATAACATGTCGTCTTCGAAAATTTATTCTAGCTGGCTTATGTAATTCATTAACAACAATATTTTTTTCACTCATTTTTTTCTAATGGACATTGAATTACAAAATCTGCACACATAATATCTGGTGTTCCTAGCTTAAATTAAATTTTATCTCCTTTCTGCAGTGTTTGTCCCGATAAAGTATGATATTTATATAATTTTGAGTTTAACAAAACATCACCATCAGCAGAATAATGTTTGATTGATTCTATTAGACCAGAAACAGGGAAAACAAAGGCAGTACCTTGATTATCCAATATATATAATTGTTTATTTTTATTTATTTGTTTAACTCCTTTAAATCTAATAAAACATTTACTGTGAAATAATTTAGGTTCACAAATATAAAAAGGACTTGTAGGGTTTAAAATTCCTAAATTGTTTCCAAAAAAGGAAGTTTCGTTTAAGAAATGACTACCAAATTTATTAATTGGCATATTTCAACTGACTAATGTAAACTGATTCAAAACTTTTTGTGTTAGTCTATTTATTTATCTTGACCTGACACAATCTAAACTATTCAATAATACCAGCTTCTATCAGTTCTTCAATAATCGAATTCATCTCATTATTGTGTCCTGTATGACCTGCTGCTTGAGAAGAATGAAGTAATTGAAGCCTTTCAACCAACTCATTATAATTATCGTAATATTTATAATCGATTGGATTGTTTCTATATTCCATCATTAAACCAGTACCAACACGACCCTTACTTCTTGTCATAATTCCTTTAATTAACGAAGACGGTATTGAACTAGATCTTGGTTTATGTGGCTTTGTCTCCATTCGAGGTTTAATTATATAATCATATTTATCTCTAATATCTGCTGGGAATTTTTTTACAGGTAAATCAGGTTTAAACTCTCTGTGAATCGCATTCGTTCTTCTAAGTATATCAATATACTCATCAATATCTTTTCTAGTATAAATTATAGGATTTTTTTTTGAAGAGTAATTCATATAAACCCGGGGTACCTTTATAAATGATTCCCTTAATTTTTATATCAGGTCCAACAAAATCTGCTTCAGAATCCCCAATAGAAAATTTTTCTTCTTCAGCATTATGAAATAAACCTAATGTATGGTCAAACTCTCCAGCAACATCTTTAATCATATTTTCTACAAACTCTCGAGGTAGGGGGGATGTATACTGTTCTAAATATTCATTTAAAATATTTGGATTATTTACATTTTGATAATATTGTGAAATACTATCTTCTATAAATGCATCCTCAAGAGATTCATTGGGTTGATAGCCAGGAGACTCAAAAACTTCTTCATTTTGTAAAAAATTTGATTGGTTTGTTTCATTTTGCACAGTTTGATTTGTACTATTTGCAGAACGAGGGCTTATGAAAGTAAACGGTTTATAAATAGGAGATTTTTTTTTATATAATCAAAAGGTTCCTCTTTAATCTTAGGATTTGATAAAACATTAACCAACTCTTTAAGCGGTTCAGTTAAAGGTTCATAGGATTTGCTTAAACGTGATTTGGATTTTTGTAAATTATTTTTTAAACTTTTATATTTTTTTTTTAAAGCATTTCTCGCTTTAATTAGTTGTTTAGTGAGTTGCGGATCCATTATAAATATTTTTTATAATCATCACCTATTTATATAGAAAAGTATCAAATTGATTTCTATATCTTCCAGAAGATGTTATATCTTTATCAATGACAAGAAAACCAAATTTTTCTTTCCAACAAAATTTACACATATTAAGAAAATCTTTGAATGACATATGAATATTAACGTGATCATTGTAAATATGATTTAAATTTCGCAAGTCTTGTTCAAAAATTAATAAAAAATTAGCATTGTCTCGAATTAACTGTTTGGGAATCGCTGAATAAGTCTGACACAAATAAAAACAATCTGTTTGTTTGTGACGTCCAAAACAAAAATAGCTTTGAATTATCTTTTGATCGCATGTTAAAACATCATCGAATATAATTAGAGAGTTTGGTTTGATTTGGTTAGGTTGGACAATTTTTTCAGAGTCATCAAATTCTTCATATCCAATCTCTTTCAATGGTTCAAGCAAATTACGTAAATAACAATATTTTGGTTGGTGTAAACTTTTGGAATAGACATAAAGATTTTGAAATCTCAACCCATTAGGATGTTCGATTAATGACATCATGGCATTTGTTTTTCCACACCCACTTGGCCCAATAATTAAAGCTCGCTTTGATACACCAATCAAATAACCATGTTTATTAAATTTAAAATCTTGAGCATTAATATCATGATTTATAACTGGTAGAGATATATTCTGTTTTTCAAACCGCATTTTTCAAATGCATGAATGTTACTAATAGTATATATAGAACCCCAGTGGTTTAAATAGAATAATGGTTCTTAAAAACTCAAAGAGATCACATCGTATTGGGAAGGGTCTTTTAAATTCTCTAATTAATAATTTAGAAAGTGAATATCATTTGAAAGGCTTTAACTTTTGCGGACCTGGAACTCAACTAGAAAAACGCTTAGCAAGGGGTGATATCGGCATCAACCCCCTGGATGAAGCTTGTCGAGAACACGATATTGCTTATTCTAAAAACAAGGATTTAAAATCTAGACATATTGCACATAAAATCTTAGAAAAAGAAAGTTTGAACCGATTTTTATCAAAAAATTCTTCTTTAAAAGAAAAGGCAGCAGCCTTATTAGTAAAAACAGTGATGAATGTGAAAAGACGAATTGGAGCTGGTCTTAAAACAATCAAAAAAAAAAAAGATTAGTAAAAAAGAAACGAATAATTCAATCACCAAAAAAAATTGGAGGATTCCTTCCACTAATACCAATTATAACCGCCCTGGCTAGTTTGGGAATGGGTGGTGCAGCAATAGCAAGCGCCATAAATAAAAAAAAATCAGACGATTTAGCTCTTCAAGAATTGAAAAGACACAACATAACTCTAGAAAAACGGGGCAATGGGTTATATTTACGACCATACAGATCAAAAAACTAAGTTTGCCACAAAGAGCTCTCACAAATATAGACTTGGAAAAATTTGCACACCATCTAAAAATTCCTTATTTTAGGGGTGTGTTTATGAGAGATAAATTACCTAAAAAAATTCAAAAATGTGAAAGTGGGATTGTAAATTTGGATATAAACAGTGGTAAAGGTACACACTGGACAGCATATGCAAAACAAAAAAATCAAATAGTTTATTTTGATAGTTATGGTAATTTACCACCCCCCACAGAACTAATCAAATATTTCTACAGCAATGGTCAAGTACAAATTATTTACAATTATGATAGAATTCAAAAAGATTTATATAGATGTGGACATTTTTCACTAGAATTTCTATATAACCAATACAATCAAACTTAATATTCATTCTATTACAATAATCAGACAAAGATGTCATTATCGTTTACATTAACGGGAAATTCATCAGTTTTGAGTTATTTTAATAATCCACCAATATACTTGGAGGAAAACGTTGATTATGAAATAGGATTGATAAATTTTTATTCTTTCAATACTATCCCCAATATAGATTTAACCAATAATGTATTTCAATGGTTTAGTAATCAAAATTTAACAAACATTCACAGATTTGGAATTCCTGTAGGATCATATGAGTTAAAAGATCTAATACTTATTTTAAAAAAACACATGTTTACCATAGATAAAAATGCAAACATTGATATAGTCCCCGATCTCAATACGTCTAAAGTATCAATAACCACAAATCAAAATATTAGTTTTAGTGATCCAAATTCAATAGGTTCATTACTTGGGTTTGATATTTTACGAATTACTCCTAATAAAACTTTCACATCTGATCACCCAGTCAAAATTTTAAAAGTTAACAGTATTGGAATTGATTGCAACATTGCTAATGGCTCATATTTGAATGGAAAACCGGCTCATATCATTTATGAATTCTTTCCCAGGGTGCCGCAAGGGTTCAAGATTATACAACAACCAACTAAAATTTTATTTTATCCTGTAAGTCTCAAATCAATTGCAAATATCACAATCAAGGTTATAGATCAATCTGGTGATCTTATAGATTTTCGAGGGGAGGAAATATCTATCAAATTACAACTTAGAAAACAACTTTCAAAACCAATATAAAAGAGGTATTTTTTAGGAGGAAGTAACAGTCAAATTACAACTTTCAAAATCAATATAAAAGAGGTATTTTTAGGATGAAATAACAGTCAAATTACAAATTAGAAGAGTACAGTTGTAAATTATGGTTTTAAGATTTTTTCAAAATCAATATAAAAGGCATAGTTTAAAAAAAAACCCTAGTTTTAAAAAACCTTTCAAGTTAATAACAACTGAAAATAAAAAAATTTTAACTTCATTGGGGTTAAAAGTATTAGTATAAATGGATATATTAAATGTAACCGAACAAACGTTTAATGATGACACAATCGAAGATTATCAATTTCATATTTATCAACCAAATATTAGTGGAAATATTCAACCAAATGATGAAATTAGAATTTGCATTCAAGACTTAGATATATATACATTACCATGTAATAGTTTTTTATACATTGAAGGAAAATTGCTAACAATAGATGATAAAGTACCCACAAAACTTAAATTTATTAGCAATTGCATCTCATTTCTCTTCAAAGAAATTCGTTTCGAAATTAATTCTACCTTAATTGACACATGTCGCGATTTGGGGATTTCAACATCATTAAAAAATTATCTAAGTCACAATGAAAACGAAAGCAAGTACATGAAAAACGTTGGTTGGTTCCCAAAAAGAATTAATGAAAGCATTTTAGTTGATAAAAATGGAAATTTCAATGTGTGTATTCCTTTACGTCTCTTATTAGGATTTTTTGAGGATTATACAAAAATCATTTTAAATATGAAACAAGAATTGATTCTAATTAGGGCAAGTGATGATACTGATTGCATTAAATCCAGTGATGATACAGAGAAACCAAAAATTGAACTATCAAAAGTTTATTGGAAGGTGCCACACGTTAAACCAAACTTAAGTCAACAGCTTCGTTTAACAAAAATAGCTAACAGCAATCAAGATATACCTTTAAAATTCAGATCTTGGCAACTAATAGAATATCCATCTCTCAACTCATCAACACGTCACTCATGGCAAGTCTGCACAAGCTCATTGGTGGAATCTCCACGATACGTTATTGTAGGTTTTCAAACTAATCGTAAAAAATCCCTCACTTCTGATATGTCTAAATTTGACCACTGTAATTTAACAAATATTAAATTATTTTTAAATTCTGAAAGATATCCATATCATGATCTAAATTTAGACTTCTCTAGCAATCGGTTTGCAGAGCTTTATGAAATGTTTGGAAATTTCCAAGAAAGCTATTATGGTCTTCGATCAAATCAACCCCTTTTTACCCCAGATGAATATAAAACCATTGCACCAATCATTAACATAGATTGTAGTCGTCAGAGGGAGCAACTGCAGGCAGGTAGTATAAGTCTAAGAATAGAATTTGACATGAGTTCCCCCACTCCTGTTGAAACGAGTGCTTATTGTTTAATATTACATGAAAAGGAATTTTCATATAATCCCACCACAAAAATAGTAAGACAATATTAAAAACATTTAAAATCATATAAATACATCATTTTGTTGAAACATGTTGCATCAAGAAAGACTTGAAAATTTTTTAGAAAATTTACAGAAACTAAAACAAGTCATTATCATATCATTATCAAAGATTAAAAACTTTAAAAAAAAATTTTGAAAATTTAAAAATATGTCATTAGTGGTTGATGTTCATGGATTTAAAAGTGAAAATAACAAGTTTATTGTGAAAGAATTTGCTGCTTTTGATGGTATTAGAATTAGTCATTATATTTTTAAATCACCTTTTCCGATACGATTATTATCACCAGACTTACATCGACAAGCTGTTTGGTTAATGAAAAATTATCACCACATAGATTGGGATATTGGATTCACACCGATGCATAAATTTGCATCTATTATGACAGAGTTAACAAAAAAAGTTGACACAGTTTTTGTGAAAGGTTCTGAGAAAGCTAAATATATTAAAAAATATACATCAGCAAACGTATGTGAATTTGATGAACATCCAGCAATTCAACCTTCTTTACCAAAATGCTTTTCTCATTCAAGTGAAAATTGTATCTGTGCAATGTCTAATGTGTTCTATTTGTATGATACCTTTATAATGAAACAATAAATATTTTTTATACACTTATTCGTTTTAATTATTTAAATACACATAAAACTTAAATCATTTTTTTTGGTTTATTTTAAAATAATTCAATAAAAATATATTTAATTGAGGAAAAAAATATATAAATACTAGAAACATTTAATTTGTTTTTTCAGTTATTAAAATGTTGCCATCGCATTATATCATTCTATCATCAATTCTTAATGGTGTGTTATTTATCGGTCAACCATATGACACAATAGATGCATTTATTTGTTTTGATAATAATGGTATGAGGAATGATAGTTGGCCTTCAAGATGGACTAGAATGTCTCCATATTCAGCAAACAATTGTAACGTTTAAATTCGGCATTAAGACCTTACTACGTTAATTAGTTTTTCGTACCTTGTAGATGTGAGCCACTGTAGGGATCGAATTATATTATTTAGGAACCATATATCACATAAGATAGCCTCAATTTTTTTGACTCAATTTATATCCATTTGAACGAGCTAGTTAGTTTCAGATAAAGTATTTCGAACATTAAAATAGATCGTAAAATTGATTGTTTTCTTTATTCTTATCGATGTCATGTTTCGAACTGTCGGTTCGTTCATTTCTTCTGTTGACTTTAAGGTGTTGTACGGCTGTGTTAGCCAGTCACCAGTTATTTCATTGGTCCCATCACAAGTCGTATTCAGTGACCCGTGGCGATTATTAGGTGAATCTCTTTCTGGTCTTGCGTGGTGAGATTCGTTCGAGAAGGATTTCGAAGGAAATTTTGGGACGGGCCTTGTTTCTTTCTTTCTTGTGGGTGATAAGTATAAAGTGGTTTAGACAAAATTTTGAGGAGTCGCCCGGTGCTTATGAAGATTATTTCGTACCGTTGATTGGGATAGACGAGCGATTCCCGTATTTGTTGGACGTACAGGGTGCCTATTTGATTTGGTGTGTTACCTTAGTCCGAATCTCGTGAAGAGGAATTGATATTTTGTGCCGAACCACGCCACGATAGTCGCCATTTTGTCAGGGGGTAGTATCATCCACGTTAGACGATCCGAGGATTCACCTTATACGAAGCATCTGTCAGGGAAGTTTGCCGAGAATTCCCCTTCACTGTAAAAAAAGGGTATGTTGAGTTATTTAAATGTTTTTATAGTATGTAAATTTCTTTCTGGGCCGAGGGGTATTTGATTAGGGGTTTAATATATATTATTTTAGGGTTCTCGTGTTGGGCTATCATCCAGATTTCTCGTGTTGGGCTATCATCAAGAGATTTCTCGTGTTGGGCTATCCAGATTTCTCGTGTTGGGCTGACAGCCAGATTTCCGGGTTGAGCTGACCTGACCGGACGGATTAGTGGCCGCAAGTTGCCGCCATTTAACTTTGGACAACCGCAAGTTTTTCCTTTTTTTTCCTTTTGTTGTTTTATATCGGTACATAGACATTATTTGTCAATTTGTAATTTTTTTCTTATAGGTCTTTAAATTAGCACTTATAGATATTTTCTCTAATTTTTATTTGGTACTTGTAAGCGACTTATAGGGGCGAGTGGTATTTTATTTTACGCCCAATACCAACGACCTTGAGAGCTCTCGCGGACGGTGTAACACCCCTATTACTCGTGATTTAATCAGTTATTTGAATAATTTGTTTTAATTAGCGAAACTTTAGTGGGATCGTTTGGATCCCTTGTCTTTTTTTATTCTTTTTATGCGACCTTGACAGTTTGTATAAGTAACGTTATTAAACCGATATTAAAAAAATTAATTACTTTTCTTTCTATCTCTAATAGTCACAAATAGTCGAACGAAGGTAAGCAAATTTTTGATTGCGACGTAGTTTATTTTTTTTATTAGTGGGCTCAATTTAGATCCATTCTGGAGATTGAGTGACTAAATTGACTGAATTTGGATGAGGGTAAAACAATCTCCTGGCGCCCATTTTCTTTTAGTTAACACCATATACCAATCCACACCCCACTTCACTGTGGTTAGCCGGCATCCAAAGCGGATTACATAATCCCACGGAGGAAAATCGTTAAACGAGATTAACGCGTGGCATTATTTTTTTTTTTTTTTTTTTTTTTTTTTTTTTTTTTTTTTTTATTGATAAACGACAACTCAGTGAACAATTTATGAAACAGATTACAAGAGTAAAAATAATATATGTGATACATGTCTAAAATATAAAGCAATGTGCATAACTACAGTAAATCGGATTTCCCCAGGAAAAAATCGCCTGTGCCCTCTAGAGTTATATTGCCGCAGCTGGTCCCCGCAATAGGTGCCATCATGTCCATATTGTGCCAAGCTGTAGTTCCAGTTTCTATTTTGCACCCGTTTATTTGAATCAACTCGAGGAGTTTGGCAAAGATGTCCTCCAGTGCTGATACTAATTGTGGTATTGTTTTCCCAACATTGTAGGCTCCTGTGATCTTGTTAGTATTGTGCTCAAAGAACTCCTTAGTATATACTGTCTTCTGTCTACCAGAGAATATAGGAACGCCAAATGTTTGGATTTGTGCAGTGGCTAATAGGCCAGTTTGGGAAGCCTGTGAAAGTTTGGAGTATTTCATCAGTTTTATTAGGCTGAACTCTACTAGCCTTTTCTGAGTGTTCCTGTCTCCAAAGCATTTGCCCATCTTCTCACGTTTGAACCAGGTTGCTTGATTGGAAATTTGTGGCAAAATTCCTAGGTCTGTAACGTGAGTCCCAAATATGCTGTGAAATGCAACCTGTTGAGCCTCAGCCTCAGTGAAATTTCCCCATATTTTCCACTTAATGTGTTCACAGAGTTTGTAGAGATAAAACCCACCTGGCCCTGTTACCGTGAAGTTTTTGAGGAGTTCTCCCATCAACAATCCCGTGTCACGGTCACCATCAACTACTAGACGGTCTTGTGCATCTTTTTGTTCCATTGCTTGAACCAACATGTTTAATGGGAAGAACATTCTGTGCCCCTGTCTTGCTGTGGTTACTGAGAGAATTCTCCCAATTACATTGATTAGTGGTGCCACTTCTGCAGCGGGTCTACCTGGTAAAATTTGTAGTATGTCATCGATGTAAGGTACGTGTGCACAAACTTTCTTAGCTGCTTGTACCCATTTAGCACGATATTGGGGCTCACTTCTCGTATATATAATAAGGATAGTTAACGGGCCTAAGCTCTGTGCCATAGAACTCCTTTTTTCTGGGGGGTAAGTGCAACCTTCTGCTAGTATTTGTAAACCACCTGTAACTCCGTATTTTGCCATGGCAAACGATTTGGTTCTCCCGTTTTCTTTGGAAATCGACATCAGAGTTGAACCCACCCGGATCTCATTGAGTCGTAGTGCATTGCCAGTAAAGAAATCAAGATAGGGCAAGGCAGTACCGTACCAGTTGTCAGGGTCCCCTTGTGTGTAATTTTTGAACACTAATCCGTTGTCTGTTGCTGCTTTCAGTACTGCTGCTTCAGCTGCTGCCTGATCTATTTGTGTTGTTGCAGGGTTATGTACGGTGTAATGCTTTCCATCTTTGGCTTTCTTGTGCGAGCTGGCATTATCTCTTCCACATGCTTTCTGACGCATACCATTGAATTCATTAAAGATTATATTTGTTATCTGGTTACCCAGTGTTATATTGACCTTTTCTTCTGGTGGTGCTTTGGTTAGGATGAAAATTGCGTTGAAACTGTCTATCAACATTTTGAGGCACTTCACCTTCCTATCGGCATTTGGAGCAGCTCTCGCCTTCTTTGTAGGAACAATTTCTGCTCGGGTGTCTGGGTCAACTATAGTATCATGTGTTCTCTTGTTTGTACCGCTTGTAGACGCCATTAGGATTTTGAGGAGTTCTCTTTTCACTATTTGGATTGGTAATCAATATTTCTTGTTCGGATGATTGGATTTTTGGAAATATAGCATTCGTTTCTACTAGATTAACGCGTGGCATTATTTTTCCGCTTTGGATGCCGGCTAACCACAGTGAAGTGGGGTGTGGATTGGTATATGGTGTTAACTAAAAGAAAATGGGCGCCAGGAGATTGTTTTACCCTCATCCAAATTCAGTCAATTTAGTCACTCAATCTCCAGAATGGATCTAAATTGAGCCCACTAATAAAAAAAATAAACTACGTCGCAATCAAAAATTTGCTTACCTTCGTTCGACTATTTGTGACTATTAGAGATAGAAAGAAAAGTAATTAATTTTTTTAATATCGGTTTAATAACGTTACTTATACAAACTGTCAAGGTCGCATAAAAAGAATAAAAAAAGACAAGGGATCCAAACGATCCCACTAAAGTTTCGCTAATTAAAACAAATTATTCAAATAACTGATTAAATCACGAGTAATAGGGGTGTTACACCGTCCGCGAGAGCTCTCAAGGTCGTTGGTATTGGGCGTAAAATAAAATACCACTCGCCCCTATAAGTCGCTTACAAGTACCAAATAAAAATTAGAGAAAATATCTATAAGTGCTAATTTAAAGACCTATAAGAAAAAAATTACAAATTGACAAATAATGTCTATGTACCGATATAAAACAACAAAAGGAAAAAAAAGGAAAAACTTGCGGTTGTCCAAAGTTAAATGGCGGCAACTTGCGGCCACTAATCCGTCCGGTCAGGTCAGCTCAACCCGGAAATCTGGCTGTCAGCCCAACACGAGAAATCTGGATGATAGCCCAACACGAGAAATCTGGATGATAGCCCAACACGAGAAATCTCTTGATGATAGCCCAACACGAGAAATCTGGATGATAGCCCAACACGAGAACCCTAAAATAATATATATTAAACCCCTAATCAAATACCCCTCGGCCCAGAAAGAAATTTACATACTATAAAAACATTTAAATAACTCAACATACCCTTTTTTTACAGTGAAGGGGAATTCTCGGCAAACTTCCCTGACAGATGCTTCGTATAAGGTGAATCCTCGGATCGTCTAACGTGGATGATACTACCCCCTGACAAAATGGCGACTATCGTGGCGTGGTTCGGCACAAAATATCAATTCCTCTTCACGAGATTCGGACTAAGGTAACACACCAAATCAAATAGGCACCCTGTACGTCCAACAAATACGGGAATCGCTCGTCTATCCCAATCAACGGTACGAAATAATCTTCATAAGCACCGGGCGACTCCTCAAAATTTTGTCTAAACCACTTTATACTTATCACCCACAAGAAAGAAAGAAACAAGGCCCGTCCCAAAATTTCCTTCGAAATCCTTCTCGAACGAATCTCACCACGCAAGACCAGAAAGAGATTCACCTAATAATCGCCACGGGTCACTGAATACGACTTGTGATGGGACCAATGAAATAACTGGTGACTGGCTAACACAGCCGTACAACACCTTAAAGTCAACAGAAGAAATGAACGAACCGACAGTTCGAAACATGACATCGATAAGAATAAAGAAAACAATCAATTTTACGATCTATTTTAATGTTCGAAATACTTTATCTGAAACTAACTAGCTCGTTCAAATGGATATAAATTGAGTCAAAAAAATTGAGGCTATCTTATGTGATATATGGTTCCTAAATAATATAATTCGATCCCTACAGTGGCTCACATCTACAAGGTACGAAAAACTAATTAACGTAGTAAGGTCTTAATGCCGAATTTAAACGTTACACAATATCCCTGTATTTACTATTTCTCTTCCTACGAATGCTACGAGTTACAAATTACGTTTTGTAATGAAAAACAATAAAGTATCTCAGTCAGATTGGGTTTTGTTTGTTAAAAATTGTGAAATTGATACAAATTGGTTGATTTTAACAGGGGCTGTATCATCAATATTTCTTACTTGTATAATGATAATTAAACTTAAACCATGGAATATCTTATTAAAAAAAAATTAATTTTAAATAAAAAACATAAATTTCTATATATATTTATTTAAAATACATTTGTAGAATAAAGGATAACATATTAAATATTACTATAATCCATAAAATAAAATTAGAGAAAAATGAATTTTTACATTGTTCATGAACATATATCTTTATTTCTCGAGCAAAACTACATTTTGGATTATATTTTAAATGTTCCATAATTGGTATGTCACATGATTCCCAACGATGTATTTGTATTTGACATTTAAAACATTGAACAATGTCTTCATACCCCAAAAAGTAAAATCCTGCTAGAGCCAAGTTTACTGGTGATACAAGACCATGCCATTTTTTAAAAGTTGATAATCTGTTTTCAAAGGAATCTAACAAGTCCGACTCAATTTCAATTCACATTGTAAACTAAATTTTCCTTACTCAAGATTTCTTCTTTATATAATTTTATTTAGTATTTTTTAAATTTTGCAATATCTTAAAATTAAAAAACATATCTAAAATAATTTATTTTAAATTTTTTTTTTTTGGTGGTTGACCACCAAAATTTGAAATTTAAAAAAAAATTTTTTTTGGTGAATGTTTTTTATCTATGTAACAAAATTTTTGAATTAATTAAAAATTATTGAAATTTTTATTGTTTACATTTTCAACTTATTTAAAATATCTATTTCTAAGACTACATAATTTACATTTAAGAAAAAAAATATAATTGCAATAAATTTAAAATTTTGGTGAATGCTTATCCACCAAAAATTTTAAAATTATAGAATTTTTTTTATTTATTTAAAATACATATTTTTAAAATAAAGTGTAATTCTTTTAATTTCTTGGGATGTTTTTATGCCCCCAAGCAAGAGTTTTTACATCGCCAGGAATGATGTATCTTTTATCATCTTTTTCAGTTAAAGCAATTTTGTTTTTGAGTTCTGTAAAAACATTATGCATATGTGAAATAAATACAAACATTTTTCTATAAACAACCCCACCATTTTCAACTATTTGTTTGTAATTATTCAAATGAAGTTGATTTTTAACAAAATTTTTTGAAATACCTTTAGCTTTTTTTAAGCAGTTTGAATTCTCTGTTTCAACACAATAGGCTTTGGCTCCGGTCCCATAGAAAGATTTAATTGGCATTCCTGCAAACTCATCTTTCATTTTGCCGATAATTGATGGATTTTTTGGAATTTTGTAAATATTATTTTCAGAATAATTTGATGTATCAAAATATTCAATATTATTTTTCATATCTTCATAAAAATTATTTGTATAAACCTCAATAATTAATGAATCTGTGTCAGTATAACAGAGATTGGCAGAATCACCATATTTGTTTTTTATATAACCATAAAAAAATTCATATATTATAGTTTTTGAAATATCTAAAATTGAAAATCCAACATATAAAGGTTTATCATATGTTATTTTTACTTTGTTTAAAGATATAGCAACCAGATTTTCATTAAACACAGAACAAGATTTAAATTGTGGCTTAGAGATTAACGCTCTGGCTCCAAGACAACTCGTTTTTGTTTGCCAATGAGTACATAATCTTATATCAGATCTTTTTTCCACGTTTTCAAGACTTTTCCCAAAAATTGCATTAATTAAAAGTTTATACAAATCACGTTCAAACTCATTTTTTGCTTGATTTCTTAATGATGTATTAAGGTCGATGTATTTTTTCAACCATTTTGATTGTGAAAATTCTAGAATACGATAAACTGAAGTAAGTTTTAGCCCGTATTTTAAACATTGTTTTAAATTTTTGTAGTGAATAATATATTTTGATTTATTATGCAAATTTGGAATTAATTTTTTTAATTTTGAACCTGCTGGTATAATATTTTCTGAACAGAAAGGATAATCATTGTGTTTTTCATGTAAATTTATTGGATATTCCAAATCTACTTCTAAGACATACCCTTTTATTGAATCGTCTTTTATTAACATGACATTAAAATTTTGAATTTCCATTTCACTCATCTATCTAAAATTTCCATACGGTAAATGTTCAGACATTGCTGAGCCGTACAAATTTGTAGCGTCTAAATAGATTATGAAGCTTTCTGGTTCGCTTGGATTAAAATTTGATAAAAATTTATTGTTTGCCAATGATTTTCGTTTGGTGCAAACCGCTACACCTCCTCGAATACTTTTACGAAAAAAATGAACCATTTCAATTTCTGTTAATAATTTTAATTCTATTTGTGTATATTTCAACATAGCTTGCCAAGACAGCTGGGGGCAGCTAATGAATCCAGTCGGATCTAATGTGTATTTTCTTAAGCAAACCTTTCTAAAATTTTCAAACACATCTGCTAACAAGAGAACATCGGTTTTTAAATAAAGTAAACTATATTCATTTAGAGATTTACAATTAAAAGTATTCCACACATCATTAGCTCTTTGAAAATCTAAATCAGAAATATGTTCACCGGTTAGTGTGTTAAAAAAATTGATTTTTGAAGGTAAAGATTTTTCTTCGAGTTTTTCTATACAGTCTACGTATAAATATGGGAATACACCTTTTCTACGCATCATATCAACATTATTTGGAAAATATTTTCGTATTTCATTACATTGATTTAAATCTAATGTGTCAGCTAATTTGTCAAGTGATTTTGCTAAAAATCTGAAAGAGTCTACGAATTTTAGTGTAATAAATTTATCATTAATATTTGGTGTATAAGATTTGTCAACCAACATTTTTTTTGAAAACGAAATATATTTCTCTTTGTTTTGAGCGATAACTGAAACAGATTCACCTGTATTTGACAGTTCCTTAATAAATAAGTGACAATCATAATTAGATAGATTATGAAAAAAAATTGGTATAAAATTCGGTGTTTTAAAATTAAGATTACATGTGTTGTGAGCTGCTCCTAAAAAGTTATTTACAGCTAAGTGATGGAAATGGTCTCTAACTTTTATATTAAATTGAGTAAACGGTTTTTCACAAATATAACAAATATTTGCATTATCATATTGTTCCTGTTCTTCAGGAGTTAATGGATATATAGGATGAACGTATTTTAAATGATTGTTATAAATATTAAAAACAGTTTTCTCCAATCTCAGTGAACAATTTATGAAACAGATTACAAGAGTAAAAATAATATATGTGATACATGTCTAAAATATAAAGCAATGTGCATAACTACAGTAAATCGGATTTCCCCAGGAAAAAATCGCCTGTGCCCTCTAGAGTTATATTGCCGCAGCTGGTCCCCGCAATAGGTGCCATCATGTCCATATTGTGCCAAGCTGTAGTTCCAGTTTCTATTTTGCACCCGTTTATTTGAATCAACTCGAGGAGTTTGGCAAAGATGTCCTCCAGTGCTGATACTAATTGTGGTATTGTTTTCCCAACATTGTAGGCTCCTGTGATCTTGTTAGTATTGTGCTCAAAGAACTCCTTAGTATATACTGTCTTCTGTCTACCAGAGAATATAGGAACGCCAAATGTTTGGATTTGTGCAGTGGCTAATAGGCCAGTTTGGGAAGCCTGTGAAAGTTTGGAGTATTTCATCAGTTTTATTAGGCTGAACTCTACTAGCCTTTTCTGAGTGTTCCTGTCTCCAAAGCATTTGCCCATCTTCTCACGTTTGAACCAGGTTGCTTGATTGGAAATTTGTGGCAAAATTCCTAGGTCTGTAACGTGAGTCCCAAATATGCTGTGAAATGCAACCTGTTGAGCCTCAGCCTCAGTGAAATTTCCCCATATTTTCCACTTAATGTGTTCACAGAGTTTGTAGAGATAAAACCCACCTGGCCCTGTTACCGTGAAGTTTTTGAGGAGTTCTCCCATCAACAATCCCGTGTCACGGTCACCATCAACTACTAGACGGTCTTGTGCATCTTTTTGTTCCATTGCTTGAACCAACATGTTTAATGGGAAGAACATTCTGTGCCCCTGTCTTGCTGTGGTTACTGAGAGAATTCTCCCAATTACATTGATTAGTGGTGCCACTTCTGCAGCGGGTCTACCTGGTAAAATTTGTAGTATGTCATCGATGTAAGGTACGTGTGCACAAACTTTCTTAGCTGCTTGTACCCATTTAGCACGATATTGGGGCTCACTTCTCGTATATATAATAAGGATAGTTAACGGGCCTAAGCTCTGTGCCATAGAACTCCTTTTTTCTGGGGGGTAAGTGCAACCTTCTGCTAGTATTTGTAAACCACCTGTAACTCCGTATTTTGCCATGGCAAACGATTTGGTTCTCCCGTTTTCTTTGGAAATCGACATCAGAGTTGAACCCACCCGGATCTCATTGAGTCGTAGTGCATTGCCAGTAAAGAAATCAAGATAGGGCAAGGCAGTACCGTACCAGTTGTCAGGGTCCCCTTGTGTGTAATTTTTGAACACTAATCCGTTGTCTGTTGCTGCTTTCAGTACTGCTGCTTCAGCTGCTGCCTGATCTATTTGTGTTGTTGCAGGGTTATGTACGGTGTAATGCTTTCCATCTTTGGCTTTCTTGTGCGAGCTGGCATTATCTCTTCCACATGCTTTCTGACGCATACCATTGAATTCATTAAAGATTATATTTGTTATCTGGTTACCCAGTGTTATATTGACCTTTTCTTCTGGTGGTGCTTTGGTTAGGATGAAAATTGCGTTGAAACTGTCTATCAACATTTTGAGGCACTTCACCTTCCTATCGGCATTTGGAGCAGCTCTCGCCTTCTTTGTAGGAACAATTTCTGCTCGGGTGTCTGGGTCAACTATAGTATCATGTGTTCTCTTGTTTGTACCGCTTGTAGACGCCATTAGGATTTTGAGGAGTTCTCTTTTCACTATTTGGATTGGTAATCAATATTTCTTGTTCGGATGATTGGATTTTTGGAAATATAGCATTCGTTTCTACTAGATTAACGCGTGGCATTATTTTTCCGCTTTGGATGCCGGCTAACCACAGTGAAGTGGGGTGTGGATTGGTATATGGTGTTAACTAAAAGAAAATGGGCGCCAGGAGATTGTTTTACCCTCATCCAAATTCAGTCAATTTAGTCACTCAATCTCCAGAATGGATCTAAATTGAGCCCACTAATAAAAAAAATAAACTACGTCGCAATCAAAAATTTGCTTACCTTCGTTCGACTATTTGTGACTATTAGAGATAGAAAGAAAAGTAATTAATTTTTTTAATATCGGTTTAATAACGTTACTTATACAAACTGTCAAGGTCGCATAAAAAGAATAAAAAAAGACAAGGGATCCAAACGATCCCACTAAAGTTTCGCTAATTAAAACAAATTATTCAAATAACTGATTAAATCACGAGTAATAGGGGTGTTACACCGTCCGCGAGAGCTCTCAAGGTCGTTGGTATTGGGCGTAAAATAAAATACCACTCGCCCCTATAAGTCGCTTACAAGTACCAAATAAAAATTAGAGAAAATATCTATAAGTGCTAATTTAAAGACCTATAAGAAAAAAATTACAAATTGACAAATAATGTCTATGTACCGATATAAAACAACAAAAGGAAAAAAAAGGAAAAACTTGCGGTTGTCCAAAGTTAAATGGCGGCAACTTGCGGCCACTAATCCGTCCGGTCAGGTCAGCTCAACCCGGAAATCTGGCTGTCAGCCCAACACGAGAAATCTGGATGATAGCCCAACACGAGAAATCTGGATGATAGCCCAACACGAGAAATCTCTTGATGATAGCCCAACACGAGAAATCTGGATGATAGCCCAACACGAGAACCCTAAAATAATATATATTAAACC
The DNA here is from genome assembly GCA_949320105.2 of Crepidodera aurea. NCBI lineage: Eukaryota > Metazoa > Arthropoda > Insecta > Coleoptera > Chrysomelidae > Crepidodera > Crepidodera aurea. The sequence goes on along the minus strand of OX439472.1, from coordinate 9,595,445 downwards.
CCTAATCAAATACCCCTCGGCCCAGAAAGAAATTTACATACTATAAAAACATTTAAATAACTCAACATACCCTTTTTTTACAGTGAAGGGGAATTCTCGGCAAACTTCCCTGACAGATGCTTCGTATAAGGTGAATCCTCGGATCGTCTAACGTGGATGATACTACCCCCTGACAAAATGGCGACTATCGTGGCGTGGTTCGGCACAAAATATCAATTCCTCTTCACGAGATTCGGACTAAGGTAACACACCAAATCAAATAGGCACCCTGTACGTCCAACAAATACGGGAATCGCTCGTCTATCCCAATCAACGGTACGAAATAATCTTCATAAGCACCGGGCGACTCCTCAAAATTTTGTCTAAACCACTTTATACTTATCACCCACAAGAAAGAAAGAAACAAGGCCCGTCCCAAAATTTCCTTCGAAATCCTTCTCGAACGAATCTCACCACGCAAGACCAGAAAGAGATTCACCTAATAATCGCCACGGGTCACTGAATACGACTTGTGATGGGACCAATGAAATAACTGGTGACTGGCTAACACAGCCGTACAACACCTTAAAGTCAACAGAAGAAATGAACGAACCGACAGTTCGAAACATGACATCGATAAGAATAAAGAAAACAATCAATTTTACGATCTATTTTAATGTTCGAAATACTTTATCTGAAACTAACTAGCTCGTTCAAATGGATATAAATTGAGTCAAAAAAATTGAGGCTATCTTATGTGATATATGGTTCCTAAATAATATAATTCGATCCCTACAGTGGCTCACATCTACAAGGTACGAAAAACTAATTAACGTAGTAAGGTCTTAATGCCGAATTTAAACGTTACACAATATCCCTGTATTTACTATTTCTCTTCCTACGAATGCTACGAGTTACAAATTACGTTTTGTAATGAAAAACAATAAAGTATCTCAGTCAGATTGGGTTTTGTTTGTTAAAAATTGTGAAATTGATACAAATTGGTTGATTTTAACAGGGGCTGTATCATCAATATTTCTTACTTGTATAATGATAATTAAACTTAAACCATGGAATATCTTATTAAAAAAAAATTAATTTTAAATAAAAAACATAAATTTCTATATATATTTATTTAAAATACATTTGTAGAATAAAGGATAACATATTAAATATTACTATAATCCATAAAATAAAATTAGAGAAAAATGAATTTTTACATTGTTCATGAACATATATCTTTATTTCTCGAGCAAAACTACATTTTGGATTATATTTTAAATGTTCCATAATTGGTATGTCACATGATTCCCAACGATGTATTTGTATTTGACATTTAAAACATTGAACAATGTCTTCATACCCCAAAAAGTAAAATCCTGCTAGAGCCAAGTTTACTGGTGATACAAGACCATGCCATTTTTTAAAAGTTGATAATCTGTTTTCAAAGGAATCTAACAAGTCCGACTCAATTTCAATTCACATTGTAAACTAAATTTTCCTTACTCAAGATTTCTTCTTTATATAATTTTATTTAGTATTTTTTAAATTTTGCAATATCTTAAAATTAAAAAACATATCTAAAATAATTTATTTTAAATTTTTTTTTTTTGGTGGTTGACCACCAAAATTTGAAATTTAAAAAAAAATTTTTTTTGGTGAATGTTTTTTATCTATGTAACAAAATTTTTGAATTAATTAAAAATTATTGAAATTTTTATTGTTTACATTTTCAACTTATTTAAAATATCTATTTCTAAGACTACATAATTTACATTTAAGAAAAAAAATATAATTGCAATAAATTTAAAATTTTGGTGAATGCTTATCCACCAAAAATTTTAAAATTATAGAATTTTTTTTATTTATTTAAAATACATATTTTTAAAATAAAGTGTAATTCTTTTAATTTCTTGGGATGTTTTTATGCCCCCAAGCAAGAGTTTTTACATCGCCAGGAATGATGTATCTTTTATCATCTTTTTCAGTTAAAGCAATTTTGTTTTTGAGTTCTGTAAAAACATTATGCATATGTGAAATAAATACAAACATTTTTCTATAAACAACCCCACCATTTTCAACTATTTGTTTGTAATTATTCAAATGAAGTTGATTTTTAACAAAATTTTTTGAAATACCTTTAGCTTTTTTTAAGCAGTTTGAATTCTCTGTTTCAACACAATAGGCTTTGGCTCCGGTCCCATAGAAAGATTTAATTGGCATTCCTGCAAACTCATCTTTCATTTTGCCGATAATTGATGGATTTTTTGGAATTTTGTAAATATTATTTTCAGAATAATTTGATGTATCAAAATATTCAATATTATTTTTCATATCTTCATAAAAATTATTTGTATAAACCTCAATAATTAATGAATCTGTGTCAGTATAACAGAGATTGGCAGAATCACCATATTTGTTTTTTATATAACCATAAAAAAATTCATATATTATAGTTTTTGAAATATCTAAAATTGAAAATCCAACATATAAAGGTTTATCATATGTTATTTTTACTTTGTTTAAAGATATAGCAACCAGATTTTCATTAAACACAGAACAAGATTTAAATTGTGGCTTAGAGATTAACGCTCTGGCTCCAAGACAACTCGTTTTTGTTTGCCAATGAGTACATAATCTTATATCAGATCTTTTTTCCACGTTTTCAAGACTTTTCCCAAAAATTGCATTAATTAAAAGTTTATACAAATCACGTTCAAACTCATTTTTTGCTTGATTTCTTAATGATGTATTAAGGTCGATGTATTTTTTCAACCATTTTGATTGTGAAAATTCTAGAATACGATAAACTGAAGTAAGTTTTAGCCCGTATTTTAAACATTGTTTTAAATTTTTGTAGTGAATAATATATTTTGATTTATTATGCAAATTTGGAATTAATTTTTTTAATTTTGAACCTGCTGGTATAATATTTTCTGAACAGAAAGGATAATCATTGTGTTTTTCATGTAAATTTATTGGATATTCCAAATCTACTTCTAAGACATACCCTTTTATTGAATCGTCTTTTATTAACATGACATTAAAATTTTGAATTTCCATTTCACTCATCTATCTAAAATTTCCATACGGTAAATGTTCAGACATTGCTGAGCCGTACAAATTTGTAGCGTCTAAATAGATTATGAAGCTTTCTGGTTCGCTTGGATTAAAATTTGATAAAAATTTATTGTTTGCCAATGATTTTCGTTTGGTGCAAACCGCTACACCTCCTCGAATACTTTTACGAAAAAAATGAACCATTTCAATTTCTGTTAATAATTTTAATTCTATTTGTGTATATTTCAACATAGCTTGCCAAGACAGCTGGGGGCAGCTAATGAATCCAGTCGGATCTAATGTGTATTTTCTTAAGCAAACCTTTCTAAAATTTTCAAACACATCTGCTAACAAGAGAACATCGGTTTTTAAATAAAGTAAACTATATTCATTTAGAGATTTACAATTAAAAGTATTCCACACATCATTAGCTCTTTGAAAATCTAAATCAGAAATATGTTCACCGGTTAGTGTGTTAAAAAAATTGATTTTTGAAGGTAAAGATTTTTCTTCGAGTTTTTCTATACAGTCTACGTATAAATATGGGAATACACCTTTTCTACGCATCATATCAACATTATTTGGAAAATATTTTCGTATTTCATTACATTGATTTAAATCTAATGTGTCAGCTAATTTGTCAAGTGATTTTGCTAAAAATCTGAAAGAGTCTACGAATTTTAGTGTAATAAATTTATCATTAATATTTGGTGTATAAGATTTGTCAACCAACATTTTTTTTGAAAACGAAATATATTTCTCTTTGTTTTGAGCGATAACTGAAACAGATTCACCTGTATTTGACAGTTCCTTAATAAATAAGTGACAATCATAATTAGATAGATTATGAAAAAAAATTGGTATAAAATTCGGTGTTTTAAAATTAAGATTACATGTGTTGTGAGCTGCTCCTAAAAAGTTATTTACAGCTAAGTGATGGAAATGGTCTCTAACTTTTATATTAAATTGAGTAAACGGTTTTTCACAAATATAACAAATATTTGCATTATCATATTGTTCCTGTTCTTCAGGAGTTAATGGATATATAGGATGAACGTATTTTAAATGATTGTTATAAATATTAAAAACAGTTTTCTCCAATCTCAGTGAACAATTTATGAAACAGATTACAAGAGTAAAAATAATATATGTGATACATGTCTAAAATATAAAGCAATGTGCATAACTACAGTAAATCGGATTTCCCCAGGAAAAAATCGCCTGTGCCCTCTAGAGTTATATTGCCGCAGCTGGTCCCCGCAATAGGTGCCATCATGTCCATATTGTGCCAAGCTGTAGTTCCAGTTTCTATTTTGCACCCGTTTATTTGAATCAACTCGAGGAGTTTGGCAAAGATGTCCTCCAGTGCTGATACTAATTGTGGTATTGTTTTCCCAACATTGTAGGCTCCTGTGATCTTGTTAGTATTGTGCTCAAAGAACTCCTTAGTATATACTGTCTTCTGTCTACCAGAGAATATAGGAACGCCAAATGTTTGGATTTGTGCAGTGGCTAATAGGCCAGTTTGGGAAGCCTGTGAAAGTTTGGAGTATTTCATCAGTTTTATTAGGCTGAACTCTACTAGCCTTTTCTGAGTGTTCCTGTCTCCAAAGCATTTGCCCATCTTCTCACGTTTGAACCAGGTTGCTTGATTGGAAATTTGTGGCAAAATTCCTAGGTCTGTAACGTGAGTCCCAAATATGCTGTGAAATGCAACCTGTTGAGCCTCAGCCTCAGTGAAATTTCCCCATATTTTCCACTTAATGTGTTCACAGAGTTTGTAGAGATAAAACCCACCTGGCCCTGTTACCGTGAAGTTTTTGAGGAGTTCTCCCATCAACAATCCCGTGTCACGGTCACCATCAACTACTAGACGGTCTTGTGCATCTTTTTGTTCCATTGCTTGAACCAACATGTTTAATGGGAAGAACATTCTGTGCCCCTGTCTTGCTGTGGTTACTGAGAGAATTCTCCCAATTACATTGATTAGTGGTGCCACTTCTGCAGCGGGTCTACCTGGTAAAATTTGTAGTATGTCATCGATGTAAGGTACGTGTGCACAAACTTTCTTAGCTGCTTGTACCCATTTAGCACGATATTGGGGCTCACTTCTCGTATATATAATAAGGATAGTTAACGGGCCTAAGCTCTGTGCCATAGAACTCCTTTTTTCTGGGGGGTAAGTGCAACCTTCTGCTAGTATTTGTAAACCACCTGTAACTCCGTATTTTGCCATGGCAAACGATTTGGTTCTCCCGTTTTCTTTGGAAATCGACATCAGAGTTGAACCCACCCGGATCTCATTGAGTCGTAGTGCATTGCCAGTAAAGAAATCAAGATAGGGCAAGGCAGTACCGTACCAGTTGTCAGGGTCCCCTTGTGTGTAATTTTTGAACACTAATCCGTTGTCTGTTGCTGCTTTCAGTACTGCTGCTTCAGCTGCTGCCTGATCTATTTGTGTTGTTGCAGGGTTATGTACGGTGTAATGCTTTCCATCTTTGGCTTTCTTGTGCGAGCTGGCATTATCTCTTCCACATGCTTTCTGACGCATACCATTGAATTCATTAAAGATTATATTTGTTATCTGGTTACCCAGTGTTATATTGACCTTTTCTTCTGGTGGTGCTTTGGTTAGGATGAAAATTGCGTTGAAACTGTCTATCAACATTTTGAGGCACTTCACCTTCCTATCGGCATTTGGAGCAGCTCTCGCCTTCTTTGTAGGAACAATTTCTGCTCGGGTGTCTGGGTCAACTATAGTATCATGTGTTCTCTTGTTTGTACCGCTTGTAGACGCCATTAGGATTTTGAGGAGTTCTCTTTTCACTATTTGGATTGGTAATCAATATTTCTTGTTCGGATGATTGGATTTTTGGAAATATAGCATTCGTTTCTACTAGATTAACGCGTGGCATTATTTTTCCGCTTTGGATGCCGGCTAACCACAGTGAAGTGGGGTGTGGATTGGTATATGGTGTTAACTAAAAGAAAATGGGCGCCAGGAGATTGTTTTACCCTCATCCAAATTCAGTCAATTTAGTCACTCAATCTCCAGAATGGATCTAAATTGAGCCCACTAATAAAAAAAATAAACTACGTCGCAATCAAAAATTTGCTTACCTTCGTTCGACTATTTGTGACTATTAGAGATAGAAAGAAAAGTAATTAATTTTTTTAATATCGGTTTAATAACGTTACTTATACAAACTGTCAAGGTCGCATAAAAAGAATAAAAAAAGACAAGGGATCCAAACGATCCCACTAAAGTTTCGCTAATTAAAACAAATTATTCAAATAACTGATTAAATCACGAGTAATAGGGGTGTTACACCGTCCGCGAGAGCTCTCAAGGTCGTTGGTATTGGGCGTAAAATAAAATACCACTCGCCCCTATAAGTCGCTTACAAGTACCAAATAAAAATTAGAGAAAATATCTATAAGTGCTAATTTAAAGACCTATAAGAAAAAAATTACAAATTGACAAATAATGTCTATGTACCGATATAAAACAACAAAAGGAAAAAAAAGGAAAAACTTGCGGTTGTCCAAAGTTAAATGGCGGCAACTTGCGGCCACTAATCCGTCCGGTCAGGTCAGCTCAACCCGGAAATCTGGCTGTCAGCCCAACACGAGAAATCTGGATGATAGCCCAACACGAGAAATCTGGATGATAGCCCAACACGAGAAATCTCTTGATGATAGCCCAACACGAGAAATCTGGATGAAAGCCCAACACGAGAACCCTAAAATAATATATATTAAACCCCTAATCAAATACCCCTCGGCCCAGAAAGAAATTTACATACTATAAAAACATTTAAATAACTCAACATACCCTTTTTTTACAGTGAAGGGGAATTCTCGGCAAACTTCCCTGACAGATGCTTCGTATAAGGTGAATCCTCGGATCGTCTAACGTGGATGATACTACCCCCTGACAAAATGGCGACTATCGTGGCGTGGTTCGGCACAAAATATCAATTCCTCTTCACGAGATTCGGACTAAGGTAACACACCAAATCAAATAGGCACCCTGTACGTCCAACAAATACGGGAATCGCTCGTCTATCCCAATCAACGGTACGAAATAATCTTCATAAGCACCGGGCGACTCCTCAAAATTTTGTCTAAACCACTTTATACTTATCACCCACAAGAAAGAAAGAAACAAGGCCCGTCCCAAAATTTCCTTCGAAATCCTTCTCGAACGAATCTCACCACGCAAGACCAGAAAGAGATTCACCTAATAATCGCCACGGGTCACTGAATACGACTTGTGATGGGACCAATGAAATAACTGGTGACTGGCTAACACAGCCGTACAACACCTTAAAGTCAACAGAAGAAATGAACGAACCGACAGTTCGAAACATGACATCGATAAGAATAAAGAAAACAATCAATTTTACGATCTATTTTAATGTTCGAAATACTTTATCTGAAACTAACTAGCTCGTTCAAATGGATATAAATTGAGTCAAAAAAATTGAGGCTATCTTATGTGATATATGGTTCCTAAATAATATAATTCGATCCCTACAGTGGCTCACATCTACAAGGTACGAAAAACTAATTAACGTAGTAAGGTCTTAATGCCGAATTTAAACGTTACACAATATCCCTGTATTTACTATTTCTCTTCCTACGAATGCTACGAGTTACAAATTACGTTTTGTAATGAAAAACAATAAAGTATCTCAGTCAGATTGGGTTTTGTTTGTTAAAAATTGTGAAATTGATACAAATTGGTTGATTTTAACAGGGGCTGTATCATCAATATTTCTTACTTGTATAATGATAATTAAACTTAAACCATGGAATATCTTATTAAAAAAAAATTAATTTTAAATAAAAAACATAAATTTCTATATATATTTATTTAAAATACATTTGTAGAATAAAGGATAACATATTAAATATTACTATAATCCATAAAATAAAATTAGAGAAAAATGAATTTTTACATTGTTCATGAACATATATCTTTATTTCTCGAGCAAAACTACATTTTGGATTATATTTTAAATGTTCCATAATTGGTATGTCACATGATTCCCAACGATGTATTTGTATTTGACATTTAAAACATTGAACAATGTCTTCATACCCCAAAAAGTAAAATCCTGCTAGAGCCAAGTTTACTGGTGATACAAGACCATGCCATTTTTTAAAAGTTGATAATCTGTTTTCAAAGGAATCTAACAAGTCCGACTCAATTTCAATTCACATTGTAAACTAAATTTTCCTTACTCAAGATTTCTTCTTTATATAATTTTATTTAGTATTTTTTAAATTTTGCAATATCTTAAAATTAAAAAACATATCTAAAATAATTTATTTTAAATTTTTTTTTTTTGGTGGTTGACCACCAAAATTTGAAATTTAAAAAAAAATTTTTTTTGGTGAATGTTTTTTATCTATGTAACAAAATTTTTGAATTAATTAAAAATTATTGAAATTTTTATTGTTTACATTTTCAACTTATTTAAAATATCTATTTCTAAGACTACATAATTTACATTTAAGAAAAAAAATATAATTGCAATAAATTTAAAATTTTGGTGAATGCTTATCCACCAAAAATTTTAAAATTATAGAATTTTTTTTATTTATTTAAAATACATATTTTTAAAATAAAGTGTAATTCTTTTAATTTCTTGGGATGTTTTTATGCCCCCAAGCAAGAGTTTTTACATCGCCAGGAATGATGTATCTTTTATCATCTTTTTCAGTTAAAGCAATTTTGTTTTTGAGTTCTGTAAAAACATTATGCATATGTGAAATAAATACAAACATTTTTCTATAAACAACCCCACCATTTTCAACTATTTGTTTGTAATTATTCAAATGAAGTTGATTTTTAACAAAATTTTTTGAAATACCTTTAGCTTTTTTTAAGCAGTTTGAATTCTCTGTTTCAACACAATAGGCTTTGGCTCCGGTCCCATAGAAAGATTTAATTGGCATTCCTGCAAACTCATCTTTCATTTTGCCGATAATTGATGGATTTTTTGGAATTTTGTAAATATTATTTTCAGAATAATTTGATGTATCAAAATATTCAATATTATTTTTCATATCTTCATAAAAATTATTTGTATAAACCTCAATAATTAATGAATCTGTGTCAGTATAACAGAGATTGGCAGAATCACCATATTTGTTTTTTATATAACCATAAAAAAATTCATATATTATAGTTTTTGAAATATCTAAAATTGAAAATCCAACATATAAAGGTTTATCATATGTTATTTTTACTTTGTTTAAAGATATAGCAACCAGATTTTCATTAAACACAGAACAAGATTTAAATTGTGGCTTAGAGATTAACGCTCTGGCTCCAAGACAACTCGTTTTTGTTTGCCAATGAGTACATAATCTTATATCAGATCTTTTTTCCACGTTTTCAAGACTTTTCCCAAAAATTGCATTAATTAAAAGTTTATACAAATCACGTTCAAACTCATTTTTTGCTTGATTTCTTAATGATGTATTAAGGTCGATGTATTTTTTCAACCATTTTGATTGTGAAAATTCTAGAATACGATAAACTGAAGTAAGTTTTAGCCCGTATTTTAAACATTGTTTTAAATTTTTGTAGTAAATAATATATTTTGATTTATTATGCAAATTTGGAATTAATTTTTTTAATTTTGAACCTGCTGGTATAATATTTTCTGAACAGAAAGGATAATCATTGTGTTTTTCATGTAAATTTATTGGATATTCCAAATCTACTTCTAAGACATACCCTTTTATTGAATCGTCTTTTATTAACATGACATTAAAATTTTGAATTTCCATTTCACTCATCTATCTAAAATTTCCATACGGTAAATGTTCAGACATTGCTGAGCCGTACAAATTTGTAGCGTCTAAATAGATTATGAAGCTTTCTGGTTCGCTTGGATTAAAATTTGATAAAAATTTATTGTTTGCCAATGATTTTCGTTTGGTGCACGCTACACCTCCTCGAATACTTTTACGAAAAAAATGAACCATTTCAATTTCTGTTAATAATTTTAATTCTATTTGTGTATATTTCAACATAGCTTGCCAAGACAGCTGGGGGCAGCTAATGAATCCAGTCGGATCTAATGTGTATTTTCTTAAGCAAACCTTTCTAAAATTTTCAAACACATCTGCTAACAAGAGAACATCGGTTTTTAAATAAAGTAAACTATATTCATTTAGAGATTTACAATTAAAAGTATTCCACACATCATTAGCTCTTTGAAAATCTAAATCAGAAATATGTTCACCGGTTAGTGTGTTAAAAAAATTGATTTTTGAAGGTAAAGATTTTTCTTCGAGTTTTTCTATACAGTCTACGTATAAATATGGGAATACACCTTTTCTACGCATCATATCAACATTATTTGGAAAATATTTTCGTATTTCATTACATTGATTTAAATCTAATGTGTCAGCTAATTTGTCAAGTGATTTTGCTAAAAATCTGAAAGAGTCTACGAATTTTAGTGTAATAAATTTATCATTAATATTTGGTGTATAAGATTTGTCAACCAACATTTTTTTTGAAAACGAAATATATTTCTCTTTATTTTGAGCGATAACTGAAACAGATTCACCTGTATTTGACAGTTCCTTAATAAATAAGTGACAATCATAATTAGATAGATTATGAAAAAAAATTGGTATAAAATTCGGTGTTTTAAAATTAAGATTACATGTGTTGTGAGCTGCTCCTAAAAAGTTATTTACAGCTAAGTGATGGAAATGGTCTCTAACTTTTATATTAAATTGAGTAAACGGTTTTTCACAAATATAACAAATATTTGCATTATCATATTGTTCCTGTTCTTCAGGAGTTAATGGATATATAGGATGAACGTATTTTAAATGATTGTTATAAATATTAAAAACAGTTTTCTCCAATCTCAGTGAACAATTTATGAAACAGATTACAAGAGTAAAAATAATATATGTGATACATGTCTAAAATATAAAGCAATGTGCATAACTACAGTAAATCGGATTTCCCCAGGAAAAAATCGCCTGTGCCCTCTAGAGTTATATTGCCGCAGCTGGTCCCCGCAATAGGTGCCATCATGTCCATATTGTGCCAAGCTGTAGTTCCAGTTTCTATTTTGCACCCGTTTATTTGAATCAACTCGAGGAGTTTGGCAAAGATGTCCTCCAGTGCTGATACTAATTGTGGTATTGTTTTCCCAACATTGTAGGCTCCTGTGATCTTGTTAGTATTGTGCTCAAAGAACTCCTTAGTATATACTGTCTTCTGTCTACCAGAGAATATAGGAACGCCAAATGTTTGGATTTGTGCAGTGGCTAATAGGCCAGTTTGGGAAGCCTGTGAAAGTTTGGAGTATTTCATCAGTTTTATTAGGCTGAACTCTACTAGCCTTTTCTGAGTGTTCCTGTCTCCAAAGCATTTGCCCATCTTCTCACGTTTGAACCAGGTTGCTTGATTGGAAATTTGTGGCAAAATTCCTAGGTCTGTAACGTGAGTCCCAAATATGCTGTGAAATGCAACCTGTTGAGCCTCAGCCTCAGTGAAATTTCCCCATATTTTCCACTTAATGTGTTCACAGAGTTTGTAGAGATAAAACCCACCTGGCCCTGTTACCGTGAAGTTTTTGAGGAGTTCTCCCATCAACAATCCCGTGTCACGGTCACCATCAACTACTAGACGGTCTTGTGCATCTTTTTGTTCCATTGCTTGAACCAACATGTTTAATGGGAAGAACATTCTGTGCCCCTGTCTTGCTGTGGTTACTGAGAGAATTCTCCCAATTACATTGATTAGTGGTGCCACTTCTGCAGCGGGTCTACCTGGTAAAATTTGTAGTATGTCATCGATGTAAGGTACGTGTGCACAAACTTTCTTAGCTGCTTGTACCCATTTAGCACGATATTGGGGCTCACTTCTCGTATATATAATAAGGATAGTTAACGGGCCTAAGCTCTGTGCCATAGAACTCCTTTTTTCTGGGGGGTAAGTGCAACCTTCTGCTAGTATTTGTAAACCACCTGTAACTCCGTATTTTGCCATGGCAAACGATTTGGTTCTCCCGTTTTCTTTGGAAATCGACATCAGAGTTGAACCCACCCGGATCTCATTGAGTCGTAGTGCATTGCCAGTAAAGAAATCAAGATAGGGCAAGGCAGTACCGTACCAGTTGTCAGGGTCCCCTTGTGTGTAATTTTTGAACACTAATCCGTTGTCTGTTGCTGCTTTCAGTACTGCTGCTTCAGCTGCTGCCTGATCTATTTGTGTTGTTGCAGGGTTATGTACGGTGTAATGCTTTCCATCTTTGGCTTTCTTGTGCGAGCTGGCATTATCTCTTCCACATGCTTTCTGACGCATACCATTGAATTCATTAAAGATTATATTTGTTATCTGGTTACCCAGTGTTATATTGACCTTTTCTTCTGGTGGTGCTTTGGTTAGGATGAAAATTGCGTTGAAACTGTCTATCAACATTTTGAGGCACTTCACCTTCCTATCGGCATTTGGAGCAGCTCTCGCCTTCTTTGTATGAACAATTTCTGCTCGGGTGTCTGGGTCAACTATAGTATCATGTGTTCTCTTGTTTGTACCGCTTGTAGACGCCATTAGGATTTTGAGGAGTTCTCTTTTCACTATTTGGATTGGTAATCAATATTTCTTGTTCGGATGATTGGATTTTTGGAAATATAGCATTCGTTTCTACTAGATTAACGCGTGGCATTATTTTTCCGCTTTGGATGCCGGCTAACCACAGTGAAGTGGGGTGTGGATTGGTATATGGTGTTAACTAAAAGAAAATGGGCGCCAGGAGATTGTTTTACCCTCATCCAAATTCAGTCAATTTAGTCACTCAATCTCCAGAATGGATCTAAATTGAGCCCACTAATAAAAAAAATAAACTACGTCGCAATCAAAAATTTGCTTACCTTCGTTCGACTATTTGTGACTATTAGAGATAGAAAGAAAAGTAATTAATTTTTTTAATATCGGTTTAATAACGTTACTTATACAAACTGTCAAGGTCGCATAAAAAGAATAAAAAAAGACAAGGGATCCAAACGATCCCACTAAAGTTTCGCTAATTAAAACAAATTATTCAAATAACTGATTAAATCACGAGTAATAGGGGTGTTACACCGTCCGCGAGAGCTCTCAAGGTCGTTGGTATTGGGCGTAAAATAAAATACCACTCGCCCCTATAAGTCGCTTACAAGTACCAAATAAAAATTAGAGAAAATATCTATAAGTGCTAATTTAAAGACCTATAAGAAAAAAATTACAAATTGACAAATAATGTCTATGTACCGATATAAAACAACAAAAGGAAAAAAAAGGAAAAACTTGCGGTTGTCCAAAGTTAAATGGCGGCAACTTGCGGCCACTAATCCGTCCGGTCAGGTCAGCTCAACCCGGAAATCTGGCTGTCAGCCCAACACGAGAAATCTGGATGATAGCCCAACACGAGAAATCTGGATGATAGCCCAACACGAGAAATCTCTTGATGATAGCCCAACACGAGAAATCTGGATGATAGCCCAACACGAGAACCCTAAAATAATATATATTAAACCCCTAATCAAATACCCCTCGGCCCAGAAAGAAATTTACATACTATAAAAACATTTAAATAACTCAACATACCCTTTTTTTACAGTGAAGGGGAATTCTCGGCAAACTTCCCTGACAGATGCTTCGTATAAGGTGAATCCTCGGATCGTCTAACGTGGATGATACTACCCCCTGACAAAATGGCGACTATCGTGGCGTGGTTCGGCACAAAATATCAATTCCTCTTCACGAGATTCGGACTAAGGTAACACACCAAATCAAATAGGCACCCTGTACGTCCAACAAATACGGGAATCGCTCGTCTATCCCAATCAACGGTACGAAATAATCTTCATAAGCACCGGGCGACTCCTCAAAATTTTGTCTAAACCACTTTATACTTATCACCCACAAGAAAGAAAGAAACAAGGCCCGTCCCAAAATTTCCTTCGAAATCCTTCTCGAACGAATCTCACCACGCAAGACCAGAAAGAGATTCACCTAATAATCGCCACGGGTCACTGAATACGACTTGTGATGGGACCAATGAAATAACTGGTGACTGGCTAACACAGCCGTACAACACCTTAAAGTCAACAGAAGAAATGAACGAACCGACAGTTCGAAACATGACATCGATAAGAATAAAGAAAACAATCAATTTTACGATCTATTTTAATGTTCGAAATACTTTATCTGAAACTAACTAGCTCGTTCAAATGGATATAAATTGAGTCAAAAAAATTGAGGCTATCTTATGTGATATATGGTTCCTAAATAATATAATTCGATCCCTACAGTGGCTCACATCTACAAGGTACGAAAAACTAATTAACGTAGTAAGGTCTTAATGCCGAATTTAAACGTTACACAATATCCCTGTATTTACTATTTCTCTTCCTACGAATGCTACGAGTTACAAATTACGTTTTGTAATGAAAAACAATAAAGTATCTCAGTCAGATTGGGTTTTGTTTGTTAAAAATTGTGAAATTGATACAAATTGGTTGATTTTAACAGGGGCTGTATCATCAATATTTCTTACTTGTATAATGATAATTAAACTTAAACCATGGAATATCTTATTAAAAAAAAATTAATTTTAAATAAAAAACATAAATTTCTATATATATTTATTTAAAATACATTTGTAGAATAAAGGATAACATATTAAATATTACTATAATCCATAAAATAAAATTAGAGAAAAATGAATTTTTACATTGTTCATGAACATATATCTTTATTTCTCGAGCAAAACTACATTTTGGATTATATTTTAAATGTTCCATAATTGGTATGTCACATGATTCCCAACGATGTATTTGTATTTGACATTTAAAACATTGAACAATGTCTTCATACCCCAAAAAGTAAAATCCTGCTAGAGCCAAGTTTACTGGTGATACAAGACCATGCCATTTTTTAAAAGTTGATAATCTGTTTTCAAAGGAATCTAACAAGTCCGACTCAATTTCAATTCACATTGTAAACTAAATTTTCCTTA
Source organism: Crepidodera aurea (assembly GCA_949320105.2). NCBI lineage: Eukaryota > Metazoa > Arthropoda > Insecta > Coleoptera > Chrysomelidae > Crepidodera > Crepidodera aurea. Next base: position 9,580,356 of record OX439472.1, on the reverse strand, counting down.
CTCAAGATTTCTTCTTTATATAATTTTATTTAGTATTTTTTAAATTTTGCAATATCTTAAAATTAAAAAACATATCTAAAATAATTTATTTTAAATTTTTTTTTTTTGGTGGTTGACCACCAAAATTTGAAATTTAAAAAAAATTTTTTTTTGGTGAATGTTTTTTATCTATGTAACAAAATTTTTGAATTAATTAAAAATTATTGAAATTTTTATTGTTTACATTTTCAACTTATTTAAAATATCTATTTCTAAGACTACATAATTTACATTTAAGAAAAAAAATATAATTGCAATAAATTTAAAATTTTGGTGAATGCTTATCCACCAAAAATTTTAAAATTATAGAATTTTTTTTATTTATTTAAAATACATATTTTTAAAATAAAGTGTAATTCTTTTAATTTCTTGGGATGTTTTTATGCCCCCAAGCAAGAGTTTTTACATCGCCAGGAATGATGTATCTTTTATCATCTTTTTCAGTTAAAGCAATTTTGTTTTTGAGTTCTGTAAAAACATTATGCATATGTGAAATAAATACAAACATTTTTCTATAAACAACCCCACCATTTTCAACTATTTGTTTGTAATTATTCAAATGAAGTTGATTTTTAACAAAATTTTTTGAAATACCTTTAGCTTTTTTTAAGCAGTTTGAATTCTCTGTTTCAACACAATAGGCTTTGGCTCCGGTCCCATAGAAAGATTTAATTGGCATTCCTGCAAACTCATCTTTCATTTTGCCGATAATTGATGGATTTTTTGGAATTTTGTAAATATTATTTTCAGAATAATTTGATGTATCAAAATATTCAATATTATTTTTCATATCTTCATAAAAATTATTTGTATAAACCTCAATAATTAATGAATCTGTGTCAGTATAACAGAGATTGGCAGAATCACCATATTTGTTTTTTATATAACCATAAAAAAATTCATATATTATAGTTTTTGAAATATCTAAAATTGAAAATCCAACATATAAAGGTTTATCATATGTTATTTTTACTTTGTTTAAAGATATAGCAACCAGATTTTCATTAAACACAGAACAAGATTTAAATTGTGGCTTAGAGATTAACGCTCTGGCTCCAAGACAACTCGTTTTTGTTTGCCAATGAGTACATAATCTTATATCAGATCTTTTTTCCACGTTTTCAAGACTTTTCCCAAAAATTGCATTAATTAAAAGTTTATACAAATCACGTTCAAACTCATTTTTTGCTTGATTTCTTAATGATGTATTAAGGTCGATGTATTTTTTCAACCATTTTGATTGTGAAAATTCTAGAATACGATAAACTGAAGTAAGTTTTAGCCCGTATTTTAAACATTGTTTTAAATTTTTGTAGTGAATAATATATTTTGATTTATTATGCAAATTTGGAATTAATTTTTTTAATTTTGAACCTGCTGGTATAATATTTTCTGAACAGAAAGGATAATCATTGTGTTTTTCATGTAAATTTATTGGATATTCCAAATCTACTTCTAAGACATACCCTTTTATTGAATCGTCTTTTATTAACATGACATTAAAATTTTGAATTTCCATTTCACTCATCTATCTAAAATTTCCATACGGTAAATGTTCAGACATTGCTGAGCCGTACAAATTTGTAGCGTCTAAATAGATTATGAAGCTTTCTGGTTCGCTTGGATTAAAATTTGATAAAAATTTATTGTTTGCCAATGATTTTCGTTTGGTGCAAACCGCTACACCTCCTCGAATACTTTTACGAAAAAAATGAACCATTTCAATTTCTGTTAATAATTTTAATTCTATTTGTGTATATTTCAACATAGCTTGCCAAGACAGCTGGGGGCAGCTAATGAATCCAGTCGGATCTAATGTGTATTTTCTTAAGCAAACCTTTCTAAAATTTTCAAACACATCTGCTAACAAGAGAACATCGGTTTTTAAATAAAGTAAACTATATTCATTTAGAGATTTACAATTAAAAGTATTCCACACATCATTAGCTCTTTGAAAATCTAAATCAGAAATATGTTCACCGGTTAGTGTGTTAAAAAAATTGATTTTTGAAGGTAAAGATTTTTCTTCGAGTTTTTCTATACAGTCTACGTATAAATATGGGAATACACCTTTTCTACGCATCATATCAACATTATTTGGAAAATATTTTCGTATTTCATTACATTGATTTAAATCTAATGTGTCAGCTAATTTGTCAAGTGATTTTGCTAAAAATCTGAAAGAGTCTACGAATTTTAGTGTAATAAATTTATCATTAATATTTGGTGTATAAGATTTGTCAACCAACATTTTTTTTGAAAACGAAATATATTTCTCTTTGTTTTGAGCGATAACTGAAACAGATTCACCTGTATTTGACAGTTCCTTAATAAATAAGTGACAATCATAATTAGATAGATTATGAAAAAAAATTGGTATAAAATTCGGTGTTTTAAAATTAAGATTACATGTGTTGTGAGCTGCTCCTAAAAAGTTATTTACAGCTAAGTGATGGAAATGGTCTCTAACTTTTATATTAAATTGAGTAAACGGTTTTTCACAAATATAACAAATATTTGCATTATCATATTGTTCCTGTTCTTCAGGAGTTAATGGATATATAGGATGAACGTATTTTAAATGATTGTTATAAATATTAAAAACAGTTTTCTCCAATCTCAGTGAACAATTTATGAAACAGATTACAAGAGTAAAAATAATATATGTGATACATGTCTAAAATATAAAGCAATGTGCATAACTACAGTAAATCGGATTTCCCCAGGAAAAAATCGCCTGTGCCCTCTAGAGTTATATTGCCGCAGCTGGTCCCCGCAATAGGTGCCATCATGTCCATATTGTGCCAAGCTGTAGTTCCAGTTTCTATTTTGCACCCGTTTATTTGAATCAACTCGAGGAGTTTGGCAAAGATGTCCTCCAGTGCTGATACTAATTGTGGTATTGTTTTCCCAACATTGTAGGCTCCTGTGATCTTGTTAGTATTGTGCTCAAAGAACTCCTTAGTATATACTGTCTTCTGTCTACCAGAGAATATAGGAACGCCAAATGTTTGGATTTGTGCAGTGGCTAATAGGCCAGTTTGGGAAGCCTGTGAAAGTTTGGAGTATTTCATCAGTTTTATTAGGCTGAACTCTACTAGCCTTTTCTGAGTGTTCCTGTCTCCAAAGCATTTGCCCATCTTCTCACGTTTGAACCAGGTTGCTTGATTGGAAATTTGTGGCAAAATTCCTAGGTCTGTAACGTGAGTCCCAAATATGCTGTGAAATGCAACCTGTTGAGCCTCAGCCTCAGTGAAATTTCCCCATATTTTCCACTTAATGTGTTCACAGAGTTTGTAGAGATAAAACCCACCTGGCCCTGTTACCGTGAAGTTTTTGAGGAGTTCTCCCATCAACAATCCCGTGTCACGGTCACCATCAACTACTAGACGGTCTTGTGCATCTTTTTGTTCCATTGCTTGAACCAACATGTTTAATGGGAAGAACATTCTGTGCCCCTGTCTTGCTGTGGTTACTGAGAGAATTCTCCCAATTACATTGATTAGTGGTGCCACTTCTGCAGCGGGTCTACCTGGTAAAATTTGTAGTATGTCATCGATGTAAGGTACGTGTGCACAAACTTTCTTAGCTGCTTGTACCCATTTAGCACGATATTGGGGCTCACTTCTCGTATATATAATAAGGATAGTTAACGGGCCTAAGCTCTGTGCCATAGAACTCCTTTTTTCTGGGGGGTAAGTGCAACCTTCTGCTAGTATTTGTAAACCACCTGTAACTCCGTATTTTGCCATGGCAAACGATTTGGTTCTCCCGTTTTCTTTGGAAATCGACATCAGAGTTGAACCCACCCGGATCTCATTGAGTCGTAGTGCATTGCCAGTAAAGAAATCAAGATAGGGCAAGGCAGTACCGTACCAGTTGTCAGGGTCCCCTTGTGTGTAATTTTTGAACACTAATCCGTTGTCTGTTGCTGCTTTCAGTACTGCTGCTTCAGCTGCTGCCTGATCTATTTGTGTTGTTGCAGGGTTATGTACGGTGTAATGCTTTCCATCTTTGGCTTTCTTGTGCGAGCTGGCATTATCTCTTCCACATGCTTTCTGACGCATACCATTGAATTCATTAAAGATTATATTTGTTATCTGGTTACCCAGTGTTATATTGACCTTTTCTTCTGGTGGTGCTTTGGTTAGGATGAAAATTGCGTTGAAACTGTCTATCAACATTTTGAGGCACTTCACCTTCCTATCGGCATTTGGAGCAGCTCTCGCCTTCTTTGTATGAACAATTTCTGCTCGGGTGTCTGGGTCAACTATAGTATCATGTGTTCTCTTGTTTGTACCGCTTGTAGACGCCATTAGGATTTTGAGGAGTTCTCTTTTCACTATTTGGATTGGTAATCAATATTTCTTGTTCGGATGATTGGATTTTTGGAAATATAGCATTCGTTTCTACTAGATTAACGCGTGGCATTATTTTTCCGCTTTGGATGCCGGCTAACCACAGTGAAGTGGGGTGTGGATTGGTATATGGTGTTAACTAAAAGAAAATGGGCGCCAGGAGATTGTTTTACCCTCATCCAAATTCAGTCAATTTAGTCACTCAATCTCCAGAATGGATCTAAATTGAGCCCACTAATAAAAAAAATAAACTACGTCGCAATCAAAAATTTGCTTACCTTCGTTCGACTATTTGTGACTATTAGAGATAGAAAGAAAAGTAATTAATTTTTTTAATATCGGTTTAATAACGTTACTTATACAAACTGTCAAGGTCGCATAAAAAGAATAAAAAAAGACAAGGGATCCAAACGATCCCACTAAAGTTTCGCTAATTAAAACAAATTATTCAAATAACTGATTAAATCACGAGTAATAGGGGTGTTACACCGTCCGCGAGAGCTCTCAAGGTCGTTGGTATTGGGCGTAAAATAAAATACCACTCGCCCCTATAAGTCGCTTACAAGTACCAAATAAAAATTAGAGAAAATATCTATAAGTGCTAATTTAAAGACCTATAAGAAAAAAATTACAAATTGACAAATAATGTCTATGTACCGATATAAAACAACAAAAGGAAAAAAAAGGAAAAACTTGCGGTTGTCCAAAGTTAAATGGCGGCAACTTGCGGCCACTAATCCGTCCGGTCAGGTCAGCTCAACCCGGAAATCTGGCTGTCAGCCCAACACGAGAAATCTGGATGATAGCCCAACACGAGAAATCTGGATGATAGCCCAACACGAGAAATCTCTTGATGATAGCCCAACACGAGAAATCTGGATGATAGCCCAACACGAGAACCCTAAAATAATATATATTAAACCCCTAATCAAATACCCCTCGGCCCAGAAAGAAATTTACATACTATAAAAACATTTAAATAACTCAACATACCCTTTTTTTACAGTGAAGGGGAATTCTCGGCAAACTTCCCTGACAGATGCTTCGTATAAGGTGAATCCTCGGATCGTCTAACGTGGATGATACTACCCCCTGACAAAATGGCGACTATCGTGGCGTGGTTCGGCACAAAATATCAATTCCTCTTCACGAGATTCGGACTAAGGTAACACACCAAATCAAATAGGCACCCTGTACGTCCAACAAATACGGGAATCGCTCGTCTATCCCAATCAACGGTACGAAATAATCTTCATAAGCACCGGGCGACTCCTCAAAATTTTGTCTAAACCACTTTATACTTATCACCCACAAGAAAGAAAGAAACAAGGCCCGTCCCAAAATTTCCTTCGAAATCCTTCTCGAACGAATCTCACCACGCAAGACCAGAAAGAGATTCACCTAATAATCGCCACGGGTCACTGAATACGACTTGTGATGGGACCAATGAAATAACTGGTGACTGGCTAACACAGCCGTACAACACCTTAAAGTCAACAGAAGAAATGAACGAACCGACAGTTCGAAACATGACATCGATAAGAATAAAGAAAACAATCAATTTTACGATCTATTTTAATGTTCGAAATACTTTATCTGAAACTAACTAGCTCGTTCAAATGGATATAAATTGAGTCAAAAAAATTGAGGCTATCTTATGTGATATATGGTTCCTAAATAATATAATTCGATCCCTACAGTGGCTCACATCTACAAGGTACGAAAAACTAATTAACGTAGTAATGTCTTAATGCCGAATTTAAACGTTACACAATATCCCTGTATTTACTATTTCTCTTCCTACGAATGCTACGAGTTACAAATTACGTTTTGTAATGAAAAACAATAAAGTATCTCAGTCAGATTGGGTTTTGTTTGTTAAAAATTGTGAAATTGATACAAATTGGTTGATTTTAACAGGGGCTGTATCATCAATATTTCTTACTTGTATAATGATAATTAAACTTAAACCATGGAATATCTTATTAAAAAAAAATTAATTTTAAATAAAAAACATAAATTTCTATATATATTTATTTAAAATACATTTGTAGAATAAAGGATAACATATTAAATATTACTATAATCCATAAAATAAAATTAGAGAAAAATGAATTTTTACATTGTTCATGAACATATATCTTTATTTCTCGAGCAAAACTACATTTTGGATTATATTTTAAATGTTCCATAATTGGTATGTCACATGATTCCCAACGATGTATTTGTATTTGACATTTAAAACATTGAACAATGTCTTCATACCCCAAAAAGTAAAATCCTGCTAGAGCCAAGTTTACTGGTGATACAAGACCATGCCATTTTTTAAAAGTTGATAATCTGTTTTCAAAGGAATCTAACAAGTCCGACTCAATTTCAATTCACATTGTAAACTAAATTTTCCTTACTCAAGATTTCTTCTTTATATAATTTTATTTAGTATTTTTTAAATTTTGCAATATCTTAAAATTAAAAAACATATCTAAAATAATTTATTTTAAATTTTTTTTTTTTGGTGGTTGACCACCAAAATTTGAAATTTAAAAAAAAATTTTTTTTGGTGAATGTTTTTTATCTATGTAACAAAATTTTTGAATTAATTAAAAATTATTGAAATTTTTATTGTTTACATTTTCAACTTATTTAAAATATCTATTTCTAAGACTACATAATTTACATTTAAGAAAAAAAATATAATTGCAATAAATTTAAAATTTTGGTGAATGCTTATCCACCAAAAATTTTAAAATTATAGAATTTTTTTTATTTATTTAAAATACATATTTTTAAAATAAAGTGTAATTCTTTTAATTTCTTGGGATGTTTTTATGCCCCCAAGCAAGAGTTTTTACATCGCCAGGAATGATGTATCTTTTATCATCTTTTTCAGTTAAAGCAATTTTGTTTTTGAGTTCTGTAAAAACATTATGCATATGTGAAATAAATACAAACATTTTTCTATAAACAACCCCACCATTTTCAACTATTTGTTTGTAATTATTCAAATGAAGTTGATTTTTAACAAAATTTTTTGAAATACCTTTAGCTTTTTTTAAGCAGTTTGAATTCTCTGTTTCAACACAATAGGCTTTGGCTCCGGTCCCATAGAAAGATTTAATTGGCATTCCTGCAAACTCATCTTTCATTTTGCCGATAATTGATGGATTTTTTGGAATTTTGTAAATATTATTTTCAGAATAATTTGATGTATCAAAATATTCAATATTATTTTTCATATCTTCATAAAAATTATTTGTATAAACCTCAATAATTAATGAATCTGTGTCAGTATAACAGAGATTGGCAGAATCACCATATTTGTTTTTTATATAACCATAAAAAAATTCATATATTATAGTTTTTGAAATATCTAAAATTGAAAATCCAACATATAAAGGTTTATCATATGTTATTTTTACTTTGTTTAAAGATATAGCAACCAGATTTTCATTAAACACAGAACAAGATTTAAATTGTGGCTTAGAGATTAACGCTCTGGCTCCAAGACAACTCGTTTTTGTTTGCCAATGAGTACATAATCTTATATCAGATCTTTTTTCCACGTTTTCAAGACTTTTCCCAAAAATTGCATTAATTAAAAGTTTATACAAATCACGTTCAAACTCATTTTTTGCTTGATTTCTTAATGATGTATTAAGGTCGATGTATTTTTTCAACCATTTTGATTGTGAAAATTCTAGAATACGATAAACTGAAGTAAGTTTTAGCCCGTATTTTAAACATTGTTTTAAATTTTTGTAGTGAATAATATATTTTGATTTATTATGCAAATTTGGAATTAATTTTTTTAATTTTGAACCTGCTGGTATAATATTTTCTGAACAGAAAGGATAATCATTGTGTTTTTCATGTAAATTTATTGGATATTCCAAATCTACTTCTAAGACATACCCTTTTATTGAATCGTCTTTTATTAACATGACATTAAAATTTTGAATTTCCATTTCACTCATCTATCTAAAATTTCCATACGGTAAATGTTCAGACATTGCTGAGCCGTACAAATTTGTAGCGTCTAAATAGATTATGAAGCTTTCTGGTTCGCTTGGATTAAAATTTGATAAAAATTTATTGTTTGCCAATGATTTTCGTTTGGTGCAAACCGCTACACCTCCTCGAATACTTTTACGAAAAAAATGAACCATTTCAATTTCTGTTAATAATTTTAATTCTATTTGTGTATATTTCAACATAGCTTGCCAAGACAGCTGGGGGCAGCTAATGAATCCAGTCGGATCTAATGTGTATTTTCTTAAGCAAACCTTTCTAAAATTTTCAAACACATCTGCTAACAAGAGAACATCGGTTTTTAAATAAAGTAAACTATATTCATTTAGAGATTTACAATTAAAAGTATTCCACACATCATTAGCTCTTTGAAAATCTAAATCAGAAATATGTTCACCGGTTAGTGTGTTAAAAAAATTGATTTTTGAAGGTAAAGATTTTTCTTCGAGTTTTTCTATACAGTCTACGTATAAATATGGGAATACACCTTTTCTACGCATCATATCAACATTATTTGGAAAATATTTTCGTATTTCATTACATTGATTTAAATCTAATGTGTCAGCTAATTTGTCAAGTGATTTTGCTAAAAATCTGAAAGAGTCTACGAATTTTAGTGTAATAAATTTATCATTAATATTTGGTGTATAAGATTTGTCAACCAACATTTTTTTTGAAAACGAAATATATTTCTCTTTGTTTTGAGCGATAACTGAAACAGATTCACCAGTATTTGACAGTTCCTTAATAAATAAGTGACAATCATAATTAGATAGATTATGAAAAAAAATTGGTATAAAATTCGGTGTTTTAAAATTAAGATTACATGTGTTGTGAGCTGCTCCTAAAAAGTTATTTACAGCTAAGTGATGGAAATGGTCTCTAACTTTTATATTAAATTGAGTAAACGGTTTTTCACAAATATAACAAATATTTGCATTATCATATTGTTCCTGTTCTTCAGGAGTTAATGGATATATAGGATGAACGTATTTTAAATGATTGTTATAAATATTAAAAACAGTTTTCTCCAATCTCAGTGAACAATTTATGAAACAGATTACAAGAGTAAAAATAATATATGTGATACATGTCTAAAATATAAAGCAATGTGCATAACTACAGTAAATCGGATTTCCCCAGGAAAAAATCGCCTGTGCCCTCTAGAGTTATATTGCCGCAGCTGGTCCCCGCAATAGGTGCCATCATGTCCATATTGTGCCAAGCTGTAGTTCCAGTTTCTATTTTGCACCCGTTTATTTGAATCAACTCGAGGAGTTTGGCAAAGATGTCCTCCAGTGCTGATACTAATTGTGGTATTGTTTTCCCAACATTGTAGGCTCCTGTGATCTTGTTAGTATTGTGCTCAAAGAACTCCTTAGTATATACTGTCTTCTGTCTACCAGAGAATATAGGAACGCCAAATGTTTGGATTTGTGCAGTGGCTAATAGGCCAGTTTGGGAAGCCTGTGAAAGTTTGGAGTATTTCATCAGTTTTATTAGGCTGAACTCTACTAGCCTTTTCTGAGTGTTCCTGTCTCCAAAGCATTTGCCCATCTTCTCACGTTTGAACCAGGTTGCTTGATTGGAAATTTGTGGCAAAATTCCTAGGTCTGTAACGTGAGTCCCAAATATGCTGTGAAATGCAACCTGTTGAGCCTCAGCCTCAGTGAAATTTCCCCATATTTTCCACTTAATGTGTTCACAGAGTTTGTAGAGATAAAACCCACCTGGCCCTGTTACCGTGAAGTTTTTGAGGAGTTCTCCCATCAACAATCCCGTGTCACGGTCACCATCAACTACTAGACGGTCTTGTGCATCTTTTTGTTCCATTGCTTGAACCAACATGTTTAATGGGAAGAACATTCTGTGCCCCTGTCTTGCTGTGGTTACTGAGAGAATTCTCCCAATTACATTGATTAGTGGTGCCACTTCTGCAGCGGGTCTACCTGGTAAAATTTGTAGTATGTCATCGATGTAAGGTACGTGTGCACAAACTTTCTTAGCTGCTTGTACCCATTTAGCACGATATTGGGGCTCACTTCTCGTATATATAATAAGGATAGTTAACGGGCCTAAGCTCTGTGCCATAGAACTCCTTTTTTCTGGGGGGTAAGTGCAACCTTCTGCTAGTATTTGTAAACCACCTGTAACTCCGTATTTTGCCATGGCAAACGATTTGGTTCTCCCGTTTTCTTTGGAAATCGACATCAGAGTTGAACCCACCCGGATCTCATTGAGTCGTAGTGCATTGCCAGTAAAGAAATCAAGATAGGGCAAGGCAGTACCGTACCAGTTGTCAGGGTCCCCTTGTGTGTAATTTTTGAACACTAATCCGTTGTCTGTTGCTGCTTTCAGTACTGCTGCTTCAGCTGCTGCCTGATCTATTTGTGTTGTTGCAGGATTATGTACGGTGTAATGCTTTCCATCTTTGGCTTTCTTGTGCGAGCTGGCATTATCTCTTCCACATGCTTTCTGACGCATACCATTGAATTCATTAAAGATTATATTTGTTATCTGGTTACCCAGTGTTATATTGACCTTTTCTTCTGGTGGTGCTTTGGTTAGGATGAAAATTGCGTTGAAACTGTCTATCAACATTTTGAGGCACTTCACCTTCCTATCGGCATTTGGAGCAGCTCTCGCCTTCTTTGTAGGAACAATTTCTGCTCGGGTGTCTGGGTCAACTATAGTATCATGTGTTCTCTTGTTTGTACCGCTTGTAGACGCCATTAGGATTTTGAGGAGTTCTCTTTTCACTATTTGGATTGGTAATCAATATTTCTTGTTCGGATGATTGGATTTTTGGAAATATAGCATTCGTTTCTACTAGATTAACGCGTGGCATTATTTTTCCGCTTTGGATGCCGGCTAACCACAGTGAAGTGGGGTGTGGATTGGTATATGGTGTTAACTAAAAGAAAATGGGCGCCAGGAGATTGTTTTACCCTCATCCAAATTCAGTCAATTTAGTCACTCAATCTCCAGAATGGATCTAAATTGAGCCCACTAATAAAAAAAATAAACTACGTCGCAATCAAAAATTTGCTTACCTTCGTTCGACTATTTGTGACTATTAGAGATAGAAAGAAAAGTAATTAATTTTTTTAATATCGGTTTAATAACGTTACTTATACAAACTGTCAAGGTCGCATAAAAAGAATAAAAAAAGACAAGGGATCCAAACGATCCCACTAAAGTTTCGCTAATTAAAACAAATTATTCAAATAACTGATTAAATCACGAGTAATAGGGGTGTTACACCGTCCGCGAGAGCTCTCAAGGTCGTTGGTATTGGGCGTAAAATAAAATACCACTCGCCCCTATAAGTCGCTTACAAGTACCAAATAAAAATTAGAGAAAATATCTATAAGTGCTAATTTAAAGACCTATAAGAAAAAAATTACAAATTGACAAATAATGTCTATGTACCGATATAAAACAACAAAAGGAAAAAAAAGGAAAAACTTGCGGTTGTCCAAAGTTAAATGGCGGCAACTTGCGGCCACTAATCCGTCCGGTCAGGTCAGCTCAACCCGGAAATCTGGCTGTCAGCCCAACACGAGAAATCTGGATGATAGCCCAACACGAGAAATCTGGATGATAGCCCAACACGAGAAATCTCTTGATGATAGCCCAACACGAGAAATCTGGATGATAGCCCAACACGAGAACCCTAAAATAATATATATTAAACCCCTAATCAAATACCCCTCGGCCCAGAAAGAAATTTACATACTATAAAAACATTTAAATAACTCAACATACCCTTTTTTTACAGTGAAGGGGAATTCTCGGCAAACTTCCCTGACAGATGCTTCGTATAAGGTGAATCCTCGGATCGTCTAACGTGGATGATACTACCCCCTGACAAAATGGCGACTATCGTGGCGTGGTTCGGCACAAAATATCAATTCCTCTTCACGAGATTCGGACTAAGGTAACACACCAAATCAAATAGGCACCCTGTACGTCCAACAAATACGGGAATCGCTCGTCTATCCCAATCAACGGTACGAAATAATCTTCATAAGCACCGGGCGACTCCTCAAAATTTTGTCTAAACCACTTTATACTTATCACCCACAAGAAAGAAAGAAACAAGGCCCGTCCCAAAATTTCCTTCGAAATCCTTCTCGAACGAATCTCACCACGCAAGACCAGAAAGAGATTCACCTAATAATCGCCACGGGTCACTGAATACGACTTGTGATGGGACCAATGAAATAACTGGTGACTGGCTAACACAGCCGTACAACACCTTAAAGTCAACAGAAGAAATGAACGAACCGACAGTTCGAAACATGACATCGATAAGAATAAAGAAAACAATCAATTTTACGATCTATTTTAATGTTCGAAATACTTTATCTGAAACTAACTAGCTCGTTCAAATGGATATAAATTGAGTCAAAAAAATTGAGGCTATCTTATGTGATATATGGTTCCTAAATAATATAATTCGATCCCTACAGTGGCTCACATCTACAAGGTACGAAAAACTAATTAACGTAGTAAGGTCTTAATGCCGAATTTAAACGTTACACAATATCCCTGTATTTACTATTTCTCTTCCTACGAATGCTACGAGTTACAAATTACGTTTTGTAATGAAAAACAATAAAGTATCTCAGTCAGATTGGGTTTTGTTTGTTAAAAATTGTGAAATTGATACAAATTGGTTGATTTTAACAGGGGCTGTATCATCAATATTTCTTACTTGTATAATGATAATTAAACTTAAACCATGGAATATCTTATTAAAAAAAAATTAATTTTAAATAAAAAACATAAATTTCTATATATATTTATTTAAAATACATTTGTAGAATAAAGGATAACATATTAAATATTACTATAATCCATAAAATAAAATTAGAGAAAAATGAATTTTTACATTGTTCATGAACATATATCTTTATTTCTCGAGCAAAACTACATTTTGGATTATATTTTAAATGTTCCATAATTGGTATGTCACATGATTCCCAACGATGTATTTGTATTTGACATTTAAAACATTGAACAATGTCTTCATACCCCAAAAAGTAAAATCCTGCTAGAGCCAAGTTTACTGGTGATACAAGACCATGCCATTTTTTAAAAGTTGATAATCTGTTTTCAAAGGAATCTAACAAGTCCGACTCAATTTCAATTCACATTGTAAACTAAATTTTCCTTACTCAAGATTTCTTCTTTATATAATTTTATTTAGTATTTTTTAAATTTTGCAATATCTTAAAATTAAAAAACATATCTAAAATAATTTATTTTAAATTTTTTTTTTTTGGTGGTTGACCACCAAAATTTGAAATTTAAAAAAAAATTTTTTTTGGTGAATGTTTTTTATCTATGTAACAAAATTTTTGAATTAATTAAAAATTATTGAAATTTTTATTGTTTACATTTTCAACTTATTTAAAATATCTATTTCTAAGACTACATAATTTACATTTAAGAAAAAAAATATAATTGCAATAAATTTAAAATTTTGGTGAATGCTTATCCACCAAAAATTTTAAAATTATAGAATTTTTTTTATTTATTTAAAATACATATTTTTAAAATAAAGTGTAATTCTTTTAATTTCTTGGGATGTTTTTATGCCCCCAAGCAAGAGTTTTTACATCGCCAGGAATGATGTATCTTTTATCATCTTTTTCAGTTAAAGCAATTTTGTTTTTGAGTTCTGTAAAAACATTATGCATATGTGAAATAAATACAAACATTTTTCTATAAACAACCCCACCATTTTCAACTATTTGTTTGTAATTATTCAAATGAAGTTGATTTTTAACAAAATTTTTTGAAATACCTTTAGCTTTTTTTAAGCAGTTTGAATTCTCTGTTTCAACACAATAGGCTTTGGCTCCGGTCCCATAGAAAGATTTAATTGGCATTCCTGCAAACTCATCTTTCATTTTGCCGATAATTGATGGATTTTTTGGAATTTTGTAAATATTATTTTCAGAATAATTTGATGTATCAAAATATTCAATATTATTTTTCATATCTTCATAAAAATTATTTGTATAAACCTCAATAATTAATGAATCTGTGTCAGTATAACAGAGATTGGCAGAATCACCATATTTGTTTTTTATATAACCATAAAAAAATTCATATATTATAGTTTTTGAAATATCTAAAATTGAAAATCCAACATATAAAGGTTTATCATATGTTATTTTTACTTTGTTTAAAGATATAGCAACCAGATTTTCATTAAACACAGAACAAGATTTAAATTGTGGCTTAGAGATTAACGCTCTGGCTCCAAGACAACTCGTTTTTGTTTGCCAATGAGTACATAATCTTATATCAGATCTTTTTTCCACGTTTTCAAGACTTTTCCCAAAAATTGCATTAATTAAAAGTTTATACAAATCACGTTCAAACTCATTTTTTGCTTGATTTCTTAATGATGTATTAAGGTCGATGTATTTTTTCAACCATTTTGATTGTGAAAATTCTAGAATACGATAAACTGAAGTAAGTTTTAGCCCGTATTTTAAACATTGTTTTAAATTTTTGTAGTGAATAATATATTTTGATTTATTATGCAAATTTGGAATTAATTTTTTTAATTTTGAACCTGCTGGTATAATATTTTCTGAACAGAAAGGATAATCATTGTGTTTTTCATGTAAATTTATTGGATATTCCAAATCTACTTCTAAGACATACCCTTTTATTGAATCGTCTTTTATTAACATGACATTAAAATTTTGAATTTCCATTTCACTCATCTATCTAAAATTTCCATACGGTAAATGTTCAGACATTGCTGAGCCGTACAAATTTGTAGCGTCTAAATAGATTATGAAGCTTTCTGGTTCGCTTGGATTAAAATTTGATAAAAATTTATTGTTTGCCAATGATTTTCGTTTGGTGCAAACCGCTACACCTCCTCGAATACTTTTACGAAAAAAATGAACCATTTCAATTTCTGTTAATAATTTTAATTCTATTTGTGTATATTTCAACATAGCTTGCCAAGACAGCTGGGGGCAGCTAATGAATCCAGTCGGATCTAATGTGTATTTTCTTAAGCAAACCTTTCTAAAATTTTCAAACACATCTGCTAACAAGAGAACATCGGTTTTTAAATAAAGTAAACTATATTCATTTAGAGATTTACAATTAAAAGTATTCCACACATCATTAGCTCTTTGAAAATCTAAATCAGAAATATGTTCACCGGTTAGTGTGTTAAAAAAATTGATTTTTGAAGGTAAAGATTTTTCTTCGAGTTTTTCTATACAGTCTACGTATAAATATGGGAATACACCTTTTCTACGCATCATATCAACATTATTTGGAAAATATTTTCGTATTTCATTACATTGATTTAAATCTAATGTGTCAGCTAATTTGTCAAGTGATTTTGCTAAAAATCTGAAAGAGTCTACGAATTTTAGTGTAATAAATTTATCATTAATATTTGGTGTATAAGATTTGTCAACCAACATTTTTTTTGAAAACGAAATATATTTCTCTTTGTTTTGAGCGATAACTGAAACAGATTCACCTGTATTTGACAGTTCCTTAATAAATAAGTGACAATCATAATTAGATAGATTATGAAAAAAAATTGGTATAAAATTCGGTGTTTTAAAATTAAGATTACATGTGTTGTGAGCTGCTCCTAAAAAGTTATTTACAGCTAAGTGATGGAAATGGTCTCTAACTTTTATATTAAATTGAGTAAACGGTTTTTCACAAATATAACAAATATTTGCATTATCATATTGTTCCTGTTCTTCAGGAGTTAATGGATATATAGGATGAACGTATTTTAAATGATTGTTATAAATATTAAAAACAGTTTTCTCCAATCTCAGTGAACAATTTATGAAACAGATTACAAGAGTAAAAATAATATATGTGATACATGTCTAAAATATAAAGCAATGTGCATAACTACAGTAAATCGGATTTCCCCAGGAAAAAATCGCCTGTGCCCTCTAGAGTTATATTGCCGCAGCTGGTCCCCGCAATAGGTGCCATCATGTCCATATTGTGCCAAGCTGTAGTTCCAGTTTCTATTTTGCACCCGTTTATTTGAATCAACTCGAGGAGTTTGGCAAAGATGTCCTCCAGTGCTGATACTAATTGTGGTATTGTTTTCCCAACATTGTAGGCTCCTGTGATCTTGTTAGTATTGTGCTCAAAGAACTCCTTAGTATATACTGTCTTCTGTCTACCAGAGAATATAGGAACGCCAAATGTTTGGATTTGTGCAGTGGCTAATAGGCCAGTTTGGGAAGCCTGTGAAAGTTTGGAGTATTTCATCAGTTTTATTAGGCTGAACTCTACTAGCCTTTTCTGAGTGTTCCTGTCTCCAAAGCATTTGCCCATCTTCTCACGTTTGAACCAGGTTGCTTGATTGGAAATTTGTGGCAAAATTCCTAGGTCTGTAACGTGAGTCCCAAATATGCTGTGAAATGCAACCTGTTGAGCCTCAGCCTCAGTGAAATTTCCCCATATTTTCCACTTAATGTGTTCACAGAGTTTGTAGAGATAAAACCCACCTGGCCCTGTTACCGTGAAGTTTTTGAGGAGTTCTCCCATCAACAATCCCGTGTCACGGTCACCATCAACTACTAGACGGTCTTGTGCATCTTTTTGTTCCATTGCTTGAACCAACATGTTTAATGGGAAGAACATTCTGTGCCCCTGTCTTGCTGTGGTTACTGAGAGAATTCTCCCAATTACATTGATTAGTGGTGCCACTTCTGCAGCGGGTCTACCTGGTAAAATTTGTAGTATGTCATCGATGTAAGGTACGTGTGCACAAACTTTCTTAGCTGCTTGTACCCATTTAGCACGATATTGGGGCTCACTTCTCGTATATATAATAAGGATAGTTAACGGGCCTAAGCTCTGTGCCATAGAACTCCTTTTTTCTGGGGGGTAAGTGCAACCTTCTGCTAGTATTTGTAAACCACCTGTAACTCCGTATTTTGCCATGGCAAACGATTTGGTTCTCCCGTTTTCTTTGGAAATCGACATCAGAGTTGAACCCACCCGGATCTCATTGAGTCGTAGTGCATTGCCAGTAAAGAAATCAAGATAGGGCAAGGCAGTACCGTACCAGTTGTCAGGGTCCCCTTGTGTGTAATTTTTGAACACTAATCCGTTGTCTGTTGCTGCTTTCAGTACTGCTGCTTCAGCTGCTGCCTGATCTATTTGTGTTGTTGCAGGGTTATGTACGGTGTAATGCTTTCCATCTTTGGCTTTCTTGTGCGAGCTGGCATTATCTCTTCCACATGCTTTCTGACGCATACCATTGAATTCATTAAAGATTATATTTGTTATCTGGTTACCCAGTGTTATATTGACCTTTTCTTCTGGTGGTGCTTTGGTTAGGATGAAAATTGCGTTGAAACTGTCTATCAACATTTTGAGGCACTTCACCTTCCTATCGGCATTTGGAGCAGCTCTCGCCTTCTTTGTAGGAACAATTTCTGCTCGGGTGTCTGGGTCAACTATAGTATCATGTGTTCTCTTGTTTGTACCGCTTGTAGACGCCATTAGGATTTTGAGGAGTTCTCTTTTCACTATTTGGATTGGTAATCAATATTTCTTGTTCGGATGATTGGATTTTTGGAAATATAGCATTCGTTTCTACTAGATTAACGCGTGGCATTATTTTTCCGCTTTGGATGCCGGCTAACCACAGTGAAGTGGGGTGTGGATTGGTATATGGTGTTAACTAAAAGAAAATGGGCGCCAGGAGATTGTTTTACCCTCATCCAAATTCAGTCAATTTAGTCACTCAATCTCCAGAATGGATCTAAATTGAGCCCACTAATAAAAAAAATAAACTACGTCGCAATCAAAAATTTGCTTACCTTCGTTCGACTATTTGTGACTATTAGAGATAGAAAGAAAAGTAATTAATTTTTTTAATATCGGTTTAATAACGTTACTTATACAAACTGTCAAGGTCGCATAAAAAGAATAAAAAAAGACAAGGGATCCAAACGATCCCACTAAAGTTTCGCTAATTAAAACAAATTATTCAAATAACTGATTAAATCACGAGTAATAGGGGTGTTACACCGTCCGCGAGAGCTCTCAAGGTCGTTGGTATTGGGCGTAAAATAAAATACCACTCGCCCCTATAAGTCGCTTACAAGTACCAAATAAAAATTAGAGAAAATATCTATAAGTGCTAATTTAAAGACCTATAAGAAAAAAATTACAAATTGACAAATAATGTCTATGTACCGATATAAAACAACAAAAGGAAAAAAAAGGAAAAACTTGCGGTTGTCCAAAGTTAAATGGCGGCAACTTGCGGCCACTAATCCGTCCGGTCAGGTCAGCTCAACCCGGAAATCTGGCTGTCAGCCCAACACGAGAAATCTGGATGATAGCCCAACACGAGAAATCTGGATGATAGCCCAACACGAGAAATCTCTTGATGATAGCCCAACACGAGAAATCTGGATGATAGCCCAACACGAGAACCCTAAAATAATATATATTAAACCCCTAATCAAATACCCCTCGGCCCAGAAAGAAATTTACATACTATAAAAACATTTAAATAACTCAACATACCCTTTTTTTACAGTGAAGGGGAATTCTCGGCAAACTTCCCTGACAGATGCTTCGTATAAGGTGAATCCTCGGATCGTCTAACGTGGATGATACTACCCCCTGACAAAATGGCGACTATCGTGGCGTGGTTCGGCACAAAATATCAATTCCTCTTCACGAGATTCGGACTAAGGTAACACACCAAATCAAATAGGCACCCTGTACGTCCAACAAATACGGGAATCGCTCGTCTATCCCAATCAACGGTACGAAATAATCTTCATAAGCACCGGGCGACTCCTCAAAATTTTGTCTAAACCACTTTATACTTATCACCCACAAGAAAGAAAGAAACAAGGCCCGTCCCAAAATTTCCTTCGAAATCCTTCTCGAACGAATCTCACCACGCAAGACCAGAAAGAGATTCACCTAATAATCGCCACGGGTCACTGAATACGACTTGTGATGGGACCAATGAAATAACTGGTGACTGGCTAACACAGCCGTACAACACCTTAAAGTCAACAGAAGAAATGAACGAACCGACAGTTCGAAACATGACATCGATAAGAATAAAGAAAACAATCAATTTTACGATCTATTTTAATGTTCGAAATACTTTATCTGAAACTAACTAGCTCGTTCAAATGGATATAAATTGAGTCAAAAAAATTGAGGCTATCTTATGTGATATATGGTTCCTAAATAATATAATTCGATCCCTACAGTGGCTCACATCTACAAGGTACGAAAAACTAATTAACGTAGTAATGTCTTAATGCCGAATTTAAACGTTACACAATATCCCTGTATTTACTATTTCTCTTCCTACGAATGCTACGAGTTACAAATTACGTTTTGTAATGAAAAACAATAAAGTATCTCAGTCAGATTGGGTTTTGTTTGTTAAAAATTGTGAAATTGATACAAATTGGTTGATTTTAACAGGGGCTGTATCATCAATATTTCTTACTTGTATAATGATAATTAAACTTAAACCATGGAATATCTTATTAAAAAAAAATTAATTTTAAATAAAAAACATAAATTTCTATATATATTTATTTAAAATACATTTGTAGAATAAAGGATAACATATTAAATATTACTATAATCCATAAAATAAAATTAGAGAAAAATGAATTTTTACATTGTTCATGAACATATATCTTTATTTCTCGAGCAAAACTACATTTTGGATTATATTTTAAATGTTCCATAATTGGTATGTCACATGATTCCCAACGATGTATTTGTATTTGACATTTAAAACATTGAACAATGTCTTCATACCCCAAAAAGTAAAATCCTGCTAGAGCCAAGTTTACTGGTGATACAAGACCATGCCATTTTTTAAAAGTTGATAATCTGTTTTCAAAGGAATCTAACAAGTCCGACTCAATTTCAATTCACATTGTAAACTAAATTTTCCTTACTCAAGATTTCTTCTTTATATAATTTTATTTAGTATTTTTTAAATTTTGCAATATCTTAAAATTAAAAAACATATCTAAAATAATTTATTTTAAATTTTTTTTTTTTGGTGGTTGACCACCAAAATTTGAAATTTAAAAAAAATTTTTTTTTGGTGAATGTTTTTTATCTATGTAACAAAATTTTTGAATTAATTAAAAATTATTGAAATTTTTATTGTTTACATTTTCAACTTATTTAAAATATCTATTTCTAAGACTACATAATTTACATTTAAGAAAAAAAATATAATTGCAATAAATTTAAAATTTTGGTGAATGCTTATCCACCAAAAATTTTAAAATTATAGAATTTTTTTTATTTATTTAAAATACATATTTTTAAAATAAAGTGTAATTCTTTTAATTTCTTGGGATGTTTTTATGCCCCCAAGCAAGAGTTTTTACATCGCCAGGAATGATGTATCTTTTATCATCTTTTTCAGTTAAAGCAATTTTGTTTTTGAGTTCTGTAAAAACATTATGCATATGTGAAATAAATACAAACATTTTTCTATAAACAACCCCACCATTTTCAACTATTTGTTTGTAATTATTCAAATGAAGTTGATTTTTAACAAAATTTTTTGAAATACCTTTAGCTTTTTTTAAGCAGTTTGAATTCTCTGTTTCAACACAATAGGCTTTGGCTCCGGTCCCATAGAAAGATTTAATTGGCATTCCTGCAAACTCATCTTTCATTTTGCCGATAATTGATGGATTTTTTGGAATTTTGTAAATATTATTTTCAGAATAATTTGATGTATCAAAATATTCAATATTATTTTTCATATCTTCATAAAAATTATTTGTATAAACCTCAATAATTAATGAATCTGTGTCAGTATAACAGAGATTGGCAGAATCACCATATTTGTTTTTTATATAACCATAAAAAAATTCATATATTATAGTTTTTGAAATATCTAAAATTGAAAATCCAACATATAAAGGTTTATCATATGTTATTTTTACTTTGTTTAAAGATATAGCAACCAGATTTTCATTAAACACAGAACAAGATTTAAATTGTGGCTTAGAGATTAACGCTCTGGCTCCAAGACAACTCGTTTTTGTTTGCCAATGAGTACATAATCTTATATCAGATCTTTTTTCCACGTTTTCAAGACTTTTCCCAAAAATTGCATTAATTAAAAGTTTATACAAATCACGTTCAAACTCATTTTTTGCTTGATTTCTTAATGATGTATTAAGGTCGATGTATTTTTTCAACCATTTTGATTGTGAAAATTCTAGAATACGATAAACTGAAGTAAGTTTTAGCCCGTATTTTAAACATTGTTTTAAATTTTTGTAGTGAATAATATATTTTGATTTATTATGCAAATTTGGAATTAATTTTTTTAATTTTGAACCTGCTGGTATAATATTTTCTGAACAGAAAGGATAATCATTGTGTTTTTCATGTAAATTTATTGGATATTCCAAATCTACTTCTAAGACATACCCTTTTATTGAATCGTCTTTTATTAACATGACATTAAAATTTTGAATTTCCATTTCACTCATCTATCTAAAATTTCCATACGGTAAATGTTCAGACATTGCTGAGCCGTACAAATTTGTAGCGTCTAAATAGATTATGAAGCTTTCTGGTTCGCTTGGATTAAAATTTGATAAAAATTTATTGTTTGCCAATGATTTTCGTTTGGTGCAAACCGCTACACCTCCTCGAATACTTTTACGAAAAAAATGAACCATTTCAATTTCTGTTAATAATTTTAATTCTATTTGTGTATATTTCAACATAGCTTGCCAAGACAGCTGGGGGCAGCTAATGAATCCAGTCGGATCTAATGTGTATTTTCTTAAGCAAACCTTTCTAAAATTTTCAAACACATCTGCTAACAAGAGAACATCGGTTTTTAAATAAAGTAAACTATATTCATTTAGAGATTTACAATTAAAAGTATTCCACACATCATTAGCTCTTTGAAAATCTAAATCAGAAATATGTTCACCGGTTAGTGTGTTAAAAAAATTGATTTTTGAAGGTAAAGATTTTTCTTCGAGTTTTTCTATACAGTCTACGTATAAATATGGGAATACACCTTTTCTACGCATCATATCAACATTATTTGGAAAATATTTTCGTATTTCATTACATTGATTTAAATCTAATGTGTCAGCTAATTTGTCAAGTGATTTTGCTAAAAATCTGAAAGAGTCTACGAATTTTAGTGTAATAAATTTATCATTAATATTTGGTGTATAAGATTTGTCAACCAACATTTTTTTTGAAAACGAAATATATTTCTCTTTGTTTTGAGCGATAACTGAAACAGATTCACCTGTATTTGACAGTTCCTTAATAAATAAGTGACAATCATAATTAGATAGATTATGAAAAAAAATTGGTATAAAATTCGGTGTTTTAAAATTAAGATTACATGTGTTGTGAGCTGCTCCTAAAAAGTTATTTACAGCTAAGTGATGGAAATGGTCTCTAACTTTTATATTAAATTGAGTAAACGGTTTTTCACAAATATAACAAATATTTGCATTATCATATTGTTCCTGTTCTTCAGGAGTTAATGGATATATAGGATGAACGTATTTTAAATGATTGTTATAAATATTAAAAACAGTTTTCTCCAATCTCAGTGAACAATTTATGAAACAGATTACAAGAGTAAAAATAATATATGTGATACATGTCTAAAATATAAAGCAATGTGCATAACTACAGTAAATCGGATTTCCCCAGGAAAAAATCGCCTGTGCCCTCTAGAGTTATATTGCCGCAGCTGGTCCCCGCAATAGGTGCCATCATGTCCATATTGTGCCAAGCTGTAGTTCCAGTTTCTATTTTGCACCCGTTTATTTGAATCAACTCGAGGAGTTTGGCAAAGATGTCCTCCAGTGCTGATACTAATTGTGGTATTGTTTTCCCAACATTGTAGGCTCCTGTGATCTTGTTAGTATTGTGCTCAAAGAACTCCTTAGTATATACTGTCTTCTGTCTACCTCCTTAGTATATACTGTCTTCTGTCTACCAGAGAATATAGGAACGCCAAATGTTTGGATTTGTGCAGTGGCTAATAGGCCAGTTTGGGAAGCCTGTGAAAGTTTGGAGTATTTCATCAGTTTTATTAGGCTGAACTCTACTAGCCTTTTCTGAGTGTTCCTGTCTCCAAAGCATTTGCCCATCTTCTCACGTTTGAACCAGGTTGCTTGATTGGAAATTTGTGGCAAAATTCCTAGGTCTGTAACGTGAGTCCCAAATATGCTGTGAAATGCAACCTGTTGAGCCTCAGCCTCAGTGAAATTTCCCCATATTTTCCACTTAATGTGTTCACAGAGTTTGTAGAGATAAAACCCACCTGGCCCTGTTACCGTGAAGTTTTTGAGGAGTTCTCCCATCAACAATCCCGTGTCACGGTCACCATCAACTACTAGACGGTCTTGTGCATCTTTTTGTTCCATTGCTTGAACCAACATGTTTAATGGGAAGAACATTCTGTGCCCCTGTCTTGCTGTGGTTACTGAGAGAATTCTCCCAATTACATTGATTAGTGGTGCCACTTCTGCAGCGGGTCTACCTGGTAAAATTTGTAGTATGTCATCGATGTAAGGTACGTGTGCACAAACTTTCTTAGCTGCTTGTACCCATTTAGCACGATATTGGGGCTCACTTCTCGTATATATAATAAGGATAGTTAACGGGCCTAAGCTCTGTGCCATAGAACTCCTTTTTTCTGGGGGGTAAGTGCAACCTTCTGCTAGTATTTGTAAACCACCTGTAACTCCGTATTTTGCCATGGCAAACGATTTGGTTCTCCCGTTTTCTTTGGAAATCGACATCAGAGTTGAACCCACCCGGATCTCATTGAGTCGTAGTGCATTGCCAGTAAAGAAATCAAGATAGGGCAAGGCAGTACCGTACCAGTTGTCAGGGTCCCCTTGTGTGTAATTTTTGAACACTAATCCGTTGTCTGTTGCTGCTTTCAGTACTGCTGCTTCAGCTGCTGCCTGATCTATTTGTGTTGTTGCAGGGTTATGTACGGTGTAATGCTTTCCATCTTTGGCTTTCTTGTGCGAGCTGGCATTATCTCTTCCACATGCTTTCTGACGCATACCATTGAATTCATTAAAGATTATATTTGTTATCTGGTTACCCAGTGTTATATTGACCTTTTCTTCTGGTGGTGCTTTGGTTAGGATGAAAATTGCGTTGAAACTGTCTATCAACATTTTGAGGCACTTCACCTTCCTATCGGCATTTGGAGCAGCTCTCGCCTTCTTTGTAGGAACAATTTCTGCTCGGGTGTCTGGGTCAACTATAGTATCATGTGTTCTCTTGTTTGTACCGCTTGTAGACGCCATTAGGATTTTGAGGAGTTCTCTTTTCACTATTTGGATTGGTAATCAATATTTCTTGTTCGGATGATTGGATTTTTGGAAATATAGCATTCGTTTCTACTAGATTAACGCGTGGCATTATTTTTCCGCTTTGGATGCCGGCTAACCACAGTGAAGTGGGGTGTGGATTGGTATATGGTGTTAACTAAAAGAAAATGGGCGCCAGGAGATTGTTTTACCCTCATCCAAATTCAGTCAATTTAGTCACTCAATCTCCAGAATGGATCTAAATTGAGCCCACTAATAAAAAAAATAAACTACGTCGCAATCAAAAATTTGCTTACCTTCGTTCGACTATTTGTGACTATTAGAGATAGAAAGAAAAGTAATTAATTTTTTTAATATCGGTTTAATAACGTTACTTATACAAACTGTCAAGGTCGCATAAAAAGAATAAAAAAAGACAAGGGATCCAAACGATCCCACTAAAGTTTCGCTAATTAAAACAAATTATTCAAATAACTGATTAAATCACGAGTAATAGGGGTGTTACACCGTCCGCGAGAGCTCTCAAGGTCGTTGGTATTGGGCGTAAAATAAAATACCACTCGCCCCTATAAGTCGCTTACAAGTACCAAATAAAAATTAGAGAAAATATCTATAAGTGCTAATTTAAAGACCTATAAGAAAAAAATTACAAATTGACAAATAATGTCTATGTACCGATATAAAACAACAAAAGGAAAAAAAAGGAAAAACTTGCGGTTGTCCAAAGTTAAATGGCGGCAACTTGCGGCCACTAATCCGTCCGGTCAGGTCAGCTCAACCCGGAAATCTGGCTGTCAGCCCAACACGAGAAATCTGGATGATAGCCCAACACGAGAAATCTGGATGATAGCCCAACACGAGAAATCTCTTGATGATAGCCCAACACGAGAAATCTGGATGATAGCCCAACACGAGAACCCTAAAATAATATATATTAAACCCCTAATCAAATACCCCTCGGCCCAGAAAGAAATTTACATACTATAAAAACATTTAAATAACTCAACATACCCTTTTTTTACAGTGAAGGGGAATTCTCGGCAAACTTCCCTGACAGATGCTTCGTATAAGGTGAATCCTCGGATCGTCTAACGTGGATGATACTACCCCCTGACAAAATGGCGACTATCGTGGCGTGGTTCGGCACAAAATATCAATTCCTCTTCACGAGATTCGGACTAAGGTAACACACCAAATCAAATAGGCACCCTGTACGTCCAACAAATACGGGAATCGCTCGTCTATCCCAATCAACGGTACGAAATAATCTTCATAAGCACCGGGCGACTCCTCAAAATTTTGTCTAAACCACTTTATACTTATCACCCACAAGAAAGAAAGAAACAAGGCCCGTCCCAAAATTTCCTTCGAAATCCTTCTCGAACGAATCTCACCACGCAAGACCAGAAAGAGATTCACCTAATAATCGCCACGGGTCACTGAATACGACTTGTGATGGGACCAATGAAATAACTGGTGACTGGCTAACACAGCCGTACAACACCTTAAAGTCAACAGAAGAAATGAACGAACCGACAGTTCGAAACATGACATCGATAAGAATAAAGAAAACAATCAATTTTACGATCTATTTTAATGTTCGAAATACTTTATCTGAAACTAACTAGCTCGTTCAAATGGATATAAATTGAGTCAAAAAAATTGAGGCTATCTTATGTGATATATGGTTCCTAAATAATATAATTCGATCCCTACAGTGGCTCACATCTACAAGGTACGAAAAACTAATTAACGTAGTAATGTCTTAATGCCGAATTTAAACGTTACACAATATCCCTGTATTTACTATTTCTCTTCCTACGAATGCTACGAGTTACAAATTACGTTTTGTAATGAAAAACAATAAAGTATCTCAGTCAGATTGGGTTTTGTTTGTTAAAAATTGTGAAATTGATACAAATTGGTTGATTTTAACAGGGGCTGTATCATCAATATTTCTTACTTGTATAATGATAATTAAACTTAAACCATGGAATATCTTATTAAAAAAAAATTAATTTTAAATAAAAAACATAAATTTCTATATATATTTATTTAAAATACATTTGTAGAATAAAGGATAACATATTAAATATTACTATAATCCATAAAATAAAATTAGAGAAAAATGAATTTTTACATTGTTCATGAACATATATCTTTATTTCTCGAGCAAAACTACATTTTGGATTATATTTTAAATGTTCCATAATTGGTATGTCACATGATTCCCAACGATGTATTTGTATTTGACATTTAAAACATTGAACAATGTCTTCATACCCCAAAAAGTAAAATCCTGCTAGAGCCAAGTTTACTGGTGATACAAGACCATGCCATTTTTTAAAAGTTGATAATCTGTTTTCAAAGGAATCTAACAAGTCCGACTCAATTTCAATTCACATTGTAAACTAAATTTTCCTTACTCAAGATTTCTTCTTTATATAATTTTATTTAGTATTTTTTAAATTTTGCAATATCTTAAAATTAAAAAACATATCTAAAATAATTTATTTTAAATTTTTTTTTTTTGGTGGTTGACCACCAAAATTTGAAATTTAAAAAAAATTTTTTTTTGGTGAATGTTTTTTATCTATGTAACAAAATTTTTGAATTAATTAAAAATTATTGAAATTTTTATTGTTTACATTTTCAACTTATTTAAAATATCTATTTCTAAGACTACATAATTTACATTTAAGAAAAAAAATATAATTGCAATAAATTTAAAATTTTGGTGAATGCTTATCCACCAAAAATTTTAAAATTATAGAATTTTTTTTATTTATTTAAAATACATATTTTTAAAATAAAGTGTAATTCTTTTAATTTCTTGGGATGTTTTTATGCCCCCAAGCAAGAGTTTTTACATCGCCAGGAATGATGTATCTTTTATCATCTTTTTCAGTTAAAGCAATTTTGTTTTTGAGTTCTGTAAAAACATTATGCATATGTGAAATAAATACAAACATTTTTCTATAAACAACCCCACCATTTTCAACTATTTGTTTGTAATTATTCAAATGAAGTTGATTTTTAACAAAATTTTTTGAAATACCTTTAGCTTTTTTTAAGCAGTTTGAATTCTCTGTTTCAACACAATAGGCTTTGGCTCCGGTCCCATAGAAAGATTTAATTGGCATTCCTGCAAACTCATCTTTCATTTTGCCGATAATTGATGGATTTTTTGGAATTTTGTAAATATTATTTTCAGAATAATTTGATGTATCAAAATATTCAATATTATTTTTCATATCTTCATAAAAATTATTTGTATAAACCTCAATAATTAATGAATCTGTGTCAGTATAACAGAGATTGGCAGAATCACCATATTTGTTTTTTATATAACCATAAAAAAATTCATATATTATAGTTTTTGAAATATCTAAAATTGAAAATCCAACATATAAAGGTTTATCATATGTTATTTTTACTTTGTTTAAAGATATAGCAACCAGATTTTCATTAAACACAGAACAAGATTTAAATTGTGGCTTAGAGATTAACGCTCTGGCTCCAAGACAACTCGTTTTTGTTTGCCAATGAGTACATAATCTTATATCAGATCTTTTTTCCACGTTTTCAAGACTTTTCCCAAAAATTGCATTAATTAAAAGTTTATACAAATCACGTTCAAACTCATTTTTTGCTTGATTTCTTAATGATGTATTAAGGTCGATGTATTTTTTCAACCATTTTGATTGTGAAAATTCTAGAATACGATAAACTGAAGTAAGTTTTAGCCCGTATTTTAAACATTGTTTTAAATTTTTGTAGTGAATAATATATTTTGATTTATTATGCAAATTTGGAATTAATTTTTTTAATTTTGAACCTGCTGGTATAATATTTTCTGAACAGAAAGGATAATCATTGTGTTTTTCATGTAAATTTATTGGATATTCCAAATCTACTTCTAAGACATACCCTTTTATTGAATCGTCTTTTATTAACATGACATTAAAATTTTGAATTTCCATTTCACTCATCTATCTAAAATTTCCATACGGTAAATGTTCAGACATTGCTGAGCCGTACAAATTTGTAGCGTCTAAATAGATTATGAAGCTTTCTGGTTCGCTTGGATTAAAATTTGATAAAAATTTATTGTTTGCCAATGATTTTCGTTTGGTGCAAACCGCTACACCTCCTCGAATACTTTTACGAAAAAAATGAACCATTTCAATTTCTGTTAATAATTTTAATTCTATTTGTGTATATTTCAACATAGCTTGCCAAGACAGCTGGGGGCAGCTAATGAATCCAGTCGGATCTAATGTGTATTTTCTTAAGCAAACCTTTCTAAAATTTTCAAACACATCTGCTAACAAGAGAACATCGGTTTTTAAATAAAGTAAACTATATTCATTTAGAGATTTACAATTAAAAGTATTCCACACATCATTAGCTCTTTGAAAATCTAAATCAGAAATATGTTCACCGGTTAGTGTGTTAAAAAAATTGATTTTTGAAGGTAAAGATTTTTCTTCGAGTTTTTCTATACAGTCTACGTATAAATATGGGAATACACCTTTTCTACGCATCATATCAACATTATTTGGAAAATATTTTCGTATTTCATTACATTGATTTAAATCTAATGTGTCAGCTAATTTGTCAAGTGATTTTGCTAAAAATCTGAAAGAGTCTACGAATTTTAGTGTAATAAATTTATCATTAATATTTGGTGTATAAGATTTGTCAACCAACATTTTTTTTGAAAACGAAATATATTTCTCTTTGTTTTGAGCGATAACTGAAACAGATTCACCTGTATTTGACAGTTCCTTAATAAATAAGTGACAATCATAATTAGATAGATTATGAAAAAAAATTGGTATAAAATTCGGTGTTTTAAAATTAAGATTACATGTGTTGTGAGCTGCTCCTAAAAAGTTATTTACAGCTAAGTGATGGAAATGGTCTCTAACTTTTATATTAAATTGAGTAAACGGTTTTTCACAAATATAACAAATATTTGCATTATCATATTGTTCCTGTTCTTCAGGAGTTAATGGATATATAGGATGAACGTATTTTAAATGATTGTTATAAATATTAAAAACAGTTTTCTCCAATCTCAGTGAACAATTTATGAAACAGATTACAAGAGTAAAAATAATATATGTGATACATGTCTAAAATATAAAGCAATGTGCATAACTACAGTAAATCGGATTTCCCCAGGAAAAAATCGCCTGTGCCCTCTAGAGTTATATTGCCGCAGCTGGTCCCCGCAATAGGTGCCATCATGTCCATATTGTGCCAAGCTGTAGTTCCAGTTTCTATTTTGCACCCGTTTATTTGAATCAACTCGAGGAGTTTGGCAAAGATGTCCTCCAGTGCTGATACTAATTGTGGTATTGTTTTCCCAACATTGTAGGCTCCTGTGATCTTGTTAGTATTGTGCTCAAAGAACTCCTTAGTATATACTGTCTTCTGTCTACCAGAGAATATAGGAACGCCAAATGTTTGGATTTGTGCAGTGGCTAATAGGCCAGTTTGGGAAGCCTGTGAAAGTTTGGAGTATTTCATCAGTTTTATTAGGCTGAACTCTACTAGCCTTTTCTGAGTGTTCCTGTCTCCAAAGCATTTGCCCATCTTCTCACGTTTGAACCAGGTTGCTTGATTGGAAATTTGTGGCAAAATTCCTAGGTCTGTAACGTGAGTCCCAAATATGCTGTGAAATGCAACCTGTTGAGCCTCAGCCTCAGTGAAATTTCCCCATATTTTCCACTTAATGTGTTCACAGAGTTTGTAGAGATAAAACCCACCTGGCCCTGTTACCGTGAAGTTTTTGAGGAGTTCTCCCATCAACAATCCCGTGTCACGGTCACCATCAACTACTAGACGGTCTTGTGCATCTTTTTGTTCCATTGCTTGAACCAACATGTTTAATGGGAAGAACATTCTGTGCCCCTGTCTTGCTGTGGTTACTGAGAGAATTCTCCCAATTACATTGATTAGTGGTGCCACTTCTGCAGCGGGTCTACCTGGTAAAATTTGTAGTATGTCATCGATGTAAGGTACGTGTGCACAAACTTTCTTAGCTGCTTGTACCCATTTAGCACGATATTGGGGCTCACTTCTCGTATATATAATAAGGATAGTTAACGGGCCTAAGCTCTGTGCCATAGAACTCCTTTTTTCTGGGGGGTAAGTGCAACCTTCTGCTAGTATTTGTAAACCACCTGTAACTCCGTATTTTGCCATGGCAAACGATTTGGTTCTCCCGTTTTCTTTGGAAATCGACATCAGAGTTGAACCCACCCGGATCTCATTGAGTCGTAGTGCATTGCCAGTAAAGAAATCAAGATAGGGCAAGGCAGTACCGTACCAGTTGTCAGGGTCCCCTTGTGTGTAATTTTTGAACACTAATCCGTTGTCTGTTGCTGCTTTCAGTACTGCTGCTTCAGCTGCTGCCTGATCTATTTGTGTTGTTGCAGGGTTATGTACGGTGTAATGCTTTCCATCTTTGGCTTTCTTGTGCGAGCTGGCATTATCTCTTCCACATGCTTTCTGACGCATACCATTGAATTCATTAAAGATTATATTTGTTATCTGGTTACCCAGTGTTATATTGACCTTTTCTTCTGGTGGTGCTTTGGTTAGGATGAAAATTGCGTTGAAACTGTCTATCAACATTTTGAGGCACTTCACCTTCCTATCGGCATTTGGAGCAGCTCTCGCCTTCTTTGTAGGAACAATTTCTGCTCGGGTGTCTGGGTCAACTATAGTATCATGTGTTCTCTTGTTTGTACCGCTTGTAGACGCCATTAGGATTTTGAGGAGTTCTCTTTTCACTATTTGGATTGGTAATCAATATTTCTTGTTCGGATGATTGGATTTTTGGAAATATAGCATTCGTTTCTACTAGATTAACGCGTGGCATTATTTTTCCGCTTTGGATGCCGGCTAACCACAGTGAAGTGGGGTGTGGATTGGTATATGGTGTTAACTAAAAGAAAATGGGCGCCAGGAGATTGTTTTACCCTCATCCAAATTCAGTCAATTTAGTCACTCAATCTCCAGAATGGATCTAAATTGAGCCCACTAATAAAAAAAATAAACTACGTCGCAATCAAAAATTTGCTTACCTTCGTTCGACTATTTGTGACTATTAGAGATAGAAAGAAAAGTAATTAATTTTTTTAATATCGGTTTAATAACGTTACTTATACAAACTGTCAAGGTCGCATAAAAAGAATAAAAAAAGACAAGGGATCCAAACGATCCCACTAAAGTTTCGCTAATTAAAACAAATTATTCAAATAACTGATTAAATCACGAGTAATAGGGGTGTTACACCGTCCGCGAGAGCTCTCAAGGTCGTTGGTATTGGGCGTAAAATAAAATACCACTCGCCCCTATAAGTCGCTTACAAGTACCAAATAAAAATTAGAGAAAATATCTATAAGTGCTAATTTAAAGACCTATAAGAAAAAAATTACAAATTGACAAATAATGTCTATGTACCGATATAAAACAACAAAAGGAAAAAAAAGGAAAAACTTGCGGTTGTCCAAAGTTAAATGGCGGCAACTTGCGGCCACTAATCCGTCCGGTCAGGTCAGCTCAACCCGGAAATCTGGCTGTCAGCCCAACACGAGAAATCTGGATGATAGCCCAACACGAGAAATCTGGATGATAGCCCAACACGAGAAATCTCTTGATGATAGCCCAACACGAGAAATCTGGATGATAGCCCAACACGAGAACCCTAAAATAATATATATTAAACCCCTAATCAAATACCCCTCGGCCCAGAAAGAAATTTACATACTATAAAAACATTTAAATAACTCAACATACCCTTTTTTTACAGTGAAGGGGAATTCTCGGCAAACTTCCCTGACAGATGCTTCGTATAAGGTGAATCCTCGGATCGTCTAACGTGGATGATACTACCCCCTGACAAAATGGCGACTATCGTGGCGTGGTTCGGCACAAAATATCAATTCCTCTTCACGAGATTCGGACTAAGGTAACACACCAAATCAAATAGGCACCCTGTACGTCCAACAAATACGGGAATCGCTCGTCTATCCCAATCAACGGTACGAAATAATCTTCATAAGCACCGGGCGACTCCTCAAAATTTTGTCTAAACCACTTTATACTTATCACCCACAAGAAAGAAAGAAACAAGGCCCGTCCCAAAATTTCCTTCGAAATCCTTCTCGAACGAATCTCACCACGCAAGACCAGAAAGAGATTCACCTAATAATCGCCACGGGTCACTGAATACGACTTGTGATGGGACCAATGAAATAACTGGTGACTGGCTAACACAGCCGTACAACACCTTAAAGTCAACAGAAGAAATGAACGAACCGACAGTTCGAAACATGACATCGATAAGAATAAAGAAAACAATCAATTTTACGATCTATTTTAATGTTCGAAATACTTTATCTGAAACTAACTAGCTCGTTCAAATGGATATAAATTGAGTCAAAAAAATTGAGGCTATCTTATGTGATATATGGTTCCTAAATAATATAATTCGATCCCTACAGTGGCTCACATCTACAAGGTACGAAAAACTAATTAACGTAGTAAGGTCTTAATGCCGAATTTAAACGTTACACAATATCCCTGTATTTACTATTTCTCTTCCTACGAATGCTACGAGTTACAAATTACGTTTTGTAATGAAAAACAATAAAGTATCTCAGTCAGATTGGGTTTTGTTTGTTAAAAATTGTGAAATTGATACAAATTGGTTGATTTTAACAGGGGCTGTATCATCAATATTTCTTACTTGTATAATGATAATTAAACTTAAACCATGGAATATCTTATTAAAAAAAAATTAATTTTAAATAAAAAACATAAATTTCTATATATATTTATTTAAAATACATTTGTAGAATAAAGGATAACATATTAAATATTACTATAATCCATAAAATAAAATTAGAGAAAAATGAATTTTTACATTGTTCATGAACATATATCTTTATTTCTCGAGCAAAACTACATTTTGGATTATATTTTAAATGTTCCATAATTGGTATGTCACATGATTCCCAACGATGTATTTGTATTTGACATTTAAAACATTGAACAATGTCTTCATACCCCAAAAAGTAAAATCCTGCTAGAGCCAAGTTTACTGGTGATACAAGACCATGCCATTTTTTAAAAGTTGATAATCTGTTTTCAAAGGAATCTAACAAGTCCGACTCAATTTCAATTCACATTGTAAACTAAATTTTCCTTACTCAAGATTTCTTCTTTATATAATTTTATTTAGTATTTTTTAAATTTTGCAATATCTTAAAATTAAAAAACATATCTAAAATAATTTATTTTAAATTTTTTTTTTTGGTGGTTGACCACCAAAATTTGAAATTTAAAAAAAAATTTTTTTTGGTGAATGTTTTTTATCTATGTAACAAAATTTTTGAATTAATTAAAAATTATTGAAATTTTTATTGTTTACATTTTCAACTTATTTAAAATATCTATTTCTAAGACTACATAATTTACATTTAAGAAAAAAAATATAATTGCAATAAATTTAAAATTTTGGTGAATGCTTATCCACCAAAAATTTTAAAATTATAGAATTTTTTTTATTTATTTAAAATACATATTTTTAAAATAAAGTGTAATTCTTTTAATTTCTTGGGATGTTTTTATGCCCCCAAGCAAGAGTTTTTACATCGCCAGGAATGATGTATCTTTTATCATCTTTTTCAGTTAAAGCAATTTTGTTTTTGAGTTCTGTAAAAACATTATGCATATGTGAAATAAATACAAACATTTTTCTATAAACAACCCCACCATTTTCAACTATTTGTTTGTAATTATTCAAATGAAGTTGATTTTTAACAAAATTTTTTGAAATACCTTTAGCTTTTTTTAAGCAGTTTGAATTCTCTGTTTCAACACAATAGGCTTTGGCTCCGGTCCCATAGAAAGATTTAATTGGCATTCCTGCAAACTCATCTTTCATTTTGCCGATAATTGATGGATTTTTTGGAATTTTGTAAATATTATTTTCAGAATAATTTGATGTATCAAAATATTCAATATTATTTTTCATATCTTCATAAAAATTATTTGTATAAACCTCAATAATTAATGAATCTGTGTCAGTATAACAGAGATTGGCAGAATCACCATATTTGTTTTTTATATAACCATAAAAAAATTCATATATTATAGTTTTTGAAATATCTAAAATTGAAAATCCAACATATAAAGGTTTATCATATGTTATTTTTACTTTGTTTAAAGATATAGCAACCAGATTTTCATTAAACACAGAACAAGATTTAAATTGTGGCTTAGAGATTAACGCTCTGGCTCCAAGACAACTCGTTTTTGTTTGCCAATGAGTACATAATCTTATATCAGATCTTTTTTCCACGTTTTCAAGACTTTTCCCAAAAATTGCATTAATTAAAAGTTTATACAAATCACGTTCAAACTCATTTTTTGCTTGATTTCTTAATGGTGTATTAAGGTCGATGTATTTTTTCAACCATTTTGATTGTGAAAATTCTAGAATACGATAAACTGAAGTAAGTTTTAGCCCGTATTTTAAACATTGTTTTAAATTTTTGTAGTGAATAATATATTTTGATTTATTATGCAAATTTGGAATTAATTTTTTTAATTTTGAACCTGCTGGTATAATATTTTCTGAACAGAAAGGATAATCATTGTGTTTTTCATGTAAATTTATTGGATATTCCAAATCTACTTCTAAGACATACCCTTTTATTGAATCGTCTTTTATTAACATGACATTAAAATTTTGAATTTCCATTTCACTCATCTATCTAAAATTTCCATACGGTAAATGTTCAGACATTGCTGAGCCGTACAAATTTGTAGCGTCTAAATAGATTATGAAGCTTTCTGGTTCGCTTGGATTAAAATTTGATAAAAATTTATTGTTTGCCAATGATTTTCGTTTGGTGCAAACCGCTACACCTCCTCGAATACTTTTACGAAAAAAATGAACCATTTCAATTTCTGTTAATAATTTTAATTCTATTTGTGTATATTTCAACATAGCTTGCCAAGACAGCTGGGGGCAGCTAATGAATCCAGTCGGATCTAATGTGTATTTTCTTAAGCAAACCTTTCTAAAATTTTCAAACACATCTGCTAACAAGAGAACATCGGTTTTTAAATAAAGTAAACTATATTCATTTAGAGATTTACAATTAAAAGTATTCCACACATCATTAGCTCTTTGAAAATCTAAATCAGAAATATGTTCACCGGTTAGTGTGTTAAAAAAATTGATTTTTGAAGGTAAAGATTTTTCTTCGAGTTTTTCTATACAGTCTACGTATAAATATGGGAATACACCTTTTCTACGCATCATATCAACATTATTTGGAAAATATTTTCGTATTTCATTACATTGATTTAAATCTAATGTGTCAGCTAATTTGTCAAGTGATTTTGCTAAAAATCTGAAAGAGTCTACGAATTTTAGTGTAATAAATTTATCATTAATATTTGGTGTATAAGATTTGTCAACCAACATTTTTTTTGAAAACGAAATATATTTCTCTTTGTTTTGAGCGATAACTGAAACAGATTCACCTGTATTTGACAGTTCCTTAATAAATAAGTGACAATCATAATTAGATAGATTATGAAAAAAAATTGGTATAAAATTCGGTGTTTTAAAATTAAGATTACATGTGTTGTGAGCTGCTCCTAAAAAGTTATTTACAGCTAAGTGATGGAAATGGTCTCTAACTTTTATATTAAATTGAGTAAACGGTTTTTCACAAATATAACAAATAGTTGCATTATCATATTGTTCCTGTTCTTCAGGAGTTAATGGATATATAGGATGAACGTATTTTAAATGATTGTTATAAATATTAAAAACAGTTTTCTCCA
Source organism: Crepidodera aurea (assembly GCA_949320105.2). Lineage (NCBI taxonomy): Eukaryota > Metazoa > Arthropoda > Insecta > Coleoptera > Chrysomelidae > Crepidodera > Crepidodera aurea. The sequence continues at coordinate 9,543,653 of OX439472.1, read as the reverse complement.
ATTTTTCCATAAAAACTTTTGCTGTGTTTGGACCACTATAAATTTCAAGTTTGGATAAATTATCGTCATAGGAACACTTTACATAAAAACTAAATGAATAAGGAATATGCTCGTGTGTTTTTAACGAGTAAGAAACCCCATCAAAAGGGGTGGTTGTATGGACTTTTTTTAAAATGCATTCAAAGTCTGCATAGATCACAAATGGAGTTTGAAATTGTTTTTCAAAATTGGTAAATTTCAAAATATTCTCTGGGAGCGTCTCACCACACTTATTTTTTATCAAGTTTTCAGTAAGTAAATTTGTTATAATGTGGTTACAATCGTTTATTTGGTGATTTTCTAAATGTTGGTTGGATTTGAAAGTCTGCAAACACCCATCACATAAATAAATTCTTCCATGATGATTTGATTTTTGCTTAGATACTAGTCTTGATAAATCTGTTATTAGACAATAGTGTAAGTTACCATTTTCACCCTCAATTAGTAAAAGGTTCACGTGTGTTGCTTAACGTCTTGATGTAAAATAAAATGGACCGATAATCTCATAAATGTTTTTTGTATTTTTTTCTAATCCAAAAACATTTATTGAAATATTATTCTGTTTTTCAAACTTTTCAATTTGTGTTAATTTTACTGGAAACTGGATTCCTTCAAAATTTAATAGTGTGTTGTAATGTGGATATGATGTGGTTTTTTTTGGGTCGCCATTAGCTGGAAAAATTGCAGCTATTACTGACCAACCAAAACAAAAAAAATCATTGTTTTCAATGTTTAGAACTGCTCTCGTTTTCTTATTATCTCCATTGGTAATTTAATGTATGAAGAAGCAGAAATGCTTATAAATCTATTTATGTTAAGGTCTATAAACATTATTTCTTGCAAAGCCCAATTGGAATCTTTTTCTTGGAACTCAGAAGCTTGGTTTAAAAGTTCATCTGCAAATTCATCATAGATTTTCTCCAAATTAGATGAAATTGTAATAATTTTGTTGGATGTATTTAAAGATTTTATATCTGATACTTCTTTATCAGGTTTAATAAATATCCCAAATAATTCAACATTAACTTTTAATGTTTTGTGAATAATTATATGATCATGTATTAAGTTGATTACTTTTGGTTTAACCCCTGTTAGAAAATCTGTATAATTATTTTTATTCTTACAAGAAATCCTATAGGTACTAATTCTATTTTTGAAAGCCGATGAAATTTTGATAACATTTTCTTCTACACATTCAATTGTGTCACAACGCAACCTTTTTTTAGGTAACATTTTATAACTGCACTCATTAAACTTTAAACATGTACTATCAAATAGTTACTAAGGAATTATATTTACAGAATCGAAAGATGCTACCCAATAAAATTTTGAGTTCAGAGTAGGAGATCTCCTTCCTATTATAGGCGGAGTTAACACAGATATTCTTTATGAATATAACTTTTATTATGAACTAATAAAAAATATGATTTATATAATATTTATTCATATATTATTAAGGTTTTTTCAAATTTTTTAATGTTACAATTTGTATAATTGGACACTTTTTCCAAGTTAAGTAAAATTTTTTTTAAATTTGTAATTTTCGCATCGACCATTTTCTTCTTAGATTTGTTCGTTTTTAAAAGGGTTCTTATTGATGTTAGTGATGTATTTAAAATATTTAGTTCACTCTCTTCAGCTTTTACAAGTTGATTGGCAAGCTCTTCAATACTTTTGAGGGTATCTGATTCGCATGAAACATCTGGGATATTGTCAAGAGATGGCATACTTGATTTTTCACCATCAAAATCAGCATTTAGCAAAATTAAATCAATTGCATCTTGTGCAGCAGTCTGATCTTGAAAAGATTGTAATTTCAAACTTTTCTTGGAATTTTGTGGAAACTTCAGTTGCACAGATTTCATAATATGCTTAAACACTGCAACGTTTTGAAAACTAAAGATTTGTTTTTAAAAGATGTCTTATTTATAACGCATCTCCCCATATGTTTACAAAAGGTTAATGTACAACGAAAGTTGAATGCACTTATTATATTCCCATGGCGATTACGAGTGAATGGTGTAATGCGAACTCGAACTAGTTTCAAGGTTGGATGTGTACGACTGGTTAAATTTTTTATAATTGCTTTCTCATATGATATAATAATTTCCTTATCACCTGTTTTGAATTTTATATCTTATATTAAGAGTAAACCAATTCAAAAATTAATGATAAAATTTCTTTTATTCTTTAATTTAAATAAAATATTTTATTTGTATTTATAATTTTTTTATAATGAAATTTGTGTGAATCTAAAAAATATTGAAACGTTAGTTATAAAACTTTTTTAATTTAATTAACTTACTATTCGATTAATGCGTGCATAACATTATCTTCAATGTGGACCCATATCCGGGTCCCCAACAGCCACCCCACAAACAAATACATTGGGGATGGTGGTGGTCCAAAATCATAAGTTAGAAAATAATTCTAAAATTTTATAGTTGTTAATTTAAAATAAAAAATAAAAATTTGTGACTTACATCTAAATTGTCTTCATAAATTCCAACTAAAAACTCCCTTAGCCTTTCATATACGATATCTGAATTAAAAAAAATTTATTTTACTAATAGTAACACCTTCTCAAATATACAACCAAAAATTATTATGAAGAAAAATTCATTATCTTAATTAAATTGAAGCATACATATAATTGATGTTAAAAAATCTTTTTTTTTTTTTCTTATAATTAGAGATTGTATATTTGATTTTAATAAACTTGAATAAAAATTATTATGTGTAGTATTTAAAAAATAGTAGGTGAATGTTTTGTTGAATAAAGATTTTTTATTAATGGATGTCTAGTTTATGATATTCATAGCGTGTGTTTCAGTAACAATAATTAAAAAATGTATTTATTGTTTAAAAATTATTTATTATTTAGAATAAATTGATTTTGTATTAATAAGAAAATATTTTGTATATAAAACTTTAAAATAATTGTATACATTAAATAACTTACCAATCATTTTAACTATTTAAAACTTAAAACTTTTAACAAGATGATAAATAGGGCTTTTTCGCATCAGGCTTGATTGCATGCTGTATTTATATGGAACCCCACCTTCTTAGTATGGGGTGATTTTAGTTCAACCACTTTATGTGAACCTAAACATTTTTTAAAAAACATCCTAGATGCAACTGTCCTTGAAATAACTTTGAGTATATGAACTCAACATTTTTATAAACTTGATTTTCTAATGAGTTAGTTATCAAGCTGGTCTTGTGAGAAATTTCTTGAGTATGTGTGCATTTTTATACAAAAACCTACTTCAATTGCTAACATGTGCGTACATAAACTTTTCGTTTTGGGACTTTTTCAAAGATTATATTAATTCAAAAATTAGAATTTATTTTGGTTAATAATAAGGAATAATATAATTAAGTTCATTCTTCGGAGATCCTTGGATGAATGAAGTTCGTTCTCTCCCACCTAGATATGCTTAGATAATTTTGATAGGTATGGGAGGGCTTAGATACTGTTTCGATATGTATGAGAGCATATAATTGTAAAAGGAAGGGATTTTCAGATACATGAGAGCGCACTCGATTCTCGCACGGGTGGGGCGGGCTGAGGGCGGCTAGTTTGACCTAGTTTCTTCCTTTCCCAAACAAACACTACTGAAGTGGAGTAAATTTATTTTAGCGGAGTGTTGAGAATCGTTGTTGGGCCAACAGTTTGGGGAGTCGTCTAAAGTCTAAAGTCGTCTAAAGAGTATTTGAATTATAGAAATGTCATTAGTGGAATAAAATTAATTTATATCAAAATATCGAATTTGACTTATGGAATAATTTTTATCATACTCAATTGCTCTAAAGTCAAAAAAGAGTATTATTTCAATTTTCTCAAACCTATTTCCTACGAAACTGATTGTTGTGTTTCGCGGTAATTTCTCCTTTTTTTTCTTTGGTTATAATTGCTTCTATAAAGCTCCCTAAATTCTCCTTTGGGGATTTCGCATTCTAGCCTTAAATGGGGTTATTCAATTTTTCGAGAACACCCATTTTTACATTTTCGAATTCCCACAAAGCTAGGAAACTGTTTGAAAATTTTTGTTGCTAGAGAACTCAAGCTGGTGGTACAGTTTATTCTCGTGTTGAGGTATTTTCTTTAACATCTTCCCCAAATAATATACATATTATTTCAGCCTTCTTGTATGTTGTATGTCTGACACCATGCTCCATTGTATCACACAAAAGGTGAAAAAAATCATTTTCATTTAAATTGATGAACTTTCTTATATTTCCATTATCGCTAACTGCCGTACAAGTCGATGTCTTGATAACAAATACAACAGCAATAACCCGATAGTAACTTAACAATAAACAATATACACTATACGGAGTGCTCGATATACATGTGGTGTATCACAGAACGCACAAGAATTAATTTGTCTGCGATATTTCTGATTTTCCTAATTTAATTAGTCATAAAGTTGACGCGGTTCCATTTTTTAAACGTGGCAATTTGCCATATCTTTTGTACGACATTAGGTCGAGAAACTTCACAATAAACAATATACACTATACGGGGTGCTCGATATATCACACCTTCCCCGCCAGGAGAAAAACTTTTAAATTTATTAGAATTTACAAAATTTTTTATTCTGATTTTAACCTATTTTTGTGTATTTCTACCATTTTAATTATGACTACGTTTATTACTTTTATTCTCAACTACTCTATAACTTACAAAACTTAAAACATATGAAATTCATTCGGGATTATCAGTCTCAATTCTCTACTTGTCTAGCTTGTCTACCTTGCACTATGCCTATCTCCTATCTCAATACCTTTCTTACCGAAAATTTCTTTATCCCTTAATAATTCGCTTATAACCTGGCCAGTTACATTTATTTTAACATTATCATCAATTGCTACACTTTATTGTGCACACATATTTCTACTAAATTTCTCAACGAGGACCCGTAGATCAAACACCCCGATCGAATATTTTGGCTTTCCTAAATAATCTCTCCACCAAACTCTCAACAAGGGCCCGTAGATTAAACACGCCGATCGAGTATCTTGGTTTCACATAAATAATCTCGTTGTCAAACTCTATTTTGTTTGTAACACAAAATTCTGGATATTTTGTACCTAATTCCTCATTCTTCATAATTCGCACCTCAATGCCATCACTAGGTCGTTTTAATCGTTCTACTACGTCAGGTTGCGCTGCCTGTCGTTACTACCACTACCACTTCCTAACTTCCTATCTATGCTTGCGCTTTCGTTAATGCAAACATTATCTCATCCTTTTTCCTTAGACATAGTCCTTAACTCATTTGAGCTAATTCCTATGCGAGATAATGCATCTGCCGTGACATTCTCTGATCCTTTCACATAGGACGCATCAAAATCATACTCCTCTAATTCTATTTAAAATTTAGTTAGTCTACTTCTTAACTTAACTTCCTTATTTTTAAGATAAAAAAAAAATTTCCGTATTGGGATTTTTGTTCCCACTCTGCATACATCGGTAATCCGATTTTCCCATTTCTTATCCAAAGCGATAAGAACAATATTCGCAATTTATTTTTGCTTATACTTAATAAACACCTGCCAATGACCCCATCATATGTTGGTCAATGTCGAGTTTATATACATCCATCGTATCGGATGACTCGATAGTCGGTTCACTTGACCGTCTTGTTTACAATTCTATTTTTATTATCTAAACATCTATGTATACTATAACAATTAATAAACGCCAGTGTCGACTAATACTTTCAACACTGCCTTAACCTATCCTAATATAATTAAAAAAAAATTCTGACTAATCACTATTCCTTAAAATCATTAATATTAAAATATCTACATTTTTATTGCCAATAGCTCGTGCTCTGGACAAAATTATTCCTACATTCTCTCCTTCTTTGCTTTCCTTAAACTATCTATTTCTGACATTTTACTTTTTATTATTTTACTAGTTCTAATCTAGTAAATAATACTATCTACTGCGGTTTTTACCTTAACTTTAACTTTTAATTCGTGATTCTCGTCCTTAAATGTCATTTCTTACTAAATTAAATTGAGTCTCTATATAATCTAACTTACAGAACAAGCTAAAAAAATTTTCTGGCACAAAAATATGGCAAAGAAAAGTTTACTTACATATACTCTATTCTAATTTAAATGTCTTTGCACTATTTCTTCACACTTCTTTCTTCCTGACTTTTGGCTCTGGATACCTCCTTAAACGAGTTCGGTGAGCTCTCTTGATCTCGTTATCTCCTTCCTGATCTTCGCTTCCATTGCTGCCTTTATTTTCTTATATGCCATGAATGCGACTATTACCACAGTCATTACCAGTGCTATCACTCCCATAATCTCGCTATGCTTACTTGTGGAGCCTGTAGCATATCCATTGTTTCCTGCTTGGGTAATAATCACCTCCTCTTTCGATTGGTTGGCTCCAGCCATATTTCTCAGCTTATTTGTCCCAAAAAAACTTCTTTATTGCGCCATCTCGGATTCCATTTAGTCGAGTGGCAGGATCGCCATGTGACATGTTAAAGGACTGGCAGGATCGCCATGTGACATGTACTGATGTCGTAGGGTAAGTGTTGTAAAGTAAACTCTCGATAATAACAATAATAATTATAATTTGGGGGATTAACCCATAATAACGAATACAATACTTATGATAGGTATGAATCAATCTTAAGCTATATCTCTCTACTAATGTCTACAATAATTCGGTATATATATACATGCATTGACCTCTAGTCAAGAGTCATCTACAGGTCATCCACGTAAGATCAAGGCTCGACCTTGTCGTACAAGTCGATGTCTTGATAACAAATACAATAGCAATAACCCGACAGTAACTTAACAATAAACAATATACACTATACGGGGTGCTCGATATACATGTGGTGTATCACAGAACGCACAAGAATTAATTTGTCTGCGATATTTCTGATTTTCCTAATTTAATTAGTCATAAAGATGACGCGGTTCCATTTTTTAAACGTGGCAATTTGCCATATCCTTTGTACGACATTAGGTCGAGAAACTTCACAGTATTTTTGAACAAATATCTTTATTTTTTTTTTGAAGTTTTCGGTGAGCTAACCTCTCCAATTATCACATTTCCTTTCCTTGAATTCTGAAAGGATTCAAGGCATAATTTCATTGCATCTTCCTTTTGTATATTTTGTACATTTTGAACATAGTTCAGCTCTACAAATTGCACACACTCGTGCATTGTGAGAGTTTTCTTTACAATACTCGCAAACAAATCCTCGTTTAAATACATTTATCTCTGACGAAAAGTCCTAAAGCGGTTGTCTTGTCGTCGATTCAATCTCAGAAGCAGTTGTGGTGTTAACTGAAATAACCGGGAATTCAGCGGAAACGTCTTTCTTAATTTCAAAATGATTGAGTGTGATGTCAATCTTCATTTTTCGTTGGGTATTTTCAATATTAGTTTTATATCAAACTTGACATTTTCATTCGATTTAGTTTGTAATATTTTTAACTTTCCACAGGAGCATTACTGGCAGGTATTAGCTCATAGGCAAAATCATCCCTGCAAATGCAACCCCAAAGGGGAATCGTTGCCATTTTTTTATTAGACGATCAGCGAAGGCGGAAAAATGTCTGGAGTTGAAATCATCTCCATCTTCGCACTCCAGTTTTCTTTCAACTTCTTTCTTCATATCAATACCACATTGTTGCCATAGGCTCGTAAATAAATCTGTCTTTTCGTCTCCTGTCTCATCATTTTCTCCATCGAAACCCCCTTCTTTTTTGGAATCTTCAATTGTCGACAAGAGTTGTTAATCATAAGAAACAAGTAGAGTATGGAAAAATTTCCTATCTCAATAGCATTGTAGGCCACGCTCCTTTTTCAAGAAGGCCGCGCGTCACACTGATGACCTTGTATTTATTCTGTTTAACTTTTTCGACGACTTGAGACATCTATTGTTGTTCTTCCCTGCCTGAATCCATGTTGTCTGTCGTTTAGTCTATTGTCGTTTTCCATGTGGTGTGTGAGTCGTTTTGCCCTCATTTTGTCCAGTATCTGTCAGTGTTTGTGTCGTCCTTAGGGAAGTATTTTTTGTGTAGATACAGGATTGTTTCCTGTCTGTTATTGGTCCATATTCCGTCTGGTTTTTCCATGGTACCTAGTATTCTGTCGTTATGTGTTTTCTTTCTAATTGTCCTGTATGCTAGGTCCCATAGATTGTTCGGGTCGTGGTTCGTAAATAGTTTTCTTATTGAGTCTTGTTTTGTCTGTTTGATTCTGGTTTTGTAATCGTGTCGTAGTTTCATGTATTGTAATTTGTTTCTTGTCCGGTTTGGTTCGTTATGTTCTCGTTGATATTGTTTTCTGAGTTTATTGGTCCTTTGTATTAGTATTGTGAGTTCCGCTGTCCACCAAACTTGGGTTTTGGTATTTTTGTGTCTAAGGTTTTTTAATGCTCCCTTAACCATGTTTACAATTTGTTCTTGCGTCTGTATGACTTGTTGTTTAGCGGTGCCTGTCTTGTTCCATGTTGCGTTTTGTGTTAGTGTGTTTAATTTGTCTATGTTGTTCATGTGTATTTTCCTATGTGTTGGTATTTTGTTGTGTTGTGTCTGCTGAGCGAAGTTGAAATGTATATATTGATGGTCGCTCAGTGTCTCCTGGTTTGTCACTGTCCAGTCTTGTATATCGATGTTTTTAGTCAGTGTGAGGTCCACCCAGCTCTTCCCACTGTTTGAGAGGAAGGTGGGTGGGCTGTCGTGCCTGTTGTTGATGTTTTGTCTTGTTGTCCACTCCAAGATGTCTTGTCCTCTTTCGTCGTTTATGTCGCCTCCCCAACTTGTGTGTTTGGCGTTAAAATCGCCTGCTATAATAGCGCCGTTGGTGTCTCTCTCTGTGCTTTGTTTGTGTCTGTCTAGTCTATTGTTTCTGCTACCTCCTGGTTCGTCATACAGGTTTGTTATCGTTATTGTTTTGTTGTTAATTAGCATAGAGATCGTCGTCGCGTTGTTGTCCGTCCTATCTATTATTATGGTGGTGTGTCTTGCTAGCTCGTTTTTGATTACTATGATTGCTTTTGATTTTTTGTCTTGTCCTATTGTCGCATATAGTGTGCTTTGCCAGATGTTCTCTCCTGGCTCTTGCATGAGTCCGATGTCTATGTCTGTTTCCGCCATTGTCCTTAAGAATTGTTCGGTCGTTTGTTTTCCGCGTCCTGCGTTGAATTGCAAGACACGGTATGTCATGTTGTGTTTTTGTTTTGTCTACTTGGAGTTTGTGTGTTTGTGTTTGATTTGTTAGTAGTCAACTTGTCTCCTTGTCTCGTCCAGTTTGCATTTATATATTGGCAGCTAGTATCTCTTGCCTGGTGTCCTCTAGGTGTAAGTTAACAACAGTCCACATTTGTAGCATGTCGGCGTTTGTTCTGTGCAATGCTTAGTGACGGGCCCGTACCTACAGCACTTGTAGCACATGGCTACTCTTAAATACGTAGATTCTTGTCAGCTCGATGTATAAGTGTCCTGTTTTTAACATCTCCTTGTATGATTACGTTCTCTTTCCACTCGTTCCTACATGGTCGCTTTGTCAGTATTTTTAGTTCTTTAATTTTGTCGCCATGTTTGTCCTCCAGTTCCTCGTTTTCCAGTCTAATACTCTCGATAAGTCCTTCTTGTGTTTGTCCTTTCGGTAGTCCAGTCAGTATCACTACTGGGTCTCTTGTTCTGGTTACGTCTTTCGTGTCGAGTTGTTTTGATGCTTTGGTTTTATTAATTATCTCATTTTGTTTGTCTTTGTCGGTTCTTATTATGACGTTCTTGATGTCGGCGGGCTTTATTACCTTTCTGATGGCGTCCATTGTCTGTCCCTGTTCTCCTCCTTTTAGTTTAATTATGGTGTCGTACTTCTTCTTTGTCGGCGGAGTTGTCCATATCGGTTTTGTTAAAGTGTCAAGGGCAGGGGCCTGGCTGGTGGTGGCTATCTGACTGGCGTACGTTTTTACTGGCAGCGGGAGGAAGGCTGCGTTGTTCAGAGTCGTGCTCTGATGTTGTTGTGTCGTAGAGGGTTGTTGGTGGGTTTGAGGTTGGGAAATTTGTTTTATTGTTGTCTGTGTTGGGTTGCTGATTATGTCTTTAATTTGTCTGATGTCTTGTCCCAATTTATTCAATTCGTCCGGTGTTTTCTGTTGTCTTTTGTTGTCCTTTAAAGTCGTAATGATCTCTTCTTGTGTCAGATCGTAATAGCATTCAGCAATTTGGTCAATGGCCTGAAGTACCTGTTATCTGCCTTTTGTATTAAATGAAATCTTGCCCCTTGCCTCGGGCGTTGTTCTACTCACTGATCTCTGCACTAAACTTTTTAGTTCCTTTATTTTTCGGTTGTTTTCTAGTATTGTATCTTTGATACAAGGGAAATTAACAAAACATACACATTAATGTGCCATAAAATACTTGAAACTATTATAATAACATGACATATGTCCATACACTCCACATACATTCTGTTCACTCATGCATAACATTCACTCATTTGCTAAAGACTTAAATCTACTTTTTGATTATTTTTTACTTTTTATTTATTTGGTTTTTGTTTGTTTGTTTTTGATTATTTTTATTCGTATTTATATTAAGGGTTAGATATGTGGTACTGTCACGACCCTACCTTTCTTGCTACCTTTCTTTATGAAATAAAATCAGGTTAAACAGTATAACAAGTTTATTAATAACTATAAAAAATATACACTTATAAAATAAAAGGGCCTTACCATAGGCTATACATATCTCTTCGTTGGGCAGGTCACGCTGGCTTTGAGATAGGGCTGTACGATTTTGTACACACTATGACCCCTAGACAACGACAACGAATTTGTCGCATTTGTACGATGACTCGGTGGGGTTTAGAAGGAGAGATAGAAAAGATAATTTACAAGTTGCAGATAGATGCATTTATATAATTTAAAGCTAAAGCGTGTATTTTACGGTTGATCCAAGTGATTGCCGTAAATAGGGACAACTTTAGAGATCGGTCTTACGTAATTACTGCCGTTTGATAAGATTTTTACTGATCTGACATTACCGTCTTTCCCTGGATACGTTTCCAGAACCTTAGCTAAAGGCCATAAAAGTGGCGGCGTATGTGTCTTTTATAAGTACAACGTCATTTATTTTTAAGTTAGGTTGTGAATTTAACCATTTAGGCCTGTTTTGTAAGCGATTTAAATAGTCCTTTGACCATTTCGTTGAATATGAGTGCATTTTTGCCAAAATGAGAGGCGATTGATTGGTAGATTTGATATGTCTCTTTCGGGGAACGAAGTTAATGCGGTACCGATTAAAAAGTGGCCAGGGGTCAGTGGCGGCGTATCTAGGGGATCATTAGAATTTGAATATAACGGAGGGATTCCCTCGTCGTGAAATAAACCGTTTAAGAGATGCGATAAATGCTTTCCGTGCCGAGGCTGGAAACTAATTCAATGCGTACGGCCTTAGTGACCATTGTAATGAAGTTATTTTTCACAAACTAAATAATTTGAATAATTTCGGAATCAAATGAAAATTTATTTAAAATTAAATAAAACGTTCGATTTTATTTGGCTCACCCTATACATATTGTTGAATCTGTTACGGGCTAAACGCAGTTCGAAGATTGAGAACAGTCTATTCAATTTTGGAGATTCGTTATTGTTTTATTTTAGAAGAGTTATTTAGAATTTTCATTCCGATTTTAGTTTTATTTTATTAATTTGTTTTTCCGAAAAATTAATTGAACGCGATTCATTTAATTTTGATTCTTTTCGTGTCCGAATTTTGGGGAAACCATTTAGAATTTTTATTCCGATTTTAGTTTTATTTTATTAATTTGTTTTTCCGAAAAATTAATTGAACGGGATTCATTTAATTTGTACTTCTTTTCGTGGCCGAATTTTAGGAGAGTTATTTAAGTTCTCAGTTTAGAATTTTACTTACGATTTAATTTATAATTTTGTTAATGATCTTTTCCGAAAAATTAACCGAAAGTAATTCATTTATTTATGGTTTTCTTGAGTTAGTTTACTTTTGATTAAATCTCAATTTAGCTTTTATTTTTTTCACGTCCGAAATTAAATCCTGATTATAATACTAACCACTTAGGGCACCGTTTATTAGTTTGCGCCGCTTTTGGGATCAGATCTTGGCCTTGTTGGTTGCTTAGGCATTGCCGTTGTCCAATATCTCCCCAATTGCAAAGTTAGGGCACCGTTTATTAGTTTGCGCCGCTTTCGGGATCAGATCTTGGCCTTGTTGGTTGCTTAGGCATTGCCGTTGTCCAATATCTCCCCGATTGCGAAGTTAGGGCACCGTTTATTAGTTTGCGCCGCTTTTGGGATCAGATCTTGGCCTTGTTGGTTGCTTAGGCATTGCCGTTGTCCAATATCTCCCCAATTGCAAAGTTAGGGCTCCGTTTATTAGTTTGCGCCGCTTTCGGGATCAGATCTTGGCCTTGTTGGTGGCTTAGGCATTGCCGTTGTCCAATATCTACCCGATTGCGAAGTTAGGGCACCGTTTATTAGTTTGCGCCGCTTTTGGGATCAGATCTTGGCCTTGTTGGTTGCTTAGGCATTGCCGTTGTCCAATATCTCCCCAATTGCAAAGTTAGGGCTCCGTTTATTAGTTTGCGCCGCTTTCGGGATCAGATCTTGGCCTTGTTGGTGGCTTAGGCATTGCCGTTGTCCAATATCTCCCCGATTGCGAAGTTAGGGCACCGTTTATTAGTTTGCGCCGCTTTTGGGATCAGATCTTGGCCTTGTTGGTTGCTTAGGCATTGCCGTTGTCCAATATCTCCCCAATTGCAAGTATAGATCGACGCGTTACTCGGAATTCTGGGATTAGATCTTGGCCTTGTTGGTTGCTTCGGCATTGCCGTTGTCCAATATCAGCTCCCCATCCCCGCGATCTGATATTACCCTGTTTATTTTAGTAAAATAAGAAAGCTAACTAACTCACCCGAATTAAATTAAATAATTTAATAGTATTAATTAACACTTCCGGTTAATTAGGATTATTTAGTTTATCAGTCAGTTTCCCGAATAATAGTATTAAGTAACTGACCTGATTAATTATTGGTATTAATAGAATTAATTAACGCTGCCGGTTAACTTCAAATACTTACGAGGGGTTAATAACATTCATGCGGATTAAATAAATCATTTAATTTATTTAATATCTCTTCCGGTGAATTTCAAAATTTAAATAAATTTCAATAAAGTGTGATTGAGTCACTCCGTCATTACGGTATTTAATAGAGCCGAATCGAACGTTTTCTTTTAAAGAATTATTATTTTTGTTCAGGGTTAAAGTGGGTGGGCTTTGAAATAAAACAAATTTTTATATTGTAACGTAGCTAAAAACAATATAAGTGTCACGTTTATTTCCTGGTTTATATTCACCAACCTTACCTCTTTTCAGGAATATTAAAGGTATATAATAAAGTAAAAATAATTAAGTCTGAAGTCAACTAGACCCCTGGAGAATACCGTATCTCCATCTGAAGTTACCTGTGCCCCTAAGAGGCCGTATCTAAGGGTTGTGGAGCATACCACATAAAAAAACTGGCGCTCGAGCAATCTCCGTACTAAAGCGTCATCTTGTAAGGCAATATTTTTCTTAGTAGCAAGAAAAAGCCTTACACCATGCACACAAATATTACAATGTAGCATTTTGATACTGGAGCTTTTCGTAAATGCGAGGTTTTTATAAGAAAGGGACCTCCGAAATCGACTCCTACCTTTTGGAAAGGTCGTGATATGTTGACTCTGTCAGCAGGCAAGTCCGCCATTATTTGCTGAGCAGTTTGAGCATTGAATTTAAAACATGTAAAACACTTAGAAATAATTTTCTTGATTTTTTTTAAAGCATTGAGGGGCCAATAACGCAGCCGAATATTTGATAAAACATTTTGAGGACCACTATGTCCTAGTCGAATGTGTTCGAGCTTAAGAAGTAATTGGACAACGTGACATTTAGAAGGTAAAAGTATAGGGTATTTTTGAGCGTACGAGATATTAGCATAATACAGCCGGCCACCGACCCTGAATATTTTGTTGTCGTCTAAAAAGGTTTTAAGGAGAGAATTTGTTTGTTGACAATTATTTTCTTGTTTCTCAAAGAATGAATTTCTGTTGAGAAATATTTCGATTGTAGAATCTGTATTGTGAAGTTTGAAGCAGCATTTAATTCACGTATATTCAAAGTGCCTGTGTTTTTACAATTTTTATTGATTAAGTTATGATTATACCGAAGAATATATGCGATTGTACGCTGTAGTTTGGAAAACTTTGAAAATTTGGTAAAAATCGAATACCAGAATTCCGATGACTCGTGTACGAGGGTAATTGAAATGTTCGAGACAATGTTCACTTTTTCTGACGGTAAAGAGAGGGGTTTGAAGCTATTATATTCGTTTAAATTGAAAGTTGGATTTGTTAGAAACGCAGGTCTGGTGTACCAAAAATTGAGAAGTTCGTGATTTAAATTTCCCCTTGATAACATGTCCGCTGGATTTAATTTAGATTCAATGTATCGCCAAGTGGCTGTAGGCACATAATTTTGAATTTGTGATACGCGATTTCCGACGTAAACATCCCATTTAGAAAAGTGTGATTTTATCCATGACAACGCGATTTGAGAATCGGACCATAGATTTATAGATTCTAGTGATATTTGAGTTTCAAAAATATGTATGACTTTTGCGGTTAATTTGGTCAGTAAATTCATGGCACAGAGCTCAAGTTTAGGAATTGTAACGATCGAGTTTATGGGCGCTACCCTTGATTTTGCGGCTATTAAATTACACCGAATGTGATCTGGATAGAAAGATAAAAGATAAATATTTCAACCGTAAGCAGACTTACTGGCGTCGCTGAAACCGTGTAGCTGAATTTTAAGAGGATCGTGCCCTGATAAAACCCATCGAGGTATTTGTATAGTTTTAATAAATTCAATTTGCTGAAGGAAATGTTCCCATTTAATCAAAGATGCACTATCATTGATGGGTTGGTCCCAAGAACATTTAGACAACCATAAGGTTTCCATTAGTAACTTTCCTGAGACTATGATGGGGTTGATTAGACCTAAAGGGTCATAACAACGTGAAAGTGTTGATAAAACGATTCTTTTAGTAAATTTGTCATATTTTAAGTCGCTTGGCGTGGAAATGTAAGAAATATCATTTTTCGGGTTCCAATGTAACCCTAGAAGTTTATCTGTATGATCAGCGTCAAACGCAAGATCTAAATGACTGCTGTTTGAGTTTAAAGTAGACTCATTATGTGAAGGTAAATTTGTTTTAATTTTATGCAGATTAAAATTGTGTTTGTTTAAGATTATGTGTAAATCTAACTCGGCAATTGTAGCCGCCCCCGTCAATATGTCATCGACGTAGGTTTGTTTGAGTAGCGATGTTGATGCGCTACGGAAATGTGAGTTATTTAGAGCAATGTCTTTTAAAACTCGACATGCTAAAAATGGTGACGACTTGTGCCCGAAGGCCACAGACGTTATTTCGATACATTCGAATGGATCTTGTGGTGAGTCACGCCACAAGAGGGTTTGCAAGTAAGTTTGATTTGGATTAATTTGAATTTGCCGGTACATTTTTTGGATGTCCCCGGTTAGCACGTATTTAAATAGTCGAAAACGACATAGAATATCGAAGAGTGGAGGTTGTACTTGAGGTCCCCTAAGGGATATGTCATTTAAAGACAGATTAGTTGTTGACTTGGCCGAAAAATCAAAGACAACTCTGGTTTGAGTCGTACTGTGGTCTTTGATTACACATAGGTGTGGTACAAAATATGTATTATGGTTTAATTCGTTTACCAACGAGAAAGGAACTTTTTTGGCTTGTCCCAAAGTTATATATTCCAAGAGCTGATCTCTATATTGTGCAAAAAGTTGCGGGTCATTATGCAATCTATTCTCCTGACTGAGAAATCGATTTTTGGCTAAATAAAAAGAGTTACCTAGAGAGGTAGGAGATAAATGGTCTATCAGAAGCAAGTTTACTTGATACGTCCCATTTTTTAAAACCATTGTGGTTTCTGCGAACAGCTTTTCGGCTTGAGACGATAGAACTTGTTGCGAAGATGCAATATCTTCTTGTTCCAAAATTTCTCTATTAATTGATGCGTGCTGTCATCAAGAGACAAGGATTGTTTCCGATTGATGCTTAATAAAGCTTGTATAGCGATTGATGCTTAATAAAGCTTGTATAGGTTTATCAGGAGTAGATAAGGTTTGTATACAAAAATGCGGGACAGTACCCGATATTACCCAGCCCAAATGGATATTTATGAGCGTAGGACGGCCTTTACTTACGGTTCTGTATCCGCCCTTGAGAATTTCGTAATAAATGTCGGCTCCTCCTAAGAGGTCAATATCCGACGGTAAGTTGAAAGATTCATCAGCGAGATTATTTATATAGTATTGAGGGATGTTTAGTTTTTGTCGACTTATAGCATTTTGCGGTAATTGTTGAGTGATATTTTTTACGATAGAACATGAGAATTTAAAATGTTTTTGAGTTTTCCGGGATGCAATAGTAACATCCACGGAATGCGATACGAAATTTGTTTCATTAAAAATGCCAGAAACGGTTAAATTATTTGGGTAATGTTTGAACCCTAGTTTGTCGGCTAACGCCTGCGAAATGAACGAAGTTTGGCTGCCGTTATCTAAAAGCATTTTGACTGTGATAGATTTACCAAATTTAGTTTTTATTTGTACCTGTGCCGTCGCTAACAGAATATGGTTATTTTTCGTAGCAATCGCGGATAATGATGACGACACGGGATTTTGCGACGAAGTAGAGGGCTCTATAGCCATTTGATTAGGGCTAGAATTGCGATTAGTATTTGAAAAGTTATTATTTGACTTATTTTGATATGAAGGTTGCGATCCTGAGTTTTTATGAGTAAAGTTAGATTTATTTTCAGTTTGATTAGTGGGAAAATGTAAAAGAGTATGATGTTTAAGTCTGCAAGTGCGACAATTGTATTTTGACGTGCACTGCTTTGTTGAATGCGATTTTGAAAAACAGTTTATACACGCGTTAATATCTTTAATGTAGGTTAATCTATCTTTGATTGCTAAATTTAAAAATGGTTTACAGTAAAACGTAGAATGGTCAGAGTTATTGCTATAAATGCACCGATTATATGAAATCGAGGGTTTAGTGACCGTGTTGGCGCTCGAATTTTGGTTCGTTTGCAAAAATGTTCGCTGGTTTTTAGTGAAAGGTTTATTATTATTAGAGGTAGAATTATTTTGATTAAAATTAGAGATAGCTGAGTTTTCGAATGCGACACATCTATCCTCGAGAAATTCGAAAAGTTGTGCGATATGCGACTGTTCGAAGGCTTGTTTCGTAAAGAAATCGAGTTTTCCTTCTAGTATGTGTATTAAAAATGCGTTAAATATTTCGTCTGGAGTCATTTCCAGATTTGCTAAAGATTCGACAATAGTTTTGGATTGAGTGATAAATTTCCTGAGCAGTTGCGAGTTTGTTTTTCAATTTGAGCGACCCCTAATAGCTGCGTGAAGTGATTATTTAGAATTTGGCGTTGATTATTGAATCTTTTATTTAAGAGATCGATTGCAATTGAAAAATTATCATTAGTGATTTGAAGTTTATTCACGAGCCGCAAGGGTTCGTCTGACAAAAAGGTTTTAAGATAAAACAACTTTTCAGCATCCGACAGGTTGTTATTTTTAGTAATTAAGGCATTAAATAGGTCAATGAAGCTTTTATATTCTAAAGGGTTTCCAGAAAACTTGTGAATATTTATTTCTGGGAGTTTTATATTTTGGGAAAATGTAGGTTTATTAGGGGTGGAAGAGCTTGATGCTTGTGCAGTAATTTTATATAAAATACATAAGGCGAAAATTGGTAGGGGATTATGAGAGTTTGTACTTTTCTCGTTACCCAAAATTAAATTCAAATGTTCAATTGGTTTGAGGCCAAAATATACTCTTCCAAAAACCAATGTTGGTTATGGTATGAAATGCAGTTGTGAAAAAGAAATTATTTTTTGAATGATATGTAAAAGTAGAAAAACTAAATTTTATACCTGTTTTTTGTTCACTTTCACTCACGCACTAACACTGTGTTCCAGGTATATGTAGTTTGGCAGTTCGTTTTTTGTTGATTCCATAAATATGGCTGGACGAACCCCAAGTTGAAATTGACTGGATAACTGAAGAACTAATGCTGACTTATTCTGGATATTTGAAGGTCTTGAAGATTAGCTGCTTTCAATCCGGGTCGATTGGACCATGTTTTGGGAAATTCCAAATGTTACCAAATTTGGAAACCCAAACTTATTAGACTACACCCTGCAGATGAGTCTGTCCCAACTTATTGTAGATTAAGTTGGCTGAGTAAATTGTGGACTGTATTTGTGGTTTGTAATGAAATTATACACTGGTTACTTGAATTTTTATATTTGACGATAACTTTCGTAAAAAACAAAACTCTTTTTAACAAACGTAGAATTTAACAATGATTCAAAACTGGGTTTGCAATTGCTCAAGAAATAGGTGAGTTTAAATAAGGGTATGTATGTAATATCATGCAATTTGTATAATGTAAATTGCTGAATTTATTACGAATCAACTGTCCAACGATTACGACCTGTTCACACGGAGTTAGAAGTTCTACTGGTTTAATTTTGATCTATTTGAAACGCTTGCCGTTGGGCGAAATCCTTTCGGCCAACCACCGATACTCGTTTGCGGCTTTATAGATGTGTCTTTCTTTATCTCTCTGGCAGCCTGTAGTCGCGCCAGTGTGTCGCGGTATATGTAAAAGACGCCTGCCGACAAGTGCGGCTTTCGCATTGAAGTTTTATATCCTTGTTCGTCGGTGACTTACTTCCGCGTTAATTTGTATCTGCGCGATGGCCTTGATTCACGACACGTGTTATACTGTTGCTATGCTAGGCACCTAACCGTGCGTTTTGGTTATTTTTATTTTCTTTTATCGCCATGGGCGTAGATTAAAATGTTCGATTTCGAACATAAACCTTTGACATTCCTCTTTTTCTTTCTATCAAACTCCCCAAAAATCACCTGTCACTATTTCTTTGTTGCCTGGTTACCTTCCTTTTAATATACCAGGTAATTATTTATATATATATACACATACACATATATATATATATATATATATATATATATATATATATATATATATATATGAATAGCTGGGCTTCCGGGATCTGCTCCGTGTTGTCACTGGTTGATTCTCAATAGAATCGTTCAACTGACGACGTTTCGGCACAATCTCATGTGCCATCTTCAGGTCTTTGCTTCTAGTTAAACTGACTTCTCTTAGCGTTGTCGAAGGTTTATGTACTCTCTTCGTTTTCCGGTCTACTGCACACATGTCTGTTTGTTGGCGGGGGTGCGCGGGGCTTTCTATTTGTGATCTCCTCCCCGTAGAGTAGAGTTATGTTCTGCTTTAGGTTTCCACGGGCATTATATGAATAGCTGGGCTTCCGGGATCTGCTCCGTGTTGTCACTGGTTGATTCTCAATAGAATCGTTCAACTGACGACGTTTCGGCACAATCTCATGTGCCATCTTCAGGTCTTTGCTTCTAGTTAAACTGACTTCTCTTAGCGTTGTCGAAGGTTTATGTACTCTCTTCGTTTTCCGGTCTACTGCACACATGTCTGTTTGTTGGCGGGGGTGCGCGGGGCTTTCTATTTGTGATCTCCTCCCCGTAGAGTAGAGTTATGTTCTGCTTTAGGTTTCCACGGGCATTATATGAATAGCTGGGCTTCCGGGATCTGCTCCGTGTTGTCACTGGTTGATTCTCAATAGAATCGTTCAACTGACGACGTTTCGGCACAATCTCATGTGCCATCTTCAGGTCTTTGCTTCTAGTTAAACTGACTTCTCTTAGCGTTGTCGAAGGTTTATGTACTCTCTTCGTTTTCCGGTCTACTGCACACATGTCTGTTTGTTGGCGGGGGTGCGCGGGGCTTTCTATTTGTGATCTCCTCCCCGTAGAGTAGAGTTATGTTCTGCTTTAGGTTTCCACGGGCATTATATGAATAGCTGGGCTTCCGGGATCTGCTCCGTGTTGTCACTGGTTGATTCTCAATAGAATCGTTCAACTGACGACGTTTCGGCACAATCTCATGTGCCATCTTCAGGTCTTTGCTTCTAGTTAAACTGACTTCTCTTAGCGTTGTCGAAGGTTTATGTACTCTCTTCGTTTTCCGGTCTACTGCACACATGTCTGTTTGTTGGCGGGGGTGCGCGGGGCTTTCTATTTGTGATCTCCTCCCCGTAGAGTAGAGTTATGTTCTGCTTTAGGTTTCCACGGGCATTATATGAATAGCTGGGCTTCCGGGATCTGCTCCGTGTTGTCACTGGTTGATTCTCAATAGAATCGTTCAACTGACGACGTTTCGGCACAATCTCATGTGCCATCTTCAGGTCTTTGCTTCTAGTTAAACTGACTTCTCTTAGCGTTGTCGAAGGTTTATGTACTCTCTTCGTTTTCCGGTCTACTGCACACATGTCTGTTTGTTGGCGGGGGTGCGCGGGGCTTTCTATTTGTGATCTCCTCCCCGTAGAGTAGAGTTATGTTCTGCTTTAGGTTTCCACGGGCATTATATGAATAGCTGGGCTTCCGGGATCTGCTCCGTGTTGTCACTGGTTGATTCTCAATAGAATCGTTCAACTGACGACGTTTCGGCACAATCTCATGTGCCATCTTCAGGTCTTTGCTTCTAGTTAAACTGACTTCTCTTAGCGTTGTCGAAGGTTTATGTACTCTCTTCGTTTTCCGGTCTACTGCACACATGTCTGTTTGTTGGCGGGGGTGCGCGGGGCTTTCTATTTGTGATCTCCTCCCCGTAGAGTAGAGTTATGTTCCGTGACAACACGGAGCAGATCCCGGAAGCCCAGCTATTCATATAATGCCCGTGGAAACCTAAAGCAGAACATAACTCTACTCTACGGGGAGGAGATCACAAATAGAAAGCCCCGCGCACCCCCGCCAACAAACAGACATGTGTGCAGTAGACCGGAAAACGAAGAGAGTACATAAACCTTCGACAACGCTAAGAGAAGTCAGTTTAACTAGAAGCAAAGACCTGAAGATGGCACATGAGATTGTGCCGAAACGTCGTCAGTTGAACGATTCTATTGAGAATCAACCAGTGACAACACGGAGCAGATCCCGGAAGCCCAGCTATTCATATAATGCCCGTGGAAACCTAAAGCAGAACATAACTCTACTCTACGGGGAGGAGATCACAAATAGAAAGCCTCGCGCACCCCCGCCAACAAACAGACATGTGTGCAGTAGACCGGAAAACGAAGAGAGTACATAAGCAACAGAAATTTGAATACTTTGATTTGTTTTTTTTTATTTTTTATTTATTTATTTTTTTTTTTATTAATTTATAAATTTGTTTTCGTTGCTATAACAAAATTAATTAATATATCGAAAATAGTCTTGTAATTTTTGGCTAGCAGAGAAGGGATATTGATTGGAAATTGAACACTTTCTTTTTGCAAATCACCGTACAATATTGTTGTTTGTGCGGTATTTCTATGGCATTCAAGAAAAATGTGGTTAACATCTGCAATAGAATTATCTGGGCAGTGGATGCAATATGGAGAATCAAGGATACCGATTTTATACAAATGAGCAGGGAATCGTCCATGGTTTAGCATTAAACGTATAATAGTGGACGTATGCCGTTTTCTGTAACTCCAGGTATCTATATAGGGAGTATCATTCGATAGAGTCGGATGTAATCTAAAATATTGGTTTGTAGATACTTTTGCGTGTTCTTTATATTGCTGTTCCTAACTACTTCTGATATCCTTCTTGAAGAGATTAATAATATCTTGAAAGTTTGTTATTTGAATACTTTTTCCAATGTTGCACGCCTCTTTAGCAGCCCCATCGACTATTTCATTGCCTTTAATCCCAGAGTGTCCTTTAGTCCAAATTAAAGTTAATGTTGTACCGTTGCCACTGTGATATTTGAAAAATGCTCATCTGTGCACCACTCTAGAGCTTTTAGTATGGCTACAGCTTCAGCTGTAAAAATTGAGCAGAAAACTGTTCTATATAATTGGTAGCTGACGATTTTTTCGACCCATCTGTGTAAATCACCATTTGATTCTCTCTTAAATTTCTGACTATTAATTTGAATATTAAATTATATAAACTTGGAATCTGTGAATAGGATGGTATTATGATGGTCGGTTTAGATAACAATACTTCAAATTCATAATCATACAAAGGAAATTTTGGATACATGTCTATTTGGTCATTTACTGATTCTATATCGACAAAGGCATTTGCAAGTGGTGGAGAGTAGTGATATATCCTTCCCTCAAAATGTGCAGCAGGTCAGGTCAGGTCAGTCTCAGGATAGTGAGACAAAGTCAATCGAGGTCATCAGCTGCACATTTTGTAGGAAGGATAGGGATAATGAGAGGAAATCAATCGAGGTCATCGGTTGCAGAAAGTAAGGGCACATATAATTACTTGAAAATGAGATAATTTATTCGAGATATTCTTTCTTGTATAGCCCAAAATTAAATATACAATTTTTATAATTAAAAATAAAGTTTTAGAAAATAATTAATAATCTAGACGGATATAAAATACAAAATAATCAACAGACTTAATCTTCAGATTAATAAAAAATATCTTAAAAATACCACAAAATGACCTCCTCAAAAATTTGCGAAAACTGATAAATGCATACAAACATGTTGATAATTAAATATAGGTAATGTTCGTCTGATCGCGTTAAAACCGCAGCCAATTTAATATGTAGATTGCTAATTTATTTTGGTGTAAACAATTCTGATAAATGCAAGGTAATAATTAAAAATAGGTATCCTGAAAAAACCAGTGATCTAATCTATAGATTGAAAAGTCAAAAATGAAGATATATCAAATCAGAAACTCCTACAAGAATTTCGAAAATAAAAAAAGCGCGAATGATTTTGTTTATTTAATCAATAGATTTATGTATTTGTCATTATCTCGGATGATAATTTTCAGCTTCCCTTAGAAAAAAAGATTTATTAAAACCCTAGGTAAAAAAAATCATGCGAGGGGCTCTTACCTCTGCTATTATTGGGTTGATTTGAACTGTCTCATCGCACCCTCTGTGCGAGAGCCCTTCGATGCTTTGAAAATGTAAACTAACTTTCTTTTTCGAGATGCATCACCAAAAAACTGTCAGATGGCTACCCACGCTCACTCTCGTGAACCCGAGCTTAAATCAGGCGCCTTAGACCACTCGGCCAATCTGACTTATTAATACCCTATATGAATAATACCTATATACAAAAAAGTTGTTAGGAGTATATTGGATGTATCAGGAAAGATCTTAAATCTGAGCAAACGGAGATGTAATCGATTGAAGCTTTAAAAAATGTAAAATTCTCATCCGAAGAGTTTTAGCAGTTCAAATAACAAACAAAGATTAGATTTTAATAACAGAAGAGCGTTTAAATAAAATACGGATACATTTTTTAGAAAATCGTTCTAGCAATCAAAACAAATAATAAATTTTTTCATAATTAAAATAACTGAAAATCACAGAATGTTTTTTACCTAAACAAGAGATGCGTGTTAGGGACAAATGAAGTTCTAGCCAAAGTAAAAATTCATCACATTGCCTGACTTTTAATGAATGAATTTATTAATCTTGATGTAAATGAAAAATACAATAAAATTAACAATCTATGTTATAATCGTTTGGTTAATTAACATACAATTAAAAATTACATCTCTCAAAAATCATATAAAAAATGTAAATCAAATAATAAAATGTTTACATTATTTGTAATTATAAAAAATTTGCAAAACAAAAAATTGGAAAATAGGTTTTATTCATTGCATAAATTTGAAATGTCTATTATTTGGTATTAAAAATGAAATAAATTACCACACCCACTTTCCCCCCTCTCTTTACTTGTTTTGTTAAGTTATTGGTTCAAGCCCTCTCTGAAAATTTATTAATATCTTTATAAGTTGTGATTGACCTTTTTCTTATTAATGATTGTGGGGTAAATACTAAATTATACAGTTTTAAAAATCACAAATTTTTCAAAATGAAGTCAGTTCCAAAGTATACCAAACCTTCAGCTAAAATTTTAAGCCATCTAAAAAAAAATAATAATAGTGATAAATGGGAATCGATCACATCTGACGACTCCATAGAATGTATGAGCGGAGAATGGGCTGACCATAAGCCCATCGGTTACACAAGATTTGCCCAAAGTATTAAAAAAATCTCAACACCTAAAATATATGGGGAAGATTCCCTCGAGGTGCTCCTCAACGAAGCGGAACATACTGAAGTAAAAGTAAGTAATATGGTTTTTTATTATTTCATACATCTGTTAATTTTTGAGCTAAATTTCAGTGACTAGAGTGAGACAGATAGATAGATTGGTTTTGAAGTAAGTTTTCCTCTCTATATGAATTGTTTACCAATGTTTTTAACTACCTATACTTAGTTAGTAATTAACAGCTTGTTTGAAAACATTATTTTTCAAATTTTGATTTATGAAAATACATTACTGTTGTTGTATAAATAAATTTAAAAGTGTTTTTTGTGTAGATTGAAATTGTTGAGGAGAATGAAGAGGTGATTAAGTCTAGAGACGATCAACTAGAGAGAGATGGAGAAATGCAGCAGCATGAAACTTCAGAGAATGAAGAACTCGATAGAACATTAATAGAAGAGAAGAGAATTTTACATCTAAATTTGTCAATGATAATTTGAAAAAAAAAGAGGTTTTAAACCAAAAATTAAAAAAATACAAGAAAAAAGTTATTCAAACAGAGAAATTATTAAAAAAGGCATTGGAGACTGCTACTATATTTAAAAGTTTAAAATAATTTATATATCTTTTTGCTAATAAAAATCTTATTTTTAATAAAAACTTCTTACCATTTTTCCTTTTTCGTCTTAGAAGGGTATCTATATTTCTAATAAGGCACTTGAAAAACACAAATTTTATGACAACAAAACACATAAAACTATACAAAGGCACTTCACTATATTTTTACATTTTTAGCACGAACAAAAATATTTTTCTGAAAACTGGCAAAAAATATACGGATTAACATTAAAACGACATAACTAATTAAAACTATAAAAAACTGATAAGTTATTATTTTTAAATTTTTTTATCAGTATAATAATTTGATAGCGAAAATTTAAAAAGTAGTACACATAGCGCCATCTTACGACTGAATACTGAAGTAACGAATTAATTTTATAGTTAACTGCAAATAATATATAATATAGTTAAAAAATTGTTTTAGGTTTATTTATGAAAATTAAGAAAAGATTTTTTGTAGACGGATATTATACATCGTCCACTCAATTTAAATAGAAAAATATGTTTTCTAAAGACCACCCTTTATTGAAAAGGGGTAACCAACCCTTACTGTTTAAATATAAATGGGTTAGGTAAAACACCTCTTTGGAAAGGTTTTTGAATTCTCCATTCAACGGTACAAAACTTTTTATTTTTCGATAATAATCAAAGAAATTATAGTGACTTTTAGGTTTTAGCAATGGAATAAAAAATTGTTTAAAAATGTATGTTTATGTGATATGTGTTTTTACCAAGAAACGCTTGGTTATTCGTTATTATACGTATTATTTTTTCTTTAAAAACAATTTGAATATTAAAAATTCCTCATTATTATGCAAAATGCTGTTGGGAGTACACGTTTTATTTTTATGTATAACGACTAGCGTTATTGCACTAAACGAAACCGAGTTCTTACTTTTTTTAAAAGAATATGGTTATGTTAATAGTACTAATAATATTATTGATTTAGACACAGTTATTAGGGATTTTCAAGAAAGGTACAATTTACCCGTTGATGGACGACTAAACAATAAAACTCAAGAACTTCTTAATAGACCTAGGTGTGCTTGCCCCGAAAACAATTATAGAGTTCAATCTCAGTGGGGTAAATCGGATATTTATTGGTATTTTCCGCGTGCAAATGGCACGGTACGTGTTATCGTTAAAAAGGCTTTTGATATGTGGCAAAATGTGTCTACTTTAAATTTTACCGAAACTCGAAACCCTTCTCTTATAAAACCAGATATTACAATTTCTTTTGGACGTAGAACTCATCGATTTCGAGCCGATTGTCAGGGATCAAGAGTATGTTCTCAGGCTTTTGATGGCCCCGGAAAAATACTAGCTCATGGATATTTTCCTCAGATGGATAATAGATGTATTAAACTTCATATCGATAGTGAAGAGAATTGTGATTTTTACGAGGGTGGGGATACAAATTTCTTAATGGTTATTGCCCATGAAGTGGGCCACAATTTAGGGCTGGATCATAGCGATAGCGAAAATGCTATCATGTATCCTTGGTACCAAGGAATTACACAACTACCAAGCTCTGATGATATATTAGGGGTGGAAGCTCTTTATGGTAGAAAATATCGTTATGCTCCAATTCCTCCTGAAGTAACTTCTTCAGCAACAACATCGTCATCAACTAGTCCTACTACATTCAAACCTACCATTGAAGAACCTCAACACATAAATTTGTGTACAATTAAAATATCCGATTTCATGTTTCTCGCTTCGGGTTCAAAATTTCCCAATTACAAATTATATATTGGTTATAATCAACTCTTGTGGAAGCTGGATTTAAACGATATGCGTATACCAAGAGCAGAATTGTTAATTGATTATATTCCCCAGCAAATAAGAAATTCTACAATTTCTCACATATACCAAAATTCAGCGGGACATCTGGTAGCACTTACCGAAAGAGGAGAATCGATAGAAGCTTCCTTTCCTGATTTGAACTTTCCCAAATACAATAATTTACGTACGCCTACAAACAGCCACATAGATACAATTTTCCAAACAAATAGCGGAAAAACTTTTGTGTTTTATGATGGGACCCGCTTTATTGAATTATCCGGAAATTATGTATCAGATCGAGGAGAAATTAAAGATATTTTTCCAGGTGTACCTTCACAAATAACATCAGCATTCCGATATACGGATGGATACATTTATTTCTTTCAAAATACAACGTTTTACAAATTCAGCGAATACACACCACACCACCCTTTATTGAAAAGGGGTAACCAACCCTTACTTTTTAAATATAAAAGGGTTGTGTGAGGCACCTCTTTGGAAAGGTTTTTGAATTCTCTATTCAACGGTATAAAACTTTTTATTTTTCGATAATAATCAAAGAAATTATAGTGCCTTTTAGGTATATATAGTAAAAATTAATTTTAGTATTTAGTTATAGTATAAATAAAAGATTTAATTTTATTTACTATTACATTTTGTTCAATACTTTGTTAGACATAAATTTTACAGTGGTTCTTCACAAGCTGAACAATTATGGCAAGCCAGTGAAATGTTGAACTATGTGTTGTGTGTTTTCTTCAGTTACTTCAGCGATCTCAAAATAGCAAGAATAGCACAAATGTTCTTTTTCACGTTGCACATAACTTTGCTTTACACATAGATTTCTATATGATGTGTAATTAATGAAGGTAACACTATGTATTTCTTGACTAATGTTATCCTTATAATCTACAAGAGGACTATCCATTTCGACACCTCTATCGCTGTCACTTTCCATGTTCGTATAGCTATAACACAGTAGGATATAACTAAAGTGTTATATCGTATTTATATACCTCTAGAAAAAGATCTATAGATAGATAACTTCTAAAAATAAGCTAAAAATAATCTCTAGATAACTTTTAGAAGACCGCTAGATAAGAAACTAAAAATAATGTTTTGATAACCTTCAGATGACCTACAGATAACAAGTAGATAAAAAGCTAAAAATAATTATGAGATAACGTTGAAATGACTTACAGATAACAAGTAGATAAAAAGCTAAAAATAATTATGAGATAACCTTCAAATGACCTACAGATAACAAGTAGACAAAAAGCTAAAAATAATTATGAGATAACCTTCAAATGACCTAAAGATAACAAGTAGATAAAAAGCTAAAAATAATTATGAGATAACCTTCAAATGACCTACAGATAACAAGTAGATAAAAAGCTAAAAATAAAACTCTTGATAAGATATGAAAAACCGTTACAAAAGACAGGTTTGAGTAAGTTTATTACCCCCACTACTTTCATAAGTAATAAAAGCGAGGGGGAACATTTTGGGGAAGCAGTCTTAATTCAAAATGTCTTCGGTTAGCAAAAAAAGTAAACAAGATGTATTGTTGGGTGAACGTTTTTTTTATTTAAACTCATCCCATTCAAAGTTTGTGACAGTTAGTTTAAACCAAAACCTGGATATTTGTATCACACTCGGTGGAAAAGGATTTTCTATAGTGCTTTCTTGTGAAGAATGGGAAATGTTTTTAACTTGCAAGAGCAGAATTGATGAAATGATGGCTTCGACCATTTATGAGGATATAATTGATATTGGAAAATTATTTTTGGAAACTAAACAACAAGGTTATGGCCCAATACTAAAGATAACCGATGGTTATACTTGGATTTCTATGGGATCAAATACAGTATGTGGGTTATGGAAAATATTACCTTTACTAAATAATTTAATTGATACGCTAAAAAACCAACAATTTCCAAGTACATTAAAAATTTTGCAAATGGGTACCAGAAATAGTGATGATCCCATTAATACAGTTAGAGCATTAATGGAACCTATAACAACAGTGAATCCTATTACATATGGTATGAGTTTGGAAGTAATTTACCGATATCCTGAACTGTTAACCGAAAAAGGCGACTTTCAATGAAGAATTAAATAAAATTTATCCGCTCTGTGATGAAGAAGCATGAACTACTAATTGGGAATCGACTCTACAGGATCGAATCTGATTTAATAGAAGAAGCTATTACTCCTATTTTAAATTTAGTTCATAGATTTAAAGTGTACCATTTTAAAGAATAAAAATACAGTATTTAATAAGTTTTTTATTTGAGCAAAAAATACATTTACACTATACTATTCTTATTTATCCATGAATTATGTGAGCTATTCATTTTACAAGGATTAAATTGCCTTTCTTTCTTAGCACTTTTTCAACAAGCAAGACGTCAGGATACTTGGTAGGCAACAACTCCTCGGTATAGAACGCCCCCTGAATTTCTTCATTTTTCTCATCTTCTAGTACATACGTGGTGGGGTTTGTGAGTTTTACTTTTTTTATTTTAAAAATTTCATTGGACCAGTTGGGCGTATATCCTTTTTCAAAAACATATCTGTACTTGCTGATTCGCACATAATCACCCTTTTTAAATTTCTGTTTTCTTTTATCAACTGTTTTTAAGTAATTAAATGCAATAATATAATTTGCATTTTTCTGATTAACTTTACTGGGAATAGCACCAGTTGTGGTGTGTCTTGTGTTATTGTACCTTTCTACAATTTCTGGAAGAACTTTAACCCATTTATAAGATCCTTGCAAGCTAAACTGTTTCCAAAGCAAATTTTTAATTGTTCTGATGACCCTTTCACATATGCTGGCTTTTAAATTGGAGAATGTGTGGTAATGATTAATGTTATACTCTTTCATAAGTTGTTCGAAGGATTTATTGAAGAATTCACCCCCTTCGTCAGTTTGTAGGTTTGCAGGTGTCATCATTTGTATCAATATCTTCTTCATTGCTGCTGTAACATCTTTGCCTGTTTTTGACTTGATCGGTTCAGCCCAAACAAATTTACTGAATGCATTTATAACCACTAAAATGTACTTATAACCGCTATTTTCATTTGAAAACTGTGACATTATATCCAAATCGCCTTGGATTAAATCGTTTAAACCTTTGATAATAACATGTCGTCTTTTATAATTTACTCTAGCTGGTTTATGAAATTCATTAACAACTTGTAATTTAGACATTTTTAACTAGAGGGCACTGCAGTAGTAATTCTATACAAATGGTAGATGGTTTTCCAAGCTTAAAATTAATAATGTCTCCTTTTGTGATATTTATATCAGTCAGTTCATGGAATTTATACATTTTCTTATTTATCACAACATCTCCATCTGCTGAATAATGAGCAACAGTTTCGATCTTAGCGGATAAAGGGAATTTGAAAGCAATACCACCGTTATCTAATAACATAATATTCTTTATTCAAATTTGTCTTCTTTTCGCCTCTCAATCGAAGAAGGCACTTAACATGGTAATCAAAAGAATCACAAACATAAAATGGTGCACTCAATAGTGGTGTAGAAACAGCTTCATCTGAATAAGCTACAGTACTGAGGTAATGTTGATTGAACTTGTTGAGAGGCATGACTTAAATGACATAATAAACAAAAATCTTTTATATTTATTGTTCCAAAGAACACTGAATTACAAATTCAACAAATAGATTATCTGAAGAAGAACTTACGTAGAACTGGAGTATATCACCTTTACTTATAAAATTTGAATTTAATATGTTTATATGATCAGTCTTGGTTTTATATAAAACTTGGATAGCATTGAACGTTTTCTACCTTACCCGTAATTGGTATTTTATATGTAATAGTATTATTTTCTAGTCGGTAGTAACTACTAGAGTCTTTATGTCCACGACTAGTAAGTACACATTTACTGTGATAGTTTGAGGGTTGACAAATATAAAATGATGATGCTTGCAATGGTGTAGAACCAACAGTTTCATCTAAATGTGTCGGAGTGCTGAGGTAATGTTGATTGAACTTATTGAGAGGCATGTTTTATAATGAATGTTAGTTTAGATTATTTAAGATATTTATAAAATAATTTCACCTTCCCGTAGTTCTTCTATAATAGAAACAATTTCGTTGGGGTGTCCTGTATTTCCAGCAGTTTGAGAAGCCATAAGCAATCTTAATCTGTCAACCAATTCATTAAAGTCATCAAAATATTTGTAATCAATAGAGTCATTTGTATAGTCCATCATTGTTAAATGACCGCCTGTTTTTTTTATTTTTCGAGTAGTTACGCCTCGTATTAATGAAGATGGTATTAAATCACTTCGTTGTCTCATTTCGTATTTTTCCTTATTTAACTCAGGTTTTATGATTCTAATATCATCTGGGAAAATTCTTATAGGTAATTCGGGATTACTTTTTCGACGATGTGCATTTGTTCGCTTAATTATGTCTACATATTTTTTAAAATTTGTCGTATATGCAACAGGTTCTTTTTTGAATAATAATTCATAGATTCCTACCGTTCCCGGGTATTTAATATTTTTAATTACAATATTCGGCCCAGAAACTTGTTTCCCATTTTTCGTAATTTTTTCAAATTCGACAATTGAATCACCAATATAATATTTGTCTTCTAATGGATTATGTAAATTTTCTAAATGAAGTTAAACCGAAAGTTTTAAAAAAAGTGGAAGATTATTTAGATCTTCACAGCACCTTAAAAGTTAACTTTGAAGTGTTTAGAATTTATGTGAAACCTGAATTGTCTGATATTAAGTCTATAAATACTGCAAATAAAGTTATATGCATATATTCAGATTTGGAACAAGTTTTTGAAGAATTCAAGGATGAAATATTAAATCAAGCGTCAGAGTTTCAAGAAAAAGATTCCAATTGGGCGTTACAAGAGATCATATTTTTAGATGTCAATATAAATAGATTTAATCCAATTTCTGCTTCATCTTACATTAAGTTACCTATATCAATAATTAAAAAGAAAGCTGTGTTAAATATTGAAAATGATGATAATAAGTGCTTCGCCTACTGTATTATGACAGTAAAAATGGACAAGGATCTCATTGGACAGCATTTATTAAACAGAACAACGCAGTTACTTATTTCGATAGTTATGGTAACTTACCTCCACCGGAAGAACTAGTAAAATATTTTAAAAGTCGAGGATTTGTACACATTAAGTATAATTATAATGTTTTTCAGAAAAATAATTCATATCAATGTGGGCAGTACTGCCTTAAATTCTTATATAATGAGTATAAAAATAATAAATAAGTCATTTTGATTTCAACCATTATGTCGTTTACATTTATTTTAAGCGGTAAATCATCTGAATTGAGTGGTAATTTTAATCCACCAATATACTTGGATGAAAACTTGGATTATGAGATAGGCTTGGCAAATTCATTCTTTTCGTGTAGTGGTGATGCTAGCGCTAGCGTTGGTGGTAGCGGGGGAGTTGGTGGAAGTGGTAGCGTTGGTCATCGTGGTGGTGGGCGGTGTCTGGGGTGGTGCGGCACTGCCTGAGGTGGATGGCGCCATGTAGGGTGGTAGTCTGGCATAGATGTTGTTACAATATACCGGTGATGAGGGATGTTCAAACATCCGCCTGAACCTCTCTGGCACGTCCCTCTCAGCCACATCGATGGTAATCGTTAAACCGTTAGCGCATAGATCCGTACACGTCCACGTCCCATCTTCGCTGCACTTTTCGTAGTATGTATCAACACTATGAACATGTATTTATATTATTAATTGGAATAAAAAAATGCCCTTTACTTACACGTAATCATCCTCTTCATCATCAGGATCTGGTACGGAAATACCCCAGTCTCGGAGATCTACGTGCTGGTATGATGGCATCTGTTGAGAGGAAGATATGTTAGGCGCAAATAGTATACAAACATTAAAAATAAACGAAATGAATTTCATTGAATGAAAATCGGTAAATGTATATACTTACGGCTTTCGTATGTAAAAAAAACTAACACAAACTGATGCTCCATAGAATTGTCTAGAGTTTTATACGGTTCATAATCATTTTAGTAGTGAAGCAATGTCAGTATGGGACCCTAATTCACAGACCACAACTGCTTTTCCTCACCCCATACCATCAAACCTGTCAGACCAAAATCTAAAAAAGTCAGACCAAGACTCGGAAGACGCCTCTAACCGAAGAATTTCGACTTCTAACCTTTACCTTGGACCTCTAGGACCACCAGGAAGAAGCCACAACCCCCCCAAAAATGATTTACCCCAAAAAATGACCTAAAAGAAGTCAATAAAAATCGTAAAAAATAATCAAACACCCGCGGCTGTGATTTAAGTCATAAAAACCCCAACGCATCTTCAAATTAAAGGAATAAAAAATCCCTAAAACCCCCAATTTTAATTCCTTAAAATAATGGTGCATACGTGGTACCTCGTATATCTTTAGTCGTAATAAGGCTGATGTAATATGTTATTGCAAATAGTAATGGATTTTTATTTTTATGTATGGGAAAGCTAACATGCATAAGTAGTTGATTTTTTTACCTAGATATATATTTTTGAAAAATTAAACTTCCATGTAAACGGATGATGTAACTAGGTGTTAGAAAGTAAGAAGAAGGAGATATTAAAGCCTGAAATGCTCAACAGTTATTCAGTTGCATTTCAACATTTAATAGAAGATTTTCCTAACTAAAGAAAAAGTGAAAAGGTAAATTATTTAAATATTTAAGTTTATTCATTTATTTGTCATATACATTTTTTTATTAATACCCTAAGTGGAGGATGGAAGCATCTAAGTAACTAGTACTTATGCTTCCATCCTCCACTTAGGGTATTCTAAGATAACAATTCATATAAAAGATTTAATTGATAACAATTCATGTAAACATAATAATAAAAATAAAGGAGATGTTTTTGGTTTGTTGTTAAAACAATTCATATAAACATAATAAAAATAAAGGAGGGATATTGATATAATTGCTTATGTTTTTGGTTTGTTGTTAATTATAGATGGATCTTTCAGCAATAAACAGCGCGGCACAACTGACAAGCAAACCAGTTCAAAAGCTCAATCAACTTGATATAGGCAAACCCTATAATATTGTATCCGCAAAGTTGGTGAAAACCAAATTTGGGCCATCAATCCTACTGGAGTTAGAGGGTCAATCAATATTTCTGCCGAAGCGGATGAATAGCTGTTTGGAGGGGAAAGAAGAGGAGTTTAATTCAGGGAGATATCAATTAATCTATGAGGGTGTCAAAGACGTGGGGAAACCGCACCCAGCCCAAAAGTTCCAAATAAACAGGAAATGAGCAGTTATTTTCCGGAGTGTGTAAAAATTTTCTGTTTTTGCAAAAAATCGGTAAGATTACATCCATTTAAAGTATACCATCCTCCAACACCTGTATTACCCATACCACAAAGAGTATCAAAAGTTGATCTTTATTGTTATGAAACATTAAGTCCAAGCCCTCCAGTACAGAACAATAAAAATAGAAAAAACCGTTAGCTCATATTTAGATTTGGTAATATCAAAAGTTTGCTAATAAAAATATATTCAGATTTATATTGTACAATAAACGAATAAATTTTAAATATTTAGATTTGTCAGTACCAAACCAAAAACCTATTCAGAATTATATTAGACTAAATCAACAATGAGTGCAGTGGAGATCTTATCATTAAGTGATGACATAATCATTAATTTTAAAAAAGTAGAAAGATTATTAAAAGAACGCTATAATGCTAGGGAAATTGAAATTTGGAGTAAACATATAAAACGGAATATTAGAATATGTAATAAAGCTGTTAGAAATGTTGACCTTTCAATTGGAGAATTACGAAAATTACAAACAAATTTAGGCCATTTAAAAACTTTTCAAATATCAATTCAGAATATATCAAGACTTCATTTAGGGTGGGGTTTAAATGTAAATAAAAATAATCTATCTGACAGAGTAAAATGGCAAGACTTGGTTACCGCGTTTAGTAGTAGAGTGAGAACAGGAATTATAATAAATATAAATCATAAAAATATTAGACAATTTTTAAGTGACTGTGAAACTTTATTTAACAACCGCATTAAACTATTACTAAAATCTTATGGGATGATTAAAGTTAACTGTTGCTTTTGTGGAGAATTTGTTAAACAGGGCGTAGCTGAGGAGAAACTGCATTTTAAATATTTTAATACTAAAAATGAGACTATTGATGAAGGAATCGATATAAGAGAATGGTTTCACAATCACGTGGTAGATAGGATTGAAAATAAACTTTCTGAATTTAGTGAAAAAGATAGTGGGTGGGCTTTAAAGTCAATAAGTTCACTAGAAATGAATATTAATAAATTTGAAATGGGGAACGGGGGGAACTCTTATATTAAACTCCCTCAACAACTCTTAAAAAAGCGGGCGTGTATAAATGTTCAAAATAAGGATGATGCATGTTTTTATTGGGCTGTCGTAAGTGGGTTATATCCAGCAGCCAACCATTCTGATAGAGTATCATCATATCCACATTACAAACATGTTTTAAATACTGAAGGTCTTGAAACACCAATAACAATTAAAAATATTTCAAAATTTGAGAAATTAAATAATATTTCGGTGAATCTTTATATGTTAGAACTTAACCAAACACAAAGTAAATCATTTTACACAGTAGCACCAGCACGATTAACAAAAACAAAATTGGTCAATCATGTTAATTTATTGTTAATTCAAAATTTTTATGTGCCTAAAGTAAACGATTATGATGTGTTAAAACCAGATGATGAACATGACATAAACATTAAATACCACTATTGTTGGATTAAAGTTTTATCAAGATTAATAAATGCTCAGTTAGGTAAAAATATTCATAAAAAATTTATTTGTGATAGATGTTTAAATTATTTTAGAAGTGATGAAAAATTAAAAGATCATTTAATTTATTGCGAAAGTAAAAATAATTGTAAAATTACTATACCTAAAAATCCAATAGTTAAATTTAAAGATTTTGTATTCAAACAGAAAGTTCCATTTGTAATTTATGCAGATTTTGAATCTATATTATTACCTCTGAATAATGAGCCAATATCTAAAACTACAAAATATCAAAAACATAAAGCTTTCAGTGCGGGCTATTATGTTAAATGTGCTTATGATGATACTCTTTCATATTACAATAGTTATGAGGGGGAGGATTGTATGGGTTGGTTTGCAAATCAATTGTCTCAAATAGCCAAAGAAACAGAATCCAAAATTAATTATATAGTACCGGCTGTGGAAACACATATTGAACCTTCTGATATATGTCATATTTGTGAAAAAGCTTTTCTTCCTAATGATATCATTGTTAGAGATCATTGTCATTTTACCTCGATCTTGAGAGGGCTTGCGCATCAGTCGTGTAATTTAAACTATAAGAAAAAATTTAATTTACCCGTGGTGTTTCATAATCTTTCTGGTTACGATAGCCATTTTATTATTAGAGATATGGCAACAAAAGGTCGTGTTAGTTTACTTCCAATCAATAAAGAACGTTATATATCATTTACCTTGTTTGATAATGATACAAACATAAAATTTAGATTTATTGACTCACTTAGATTTTTGGGTGCTTCTTTAGATGAACTTACAAAATCTTTAGATGTAGATGATTTTAAAAATTTGAAACGTGAATTTGCTGACATAGATCCGGAAAAATTTAAATTACTTAGACAAAAAGGGGTGTTCTGCTATGATTATGTTGATAGTTTAAACAAGTTAAATGATGTAGAGTTACCACCTATTGATTGCTTTTATAACAAATTAGAAGATAAACATATTTCTTTAAGGC
Organism: Crepidodera aurea; assembly: GCA_949320105.2. Taxonomy (NCBI): domain Eukaryota; kingdom Metazoa; phylum Arthropoda; class Insecta; order Coleoptera; family Chrysomelidae; genus Crepidodera; species Crepidodera aurea. Next base: position 9,507,088 of record OX439472.1, on the reverse strand, counting down.
AATACGAACATGCAAAAAATGTGTGGGAGGCATTTAATATTAAAAATTTGTCAGAGTACAGTCAGTTATATTTAAAAACTGATATACTGTTATTGACTGACATCTTTGAGACATTTAGGAGCGATTCTATGGAAATATATCAATTAGATCCAAGTCATTTTTATACCCTACCTGGCTATACCTGGAGTTGTATGTTAAAATATACAAAGGTTGAATTAGAATTACTCGATGACGTGGATAAAATTATGTTCATTGAAAAAGGTATGCGTGGTGGTATTAGTCAGTGTTGTGCTCGATATTCAGAGGCTAATAACAAATATTTGCCTAATTTTGATCATTCAAAACCACCTATCTATGTGATATATTTAGATGCAAATAACCTCTACGGTTGGGCTCAAGCTCAATTTCTTCCTTATGGAGGATTCGAGTGGGTTGATACAAATATAGATGTTTTGTCTATACCTGACGACTCCCCAGTGGGATATATTTTAGAGGTTGATTTGGATTATCCAGAGCATTTACATGACCATCATAAAGATTTTCCATTCTGCTGTGAGCATAGAATGCCACCAAAATCAAAGTTAAACAAATTAATGAATACTTTATATAATAAAAAGAAATATGTTATACATTATCGTAATCTCAAGCAATCAATAGAACATGGGTTGATATTAAAGAAAGTTCACAGGGTATTAAAATTTAAACAGAGTGATTGGCTTAAACCGTATATGGATTTAAACACTAATTTGAGAGCTAATGCAACAAGTAAGTTTAAAAAAGATAGATATAAGCTTGCAAATAACGCTGTTTTCGGCAAATCTTGTGAAAACCTCAGGAAACATAAATTAATACGACTAGTAAATAAATGGGAGGGGAGATATGGAGCAAAAAATATGATGGGTTCTCCACAATTTTCTAGCAGAACTATTTTTAATGAAAATTTAATGGCAATTGAATTATATAAATCTGAAATCATATTTAATAAACCGATATATGTGGGAATGGCAATTCTAGACATATCAAAAACTTTAATGTATAATTTTCATTATGATTACATGTTAACGAAATTTCCACTAAATCAAATTAAATTATTATATACAGACACCGATAGTTTTATATATGAAGTAAAAACAGAAGACATTTATAAAGAAATTTTCAAAACTGATATTCATAAATTTGATACCAGCGAGTATGAGCCAGACAACATTTATGGTATACCTTTAGTTAATAACAAAATTCCAGGTTTAATGAAAGATGAAGCTAAGCGAAAAATTATAACACACTTTGTAGGACTTAGATCTAAAATGTATTCATTTAAAGTTTCTGTCTCTGATGAGGAAATAGAAAAAGAAAGAAAGAAATTAATTGATCAACAAATGAATAAGATAACAATTAAAATTTCATTAAACAATTTAGGTGTAATAAAAAAATCGAAAGGAATTAAATATAGTGTTGTAAAAAATAAAATTACGTTTGATGATTATGTAAAATGTTTAAAGGAAAATAAAAATCAATTTCAAACTCAATGTACTATTCGCTCATACGCTCATAATGTCTTTAGCATAGAACAGTCTAAAATTTCACGAAGTTCTCATGATGATAAACGCGATCTATTGCCAAATTCTTATGATACTCTTCCATGGGGGCATTACAGCAATATGGATACGGTTTAATAAAAATAGGATGTAATTTTAACCTATATATAAATATATTGTTTTCAAATATAATTTTAACCTATGTATAAATGTAAACAAATTTAAAAATATATATGTTTGTATAACTTTGAAGTTTAATTGTAACAATTTTTTCCCTAAAATTGATAAAACTATTAATACCTGCTGTTAGAATAAATTAACGCACAAGTATTAAACTAAGCGATATTGTATCCATTAAATATTTACTGTTAAGCACACTTAACAGTATGTGTATTTAATTCACTATCTTTATAAACCATCTTGTATTGAATGTTGAAATGTAACCACTAAACGAATGAAATTATAAAATTGCTTTAAATTATCCAATCTAATTTTAAATGTGAAAAATATTCTCTTTAATTGAAACAATTTTTCATGAACAAGTATTAAACTGAACAATATTTTATTCAGTAAATACCTACTTTAGGCACACTTAAAAGTACGTGTAATAAATTCACTTTGAAATCAATCTTGATTTGAATGTTGAAATGTAAGTAATAAACAAATAAAATTTGAAAAATGTGAAAAATATTCTCTTTAATTGAAACAATTTTTCCCTGACATGTTAATTCCTGTTAGAATAAATTAACACACAAGTATTAAACAATATTTTATTCAGTAAATACCTACTTTAAGCTCACCTAAAAGTATGTGTAATAAATTCACTTTGAAACCAATCTTGAATAGAATGTTGAAATGCAATAAATGAATGAAATTTCAAAATTGCTTTAAATTTGAAAATGCGAAAAATATTTTCTACCATCATTGTTAATTGTAACAAAATGAAAAAAAAACATAAAAGAATAAAATTTTAATCATTAGTGAGTGACTGAATTTAGGAAATCATTTTTTAATAATCTAGAATGTCAATCAGCAGATATAAAGTAAACTTCTGGTCGGACGGAAGACTGAATGGTAAACGTTTTTTATTTTTACACATACTGAACGTTAAGCAATACTTAAATGGTATTTATTGACTAGTACGCAAGTTCCAGGAGTGATTTAAATTAAAAAATAATCAAAATAAATATTTATTTTAAAAAAAACTTCTTGCGTCCTACGGGTGGGGATTTACATTCCAGAAGTCCCACAGGTCTGAACTGCATTCCGGAAGTCCCACTTTTGAGGATCTACATTCTGGAAGTCCCACGGTGGGGTCTAAGGTCCCTGGGGGTATGCCTTCCTCAGGTCCTAGGGGGAGGATAATTAACGACCACAGGGTGTATAAACTGCATTACTAAAAAAGGAAATATGTATTATTACATTGAAATTAATGTGTTGAATTTGATTAAAACCCAAGTATTTTGTTAAATATTTATTCAGCATCTATATCGCTAACAACTCTATTCCTATAAAAATAAATATACTCTCTAAGCGCAATACTTCTAAATCAGCCCATTCCAAACTTCCGAATGATATTTTTGCTGACGTATATGGTTTATACAAAATGATGGTGGGAAAAAATTGTCTCGCTGGGCTTAGGGCACATCCAATTTGGATTGCACCAGCTGGATACGTTGTATGAAGCAAATAGTAATGTTCTTCAGCAGCAGCATTTTCGTAAAAATTTACAACTTTCTCTAATTTTGGATTGTATTCTTGAGTATTGTAACCAGAATCTACAGAACTCATAATGACTATTTTTCGATCAACACTGAGAATGATGAACGGTGCCCTCTCAAATTTATATTCCCACAAAAATAACAAGTGAAAGGATACTAAGAAAAACCTTGAGCCTACAAAATCTTGTTTAAACTTGCCGAAACTTGTTTTCCTATACCAGATTGGTATTACTAAGGAAACGAGGTCAAGGCATTTAACATATTACTTTTTAACTAGATTTTCTGTGAGAGGGGACTTAGAAAAACCTTGAGCCTACAAAATCTTGTTTAAACTTGTCGAAACTTGTTTTCCTACACCAAATCGGTATTATTAATCCAACTGTTATGTTTTGAGTCCATTCCTAGCCAACGGACAAAAAGTTTTTTGCCCTTACGACGTAATACTTTCTCAACTAGGTGAACATCCGGATTTGCTGTTTTTTGCAATTCCTCCTCATAAAACGCTCCTTTGATTGGGGAACCCTGCATGTCTTCCAACATGTATGTTGCTGGGTTGCTAATTTTAATTTTATTGATTTTAAAAAGTTCTGTAGTCCAATTGGGCGTATACCCTTTTGAAAACACATGTTTAGCTTTGCTTATGCGTACAATGTCATTAACTTTAAATTTTCGGGGTCCCATAATTTTTAAGTGAGTGTACGTTTTTAACAAAATTTTCTTTTCGTTAGATTTGTTCACTTCTGATGGCTTATATCCTGTTGTATGATGTCGAGTATCGTTGTATTCCGCAGTAATTTGAGGTAATACGTTAATCCAATTATAAGTACCATTTAAACTGAAATATTTGTAAAGTTTATTTTTCAATGTTCTAATGACGCGTTCTGCCATTGAGGCTTTTTTAGCAGTAAAAGTACTATAATGATTGATTCCATGGGATTTCATAAGATTTTGAAACTTGCTATTATAGAATTCCGTACCCTGATCAGACTGCAAGTTTTTCGGCTGTCGAGATGTGAGAATATCTTTAAATGCACGAGTGATTTCTTCACCAGACTTATTTTTAAGTGGCCTAGTCCAAACAAATTTTGAAAAACGATCAATAATAACTAAAATCATTTTAAAATTTTTGTTTTGATAAGCGTAAGGTCGCATTTCAGCTAAATCCATCTGCCAAAGATTATCTAATGCTTTAATAATAGTACGACGGTGGGGGTAATTTTTTCGTGCCGGTTTATGCAACTCGTTAACGAGTTGAATCTTTTCTTTCGATTGCATAACTGCAACAAGTTCAAACTTGTTGATATATTTATGTATGATTAGTGATTAATGTATGCTCATTATTTCATTTTCCAAATCTGTATGTAATTTTTCTTGTTGCAACGTCGGTAACATTAGTAATATTTTTCATCAGGTCGTTTCGTAGATTTATTAGATCTGTATTGTAGAGAGTATTAAATTGATTACTGATTTTTTTCTATAGCCGCAGTTGTATCCGTTTGTAATTGGGTGAGCGTTTCAGATAGTTGAATAAAGTTTGTATTAGTCGTTGACAATTTATCTGTAAATTCCTTTGTTAAATCATTTTTTAAATTAGTCATATCACCGCGAAGAAAACCTTTTGTTTTCACAATTACTTCATCCACATATTTTTTAGTTGCCATATGGCTACCTGCAGTAGGCGGATTCCTTGTTATAAATTGAGATATATCATCAGTTTTTTTAGTCAACTTTACAATTTCTTGTTCAATGTTTTTTGCATTAATTATAGTCTTGTCTACGTAACTTTTGGTAGCGCCATCATCATCATTTGTCGGATCTTTTACACGACAAAGTTTTACATTTTGAATGTCTACGTTTCCATCAGGTGTGTGTGGTAATGTCTGTTTTTGGATGTGAAAAAGTGAAATTTTATGTTGAATGTTAAAACGACCGAATTTATCGACAGACATATTGGTAATGAGTTCTAATTTGCATATTATTGTATTATATCTGCTTCTTTCAGCTCATTAATTATTGCAACTATTTCATTATCGTGGGATGTATTGCCGGCGCTTTTAGAAGCAGTAAGTAGTTTAAAGCGATCGACTAATTCATTTGGGTTATCTCAATATATGTATTCTATAGGTGTTTCGTTGAACACAAGGTGATCAAACCCTTTACCATCAACTTTTGATGTGGATGAACTCCTGGTTCCCACTGATCGAGTTAAAGGTACCTGTGGTGATTTTCTCAATTGTGTTATTAAATTTTTTAATGGGTGAGCTGTTGATGATGATGAAGATGATGCTTTTTCACCAACAGATTTGCTTTGAGGTTTCATTAGTGGTCTAATAATTTCAGTATACTTTGAATTGGTTGTCCCTTTAAAACGGCCTGTTGCAGTGAGATGTGCCCCTGTATGCGTTAATAAAATTTTATATGGTTTTAAATCCTCCTCAATATAGTTAGGATCGCTGTAAAATATTAGTTGGTACAATCCTGGAGTTCCAGGCACCCAACCTCCTTCTTTTATCGACTTGAGGTATTACAGATATTGCTGCAGTATTTACATCAAAATCGATACGACGTTTTCCAAGCCACCATTGATCTGAACCGATGTCATAAACGGGACCGTAAATTCTATCAATTTTATCACTATCTGTCCAAAAGTCTGAAATATAGGGATGACTCATAGGTGGATATTGCTCCAAATAATTTTGCATTACCACACCGGAATAATTCTCTCGATCGGGTGATGGGGATTTTTCAAGAGAAACATTACCCTGTTCATCAGTTTCCGCTACATTTTGCAAATTTAAGAATTCTGGTTGTGAAAATACATCATCATTATTTTCTTCTTCTTCTTTTCGTGTCATTTTTGATGGCTCCTCCTCCTTTGTTACGTTCTTTAAAATATGTGGTGATGATTGGACAATAAGTTCTTTCAACGGTTTAGATATCGGTTTAAATAGTTGACTGATAGATTCATCATGTTCTGATTTACCTAATTTTAATGCTAAGTACAGCAATTTTCCTCTTGCGAACAGCAATTGCAACTCGATCGCTCAACATCTTAACGTATAATAATATAGCATAACTGTATTTATATTTTTATATACTTATCAAAGCCCGATCGATATCGCCCGTTGTTTAAAGGGAAATCTTTCACGACTACTAGAATACCGAATTTTTGAGCCCAACATGTCGCGCATAATGATTTAAAAACTTCGAAAATCATATCGGGTGATACGTGTTCATCGAAAATATGTTTTAAATTGATTTCATCTTGCTTAAATAAAATAATTAATTTGCAGTTATCGCGTATTAATTGTTTTGGTATTTTAGAATATGTCTGACATAAGTATATTGCATCGATATTTTTATGACGACACATAGAGAAATATTCGCGAATTTTTTCCTGCTTATCACAAGCAACGTCATCAAATACAAATATGGAATTGGTTTTCGCTTTGCTTGGACTTATAATTTCATCATTATCTTTAAACGGGTAATAGCCAACACCACGTACATTACTTAAGACCTCTTTCGACAACTCATATTTTGGTTGATACAACGATTTTGAATAAACATAAATGTTTTCAAATCTGACGCCATTTAAATTGAAAAGCAACGCTAAAACGACATTTGTTTTTCCAGCTCCCGATGGTCCGCATATAATACCACGAAACGAGTTTGGTAGTAATTTACCATGTTTACTTTGTTCTCGATTTGTAAAATCTAAATTTTCAATTGGTAGCGTCTGCTCTTGTTGAACAATCTTCATTATGTGAAACTAATACTGTTATTACGCTTCTATAAATGTAACTATCGTAACGCAGAATCACCATTACTCATGTTGGTGTATCATGGTGAAGGTGTTTTAAATTCTCTTATAGATAACCTTAAAATTAAAACAGCATGACATCGCTTACTGGAAAAACAAATCTCTAGACGAACGTCATAAAGCGGATCAGATACTTGAAAACGCTGCCTGGCAAAGAGTAAAAGCATCCGATTCCTCAGTGGGTGAGAAAGCAGTAGATTTATTGGTCACAGGTGCCATGAAAGTTAAACGTAAATTGGGTTGGGGGTTGAATCGTCGCCCAGTATCTTTTCAAAGGGGAGTTGTTCAAAAAATTACTAAATCTTTAAAACCGGCTCCAACAATAATGAAATCTGCCGCTAATGCTTTAAAATTAGCAAGAATGATTGTGAAAAAAGCAGGTGGACGAAAACAAATTAAAGTCCCGAGAATAATCCCAATTGCTAAATCGGCGCTTTCAGCTTTGGGTTCATTGATGGGCGGCGCAAGCGCAGTCGCAAAGACAGTCATGGATACGAAAAGTGCCAAAAATAAGCTTGAGGAAGATAAACGTCACAATAAAGCTATGGAAGTCATCGGTAAGGGGTTATATTTAAGAAAAAACGCCAAAGGAGGCTTTGGTTTGTTTTTAAAACATCAAAAAAACTTTCGATAAAGCTACCCGGAAGACCATTAACTGATGGGGACCTATTACGTTATGCGAAACGTTTAAATATACCAAATTTTCGAGGCGTTTTTATGCGTGACACATTACCACAAAAACCATAAAAAAGTGAATGTGCCATTGTTAATTTGGACACATCGAATCATGATGGGACCCACTGGGTAGCTTATAGAAAAATAAATGATGCAGTTGAATATTTTGATTCATTCTGTAACTTGAAGCCATCGAAAGAACTCGTCAGATATTTAGGTGGCAAAAATATTCAAATATTCTACAACAACGATACTTATCAATCTTATAATCAGGCAAATTGTGGTCATCTGTGCCTAAAATTTTTAACAAATTACCTAAAATGAATCGAGAAGATCTGAAGAACGTCATTAAAATTTTCATGCGAAACTCTAAAGATTTGCAAAATATTTGGTATAGCCTTCCTGAAGAATATCGTAAGTGTGAAACATTAAAACGACTTTTACCATGTTGGAAGCAGCTCCACGTTTGGAGTGACGTATGTGGTAATATGGAGCCACGCTGTATATTTTGTGGAACTCAATAAATAAATTTGAAATAAAAAATAGTATATTATTTAAATTCCTACGCCCATGGATATGTGTCAGTCATTATCTCGCAGCTGTTGAGAGTGAACAGCAAGAATCATATATTTTCTTTCAACCCGCAGCCCCCAATTAGATTAGATTCAAATAAAGAGCACGATCTAGCTTTGAAATCATTTCATTCATTTTATTCAATTCCTAACATTGAAAAAGGTGAACGGTTTTTTTACTATGATGCTAAAAATAAATTAAATATCATTGAATTTGAGGCTGGATGCTATGAAATTGCTGCAATAGAGGCGTCTATACTTAGAGGAATGGGACTTTTGAATAACACCGACCCAAGTAGATATTTTTCGTTGACACCAAATAATAATACATTGAAATGTGAAATTTATAGTCGGTATAGGATATCATTCAAAGAACCTAATAATATTGGATACCTATTAGGAATTTCCGAAAAAATTTTAGATCCAAATAAGAGACATTTTTCCGATTTACCCGTTAAAATTATAAAAGTATCAACCATTCATTTTGATTGTAACATAACTACGGTGGCTTTCGACGGGGACAGACCTGCGCACACGATATACGAATTTGCAATATCAGCCGACCCCGGATACTCTATCATTGAAAAACCTACAGCTTTGTTGTACCTCCCAATCATTCCACAGAGTGAAATTACTAATATCACCGTACAAGCTTTAGATCAAAACGGAGGTCCTGTTAATTTTCGAGGGGAAGAGAGCACTTTCGTTTTAGAACTCAGATCTAAATAAAAATGGGGCTAGTTATAAGAAATTACTGTGGACGTAAATCATCAGTGTTTGCCAAACTTTATAAACGGCAACAACTTACTCCTGCAAACACTATTTTTCTACAATCTCTTGGTTATATCGTCAATAATGCCATACAAAAGAAGAAAAATCAATGATACGATGAATATGGCTGCTACAACCATATCTCCAATATTTGATCTATATCAACCTCCAATTGTTGATGAATCCATACGCAAAGCTGAATATCGCACATATAGTCCATATGTTAAATCATTTTCGAATTCGGACGTTATCGAGTTCAGTATCAACCAAGTTGACTCATTTTTTGATATGAGTCTTACCCAATTGATAATTAAAGGGAAAGTACAGAAACAAGGGCTAGGGGATGTCACACTTGCCCCAGGAGCATTCCCATTTGACTCATGTACATACATTGAAAGCTCGAAAGAAATTGAAACAATCCGGGATCCTGGAATTATAACTACAGTTCGTGCTTTAACGTGTTACGCTCCTGAGGATACAAATTATGTGGATATCGCTGGTTGGAATTTTCCATCTTCACCTATTCTCAATAGTCATGATAATACGTTTGATTTAATGATGCCACTTAAACATATTTTCAATATCTTTAATGATTATCAGATGGTTACGTGTGGGCGACAAACATTCCGATTTGTGAGATCACGCAACGATAACGATTGTGTAATTGTCAAAGAAAAAACTGGCGTAAACGCAACCACAAACACATCTGGCTCAATATTTATTGAAAGCATTGAAATTAGGGTGAAACATATCTTTCCAAATGATATAATAAAGGAGAAACTTTTGAGGGGCATCCAAATAAACAAACCCATAATAATTCCATTTAGAAAATGGGAGCTTAACGAGTTACCAGCAATAACCAAAGATGCTAGACGTGAAATTTGGCCCGTGAAAACGAGTTCGTCTATAGAAAAACCACGATACGTTCTCATCTTTTTTCAAACCGATAAACGCGATGATATTTTAGCTGACCCCACTACCTTCGATTCGGTGAATGTAAATAGTATCCGGTTGTCCTTGAATGGTGAATACTATCCGAATGAAAGAATGAGGTTGGACTTTCCAAACTCCCATTACAGTGAGGCGCACTTTGGTTGGTTGGTTGGTTCAAGTGGCGGGCTCCGGCCAACTGTCCCGAACCCCAATTAGCGCTTTAGCACCGTTTTGCTACCACGATCGCGCGAACCTGAGCTTTATTTGGTTGTTTAGATCCATCCCGTGGTGTTCAGGAAATGTACTGTTTCCGTAGGCCACTTACTAGATAGATCGGTGAGTTCATTAAGGAGGTAATTCCCGAGAGAGCAATTCCTGGCCCTGGCCAGCGCTGGGCACTTGCAAATGTAGTGCGTAATTGTCTCTCCTTCGCTGGGATCTCCACAGCTACGACACGACCGATTAAACGGAATACCAAGCCGAGAAGCATGCTCTCCAATTGGCCAGTGTCCCGTGTAAACAGCCGTAGCCCTAGCTATGTCCTTCCTCGAAAGCTTCAGAAAGTTATCCGTTTTGCTTTTGACGTACGAGGGCCATGTTTGCCTGGCCGTCTTGCACGTTGTTAAGGCTTTCCACCTAGCGTCGGCTAAGGCTAGGAAGTGTAGATAAATATCTCGTTTAACCGTATTAATTGGGGGTTCAACCTGTTCAGACATTGTCACGTCCATGGCTGCGCCTCTCCTTGCTAATTCATCAGCGCATTCGTTCCCAGGTATATTCCTATGGCCAGGAACCCAGAGTAACGTCACGATGTATAGGTTGCTAATTAACGCAAGCTCCTCTGAGCATTTGCTAGCTAATTTCGATGATATGGTAGTAGCATTGAGGGCCAAAATGGCGGCTTGGCTGTCCGTAGCTATCACCACGTTGTGTTTCGGAGACGGATCGTGTCTCACCGCTTGGCATGCACGCCAGATCGCTAGCATCTCTGCTTGAAATACGCTAGATTTATCTGGTAGTCTAAATGATTGACTAATTTGGAGTGATTCTGAGTAAATACCTGCACCTACACCGCAGTCCATCTTTGAACCGTCAGTGTAGATCACCGTGTCTACCCCACTCAGTAGATTATTATTTTTCCACTCACCCCTAGCAGGTATCTTGACTCTGAAATTCTTGCCAAGACACAGCTTGGGAATGGTGTAATCAGTGGACGCGGGCAGCATCTGCCTCACCTTCGAGCTGAGAATATTGCTATGTCCATAGGGTTTTGCTGGCCAGTGCCCGTTTTCTTTGAGCCTGACCGCGCTACAGGTAGTTATGTATTTAATGTGAAGGTCGGTTGGGAGGAGAAAGAGGAGAGCATCCAGAGCATCCCGTGGCGTTGATCTCAGCGCCCCCGTTATGCACACGCATGCACTCCTCTGAACCCTACCAAGCTTGGTGCGGATATATTCTCTCCCAAGGGCCGGCCACCATACTATTGAACCGTATGTAAGAATGGGGCGTACAATAGCAGTGTACATCCACAAGGCCATGCGTGGTTTTAATCCCCATTTCCTACCTACCATCTTATTTGTAGAGTATAAGGCTATACAGGCCTTAAGAACTCTTTCTTCAACGTTTAGTTTCCAATTTAGCTTGGAATCTAGGATTACTCCCAGATATCTCACACTAGGGGATAGGTCCAGCACGACACCTTCCAAACTCGGTTTTGTGAAAGCTGGGATCTTAGTTTTGGTCGTAAATAACATTAGCTCCGTCTTTGCCGGGTTGGCATTCAGACCACAGTCTTTGGCCCATTTGCCAACACTGCCTAGGGCCCTGCCCATAATTTCGCTAATTATGTGAAGGTACCTACCGGAGACCAATATTGCTAGGTCATCTGCATACGCAACTGCTTTTATACCTTCCCTTTGGAGTTTTTTGAGAATTTTGTCCATCACAAGTAACCACAGCAGAGGTGATAGCACGCCACCCTGAGGTGTACCCCTGCTAACATACCGAGTAATGTGATAGTTACCAAGATCCGCCGAGATCTCTCGCGTTTGTAGCATGTTAGTTATCCACTGACTGAGTGCTGGGTCTACACCCAGTTCAACCAGTCCATCCTGGATAGCTGACACTTGAACGTTATTAAAGGCACCTTCTATATCTAAGAATGTGGCTAGCGTGTATTGTTTGTATTGGATAGACTCTTCCACCGTTCGCACCACTTGACTCAGTGCTGTCTCTGTGGATCTACCCTTGCAGTAGGCATGTTGGGAGGGACAAAGTGGAGTTCTCTCCAGGATACTCCTCAGTTCCTGCTCCAGAATTCGTTCGAGAGTTTTTAACAGAAAGGATGAGAGACTGATCGGCCTGTAGTCTTTTGCCGTTTCGTGTCCCCTCTTTCCAGATTTTGGTATAAAGACAACCTTCACCCGTTTCCACGTCTTTGGAATATAACCGAGCAGGAGGCTGCCTTTAAATAGTTTTCTAATCAAGGGAACGGTCTGTTCCTTTGATTCCTGTAGCATTTTAGGAAAGATACCATCCAAACCAGCAGATTTGTATGGTGCAAAATTGTCAATTGCCCAGGCAATCTTGTCAATCGTTATTACCGAGTTAACCCAACTCTCTGATCTCACGATTTCCCCTTCATCATTCAACTGGATGCTTTCCGTGCATCCGGGGAAATGTGTGTTTATAAGAAGGTTTAGCGTATCTGAGGACGATTCTGTCCACGTTCCCTCCGTGGTTCTTAGGAAGGAAGGGTTGGAATGTTCTTTTGATAGGACCTTGCTTAGTCTGGCAGAGTCCCTTGTGCTCTCGATGGATTCGCAATAGTCTTTCCATGACTCGCTTTTAGCCGATCTAAGAGCCCGTTTATATTCTCGCAGGAGGTCCTTGTAGAGCTGCCAACTATCCTGCTGGTAGCAGATGTTGTAGGCATCTCTAGTCTGCCTCCGTAGGTTTGTTAAGTTTTCATTCCACCAGACAGGGAATGTTTTTTTACTACGTTTAATGGGGCACGAAGCCTTGAAAGAGACCTGCATAGCCTTCACAAAGCTGACCGTCTTCTCCTCAAGTTCGGCTGAGGAGGTCATGTCATCGTTACCTATGGTTGGTAACTTCCGCTTTAGCACTGACCTAAATTTTGCCCAGTCAGTGTTTTTAGGATTTCTATAAAGCTTGGGACTTTCAGTTTTAAGATTTAACTCAAAGAGTATCCAGTTATGATCCGAGAAGGATCTTTTCTCGGACACTCTCCAGTTTTCCACTTTAAGGGTGTCATCATTACTGATACAGGTGATATCTATGACATCTTCCCATCCCGCATACCTGTCCGAGCTTGGGAAGGTAAACGTGGGGGTATTACCTCTATTGGATATATTTAAGTTAGTATTTAAGATAAAATCAAACAGTGACTCACCTCTTTCGTTGGTTTCCGAACTACCCCACAGGGTATGTCTGGCATTCGCATCACAGCCAACCAGCAGTCCTCCGTCTATGGTCTGCACTAATTGCTGGAACCTAGGTGGCGGAACCGGTGCATCGTGGGCCATATACACTGAACTTAGGTATAGTTCCTTGCCGTCACTTTGCTCCACTTTCACCACTGTTAGATCTTCATAGCTAAAATTATTGCACAGATATGCGTTTATATGTTTCCTGACTAGAATACACGTTCTGGGCTTACCTTTGTCTGCTTCTACATTTTTGTAAAACAGGTTGTAATCTCTCTGGCCTAGACCTCTGACTCTGGAGGTGTTGACCCAGGGTTCTTGAATGAGGGCAATGTCGAGATCTTCCTCAGCTAGGAAGACCTGCAGATTATCCGAGGCACTCTTAGAGTGCTTAAGGTTAATCTGCACCACCCTCATCGCTTTTACTGGCTCGTTCTTGGGCTTTAGCTAGCGACAGTTCCTCCAGCCGATCGCTAGCTTCGTTCAACTCGTCAACTTCTGGATCTGTTGAACGGAAGATTTTTAGCTTCGCCAGACGAATCCCGAAGCGAAGTTTATACTCCAGTTTCTCTAGAGGTTGTAGACTTTCCTCGTTTATCAGAAGAAGGAACGATACGCTACTCTTCTGGAGATCTGGCATATCTGATTCCTTCTTCAGGATGGCCCAATTGTCCATAGGCACAGCTGGATTATGTGCCTGCAAAAGCTTGAGAATCCTCTCCCCGTCAAGATCCACCCTAGGTAGCCATATGCGGGCTCTAGGTCTCCTTGGGATATCCTTAGCTGGGATTAGGCCAATCTTGGCTTCCTCCCAGGTGTCACTAATCTTAGCCACACTGCTGCTAAGGAACTCCAAGGAGAACTGATCCTCGCACTTGATCACCCGGTAACCCCTGACCACCTCGGATGAATCGAAACACGGAAGAGGACCCCCCGCATTCTCCAACACATAATCGAAAACTATGCTCGACAAGGCGTTCTCGATTTTAGTCCACAGATCAGCCGTGACCTGCCGGTTTTTTGATTTTTCGTTTACAACCGCCAGCTGTAAGTGATCCCTGACTATATCACTAAACTTCTTGGTCGGTTGTTGATTCTTGGTCTCCTTTCTGGCGACCTTGGCCCTTTGCAAACCCAGGGAAGAGCCGGACTCATCTTGAGACCGACCCCTTTTCGTAGGGTTTGGTTTGCTGCCTGCTTCGTACTCTTGCACGATCGCACCGTACGTCTCTTTATCTTTCTCGTCCTTCACGTTGACGATTCCAGCCGCTTCATTCTTAGCAATCTTGCCAAGGATGAATTTAGCCTTCTCGTAACGTCTCTTAAGGACCGAGCCATGGCTTCTGGGTTTTTTACCTAGGGGCTTCGCTGCACTATGGCTGGTGCCAGCGCTGCCGCTAGGTAGTATCTCACTGACGATGCTTTGTCTGGCATCGGTATCAACTATGGCAGCCTTAGGAGTACTGTGGCTGGTACAAGCGCTGACCATAGTGTCGCTTTCCTCGCTGGACTTGAGCAGTTCGTCCTCCGAGGACGAGCTGGGGTGCAACTGTTGCTGCAGTTGCTGTTGTTTTCTTTTTTCTTGTTTGTTTTCCATATTTGTTCCCACGAATATGTTCGGAAAGGCGGTCCATCCTGGCAGAGCCGACTTACCAGGATAAGGCACTTATACAACCGACCTTGCCTGGGCATCGGAGGGAGCTACGTTAGCGGGTGGTTTGACCCCCAGCCTTTCATTCCTCGGCACGGTGCTCACACCACCTTGACGTTGGGTATGGAAGGGGTTGGGGTATTGGGGGGGGATAGAGGAGTGAGGAAGGAGTTGGGGTGGGAAGGGTAGGCGACTGTCAGCTACATTGAACATTACAATGCATTGCCCAGGGTGAACCCCGCGTGATGGACAGGTCACGCGTACTTGGAGATCGTCGCCACTCACCCCGAGGCGCACTTTAATTATACCGAATTTTATCCGAGTTATTCTAATACATCACAAAAACATCATATCTTAAATTACAACAATTTTAAAAAATATCCCATATTTATAATAGACTCAAGCAGACAAGAAGAGTCCATTAAATCGTCAACTGTCGATATAAAGCTGGATTGAAGCCGATACCGGATTCGCCGCAAATACTAAAGCCTATTGCATCATAATTCATGATTATTTAATGGAACATTTCCCTCTAACTGAAGAAGTTAAAAGCATCACATAAAAAAATTTTAATTTAGTTCGCCTGCAGCCATCACGAGGATAGCATTTGTCGATTTACAAGGATTTACAAACGATGGAATTTTCCATCCGAAGGAAATGTCCATTCAGATTGGATATCAAAATCATCATTTTATGTTTAAACCTTATATTTCCTTCAGCCAATTAAGTTCACGAGATAAGAAGACCGTTAGCCACTTGGAGAAATTTATTCATGGAATTCCTTATAGCTCTGGTGATATTGAATATACCGAAATAAATTCCATTTTGGAAAAATACTTATTACCATATGTTGAAATAATTTATGTAAGAGGTGATCAAAAACGAACCTTTTTGCAAACTAAATGTTCAGAAATTGGATTGTACCCAGTTGTCTACGATGTAAGCCAATATGATTCAACCCCATGTTCTACCGAAAATTTTGAAGCTATAATTGACCATTGTCCTAATCATGGACGAGGTAAATTTTCATGCACCCAGCAAAACGTAACACATCTACATAACTGGTTTTTAAATGTTATATTACCAAAATAAACTGTATATTCTACAAATAAACTATTTTATTTAAACGTTTTATATTTAATACGCCACTGCTCCCAACATAACCCAAATAACTATCCACGTATAGTATTTCAAATGAAATCATAAAATCATTCTCATTCTTATTAGTATTGTAATGTCTGGCTTAGGAAGCACTTGTGATTTTGAGTATCATTTAAAACTGGTTAAATTTTCAAAAAATCTTAAAAAATTGAAGGAAGAAATATTATTGTATGAAGATAAAAAAATTGTGCTTAACAAATTAACCGCTTTGAGATTGTGGAGTGACGTATTCAGTGACAGACCAATTCCATCATCACCTTTAACGAAGAAAAGAATAAAACCGTTATGCCTCACCTATTAACGAGCGTGTTGATACTAACCGCAATAATTAATAATATTTTGTATGTCAATATTTTGAATAATGTGGAGTATTTGGCTATATGTTTTAGTGACTACAAAAAAGATTGTAATTATACATCATGGCATACAATGGATCGTGAAATATTAAATAGTGGGAAGCTTCCGGTATTTTATTCCGAAATTCCATCAACGGAAAATGCATATTTCAAATTAAAAATGGTTTTTTCAAATTATTCAGAAGATTCACAGTGGCAGGAAATAATTAAAAGTCAGCCTGAGGGAAACTCTAATTTGATTGTATCCTCTTTAAATTTATTAGGTATCTTAATTTTACTGTTACGAATTATTGTTAAATATTTAAAATTTAAATATTATATAATTTAAAAATAAATGAAGTTTTTTATTTTATTGCCCCAAAACTGATTTGTAAATTCTAAACAATAAATATCACTATTATGATTTCAGACACGACCTGAAATTTTAATAAAAATTGCTATTACGATTTCAGCCGTACCACCCATACTAAACGCTCATTCGTAAACGCGGTCTAAGGTTTAATAAAAATTAAATTTTAAACAATAAAGCTCACTGTTCCGATTTCAACTCTACATCGCCCGTACATCAATTCCTAAACGCGACCTGAATTTCATGTAAGCTATTTTAACTCAAATAAAGTTTAATTGTAAAAATTGTTCAGTCTATATAAGCGGTTAAAAAATGTTTGGTTTAATAAAAATTAAATTTTATAGTGTTTCTACTGTAAAAGTTTTTTATTTTAAAATTAAAATCGAGCGAAAATAGTGCAAAATATGTACTCTAGTTGAATATACCACACCCAGATCTATTTGTTAAATTGAGCTCTAAGCATAATGTAATTTAAAAAATTTATGTAAAAATTAATTGTAAATATCTCATAAAATAATAATTGGATTATTTAAACACTAAAACACATTTTATACAATGTGTCTACTTAAACTTGAACCCTGTTCACTATAAAAATGATTCTAATACCGGACTTCTACGAAATTGTATATACATTATGGAACATAGGTGTGCCACATATTTGTTAATTTAATTTAAAATATTTACGTAAAAATGAATTCTAAATGTCTCGTAAAAGAATAATTGAGATCTTTAAACACTAAAACAAATTTTATACCGTGTATCATAGGCGTTTGATATATTTGTTGGACTATTAAAAAATTTAAAACACTTCTTTTAAATACATCACCCTAAAAAAAAAAAAAAAGATAGAGAACAATGTCTACTTAAAAAATTTTTCAGTCTGTATAAGCAGTTCTAACATTGGTTTAATAAAAATTAAATTTTAAACAATAAAAATAAAAATTTGAAACGTGAATTTGCTAACGTAAAAACAGAAAAATTTAAGCAAACAGGAAAAAATTAAATTACTCACCTCAATACTTATGCACCAAAGCCGTAAGGGGGGTCCTGGGAGCCGGTACACCCTGTGTCCCATCACGGTTCCAATTTCTACACCCCCCCGGGTGTCGATGTGGACCAACCGGTCTCTAAACATTTCCATAATTTCGGCAGGGCACACCGATATTAATATAACTGCCGCTTGGTTCTAAAAAATAAAAAATATTTAATATATTTACAATGCATAGCAAATAAAACTAATTACTTTAATTAAAATAATACTCACTCGCTCATTTTCCGGCAATAACATTTTAGCTGCCCGCATTAGAGCGTTTTGAAATTCTATAAAGAAAAAAATATATGAAATAGCTATTTTTACAATTAAATTATAACTTACCAATTTGGGATGGGTTCATCTTGGCCTTTGGTATTCAAATGAATTCACAGTGGACTTTCGGTTTACAAATCCCATCCAAAACAACTATTTTTTATTATACAGAATTCTCAGATTTCTCGAAATGTACAAACAAGGTAATAAAATTTACATATAGATAGTACTGGGTTTGACTTTATAATTATTTTCTTGCAACAAAGTTGCAATTTTATTATACGAGGTACCACGTATGCACCATGATTTTAAGGAATTAAAATTGGGGGTTTTAGGGATTTTTTATTCCTTTAATTTGAAGATGCGTTGGGGTTTTTATGACTTAAATCACAGCCGCGGGTGTTTGATTATTTTTTACGATTTTTATTGACTTCTTTTAGATCATTTTTTGGGGTAAATCATTTTTGGGGGGGTTGTGGCTTCTTCCTGGTGGTCCTATAGGTCCAAGGTAAAGGTTAGAAGTCGAAATTCTTCGGTTAGAGGCGTCTTCCGAGTCTTGGTCTGACTTTTTTAGATTTTGGTCTGACAGGTTTGATGGTATGGGGTGAGGAAAAGCAGTTTTGGTCTGTGAATTAGGGTCCCATACTGACATTGCTTCACTACTCATTTTAATATTCAAATCTAATCAACATTCCTACGAAATTTTTGGTTTCCATGCGTTTGTATTTAACTACCTACCATTAAATAGAAATTATCAAACTTCGGATATTGTTTTCCTGTTAGTGTAACGATAATATATTGTTTAAAAACCTTTCCAAAGAGGTGTTTTACCTAACCCTTTTATATTTAAAAAGTAAGGGTTGGTTACCCCTTTTCAATAAAGGGTGGTCTTTAGAAAACATATTTTTCTATTTAAATTGAGTGGACGATGTATAATATCCGTCTACAAAAAATCTTTTCTTAATTTTCATAAATAAACCTAAAACAATTTTTTAACTATATTATATATTATTTGCAGTTAACTATAAAATTAATTCGTTACTACAGTATTCAGTCGTATGATTGCGCTATGTGTACTACTTTTTAACTTTTCGCTATCAAATTATTATACTGATAAAAAAATTTAAAAATAATAACTTATCAGTTTTTTTATACTTTTAATTAGTTATGTCGTGTTAATGTTAATCCGTATATTTTTTGCCAGTTTTCAGAAAAATATTTTTTATTTTTGTTCGTGCTAAAAATGTAAAAAAATAGTGAAGTGCCTTTGTACAGTTTTTTGTGTTTTGTTGTCATAAAATTTGTGTTTTTCAAGTGCCTTATTAGAGATATGGATACCCTTCTAAGACGAAAAAGGAAAAATGGTAAGAAAAGTTTTTATTAAAAATAAGATTTTTATTAGCAAAAAGATATATAAATTATTTTAAACTTTTAAATATAGTAGCAGTCTCCAATGCCTTTTCTAACTTTTTTAATAATTTCTCTGTTTGAATAACTTTTTTCTTGTATTTTTTTAATTTTTGGTTTAAAACCTCTTTTTTTTCAAATTATCATTGACAAATTTAGATGTAAAATTAAAAAAATTAGAATAGGCATCGTAAAATGTTTTAATACTGTTATTCTCTTCTATTAATGTTCTATCGAGTTCTTCATTCTCTGAAGTTTCATGCTGCTGCATTTCTCCATCTCTCTCTAGTTGATCGTCTCTAGACTTGTTAGTCTCGTGCATCACCTCTTCATTCTTCTCAAGAATTTCAATCTACACAAAAACACTTTTAAATTTATTTATACAACAACAGTAATGTATTTTCATAAATCAAAATTTGGAAAATAATGTTTTCAAACAAGCTGTTAATTACTAACTAAGTATAGGTAGTTAAAAACATTGGTAAACAATTCATACAGAGAGGAAAACTTACTTCAAAACCAATCTATCTATCTGTCTCACTCTAGTCACTGATTGTTAATTTTATTGTATCTTTCATTTACATCAAGATTAATAAATTCATTCATTAAAAGTCAGGCAATGTGATGAATTTTTACTTTGGCTAGAACTTCGTTTGTCCCTAACACGCATCTCTTGTTTAGGTAAAAAACATTCTGTCATTTTCAGTTATTTTAATTATGAAAAAATTTATTATTTGTTTTGATTGCTAGAATGATTTTCTAAAAAATGTATCCGTATTTTATTTAAACGATCTTCTGTTATTAAAATCTAATCTTTGTTTGTTATTTGAACTGCTAAAACTCTTCGGATGAGACTTTTACATTTTTTAAAGCTTCAATCGATTACATCTCTGTTTGCTCAGATTTAAGATCTTTCCTGATACATCCAATATACTCCTAACAACTTTTTTGTATATAGGTATTATTCATATAGGGTATTAATAAGTCTGATTGGCCGAGTGGTCTAAGGCGCCTGATTTAAGCTCGGGTTCACGAGAGTGAGCGTGGGTAGCCATCTGACAGTTTTTTGGTGATGCATCTCGAAAAAGAAAGTTAGTTTACATTTTCAAAGCATCGAAGGGCTCTCGTACAGAGGGTGCGATGAGACAGTTCAAATCAACCCAATAATAGCAGAGATAAGAGCCCCTCGCATGATTTTTTTTACCTATGGTTTTAATAAATCTTTTTTTCTAATGATTTAAGGGAAGCTGAAAATTATCATCCGAGATAATAACAAATACATAAATCTATTGATTAAATAAACAAAATCATTCGCGGTTTTTTTATTTTCGAAATTCTTGTAGGAGTTTCTGATTTGATATATCTTCATTTTTGACTTTTCAATCTATAGATTAGATCACTGGTTTTTCAGCATACCTATTTTTAATTATTACCTTGCATTTATCAGAATTGTTTACACCAAAATAAATTAGCAATCTACAGACTAAATTGGCTGCGGTTTTGACGCGATCAGACGAACATTACCTATATTTAATTATCAACATGTTTGTATGCATTTATCAGTTTTCGCAAATTTTTGAGGAGGTCATTTTGTGGTATTTTTAAGATATTTTTTATTAATCTGAAGATTAAGTATGTTGATTATTTTGTATTTTATATCCGTCTAGATTATTAATTATTTTCTAAAACTTTATTTTTAATTATAAAAATTGTATATTTAATTTTGGGCTATACAAGAAAGAATATCTCGAATAAATTATCTATCTCATTTTCAAGTAATTATATGTGCCCTTACTTTCTGCAGCCGATGACCTCGATTGATTTCCTCTCATTATCCCTATCCTTCCTACAAAATGTGCAGCGGATGACCTCGATTGACTTTGTCTCACTATCCTGAGACTGACCTGACCTGACCTGACCTGACCTGCTGCACATTTTGAGGGAAGGATATATCACTACTGTGGGGATCTTTTTTTTTTCTCCAATACTTATTTGTTAAATTACTGATTGATAATGGAGTTATTATATTGATCATAAATGCACTAAACGACCTGTATTTTATCAACTGTTTTATAGCTACATATTGCCTACGTACATTCAAAGGTGGCTCCTGTGCTTCAGCCAGAATTGCATGATTTGGTGATGACACCATAACACCTAGGCATATCTTGAAAGCTTTATATTGAATCCTGTCTAAAGCTAATAAATTGGATTTACATGACGATCCGTATAATGTACATCCATAATCAATAATTGACCGTATGTAAGACTTATAGAATGTTAAGGCAGTACACTGGTATGCGCCCCATTTATTTTTTGAAACGACACGCAGCAGGTTGATTCCCTTTTCACCCTTTGTTTTAATATGTTTAATATGGCTGGTCCATAATAATTTTTTATCTACAATCATACCAAGATATTTGTATTCGTCGACTATGGGAAAAGTATAATCACATAAGGAAAGCTGATCAGAGGTCATGAGTCTGTGTCTAGTTAAACACATCACCGCCGTCTTTTCCTTTGAGATACTAAAACCCTGTTCATTGATCCAGTCATTGAACCTGTGAAATATCTTTTTCAAGTTTTTGATATACTGGTCATATGTGTTATGGATTGTATATATATATATATAAATATAATCCGCGTATTGAATAACTTTACCAGTATCATTTACCAGATCATGCAATTCTGCTGTGTAGATATTAAATAGAATTGGACTCAAAATTGATCTTCGAGGAAGTCCGTTATATACCGTTCTCGGGTTCAGTGTAGAACATTTTTGTGATCACGAACATACATCTTTCTTTCCGTAAATAAACTAACTATATTTAAACACAACATATATATAGTATATAGTAAAGCAATTTTGTGCTTCGGTGACCAAATTTGTTAAGGCATCTATTGTACTCTTACCCCTTCGAAATCCGTACTGTGAAAGAGTTAAAAGGGATTTATGCTCAACAAAATGTTCTAGTCTAAATTTTATAATTCTTTCAAATGTTTTCGTAATGCATGACATGAGAGAGATGGGTCGAAAAGATAAAGGTGTAACTCTGGATTTTGATTTGGCTTAAGTATGCGACAAATTATTATTATCTTAAAGTGGTTAAAATATTCTTGTTTCAGCCACCCATTAATAAAAATTGTCAATAGCATAATTTTTGCAGATTCTGGAAGATTGAATAAGATTTTATATGTAAAACCATCTAGCCCAGGAGCGGTGTTTCTTGATTGTTTTAAGGCCAAATTTAGTTCTGAGAAAGTGATTACATTAGACAAGTAATCCACGTTCTTCTTGAAATTACTGTTAATTCCATTAAAAAGAAAATTATTAGCGACCGAGGGAGGTGCAAGTTTTTCTAATATATTGTCAATTAGCTGACTGCTTATTTGGTCTTTGTTATTATATAATTTTCTTTTATTAATGGATCTAACGTAATTCCATATTTTTGATAGAGGTGTGGATTTATTCAAGTTATTTAAGAAATTAATCCAGCTATTTTTTTGTTTTAATTTGAAAAGCCGTTTAGTTTTAGCAGCAATTTCTTGGTACCGAAGGTAATTACTAAAATTACTTTGTTTTTTATAATTATTTAATGCTTTGGCTCTGGCTTTAAAACTAGCTGTACATTCTTCATCCCACCAAATGGGATTAACTGATTTTGGTGTAAAATGTTTTTTGATGGGCATTGATGAGGATGCTGCAGAGGAGATCGCATTAAAAAAAAGATCAATTAACTGATGGTTTTCTATGCTTTGCTTGGATTTAATAAAAGTAACCTCAGTTTCCAATTGTGTCTGAAAAGCTAACGAATCAACTTTGTTATCGTTCCACTTCGTGGTCGGATTAATTTCGATGGAGATTTGATTTATCTGGAGTTCTATTTTAATTGGAAAGTGATCTGACCCTAGAGTATCTGACTGAACTGACTAAGAAATCATATCTGCTATAAAAGGAGACGTTAGAGTCAAATCTACTGCCGAATCATTACCATTAGGGTTAACTCGAGTTGGGCTGCTGTCATTTAATGTAATGAGTTCCAAGTAATCCATAGCTTCGACCAAAGTTTTCCCAGCACGGTCGTCTGGGATAGGGCCCCAAATACCGTGATGAGCGTTGAAATCACCCAAAAAAGAGTACGTGAAAGAGTAAATTGTTGAAATAAATTTATCCAATCATGACTTGTTACTATTTTATCTGAAGGCCGATAAATTGAGACGAGGGAAATGTCAGGGTCAGCCAAATAAACAGCACAAACCTCAATACCTTTATTAAAATTATTTTGAATTTGAATTTCCCGGTAATTAATACCTTTTGATATCATGATCCCTACTCCGCCGTAGCCATCGCTTCGACTTTTTTTAATAAGGTTGAAACCTTTTAGATTAAAGTTATCTGATTTAATCCAAGTTTCTGAAAGAGTTATAATATCTACGTAATTGTTATTAATGAAATATATTAAACTATTTTTATTAGCATTAATGGATCTACAGTTCCACTGCAAAATAACTAATTTATCAATTAAGATAGGATTGGGAACCATATCGAATTGATTAGTAAAAGTCTTGTGTACCTGTATCAGATTCACTACATGTATCCATTATGTCTGGATTATGGTCAAAATTATCAAATGTATATTCTACGAATTCTCTAATTTCGGAATTTGTGATTGATTCTTTAGATTGTAAAAAGTTAGTATGATTAATAAAGGAAGTAAGCAATAATATTGACTTTTCTTTGAAATTTATAAACTCTCTGTACGGGTTAGGGATAATTGAATTGGGTTTTGGATTTGAAGAGAAAGGTTTTTTTGGTAATGTTAAGGAAGTGGGAGGTGATGAAGGAGCTTTCCGTTTCATTGGTCAGGAACTACTAGGAAGTGTTGAATGGGGCGTTTTAGGTTTCCTCAGATTAAAATTGTTTGGAGAACTACTACTTGTAGAATTTGGTAATGGAGGAAAGTTATTGATATTATTTAAAACAGAAAATCTGTTATTTGTTACGACTTTAGCGTAAGACGGGTTGTTAAAAAAATTTTCTGCTTCCTTAAAAGATACATTTTCCTGGGCCATAATTTGCTTAATACCTTTTTGCTTATTGTAGATTGGACACTTGCGAGATACTGAAGGGTGATCGTTATTGTTGCAGTAAATACACAAATTATTCTCCTTGCATTAATCTTCCAAATGATCGATTTTGGTGCATTTTTTACATCTATTGTCTTTCGATCTGCATTGTCTAGCTGAGTGGCCGTACCGAAGACATTTATAGCATTGCACTACCGGTTGTATATAAGGCTCAACTGGGAAGTTACACAAATTAATTTGGATATTTTGAGGGATTTCATTTCCCAGAAATTGCACAATAATCATTTGTCTGTTAACTAGAACGGTATTTCCGTCTGAATCGACTATTTTTCTTTTCATACGTTGTACGCTTACAACCTGTTTATTTGATTGAATTGCATTTAATAAGTATTCTTCGGTAAAATAAGTGTCAATCATCCTAACTACTCCCTTTTTATGTGTGTAAAACTTTGGAATGTAGGCTATTAAATTATTTTTCAATATAACTTCATGATTATCTAACAAATTTGCGACTTCTAATGTTTTAAAGATAACTTTAACTCTACTGACTTAATGTCTAAAACATTCTCTTTTAATATTTCATTTTGAAGTAAGTAGTAACCTATCTTAACCGGGAAAATCCTACCAAGGTTTTTTTCTTTGTACTCTACGAACAATAAAAAAAAAGGCCCCTTATCTCCTGGTCTATATTTATTTTCTAAATCTATAATACTATTTACTGACCTGTTCTCATTTTTATCGTTACCATCCAATTCATTATTTGAGTTTTTTTTAAATCAGGCGGCTTTTCGCCGCCCGTTTTTTCTTCCATTACTTACTAATTAATCCGCTAACGTGAGAAAATTATTTAACAATTTAAAACACACAAAACTAAGAGCACTCGAACACGTCCAGCCACTTTGACTTTCGTAGACTTTCGTAGACGAACTGATATATATATATATATATATATATATATATATATATATATATATATATATATATATATATATATATATATATATATATGTATATATGTAACCCTACGTTCCGGCTCCAAAAACGACCTTATATAGACGTTGTGGCACCATATAAAACGTTGTGGCACCAATTTTTGGTGCCACAACGTTTTAAGTCATTTTTGGTATCTTGAGCACCCCAGGATGCCCCACAGCAATTTTCAGGAAGGTGCCACTTGGACCATTTATATGTAAAAACCCGATTTTAGTTAATCCGTATACTCCCCAGGGGTCACCCCGACTCGTCTATAGCATACGCTACGTACAAGCACCAGGACGCGACCGAAGCGTTGTGGCACCATGAACGAAATTACGTTTAAGCACCTTTTAGTCATGTTTTGTGAATGCGATGTAAAAATAAACAACTTGATATTTGCGGTGTAAGCTTAAGAGGTAAATCTTGCTTTTGGATTGCGATTCATGCTTTAATAGGTAGAATTATAATTTTTCATAAATTATTTTATTAAAAATAATATAAATAATAACATTTGGGAATTATCAAGAATCACTAAAAAATTTTCTCCACGGCCACTACTGAATGTAGTTATTCTGAAATCACTTATAATAACAGAAAAGAAACATTCTCGCTCTTGAGATTGAAAGAAAATTCTGAAACATTTGTCTCTTATGTATTTTATACGTACTTCATTCTATCACTAGAGATTCTCTTTATTCCATACTTGTTTAAAAAAATAAGGTTTGCCATGAATGTCCAATTAGTTGACGTGGTCTTAATATTGGTTTGTAAAAACTTTTAATTTATTAAAAAGGAGACGAAAATCAAACGATTCAGATGTAGAATTTGCAACCGCAAAAGTCCAAGCTTGAATATAAAAATACTACCTCCACAATGTTGAGAGATTGAGGTTTCATTTTAATATATTTAATTTCTACTTTCTGTGGTCGTGAAGAAAGTACAGTCTGTTACTCTGTTGGAATGAAGATCCGACACTCGTGGTTCCTCCACTTGTGTCGAATTCTCATTCCAACCTTGTTACAGAATATACTATTATTTATACTTTATGACATAAATAAAGTCAGTCTCGTGCTTCTAAAAAAAAATAAGATTTGCATATGAGCCTTAAATGTTTTTAAATTAAGAAAATGTGTAAAAGAATTAAAAAGTAATAAGGATTATGTATTATTTTAAACAAAAATTTTTAATAATCAAAAACCTTTTTTTTTTATTTAAATGAAACAATTACTTATAATAATATCGATGCTATATCTTTAAAATTTTATTTTTTTTTACAAAAAAAAGCTTTAATTTTTTTTATTAACTTCCTAGAAATATACAATCTGTCTTTTACAAAACAATAAGTACTTAAGCTTTAAATAAATAAAATATCAATTCCTGAAGGACCTCGGTCGATGACCATTTGACTAATTATAAAATATCTTTAAAAAATTTCTGAAAGTTTATAAAGAATTATGTATTTTAAGAGCAGAAAAATGTATGGAGATGAGAGGTTACGTAAAATAAATCAAATAGTGCAATTTTGTTTCACAAAGGCTCATTTTAAATTATAAACAATTATGCATTTTGTGTAAAATAATAAATAATGTTGATAATTTTAGTCATTTTATTAATTTCCTAGTTAATTAAGTTGTGTCTTTACAAAATTTCGATAGAACGCCAATTCATTTCTCAAGAGTAATTTTTACATTTACACTTACATTTTACACTTTACATTTTTACATTTACACTTACATTTTACACTTCACATTTTTAGATTTAAATAATTAAAATTAGATTTTAATTTTAAATTATAATAGCGGTATCCATAAATAATCAATTATTTTAATAACAACCAAACCGATTATTTTTTTTATATTTATTAAAAAATATAATATCTAAGACCTTTTGCCATTTTTAATATTTTCAAGGTAAGTTTTTACAGTTTTAGTTTTTTGTTCGCCACTCCATTGATTATAATTATTTACTTATTTAGATCCATTGAATCTTTTGAATTTATTGTCCTAAGTAATAAAAAAATTAAATTTATGTAAATATCCGCAATTTATAAATTTATGTATAAAAATTAGGTAATAATTTAAAAAAATTAGAAGCACTTTAAAGTAAAATTAAGTTTTTAAAAAATTGGAAAATTAATAAAAAACAATTTTTGTCTAACGCCTCAACCTCCGAGGCGAATACTTCTTTTCAAAATAAAATTAAAATAATATATGGTGCCAAAAGGATATATATTTCAAGTTATCATATTATATAAACTTTGTGGCACCACGCAGGAAGGAACGTTCAGGCACCATTTAGAAGCGTTTTGTGAATTCCGCGTAAAAACTAAAAAATTGTTGAAAAATCTTTACAAAAACTTGGTAGGTATTTTAACGTATTGCGGTGCAAGCTCTTTAATTAAAAATTATATAGATAATAACATTTGGGCATTAAAAACCCCTCTTTTATCAAGAACCACTAAAACAAAATCTTAATTTTACGAGAAAGTTATTAGTTATAAAAAAATCATGTTTGTCATTTTAAGTTACATGTAGATAATTAAGAAAATGTGTAAGAATATTAAAAAGTAACTAAGATTATTTAGCATTTTACTCAAAATGTTTATATAAGTTGTTGTCCAAACTAAAAATTTTTACATCAAAAACCCTCAAATGGAACCTTTACTTATATCAATATCTACGGAATCTCTAAAATTTTATTTTTTTGCAAAGAAAGCAATAACAAAATGAAATAATATAAAAATTGTTCACTTATACTTAGAATATATTAAATAGTGCAATAAATAATTTCGATAATTTTCTCATTTAATTAATTTCTTAGTACATTTGTGTTTTTACAAATGAACCAAAATTTGGACTTGCCAATCTTATTTGTCCATAAGACTAATTTTTATGTTTTAAAAACTGAAATTTAATTTTTAATTTGAAAATTTATATTTATATTTTATTTTAAATGATGCATACAATTTTTTCAATTCCTAAACATTTTGTGAATAAGTAATGGTAGTTTTCTATTGATACATTTTTACTTTTTAAGACACCGTACAGGTATTCTAAGATTTGGATATTCTGATCTTATTTTATGGACTTTAGTAAGATTTTTCTAAAGAATAAACTAAAATTCAATTTGTGGATATACTGTATATTCTAACCTAGAGCATTTTTTAGAATACGCGATTTTGGCAAAAATTACAAGACTTCAAATTAAAATGACTTAATAGAAATTATTAATTAAAAAGACAGATTCAACAGTTTACGAACGTTTAATAGTATTTTTTATTAATTAAAAGTCTCATTATAAAATTGGAATAAATATTAAAATATGCATTGCCAGAGAAGGATATTGACCAACAGCTCGCACAAAATGTGATCTCGATGAAACTTGGCATTTAAGTACTTGAATGGGTGTAGAAAACGATAAAAAAATCTTTGCTGCTCTAAAGTATATGCTAACTTCACAATTTCGAAAATAAAATCGAAAACTTGGTTTTTCTTATATCTGGAAAAAAAATAAAAATTTCGAAAAACTAATAGCACCAAAAGAGCGGAAAATTGTACTAAAATACTTATATTTAAAGTTAGTTAAAAAAAATTGTATTACTGTAAAAAATTATTAAAAATAAGAAAGCAAATTCGAAAACTCGACGCGCGCCGAGCCGTTGAATTCAAATATTCAGGCGAGACGTTCGGAAAAACTAAAGTATCTTTGTGTAAATTGTAAGCAAAAAAACAAAAAAGGAAGCATTTTAAAGAGGAGACTCTAAGCTTTCTCAGGAATCCATTAATTTTTAAATTTTTTTTTGTTTTCTCATAGAAAATTTGATCGGAACTTATAATTTCTAAAATTCTCACTGCTTTTTATAAAAGTGAAGATATCTATTAATAGAGGCATAACAAAAAAAAATCCTTGTAGATTTATCATTAATATACTTTTACTTTTGATTTAAATATAATTAAAATGATGAACATTATCTGGGTTTAGTAAAACTTTCATAAAAATTTTCATTTTTTTTACAATATTCATTCGACGCAATTTTTATTTTCAAAATAGTGTTTATATAAATCAGAAATTATTTTTTTTAATAAAGTTAAAAATAATTTAGAAATTAATTTATATAAAATAAATTTATAGTAATACAAATTCTTTTTAAAAATAACTTATATAATTTTTAGTAAAATTTTCCGCTCTTTCACGTGGTGCTATTAGTTTCTCGAATTTTTTTTTCGAGATATAATGGAAAAACCAAATTTACGATTTTATTTTCGAAATTGTAAAGTTAGCATACACTTTAGAGCAGCAAAGATTTTTTTATCGTTTTCTGCACCGTTTCAAGTACTTAAATGCCAAGTTTCATCGGTATCACATTTTGACGAGGTCAAACTCTCTGACAACTGGGCTATTGGTTATTTGCTCGAATAAAAATGTACTGTTTGTATACTATATGTAGGATTAAAAGTTTTTTAACTTTTTGACTTTAGGTTTTTTTTATAGAAAATTTTGTCATACGCATTAATTTGTTAAAAAATATTTTTTCAGATTTTTCATTATTCTTGTCTAACGCCCCAACGTCCTTAAGCGTTCGAGGCGAATATGTCTGTCCAAGATAAAATTGAAAAGTGTATTCTGAAATAATATATATGGTGCCAGACAGCATATACAGTCAAAACATATATACGGTGCCGGTAGAACCTCTTATCTCTCTAAAATTCCGGGTTTGTATACGTCGATTTAGTTTTTGGTGCCAGTACGTAAGATTACCGGTATATATATATATATATATATATATATATATATATATATATATATATATATATATATATATATATAAAGTTACTTATCCACGATGAAACGAAATGTGAAACACCTAATCTTTTTTTTTTGTCTTTGTATAAGTTTAATTTATTTTGTGAGTAAGTAACTTTCTTAAAATATTAATTTTACCTTCTGACGTAATCTTAGCCAGAATGTGTTTATTTTTGTGGGGTGGCCTCTTTCACTTCAGCCGGAAGCATAAGTTTTAACCTTCAATAATAACGACACAGAAGAAAAATATGTGTGCATTTATTCACAATAAAAAAAAACAATCAAAATTTGCGATTGCAGTGTGAAATTTTTAAAACAAAAAAGTAAGTGTAAGGTTTATTATTATTATTATCTTTCAAATTGTATCGTTGTTATTTATTGTGTAAAATTCTTTCTTACGTTATTCTGTTTTTATTATTATAAATTAAAAATATAGGTTAAATTAGTTGAGTACTCTGGCCTTATTGTTTATTTTAAAGTTTTAAATATCGATATTTAAGAAAATGAAAAGGTACTTTCTGAATTCTTTTAGCAAACTTTAGTTGCTTGTTTGCAAATCGACGTTGTGGTCCAAATGATTTTACCAAGTTTCAATCAGGAATACGGGATTATGTTCTACAGGATACATTAACTGGAGACAAATTCAGGAAAAATTGCAGGAACTGGATTTACCTCAGGACAGGATGATTGGAAAGTCTATTTTATTTAAATTCCAAAATCTTCAGATGAAAAATTATTTCTAACCTCACTTTAGAAATTGACAGGTAAATTTCTACAATTATTTCATCGATCTACAATGGCTTTGACATAGATTTTCATTTGTTTACGTAACGAGTATTGATCTGGACACTTCGGAGGTTTTTTAGCAAAAGCCCCGCTTGATCGCGGAATTTGGTTTTCATGAACTTGTATGTCACAGCTTCCTAGATCGGAATTTGACATAAAATTCTTAAATAAATTATTATAATATAAAAAAAAATTACTTTTATACATCTTTTAACCATTACCAAATCATTCCTTAGATTAAAAGAATGATTTTGGTGTAAATTATTTGCTATTTTGACTAATATTAAGAATACATGAAGGTTTTCTGTTTCCGTTATTATTGAAGTTACAATTCTGTTAAACTCTATTATTATTGTTTATTTTACAATAATATTATGATTTTAGCAATTCCCACGCTTTGTTTTCTAATTTTCATTGACTTTCCCCTAAATTTAGATAAATGATTTGTTTAAATTTGAATATTTCTTTTTCACATAGTGTTTAAAATAATAACTTTTACTTAGATGTGACGATTGCAGACTTGTCTGAGACTATTCAGTTTTGATTTTTACTATTGTATTATTTGCCAAAATATTTGTAATTGTCTTAAAATCGTCGATGCAAGTTGCTTATGGAGTTACTGTGTTAATTTTAGCCTTCAGAAATCTAACATTTTATGAATTAATTGCTACTTCAAGATTGATTTGAAATTGTATTTAATTAAACACGTTCTGTCTAATGTTGGTTCAGATTAAAATAAATGATTATTTAATGTTATTTAATTGTAGAATTTGATGATTATTATTACTCAACAAAGTTAGGCATTTCATTCGTTTACACCTTGTTTGACCGTTACAATATATTGTCTAAGTATTAATAATATTTCTGATAAAATTAGTACACTTATGTCACTATATACCTATCTGATACTTATTCTATCAATATAAGCTAAAAAATAAAACCATCTTCTGAACCAGATGATGTCTGACCTAACATATAATTTTCATGTTGATCTGTAGTTATTGATCCTTGTCCCCAGGAGCTTCTAGAGACAAACTCAGTGAGTTTTTTGGAAGCTCAAAACTAGGTTGTTGAGGTTGTGATCCATTGCCACCGCCACTTTTTCCTTTCCCTTTTGGCTTAGCTCCTGTACTGGATTGTAGTGTGGGTGATGTTGATCTTGATGGAGGCATTGTTACCTTTGGTGATAACCCTCCATAACCTGGATACCCTGGTGTGTTGAGGGTTCTGGAACCAACCCTATGTTGTGCCAGTTTACCAGGACGACCGATGTGTTATCATCGCCTTTTTAAACTGCATCGTAGCTTCTAAATGGACTGTAGATGGACTGTATAATTTATATGGATTGTAGATGAATTGTAGTATTTTATCTTCCCAACTCCATTGACAAAAACAACGAACACTTTTTATTTAACAGTTTATTTAAAATTTTAAGTAAATGAGTCACAAACGACTGAGCAATACATTACTTTAATAAGTAATCGTGACTATCTGCAGGTTCCTAAAAAACGTTCGTTAGAAATTCTGCGCGGCCTACGTGTTATTGTGCAAGTAGAATAAAAAAATATCCGTTAAGACTTCCTGTCTCAGCGCTGTTTCCAAATGTTTGGTACGATGTTGCCGGTTGAATGGGTTTATATGTTTAATTTGTTTGAAAATTAAACATTCTCCCCCCACGAAAAGAGGCGGAGTATAGCGAAGCAATGATATTGAAAGTTCTCTAAAAAAAAATTTTAGTAATTTGGGTCATCACCCTGTAGTTTTAGAATAAGTTTAATTGAAATAAGTTTAAAAAATGTGAAAGGTTTAAAATATTTGGATATTTGGAATCCTGGCCGCTTGTGGGCGCATAAGTTTGATTGAAATAAGTTTAAAAAATGTAAAAGGTTTAAAATATTTGGATATTTGGAATCCTGGCCGCTTGTGGGCGCATAAGTTTGATAAAAAATTGGATATTTGAATCCTGGCCGCTTGTGGGCGCAAAGTTTAGTAAAAAATTGGATATTTGAATCCTGGCCGTTGTAGGCGCAAAGTTTAATAAAAATTGGATATTTGAATCCTGGCCGCTTGTGGGCGCAAAGTTTAATAAAAATTGGATATTTGAATCCTGGCCGCTTGTGGGCGCATAAGTTTAATAAAAAATATGATTGGTACAAACGATTTGTGATTAGGCATCCCTGAGCCATGTTTCCTATTTGGAATTAAAAACAAAATATGCAAAAATTGCAACTATAGGCGTTGGCTTTCCCAGATCTGCTAGCAGGAATATCTCAGATCAATTCCTTAGCCCTCTCTCTATAACGACTACCTCAGCCTACAATAACAGTACATGAATGTTTGAACGAAAATGGGCAAACAGATCCCAAGGGTATACGATCACCCTGTATGAAAGTAGAATTGTATGAATGTTTTAAGAAATGTTTATAATTGAATGTGGGAATATTTTCCGCTTGATGGAATCACCCTGTAAAAATGTAGAAAATTGTCAGATAATCTGGGCACGAAATGTCCCTAGGGTATAATCTTTGGCTGAGATCACCCTGTATGAAAATGTTTAAAATATTTGAATGGTGGATATGAAATCCTAAGGGTATTTGCTCACCCTGTATGAATGAAAAAAGTTTAAAATATTTGGGAATATTTTCAGCTTGTGGGAATCACCCTGTATAAAAAGAATTGTCAGAGTATCTGGACACGAAATGTCCCTAGGGTATAATCTTTGGATGAGATCACCCTGTATGAAAATGTTTAAAATGTTTAAATTATGGATATAAAATCCTAAGGGTATTTGCTCACCCTGTATAAATGAACAAGTAAATGTGTAACAAGAGACTTAATGAAGATCATTGTTATGAATCGAAATGAAAATGTGAAAGAAATGCAAAAATTGCAACTATAGGCGTTGGCTTTTTCTCAGATCTGCTGGCAGGAATACCCCAGATCAATTCCTTAGCCCTCTCTCTATAACGACTACCTCAGCCTACAATAACAAAATGGGCAAAAAGAAATCCCAAGGGTATACGATCACCCTGTATGAAAGTAGAAAAAAAAAATGAAAAAGTTTAAAATATTTGGGAATATTTTCCGCTTGTGGGAATCACCCTGTATGAAAAGAATTGTCAGAGAATGTGGGCACGAAATGTCCCTAGGGTATAATCTTTTGATGAGATCACCCTGTGTGAAAATGTTTAAATGATGGATATAAAATCTTAAGGGTTTTTGCTCACCCTGTATGAAAATGAGAAAAAAAAATGAAAATTAGAAATTGCATCACTGTTTGTTTAAGGTATTTGCTATAAAATGAAGTGCCTTGTGCAATTCAAGCAGAGGTGCAATAGCAGGAGTATTTCCCGTTAAAGGTTTCGTATCACCTTGTATAAATGAAAAAGATAAAATATATGAAATATTTGAAGGTATGCCTGCTCTCAGGGACGACTTTAGTAATCGGTCTTACGTAGGTACTGCCGTTAGATAAAATTTTGATCGAACGAATGTTACCATCCCTGTCAGGGTAGGTTTCAAGAACTTTGAATGTAAATATGGTTTGTGAAAGCGAAAATTAAAATGAATGCATTTTGTTTTATTTTGTTTTTAAGATTTATTTATGTAGTTTATTTGATTGATTTTTGTTTGTTTTTTTTAATGATGGGTTATTGATCCCTTGTATGTAAAAAAGTAGAAAAGTTTGATTTAACGAATAGTTTTTTTTGTTGTGGAATGTTTTTTCCAGTACAACAATTGAAATGAATGTACGAACACCTTTTTTGGCCACATCAGAGGATTTTTGGTACAAAGTCAAGTAGAAATGTCAAAGAATGTTTATGATAAAAATAATTGTTTTTTAAGGGTAGTTTTCCCTGAAAGTTGAATACATAAAAAAGTGTGATAAATGGATAAGTAATCCTGAAAATAGAGCCTTATTAGAAGGACATTTGTAAAGTTTTTATTTGTTAAAGAGGGTAGTTTCCCTATACAGTTGACAAGAGTTTTTTGTTAACATAATTTGCGAAAATTGCAACTCCAGGCGTTGGCTTTTTCTCAGATCTGCTGGCAGAGGTATCCCAGATCAACCCCTTAGCCCTCTCTCTATAACGACTACCTCAGCCCAAAATAACTTTCCTCGCAAATGAATATTAAAACGATACATAACGGGGCATTCTAGTATCCCGTTTACAACCCCTTGGACCTAGTTTGGCGCCAAAGGGAGGTGTCTCACCATAGAGATCACCTGACATTGATGATTGACAGAGAATCCGGGCATCCAATATCCCTGGGGGTAGTTTCCCCATACAACCCCTTAGACCTAAAAGATACCAAAGGGAGATGTCTCACCATAGAGATCATCTTGTGTTTGTCATAGAGTCTGGGCATCCAATATCCCTGGGGGTAGTTTCCCCCATACGACCCCTTGGACCTAGTGAGGTGCCAAAGGGAGATGTCTAACCATATAGAACATCTTGTGCTAAAATGAAAGGTAGAATTGCTAGAGATTTAAATGTTTGTTGTCAGAGAAAAAATCAAAATATATTTGCAAGAGAAGGTATAATCTTTTAGTAGATCACCCTATAGAAAAAAGTATAAAATTGTTAAGGAAAATTGAAATATGTTTGCTAGAAGAGGGTATAATCGTTTAGTAGATCACCCTATAGAAAAAAGTATAAAATTGTCAACGAAAATTGAAATATGTTTGCTAGAAGAGGGTGTAATCGTTTAGTAGATCACCCTATAGAAAAAAGTATAAATTGTTAGCGAGGATTTAAAACATGTTTGTCAAAGAGGGTATAATCTTTTAATAGATCACCCTATAGAATAATACTGCGAACGAATGCGAATAAAAATGGAAGGGTGTAAGGCTTTTTCTTGCCACTAAGAAAAATATTGCCTTACAAGATGACGCTTTAGTACGGAGATTGCTCGAGCGCCAGTTTTTTTATGTGGTATGCTCCACAACCCTTAGAAACGGCCTCTTGAGGGCACAGGTAACTTCAGATGGAGATACGGTATTCTCCAGGGGTCTAGTTGACTTCAGACTTAATTATTTTTACTTTATTATATACCTTTAATATCCCTGAAAAGAGGTAAGGTTGGTGAATATAAACCAGGAAATAAACGTGACACTTATATTGTTTTTAGCTACGTTACACTATATAAATTTGTTTTATTTCAAAGCCCACCCACTTTAACCCTGAACAAAAATAATAATTCTTTAAAAGAAAACGTTCGATTCGGCTCTATTAAATACCGTAATGACTGAGTGCCTCAATCAGACTTTATTGAAATTTATTTAAATTTTGAAATTCACCGGAAGAGTTATTAAATAAATTAAATGATTAATTTAATCCGCATGAATGGTATTAACCCCTCGTAAGTATTTGAAGTTAACCGGCAGCGTTAATTAATTCTATTAATTCCAATAACGGAGCAGGAGAGTTACTTAATACTATTATTCGGGAAACTGATAGACTAAATAATCCTAATTAACCGGAAGTGTTAATTAATACTATTAAATTATTTAATTTAATTCGGGTGAGTTAGTTAGCTTTCTTATTTTACTAAAATAAACAGTGTAATATCAGATCGCGGGGATGGGGAGCTGATATTGGACAACGGCAATGCCGAAGCAACCAACAAGGCCAAGATCAGTCCCAAGATGACGGATTTCACGGACCTAAGCTTCCAGAAGCTGATATTGGACAACGGCAATGCCGAAGCAACCAACAAGGCCAAGATCAGTCCGGAAGCTGCAAACGCTAAAACAACCCGCTCGGAACTCAGGTAGATATTGGACAACGGCAATGCCGAAGCAACCAACAAGGCCAAGATCTAATCCCAGATTTCCGAGTAACGCGTCGACCTATACTTGCAATTGGGGAGATATTGGACAACGGCAATGCCTAAGCAACCAACAAGGCCAAGATCTGATCCCGAAAGCGGCGCAAACTAATAAACGGTGCCCTAAGTGGTTAGTATTAGAATCAGGATTTAATTGCGGACGTGAAAAAAAATAAA
Source organism: Crepidodera aurea (assembly GCA_949320105.2). NCBI lineage: Eukaryota > Metazoa > Arthropoda > Insecta > Coleoptera > Chrysomelidae > Crepidodera > Crepidodera aurea. Next base: position 9,469,718 of record OX439472.1, on the reverse strand, counting down.
AGCTAAATTGAGATTTAATCAAAAGCAAACTAACTCAAGAAAACCATAAATAAATGAATTACTTTCGGTTAATTTTTCGGAAAAGATCATTAACAAAATTATAAATTAAATCGTAAGTAAAATTCTAAACTGAGAACTTAAATAACTCTCCTAAAATACGGTCACGAAAAGAAGTACAAATTAAATGAATCCCGTTCAATTAATTTTTCTGAAAAACAAATTAATAAAATAAAACTAAAATCGGAATAAAAATTCTAAATGGTTTCCTCAAAACTCGGACACGAAAAGAATCAAAATTAAATGAATCGCGTTCAATTAATTTTTCGGAAAAACAAATTAATAAAATGAAAACTAAAATCGGAATGAAAATTTTAAATAACTCTTCTAAAATAAAACAATAACGAATCTCCAAAATTGAATAGACTGTTCTCAAATTCCTAATTGATAAACCGGATAAAAAAAAATATCAGAAAAACCAAACGTAAATAAATAAAACGTTACAAAATTAAACGCGTTTTCAAAACAAAATACGACGATTCTAATATCACGTCAAATACGGCTATAATTATAATTATTATCTACGGGTTTTTAGATTTGTATTTTTACGAATTTGTTTAACGAAATGATTTGTTGCGAAGCTATTTGCGAAATGCGAGAATTATTTTTTGCCGTCGGCAAATGAAGATTGTAAGTTAAGTATAAATGCGATTTGATTATTAGTGTGATTTTCTTGTACGAAAATTTGTTTTAATTACGAACGATACGAGATTTTAAAATTGTGCTTGTATAGCGAACAAGTTGAATTTTTGATTTTAAACTTGGAAAGGTGGCGTTTTAAAAGCCTAGTTATTTTTTAATAAAATTTCGTGCTGTTTACACGAAATGTAAAAATACGAGTGAATATTTTCTGAATGATTGTAACGAGATTGGTAGCGAGAATAATTTTTCAATTTTTGACAGAGAAATGTTTGTATATATGAAAATTGAGTTTATTTTTGAGTTGTAAGGTTTTGATTGTGTGAAAATTTGTTCTTTCTGTTAGAACATAAAATATGTACGATAAAAATACGTAAATACAAGTAGATGCAATGTATTATAGGTTAAAAATATGCGACAAATCATATAAACATGAAATAAAAGGTAAATATCATAGAATATATGCGACAAGTGTTTTGTATGCTAAGAAAAAATGAAAAAATACATGTCTAGACTTTATAGCTAAAAATATGTAAAATATATAAACGCGAAATGTTTTTTATAAATGTTTGAAAGTTCACAGTGAGTAAATAAATATCTGCGGCCGGCTTGTTAGCGCTTGCACCGTAGAATTTGGTAAATTTAAAATACAAATATGTAAAATTGACAATGAAAGTTTTTTATATGTAAATATAACGAAAAAATATGTGCATTAAATTACCACTGGCCTGCGATAGTATATCGGACCGCCTTTGTAGTGGTTTTTGACAATGAAAGTTTTTTATATAGAAGTATAACGAAAAAATATGTGCATTAAATTACCACTGGCCTGCGATAGTATATCGGACCGCCTTTATAGTGGTAAAAACGAGTTTAAATAAGTTTTACAAAAAATACCTTTACAATTTCTTGCGGTGAAGAGTTGCTTGAAGTATTTAGGCCACTATAGGCCTGCTGAAGAAGTTGAAGATTCTGGATAGATTTAGGCCACTATAGGCCTGCTGATGAAGTTGAAGAGTTGAAGAAGATGAACTGGATCGCTCAGGACCATGGAGAAGGATCTCTGGAACTATCCGGTTCAATTGGACCATGTTGAGGTCCTGGAGAATTGACGAAGTTTTTGCTGGTTTAAATCCGGCTCGAAGGACCATGTTGAGGGTTCTGGACTAACCCTATGTTGCATCAGTTTACCAGGACGACCGATGTAATATCATCGCCTTTTTAAACAATGTCAAGCTTCTAGGTGGACTGTAGATTTTATATAGATTGTGGATGTACTGTAGTATGTCTTATCTTCCAACTCCATCAACAAAAACAACGAACACTTTTTATTTAACGGTTTATTTAAAATTTTAAGTAAATGAATCACAAACGACTGAGCAATACATTACTTTAATAAGTAATCAACGAACAAATTATTAGTTAACATATGTGTTTAACAAACACTAACACATATTAGTAAAGAATTAAAGTGATCGCATCATTCAGAAAATATTTTTAGGTGTTGTATGTAAGGGTGATAAATACGCACTGATTTTTGCTGCACTATGGAGCACTGAATTTAGATTTAAAATAACAATAAAGTGGACCGCCTGATTCGCAGCTAAGTACCACAGTGAAAACGAAATTTGCTGCACTAAGGAGCAAGGTGTTGTGTGTATGAGTGTTGACAAGGCAATAATTTTTGCTGCACTAAGGAGCACTGAATTTAGGTTTAAAAATAACAATAAACAACCCCTTGGACCTAGCATGGTGCCAAAGGGAGATGCTTCACCATAGAAGTCATCTATAATTTGTTAAACGAAATATTTACGAGGTTTTTGGTACCCCGGAGTGTTCATGTTGAAGGTTTGATGCGCACTGATTTTAAAGTTTGCGAAGTTTTGTCGCTTCAAGTTTATCCCCGCCCATCCGATTCTTCTAGAAAGAATTTAGTCGTTATCGCGTGGGCGAATCGATTTGTTAGATGTGTAAGCTTTTTATGTCTGTCTCTTTCTCTCCCGCTTGAGAAGACAAGGATTAATTTAATTACGACGTTATGAGTTTATGGTGGACGTGACTCCTTGCATGTGCCTAAAAAACATTCGTTAGAAATTCTGCGTCTCAGCGCTGTATCCAAATGTTTGGTGCGATGTTGTCGGTTGAATGGGTTTGTGTTTACTTTGTTTTGAAAATTAAACAGATGCGATGTTGTCGATTTGAGTTTATATGTTTAATTTGTTTTGAAAATTAAACAACCTGATTAAAATTTAGTAGTGGTACACCTGAAAAATAATTTGACTATTCTATTGCCATCTAAGTGAAATCTTAACAAAGACCTAATAGTAATAACTAGATGTCTAATTTCTTAACCTAGAATTGTAATTAAAAAAACTAAAGATAGATGGGGGGACACATTACTTTACAAATGTTTTAGTGGTACACCTGAAAAAAGGTTCAACTAGTCTAGTGACATCTATGTGAAAAAACAAAAAAACTAATACTAAAAGATATGTGGGAACACACGTTACCTTATAAGTGTTTGATTAGGTTCGGGTACATAATATTTAGATTTTGTGTGTCTGTTCTAAAATTAACAGATTGATTTTTGAATTTATTAATTAATAATATTTCGACTATGTTTAGTTTATGTGAGTTTATTTCATTATGCAGAATATTGGTATTTTTAAAATCAACGTTATGTCCAAGCAAAAAGTGATGCGCACTTAACGCGGTTTTGTCTTTTTTGTCAATGTTGCAGTCATACGTGTGTTGCTTAACTCTAATGTCCAATTTGTTTCTGGTGAATCCCTATGTAGTTTTTGTCACAATTGCCGCATGGGATTGAGTAGACCACTCCTGATTTTTGTAGGGTGGGCGTGGGATCTTTTAATTTAGAGAAAAGGTTTTTAGTGGTTTTTTACTATATTGGATTATGATAATAATTTAATTTTTAATTCATCTATCATTTTTTATTTTCATTAGATCTTTATTTTTAATAATTTGCTCGTTCATTTTTTTCTGTTGTTTGTTTAGGTTGTGACTCATCTCATCTAACCCAATAACCTCCTTCGTCAAATTATTAAATTCGTCCTTCAATTTAATTATTGCTTCGATTCTTGATTCAGCACTTCTCCTAACCGCCTCTTTCCAAATCCGTCATTAGAGGCTGAAATAAAAATAAATGTTAAAAAATATATTACATAAAACTCAATTTAATCAACTTACGAGTAAGAAGTTAGAGTTTAATTCCCGCTGCGGTTGTTGTTGTTGTAGTTGATGTTCTTGAGTTTCTTCACATTGTTCTTGTTGCTCGCGACCCTGACCGTTTTTTTTTTGGGAGAATGCCATGAAATGTAACTTCAGCTTTGCACTCTGAGACAATCGTGCCTTCAGAATGAATAGTTAACCCTACTACTTTGAATTTGTACTAACCTAGTCTCCAAAATCTCCCGGATACGACTAGTCAGTTTAATAATCTTATCTACAACAATCTTGACTTTACTTTTTAATTTTATGTCGTGATTCGCTGTACACAAAAATATGGTAAAATGGAAAAGTTTACTTGCACACATTTTAAATAATTGTCTTTGCACGGTTTCTTCTTTCTTCCTCTTAACCCTCGGGCGGGCGCTTTTAAAAATCACATGATGAGGCGCACTGAATGCCGCAAGCAGAAAAACATACGGATTAATTCAAAACATCAAAGTTTATTTCCTAATAATAAAATAAATCGTAATTCTAACAAAATTCAATAAAATCCTTCATCCTAATTTTGTAAGAGTACAAAAATAAAGCGTAAAATTGTAACAAAATAAATCATAAATCTAACCAAATCAAGAAATTCTTCCTCTTCCTCCGCTTGAGTAGGCAAACAATTTTGACAGGTAACAGTCTTAGTGCTGTGCCCCTTGCAAACAAAACATTGGCAAATATTACATGTAACTGTAGTTGTATTATTTTTTTTTTCGAGCTGCAAATATGGCAGCGGTCATTAGGATTACGGGTAACCACTGGTGCCTCAGGCGTTGGGCGATATTTTGAAAGAAAGGTTGTTACATCTTTGGGAAGCGTTGGCATTTTGGCTCGTTCTTTCAGATGATCTTCAAACAGTTCAAAAGCTAAATCATTTAGAAAAATTCGTCTTCTATCAGAAGGAACTAAAGACTTCGTATTATTATATATAATTTCAGAATTGATTCCGGCAATATCAAAAAAAAATTGCAAGGGGCCATCTTCTAGTAATCCTTTGCGTGGTGTAAGATGCACATTTCTGATCAACAGTATCATCGCCACCTTTTGTTCTATTATACTCCATTATGATTTCCGGCTTGTTAGTAGTCTCATCAATTTTACCTGTGTCATGCATAGTTGACAATAAAATCACTGCCTTATTCTTTTTCGGCACATGTGATACTAGAGTAATATCATGTTGAAACCCGAACAGAGTGGATCCAACTTGAAGTGATTTGTTTGGAAGAAAATCGGGTGGAATTTTTTTTTGCTTTTTTTTTTCATTGTGCCAATTAACATTAGTCCATTCTGGAGGAGATATTCCGCTAATGGATAACTAGTATAATAGTTATCTGTAGTAAGGTTCCGTTTTGTTTTTTTGATAGGATCTACCAATCTCCGTACAATATCGAATGGCTTATTAGACGTCTTGTAAGGGCCGTCATGTTGTGCTCCACAGTATATCTCGAAGTTCCAGGTATAATACGTCCTACTGTCACAAAGAGCATATATTTTTAGACCATATTTGGCAGGTTTTAGAGGTACAAAGCCACATCGACCCCGAAACGGATGAAGCATTTCATCTATAGTGACAAATTCTCCCAAACTATAATTCTGTGACTTGGTGCTAAAAGGGCCAATGTCAAAAATGTCACATTCGAGAAATTTAATTTTGAAATTTTTACTACAAATTGCTTTGTTTACAGTTTATACACAGTGTACTTCTAATATACCATCTTTAGCAACGATGTAGGTATAAATGTGTGGAAGCATATAATATATGTCACATTTTGAAAAAAAAATATATTTAAAAAAATAAACTTGACTTTGGCCCTTTTTGGAAAAATATTTCATTTTTTCCTGACATTGGCCGTTTTGTCAGTAATAAAAGCAATACAGAAATACTTATTTGTAACACTTTATCAATCTTACATTAATGTAAAATAAGTGGAACTAGAAAAAATGATACAAAATAACACACTAAAATACAAAAATAATAATATTTTTAGCATAATACATTTTCAATTTCGTCCTCTTCTGGACTCACCTCATTCGGAAAGTAATCCACTATGTTGTCATCTACGGTTAATTGTTCGATAAATTGATTGTAATATGGACGACTTTTTTGATTAATGTATGGTAAGAGAGCCTTTAAGTCATTTAATTTCTCTGTACTTAATGGAAGTGGTGTATTGTTCAATGGCTGTAGGTAAGGAAGACAAGTCTGTCGCATTTTGCTGGACTTTCTGGATATATTTAAAATGTTAAACTCCCCTTCAAATGTGTGTTTATACAAAATGTTCATATGAGCAGTTGTATATTGCATCCATTTAATTTTTAGCCACTGAACAGGTTCATTGTTGGTATTAGTTTTGCGATGCACATAATACGTCTTTAAACATGATTTGAAATCTAGAAACTGGTTTTGCTCCAATTCTATTACCCTCAAGGCTGGTTTTCTTGGAACTGATCGTATTAAATTTGCCCAGTCGCGGGGCAACTCAACCTCAGCCGTGGTACGTTTTTTTATTTTTTCTATAGCGGCATGGATGGTGTCTGCCTCAAGGTGAGTGTGGCCTGCCTCAAGAAACTTATGGTTAATGGTTAAATGTTTACCTTTAGCTTTTAATTCACAAATAGTTTGTAACAACATTGTAGCAAAGTAAATATTGCGGTTTTGTCCCCCACATGAATCACTATAGAGAACTACCGTGTGTATATTAGGATTGTCTGCAAGATTATGCAAGTAATGGTAAATGCATGAAGCCTTTTCTTGTCCTCCACGACCTGCTATGGTTTCGTTCCATAAGTAGCACAAAGCAGAACGTTCTTTTCCTATGGTTTCATAGATGGTGAGGTTAAAGGTCCATAATTGTCGTTTATAGAAACTCAATCCACTTCTTAGGTAGGGAGTTGGTAAGCATTGTTGTAAATCAAAAGATATTGTAACATATCCCGGAGTATTTTTGGATTTTTCCTTATCGTCTCTTTTTGATGCATAAGCTTTATCAGCTAAATCTAAGTGTCTCGTCTTTTCTTCTTCAATTGCTGTACGTTCTATCTCCGTTTCGCAACATTTTAACTGAACCGAAAGCTTGCCGCATTTTGCACAAGTGTCATTTTTAGGCTTGTGAAAAGATAAATTATATTCCTCTGCAAATATTTGTCTATAATATGGAAATATTTATTCTTGGCAATAGTTTGTGTATAGTCTGTACACATGCGCAATCGACGAGTCGGGTGCTAAGTACTTTTTCTGGGTATGAGACCGTGAATAGTGACTTTCGTAAGCCGGAAATAATGCTATATGTTCCTTTATTAATACTGTATCCTCATCGGGAACTTTAGGATGATTTCCGTGTTTTCCCCGTTTATCTTCTGCACATATTTTGCTACCACTGGACCTTTTTTTCTCAATAATTACCCTCGCTTTTTTACAGTTAAAACGAACGTATTTAAAAACATAATTTGGCAGACCTCAGTTCTTGTGTTGTTGCCGTTTGTCATAAAATATTTTCTGGTAAAGTTTCGTCTACTTCTGATATGGTCATCTCGTCTTAATCGTTGAACCTTTTTTTCGGTTTCTTCTATCGAATGTGAAATAAACTGGTTTTGACCTGAGGTGGACAACTTGTAGAAGCTTGTAAACACACTTTGTCTTTCTTCTGGGGTAAACTTTTCGAAACACTTCTTTTTGCAGGAACATGCTGCTTTCACTAGTTTAGCCGGTATAATTTTTTTTCCGGATACTGACGTATATTCTTTACCTTGACTTTTCAAAGACTTTCGTACGTTTCGTGTCCAATTCGCAGAATTCCTCTTTCGTTTTCTTGAATCCTCATCTTTATTTTGCTTTTTTCTTCCCCTGCCTGATTTAATATATTTTCTGAAGAAACAACATGAATATTTTCAAAATTTCCTTCGTCTTCGTCAGTATTGTCAAAATTTTCCGTCGGTACATATTCATCGCCACTATCTTCAAAAGGTTCTTCTTCTGAAGATAAACTTTCAATTACCTCTTTATCAATTGCTTTCTTTCCCATAACTGGTGTTGCGCTGGATAATACATCAACATTTTGAGTACCACTGACTGATGCTGATTCTGCAAAAAAAACAATACATGTTGTTTATTCACCACTAACACAAAATACCAACATGTTGGTTATTTAACAATAATAAAAAATATCTCCGAGACCACAACAATCCTAATACATTATTAAAAAAGAAACTTTTCTATTTTTATGATGCGGTGCAGTATAGTCATATACACTAAAAACTAAAAAGAAGGAAATAATTTTGATATCACTCGGAATATTAAAACATGCGTGCATTCTTCTGTTAAATATTTATTTCAATTAAAATAATAATGTTAGAATAATACTTACCATCGCCCATGTTACACATTTCTAAAATCAGCTTTGTTCTCGAGCCCATTGTTTTTATGCGACGAACACTTTAAAATGCAATATCGGTGACTGAGGTGTCGAAACAAGCTGCTGCCTGTTGTTGGCTTATTAAGTGGTGGGAGGGTCCCGGCAAACTACTGGTAAGGCCAATGTCACTGAATGTATGAACTTCAGTTACAGCTAAAACGGCCAAAGTAGACATTGGCCCTTTTATCTATAACTGATTTTGATGCAGTCTCAGTCACATAAGCCCTCATTATATTTACAGAATTGTCATAAGGTGGTCTTGGACATTGGCCGTTTTAGCATATCTCAGATACCAATGAAAACAATGTAACGCAACGTTGAACGTGAAATGGCAAAATTTTGACATTGGCCCTTTTAGCACCAAGCCACAGAATTGACCTTGCAATTATTGACAAAAAGTGTGTAAATCAATCTGATGGCAGCTAATTTGTCAGTCTTCTCACGATCTTTTCTAGTTCTAACACTGTCAAAGCGAAGAGAACGAAGAAGAAAGATAAATCTCTTGTAACTAAAAAGAGCTCGCCATATTAGCATTCCAGTTCCATCTTTAGCCCACAATTCCTGAACGTTTACACGATTCCCTTTTTTCACTGCAATTAAAAATAGTGCTCCAAATACAGCCTGAATTTCAGTACAGGAAGTTGATTTGGAAAATCAGTTTTTCTTTTTTCAATGTAGATATTGGTAGAGTCAACTATAATTATAAAGGAATTACGACGAATGGTTTGTATAAAATTTGTAACAGTTATCAGTTAAAAGTCTTAGGTGTCAAAAGTAATATCTCAAACAAAGTTTAGACGTAATAGAATTAGTAACAAGTTTTGTTTTAGGTGAACGTGGTCAACAAATGTTTGTTATAAATGACTTTAAGTTTAGGAAAAGGAATCATTTGTTGCGACTGCATATTTAAATGTAGTTTTTAATTCTAAACAACTTTTCTAAATAACAATTTTCGATATTGTCAAAAATAAAGGTACTTTACTCTTGAGGGAAAATCACATTTTTTGACAAACCTCGTATACCACTGAAAACATTTGATATTTGATGACTGTATTCTAGGTTTTAGATAATGCAGAACTTTTTATGAAGAATAACTTTTTTCCTAAAATTAATAATAAAAGTTTTCCATATGACTCCAACTTAGGGGGACATACATATAAGTTTAATATAAGTCAAAATTTTATTTTATTTAATTTCCTTCAAAATACTTATAAAAAAACATTAGTTGCAAATGCACTCTTACGAATAAAATCAATTTTAACTAACGTATCATTATTAGGATTAAAGGATTAAGAAGATCTATTAAACCAGGTAAAAGTGCTCAGTTGAAGTATCTACTTTTATTGCCTTGAAGGGACGGTGCTCAGTTGAAGTCTACCCGTTTTTAAATATTTAATAATTTACAAAAATAGGGTTGGGGCTTGCAATTTCTAAGATGAGAACTAGATTAATAAGTAAATGTAACAAATGAATAATGTAAAATGTCAAATCAGCATAGTTGAATTTAAATACCTATAAATTAAATTGTTGATCACTTAATTTTACTTTTTAAAAACTTTATTTGACAATAATTAAGAACTGTTAATTACAATTTATAAAATAACTATATAACAATACTAAGTAACTGACTATTACGATCTGAACATTATTATGTGTTTGCCTTTCTTTTTATATCTTCGGATTTCGGATGTTGGCACGTTTCCTCAGGATGCAGTTATCGGTAATGTTTCGATTGTTTTTGGGGTACGTGTCTTTTTATTGATAATGGCCTTATTGTTCGTGGTTACATGACTCCTCCCTCCTCAAGATCGGAAAATAGGGTACTATTTTTTGATTTTAGCTTGATGATTCCTTTTTTCTTCTTGATTAGCTTAGGGCGGATGTATTAGTATGTTATGTAAATCAAAATTTTATTTTATTTAATTTCCTTCAAAATACTTATAAAAAAACATTAGTTGCAAATGCACTCTTACGAATAAAATCAATTTTAACTAACGTATCATTATTAGGATTAAAGAAGATTTATTAAACCAGGTAAAAGTGCTCAGTTGAAGTATCTACTTTTATTGCCTTAAAGGGACGGTGCTCAGTTGAAGTCTACCCGTTTTTAAATATTTAATAATTTACAAAAATAGGGTTGGGGCTTGCAATTTCTAAGATGAGAACTAGATTAATAAGTAAATGTAACAAATGAATAATGTAAAATGTCAAATCAGCATAGTTGAATTTAAATACCTATAAATTAAATTGTTGATCACTTAATTTTACTTTTTAAAAACTTTATTTGACAATAATTAAGAACTGTTAATTACAATTTATAAAATAACTATATAACAATACTAAGTAACTGACTATTACGATCTGAACATTATTATGTGTTTGCCTTTCTTTTTATATCTTCGGATTTCGGATGTTGGCACGTTTCCTCAGGATGCAGTTATCGGTAATGTTTCGATTGTTTTTGGGGTACGTGTCTTTTTATTGATAATGACCTTATTGTTCGTGGTTACATGACTCCTCCCTCCTCAAGATCGGAAAATAGGGTACTATTTTTTGATTTTAGCTTGATGATTCCTTTTTTCTTCTTGATTAGCTTAGGGCGGATTTATTAGTATGTTATGTAAATCAAAATTTTATTTTATTTAATTTCCTTCAAAATACTTATAAAAAAACATTAGTTGCAAATGCACTCTTAAGAATAAAATCAATTTTAACTAACGTATCATTATTAGGATTAAAGGATTAAGAAGATTTATTAAACCAGGTAAAAGTGCTCAGTTGAAGTATCTACTTTTATTGCCTTGAAGGGACGGTGCTCAGTTGAAGTCTACCCGTTTTTAAATATTTAATAATTTACAAAAATAGGGTTGGGGCTTGCAATTTCTAAGATGAGAACTAGATTAATAAGTAAATGTAACAAATGAATAATGTAAAATGTCAAATCAGCATAGTTGAATTTAAATACCTATAAATTAAATTGTTGATCACTTAATTTTACTTTTTAAAAACTTTATTTGACAATAATTAAGAACTGTTAATTACAATTTATAAAATAACTATATAACAATACTAAGTAACTGACTATTACGATCTGAACATTATTATGTGTTTGCCTTTCTTTTTATATCTTCGGATTTCGGATGTTGGCACGTTTCCTCAGGATGCAGTTATCGGTAATGTTTCGATTGTTTTTGGGGTACGTGTCTTTTTATTGATAATGGCCTTATTGTTCGTGGTTACATGACTCCTCCCTCCTCAAGATCGGAAAATAGGGTACTATTTTTTGATTTTAGCTTGATGATTCCTTTTTTCTTCTTGATTAGCTTAGGGCGGATGTATTAGTATGTTATGTAAATCAAAATTTTATTTTATTTAATTTCCTTCAAAATACTTATAAAAAAACATTAGTTGCAAATGCACTCTTACAAATAAAATCAATTTTAACTAACGTATCATTATTAGGATTAAAGGATTAAGAAGATTTATTAAACCAGGTAAAAGTGCTCAGTTGAAGTCTACCCGTTTTTAAATATTTAATAATTTACAAAAATAGGGTTGGGGCTTGCAATTTCTAAGATGAGAACTAGATTAATAAGTAAATGTAACAAATGAATAATGTAAAATGCCAAATCAGCATAGTTGAATTTAAATACCTATAAATTAAATTGTTGATCACTTAATTTTACTTTTTAAAAACTTTATTTGACAATAATTAAGAACTGTTAATTACAATTTATAAAATAACTATATAACAATACTAAGTAACTGACTATTACGATCTGAACATTATTATGTGTTTGCCTTTCTTTTTATATCTTCGGATTTCGGATGTTGGCACGTTTCCTCAGGATGCAGTTATCGGTAATGTTTCGATTGTTTTTGGGGTACGTTTTTTTTATTGATAATGGCCTTATTGTTCGTGGTTACATGACTCCTCCCTCCTCAAGATCGGAAAATAGGGTACTATTTTTTGATTTTAGCTTGATGATCCTTTTTTCTTCTTGATTAGCTTAGGGCGGATGTATTAGTATGTTATGTAAATCAAAATTTTGTTTTATTTAATTTCCTTCAAAATACTTATAAAAAAACATTAGTTGCAAATGCACTCTTACGAATAAAATCAATTTTAACTAACGTATCATTATTAGGATTAAAGGATTAAGAAGATTTATTAAACCAGGTAAAAGTGCTCAGTTGAAGTCTACCCGTTTTTAAATATTTAATAATTTACAAAAATAGGGTTGGGGCTTGCAATTTCTAAGATGAGAACTAGATTAATAAGTAAATGTAACAAATGAATAATGTAAAATGCCAAATCAGCATAGTTGAATTTAAATACCTATAAATTAAATTGTTGATCACTTAATTTTACTTTTTAAAAACTTTATTTGACAATAATTAAGAACTGTTAATTACAATTTATAAAATAACTATATAACAATACTAAGTAACTGACTATTACGATCTGAACATTATTATGTGTTTGCCTTTCTTTATATATCTTCGGATTTCGGATGTTGGCACGTTTCCTCAGGATGCAGTTATCGGTAATGTTTCGATTGTTTTTGGGGTACGTTTTTTTTTATTGATAATGGCCTTATTGTTCGTGGTTACATGACTCCTCCCTCCTCAAGATCGGAAAATAGGGTACTATTTTTTGATTTTAGCTTGATGATTCCTTTTTTCTTCTTGATTAGCTTAGGGCGGATGTATTAGTATGTTATGTAAATCAAAATTTTATTTTATTTAATTTCCTTCAAAATACTTATAAAAAAACATTAGTTGCAAATGCACTCTTACAAATAAAATCAATTTTAACTAACGTATCATTATTAGGATTAAAGGATTAAGAAGATTTATTAAACCAGGTAAAAGTGCTCAGTTGAAGTCTACCCGTTTTTAAATATTTAATAATTTACAAAAATAGGGTTGGGGCTTGCAATTTCTAAGATGAGAACTAGATTAATAAGTAAATGTAACAAATGAATAATGTAAAATGTCAAATCAGCATAGTTGAATTTAAATACCTATAAATTAAATTGTTGATCACTTAATTTTACTTTTTAAAAACTTTATTTGACAATAATTAAGAACTGTTAATTACAATTTATAAAATAACTATATAACAATACTAAGTAACTGACTATTACGATCTGAACATTATTATGTGTTTGCCTTTCTTTATATATCTTCGGATTTCGGATGTTGGCACGTTTCCTCAGGATGCAGTTATCGGTAATGTTTCGATTGTTTTTGGGGTACGTTTTTTTTTATTGATAATGGCCTTATTGTTCGTGGTTACATGACTCCTCCCTCCTCAAGATCGGAAAATAGGGTACTATTTTTTGATTTTAGCTTGATGATTCCTTTTTTCTTCTTGATTAGCTTAGGGCGGATGTATTAGTATGTTATGTAAATCAAAATTTTATTTTATTTAATTTCCTTCAAAATACTTATAAAAAAACATTAGTTGCAAATGCACTCTTACAAATAAAATCAATTTTAACTAACGTATCATTATTAGGATTAAAGGATTAAGAAGATTTATTAAACCAGGTAAAAGTGCTCAGTTGAAGTCTACCCGTTTTTAAATATTTAATAATTTACAAAAATAGGGTTGGGGCTTGCAATTTCTAAGATGTGTGTTTGCCTTTCTTTATATATCTTCGGATTTCGGATGTTGGCACGTTTCCTCAGGATGCAGTTATCGGTAATGTTTCGATTGTTTTTGGGGTACGTTTTTTTTTATTGATAATGGCCTTATTGTTCGTGGTTACATGACTCCTCCCTCCTCAAGATCGGAAAATAGGGTACTATTTTTTGATTTTAGCTTGTAGATTCCTTTTTTCTTCTTGATTAGCTTAGGGCGGATGTATTAGTATGTTATGTAAATCAAAATTTTATTTTATTTAATTTCCTTCAAAATACTTATAAAAAAACATTAGTTGCAAATGCACTCTTACGAATAAAATCAATTTTAACTAACGTATCATTATTAGGATTAAAGGATTAAGAAGATTTATTAAACCAGGTAAAAGTGCTCAGTTGAAGTCTACCCGTTTTTAAATATTTAATAATTTACAAAAATAGGGTTGGGGCTTGCAATTTCTAAGATGAGAACTAGATTAATAAGTAAATGTAACAAATGAATAATGTAAAATGTCAAATCAGCATAGTTGAATTTAAATACCTATAAATTAAATTGTTGATCACTTAATTTTACTTTTTAAAAACTTTATTTGACAATAATTAAGAACTGTTAATTACAATTTATAAAATAACTATATAACAATACTAAGTAACTGACTATTACGATCTGAACATTATTATGTGTTTGCCTTTCTTTTTATATCTTCGGATTTCGGATGTTGGCACGTTTCCTCAGGATGCAGTTATCGGTAATGTTTCGATTGTTTTTGGGGTACGTGTCTTTTTATTGATAATGGCCTTATTGTTCGTGGTTACATGACTCCTCCCTCCTCAAGATCGGAAAATAGGGTACTATTTTTTGATTTTAGCTTGATGATTCCTTTTTTCTTCTTGATTAGCTTAGGGCGGATGTATTAGTATGTTATGTAAATCAAAATTTTATTTTATTTAATTTCCTTCAAAATACTTATAAAAAAACATTAGTTGCAAATGCACTCTTACAAATAAAATCAATTTTAACTAACGTATCATTATTAGGATTAAAGGATTAAGAAGATTTATTAAACCAGGTAAAAGTGCTCAGTTGAAGTCTACCCGTTTTTAAATATTTAATAATTTACAAAAATAGGGTTGGGGCTTGCAATTTCTAAGATGAGAACTAGATTAATAAGTAAATGTAACAAATGAATAATGTAAAATGTCAAATCAGCATAGTTGAATTTAAATACCTATAAATTAAATTGTTGATCACTTAATTTTACTTTTTAAAAACTTTATTTGACAATAATTAAGAACTGTTAATTACAATTTATAAAATAACTATATAACAATACTAAGTAACTGACTATTACGATCTGAACATTATTATGTGTTTGCCTTTCTTTATATATCTTCGGATTTCGGATGTTGGCACGTTTCCTCAGGATGCAGTTATCGGTAATGTTTCGATTGTTTTTGGGGTACGTTTTTTTTTATTGATAATGGCCTTATTGTTCGTGGTTACATGACTCCTCCCTCCTCAAGATCGGAAAATAGGGTACTATTTTTTGATTTTAGCTTGTAGATTCCTTTTTTCTTCTTGATTAGCTTAGGGCGGATGTATTAGTATGTTATGTAAATCAAAATTTTATTTTATTTAATTTCCTTCAAAATACTTATAAAAAAACATTAGTTGCAAATGCACTCTTACGAATAAAATCAATTTTAACTAACGTATCATTATTAGGATTAAAGGATTAAGAAGATTTATTAAACCAGGTAAAAGTGCTCAGTTGAAGTCTACCCGTTTTTAAATATTTAATAATTTACAAAAATAGGGTTGGGGCTTGCAATTTCTAAGATGAGAACTAGATTAATAAGTAAATGTAACAAATGAATAATGTAAAATGTCAAATCAGCATAGTTGAATTTAAATACCTATAAATTAAATTGTTGATCACTTAATTTTACTTTTTAAAAACTTTATTTGACAATAATTAAGAACTGTTAATTACAATTTATAAAATAACTATATAACAATACTAAGTAACTGACTATTACGATCTGAACATTATTATGTGTTTGCCTTTCTTTTTATATCTTCGGATTTCGGATGTTAGCACGTTTCCTCAGGATGCAGTTATCGGTAATGTTTCGATTGTTTTTGGGGTACGTGTCTTTTTATTGATAATGGCCTTATTGTTCGTGGTTACATGACTCCTCCCTCCTCAAGATCGGAAAATAGGGTACTATTTTTTGATTTTAGCTTGTAGATTCCTTTTTTCTTCTTGATTAGCTTAGGGCGGATGTATTAGTATGTTATGTAAATCAAAATTTTATTTTATTTAATTTCCTTCAAAATACTTATAAAAAAACATTAGTTGCAAATGCACTCTTACGAATAAAATCAATTTTAACTAACGTATCATTATTAGGATTAAAGGATTAAGAAGATTTATTAAACCAGGTAAAAGTGCTCAGTTGAAGTCTACCCGTTTTTAAATATTTAATAATTTACAAAAATAGGGTTGGGGCTTGCAATTTCTAAGATGAGAACTAGATTAATAAGTAAATGTAACAAATGAATAATGTAAAATGTCAAATCAGCATAGTTGAATTTAAATACCTATAAATTAAATTGTTGATCACTTAATTTTACTTTTTAAAAACTTTATTTGACAATAATTAAGAACTGTTAATTACAATTTATAAAATAACTATATAACAATACTAAGTAACTGACTATTACGATCTGAACATTATTATGTGTTTGCCTTTCTTTTTATATCTTCGGATTTCGGATGTTAGCACGTTTCCTCAGGATGCAGTTATCGGTAATGTTTCGATTGTTTTTGGGGTACGTGTCTTTTTATTGATAATGGCCTTATTGTTCGTGGTTACATGACTCCTCCCTCCTTAAGATCGGAAAATAGGGTACTATTTTTTGATTTTAGCTTGATGATTCCTTTTTTCTTCTTGATTAGCTTAGGGCGGATGTATTAGTATGTTATGTAAATCAAAATTTTATTTTATTTAATTTCCTTCAAAATACTTATAAAAAAACATTAGTTGCAAATGCACTCTTAAGAATAAAATCAATTTTAACTAACGTATCATTATTAGGATTAAAGGATTAAGAAGATTTATTAAACCAGGTAAAAGTGCTCAGTTGAAGTATCTACTTTTATTGCCTTGAAGGGACGGTGCTCAGTTGAAGTCTACCCGTTTTTAAATATTTAATAATTTACAAAAATAGGGTTGGGGCTTGCAATTTCTAAGATGAGAACTAGATTAATAAGTAAATGTAACAAATGAATAATGTAAAATGTCAAATCAGCATAGTTGAATTTAAATACCTATAAATTAAATTGTTGATCACTTAATTTTACTTTTTAAAAACTTTATTTGACAATAATTAAGAACTGTTAATTACAATTTATAAAATAACTATATAACAATACTAAGTAACTGACTATTACGATCTGAACATTATTATGTGTTTGCCTTTCTTTATATATCTTCGGATTTCGGATGTTGGCACGTTTCCTCAGGATGCAGTTATCGGTAATGTTTCGATTGTTTTTGGGGTACGTTTTTTTTTATTGATAATGGCCTTATTGTTCGTGGTTACATGACTCCTCCCTCCTCAAGATCGGAAAATAGGGTACTATTTTTTGATTTTAGCTTGATGATTCCTTTTTTCTTCTTGATTAGCTTAGGGCGGATGTATTAGTATGTTATGTAAATCAAAATTTTATTTTATTTAATTTCCTTCAAAATACTTATAAAAAAACATTAGTTGCAAATGCACTCTTACAAATAAAATCAATTTTAACTAACGTATCATTATTAGGATTAAAGGATTAAGAAGATTTATTAAACCAGGTAAAAGTGCTCAGTTGAAGTCTACCCGTTTTTAAATATTTAATAATTTACAAAAATAGGGTTGGGGCTTGCAATTTCTAAGATGTGTGTTTGCCTTTCTTTATATATCTTCGGATTTCGGATGTTGGCACGTTTCCTCAGGATGCAGTTATCGGTAATGTTTCGATTGTTTTTGGGGTACGTTTTTTTTTATTGATAATGGCCTTATTGTTCGTGGTTACATGACTCCTCCCTCCTCAAGATCGGAAAATAGGGTACTATTTTTTGATTTTAGCTTGTAGATTCCTTTTTTCTTCTTGATTAGCTTAGGGCGGATGTATTAGTATGTTATGTAAATCAAAATTTTATTTTATTTAATTTCCTTCAAAATACTTATAAAAAAACATTAGTTGCAAATGCACTCTTACGAATAAAATCAATTTTAACTAACGTATCATTATTAGGATTAAAGGATTAAGAAGATTTATTAAACCAGGTAAAAGTGCTCAGTTGAAGTCTACCCGTTTTTAAATATTTAATAATTTACAAAAATAGGGTTGGGGCTTGCAATTTCTAAGATGAGAACTAGATTAATAAGTAAATGTAACAAATGAATAATGTAAAATGTCAAATCAGCATAGTTGAATTTAAATACCTATAAATTAAATTGTTGATCACTTAATTTTACTTTTTAAAAACTTTATTTGACAATAATTAAGAACTGTTAATTACAATTTATAAAATAACTATATAACAATACTAAGTAACTGACTATTACGATCTGAACATTATTATGTGTTTGCCTTTCTTTTTATATCTTCGGATTTCGGATGTTAGCACGTTTCCTCAGGATGCAGTTATCGGTAATGTTTCGATTGTTTTTGGGGTACGTGTCTTTTTATTGATAATGGCCTTATTGTTCGTGGTTACATGACTCCTCCCTCCTTAAGATCGGAAAATAGGGTACTATTTTTTGATTTTAGCTTGATGATTCCTTTTTTCTTCTTGATTAGCTTAGGGCGGATGTATTAGTATGTTATGTAAATCAAAATTTTATTTTATTTAATTTCCTTCAAAATACTTATAAAAAAACATTAGTTGCAAATGCACTCTTAAGAATAAAATCAATTTTAACTAACGTATCATTATTAGGATTAAAGGATTAAGAAGATTTATTAAACCAGGTAAAAGTGCTCAGTTGAAGTATCTACTTTTATTGCCTTGAAGGGACGGTGCTCAGTTGAAGTCTACCCGTTTTTAAATATTTAATAATTTACAAAAATAGGGTTGGGGCTTGCAATTTCTAAGATGAGAACTAGATTAATAAGTAAATGTAACAAATGAATAATGTAAAATGTCAAATCAGCATAGTTGAATTTAAATACCTATAAATTAAATTGTTGATCACTTAATTTTACTTTTTAAAAACTTTATTTGACAATAATTAAGAACTGTTAATTACAATTTATAAAATAACTATATAACAATACTAAGTAACTGACTATTACGATCTGAACATTATTATGTGTTTGCCTTTCTTTATATATCTTCGGATTTCGGATGTTGGCACGTTTCCTCAGGATGCAGTTATCGGTAATGTTTCGATTGTTTTTGGGGTACGTTTTTTTTTATTGATAATGGCCTTATTGTTCGTGGTTACATGACTCCTCCCTCCTCAAGATCGGAAAATAGGGTACTATTTTTTGATTTTAGCTTGATGATTCCTTTTTTCTTCTTGATTAGCTTAGGGCGGATGTATTAGTATGTTATGTAAATCAAAATTTTATTTTATTTAATTTCCTTCAAAATACTTATAAAAAAACATTAGTTGCAAATGCACTCTTACAAATAAAATCAATTTTAACTAACGTATCATTATTAGGATTAAAGGATTAAGAAGATTTATTAAACCAGGTAAAAGTGCTCAGTTGAAGTCTACCCGTTTTTAAATATTTAATAATTTACAAAAATAGGGTTGGGGCTTGCAATTTCTAAGATGTGTGTTTGCCTTTCTTTATATATCTTCGGATTTCGGATGTTGGCACGTTTCCTCAGGATGCAGTTATCGGTAATGTTTCGATTGTTTTTGGGGTACGTTTTTTTTTATTGATAATGGCCTTATTGTTCGTGGTTACATGACTCCTCCCTCCTCAAGATCGGAAAATAGGGTACTATTTTTTGATTTTAGCTTGTAGATTCCTTTTTTCTTCTTGATTAGCTTAGGGCGGATGTATTAGTATGTTATGTAAATCAAAATTTTATTTTATTTAATTTCCTTCAAAATACTTATAAAAAAACATTAGTTGCAAATGCACTCTTACGAATAAAATCAATTTTAACTAACGTATCATTATTAGGATTAAAGGATTAAGAAGATTTATTAAACCAGGTAAAAGTGCTCAGTTGAAGTCTACCCGTTTTTAAATATTTAATAATTTACAAAAATAGGGTTGGGGCTTGCAATTTCTAAGATGAGAACTAGATTAATAAGTAAATGTAACAAATGAATAATGTAAAATGTCAAATCAGCATAGTTGAATTTAAATACCTATAAATTAAATTGTTGATCACTTAATTTTACTTTTTAAAAACTTTATTTGACAATAATTAAGAACTGTTAATTACAATTTATAAAATAACTATATAACAATACTAAGTAACTGACTATTACGATCTGAACATTATTATGTGTTTGCCTTTCTTTATATATCTTCGGATTTCGGATGTTGGCACGTTTCCTCAGGATGCAGTTATCGGTAATGTTTCGATTGTTTTTGGGGTACGTTTTTTTTTATTGATAATGGCCTTATTGTTCGTGGTTACATGACTCCTCCCTCCTCAAGATCGGAAAATAGGGTACTATTTTTTGATTTTAGCTTGATGATTCCTTTTTTCTTCTTGATTAGCTTAGGGCGGATGTATTAGTATGTTATGTAAATCAAAATTTTATTTTATTTAATTTCCTTCAAAATACTTATAAAAAAACATTAGTTGCAAATGCACTCTTACGAATAAAATCAATTTTAACTAACGTATCATTATTAGGATTAAAGGATTAAGAAGATTTATTAAACCAGGTAAAAGTGCTCAGTTGAAGTCTACCCGTTTTTAAATATTTAATAATTTACAAAAATAGGGTTGGGGCTTGCAATTTCTAAGATGAGAACTAGATTAATAAGTAAATGTAACAAATGAATAATGTAAAATGTCAAATCAGCATAGTTGAATTTAAATACCTATAAATTAAATTGTTGATCACTTAATTTTACTTTTTAAAAACTTTATTTGACAATAATTAAGAACTGTTAATTACAATTTATAAAATAACTATATAACAATACTAAGTAACTGACTATTACGATCTGAACATTATTATGTGTTTGCCTTTCTTTATATATCTTCGGATTTCGGATGTTGGCACGTTTCCTCAGGATGCAGTTATCGGTAATGTTTCGATTGTTTTTGGGGTACGTGTCTTTTTATTGATAATGGCCTTATTGTTCGTGGTTACATGACTCCTCCCTCCTCAAGATCGGAAAATAGGGTACTATTTTTTGATTTTAGCTTGATGATCCTTTTTTCTTCTTGATTAGCTTAGGGCGGATGTATTAGTATGTTATGTAAATCAAAATTTTATTTTATTTAATTTCCTTCAAAATACTTATAAAAAAACATTAGTTGCAAATGCACTCTTACGAATAAAATCAATTTTAACTAACGTATCATTATTAGGATTAAAGGATTAAGAAGATTTATTAAACCAGGTAAAAGTGCTCAGTTGAAGTATCTACTTTTATTGCCTTGAAGGGACGGTGCTCAGTTGAAGTCTACCCGTTTTTAAATATTTAATAATTTACAAAAATAGGGTTGGGGCTTGCAATTTCTAAGATGAGAACTAGATTAATAAGTAAATGTAACAAATGAATAATGTAAAATGTCAAATCAGCATAGTTGAATTTAAATACCTATAAATTAAATTGTTGATCACTTAATTTTACTTTTTAAAAACTTTATTTGACAATAATTAAGAACTGTTATTCATTTCGGAAGCTCATAGTGGTTTTTATTTTAATTTCTCTCTCTTTCCACTGGATTAAAACCACTTAGTTGTTAAAAAAGTTTTTTTAATTGACGTTTCGGCTTTCCAGATCGAAAGCCGTTATCAAAATGACATAAAATAAATAAATTTACTAGAAACAGAACACTCTATGTATACTATGTTGATGTCATATTTTTGCAAGATTATCAAGTGTTCTGTTTCTAGTAAATTTATTTATTTTATGTCATTTTGATAACGGCTTTCGATCTGGAAAGCCGAAACGTCAATTAAAAAAACTTTTTTAACAACTAAGTGGTTTTAATCCAGTGGAAAGAGAGAGAAATTAAGAACTGTTAATTACAATTTATAAAATAACTATATAACAATACTAAAAATGATCCACAAAATGTAATTCTGTGCAATGAATACAATAATTATAAAAAAAATATAAAAACCCAAATTAAAGAAGCAAAAATGAACTATTATAGAAACATTATTGATAAAAAGAAGAATGACTCCAAACAACTTTGGTCCGTAATAAATGAATTAACAAAAAACAAAGAAAAACAGTGTATAACACGTATAAAATCTGAAAAGGGGAATTTAATTAATGACCCAAATCTCATAGCAGATGATTTTAATAACTTCTTTACAAATATAGGAATAAACTTAGCAAAAAAAATTAAAAAAACAAAAAATTATCAAGAAAGAAAGAATGTATGTAATAATTCCATATTTTTAACTCCCACAACTAATACCGAAGTAAAAAATATAATAACCAGTTTAAAAAAGAAGAAAGCTCCAGGATTGGACAACGTAACTGCAGAAACACTGCAGCACATTTCAGACTTTATAGCTGCCCCAGTCACTAATATTATTAATACAAGTCTCTCTACGGGTATCTTTCCTCAACATTTTAAGCAGTCTTTGATTATTCCCATATATAAAAATGGCGAAAAAAACGAAATATCAAACTATAGACCGATAGCTCTGATATCTGCACTAGGGAAGATTCTAGAAAAAGTAATAAAAAAACGACTAAATGGTTTTTTAGACAAAAATAAATTGCTATCGACAGCCCAATATGGTTTCAGGGAGGGAATATCTACTCAAGATGCGATTAGGGAACTGACTAATAAAATTTACCAATCAATTGACAAGAAAAAGCCATCAATAGGAATATTTTTAGACCTGGCTAAAGCTTTCGACACTGTGGACCACTGGCATTTACTAAATGCTCTTGAAGATATGGGTATAAGGGGTATAGCCTATAATTTAATGAAATCGTATTTAAGTAACAGAACACAGAAAACTAAAATACAAAATGTCATCAGCAAAGATCAAACAGTTATATGTGGTGTACCACAGGGAACAGTTTTGGGACCCCTGCTATTTATTGTATACTTAAACAATCTCTTTTTAGTTGAAAGTAAGGCAAATATTATTAGCTTTGCTGATGACACAGTAATGTACTATGAAGCATCTGACTGGAATAACTTGAAACAGTTGATTGAAGAAGATTTACCCAAAATAAAAATATGGTTTGACTACAAATTACTATCTATTAATTTTAAGAAAACAGTATACTTACCCTTCTGCAGTCTAGCTTCAGGTCTTCCCCAATTTCAAAATATCGCTATCGGGGACGGTACATGTATATTATCTGAAAACAAAATAAAATATTTAGGTATAGTAGTAGACAATCACTTGCGTTGGGATAAGCATATTCAATACTTACTAAACAAATTGCGTAGTGTATTATTTAAATTCATACAAATATCACCAATCCTAAAGTTACCAGAGAGAAAAATTTTGTATCACAGTCTGTTTGAATCTCATCTCAGCTATGGAATAATCGGATGGGGTGGAGTCACTAAAACTCAATTAAAACCAATAGAAATTATTCAAAAAAGTTTTTTAAAAATAATGCTTAACAAAAACCGAAGATATCCTACTGAAAATGTTTATCATGAAACTCAAATATTTGATTTAAGGCAATTATTCTATCAAGCAATACTCACCCATCAATTCCAAAATCAAAATGAACTTCACACAGCTTTACATCAATATGGCACGAGGAATAGAGAAAATTTCTTGCCGCCACGTATGAATAAATCAGTTGGACAAAACAGTTACAGCTATCTAGGACCAAAAATCTTTAATAGTATTCCACCAGAGATTAGAGAAATAAAATCAATAAAAAATTTTAAAAAATCTACAAAAGAATTTATAAAAAAAATGCCGCGTCACTTCTTCCACAATATAATAAAATAAAGTATTCAAAAAAAAATTAAACTGTAAGCTTTAAAAATACTTTAAAAAATAGGGTACTATTTTTTGATTTTAGCTTGATGATTCCTTTTTTCTTCTTGATTAGCTTAGGGCGGATGTATTAGTATGTTATGTAAATCAAAATTTTATTTTATTTAATTTCCTTCAAAATACTTATAAAAAAACATTAGTTGCAAATGCACTCTTACGAATAAAATCAATTTTAACTAACGTATCATTATTAGGATTAAAGGATTAAGAAGATTTATTAAACCAGGTAAAAGTGCTCAGTTGAAGTATCTACTTTTATTGCCTTGAAGGAACGGTGCTCAGTTGAAGTCTACCCGTTTTTAAATATTTAATAATTTACAAAAATAGGGTTGGGGCTTGCAATTTCTAAGATGAGAACTAGATTAATAAGTAAATGTAACAAATGAATAATGTAAAATGTCAAATCAGCATAGTTGAATTTAAATACCTATAAATTAAATTGTTGATCACTTAATTTTACTTTTTAAAAACTTTATTTGACAATAATTAAGAACTGTTAATTACAATTTATAAAATAACTATATAACAATACTAAGTAACTGACCTATTACGATCTGAACATTATTATGTGTTTGCCTTTCTTTTTATATCTTCGGATTTCGGATGTTGGCACGTTTCCTCAGGATGCAGTTATCGGTAATGTTTCGATTGTTTTTGGGGTACGTGTCTTTTTATTGATAATGGCCTTATTGTTCGTGGTTACATGACTCCTCCCTCCTCAAGATCGGAAAATAGGGTACTATTTTTTGATTTTAGCTTGATGATTCCTTTTTTCTTCTTGATTAGCTTAGGGCGGATGTATTAGTATGTTATGTAAATCAAAATTTTATTTTATTTAATTTCCTTCAAAATACTTATAAAAAAACATTAGTTGCAAATGCACTCTTAAGAATAAAATCAATTTTAACTAACGTATCATTATTAGGATTAAAGGATTAAGAAGATTTATTAAACCAGGTAAAAGTGCTCAGTTGAAGTATCTACTTTTATTGCCTTGAAGGGACGGTGCTCAGTTGAAGTCTACCCGTTTTTAAATATTTAATAATTTACAAAAATAGGGTTGGGGCTTGCAATTTCTAAGATGAGAACTAGATTAATAAGTAAATGTAACAAATGAATAATGTAAAATGTCAAATCAGCATAGTTCAATTTAAATACCTATAAATTAAATTGTTGATCACTTAATTTTACTTTTTAAAAACTTTATTTGACAATAATTAAGAACTGTTAATTACAATTTATAAAATAACTATATAACAATACTAAGTAACTGACTATTACGATCTGAACATTATTATGTGTTTGCCTTTCTTTTTATATCTTCGGATTTCGGATGTTGGCACGTTTCCTCAGGATGCAGTTATCGGTAATGTTTCGATTGTTTTTGGGGTACGTGTCTTTTTATTGATAATGGCCTTATTGTTCGTGGTTACATGACTCCTCCCTCCTCAAGATCGGAAAATAGGGTACTATTTTTTGATTTTAGCTTGATGATTCCTTTTTTCTTCTTGATTAGCTTAGGGCGGATGTATTAGTATGTTATGTAAATCAAAATTTTATTTTATTTAATTTCCTTCAAAATACTTATAAAAAAACATTAGTTGCAAATGCACTCTTACGAATAAAATCAATTTTAACTAACGTATCATTATTAGGATTAAAGGATTAAGAAGATTTATTAAACCAGGTAAAAGTGCTCAGTTGAAGTATCTACTTTTATTGCCTTGAAGGAACGGTGCTCAGTTGAAGTCTACCCGTTTTTAAATATTTAATAATTTACAAAAATAGGGTTGGGGCTTGCAATTTCTAAGATGAGAACTAGATTAATAAGTAAATGTAACAAATGAATAATGTAAAATGTCAAATCAGCATAGTTGAATTTAAATACCTATAAATTAAATTGTTGATCACTTAATTTTACTTTTTAAAAACTTTATTTGACAATAATTAAGAACTGTTAATTACAATTTATAAAATAACTATATAACAATACTAAGTAACTGACCTATTACGATCTGAACATTATTATGTGTTTGCCTTTCTTTTTATATCTTCGGATTTCGGATGTTGGCACGTTTCCTCAGGATGCAGTTATCGGTAATGTTTCGATTGTTTTTGGGGTACGTGTCTTTTTATTGATAATGGCCTTATTGTTCGTGGTTACATGACTCCTCCCTCCTCAAGATCGGAAAATAGGGTACTATTTTTTGATTTTAGCTTGATGATTCCTTTTTTCTTCTTGATTAGCTTAGGGCGGATGTATTAGTATGTTATGTAAATCAAAATTTTATTTTATTTAATTTCCTTCAAAATACTTATAAAAAAACATTAGTTGCAAATGCACTCTTAAGAATAAAATCAATTTTAACTAACGTATCATTATTAGGATTAAAGGATTAAGAAGATTTATTAAACCAGGTAAAAGTGCTCAGTTGAAGTATCTACTTTTATTGCCTTGAAGGGACGGTGCTCAGTTGAAGTCTACCCGTTTTTAAATATTTAATAATTTACAAAAATAGGGTTGGGGCTTGCAATTTCTAAGATGAGAACTAGATTAATAAGTAAATGTAACAAATGAATAATGTAAAATGTCAAATCAGCATAGTTCAATTTAAATACCTATAAATTAAATTGTTGATCACTTAATTTTACTTTTTAAAAACTTTATTTGACAATAAGAACTGTTAATTACAATTTATAAAATAACTATATAACAATACTAAGTAACTGACTATTACGATCTGAACATTATTATGTTTTTTTTTTTTTTTTTTTTTTTTTTTTTAGTTTATTACTTATTTTCATTTGGTATATATTACATTTTCTAGGACATTTCATTTTCCTAATTCCCTGCTATAGGAGTTTTCCTCCTTTTCAGGGTGAGGCCCTGATTACAATATTTGTAACCTAGCTAGCTAATTTTTCCTAAGGTTTCTGTGCGCGTTGGTGTGTTATGTTTTGTGTGTGTTGGTTGGGGCCTGTGTGGGCAGGAGCTGTTTCCCAGTTTTTTTTATCTAAGAATCGCCAATTTTGCTATTTCCACCCTTATGTTTGGGGAAAACGGTGCCCAATCTAAGGGGGGAAATATGATTTAGGAAAACCACGAAAACCTAAATCACGATTCTGTACAGGTGGTTCTTATGTTGTATTATTATGTTCTATATTGTTATGGTATTGTATGTTGGGGGTTGGGGTTTGTGGGGGGTTTACCTTATGGTGAGGGGGGCGGAGTCCATTAGATCCTGGTGTTCGGGGGGGAGGGGGAGGTCTTGGGCGTCAGCCAGAAGTCTGAGGTTGGGCTGTGGGAGTTTAGCTTTGGGTTTCCTGAAGAGGGGGAGACGACGAGGTCGCCAAGGGGTGGGGAGGGTGTTTTGGGCGTGGGTGTTTGAGCCATTCAGGGTGCGAGAGACGTATTTTTTCCGTAGGAGTTGGAAACGAGAGAGAATTGGGGCGCTGGAGACGTTGTTGTAGACTTCTCTAGAAGGAAACAGATAGGGGAGATATTGACATCGTCGTAGGATACGTCTCTCGAGTGAGGAAATTTTTCGGGCTAGATGGGGGGGTAGTACGCCATATGGGACTGCTCTGTATTCGGCAACGGGGCGGATGTAGGAGTTGTAGGTGTGTATGAGGGTTTTGGTGTTGCACCGTCCAAACCGGCCACACAAAGCGCCAAGGAGGCGGGCTCGTTTACGCATTCTGTTAAGCGTGTTGTCAAGGTCAGGAGACCATTTAAGTGTTTGAGAGAATCGAACACCTAAATAATCTACTTCCCTTTTTTGGTTTTGGATTTTTGACCCGTGAGAATTCGGAATTTGTCCCAATACTTGAAACCGTCTCTGAAGTCCAAATTAGAGGTGGTATTGATCCATTGTTGTTGTTTGTGTTGATTAATTCGGAGCCTGATCAGGGCATTGAGACGGTTCCATTCAGTTTTGGTGACAGGGTCGTGGGAACGGACATAAAGTCTATACAATCTGCGTTTTTGGCGGATAAGGTTCAAGATTGATGGGGGGAGGGCTTTTTGGGCTGTGTTGATGGAAGTGAGGGGGGCGGATGTTTCGACGGCGTGGGTGATGGCTGTTTGGACCTCGGTCACGAGTGTGTCGATGTCCAGGGGGGTGTTTAGCGGGCGAAGCTCTGGGAGGTTGGCAGAGATGGATCTCTGAAATAAAGGCCAATCTGCTTTTTTGAGGTTGCGAAAGGTGTGGATTGTGGCTGGTGGTGGGATGGGGGTGAAGAGAGATGTATATAACATCAAAGGGAGGTGATCAGAAGTGATTGTCTCTCCAATGAAGCAACTATCATCAACCAGTCCCGTACAGGGGTCTGTGAGTAGGATGTGATCATTGATAGACGATCCATTGTGGGACAAATAGGTCGGACAAGTGTTGGAGGCTCTGAAGACGGGGAAATCGATGAGCAGATTGGCTAGTCTATGGCCATTTGGATTGGAGGCATGATCTCCAAACATGATATGTCTGGAGTTCAGGTCTCCAAGCAAAATGGCTCTAGGAAATGATGATAGGTATTCTATCAATAAGGAGGAGATTATTTGGCCTGGGTGGTTGTAGTAGGAGATTATTGTTAATGGATTGTCTATTGGAAGATCAATTGCTATTACGTCCAGGTCTGCTAGATGAGCAGGGAGTGTATGGTTGTTGAAGGGAATGGAGTTCTTGATTAGGATGGCGTTCCCATGGCAAGTTTGGGATTTATTATTGTGGACGGTTTGGTACCCAGTGAAGCTGGGGGGGGGTTTTGGACCTAGTGTCCGTGAGGGAAATTATTTGTGGTGAGTGCTTCTGAAGGAAGTTTTTCACCATGGGCCTCTTCCGATTAAGGCCACAGCAATTAATTGTTCCTAACAGACAATCCATCAACATTCGGTGTGTATGGGGGAGAATGTGTAAATGGCTTGGTTTCCATGACCAGTGATGGTGCATGTATGGCCGAAGATGGCTGGGACCAAGTACCCAAGGGTTTTGGAGATGTGCTCGCGACTGTTGGGAAGAATATTCATCAGCAACGTCGCGAATAATTGGGTGGTGATTTTGAGCTCTGATGACAGCTCAAGTGGGGGGGTGGAGGGGGGGAGGGTGACCGGTGCTACTTGCTCCGGTTTTGGGGGCGTTTTTTGTCTTGCGGGGCAAGAGAGGGTATATGCGGGGTGGTTGTCCTTGCAATTAGGGCAGATGGGCACCTCTGATTTTTTACAATCAGCTGGCCTGTGGTGCTGACCGTCATTGGGACAGGCGGGTTTTTTGGAGCATTCTAAAGCCGAATGTCCAAGGCCTGTGCACTGCGTGCAGTATTTGGGGATTGGGGGGAGGGGGTTTGCGTTGGAGGGTTCGCATGGGTGGATTCGGCCGAAGATGCCGAATCCTTGTCTAAGGAGTAGAGAGTAGTGCGATTCTGAAGGAATCAGCACCCGGATGAATGAGGTAAACTCTTGCGTTTTTTGGGAGCGTATCCTCCAAATTTTGGTATGGGGGATGCTCCGGGAATCGAGGGCCGCCTGGATTTCAGCGGTTGTGATGTTCTTGTCAACCTGACGGATGACAAGAGAAAATTGGGGGGGTGGGGGGCTTCTTGGGGCGGGTGTGGGTTTGGGGGTTTTTTGTCTCAGGTTGAGGACAATTTTGCTGTCGCCCAACCTTTGCCGGAGTTGGCTTTGGAGAAGAGTGGGGGTTTTATTAGAAGAGGTGGAGATGAGGGCGGTTTTGTTAAAGTTAGCTTTAACGATGGTCAAGGTGTTTCTTAAAAGCTCCTGGGTATTAAGGATATTGAAGAGAGCTTTTTGGGTGGCATATTCAGAGGGGATGTTTCTCATGACGTAAGTCGAGATTTGGGGTTGGGTGTTGGTGGTTTTGGGGGACGGGGTGGCTTCTGGCAGGGGGGAAGCAGTTTTTAATCTGCTGAAGATGTTTGGGTTGGGACGAATGGTTACGTCCATGAGGGAGGGGATCTCTGACGAGATCGAGCTAGGGGGGCTGTGGGGGTCTGTGGTGGTCCGTGGACTGTTGCCATGCTGCGTCGACGATGACGCAGAGAGGCTGGCGTTAGAGAGGGATCTCGCTTGGTTGCGAGTGTTCACCATAGTGAACAATTTTTGGGTATTGGATTGTTAGTGGGGGTCCCTAATCCAACTAGTGAGTGGCAGCCTCACCACCCAAGGGCTGTTAACCCATGCAAATTAGGCTTGACACTAGAAGGATAACGTTTGTTAGTTTTTTGTTATGTTTCTTACTCTTATGGTCCTGTTTTTCTTTCTTGGCTGAAATAAATAATTATTGTTTTGAAATTCTTTCAAATTCTTCCAATGGATACCTGAAAGAGAAGGTTAGAAATTCTTTCAAATTCTTCCACTGGAATACCTAAAAGAGAGAGTTTAGAAATTCTTTCAAAAATTCTTCCACTAGTATCCTAAAAGAGAAATTGTTTTGTGGCTTGGGTTGGTCGCTCCGGCTCAGCGGCTTGGATGTATTAGTGTGCCGGGGCAGTGACTAATACTAAGCTACTGTTTAGCTTTCGCTCTTCCTGCGCGCGCACGCTGCTCCGACTAAGCGTCTTACAGTCCGTCCGCTCGCTTGTTCGACACGTCCTTCCAACTACGCTGCTCGAACTGGAATGGAAAACATTATTATGTGTTTGCCTTTCTTTTTATATCTTCGGATTTCGGATGTTGGCACGTTTCCTCAGGATGCAGTTATCGGTAATGTTTCGATTGTTTTTGGGGTAGGTGTCTTTTTATTGATAATGGCCTTATTGTTCGTGGTTACATGACTCCTCCCTCCTCAAGATCGGAAAATAGGGTACTATTTTTTGATTTTAGCTTGATGATTCCTTTTTTCTTCTTGATTAGCTTGGGGCGGATGTATTTGTAGTAGCTAAAAATTAGTGCTAAAATTATAATTAGTATTAATATTGCCGTGTTGATCCAACTGTGGTGGGTCGGTACTGCTTTCGGTTTCACCAGGTGAATATTTCTTGCTAATGTTTCGGCGTGTTTTAGTTCTTCTTTGTTTATTGTCTTGAGTTGAATTGTTGGCATGTTTTTATTTATAATTGTGACGTTTAATGTAGGTAGTTTGAATATTAGTTCTTCGTGCATTGTTTCTTCAGTTCTGTAGATTTTGCCATTAATTTCGATTGCACAATCTTCTAATGAGATGAGTGAAGGTTTTGAAATTCTAAATATTCCATTTGTTTCGCAATTCGCTTGTATGTCGGTAGGACTGGTGGTGATTACTATTAATTGGAAGGAATTTATCTGTTGAACATCTGTTTCTACAATTTGTACTATTGTGTTATTACTTTTGTTTCGTACATGGTTGATTAAGTTCTTCAAACAAGGTTGGTTTTTGTGTAGATTTTCGCTTTTGCAATAATAGTTATTTTCTATTTCAGGACATCTCTCTGGGGTGGTCTTCTTCGTTGAGTAAAAGATGGGGATACTCAGGTATGATCGTGTCATTGCGAATAAGTATTGGGTATAATTGCAAATATTTAAAGTGGTTTGAGGTAATAGGAATATGGATCTTGAAAATTACTATATTATCTCTGACTATGACTTGTGCTGATAAAAGATTATAATAGTTCATGAAATTTTTCATATAAGGTACTTGACGGATCTTATAAATAGTGTTTAATTTGGTTAGAACGTTTTCTAACTTCTTAGGCTCTATTATTGAGCTATGTAAAATGTTAATATTTGCAAAAGAAATCGCGGATTCAATATTATTTATTAAATTTCGCGTATTTTGTAATTGCATAATTAGATTATCGAGAGTAACCGATAATATGAAAGCTTGTTCAATTTTTTCTAAACATTTAATTTCTTTAGTTAGTAAATTGACTTGCGTTTTTATAGTTTCTTGATTTTCTAATAGTTTTTCAAAGTTTTTCGAATATACTTGGGTCATTTCGTTTAATGCCGTTTGTATATGTGTCATATCGACAAATGTTTTATCTTGATTAGATTTTATAATATTTAAGTAAATATTTATGTTTTCTTCGTCTTCTACATCTAACGTACCGAAAAGCCATTTTGATACTTTTCCAATGGCATTAATTAGGCCTCTCCGCTTTCTTATATGCGGACTAATAAAATTATTTAATTTATCTAAAATAGAGTTATCTAGAGTAATTGCTTGCTTAAGTTTATCCTTAAATATTAATGAGTAATAGTTTTGTCCTTGTATAATTGTCTCTAATTGATTTAGTTGGGTAAGAATGTTGTTAGTTGCGTCAAGAGGGTATGTTAGGTTAATGTCATATAAAAATGTAAGTTTTGCGTTTATGATTTTTGCTTGTCCCATTTGTGCAGGAAGGATGGGGTTTAGTAATTCTTTAATTTTTAGTGGTTCCGTTTGCCAAATGCATATTGTCAATAAGATTGTCTGGATTAAGATTGTCATCTTCTTCTTTTGTTGTGCCTGTAACAATACGTTGTGGTTTCAAGGTTGTTAAGTGATATATATGGTCGTTTGATTTTATTTTATTATCGTTAATAATTTCTAGATTTATTATTTTTTCGTAAGGTTGGGTTGATTTGTTATTACATATGTCTATGGGTTTTAATTTATATATTGGTTTATTAATGTCAAGTGTTATTTCTCTTTCTTTATTTTCATTTATTCGGTCTAGATTCTTTTTCTGTTTTTTTGTTAATTTAAAATTTGTGAAGTCGTATAGTATGTCTAAGTTTTTAGAATGTTCTTGTATGTAATTTGTTATTCTTTCGTTTTCGCTTTTTTCAAAGGGATTTTTATAGTCTAATTTTCCACGTAATATTTGGAAAGGGGTATACCCTGTCGCGTTATGAATACTATTGTTATACGAGAGTATTGCATAATTCATTAGGTGTGTAAATTTGGTTTATCTTCTTTTAATGTTGGTAACGATTCTGTTAGGGTTGAATGAAATCTTTCTACAGGGACATTATTGTTAGGGTTATATGCTGTCGTATAATGTATTTCTATTTCGTGTAATAAACATATGTCTTGGATAACTCTATTTTTAAATTCTGTGCCACCGTCGCATGTTATTTTACTTGGTATTCCGTAGTGACTCATATAAGTTATAAGTTTATTAGTGATTTCTAAGGCTGTTAAAGAATTTATGGGGTATGCTTGTCCGAATTTGGAAAAACTATCTATAATTGTAATAAAACTTTATGAATTATATTTGAATGTATCTATGTAAAGGTGTTCAAGTGGTGATTGACCAATTGGGGTAGGTATGAGAACTAATGAGTAGGGATGTCTTTCATATTTTGATTTCTGACAAATATCGCACGTATTTACGTAGTTAATTACGTCTTTGTCCGTTTCTGGCCAATAAAAATGATTTTTTAATGCTGTTAAGTTTTCATTTATTCCGCGATGTGAAGTTTTTGTTTCGTGATAGTATTTTATTTTCTCTTGTCTTTCTGATTCGTTAATTGCGTCGTTAACTAATTTATTTAAAATTGTTAAAGAGAATGATTTACTTTTAAAGTTTTTTGTCATGAAATTGATAAAAGGAATTTTTAGTTCTTCGTTTTTGAAATATAAACAGTGGGTGATTTTTGGTTTTAAAGTTTCTTTGATTAGGTTTGTCCATTGATTTTCGGTTGTATTTTCTGGTATGTACCAGTGGTAGCGGTTTTTGTCGAATAATTTTTCGTATGTATTTCTTTTTTATTTTGAATTATTATCTGATTTTTGTAAGTGTTAATAGATTTTTCAGTGAATGGTATGTTTAGAATGGGATCTTCTAAACTAGTATGTACAGTTTCTAAGTCTGTTGATTGTTTACTTGTGGATGGTTTTAAAAGTATATTTTGTAAAATTTTAATTTTATTTGCGATAATTTCGTCTAAGAGTCTTCGTAATTCATTTCGACTGAAGCGTTATCTGTGTCATCTAAAAGGTTATTATCATTTTGTATTGGGTTTATTTCGATTCTTGATAGGGCGTCGGCGTTTGTGTTAAGTTTACCTTTTTTGTAGATCCATCCATCCATCCATCTAACTAATTTTGAATTTGGCTCTTTTAGCGAAAATAGCCATAAAATATTGAATTTCATACCGTATATGTAAGGACGGAAGTATTTTACAGCGTACACTATTGCTAATAGTTCTTTCTCGATTGTACTATAATGAGTTTCTGAGGGATTTAATGTTCTAGAAGCATAGGCGATTGGTAAATCGTTTCCTATGGGACCTTGGGATAAAACAGCGCCTATTGCGAAGTTTGAAGCGTCAGTTGTGACATTGAAAGGTTTGGAAAAGTCAGGGTATTGAAGAATTGGGTCATTCATTAAAACATTTTTGCAAGTTTCGAATGATTCTGTGAATTCAGGAGTGTGTGTAACTGTTATACCCTTTTTTAGACATTGTGTCATAGGTTTTGTTAGTTTAGCGAAGTTTTTTATAAATTTTCTATAATAGCCTACAAGTCCAAGAAATGATTTTATTTCTTTTTGAGTTTTAGGAATCGGAAATCTTCGAATTGCAATTATCTTTTTAGGATTTGGTTTAATACCTTCTGGAGTACATGGACTACATAATTTTGAGTCCAGCTTCTTTTAATTTTTTAAATACACATTTTAAACTACTAATATGTTCTTCTAAGTTTCTTGAATAAATTATATTGTCGTCCATTATACTAAATAAAGTTTTCCTTGCAAATCTTTTAAAACATTGTCCATTACGCGTTGAAAGGTCGCGGGTGCATTTTTTAGTCCGAATGGCATTCTAACGTATTCGTAATGTCCGTTTTCAACATTAAATGCGGTTTTTTCAATAGATTTAGGATCCATTTCAATTTGATGAAATCTAGATGCTAAGTCTAGAGTAGTAAAATATTGACAGCGTCCAAGTTTATCTAGTATTTCGGTAATGTTGGGTAAGGGATATCTATCGTCTACTGTTTTTTCATTAATTTTGCGATAGTCGACTACTATGCGCCATTTTTGTTTATTACTGGCGTCAAATTTTTTTGGGGGAACTCCAAGGGGATTGTGATGGTCGAATTATACCGTCTTCTAACATTTTGTTTATCTGATTTTTTACCTCTTCTTTATGAACGTATGGATAGCAATATGATTTCGTATGGGCAGGTATTTCGTCTGTTGTTTTTATTTCATGTTTAATTTGATTAGTAAAAGTAAGTTTATTTTCGGGATAATGGAAAACATCTTTATATTCTAGTATCGTATTAATTAAGAGTTTCTTTTCTTCAGGGTTTAGGTGTGATAATCTTAGATCATTAATATTAAGTTTCTTTTGCGTATAATTATCTTGTTTATTTACGAACTGTTCTGCGTGAAAGCATTCATAATGTTCGTCATTAAAGTCTTGTTGAAATTGGAATAGGAATTGGTTGTCTACGTGAAAAATTTGAGAATGTTAAGAATTATTTATAATTTCGAGGGTTGTCGTTGTATGTTTAATAAACTAGCAGGAATAATTAAGGTATTATCTCATTTACTGATATCCGGAATGATAATGTTTCCGTCAGGTAAGGTTGTTTTTATAGTTTTTAATAATGACGTTCTTTCTGGGATTTCTATTTTTTGTAGATTAAAATTCGTTCTGTAGAATAATGGAATTTTTATATTTTCGTTGAATAATATTTTTGATTCGCAATTTAAATTTAGTTTTAAATGTATTAAGGCTCTTATTCCGATTATTCCGTCGAAATAATCATGGAAATCGAATAATACAAATTCAAGAGGGTTAGTGAGTTTATATTCTGATAGTAAAGGTATTGTAGCTTTTTGTTCGGCCTTTTTCGTGCCGGTACAAGTTATTGGTGTGGTTTGTCTAATAATTGTATTTGGGAAGTATTTTTCTGCGATAATGCGTCTCAGTAATGATGCGTGACTACCTGTGTCAATTAAAGGTTGATGTTTGGTTTTTTTATTTGTATGAATGGCAAGGAATTTATTGTGATATTATTTAGATCTATAGGTAAATCTATTGTTTTGAAAATCCTCGCAAATTTGTTCGTCGATCATTTCCTCGCGAACTTCTAAGAAATCATCGTCTTGTTCTACATTGTATAATTCTTCGGATATGCAATTTGGCGGTCCTCTGGGTTGGAAGTAATTATTTCTAAAGGGTCTATGAGTATTCATACTCGGGATTCTCGAAGTGGTGGACATTGGTTCTGGGGGTTTAGTCGGTTTATGCGAATTTTTCGGATCAAATACGTTTTTTGGTTTTCCAAACACTTGTTCGTTAGTTGGATATTTTCTTGGGGGTAATTGTCTTGGTTGGACATTTATAGGTTGACTTGGGAAATTATTCTTTGATGTACTAGGTATAGCATTAAAATGTTGTTGTGAATAATTTGGATAAAAAGGTTTAAAATTAGAGTGAGAATTTTGATGAGAGCTATTATGATTAAAATTATTATTATTAAGGTGGAAGTTATTATTACTATTAAAATTTCTATGGTTTTGTTGTTTATGGGGAAAGTCTTTTTGTGGTGGATTTTGTTTATGTCTTTGTCTATAGTTAAAACTAATTGAATTTATTCTTTGTTCTTTATTAAAATGGCTCGTAGTTATGTCAGCTGCTTCTAAAAAGTTTCTTGGTTCCTTTATGTCAAGTAGTAATCGTATTTTGTCATCTACATTCGCTAATAGTATATCTAAGGCATTACCGTCGTTTTGTTCCATAAGCAATTCTTGCCTCGCGACGATAATGGGTTCAGATGCAATTTTTAGGTCTAGTCTAGATTTCATTAATTTGATTTTATTTATAAAATCTAAAATATTTTCTTTAGGGTGTTTAGCTAGATGTAGAAAATCACGTTTGTCTATCTACTCTGTCACCATATTGCTCTCTTAAAGCATTTTTTATTAGTGGCCAGGTAGTTAGATCGGGTCTACACATTACAAAATTTAAAACGTCATCATTTAATTTTGAGCAAATGACATTAAACGTAAAATCATTAAGGCTATTGTCTGTCAATCTACCATAGGTTTCGTAGAACTTATCGCATCTTTTTATAAAACTTTCTAGTTGGAATGAATCACCTGAAAATATCGGCAAGAAGTTCGCCATAGTACTCGCTGATTGAGCCGTGGGTGAACTGCGTACCTGATTTTCGATCGACATTTTTCCTAATTCAGCGACAAGGTCTTCGAAATCACTGGAGTTATTAGACATGCACTTTTGTAATTAAAATTTAACGTATATTACGTATTTCAAACCGGTGAGATTTTTCGTTAAAGAGGATCGTTAGCGACTACGATTTTCTCTCGATTTAAAAATGAAATGTAAGAATTGCCGTTTGATGTCTTTTTTTTAAAGATCACTGGCGATTACGGTTTCTTATGATAATTTTTTAGGAATTGCCGCTCCGAATATGTCTTTCTATGAAGAACACTAGCGATATTTATTTCGCGATATTTAAATTTTTATTTCGCGTGTATATATTTTGTTTAGAATTTTTATTCTAATGTTTTTAAGTAACCTTATTTGAAAAATAAAATAAGGAATCTCAACTTACAGGTTTCTTCAAGATAAGTGGTTGATACCAGAGCCTGAATTCTGATTAGATGGTTCTACTTCTATGGTATGTGGAACTTTCCTGGAATTCTGGCTTCTTGAACCTACTGACTGCGCCAATTAAATTGTTGATCACTTAATTTTACTTTTTAAAAACTTTATTTGACAATAATTAAGAACAGTTAATTAGAATTTATAAAATAACTATATAAACATTACTAAGTAACTGACTATTACGATCTGAACAGTATTATGTGTTTGCTTTTTTTTTTATATCTTCGGATTTCGGGTGTTGGCCTGTTTCCTCAGGATGCAGTTATCGGTAATGTTTCGATTGTTTTTGGGGTACATGTCTTTTTATTGATAATGGCCTTATTGTTCGTGGTTACATGACTTATATATTAAATTATACTGTGTCAGCAGATTTATTTCCTAACACCAGTGACATTGACCCTATAACTTATAAATATACACATTGAGATGTTTATTTGAAGTACCATGAACTATAGAAATTAATTCTGATATTCTATTTTCTAGATCACAGGAGGACATTGATATCAAAGAGTGTGTTTTGGGTGATGATGGAGAAGGGGGTGTTTTGGTGGGTGATGAAAACGGAGATGTTGATGGCAAAGAAGAAAAATATCTGAATGATGTAAATTGTTATGATAATGCCTTTTCTAATTTTATAATGTTTTCCGCCACATTTGCTAACGAAAAAAGAAAAAATTAATAAAACAATTAGATCAATATGAAAGCATGGCTGCTAATACCAGGAAAATAATCAAAAAATTAGATAAGGCATTATCTAACGCCGGAAAAATTATTAATTTGTTTCAAAAATAAACATTTTAACTCTATGGCTTTTTTTTTCATATTTCTATGACTATAACGATTATTCTTACCATTCATCTGTAATCCTACTTTTATATGATAAAGAAGAACGCAATACACAAAAAAACACGCTGTACAATATTTTCAACTTTTCTTATTATAACTAAGTTTATATTATTCCACAAAACTTTCAACTATTAATACATTTTGAATCGAACTTTCACACTTTTAAGTAACATACGATGTATAAAACTTTTAAAACGTAATAAATTTAATATCAACGGATGTATGATAAAAAAATAATATACTGGTATCACCATCTAGTGATTAAAATTGGTTTTAATTTGTGCTTATTTATTAAATAAACGTGAGGCAAAATTATAAAAAAGCACTTGAGATATTAAGAAATTATTTTATTTAATAAAAATTATTTTTCTATAATGCTATTATTGTTTACAAACAGTTGTCTTCTCACTTCTTCCATTCGCAGTCGTTCGCTCTTCTTGAATTCTTTTTTGACTGTCTTTGATTTCTTGATAGGCGGATGGCGTATCACATCCCTATTGGTCACATCAGGGGTATAAGTGATGTAATTATCCTCATTCCAATTTTCTTCCATTTTTCTTACAATAGTTGATACAATGATATTTGATGAGCTCAATATTATATTTAGATTATATTAAATATACTACTAATCTAAATATAAACCGTTATAGTAGCATCTCCGCGAGTTCCTACGTCAAGTTACCTGCTCAAATAGCATGCAGAAATGCAGTCTTGGATATAATAAACAAGGATAATAAATGCTTCGCATACTGCATTAATGCGGCCATTTTTTCTGCTAATGGAGATCCCAGAGAAATATCAAGTTATCCACCCTATGTAATAGGCCTACCCGCCCCTGCGTATTTTTAAGTTTTATTTATTTTATAATTGCTTTGTTTTCTGTTAATAACGTTAATGTAAGTTTTCGGGAGTGTTCGGTGGGGATCGGGTGCAGCGATGCGCCCGTGAAGAAGAGGTCAGTTGAAGTGAAGTCACCGAGAGTACCGCATAAGGAGAGTATGCAGCTTTGATGGCGATTGTTGTGTTTCTTAACGTGGTTATTGTACTAACCAACGTGGCTGCTGTAAGCCGAAGTCCCTCTTAAAGAGAGGAACACAAGGGCGATATTTGTGTCCAATTTGACCTGACGGTAAACCTAAATTGAATAGATGCATATGCCAGCGAGGGATTCTTAACCTGTTAGTAGACATTAACTGTATTTTGCAGTTGTAATTA
Source organism: Crepidodera aurea (assembly GCA_949320105.2). NCBI lineage: Eukaryota > Metazoa > Arthropoda > Insecta > Coleoptera > Chrysomelidae > Crepidodera > Crepidodera aurea. The sequence continues at coordinate 9,429,901 of OX439472.1, read as the reverse complement.
GTTATTTTCTTCGAGTGATAATCTTTAGTTGTTGTAGAGTTGTTGAGTCTTTTGTTTACTTTTAAAACTTTTTAGTTAATAGTTAAGTTATCGCAATCTGGACCTTTGTGGCTTAAAGGCCTAACTCACGACCTTTGTTCAGTTGAATTTAAATGAAAGTCATTTTGTTTGCAAATATAAACAATTGTGTTTGTTTTATTTTCTTAAATTCTGATTTGCAGCCCTTTTCACCTATGATACCCTATTGAATTTTAATGGTACAGAGTTTCCAGTAAAGCTTAAAGATATATCTAAATTCGAGAATTTGAACAGAATATCTGTGAATGTTTTTGGGTTAGATTCAGAATTTAAAGATGGCAAAATAAAGTATGAAGTTGTTGGACCATTATATTTTACAAAGAATCGAAAATCTGCACACGTTAATCTTTTATTAATAACAGATAATGATGGAAATTCGCATTACTGTTTGATTACTGATCTAGGAAAACTGGTAAGAAGTCAAAAACGAAACAGTAATGCAAAACTATTTATTTGTGATGGTTGTCTTCAAGATTTTTCAACGATTGAGAAACTAAATAATCACCAAGAACATGATTGCTCACATGTATATTCAGTTTTGCCGACAACAGACCTAAAACTTAATCTTTGCCAGGAGTGGCTTCCAGAAAATATTTTAAAGTTTACCAATTACAAGAATCAGATGCAAGTACCTTTTGTTATCTAGCGGTCTTCTAAAGGTTATCTAGAGATTATTTTTAGCTTTTTCTAGAGGTATATACACAATATAAAGATTTAAAGTTATAGCTACATGAACATGGAAAGTGACAGTGGTGTGGAAATGGATAGCCCTCTTGTAGATTATAAGGGTAACACCAATCAAGAAATACATAGTATTACCTTTGTCAATTACACCTCATATGGAAATCTTTGTGTTAACCAGAGCTTTGTACAACGTGAAGAAGAACATTTGTGCTATTCTTGCTATTTTGAGGTCGCGGAAGTATTTGATGAAAACCCACAACACATAGTTCAACATTTCACTGGCTCAGGTACCCATCTACCAGGACATTGCCATAATTGTTCAGCTTGTGAAGAACCACTGTATAATTTATGTCTAACAAAGTATTGTACAAAATGTAATAGTAAATAAAAATATTTATATATTCTTAAATCTTTTATTTGTGACCATCTTAAAATTAATTTAAAAAAAATAAAAAGTTTTATACCGTTGAATAGAGAATTCAAAAACCTTTCAAAGGAGGTATCTCACACAACCCTTTTATATTTAAAAAGTAAGGGTTAGTTACCCCTTGTTAATAAAGGGTGGTCTACTGATAAAAAAATTTAAAAATAATTACTTATCAGATTTTTTGTAGTTTTAATTAGTTAAGTCGTGTTAATGTTAATCCGTATATTTTTTGTCAGTTTTCAGAAAAATATTTTTGTTCGTGCTAAAAATGTAAAAAAATAGTGTGAAGTGTTTTTTGTATAGTTGTATGTGTTTTGATTATCATAAAATTTGTGTTTTTGAAGTGCCTTATTAGATACCCTTCTAGAAATATGGATATCCTTCTAAGACGAAAAAGAAAAAATGGTAAGAAAAGTATTTTATTAAAAAGATCTTTAATAAAAAATTATTCTAAACATTTAAACATGTTAGCCGTCTCTAACTTTAATATCAACTTTTCTGTTTGAATTACCTTTTTTTTATATTTTTTTAATTTTTGGTTTAAGACCTTTTTTTTTCTCCAAATTATCGTTTACAAATTTCGACGTATATTTAAAAAAATAAGAATAGGCATGATAAAAATACTTAATACTATTATCCTCATCAAATAATGTCCTATCTAATTCTTCATCCGGGTCTCTCATTCTCTGATGCAGTTTCGGTTTGTACTTCAACTTTAGTCTCGTCAGTTTGTAGGTTTGCAGGTGTCTTCATTTCTTCCATCTCCTCCTCTTCTTCCTCCTCAAGACTTTCCATTTCAGTCTGTACAAAAAAACACATCCTTCTGGAAATTCATAGTCTGCAATGAAACTTGATACCTGTTTTTTCTTCCACTTTCTGTCTGTTTCAAGAGTATCTCTCTTACAAATCTTGTTTTTCCCTTTAGATTTAGTATTTCTTGTAAGTTTTGCTGTTGTTATTCTGATTTTTTTTTGGCAATATTTGACTCCTGTAATTTATCTGGAATGTCTTCTATTTTATCCCCAACTTCTTTGGGAACGCTTTCACTTTCTTCTAAAATTTTATTCCTTTCTAGATCATTTCTCTCAATTTTGTCGTTAATAATTTCATCTTCTTGAGAATCGGCATCCTCTTCAATATCGGTATCAATATTGTTATCATCAGGAATATCGTCGAAGGTAAAATTCTCGATAATTTCCAATAATTCAGCATCCGTTAACGGTTTTTTGTTTTTATATTTGTTGGCGTACTTCGATGTTGACGGTTGTGGTTCTTCCATTTCTTGTGTGTTCTTACAGCCTGACGGTACTGTGAAGTACAATTCGAAAATCTGCAAAAATTGACCTTTTCCTGCCTTTTTATCAAATATTTAACTTTTAGCGTAAATGAAGGTTTACTTACGTAAAAAAATAATTATTAGCACTTTGATAACCAAAAATAACCCATAAAATAATTCACAAAGTTCATTAACCTCAAAATGCATGACCTGCTGTGCGCGGTTTCGATAAAACAATAAAAACCAACAGCAATGTGCTACTACGATGATGCAACTCGTAGAACTTCAGTCTCTATATGGGACCGTCACGTACCGTTCGGCTATGAGAAGTATCTAAGCAGTAATATAAAATATATGGGTAATTGAAAAACCGGTACTTGTAAGTACCGTCCGTCAACAAAGGGTTAACCTTTAACTACTCGCGCATTAATATATAACATTAGTAATCGCGTGGTGTATTTTATACACCATCACCAAAAATGCTCAAAAAGCACACAAAAAAATACATATACAGGGTGTCCCATTAAGAATGGGACATAGAATAACCGCAGATTCTCCAATTCAAAATAAAACGATTAAGCGAAATATGCTTAGATAAAATGTTACTCGTTTCCGAAATACGGGGTGTTGAAGTTGAAAACTGAAAAATTATTAATGGCCATAATTTTTTTAATATACGGTATAATTTTACTCAAATCGGCACACTTGTTAAATATCATAAAATGCACCTAACAGTAAAAAAACAGTTCAGTGCGCTCTACCAGTGGCGTACGGCAGGAGTAAGTAATGCTTGTACCCCTTCTAAATGTTACGCCGCTGTCTAAATTTTAATTTTGACTATAATTTTAATTTTTTTGATATTTTCTAAGTCAATAATGTACACTTGTTAGTTTGTTGTAAAGTCATTGTTTTTCGAGATATTCGCAGTTAAAGATAGATAGACATGTACTTTGTAATATTCATTTTTACAATTATTGAGATTCGCGACCAAACAGCTTTATTCTATTTTTTTTTATTTTTTTGTTCTGATTTGTAATGTTAAGTTCCTAATAGGCATGTTGCGATTGTGAGAATATTTATTAATTTATAATTGAAAATTTTGACACTAGGCTTTGATTTATAATGAAGTTCTGTCACTGTCAGTTAAATATTTTCGTAGTAACTATCTGTTGCCAATAAGTGATTATTGTTATTAATAACTGTAATATTATTGTAAAATTTTCCAATTTAGAAATGAGGGACATGGTTTGTATTTATGCCCAGAATAATTTTAAATAAATTTTCAAATGTCTGTATGACAGGTTGGGTGAAAAGGGTGCATTTCGACTAAAACTTGAAACAGGACGACCTAGGTTGATTACAGTAGATGAGGAGGATGAAATTTTGACTCAAGTGGCTCTCGATCCGCAGCTAAGTACTCGTAGAGTAACTCAGCCGTTGGGATAAGCCGCTCTACTGTTCATAGGATTTTAAAAAGAGAACACTTATATCCTTATCACTTTACGCCAGTACAACATTTACTCGCACGTGATCCTCCGTTGAGATTGCAGTTCTGTAGAGATTTGCTTAATAAACACACTAATGACCCCATGTTTTTAAATAAAATTTTATTTACTGACGAAGCAACTTTCAATCGCAGAGGGGTTTATAATTGGCGAAACAGTCATTTCTGGAATACTGAAAATCCACACCTGCCGAGGGAGAACCATTTCCTAACAGAATTTTCTATAAATTTTTGGGTGGGTATTATTGGAAATTACATCATGGGTCCGTACGAGCTTCCACACAGATTAAATGGGATAGAATACCTCAATTTTCTTCAAAAACATATGGAGGACATGTTAGATGATATTCCTTTAAATTTACGTCATAACTCCTGGTTTTTGCAGGATGGTGCGCCAGCCCATTACATATTAGATGTTCGGAATTACCTAAATTTACGTTTTCCACATCGTTGGATGGACGCAGTCCTGAATTTAATCCTTTAGATTTTTATTATTGGGGCTACATCAAAAGTCTTGTTTATAGTGAAGCAATAAATACCCGTCAGGAACTTTGGAACCAAATTCAGAATTCTGCTGCTACAATTCGACAAAATCAAGCAAATCAGTTGTTTAAAGTGAGACAGTCTTTAGTTAAACGTCTAAGGACGTGTATACAAGTTAATGGTGGACACATTAAAAATTGGTTTAAGTAAAAATTTCATTACATCGGTTTTACTTTGTTTGGTTTTAAGACAAAATTGTAAAAAAGAATATTATTAATAATAATAAAAATAAAAAGTACGTGTCTATCTTTAACGGCGAATATCTCGAAAAACAATGACTTTACAACAAACTAACAAGTGTACATTATTGACTTAGAAAATATCAAAAAAATTAAAATTATAGTCAAAATTAAAATTTAGACAGCGGCGTAACAAGCATTACTTACTCCTGCCGTACGCCACTGGTAGAGCGTACTGAACTGTTTTTTTACTGTTAGGTGCATTTTATGATATTTAACAAGTGTGCCGATTTGAGTAAAATTATACGGTGTATTAAAAATATTATGGCCATTAATAATTTTTCAGTGTTCAACTTCAACACCCCGTATTTCGGAAACGAGTAACATTTTATCTAAGCATATTTCGCTTAATCGTTTTATTTTGAATTGGAGAATCTGCGGTTGTTCTATGTCCCATTCTTAATGGGACACCCTGTATTTTCAAAAACTGCCAGAGTTGTTGCATAAACTTTTATTGAATGAAAAGCACTATTATAAATGTATTGAAAACAGAAATAAATGTATGAAAAACTAAAAACTAGAAAATATCAAACAAAACAAAAACCAAAAAGAGTTTGTGTAAACTACTACTCGCTAGCATCCTCATCATTGCTAATATTATTACACTCCGGACAAGAAATTTTACTAATTGCATGTTCCTTGCATACTGGTTTGTGACATGTATGGCACGAAATTGTTGTCACCCTATTTTTCTGTCTTCCACAACAAAAACACCTTCCTCATATTTTTGCTGGAGTTTCTTCGCCATGCTCCTCTTAAGGTGGTTTGTACCTTTTTAGGAAACACTGGATATCCGAAGGTAAGGTCTGCAGGATAGCTCTTTCCGAAAGGTGCGGCTTCATCATAGACATCGCCAATTCTTTCAGAAAAACTCTTCTGTATTTGTGGCTATTCTCGATATGTATGGCGTTGTATAAAATTTGACTATTTATACCTGCTATATTCACCAATTGGAAAAATAAAACTAAAGGCCATCTTCTTGTCCTTCTGAGAACGGAATAAGAGCCACATAATTTATCCACAGTATCGACGCCTCCTCTATAACAATTGTAGTCCATTATAATATCTGGCTCATCAGTTAGAGGATGGAATGCAGCATCAGTGTGCATTGTCGAAAGCAAAATTACAGCCTTATTTTTTTTGGGGGCATAGGAAACAATGAAATCCAAAGATAGACGAACCAGGTGTTCTCTTTTTATTTGGTAAGAATTCTGACGGCAGCTCCTTTTTATCTTTTTTTTTAGTGTTCCAACAATTGTAAAGGAGGGGGCACATTTTAAATGTAAAATACCCTTCGGTCAGAATTGGACGAAATTTTGATATGTGATAGATCTTGACCTATCGATCAAATATGTTCGTTGCGCAGAGCTCCAAGTTTAACAGTTTTTCATTTACAGGGCGTCCAAAATCACTACTTCATAATTTCAAAATATCATAAAATGTGTGTTTTTGTCAATATTAGCACAAAAATAAGTGAAACCTTTTTATTTTTCGTAGATCTAACTACTACTCTCTTGCTTTCATAATTTTTGTACATACAACTGATATACAGGATGAGTCCATATATGTGCTTTTGAAAAAAAATGTACGGTGGTATTGCTTCAAAATTTTGGTGAAAGGAAGCTGGCATATATTGTCACGAGGTCCGATTTTGGCCTACGTGTCGCTGCTACGTATCCAGGGCGAAACGCCTTTTCGACCTTTACGAAGTTATGGGGATCTCTTCCTGAACACTTAGCAGTTATTACTCTTTAGTACCACCACTCACTCTGAGAAATAAAACAAGAAGTACAAAACAAATACAACTTTATTGGGTCACCCTTCAGATAAACATAAATTAATAAATGACAAAATGCTAACAATTATCTCTTACCTAAGCATGTCGGGTAAAGGGCTGGTCACGCTTCTCCCAATTTGCCCTATCGTGCTGAAGGTTCTCGTTCCCAAACCAGGACCGTAACTCGCGGACTATTACTTCTTACTTTATGTATGTAATTAATTTTAACGTGAATTTCTTTATTCTAGCCTAATTTCCTTCTGGCGGTCACCTTCTCGGTGGGAGACCCCCTTCGTAGCCAAGGACCGACTAACTGACTACCTGACTACCGACTCCCGACTAACTGACTACCGACTAACCCTCTTCTTTTCCCTTGGAACGTTTTTAAAACCAAAGATAGCTGAATGTGCAGAATCATTATTTTGGTAAAATTGCTCTACTTTTCTGTCTAGGTTAGGCTCGTGCTTGAGCCACCCAACCTTGACTTTCGTGATTCTGCATCTCAGCGAAATTTAGCGGCGCGACCTGGTTTGGTTAGATGTTTGGGTTTTCGATTAATTATATAAATAAACTTGTATTATTATAGTTTTGATAAATAAACTGTTCTAAGGAGATTTTGACTTTTCGCAAATATTTTAACTATATTTGGGATACGTGACATGCCCCCTCCCCGTTAAAGCCTGCCCCAGGCTTTTCAAATAACCTAATTCTTAACTTATTTGGTAGATTTTCAAAAGAAAGGCTACACTGACTAAAAAAATGTTACCAAATATCCTAAATTTCCTTCCCTACAACGGTTAAATCAAGTTACAAAATCAACAACATGAAGGCGATTTAGGATATCTAAAAAGAAAAAAAAAATCTACCAAAATAGTAAACTAATGACTATACTAACAAAAAACTGAATAGAAATGGAAAAATGAAAATTAATAATAATACGATTAAATAAAGTTTCTCGCGTATAAAAATACTAGTTCACACACACACACGATTTACCGTCATAAGTTCGACACTTCGAAAGTTCCATGAGTACTAAATTTTTGGGTAAGTCCGTCTCTGTGCCATCTATTGTGTTCTCGGAACCATCGCATATTATCGTCCACGACATGCGTTCGTTTGTTCCTGGAACTCTGTGTCAACGGGTGGGATATGGAATACGCTGCCTGCTTCGTCATCTGTATTCTGGAGTGGAATCATATTGTAGTTGCTGATATGCCCAAGGGGAAACTCATTTGTTTAGGCTTGGTTGTGTTTTTTGGCTACTTGCAACCTGTTACATTTCGCCTAATGGAACGTACTTCTTCTTTTCTTTGGTACTATCTGTCAACTGTCGACTTTAGTACTATGAACTTCGTCTATCTCGTGGAAGATGTTGGATAGTTTTTTTGTGGAATAATTTGTGAACTGGATTTCTCGTATTTTCTTGCCTTATGGATAAACGTGTATTGTACCTTATTCCTCTTGGTACAGGTAAGTGCTGTTCTATGTATTTTTCCCAAATTAACTGTAACTATTAGCAGGTCCACGTGTTCCGTTTTGAGGTTATCCCGTTAAATCCCGAGAAATGGTTCCAGAGTTAGGCTTCTGTGTCGACTTTCGTGAAATGTGTGTGATAGCTCCATGTGACCGGAAACAAAAGAATAAAAACAGTGGTAAGTACATTTTTTGTGTTTATCTATTTAAAACTAATTAATCCTAATATCTTCCCATTTAAACAATATTTTTTAAAAATCCCACTTATAAAATTAATTTGTTATATTTCCCTACCACTAATCTATGATTTCAATCCTTAACTTAAATTATTATTTATACAATACAAAACTACTCCTATTTTAGTTGGGTGACCCTTAGGAGTTATATCTTTAAAACCTTATTACTCTTATTCTTTAAAAAAGATCCCTTATCTTTGATTAATACTATACTAAATTTTAAATTAGATAATCTAAGTGGGTTGTAAGTAACTGAGTCCCTTAAGAAAGTGTCAAAAGAAATTTATTAAAAATTAACTTTGTTGACGATTGTTTGTTTTTCCCTTTATATTCCCTAGTTTTAAGAAAAGAATTTTTTGTTTTTTAAAAAAAAATTGAATATATATTTGCTTTCTGTATATCTTTGTTTTTTTTAAATTACGTAGGTAGATAGATGTATGTGGATTTCGTGGTTTTCCTAAATACTCTCATTATTTTTAATCATTTATTTGATTCTATTTCTTCTTCTTCTAACTTTTTCAATTAGGGCGCCCTCCTAATTACAATAATTTTCTTATTTAAAGTTTTATTTCAATTCATATACTTCTCAAAAAACTTTCTAATGTGGCTTCATTATTTTCACATTTACCTGGGTATTTTAACCCCAATCAAATTTTTTCTTTTATTACCTAATTATAACTTATTTTATTTTCCTGTTTAGGTATGGTCATAGGCTTCAGCTGTTTTAGCATATCTTCCAGCCTTCCCCATACGTAATCAGTATTTAGCCAGCTTTTTCCTACTATTTTTATGTTCCTATCTAACTTTAATGTCTCTGGTTTGTCCTAATGCCAGAGCTTTCTCATTTTTTATTTTATACCTAACTAACTTAATTTGGCCGGGATATAGATTTCAGCCCTTTTATAAGGGTTTTCTCCCAACCTATAGCAAGATTTTTCTAACTTTAACTAACTTCTTTACCTATTTTCAAGTGAAATTATATAATATCTTATAATCCACATACATCCTTGTTCAATACCTGATTAAGTTAAAGATATATTTCTTATGCTTTTAGGAGCATTATTTCTTAAAAAAAATTGAATTTAATATTAAATAAATTTAAACAAATTATGTATCCTCGTTAGTGGCCCTTAGGATACAGGGTAGGCTCTGTCCTACCGTGCTTTCTTTTACCCTTGCCATTTCCACCTCTAAAATTAAGTGACTGCGTGCCTGTCCTCTCGTTTCTGAAGTCTCTTCTGTTTTTAGGTTTTGGGCCTCGATTGTAGAGTGTGACTGCTGCTGTGTTTGGCGTTTGGATCGCAGCAGAAGAAATAATTTAATTATAATGTATGCTATAAATATGATAAACGTTATGCAGATCAGGGAGAACTCGATATGGTGACCCATGGGAATGGGGGTTTTTCCCCGAACTGGAACGGGGGTCATTGCGACGGCCAAACCGTTTGGCCTATGGAAAATAATGTAAAGAAGACCTACCGACAGTATTGTGTTCCATATCCAAAAGATATTATCTGCGTGGAAGCTGTAATAGTGGGATTCAGGTGAGTTAAGCTCATTTATAAATCAATTGATTCCCTGTTTATATTTCTTAAACTCTTTTGAGTTTATTATTATTACTATTATTTAAGGCCTATGTTTTTAATTGTTAATTAACTTATTATTCAATCATTCAATCCTCAAGCTTATGTTGGGTAGCTAATCCAACACCAAGCTAAGCCATCCCTTAGGAAATCTAGAGCCATTTTATTTCTATGATGTTAATGAGATCTCAATATATTTAGTAAACATTTTCGGCTGTAGGTTTCCTCGGGATTTCTAAATTCTACCCTATAAGCATTCTGTGAATTATTTAATTTATTTATTATTAACTACTAACACGTTTTCTAGTATTTTTTGGGTTTTGACTCCAAAACGCATCAGCAGTCACCTCTACTTTTTGTTTGTCCTTCCCTTGATGGGGTTATTATTAAGGACACATAGAAAAATCAGTAACCTAAACAAAAATCACATATATATTATTTTATGTTTTGTTTATTTTGTAAATATTTTTAAAGATCAACATCTCATTTACTGAAATTAAGAAAAGCCTTGCTTTATAAATTAAATTGGTAGGTAATGTAAGGGAATATTAATTTGTCAGGGGGTTGTTGTTGTTATTGTTACTGTTAAGTATTAAATTAATATTATTTACTTAATTTTTTAATCTGGATTTTTATTAATTTATAGGTGGTGGATCCTCCTCGTCCACCGGGACCAGTTCTGGACTCCAGGGGTCGTGGTAAGGTAACATTCGGCTGACGTGGACCACTTCCTGCGCGCAATTCTTGTGCTCGCCCTTCTGGATTAGGTAATTAACTTCTCCTATTTTTTCCTTTACGTAGTAAGGGCCAAACCAACGTAGGAGTAATTTCTCACTACGTCCTATTTTTCTAATGGGGGTGAACACCTTTACTTTATCTCCCTTCTTAAATTCTATTGTTCTGTGCATAGAGTCGTATCTTTCTTTGTCCTTGTCCTGCTAGATTTCTGACAGCCATTGCCCTGTCTCTAATTTGCACCACATCTAAGTTATTAGTTTGTGACATTAAATTTGCATCTGTTGGCAGAATTGGCTCTCTCCCATAAACCAACATAAATGGGGAGAATTTTGTGGTGTCTTGCTTCGCTGTATTGTATGCGAAAGTTACCAGGTTCAGATATTCATCCCAGTCTGTGTGCTCCGAGTTTGTGTACATTGCCAACATATTTGCCAGGGTTTTGTTGAACCTTTCTGTTAGCCCATTTGTCGCTGGGTGGTAGGCTGTGGTAAACTGACTCATTGTCCCCATAATTTTTGTTAGCTCAGTGATCAATTCGGATTTAAAGTTCGATCCTTGATCACTAAGTAAAAATCGTGGACTGCCATGTCTACAGATGATGGAGCTCATTATGAATTTGGCCACATGGTTTGCTTTTGCGTTTGTCAACGCCATTGTTTCAGCCCATCTGGTGGCATAATCGGTGGCAACTATTATCACCGTTTTCCCATTTCGACTTTTTCGAAATGGCCCTAGTATGTCGATTCCCACTCTTTCGAAGGGAATCCCTACTGCAATGGGCTGTAGGAGTCCTAACGGCTTTCTTGTTTCTTGCCCTTTCCTGGCTTGGCAATCTCTGCACCCCTTGACATATTTTTGTAGCTTTGGCCAATAAAACCTTGCTTTAATTTTTGCAAGTGTTTTTGCTATCCCTAAATGTCCTGCGGTAGGCTCATTATGGTGTGAGAATAGAATTTCTTCCACCCAATGTTTAGGGATAACTAGTAAATATTGTAAATATTGTTTGCCCAAACGTACATTTTCCTGGTTTTAGGGTGAGGTTTGCCTCCCTTAACCTTTGGAAAACTTTTTCAAGTTTTATCAAGTGTTCTTCTATTATATTATTATGTCATCTAGGTAAATTAAAATTTCCTTCCATTTCATCCCCTGGAAGACTTGGTCTGCCAGGTGTTGAAATGTTTCTGCCGCGTTCGTTAGCCCGAATGGCAAAACGTTGCATTCATATTGGCCATGCCCCTGTGCTACGAAAGCTGTGTATTGTTTCGAGCTCTCCTCCATTGGCACTTGCCAATAACCACTGAACATGTCCAGGGTAGTAAAGTATTTGGCCCCATTTAGATATGTTAAAATATCGTCTATTTGAGGAATGGGGTAGTTAGATTTCTTTGTAAATGTATTTAGTTTGCGGTAGTCTACGCAAAATCTAATTTTCCCATTCTTTTTCTTGACCAGGACTACTGGGCTAGCCCATGGTCCATGGCTTGGTCGGATGACATCATGTTCGAGCATTTCATTTATTTGCTCGTCAATGATGTTCCGTTCCTTGTGGGACACCTTGTAGGCTCGACATTTGACGGGTGTACTACCCTCTACTTCTATTTTATGTTCCGCCAGGTGGGTTCGTCCCATAGTTGTCATCGTTTTCGAAAATACCATTGGGTATTTTAAGATTAGTTTACCTAACTCGACTTTAAACTGGTTATTGTCGAGATGAGATAAATCAAAATCTTCAACCTTTATTATATCTGACTCCTCGGTGGTGAAGAAGGTCCACCCTGTATCTGCTGGGTTCTCTTTTTCATTGAGAAGCCCGATTGTGCTATTTTTGTAAATTGTGACTGGGTGCGGGTTTATGTTAATAATTTGCAAAGTATTAAACTCAGTATTTTTCACTGGCTGTACTAACAACCCCCGTTTTATCATGTTTTTATAGTCTGGGGTTAGCAAAATGTTGTCTATGTCTGTTGTCGTTGTTCTGTTGGTTTTTATGAGGATTGTAGTCTCTCTTAGGGGTTGGCATTTGTAATCTTGTGTAGATGTTACTTTCTGAGGAATAGGGTTGAGGGTAATGTAGTTGCAGGATAGGGGATTTAATTCTTCGAGTTCTTGTACGGGCTTTAGGGGTGTATTGTCTGTTGTCTTGTTTTGTTCGTTTAATTCCTGTTTTTCTGTTGCTCTTGGGGCTATGTTTGTATTTGTTTGTATTTTTATTTTATTACCATTATTATTATTTATTTTGTCCCAAGCTGTTTTAAGGCTAGCTAAACACTCAGCCTGGTATATTTTTTTGTAAGTGTCTTGGTTTTGTATTGTCAGGTTTAATGAGTTTTGTCTGTCTGTCGTGTTTTCTGGGTCTCTGTATGCGTTGGGGTATAATTGTACTTTGTATGTTTGGTTATTACTGTATAGGCTCATTTGTTGATTTTTTAAATCAATGATGTGCTTCTAATTCTGACAGTGTTTTAATGCCTATGATCAGAGCAGCTGGTAGACTTTCTACCACAGCGGCCGAGAGGGAGGTGGTTAACCCACCGATTTGTACTTCGGCCCTTTCCTGTCCTAGTGTCGATACTCTCATGTTGCCCACTGCCAATAGGCATTTAATGTTATTTGTGTCAATATTTTTAGCAAAATCTTGTCTTATTATGTCCTGTTCAGAGCCTGTGTCAATTATTATATTTGTCATTTGTCCGTTTACCCTAGCACAAGTCGTCAGTACTTTATACTGAGCGTTACCTGGCCTCCTTGTCGACAGGACTAGTCGGGAGGCTAGCGACGTTGTCCCTGTCCGTTTGGGGAGTCCCTTGGGTTGAAAAAGCAGGTTGCTGCCAAGTGACCTATTTTCTTACAAATGTGACACCTAGGGCGTCCGTCCGCAGTACGGGTAGAGGGCACAAAGGTGCTTGATTCTACCTGCGCCTGTTGCCCTTTGGGGTGTCTTCCCCCGTTTTGCGTCTCATTCCGTCTGTCGGGTCTACCAGTATTATACTGGTTTTTTGCATTGTAGCGGTAATTTTGGGGTTGGTGAGGGTGAGAATTTTGTTGGGGACCGTAATTGTGATTTTGTGGGTATTGAGGGTAGTTCATAGGCGGGGGGTAGTAATTGTTGGGAGTCTGGTTGTACACCGGGTATGAATTCTGTGGGTAAAAATTGTAACGGGGTGGTCTTTGGTTAGTGTTTTGGTAGCGGGGTTTGTTTTTATATCTTGCATCCCTTCTGTTCTCCTCTGACTGCGTATTTAGAGTCACTCTGGTACTCTGGTCAGCTGTAGACGACTCTGTATTACCCGTTAGTAGGTTCAATGAAGCTTTATTATTCATTATGTCCTGTAAACTCAGGATTACCTCTTTGAACCCCTCCATAGTCATATTACTATGCCTTAGAAGTCGGTACGGGGTGTATAACTCCGGGTCCAACCCGTTTTCAAAAAACTTTTTGAATCCATCTACATTCATATGTGGGTCATATTCGTAATATAACGCTTTTAGGTCATAAAAATATGACTTAATTGCCTCGCCCTTCCTTTGCTTCCTGTTTAGGAGGCGCATTTCCAGGGTTCGGTGAGAGTCACCCTCGTCGAACTCTTGGGTAAGGTCTACTTTGACCTCTGTCCACGTTTTATTTTCATTCTCCCTCTTTTCCCTGTATAGCGTGAACCATATGTTCGCTGCTCCTTCTAGGAACGATCCCAGGTAGCTAATTTTTAGCCCATTGTTCCACCAGTTGGCTATTGCTGTGCGCTCGTAGCTAGCCAAGAAAGTGTGGACATTCCCAGAACCTGGGTTGAAAATTGATGGGGAGATAAATTGGGGTGTTGCCGGTTTCTGGTTGCTTGTGAAAGCTTCCGACAGGGTTGTATTCGCCATGTTTTTTACAACCGTTTGTCTCCCTGGGGGGTTTGTTATTACAATTTGTGGTTGAGGGGGTTTTTCTACCACTGTTTGGTCCTCCAATTGGCCTTGTGCCGTATTTCGGGAGTCTAGGCTCGCAGAGCCCTCTGACTCTTTTTCGTTATCGCTATCAAAACTTCCGCCACTATTGCTTCGGACGTTTTGGGGCGATTTATTTTGTTGTGGGGGCGGAGAATGTAATATTCTTGCAAACGGGCTTGTCTGCTGTGAGAGTGTTGTGCTATTTAGTAGGGGTGTAAAACTGTCAACCGCTTTTATGTCGAGTTGTAGTTTTTTCGTATCACCCCTAGTGAGTGGCATTAATTGATAATTGTACTTTCTCTCTTTCAGGATATTGGATTTTTTCTCAGCATAACTAGTGTCGATGACTATATTTTGCTTGGACTGAACCAGAGGATTGTAGTGGACTAATACAAAACCAAACTACCCTGTGTTTAGTGTGTGAAACTGTGAACAGTGTGGTTTAAGGGTGTAAAGTGTTAGTGCCTTGTGGGTTTATTTGTCATTGTAATTGCAAGTCTGTACTGTGAGTTTGTCCTTAATTTTATATATAGCTGTTTATTAAATTTCAATAAATTATAAGATGCTGATAAAAGTAAGTTAATAAATCCGTAGTATTTTAATAAAAACTGAATTACTTTGCAAAATAATGTTAATTAAATATGAATGATATCAATAAAAATAAAATAAAAAAGGATCAAGACCTATAATAATATTACCAAAAAAAAATATACCAAATTACTAATTAGTTGCATTTATAGCCTGAACCAAAGATTGGTGAAATATTAGCTTGGCAAAAATAATCAACTAAATCGAAATAATCAATATTAATTTAATCTCATAACCAAGAAAAAAATTAGGTCATACATTTACCCTTTAATATTAAAAAAAAAACATTACTAAATTTTTAAATCACCCACACTGACTAATAAAATTAAATTTCAAGTAAAATTTAAAACTCAATCCATATATCCTAATTATTATTTGTAACTATATTTAAAGGTCCTAAATCTATCACCCTAGTGAACTCACTAGTTCTACGTACTCCTAAAATTTGCCCCCTTTATTTTATACAAAAAAAATCTCTTTAAATTTTCATTAAGCCACTAAGTCACATGCCAAAAAAATAACCCATAAAAACTTGTTCAATATTACCTATTTTTTAAATTTATTTTCATTTTATACTCCTATTGTTATTTTCTTAGAATGAGAGAAAAAAAATGCTTATTTTGCGGATTAACCAGACTGTCTGTCGCCTATATTTCACCTTGCTTTTATTCACCTTATAAATACTTATTATACATTTATTTGAAGGCTGACCTACTGACTTCGATATTTATCGCTACTAATAATGATATTTTATAAATTTTTTAATTTAACTCATTGTATTTCTAAGAGCGGGGTAGTGGTATCTTTTACATAATATTGAGAAAAAAAAATTAAAGGTACTTTAAAATAATTTTGAAGAATTATTTTCAAGAAAGAAGCTAGGCACCTCCACCATGTCACGAGGTCCGATTTTGGCCTACGTGTCGCTGCTACGTATCCAGCGCGAAACGCCTTTTCGACCTTTACGAAGTTATGGGGATCTCTCCCTGAACACTTAGCAGTTATTACTCTTTAGTACCACCACTCACTCTGAGAAATAAAACAAGAAGTACAAAACAAATACAACTTTATTGGGTCACCCTTCAGATAAACATAAATTAATAAATGACAAAATGCTAACAATTATCTCTTACCTAAGCATGTCGGGTAAAGGGCTGGTCACGCTTCTCCCAATTTGCCCTATCGTGCTGAAGGTTCTCGTTCCCAAACCAGGACCGTAACTCGCGGACTATTACTTCTTACTTTATGTATGTAATTAATTTTAACGTGAATTTCTTTATTCTAGCCTAATTTCCTTCTGGCGGTCACCTTCTCGGTGGGAGACCCCCTTCGTAGCCAAGGACCGACTAACTGACTACCTGACTACCGACTCCCGACTAACTGACTACCGACTAACCCTCTTCTTTTCCCTTGGAACGTTTTTAAAACCAAAGATAGCTGAATGTGCAGAATCATTATTTTGGTAAAATTGTTCTACTTTTCTGTCTAGGTTAGGCTCGTGCTTGAGCCACCCAACCTTGACTTTCGTGATTCTGCACCTGGTTTGGTTAGATGTTTGGGTTTTCGATTAATTATATAAATAAACTTGTATTATTATAGTTTTGATAAATAAACTGTTCTAAGGAGATTTTGACTTTTCGCAAATATTTTAACTATATTTGGGATACGTGACATTAAAATTATTATTATAAGTTAGATCCAATATTCGTCTGACGTACAGAGTGTTTAATTTATTTAACGTTGTTATTCTTTCTATTTCATTTTCTGATAAGTCAATTGAAAGGCCCATGTTAAAATTAACTATTTGCTAATTGTATATGCCCACATACTATTCACGTTGTGTATTTATACTGGATGCCCAAATATAAATAACCAAAGCCATACCTCGAATTCTTCAAACGGAAAAGTCGTTAACATAAAAATCCTTACAATTTTACGTTCTAGTTTTTAAAAATAAAGTGTTTATAGATTGATAGACAAAAAGGTTAAATATGATATGCTGAATATTTTCAAATAGGGTTTTCAATAGCGTGGATTCTTTTGACAAAAAGACACTTGTCGAAGGTAAACCTTTATTTTGATGAATTAAGAAAAGAAAACAGTCCCAGTGCCGCCAGTGTTCACACCATAACGACAAATGAAACTTGTCACTTAACGTTCGTTGAATACAGAAATAGAACAATCCAAGACGAGCAGATGCAACAAGATCGGATTGAATTCTCAAGTGCCAAGTCATTCTTGTCGTAAAGTACAAAATTGTCACAGAAATCGAAAACTTATTACTTGAATGATTCAATATTAAATATCTACCACCTCCACGTTATGTGCATTTAGTACATGATCTAAAACATTTGTAGAAGGATACTTAATTTGTTCTTGATATCTAGCGTATCCTAAAAACCATAGTACAGCGGCTATATGAGAACAAGTACCTAGAGTCCTTGCACCAGACTTACAGGTGCAGTAAGTACCTAATATTAGGTTAGATTCTTCTTCCTCGTCATTCGTCACAAATGCAATCTACAATTGGTAACGAGTAGCATTTCTGAGGCGAGAAAATATCCTTACCCGCAAAAAACCAGGTTCATGGTTTTCATCAAACTGATATTGAACTTGACGGTCCTCTATTTCATTGTCCTGTATATAAGAAGGAGCCATTTTTAATTGAAAAATACCTACAGTTATCTCTTTAAGGTAGTTATATGTCAGTCGATGAAATAAAGGAACGCTATTTTGTAATAACCGGGGTAAATTTATGGTTACTTTTTTACCTAGCTGCGTGTCTATCAAACCTTGGCAGAGCGGTCAATTAAGGCTTACTGAGTTTTATACCTGAAAGAAAATCCTAGAAGGGCGTGATCCCTGCAGCGATTCAGTGCAGAATATACCTTTTGTCTCACGAAGTGTCTAAAACTCTCGGGGTTGTGTAATTTAAAAGAAACGCTTGCTAAAATTTAAATGAATCTATTGACTATAAAAGGAAATGGTTAACAAGACATGACTACAATATTAAAAATAATGACTATCCTTTACTACTACGAAAATGCATAAAATGATCCCAAAATGATAAAAAATTAAACTAATAATGAAAGAAACTAAAAAAATCGCTCTGTGGCGGTAAAATGAAACCACACGTAATATTTCTACTTGAAATTAAGTGACAAAAGGGTTAACGTGAAATTGAAACTTTGTTTCTAACTAAATATCAGAAGTTCGCTAGTTACCTCACGATACATGTGAAATAAAAGGAAAAGGTCCATTCAAGTGCTGGATAAAATTTACGAACAAAGGTTAAATTTCTGATGCCTACAGACAGGCTTTACTGTATACAATACTTAACCCAACAACCGTTTTGGGAAGCAATCCTAATAGCGGGAAAAATGCGAGAACAATTAACTGGAGTTAGACTTAACTCTCTACAAACAACACGAGTCGGTTCGAAATGAATAGAAGGGTTAAGAAAAATCGAATCAAATCTTACTCTTAGCTCGTCCTCAAATTGGGGTGAAATCTACAGCCCGGGAAATCCCTTGTAGACGTGGGGCGACGAACGTATTCCTGGTTCTGCGCCAAACCAAACTGTATCACTAGCGCAACGCGTCACTAACCGAACCGCGCGGTACGATAAAAAAAAACTCAAAAATCAAAAAAAACCAAACTTACTCAGAAAACCAAACTTATTTTTCTCTACTAGAAAACGCGACTTTTACAGCGCGACCCGTGGACCACTAACGAGGGGTCCGTATACGACTACCGGCTCTGACCTCTCTTTTTGTCCCCTCGATCAGAAAAACTTTACTTTTTATAAAATTTTGTCCCCTCTTTGTTGGAGGGATACTATTTTTCCTTAACTTATTAAAAGGTCCAATCGCGATCATTTTCTTGGACGCCATTACAATTGTCTTATGTACTGACCAATCACGCGTACTCCGTTATTGTTTATCAGACAAACGACTAGAAATGAAAATAATGCCAATTCGGCACTTTTGTCTTTTGTGTTACATTGTAAAGGAACTTTGACCAGAAAAATTGTTTATGACATCCAATATTTAATTTCCTTGAATTAAAACAGAACGGTGTCGGATTGCTCAACTTATATTTTGAAATTTTTTAACAAGCAACAAATTTTTTTATGGTTTTTGCAAAGCTTGCATTGTGGTAATTTTCTAGATGATTCGATTTTTCTACTGTTTGAAACGCTAGTTATTTACTTTGACTATACCGGGTGTTTTAAAATTATCTATAACTTTCATTTATTTCTTTCGCCATTTTTCCAGATATTACATTGCTTCCCCCTTTATAAAAGTATTGCGTCCTTTACAGGACCAATACCTTTTTAATAAAAAATCAAAAAAAAAATAAAAGAAAATCTTAATCCAATACAACGTTTTTTCCACACGGCACTGCACTGAACTTTGGTTATGCTGGCCGTAATTCTACCCTATTCGCAAACTACTGTATTGGCTTATGCGTTCCGTGTTTAGCTGCTACCGCCCACACTACGTTTTACTTATCGTCTGTTACACACTTTT
Source organism: Crepidodera aurea (assembly GCA_949320105.2). NCBI lineage: Eukaryota > Metazoa > Arthropoda > Insecta > Coleoptera > Chrysomelidae > Crepidodera > Crepidodera aurea. The sequence goes on along the minus strand of OX439472.1, from coordinate 9,410,290 downwards.
GTATTTTTTTGTTGTATACCGCCCGCACTAATTTTTATTTGTCCTTACTTAAAGTTCATTATTGTCTTTTTTCGGCGTGTTTAAGTCACCGTCGTTTAAATACCCCTCGACACTTTTACATTTTTCGGTCCAGTGGCTACGCGACGCGATTGGCTCACCATGAAGGTGTGTTGGAGATCCTGGTTGGTTGGTTATTGCTATTTCTAATTCTTCTGTCTCCCTATTTTTTCTTTTCCGAGTCTTTTCTCGCGAATGGGTGTGTATGACCCATGTGGTTAAAGCGTTCCATACACTTGCTAAAATGGTTATGCCGCATCCTACAGTTTGATAGATGCGTAAACCATTAAGTATTACTCCAATTATATATTGTATTACTTTGAATATGCAATATATCCCTATTAATCCGCTAATGAAAGTCCCGATTTCTGAAAACCAACCCCATAATTCTTTGAAGGTTGATTGTGCTAATTTCTTAATTTCTGCTGCTTCGAACATGTTTGAGAGGGCATAGCCTTGACTATTTGCTTCTAGTCCTGCTGCTCGACGTGTGAAAATGTTTTGTACTGCTTTTTGTTCTGTTCCAAATGTTAGGGTGCGCTGGGCATTGGCTATTTCTTTTTGAGTGTAGAGTCCCTGTGCGCCTATGGGTTGCAGAGGTGAGAATTCTAATGTTGGTTCTGCTTCTGGAGCTAACTCCTTTGGTGAGATTATACTTGTTGGATGGGGTGTCAGACCTACCCATTGATCATCTATGAGGTATGCTGCTGGAATCATGTGGTTGCAATCTACTTCTTCTGCGTGGCTCTGTATTATTCTAGTTAGTGGTGCCATGAATTTTGTCTGGTTTGACACTAAAATTGGTAATTCGTTGTAGCATTTTTCAGTTCGTCTTATGGTTACTGGTCTTGGTGTGCATTTCATTATGTATAGGGCTTCTCCAAGTACTCTTCCTACGTACCCTGGTGCGTGTTGCATTAGCTAGCCAAAACAGTAACAAGCCAAGGGTTGTACGGTGGTGATCCATTGTTGCTCGGGTTTGGTGCCTCTTTGGGGAGGTTTCTATAACAGAGATAACCACTAAGTTTTATTTTCACGCGCACCACTACTTAAAATTAAGATTTACAAGCATATTTTCCCCAACAATATTTTATACTAGTTGCTAAATATTTTCCCAACTTTAATTATTGCTATATTTTTCAAAGAAAAATCAGTTTCCATTCATTTTAAAATTTTTTTAGTTACTCAACATTCTTAACTTATTTCTTTTTGTAATACCACTGCACCTAATGCAATATCATTTCCTTTCTTTTAAACAGCTTTATGATCTAAATATTCTATGCCTACCTTGCATTATTTATTTTCAGTGAGCATTCAACGTAAATTTTCGTATTGTGATTCATGATAGCTTTCATTTAACATTACTCAAGGCCGTCAGCTGACTGGATAATAGGAATTCTCAACAGAAATGTGATACGTCCTTTGGATATTTACTATGGTACTCAATTTCCAAAGAAACAATTGAAAATTTTCCAAACTTTTCAAAAAAAAAATTATATAACTTCAAATCTTATAAAAAAATTTAAACTTTTTGTAAATATTCAAGCTTTTTCAAAGCAAAGGTTCTGCAACGATTTTTTGAGATTGTTCAAGAAAAAAAAAATTTGGAATAAGGAAATTTTGAAATTTCTCAAAAATTATTCTGTTTTCCAAAAAACCCACTTATTTTTTCGAACAAGTTTTGAGTTTATATTTGAACTAGGACCAAGTCATTTTAAGTATTTGCATCAAGAGTGTTATTTTTCTTAGTTTAAGTGAACTCGTGTTTTTCTGTTTCTGTAATTTCTAAAATCGTTGTGGTATTTTTCTATTAACTCTTACATATTAATATTTTGTTTATTGTGCTGTCTGTGTGTGTGAATGGATCTGATATTCACTAATTGCTTTTATATAAACTGATTTTTATTTTCGAATAAGGTCCATGACCCAAAAAAAAGATTGTTTAATTTATTTTTAGCTGATTTCTATTTAATTAATAATCCCTTATTATCGTAATTCAACCCTTGATTTTTATGCTAATTTACATGTTTTTTGTTTTACTCAAATAACCGTACTCTACACTATTTGAGCACTGTTACTTGAGAACTGTTACTTTGTTTTATCATACTTAATACTTTCAGAAATTTTTAAGTTTATAAATGAAAATTTATCTTCATATAAAAGTCGCTACGATTTTTGGTTTGGCGGGCGCATGTAGGCGAGAAGAATTAACAAAGATGTTTTTAGATCATATTGATGACAAAGGAAATATTTTATTTATAAATATACCAGACACAAAATCCACTCTTTCAGAAGCTTTGCGATTTCTGAGGAAGCTGAAAATGGAAAATTGCTAAATTTGTTTAGAAAGTATGTGAGTTTAAGAAAGTCTGAAACCCCATATAAGCGATTTTTCGTGAAATATAAGAAAGGAACTTGCACTGTACAATGTATCGGAATAAACACCTTCGGAAAAATGCCATCAGAAATTGCAAGTTATCTGAAGTTTCCAAATCCTGAATTATATACGGGCCACAGTTTCCGACGTTCCGCCGCCACAATGCTTGCAGATTCCGGAGAAGGAATAACAAATATTAAACGCCTCGGAGGTTGGAAATCTAGCGTCGCAGAAGGTTATGTAGAAAGCTCACCAAGTTTCCAAAAGAGCCTATCGAATAAAATATTAAACTTCAGTGACGCTGTCGCTGGCCCTTCCACTAGTCAGCAGCTGTCGCCAGTAAAGCCTTCCAAAATGACCTCTTCTAGCCAAGTTCCCATCGCCACGGTTACAACAATTAGTGCTGACAAAGCAGTGGAAAACCGAAATCTGACTTCATTGGAAAACATTTTAGCCTCTGCAATTAATTTGCAGAATGCTACAAATTGCAAGTTCAATATTAATATTAATAATAATTAATTTGTTGATATGTATTTAATAATAAATGTTTCTTTATGTTAACTTTTGGGTTTTTTCCGCACGCTAGTAGAAAAAATAGTGTACCTAACACGTGCGTAAAGTGACTTTTCCGCACTTGTTAGGTAAACTACTATTTCCTACGACTATATCTAAGAAAACTGAAATTTGGTAGACTCTGGTAGACTATGTATAACTTACAGTTAAGAAGGTCAAAATTAAAGAAAAAACTTTTTTGGATGAACTTTGATGACAAAAACTGACTTTTTTGGGGAAAAGTTTGTGATAAATCTACAAAAAAAATCTAAGAAAACTGAAATTTGGTAGACTATGTATAACTTACAGTTAAGAAGGTCAAAATTAAAGAAAAAACATTTTTGGATCAACTTTGATGACAAAAACTGACTTTTTTAAGGAATATATGAATTTCGTAAAAGAAATTTCCAAAATTGTCTGCTGCAAATTCGGCATCCTATACTAATTATACCTGAAAAAAAAACGTATTAATTCCCCGACATCTTCCAATGTCTCGTGCAATGGCCTGTGTGCCTGTTAAAATAAAAAATATTCTTTTTCTCCAACTTTCAGCATCCTTTTCTTTGTTGGAACTGCTTTGCCTGTAAGGAAAAAAAATGAAAAATCCATGCTAATTTTGAACTAATTTCCCCCGCTGTCTCCATGGCGTCTAGGGTAGTTCCTGACCTGTACGCTAAGGTTGCAGAAACTTGTCGCGTCTGCGTGCGAATACTTGCTTGGTGAATCTATTATTAAAATAAAACATATGCCATCGAATTCCGACGTGACTTTTGTGGGAATTCTGTTAAAATTGTAAACTAGGGTAAATTACAAACTTTATCTTACCTAATGCTGGAAGGCGGCAGGCCCTTCGCAGCGCAGGTCAAAGAACTGTCATCCGTCCAAAATTTTGAAGCCCGCGTTGGGAAAATCGTCTCTCGGTGAAGCCAAGATGACACTGAAACTACGGTCGCGCTGACGCGACAGGTAGGGGATATTTTTATTATTCTATGAAAAAGTTATTGCCAAAGTACTACAAGACGTCGAGTAACATTGACCCGCGGAGCGCGTGCTCAATCAATTTAGGTCACTATGACATGTAGTTTGACTTAGTGACCACGTGTGTATTGACACCTCCAGTGGCGTCGTCTACATTTATTATGTTACATAAAACATGTAACATTAATTAGAAAATAAGGAAGAATTGTGCAATGACACCCAGTGGTGTCCTTTATAAAATATACATTAAAAAAATGTAAAATAAAATAACTCTAAAACATAGTATATTGACACCAGAATGGCGTCCTTCTCGTGCCTTTTGTACATTCACACAAGTGAAAATGTAATTTTTCATGAATTAAAATCTAAATTCTCATAATTAAAACAATGTAAATTCTCCTAAATTCAAGGGAGAAAAACCTAAAATTAAACCCATAAAATGCTATACAAAATCTTTCGTAACGAAAACGGAATCACATTTAATCCCTTAACGTGTAACTTAAAGTTACTTAACCCTTTGTTTGAAGGATGCGGTGTCTGCATATGGTACTAAAAGTTATAAGAATATGTTATTTGAAGAAGGTGAGGCTGTGTCCATTTTGGAGGACCAGGTTTATTATTGAAAAGGGAGAGAATTGTCTGTCAGGCATTTTGGAATAATTCCGGGTCTCGGTATGATCTAGTGACGGGGACAACCCCTGTAAAAAATTTGATTTCAATGCTTACATTGAATACAATGCTGGACTGTTTGATTCAACTTAGGCCAGAGGAATACAACACCAGTTTAGTGTAAGTTGTGATGAAGTAATCATAGGACTAGATATTGCAGTGCAAAGCATGAAAATCAATGAAAAATCTCAATTTATAATTCATTTCAATGCTTGCGACCAACTTGGATGTTTGCAAAGGGTGCCTGCAAATACAGAAGTTTTATTTGAAGTAGATTTGAAGCCGCTTGTGGATGTATCCGCTGCGACGCGATTTGATTTTTTATCTAGTAATGATCACAATGCTTGAGACCGCACCCTTCCTGAACCCGCATTCGTGTGGAAAATTATTCTCCACACCCGGTGGGAACTATCCCGGAAAACCGCATTTGGGGGACTTTTACCCCGCCCGATGGTAAGTGACTCGGGTGGCCGTATTCTTAAGCCCCAGCCACAGAGCTACCGCATTCGGTGGACTTTTACCACGCCCGATGGTAACTGACTCGGGTGAACCTATTCTTTAGCCCGGTTCACAGAGCGATAGATGTGGTAACATCTTTTATCCTTCTGCATCCTCAAAAATCTCGTTTTCGAGGTCATCTTCATCGTCTCTATTGGGCTTTTCAAATTCTTCTTTACTCGTAATTTGTTTCATTTTTCCATTTCTGTCATCTCTGACAGTTCTTGTGTAACTCGGGGCGCTTGCAAGACGATCTCTGATCCTTGTAGATCTTCTGATTACTGGGGGTGGTCGAAGCGTATTTCCTACACTGTTTGTTCGCTTTCTTTGTGCTTTCCGTTTTTTCTGTGTTGCCTTATTGGTTTTATTGGGCCATATAGGTAATAAAGCTGCGGTTGCTAGATCAACTTCTTGATTTTCTTCTTCTGCTACATCTTCTTGTATTTTTTCCTCAATTTCTTCTACTTGTGTTATTAATTCATCTTTTTCTTTACCATAATATTTTTTGATTCTGTTTATATGTACGATTTGGGATGATTTACCTTGTATTGTTGTTATTCTGTATGTTACGGGTCCGATTCTTTCCGCTATTTTAAATGGCCCTGTCCAATGTCTCTGTAATTTTTTTGAAATTCCTATTTTGGTTTTTAAGTCTAGGACGTATACTAGATCTCCTTCAATAAATTCCCTTTCTGCTGTCTTCTCGTTATAGCGCTTGATTCTGTCTGTTCTCGCTTTTTCTATATTTACGTGGGCCGCTGTGTATACTTTTTGAAGTCTTGCCTCTAATTCAGACACGTAGTTGTCGTCTATGTTATATTTTATTCTTTTTGGTTTTATAAGTTCGTCTATAGGTAAAGTTTGATCTCTTCCGTGTAATAGAAAATATGGGCTGTACCCTGTAGAAGTGTGTACGCTACCCCTGTATGCCATTAAAACGTAAGGTATCCATTGGTCCCAATCTCGCTGATTTGGTGCTATATAGTGGGAAAGCATGTCTTTAAGTACTCTGTGTAGTCGTTCAACTTGACCGTTAGTGGTAGGTGCATAGCTCGCTGTGTGTAGTCTTTTTATGCCTAATAATTTGCACGTTCCTTGCATTAATTCTGACATGAAATTAGTACCTCTGTCTGTAAGTAATTTTTTTGGTGCGCCATGACGGCATACTATATTTTCAACAAATGCTCTCGCAATTGTTGGTGCTTTTTGGTCTGGAAGTGGTACTGCTTCGCAATATTTAGTAAAGTGGTCTTGAAATGTTAATAAATATTTATTTCCGTTATCTGACGTTACAAGTGGGCCTACTATGTCCATTGAAGTTATTTCCCATGGTTCATTGACTGACGTGAATCTTTGTAGAGGGGCTTTCTTGAAATGTGGTGATGTTTTTCTTCGATTGCATGCGTCGCATTCTGTGCAGTATTTTATTACGTCTATTCTGAGGTTAGGCCAAAAGAATCTTTTCTTTATGGTTAGTAATGTTTTTTGTTGTCCTTGATGACATTGGAATGGTGTATCGTGAAAATCTTCTAGTACTTTTCTTACAAATTTCTTTGGTATTACCAGTTTGTCCTGTTTATCTGCTCCTTCCTGTAAATATAATAAACCCTCTTTATCTAGAAAGTATTTTTCTGACAATTCATCGGTTTCTTCCATTTGTGATAAAATAGTTGTGCAGAATTCGTCATTTAGTTGTGCTTTCTTTAGTATTTCAGTTTCCCAAATAGGTTCCCAATTTGTTTCTTCTTCAAATGTGTTTATTTTTTTCTCCTCGTCCGCTCGATTTTGAGTCTTGAATTAAAATTTCTATATAAATTTGTGTTCCGTAAAATATTAATTGTGCCATTTCAATGATTTCTTCCCATTTTAGGCCAGGTATTTGTTGATCTGTTTTTATGAAAGTTAATTTATTTTCTTTATTTTTCTCACAACTTATTTTTAAGAGTGTTAGGCATTCCCATATTATTTCATACGACGTTTCGGCCTCCGGTGTTGTTTTAACCGTTAAAAGGTATATTTTCCGATCTGCGATGTTCCATTCTGTTATACTTTGTACCGTTTCATTTTCTGTGTTTGGTGGGCCGTAAATATTGTGCAATGTTTTCATTGTAGGTTCCTGTGTTTTTCCTTCTTTTGTTGTAAATAGTGCCAGTGTTTCATTTTCTGACAGTGTTAAGAGTTCGCCGTTTTTAAATTTTATTTTTTCTTTACCTGGGAGATCGTTATTTACTTTATATTCTAAGAAATCATTATAAGTAGGTTCTACGTGATTTGTTGTTGCATCGTATATTCTACTTAATGCGTCTGCGTTTCCATGTTTTCTTCCTGCTCTATGTATAACTTCAAAATCGTATTCTGCCAATGGTAATGCCCAACGTGTTAATCTAGAATTTGGATCTTTTAATGTTAAAACCCATTTTAAGCTTCTGTGATCCGTAATTATGGTGAAACGTTTCCCGTATATATAAAATCTGAATGTTTTTATCCCAAATATTACCCCTAGTAGTTCTTTTTCTGTAGTTGAATAATTTTGTTCTGCTTTGTTTAATTTTCTACTTACGTATGCAATGGGCCGTTCTCTGCCGTCTCTTATTTGGCTTAATATGGCACCAATTCCTATGTTGGAAGCGTCTGTGGAAAGTATAAATGGTTTTGAAAAATCTGGGAAAATTAATAATTTTTCTGTAGTTAATGAGGTTTTTAGTTGTTCCATTGCATTTATTACTTCTTCTGTGATCTTAAAAGTTGTGTCTTTTTTTATTAGTTCTACTAGCGGTGCCGCAATTTCCGTTATATTTGGTATAAATCTTCTGTACCAATTTACTAATCCTAAAAATCCTCTTACTCCCTTAACATTTTTTGGTAAAGGGTATTTATATACTGCTTCTAATTTTTCCGGATCTGGGGAAATTCCTTCTTGTGAAATTATGTGTCCCAAGTATTTAACTTTTGGCAACATGAATACATTTTTTTGGTTTTAATTTTATGTTGGCTAATTCTAGTCTTTTGAATACTTCTTCTAATTTATTTAAATGATCTTTTTCTCCTCCATAATTAAATACAATTATGTCGTCAAGGTATCAAGGTATACCATGCAATTTACTCCTGTGAGTCCGGCTAATGTTGCGTTCATGAATCTTTGAAAAGTGGCTGGTGCGTTGACGAGGCCAAATGGCATTTTTGTGTATTCGTAATGTCCCTGATAAGTGCTAAATCCTGTTAGTGGGATATCTTCCCTTTCCATATCCACTTGATGGTAGGCTTCTGCTACATCGATGACTGAAAAAATAGTTTGATCTCCTGCCTTGTAACCTTGTAATAAATCTGAAATATTTGGTAGTGGATAATATTCCTTTTTTGTTACTGCATTTAAGCCTCTGTAATCAATGCACATGCGTATTTTTTCTATTCCTTCTGCATTTTTCTGTATTACTAGGACACCTGGAGCTGACCATGGGCTTGATGATGGTCTAATAATTTTTGCTGTCTATTTCTTTTTGTAAAATTTCCCTTTGTTGATATGGTATTGGTTGACTTCCAGGTTCCAAAGTTATGCTATGTTTTACTTTTGTAGTACTTGTTAAAATTTCGTCTTCGTCTGTGAATAAGCTGTGATATTTCCTTATTAATGCTATTAATGCTTTTTGTGTTTTGTTGTCAATATGCTCCAGTTCAAATCCTTCTGTTATCCACTTATCATTTGAAATGTCAAATTTTCTGATAAATTCGTCTGTGTTATGTTTGGGTTCCTGTTCTTCTTCACATTGGTATGCTTTTCCTATTTTCGCGCCTTTTTGTAATATTATTTCCTGAAATGACATGTTTATTACTCTGATAGGTACTATTTGTTTATTATCCGTTATACTGTTTGCAATTCTGACTAAGTGTTGTCCCTCTTCTTCCCTTACCTTCCAATGTGTGTTTACATTTCCCTACTGTTTGTACTTCAGTACGTGCTGCAATTATTAACTTCTCTTCCAATGTTATGTCAGTTTGACATCTCTTTTTACCTATTGTAAATTTTTCTTCTTCTTTACTTTCTGTGTTTTCCTTGTTTTTACCCTTATCTGTGTCTCTTTTGCCACTATCTTTCTTCATGATTACTTTTACTTCTTGGAGCCAATTGGTCCATTCCTCCGATTTTCTCTGTATATTACAACTATTTATAGTTTCCTTTTGTTTTCCTTCACTTTTTGTGCTACTAATATTTTCTGCATTTCTTTTATGCGTTACCCTTTGTATTCCTTTATTTTCCATTACCTCGGCTACCTTATCGAGCCATTTTTCCCATTTTTCTTTATTCCGGAAGCCTTTTTCTTCCTTGTAACTTTTTCCTTGATGCCGTTTCTCTTCTTTTTCCCATGATTCGGACGGTTCCATATCTGAACATCTTATATTTATTTTACTCTTTGTAAACTTCTCTGTTTCTTCCCTGAGTTGCTTTATTTCTTGTTTTAATATCATTCTAACTCCGTTTCTTTTTCCCTATTCCTTGTGAATCCGCAAGTTTCGCACGTTTCGCTCGCCTTGAGCAGAGGGATCCTTTGTCCCCATATTTCCAATGACGGTACGTCCCGATATGATATCACAGCTTCCTGTTGTGTTAGGAAGTCCCTTCCTAAAAGTACTGCGACTTCACCCATTGTGACGTCATCACATGCAATAACCTCTATGTTTAGGTTATTTTTCATCGATTCTGTAGCTATTGCAATGTTTGCAGAGCCATAGAGTTCGATTGAATGTCCCGTTATTCCTCGTAACGTTATTTGATCCGTTACGCTTGTATCTAATTCCCAATTAGGAATTATTGATCTTTTGATCAAGGAATAAGCTCCTCATGCAAGGTTGCAAAATTCCGTTTATTTTTAGAACCACTATGTATGGTGTCTCGTTACACCTACTTATGTTTGGTTCGTAATGGTATAAAGTAACCGTCTTTTTATACCTATTTTTAAACCTATTATCCTGGGCTGTCAATTCTTTAGATCGACGTTGCCCGTTATTAATTACCCGATGTTCCCCTTGAAATCCGGGGCGACCAACAATTCGGGGTTTATTGTTAGTCTGTTCTAGTTTAAATTCCTTCCAAAATTATTTTTGTTTTGTCCATCCTTCCTTGTAGGATAGCGTTCTTGCTGATTCCTGTTTCCATAGTTCCCTCGTCCTTGTTCATAGTTTCTTGAATTCCTTGGGTGATTCCCATCTGATTCATCCCTTCTACCATTATTGTTCCTTGGTTGGTAATTGTTGCTTTTTGGGATAGCGCCTGTATTTTTCGCTGTTCCCGCGTTGTACCCTCCTGTACTCATTTTTCTGTTACCGTACCATCCTTTTTCCTTTGCGGCGATTGGAAGCTTCTGCTTCTTTGTTCCATCCCACTTGCTTGATCCCTTGCTTTGGTTCTGCAGTCTCTGACCCAATGACCATTTCTTCCACAGTAGAAACATGGATTGTCCTCTGTGTTAGTTTTTCTTTGTTTGCTTCTACATTCCTTTGCTAGATGCCCATATTTTCCACATATATTGCAAATTTTCCTTGCTTCCATAAATGCTACCCTGTGACCAGTGGATTTCCCAGAAACCATTAACATTGTAGTTTCCTGAAGAGTTACCAGAGCTTCGGCTTTTTCCAAATTCATATCCTTTTCATTTAATAACATGACCCCAGTGTCCTTGAGAAGATCCTTCCGTAATCCTAATTTGAATTGGTTAAGAACCAAGTCCTGGCTCATTTTCTTCAGTTCCGCAATTTCTTCAGTGGAGGCTCCTTTGAGATCGTCTTCCAGCGCTTTTGCTCCGAGTAGACGTAATCTTGTACAAAAAGCTGCTACGTCTTCATCATGCCGTTGATAACATTGGCTTAATTTATATAAACTATCCCCTGGCAATCGTTTAGGTGAAAATTTAGTTAGTAATTTAGATTTTAATTCATTATAATTTAGTGTATCAAATAATGGTTCAGATTTAAAAAAATCATGAGCCGGCCCTGTAAATTTAAATTTTAAAAGTTTTAAAGTGTCCTCCTCGGACCAATTGTCTAGTTTGGAACGCTGCTCCAATTTGTCCAGGTACCTTGCTGGATCTCGACCTGTAAAATCTGTAAGAGTTGTTGCAATAATACCCAGTGGTTGTTACATCATTTGCAACCCTAAATTCTGCGGTGACCCTTGGATTGAGGGCTGACTCGTTCCAGACGTCGATGTAGTCTCTGCATTTGCTGTATTGTTAGTATTACTTGGAAACATTTCGTACCGACTTGTGATTCAGAAAATGAATGGCCTTTTTTGTAATAATAATAATTTACCTTTTTTTTATGGCTTCCTCGTTGCCTGAAATGGAGTTGTGGATAAAAAATTGGGGTAGGATGCAGTGATAGGTAGCTCAAAATTTGGTAGACTATCCCTACTCGCGAATTTAAAATTTGGCCCTTATTGTAATTATACAAAGTGAGAAAAGGGAAAAAAAAATTCAGAATAAAATGTAATTTTATTATTGTTCCGCCTATGGCTTTAATGAACAATTAAAATTGTCTACTTATGTGCTAGGGTCGTCACCCTTTGCGCGGTAAGAGAAAATCTGAGAGAAAAGAAAATTAATGTTTGTAAAATAGAATTCTTTTTTGACTTTGCTGCTTGTCTAAGCTCTCAAGCGAGGATATCCCAGATCAATCCTCTAGCTTCAGCTTCCGCGACCCTCCCAGCGATGCTAAAATTACTCTAAGTTACAATTAACACTTAATCTATAATTATTCCCCAATTATTTTGTTCTGTACCGGAAATTAAGTAATCAATCCTTGATTTTAACTTTTTCAATTCCCCTCGTATATATTAAATGCCAGAATCGCTATGTAAGAAAACCTCAAAACTATTTTTTGAGTTACCAAAACGTCTGAGTTAAATTTCCCCAGAAAAAAATTAATAACCTATTCGTTTCTAAGTTCTAGAAACCACCTCAATGGAAAGCAAAAAAAATTACAGAGTTCAATTCAATTTTCCAAAATTATTAAATAAAATTATCAATTTTTCTACGTTAAAATAAGCAATGGGTAGACAAATTTTTCACAACAAAGAACTGTTTAACCTAATTCTTAAGTTCCTAAAAAAAATTCTCCACTTTTCTTAGTCTAGAGAGAATAAAAATCAAAATCCCAGTTAAACTTAAGCTCCAATCAAAATTAAATGAAATTCTCTACGTTCTGTAAGTACAAATTATTTTTCCCTAATAGGTAAAATAAAACTTTTTTAAGAAATTTAACTTTTTCTAAGTTATTTAAAATGTAAGACGAAATTTAAAAAAAATTTTCAATCTAGCTGGATTAGAATTCTCACTTTTCCTAGATCCGGAATTAAAATAAAAAAATTATGAAAATTCAAAAAAAAAATTTCCCAAAAAAGAGGAATTGAATAAAATTTCCAACTTTATTCTAAGTTAAAGTTGCAGTGGAGAAAGTGAAATTTACTTTAAGTTTCCAGACAAAATTAAAATTAATAAAAAAAAATCTCGACTCTTTCTAAGTCAGAAAATCACACAAAATAGGTTGAGAATTCCCAAAAAAGGAATTTCCCAAAAAAAATTAAGTTTTTGAGATTTAATAAAATTCCAGAATTTTCAAAAAGTAGAATTCTTAAAACGTAATTTCGACAAAACGTAGCTTTATCCTAACTCAATAATTAAATTCAAAATCTATTTTGGAAACGTTTAGACTATTTTCTAAAATTTCTGCGTTGTCGTTCTATATATTTCGACTACACTTACATTAAAAAAAACTCGTTTTTTGTTGACTACTTTACAACTTATGCAACGAATGCAACTGACTCTAGATGCACACGAGAAAATATTTTGTTTTACCCAAAAAAATTACTCTTTCAAGGTTTATTCCCTTAAAATTTGAACTCCGTAAATTTTCTTAATATTTACTAGCTTTTCTGTCCTTAAGAAAAATATTAAACTCAGAGATTTTCGCTTTCCTGACAAGAAGTAAAATTGCCTTATTTTGGAACCCAAAAATTTCCTTGACTGGAAAAAAAACTCAATACAACCTTCTGAAATTACTTTTACGATGCTTTTAACCTCTATTTGACGCGATAAACTCGTTTGTTAGTCCCTACATTATTATTTTTGACCCTGAATATATATAAAAAATGCCAAAATTTGCTCAAAACCCCAATCAAAATTCTCCTCTCTCAGCTTTTCTGCTTACTTTTGCTTTAAATGGTCTGGTGTTCGCGGGGTAGGAGGTCTGTCTCCCACTGGATCGAAATCAAAACAAAATTGGTTCTCCGTTTTAAATAGAGGACTATGTTCGCCTATATCGCGCGGCGTTAAAGGTGGTTTGCTTAAATCTGGTTCCCTAATCGGACTTAAATTACATTCGAGGGCGCGTTTTAGTTTCCTGGCCTCCCTTTGCTTTTTATTGAGATGCTTCCGTTTCATTTGATAATAACAGTCGTATTGTCCTATGTTCTACCGTTTACTCTGTTTTCCCTTTTACTCCCTACAATTTTAGTCTGTTATTTTGTGGATTCGACTCTTTTTTAGTGAGTCAAGCTCCTCAAAATTTCAACAAAGACCCTTAATTGCTGTGGCTATAAGCTACTTGACAACTTTAGTCTGTTATTTTGTGGATTCGACTCTTTTTTAGTGAGTCAAGCTCCTCAAAATTTCAACAAAGACCCTTAATTGTTGTGGCTATAAGTTACTTGACAACTTTAGTCTGTTATTTTGTGGATTCGACTCTTTTTTAGTGAGTCAAGCTCCTCAAAATTTCAACAAAGACCCTTAATTGTTGTGGAGATAAGTTACTTGACAACTTTAGTCTGTTATTTTGTGGATTCGACTCTTTTTTAGTGAGTCAAGCTCTTCAAAATTTCAACAACTTCTGTCACCAGATATAATAACCCCCTTTTGAGAAAACAAAGGAACACCGCTGTCACCAGATGTAATAACCCCCTTTTGAGAAAACAAAGGAACACAGCTGTCACCAGATGTAATAACCCCCTTTTGAGATTAAAGGTTATTTTTAATTCGGCAGCGTGTCTATCAGATTTTTAAGAAACAGCTGTCACCAGATGTAATAACCGTCAACGATCTGAGGTTATTTTTACCTCGCTGCGTGTCTATCAAACCTTGGCAGAGCGGTGAATTAGGGCTTACTGAGTTTTATACCTGAAAGAAAATCCTAGAAGGGCGTGATCCCTGCAGCGATTCAGTGCCGAATATACCTTTTGTCTCACGAAGTGTCTAAAACTCTCGGGGTTGGGTAATTTAAAAGAAACGCTTGCTAAAATTTAAATGAATCTATTGACTACTAAAAGGAAATGGTTAACAAAACATGACTACAATATTAAAATAATGACTATCCTTTACTACTACGAAAATGCATAAAATGATCCAAAATGATAATTAATTAAACTAATAATGAAAGAAATTAAAAAATCACTCTATGGCGGTAAAATGAAACCACACGTAACATTTCTTTACTAAACTAAGTGACAACAGGGTTAACGTGAAATTGAAACTTTGTTTCTACTAAATATCAGAAGTTCGCTAGTTACCTCACGATACATGTGAAATAAAAGGAAAAGGCCCATTCAAGTGCTGGATAAAATTTACGAACAAAGGTTAAATTTCTGAGGCCTACAGACAGGCTTTACTGTATACAATACTTAACCCAAAAACTGGCTTGGGAAACAATTCTAATAGTGAAAAAAATGCGAGAACAATTAACTGGAGTTAAACTTAACTCCCTACAAACAACACAATTCGGTTCGAAATGTCAACAGGGGTTAAGAAAAATCGAATCAAAATCTTACTCTTAGCTCGTCCTCGAATTGGGGTGAAGTCTACAGCCCGGGAAATCCCTTGTAGGCAGGAGTGACGAAAGTATTCCTGATTCTACGCCAAACCAAACTGTATCACTAGTGCAACGCGTCACTAACCGAACCGCGCGGTACGATAAAAAAAAACGCTCAAAAATCAAAAAAACAAACTTATTTTTCTCTACTAACGAGGGGTCCGTATAGAATTACCGGCTCTGTCCTCTCTTTTCGTCCCCTCGCACTCACTCGTCCCCGCGATCAGAAAATCTTTACTTTTTATAAAATTTTGTCCCCTCTTTGTTGGAGGGATACTATTTTTCCTCAACTTATTAAAAGGTCCAATCGCGATCATTTTTCTTGGACGCCATTACAATTGTCTTATATACTGACCAATCACGCGTACTCCGTTATTGTTTATCATACAAACTACTAGAAATGAAAATAATGCCAATTCGGCACTTTTGTCTTTTGTGTTACATTGTAAAGGAACTTTGACCAGAAAAATTGTTTATGACATCCAATATTTAATTTCCTTGAATTGAAACAGAACGGTGTCGGATTGCTCAATTTATATTTTGAAATTTTTCAACAAGCAACAACATTTTCTATGGTTTTTGCAAACATTGCATTGTGGTAATTTTCTAGATGATTCGATTTTTCTACAGTTTGGAACGCTAGTTATTTACTTTGACTATACCGGGTGTTTTAAAATTATCTATAACTTTCATTTATTTCTTTCGCCATTTTTCCAGATATTACATTACGAGCATGTCTACTGTCCACCAATTCCACTGCAAAATGGGAGTAATAAAGTTTATGTAATTTTTCTAACATCATTATTACAAATTTTTCGTCGAAATGTATAGTTTCTACATAAATTCATTTCGGAGTCCATATAATAAAATCACATAAACTTTTCTTACAAATATACAGTTGTCCCTGAATTTGGTAAAAATAGCTATGATTTCTCTTAAGGGACAATGTTTTACCATCAGTACTCAGAGTAGAGCAAACGTTTTTAAGGTGTTTTGGTACATCTAATGGTGTAAATTCCCGAGCTGAGTAAGGGCACTTTACTTCAATAATTTTATTATCACCTACCAAACCATCCGGTGAAGCTCCTAAGAAACCATAACCTTTTTCTGAACAAACAAATAAGCCACATTCAACAACTGTATTCGTTGTAAGAGAAGCATATGCCTCAATTGCAACAGCTTCGTTGATTTTCCCATATTCAATTTGTTTCAATAAAGGCAATGGTTTATACAATATTGATTCAACAAGTTTTCCAAAGTTTATTCGTCTCTCGCAAATATTTCCAAAATTAGACGCCGTGAGGCGAAATTTTTTTCCTCAAACCACTTTGGATTGTCACTTTGACCTCTAGTTGATTGTTCAATTTCTTTGGCAGCTTCTGGAATGACATCCAATATATTTAATTGTTCTTTAATTAGTTGCTAGATCTCTTTTTGGCATCGTGGACCGTACAACAATCTGTACAACAATCTTCGTCTAGGTCGCTTTAATTGAAATTGTTTTACTTTTAAACGTCTTTTTACTAAACGTTTTAAAGTACAGGTGGGTGTCTTAGAAAACGTTTTTCTATAAACTTGAAGCAACCAACTAGGACCAAATTGATAAGCCAAGCCTGCAGCCTGACATCTAATGTTGAAGCTATTTCTTCTACCATAAAATGTTTGCTTGGCATTATTAAATTTAGCAACTTGCCTCATAAACTGTTCTGCCTTATTGCTAGTTGAGTCCTTTATTAGGGAATTCGATTTAGATGAAAAATTTCCTAATATTCGAAGTACGAAGACGTGTTTCTGTTGGTGCCTTCCGGAAACTATTTTCTGTATTTTTACAACCATGTTTTAAACAATTGTCTTTCGTGCAATTTTCGTGGTCACCAAAAACATGATTGACTACATTTAAAATATCCTTTTTTAAATCAGTTATAGAGGCTTCACTTTTATTGGAATGAATCGAAACTAGTTTTCTACAATATTTTCCTATGTGGTTTATTTTAGCATTAGTTAGTATTTTTTTATTAATACTGGATTCCTTGGCCAACTCATAGAGATGTTTAGTGGCATTTTTTGTTAGATGATTGGCACATTCAATTTTTTTTATTTGTCGAGAATATGGTACATTTTCTAGAATTTTAGAATGAACACTAGAATCACCATCACCAATGAAAGTCGTATACTGAAGATTATGCATGGATATGCTTTTTAAAAATCCTTCCACTAGTATATCAGCTTCCATTGCTGGTGATGATCCACCCCAATTTTTGTAACATGTATGGGTTGGTTTTGCTAAATGTTTTCTTTCGGCGATGGTACATATGCTGCAATATTTATTTCTAATTCCTACGAAGAGGAGTTTTTTTGAAAATTATACATGCCACCCCTGAATTGGAAGAATATTTATGGCCATATGATCGGTGACTCCATCCACCATCAACAATTACAGCACATTGCCCTATTTTTTCTGATGTAACATTATTAGTTTCGATAGCTCTCCGATATTCTTCTTCTCCCGCTTCTTGAATAGCATCTGTTAGATACTCCTGCCATATTTTCCCCAATTCTTGCTGATATTTTATAAAAGTCTTATTATCAAAAGAAGGAATATCCAATATTGACAAATTTTCTTGCAAAGAGTAATTTCCTTTGCCAATAGATATAGTACTCCAAGTAGCCAGAAGATTTACTTTGGAAGTTTCTTCATTCGTAGCAATTGATTTCGTAAATCCGCAAGCGGAACATTTAAAAAATAATTTTGAATTTAGTCCTACATTGAACTCTCTGTCAAAAGCTAAATAACCTGTTTTTTTTACGTGGCATTCATGACTTTCTAGTGATCTTATTTCACCGATGAAATGACTGATATCTACGATTCGTCTACCGGAGATGTTTTTTTAACTTACTGTCGTTTGTGCCAGGTAATCGATCTGCCTCAATCTCCAAATCTGGCAAATCCTCAACTGTTTCTGGCCAATATATTCTTTTTGGAGTCAAATTTCCGCTAAAGGAAGGAATCTGGTCTCTGAAAAAAAAAATGCCGTTAATTAGAATTGAACAAATAGGTTACGTACTGTTATCTGATATGATTAAATCACTATCTCCTTGTAAAGTTTTGTGACTTGAAATCGAATCACCCTGTATAAGTTAAATAGTATCAATGTAATAAACTTACTTAGTTAAATTTGCAGTAGAAGGCATCTTGCTGCTTGTCTCCGTACATTTTTCTGGAATTGTTTCGGTGGGCCTAAAATTAAAAAAAAATTGTAATACTGAAAAAAAAGAAAGATAGAAAAAGAATTAGTTTTTCTACCCTAATGTTTGTCAGAATATACCCATCAAAAACAAATTTATGGATAACTATATTCAAAAGCTCATTACGAAAATGGAAACTTACATACATTGAAGTTCATTCTAATCCCATTTTGTAAAAAAAAATATTGAAATATATAAATTCCCTATTGTGTCTCAGGAATTAAAACAAAACTTTTGAAATTTCTATTACCTAGGTAGGTACTTCCATACCGGTGTCCGTTTCATCAATTATTATCATGCTCAGTTTAATATTTCACTCTACCTTTTTATAGAAAATATTTAAATTAGACATAATACAATAGTTATAACAAATTGTAATTACAATAAATGGCTCTTTTATTAAGAATCCAGATAAATATATGTCCCTCTGAGTTTTATTATTTTCAGTATAATTTTTATATTGAGTTTTAATTATTACTTTAAATTAAATTTTCCAGTTTCCAATATCTGTTATGTTTTTCGCGCATTTCATAAGAATAAAGTGTACTAAATGTGAACACTTACCTTTTCAAGTTCCATCCTCTTTTTGTCCTTTTACGCACCATATCGTCCGTAAAATAACCGTATTATTAATATAAAACACAATAACACACACACACACTTTGATAAAAATAATTATAAATAAATAAGAAATAAAAACAACAATTCACAACAAAATCGACGCAAGACTCAATTTAACCCTATATACAATAAATAGGGGCAAAATGAACACTGAATGAAATTTATAATATGAAATGTCGCAACACTGTTCGTACTGAATCAGGGCGGTCCCCTCTCCCAACTACTATTGTAACTAGCAGCCTCTTTTGGCGACGTAATACACTATTATATGCGTTTGAAATATTACAATAGCCAAGATAGAACCCTATAAATTTATTCTACATTTGATTCGACGGTAGGGCCATCTCTAGAGTCAGAAACGAGTGACGATGTAGGTCCACATAAACCTTAATACAACAACCATATAATGTGAGAGATGTTTTTGTATGTTTTGATTCAAATGGAACACAAAATACAAGCTGGCCCTCTAAATGGATTAAAACAGAACGTTATTTACCAAATAATATTCCAACTCTTAAAGCAATAATACCTAAAAACAGTACAATGTATAAAATACGTATTTTTAAGGAGACTGGCGGTTTTGCAGATTCTGATTGGGTATCTTTATACAGTAAATGCTTAAATGAGAAGTCTACCATATCCAATACATACCCAATTATGCTTTATTACATATCATTGTGTTCCTCAATATTGGTCGCAGAAAGGCTTTATCAAAATATTATGATGGAAATCGCTTTGCGAAAATTAGGTATAAAAGGTTAGTGTGCACTGGGTTTTATTTTACCGAAAAAAGGAAATGCTGCTTTGAATGTAATGTTGAAATTTACAAATGGGAGACCGAAGATGCTGCCCCTCTTAATGAATTGATGAAGACATCTGGTCCTCTCAAAAAAGATGTACAACAAAAAACATTTACTAATTTATTTTTATTGTTAAATGTATTTCTAAACATTTATTAAAAAATATTTATTTTCTTTGGGTGAACATTCGGTGAACATCTGGCGAACACATGTTGTAATTTGATATTTATGGGAATGATCAAGACATCCTGTTCTCACGTGACACCACATGTTGCAATTTCTAGAACACCTGCATCCGGCCATCTGGTGTTGGGGACTAATAAATTTATTAGTGGTGGGGGGTAATGTTATATATTGGGTTACATTTGTGATTTACATTTAGTATATAATTCGTGTCGTAATTCGTGTTTTGCAACAAATGCAATAGTTTGTGGGGGATGTGGAAAACAATATGCAACCGTATGTAATCTAAATCGTCACAAGCAGGAGTCGTGTAAATTACCTTCCAATGACCCATGCCCAATTCCCAAGAAAAGGTTGAGACCGCTAGGTATTGAAGTTTTACCTGATGGTGTCAGTAAACTAACTCATGCTTTCAAGAATCGCATTGCGTCATATCGATTTTCCAGTCCAAAAAAACTTGTGGATTTTAAAGAATTTTTTATAGAAATCAAGCCTAAACTTGTAAACAAAATTACTGAATACCTAGAACAACATAAATCACTTAAAATAAATTTGGAGGTTTTTGGAATCTATATTATACCAAAAAATGAAATGTATGACATAAAATCTATGAATTCAACAAATAAAGTAATTACTCAATCATCAAACTTAGACGAGATATATGAAAATTTTGTGGATGAAATGGTAACACAAGCTCAAGATTTCCAATTAAATGATTCCGGTTGGGCTCTACAGGAGATTATCTTTATGAATATGAACATCAACAAGTATTCAAGCATATCGGCATCTTCCTACATTAATCTCCCTAAACCAATTTTAAGAAAGAATGCTGTACTTAATTTAATGAATCAAGACAATGCATGCTTTGCTTGGTCTATCAACGCAGCCATTTTTCCAGCTGAAGGTAACATCAGGCTTCCATCATCATACCCTCATTATGGAGCATCATTAAATTTTGAAGGAATAGAATTTCCAATGAAGCTCAAAGATATTCAGAAGTTTAAACAATTGAATGAAATCAGTGTCAATGTATTTGGTTTGGATTCAAATTTTAAAAATAGAAAAACTTCATACGAAGTTGTTGGACCACTTTATCACACATCAAATCGGAAGGCTACGCACGTAAATTTACTACTTATAACCGATAGCCATGAAAATACTCATTACACACTAATTACTGATTTATCTAGATTAGTATCCAGTCAGAAAACAAAAAATACACACCGCTATCACATTTGTGACGGATGTTTACAATCGTTTAGTACTATTGATGATCTGAGAAGACATAATGAATATGATTGCACCCATGTATATTCCAAGTTACCCTCAAAAGAACTTAAGAAAAATAAGTGTGGGCAGTACACTCCAGAAAACATACTAAAGTTTACTAATTTTGAGAATCAGCTGAAACATCCATTCGTTATTTACGCAGACTTTGAATCCATTCTAAAACCCATCGACCATAATGAACCAAATAATGATCAATCCTTCACTGTTAAAGTATGTGAACATGTTCCTTTTTCTTTTGCTTTTTACGTGAAGTGTTCTTATGATGATAGTTTATACAGATTTGAAATATACCATGGGCTAGACGTCCCTGAAGTTTTTGTAGAAAAATTGAATCAAACAATTCATTATCTTTACAACAACTATTTAAAACATATTAGACCGATGTTACCTTTAACCCAAGAAGAACAAAATCAATATGATAAAGCAACATACTGCTACCTATGTGAAAATCACAAGGTGCGTGACCATTGTCATTTGACTTCTAAATATAGAGCGGCCGCCCACAACTCTTGTAATTTGAACTACAAACTACGCAAATGTATTTCTTTTTATTAAAAAATTAACAACGAAAAAAGAAAGGGTTTCAGCTGTGGCGCAAACCAAAGAAAAGTATATATCTTTTTCAAAATCTATATTGGTGGAAAAATCAAATAATCCTAAAGTTAGAGACACATATATCACCCTTAAGTTTGTGGACAGTTATCGATTTTTAGCAAGCTCCCTCGATACACTTGGTGAAGCTCTCGAATCTGAACAATGTGTAGAAGTGCGAAAATACTTCCAGAGTGACAGTCAATTCACTTTAATGCGACGAAAGGGTGTTTTTCCTTATTCATATGTCGATAACTTTGAAAAACTGAGTGAACCAGTATTACCGTCAAAATGTAAGTTCTATGATAACTTGAAAGCTGAGCATATTTCTGATGAAGATTATGAAAGAGCAAAAACGGTTTGGAATACTTTTGAGTGCAAAACTCTTAAAGACTATGTCCTTCTGTATTTAAAAACTGATGTGTTAATTTTATCGGATGTGTTCGAGAATTTCCGGAAAGTGTGTCTAGAAAAATACAAGCTGAAGCCAGCAAATTATATAACACCACCTTCATTGTCTTGGGATGCAATGATGCGAATAACTCGAGTAGAATTGCAATTACTTACTGACATAGACATGTTACACTTTTTCAAAAAAGGAATCAGAGGAGGTGTGAGTCAGTGTTCTAAAAGCAGTAGCCAATAACACATTTGTTTCAAACTATGATTCAACGAAACCTACATCCTATATAACATATTTGGATGTCACAAACCTTTACGGTAAAAGCATGAGCGAGTTTTTACCATACGGTGATTTCCGTTGGTTGACTAAAAGTGAAGTTGATGCGTTTGATGTTACCACCATAGAACACAATTCTTCGAAAGGATATGCACTTGAAGTGGATTTAGAATATCCAACCAATCTGCATGATGTTTACAACGATTTACCTTTCTGTCCAGAGAATGTTACTCCGCCAAATGGTAAACACTCTAAGTTAATTCCAAATTTGTATGATAAAACCAAGTACATTATCCATTACCAAAATCTCAAACAGTGTTTAAAATATGGTTTAATTTTAAAGAAGATCCACAGAGTCATTGAATTCTCCCAATCGCCATGGCTAAAGTCTTACATTGATTTGAATACCATACTTAGGAACAACACAAAAAATGCATTTGAAAAAGATCTTTTCAAACTGCTTATCAACGCCATCTTTGGTAAGACCATGGAAAACGTTGAAAAACGACGAGACATCCACCTTTCTACCCACTGGGAGTCTGAAAAAGGATCAGTTGGTTCAAAAAGTTTTATAGCAAAACCGGAATTTAAATTATGTTCCGTTTTCAGTGAAAATTTGGTTGCTATCCATTTAAATAAAGTAAAAGTATACTATGATAAACCAATTTGTGCTGGATTTGCAATTTTGGATATTTTAAAAACAATTATCTATGATTTCTTGTATGACTACATCAAACCAAAATATGGCTCAACTTTGTTATACTGATACAGACTCGTTGGTTCTAGAAATTGAAATTGAGAATTTTTACGATGATATGAAGCAGAACATTCAATATTTTGATACCCCCAACTATGAGCAAAATAATTCTTTCGGTGTGCCGAAAACAGTATCCGTTATTGGGAGAATGAAGGATGAGTTTGGTGGAATCCCGGTAGAATCATCTATTGGCACCGGGGCAAAAGCTTACGCTGTAAAATTAGGCAAACCCTTTAAGAATACAATGGAAATTAAGAAAGCCAAAGGTATTTCTAAACATATCATAAAGACCAACTCCAAATAAATGACTATGTTCAGATTGTAGAAACTGGAGGATATATTTTTAGAAAAATGTATGTATTCCTTTCGGAACTTCATACCACTTATACAGAACTTAAAAACAAAGTTGCTTTATCTTCTGAAGATGATAAGCGTCACGTGATCCCAGGAGATGTGAAAACGTTGGCATGGGGGCATTTTTTAATAAATGGAAATGCACAGAAAGGTAATGCCGAAAACAATATGAATGAAGAAAATTATAAAAATAACATAGAAGTAGATGATTTGAAACTAGATGAAGGTGAATTAGTTGACTGGAATCTAGATATAGTTGACTTTGATCTAGATAATTTTTTAATGAAATTAACAAATGAACATATTTCAAATTGTAGTAGTTAGAAGTTTGATGAAATAAAAAATATATATACAATATACTTTCTTTTTATTTTAACATAAAAACAACAATACATTTTACTATTTTATTTTTCGTCCATTACAAAATTTTCATATAAAAAAAAACATTTGAAACAGCGCAAATACAATTATTACTATTATCATAAAAACATTTTGGTTGCATCGGTTGAAGTGATGGATGTTCTTCAAATTCGTAAACTGGAGCCAAGGAATATTTTCTTACATAATTTGATTTTTCCATACCCTTGACGTAAACCATATCAACTTCTTTTGTTAATGATTTTATAATATTACTAAATTGGTGTACAGGTGTGAAACCAGTATCCCAATTAATATAACGATGATTCTTCATTAGCCATAAAGCCTGTCTTTGCAAATCAGGAGAAAGCATCCTAAGAGGAAATGGTGGTTTGAACACATAATGACTTAGTCGAGTACCATCGTAAGCAGAAAATTCCTTTACAAGAAATTTATTGTTTTCCATCTTAAATCCCTGTAAATCGACAACGAGCTTCATATTTTTAGTTTTTGAAATTTTTTGATAATATTTTGCATTTGTTTATAAAATTCAATATCCTGTTGAAGATGTCTTAATTCATATTGTCACGACCCTAATGGTTGTGAGAATTATTACCTTAATAATTCTTTGCTACCTTTCTTTATGAAATAAAACCAGGTTAAACAGTAAACAAGTTTATTAACAACTATAAAAATATACACTTATAAAATACTTACCATAAGCTACACATATC
Organism: Crepidodera aurea; assembly: GCA_949320105.2. NCBI lineage: Eukaryota > Metazoa > Arthropoda > Insecta > Coleoptera > Chrysomelidae > Crepidodera > Crepidodera aurea. The sequence continues at coordinate 9,385,695 of OX439472.1, read as the reverse complement.
TCTTCGTTGGGCACGTCACGCTGGCTTGGAGATAGGGCTGTACGATCTTGTACACACAATGACCCATAGACAAGAGTACCTATATTGCTAACTCGGCGGATATTTATATCTCGCGAATTGGGTCTGACGTGACCAGCTCAATGTTATGTTATTAAAAAATACTATTATTGCTTATTCGAATCACTGGTTTGATTATATAATTTACTTAACTTATATTAAACACAAAAATGCAAACTCGATGTACTGAGTGTTCTTTTGTTTAGCGTGACATGCCCCCCGACAGCTAAAGCCTCGACCCGAGCTTTAATCCTAAATCTATCCTACAAAAAAAACAGAGAAATATAGCTAAACAAAAGTCTAATTGAATTTACAGAAATAGAATTAAAATGAACAAATATTAATGACTAATACCAATTAACTAAAGTCCGCACACCTTGTCTAGTTCCTAATCACTAACACTACACATCAAGGTCTAGTCTTTGCACATCCAGCCTGGAAGGATGCTCTCTGCTTCTGCTGCGTGGCTTGTCCTAGCAACCTGGAGACTCGGATCTGGTCATAGCTGCTGCTTGGTTGAGAGCAGCTATGGGCGGTTTGACTCTACCTGGGAGCCTCGGTTCCAAAAGTGGGATGGGACCGTCCGGGAATTGTTTCCACTGGGTTGGAGTATCCCGGTTATGGTTCCATTGGTTAGTGGGGACCCCCTGGCTGTACTGCACTGATTGACTCCCTCCTCTATGGTCTCAGCTTCGCTGAGCCGGGAATGGTGAGTGCCCATGGTTGGTTGTCCCGCCGTTTTGTCTTACCGACCGCTTCTGGATATCTGCTAGGCGTCTTGGGCGACCAATATTGACCCTCTAACGTCTAAGGGTGACGTAACTTCACATTTTAAGGACGAAACTGTCTCCTGCTCAACTTTATGTCGTTTGGGTGGTTTTAGCTTTTGTTTAGTTTTTTTGGCAATTTCGTTCTCGTGGTTGGTTCTGTTGGCCTCTAGGTTTCCTGTTTAGAACTAATGGGCTGGCACCAGGTATTGTCTAGCCACCGTGATCCCTTTTGGTTTTGTCTCGTAGGGTAGCTTTCGGGTTGGCTGTGTCCGTGCGGCTGGATGCTGTGTGGTTGGTAGTGTTTGTCTGGTGGTGTGCGTTAATATGAAAAAAAGAAAAGCTACAAGTGGTATGACTATTAATTAACATAGAAAACTAATTTTAATTGATCCTAACTATATCCTAATTTAGGTTGGACAAGTGGCAAACCCTTTACATAATTTTTTTTTCTTACACTTTCATTATTTTTAGCAATTTGCCCTTGTCAACAGATTAAAAAAAAGAAAAAAATATACTTTGTCCCCTTAATATTTTATTATTAGAGATTTATTCCATTATTTCCTTGTTTGATACTTTAATTTAATTCCCCCCATCTTATTACGAAGAAATCTAATGAATAGGAAAAACTATTTATAGAATCTCCCCTGTATGTGTACCATACTGTTTTTATTTATTTTCCCGGTTCATTTACACATTTTGTTATCTTGAAGCCGGAGTGAACTTGAAATATCCGATTTCAAAACATATTATATGTTACAGTTGTTGACCTGCTATTTTATTATTGTTTTAAACTTGATGGGTCAACGTTACTTTTATTCATTACTAACGACGATTTATATTTCAATTTCATGCACACGATTTAGGAAGTAAAAAAAATTTTCTCTCAGCACAAACATCCATTGTAGGTATCTCAATTTTTATAATATTTGAATACATCTGTTTCTCTCATATTCTTATCTCATTTAACTATTTATTCACTATTAATGCGATATACCTTGTCCTTTTGTTTGAAGAAAAAACAACTACTTCTCTGGCTAATACCACGACAGATATTGGATTATATTTCTTACAAACTCGTTAGGACTATATCCAGCTACTATCAGCCGACAACAAAAAAAAATTCCTAGTGTGTATCTTTTCATACACATTCTTCATATATCTTTATTTTACTGTTACAGGGTGAGATACGTTATCAACTGTTTTTTACAATATTCTTCCTAACCCTTCTCCCCAGTATTGCACTTCTTGGTGCAATAATTCTATGTCTCGAGCCCTTATTTGGCTCTATAATACATACATCATTTATTCATTACTTATTCATTACTTATTCATTATACTCAAAACAAATATCATAACATGTCTCTACTTGTACACGTCATTTCATCATAATAATATATACTCTATGCATGTGTATTCATTCACTTTTTCTCACAAATTAACTACAATTCTTTGAATACATACATCATTTATTCATTATTTTTGATACTGAGTTTCTCATATTTTTTACATACTTCCGTTCATGCATACTCTTACAACACACACAATATTATTGACTTGCTTTTATTTTTATTGTTATTCTGCTGTCAGAAGACAGGGTACACTCTGTCCTGCGGTTAATTGTTGCAGATTCCTGTTTTCCAGGTTCAGTATGAGACGTCTTGCTGTGGAACCATTGGGTTCATCTGGGGAGGGAGCTTCTATCTGTTCAGGGGAAGATGACGGCTGTGCCTTTCTGGTCGAGACCCATTTGTGTTTTAATTTTATTATTAAGTATGCTATGAATGCGATAAGCGCTATACAAATCAGAGCAAATTCCATTTCTGCTACTGTCTCTGGTAGTGCTCGCCAGAAGGCGCCAGCAGTTATCTGTAGTTTGAGATATGGGGCTTATTGTACTTCGGTTTTGGTACTACTTATTGTACCGAAAATCACTATTATCCTGCACAAAAGGAGCATTAGTATATAATAAAAATCCTGAGAAAAATAAAAAGAAAATTTGAAACAGTTAAAATTAATATAAATATATAAATATACTATCCCTTAAGAATACTGTAAACTAATTCTAATTTGAGGGCTATGTTATCCCTTCGTTTACAGGGATGGGTTCTGGTTCTGGGAGCCATTGATCATTATACGGGAGAATTCGACTTACATGAACAGTTTCTTTAGCACTATTCTTGTGTGCACCTTTTTTAATTTCGTAATTTACTTCCCCTATTTTTCGTTCGACGTAATAGGGTCCGAACCATCGTGGAAGAAGTTTTTCGCTTCTTTCCACCTTCCTGACAGGAGTAAAAACTTTTACTTGGTCGCCTTCCTTGAAGTCCAATATGCGGTGCATCGAATCGTAGCGAGTCTTGCCCTTTGCTTGTTTTTTCGAAATTTCTTCGATTGCTTGATGTCTTACTGCAAGAACATCTTGGTTTTCTTCTAGATGACCTATAGTGCTATTTTTGAATAGTTTAACGTTCCTGAAATTCTTATTTAATATTACCATACTTTTCCGTTTAATTATATCGTCTATATTTGATAAGATGACCAGGTGATTTCGTGATATATTTTTTAGATTTTCGTTGAGGTAGTGTAATTTATTTTTAACAGGTGGGTTTGGTATGTCTACTGATATAGTAGTTTCCATTCCCGGGTAGAACATATAGTCTTTTGTTATAATTACTTTACAAGGTTTTTCTGGGGTTGTAACATAATTACATGCTAGTATGTCGTATTCATTGTCATTTGAAACTTTGATTATCTCATACTCAGCACTTTTTTCTATCTGCACTTCCTCTTTACTAGGGGCCGCCGATATTGACTTTGCGTTCTCGCAATTTGTACCATTGAATGTAGGCTGATTTATTGTATTTTTTATGTTAGCCAAACATTCTGTGTGATACATGTTTTTGTAAATTTGTTGCGTCTGGCGTTATTTGAGCCAAGTTTAGACAATTAGTCTTAGAGTTGTCTTTTTATTAGCATTTAGACTTACGGTATACTCTTTTTTGTTCGAAATAAATCGGAGCTAGTGCTTTTTTAGATCTATAATTGCTTCTAGGTCAGTTAACGATCGCCATTAGTGCTACTGGTAGTTTTTCTACCACCATAGCCGTACATGGTATGGTTACATTGGCTAATCGTAGATTTACTACGGTTGTTCCCAGGGTTGGTACTTGTGTGCTACCTACTGCTAGTAGGTGGGCCGTTTGTCGGGTGTCGATGGCTGTTGCCAGATCCTTACTTATTATGTTTTGTTCGGATCCCGTATCAATTATGATTGTGACTGCTATTCCAGCTATTGCTGCATTTGCCGTTAGTACCCCCTGAATAGAGTGACTGTATTGCCCCCTGGAAGATAGAGCGAGCCAGCGGGCTATTGACTTCGCCCTGATTCGTTTGGGTTGGTTCTGTTTCTGTTTGAATAGCACGTGGCTGCAGAGTGACCGGGTTTACCACAATTGTAGCATTTAGGCCTACCATCATGCGTACACGTTGATGGCATATTGTCAGCCCCATAGGTCACGTCCCTAGGGGTCTGAGTCCTCTGATTCTGAGGGTGTCGGTTATGTTGATACGACCTCTTCCTTGGTTGGAAGTTATTGTTCCTCCCCCTGTGGTTCGGAACTGAGGGTGGGTTTCCGATATACGGGTTGTTCCCAAAAAAATGCGAATTGCTCCCAAAATTCATTGGTGAAACCAGGTTGGGGGGATAATATTGAGCTATGTAGTAGTTTGGCTGTGCAAACGGTGGTGTAGCGTATTGTCCTTGCCCTTTGGCAGGGTTGCCTTGGAAGGAAGGATTGTAGGGTCTATTTTGACGCCTATTGGGGTGCAGCGTCGTTGAAGGGGTTTGATCCATTTGTGCCGCCTCTGCCTTGGGCGTAAACAGGCTGAGGTGTCCTAACGTCGGGGCATTAACCGAAATGTCCTGTAATTTTAGGATTGTGGTTTTAAACTTCTCCATTGTCATTTCGTTATCCCGCAGCAACCTGTATGCTGTGTATAAATCGGGGTCTAGTCCGTTTTCGAAGAATTTTTGAAATCCCTCGGCGTTCAGGGTTGGATCGATCTCGTAGTATAAGGTTTTTAAGTCGTAGAAAAAGGATTTTATGGATTCACCCTTTTTCTGTTTTCGGTTTAACAACCGTTGTTCTATGCTCCGTTGAGCATTGCCTTCGTCGAATTCTTCACAAAGATCGGTTTTAACCGCCACCCAGTCCTTTGTTTTATTTTCTGGTCTTTCTTTGTATATTAAAAACCAGATGTTTGCTGCACCTTCTAGGAAGGTTCCAAGGAAACTGATTTTCAATCCGTTATTCCAGCCGTTTGCAATCGCTGTACGTTCATAGCTTGCCAAAAAAGCATGAACGTTCCCTGTACAAGGGTTGAAGGTAGGGGGTGAAATGAATTGAGGTTTGGCTGGCTTTGTGTCATTGCCAAATGCCTCGGGTAGGGTAGTGTTTGCCATGTTTGGTGGTTCGAGATTGTTCGGGGCTGTTCCGTTCTTACCACCTGTATTTGTCGACCCGGTTTGTTCGACTTGGCTCTCCCTAACTGGAGATTTCGGGGTTAGTCGCCGCCGACGGGCATTAGGTCCAGTTCCAATATGGTAGGATCCATTCTATCTGAAAAATATAAATTAAATGAATCATGTAGGAAGAATGCGTCTGTGCGAGAAATGAAAATCGGGGTGAAATCAAAAATAAAATTTATTTGCGGTAGTTATAATAATAAAAACTTAACAATAAATAATTACAAGAAAAACGAACTTAAAGTTTTACTTATCACAGTTAGGACAAAAAAAAAGAAACGAGAAAGAAAAGAAAAATGGTTTTCTGGCGGAGCAGTAGCGCACGGTACGGTCACGCGTATACTTCGGCCGTCGGTCCCCCCTGAGAGTTTTTCGGTTGGGTTTTGAGGGCTCTCCCGGTAGACGGAGAGCCTGAAGGGCCCGGAGGGTTTCAGCGCTCCACGGTGTTTCTTGGGATACCGCCTGGATCAGTTCATCCGTCGTCATTGTTGTTGGCCGGGTCCTCTGTTCGACTAGAGGAGGGCTAGGTGTGACCCGGCTTGCTGAGGGTGTTTTCGGTGGAGATCCAGGCGGCAGCGGTATATCGGCGACGGCGATAGAGTTGACTGGGGGAACTGTTGGAGCGCGTTTTGTTGTTATCAACTGGGGACGGGTAGGTACCCTGGCTGGTGGGCCGGGAGTCAGCCGTATTACTGGCCGTCACTCACGAAGTAACTCGGCTAGTTTTTTACAAATGCGCATATTCTGGCCTACTCGCGCTGCCTTTTCTTTGGCGTCAGTAGTAAGGGAAGCGGGGTTCTGGGACCGTTTGAAAACTCTACCATTCCACTTCCCTAATTTCACGTATACAAAGCAATAGTGTACCAAAGCGGTAATCGACAATGCCCAGAAGGTGTACTCTTTGACAAAACTTGTCACCAATTCAATCACCTATCCTCTCTGTCACTTATTTTCACCTATTTTACCTTTTCCACCTGTCACCTATACTACCTGTCACCTGATTTACCTTTCCACCTGATTACCTAATATTTGATTTTGTAGAGTTATTGAAATAATTTTGTTTGAGAAAATTGTAGAAAAAAAGCAAAGTGTGGGGATCGATCCGGCATCGTACAAGTGAACGTATTTGGTATATGGAGCCGTATAACGCCGAGGCTATCAGCGTAATTGATAAACTTTATGTAACTTGTGTATTACATGTTGCATGTACCTAAATAGCGTTTATAAGAGACTAGCCTAGCCTAGCCAACTGTCAATAATGATGGAATAGAACGTCTTTGTATATTTATTTGATATTATTTTTATTTACACATAAATTCCAATGATATAAATTGAATACATTTTCTAAAGAATGTCTTAAACAATGATATGATTTAAAAATCATCTTCATTTCCTCCAAGGATGGACAATAATCTAAATTGATAATTTGATGACTTGTCAAATCTTTTAACCATTCCATTTTTTGTTCACCTTTAACCATCAATATAGGGTCCTCATTATTATTATAATCATTTCCATAACACAATTTAAGAAAATTATCAATAAAACTTGATAAATTTTCATAATTTACATTATCGTCACAACCATACCACTCTAGTCCATGAAGATTTTGAGTTAACCAGTCCATATGTTTTACAATCTTGTATTTAAACATTTTCTTAACAAATGGAAGTTTTAATATTGTGTGTGCATATTGTCCATTCGCGGCATTTAAAATTGCGATTTCTTTGCAAATAAAATTTGATGCTCCATATTGGAACCCTTGCACATCAATAAAAAATAACATGTTTTGTTTTGTCTCTCTATTTCAAACTGAAAATTAATTACAATATTACAACTATATATAACGGCTTCTTCACTATTACAACTACCACCACCACTTCTTTTTAGAATTAATATTTTTCTTTTGTTTATTTCTTTGCAATTCGTTTTGCAAACATTGTGCTTGGTATGTGTTTGGCATTTGAAAGCATTTTTAAATATTCTTCTGTTTCTGCTCCACATTTTTTACATTTGGGTTTAATTGGAACAGGCATTATGTAAACGATTTAAATAAAATATCGTTTTGTTTTATCAAAGATTTTATTCAACTAATTACAGAAGTAAGTGTTAGGAGTATATATAGTGTATTGTGACTAAAAATAAAAACTATCATTACATTTGAGATTTTCCAGTTTTCTTCTACAATATTTACATTGAAACTTTTCCAATCTCCATATTGGTCCATCATTTTCATCGGTCGCCGTTCTTTGCTCCTCCTCAACTTCTCTTAAAATATTTTTAATTTCACACTTGAACAAATTCCTTCCTTTATTGTTTAAAAATCTACCAATACACGTACCCATACTTATTTTTTTAAATGTTACAATGTTTTTATGGAGTTGGTTAGAGGATTATATGTCACTAATTTATCGTGTATAATCAAACAAAATGCACTAGTTTTCGCAGGAATATTTTTCAGACTCTCAAATTCAATTCTTATATCTACTGCCCCACTCTTTAATCCCTCATTTTGATGTGTGCAATCTAACACTACTATTGGCGCTGTTTCTAGAAATTTATTCGGTGATAAACAGGGTTCACCAAAACTTTTATAATAATAGGATTTTTGAAAGTCTGCATACATTTCATATAGAATGGCCCACTGGTTGTTATCAAAGTTCAAATTCATGTTATCATAAGGATAGACAATGGTCAAATCTACTAGCATTTCTTGTATTAATGTTCTTTTTTTCAGTTTGTAATGCAAACAAAACGTATCTAGGTCGTTCTAATTGACTGACTACTCTTTGTGTTTCCGGTAATATAGGATATTCATGTAGTTCCCAACGACGAAATGCAATGTGTAAATCTCTGTTATTTTCAATATGTTTCATTAATTTCAATTTTTCCACATCTGACACCGAAACATGTGGCATTTTCTAAACCATTTTTAAAAGTGAAATCTTTGGTTTTTCATCTGCCTTATTTGTCACTACAGCAATCATGTCACTACCACTTCGAATAAGAATTAATTCCTGACGCATGTTAACAATTACTTTTCGGAAATCTTCGGCAAATCCAAATATCATACTCAAGGGTACACAAACGGAAAATTCACCATCTTTATTAATGAAATCGGGCGTTCCATCTGCTGACCATCCAGCATTAGCGTATCGGCTACTTACGTTCATGCTCAACGAGACATAACTTTTAAGTGTTGATGTAATTAGTGGGTTTCGATTACGATCCACCACAAGTCCACCTATTTCATATCTAATTTCATCAAATAGACTCATTAAACCATTATTTACAAATTTTAATGTTGCACTTGTCTTATCCTTATCATCATGTATAACACCCTCGATAATCAGAAAGCTTTGAGATGGTAGTGTTAACAAATCCTGACCCTGAATTGGTATTCGAATTTCATCGTTGTGATTTAGAGATGTTGATGAATAGGGTTGATGTGTATGAAATTCCAAACTGGTAATGGAAGTGTCTGCGTAAACAGGTTCCGTAACATTTAAAATATTCATTTCTTCTTTTCAACAACTTTAAAACCCAAACTTTTTAAAAACGTCTTATTTGTTAATGTTACCTCCTTTAATGGTTCCTGAACACTAACTTTTTTTTTGATGCTTCACAATATTTATTGATTGTTCTTGTTGTTGTTGTGGTGGTTGAAGATAAATAAACACCATTACAATTTTTTCAAATGCAGTCGTATCGTGATGACTTCTTCTTTGAAATTGACTAAATTACCATCTTGATCCAGTATTTTAAGTGTAATTTCATTAATTTCCTTGATATTTATAGGTAAATAAATTACAGTATTTGGATGTTCAACAATTTTGAAGCCCGGTGGAACAATAGGATAGAACATGTGAATTATATGCATAGGTTTATTGTTTACGTATGAGTTAGTTATCAAATTACAATCTATACATATAGCATTAACTTTAAAAATATTTAAAGGGTGATCAGATATATGATTCAGATCTTTTTTCAGTTTCCGTCTATCAAACCCCAATAGACGACCAATGGAAAAATCTTTACTGTGGTACTTCGATTTCACTTCAAACTTCATGGTATTTAAATTTGGGGTGATCTTTATCTTGTCTTCATATTCTGATTCTTTGATGACTTGATTGGAACCTAAATTTATGTGATTATTTATATAATTTGTAATATTATTAACTTCATACATTCCATCTGGTAATTCAATTTCTTGAATTTTATTATGATCATCTATATAATGAAATTTGTTGTTTGATTCGTCAATATTTGGCACGGTGTTGTATGTTAAAAAATCTACCAAACCCAATACATACACTCCCTCTGATTCCAAACTAACTTGAACATATTTTAGTTGTTAGGATTGAAGAGGTACCTGTTAATGTAAACACATAAGACATTTTCACAAAAGGAGAGTTGGATGATTAATAAGAGAATATTCAGTTGTTAGTCTTTATTATATAAAAAATTTAAACACAAATGACCACAATTGTACGTGTTAAATGACTGATACACATCGTGGTTATAAAATATTTTACATTTTCCATTGGAATTGAAATATTTTATTGCTTCCAAGGGGGGTTTTAGGTTACCAAAACTATCAAAGTAATTTATCACTCCATGTTGACATTTATAAGCTGTCCAATGAGTACCAGGTCCATTTAAACTCCAAATTAATTATACCACATTCTTTTTTATGTATTGTCTTTGGTAATGAATTTCGCATAAACACTCCCCGAAAGTGGGATATTTTTAACACTTTAACGTAACGTTTCAAGTCTATATCAGTCAGAGGTCTCTTTGGTAATTTCAACGACATTTTTTTTTTATTTAAGTACAATCCCATACCGGATTTGTAGGGTCTCAAAAAAATTCCCTTGCCACCTGTTAGAGCAATAGCCTCCATAGTTTTATTGTGACGATTGGATTCTTCCAATTGCTCTTTTGCTGATTTGGCGTCATTCACCGCTTTCGCAACTTCGGCCACCCCTCCAGTTATTGCCCCCAAGGCAGATAACCCTGCAAAAATTGGTATCAACTGAAGTATTCCACCAGTCTTTGGAATTTTAATTATACGAGTTGATTGTATATTTTTATTTTTCTTAAATCTGTTTGCAACTTTTAAGGCTTTTTGTACTGCATCTTTTACAGTTGTCGGTTTATATTTTGACAATAGTTTTCTAATTTCACGTATTAAACCTAAAAGAGTAATTTTCTTCTTTTTCTGTTTCACAGTTTTAGCCATGACTGCTGCTAATTCATAACTAACTCATTTTATACTGGGTCATCTAATTTTATATGTTTATTGTTCCTATAACTATTGTCTTCTTCTTCTTCTTCTTCCTCCTCTTCCAATTTTCGTTTTAAAGCAGTAGTAGTAGTAGGAGTACGTTTTATACTGTTATCTTCATTATCAATAATTTTTCGTTTTTTTAATTGAGTGCCTCCGTTATCCACACAATCATCTAAAATCTAACGTTTTCTTTGAGATATTTGTCTAGAATTCTGTATCCTATTAATAATGGTTCTTTGTTGGGGTGTTAAAAATTGTTCTTGTTGTTGAGGTTGTTCTTTTCGTCGTCGTCGAGGATATGTTCTTCTCTTCCGTTTGTTTTGTGATGACACATTTTGATGATGATGTGAAAGTTGTTTGATAACATTTTTAAGAGCTGTTTTAATTTTTCCTATTGCTTTTAAACATTTTGTGTGGTTTTTGTTTCTACTAATATTGTTGTTGTTGTTGTAACCCATCCCTAATTTAACTTTTGCCTTCATTATACCCGCAACACCTAAAGCGGCCAATTTATCAGCTACATACGCATCTTTTGAATGAAATCTTTGTAGAGCCGTTTTTGCTAATTCACTATCAGCTTGATTACGTAATTTAACTTCTTTAGTTTTACTGTAAGCAATATCATGTTTTAAACACCCAGTGTCAAGTCCATTTATAGGCTTATCACCCCTTAACAAACGTTTCTGTAGTTTAGTGCCCGGACCGCAGTAATTGTAGGATTTCAGATGCATTTCGAACGGTAATGTATTAATTGCATCATTAATTAAACCACATCCATTATAGAGTTTCATCGTGGACTAACTATAAATTAGGGAACATCACCATTTTTATACTAGTTTGAAAATGAAGGCTATAAAGCAAAAGACAACTTTTAACATTGACAATCACGATTTCATAGAAAACACTGATTGTCTCACTTTTAAACATAGTGCTTTGTTCCCGTCAACTTTAAGATGTATAATCGTTGGTCCGTCCAATTGTGGTAAAACCAATTTAATGTTAAATTTAATTGAACATCCAAATGGTTTAAAATTTCAAAATATATACATCTATTCAAAATCATTATACCAACCAAAATATTTGTACCTACAGGAGTTATTAAAACCTATAAAAGAAATAGGATATTTTGCATTCAATAACAATGAAACTATCATAGATCCTTCAGAATCCAAACAGAATTCTATTTTTATTTTTGATGATGTTGCTTGTGATAAACAAGATGTTATAAGGAAGTTTTTCAGTATGGGTCGTCATAAACAAGTTGATTGTTTCTATTTGTCACAATGATATGCACAAATTGGGAAACATTTGATTAAAGAAAATGCAAATGCTTTAGTTCTATTCAAACAAAGATGATCAAAATTTGCGACACGTCTATAATAAACACGTTGGAACCGATGTAACATTTGAGACATTTCTAGAAATGTGCAGTGTCTGTTGGCTAAAAGTATCTTCTTCAAGGATAACAAACTAAACGATGGTCGTTATCGACAAGGATTCGATACAGTTATAAAAGTATAATAAACCCACTCGTAATAACAGTTCAAAAACGGTTCTTAACCTGTTCAGTACCTGATCAGACCTGTTTATACCTGTTGTTTAATACCTGTTCAATATCTGTTCCATACCTGTTCAACTATGGATGATCATGCAAAGCGAATCAAAAAGGAACTTATAATGAAACGTAAAAACATCAAAAATAAATTGAATTTCCTTAAACATGGTACAATTGTTCATGAAAAATTTTTCTATCCAATAACTAAACATCTCAAAGATATTGAAAATAAATTGGGTGAATCTACAACGACAACAACGTCTCTATCACAAATAAAAGATCTTAAAAATGAAGAAGAAGAAGAAGATCAGCTTTATAAAGTGGAAAAACCAGAAGACAAAGAAGAAGAAGAAGAAGAAAAAAGCATTATTGATGAGGAGGAAGTATATGAACAAAATCAAGAAAAAGAAAATGATATTAATGCTTCAAAGTTATCAATAATTAATTAAATTAATGAACACACCACACCAACAACAGATTCACACAATAAAGTTCGTTTAGTGGTTAACAATGAAACAATTACCGAGGAATCTTTTAATGATTTTCTAAATGAATTTAAACCATTGCCTAGGATGTATATTAAATCAATGTTATTTGATTCTTCATTTGAATTTGATCATAAGTATGGTATTCGGTATGATTATACACTTAATAAATTTTATATTGGAAATTCTGAACTATTTATTATTGATAATGATGTTAAAGTGAAAAATAAAAGATACATAGGAACTCAAGGATTATATGAGTTACTGTTTAAAAAGCAATCAAAAAACTATTCCAATAGCGATATTGAAAACTATAAAGACATTGTTCTGAGAACTAATGCTCATAAACGATATTATCAAACAAACAAACAAGTTGATGGTAGTAGATCACTGAAATATAAAAAGATTATACATCCAATTACAAAAGGAGGAGAATTATTTTCACAAGTCAATAATGCTACAATAGATTATATTCATTGGAATGACCCAAATGAATTAGTTGATCGATTTCGATTACTGCTTGCTTCTCAGGAGGCTGGAAATACAAGTCATCCAAACGAAATTGTTAGTATTATTGAAGAATTAAAGGAAGCAGGTATTATAGTATAATGACGAAGACCTCATCTAAACGAACAGTTGTCAATGAAATTCATAAACCGATTAGAATTAATTTCAAACGTCGACGTGTAATCATCAAATCTCTTTATGACCTTTTTCAAGCTGATATTGTCGAGATGATTCCCTATGCAAAATTTAACAGTGGCTTCAAATATATTCTCATTGTCATAAATTGTTTTTAAAAATACGTTTGGGCTTTTCCACTAAAATCTAAAAGTGCTCCTGAGGTTGTCAAACAAATGGAAAAAGTATTGGTTGAACAAACACCACAAAATCTGCAAACAGATATGGGTAAAGAGGTTTTCAATAAGGATTTCAGTGGATTAATGTTGAAATACAAAATTAATCACTACAATACTTATAGTGAAAAAAAGGCGTCCATTGTTGAAAGGGTTAATCGCACATTGAAGAATCTCATGTGGAAGGAATTCAGTTATAATGGAAACTATAAATGGTTAAAACTATTACCTGATATTGTTAAAAAATACAACAATACAAAGCACACTACTATAAAAATGAAACCAATCGATGTTACGAAAAAAAGTGAATCACGCTTGTTGAAAAAAAGCCTACAATAGAATTAAGATTGTCGATTTAAATGTAAAGTTTCGAGTTGGTGAAAAGGTGCAAATTTCATAAATTCGAGGAGTATTTGATAAAAACTACACACCAAACTGGTCCACTGAAATTTTTTCAATTGCCAAAGTTCTATTAACCAACCCGAGAACATATTTGTTAAAAGATTACAGAGATCAAGAAATAAAAGGTTGTTTTTATGGTGAACAATTACAAAAAGTAAAGTATCCAGATGTATACTTAGTAGAAAAAATACTTAGAAGGGATAAAGACAGAGTGTATGTAAAATGGTTGGGATTCGATTCCTCTCATAATAGTTGGATTAATAAAAATAATGTTGTTGAACACAGACAGACACAGACACACACAGAAATCACAGTGTTATTTACATAATAATAATAATGATTGTCAACAAGATTTTTTCCCTTGTTTTCTGCTTTTTGTTCTGCTGTACAGGAGGGGAAAAAATGAAAAAAGGGAAATTTTAGTTAATACACCCTTTAAAGTTGAAGAATTCTTCTTTATGTTATTAGAAAAACACAACGATACAATACTCCTAAATTCATATCCTGCGTTTCATTCAACAAAATTCATACCAAAATGTAAGTATATTTAATTTTTAATTATAATTTTATGTCTTATCTTTTATTTTATTTTTTTTGAGTCTCTCCTATTACTAGTAAGCAAATGATTGGAGATTATTCATGTGGATATGTTATTGGATCACACGAAAATTACTATCCTATTGTTCCCTTCAAATGTGAATTATATTGTGGACACTATTCCATTGGCAAACAACTAAGAACCAAAAATGAAACTATTACATTTGTGGATCAAATATTTAATAACACACAAGATTTTTATGATGCTTTAGTAAAATCGCCCTATATACCATTGGATAAATCATTTTTTTGGTTAAAAGAAATATGTTTTGTTTATCGAAATAAGTAATAAAGACTTTATTCACTTTAAATTTATTTTTATTTACCAATAATCCACAATCTAATATTATTATTATTGTTCAGTTCAACACCAAAAAAAATTATTCACAGGTAAAAAATAAAAAATGGTAATCAGATAAAACTATATTTTATTAAATAACTAATACTAGGTTCATTATTTGTTCTATTTTTATGTAAATCATAACTACACCACCACTCTCCTTGATAACATATCTGCAACAAAAAAAAACAAAAAATGAATATCTTAACGTGTAAAATAACTATAACATCAACAAAATAATAATGAACTTACGTTTATTCCAAGAGATTTTGTGAAAACCCAAGGCAATCTTCTTCTCCTAAATCATCATCATCATCATTATCATCTTTACCTTTTGAAGGTAATGATGTATGACGATGATTATTAGCCTTTTTAGAGGTTGAGGGTTTATTAATATCCTCAACCTCATCCTCATCCACTTCCTCCTCAAGTGTCAAAGGTTCTAAATACAATTTACGTTTGGTGGTAACCAAACTTTTAGGATGTCTATCGGTGTCATCCTCTTCATCGAGTAAATTGTACTTATACCTTTTAACAAGTTTCTCTAATTGTTTAAACTCTTCGTCATTTTCAATATTCGCCCTCGTGTACCTAATGGGTAGAGGTTCCCAAATTTCCTTTTTAGGGTACTAGCCCTGGGCGAATATGATAGGGAGATATAAACTTTATCTCCCCTCAATGAAAGTTCTTTCACACCATATCTACATAAAAAAAGAAAAAAAAGTTTGAAAAATTAAAATACAAAGTAATTTTATAAATTATACTTACCTAAACAATTGTTTCATCACAATCAGCGCTGTTTTTATCGGGAAGTGGATTTTGTCTTCTGTGAAGCCATTATGATTTACTTTTGAGACTGATGGTTTAGTTAAATTTCAAATCGATATTTATACAGAAAAATGATAAACAGTCAGCGAAAAACCAGTCAGTTTCCAATGTCCTATGAAAGTTATCTACCAATACACGTTTTTAGCAATTTCTCAAAAAACATTGCAACTTTGAATGTCGTCAACAAATTTTTGCAATTTATGTAATTATAAATTCTTTATCACGAGTAATAAACAGTCAGCGAAAAACCAGTCAGTTTCCAATGTCCTATGAAAGTTATCTACGAATACTATCATTGCAATATTACACGTTTTTAGCAAATTTCTCCAAGAAACATTGCAATTTTGCATGCTGTCAACAAATTTTTGCAATTGATGTAATTATAAGTTCTTTATCACACCACTAATATAAGTTCGCTGTTGCTGTTGGAAATATTAGGTTTATGTCTTAATATTAAACAAGTAGGAAGGTAATCATAAAGAAAATATGTGTAAAATGATATGTATGCATTGTGGATTAATAAGACCTTTGGCGTGTTACGTTCCATCGGGTGTACGGATAAATAAAAATTGGATTTGTACTAGTGAACCATGGATGATAGAATGTTTGGATTGTTTGAGTGAAATAAGAAGAAGACGTGAAGAAGATGTTAAAGATTTTTATTATAGAGCCTAATAAATTTTTTTAGAATTTTGTCGTGTTTTATTTGACATTGATAACAATTCTTTATCACTTCCAATGTCCTATGAAAGTTATCTACGAATACTACCATTGCACGTTTTTAGCAAATATCTCAAAAAAAAACATTACAACTTTGTATGCTGTCAACAAAATTTTTGCAATTGATGCAATTATAAATCTAAATTCTAAATCCACATTTTAGTAGAGTATTGTAACATGAAAATTGACTTTTCCTTCTGACTTATGATGTTTAGTTGCGCTACTTCTAAATATTTTAAAAACCTTTTTTCTTCAGAGATACTGATATAAGTTCCATAAATTTTGCAGTTAAAATAATTTATGAATTTAGGTATTCGCTTTTAATCACTAGGTATAGACCACCCACATTTCATTGAAGTGACTTTTTGGTTGCCTAACTATTTTACTAAATTAAATTAATCGATTCATTGATTTTAGACTCGAGATTCGAGATAACGTTCATTAGTTTTGATATAGATCAAGGACGAAGGCCTTCTGCTTTTGACCGTTGTTGAGTTAAGTTGGTCATTTTAAAAGTAGATTTTTTTTTTGTTTGGCTTTTTGATTTTGGCCACGTGTATTTTTGATACCATTTTTGTGAGCTTTCCTTTCCAAAACAAGTAAGGAAGTTCGGAAGCAACCTTTTGGGCACGTTGTTTTTGTTTCATAATTTTGTTTGAAACGAAGCCGGTGAAGCATTCCTACCTGATAGTGACATTTTTTTGGAAGAACACTTTCCAGTCCGAAACCGAAACTCTCTGTTGGGTTTGGAGAAGAGATGTTGTGTATTTCGAGCCCACTTCGAAATGTTAAAGACTATGATTCCTGTGACCGCCTGCCGGATGTGGTAATGCAAAATTTGTTGTTCCTGTTCTTTCTTGGACTCCCTGTTTTGAAACCACAAGATGGCGACCAGTGGTTTGAATCAGATCACACTTCCCATCAAATAAATTACCAGGTCAGATGTTTAATCTAATTTAATATTTTTTGGACAACTTTCAAAATTTAATCATGTTTCTATTTTTTGTAAGTGATTATATATATCTATAACCTTCGCTTTTTTGAGCTTTGAATAAGCTTTGAATAACCTTTCAATAATCTTTCTTTGAATAAACTTTTAAAAGCCTTTCTGCCCTTTTTTTCGTTGAGTAATTTTTTTGATAAGCTACCTTTTTGAAATATCAAATCTAGGACGCAAAGAAGAAATTTTGTTTTATCAGTTGAATATCTTCAATTTAGATATTTATATTTTTTGGTACGTTTGCGGAAAACTCCTCTTGTGAGGTCATTTTTTTAATTTTAAGTTTATACTGATGTCTGATAATCTAGTGAAATCTTTGTAAAATTTAAAACACCTCAACCAGTAATATATTTGTTAAGAGATTTATATTGTTTGATTCTTTGTTTATTTTCAGGATTAGTAAATTTTAAATTCACTATAAATTGAGTTTTGTTATAATAATATATTAATTATAATTTATATCTTTTTCTTAATTTTGATTAAAAATTAAGTGGCGCCTAACAAATTTTCTAAATTCACTTTTGAAATCTTAAACCGTCGACTTAGTGCTCACCAGACGAACAGCAGCCGCGCATGCAGGTTTGGAAAGGGTAATTTTGATTACCCCTGATAAGAACACTTTTATTTTAAAAAAAAAATACTTATCGAACCGCATAAAGTTCAGTGAACTAAATCAAACAACAATTTAGCGTCACAGTATTAAAATTTGATAACATTAGTTTCCCCATGGACATTAAAGATATTCCAAAATTTGAAACGTTAAATAAACTTGCAATAAATGTTTATACTGTAAGCAAAACGAATGAAATCTTACCACTAGTGTTAAGTAAATCAATGACTACTCCTCGTAAGTTACCTCCTTCTATTTGTTATATTTGTTCTAAACCCTTTCTAAATATAACTGACAAAGTAAGAGACCATTGTCATATGGCAAATAAATATAGAGGCCCAGCCCATACCTGTAATTTTTCACAATTTATCTAGATATGATAGTCATTTTATAATTAAAGCTCTTAGTACAGAAATTAAAGGAAATGTAAGTTTACTTCCATTGAACAAAGAAAGATACATTTCCTTTACAAAATGTATTGAAAATACAAATATAAAATTTAGATTTATAGATTCATTTAGGTTTATGGCTGATGAATTAGATAGATTAGTTTCTTATTTAGACGATAACCAAAAGGTTATTACAAAAAAATACTATTCAGATCCTTCCAAATTTAACTTAGTTAATAAGAAGGGCGTTTTCCCGTATGAATACCTCGATAATTATGAAAAATTACAGGAGACTTGTCTTCCACCAATTGACAAATTTTACAGTAAACTGAAAAATGAGGAAATAACTAGTGACGATTACGAACACGCTTGTAAAGTTTGGAATACTTTTGAAATTAAAAACCTTCAACAATATGCTGCATTGTATTTAAAGACTGACGTACTACTCTTAGCTGACGTATATGAAAACTTTAGAGCTATGTGTCTAAAAACATACGAACTGGACAGTCTTCATTATTATACATTACCTGGAATGGCATTCGATGCAATGTTAAAGATTACAGATGTGAAATTAGAATTGTTAACTGACATTGATATGGTATTGTTTTTTCAAAAGGCAATTAGACGAGGAATTTCACAGTGTTCAAATAGATATGGGAGGGCTAACAATAGATATATATGGGTAGTGAATACAACCCTGACAATGAAACAACTTTTTTAATGTATTTTGACATAAATAATATGTACGTTGGAGGTATGAGTGCTTCTTTCCTTACGAAGGTTTTGAGTGGATATCCCAATGTGATATTTACAAGGAAAATATAATGAATTGTCCTGATGACAGTGAATTTGGATACATTCTTGAAGTAGATTTAGAATATCCGAAAGAAATTTTCCATTTTCACAAAGATCTACCACTTTGTCCTGAACATATAATTCCACCAACCTCTGATTCTACTATTCCAAAATTATTAACATTATATGATAAACAAAAGTATGTCATTCATTATAAAAATTTGAAACAAGCCGTTCAATTGGGATTAAAAATAACTAAAATTCATCGATGTTTGAAATTTAAACAATCTAAATGGTTAAAAAATACATTGATTTAAATATTGAATTAAGAAAACAAAGTAAAAATGAATTTGAAAAAATGTATATAAATTATATATAAATGCTCCTTACGGTAAAAGTATTGAAAACGTTTTAAAGTATAAAGAAATTAAATTGGTGAATAAATGGTCAGGGAGGTATGGGGCAAATTATTATATTTCTCAACCAAATTTCTATAGCTGTACAATTTTTGAAAAAAATATGGTTATAATTGAAATGCAGAAACAAAAAGTTAATTTTAATAAATCAATTTATTTGGGTATGTGTATTTTGGATATATCTGAAACTTTGTTGTACGATTTCCATTATATTAAAGATAAATTTCATGACAAAGCAAAATTGTTATATACAGACACTGACAGTTTAATTTATCAGTTTTATACTGAAGACATTTATCAAAATATTCGCGAAGACATACACAAATTTGACACATCCGAATACCCTAAAGATAACATTTTTAATATTCCTTTAACTAATAAAAAAGTATTGGGTTTAATGAAGGATGAAAATAAGTGAAAAATAATGACACATTTTATTGGATTACGATCAAAAATGTACACTTTAAAAGTAATTGACAATTTTTCAGAAATAGTAGTTAAAAAAGCGAAGGGAATAAAAAAATCAGCGTTAAAGGAACTAACTTACGATGATTATTATGAAAGTTTATTTAACAAAACTACAGTTGAAATTATTCAAAATTCAATAATTTCAAAAAAGCATGATGTTTTCAATTTATCACAAAGAAAGGTTGCATTGAGTCCTTATGATGACAAGAGAATGATAGATTATATAAATACCGATACGTTACCATGGGGATTTAACGATAATTGATTTAAATTCGTTAATATATAACTATTATTTTTTTATAGACTCAACTTGAAAAATGGATTAGAGTTTTTGAAAATCAAACACGTTTTAAACGATTAACAACAGACACACAATTACGAATAGTACCAATCACTTTACCTTCACCTCATTATGATAATAACAGATGCGGTACAATGCGGTGTAGAAGATGTAAAAAATTATTTTGCTTCTGTGAAATATCTATTAAAAAGAATAATAGCGATAAGACTCTGTATTGCAATGAAAAAATGCCAGATTCATAGTTCAAACATTTCACAGAGGTAAGCAATAAAGTTATTTATTTGATTTTTTTTTCAAAATTTTTTTTTTCTTTTAGCCTCGTATCAATTGTTTCATCCCATCCACAGAAAATTTATTGAAAATGAAGGAGGATATCATTACACATGATGTATCAAGATGTTTTCGATTGTACCAGGCACAACCAAAGTATAAAGAGGATTGGGAGGTTATGGAATAGTATATTCTGTAACAAGGTTGGAATGAGAATTCGACACGAGTGGAGGATTCCGAATGCGAGCGTGAGGAACTACGAGTGTCGGATTTTCATTCCAACAGAGTAACAGACTGTACTTTCTCCACGGACACAGAAAGTAGAAATTAAATATAGTAAAATGAAACCTCAATCTCTCAACATTGTGTGGTTAGTATTTTTATATTCAAGCTTGGATTTTTGCGGTAGCAAATTATCGGCAATTTTTTTATTTCTGGAGGAGTATTTTCAAATTCTACATCTGAATCGTTTGATTTTCTTCTCCTTTTTAATAAATTAAAAGTTTTTACAAACCAATATTAAGACCACGTCAACTAATACTGACAGTTAATTTGACATTCACGGAAAACCTTATTTTTGTAAACAATCACGGAATACAGATTCTACTCTCTAGTGCTAGAATGTAACACATATAATGTTTCTTTTCTGTTATTATAAGTGGTTTCAGAATAACTACATTCAGTAGTGGCCGTGGAGAAAATGATTTTTCTGATGCGAGGTTGGCTGATGCGTGTACCGACAAATATTGGACACACATCAAAGCGGTCATGTGGCATGATATGAAAACTTTTTGTTATTATAAAGACATTAATTATATTACACATAATTCAAAACGTTTAAAAATAAATTAAATAAAATTTTTGAATTATATTTTGTGTTTTATTACATTAGTTTTAAGGTATTGACAGTTGGCTAGGCTAGGCTAGTCTCTTATAAACGCTATTTAGGTACATGCAACATGTAATACACAAGTTACATAAAGTTTATCAATTACGTTGATAGCCTCGGTGTTATACGGCTCCATATACCAAATACGTTCACTTGTACGATGCCGGATCGATCCCCACACAAACCACTTTGCTTTTTTTCTACAATTTTCTCAAACAAAATTATTTCAATAACTCTACAAAATCAAATATTATTAGGTAATCAGGTGGAAAGGTAAATCAGGTGACAGGTGGAAAAGGTAAAGTAGGTGAAAATAAGTGACAGGGAGGATAGGTGATTGAATTGGTGACAAGTTTTGTCAAAGAGTACACCTTCTGGGCATTGTCGATTACCGCTTTGGTACACTATTGCTTTGTATACGTGAAATTAGAGAAGTGGATGGTAGAGTTTTCAAACGGTCCCAGAACCCCGCTTCCCTTACTACTGGCGTCGGTTCTCAGGGTCGCCAATATTTTCGGTGGCGGGTTCTGGGTGGTTCCCCTAGTAATCATGCTGACATTTTCCTAAAAGGTAAAACGAATAATGGTGAGGCGGTGTCATTGAGGTGAGCTGGGCGCAAGTCTTTGATATGCACTCGTAGGCGTTTTCCGGTTTGGCTTTTTAGGTTATATATTACCGGAGACACTTCCTTCTGTCCATTGTACCCACTTGGTGAAACGGTCCTGGAATACCACTAGAAAAGTGTTTCCTTTTGAAGATCTCGGTAAGGGTCCTACTAAATCGGTGCCGACACATTCCCAAGGATGACGGTTATAGGGGGGTTGCATCTTTCCGGCAGGTTTCATTTGAGAAGACTTGTATCGTTTGCAGGAATCGCAGCTACGGACATATTTAGTTATGTCGCGGAACATTCCAGGCCAGTAGTAGCGTGCTACAATCCTTCCTATAGTCTTGGCAATATGTGCCCAGCTGTTGGTGCGTCGTGTATTTCTTTCCATGGATCGGATAGTTCTGGCTCCGCAAGGTCGTTGGAGTCCCAGAAATGACGGTACAAGCGGTCGTCTCGGATGCAGTAGTCAGGAAACGTTTCTGGATTTTCTCGGACTTCTGCAATCTTCTTTGCATACCAGGAGCATCCGGTTAGTGGTTCAACGGTGGCAAGTCCTTCGATGATCTCTTCTGTACCTTCTCGAGACTCTCTGGACAGAGCATCGGCGACTTTATTCATTCCTCCTCGTCGGTATTTTACATCAAAGTCGTATTGTTGTAGAAACATACTCCAACGGGCGAGACGGCCTCCGGGGCTCTTGGTGGAATGGAGCCAACGGAGCGATTGATGGTCGGTAATGACAGTAAAGTGATATCCTTCTAAATAAGGTCGCATCTTCTCGACTCCCCATACGATTGCTAGACACTCTTTTTCTGTTACGGAGTAGGCTTTCTCGGCGGATGTCAGGGACATACTGGCGTATGCTATCACTTGTTCGCCACTGTCGCTGTTTTGGGTCAGGACTGCGCCGAGGCCTTGGTCTGAAGTGTGAAAGGTCTGTCGAAATCGGGACAAGCTAGGACTGGTGCTTCTGTCAGGCACGCTTTGAGCTTTTGAAAAGCTGATCCCCATTGCCAAAGGCGATTCTTCTTTAGCAGGCGATGTAACGGGGCTGCCACTTCCGAAAATGCAGGTACAAAGCGTCTTAGGCCTCTCACAGTAGTCGGTGCTGTCAATTCCACGATGGAATCTACTTTTTCTGGATCGGTGCAGATTCCTTCAGATGTTACTAAGTGTCCGAGATATTTTAGAGATCTCCTTCCAAACTGACACTTCTCTGGGTTTACACGCAGGTTAGCGACTCGGAGATGGCGAAAAAATTCGTGGAGATTAGCGAGGTGTTCCTCGAAAGTGCTTCCTAGCACTATGATATCATGCAAGTAGGTGAAACAATACGGGTGTGATAAATGATAGTGGTAAATAACTGCAACCGTATTGGTGGTAGAATATATTAACAACTATATACAGCAACATGAATCTTAATCTAATTGAATAGTAATCAAGCGTGAGTCATACAATGAAGGAATACATTATCAATAATAATGAATAGGAAGATTGACATTGACCGTTTTTATATACACAATAATTAATAACATAATTCTATACGTGGTGGTTTATCGACCTTCCTATATCACGTAATATAAATATACCTAACCTTACACTAATAGTAATAACTAAATATTCGAATGTACTGGGCGATGCGAATCTGCATGCCACACCTTCCCGGTGAGAGAAAAAAAAAATTAAATCTATTGGGTTTATATTTTTTTTTCTCTAAAGATAGAATGGTTTTATCCTGTTTTTGTGTATTTCTACCTTTTTATTTTCTACATCAATAACTGGTCTCATCACGTACTAACACATTGTCACCTATTTCATAATTTCTTTCTACAGCCGATCCATCATATTTAATTTTTCTTTTTTTCTTTCGATGCAACTAGATTTTTTCTTGCATCTTCTAAAGCTACCTGTAACCTGTACTTTAATTCTAACGGATAATCGTCAAAATTATATAACGGTTCAATTTTTTCCTTTAGATTTGAAGGTAAAGTGCACGTTTTCCCGAAAACTAATTCGTAAGGTGTATAACCTGTTGATGAATGAACCGACGTATTATACGAGAAACACCAGAAAGGTACCCAAGAACTCCAAGATGCTTTATACTTAGAAATTTGAATTCTTAGGTACGCATTTAAGTGTTTGTGAGTGTTTTCCAAAGCTCCGATTGTTTCATGGTGATAAGCCGTTGAATTTAGCCGATCAATCTTTAATAACTTACAAGTTTCATTAAATACATTTGTCATGAATTCGGGGCTCTGATCCGTAACAATTCTTTTTGGGATTCCGTACCGTAAAATGAAATTTTCCACAAATGACTTAGCCACCATGTTGGCTTCTTTGTTTTGGATAAGATATCTTTCTACATATTTACTTAGTTCGCATTGCAGCGTTAAAATATATTTATTATTATCCTCGTCTGCCTCTAAAGGACCCACGAGATCTAAGAACACAGTTTCGAACGCAGAATGTGCCGTTGTCGTAACAACTAATGGTTGTTTCGGTCGGGTCACATGTTTGCATTTCTGACATTCGCTACATTTGTTCACAAATTTTTCTACATCTCCTCTTAAGCCTACCCAAAAGTAATATCTTTTTATGTTCCTGTACATTCGTGATATTCCAGCATGCCCGCCAAAGGACGACATGTGGAAATCATTTAAGAATATCTGTCTCAATTCTTTACTTGTAACAGTTTGTATACCTTGCAATATGCATATTTTAATACCTTCTTTACTGAATATGTCTTTATCCCTTACTAATTCGCTTATAACTGGCCAGTTAAATTTATTTTTGATTATCATCAATTGCGAAATTTTATTGTGTACACATAATTCTACCAATTCTCTCAACGAGGGCCCGTAGGTCGACACGCCGATCGAGTGTCTTGGCTTTACACAAATAACTTCTTTATCAAACATTATATTGTTTGTAACATAAAATTCGGGACATCTTTTACCTAACTCATCAAATCCTTCTCTTTCCACTATTTGCAATTCAACGCCATCACTAGGTCGCTTTAATAATTCCACTACGTCAGGTTGATCGGGCCTGTCGTTATTAGAATTATCCATTTCCTGTCTATGTTGTGCTGCTTGCGCTCTCGTTACTGCAAACATTTCCTCATCCTTTTCCTTCGACATATTCTTTAAATCGCTCGAGCTAATCTCTATGCGCGATAATGCATCTGCGGTGACATTCTCTACGCCTTTTACGTAAGACACATCAAAATCATATTCTTCTATTTTTAACCTAAATTTGGTTAATCTACTGGATGGGTTTGCCACGCCAAATAGATAGATTAAGGGCCGGTGATCCGTTAAAATAGAGAAGACTCTATTATAGAGGTACGCCCTGAATTTGGAAATAGCCCATACAATAGCTAGTAATTCTTTTTCGATTACAGCATAATTCCTTTTGGCTTTATTTAATACTCTACTAGCACACATTATAGGTTTATTATTGCCATTTGACAGTGTCGCTCCCAGAGCTATCCGGTGTAAGGCTTTTTCTTGCCACAAAGAAAATTATGCCTTACAAGTGACACCCTAGTACGGAAATTGCTCGAGCGCCAGATTATTTAATGTGGTTTACTCCACAGCCCTTAGAAACGGCGTCTTAGGGACACAGGTAGCTTCAGATGGAGATACGGTATCTCCAGGGGTCTTGTTGACTTCAGATTAGTTTTATTTTAACTTATTATTTTATTTTTAAAAGCCCTGAAAAGAGATAAGGTCTGTGAATATAAACCAGAATTAACATTGACACATGTATTGTTTTTAACTATATTTACAATAGAAATGTTTTTGGTATTTCAAAGCCCAACCCTCAAAACCCTGAACAAAAATAATTTAAATTAAATGTTCGATTCGGAATTTACTTCCCGTAATAATCGGATTTCACGTAATAATCGGACTGACTCAATCAGACTAAGTTAACGATATCAAAATAAGAAATTACTCGAGAAAGATCATTGAACTAATTAAATACTAAAAATCGGCGGAAGCATTCGTTAAATTTCTTAATTCAAATTACCCGGAAAAATATATTTAAATGGTTTATCTACTCAATCGACCGGGAGAAACTGGAATACAGACTTACGATCGAATTTACCAGGTTTCTGATAAATAACGGCAATTCCAGCCAGAAACGGAGTCTTGTCCTAAGCTTTTAGCGTACCATTCATTAGCAAACGATAGCTAACCAGGAATGCTAATGCCTGTTGACGCAAGGCTAGTTTGAAAAAGATATTAATAAACGATAGCTAACCAGGAATTAATATCAATTCCAACAATCCTCTAAACGGGAACGCGGCGGGTGAATTTACAGTGGACCCCTTGATATTGATAAACGATAGCAAACCAGGAAAATCAATACCAATCCCGGCAAGTCCAAATACAAAACAAAAACACGCTTGAGGTTGTCAGACCCTTTTTAGGCGTTTAACGTACCATTCATTAGCAAACGATAGCTAACCAGGAATGCTAATGTCTGTTGACGCAAGCCTAAGACAGGACGAATATTGATTAACGATAGCTAACCAGGAAAATCAATAAAAGTCGCGTCAGACCTTAGACCTCAATGAATAAATCCAAAGTACGGTTTTTGATTAATTAGAGTGAATATAAATAATTAAAAAAAGTAATACGAATTCGGAATAACCTGGTAAAGTCGTATCTAGCCTCGTTCCGGCTCTTTAAGAAGAAAATACTAATCGGCTTTTATTATTTCACAAAACGAAAATTTAAAAATCAAACGTTTGCTTCCGGACGGCACGACAATTAAAGTGAAACTAAAACAGTTAACTTGAAAACATTTCTAAATTAATTTTCAAAACAAAATTAAAATTTCAATAATCTAACTTGAACAACAAAGTAAAAATTTAATTTTCCAAAAACAAAATCTCGAAAACCAAACGCGGACGGAATTGAAAATAATTTAATTTTCCCAAAAACTAATTCTCAAAATCCAACGCGGAAATAATTTAAATAATTTAATTAGTTTTTAAAAAAAATCTCAAAATCTAATTCGAAAACAATTTTAAATAATTAAATTAATTTTAAAAACAAAATATCTGATCACGGCAGTTAATAACAAAATGCAAAAATGTAAATCAACTAAGATTTTAAAATTCGGATGTCTTTCGTGGTTATAAATCAAAATAATTAAAACGCGTTTAAAATAAAACGATTCTTTTGGCTTCAAATTGACGATGGACTTTCACGGCGAAAAAAACGTATCTATGTTTACCTCGATTTTTTTGTTTAACGGCGGAAAAATTTACGACGGACTGAAATGCTAACTCGACTTAATTTTTCGACTCGCAGGAAAAGAATCTTTCTTATTTTAAAATTCGTAAAACATTTGGACTCTGAATAGTTTCCCTACTATTTCTACAAAGGTATCGCGCGCGCATCCAGCGATTAGGGGAGACCGGGGCATAATGAGCACCTTAAGCAAGTTGTTTAATAAAGTCTTATCCGTTTACAGTAGGAAAACAGTATTTTACAAATGTATTAACTACGTAACAAGCTACAAAAAGCAGTATCATCATTCTTTAAAATAAATGTGTAAAGTACCATTTGACAGCTTCTAATATTTTTGTCAAATGCCTATTTTGCCCCATCAGCTGGGGCAAAATGGACACTTGAAAGGGGCATAATGAGCATAAAGTTTAAAATGAATTAAAGAGGACCTGAATTAAAAAAAATGCATTTAACGTTTATTTATTTTAGATATACAACATTTTATAACACAGATTCAACATTTTAACTTAACTTAACTTTTTCGTGTAAAAACAGTTGATCCTATTTTTTACAGTATTCACAAATATGAGCACACTCCTCATCATTATCATCCTCCCCAGCACACGAACAATGTGCCCATCTTCTGCATGACCTGCAAGTTACCCATCCTTCAGTGGATTGGGAATATAAATACCCGCAATACAAACATTCCTCATCAGAACTGTCATCACTATCTTCTTCGTGCTTTTATTTTGTTCAAGTTTTTGTTTGCCCTTTGATTTATTTTCCTTTTTGTTTGATATAATTTTTCGCTTAGTGGCTTTTGCGTTTTTTAGTTTCTGCCGCTTTTATAGCCTCTAACAGTTCATTTTTGTAGGGCGATTCGGTTAAAATTGCAGTTTTGCCTCCTTTTCTCACCTTTCTCTTTTTCTGCGTGGTCCTTGGCACTGGCATTATATCAGTAGGGGTATGTAATTTAAATGTTGAAATATGAAGTGAGGGTGTGGAAGGTCTCTGATGTGAAGGTCCTGGCTGGGGTGTGGAAGGTCTCTGATGTGAAGGTCCTGGCTGGGGTGTGGAAGGTATCTTATGTGAAGGTCCTGGTGGGGGTGTGGAAGGTCTCTGATGTGAAGGTCCTGGCTGGGGTGTGGAAGGTCTCTGATGTGAAGGTCTGGCGGGGGTGTGGAAGGTCTCTGATGTGAAGGTCCTGGCTGGGGTGATTTTGGTTCCTTCAGATCGAATCTTTATTCTACAAAAAAAAGCTGTTAGAATGATTGCCGGTGCGGCTCCCACCGATACTTGTAGACCTTTATTTGTAAACCTTAAAATTATGACACTACCTACTATGTTTATTTTTTATAATCTTTTGGAAATTCATGACAACAAGACCCTACATATCAGGCACAATGACATTCATCAATATCAAACCAGAAATCAAAACCTATTTGTTAATCCTAAATTTAGACTGACAACATCATATAAAAATTCAGCAAATGTAAAAATGTAAAAAATACTGTTTCAAGTTTACTGTTATGACTTGCGTAAACGCTTTACATACAACTCTAACAAATTATCGATTTATAGATTCAGATGAAAGCGAAACCGAAATTGATGAGATTCCTGGTTATTTTTTTAATCATTGACAAACAAAAAATTGGAAAATTGTTTGTACCTTTTCTCTTCTTTTTGCTATGTATTATTATGTTTCATTATGTTATCTGAATCCTCGACTTGATATATCTTCATTTTTTTCTCTTCTAGGGGAGAACCTATATTTGACTGTAAATCTTCCATTATTTCCTCTTCTAGGGAACGACTTATATTTTCCTGTTTTAGTGGAGGCACTGCTTCGAAGTCTTGACCAACTAATTTTCTGGAATGGTTTATTATGTTTTAATGCTTTTCTTCTCCAGATGTATTTAATTTTTTTAATTGTTGCCGAACTGACCTATATCTATAACCTATAGGCTTATGATCGACATCGCCAAATAAAAAAAACTACTGAATCCATGGATATACTGCCATCAGGTGACGACATAGTTTTTAGGTAATGTTCGATCTTGTCGCTTCTTTTAGTATTTTGGGGCACTAAATATTTTTTAGCGACGTAAATAAAATTTAAACTTAAACACTTGTATTCAAACGGTGAATTTCCAACTCAATGCATTCATTTTATAATCCACTAAACTGGTAGGGTAGAATTTTTTATCTGTTTTATCCAATGACTGTTAAATAAGACCAATAGAAATTTTACGCGCCTTTTGCTAAAGAATGGGTATTTAAATTTTACAGAATTTTTTATTTAAGTTGAAAGTACATTAAACCAATTGATTCTATTCAAAGAACATAAATATTAGGTCTTTGTTTTTAATGTGTCTGGCATTTAAATTGGATTGTTTTGATTACTAATATATGTACCTATTATTAATTAAGAGGGCAATTTTTCTTGTGCTAAACTTAAATTTTTATTTTTCCGATTTTTTTTATTTAAGTTGAAAGAAATTAATTCTAATTAAAGAACGTACATATTAGGTCTTTGTTTTTAACACATCAAAACCATTTTTCTCCAAATATTTTAAGAGAACCTCTGTTATGGTGTTAGCTGTTTGATCCTGCAGTTCAATTAAATCAAGAAACAAGAAATGAGGATCTTTCGTTTTATCGATTTCGCATTTTAAATATATAATAAGACCTGACTTTTTACTTAAAGTGGTAGATTCATCTATGATAATAGATAAGTTTCCTTCAACTTTTACTATTTGTTGACAAATTTTGGATTTCATTTGAACTCCTATATGATCAATTATTTCTGTAGCACTAAATCTAGATCGTAATCCGTGAGCTATATTAGATCCATTCATTTTCTGAAGTTTTAATAAATCAAAATGATCAGAATATGGACGATCATGTTTAGCAATATAATAAGCAGTTCTAAAAACCTTACTGGTGCTACAAATTTCAGAATCATTCAACTTATCTACAATAACTTCAAGCTTTTGCTTGTCTGCCTCTTTTAAGATTTTCTCAGCTGTTGTATGTGAAATATTTTACAATGTGTGTGAATTTTTTTTCGCAAAGAAGTTAGTTGTGCAGCTTTATCCTTTCCATAAGCTGATACCTGAGTGTCACTCCAATATTTGGATACGCTTACCCCCTACGTCTTTAAAGGTCCTAAATTTTAAATAGCCGAACAACTCAGACAACCTAATTTTCCGGAATCGCATTTTAGCCAAGTATATTTTTTTTTTCTTTTCAAAGCACATATCTGCAGTCCAAATACTCGGCCAGTTTATTATTGGGGATTCTGCTTCTTTTTGAAAATTTGCTGTTGATGTTGATGGAATATTCATTTGATTTTCCTTAGTTTCGAGCACTTGTACATTTTCTTCTTGTTGCGTTTTAAGTTTTTTTCCAAAGAAACTGTCTAAAGTGGGTTGTTTACGTTTTTCGCTCATTTTAAATTTTTAATAGCTAAAAATTTTCATATATTAAGTAGGTATTTATATCTTTTAAATCTGAATAAAAAAATATGCGGGAAAACGCATGGCGCTTGCTATGACGTCAAGTCCGGAAATATACGTGAAATATACAAAACCTCCAACATAACCCTAGAGCCATACACATATGTTTTTATACGTTGTTCATTGTATTCGAATCGAAAATGCCAAGCGTCTCTGTCTAGCGCAAACCACGTGACGTCATAACCCGCCACGCGTTCTGATCCCTTTTTACAATCACGTGACAATGAGCGTTAAAATTGCAATTTCAATTAATTAAATTTGCGCAATATTTAGGGAAAATAAGATATTATATATATATATATATATATATATATATATATATATATATATATATATATATATATATGATTTCTTATGGCATAAACTAT
This sequence comes from Crepidodera aurea, assembly GCA_949320105.2. Taxonomy (NCBI): domain Eukaryota; kingdom Metazoa; phylum Arthropoda; class Insecta; order Coleoptera; family Chrysomelidae; genus Crepidodera; species Crepidodera aurea. The sequence goes on along the minus strand of OX439472.1, from coordinate 9,354,389 downwards.
TGTTTAAAAAATTTTTATTCGATTTTGCAAGTGCAGTCAAATACCCTATACATTAAAATATAATTAAATTACCTTAAAATTTACAATGAAAATAGAAACCACAAACTGCGAAAGAACTTCCAAAATATTTAGGCACTTCTTATATCTTATATTTTAACTTTTATTATTTAATATAATTAAAAGTGAAATGGCATTAGCGTAGTACACAATAATACAATCTAAACAACAACGTAACTGGTTACTGACGCAACTCGCAATGATATAGGCCTCGTGCAGACTACTAAGTGGGGGTAACACTGTGGAACACCAGCGAAACCGGTGGCGTATTTTGAATAGCGAACATAGAACATAGAACACATTATGTTTATTTGATTGAAAAGGGAAAAGAAACAAAACACAAAAAGCAAGATAAATACTCCGTTAGTTAACATATTTTTTGAAATGTTTTTCAAATTCGCCAATTTAAAATATAATTTTCATTTGTAATTAAAAAAATTTCTACTAAAATAGTACTGGAACGCGTTCCAGTTCTGAAAAAAGGTAAGGGAACGGCGTTCCACCGCGTCATCAGACAACATTGTGGATTGAAAAGCAACTCCTCTAATTGCTTCTTTCGAGTAAACCTCCCTTATTGGCCGTAGATCCCCTTCTCGTATTTCCTCTTTCAATGAAATCTCCGCCACTGCCTTTTCGTATTTCGCATCCACCTTTAGGAACTCCCTCAAATACTCCTTTTAGCTTATTGACCTCAAAGTCCATTGTCACAGAAAAATCCGTCATCCAATCACAACCCAGGATCACATCCCTAACCAACGCATTTACAACAATACAAGGGTACTCAAATAATACATTACCAATCTCAAATCGCAAATAGACCTGCTCCTTCACTTTTTCCTTTTTACCCGCTAACGCCCCATGAATCGTAATACCGTTTGTGGGAAGGGTGGGTATGTTTGACGATTTACTCTTTATCTGACTCAGAAATTCCTCGCTAACGCAACTTATTTGACAGCCGCTGTCTGCAAGAACTTGCGTGTCTTGACCCTCAACCCTAGCTTTCAATACTGGAAAAATGATTGCGTGCGCTTTTATATCGGGTTCTTCAGCAATTACATTTTCAAAATTATCGTTAAAAATTGTAGAAACCGAATGATTAGTTGATTGTTCTTGATTATCCTCTCTATTATAACTATTATTATTTGCGCGGTTGCGCATCCCTCCGCGATTAAATCCGTTATTAGGGTTACGAGAATTGTTTCTACTTTTCGTCTTCCCTATCCATTTCGTCTAGACCGCGTAAAAGCTGTTCGACTTCCTCAACTGACTTACTTCCCGTGCTTAAAATACCCCTTCTCACCTAAACCGGGAAATGATTTGATATCATGTCAACGGCTTCTTTTTCTGAAGGTGGATTTTCAAGAAATTTGCATTCTCTTATCATTCTTAAGAGATAGTCTGCTTTAGAGCCACTATTATAACAATCCATTTTTAATTTCTGAATTGTTCGCCTTTGAATATCCACTCCCCAATACCGCTTAAGAAATGACGATTTAAAAGTAGAAAAATCCGTAAAAGTACCGTCATTAATTTGACCCCAGTCCGCTGCTGAGCCACGAAGCGCGTTAATTGCGAGATGTACCTGTTTATGCTCAGGCACTTCAGTATCCTCTAGCATATTCTCGAATTTCTTTATAAATTCCGCGGGGTGTACCGTCCCATCTGGCCTAAATTGCAATGAATTACCGCCTAAATCCCTCCAAATATTTAAATAATGCGGATTTTTTAACTTTGAAATACTGTCAGTCATATTTTTACTCATTGTTTGCATGCATTCTGATAGTTTTACAATACAAGCGCTTAACTGGGTAGTATCGTCTCGATCCTCTGTCTCGCTTTCATCGAAATCGACGCACTTTTTCCCCTTTCTTCGCTTTTTGTCCGCCATTTTATTTTACGATAACTCGGCTAGCCGTATTTATTTATACAGTTGCCATCAAGTAGATACAAATGAAACCGTCTCACCAATCTGTTTGTCCAACGGTCTCACCAATCTGTTTTTCCTTCTTTCTGCTATCTCCTTGCTGGTAGTAGAGCCGCAACACAGCAACAGCGCCAGCAATAAACCCCAATAACTTTCAATTCCTGCCTCGAGTTGGGCGCCAATGAACAGGGTCCTGCATACACAAGTGGGTTCTCAGGAATTAAAAGTTCAGTCAACTTAAACGCTTTAATCTAATCCAACAAAAAAAACTACAATTCACAATCTATCAATTTTCTTGTCAAAAATCTCCCGTCCGTCAAACAACGTCTCGCCACCTCGGACCTCGCTGCTCCTAACTTCGGACAGGGTTGGCCCGGCACATTATAATGACTCTCTTGTATTAATTTCATATTTTCATTTTCCTTTAATAAATCCATAGTTGCTTGAACCGACCTTTGTAGGTTTTGGGCTTTTAAAGCTTTCTTTTTTAATCATCCTTTGGCAGGTGGTAGTTTCAATGTATATTGTGCTTTTTTTGTTTCAGGAACTTCAGGTGTCTCATATGATGCTATCTGAAATTATAAACATTATTAAAATCTGCAATGTTGAAGTAAATCAATAATATTGATATTAAAAAAAGATGTTCGGTACCTATATATGAAATTCGGTACATAAATAAGTACTTCAATTGTTTAATAATTACAAGTGATTATTTTTTCATCTGTCAAAACAGTCAGATTTTGTAGTTTCAGCCAATAACAGCTCAGGATCCTAACCAATCATTGTGTTTTATACTGATAAAACAGCTTCGTCGTTTTTGTTTTTTGATTAAACTATGTTTACCTTTTTTGAAATGTCAAATGTAAACATTTAACAATTTTTATTATACTAAAATGTATTGCAAATCTATGTTAATAACCAAATTTCAAAATGTATTTGTAAACTAACCTGTTTTTATTAGTTTATTTCAAATCGCCTTTAACATTTTTACATACCTCACTTCAACACTAAACTTTTTGTTTATTAAATATCAGTTTTTGAATACCTAAACACCTAAAATTAATTAAATTAAGAAAGACTTCATTTCATTCTTCTTCTTCGCTTTTATTTACGGCGCCGTTACGCGGGGTAGCCAATCAAAAAATCGCCTTGGTGGTCCTGTATGTAAAACTATAACAGCTCACATGAGGTTTCAATTTAAATTGATAAAGAAAATTTTCAATATTTGTGTGTAAAGTGTCTTTTGCATAAATGACTATGTTTTCTGTTTTTGATACGAAATGATTCAAAAAATAATCCTTTCAAATACGACTCGTCCTCTGAAATTTTATAGATTAAATTTTTAATCTTCGTACTCAAACGCCTTTATTTTAGGCAAAACCACTCAAACAAACTGATTTTATCTCAAATCAGTTTTCGTTGTTTTTCCAAATAAAGCCGTTTTCGTGAAAACCAAAAATTTAATCGATGAAATTTGGAGAACTCGTGGTATTACCTTTGATAAAATGGGATGTACAATAGTTATTTATGCAATAAGTACATAAAGTGGTACTTTTTTTTCAGGAGTGGGGAATATTGAGGCATGACTTGAGGGGAGTGCATTAACCCTACGAATGAAAAAGATACGATGGAGTTTCATACAATATTTTTTTACAACTCTAAAGTAAAACAAGAAAATGCACATTTTTGTTAAAAGAAATAAAATCAAACAAGAATAACATATTTTATTATTGCAAATGTCATTTTCGTATTATTTTTTTAACCAGAAAGCTGCCAATTCCATACACATGCACTGTACTGTGCAAAAAAGACTATCTTAGGCTTATGTCACTTTTAATAACAAATAATAATAATAGTAATAGTAATTTATTCAGCATTTAAAAAGGTTACATAACAATGTTAACACATGGAATGTTTAGCCGAATAAATATTTACTCAATAAGTGTAATACACTTGTTTTGAGATAAATATATGTGATCCGTACAGAATCTAAATTATTAATAATAAATAATTACTTAAAAACTAGCATAATATGGTATTAATATTAGGTAAGTACTAAAATAATGATAAGGGTTACAAATAAAAACTACAAGATTAAAATTTTTAATGAGAGGGGATTAATAAAGGAGAAGTAAAAATAGACTGTAAAATGTAGAATTGTTACCTACCTACTTTTAAAAATAGACTATAACAGAGTCAATGGTATGTTATATTTTTTTCCTAATCTATATAATTGCGAAATATTTCCCGTGAAGTAGACATTATAAGTTGTTTTAGTTGTTTTTTAACCCTGGAGTGAACATGTGAAATATGGGACGGGACGGGTTGGGTATGGTATACACGTAGCCAATAATTGGAAATTTTTCAAACTAAACATTTTTATTTACAATAAATTCAAGCTTCTAAGAACAAAACAAATCTTTTCTTATAAAAATTAATAAAAAAAACTTAAACAAAAGGCAATAAATACAAACAATAACATACTCTTATAAAACTAGGCTAAATCAAGATAAAACTATCAGTGAAACAAAAATTTACTTTCTTACGCAGTCAGGACAGCTTGGAGTAGAGTGTTCCATACAAATCATTTTTTTGCATAGATAACAGGAGTATCGGGTTTTTCGATTTCGACAAAATGCGCATCTTCGATAACTACGATTGGGATTGAGAACTTCTGCTTCCACTACACTTATACCACCATACGTTGCAGCTTTTAGTCTTGTATCTCTACAAATGTGCTGATCATGTGCCCGCCTCTTTAGTTGTTCTAAGATCAAATATTTTCTTCTTAGTGTTTTAGAGACGCTTTGGTTCGAATTGTAGGCATTATTACTTTTGAATATCACGTACCCATTGATTGCACTAACATTGAGTAATCCATAAAAAATAGTCATCGGCCACCTTTTCATGTTTCTGGAAACATTATAAAGAGATGACAATTGGTCAACGCAGTCTACCCCTGCCTTCGTTACATTATATAAAGGTTTATTAGCGTCCCCAGTGGAGGTATCTATTTCATCATCGAGATGTAGCGTAGAAAGTAAAGGGACTATTTTTCTTGGTTTAACTTTATATGCTACTAATGTCATATCTTTTCTAAAGGCAAACATGCTGGTGTTTACAGGTCTTGGTAAAGTCAACAGTTCTCTGGGAATTTGTCTTTTATTTCTACGTAAGGTGCCCACCAAAGTCAAGTTATATTCATCTAGTAGTAGCTGAGCCAAAGGAATTGAAGTAAACCAATTATCAACTGTTAAATTTCTGCCTGATTGATGGATTGGTTTTGTAATTCTTATTACGACGTCTGCAGCAGCATTGCTTTGATGAAAGGGTCCTTGGGGTTGTTTCCCTGCATATACTTCCAAATTAACTGTGTAAAATAATCTTGCGTCAACTAAAGAATATATCTTTATTCCGTATTTAGCCGGCTTATTTGGTATATACATTCTGAAAGAACAACGGCCACAAAAAGCAGCAACGTTTCGTCAACAGTTGTGTATTCACCAGGGCGATAATGCTTTTGAAATGTATTATTTACATCTTCGCAAACTTCCCTAATAGGTGCTAAGTTATCCAATTTTTTTCTTTCTTCACGTGTACCAATATTATCGAAACGTAACCACCGTAACAAAGAACGAAATCGTCTTAGAGCCATTGCCGCTGGAAATATGTCTAAACCAGTGCCATCAGTAGCCCATAATTCGTAAACAGAAGTTCGACCCTGCTTATGAACCCCGGCTAAATAAAGCAATCCTATCAAAGCGGATATCTCCACAACATCAGTCTTTCGCACATCACTTTTATCCTGGTATGAATCAGAAATTTTTTCTATATACATATTCGTAGAGTCTACAATTTTCTGCAACGTTTCAGGTGGAAAAAATAATTTCCATGTTTCTAGTACACTTTTGGAATTTTTTGCTTCCTGACTAATTACACCAGGAAGTTTGCTTATCAAGTTATGTTTCCTGATTCGACCTCTTTGCGGAAGCGAATGTTTATTCCATTGAAACCCATCATTTCCAAAATATCTAAGAATATGATCCCCATTCTCTGGAGTAGTTTGTGTCGTATCATCTTCGATTTCTTGCTCTGAATCGGTCTCATGTGCACTGAATATTTCAATATCGCCGTCACTGCCAGATTCTTCCCCGGAATCAAATTCTTGGTCAGTAGGAACTTCGTCATACATTTCTTGCAAACGACGAATATTTTTTTCGTATGGGTCGTTCATTTTAACGCCTACAAGTACAAAATCATAAGAAAAAATATAAATTTGGCTTATAAAAAAGACTTACGCAAAGGAACGGGACGTGTATCTCATACACAAAACTCTGAACTAAGAATAATTAACGAACTTTCTTCATTCACACGTGTTGATCGACTAAATTCAGGAGACTACTGCAAGCGCCAAGCACTTATCGTAATCTAACGAGAATTTTATGCACCGGTGTATCTCATACCCAACCCGTGCACTCCAGGGTTAAAGCTACGGTTTTTAGCGAATCAGGTATCTCTAATTTAGAGAATGGAGGCAGTCCCACCTGGTTACAACTAAAGGGTAAGTAAAAAGTTTTTTCCAGGTTAAGTGTTAGTAGCCGATGGTCAAACCATTTTTTTAAGATTTTAAAATCTCCTTCCACTTTTTTTTTTAATTTTTCCCAAGTATCATCGTTATAAAAGACAGCCGTGTCGTCCGCAAATCCGACCAGTTCACCTTGGGTTTCTAAAAGAAACAAATCATTTAAATATAGAATAAAAAGAATCGGCCCGAGTATAGTCCCTTGTGGTACACCATATTCGACATCTTTTGGTGTGCTGACAACGTCACCGATCCTAACTATTTGTTTTCGTTTTTCTAAATAGCTTTTTAGTAGTTTTAAAGTATTTCCTCTGATTCCCTTATCTTTAAGAGTTTGCAGAAGTAAGTCATGGTTCACCGTGTCGAAAGCTTTGGATAGGTCCAAAAAGACACAGAGGCATGGCTTACTCTTGTTTAAGGCGTGATTTATTTTTGAGGTTAGGTTTAAAATGGCGTCTTCTGTAGATAGGCCCTCGCGAAAGCCGAATTGCTTATCTGATAAAATATTGTATTTTTTAAAGAAGGATACCAGACGTGTTTGGACAACTTTTTCTAAAATTTTTGAGAGATGTGTTAAAAGTGAAATGGGACGGTAATTTGTTATAATAGACTTATCTCCTTTTTTAAATATTGGAATTACGACAGAAGTTTTGAATGAGGATGGACATATACCGTCATTGAAGCATTTGTTTATAATAAATTTTAATGGTTCCAAAATAGTGTTAGCTATTTCTTTAAGGACCTCCGCTCTAATGAGATCAGGTACCAACGGCTTTTTTATTTTTTAGGTTTTTAATAATTTCTATCAATTCTGGTGAATCTACGGGAGAGAAGAAAATGGAGTGTGAAACAGTAAAGCGCTGGGGATGATAGTTTGGATCTTGTGTAATTTTATTAGCCAGGTCTTTCCCTATAGTTGCGAATACACTATTGAACGCCTCTGCAATGTCATTTTTATCGGTAAGTACTGTGCCACTAATATTTTGTATTTCATTAATATCATGTTGGGTTCTTTTAGTTTGACTTAAATCCTTTACATCATCCCATAGGCTTTTTGAACTGTTTTGATTATTTTCAATTTGAATGTTATAATAATTTTTTTTTGATAAAGATATAAGATTATTCGTTTGATTTCTACAATTTTTATATTCATTTTTTAAGCGATCATCAAGAGGATTATTTTTTAAACGTTTAAATAAGTTGTTTTTTTTATTGATTAATTTTAGTAGGAAATTTGTCATCCATGGTGCAATTTTAGTGTATTTTCTTTTACTTATCTTAATGCTTGTACATTCATTAATGCATTTACTAATAATATTTACAAGTTCAGTTGTGGCCTCATCTCCATTTGATTTCTCGTATACCGTCTCCCAATTTACTCTTCTTAAAATTTTTAAAAGTTTCCCGTTACTGAGGCATAGATGGTATTTGTTTCTATTTTCTTTTTTTTCATTACCTGTAGAATTGTGGTGGAATGGTCAGTTACATCACTTTCAAGGACAATATGGATAATTTTATCAAGTACTTCGTTCCTAGATTTTAAAAATATATGTTAAAGACCTAGTGAGTTTATTTATTGTTGAAAAGTAGCCGAAATCACTTAGAACATTAATATAATCAGTTGTATGGTTAGTGTTGTTTAAAATATTGTAATTTAAGTCGCCAATAAACAAATAGATGTCAGCATTTGCCGTAATATTCTCAAAGTATTGCTGTAAGTGATCGTTAAACTCTCCAGGATTTGAATCAGGTGATCGGTATATTGCAGAGATAAGAACTTTTTGAGTATTTTTTGGGTATAAGGTTAGTTCTAGCATATTAATTTCATTATACATTGGACAAATTTTATGGGAATATTTATACTCAAGACTTGATGTAAGCTACTACACCATCGTTTCGGTTATATCGGCTTTCGCTATAAATAGACTCATAACCATTGAGATTTAATAAGCCTTGATCCTTTACACGCCAGGTTTCAGACAATATAACACAATCAATATCATAGTTCAAACTGGTTAAAAGGATCTTCAATTCGTCTAAATTTTTATGTATAGATCTAATATTATTTTGTAGGATTGTAAAGTTATGATTACTTTGATTGACCCTTAGTACTGTAACAGAATTACCTGTAAAAGTCTTATTAGATCTCGGCCGAAGAACCGTTTTTAATCTAATATTATTTTAGAAAAAAGTCTTGTCAGTTTGAAATATATATTTTGTTTTCACAGTCTACTCTTTTTTTTAATAGACTTAACATTATTATAAACTAACTTTACTAACTCTAACTATAAATCAGTGAATACAGATTGTCCTCCATTAAAACAAAGTTTTAAAGATAAAATAATTTAAAATATAACAAATTCTCCCCATCAGTAATTGTTTCTAGGGATTAAAATCAAGAAACAATTACTTATCTTCTTGATTATTTGAATGAGTAGTTGATTGTAAATTTAAAACGCAAAGTCGAGATGCTGGTCTTCTTAAAACAGTTCCATTGGCTAGTTGAACATCTGCAATTCTTATTCTTCCATCTCTTGCTGGGTGAAGTTTGACAATTCTTCCCTTTAGCCAGGTATTTCGTGGACTATTTGTATCAACAAGAATCACAATGCCATCTATATTCAGGTTTTTTGAATCTTGATGCCATTTGCTTCTTTTTATAAGATAAGGAAGATATTCCTGAGTCCATCTCTTCCAAAAGAGATCACTTAGTCTTTGGGCAGCTCGCCATTTCGACAATAAATTTAAATCACTTTCTGAAGTTTTCGTACAAGGAAGTGCAGCATATTTAGGACCGATAAGAAAGTGATTCGGAGTGAGTGGTTCAGGGTCATTTGAGTCGTAAGATATGTGAGTCAAAGGTCGTCAGTTAATTATGTTCTCAGTTTCGGCAAAGAGAGTTCTTAAAACATATTCTTGTGGATATCTGTTGTGGAGTGTTTCGAGTAGAACCTTCTTTACACTTCTGATGAGTCTTTCCCACGCACCTCCCATGTTTGGTGCATATGCATACAGATTGTCCTCCATTAAAACAAAGTTTTAAAGATAAAATAATCTTCTACTTTTTCAAGGACGTAAGTTTCTACAGTATTTGTTTTAAAACTTCTTATATAAATATATACAAGTGTATCTTTATGCATGCAGATTCATAAAACAAAACGTTACTGTTTTTAATGGTTGAAAAAAATATATTAATGATAGTCTTAAATTCTTACTTGAATGTCTGACTCCAAGACATTCTGGTCTCCTTCAAGGGCTATTGGTTCTATTAATTGCAGGACTGCCTCTTCATCTTCTGTGATATTTTCTGGTGGTTGAGGTCCACCACCTGTGCCCCTCATATATTTTATAATTTCACTATTCTTTTTCTTGGCATTCTTCTTCATATCTGTCTAAGTCTAAAATAAATTTATATTATATTAACAGTAAATTGCATAAAATGAATTCAAACTTTTTTCCACTGCACCCAGTTTTTATTTGCACCGGGAATTGCATTTAATTCTTGAGCTATCTCCTACCACTGTTCCTGTGCCATTTTGTGTGTATAGTTGGAGGTGAACTTTCCTGTTATTAATTGCTCATTACTTTTTATACACTGTATTAACAATTTCTTTTGTTTTTCTGACATAAATGCCCTTTTGGTTTTGTGGGTAACTTCCATTTCAAATTGAAGTTCAAAAAATAACGTTCAGCGAATTAGGGAACAACGAAAATTTCTGCTTTTTGAAGTAATGTTTGCTGTATAGGTTAGTGTTTGCTGGTAAAATACAATTATTCGATGACATTCCGTTCGTTGATTGGTTGAGAAAAAAGTTATCATAGACTTACGGTACTATCATTATTCTCTTGAGAAATAAGTTCTCTAGACACTCAAAAATAAGGTTTTTAGCTATTGAGAGAATTTAAGTTGGTGAATTTTTTCTCTAGAGAACTGATTCTCCTACTTTCAAAAATCGAGTCCCAGGTCTGAACAAATCTTTAATAAAATTACATTTAAAACCTCCTAGTTTGTTTGCAACCAACAACACGTCTGTTTATAGGGACACATACATAAAGACGTATGGATTACATTGTTTAGGTGACTGGCTTAGTGATGGGATATCGAGGCTATCGATAATTTAGCAATATCGATAATTTTATAAAAATGCATCATAAAATGGAATTATATACATGTAATGTAAAAAACAACTCATAATCACAAGCTACAAAAGGAAAAATCTTAATAACAATTTTAAAAATACACTGCTGTTCTCGCACCCTATTGCCAGTAGCTGTCACTTGCGTCTCGGGACAGGAGACACGGAGCCGGAATCGGGTGGCGCCGGCAGTTGTCGGTAACTACTGCCGGCTAAGCTCTGTCTGGCGCGCACTCACTCAAATAAAAGGAGGTAAGGCTGGTTGTCTGCGTGCGGGGATTTGAAAAGCCCGAACTTTTTTAGTTAAAAATGATTTCGCTTCACATTTTATGCAGACGTAGGACTGCCATCCTGCTAAGTAACATATATTACATTGCAGGAGGTATGTTTAAAAATATTTTTTGTCTGGTTTTTATCCAATTTTATGAGAAAATTAACAACTGTTCGTGTAAAAAGTGAACACTAAAAGTTGTTACAAACCAAATTTATTCTTGGCATTATAGGGTGTTTTATTGAAAAATATCACCCTATGAATACCCGGTGCAGTTTGATGGGAAACCACATAAAAACTTCTGGTAAATTCTAATTTACGTTTGTTGATTACTATTATGCTTTTGCGATAATAAATTGAATGTAATGGTTTCTCGTTCTGTCAGAGTCGGTAGTTGAATGGATGAGGCATTTCTTTGGTGGATTTTTTTGGTTGACTTGAATTTTCTTTGGGGTTCAATTTTTCTCTTCTTACTGGGCGGAGAAGTCAGTTTTGGTCCCTCCAAATTACATAGAGTGGCCTCTATTGTTGATTTGCATATTATCACTGCGCGTAAAAGCAAGTTGGAAGCAATCTGGTGCGTTTAATCGCTCGTTTCACTAGCAATCAAAAGTGCCCTTATTAAAAAATTGTATTAAGAAAAAATTCTAAAATATTTTTCGAGGTGCCGCAGCCATTTAGAATGTTTGAAAAGTTTTTCGTAGTCGTATTGGCCCTGCTCACACCGAGAAGCGATAGTGCTGACCTGCTGCAAAGCATCTGTGAAAATTTTAATCTTTTACAATTCGATAAATGTATGTAAAACCGCAAAATAAAAATGGAAAAAGCAAAAAAAAATTAAATAAAACGATATTTGGAAAGGAATAATTTAATTGACCCTGGCGTAAAAGATGTTATAGCTTGTAAAAGATGGGGGACCCTGGTCCCCCTCCTCCTCTATTTAGTGCAATTGCTCATCATACTAAAATATAAAAATAAAAATATGAAAATTGGTCTTCTTTCCCCTCTAATTTTTCCAAGCCCGTTCCCTTGGCAGTGGTTTCGCTAGATAGTGGGTAGGGACAGTGGGAATCTCGTTAATCCATTCATGCGCGTCACTAATTAGATGACGAGGCATTTGGCTATCAGAATGGAGATTTGCCTTAATGCTCGTAAACGAGGGCGGGCTCCGAGTATCATCATATCGCCCTCCTCGTCATCTCAACGTCATGAATGGAGCAATTCTCTTGTGGCTCGGACACCCCGAGAGCGCCACTTCGAGTGTTCATGGTCATCATTCCACCCCGCACGCTAGTTTCCCCTAAATTAATAAAGGATAGCATTATTTCGGTGGACACAGACTCACGATCAAGGGTCTTAGAAATTAATCTTACCCGATCATTATTTCGCTTTTGATGCGCCTTCGAATCTCTAAAGTGATTGGACATCATTTCATCCTGCACACTAATTGCTCCTAAATCAATAGGAGATAGCATTAATTCGGTGAACACAGATACACGATCATAGGTCTTAGGACTTAACCTTACCTGATCTTTAATTCACTTTTGATGTGCCTTTCGCTCCCAGGGTGGCCGAGTCACAAGAGACAAGCCAGGAAATCTCTTTATGGCCGGATGGTTTGATCAGTTATACCACTACCAAGGTTCGAACTGGCTGTATACGGGCCATTTGTCGCTCTCTATACATGCTAAATAGAGCGAATAAAATAGTAATTAAAAATAAAATAGGAAATATAAAATACACAACATATATCGAACATTTATACAAAATCGGCTAAAAAATAGTGCGATTTCCGTATGCTCGATAGAAGAATAGCGGGCCTTGGAATTTGATGTTCATCATACTACCTATGCTAAACTCATAAAGTAGCGATGAGTGTAAATACTGCCTTGAATCGTTTTAAGAATCAATGATCTGATGTCTTGCTTTGAAAAGCTGAGAATACTGGAAATGATATTATTCTCTCTACACCAGGTCCCACGCGCTCCCACGATTAGAGGTGCTACGACGATGATTTTCCCAGGGTGTCGGGCTGTCATAGTCTGAATAAAGCGCGGTTCGCTATAAAGAGCTGTCTTATTCGAAGCAGCTTGAGTCATAGGGCTAGGTCCTTCCCAGGTAACGGCAATATCGGACACTATTATTAAGAGAGTCATAGTTACTCCCGCCGTTTACCCGCGCTTGCTTGAATTTCTTCACTTTGACATTCAGAGCACTGGGCAGAAATCACATTGCGTCAACACCCGCTGGGGCCATCGCAATGCTTTGTTTTAATTAGACAGTCGGATTCCCCTAGTCCGTGCCAGTTCTGAGCTGACCGTTGAATGGCGGCCGAAGAGGACATCCAGTCGCCCGCGAAGGCAAACCGGAGCCTCGCAGCAAGACGGTTCCGCGGGAGGCCAAGGCACGGGACCGAACTCGGATCCACATCCTCACTCTTGCGAGATCAGACGCTTCACCTCGCACAGGCCCGGCACGTCAGCCGCGATCCGCTTCCTCACCAAGCCCGACACGCCCCGATCCTCAGAGCCAATCCTTATCCCGAAGTTACGGATCCAATTTGCCGACTTCCCTTACCTACATTATTCTATCGACTAGAGGCTCTTCACCTTGGAGACCTGCTGCGGATATGGGTACGAACCGGCGCGACGCCTCCACGTGGCCCTCTCCTGGATTTTCAAGGTCCGAGGGGAAGATCCGGACACCGCTGCAACTGCGGTGCTCTTCGCGTTCCAAACCATATCTCCCTGCTAGAGGATTCCATGGAACTCGAACGCTTATGCAGAAAAGAAAACTCTTCCCGGATCTCCCGACGGCGTCTCCAGGTCCTTTTGGGTTGCCCCGACGAACTCTCTTGCGAGGGCCCGACTTTTTGACGGTTCCGCTGCCGGGTTCCGGAATAGGAACCGGATTCCCTTTCGCCCGACGGGTGTGTTCATACTTATTATCTATATAAAGTATAAATAATTAATGCTACAGTGAAAGTGTTTATTACTGTAGTATCTCTGATATGTTCTTTCTAATAACTCTAAAATCATAATAAAATAATAATAACAATTTTCTCCCTAGCGACGATGATCTTCTATTCCATTTTTATCTCCTTTCCTACTTGGGTTGATCTTCTTATCCATACGCATAATCCTGTAAAGGTTTCCGAAAAGAAGAGAATCTTCATCAATCAAATTGATAGTAATATCACCAAATGATCGCTACTCAAAAAAAGAATTGCATATAACCAAAAAATAAATGACATAAAATGTCAAACTTAAAAAAATGTTAACATGTAGAAATATTGTGTGCTAATAAACAGGAGACACGAGCACCACAAATACTCCCCCTCTTAAAAAGAAAAAAAAATGAAATTGATTTATAAATAATTAAAAACTGAACTAAAAATGAATTAAATTATTAATAGAAAAAGTGACTTTTTTTTTCTTTTTGGTTGGCACTTGGGTGCTGTCAATTTGTTTATTAATAAAAAAGCTGGTTTAGTCATGTCAATTTTAACAGTTTAACATTTTGCGATTACCTTTCAAAATTTTGAAAAGTTTTTCGCTTCTAGAAACAACTTTGAAAGGGCCTTGGTATGGTGCTATGAGGCTTGATTTGATACCCGAAAATTTTAAGAAAACGAATTCTGTATTTTTTAACTTTGGATGAACAAATGTTTTTGCTGAACCATGTCTTTCTACTTGAGATGGTTTAATGTTATTAAAAATTTCACGAAGTTTAATTAAAATAGGGTAAATATCTACATTTTCTTTAGAACTATTAAAGAATTCGCCAGGAATGCGTTTGTCCAAGTTCTGCGGGTGAACATTGTAAGTCCTCTTTGATTACAGGTCGTAAACCTAGAAGGATCAAAGGCAATTCATTTATCCAAATATTTGAAGTAAGTTTTGGCCTAATGGCTGATTTAAGGTACGATGCCGTTTCCTTGTGGATGGTAAGGTGTGGTGTGTAAACTTTGAAAACTTAATTGTTTACTAAATTCTTTGAACATGCTTGATTCGAATTGAGCACCTTGATCGTGTGTAACTATGAGGTATTCCGAAACGTGGAATATATTGATTTATTAGAGTTCTGATAATATTTTCTGATTCAATAGTGGCGTCTGTGAGTCGGAAAAAAACATGAAAAATGGACCAAAATTCATCAGGATTGAGAGTACCTCTCCCCCCCGTTTTCGAGGATGCTGAACACGATGGCGGTATCAGAATTACTGTTTTCGATTGATAAATCCCCTAAAACGGCCGAAAACTTCCCCCTAAAGGGGTTAAACTGGCAGCGCATCATTTCCCTGTAAAAGAAACGTCTTTCCCCCCATTTTTGAAGGAGCACGGTGGTAATGTTGAAGATTACTTCAGACCCTCACCAACCCCTCCACAGGCCAAAACTCACCCCGACAGGGATGTTTTTTAATTTTTTATATCAGCGGCAAAACGTCTGTTTTCGAGGATGCTGAACACGATGGTGGTGTTCAATATCACTTGCAACCCCCACCAACCCCTTCGTTGTCGTACGCATCGTTAATCGTCTGCGTCCTCTTCTACATGCAAAACCGTGCGTCTTCGATGTCTATAATTGAAGGGGCAAGTGGATGAATGTTATGTTACAAATAATTAGTTTTCCACAAAATCGATTTTAAGTTTTTTTTCTGTGAATTTTACATTAGTAATGCCAGGGACTTAAGATTTTTGTGTGTCATCCTTCTGAACAGTTCGGTCTTGATAGGTATGAAGTAAAATTCTCATATTTTCTAGTTTTCGCTTAAAAAAATATTTATTGTACATAACGTGTTGTTCCATGCAACACTCAAATTTAGATATAATTGGAAGAATGTGCTATAAGATAATGATTAAAAAAACAGTAGATAGCTTAAACTAAATAAAACATAATGAAAAAAATTGTATTTATTATGTATTTGGTACTCAATGTATATATTGTATTTTGAGACTATTTGATCCCCTTCTTTTTTGCTTTTCTGGTTGTTGTTGGAGTTGATTCTTCATTTTTCTTTTTTTGATGTTGCTATAGTTTGGTTTGATTCCCCCTCTCCTTTTTCTGGCTGTTGTCGAGTGTGATTTCCCTTCTTTTTCTGTTTTACAGGCTGTTGTTGTATTTGACTGTATCTGGAAAGCAAATCTTCATAAAACCAGCTATACTCCTCGTGAATGTATGGCATCTGTAATCGAAGGTTCACAATTTTCTTTTCAGATACGTTTCTCACATTCTTTTCCGTGTTCACTTGTTTCAAGTCACAGCTGGGATTGGTTCGCGACTTGGTATTTTTCAAAAGACGTACCTTTTTAAAAGGTGTATAGGGATCATATGTTTCTTTATACAAGTACGAACCAAATTCATCAACGCGTATCCATTTAATAGATGCTACTGTTTCATTTAATGCATTTTTTTTCTTATGCATCAATCCTAGTTGACTTAATAAGGATTCTACATCTTTGAAACAACGATGCATGTCATTTACTTGTGCATTTTGCCTGCAAGCACTTTTTATAAGATCGCGATATTGCTGTGGTGTAAATATTGTCTCATGACGCCTTAAAACCTTTTCTATTCTACCAAAATCTCTATCTGAATCTAGGTATGAATGGCCAACTTCAGGAAACTTGTGGTCTATACTTTTGAAGGGACCTTTTAATATTATAAGCTGGTACATACAAATCATGTTGATATTTTTATTTTGATCACCACATGAGTCTGACCAGATGATCAAATGCAGTTTATTTTCGACTTCGTTGCAAGTTCTTACAGAGTTGTATAAGCAGCTAGCTATTTCAGAACTACCCCTTCCAGCGATGTCATCTGTCCAGGTTTGCATAAATGACTTTTCACCTTCTGTTGTCATCAGATGGATGCCACAATTGTAAAACCAAAGTTGTCTGAGATAAAATACTTTAGAGGTTGTCAATTTGGGTAGCGGCATAGTCTGCTGCAGATCGATGGTGAAGTAACAATATTTGATATTGTTTTGAGCCATTTCTCTATCGTTCTTTTGACACTGAAATGCAAATGAGGCATTTTCTTTGTGTTCTTCATTTCCATTTCCAGCATCACAAGTGCTACACGTGTCACTCTTAGGTTGCATAAATGACAAATTAAATTTCGTCACGAATATTTTTGAGTAGGATGATTTTGTTACTAGGAAGTCATCCGTTCGTTTTCTAGCTTTGCAATCTTCTAAATATAATCGATACATAATCGACATGTTTAAAATTGGTGACAAGTATAGTTTGTGAGGATTGTTATTTCTGGAATAAAGAGATGCTTCTGATGGAAATTGCTTTATATGCTCGACCATAGCTTCCACCTCCTCCTTACGTAACTTGTGTGGTCTGTTTAAATGACGACCCCTCATATCTGGTGAAGGAGCTGAGCAACCAGCACTTAACTTTTGTTTAATTAACTCTATTTTGCCCCTACCTGTTTGATGTAATTTGCAAAATGCTGTTTTGCAAACAACCTGTTCTTTATTATTCACTATGATGTTGTACTTGTAGGAAATCGATTAGTGTTTTTGCATTTTTTCGTTGACGACCAACTGGTAATGGTTTAATACTTCTAAAGAGCAAAGCGTTCTTTGCATTTACATCTAAGTTATAAAACTCGGCAAGAACTTGTTTTTTTTCTTCTATATTAAATTTTTCATTACATTTTAATCTACATTTCTCCCCACAAAGATCCATAGAGACTGTATTCCTCGCTTCCACTTCTCTTCCTCTATAGGACATGTAACTCTCACCTTTTTCTCTAGCTAGAGCTTGCTTTTTTTTCTTCCACTCACTTTCATTTCTTACTCTCTTCTTGCTTACTTTTTCTTTGGCAGAAAATACTTTCATCTTCTTTTTTTGTACGACGTTTTCGATTATATTAACAATTTCGTTTATAGACTTCCATATTAATATTAGCAGTTATGTGGCATGAGATTTTTTGTGATTGAGTAATTTCTTCGTCTCCTATTTCCTCGCAGTAGATAGGAAATAAGCACACCTTTACGGTTTAGGCCCATGGACACACCTTTACGGTTTAGGCCCATGGACACACCTTTATGGTTTAGGCCCATGGGCACACCTTTATGGTTTCGCGATAAGCCCAAGGTCATCTGATAAGCAGCGATAAAAACCATGGGCATACCTTTACGGTTTAGGCCCATGGGCACAGCTAGATGGTTTCATGATAAGGCCTTAACTCACTGAAATATATTATTTTTAAACAGAAATATTTTCAACTCCAGACGATAGCGAAGAAAAAAATCACAAAAATATCTGACATAAACATTTGTTATTGACATTAAATGCGTCTAGAAAACATCCTGTACACCTATAGCAATATCAAATTAATATCACGCAAATCTAACCGAAGTAAATGTGTTTGTGAAAGTGACTTTATTTTTGGAAATTTATCAAGTCATGAAAATAAAAAATAATCACCATTATGGCGCTAAATTCGTTGGAAGAATACAACCAAAATATTATTATTATCACATAGTGTGGGTAGAAGATAATTCCAATTTAATCTAAATGTACCTTTTTTTTTGCATTATCAAATATTCTGTTTAAGGAAAAAAGATATCTTGTATATAATTTTATTTTACTGAGAGACTTAACTCCCAGACTTTGAGAAATACTATTAAAAACTACAACTGAAGTAAATAACCGTTTAAAAATGATAATAATAATATACGCCCTGCAATTCACTCCCTTACGAGTGAACCCCAGAAGCTCCGCAGCTTGTGCGGGGGAGGGACGGCTATTATTATTATTTGCCGTGGCGCTCTGGGGCGACTTACTGATGCTTGATGGCGCATTTGCTTTACAGTTGTGGGAAAACCCAGAAAAACCGATATCATGGTAACATGAGACTATGTGGATATCTCAGAGATAGATTATGAGCTTCGCCACGAAAAAACTAATTTGTTCCTCAAATAAATAGGATTCAACGTTAAAATAATTTGGTATTCACATGGTGGTAGTTATACTTATGTTCATCCATCCAAGTTGTTTTAGCTTCTGAAGACCACAACATCTTCAATCATCATAGAACAATTGATGGAAATGTTCTCGAGACTTGGTTTTCCTAAAAGTATCAGGGCAGATAATGGTAGACAATTTGTAAGTGAGCAGTTCAAACAATTTTGCAGCGATCATAATATTGAACTGATAAAAACGCAACCCTACTGGCCACAAGCAAATGGAGAAGTCAAAAACATGAATAGATCTATTCTTAAACGACTCCAAATTGCTCACGCGAACAGTAACGACTACCAGACCGAAATTAAAAAATGTATACTCATGTATAACGTTACTCCACACGGCACAACTGGAAAGTCTCCCTCTCAGCTAATGTTTGGTAGAAACATTAGAGATAAGATTCCTTCCATAGATGACCTTATAAGCTTCGATGGTGATGAGGAAGCCAAAATACAAAAACTGCCAACAAACTACAAAGCAGATTTGAAGACAAACAATATACAGTCTTAGAAAGAAAAGGTAATGAATACACAATTATAAAAGACGGTAAAACATTCAAACGACACGCCACCCACCTTAAGAAAATTCCACCATCAACTACAGTTATAGACGAGCCACCCGAGGATCCTACCAGCGAAGCTCATGTGTCGGGGGAGCGGGTACCAAACCAGACACGAGAAGAATCATCATCATCACCAAATGGAGAAGAATCATCACCAAAAGTACCACCACTCAAACTGAAAAAAAAGGAGGGATTGTGGAACCCGATACCGAAGGTATGATTCACCCCAAGCGGTGATAGCATCGACAGCGGTGATGAGCAGTCATATATAAATAGCGGGCGATGATATATCGTGTATAAGGAAGTTTATATCTATTGTTACTTGTTTATTGTTAGGAATTAAATAAAAAACTGTTAAGTGTTAAGTGTGCCTTTTATTAAATAAGAAGGGTACCACATATACCTATGATGTTAAAAATATGTGGGGTGATGATAAAAGAAGATTTAGCCGATAAAACTTAAAAATTGGAAATATGAGTATACATATCTAAATGTTAAAAATATTAAAGTACAGCAGAACTATATTTTAATTCCAGACAATAGCGAATAAAAAAATCTCAAAAATATCTGACGTAAAATTTTATTTGTCTCAATTCAAAATAAATTATTTTCAACTAAATGTCTAGAAAACATCCTGGCCTTTATCAAACATTATTTTGATAAATAGGCACGCATTTAAACACCTTGGTAATATCAGATTAATATCCTGTTTATTGCAAATTAACTGAGGTAGATACCGGTGTGATTGACTATTTTTGCAAAAGTAATGTATTATAGTGATAAATTAATACAATAATCACTTCTTGAATATTTTCAGATTTTGATTGGGTTATGAAAATAATGGGCGGTAAAAAGCTCTGCTACACTTGTTACTATGAGGTAGCAGAATCTTTACCGAAAATATTACCAACCGACACGTTTCTGAACATCTATCTGATCTACCATCCAATTTCGTTGGACGCTGTCATAATTAATAGATTGATCGACTTACCTGGTATGGATGATCGATCTAAATTATTTGAGCTGTTGTCCGTAATGATTATTCACACTGTAGTATGCATTCTTTATACTAACTCGCACAAATCACAAAGATAAAACAAAAAACGTTATCACTGTATGACTAATATACCCTGGCTGCCGATATTTCTTGATTGCATGTTTGCTAATTTAGATCGCGCTGGGCTACTATTGAAGGGAAGGGTGGGAGAATAATCATTACGGACAACAGCTCAAATAATTTAGATCGATCATCCTTACCAGGTAAGTCGATCAATCTATTAATTATTTTTCGCTGTTGTCCTACATGATTATTCACACTGTAGACGTTTAAAGAAAAAGCGCGCGATCTGAGTAATACCATATAATATGAACTCTTCCTAAATACAATAGACTAATAGAAATTGACCTTCTAGGTACTCACATGAATAATAAAAAATCCTCTAAAACTAATAATAACAAACTCACCTAATTACATTAAATACAATAAATGAAATGATATACAATTTTAATTATTTTTAAGGGTTTATAATTGACCGCGCAAACTCCGATTGGTTATTTGTAACCGGTCTATTATAAAACTTATTAAAAACATTTGATTTTTGAGTCCACCCCGCAGCTGCTCTAATGGTTTCAACATTAACGCCTGCCCGGAAGTAGAGGCATGACGTGTACTATGCGCCGAAAATTTGGTAGTATCGATACCACTAATTTTGAGAACCTTCTTAATCCACCTACTAATACTTTGACCAGTTGCTGCATGATGAGGTTTTTTTCAAGTTAGTAATAATCTATCCTCTCCCAGTGGTCTCAATGGATCCACTTTGGATATGTAAAACCTCATAGTTTTTACTACACATAACTCAGGTTTTGTTTCAAACTTTGGGAAAATCAGTAGTGGTTGCACTTTTTTATAACCTGAAGTTTTTACTTTATCTGAAATACTGATTTCTATTCCATATTCTGCGTCTCTTATATCTTTTAATGAAATTTTTGATAAGGTCTGTACCCGATGGGCGGACGTTAATGCTAATAACATAACTAACTTATAAGTAATCTTTTCCAGAGAAAGTTCCTCTAACGGAAACAATTCCGATAAATAATTCAGAACCTGAACTGGATCCCACGTAGTGGCATATTTTGGTTCAGGTGGCTTTTGGTTATACGCTCCTTTAAAAACCAGGGTAAGATGATTGTGTAGTGGGTGTGGATCCCTGAAAGGAGAAAGAAGCAATTTTACATTAGGTGAAAACCTTATTTCTTTTCCAATTAACAATTTTTTAAAAATGGGATACCAAGGCTGGCTAGGCCAATCTGGTACAACTACGATCCCTATAGCTTTATCACTTATTATTTTTTTCAATATTTTCGTAATTAATGAAAAAGGAGGAAACGCATAGAAAAAATAATTATTCCATTTCAAAGTAAAGGCGTCAACTCCTAACGATTCTGGATCAGGACGCCAGGAGAAAAATCTGTCACATTTTTTATTTAAGTAAGTTGCAAAAAGATCAATTTCGGGTAGTCCAAATTTTTTAATAATTTTATTATAAGCATAATCTGCCAATTCATATTCTGTTCCAACATTTTTAATTCTAGATTCTAAATCTGCAACATTTTCAGATGATTTCACATCTGATGCATATATAAATAAATTCCTCGTTTCACACCAAATCCACATTTGTCTTGAAATTTCATTAAGTTTCTTATATCGCGTGCTTCCCATTCTATTTACGCATGCAATCGCTGTTACATTGTCAATTCTTAGCAATATATTTTTACTATGCATATTTTTGGTAAATGCTCGAAGACTATTATAAGCAGCTAATATCTCTAAATAATTTATGTGATCACTTTTCTCCTGCTCGTCCCAAAACCCATGAATACCCTGTCCTTTACAATTGGCGCCCCAACCGGTAGTTGACGCATCCGAATAAATTTCGATCGCAAAGTCATTCATTTTTATATCTTTTCTAAAATTGTTTATGTTATTTATCCACCCATATAAATCTTGACATTCTTCATTAGAAATACTCATAAAAGTCTCATAATCACCCCACCTTTATTCAATGCTTTTTCTTTAGCTCTTTCTAAACGTTTTAAATACATCCAACCATATTTCGTTGTTCTTTCGGTTTTCGAATGCCAGATGTTTCCGGTTTTGAATCCTGGTAAGAGTAATGATGTATTGATGCTGTGACCTTTTTCATTTCCAGCTCCACTTTTTTCAGAGCCTCAGATGCTTTTACAGAATCGTTCAGATTTTTGCCAAACAAAAAAATCATCAATTGGGCAATTCTCCGTACACTTTGTAATTTCTTGTTTTAGATGCGGTTTTACTGCATGTCTTCGATGATTTGATACATAATTGTGTACATTGCACAATATTTGGCCAGAATCTGCTAGCTGAGTCAGCATTTCCGAATCGAATTCATTGGAAGTTCTTATCGACCTAGTCATAACTTGAGTTAGGGCTGCAAGGCCAGAAGCTAGCTGAGATTGAATTTGAGAAAGCACAAAATCTTGACTTTTTGCATCTTTGGATAAGCAAACCTCAATTTCCGGGTTTAAAGTTGGTGGTTTTAAATTGGTACAATTTTTTCGGTATGGGATATTTTTGAATTAACTGCTCTCGCACCTCTTTATCAATACCTTCTACTAAATAATTTTTCCACCTTACAGCCACCTCTTCGTGTATTTCTTCACCTTCCTTCTTTGATGAAGTTGGATTTTTTCCCAAAGCTTCCAAAACTCGATTGTCGATATTTTCTTCTATTTCCATAACGTTTTCTTCTGAAAAGACAAAAGCATCTGTCTCATTAAAATGAACAATATCTGCTTTTAGACAATTGTCTAAAACTATTTTCTATTTTCTTACGATTAGGCAATTGCCTAACATTTGGCTCTCTGTAATGTAAAGTTCTCATACTAATTGTATGAATTAAACCGGTTAGGTAATTACCTAACATTTGGCTTTAAATTCGTGTACTGCTAACAAAGACAATCGTCTATTTGAGCATTGAGACCAACCTAAAATCATTTTTTATTAAACTTACTAACCTGAAAAACTTTTAACACTTTCTTCCTCTTCTGAATCTGTCATAGATTTAAGTTTCCTTTCCATTTCTTTTAATTGATTTAATAAAATATCATATTTTCTATTTCCCTTCTGATTTTTCTTCCTAAACTTTTCTTTCTTTGATCTGTATCGGCTTTCATCTTCCGAAGAATCACTAGATGAACTCTTCTCCGCCTTTTGGGCATTTTCAACACAAAATTTTTCTTTCACTTTATATAACACAACTAACAAAATAAATACTTCTGTACGAGTCGGCACAAAACAATGCAATGAAGAAATATCGGCAGCCAGGGTATATTAGTCATACAGTGATAACGTTTTTTGTTTTATCTTTGTGATTTGTGCGAGTTAGTATAAAGAATGCATACTACAGTGTGAATAATCATGTAGGACAACAGCGAAAAATAATTGTTGGTCGTGTAAAGATCCATTTTAGTATCTAACTTATCAAACAGGTTTTGAAGTCCACACTTCAAGGTAAAATACCGGTCTTCCATTGTAACACGGTCAGACCCGTGTGTTTCGTCAATATCTTCTAATTGAGTTTGAATGTGATCATATTGATCAAAATATTTTTCTAAATTGTCTAGTCTAAATTTAAATGCATATTTGTCATCACAATTTTTATTTGCCTCAAACCAAGTGCTCAGTCTAGTTATGCTTGATTTGTATGTGGCTGTTTTGCGAATTAATAATGATTAGTTTATGTTTAAAGATATTGTGCAGATCAAATGTTTTCACCAAATAATTATAACTATAAATTTTTAAACAATCAACTTATTTATTTACAAATCAGAGTGTAGTATGTGAATTGGATCTTAAATTTGAATAATAGCATCAGCCGAGTACTGACTTTCTTTATTTTTTAAAAACAAAGGGAAACATTTTGCATTTTTTATATCGTCGCCTGAATGTAAGAACTAGGTAACAAAAAAATTGAAGTTTTCAGTTATTAACGAAAACAATTTCCAGTAATTTTTGGAATAGTGATGGATACAGTAAATATAAAGATATAGGCAAAATTTTTGTTCGCAGGTCTTTATTATTAGTTACACCTCAAGAATTAACAAAATTTAAAAAATAAACATTAGTAAGATACAAAAAATATAAAAAAATTGAGTTACCTACTTTTTGCACGGATGATTTTTTTCAAATAAAAGTAGGTAATGTAAACATAGAAGAAAAAAAGCTTAAAGTTGCCGTTAATTTTCCTTCTCTTCTTCTTGTATCTCACACTCCTCATCTTCTTCTGTTCCTCCGTGAGGAAGGTTTGAATAGAAGTCAAAGTAATCGCGGCTTAAGGCTGCCGGTGTCATCGAGAATAAAGACATTAGGTCTTTGTATTTCGGCTCGGAAATCGGATGGCCCTCAGGGAAACATGGTGAAAGACTTTTCAGCGATTTATTGCGCAAAGCTTTTTTTCGGCAGTCAACACGGTTAAAATGTGAATCGAATGTTAAGTGGTAATCGTATTCATAAGGCGTCTTCTTGTTGAACTGGAAACAACAGGCCTTCTGGAAGTGCACTTGCTATTTCTCAGTATTTACTTTTCGCATGGTTAGGTAACTCTTTACAAAAGCCTTCCAGTCTTGGATGTTTTCTGAAGAAACATCGTGAACAATGTACGGTTGGTCTCCTTTCTTCCGCGCAGCCCGCGCAATAGTTTTCCAGTCACCAGGTCATAATGCTTTACCAACGCGCTTAAATTCTGTACCAATCGCGGAATGCATAGAATCGCATTCCATTTCAGTATGGCCTGGCGTTAAAAATTTAAGTTCAATCTTTTTGAGATGGTTTATTACTTGTACCGCATGCATACACATGGCAACAACAAATTGATTTAAGTTTTGTCCTCCACAACGGTGACTAAAACATCTGACTTCCTCTACGGTGTCCGGAAGAGATTGAAAGTAGCTAAAGAGAATACTGGCAATTTCGCAACTGCCTCTGCCTCCTTGACCTTCGTGCCAGATAAAGCAGTCACCTTGTTTAGTTACAACGTTAAATATGCAAAAATTATAGGTAGTTAATCTACGTTTATAAAATAATGCGTTATTTGTTGGATCGCTGGGGCACAGTAAGACCTGCTGCAAATCGAAATTAATACTGACAATTTTACTATTTGCACTTGCAACCTCCTTGTCGGTCTTCTTCACTTCACGGGCTTTATCCTTACTTATTCTGTGAGCTTCATATTCGTTGCACATGTCCTGAGTTGGATTAACGGTGTTATCAAAAGTTGTGCAAACGCGACACTGATCTTTTTTTGGTCTGTGAAATCCCAAATTGAACTTGTCTTTAAATACGTTACGATAGGCTGACAGCTTTGCCTTCGTTCTATCGTTTTCCTTACACAATTGACAGTACATCCTGTACATTGTCATAACAGTTAACGACGAATCCAAATATTTTCTCTTACTGTTACTTCTGCAGTAGTGCGATGGAACGCAAGGGTAACTCATAATGTGGGTCTTAATGCCTTCAACTAGTTCAGGATTTAAAGATCTATTTGATTTTCCACGTCCATCACCGGCGGAAATATTTTCTTTAGAACGTTTTTTCAAAGCTATATCTACAACGCCCTTTTTAATTCCTAGGGTATGTAGGAACATAGTTTTACACACTCGTTTGCTTTCATTTCCATTGGGAAGAAAGTAGTTTACAGAGTACTTTCTTCGTGATTCTTCTCGTGTGGTCCTAGTCTGTTTAAATTTTCTTTGTATGTTTGCGTTAATATAATCGCGTTGGCGAGTGTAGTTCGCTAGTGCGTAATATGCATTAAAAACGTTAAGTCTTTGGCTGTGAGGTATCAAAAAACATTTTAATCGGCACGTTGCTCTACCAGGTGGTTTCATTTGGGCAGCTGGCACTGTAACTCCTTTCGTTGAAATATATTCTTTTCCTTCTAACCTATTTTGTTTTCTAACATTTCTCGGCCAAGTCTCTGGTTGCCTTCTTTTTCGTCGCGGTGTATTTGTGACTTGTGGACGTTCTTCCATTCCTTCCAGTTGGTTACTTATAGTTGATGTTTCAGAGTCTGATGAATCACAACTCGTACTAGGAAGATATTCAGATTCATCTGGAGAAAAATCGCTATATTCCATTACTGGCTCTTCCGGCTCGTTTGCAACAATATTTTGAATTGGTTCCTCTTCAAAAGTAGTAGAATCTGCAATTAAGTGGTACCGAATTAATATAAGTCGGATTCCATAGATGTCATAACCAAAGAACAGATATAGAATTTGCCGTACAGATTTATCAAAAAATATGAATTCTGTAGAATTATTATTCTCGCTAAATTATCCTAATGTTTCAGACCTGCAGATCCTTTTAAACACTACAACGTGAAAATCTTTATTACCTACACCTTTTTTATATACTGATACTAATGCTATTTTCAATAGGTGAAAATAATGAGCAATATAAAATATTTCGTCATCAACAAAAAACGTTATATAAACGCACAGGTTTACAGTTTGCTTACCTCTTATAAAGCCAGGATCCGTATTACGAACCATCTCCATAATTTTAGCTGCCCTCGACATTATTATCAACTTTATTCACAGCACTTACAACACAATAAAACAATGAATAAATTTCGTGTTAGAAATAGACACTTTTAGTTACCTAGTTTTGACACACACATTTCAAGCCACACTGTTGTTCTAGACAAAGCTATAATTAGGTACCTATTTCTTACAGAAATAGAAATCGCTTGGCCGGTATGATCTACTTTAGACATTGATTACTAGATGTTGCTAAAGAACCTTGATGAGTTAGCCACTTATTGCATTAATTTTTGCTTCAAATAGAATATAAAACTGATAGATAACTCATTTTACCAAAATTTTGAGTTACCTAGTTCTTACATTCAGGCGACGATATGTTGTCGATTGCTAGTATATGACACTATTATAAACGCACAGATTTATCTGGCAGTGGGGCCTCCACAAAACATTAGAATGCAAATAAACAAACACAGAAAAATGAAAAAATTCAACGATATCTAACTGAGAGTTATACAACTAAACACTCTGTATAAAGTTATAAAAATGTATAAATGTACTACTTAAAACACAGGAACAAAATCAGGAACTAGTGTATAGGTTTTTTGTTCCGGCGCTTGTAGTATCAATCCGGGACGCTAACACTAGAACTTGTCTATACATTAACACCAACAGTTCTAAAATTCTTGTAGAATGCACACCGATACTATACTGATAATCGGCGGACGAAGCGCCCCGACACCTACTAGCCGGCGACCGGAAATCTTAAAACCGAGTGCTTTGTCGTCAGGAAAAACGAAAGACAATGAATTCCGCGTGTCGAAACTTTCGCGTAGATAATTAGGATCGGCAGAAAGTATATTACAAATTACCCACGCACATTGAACACTAAACTGGCGTCGCTGATGTAAACAGGCGAAGATGGACCATGAACGCGTTAGGGCGTGAGTTCTTTAACGAGACATTTTCTTCGATATGCTGGAGAGGTTGTAAGTGGACTGTATTTAAACACTAATATTTTCTTCATAATATATTGAAATTTCGCAGGTACATCGTTTCTCGAAATACCAGAGCTTTAACTGTTTTGTGCCGAAATACTACCGAAAATGCAAAAATATGTATACATTCTTTATCATTCTTAAGTTATTCACCAACTGTGCTCACTCTTAAGTTATTATTTCATAGGATTACTTGTATATATTAAAATTTAATTACATGCTGGTTTTACACCATGATGGCGGACCTACAGGAAAACGTCTCATCTCGACGAGGTTTAGTTGGAAAAAAGTGAATTAATTGAGTTAAAACGGAAGGGGTCGAGAACAATGACACATGTATATTTCAAACTCACATCCGGCCGACACAAATTTCGTTTAGCGTTTATACGTTAAACGTGCGAAATGTAGGCAAGCTTAGTACAGCCAAGTTGAATGTTGGTTGCATATGCCGAAGGTGATATATTGAATTATTGTAAAGAAAAGATTTCAGTTAGGATTTCTGTGAAATCCGAACAAAAGTATTCCAAACTTTACAAGCGTGTTCGTAATCGTCACTAGTTATTTCCCCATTTTTCAGTTTACTGTAAAATTTGTCAATTGGTGGAAGACAAGTCTCCTGTAATTTTTCATAATTATCGAGGTATTCATACGGGAAAACGCCCTTCCTGTTAACTAAGTTAAATTTGGAAGGATCTGAATAGTATTTTTTTGTAATAACCTTTTGCTTATCGTCTAAATAAGAAACTAATCTATCTAATTCATCAGCCATAAACCTAAATGAATCTATAAATCTAAATTTTATATTTGTATTTTCAATACATTTTGTAAAGGAAATGTATCTTTCTTTGTTCAATGGAAGTAAACTTACATTTCCTTTAATTTCTGTACTAAGAGCTTTAATTATAAAATGACTATCATAACCAGATAAATTGTGAAAAATTACAGGTATGGTGTGTGATTTTTGATATAGAATATTACACGATTTGTGGGCTGCGCCCCTATATTTATTAGTCATATGACAATGGTCTCTTACTTTGTCAGTTATATTTAGAAAGGGTTTAGAACAAATATGACAAATAGAAGAGGAATGAAAATTACTATTCTCCTCATCAGTTAAAGGAGGTAACTTACGGTATTTTTGAAACAAATTTTTCAATTTTATTGTTTTTGCAATTCTTTCCAATTCTCTTACAAACCACACTTGACAATCAGAACCAGTATAACACCTAAAATATGACATGGAATCATCATACGCAGCCTTTAGGTAATATGCAATACTAAAAGCTTCGTGTTTTTCGGTGAATTCTGATTTACTATCGATAAAAATTTTTTATCAGTACAGTTTATAAGAATACTTTCAAGATCTGCATAAATAACAAAAGGAACAAGTTCTTTATGTTTAAAATTTTTAAATTTCATAATTTTATTTGTTTCATTGGGTAATATCATTTTAGCAACACCCATATACTATTACAATCTTCTAAATGGTTTTGTAAATGTGTATTGCTACTAAAAAAATAATAACACTTTTGGTTTCTTACATTACCACATTGTTTACCTACCAATCTAGATAAATTTTTTATGTAAGCTATTCTCCTCACTGTTACTATTACTACTATCACTACTTAAACAATTATTATTATTACTAGCCAACATCATAAGTAAATTAATACGAGGAGTATTCATTGATTTACTTAACACTAGAGGTAAGATTTCATTCGTTTTGCTTACAGTATAAACATTTATTGCAAGTTTATTTAACGTTTCAAATTTTAGAATATCTTTAATGTCCATGGGGAAACTAATGTTATCAAATTTTAATACTCTACTAAAATGTGGATAAGATGATGTTCTTGATACATTTTTATTAACACTAGGAGGGTGTAAAGCTGAAACAATTGACCACAAAAAAAAATTCATCAAAATTTTTAATGTTAATAACACTTTTTGTATTCTTTATGAAGGTTGGTAAATCAACATAAGTTGAAATACCTCCACACAAAGGATTATATTTATTTATATTAACTTTTAAATATAAAATCTTTAATAACGCCCAACCACTGTCCCTCTCTTGAAATTCTTCAAATTTTGTCATAATTTTATCTACACAATAAATTTTATACCAATCCTTTAAATTTGTATTCAAGTCAATTATCTCACTTTTTGTGGCAAAATGATTAATAGATCTTTCTCCATTTTGTGGTTTAATAAAAACAGCATAAAAAATTACATTGGATTTTATTAAATACGTTTTCAATTGTTTTTTAATTTTAATAGAAAAACTTTTAAAGGCTTTATTGAGAAACACTTTTGGATCTACAAATTTCAAATTTATTATAACACCAGTTTTAATTCTTTCATTGAAATACGATTCAACATCTTGCCACATTAATTCCCTTCTAGATTGTCTTTTAGAATTTAATTTATTTTAAAATTTTTCAAGATATGATTTTAAAATAGTCAAGTTTGATTTTATACACAAAAAATTATTAACACAACTCAATTTATTTTTTAAACATTTTTTCAATAAAAAAATATGTTTTTTCAAAAATTTAATATAGTATTGTAAATCGTTTTTAGTTTTGATCAATCTACTTACAATTTCCATTCTACTGACAATTTGGTTGGACATCTGATCAATCACTTGTTTTGAGTTCATTTTTTTTTATTTGGATAGGACTGACACAACTGTTTGATTGAATGTTGATCTTGAAAATAAATGGGACTACCCAAAGATTCTCATATTTATACTAATATAAAAAAAATCATTGATTGACAAATAGTCAAAAAATGTTTTGAAGGTATTACTACAAAATGAAACAAAAAATTTACCTGCATTATAACATGCTTTCCATCTACTGCTCCAATACAGTGTAGAAGCTGCCATATATATTCAAAATCAGTAGCAATTTTTTTCCAATCATGTGGTGTGTCATTAGGAAAAACAGTATTTTTCAAAACTTCCCACAGTATTTCACATGTTTCATTAATTATATTAGATAGTTATTTTTCCCAATCTAAATACGTACGAAATAGAAACCATAATGTCTCCAGAAGCCAAATACCTGTAAAAAGTTTTATTTGCACAAACTTCATAAATACAAAACCCAGAATAAGCCAATCTATACCTCAAAGTTACTGCAAGCCGCTCAGCTGCTGAAATAGGTTATCTGCTAAGATGTAATCTTTTAATCCGGGGACCTACTAGGTTAACAGACGTTCAAATTATTGAGGATTTAGTCTAAAGGAATTGAAATACTTTTCAATATCTGTTAAACGCATTTCTTGAATTAAATTATGAAATGCTCCATGTTGGTTTCTGTTTAGAAATATGTTTCTAACCCAGAATCGTCGTTTCTTCAATTTCTTTTTCTGTACAAGATACAGCAATGCAAATAATCAAACTAATTGTGTTTTACACCTACGTTTCATTTTGAAATATTTTCACTTTGTAATTTTTACCACAGCACAAATATTCAAAATTCCGCTCCGCAATGTTTGTAAACAGCAACACAGAACAAAATTTTGTATTTGGTTACAACAAAAAAAAACAAAAGTCACTAAAACTGTCACTCGCCAAAATGCGAAATTCGCGTTGATGAGTATCGCATGAAAAATATGCGATGACATCTTGATCACGTGATAAATTTCGCTTTCGCGGTGGTGAGTACTAATTTTCAGTCTCAAAAGTAAATCATAATGGCTACTACTCCATCAACATTAATAATCTTCTCAGAAGACAAAATCCACTTCCCGATAAAAACAGCGCTGATTGTGATGAAACAATTGTTTAGGTAAGTATAATTTATAAAATTACTTTGTATTTTAATTTTTCAAACTTTTTTTTCTTTTTTTATGTAGATATGGTGTGAAAGAACTTTCATTGAGGGGAGATAAAGTTTATATCTCCCTATCATATTCGCCCAGGGCTAGTACCCTAAAAAGGAAATTTGGGAACCTACCCATTAGGTACACGAGGGCGAATATTGAAAATGACGAAGAGTTTATAATAATAATAATAATAATAATAATAATAATAATAATAAATAATAATTAGAGAAAGTTGTTAAAAGGTATAAGTACAATTTACTCGATGAAGAGGATGACACCGATAGACATCCTAAAAGTTTGGTTACCACCAAACGAAAATTGTATTTAGAACCTTTGACACTTGAGGAGGAAGTGGATGAGGATGAGATTAAGGATATTAATAAACCCTCAACCTCTAAAAAGGCTAATAATTATCGTTATACATCATTACCTCCAAAATGTAAAGATGATAATGATGATGATGATGTAGGAGAAGAAGATTGTCTTGGGTTTTCACAAAATCTCTTGGAATAAACGTAAGTTCATTATTATTTTGTTGATGTTATAGTTATACTCTAAGATATTCATTTTTTGGTTTTTTTTTGTTGCAGATATGTTATCAAGGAGAGTGGTGGTGGTGTAGTTACGATTTACATAAAAATAGAACAAATAATGTACCTAGTATTAATTATTTAATAAAATATAGTTTTATCTGATTACCATTTTTTATTTTTTACCTGTGAATAATTTTTTTTGGTGTTGAACTGAACAATAATAATAATATTGGATTGTGGATTATTGGTAAATAAAAATAAATTTAAAGTGAATAAAGTCTTTATTACTTATTCTTTTAACCAAAAAAATGATTTATCCAATGGTATATAGGGCGATTGTAATAAACCTTCATAAAAATCTTGTGTGTTATTAAATATTTGATCCACAAATGTAATAGTTTCATTTTTGGTTCTTAGTTGTTTGTCAATGGAATAGTGTCCACAATATAATTCACTTTTGAAGGGAACAATAGGATAGTAATTTTCGTGTGATCCAATAACATATCCACATGAATAATCTCCACTCATTTGCTTACAAGTAATAGGAGAGACTAAAAAAAAATAATACAAAATTATAATTAAAAATTAAATATACTTACATTTTGGTATGGATTTTGTTGAATGAAACGCAGGATATGAATTTAGGAGTATTGTATCGTTGTGTTTTTCTAATAACATAAAGGAGAATTCTTCAATTTTAAAGGGTGTATTAACTAAAATGTCCATTTTTTCCCCTCCTGTACAGCAGAACAAAA
Source organism: Crepidodera aurea (assembly GCA_949320105.2). Taxonomy (NCBI): domain Eukaryota; kingdom Metazoa; phylum Arthropoda; class Insecta; order Coleoptera; family Chrysomelidae; genus Crepidodera; species Crepidodera aurea. The sequence goes on along the minus strand of OX439472.1, from coordinate 9,321,171 downwards.
AGCAGAAAACGAGGGAAAAAATCTTGTGAACAATCATCATTATTATTATGTAAATAACACTGTGATATCTGTGTCTCTGATACCATTTATATATCTACGCAGGATTATAACGCATGCGTCATACAACAACATTATTTTTATTAATCCAACTATTATGAGAGGAATCGAATCCCAACCATTTTACATACACTCTGTCTTTATCCCTTCTAAGTATTTTTTCTACTAAGTATACATCTGGATACTTTACTTTTTGTAATTGTTCACCATAAAAACAACCTTTTATTTCTTGATCTCTGTAATCTTTTAACAAATATGTTCTCGGGTTGGTTAATAGAACTTTGGCAATTGAAAAAATTTCAGTGGACCAGTTTGGTGTGTAGTTTTTATCAAATACTCCTCGAATTTTTAAAATTTGCACCTTTTCACCAACTCGAAACTTTACATTTAAATCGACAATCTTAATTCTATTGTAGGCTTTTTTCAACAAGCGTGATTCACTTTTTTCGTAACATCGATTGGTTTCATTTTTATAGTAGTGTGCTTTGTATTGTTGTATTTTTTAACAATATCAGGTAATATTTTTAACCATTTATAGTTTCCATTATAACTGAATTCCTTCCACATGAGATTCTTCAAAATGCGATTAACCCTTTTAACAATGGACGCCTTTTTTCACTATAAGTATTGTAGTGATTAATTTTGTATTTCAACATTAGTCCACTGAAATCCTTATTGAAAAACTCTTTACCCATATGTGTTTGTAGATTTTGAGGTGTTTGTTAATTAAGTATAATTAAAATTCCAAAAACCGGAGGAATACTACCGTTGATCCCAATTTTCGCTGGGTTATCTGCCTTGGGGGCAATAACTGGAGGGGTGGCCGGAGTTGCGAAAGCGGTGAATGACGCCAAATCTGCAAAAGAGCAATTGGAAGAATCCAATCGTCACAATAAAACTATGGAGGCTATTGCTCTAACAGGTGGCAAGGGAATTTTTCTGAGACCCTACAAATCCGGTATGGGATTGTACTTAAATAAAAAAAATGTTGAAATTACCAAAGAGACCTCTGACTGATATAGACTTGAAACGTTACGTTAAAGTGTTAAAAATATCCCACTTTCGGGGAGTGTTTATGCGAAATTCATTACCAAAAGACAAAACATAAAAAAGAATGTGGTATAATTAATTTGGATAGTTTAAATGGTCCTGGTACTCATTGGACAGCTTATAAATGCCAAGATGGAGTGATAAATTACTTTGATAGTTTTGGTAACCTAAAACCCCCCTTGGAAGCAATAAAATATTTCAATTCCAATGGAAAATGTAAAATATTTTATAACCACGATGTGTATCAGTCATTTAACACGTACAATTGTGGTCATTTGTGTTTAAATTTTTTATATAATAAAGACTAATAACTGAACATTCTCTTATTAATCACCCAACTCTCCTTTTGTGAAAATGTCTTATGTGTTTACTTTAACAGGTACCTCTTCAATCCTAACAACTAAAATATATCCAACAGTTAGTTTGGAATCAGAGGGAGTGTATGTAATGGGTTTCAAACAACAAATTTCATTATATTGATGATCATAATAAAATTCAAGAAATTGAATTACCAGATGGAATATATGAAGTTAATAATATTACAAATTATATAAATAATTACATAAATTTAGGCTCCAATCAAGTCATCAAAGAATCAGAATATGAAGACAAGATAAAGATCACCCCAAATTTAAATACCATGAAGTGTGAAGTGAAATCGAAGTACGACATTGACTTTAGTAAAGATTTTTCCATTGGTCGTCTATTGGGGTTTGATCTGAATCATATATCTGATCACCCTTTAAACATTTTTAAAGATAATGCTATATGTATAGATTGTAATTTGATAACTAACTCATACGTAAACAATAAATCTATGCATATAATTCTCATGTTTTATCCTGTTGTTCCACCGGACTTCAAAATTGTTGAACTTCCAAATACTGTAATTTATTTACCTATAAATATCCGGGAAATTAATGAAATTACACTTTAAATACTAGATCAAGATGGTAATTTAGTCAATTTCAAAGAAGAAGTCATCACGATACGACTGCATTTGAAAAAATTGTAATGGTGTTTATTTATCTTCAACCACCACAACAACAACAACAAGAACAATGAAACAAATTAAAGTTCCGTTTGGCGTTGGACGCCAAAATGAAACATACCTGGTGTTGTTGAAGTTTAATGTTTGTTAAAAGATATTATATTTTAAATTTTGTGCTGAGGCTTTTTTTATAAAGGTCGTTGATCGCTCTTTATTCTAACTCACTATAAGCAATAGATTGCAACGGTTCACAGGTTGAATCTATATTATTTTCGATAACAGATAAAATTTAAATTTTAAAAAATTATTAAGGGCGCCACTGATTTTTTTATAAAAAAAATCAGAAAAAGGAACTTATAGATGAATTAGCTTAGTAACTTTCATTAACAGTCAGGTAAATTTAGGATAAATTAAAATTACTAAAATTTTAGCATGTAATACAAAAACAATTATGAAAAATGATTACATAGGTTTGATAACTACAACTAGGTTTACTGTGAAATTTAAATGATAGTTGAATTCAACTGCTTAAAATTAAATAAAATATGAAAGGTGATGATAAAATTAAAAATTACAAAATTTAAGACATAAAGAAAAATTGTCAAATGTCCTCTACAGAATTTTCTTTTAGTTTGACTTATCTCTTATGGGGTGTGCTTCAAAGTATCCCTCGATGATATTTTAGAATCCTTAGAATCCCTCGATGATATTTTAGAAGGTTATATCGATAATCAGCATTCTTATATCTTCGTGGAAGATTTCTTATAAGATATTTGGTCAACAAAATATCATAACAGTAGAAAACAAATCCATATTCCAATTAAATTACAAAGAGGTTTATCTTACATATGATAAGACCCAGGAAAACAAGATCCAGGAAAATCAAAATCCAGGAAAATCGCTAAAAAAGTTTACATATTTTACAAGACTCAGTTAAAGTTAATAAAAAGTGTTAACAGAGTTACAAAAAAGAAAAAAATCACTAAAGAAAATAATGGTAGTTTATAGAATAATTTTAATACTAAGAATAGTGAAACACGTTTGTCGAATCAGCATACTTTTTTTTGTCATAAATAAAAAAACATCATACCAATAATTGTTGAATATTAATATATTAACAAAATGCGTAAGTAAATAGATATTTGTTATTAAATGTTAACTAAAGACTCACCGGTGTAAGATTAAGAAAAGACAACCATTTTGTCAAAGATAAGAAAAAGGCCACCGCGATTTACAATTTACACTGGAACAATGTGTCCGCTTCAACGTTTAATACCGAAAAGGAAGCTTCTCGCATCTGCCAATCCGTTTTCGCGATCGATTTTAATGATTGATCGATATTTATCGGAATTAATGCGTTCACATGTTTTAACAGTCCATAAATATTGTGAAGCATCAAAAAAAAGTTAGTGTTCAGGAACCATTAAAGGAGTTAACATTAACAAATAAGACGTTTTTAAAAAGTTTGGGTTTTAAAGTTGTTGAAAAGAAGAAATGAATATTTTAAATGTTACGGAACCTGTTTACGCAGACACTTCCATTACCAGTTTGGAATTTCATACACATCAACCCTATTCATCAACATCTCTAAATCACAACGATGAAATTCGAATACCAATTCAGGGTCAGGATTTGATAACACTACCGTCTCAAAGCTTTCTGATTATCGAGGGTGTTATACATGATGATAAGGATAAGACAAGTGCAACATTAAAATTTGTAAATAATGGTTTAATGAGTCTATTTGATGAAATTAGATATGAAATAGGTGGACTTGTGGTGGATCGTAATCGAAACCCACTAATTACATCAACACTTAAAAGTTATGTCTCGTTGAGCATGAACGTAAGTAGCCGATACGCTAATGCTGGATGGTCAGCAGATGGAACGCCCGATTTCATTAATAAAGATGGTGAATTTTCCGTTTAGTGTACCCTTGAGTATGATATTTGGATTTGCCGAAGATTTCCGAAAAGTAATTGTTAACATGCGTCAGGAATTAATTCTTATTCGAAGTGGTAGTGACATGAATGCTGTAGTGACAAATAAGGCAGATGAAAAACCAAAGATTTCACTTTTAAAAATGGTTTAGAAAATGCCACATGTTTCGGTGTCAGATGTGGAAAAATTGAAATTAATGAAACATATTGAAAATAACAGAGATTTACACATTGCATTTCGTAGTTGGGAACTACATGAATATCCTATATTACCGGAAACACAAAGACATTCATAGACTGTGAAAACTAGTAGTCAATTAGAGAGACCTAGATACGTTTTGTTTGCATTACAAACTGAAAAAAAGAACATTAATACAAGAAATGCTAGTAGATTTGACCATTGTTCTTAAATTCAGACGTCTATCCTTATGATAACATGAATTTGATCTTTGATAACAACCAGTGGGCCATTCTATATGAAATGTATGCAGACTTTCAAAAATCCTATTATTATAAAAGTTTTGGTGAACCCTGTTTATCACCGAATACATTTCTAGAAACAGCGCCAATAGTAGTGTTAGATTGCACACATTAAAATGAGGGATTAAAGAGTGAGGCAGTAGATATAAGAATTGAATTTGAGAGTCTGAAAAATATTCCTGCGAAAACTAGTGCATTTTGTTTGATTATACACGATAAATTAGTGACAGATAATCCTCTAACCAACTCCATAAAAACATTGTAACATTTATAAAAAAATAAGTATGGGTACGTGTATTGGTAGATTTTTAAACAATAAACCATGTAATATTTTAAAAATCAAATTTTTAAAATTGTTATTTTTAAATTTGGGCCACTTTGTATATCACAAAATTCCAGTTTAATTTCGATTCTACGCATTGAATAGTGGGGAATCATCTAACAACAGAGGCTTCGAATTCGAATTTAGGAAATATTTTATTCACTTTCGATTGAGAACTTAGTTTGAAAAGTCTCTTTAAAATTAGTGTACTGTGATACTGGATACTGGTAAGCACATTATTTTTCTAATCTGTTATTTGTAAAAAAGTCTAAAAATTTTTACACAAATTTATAAATTTTCTGTAATAGCCTACTAATCCGAGAAAGGATTTCATTTCCTTTGGAGTAGTCGGAATCTGGAAGTTTTCTATGGCTTTTAATTTTTTTGGGTTTGGCTTTATACCGTCATGTTAAATAGTTCTGTTTAAGCGCTTGGATGCGCAGAAATAAGTCCAACTGTAGTCCTCTATGAACCACGCGAATATACGCGAATACTAACGTCTGTAATACAGGTTGTCATCTTCGTAGGGAAGTAAATAAAAATAAATTAAATGGAAATCCAACATACTCCCCCACCAAAATACCACTTTGAAATGGTGCATTTTGACACAAAAAAATCATAACTGAAAATTTGCATAGCATTATTGCATAAGTCCCAAAAAAAAATGCAAACTAAAAAATATACTTATATATAAAAAAAAATAATACTGCATAATTCATGTAGGCAACGGACACAGCTTGACAAGGGGGCGCCGAAGAAGCCCTTTTGTAGTAGTTACATCCGCAACTCTAACAATTCCGTCCTGTCCCGGAAACAATTTAAATAGGCGTCCTAAACGCCACTGCGAGGGAGGGACATTGTCCTCTCGTATCGGAACCATCGTTCCTACTTCTACGGGTTGTTAATTGTCCGATGAAGTTCATTTACTGCGTTGGTGCAGCGTATGCAAATATTCCTTACTCCACCGTTCCCAAAAATTTTTATGCAACCGATTAAGCAAACGCCATCTCATAAGATGAGATGCTGAAATAGGATTATTGTCTAACGGTTCAAATACAGCCGACAGCGGCTCAAGGTTTAAAAAATGGCCTGGAGTTAAAACCGACAGATCGTTCGGATCTGAGCTCATAGGAGTCAACGGCCTAGAATTAAGATAGGATTCGATCTGAATTATAACGGTATTAAGCTCCTCATACGACAAAATTTGATCACCTATAACCCGAGCTAAATGCGTTTTTACCGCTTTAATTCCTGCCTCCCAAAGACCGCCAAAATGAGCAGCAGAGGCCGCATTAAAATGGAACGAGATATTTTCATTGGAAACAGCATTTTTCATATGCTTAAGGTAATTAGCCGCACCAACAAAATTACTACCGCAATCGGAGTATAAATTACTAACTCTACCACGGCGAGCTATAAAACATTGCAAAGCAGAGAGAAAAGTTTCGCTGGATAAATCAGAAGCTAACTCTAAATGAAGAGCTTTGGTGGCCATACAAATAAACAGGCACAAATACACCTTACAAGATTTAGCTCCTCGATAGCGAGGACCTCCAAAATTGATACCTGAATTAAGAAAGGGTTTAACCTGGGAAATTCTAACTATACGTATAGCTCTCTTAGGAGACAAGATCCAAAAGGATTGGGCTAGTAAAAAACTCACTGTACGTAAGCCAGCATGGAAATATCGTTTATGATAATAATCGATAAGCAAGTGCGTTAATCGACTTTCTCGAGGTAATATACAAGGAAATTTTTTATCAACAGAAACAGGCAAATATCGAAGACGACTGCCAACCCGTAAAATTCCTTTATCATCGAGAAAACTACACAATTTTCGAAGGGGTTTAGAAAATCCGTTTCCTTCCAGCTCCTTCTTAAAATATCGATATTGAGTATATCTAATCAAAACCATCAGAGACTCATAAAGTTCATCGGAACATAAAGGACCCACTCTTGGCTCCCTGGGAAACTTGGAGTTATGAACAAATCTCAAAATCCAAGCTACAACATGTCGAATAAACACAAAATCAGAATGATCGTTTAACAATGTTTCAAGAAAATTATTGTCACGTCGTGACGTTCAGTTCGTTTTTTGGGGTTTTGTAGCTCAGATTTTTATCTGACGCCACGACGAGCTCTAGCTCGCCACGCTGTATTCAGGGTAGCTCGGACTTCTTCAAGGTTTGAATAAAGTCCGCCCGACCCTAAATACAACCTGGAGAGGTTTGTCAAGAAAAACGCTTTATTTTAATTACCGATTAGAACCAGAAATAAAATCACTGATTTAAAAATTATATACATTTATTTACACAAAATTATTTACAAGTGAAACAAAACAAATGAAAAATGATTTATTTAAGAAAACTAAAAACTTTTTATGCCAAAATATAAGAAATTGGAAAACTTAAAATTTGTCTGTTTGTCCAACCAAACAAAAACCAATACAAGCAAAAATGAATTATTACAAAAGTAAGGACTCTATAGTTCCCAAAATAAAAAATGAAAATATATAATTAAAGTTCATTCTTACCACATTTATCTGCTGGGGCACTTCACAATTTCTTTTTATTTTATTCTTAAAGGCGCAGAGCTCTTGGCACTTGAATATCAAGAGAGTCCTGAATTCAGCATCTGAATGAATCAATTTGTTCGTACAGTTACCTTTACAACTCATTTGCTGAGATCTGCATAATATTTTAGGTTGATTCAACGTGATGATTTTTGTACCTTTAGCAAATTGCTAGTTCAGCTGAATTAACCATATTTAATATTATGCAGAATGCACGGAAGTATATGAAATAAAAGTATGAAATAAAAACTGAAAATTGTTTATAATTAATTAGAATATGATATGTTTTATTAAAAAATTCTCATGATAGAAATAAAGGTAAATGTACTTGCAATTATATTGTAGACGATTTTTATATGAAATTTTAAATAATTATATATTGAATTTTGAAAATTGTTATTAAATGGGATTTGGAAAATTATTAGTTAGAGTTTGTGACACGCCCCCCACCTGATAAAGCCGGTCCCTTGCTTTTAATAAAGTTAAAAAGTACAAATCTGAGAAAACAGAAGGTATGTCTATAATATGTTGCCTATCCTTCTGTTTACGGCAGATAACAATTGAAAAATGTTAAATTTATATATAGATTAATTAATTCATTAATTAATAAAAAAATGTAATTAAAGAATATCAATATATTATTCTACAGTTAAAATGTAACTATATATACATTTTTAAAAAAATTAATAGACTAAACAGAAATTAACCTAATTAACACCGGTAAATAAAGTTACACTTTTTTTAACCGAACACTCCCGGCACTTTGTTTTTTGAGCACTTTGACGAACTTATTAGTCTACCATACACAATTGGCGAGTCCAACTCTGACCGGTACACTTGTATTGGTGTGTTATTTGTTGTGGATATTGTTCAGGCCTGTGCTTCATAGACTATGCGGACGCATGTCTCGATTTCTCTTCCCAACTCCAGACTCGTACCAGGATACAATCTAGCCAAACTGCGGGCTAGGCTGGCTGCTTGCTTGTTCTGACTACCCTACGTCAGATTCCTTTGTCGGAGACTTATGGTTACTGTCTCTGACTATTTTTCTTTGGAATTAACTGCATCTGTGAGGTAGTACCATTCCTGTTTTGGGATGTGGTATAACTTTTAATGGAGCAGTACCTCGTATATTGGCTGGATGCAATTGTGGGCCAATGCCATGATTTATTAGAAGTTGCAGGACTGCAGGTAGTACTTCTGCATAGTGCATATATTATAATATGCAAAATGTGCATATATTTGTTTGTTTTGTTGAAGAAACGTTATAAATTAATTATTTTGAAGTTGGGGACGAATATATTGGAAATGGTAAAGAAATTTGTGGTTCTGACATGAACCATTTATGTTTTACTTTTGGATAAACTTGTTTGTACGTTATTAAGTGTATCATCAGAATATGCCGACTCAGGAGTTCCATGTACCTAGCGTCTTTGGAAAATAGTCGAAATATGATTCTTTCTCGACTGGTAATTGTGTTCCCATTCAATTGAAAATTGGTAATTGGTAGCTATTGTCTGTCAGTGCTCACAGTTCATCATCTCAGGAGTGTTTTACGGCCATACGGGTGCGGTGTGGTATTCGTTTCAACATAAAATAAAAACAAACTGGTAAGTAACATGCTTTAACATGAAATACACTTATTTCTAATATTTTAAAATAAAAAATGATATCTAGTTTTGGACCAATCCAAATAAAATTATAGAATTTGTAAATTCGTATGTAACTAACCTATGGCCCCTTTTTTTCTTTTGTTTACTTTACACTTGAATTAAAAATACAATATTTAACTCCTATTTTTGATCTTTTAATCTTTAAAAATATATACTTATGTGTCTGTTCCTAATTTCTAGTTAACTTTTTATCTAGCTTTATGTTTACTTAAAAAAAATATGATCCCTCTTAAAAAAAAATTATATGAGAATATTTGAGTAACTATTTACTTCAAGTGGATTTATTAATTTTTTATTTATCTAATGTTTTCAGTACCAAGTGTCATTTAGGTACAAACATAGTTTTTAAATTGTATGTGGATATTTTCTTCTATGCTTTATTTTATTTTCTTACTTACTAATTTTTTATCGTACACATTTCATTTTATGTACGCAATTTAATAAAAAAAACGTTTTTTATTATATCTTTTTCCCTTCTTCGGTTTTACTTAACTATGTTTTGTAAATCTTCGGGCAAGACTATGGGTTTCAGTTTTTTGAAAACATTCTTCCAACCCTTTCTCTCCCTATTACTTAACTAACTTTCTTAGTTATTTTTATATTATTTATAAACAAATATACCAATAATTAAGGTATTTTTTTTTGTATTCATCCACATACAACTTTGTCCTTTAAACGTAAATTGAACTGAAACAAATATATAGATAATATTATTCTCACACTGCCTCTAATATACAGGGCAGGCTCTGTCCTTTTGAAAGTGTTTCAAGTTTATCCTTATTTACTTAAACTATTAGACGTGAAGGTTCACTATTTTCATCATATTCTTCGCTTTTAGGCATCCTATGTAACGGAACTTCTTGATGTGACTGCTGTGGTCGACGTTTGGAGAGCCAGTTTAATATTATTTTTATAATTAAATAGCATAAGAAAGTTACAAATATTATGCAAAGTAGTGAAAATTCGATTTGTTGGCTTAAGGGTGTAGAAGAACAGTGGCCATGGCTATTGCTAAACCGTTATTTCTGTGAAAAAGAAGAGAGAGGAAACCTGCTGATAATATGGAGTTCCATATGAGAAAAATGGTGTCTCCGTGACGACTATAATAATGAGAAGCAGGTAAGTCATCGTTAATTATATTAGACATTATGTCTTGGACACTTTCTTTAGTAGACGTTAAATTAAAACGAGGGATTTCTAGTGTCCAGTTGGGGTTTAAGCACTCTAAATGATCCATGAAAGTTATAGGACTTGATTTAATATTGGGTTTAAGAATAAATGATTTTAGATTTGAAAAGACTTTTTAGAAGTTATATTGGATTTCTAAAAGTTCAATTACAGTATTTTGGAATTGATTATCTAAAGATTTTATTGTTTCCCTATAATTTAAAAATTGATTTTCTAAATTGTGAATATGAAACTGGGTTTGATTGAATGCGTCAGAAATGCCTTTTTCATACTTTTTAAATTCTTCGGAATTTTTTGTTATATCTTGTATTGTTTTAGATAATCTACTACCTAATCGGTTTATATTATTTTGTAAGTCGTTTTCGTTCATCACTAGAGAATCTAGCTTGTGTTGGGTGGCCACTCCGCAACACCAGGCTAATCCATCTCCAAGGAAGTCTAGAGCCCTTCTATTTCTGAGGTGATATTTAGCGCTAGTTAAATTTTGAAGGAATCTGGGGCTCCAGCTTTCCTCGAAATTTTGGTATTCTTTTGTGTATAGGTCTTGCAAATTTCTGAGATCGTATTGTAGTGTGTAAGTTAGGTTATAGTTTTTTATAATGTAATAGGGAGTTTTTTGTTTGATAGGAGAAAAAAAGAGGTTGTCATTGTTTTTAATTTTAAAAATGTCAGATATTTTATGAACTCACCAAATACCCTGATATTTGTTTTGAATAAAAGTTAAAAATATAAAGAGGCCTTTTTAATAATTAAAATATATGGCGCCCAACGTGGGGCTTCATATTGTGGTTTTGATATCTCATTTATTTTCCTTGCATCCAAACATAATCTTAGTGATGAATCTGATTTTTTTACGATGACTAATGCGCTTATATACTGAGTAGTAGATTTTTGAATAATTCCATCTTTTTCCATTTTCAATAACTCTTCTTTAACTTGTGTTCTATAAGCTTGTGGAACTGGATATCTCTGACATACAAAATTTTTATCTTTATGAATTTCTATTCTATGTTCATAGTGATTTGCTATTCTCGATACATCATTTATTAATTCATCATGTTGTTCTAAAATTTTACTAACCTCTTCTTTGTACTTTTCTTCACATTTTATAATATTGTACCACTTTTTCCAGTTTTCTATCTGTTCCTCTTCAATCAAATTATTATTTTCAGTATTTTTCGTTAATTTTAAATTCTGTAAATGAAATTTCTTTTTTTCACTGTCTTCATATAATTGTACAATATTCACAAATACTCCATTTAATTGAACAATTAATCGTTTCAAATTTAACTTTGCGTAGTGTGTAAGTTAGGTTATAGTTTTTTATAATGTAATAGGGAGTTTTTTGTTTGACAGGAGAAAAAAAGAGGTTGTCAATGTTTTTAATTTTAAAAATGTTAGATATTTTATGAAGTTAAAAATATAAAGAGGCCTTTTTAATAATTAAAATAGTATATTATTTTACACTCTAAAGTTTTATTTGGTTTACATATTGGCATTTGTTTCTGAGAATTATTCTCACCAGATTCATACCACTTAGTTTTATAAAGCAGGGGTATGGTAGTTTCGTATGCTACTGTATCAGGGAGGGCTCTCCAAAACGCCCCCGCAGTAACTTCAACCTTATGAGAACTGTCCACTGTGCCCATATAGCTGCTTAAGTAAGCACATATTGCAATTAGTTTCCTACACAAAAATAATTATATTAGTTTATAATTTATACATGCAAGAAAAAATGTTTTTGTGAGAATGCGTGATTGTGAGTTTTTGTTAAAGTATCAGGGAGGCTAGTTAGTTATTTATATTCTAAAATTAACGAAAATTATTATTTATTTATTTATTTACAGATTGTCAGGCTGTTTCTTCGATTGGAAACAACTCTGGACTCCAAGGATCATTATAAGGAAGTATTCGATTAACGTGAACGACTTTTTGTTTGCTGTTCTTATGTTCCCCTTTTTGGATCAGCTAATTGACCTCACTTATTTTTTCTTTTATATAGTAAGGACCAAACCATCGTAAGAAGAGCTTTTCGCTTCTTCCTATTTTTCTAATTGGTGTAAATACTTTTACTTGGTCCCCTTTTTATATTCTATTTCCCTGTGCATTAGACCATATCTTTCTTTATCTTTTGATTGTTTTTTCTCTATGCCCTGTATTGCCAAATTCCTTACTGCTAGTGCACGGTCTCTAATTTGCATGGCATCCAGGTTTGTAGATTGAGTCATTAGGTTTACTTCAGATGGAAGGATTGGCTCTCTTCCGTATACAAGCATAAAAGGAGAAAATTTTGTACTGTCCTGTTTTGCTGTGTTATATGCAAATGTAACAAGGCTGAGGTACTCGTCCCAGTCTGTTTGTTCTGTATTAGTATACATGGCTAGCATATTAACTAAAGTTTTGTTTAATCTTTCGGTTAGCCCATTTGTAGCTGGGTGATATGCTGTTGTGAACTGACTGACCGTTCCCATCATTTTTGTTAGTTCGGTAACCATTTCTGATCTAAAGTTTGTTCCTTGATCACTGAGCAAGAAACTCCCATGTCTACATATTATCGAATTCATTATGAATTTTGCTACCTGGCTAGCTTTTGCATGTGGTAGGGCCATTGTTTCGGCCCACCTGGTAGCATATTCTGTAGCAACTATAATGACCGTTTTTCCATTTCGGCTTTTGCGAAATGGTCCCAGTATATCGATTCCAACTCTTTCGAAAGGAACTCCGACTGGAATTGGTTGTAACATACGACTGGTTTTCTGTGTTCCTGGCATTTTCTGGCTTGGCAATCCCTACATCCTTTGACGTATTTTTCAACGTCTTTTTGTAAAGTGGACCAATAATACCTAGCTTTTATTTTTGCTAGTGATTTTGCGATACCTAAGTGACCTGATGTTGGTTCATTGTGGTGTGAGAACAAAATCTCACCCACCAGGTGTTTTGGAATCACCAGAAGGTTTTGTAGGCCTTCGGGGTTATTATTAGACTTATACAGGACATTATCGACTAGCCTAAAATTTTTTGCTCTTCGATTTGTACCTATTGAAGACGTACTTGGGTCCAGGATAGCATTTTTTATTTGTATTATTTCAGGATCCTTAGATTGTTCCTTTTCGAAATCCTCTGATTCTAATAACAGGGTTATTTTCTTCTATATCTTTATCTGTTGGTTGTAGCACCGGATTTCTGGACAGACAGTCCGCATCCTTATTTGAACTACCACTTTTGTGTTTGATTACATAATCAAATTCGGACAGTTTAATGCTCCATCGAGCCATTCTGCCTGTTGGGTCCTTTAAGGATCGTAACCAGCATAAAGCGTGGTGATCTGTAATTATTGTTATTGGTTTCCCATAAACGAGGTGTCCTAGGTAACCTAATGCCCAAATTACTGCGAGTCCTTCAAGTTCTGTTATGCTATAATTTTGTTCAGCTTTTGAAAGACTTCGACTTATGTAACTCACGGGGTGTTTTTGTTTGTCTTGCCCCTCTTGTAGCAAGATTGCCCCAATGCCTATTTTAGAGGCGCCTACTCTAAGTTCGCACTTTACATTAGGGTTATAGTGTTGTAACACTGGTGCTGTTAACAATTTTTCTTTAAGGGTTTCGAACGCTTTTTGTTGAGGTTCACCCCAAGAAAAGTTAACACCTTTTTTTGTGAGTAAATGTAACGGTCTTGCAATAACTGAAAAGTTTTGTATAAATTTTCTATAATAGTTGCATAATCCCACAAAACTTTGAATTTGTTTCACAGTTTTGGGGGTAGGGAACCCTTTTATTGCTACTAATTTAGTAGCATCGACTGACACTCCATTTTCACTGACTGTATACCCCAGAACGTTAATATTAGTTTGAGCAAATATACATTTGCTTGGCTTCAGGGTTAAGTTGGCTTCTCTTAACCTTTTAAAAACCTTTTCTAATTTTTCTAAGTGTTCTTTCTTGGTTTTAGAAAAAATTATTATATCATCAAGATAAATAAGTATTTCTTTCCATTTCATCCCTTGAAATACTTGATCTGCAAGGGATTGAAAGCTGGCTGGTGCACAAGTCAGCCTGAAAGGGAGAACGTTACATTCGTATTGGCCATGCCCTTGAGCCACGAATGATGTATATTTTTTGGAAGATTCTTCCATAGGTATTTGCCAAAAACAGCTAAACATATCTAAGGTACTAAAATATTTAGCCCCATTTAAATATGTTAGTATATCGTCTATCTGGGGTATTGGGTAATTGCTTTTCTTTGTTACGTCATTAAGTTTGCGATAATCTACACAAAATCGTACTTTGTCGTTTTTCTTTATTAACACTATAGGTGCCCAAGGTGAGTGACTCGGACGAATAATTTCATGATCCAACATTGTAAAATTAGATGAAATTTTACTTGAAGATAAATAATCATTAAAATCCTTCTTCAATATCAAAGTTATTTATTTTTGTGTGTATAAGTAACAAAAGGTCTGAGTCTATAGGAAACCGGAAAAGACGGATCTTGTGGCGATTCCATACTTCACTGCCAGAATTCATAAGCGAGGTTATGAACAAAACCGACCAACTGTCATTATACACTACAGACAAGTAGGGAAGTAAAAACGTACGCTACAACTACTTCCCCTTTTTAAAAAAAAAAAAAATAATAATTGCAAAATATTAAAAACGAAATAAAGAAAGACTCTAACTAAGAGAAATTCAATTTAACTTAAATGAGACTTCCTTTTTAGGTTTGAGAATTTGACCAAATAAAATCTCACTACTTAGCCTTTATTCATAAGCTCTTAACTACATCAAAGCCGGCCTATCTCAGGGAGAAGCCTATTTTTAGAAATGAAGCACACAACAGAGTTTTTAGGAATAATAAAATATTGGCAATTCCTTGTCACAGTACTGCTCTATTTCAACGGTCATTTTCCTATATGCGCCAAAAAGCTATATAATAACATACCCTCCAATATTAAATCACTGACAATAGGGAGTTTTAAAGCATACGTCAAACAAATATTTTTAAATAACACCTAAGTACATTCTTTTTCACCAGTAGCTTTGGATATATGTATATTTTAGAAACTTTTTTTGTTTTTCCATCTGTTATATATTGTTTGTAAGATATCTAGAAGTGGTTAAACTTTCTGCCTATAGGCTTATATAGCTATAGCTCAGTTTATTAAAAATTTATATAGTATTCGATTTGTCTGATGCTTTATGTTTATTATTTAGTATTATTCATTACAATTTGTTTTCGCTTGTTGTTGTTGTTGTTGTTAACACCAGTAATTTAATAGTGGTCTGGAGGTTAAGTGGTAAACTTCGCCTCCAGAACCCCCTCTTAAAAAATGTATTACATACATTAATAAAGACCAGTTTATTTATTTAATTGGATTATTTGAACATGAAAAATCTGCTAACAAAATGTTGACAACAACTTCAACACCATTTTTAAAAATTGTAAAAACTTCGATTTATAACCTTGAATGGACCTTCATAAGGAGGAGTCAAGGATGGTTTTAAACCAGAAATTTTAGTGAAAACAAATTCAGCAGTCATTAAATCAGGTGATACAAAAATTTTCTCATTACCATGTTTGGTTACAGGAGCAGGTCTAAAATTATTAAAGTTTTCACGTAATCTGATTAACAATGCGTGAGTGTCAATGTTTCCATTTAAATTAGTGAAAAATTCACCAGGTAAACGTAAAGATTGACCGTAAACTAAATCAGCTGAAGAACATTTCAAATCTTCCTTAAAAGCTGATCTTAAACCAAGTAAAATTAAAGGCAATTGTTCAGACCAATTACTATTATTTAATTTTGCCATTAAGGCACTTTTTAAAGTTCTGTGAAAACGTTCTCTAATTCCGTTACTTTGGGGATGATATGTTGTTGTGGGTATACTATTAAAACCTAATCTTTTACTGAATTCTTTAAAAAGATGAGATTCAAACTGAGCTCCTTGATCATGAGTTATTTTACATGGAACTCCAAATCTAGGAATATAATCATTAAGAATTTTTTTAACTATATTTTCCGAAGAAATGTTTTTGAGAGGATATACCTATCTACCTATCTGGTAGCTCTGTCTATAATGGTAAGTAAATAACTACATCCATTTGAGATTTTTAAAGGACCAACAATATCTAAATGAATATGTTCGAATCTCCCCCTTGGAGGATTGAATTGTCCAATAGGACTCTTGGTGTGTTTAAATATTTTTGCTCTTTGGCAATTAAGACAAACTTTGACCCAATTTCTGATATCTTTACTCATTTTTGGCCAAAAAAATCTAGATTTAATTAATTTAACAGATGCTGTAGAACCCAAGTGAGCGAGGTTATGCATTTTTAAGAAAACGCTATAACGTAACTCTTTTGGAATATAGGGTCTATTTTTGCCAAAAGTTACTTCGCGTGTTTTTGGAGAATCTACTGATATATATTGTAGCTTAAAATTTTTATTTGCTTTATCAGAATTTTGTTTTTTAATTAGATTTTTTAATTAGATTTTTTAATTCTGAATCATTGTCTTGTTTTAGACTAATCTCAATGAGATCATATTCTTGAATCTCAAAAGAAGCGATATCTGTCTCGTCTAACCTGCTGAGAAAATCAGCAACAAGAACATTATCGCTACCTACGTAAAAAATATTTTTGGTAAATTGCAAAATGAATTCTTAATAACGGAATTGTCTAGGTGACTTTTCTGTCTTTGACACAACAGTTTTCTCGATTGGTTTATGGTCGGTATAAACATCAAAAACAGAACCTTCTAACATGTGTTTAAAACGACGTATTGCTTCGTATATCGCAAATAATTCTCTGTCAAAAGTTGAATAATTTTGTTGAGTTTTTGAAAGTTTTTTAGAAAAAAATGCTATTGGTTGTCTTACTCCATTGACATTTTGCTCTAAGACCGCACCAATAGCTGTTTGGCTCGCGTCAGTAGTTACTGATAGATACGCGTCTTCTTTAGGATGAGCTAAAAGCGTAGCTTTAATAAGCGATTCTTTCGCTTCATTAAAACTATCTTCACATATTTTAGGAAATTCCTTAATAATTTTAATTTTGTTAGAATTAAGATGATTAATGAAATCATGCAAAGGGCTAAGCAATAATGCGAAATTTTTTACAAATCTATGGTAAAAATTAACCATTCCAACAAAACGTTGTAATTCTTTTAACGATTTGGGTTTTTCATATTCTATGATATTTTTGACTTTCTCACGCGAAGGTAAAATACCTTCAGCTGAAATGTCAAAACTTAAAAATGTCAATTGGTCAACACCAAAAATGCATTTTGAAGGCTTAATATTAATGCCATATGTGTTAAGTCTTTCAAAAAGAATATCTAAGTGTTTAAGATGTTCATCTTCATCTTTGCTAAAGATTAGAATATCATCAATGTAAACAAAAAGGAAATCCAAACCTTTTAAAATTTCATGAATGAATTTTTGGAAACTATTTCCGGCATTGCGTAAACCGAAAGGAGTCATTAGAAATTCAAAAGCTCCAAAAGGAGTAGTAATGGCTGTTTTAAAAATATCTTCCTCAGCAATAGGAATTTGGTGATAAGTATTGATATTTTTATAGGATTGTTTCAAATAAACTCGATTTAGCTTTCAGTTTTATATTTTACACATTAACCTCTTATACATTATATCATCTCTCTTCAACTATTAAACAGGAAGTTATTCTCATTATAATATAATTGACATATGACATATAACAGAAAAGGCGTATTTTAGCGTTACACTCAACACCCCCCTTCGCTAAAATCCCTTAAGCCTATCTGATATACTAATCTTGAAAAAGAAACATAATTCAGACCTTTTGTAAAAATATCTGCTTGTTGTGACTTTGAGTCAATGTACTGTAAGTCGATATATTTCTTTTCCAAATTTTCACAAACAAACTTAAATTTTAAATCTAAATGTTTAACCCTTTTATTATTACTTGGATTTTTGATCTTCAAAATAAGTAATATTTTTTATGTCTAAATCAAAATCAAGCAATAATTTCTTGAACCATAGTCCCTCAGCGACAGCATAACATAATGCTACCAATTCAGCCTCGGTGGTAGATAGAGTTATACAGTGCTGTTTCTTTGTTGTCAAAGAAACGCTGTTACCAAATACTTTAAACAAACAACCTGTAACAGATTTTCTATCGATCACATCATTTGCCCAATCGGCATCTACAAAGCAAAGTAAACCTTGTTCATTTATCCGTCTATTTTATTGTAAACCAAGAAAAATTGTACCACGCAAATATCTAAGTATTCTCTTTAAATAAGTCCAAATCTCATCAGTTGGCTTATCTTGATATCTACTTAAATAATTCAAAGAAAAACAAATATCGGGGCGCGTACCAAACAACAAATACATTAAACACCCAATTAACTGTCTAATTGGTTTATCTGATATATCACCACTATTATCTAATTTTAATTTTGAATCTAAAGGTGTATTTATACTCTTACAGTTTTCCATATTAAATTTATTCAATACTTTCTTAATATAATCTGATTGTGTCAATTTTAAAATGCCCTTCTATCATAATCAATTTGTAATCCTAAGAAATGTTCAAGGTTTCCTTTATCTTTTATCTCAAATCTTTCCATTAATTTATTTACAATAATATCAATTTCATTTAAGTTTTGCCCTGCCAATATAAAATCATCAACATACATTAGTAAATACAACTTATTGATCATTTTCTGATCTCCTAAAACCTAATTCTAATAAGTAAGCATTAATTTCATTATTCCAACATTTGGATGACTGGTGCAAACCATACAGTAATTTATTTAATTTTAAAATTTTATCAGAAACAAATTCCACACCTTTCGGTGAATAAATATAAATTGGTTCATCAAGTACACCATTTAGAAAAGCAGTTTTTACATCTAGCTGTCTAAAATAATAAGAATATTGATTTCCTATACTTAATAAAGTTCGAATTGTAGTTAACCTCGCTACTGGTGAATATATGGAATCATAATATGAATCCTGAGCAAACCCACGAACAACTAATCTTGCTTTATACTTATCTTTTTCATCATTTTCATAAGACTTAAACGCATATACATACCCATTTTGTATCTAATATTTGAATATTCGGTGGCTTTTCTACTATTTCCCAAGTTTTGTTTTTATTTATAGACTATTTCCCTTTTCATTGCTTCTTGCCATAGTTCTTTATCTGATCTAAATTTTAAATTCTCAAAAGAATCTGGAACGTTATCTACAAAACCCATTACATTAAATGCCATATATAATTCATAATTGTTAAACCTTTCAGGTAATCTTATACCTCGTCCCCTTCTATCTCTCATTTCTATTTCATCTTGTTCTATATTTCTAACTTCATTAATATCATTTGTATCATCAACTTTAACTTCATTTTCTGTACCTAGCATTTCATCTACCTCAATTTCTATATGATTATGTTTAAGATAACTATGATTCTCATCAAATTTAACATCGCTAGCCACAAGTATTTTTTCCCTTTTAACATCCCATAATCTATAACCATTTTGAACATGTCCAACCATAATTCCCTTTTCAGCCTTTTGATCAAATTTTTCCCTTTTCTCCTTAGGTATATGATAATATGCTGTAATACCAAAAACTCTCAAATTACTCACATTTGGCTTTTTATTATACCAAAGTTCAGCAGGTGTAACATTATTTTCTAAAGCCTGTGTTGGGCTTCTATTCATAATATATGCTGCAGTTTGCACTGCTTCCCCCCAAACTTTCTTAGTCAACCCTGAATCATATATCATCGCACGACCCTTTTCTACTAGCGACCTATTCATCCTTTCAGCCTTACCATTTTGCTGAGGAGTAAATGGTATTGTATAATCTAACCTTATGCCAATAAATGTTACAAAATAATTATGTCCTTCATTTGATATTGGACTTATTGGTCCACATACATCAGAATGAATTATTTCTAAGACTCTACTACTTTTACTTCGGGTTCCAAAAGGTAACCTAGACATTTTCCCGGTTATGCATGGCTCACAAAAATCTACTTTTAATATTGGTATATTTTTATCAACTCCATCTATTAAATCATCTTTTATTAATTTTTCCAAACTATTATAATTTATATGTCCAAACCGTCTGTGCCATTTCATAAAATCATTGTTATTATTAGTTACGTTTAAGCATTCATTTTTATTTACACTAAATTTTATTTCATACAAATTTTCTCTCTTTCCCAAACTTATCAAAACATCTCTTTTATCATAAAGCTTTACTTGTCCATTTTCGAATACAACTTCTAGCTTCTTTACTGAAAGTAGGTTTTTCCTTAAATTAGGTACATAAAAAACATTTTTTATTTCACATTCAAAAATTTTTCCGTTAATATTACTAAGAGCCACGATATTTCCTACTGCAACTGCGGTTAAATAATTATTATTTTTAGCTACTGCTATTTGTACAGGGTGATCTAAAGTTATTAGTTGTGAGAAAATTGTATCATCATTTATTAAGTGATCTGTACAACCAGAATCTATATAAAATGTTACTATATTTTGACTTGACTCATTTTTAATTATATTTACTTCGCCATTAAAACAAATTCTTTCATCTTGATTTTCATTTATAAAATTATCTTGGTTTTGATCAAAATCGCTCTGCACATAGTTAGAGTTGTGCTGAAAATTTGTACCTGTGTTTTGTCCTCTATTTTGATATTTACCCCTTGTCTGACCTCTAAAATTTCCTCCACCATAATTTCTTCTGTAGTTTGTAGTACTTCCTCTATAACTTGCATTTGCTCTGAATTCTGGAACGACCTGTCCTCTGTAACTGGTATTTCCTCTGCTTCTGACCCGGCAGTCACTTTTGAAGTGTCCTAACTTTCCACATTTGAAACATCCTTCTGTCATGAACGCCATTTGGCCTGTGCTTGTACCTTCTTTATATTTTTCTACCATTAATTTCTTCTCTGCTTTAACCTGATCATATGTTAATGTGTCTGTATTTTCAATTATAGTTACAACTGTATCATAGGACTTAGGTAATGCTAATAATAAATTGCATATAATATCTTGATCTTCTAATTTTAACCCACTAGCTTTTAATTTTCTTAGTACTTCTTCGAATTCTGTAAGGAAATCATCTAGAGAACCTCCTTCTTTCATCTTCATCGATAATAATCTTTTTTTCAAAAACAGTTGTCCTTGTATACCTTTTTTCTCATAAATATCTTCTAAGGTTTTCCACATTTTATGGGCAGTATCCTTTTCTCTTAAATTTTCCAGCTGTGAATCATCCACACATTGTATAATTAATGATTTTGCTTTTGAATCCCTTTTTAATAATGCTTCCTTTTCTTGTGCTGCTAATCCATCGGTAATTATTTCAGTCTGTATTACATCTAGTACTCTATTCTCATCTAATATTCTTTCTAGTCTAAATTTCCAATTGTAATAGTTATTTCCATTTAGTGGTTCTATTTGGAAAATTCTTCCATGTGCTGCTGCCATGTTTTTACTTATATTTCCTTTTTATAAAAAATTATTATTTCCTTATTGTTGCCCTTTTCTTACTGATTATCCTGGGCCCATAACCTATTGATATTTGTATAGGATTGTTTCAAATAAACTGGATTTAGCTTTCAGTTTTATATTTTACACATTAACCTCTTATACATTACATCATCTCTCTTCAACTATTAAACAGGAAGTTATTCTCATTATAATATAATTGACATATAACAGAAAAGGCGTATTTTAGCGTTACACTCAACAATAAGCTCTGACAATGTCTATTTTAGAAAAAATTTTGCAACCGTAAATTCCTAAATTGAGATCAGAAATGTAAGGAAGAGGATATCTTTCAGGTACTGTTACATTATTTAATTGTCGATAATCTCCACAAGGTCTCCATTCCCCAGAGTTGCCCTTAGGAACCATATGGAGAGGAGATACTACAGAAGAATTTGATGGTCTACAATTCTTTTTTCGCTATTTTGTATTTAAGTGGATTTAATCTTCTAGGTTTACAATTTGGTAAATAACCTTCAGTAACTATGTGATGCTTGACGTTAGTTTACGATCAAGGTTAAAATTTGGGGAAGAAAATATATTAGGATACTTCTTAAAAATTTTGGTATATTTATTTTCAACTGCGAAAAGTTTTGGCGAATCTAAAACGTTAATTTTATCTGTTTTTCCGATTGAAATAACATTAGTTAAATTATCAACTAAACGTTTGTTTTTTAAATCAATTAGTAAATCATATTGAGTTAAAAAATCCGCACCTATGATTGGTTTATTAATGTCAGCAATGGTGAAATAAAAAGGAAAGTTCCTTTTCAAATTTAAATCTGCTTTTATAAAAGTTTTTCCATTCGTAGAAATTGCATTCCCACTCGCAGAAGTAAGGAAATGATCATCCTTTTTACTTCCTTTAAAAAATGTACGAGGAACAACGCTGACATCTGCACCACTATCTATGAGAAAAAGTCTCGTTGAGTTTGAACTTTTTTGACCATCACCAAAACTAGTTGCAGTTGAAATTATTCGTTTTTTGTATGTTTACGTTGAAATTCTTGAAAACACTTACCACCTAAACATTTGTATGTTCGATGGTAATAGCAAATAATGTCATCATCTGTTTTTGCATGTCTATTCCGACTCTTGGACATTTGTCTGCAAGAATGACATTGATTTTGAAAATTATCGCGTCTATGATTAGAAAAAGAAGAAGAAGCAGAACTCTCTTCTTTTTTAAGGTTGAAAATTTCTTTAAGATACTCTGTAACAAATTATGACAGGTTTTCGAAAAATCTGTCATAATTTTTTCTAGGTTCCCATTACAATTCACTTCAGAAATATTATTTTGGTAGGAATTAGTTGAATCGCAAATTTTATCGGCCAAAGTAACGACAAAGTAACGACATCAGTTTTACCAGAAGTGGTTAAGGCAATCTTAATGAATTCCGGAAGTTTATTTTTCGAAATTTTAGTAATTAAATTATCGTCTGTAGTTACATTGCTAGAAATTTGCAATAATTCTCGATAAAAAGCAGAAGGTTTTCGATCACCCAATTGCGAATTAGAAATCAATTTGTTTAATTTAGTTTCTTCAGAAATCGTTAGCCTTTTAAAAAGGTCAGTTGCTGTAGGCGAACTTACAACATCAATGAATTCGCTAAAAATATCAGTTGGCAAATTTGATAGGGTTAGATGATATTTAGATTTATCAGTAATAATTTTGTAGATTATGAATTGACTTTCGAGTTGTTTAAACCAAATTTCTGGTTTTGAAGTAATAAAAGGGGGAACTTTAACATATTTAATGTCTTCTATCTCTGCATTAGGCATGATGAGTTAATGAATTAAAAATTGTATATATATAATGACAGTCAGCAATTATGTTACTTTAACCCTCTACTTACAACTTCGGCAATGAAGGCAAGGAAGGTTCAGGGTGGTGTTCTTCTCCGGCAAGGAAGGCAAGGGAGGTTCAGGGTGGCGTTCTTCTCCGGCAAGGAAGGTTCAGGGTGGTGTTCTTTCTTCGTCAATGTCGAGGTCACCAATGTAAAATTAGATGAAATTTTACTTGAAGATAAATAATCATTAAAATCCTTCTTCAATTTCAAAGTTATTTATTTTTGTGTGTATAAGTAACAAAAGGTCTGAGTCAGAAAAAAAATATATATATATATATATTTACATCCCGCAGCAATATTGCGTCCTTTTATAACACATACATTTTGCGTCCCTGGGAAGCAGTACGTTTAGAATAAATGTAATAGAGTATATTAAATGTACTAAAAATGTAATGGCTCCTAATGAAGCTCTTACGTCTGTATCGTTAAAAAAAATATATACACATTTTTTATGTTCAGGTCACTTTGAGTCCTTTCATATTACTATCTATTTTTAGATGTGCTGCCATCTATGATTAGAAGAGAGTATTGACAATTACTAAAAGCAAAAAATTCCCGGTGTATTGGGGTTGCATACACAATTTGCATTGTGTATTGCAAAGCTTTTATTTGACTGATTCTAGTCAAAATGTCACTCTCTTCTTTCGTATCCCTTTCAGAGATTAATACAAAGTTGTACTTGTACGAGTTTGGAATTTTATTTATTGGATTCGAAAAGCCTAACTGACGAAGCCGAAAGGCAGAAACCGGTCTTAGGATGTCGAATCTGATAAATTAAATTCCTTACTCGTTTTCTAACTTTGTATTAATCTCTGAAAGGGATACGAAAGAAGAGAGTGACATTTTGACTAGAATCAGTCAAATAAAAGCTTTGCAACACACAATGCAAATTGTGTATGCAACCCCAATACACCGGGAATTTTTTGCTTTTAGTAATTGTCAATACTCTCTTCTAATCATAGATGGCAGCACATCTAAAAATTTTATCTTATAGCGGATATAGCTATTGACTTGTACGAGTTTGGAATTTTATTTATTGGATTCGAAAAGCCTAACTGACGAAGCCGAAAGGCAGAAACCGGTCTTAGGATGTCGAATCTGATAAATTAAATTCCTTACTCGTTTTCTAACTATCTATTTTGTTTCCATATATTATCATTTTACGTCCGAACGAATATTTTTATTTCATACGAGATACTAATTTACGTCCAACAATGTTGCCAATATTTTTTATTATTCAGGAAAACTTTGTATTAAATAGAAACTTATGTCGAATCCACAAATGTGAGTTGCCTACTCAATTTAAGGTCATAAGGTAAAAATGTCACTAATAATCTACAATATTGGTGTATGTATTTAATTTGTTAGATAGAAATAACAAGGTCACGTACATAACATAAAGAATAAAAAAGAAAATTTTATTTTTTTGAATACAAGTTCTGTATGAAAACTTTTATTTTGAGCCAGTCTTTATTACTTAATAACTCAGGGTATTGAGATTTCAACTCGTCACATTCTCTTTGTTTGGGAGGAATTCTCTTTTTAATATTATTATTAAAAAAAGTTGTAACCACTTTTTTTTGTTGCGTTGTCCATGGTACTAAGATTCGCTTCTTTTTTTGTAATTTTGGTACCACTTCTACAGATTCATGTTTTTTTGAGTTCAATTTCTTGTGTATAAAGTTTTCTTTTTCTGGCACATTTTCTTCTTTGGCATTTGTTTCTTCATTATCAGTGCCTTCGTCATCGTCATCATTATTAATTAAAAGATTTTCTTCTAAATCTATTGGGATGTCGTCTAAAGATTTGCCTTTATATTCTCCCGCCTGTCCCTTTTCCATTAAAATTAATAATTTGGAAATTTTTGCGGTCTGATAAACATCGTCGGGTAGTCTATAAGAGTTTTTGTGAACCGCAGAAGTATGACCCATGAAAGTTGACAGTTGTTCAATTTCATTTTCAGTTAGATTGAACAATTGAGTTGCTAAGCGTTGCTAAGTGCTTTCTCAATTTCGTGCAAGTGATGGCCTCTGGGTTTTTAGCACCACAGGCCGTTGCATATTTTGTGATAATTTTGTAGCCATATATTGGCGTCGACAAACCTGGTTTTCCAAATAAATACGGATTTTCGTTTCCTAAAAAATTGGGCCTAACTTTCAGTAGCTCTGTAATGTGATTCTGGGTATCAGTACTAAACATGACCGGTACTCCACGTCCTCTCTTACCTCTAATGACCACCCTTTTCAGGTTTTTAAGTAATATTTTTTCTGTTTCATTGACTACTTCACTAAATTCTTCTTAGCTTTCATTTTTCTTTTCTGAATTTTCATATGTATGCAGTAACATTCTTTGTAATTCGCCAGGTCGTCGTCGGTTCAACAATATAACTCGACAATATATTGTTTCCAGAAGAGTATTGTATGCACTTATATTATTAGAATTCTGTTTAAGCTCACTTAAAACATTTTCAGCTTTAGAAATTAAGTATTGTTTTAGAAGTTTTAGATCACTGGCCAATGGCACTATTGTTATTTTATTACATTTTTTTAATATTTAAATCGTTGGCTGCTTGACTCGATATATCAAACCGCCAATTTGATTGTAGTAGGTTAATCATTGTTTTTAAGTTAGCTTCAACAGTTGCATGTTCAACAGACGATTCTTGTTTTACTACCATATGGATAGCAATATCACAACATTGCTTCAATGCTGTAGATATATTCATTGCAAACGTGGGTGAAATATACAAATCTTTATCTTTATCATATTTCGCCACCAATTTTGTAACCTCAACAAATTTATCGTAAAATTTTGGTTGTAAACCTTGGAATAAATTATTTATAGATGGTTCTAGTTTTTTTAATTCTATTAAAATTCTAGATAATTCCCTCATTTTCCTACTTGTAACATTAATAAAATGTTTTTCTCGGTGTAATTTAAGGTATCTGGCACCGAATGCGCAAATTAAAAAATCATTTTTGGCTTCCAGAGAAATCTTGTCTGGTCGCATCCTAGGAAAAACTTCATCTTTCAAACGCTGGTCAATTCGCACATTTTTCAGAACAAAATTTTGTGAGTCAGCTTGAGCAGTTTTAGAAGATTTTTCTTTACAACATTTTTTTCTGTGTCTGCATAAAAATTTGGATCTATAAAATCCAAGACAATCAGGACATGGTAGAAATGCTTGGTCTAATTGAAGAGCTTGTTTAACAGGTTTCACACATTGAATGGAGTTTTTGAGGAAATTACCTTTCTTTTTTAAAATCGCTAGTAATTCTCTTCGCTCTTTAGTTTTGTTGCCTTTGGAAAATATCTTCTTCGAATTCACAAAAATGATTTCTCTTGATATGTCTTGCAAAATTGAGTACGTCTGTTTCGCAAAAATAACATGTCTTTCTTTCTTTTATATGTTATTTTTTCTCCTATATTATCTTGAGTCATTCTGTTTTTATATTCGCCACCCTCATTATCATCTTGATCAAGATCAAAAAAAGTTGCGTTCATTTGGATATTTCGAGTTAATTCACTATGTGCTTTGCCAAACTGTCCAAGTTCAGAAGAAGACGTTCCAGGTTGGATATCTGAATTCGCAAGCTGGCCCTGAAAGAACTTTTGGTATAGTAATAATATTTTTATTTTAATAATAATTGATATTAAAATATTACCTTAAATGGGTGAGGCTTTTGAGGTGTTCCTACATCATCTGCAGAAGATGTTCCTGGGCGAACTATTATACTTTGCAAAATCTGAACCTAAAATTTGAAGTTTTAGTTTCTGAGGTCAATACATGTATATATATACCAAATTATTGTAGGCCTTAGATCAGATATCATGTAGATATATACGAGATATCAATTAGATATATATTAGATATAGATTAGATATAACCTAAGATTGGTTTATACCTATGATAAGTCTTGTATCCATTATTAGGGGTTAATCCCCAAATTATAATTGTTGTTGTTACAAAGAGTTTTACTTCCCTACGACATCAGTACATGGCACATGTCACCAAATGTCACATGGCGATCCTGCCAGTCCTTTAAGATGTCACATGGCGATCCTGCCACTCGACTAAAATGGAATCCGAGATGGCGCAATAAAGAAGTTTTGTTTTGGTACAGATAAGCTGGGAAATATGGCTGGAGCCAACCAATCGAAAGAGGAGGTGATTATTACCCAAGAAGGAAACAATGGAGATGCTACAGGTTCCGCAAGTAAGCATAGCGAAATTACGATGTTTGAAATTATGGGAGTCGTAGCGCTGGTACTGACTGTAGTAATAATCGCATTAATGGCGTATAAGAAAATAAAGGCAGAAATGGAAGCGAAGATCAGGAAGGAGATAACGAGGTCACGAGAGCTCACCGAACTCGTTTAAGGAGGTATCCAGAGCCAAAAGTCAGGAAGAAAGAAGAAGGAAGAAAGAAGTGTGAAGAGATAGTGCAAAGACATTTAAATTAGAATAGAGTATATGTAAGTAGATTTTTTTGTTTACCATATTTTTGTGTATTGCCAGAAACATATTTTGACCGACTACACGAGGAACTAACGATATTCTTAAGGAATCTCAATAAAGATCCTTTAGATAGACGGGGTAACTTAGAAAAAACTAATAACTCGATAGGGAAGCTAGAAGAAATAGAAACGCGATTTGGCTTAGCAAGGGAAAAGTTTAACGCGGCAAATCACGACGTGAAATTAATAAATGAAGCAAAAATTGTGGTAGAACAGATAGTTAGAATAGTTAAGCGTAGCCGGGAAATTTTAGAGGCTAGACTAGAACAGATTCAAAGTAGGGAAGCGATAAAAATTAATATGTCAGAAATAAATAGTTTAAGGGAAGCAAAGAAGGCGAGGATGTATGAATAAGTTTGTCCATAGCACGAGCTATTGGCAATGAAAATTTGGACATTTTAGTATTAATGATTTTAAGGAATAGTGATTAGGCAGAATTTTTTTTAAATTATATTAGGATAGGTTAAGGCAGTGTTGAAATTATTAGTCGACACTAGCGGTTATTAATTGTTATATTAAACTTAGATGTTTAGATAATAAAAATAGGATTATAAACAAGACGGTCAAGTGAACCGACTATCGAGTCATCCGATACGATGGATGTATGTAAACTCGACATTGACCTAGATAGCGGTCACCAGCTAACGCATGATTTTTCAATATTAAAAGAATTCAATAGCGAAATAGATGGGGTCATTGGCAGAGAATTGTTTATGAAATATAAATTGCGAATATTGTTTCTTATCGCTTTGGATAAGAAATGAGAAAATCGGATTACCGAGGTATGCAGAGCGGGAACAAAAATCCCAATACGAAAAAAATTTTTTTATGTTAAAGATTAGGTAGTTAAGTTAAGAAGTAGACTAACTAAAATTTTAATAGAATTAGAGGAGTATGATTTTGATGTGTCCTATGTGAAAGGATCAGAGAATGTCACGGCAGATGCATTATCTCTCATAGGAATTAGCTCAAATGAGTTAAGGAATATGACTAAGGAAAAGTTAGGAAGTGGATGATTCTAGTAACGACAGGTCCGATCAACCTGACGTAATGGAACTATTAAAACGACCTAGTGATGGCGTTGAGATGCGAATTATGAAGAATGAGGAATTAGGTAGAAAATATCCCGAATTTTACAAACAATATAATGTTTGATAACGAGATTATTTATGTGAAACCAAGATACTCGATCGGCGTGTTTGGTATACGGGCCCTCGTTGAGAGTTTGGTGGAGAGATTATTTATGTAAAGCCAAAATATTCGATCGGCGTGTTTGATCTACGGATCCTCGATAATGATAAAATAAATGTAACTGGCCAGGTTATAAGCGAATTATTAAGGGATAAAGAAATTTTAGTAAGAAAGGTATTGAGATAGGCATAGTGCAAGGTAGACAAGCTAGACAAGTAGAGAATTGAGACTGATAATCCTGAATGAATTTCATATTTTTTTAAGTTTGTAAGCTAAGTTATAGAGTAGTTGAGAGTAAAAGTAATAAACGTAGTCCTGGATATTGACAATAAAAAGGTAGAAATACACAAAAATAGGGTAAAACCATTCAACCATTAGAATAAAAAATTTTGTAAATTCTAATAAATTTAAAAATTTTTTCCCCTGGGGGGGAAGGTGTGATATACCACAGGTATATCGAGCACCCCGTATAGTGTATAATTATTGTTGTTATGTTAATGTTAGGTTATTGCTATTGTATTGTTATCAAGACATCGACTTGCGCGACAAGGTCGATCCTTGACTGTAGGTGAACAACCAGGTAGATGTTATTGATAGAGGTCAATACATGTATATATATATACCAAATTATTGTAGGCCTTAGATCAGATATCATGTAGATATATACGAGATATTAATTAGATATATATTAGATATAGATTAGATATAACCTAAGATTGGTTTATACCTATGATAAGTCTTGTATCCATTATTAGGGGTTAATCCCCAAATTATAATTGTTGTTGTTACAAAGAGTTTTACTTCCCTACGACATCGTACATGGCACATGTCACCAGATGTCACAATTATCTTCTCCGTTATTTTCAACATGCACTGGTGATAAAGGACTGTTGCAAAACCATTTATGTTTTTTATCTTTAAAAAATTTACTACCAGTCTGTAAAAATAGTTTATTGTTGAAAGCGCATTGTACAATTTTTAAGAGTAGCAAATTCAAAAAATTTCAATAATTGACCGTTTTTTACTAATTTAATTGAGCACTTCTTACTAAAATAGTAAAAATTATGTGACACTTGAAAAATATAACACGTGTTAAAAATAACAATGCAAATTTATGTAGTTACTAGGGCTATTCGCGGTCTCTTTGATTTGATTTATATTACGAAATAGGACAACTTAAACAACAACAGCAAATTAATAAAGTTATACTTACAGAATCTTGAAAAAATGGATAACTCATGATTTCAATAAAATGAGGGATCCCCCAACGCTCGATAACTATCTTAACTAAATCACATCCACACACTAAATGTTCTTCACAGACAATATATTTTATATGCTACAGTGTTCTTCATTTTTCTTTTTTATATCCCGGTTGGCAGGCTTTTCCGAAACCGGAAAAGACGGATCTTGTGGCGATTCCATACTTCAATGCCAGAAACAGAAACAGAAATCTCAATCCACTGTTGTATTTTTTACCAGACCGGTAAAAAGTTCGTTGTTAACGCCTGCGCAGCAAGCTTCCAAACTGTTGTTCTTCAGTACAAATTCCAATTACAAGTAAAAATGGAATGAAATATGGTACCAATAGCAGTTATAAAAAACTAGTTAATTTGAAATTCCAGTTCCAGGTACAAGAAACTAATTACAATAAACTAGTTACAATCGAAAATCCATTTACATTAAACAATTTAAGAAAACATTTGAAAAACCATTTGATAAAAATAATGGAGAAAATAATGTAGAAAAACTGTGGTATATTCCACGCTGCTAAATTAGTTTTTTTTTAAAACAAATTCTATATATTTACAATATTTTAAGATAAAATTATGACATTTACGTTTATTATTAAATAAAAATAAAATTCACAATGGTCCTTAATGAAACATAAAATGGTAGCCATGCTTGTGACTCAAAAGATTAAAAATTAAATTTAAACAGGAACATTGTTGTTGAGGGTTCTGGAACTATCCCGGCTCGAAGTGGCCATGTTGGGGGATCAGATGAAGAGACCCTATTGTGTATCAGTTTACCAGGTCAGCCGATGTGTTAAAACGCTGCCTTTTTAAACTATATCGTAGCTTCTAAGTGGACTGTAATTTGATTTTGACATTTGTTGTCGAAAATTTGTGGGCTACGTGACCTATATTATGTCGCGTGTTTGAACGTATTTGGTGCGATGTTGTCGATTTGAGATTATGTTTAATTTGATTTTGAAAATTAAACATTCTCCCCCCACGAAAAGAGGCGGAGTGTAGCGAAGCAATGATATTGAAAGTTCTCAAAAAAAAATTTTTTAGTAATTTGGGTCATCACCCTGTAGTTTTGGAATAAGTTTGATTGAAATAAGCTTAAAAAATGTAAAAGGTTTAAAATATTTGGATATTTGGAATCTTGGCCGCTTGTGGGCGCAAAGTTTAATAAAAAATTGGATATTTGAATCCTGGCCGCTTGTGGGCGCAAAGTTTAATAAAAAATTGGATATTTGAATCCTGGCCGCTTGTGGACGCAAAGTTTAATAAAAAATTGGATATTTGAATCCTGGCCGCTTGTGGGCGCAAAGTTTAATAAAAAATTGGATATTTGAATCCTGGCCGCTTGTGGGCGCAAAGTTTAATAAAAAATTGGAAATTTGAATCCTGGCCGCTTGTGGGCGCAAAGTTTAATAAAAAATTGGATATTTGAATCCTGACCGCTTGTGGGCGCAAAGTTTAATAAAAAATTGGATATTTGAATCCTGGCCGCTTGTGGGCGCAAAGTTTAATAAAAAATTGGATATTTGAATCCTGGCCGCTTGTGGGCGCAAAGTTTAATAAAAAATTGGATATTTGAATCCTGGCCGCTTGTGGGCGCAAAGTTTAATAAAAAATTGGATATTTGAATCCTGGCCGCTTGTGGGCGCAAAGTTTAATAAAAAATTGGATATTTGAACCCTGGCCGCTTGTGGGCGCAAAGTTTAATAAAAAATTGGATATTTGAATCCTGACCGCTTGTTGGCGCAAAGTTTAATAAAAAATTGGATATTTAAATCCTGGCCGCTTGTGGGCGCAAAGTTTAATAAAAAATTGGATATTTGAATCCTGGCCGCTTGTGGGCGCAAAGTTTAATAAAAAATTGGATATTTGAATCCTGGCCGCTTGTGGGCGCAAAGTTTAATAAAAAATTGGATATTTGAATCCTGGCCGCTTGTGGGCGCAAAGTTTAAAAAATATGATTGGTACAAACGATTTGTGATTAGGCATCACCGAGCCATGTTTCCTATTTGGAACTAAAAAACAAAACATGCCAAAATCTTAGCAACATTTGCAAAAATTGCAACTATAGGCGTTGGCTTTCCCAGATCTGCTAGCAGGAATATCCCAGATCAATTCCTTAGCCCTCTCTCTATAACGACTACCTCAGCCTACAATAACTTTCCCTACAAATGAATGCCAAAATAGTACATGAATGTTTGAACGAAAATGGGCAAAAAGATCCCAAGGGTATACGATCACCCTGTATGAAAGTAGAATTGTATGAATATTTTAAGAAATGTTTATAATTAAATATGGGAATATTTTCCGCTTGAAGGAATCACCCTGTAAAAGTTTAGAATTGTCAGCGAATCTGGGCACGAAATGTCCCTAGGGTATAATCTTTTTGATGAGATCACCCTGTATGAAAAGGTTTGGGAATATTTTTAAATCCACCATCTGGCAATTCGAGGTATTAGATCCTTCTTAGTAGCTGTCGACTTCACAGCATTACAATCAGTCACTAGGATGAATTTGATACCCAACAGGTATACTCGGAAATGCTTAAGAGCTTGAACTATTGCTAAAGTCTCTAACTCATACGAATGGTATTTGGCTTCATGTTCGGTGGTCCGTTTACTGAAATACGCTACCACATTTGACTGACCTTCATATTTCTGTATTAATATTGCTCCATAACCTATGCTGCTAGCATCAGTATGTAACTCGGTTGGCTTCTCTGGGTCATAAACGGCAAGGAGAGGCCTCGAACTCAAATGGTTAATTACGTACTGCCTTGCATTTTCTTGTTCTTGACCCCACTCAAAGGAAACATGTTGTTTTGTCAAATAAGTTATGCAAGCAGTTTTAGTGGCAAAATCAGGAACGAACTTTCTGAAATATCCAGCTAATCCCATAAACTGACGAGCTTGTTTTACGTTTTTGGGGATCGGCGACTCCACCAAAGCTTGAATTTTTACTTCACCAGGTCTGATACCTTCACTTGATATTTCCCTACCGAGATAATTAAGCGAGGGTTGAAGAAAACGACATTTTCGGATGTTTAAAGAAAACCCTACGGAATTTAGTGCTTCTAATACCTGACGCAGGTAAATAAGGCCCTCCTCATAAGTTGAACTAGGGACGAGGATATCATCCAAATAAACTACTGCAATATTATCTTTTAAGGGTCCCAAAGCTAAATTAACAGCTCTCTGAAAAACAGCGGGGGCATTTGCCAGGCCAAAAGGCATTCTTAAATATTCGAAATGACCCTCAGGAGTCACAAAAGCAGTCTTTTCCTCGTGAATAGGTATCTGGTGAAACCCGGATGCCATGTCTAATGAAGAAAAGAAACTTCCCTTCCCTAATCTATCCAGCTGATCTTCAATCAGAGGCAATGGAAATTTATCTTTGATTGTGTTTCTGTTGAGTTCCCTAAAGTCAACACATAAACGATATGCACCACTACTTTTCTTTACAAGAATCACAGGACTGGCAAATGGAGATTCACTAGGACGGATAATTTTATTAGCCAACAAATCTGCTGTAATATCTCGTACGGCCTCTTTTTCACTTGGAGCAAGTCGATATGGTGAACGATTTACAACAATGTCTTTTTCCAACCTTATTTTTAATGTGACATTATTGACTGCCCCTACTTTATTGCCACTTGTTATCATTCCTCCAAAATCCTGAAGAACTTTCTCCAAAGGATCCCGGTACTGAGACGGAACCTCAATTTCACATAACTCTGAACGAAAACTTTCAGAAATTCTGTTTATACCAGGTAATTCGCGTCGCACAACTTGTGAACCTTGATGATCAGTTATTGTTATAAGATTGTGGTCTTCAAATAAATCGCGACCAATGAATACGTCATAATCAAGACTACCATCAGGAACAAATACGTAAGTAATAGAAGTATCCACGCCGGAAACTTTTGTATTCCCTGTGAATTTCTTGGTTGCATGTAATGTAACATTGGTAATACCTTTAAGCAGAATATTACACGAAATAACCTGATTTTCAAATAGCTTTAAAAATTTTTCAGATATCAGTGACATATCTGATCCTGTATCTACAAGCGCCCAAAATTTATGCCCTTCTATAAAAATTTCTGTACCATTCGCAGGTCTACCGGCACCACAAAAGTTTACGCTTCTGCGTTTCTCAATAGCAGCCTTAGTAAAACAATTTGAAATCGTGTGTCCACGCTTGGCACAAAAAGAGCAGGTGTCATTTGGATTTTGAGTAGAGTTCGTAAATCCATCATGTTTGCTACTTGAAGCTTCCGCGTCTGGCCTTGCTCTCTTAACACGACAATTTGCTTTGTCCTAGTTTACCGCACTGATAACATTTTTTTAAAGAAGTACTAGCCGGATATTTTTCAGCATGCAAATATTTTCTCTTAAGATTAGGAACATTAACTTCTACTTTTTTCGTTTCGTGGCGATCGCGTAGAGGTTTACTAAATGATGACAAAAATATTAAAAGTTCTGCAATCGTTCTGCAATTTACATTCATTGCTGCATTGCGCACATCAAATTCAGAAATACCGTGAATAACTAATTCTACTAAATCACTTTCATTCCAATTTGCTCGTAAGTTTTTTAACATGGCAGATTTTTCATGCACATACGTTTCATACGTATTTGTGCAAGTGCTATTGAATTTTGCCGCTTCGTCAAGTAACCGCCCAAGGTTACGCTTAGGTGGAAATGCTTCCACAAATTCTGTTTTAAAACGATCCCAATTTCTGATTTCGGGATTCCAGCGCTCATACCAAATCTTGGCATCGTTCAATAAAAATCTACCAACTCTGGCCAACGTCTGTACGTCCGACCATCTTAATTCATGCTTAATATTTTCTACATGACTCACCCATTTGCTGGATTCATTTACCTCAGGT
Organism: Crepidodera aurea; assembly: GCA_949320105.2. NCBI lineage: Eukaryota > Metazoa > Arthropoda > Insecta > Coleoptera > Chrysomelidae > Crepidodera > Crepidodera aurea. The sequence continues at coordinate 9,285,646 of OX439472.1, read as the reverse complement.
CGAAAATATGGCAAATCCACCTGTTCGCTAATGGATCTCTGAGACTGTAACGCTTTAACCAACTCAGTTAACAATGTTTGAGAATCACTTGCACTATTTTCAGAATCCATTGTTTTTTTTATCTATTGTTTATACAAAGCACAAATTATGACACAGTCAGCCAAAAGTTATAAACAGTTCACAAAGGAATTTAAAACAAATAGTCCACAACACAAAGGGCTTGAGTCCTATCCCACTTCTGATGTTAGAAATAAAGGGGTCAAAGTATTATTAAAAAGCAAAGTTAATATGAACACTCCTATAATAACTAAAAATCAAAAATCAATTCACAAAATGTAAATAATATTTTGTAAAATAAACAAATGAGTAGCCGGCGTTATCTGAGCAGGGAGCTAACTTTGACTGGCGACTTGCAGGCCTAATCTCTACCTCAGCGATCATCGATGATGTCATCTTTTAGATATTTCTTATCTCCCTGACCAGCGGCGTCTCCAGATCATATTGCTAACAATATATATATATATATATATAAACTCCTGGACAAAATTAACGCACCACTTTAATTATTCTAAATATTTACAATATAAACACAAAATAAAACTTAGTTAAATTGAAACAATAATGAATACCTAAAAATTAGTCGAATATGACCTTAACATGACCTTAATTTGCCTTATTTTTTCTTTAAAAATTTGTTTTTGCTGAAAATGCATAATTAAGCTATCATGCTTTCCAATTGAAAAAAGAAAAAAGAATATGTGAAACACAATAAATGAATTTTGGTGAACCCTAATACCGTGTAGGGCCTCCTCTACTTCTTATTACTGCATTCATGCGTCGAGGCATGCTTGATATTAAATGTTCAACAAACGCTTGCGGAATAATCTCCCATTCTTCAATAACGGCCTCTATAAGTTGGTTGTGATTAACAACAGGAGGTCTAAGACTTCGAATCTTCTTTTTGAGATAGTCCCATAGATGCTCTATAGGATTCATGTCCGGACTGTTAGGTGGCCACTCTAATAAAGGGATATTAACATCATTTAGGTAACCAATAACCTGTCTTGCCACGTGGGGACGAGCGTTGTCCTGCATGAATAAAAAATTAGGCCCAACAAATGGAGCAAAAGGCATTACATGTTCGACAATAATGTTATCTAAGTAATATTGGGCATTCATAGACCTCGTACGTATAGGGACTAATTCCGTACGAGCATCGAAGCAAATTCCTCCCCAAAACATTTTAGAGCCACCACCAAAAGGTACTTTAGGAGAGATATTACAGCTAGCAAACCTTTCTCCTCGTCTTCGCCAGACACGCTCACGTCCATCTGGAGCTTTAAGGCTAACTCTGGTTTCATCGGAGAACATAACCCGTTTCCAATCATTGATGGTCCAATTCTGATGTAGTCTTGCAAAATTCAATCTCTGAACTTTGTGTTCTCTGGTAAGCAAGGGCTTTTTGGCTGGTCTTCTATTGCTCAATTCTGCTTCATGTAAACGTCTTCTAACCGTTCGAGATGATATAGCGACGTTGCGAACATCCGCTAATTCATTTTTTAACAGATTGCTGGTAACTCTCCTGTCTCTGAGAGCACGTTGTCTCAAAAAACGATCATCAATTTGATTAGTGCAACGTTTTCGCCCTTGTCCTGTTCTTCGAAGGTACGAGCCTGTTTCATTATGACGTCTCACTACGCGACTGATACTGGAATGATGTCTTCCTAATAAACCAGCAACATGTCGCATTGAATATCCTTCATCCAGAAGAGTCGATGCTTGCACTGCCTCCTCTATTGACAAATTTCTTTGGCGGTTCATTTTTCTTACTTGTTTTACTCGCAAATGAACTTCCAAACATGCATATGATAAAAACAATTACAAACAAACGCTTGCTTCTTACAGAAATTTTGTTTTAATCAACACTTTTTTAAAAAAATTTTACACAGATTTACTCTAAAACAAAGTTTAATATGAATTATTGTCAAAACAAGGTATTATGTGACACTAGCTAGTTTAAATAACATCTGTCAGTGTCAAACACGGTCCATAGCCTACTTGTCGTACACTAAGTTAACAATAAATAAAGATTATTGAGAAAAATATGAGTGGTGCGTTAATTTTGTCCAGGAGTTTATATATAAGTATTTTCCCCAATAGCCCCCGGGTTCGGCTATTAAAATTTAAAATTAATACTGACCATGGACTTTTTTTTTTCAAAATTGCGTAAAAACGCGGATGGAACGTCACCTTTGGCTGGTACACGATCCGAGTGCAACAAAATTGTTACCCATCTCTGCAAAAGGGGGTAGGCATTCACCTATCACCCCTTAGCTAGTGTAACAAAATTGTTGCACACAGGTAAGTCGGTGGGGTTTTGACGGAGAGGACAGAAAAGAATGAATTTACATGTGCGGTTATATGCGAAAATATCAATGCCTGTGTGACATCTGGTGACATATGCCATGTACTGATGTCGTAGGGAAGTAAAATTCTTTGTAAAAACAACAATTATAATTTGGGGATTAACCCCTAATGCTGGATACAAGACTTATAGTTATATCTAGTCATATCTCTATATCTATCTGATATCTAATCTATATCTAATATATATCTAATCTAACGCCTACAATAATTTGGTATATATATTGTAGTGTTATCTAAAAAATACAAAATATGCATGAGGTTAAATCAATAGTATAGTATAATTAAATGTTACCTGATAATTCATAACTTTATAAATATCGTAGTATCTGAAAGCTAATAAATAATTGAACCAAATTTTGACATATAAAATTTTTAATCAATTAAACTTCTTCATACCTAAAAAAAATTAAAAACATGGAAAATGTTATAATTATAAAAAAATAAGTTTTTAAATTAATCAGTGTAGTGAAATAAAAAAAAATATAAAGTGAGGTTAAGACAATTTTGAAAATCGGGATGCCTGTGGAGTGAATCTAGGAAAGAAAGAAATCTCGAGGGCAACAAAAAAAAATGAAGGAGGATAATAAATTTTGAATTGAACGTGATAAGAGAAAAATTTTGGAGAAAATTAAAAATAAGTAAAATAAATTTAAACAAGAAGAAAAAGTATAATAATAATACACAGAAGACTGTATTAAACATTGACACAGATTTCCAGTTGTGTCAGAATCCTAATGTAATGAAGGTTATATTAAACTTTGCTGAAGATTCCCAGTATCCCAGTTGTGAGTACTCCAGAAAATAAAATAAATACTTACCAGCTAAAGTCAATACAAGTTTGCCAAGGTAATCCTATATATGTCCAATAAACTTTCTAAACAGTGATAAAAATAAAACACAAAGAACTAAAACAAATTTATCACAAACAATTTAAATTTAACTCATAGTCGTCTTGTAGTAATAAGCTATAGTATAGTTTCATTGTTAATTGTTCTGTTATAAATTCACAAAGGTTAAGTTAGGTTAGAAAGTTGATAAATCAATGCAGCCAACACATAGTTCTAAATTTAAATTTGACAGTTAATTTTTTATGGTCGCATTGGTTAGGATTCACAAGTACAGGTCTGGACTTAGATAATTTGGGTGTTATATGTTTATATAATTATAAACATTTTCGTGTGAAAAAGAATTCTTAAAATAAAAATTTATTATTGATGTTTAAAAATTTTTTTATATTTTAAAAGAAAATTAGTATAAATTTAAAAACATAAAAAAAAATATCTCTATTAACAAGATTAAAGCCAGAGGAACTTGCTTCTGACCCCGAGAATAAAAAAAAAAAAAATAAATAAATAAATATAATTAAATATAGAGGTAAAATCTCATGCATAAAAGTTGTTTTATATAATACATTACATAAAATTTGGCGCCGAACGTGGGGCAGGGCGAATGAAATTAAAATTAAATGTACAAAATTGAACATCAGATAACTAGTATTTAAAAAAAATAATAATAATAATAATAATAATAATAATATATTCAAAAATGGACAAAATAAATATAGAAAAGGGGCACAGGTTGGTGGATTTAAGAGTAACGGAATTAAAAGTTATTTTGAATAAAAGAGGACTTATTACAACTGGCAATAAGAAAGAACATTTAGCAGAGGAAGGGATAGATCCTGAAACATTTACTATACAAATTGATACATTAGAAGAAGATATTGGTGAAACACAACGACAAATAGAGGAAAAAGGAAATGGAGATAGATTGAGTGCAGATGAAGGAGATGAAGAAGAACAAAGGATGAGACAAGTAAATATTCTGGAACAATTTGTAATAGCACCCCAAATAAGTGAAGAAGAAACTAAAAAAGTTGCAAGCACACAAGATTTAGAAAATGGAATAACACAAGCAATGATGAATATGATACAAGAAGTTGGAAATAAAATAGATGGAGTCCAACAAAACATAAAAGTAGATATGGCGAATATACAGCAAAATATAAAAAAGGATATAGAAAGAAATATATACCAAGTGAATCAAAATATTAACAAAAATGAGATCAAGATCATGAAATTAATTAACAGAATAGATGAGAAAATAGAAATGGATAAGAAAGAAATATTGTCTAGAATAGAGATTAATGAAAAACAAATGTAGAGAATGAATCAAGAAGCCAAAAATAATACAGAAATTATAAATAAATCTATAGAGAGAATTGAAGAAAATATACAAGATAACAACCAAAGAGTACAAGGCATAGAGCAAAAATGGATGAGCACTATAACTCAATTGGATAGTTACATATACGACAATATAAAACAGACTGAAGAAAGAATCAAACAGAATGTAAAAGAAAATACAAGTGGAGAAAGGATAATTATATATGGTAGAGAAGGAATTGAGGCAGAAGTGATATATTATGGTGATTTAAAAATTCACCCAGTAAGATTTATTAAAGACATTGAAGAAAGATTAAATGAAAGTGGAGAGAGAAATTGGAAGAAATTAATACGTAAAACATTAAAAGGAAGAGCAGCGGTATGGTGGAATTTAGTAGAAGAAAATTATGTTGAATTTATAAACTTTAAAATGGCATTTTTAGACTATTTTTGGGGGGAAATAACGCAGACGAAAGTACGAGAAAACTTATATTTAGGAAGATATGATGAAACTTATGGTTTCTCAAGAGAGTTATATGCGATGAAAAAAATTGATATGGCAAAATATCTTCAGCCACAGATGCAAATGGCAGATATAATTAGATATGTGTCTAGGCATTTTCCAGAAGAAATTAAAGAATTTGTAGTTATTAATGATATTAATAATCAAAAGAAATTTTGTGAATATTTAAAAAGAGTAGATCAGGTTAAAATGAAGAAAAGTAACTATCAGAGAAATAACATACATGAAAAGGAAGATACAAGGAAAGATGGGTGGATAGCTAACCATAATGATAGCTTGGACAAAGAATGTCAAGGTTACTCTCAAAATCAAGGATACCAACAAAGGAATTCATATGGATCAAATAGATACCAAAATAATTATAACGGGAGACAGTATAACAAAAGTTATAGCGATGATCAAAACCAGCCACAAACAGAATACGATAGGAAGCAACCAGGACAAAATACAAACACATTACCAAGGCGTCAAAACAATTACTATAGAAATGATAAGTATTATAGACAAAACAGAGATGGTAACAAAACAATTGAAAACAATAATATGCGAATACAAGAAGAAAGGAAAGAGAGTAAGAACAGAAATTTTAATCAAGAAAACTGGAATGAAATAACGGTGAAGGCAGACATAGAGCAGGTGCCTGCCAAACAGGATTTTTAGATAAGTGCAGATCAAAAACAAACCAGTATCGATTATGTTATAGTAGTTATTCTCACCCCAGAGAGTTTATTGAAATAGACGGAGAAGAAGATAAATATTTAGAGGATAATTTATTACCCTTCATAGAAATGAAAATTCAAAATTTATCAGCAATAGCACTAATCGATACTGGATAACAAATATCATTAATTAATGAAAATTTCATAAAGAAAAACAATATAAAAATAAATAAATGTAGTTATAGAATCAATAAAATAGAAGTTATTGCATCAAATGGAAAAAAAATCGCAAAAGCAGATAAGGTATTAAATATAGAAATAGAAGTTAAAGGTAACAAAAGCAGTAATAACTTTATCATTATTCCTGATATGACAATGGATGTGATATTGGGCATGGATTTTCTAGATAGAAATGAGGTTGAAATAAACTTAAGAACAAGAAACCTAGAAATTAACGGAAAAATAATAAAAATGATTGAATATAATGATAAAAATGAAAATAATAGAAACAATGTAATAAAATTAAAGAAAAGCTTGAAAGAAGAAATCAAAGAAGAGGAAAATAATAGGAATCCAATAGGAGAACAATACATGAGTCATAGAAAAATAATGATGAAAGAAATGAAATTACCTACTATCTATGAAGACGAAGAAGAAGAAAATATGAACGAGGAGACTAACAATAAGAAAAATAACGTAAAAGAAAAAAACAAAGTAAATTTACATGCAATAACAAATAAAACTATTAAAAATATAACAAAGAAAAATATAACTAAATTACAAAATAAAACAAAAATATACTGTAACAACGCAAATAATGATAAAACAAATAAAATTCAATCTAATACAAAAAATTATAAAGTTAATAATCGGATTGATCTGCAGAATCCAGGTAGTCGTCGCTGGGGGGCGAATAAACCTAAAAAAAGTAAATACCAATCAAAAATAAAAACATTAATAAGAAACAAGAGTTCTAAAATGAAAACAAAGGATCAAACAAAAAAGAAATGGATGAGGAGAAAGAAAAAGAGTAAAATGAGAGAAAATGTGATAGATCCCAAACATACCAGAAAATGACAAAAGAACAAAATGTAAATATGTTAAATAGTGTAGATAAGTTAAATTGTGTGAATATAAGTAGTAATAATAAAATTCAAACAAGTTTGAAACAGATTCAAGAAGGACGGCTTCCGTATATTGAAGCGAAAATTAAAAACATAAAAATAAAAATATTAGTAGATACGGGATCACAAGTGTCTTTAATTAATCAAAATTTAATAAATGAGAATTATCAAGAACTAGGAAAAGATGTCATGAATATTAAGAAAATTCAAGTAGTAACTGCCAATAATAAAAAAATTACAGAAATTAACAAATTATATAGTGGATTTATAAAAATTAATGGAGAAGAAATTTATGTTAATTTGTTAGTTATGGATATGGACATGATTATTGGAGTTGACACGCTATTCCAAACTGAAGCAAAATTAAGTCTTAAAGATAGAGTATTATGGATAAATAAGAAGAAAATAATTTTTTTTCAAACAGAAGAGATACACAGTATAAATAAAGGACTATACTGTCAATTAAAGATATGCCCAGAAGAAATGAATACACATAATGAACAGTTTAATGGCATTATTGAAAATATAACATGTCCGGAAATGTTCAAAGAACAAATAACAGAGATAATGAAACAACATGAAAATGTAATACCCCAAGAATAGCCAACCATTATGAACATAAAATTGAGACTGAAAAGGATAAAAAATTTGTATGCAAAAGATACCCCATTCCACATAAATATCAGGAACAAGTGGAACAAGAACTGATAAAAATGGAAAAAGATGGCATCATTGAAAAAGCAAGTACCGAATACATAAGTCCATTAGTTATTGTTAAGAAGAATAGTGGAGATCTTAGATTGTGTTTAGATGCACGTTAAATCAATGAGATTTCTAAAAAACAGTATGATTGTCCTCAAAATATTGATGTGTTAATAACAAAAATAAAGAAAAACCATATATTTACCAAATTAGACTTAAAAAATTCTTTCTGGCTTATCCCATTGCACCCGGAATCACGAAGATTAACAGGATTTTCTGTTAATGGGCAAGTATACCAATTTAAAACTGTTCCATTTGGGCTACAATCCAGCAGTGCCGCATTGACGCGGGCGTTAAGACAAATCCTAGATATATACCATCACTTCTGCATATATTATGTCGACGATATCCTGATTTTCTCTGATTCAACTGAAAATCATTTAAAACATATTAATACAATTATACAAACTTTAGATAATTATGGATTAAAATTAAACATAACAAAATGCAAATTTTTTCAACAAGAAGTTCAATATGTAGGTTACAAAATTACAAACAATGGAATCAAAATTGATCAAGATAGGTTAAAAGAAATTAAAGAGTTTCCTATACCAAGAACTCTAAAAATGTTGCGAGGATTTTTGGGAATGCTAAATTACTATAAAAAATTCATCCCTAATTTGGCAGAAAAGGAAGTACCGTTGATAGAATTACTGAGGAAAGAAGAAAAATGGAAATGGGATAGAAGAAGAAACACAGCTTTTGAAAACATAAAAAAAGAATTTCACGATAAGTTGGCTATATATGTTCCGGATTTTACGAAAGAATTTATTGTACGATGTGATGCATCTGAATTCGCTATTGCAGCAGAACTAGTGCAATATGTAAATGGAAATGATATTCCAGTATGTTTAATTGAGGAATGTTTGAAATATTTAAGAATAGAGGCTCAGGATGACCATAGAGATTGGGATACAAAACTACGATATATTGAAAAATATATAAATGAGACTCCAAACACAATCACAAAAATATCACCTATAATAAGTATGAAAAATCAACCACCAGATCGACCATGGAATATTAATATGAAATCGGTTGAAGAAATTCAGAAACAAATACAGATAAAAGTTCAAAAAAGAGCAACAAAATATAAAAAGAAAATGAATGATAAAATCAAACGGAAAATAAAATTTAATGAAGGTGACCTAGTAATAATAAAAAGACATCGAGTTACTAATCTAAAGAAAAATATTTGTGCTAAATTATTATTTCCATACGAGGGGCCATATCAAGTCTGCAAAGTTATTGGAAATAATACTTATGAGTTAATTGATGTTCAAAATGGCATAAAAAAAGGACGTTATCACATAGAGATGATATATCCATATTATGACAATAATTAAATAAAGTAGTAAATATTTAAGTTATTAGATATTAAGTTTGATGTTATTAAAGAAAACATTTTAAATAGTAGGAATGTTTTCTTAATAACATGGGGGGCGTATGTAGTGTTATCTAAAAAATACAAAATATGCATGAGGTTAAATCAATAGTATAGTATAATTAAATGTTACCTGATAATTCATAACTTTATAAATCTCGTAGTATCTAAAGGCTAATAAATAATTGAACCAAATTTTTAATCAATTAAACTTCTTCATACCTAAAAAAAATTAAAAACATGGAAAATGTTATAATTATAAAAAAATAAAATAAATGTATTTAATATTAAGTTTTTAAATTAATCAGTGTAGTGAAATAAAAAAAAATATAAAGTGAGGTTAAGACAATTTTGAAAATCGGGATGACTGTGGAGTGAATCTAGGAAAGAAAGAAATCTCGAGGGCAACAAAAAAAAATGAAGGAGGATAATAAATTTTGAATTGAAGGTGATAAGAGAAAAATTTTGGTGAAAATTAAAAATAAGTAAAATAAATTTAAACAAGAAGAAAAAGTATAATAATAATACACAGAAGACTGTATTAAACATTGACACAGATTTCCAGTTGTGTCAGAAGGTTATATTAAACTTTGCTGAAGATTCCCAGTATCCCAGTTGTGAGTACACCAGAAAATAAAATAAATACTTACCAGCCAAAGTCAATACAAGTTTGCCAAGGTAATCCTATATATGTCCAATAAACTTTATAAACAGTGATAAAAATAAAACACAAAGAACTAAAACAAATTTATCACAAACAATTTAAATTTAACTCATAGTCGTCTTGTAGTAATAAGCTGTAGTATAGTTTCATTGTTAATTGTACTGTTATAAATTCACAAAGGTTAAGTTAGGTTAGAAAGTTGATAAATCAATGCAGCCAACACATAGTTCCAAATTTAAATTTGACAGTTAATTTTTTATGGTCGCATTGGTTAGGATTCACAAGTACAGGTCTGGACTTAGATAATTTTGGTGTTATATGTTCATATAATTATAAACATTTTCGTGTGAAAAAGAATTCTTAAAATAAAAATTTATTATTGATGTTTAAAAATTTTTTTATATTTTAAAAGAAAATTAGTATAAATTTAAAAACATAAAAAAAAATATCTCTATTAACAAGATTAAAGCCAGAGGAACTCGCTTCTGACCCCGAGATTAAAAAAAAAAAAATAAATAAATAAATAAATATAATTAAATATAGAGGTAAAATCTCATGCATAAAAGTTGTTTTATATAATACATTACAATATACATGTATTGACCTCTATCAAGATCATCTACCTGGTCGTTCACATACAGTCAAGGATCGACCTTGTCGCACAAGTCGATGTCTTGATAACATAATAATAATTATACACTATACGGGGTGCTCGATATACCTGTGGTATATCACACCTTCCCCCCAGGAGAAAAATTTTTAAATTTATTAGAATTTACAAAATTTTTTATTCTAATGGTTGAATGGTTTTACCCTATTTTTGTGTATTTCTACCTTTTTATTGTCAATATCTAGGACTACATTTACGCCTTTATCTTCAACTACTCTATACGGACCCTTAAAAACAGGTTCCAACTTGTGACTTGCTTCGTCATATACTAAAACTTCGTCGCCTACTTCGTAATCTTTCCCGACTGCCGTCTTGTCATACCTAATTTTTCTTTTTATTTTTGATTCAATCAGATTTTTCCTTGCGTCCTCTAATGTTTGGATTCTCAGATACGCATTTAAATGTTTATGCGTATTTTCCAATGCTCCGATTGTTTCATGGTGATAAGCTGTCGAGTTTAGTCGATCGATTTTTAACAATTTACATGTTTCGCTAAATATGCTCGCCATGAATTCAGTACCCTTATCTGTAATAACTCTTTTCGGTATCCCATATCTCAAAATGAAATTTTCCACGAACACCTTAGCTACCGTACTAGCTTCTTTGTTCCGAATAAGATATCCTTCCACGTATTTACTTAACTCGCATTGCAACGTCAATACGTACTTATTATCATCGTCATCTGCCTCTAATGGTCCTACTAGATCTAGAAAAACCGTTTCGAATGCCGCGTGTGCCGTTGTCGTAATGACTAATGATTGTTTTGGTCGTGCCACATGCTTACATTTCTGACATTCGCTACATTTGTTCACACATTTTTCTACATCCCTTCTTAAGCCTATCCAAAAATAATATCTACTTATATTTTTATACATTTTTGAAATACCCGCATGTCCACCTGTGACTGACATGTGAAAATCATTTAGGACTAACTGTCTCAATTCTTTACTTGTGATAGTCTGCCTACCCTGCAATATGCATATTTTAATACCTTCTTTACTGAAAATTTCTTTATCCTTTAATAATTCGCTTATAACTGGCCAGTTAAATTCATTTTTGATTATCATCAATTGCGAAATTTTATTGTGTACACATAATTCCACCAATTCTCTCAACGAGGGCCCGTAGGTCAACACGCCGATCGAGTATCTTGGCTTTACATAAATAATTTCTTTATCAAACATTATACTGTCTGTAACATAATTTTTGGGACATTTTCTACCTAACTCCTCAAATTCCTCTCTTTCCATTATTCGCAATTCAACGCCATCACTAGGTCGTTTTAATAGTTCCACAACGTCAGGTTGCGCAGGCCTGTCGTTACTAGAATTATCCACTTCCTGTCTATGTCTTGCTGTTTGCGCCCTTGTTACTACAAACATTTCCTCATCCTTTTCCTTCGACATATTCTTTAACTCAGCTAATTTCTATACGAGATAATGCATCTGCCGTGACATTCTCTGATCCTTTTACATACGTCACATCAAAATCATACTCCTCTAACTTCATTCTAAACTTAGTTAGTCTACTTGACAGATTTGTCATGCCAAATAGGTAAATTAACGGCCTGTGGTCCGGCAAAATAGAGAACACTCTATTATAGAGGTACGCTCTAAATTTGGAAACAGCCCATACTATGGCTAGTAATTCCTTCTCAATTACAGCATAATTTCTTTCTGCTTTATTTAACACCTTACTGGCATATGCTATCGGCTTATCGTTGCCGTTTGACAGTGTCGCTCCAAGGGCTATCCCCGAGGCGTCTGTCCTTAATATAAACTTATTCTTTTCCGAAAAATCGGGAAATTCCAAAATCGGAGGACTTATCAAAGCCTCTCTTAATTTATCGAACGCCCGTTGGCATTCATTTGACCATTCAAATGTAACTCCTTTCCTTGCTAATTTATTAAGGGGAGAAGCCAGTTCTGCGAAATTCTTAATGAACTTCCTGTAGTAGTTCGCAAATGCAACAAATCGTTTCGTTTCGCTGGCATTCTTTGGTACCGGGTATTTTACCATAGCCTCTATTTTCTCCGGATCAGATATCTCGTGGCCTAAATACAACAACTCTTTTTTCAAAAATTCACATTTGCCCGGATTCAACCTAAGCTTTACTTTTCGTATTCTTTCTAACACCTTTACTAAATTTCTGTTGTGTTGCCCTAAATCCCTACCGAACATAATCAGATCATCGAGATAGATGAAACATGATTCATAGTTTAACCCTGACATCGCTAGTGTCATGGCTCTCGAAAACGCATTTGGAGAGATTTTTAATCCCATCGGCAACCTAGTCATCTGATACTGGGCTCTGTCAGTTGTAAAAGCCGTCAGCGGTCTAGATTCTGGATCTAACTCTAGCTGATAGTATCCCTGATACAAATCTAAATGTGAAAAATACGTTGCTCCTGACAACGAATCCAATATCTCATCAATACTAGGTAACGGAAACCTATCGCACTCAATTCTGTTGTTGAGTTGCCGATAGTCGATAACAACTCTCCATTGGTTGTGCTGGTCCGTCCCTTTTTTCTTGACAACCAAGAGAGGTGACGACCATTCAGATGTGGATGGTTCTATGATACCTTGTCCCAACATCTTATCCATCTGCCTATGTATCTCACTTTTCTGAGAATACGGTAATCTATAGGGCTTTACATACGACGGATTCGCACCTGGTTTCAAATTAATTTTTTGCTTGCAAATATTGGAAACTGTAAATGGATCGTTTTCCATATAAAACGTTATCTGCATACTTCGCACAAATCTTATCTATTGACAGTTTCTCTTCTGCGTTAAGCGACTTCGTGTTGATTGTATTCAACAATTTATCCACTCTATCCACAGATATCGGCTCCCTATTAAACGTATGTATGTCATAGCAAAATAATCGCTCTATCTTTGGTTCAAAATTTCTTAACTTAACTTCCTTATCGTTGATATTCAATATGCGTATTGGGATCTTGTTCCCAACTGGTTTTGTTAGCGCGCTTCCGGTAAAAACCCCTTCGCAAATGTTCTCAGACAACGAAATATACTCTTCCGAGTGATTTACACTGGAATACTTGATAATCTCGCATCTAGCTGGAATTATCGGATATTCGTTCTGATCCGCGTACATTGGCAATTCAATTCTCTCGTTTCCTATCCAAAGTGATACGAAAAAGTGTTCGTAATTTATACTTGCTTTATATTTCATAAACAAATCTCTGCCGATGACCCCATCTATTTCGCTATTGAATTCTTTTAATATTGAAAAATCATGCGTTAGCTGGTGACCGCTATCTAGGTCAATGTCGAGTTGACTAACACCGAGTGTCTCGGATGATCCAGAAATGCCATGGATTTGCAATTTTTTATTTACATTTATTTTATTTTTATTATTTAAACATCTATCGAATATAATACTTAATGAAGCGCCAGTGTCTATTAATAATTTCAACTCCGTGCTGCCATGACCCACCCTAATATGATTTAAGCCGTTTATATTGAACAAAAATTCCGACTTATTAGTATTCACGAAAAAACTGCCTGCTTTCTTGATCGTGGTTGGTCTGGTTAGTCTGCGTGGTATTTGCCATGAAATAACCATGCTGTTGCCTACGGTTCTGACCGTTGGCCCTAAATGCTGGCGCTCCCCCGCGCCGCATATTGGGATTGCCTGTGTTACCTCTATTCGCGCTGAAACTGTTGCCCCTATACGAGCTGAAATTGTTGCCTCTATTTGCGCTGAAACTGTTATTTCTATTCGCAAAGTTCCTAAAATTATTCTTACTACCCGAACTATTACCGCGCCTAAAATTATAGTTGCCACGCATGTGGAAGACGTGTGACCCGCTAGTGGATCTGATCGTCTCTTCGTCCCTAGCTCCTACTATTGCTTTTGCTACCCTATCATAGTTCCTGGCCTTACTGATTGTCCTAATGTGCTCGTCTTTTAGCCCATTAGTAAATACATTCAATGCTATTTTCTCGTTCCCTATTATTAGTGACCTTTCCAAGTTTTTGTCTCCATCGCCCTGTGCCATGGATAATTTTATTACCACCTCTTCAACCTTCTTTCCAAATGCCTCTATGGGCCTATTACCCTGCTTTAAGCTGTGCAGCTCTGCCGAAAGAGCTGCCACTGATTTCTTTGGAATTAGTTTATCTTTTAGATCTTGAACTAATTCTTCATTGGAGTTATATGTCGACTCTAACCTCAGCTTTGCACCTTGCGACAATCGCGCCTTCAAAACGAACTTAGTCAATGCTTTTTTACCTTCGTTATCTAAAAAACTATCATACAATTCAATTGAATCAATAAGCGCCTTTATGGATGACTCGTTATCGTCCATATACGGAATTAAGCCCGCAGCCGACCTTAAATTAAATGTGTCCGACATTTTATTTCCTATCGCTTCCCTACTTTGAATCTGTTCTAGTCTAGCCTCTAAAATTTCCCGGCTACGCTTAACTATTTTAACTAGCTGTTCTACCACAATTATTGCTTTATTTATTAATTTCACGTCGTGATTTGCCGCGTTAAACTTTTCCCTTGCTAAGCCAAATCGCGTTTCTATTTCTTCTTGCTTCCCTATCGAGTTATTAGTTTTTTCTAAGTTACCCCGTCTATCTAAAGGATCTTTATTGAGATTCCTTAAGAATATCGTTAGTTCCTCGTGTAGTCGGTCAAAATATGTTTCTGGCATTTATCATTACACAAAAATATGGTAAACAAAAATCTACTTACATATACTCTATTCTAATTTAAATGTCTTTGCACTATCTCTTCACACTTCTTTCTTCCTTCTTCTTTCTTCCTGACTTTTGGATCTGGATACCTCCTTAAACGAGTTCGGTGAGCTCTCTTAACCTCGTTATCTCCTTCCTGATCTTCGCTTCCATAATTTCAAACATCGTAATTTCGCTATGCTTACTTCTTTATTGCGCCATCTCGGATTCCATTTTAGTCGAGTGGCAGGATCGCCATGTGACATCTGGTGACATGTGCCATGTACTGATGTCGTAGGGAAGTAAAACTCTTTGTAAAAACAACAATTATAATTTGGGGATTAACCCCTAATACTGGATACAAGACTAATATATATCTCATCTATCTCTAATATATATCTATAATATATCTAATCTAACGCCTACAATAATTTGGTATATATATACATGTATTGACCTCTAGTCAAGAGCACCTACCTGTCGTTCACATACGCGACAAGGTTCGACCTTGTCGCACAAGTCGGTGTCTTGATAACAAATACAATAGCAATAACCTAACATTAACATAACAATAATAATTATACACTATACGGGGTGCTCGATATACCTGTGGTATATCACAAAAAACAAATAAACAATTTCACCTATACTAATATTAAACAAAAAATGAGTGAGAGAAAAATAAAATAAAAATGAACAGAACCGGATTGCGCATGTATGGAAGAGGATACATAAATATATATGAAATTTAAATTATAAGGGGCTCTTACTACAGGAGCCATACGGAGAGCCCAAAGTGACGCCGACGGACCGACAAAACCTCGCCACCTGGACAAAAAACTCAGACATCAAGAAACGATTTTTTGTAAAGCAATAAGTTGCTTTTGTGGATGCATGATTTTAGTATTTTCCGAAAGAGTCTACGAAAGTAAATGATATTTTTGATAGTTTATAATCGAAGTTGTTCTTGTAGAAGCATGCTTTTAATACATTTTTTAAAAGTCACAAGTCACAGGTTCCGAAAATATTTCTAGAACAGGAATTTCTGTTGAATGATTTCTTTTAATATGTCTTACGAAATTTTGTACTGCAGTTTCACAAAAGTAACAGTAATCGGGCTTTCTTTTGTAAGAAGGCGGTTTTGAATCAATAGTGATATGTTCAGTAACATTGACTGGCTGAACCTCTAAATTGTCCAAATTTTGTTCAGGCTTCTTAAATATAATGTGTTCAATATCAGACAATTTTGTTTCGGTAGTTTCAGTAATCTCGGTTAACACATTTTTGTTCGAGCGGCCAACAATACCTTTTTGACAGCAATAAGCCATTCGGGAGGGCTCATCGGAGTTACCGTGTATTGTATGCTTAAAGCGCGCGGAAATGAATGAAATTTATGACAATCTAAGTTCTATTCTCTAAATCTATAAAGGGAAATGTTCTACAAACTCAAACAGATCTAATTCTATAAATATGGGATGCTCTTTCTTAAGACTCAAACAAATAACGAACGGTAGTCACTAAAAACTCAGATAACTACATCACGTTATTAGCCTGGCGTAGCCTCCCTAAAACTCAGTAGAAGCTACGTCGGGAATGGGGATGGGGACTATTAATATTACCAACAAATAACGAACGGTAGCCACTAAAAACTCAGATAACTACCTCACGCTATCAGCCTGGCGTAGCCTCTCTAAAAACTCAGTAGAAGCTACGTCGGGAACGGGGACGAGAATTACTAATTTTACCAACAAATAATGAACAGTAGTCACTAAAAACTCAGATAACTACCTCACGCTATCAGTCTGGCGTAGCCTCTCTAAAAACTCAGTAGAAGCTACGTCGGGAATGGGGGCGAGAATTACTAATTTTACCAACAAATAATGAACGGTAGCCACTAAAAACTCAGATAACTACCTCACGCTATCAGCCTGGCGTAGCCTCTCTAAAAACTCAGTAGAAGCTACGTCGGGAATGGTTCAGTATAGGAGAATAGAACTTGGAATAAATAATAATAAACTCTTACCAATTACTATGTCTTATCGGGCTTCGTTTCGGTGGAGCACTCTTTGATTTGCGGGTTTTAGCTGGCTTGCTGCTGCCGGATTACTGAAATTTCTATACGCGTTACTGTCTTATATATCGACCGGTTCTCCCACTACTAATTCGGTACATGCGCAGAATTATAATTCTCGGACCCAAAATCTCGACTTATTAATTATCTTACCAATTTCGGAGCACCGGTGGGTCGTGGTACGGCGTGTTAACTTGACTGACGGCTAGCGGACAACTGAACTTTCTATTCGCGTGACTCTATTAAATATCTTATCGGTTCTCCCACTCCTAACTCTGTTCATGCGCAGAAATATAATCGCGGACTTAGTAAGTTCTCTAACAACTCGGTTCCCTACTATTCAAAAATATCTTACCAATTTCGGAGCACTGGTCGGTCGTGATAGTCTCGCTGACGGTCGGATCGCAACTAAAATTCCTATCTACTCTAATACCCTATCTAACCATTCGTTTCTCTCTAAGTCATGCGCGGTGTTACGGATTTTCCGGAATCCTAAATAAAAATGACTACTAATAATTTCTTACCGGTTTGTGTAGACGGACGTGGTTAATGTTTAAGCGGCTCGTATTCAACTCCAGCTCTCACTGTCCCAAATATCTAACTTTCTACACCTATTCCCCACTTTCTAATTGGCTCATGCGCAGAATTCAAATTTTCGGACTTAGTAAATTTCGCGAAATTAAATATACGGACTTTTTTTAATCAAACTACTAATAACACTTAATACAATATTGTCTTACCGGTTCTGCCGTTGTAGTCCGCGTGACTTGCCGTTCGATGATCGTCGATGAAGTGAGTGATTGTCTGAAGCGACTCAAATGAATATATTCTATCCTGCGCGGAACGGACGCGTTCACGATCGAAGCTCGCGCATCTAAATACTTATCGCCGCGATGGGCTAAGAACGATGTTAACGGTGTATTTGAGTTTGGAATCAGACGTAATTAAATTGGGAAATATTAAATAGGCTATAGATAAATTAAAAATAGTAATTTTTGTTACAAATAAAATAGGAAATTAGTAACTTCGTTACACACCCTTCCTACTTCGGGTAAAAAAAAATGATTGACACAAACATTTTTTTTTTTACGTAATAAATAAAATAAACGGTAATTGGGAGTCGGTTTATATAAAAGAAAACTTTTGGTAATCAATAATACAGGTGGGAAAAAATGGAAACGGAAATAAATGTTCTCATCAGGCGCCTACCCCCGACAACGGCCGAACCCTTATTATTAGGGGGTAAGTACACCTGTTACAAACTTAACTAGTTAAATCAAATGAGGCCGGTGAAAGAGAAAAATTTATTTGGAGGCGGGTCTTTTCCGTCCTTGGGATGGATGTCCTCCGGGGTTTGGGCGTCCACAGTTGCGGCAGGGCTGCGGAGATCTTGGGCGTCTTTCGGATGTCCTGGTGCATGGGCACTCGCGGGATAGTGTCCCTATCAGGCCGCAGCGGGAGCAGAACTTGGTGTGACGGGGTTGCGTACACTGTTGGCGGGTATGTCCTGGCTGTCCGCACCTCCAGCAGAGATCTTGGTCCACGGGCAGGTAGCAGGGACGGCGTCCTCTCTTTCGGGAGCTCGTGCTGAGGCTTATCAGCAGCCCAAAAGGCGTCGTTGAAGGGATCCTCCCAGGGGTTCTCAAATACGTATTCTTCGTAGAATATTCGGACTGGGGAATTTGCGGCTGGCGGGGACAAGGGTTTGTCTCCGGGCGGCTCTGGATTGGGACTGGGTCCTTCCGGTTTCGGTTTGGTGAGGAGAACCTCGTCGGCATCTTTCATGGCGTCTAGTAGCTCGTCGGCAATGGAGTCTCCGCCGACGGGCATTAGGTCCAGATCCAAAATGGTAGGATCCATTCTATAAAGAGATAAATATTAATAAATATATTTAAAACGGGAAAACAAACAGGATGACGGTTGGAATAAGAACACAACTTCTATTTAAACGTGTATTAAAACAAAGAATAAGAATAAACTAAAAGCGCATTGTGCATATCACCGGAAACAGGAACTTAAAAACGTATTGTGCATATCACAGAAAAAGGAACTAAAAACAAAATGATCCCATCGGTCAATGGTTTTCACGGGGGGGAAGCCATACGCGAATGGATTGACCCTCCGGACCGAATATTTTCCTCCGCATCGGTTTTGTGGGGTGCTCTGGAGGGCGGAAGGATTGTTCCCCTCGGACACTGCTTTAAATAGCGCTTCGGGGGACAGTGTGCTCTCTGGAGGGGGGCTAGGGGTGACCCGGCTTGTTGAGAGTGGAGATCCAGGCGGCAGCGGAATATCGGCGACGGCGATCGAGTTGACTGGGGAAACCGGTGTAACGCGTTTTGATGTCACCAACTGTGGACGGGTAGGTACCCTGGTTGGTGGGCCGGGAGTCAGTCGTATTACAAGCCGTCTCTCCCGTAGTAGTTCGGCTAATTTTTTGCAGATACGCATATTCCGGCCTACTCGCGCTGTTTTTAGTTTGGCGTCCGTTCTTAGGGTCGCCAATACTTTCGGTGGCGGGGCTTTTCTGGGGGGTTCCCCTGGTAATCTTGCGGACATTTTCCTGTAAGGTAGAACAAATTATAGTGACGAGGTGTCATTGAGGTGAGCTGGGCGCAAGTCTTTGATATGCACTCGTTGTAGGCGTTTTCCGGTTTGGCTTTTTAGATTATACACGACTGGAGATATAACGCGGGTAACTGTATACGGACCGGAGTATTTCGGAGCGAGTTTCGCGGCGAACCCTTTTTCGGCGGACGAAAGGTGATGTTCCCGTTTCATCACTTGGTCTCCCGGCGTCGTAGATTGTAGTGTCGGCTTTGGGTTTCGAAAGCCTTGGCGAGGTTAATTCGGACCATCTCAAAAGTTTCTTGCAACCTTTGCAGTCTTTCGGTATACTGGGTCACTTCATTGTGACTGGCCTCTTCGGAATTTTCTTGTTCAGGCGATGTAGTGCGGTAAATGGCTTTTGGTACTTCTAACTCGCGTCCAAAGTTCAGGAAGGCTGGTGTATATCCGGTTGATTCTTGGCGGGCGGTATTGATGGCAAACAGCAATTCGGGTAGATGGTGGTCCCATTTACGGTGGTCTTGGTCACAAAACTGAGCAATCATAGTCTTCAAAGTCTTATTGGCTCTTTCTACGGGATTAGCCTGAGGTGTGTATGGCGGTGTTCTACGGTGGGTGATTCCCAGCTCTTTCAATATGTCTTCAAATAGGTGTCCTTTTGAAGATCTAGGCAAGGGTCCTACTAAATCGGTGCTGACACATTCCCAAGGATGACGGTTATAGGAGGGTTGCATCTTTCCGGCAGGTTTCATTTGAGAAGACTTGTATCGTTGGCAGGAATCGCAGCTACGGACATATTTAGTTATGTCGCGGAACATTCCCGGCCAGTAGTAGCGTGCTACAATCCTTCCTATAGTCTTGGCAATGCCCATGTGTCCAGCTGTTGGTGAGTCGTGCATTTCTTTTAACACGTTTATCCTGGTTGGCTTAGGGACACATAATTTCCATGGATCGGATAGTTCTGGCTCCGCAAGGTCGTTGGAGTCCCAGAAATGATGGTACAAGTGGTCGTCTCGGATGCAGTAATCAGGAAATGTTTCTGGATTTTGTCGGACTTCTGCAATCTTTTTTGCATACCAGGAGCATCCGGTTAGTGGTTCAACGGTGGCAAGTCCTTCGGTGATCTCTTCTGTACCTTCTCGACGCTCTCTGGACAGAGCATCGGCAACTTTATTTATTCCTCCTCGTCGGTATTTGACATCAAAGTCGTATTGCTATTGTGATCGGTAATGACAGTAAAGTGATATCCTTCTAAATAAGGTCGCATCTTCTCGACTCCTCATACGATTGCTAGACACTCTTTTTCTGTCACGGAGTAGGCTTTCTCGGCGGATGTCAGGGACCTACTGGCGTATGCTATCACTTGTTCGCCACTGTCGCTGTTTTGGGTCAGGACTGCGCCGAGGCCTTGGTCGGAAGCGTCTGTCTGAAGTGTGAAAGGTCTGTCGAAATCGGGACAAGCTAGGACTGGTGCTTCTGTCAGGCACGCTTTGAGCTTTTGAAAAGCTTCATCCTGCTCTGATCCCCATTGCCAACGGCGGTTCTTTTTTAGTAGGCGATGTAATGGGGCTGCCACTTCCGAAAATGCAGGTACCTTTGTACCATGAGGCCAACCCCAAAAATCGTCTTAGGCCTCTCACAGTAGTCGGTGCTGTCAATTCCACGATGGAATCTACTTTTTCTGGATCGGTGCAGATTCCTTCAGATGTTACTAAGTGTCCGAGATATTTTAGAGATCTTCTTCCAAACTGACACTTCTCTGGGTTTACACGCAGATTAGCGAAAGTGCTTCCTAGCACTATGATATCATCCAAGTAGGTGAAACAATACGGGTCCATCTCCGGTCCAATAATCCTATCCATACGGCGTTGAAATGAAGCGGGGGCGGCATGAAGTCCAAAGGGCATAACACGGAATTGGTATAATCCTCGGCCAGGAACGGTAAATGCGGTGATTGGTTTGCTATCTTCTGATAGTGCTACTTGCCAGTATCCCTGTCGCAAGTCGATACTGGAGATGTAACGGGCACTACGGAGCTTGTCTAGGACGGCATTAATGAACGGTAGTGGATAGGCATCCTTTTCGGAAACGAAATTGACTTTCTGGAAGTCGATACAGAACCTTGGTTTGCCATCTTTTTTTCGCACGATGACTACTGATAAGCTCCATGGGCTCTCTGAGGGTTCTATCATCCCTTCTTCCAACATCCTATCCACTTCAGTATTGATTATTTCCTGCATGCGGGGATTCTGAGGTCGGTAACGTTGCTTTATTGGTTCCGGATTCAGTGCTCCGGTGCTCCATTAACGGTGTTACCCCTCTTATGTCCTCAAATGACGGTAATTCTTTTTGCAGGAAGGCCTCTAATCGGTGTTCTTCGTCCGAAGTCAGTGTTAGGGGTGGTCTTGGTTCGGTAGTACCAATAGGGAAGCAAGGTACGGGCCTAGCATCTATAGTGACAGGACGGTTGTCCACCAAAATTTGTCCACTCCCTAGTTCAAGGGAAAATCGTCTTTTTCGGAGAATGTCCATTCCTATGACCATGTCGGACGATAGTCCACGTAGATGGCCAAAGGACTCTTCGAAACGGTGGTCTCCCATTTGAATCTCTACGCGGTATGTTTCTGGGACAGTTACGGTCTCTCCGTTTGCCAATCGGGCAGAGCTTGCAGTGGTCGCAGTCTTCGGTACTCTTAGTGTGTTCCACTGTCTGGCTATCCTGTCTCCCACATAAGAGATTACGGCTCCGGTGTCAATTAGAGCTTCAGCGGTTCCACCAGGTATACGGACGGAAACATGCGGTCGGTTATCTTCATACGGAATCGTGCTTGAGGCGTCATTAGGGCTTTGCTGTACGGGCCTCGGTTCGTCGCAGCGCCCTATCGGTTTTCCGGTCGTGGACACGGACAGTCACGTGACATCACTCCTTCTCGTTTACATCTCGAACAGAAGATCCTGGGAGCCTCTCTACATTGACTCCTAAAGTGTCCTGTCTGACCGCATCGCCAACATTCTCGCGGTCTTTCTGTTGGTCTATCCGTACTTGGTGTTATGGCTAGTCTGCTCGTGCTCGGTGTAACGGTTTGTCTCCGGGTGAGTCTGATCTCTGATCGTAACAACTCGTATTCGCGGACCGCTTTGGCAAACCCAAGGATGTCGGTAAAATCGGTTCTCCGGATCTGTAGTCGAAATTCCGGGTGTAAATTGCGGTATAGCCAGTTTAATTCTTGATCTGGGGTGATGCCCCCATGTCGGCGAATCAATGTCTGAAGATCCGTGATGTAGGATGCGGTATCCTCCTGTAAACGGTGTGTTCGTCTACTGATAGCCACTTCCAGGTCTATTCGGTAGTTGACCGGAAAGAAAAAGGCGATACAGAACTCTCCCCAGTTCGTCCAATAATTACGGTTATTTCTGAACCATAATGCCGGCATTCCGTGTAGCAATTCTGGCATTACTTGTAAGAGGCGGTCGGCCGGAATGCCTTGTGATTCTCTGATCTCTTCTAATCTCTCTAGGAAGGCGGCGGGGTCGTTAGTTCCGTCAAAACTGACATGCCAGTCTTTTACTCTCAATGGCGACATTAATGGGTTAGAAGACGGCCCAGGTTGCGACGGGTGAGACTGAATTCCGACTAGAGTGCCTTGTAGTGCACTACTTATGGTGACTGACGGTAGAAGTAACGGTTGTCGTGACGGTAGTTGCGGTGGCGGTCGCGGTCGCGGGGATTATCAGTGGCGGTAGCGGAGGCGGTGCGGTTACGGGTTTTCCTTCTCGGAGGAACTTAATCAAGCGTTTTCGCTTATCATCCACCGTTCCTGTGATTTCCAGGTTGAATCTCGTCAATTCTAAGTCCAATTTCTTCTTTTCTCAACAAGTACTCCCATCCTACGCGGGTGTCGCTCGGATCTCCTCCTATATTCGGACTTGGAGGGTTCTGGGGTCCGGCAGACCCTGTACTCGCGGCTGTTGGCTCTTGGAATCCTAATTTTGCTTTCGACATTTCGGTGGTATCGGATCGTTGCACGTCTTACTTGGTTCGCGGATAGAACTTGACTCCCTTCTCTTCGGATGAGAGAATCTTTTTAACGGTATCTCCTATCGGTAAATGGGTGGGGGTATTCGCTTCTGCGCTCTCGAAAACCTATCTATCGATGTATCACACGGGGTCGTAGCTCTCTTTTGAGCTGAAGTTGACAATCTGTCAAAATGACAGGTCAGCGGTTTATTAGCGGACTTGGTGTACCATAAAACGGTCCCTGCTCGGGCGCCAAATTTGTGACGTACTTTCGTCTCGTGATTTACTTTTGGCACCTTCGTCGCAGGCTTCGGGTTGCCTCGGGCGCCACCTTCGGTTTTAAGTGCCGAAGGACACTGTACTCGGGCAGCTTCAGTGAAGAAATAAATATTCCAGGGGTCTTTATGGGATTGACCAATTTATGCGGTGGCCAGCAGAGTAGGCTTTAATTACCCCAACTGGTTCGAGTACCTGGAGGATCGCTGCGGGAATGTTAATACTCTCAAAACCAATTAGTAAAAAATAACGCAACCAAGTGCTTCAAATATATTTATTATTAAAAAGCGTAAACCCCAAGCCACACTAAATTAATATATTTACAATGATGCAAGCGGAAAAGGGTTATGTAACGAAAACTAATACCAAAACGTAATGAAACGGGTTCTACATGCGATGCGGTGCAAAATCGGGTGATATATGAATGGTGATTGTAAAAATACGAGCGATACCAAACTTTACATGCGGTGCGGTGCAAAAGCGGATGATATACGGAGTGCAATATTAAAACGCGGCCAACAATACCTTTTTGACAGCAATAAGCCATTCGGGAGTGCTCATCGGAGTTACCGTGTATTCTATGCTTAAAGCGCGCGGAAATGAATGAAATTTATGACAATCTAAGTTCTATTCTCTAAATCTATAAAGGGAAATGTTCTACAAACTCAAACAGATCTAATTCTATAAATATGGGATGCTCTTTCTTAAGACTCAAACAAATAACGAACGGTAGTCACTAAAAACTCAGATAACTACCTCACGTTATTAGCCTGGCGTAGCCTCCCTAAAACTCAGTAGAAGCTACGTCGGGAACGGGGATGGGGACTATTAATATTACCAACAAATAACGAACGGTAGCCACTAAAAACTCAGATAACTACCTCACGCTATCAGCCTGGCGTAGCCTCTCTAAAAACTCAGTAGAAGCTACGTCGGGAATGGGGGCGAGAATTACTAATTTTACCAACAAATAATGAACGGTAGTCACTAAAAACTCAGATAACTACCTCACGCTATCAGCCTGGCCTAGCCTCTCTAAAAACTCAGTAGAAGCTACGTCGGGAATGGTTCAGTATAGGAGAATAGAACTTAGAATAAATAATAATAAACTCTTACCAATTACTATGTCTTACCGGGCTTCGTTTCGGTGGGGGGTGGGGGTATTCGCTTTTGCGCTCTCGAAAACCTATCTATCGATGTATCACACGGGGTTGTAGCTCTCTTTTGAGCTGAAGTTGACAATCTGTCAAAATGACAGGTCAGCGGTTTATTAGCGGACTTGGTGTACCATAAAACGGTCCCTGCTCGGGCGCCAAATTTGTGACGTACTTTCGTCTCGCGATTTACTTTTGGCACCTTCGTCGCAGGCTTCGGGTTGCCTCGGGCGCCACCTTCGGTTTTAAGTGCCGAAGGACACTGTACTCGGGCAGCTTCAGTGAAGAAATAAATATTCCAGGGGTCTTTATGGGATTGACCAATTTATGCAGTGGCCAGCAGAGTAGGCTTTAATTACCCCAACTGGGTCGAGTACCTGGAGGATCGCTGCGGGAATGTTAATACTCTCAAAACCAATTAGTAAAAAATAACACAAACAAGTGCTTCAAATATATTTATTATTAAAAAGCGTAAACCCCAAGCCACACTAAATTAATATATTTACAATGATGCAAGCGGAAAAGGGTTATGTAACGAAAACTAATACCAAAACGTAATGAAATGGGTTATACATGCGGTGCGGTGCAAAATCGGCTGATATATGAATGAGTGAGTGTAAAAATACGAGCGATACCAAACTTTACATGCGGTGCGGTGCAAAAGCGGATGATATACGGAGTGCAATATTAAAACGCGGCCAACAATACCTTTTTGACAGCAATAAGCCATTCGGGAGTGCTCATCGGAGTTACCGTGTATTCTATGCATAAAGCGCTCGGAAATGAATGAAATTTATGACAATCTAAGTTCTATTCTCTAAATCTATAAAGGGAAATGTTCTACAAACTCAAACAGATCTAATTCTATAAATATGGGATGCTCTTTCTTAAGACTCAAACAAATAACGAACGGTAGTCACTAAAAACTCAGATAACTACCTCACGTTATTAGCCTGGCGTAGCCTCCCTAAAACTCAGTAGAAGCTACGTCGGGAACGGGGATGGGGACTGAGGGGTTGGTTTGGTGATTAAAACACGAATAATGTATGTAACTATTTTTAATGTAGATA
Organism: Crepidodera aurea; assembly: GCA_949320105.2. Taxonomy (NCBI): domain Eukaryota; kingdom Metazoa; phylum Arthropoda; class Insecta; order Coleoptera; family Chrysomelidae; genus Crepidodera; species Crepidodera aurea. The sequence goes on along the minus strand of OX439472.1, from coordinate 9,259,398 downwards.
TACTCAATTTAAATTTATAAAGTAAAAGACATGTCGCGACCAGAGTTAGTGAGTAACTGTGCTTTTTTTTGGTTTTCTCCGTCTACCTGCGGTACGTTCAGAACTAGCCGTCTTTAGCAAGGAAAACCCCCAATCGGGTGTTTGCCGACAATAAAAAGGAATACTTATTTTATTGGTATTTGAATCATAAAAGTTTCTGAAATTCCCACGAAGATGACTAGTTCTGACAACCTACAGGATGATGTTTTTCTGACCGCCACATCACCCCCCTGCTAGTGAACAAGGGTCACGAAAGTCCGACTTGCAAACGGTCAGGAAACTTGACCTTTCTTCCGGAACTTGTCCGTTGAGTAGGCGGTTGGATATTTAAATTTCGTGTAAAAGTAGCCGGTGCTGAAGTGGAACTACTAGGTGGACTTTGTTCTTCTACATCCACTATAAATGCTGGTTTGAGACGCTCGATAGAAACCGTTACGTCCCGATCCTTAATTTTTAGTTTGAAGGTTCTTTCACCCCGGCTAACAACTCTATATGGACCTTCATATGGTGGTTGTAACGTTCCCTTTAAGAGTTCGTTACGCACGAACACATGGGACGACGAAGCCAAATCTTTAAATATAAATGTCGCTTTTTTCCCATGCCGCTTCACCTCTCTTGGTTGAAGATTGTTCATTATTTGTTTTAAAGATTTTATAATTTCGTTGCTTTCCTTTTTGGAAGTTTTTGGAGACAGTAGCTCCCCTGGTAGACGTAATGGTTCTCCATATAAAAGTTCTGCCGACGAAGCCAAATCTTTAAATATAAATGTCGCTTTTTTCCCATGCCGCTTCACCTCTCTTGGTTGAAGATTGTTCATTATTTGTTTTAAAGATTTTATAATTTCGTTGCTTTCCTTTTTGGAAGTTTTTGGAGACAGTAGCTCCCCTGGTAGACGTAATGGTTCTCCATATAAAAGTTCTGCCGATGTTGCATTTAAATCTTCCTTCCAAGATGATCTAATACCAAGAAGGATAATTGGTAAGGTCTCGGTCCATCGTTCGTTAGCGTGACATTTAATTGCTGCTTTCAGTTGTCTATGGAATCTTTCTACCATACCGTTTGATGCGGGATGATAGGGTGTTGTTCGTAGGTGGGTTGATCCAATTAAGAAGTTCAAATCTTTAAACAAATTAGATTCGAATTGACGTCCTTGATCCGTAGTTATACGAAGTGGAACACCATATCTCGCTATCCAGCCACTTAAAAGAGTTGAGGCGATAGATTTTGCTTCTATGTCTCTTATAGGAAATGCTTCTGGCCATCTTGTAAAACGATCTACACAGGTTGAAAGGTATTTGTATCCATTCGATATTGGGAGCGGTCCAACTATATCGATATGGATATGTTCAAATCTGGTTGATACCAGTGAAAATGAACCTGTAGGAGCTGATACGTGTCTTGTCACTTTCGATCGTTGACAATCTAAGCAACTACGAGACCATTTCCGACACTCACTTTTCATCCCAGGCCATACAAAACGTTCTGAAATAAGTTTCACCGTAGCGCGTATACCCGGATGAGATAACTGGTGAAGCAAGTTAAATGCCGCTTTTCTAAAAGTTTTTGTAATGAACGGACGACTAGTAGTTGTTGAAATGTCACAAAATATGGAACAATTCACGTTCGGAATGTTTATTAATTTTAACTGTAAACCGCACTTATTATCTAAAAGTTTTAATTTCTACATCGTCTTTTTGCGATTCAGCTAATGCCTCGAAATCAACCGCACTTGTAAGTCCATCAATTCGCGAAAGCGCGTCTGCAACGACATTGTCTTTACCGGATATATGGCGAATAGTAGTCGTAAATTGTCCGATGAATTCGAGGTACCGAAATTGTCGCGGCGAACACTTATCCGGTTTTTGTTGGAAAGCAAAAGTCAGCGGTTTGTGATCGGAAAAAATGGAAAACGTTCTACCTTCTACCATGTGCCTGAAGTGCTTTACTGCCATATAAATGCCTAAGAGTTCTCGATCATAAGCACCATACTTTTGTTGTGGTTTTGTCAGCTTCTTCGAGAAAAATGCCAAAGGTTGCCATCCGCTTCCGCAATCTTGTTGAAGAACTGCTCCAACAGTAAAATCGGAGGCATCAGTCACTATTGCTAGTGTTGCTTCAGCTTTTGGATGTGCAAGTAATGCTGCTTTTGCTAAGCATTCTTTAGAAAGTTGAAAAGCTTGAACTGCTTCTGGAGTCCATTTCAGTTTCTCTTTTCCTTTTACGTTGCCTTTTAGTAGCTCATTGAGAGGTGCTTGACTTTCAGCTGCCTTATGTATAAATCGTCTGTAAAAATTTACCATGCCCAGGAATCTACGGAGGTCCTTAACGGTATCCGGCCTCTGGTAGTTCCGTACAGCTTCCACTTTTTCATTCAGTGGTTTAGTGCATTCATTAGATACAGAATATCCAAGGAATGTTGTTTCAGATACTCCGAATGTACATTTTGATGGATTGACTACTATACCATATAGTTTCAGGCGTTCGAAAACGGTTTTCAGATGTAGAAAATGTTCTTCTTCGGATGTCGATGCAACCAAAATATCGTCGATATATGCATAAGCAAAGTCGAATCCACGTAGAACTTCGTCAATAAATCTCTGAAAAGTTTGAGCTGCGTTCCGAAGTCCAAATGGCATGAAGGTATATTCATACAGTCCAAAAGATGTTGTGATAGCTGTTTTGGGAATATCTTCAGGAGCCATAGGTATCTGGTTATATGCTCGCACTAGGTCAATTTTTGAAAAAATGGTTTTTCCGTATAAATTTTGTGAAAAATCTTCAATATGAGGAATTGGATACCTGTCAGAGATGGTTCTGTTGTTTACACTGCGATAATCTCCACAGGGCCTCCATTGTTCGCCATCTTTAGGAACCAGATGTAAAGGAGAGGACCAATTACTCTTTGAAGGTCTAACAATACCTAGTTTTAGCATATTTTGGAACTCTCTTTTCGCTATTGTAAATTTGTCTGGCGCTAATCTTCGAGGTTTAGACGTCACGGGTGGACCAGGTGTAGTTTCAATGTAATGAGAAGTCGAATGATTAGTTTTGACAAGTGCACCTGCAGGACGAGTTATTTCGTGGTATTGTCCTAAAAGTTCATGGTATTTTGTAGAACCAGCGATGGTTTTAAGACTGCAACCCGCACTTTCCACTACTTGACCTTTGCTAACCAACAATGTATTATTGTCCATTAATCGATTGTTCGCGACGTCCACTAACAATCCGAAAAATGACAAAAAATCTACACCTATAATCGGATTAGCGATATCAGCAATTACAAATCGCCATGTAAAATCCCGTCTTAACCCTAAATCTAGTGTGAGGGTAATGAAACCATAAGTTGCAATAACACTATTGTTCGCCGCATAAAGTTCGTAAGTTGTCTTTTCGCGATGTCCTCTAGTTAGCACACGCGGATAAACGCACAAATCCGCTCCAGTGTCTATCAAAAATGTAATTTTTGATTCCCGATCGGTAACGAATAAGCGGCGCGAAATGGGGCAGGAGTTGTTAGCCGCCATCAACGACTGCCCTGCTCGTTTTCCGGAATAAAAGAGCACGGATGGTTACAGTTCTTTGCTTTATTGCCGAATCGATCATGATACCAACAAAGATTACGCGAATTACGGCTAGCACTACGATTTCTTGAGAAACTACTAGATCGCAAGATATTCCGTCTACTACTTGAAGAACCTACTGCGGCTATATCACGCTGCATATTCTCCATTTGGATACTCATAGCAGAAATAGTTTTATTTAATTGTTCGATAACTACTTCAAAGGAACTAGATTTTGTCGAAAACTCACATATGTTTTGCCGCGGTGGAATTGCTTCCGTTACCGCATCCGCAAGTTCTGCTACCGTACTTAAATCCACTTTAGCTTGCGTTGCTAATATAGCCTGTACAGATGAAGGTAATCGGCCCATCCACAGAGATCGAATAATATTATCAGGGACATTATTACCTGCTAAATTTTGTAAATGCCGCAAAAACTGTGATGGCTTACGGTCTCCTATCTCCTCGTGTTCTAGTAGTCGTCGTGTTTTCTGTTCTTGTGTTGCACTTAAACGACCAATAAGTTCCTTTTTTATTTTAGCAAACTTTTCCTCTACAGGAGGGTTAGAAATCACATTCCGCACTTCCGCAATATATGTAACGTCCAAATTAGCGACGATATAATTAAATTTAGTAGTGTCATTTGTAACTCCGGCTAACTCGAATTGTTTTTCAACTTGCATGAACCAAATTTCGGGATCAGCGGCCCAAAATGGTGGTATTCGCACTGCTACGCGATGTATCGTGTTATTTTCGGTCTCAGCCATTTTTAACAAAAAAAAAATAATATGAGAAACACGTTTGTATAAAAAAAAATCACCAATTTAACGTCCTCGTTTTTATCACTTATCACTACATCACGTCGGGGTCACCAATTGAGGGGTTGGTTTGGTGATTAAAACACGAATAATGTATGTAACTATTTTTAATGTAGATATACTCAATTTAAGTTTATAAAGTAAAAGACATGTTGCGACCAGAGTTAGTGAGTAACTGTGCTTTTTTTGGTTTTCTCCGTCTACCTGCGGTACGTTCAGAACTAGCCGTTTTTAGCAAGGAAAACCCCCAATCGGGTGTTTGCCGACAATAAAAGTTTCTGAAATTCCCACGAAGATGACTAGTTCTGACAACCTACAGGATGATGTTTTTTTGACCGCCACAGGGACTATTAATATTACCAACAAATAACGAACGGTAGCCACTAAAAACTCAGATAACTACCTGACGCTATCAGCCTGGCGTAGCCTCTCTAAAAACTCAGTAGAAGCTACGTCGGGAATTGTTCAGTATAGGAGAATAGAACTTAGAATAAATAATAATAAACTCTTACCAATTACTATGTCTTACCGGGCTTCGTTTCGGTGGAGAATTTCCCAAAATCTCGACTTACTACTGATATTAATTATCTTACCAATTTCGGAGTACCGGTGGGTCGTGGTACGGCGTGTTAACTTGACTGACGGCTAGCGGACAACTGAACTTTCTATTCGCGTGACTCTATTAAATATCTTATCGGTTCTCCCACTCCTAACTCTGTTCATGTGCAGAAATATAATCGCGGACTTAGTAAGTTCTCTAACAACTCGGTTCCCTGCTATTCAAAAATATCTTACCAATTTCGGAGCACTGGTCGGTCGTGGTAGTCTCGCTAACGGTCGGATCGCAACTAAAATTCCTATCTACTCTAATACCCTATCTAACCATTCGTTTCTCTCTAAGTCATGCGCGGTGTTACGGATTTTCCGGAATCCTAAATAAAAATGACTACTAATACAAATATCTAACTATCTAACTATCTAACTATCTACACCTATTCCCCACTTTCTAATTGGCTCATGCGCAGAATTCAAATTTTCGGACTTAGTAAATTTCGCGAAATTAAATATACGGACTTTTTTTTTAATCAAACTACTAATAACACTTAATACAATATTGTCTTACCGGTTCTGCCGTTGTAGTCCGCGTGGCTTGCCGTTCGATGATCGTCGATGAAGTGAGTGATTGTCTGAAGCGACTCAAATGACTCAAATCGAAGCTCGCGCATCTAAATACTTATCGCCGCGATGGGCTAAGAACGATAATTCATTTCGGAAGCTCATAGTGGTTTGTATTTTAATTTCTCTCTCTTTCCACTGGATTAAAACCACTTAGTTGTTAAAAAAGTTTTTTTTAAGAACGATGTTAACGGTGTATTTGAGTTTGGAATCAGACGTAATTAAATTGGGAAATATTAAATAGGCTATAGATAAATTAAAAATAGTAATTTTTGTTACAAATAAAATAGGAAAATAGTAACTTCGTTACAAACTTTTGCAAATTTTTTGGTATTAAAATAACCACTTGCCTAGACCCTTTTCCACTGTTTAATACCCTTTTGTACTGTGAGGTCAATATTTGTTCGGACTCTGTCAAGGCATTTTTAAAATCTGTAAAAGTTGTCTTTCGGCCGCACTTATAGTCACTAACTTTTAAATATTGGACGTCACCTATACGTCGCCGGTTGAAAAGTATAAGCAATGCTAAACTGCATTGCACTTACAATTTATATGTTTTTATCGTCATTATTTTCGTTAAATTTTGTTTCACATGTTTCTGCCATTTTTAAACATTCATCCCTAAACGTCTTGATGTCGCTGACTAAAGGTAACAGCAAAGGCTTAGACCACTTTTTCTCCTGTAAGTCTTTGTTGGCGAGTGATGCCAATTCAATCGTCCAACGACTTTCTACTAGTTTTATAAAATGCTTGACTTCAGTTAACCAATTTTTTTTTCCTTCTACAGACTTACATTTAAAACCAGGACTTTCTTGCAAAATTAAGTGGATTAATTCGTTACATACATGTTTTAATGAAGTTCCTAAATGCATTGCCAAACTGGGAACTTTAAATGATTTTTTAATAGGATCATACCCAGCGATGTCTCGAACGGAAGATATCACTAAACTAAAATTTTTTGGGAGCATAATTTCCTTAAGAGAAATTTTATTATCATTAATATGTTTTCTAGAACAGATCAGTAAACGCGCTAACTCTCGCATGCGGTTACTACAAGCATATGCCATACGTTCACGTTTATGTTTTTTTAAATCTCCGAAATTGGCTATTAAAATATCTTTTTTAGCCTCAAAGGCAATTTCGTCTCCCTTCATTTGGTCAAACACCTGCAAAATAGGAAAATTTTCTTGAGCATAAGCTAGGATTTATAAAAAAAAATAATTCGGCATGTACAGAATATGGTATACATTTAATGTATTTTAAAACTAAAATATTTTACTGAAATGCTGGTCTTATTTGGCTTGTAAAAGTAATTAAATAATGTTCACGAGTCAAACATATCCGTACTATACAGGTGCATGCTAGAAAAGAAGCTTCTAAATATGTCAATTCTTACTCGAATAACAAAAAAATAAATGGAGGTTGTAATTTTTGGTGTTGTGTAGTTTCAGACAGAATATTTAAAATACCTAAATACTTACTTGTTTTTTGACGTTTAGTTTTGAAATTACATTAGTAGTGTCCATAGCACATGCCGTTAGTGTTTGAGAAGCAGAGAGGTGTCCGATCTTATCTTTTCGATTTTTTTTATTAATGCAGTGTTTTAAGTGTCTCTTTAAATACCGTTGGTAAAATAGTCCTTTGCAATAGGCACATGGATAGTATTCTAAATTACCTTCTGAGTCGTTTATATTTTCTCTATTTGGTCTTATTGTTCCGTTTATGAAAAGATTAAAATTCGTATCATTACGTAATAATATAAAAGCATTTCTCCTCTCTTTGCTATTCTTCGGAAATTTCAGAATGCTTTCTACTTCAATTTCACTCGCATGATGTCTTTCTACATGTCTAGCAAAATTTTTTGTACTTATGTCTTGTTCGCAGAATTTACATCGAACTATCTTCTGATTTTTTGACATTATCTGTTGAGGTCTTATTGCATCCTGTGTCGTTGATTGTGTAGGTGCCTATAAAAATGTTGAGCTAGTCTACTTAATAATGTTAACTCTCTTATTGTACAAGGAATTAGATAACTCGCCTTTTTCAAAATTTAGTACTTTATATAATCAATAATTTTTTTATTTTTTTTAAGTTTTTTACGTTATCTTTTGTAAAAACATTTTGTTTTCAAATCGAAATTATACCTACTATTTGTGTCTATGCATGCATAAAAAATATTTGCGCTAAATTAGTGGTTCCAATAACATTTTCTATTATCTTAATTCCTTTTATTTTATAGAAGTGTGAACCATTTGTTAAATTTACTCTTGGTTAACTATATTACCTCAATATTTTCTACTGACTGTAGAATTATATCTGCAATTTCCTCATCTTCATGACGGTCAGTGGAACTATTATTACTATCATTATCACTATCTAAATACTTATTACTATAATTATCACTATCTAAATAATTATTACTATCATTATCACTATCTAAATAGTCTTTAATATCAAAATCTTTGTCATCATCATTTTCGCAATCTGAATTAAATTCATTTGAATGTTGTTCAGAATACACTTCCGTTTCGCGAGTGTTTGTTTTATAGTTCTATAAAAAAAATAATTATTTCAACTATTATGGTGATTCAAATATATAGATATACCTCGATCTTTTGGGTCTCTTCAGGGTTAAATTCATATGGATCGATAATCGTATCAATAATATTTGTACCATAGTGTGAAACAGGCAGTAATATGTCTGAGACAATCTAAAATAAATAATAAAAAACATTCGCAAGAATAGTTATTTATGCAACAAGTGTGTAAAGTAACCCTTAAAAGGGACATACGAGTTGCATACAATATATTTTCTACAACCGAAATTTTTACTACAGAAGTTTTTAAGATCTAGTGCGAAAAAAATAAGATAAGTACTTTAAGAACGGTTGTAGAAAAAAGTAATAACTCTACTTACCTTAATATTATCTTGATAAGGTATTACACAATCGTAATTTTTTTTCATGTTTAACGGATCTCCTTCAGAGCTTCCACTTAAAATTGAAAAACTTTTACAGCTAGCAAGTTCGCTAAATGTTTTTTTTTTTGTATATTTAAGTAGTCAATGTCTGTACTATTCATTTTTGTATGTTTAAGATTAGAAGGGTGTCCAAAATATAGCGGTCCATTGTCAAAATCCTCAAGCAAATTTCTTTTAACGGTAGAAAAATTCAGTTTTTCTATACCAGTAGCTGATAACAGAGCAAAATTTTCAGTCACAGTTACTAATGGAGCTGAATTAGGCAATTTTTTTCTATCCTCTATCTATTTTTTTTTGTGGTACGGAACGACATACAATTTCTTTCTTAGTAGTTGTTGATGGAGGCACTGTAAAATAGTTATTCTTAACCCATTCCTATAAAATAACTTATCGTAATTACTTATTATATAACTAAAAGTTATGTACCAATACAACACGCATACTTTTATTATAATTTCTACCAACAAATCTGCTACTTTTCCCTCTCAATTTATCTATTTTAACTTAAAATAATAATAATAATGACGAATATTTTATGACATTTTCCCAGATTTTCTATTATTATTTCTTTAATTAAAAAGTAAACCCGTCGATTTTTAATTTCAATTTTCCAAATTTTAAACAAAAAATTATATATACAGGGTGAGAAACATGTGAGTAATGAAGCCAGCGACAATTTTTTTAATGGGGCACCCTATATATTATTCAATTTTTGGAATAGCCATCAAAAGCTGAATTCACACATCGTCCGTTATGAAAAATGGGGTTTCCATTAAAACGTATCGATGACGTCATTCCTTTAACAGGAATCATCCTGTTTGTATTAATTTCATGTGAAAGAAGGCCCAAATGAAATAAAAACCGGCTAATTTAGGCGTTTTTGTAATAGTTATTTCTTGAATTTTTATCGAATTTATCCACTACTTTACGAAAGCACGTAGTATTTGTAACAGACGCACTGTATACAGACCTTATGTGTGATATATTTTTGAAGTCAACTTTTTATGGCGTTTTCAAAAAATTGAATAACTCGGCACCATATGGGAGACTTTTTTATTATTAATTTTATGGAAAAAAGTTATTCTTTATAAAAAGTTTTGCATGGTCTAAAACCGCAAATACAACCATCAGACATTAAATTTACGCCATCTAAAAACCGAGACCTAGATCGTTATAGGTAAAACAGTCTACTATATCTATTATATTATTTGGACTAATTTGAAATATTTGTGAAAGCTATTATACCAAATTGAAAAAGATTTATTTGTGTTTAAAAATAATTACGACTTACTTTTTCAATGCAACTGTTACTTCTGCGAAACGATTCTTCATCAAGACGATCTTCTGCGTCATCAACATCTTCTGGCACTAAGGAGTATTATTTTTAAAATCGGTCTTAGTGTTGCGTATTGATTTAGTGTTCGATAAATTTAATTAATTGCGAAGACCTTTATTAATATTCAGTGGTAAGGTGAACTTTTACAATAATGACGCGTTGCGATTTCTCCGTGTAGATTTTTTTTACCATTGTTAGTTTAGATATAACTAAAAGTGTTTTTAAGACCAAGTCCTACTTATAAATTAAAAAAAAAACAATTTTCATGATTTATGTTTACTCAACTATATAATTTTGAGATTATTCTGGGCCCAACGAATCACTTTTTAAATTATTTTAAATGAGCGATAAAAAGTGTGCATTTTTGACTTATTTTTTACAGCTATAGAATAAAATATTATTAAAAACTACTTTAAAAATTTTTTTTCAAAATATATTTCCCATTATTGAGAAAGGCGTAGGTCAGTTTACTGTTCTTTTTGGCTGGTGAATCCACCCCTTAAATTTAAATGTTAATTAAAATAAAAGTGACAACATGACAACCTCTTCAAACATAATAATTTTATCAATAAAAATAAATTTAAAAAAACAATTGAAAATAGGCACAGAAACAAAAAGGATGCTTTAGGCTAAATTTTGAAGCTACTGAATATGGAAAAATTAAAAAATTAAACTTTAAAATGGGTATTTAAAAAGTTACAAATGCATAATGAAATAGTATTTACTAAATAAATAATATTACTTGGTAGGTACTAATTTTAAAACATTTTAATAATTGGATATTTTTATAAAGATTTGGCTACATTTTAAAATCCACATTTTCCGTAATATTTTAAAAATTTAAAAATATTTTAATGAAAAACCAAAATGTTATCGATATCATTCTTGAAAAATAGGTCGATTCTCACTGGCTGCACACAACGCTGCTCTACAAATAATTGTCGCTAGATAATAATTATTTCCTAGTTTTAAATGACGATGGGTCGTATAACCCGTATAGTCCAGTAGGTATCTGTATTGTCTCGCCTGCTTGCTAGCCTCGGCTGCGCCTCGGCTATCAATTTGCAGGCTCGACTATAATAGACAGTTTTTCGGCCTTTGTTGTTTGGCTATTGAAATATAAAAAAATATATACCTACATAAAGAAAGAAACCGTAATTCTCACTTCTGAACCACTTTTTTTATTGTTTATGGATCAATTTTATAACCAAATTTTGGAAATCGAAATGGTTCCACATTCTTAAGAGGGTATGATTATTTTTTTTTTCGATATCAATTTTTTTCCATGAGATCTAATAAATAATTTGGATTGTTTTAAAAATATTAATTCAAAACAATGTATACCTTGTTTAACATGATACTATCAATATGTACTGAAATTGTGAAGTGAAAATGTTAGTTTCGGAGAAAGATGTGTTAGATTCCAGCATTTAATAAATAATACTTGTTATACATATGTTTATCGAACGCTCTTTATATATTAAGAGATGTTTATACAATACGTTTTTGCTGATGAAGAATAACTCGATGGGAAGTGAGATCGAGTTTAACAAATATAGAGTATTCGACGGTCGGTCTGATCAATAGTAATAAAGGTTTATTTTTGAAACGTGCTTTTCTTTTACCCTTTTCCGAAAATTTGAATTATTTGAAATATATAGGGCTATTTGCACCAATAAATTCTCTAAACTAAAATTATTTAATGCGAACTTGTGTCTCGTATTGTACACAACTAGCAATTTTAAATAGGAAAAGGGGCATCGCTTATCTCGCTTTGAACTTTCGTTTACCTTACTGACTACACTTCGCGCCAAATTTCAAGCTTCTAAACCTACTGTTTTTAAAACGATTTTAGAAATGATGAGAACGGTGAATTCATTATCTGTCTTCGCTATAAATAAAAAACGCGGGAATCCCCAGAAATAAGTCTCGTCTACATCTCTGTAAAGTACTTACCAGTGTCCAAGGCCATTTGAGATATTCTTCGACTCCTTGAATTCATTTTAATTATTTATCACTCACTATTATAGATTGGAGGAAAGAAGGACACTCGTATCTATTTGAAGTGAAACAATTTGTTTTCTTTAGAATAGGTACATTATGACTGATTGTTGCAATGTTGCCAAATTACGCAGGACACAAAACGCACTTCAACTAACGGAGGTCAGTACGACTAGCTCGCTAAATATATGAAACCAACACTAGCGCCAGTGACATATATAAACGAACTAAAAGATTTTTTTAAGGATACCAGCTTCATTGTGACCTCCAGAAAAATTTTTGATATTTGGTTGGAAATGTCCCCTGAAACATGTTTGTAAAGAAAAATAAGGCAAAACGATGTGACCTCCGAAAACGGAGGTGACAACGTTATATGTGAGGTGACAACGACTGTTGTGTTTCCGATTTTGAGGTGACAAGGACCATATATATATATATATATATATATATATATATATATATATATATATATATATATATATATATATATATATATATTGTCGCGGGCGGCGTGTTTATTTTATTGTTTATATTTCGGACGTGAAAGGGTAACCAAAGCTAACTGAGATTTAATTAAAAACAAACTAACTCAAGAAAACCATCAAGAAATGAATCAATTTCGGTTAATCTAGCGGAAAAGATAATTATCAAAATTAGAAATGAAATCGTAAATAAAATTAAAAACTGAGAACTTAAATAACTCTCCTAAAATTCGGCCACGAAAAGAAACCAAAATTAAATTAATTTTTCGGAAATTAAAATGATTAACAAAATTAAAAATGAAATTACGGGTCCCTAAAATTAATAAACTATTCCCGTTTACTAATTCGGAAAAATAATGATATTTAAAATTAAATTAAACCAGGTACGCCACTGAGAATGAAAATTTAATTATAAATAAACTAAATTATAAAACCGGAAAAATGATCAAACTATTTCAGCCAAATTAAACAAGAAATAAAAAAAAAACGAGAACTAAAATAAAATCTCACGCAATTCGGTATTTTGATTTTTAAAATCTAAATAACTCTTTGTAATAATTAAATGAAATCTTTTACTAATAACTAAATTATTCTCAAATTAATACCGGCGAAACAATCGAACGAAAAGCAAATGATATAAAAAGAGAAAGTCGGAACGGTACAAAAAAAAACGTAGGTAAACAGTACACGACGCGGCGTCTTATCTTTTAAAAATAAACGGATGTGATTTCGGATCAAAATTAACGCGATTCTAATTTATCTTATTAACACGGCAAAATCAAATGAAAAATTACGGAAAACAATACTAAGAATTTTATACCTCGGAATATTGCTTGCAATTTTAGAACGACGGAACGGCTAACGAATTTTAAACGCGGCTGTTGATTTCGAATCGCAGGAATAGAATTAATTCTTAATTTCAAATTATTTCTCACCTAAGCTCTGAAGAATTCCTACTACGCAAAAATCCCTTCCAAAGCGACTGGATTCGCGGCGCGCGCAATACTATCTTTAAACGGCGTTAGCTCGTGAAATATTTTAAAATATGTATAGGGTGAGCCAAATAAAAATCGAACGTTTTATTTAATTTTTAAATAAATTTTCATTTGATTCCGAAATTATTCAAATTATTTAGTTTGTGAAAAATAACTTCATTACAGTTGTCACAATTTAGATGTTTAACTAAACAATAATGATAATAACAAAATAAATCACTAACTTACTAAATCAAAGAATTAATAAATAAAATAAATGCGAGAAATTTACGATAATAAAATAAAAGGAGAAATTTTATTTATTCCATTACTAACATAACCTAAAACTTGTTTAGATATATTTGAGCACTTACCTGGTCTAACAATTACCAAACCATTACTGATTTATGCCTTTATTTAAAATAAAAAGCCTTATTAGTAGCAATTGAATACATTTCTTATTTTTCTCGTCCTTTAACTATTTCAAAATAACCTAAAACGTTGATGATAACGTGGAGTTGTTCTTACCTCCAGGAAAGGCGGTTATACGCACCACCGAAGCCACACTTCAGAGAGAGTCAAGTGTTCGAGGAATTGGACACAGGGCCGTACTTAGGCTTGATGCTGACAATCATTAAAATAATTCTTACATCAGTTAGCCGGAGTAGAATATTTTGCGCGGAGGGAGAACGTGACTTTGGAAATGGCGCCCAATGAATTTAAATTTTTTTAATTAATAAAGAGATATTTGTGTTTTATTAATCTTTTATGGTACAATGGACATGATAATAATTTTATTTATTTATTTCAGAGGCATCTGCTAAATTTTATACGATTAATTTCAACAACTTGAATAATCTATTAATTCTTAAATTTTCCAAAACGTCACGTACTCAAATTTTATACTTGAAAATAAACGTTAATATTTAAATGGCAAGAACACGCCGCCCGCGACAATATATATATATATATATATATATATATATATATATATATATATATATATATATATATATATATATATATTGTCGCGGGCGGCGTGTTTATTTTATTGTTTATATTTCATTATTATTTATTATTTAGTGGTGATGGTATATTAGTATGGTAAGGTAAAATGTGGTTGTTATTTTATTAATATTATTTTGTTTTTATTATTATTATAATGTTTGAGATTTAAATATTTTAAAAATCTTGCCATTTAAATATTAACGTTTATTTTCAAGTATAAAATTTGAGTACGTGACGTTTTGGAAAATTTAAGAATTAATAGATTATTCAAGTTGTTGAAATTAATCGTATAAAATTTAGCAGATGCCTCTGAAATAAATAAATAAAATTATTATCATGTCAATTGTACCATAAAAGATTAATAAAACACAAATATCTCTTTATTAATTAAAAAAATTTAAATTCATTGGGCGCCATTTCCAAAGTCACGTTCTCCCTCCGCGCAAAATATTCTACTCCGGCTAACTGATGTAAGAATTATTTTAATGATTGTCAGCATCAAGCCTAAGTACGGCCCTGTGTCCAATTCCTCGAACACTTGACTCTCTCTGAAGTGTGGCTTCGGTGGTGCGTATAACCGCCTTTCCTGGAGGTAAGAACAACTCCACGTTATCATCAACGTTTTAGGTTATTTTGAAATAGTTAAAGGACGAGAAAAATAAGAAATGTATTCAATTGCTACTAATAAGGCTTTTTATTTTAAATAAAGGCATAAATCAGTAATGGTTTGGTAATTGTTAGACCAGGTAAGTGCTCAAATATATCTAAACAAGTTTTAGGTTATGTTAGTAATGGAATAAATAAAATTTCTCCTTTTATTTTATTATCGTAAATTTCTCGCATTTATTTTATTTATTAATTCTTTGATTTAGTAAGTTAGTGATTTATTTTGTTATTATCATTATTGTTTAGTTAAACATCTAAATTGTGACAACTGTAATGAAGTTATTTTTCACAAACTAAATAATTTGAATAATTTCGGAATCAAATGAAAATTTATTTAAAAATTAAATAAAACGTTCGATTTTTATTTGGCTCACCCTATACATATTTTAAAATATTTCACGAGCTAACGCCGTTTAAAGATAGTATTGCGCGCGCCGCGAATCCAGTCGCTTTGGAAGGGATTTTTGCGTAGTAGGAATTCTTCAGAGCTTAGGTGAGAAATAATTTGAAATTAAGAATTAATTCTATTCCTGCGATTCGAAATCAACAGCCGCGTTTAAAATTCGTTAGCCGTTCCGTCGTTCTAAAATTGCAAGCAATATTCCGAGGTATAAAATTCTTAGTATTGTTTTCCGTAATTTTTCATTTGATTTTGCCGTGTTAATAAGATAAATTAGAATCGCGTTAATTTTGATCCGAAATCACATCCGTTTATTTTTAAAAGATAAGACGCCGCGTCGTGTACTGTTTACCTACGTTTTTTTTTTGTACCGTTCCGACTTTCTCTTTTTATATCATTTGCTTTTCGTTCGATTGTTTCGCCGGTATTAATTTGAGAATAATTTAGTTATTAGTAAAAGATTTCATTTAATTATTACAAAGAGTTATTTAGATTTTAAAAATCAAAATACCGAATTGCGTGAGATTTTATTTTAGTTCTCGTTTTTTTTTTATTTCTTGATTAATTTGGCTGAAATAGTTTGATCATTTTTCCGGTTTTATAATTTAGTTTATTTATAATTAAATTTTCATTCTCAGTGGCGTACCTGGTTTAATTTAATTTTAAATATCATTATTTTTCCGAATTAGTAAACGGGAATAGTTTATTAATTTTAGGGACCCGTAATTTCATTTTTAATTTTGTTAATCATTTTAATTTCCGAAAAATTAATTTAATTTTGGTTTCTTTTCGTGGCCGAATTTTAGGAGAGTTATTTAAGTTCTCAGTTTTTAATTTTATTTACGATTTCATTTCTAATTTTGATAATTATCTTTTCCGCTAGATTAACCGAAATTGATTCATTTCTTGATGGTTTTCTTGAGTTAGTTTGTTTTTAATTAAATCTCAGTTAGCTTTGGTTACCCTTTCACGTCCGAAATTTAATAGTAGTTACCGCATTAATTGTTCCGACTGTCGCGTAAGTAATTTAAAAGCATTGGGATCAGATCTTATCTTCGTGGTGGCTTCGGCAAAAACCCCCAGACAATATCTCCCCAATTGCAGAGTTAGTTCGCCGTGAAGTAGTAGCTTTGGGATCAGATCTTATCTTCGTGGTGGCTTCGGCAAAAACCCCCAGACAATATCTCCCCATAGCTAAGTTCGCTCGCCGGGTAATAATTTTCAACGCTTTGGCACGGTTAGGTTGTCGTGAAATAATTTAAAAGCATTGGGATCAGATCTTATCTTCGTGGTGGCTTCGGCAAAAACCCCCAGACAATATCTCCCCAATTGCAGAGTTAGTTCGACGTGTAGTTTCCGAAATCTTGGGACCAGATCTTATCTTCGTGGTGGCTTCGGCAAAAACCCCCAGACAATATCTACCTGAGTTTCGGCCGGTCTGTATTAGTATCACAGCTTCGGGACTGATCTTATCTTCGTGGTGGCTTCGGCAAAAACCCCCAGACAATATCAGATTCTGAATGCTTAGGTCCGTAAATTCAACCCCCGCGATTACCCTGTTATTCCGTAAAATAAGAAAGCTAACTAACTCACCCGATTTAAGTTAAATAATTTAATAGTATTAATTTACGTTTCCGGTTAATTAGCATTTTTAGAAAGAGAATCATAAAATAGTTGCCGATTTTAATTTCCGAATTGGACAAGTAGATTTCATAATTAATAAGGTTAGATAACTCTCCTGTTTTAATTTAAAGTAATAAAAGTAATTGAGAATAAATTTATTAACTTTCTTGTTAATTCTAGAACATAATGAATTTTGACAAACCCTGCCGATCTATTTCATAAATTAATTAGGCTAAATAACTCTTTCATAGTGATTTAGATATTTAATAGAAGTTATTTTATTTTTCCGTTTGCTTCCGTAATTTGATAAATTTAATTAAAGTCTGATTGAGTCACTCCGTCACTACAGTCACTATAAGGCCGAATCGAACGTTTCTTTTAAACGTAGTATTTTTTTTGTTCAGGGTTAAATAGGGTTGGGCTTTGAAGTAGAACGAATTTTATTTTGTTACACTAGCTAAAAACAATATATGTGTCACGTTTATTTCCTGGTTTATATTCACCAACCTTACCTCTTTTCAGGGATATTAAAGGTATCTAATAAAGTAAAAATAATTAAGTCTGAAGTCAACTAGACCCCTGGAGAATACCGTATCTCCATCTGAAGTTACCTGTGCCCCTAAGAGGCCGTTTCTAAGGGTTGTGGAGCATACCACATAAAAAAACTGGCGCTCGAGCAATCTCCGTACTAAAGCGTCATCTTGTAAGGCAATATTTTTCTTAGTGGCAAGAAAAAGCCTTACAAATTGGCGCCCGAGCAGGGACCGTATTGATTTTCAGTTTAGGGTAGTTCCGTTGCCACTAGAAGCCCGTTTCTTTGTTTTCGTAAATTTTAATTTCCAGAATACACTTGTTTTGCTAGTATTTTAATTAAAATTTGTCTAAATTTTTTTTTTTCGAATAAGCCCTAAAGCAGTGAATATAAACCAGCCGAAAACTAGTTAGTTGTACACCGTGGTAGATTTTAACCGGATTTCAAAGCCATCCCGTGTCCGCGATTTACCTGTGTTGTGTTGTGTTGTGTTGGTGTTGGACCATCCTCTTCAACTCCTTAATTTTCAATACCATTCGTTTCTGTTGAAAAACAAACCCGACCGCGACCGGATCTTCTACAGTTCATGTCCGAGTCAGATTCTGACGTTTCTTCCGAAAATACGGTGGGATACAACACTCAACCCAACGATCCATTTGAAACTTTTATCCAAGAAGTTCCCATTCTACAGATACCCTCCGCCAGTTGGGTATATACGCTACGAAACCCAGATTTAACTACCGAATTAGAAATCCGTCAATTACCCACGGAGGGACCCGTCAAAAAGAAACGTGCACGATTAGTTGCATTTTTACGAGAAACACAGCAAGCTACCGATTCACATTCCGGACCGTCTCGTCAAACAAGCTAGGAAAATATGCCGAATTCCAGTGACGCTAGTGCCGAACCAATCCGTGTACATGACTGGAGAATTTCTTTTGGAAACCGAGATGACCCAGTCTCATTTCTAGAAAGACTAGATGAAATCTGCCTTTCTAAAGGCGTTGATAAAGACTGTTTATTACCGAATTTACCTGAGCTTCTGTCTGGAGACCCCGCATTATGGTTCCGTAATAACCGACTCTCTTGGAATACCTGGAACGACTTCGAAACCGACTTCCGTACCTTCTACTTCCCCGTAAATTACCAAATAGACTTAGAGGTTGAAATTGGTAAAAGATTGCAACGCCGAAATGAGACCGTTTCAAGCTATATAACAGATCTTCAGACCCTCATGAGGCGACATGGAAACCTGACAATCGATCAACAATTGCTCTGGCTATATAGAAACTTATTGCCAGAATACCGACAACAAATCCGCAAGACCGATTATTCCAACGTCACAACATTCTGTCAAGTAGTCAGGGAATATGAATTATTGTGGAAAGAATTACAAAATGTTCCGTCAACCAGCTCCGCTCCGAGGAATACCGTTCCCCGTCACTCACCTCCTGAATCATTCCCTCCTCCACCACCCATACAACCCCGCTATTCCCAACCAAACCCTTCTCGTTTCCCTCAGACTGCTGTAATGAAGTTATTTTCACAATTTAAATAATTTGAATAATTTCGGGATTCAATGAAAATTTATTTGAAATTAAATAAAACGTTCGATTTTTATTTGGCTCACCCTATACATATTTTAAAATATTTCACGAGCTAACGCCGTTTAAAGATAGTATTGCGCGCGCCGCGAATCCGGTCGCTTTGGAAGGGATTTTTGCGTAGTAGGAATTCTTCATAGCTTAGGTGAGAAATAATTTGAAATTAGGAATTATTTCTTTTCCTGCGATCCGAAATTAACAGCCGCGTTTAAAATTCGTTAGCCGTTTTTCCGCCGTCTAAAAGTATTCCGAGGTATAAAATTCTTAGTATTGTTTTCCGTAATTTTTCATTTGATTTTGCCGTGTTAATAAGATAAATTAGAATCGCGTTAATTTTGATCCGAAATCACATCCGTTTATTTTAAAAGATAAGACGCCGCGTCGTGTACTGTTTACCTACGTTTTTTGTACCGTTCCGACTTTCTCTTTTTATATCATTTGGTTTTCGTTCGATTGTTTCGCCGGTATTAATTTGAGAATAATTTAGTTATTAGTAAAAGAATTCATTTAATTATTACAAAGAGTTATATAGATTTTAAAAATCAAAATACCGAATTGCGTGAGATTTTATTTTAGTTCTCGTTTTTATTTCTTGAATAATTTGGCTGAAATAGTTTGATCATTTTTCCGGTTTTATAATTTAGTTTATTTATAATTAAATTTTCATTCTCAGTGGCGTACCTGGTTTAATTTAATTTTAAATATCATTATTTTTCCGAATTAGTAAACGGGAATAGTTTATTCATTTTAGGGACCCGTAATTTCATTTTTAATTTTGTTAATTATTTTAATTTCCGAAAAATTAATTTAATTTTGGTTTCTTTTCGTTGCCGAATTTTAGGAGAGTTATTTAAGTTCTCAGTTTTTAATTTTATTTACGATTACATTTCTAATTTTGATAATTATCTTTTCCGCTAGATTAACCGAAATTGATTCATTTATTGATGGTTTTCTTGAGTTAGTTTGTTTTTAATTAAATCTCAGTTAGCTTTGGTTACCTTTTCACGTCCGAAATTAAATAGTAGTTACCGCATTAATTGTTCCGACTGTCGCGTAAGTAATTTAAAAGCATTGGGATCAGATCTTATCTTCGTGGTGGCTTCGGCAAAAACCCCCAGACAATATCTCCCCAATTGCAGAGTTAGTTCGCCGTGAAGTAGTAGCTTTGGGATCAGATCTTATCTTCGTGGTGGCTTCGGCAAAAACCCCCAGACAATATCTCCCCATAGCTAAGTTCGCTCGCCGGGTAATAATTTTCAACGCTTTGGCACGGTTAGGTTGTCGGGAAATAATTTAAAAGCATTGGGATCAGATCTTATCTTCGTGGTGGCTTCGGCAAAAACCCCCAGACAATATCTCCCCAATTGCAGAGTTAGTTCGACGTGTAGTTTCCGAAATCTTGGGACCAGATCTTATCTTCGTGGTGGCTTCGGCAAAAACCCCCAGACAATATCAGATTCTGAATGCTTATTAGGTCCGTAAATTCAACCCCCGCGATTACCCTGTTTATTCCGTAAAATAAGAAAGCTAACTAACTCACCCGATTTCAGTTAAATAATTTAATAGTATTAATTTACGTATCCGGTTAATTAGCATTTTTAGAAAGAGAGTCATAAAATAGTTGCCGATTTTAATTTCCGAATTGGACAAGTAGATTTCATAATTAATTAAGGTTAGATAACTCTCCTGTTTTAATTTAAAGTAATAAAAGTAATTGAGAATAAATTTATTAACGTTCTTGTTAATTTTGGAACATAATAAATTTTGACAAACCCTGCCGATCTATTTCATAAATTAATTAGGCTAAATAACTCTTTCATAGTGATTTAGATATTTAATAGAAGTTATTTTGTTTTTCCGTTTGCTTCCGTACTACAGTCACTATAAGGCCGAATCGAACGTTTCTTTTAAACGTAGTATTTTTTTTGTTCAGGGTTAAATAGGGTTGGGCTTTGAAGTAGAACGAATTTTATTTTGTTACACTAGCTAAAAACAATATATGTGTCACGTTTATTTCCTGGTTTATATTCACCAACCTTACCTCTTTTCAGGGATATTAAAGGTATCTAATAAAGTAAAAATAATTAAGTCTGAAGTCAACTAGACCCCTGGAGAATACCGTATCTCCATCTGAAGTTACCTGTGCCCCTAAGAGGCCGTTTCTAAGGGTTGTGGAGCATACCACATAAAAAACTGGCGCTCGAGCAATCTCCGTACTAAAGCGTCATCTTGTAAGGCAATATTTTTCTTAGTGGCAAGAAAAAGCCTTACAAATTGGCGCCCGAGCAGGGACCGCATTGATTTTCAGTTTAGGGTAGTTCCGTTGCCACTAGAAGCCCGTTTCTTTGTTTTCGTAAATTTTAATTTCCAGAATATACTTGTTTTTTAATAGTATTTTAATTAAAATATGTCTAAATTTTTTTTTCCGAATAAGCCCGTGAATAGTGAATATAAACCAGCCGCAAACGAGTTAATTATAAACCGTTGTAAATTTTAACCGGATTTCAAAGCCATCCCGTGTCCGCGATTTACCTGTGTTGTGTTGTTTTGGTGTTGGACCATCCTCTTCAACTCCTTAATTTTCAATACCATTCGTTTCTGTTTAAAAACAAACCCGACCGCGATCTTCTACAGTTCATGTCCGAGTCAGATTCTGACGTTTCTTCCGAAAATACGGTGGGATACAACTCTCAACTTGACGATCCATCTGAATTTTTTATCCAAGAGGCCCCCATTCTAAAGATACCCTCCGCCAGCTGGGTATATACGCTGCGAAACCCATATTTAACTTCCGAGCTAGAAATCCGTCAATTACCCGCGGAGGGATCCGTCAAAGAGAAGCGTGCACGATTAGTTGCATTCTTAAGGGAAACACAGCAAGCTACCGATTCGCGTTCCGGGCCGTCTCGACAAATAAGTCAGGAAAATATGCCGAATTCTAGTGATGCTAGTTCCGAACCGATCCGTGTACAACACTGGAAAATTTCTTTTGGAAACCGAGATGACCCAGTCTCATTTTTAGAAAGACTAGATGAGATTTGCCTTTCTAAAGGCATTGATAAAAACCAATTACTACCGAATTTACCTGAGCTTCTGTCTGGAGACCCCGCATTATGGTTCCGTAATAACCGACTCTCTTGGAACACCTGGAACGACTTCGAAACCGATTTCCGTACTTTCTATTTTCCCGTAAATTATCAAACAGACTTAGAGGTTGAAATTGGTAAAAGATTACAACGCCGAAATGAGACCGCTTCAAGTTATATAACAGATCTTCAGACCCTCATGAGGCGACATGGAAACCTGACAACCGCTCAACAATTGCTCTGGCTTTACAGAAACTTATTGCCAGAATACCGACAACAGATCCGTAAGACCGATTATTCCAACGTCACAACATTCTGTCAAGTAGTTAGGGAATATGAACTATTGAGGAAAGAATTACAGAATGTTCCGTCAACCAACTCCGCTCCGAGGAATACCGTTCCCCGTCACCCATCTCCTGAATCAATCCTTCCCCCACCTCCTGAGTACCGCTATTCCCGACCCGAACCTATCCGTTTCCCTCAGACTGCTTCACCCCGATATTCCCGTCCTGATTATCCCCAGAGAGCCGCTCCTCCCACCGCCGCCGTACCGCAACGACTGGAACCACAACCATCCACTTCCCGTGGAGAAGTGTTGTGCTGGAATTGTGGAGAAACAGGACACCTCCGAACAGACTGCAGAAATCCGAGAAGAATTTTCTGCTCACGATGCCGGAAAGAAGGAGTATATTCCCGAGATTGCCCGTGTAACCAAGGCAGGTCCCAGCAGCCGCAACCGACACTAGAGACCGTTACCGTACCCGATCATGACCTCCGACCACATGTGACTCTAGAAATAGAAGGTGAAAATTTCTTGGCGTTGTTGGATACTGGAGCTTCACAATCATATTTAGGAAATAGATTAGCGGAACATCTTTCCCAGAAAAGGCAACCCAGAAAAACAGTTCCGACAACTGTTAGGTTAGCAAATGGAATGGTTATCCGTATTCGAGACAGTTATTCCGTAAATATGAAAATTGGCAACCATGAAACGACCGAAGAAATTGTTCACTTTCCTAATTTGAGTACCGACATAGTCCTAGGAATAGACTTAATGAAAAAGTATAATTTCCGATTGGAATTGGGAACTGGAAAAATAGCAATAGGTGAGATGCCGATGCCACCTATCGTGCAAACCGTATCCTGTCACCCAATGGGATTCATAGAACACCCCGTACAAAATGAAGCCGTTATAGATCCGATTCCGTCCGCCATACGAAACCCCGTTATTATCAGACCCACCGTTCATGCTGCCATGAAAAAGACTGAACAAAATGGACAAAGAGTCACTTCCGAGGAGTCTTCCTATTCGTTCCGCCACTACTTGTTCCACAACCCCAAAGACTACCAAGAAGACCTTAGACTTCGGGTTAGGGTTGGATAAAGTAGACACAGATGAAACACATCATTCCAAACTCAGTGAAAGCTGTGATGAGGATAAGAAGGGAGAACAAATCCGTAGCACTTGCTGTCCATCAAGAACTATCACTAACAGGCCAAACCACTCTGATGATAGTATTCACCTTACTGTCAAGAAAGACTTGTGTTGGAGGTGTGGATGCTCTGGCCACCGCCGAGAAGGTTGTAGTAGAAAGAGGTTACTATTCTGTTCCCGTTGTGGCCTCATAGGTACGATGTCCCGAGATTGTAAATGTTCTACTACAAACTTTGATTCCCGTGCCGTCACTTCTCATAGTCACTATCATAATCTACGCCGCCGTGACTGGAGATGTCCACCGTCCACCGTCCGCCGCCCGCCGTCAATCATGTAGCCGCCACGCTAACTCCGTAACATTCCGTTCCGTATACCGTTGACACAGTTGCATTTCCCGTCATATATAATCTAAAAGATGCAACTGGAAAGAGGCTGAATCAGGTCCATATCAAAGACCTTAAACCCGCCGTCGAGGGTTCCATGTAGATGTTCCCGTAGATCCAACACCGGAGTGTCGTAATTCGATGTTACCACCCCTGGTAACAATAATCCTAATAATCTTTATTTCAGGAAAAGTTTACATAATGATAATGGTAATACCACGGGAAATTGTCCCGTGAACGTAGAGGCATCCCGCCGAAGGTTTAAATTTGTTGTAAATTTTGTTTAAAATTGTATTTTGATAGGTAGGTTTGGAAGAAAAATAAGCGTAAACGAAGTTCACTCTTATTTTTCTTACCGAAGTAAGGGGGGGATGTAATGAAGTTATTTTTCACAATTTAAATAATTTGAATAATTTCGGGATTCAATGAAAATTTATTTGAAATTAAATAAAACGTTCGATTTTTATTTGGCTCACCCTATACATATTTTAAAATATTTCACGAGCTAACGCCGTTTAAAGATAGTATTGCGCGCGCCGCGAATCCGGTCGCTTTGGAAGGGATTTTTGCGTAGTAGGAATTCTTCATAGCTTAGGTGAGAAATAATTTGAAATTAGGAATTATTTCTTTTCCTGCGATCCGAAATTAACAGCCGCGTTTAAAATTCGTTAGCCGTTTTTCCGCCGTTTAAAAGTATTCCGAGGTATAAAATTCTTAGTATTGTTTTCCGTAATTTTTCATTTGATTTTGCCGTGTTAATAAGATAAATTAGAATCGCGTTAATTTTGATCCGAAATCACATCCGTTTATTTTAAAAGATAAGACGCCGCGTCGTGTACTGTTTACCTACGTTTTTTGTACCGTTCCGACTTTCTCTTTTTATATCATTTGGTTTTCGTTCGATTGTTTCGCCGGTATTAATTTGAGAATAATTTAGTTATTAGTAAAAGAATTCATTTAATTATTACAAAGAGTTATTTAGATTTTAAAAATCAAAATACCGAATTGCGTGAGATTTTATTTTAGTTCTCGTTTTTATTTCTTGAATAATTTGGCTGAAATAGTTTGATCATTTTTCCGGTTTTATAATTTAGTTTATTTATAATTAAATTTTCATTCTCAGTGGCGTACCTGGTTTAATTTAATTTTAAATATCATTATTTTTCCGAATTAGTAAACGGGAATAGTTTATTCATTTTAGGGACCCGTAATTTCATTTTTAATTTTGTTAATTATTTTAATTTCCGAAAAATTAATTTAATTTTGGTTTCTTTTCGTTGCCGAATTTTAGGAGAGTTATTTAAGTTCTCAGTTTTTAATTTTATTTACGATTACATTTCTAATTTTGATAATTATCTTTTCCGCTAGATTAACCGAAATTGATTCATTTATTGATGGTTTTCTTGAGTTAGTTTGTTTTTAATTAAATCTCAGTTAGCTTTGGTTACCTTTTCACGTCCGAAATTAAATAGTAGTTACCGCATTAATTGTTCCGACTGTCGCGTAAGTAATTTAAAAGCATTGGGATCAGATCTTATCTTCGTGGTGGCTTCGGCAAAAACCCCCAGACAATATCTCCCCAATTGCAGAGTTAGTTCGCCGTGAAGTAGTAGCTTTGGGATCAGATCTTATCTTCGTGGTGGCTTCGGCAAAAACCCCCAGACAATATCTCCCCATAGCTAAGTTCGCTCGCCGGGTAATAATTTTCAACGCTTTGGCACGGTTAGGTTGTCGGGAAATAATTTAAAAGCATTGGGATCAGATCTTATCTTCGTGGTGGCTTCGGCAAAAACCCCCAGACAATATCTCCCCAATTGCAGAGTTAGTTCGACGTGTAGTTTCCGAAATCTTGGGACCAGATCTTATCTTCGTGGTGGCTTCGGCAAAAACCCCCAGACAATATCAGATTCTGAATGCTTATTAGGTCCGTAAATTCAACCCCCGCGATTACCCTGTTTATTCCGTAAAATAAGAAAGCTAACTAACTCACCCGATTTCAGTTAAATAATTTAATAGTATTAATTTACGTATCCGGTTAATTAGCATTTTTAGAAAGAGAGTCATAAAATAGTTGCCGATTTTAATTTCCGAATTGGACGAGTAGATTTCATAATTAATTAAGGTTAGATAACTCTCCTGTTTTAATTTAAAGTAATAAAAGTAATTGAGAATAAATTTATTAACGTTCTTGTTAATTTTGAAACATAATAAATTTTGACAAACCCTGCCGATCTATTTCATAAATTAATTAGGCTAAATAACTCTTTCATAGTGATTTAGATATTTAATAGAAGTTATTTTGTTTTTCCGTTTGCTTCCGTAATTTGATAAATTTAATTAAAGTCTGATTGAGTCACTCCGTCACTACAGTCACTATAAGGCCGAATCGAACGTTTCTTTTAAACGTAGTATTTTTTTTGTTCAGGGTTAAATAGGGTTGGGCTTTGAAGTAGAACGAATTTTATTTTGTTACACTAGCTAAAAACAATATATGTGTCACGTTTATTTCCTGGTTTATATTCACCAACCTTACCTCTTTTCAGGGATATTAAAGGTATCTAATAAAGTAAAAATAATTAAGTCTGAAGTCAACTAGACCCCTGGAGAATACCGTATCTCCATCTGAAGTTACCTGTGCCCCTAAGAGGCCGTTTCTAAGGGTTGTGGAGCATACCACATAAAAAACTGGCGCTCGAGCAATCTCCGTACTAAAGCGTCATCTTGTAAGGCAATATTTTTCTTAGTGGCAAGAAAAAGCCTTACACTGCTTCACCCCGATATTCCCGTCCTGATTTTCCCCAGAGAACCGCTTCCGCCGCCGCCGTACCGCAACGACTGGAACCGCAAAGAATCGAACCACAACCATCCACTTCCCGTGGAGAAGTGTTGTGCTGGAATTGTGGAGAAACAGGACACCGTCGAACAGACTGCAGAAATCCGAGAAAAATTTTCTGCTCACGATGCCGGAAAGAAGGAGTATACTCTCGAGATTGCCCGTGTAACCAAGACAGGTCCCAGCAGCCGCAACCGATGCTAGAGACCGTAACCGTACCCGATCATGACCTCCGACCGCATATGACTCTGGAAATAGAAGGTGAAAATTTCTTGGCGTTATTGGATACTGGAGCTTCAAAATCATATTTAGGAAATAGATTGGCGGAACATCTTTCCCAGAAAAAGCAACCCAGAAAAGCAGTTCCGACTACTGTTAGGTTAGCAAATGGAATGGTTATCCGTATTCGAGACACGTATTCCGTAGATATGAAGCTAGGCAACCAAGAATTGTCTGAAGAGATCGTCCACTTTCCTAACCTGAGTACCGACATAGTTCTAGGAATGGACCTACTGAAAAAGTATAATTTCCGATTAGAATTGGGCACTGGAAAAATAGCAATAGGTGAGATGCCGATGCCACCTATCGTGCAAACCGTATCCTGTCACCCAATGGGATTCATAGAACACCCCGTACAAAATGAAGTCGTTATAGATCCGATTCCGTCCGCAATACGAAACCCCGTTATTGCCAGTTCGTGCTGACATGAGAAAACATGAAATCATAAACGACAAAGAGTCACTTCCGAGGAGTCTTCCTATTCGTTCCGTCCCTACTTGTTCTACAACCCCAAAGACCAGTAAGAAGACCTTAGACTTCGGGTTAGGGTTGGACAAAATAGAAATAGACGAAACATATCATTCCAAACTCAGTGAAAGCTGTGATGAGGATAAGAAGGGAGAACAAATCCGTAGTACTTGCTGTCCATCAGAAACTACCACTAACAGGCCAAACCACTCTGATGATAGTATTCACCTTACTGTCAAGAAAGACTTGTGTTGGAAGTGTGGATGCTCTGGCCACCGCCGAGAAGGTTGTAGTAGAAAGAGGTTACTATTCTGTTCCCGTTGTGGCCTCATAGGTACGATGTCCCGAGATTGTAAATGTTCTACTACAAACATTGATTCCCGTGCCGTCACTTCTCATAGTCACTATCATAATCTACGCCGCCGTGACTGGAGATGTCCACCGTCCACCGTCCGCCGCCCGCCGTCAATCATGTAGCCGCCACGCTAACTCCGAAACGTTCCGTTCCGTATACCGTTGACAAAGTTGCATGTCCCGTCATATATAATCTAAAAGATGCAACTGGAAAGAGGCTGAATCAGGTCCATATCAAAGACCTTAAACCCGCCGTCGAGGGTTCCATGTAGATGTTCCCGTAGATCCGACACCGGAGTGTCGTAATTCGATGTTACCACCCCTGGTAACAATAATACTAATAATCTTTATTTCAGGAAAAGTTTACGTAATGATAATGGTAATACCAAGGGAAGTTGTCCCGTAATGAAGAAGTCGCCGAAAAATTTTGAATTTGTTGTAAATTTTGTTTAAAATTGTACTTTGGTAGGTAGGTTTGGAAGAAAAATAAGCGTAAACGAAGTTCACTCTTATTTTTCTTACCGAAGTAAGGGGGGGATGTAATGAAGTTATTTTTCACAAACTAAATAATTTGAATAATTTCGGAATCAAATAAAAATTTATTTAAAAATTAAATAAAACGTTCGATTTTTATTTGGCTCACCCTATACATATTTTAAAATATTTCACGAGCTAACGCCGTTTAAAGATAGTATTGCGCGCGCCGCGAATCCAGTCGCTTTGGAAGGGATTTTTGCGTAGTAGGAATTCTTCAGAGCTTAGGTGAGAAATAATTTGAAATTAAGAATTAATTCTATTCCTGCGATTCGAAATCAACAGCCGCGTTTAAAATTCGTTAGCCGTTCCGTCGTTCTAAAATTGCAAGCAATATTCCGAGGTATAAAATTCTTAGTATTGTTTTCCGTTAATTTTTCATTTGATTTTGCCGTGTTAATAAGATAAATTAGAATCGCGTTAATTTTGATCCGAAATCACATCCGTTTATTTTTAAAAGATAAGACGCCGCGTCGTGTACTGTTTACCTACGTTTTTTTTTTGTACCGTTCCGACTTTCTCTTTTTATATCATTCGCTTTTCGTTCGATTGTTTCGCCGGTATTAATTTGAGAATAATTTAGTTATTAGTAAAAGATTTCATTTAATTATTACAAAGAGTTATTTAGATTTTAAAAATCAAAATACCGAATTGCGTGAGATTTTATTTTAGTTCTCGTTTTTTTTTATTTCTTGATTAATTTGGCTGAAATAGTTTGATCATTTTTCCGGTTTTATAATTTAGTTTATTTATAATTAAATTTTCATTCTCAGTGGCGTACCTGGTTTAATTTAATTTTAAATATCATTATTTTTCCGAATTAGTAAACGGGAATAGTTTATTAATTTTAGGGACCCGTAATTTCATTTTTAATTTTGTTAATCATTTTAATTTCCGAAAAATTAATTTAATTTTGGTTTCTTTTCGTGGCCGAATTTTAGGAGAGTTATTTAAGTTCTCAGTTTTTAATTTTATTTACGATTTCATTTCTAATTTTGATAATTATCTTTTCCGCTAGATTAACTGAAATTGATTCATTTCTTGATGGTTTTCTTGAGTTAGTTTGTTTTTAATTAAATCTCAGTTAGCTTTGGTTACCCTTTGACGTCCGAAATTTAATAGTAGTTACCGCATTAATTGTTCCGACTGTCGCGTAAGTAATTTAAAAGCATTGGGATCAGATCTTATCTTCGTGGTGGCTTCGGCAAAAACCCCCAGACAATATCTCCCCAATTGCAGAGTTAGTTCGCCGTGAAGTAGTAGCTTTGGGATCAGATCTTATCTTCGTGGTGGCTTCGGCAAAAACCCCCAGACAATATCTCCCCATAGCTAAGTTCACTCGCCGGGTAATAATTTTCAACGCTTTGGCACGGTTAGGTTGTCGTGAAATAATTTAAAAGCATTGGGATCAGATCTTATCTTCGTGGTGGCTTCGGCAAAAACCCCCAGACAATATCTCCCCAATTGCAGAGTTAGTTCGACGTGTAGTTTTCGAAATCTTGGGACCAGATCTTATCTTCGTGGTGGCTTCGGCAAAAACCCCCAGACAATATCTACCTGAGTTTCGGCCGGTCTGTATTAGTATCACAGCTTCGGGACTGATCTTATCTTCGTGGTGGCTTCGGCAAAAACCCCCAGACAATATCAGATTCTGAATGCTTAGGTCCGTAAATTCAACCCCCGCGATTACCCTGTTATTCCGTAAAATAAGAAAGCTAACTAACTCACCCGATTTAAGTTAAATAATTTAATAGTATTAATTTACGTTTCCGGTTAATTAGCATTTTTAGAAAGAGAATCATAAAATAGTTGCGATTTTAATTTCCGAATTGGACAAGTAGATTTCATAATTAATAAGGTTAGATAACTCTCCTGTTTTAATTTAAAGTAATAAAAGTAATTGAGAATAAATTTATTAACTTTCTTGTTAATTCTAGAACATAATGAATTTTGACAAACCCTGCCGATCTATTTCATAAATTAATTAGGCTAAATAACTCTTTCATAGTGATTTAGATATTTAATAGAAGTTATTTTATTTTTCCGTTTGCTTCCGTAATTTGATAAATTTAATTAAAGTCTGATTGAGTCACTCCGTCACTACAGTCACTATAAGGCCGAATCGAACGTTTCTTTTAAACGTAGTATTTTTTTTGTTCAGGGTTAAATAGGGTTGGGCTTTGAAGTAGAACGAATTTTATTTTGTTACACTAGCTAAAAACAATATATGTGTCACGTTTATTTCCTGGTTTATATTCACCAACCTTACCTCTTTTCAGGGATATTAAAGGTATCTAATAAAGTAAAAATAATTAAGTCTGAAGTCAACTAGACCCCCGGAGAATACCGTAACTCCATCTGAAGTTACCTGTGCCCCTAAGAGGCCGTTTCTAAGGGTTGTGGAGCATACCACATAAAAAAACTGGCGCTCGAGCAATCTCCGTACTAAAGCGTCATCTTGTAAGGCAATATTTTTCTTAGTGGCAAGAAAAAGCCTTACACAACACTCAAGAAATTCACGTAAATATAAAACGTAAAAAAATCTTAAAATTAAATAAATTGACAAATTATAGAGTACAAAAGTTATTAGTTACCAGTATTTCACTTCGTAAATGTCTGTTAGGGTTATAGTTCCAAGTTATTGTTTAAAAAATTCGCTGATTTTGTTTATTTTTAAATTTCTTTTTTTCCTTTTAGATAACAGCTGGGCTTCTTACGCTATCATGAGGATGACTTTATCCATTTTGTCATTACAAAGTAGTTATGCTTCTTCAGTGAGATTAATAGATTTATTCCAAGACATGAATAAATTTTGGAAAATTTTTACCAGTCCCGTTTTACATGAGGAGTTGCTGGCATGTCCAAGAGAAAACATCAATTTCATGGGTGACTTGATTTCTTTTGTTTTTTATGTCTCGAGGTACATGTTGGTTTGGCAACGATCTTAACTCAACTCTCCCCAACGTCCTTGGAATTTGCTTTTTATGAAATGGGGTTTCATGGATATCTTGATCCGAATTTTACCCCATTTCGTGTCAATTTCATGTCATTTGGATTTTACGAGGATCATTTTTTTTATGTAAATTCACTTAATTTAACGTTTTAAATTATCACTCTATTTTATTATAGTCACTCGCGTTTTTGTTTAAAATCACTATAAAATTATTTACAACCTAAAATCTATCTTATTTCTACTCTTATTCTCAATTTTATCTTCAACAATTCCAATAATTATTGACCTTCTGTTACCACTATTAAAATCAATTTTCTCTTTTATTGTAGGATATTATATATCAAAATTCTACAGGAATGTCCTATAGAACCTTTTCTTCATACTGAGGGTATTAAGTTCCTGTTTCAATTTGTTTTAATGGTACATTAATTTAGGATCGTGCTGGAGCATGCAAGGTTGTCATTTTGACCTCACCATGTGTTAAATACTGAATCCTGGAATCCAAATTGTGTTCCAGTCTTATTAACACACTACCCCTCGTTTGATTCAAGTAATAGAAATTCGATCAAAGTGATTTTAATAGTTGTTTTATGCAAGAGAGGTCATATTGGATTTATAGCACTCAACTGTGTAAGTAAATTTGATTTTATTTAATTAAAATTGGTTCATTTTAATAAATGTGCTCATTATAAGCTTTGTCATACGTAATAAATTTTAATTCCATCATTGTACCTGATTTCTTGCCTTATTTAATTTCATTTTGCTCTGGTTTTGTTATATTGTATCGGGTATTGTTATATTCGAATATTCCCTTGTTATTGCTGGGAATTAGCTTAAATTTCAACAATTATTGCTCATAATATTTCAAATTAGTATCATGATCATTATTGGCCGTTACAATATATATATATATATATATATATATATATATATATATATATATATATATATATATATATATATATATATATTAGTCTTTATTTTATGTAAATTGAAATTATGTTTATTTAAAATTGAGTGTAATTCAGTTTCCAATTTGGATAAACCTGAAATAGTTTGAGCTCCTGTTAAAATGGCATCAACATACGTTTGATTGAGTAGTGAATTTGAAGCTAAATAAAAATGTGGATTTTTGAGTGCAATATCTTTACAGAATTTAATTCTATACATTCAAAAGGTTCATTTTGTGAGTCTCGCCACAATAAAGTTTGTAAAAATGTTTGATTAGGATTTATTTGAATATGACGATACATTTTTTGGATATCGCCAGTGAGTACGTACTTAAACGACATAAAATATCAAACAAAGGTGGTTGCACCTGAGGTCCGCGAAGGGATATGTCATTTAGTGACAGATTTGTAGAAGATTTGGCAGAAAAATCAAAGACCACTCGTGTTTGAGTTGTACTAGTCTTTGAACACACAAAGGTGTGGGACAAAATATTTATTCGAATTTGAATCATTTGTCAGAGAGAAAGGAACCTTTTTAGCCTGTCCTAATTGTATGTACTCCAAAAGTTGTTCACGATATAGTGTAAACAGTTGTGGATTTTTATGTAACCCGGGTTTCTTGAATGAGAAATCGGTTTTTGGCCGTATAATACGAATTGCCAAGCGAAGTGAATGCAAGTTTGTCGATTAAAGGTAAATCTACCTGATATGTACCATTTTCTAAAATAATGGTAGTGTCCAAAAATATTTGTTCCGCAATTTCGTCATCGGACGATAAAATTGGATTAGGAGAGTCGATCTCCTCTTGTTTCCAAAATTTTTCGATAAGACAATGAGTGTCTTCCTCGATTGAGTTTTGGTGCCGATTAATGACTAATAATGAATGTACTTGGTTTTCTGCACTTTGTACAGTTTGTAAACAATATTGAGGGATTGAGCCTGATAGCAGCCAACCTAAATGAGTATTTATTAATGTAGGGCGGCCCCTACCTAACCTTGAAACCACCCTTAAGGAGTTTGTAGTATACATCCGCTCCTGCCAAAAGGTCAATGTTGGAGGGAATATTGAAAGATTCATCAGCTAAGTTTTTAACATAATATTGAGGTATATTTAACCTTTGAATCTCAATTGCAGCTTGCGGCAATTGTTGCGTAATGTTTTGAACAATGGAACATAAAATTTTAAATTGTTTGTTAGTTTTACGAGAAAGTATAGTAACGTCGACGCTTTGAGAAACTTGACTGGATTCGTTAAGGATCCCTGAAATGTGCAAATTATTTGGATATGATTTATAACCTAGTTTTTTAAATAATGAATGTGAAATAAACGAATTTTGACTGCCGTTGTCTAACAGCATTTTGATTGTGATTGATTTACCATGTTTTGTTTTAATTTGTACCTGTGCAGTAGCTAATAATACAAGATTGTTTTGAACGGCTGTTGCGGACAAAGCGCTTTTAGCATTCTGTGTAAACGTAGTCGCCTTGGTTGAAGCTTGACCTTGAGCGATCGAATTGTGGTAAAAATTGGAATTATTTGAATGTGAATTTTGAGAATTATTTTTATTTTTATTTTTAGTAAAATTATCTTTAGATTCGTTTATTGGAAAATGTAAAATAGTGTGATGTTTTCTTTCACACGTGCGACAGGTGTATTTTGAAGTGCAATCTTTTAAAATATGTGATTTCGATAAACAATTTATGCAGGCGTTACAACCTTTTATGAAATTATACCTTTCTTTGACTGGAAGTTGTAAAAATGTTGGGCATCGCGACGTTACGTGATCATTATTCTTACAATATACGCAATAAAAATATGAATTTGTCGAATGTGTAAATGTATTGTTAGTTGAAGATTGATTTGTTTGCTTAGGACCATGGAGAAGGATTTCTGGAACTATCCGTGCTCGATTGGACCATGTTGAGGGTTCTGGAACTATCCCGGCTCGAAGTGGCCATGTTGAGGGATCAGATGATATTGTGTATCAGTTTACCAGGTCAGCCTATGTGTTAAAACGCTGCCTTTTTAAACTATATGGTAGCTTCTAAGTGGACTGTAATTTGATTTTTTGTGTCTTCCCAACTCCAAGAACAAAAACAAACACCTTGTATTTAACGGTTTATTAAAATGATAAAGAAATAACTCACAAATTAACAATAAAAGTACTTGGGTATTTTACTAACCCATATTAGTAAATAACGAACGAACAACGCACAAATTATCAATAAAAGTATGTGTTAACAATCACTAAACCATATTAGTAAAAAATTAAAGTAATCACATCATTCAGAAAATATGTAATTTATAATGCGCGTTTGAGATGTTTTGTCTATGAGTGGCGGTGCAACACTAATTCAAAAATTCGCGAAGTCTGGACCCTTCGACTTTTCCCCATCCGTCCGAGTATTCTAGAAGCTAATTGTTATCGCGTGGGCGAATCGATTTTGTTGAAATGGGTGGATTTTTTATGTCCATCTTTTTCTGTCACGCTGGAGAAAACAAAAATTAATTTGGTTGTGAAGTTATGAGATTATTGCGGACGTGACAAACCCTGTAACGGCAATGGCTGTGTTGTGTCCGTCTTTGTCTTTTACGTTGGAGAAAACTAAGTTGAATTTATTAAAGTTTTTAAGTTGTGGCGTACATATCTCTTGCGATGTTGCCATTTGTTGTCGAAAATTTGTGGGCTACGTGACCTACATCATGTCGCGAGTTGGATATGTTTGAACGTATTTGGTGCGATGTTGTCGATTTGAGATTATGTTTAATTTGTTTTTGAAAATTAAACAATTGTAAAGACTCATATCTGAAAATATTTACTATGATAGAAATTCAAAAATAAAAACTTACCATAGTGTAACACAGTTATTTCTAAAGATATTTAGATAATTTAAAAAGATAATTATGTGCACATGTCGCTACTTCGACATAATTTTATCAAAAGGTCGATTTAGATCTAGAAGTCGATCGCGTGAGAGGGAGATGGAAGATACAAAATGGAGGCGAATAGATTTAGTCAATGCGATACAGAAAATATTGAGCAATTATTAAATAATTCTGTACCTGTTAATACAGTTAAAACAAAAAAATCTATTTGGGCTCAATTTGAACAGTTCTGCAAAACAAGAAATTACACATTAGAAAATAATACTACCATAAAAGAGATCGCAGGAATACTAGAAGATTGGGGAGCAAGTATGCGAAAAGGTAACGGTGAAAATTATAAAGAATATTCGGTTAAAACTATTTGGAATGTAACCGCCAAAATAATCCAAGAAAAATATTATAATGAATTCAATATCACTTTTAATTCATTTGCTGATATTGAATTTAAAAGGGCTAGGGATGTGCGTAATGCAAAGAGGAAGGAATTACAAAGTCTGCCTGAAAAAAAAAGCAAGGTCTGATGAAAAAAAATTTTCACATTGTTTTTTATGAGTTGGCATGGCGTGGAGGCGAAGGAGTACATTGTTGCCTAAATTATTTTAAAAAAAGAATCTAATAATATGGGTGAAGAAACAGGGAGGATTGAGTATAATCCCATATTCACAAAAACGTGCCAGGGTGGCAACAAAAAGTGCTCCGATTCTAAATGGTTAACTCCCAATAAAGATAACCCCGACAGATGCCCAAGATTGTTTCAAAAATAAATCGAAAAATGCGGAAAAAATATTACAAGTGACATTTTGGAAAACTGGAAATGCCTGGTATAAAAATTCTCCGATCGGACCAAATAAAATAGCTAAATGGTTGAAGTCATCGGCTTAGAGAAAAAACCATTCTAGCCGTTCCACTGTTGTGTCTCATCTGGTGAAAGCAGGAATTCAGGAACAAGAGGCAATAAAAATTACTACTACTAACAGCATACTTACAAATTAATGGAGAGCCCCATAAAAATATCATTCAAAAGATCAGAACTACCACATCTAGTTCAGTAGCCAGTACATCAAAAGAAACCGTAGCAGAGAGTAAGGCTGCTGGTGAATGTCAAATTATTTACAATAATTGTTCATTTTCAAAGTAAGTATATATATTGTTTAGATTATTACCTACCTACATCAAAAATATTTTTTTTCTGAAATCGCTCAAGAATGCCTACTTTCTCGGAGCCGTTTCAGTCCCCAAAATACGCGATTCTAGTATTTTAGACTGTTGCTAAGCAACAATCGAAAACTGTCCGGCAAAATTTTTGCCGTACAAGGTCAAACTTTTTGCTGTACAAGGTCATCAAAATGGGTCTCCCTACATTTAAGACAGTAAATAAATACACGCAAACAACCAACTCAGCTTAAGAACATTTATTAAATATATTATAACACATATTATTATAACTATTTTTGTATATTTATAGTTATGCTACAGTTTGTACAATTATTAAACATGGGCTGAACTCTACCTGAAAAGTCATTATAAGTATAAGTAGATATTAAACCGAACTAAGTAGTGAATCTCTGACTTTTCTCATAACAATAAGCGAACAGTGATTGTCATGGATACGATTTAAAAGGTAATTAGATGGTCATAAAAAAGTGTTATGCATTTATAAAAATTTCTTAATTTATGATAATGTTGATTGCGATTTCACAAAAAATAGTATGTTTACCTCGTAGTAAAAGCACATTCCCCGACTCTCAATGCTTGTTGGCCTCGGCTTAACGCCTCGGCCAACAATTTGCATTGTCGTCCGGGAATGTATCGCTTTTACTACTAGGTAAACAATGTACTATTCTACGGCTATTCGCAAAGTACTAACTTTACGTACGCTGCATAAAGTTATGCTTTACATACTAGTACCTAAAGTAAAACTCTTCACATATTAGTTTATAAAGTAAAAACAATGTTATGTCAAATTTCTTTAGGCAAGTAAAATATTATAATGAATTCAATATTACTTTTAATCGATTTGCTGATAGTGATGTGTCACCACATATTTTATGCTTGTATTTTTTTCTTCCTCTTGTTCCGATCCTGCAACCTGCGACATCTTCTTGATCAAATACACCTACAAAAAGTTTATAATAATATAAATATTTATTTTACCGGTTTCATCTAAATCGACGTCCTCCCATTCAGAATCGGATTATCATCATCACAGTATTCTGGAGGTATGGGGAGTGTTTAATTTTCAGACAATTAAACAGATAAACTCATTCAACCGGCAACGCCGCACCAAAATACATTTGCGAACAGCGTTCAAACCAGGAAGCGGCATCGTCAAAATAAGTTTTTTATTCTATTGCACAATAATAATATCACGTCATATATCTAACCGTCTCGTCTAGACAATATAAAAAACCCACGCTACCGAATCTTTCTAGAACAATTGCGCGAGCCGGGAAGGGATAAAAACTTGAAGCGACAAAATTTCGCAGATTTCAAATCAGTGCGTTTCTAACTGCGAACCAAGTTAGACCCTCCGTTGACACCAGCTCAACGTAAAAATATTTCGTTACACAGTGGTACTTAGCTGCGTATCAGGCGGTCCACTTTACTGTTCATTCTATATTCAAATCAAAACTCAGTGCTTCGAGAATTTAAACAGTGTCTATTCATCACTCACGCAGAACACACGCAAAAAATATTTTCTGACTGACGCGGTCTTTTTAGTTTTTTACCTATGTGCTAGTTTTTGTTAAGCACATAAGGTACTTAATACTTTGTTCATTGATTACCAGTTTAATGTAATCCTTTGTTACGTTGTTGTTTTATTCATTTATTTATTTAACTTAAAATAAATCGTTAAATAAAAGTGTAAAGATATACAGTCCACTTTAAGAATACCACGATGCAGTTTAAAAAGGCGATAACACATTGTTGGTCGTCCTGGGAAACTGGCACAACATAGGGTTTATTCCAGAACCCTCAACAGGGAGGTACACACAAGATAAGTTTCTGATTTTGATTATGTTCACGTTTGTGTTTATTCCAAAGCAGCTAATAGTTCTTGTTCTTTAGGCACTAGTGCATAAGCGTAAAGTAAAACTCTTTACACACAATGGTGTAAAATAAATATATTTTATATTTTATTCTTGTATTTTTTTCGTCCTCTTGTTTCGACCCTGCAACCTGTAACGTCTTCTTGATCAAATACGCCTATAAGAAGTTTATAATAAATAATATAAATATTGTAAATATATCTACATTTTATCTTACCGGTTTCATCTACATCGACGTCCTCGCATTCAGAATCGGATTATCATCATCCCTGTATTCTGGAGGTATGGGGAGGTACACACAAGATATAGTACAGTAAAATTAGAATTGGTAAATGGAAAAAATTAGGGGCAAGCTGCAGGTTGTTTTTAGTCAAAGGGACGAACTCAAATCCAAGTTTTCGACCTTAAACCCCTTGCAGAAGGGTGGTTTTTGGGAGTGAGTTTGTTTTTTGCAAATAACTCCCTCATTTTTAATCTTACAAAAAAACTTTCAAGAGCAATTTTGTATAGAATTATATTTGCAAAAACTTTCAATTCTTGACTTTTTTTCCTAACTGCATTATTTAGTTTATAACAATTGTTTAAAACATTGAAATAGTGGTTTTTTCGTCTTTTTTCAGTTTTTCACTGACTTGATTGAAAAAACTATACATAATATTTGTAGCTGTTAGTAGTTATCTTATACCAATACTACGTCAAGATGGCGGCCGTTTCCGGTGACGTCATTGGTGGCCGGCAGTGACGTCAGTGGTCCCCAAGGTCAAGGTCGTTACCAGTGACGTACTCGTTTTTCTTTATAAAAGCAGAGAACTTGGTGCAGTAGTTAATTGAGCGTAATGGGTGTTCCTAACGTTATAATCAAACATAAGATACGAAGTTTTACTGAAAGTATTTGGAAGTTGTGGAATGTCGAGAAGTTACGATGGCTCAGACTTCAACCCTACCGCTTACTAGTTATACCAAGATGAAATTGATCGGGATGAACTCATTGAAGAAGAAGAAGAAGAATATGAATACTTTGAAAAACTCGATAGGTCAGTTGACAGCGATGACGACAGCCTCGTTAACATCGACGACGATTGCTGGTAATGAGATGAGTTTAATGTGTCCTGAAACCATTCCTCCGAGTCAATGGACACAGACCATTCCTTGGACTTCAGTATCGATGAGCGAATGTTATGAATATGGCAATATTTTTTGTTATTGTTTTGTAAAGTGACCAAAATAGTTATAGCAAATGTTTTAATGTATGTTTGAAATAAAATACTAGTGAAATTTTTCTATTATTTAACGACGTTTGAAACTACTTTTAAGTCACGACACTATGAATTCTCTTGGGTAGGAAAATCAAAACACTATTTTAAAAGAAAACTTTATTTAAATATATTTTTAAAAATAGCAAAACATTTAGAAAAAACAGTAATACAAAACAGGTAAAAAAATTTTCAAAAACATTACACTAGTTAAATAAAAATGCGTAGAACTTAAAATAGTAATAGAAAATGGGTAAAAAAAAATAGATAATAAAAAGGTAAAACAGTAACAAGTAAGCAAAAAATTATTTGTTGCATACAATACAAAGTTTTATTTTTTTTGATTCCATTTTCACTATGTAACTTTTTAAAACTTAAAATATTGACTGAAGTAAAACACAAGTTGCTTTTATTTTTACCAGCATAATAAGACTAACTAATTAGTAGTTACGATAAGGAAAAAGGAAACTGATAACCAATATTTTTTTCTCACCCACATTTTGCACAAATTGGTTGTGATGAATTATGTTAATTGCATTTTAAATTGCGATAAAGAATTATGTTGCAACGCACAAACGTCAGCGGTACCAGTGACTGAAGGGTAGTGCGGTACCAGTGACGTCACTGGTCCAAGGTCGGTCAAGATCAAGGTCAAGGTCGTTCAAGATCAAGGTCAAGGTCGTTCAAGTTACGTTAGACTGTACCCAATTGTCAATTCTGGTTATTTGGGCTTTGGCTGCTGACCTAGATTTTTTAAATAGGTCCATTTTTAGATTAAGTTATTTGTCAGCGAGATATTGTTTTATCTTGGTTTGGTTACGTATATGTAAAATGCGAAAACATGCGACAAGTATAGAAGAGGCGACAATATTTCCTGAAATAAGTGTATTATACATGCGACAGTAAATTTATATAAAATACGTAAGGTAAATATTGGTATGAGATTATGAGAGTTTGTACTCTTCTCGTTACCCAAAATTAAATTCAAATGTTGAATTGTTTTTTTTTTTTTTTGGCATAGGCGGATTGCCATTTAGCCAGACACGGATTCGTCTTTAATTAGAAATACCCCAAAATATTACCTAACAGCAGAAGTTATAGCAAGAAAAACAATGTTTGAAGCCAAAATATACGCTTACAAAGAACAATGTTGATTATGATATGAAATTAGAAATTGAAATGTAGTTGTGAAAAGAAATTATTTTTATTGTTGAGCGAAAAAGAACTTTGTTTTTTGTATATATTTTTTTAATGATATGT
This sequence comes from Crepidodera aurea, assembly GCA_949320105.2. NCBI lineage: Eukaryota > Metazoa > Arthropoda > Insecta > Coleoptera > Chrysomelidae > Crepidodera > Crepidodera aurea. The sequence continues at coordinate 9,218,474 of OX439472.1, read as the reverse complement.
AAAAAGTAGAAAAACGTAAATTTTATACCTGTTTCTTTTTTGTTCACTTTCACTCACGCACTAACACTGAGTTTCAGGGATATGTAGTTTGACAGTTCGTTTTTTGTTGATTCCATAAAGACGGCTGGACGAATCCCAAGTTGAAATAATAATAATAAATCGACTTTATTAGACAAATGTACATACATTTGCCCTGAAAAGGCGAAATTAGTTAAAGCTAGTCTTAAACTCTTAACCTTTTCAGTTTACAAAATACAAATAAAACAAAAATAATATAAAAGAGAATATTTTACAATTTCATCAGTAGTAGAGAAAAACAAAGGAAAAAAAATAGTAAGTACTGAACAAAAACAAAAAAAAAAACACAAAATGTAGCAATGCGACAACAATGTGCCTAGTTTTGCTGATTCAGTAGTTCATTTTTAATGACTTTTCTAAATTTGGTTATTGGTATTGGTTGGTTTGAAGGAATTAAAAAGTTTTACTGCATTGTAAGTATAACTGCGTTCAAACAGAGCTGTAGAGTGGCGAGAAATATTAAGTATCTGTGAATGTCTGGTGTTGAGATTGTGTAAATTATTTCTGAAAACTAGTTTGTCATATAGATAGGGCGGACTTTGAGTATTAAACAATCTATGCAAAAAAATAAGGAAATGGTATTTAAACATACTGGACACTTTGAGCCACTTCAACTGCAGAATGTATTGAGAAATGTGATCATATTTCCTCAAATTAAATATGAACTTTTGTATTTTGAACTCGTTGAAGACAATGTTACAATAATTAAGAAGGGATAAAACCAAAGATTCTGACAGTTTTTTTCTTGTTTTGAAATTTAAAACAGTAAAAAGTAACCGAGTGCGCATATAACATTTACGTAATAATAACTAAATTTGTGTTGTTAAGTTTAATATTCATATTATTCAGGATGTTAGGTCTTAAGTTTTTATTTCCAAATTAAAGGACTACTGTTTTAGTAGGATTGATTGATAAGTTGTGTTGATCAGAATAGTCAACAATCCGTTGAAGGTCTCTATTTATAGTTTCAGATGCTATATTGTATGATGTAGGTTCAATATAATATACTTCGTGATTCACATCATAGGTTAACTTATATTTTTTATTTGCACATAAACAGTTTTTTTACTTGCTTAGGACAGTTCTCAATTTTGTGCGCATCACCACAATACATACAAGTTGTTTTATTTTTACAATTTTTATCCTTATGGTCATAGTCATTACATATCTTGCATCTTGAAATTGTTAAATCTTCATATACAGGGCATCCCAAGAGAGAAAGACTTTTTTGCTGATCATGAACTTTTTGAAGAGGGAAGCTGAACACTCTGCACACACTGTAACTTTTCCATTATGGGCTTTTTTTATAAATGTCACTTTAAGATAATCGTGTGGAGAAACAAAATCATTTTGTAATTTCAAACATTCTTCAATTTCTTCTTTGTCCATATTATTATTTGTAGTGATGATTTTTATTCTTGGTTTTTTCAACTGGGACATCTGATACTTGTTACTAAGATCCTGTTTTTGTGCCTCTTCAACCAATTTGATTGCTTCTTTATGAGAATTATATTTTATTATCAAATTTCCGTTATACCCTATTTTGACAGAGTTTATTGAGACCTGGAGAGCCTTTGGATTGATTTTAGCTTGTATTTCGGATTTGATTAATTCAGCATTTTGAGGTTTGTCGCCGAAACCGGATCTGAATTGACTGGATAACTGAAGAACTAGTGCTGATTTACTCTGGATCTTTGGAGGTCTTGAAGATTTGCTGCTTTCAATTCGGTGTGAAGGACCATGTTTTGGGCGGATCCAATTTTTATTAAGTATTTGGAGACCCAAACTTCTTAGACGACATCCTATAGATGCGTCTGTTCCAGCTTATTGTAGCTTAAACTGGCAATAAAGATGTGGACTGTAATTTTGTGGTTTTTTAGTTGGTTGTAGAATTTACGAAGAATTGCAATAAAAGAATGCACGGGTTGATTTGTAATTTTCTATTAACAACTACTTTTGATAACACTTTTAACAATATTATACAGTTAACAATTATTTAGAACTCTAGTGCAATTGCTCAAGAAACGTTTGTGATTAAGAAAAGTATGCATTTCTGTATTATGCAAGTTTTTTATGGTGAACACGAAGTGTCGCGTAAATACTGAAGCCGTCGAAGCGACTTTCAGGAGAGATTATGTTCTACTGATTCTATAACTCTGATCTTTTCGAATGCAAGCCGTTGGACAAGTCCATTTTTGTTGCTACCCTATCTAGCCAATTACGGGCCTTGTTCGCGGTTTTATAGATGTGAGTTTTTTTATGTCGACCTGGCTACTGTCGTCGTGCCGAACGGGGTGCGGTATGTTTAAAAGCGCGTACCGCCAAAGAGCGACGACGTAGTGTAATCCGATACCCTTGATTGTCGGCAACTTGTTTTCTCGTGAATTTGTTTCTGCGCGGTATCGTAGCTTTGTTTTTTACGACACGTGTTGTAACGGCTTTTTGACGTCATCTGTTGCCATGCTCGATTCTGGATAAGTGTTGATTTTGTTTCCAGGTAGACACATAAGCGTGCTTTGGGTTCTCTTTTATTTTTATTTTATTTGAATATTATTTTTATTTCCCTTTATTCCCATGGGCGTAGATGTTCGATTTCGAACAGGCTATACATCTAACTGTTGTCGGGCACGACAACGCTTACTTAGGGACAGGGCTGTAGGATGCTGGACTCTGAGTCAAACTATGACTCCAAACAAGAGTCTACTAAGACTCCAAGACAAGAGTTCCTTTATTGTTAAATCAGCGGATATTTATATCCCGCGAATTGGGTCTGACGTGACCAGTCCAATGTTTATGTTATTAGAAGTATTATTATTGTTTATTGAAATAGCTGGTTTGATTATATAATTTACTTACTTAATCTATATTTAAACACAAAATGTAAACTCGATGTACTGAGTGTTATTTGTTCAGCGTGACACAGCCTAGGTAAGGTTATATCAGTGCGTTGTGGTTTTGTGGTTTTTATGTTATATCTGGCAACTAACTAAATGATTTTAAATTATATTGAATTTTTGTGTTGTTGGAAGTCATTTTCCCAACATTAAGGCCTCTCATATGATATAACCCCAGCATTCTAACAAGATCCTCCCCAAGATCAGTTAATATTTTTATATAACCCTTGAATACCAAATCAGGATTAGAACCATCATAGGAAAACCCTCTAATAATTTCTAAGGAACCTGCTATTATAGAAGTGCACAAGGCTTCTACAGCCTGGCAGAAATCTTGGTAGGACACAGGTAGGTTCCTTAGACATTTTGGCTTGATGATTAAGAATTGAAAAATAACGTTATAGGAAAGATTCTATTTATCTATAAATTTCAACCTAACTTTGTGTCACAAGTCTCAAAATGCTGAAAATTTTTCGGAAATCACACTATTCCTTATGCCGGAACTTCCAGGAGTCTGGAAGTGGTCACTGTCCTTTTTAGAGAAACCAGACAGGGAAATCCGAACTTCTATGGTGGGGAAAAGTTACTGTGATGGATCTAGGTTGTGATCTCTGTCTGGTACGCCCTGATAACTTAGCCGTTGTCGAAACAACTTCAACCTCTTACGGTGCGCTAAAAACCACTTGACGTGTTATCTCGGACGAGTTTTAGTGTTTAAGCGTCCTGTATGCAACAGGATCAAAAGCTCGGAAATATTTAAACGCACTCCAAAAACAGCTCGTAAACGCAATTCAAAGAGCTTTAGACCTGATACTGCAATCATATTCTTAAAACACCTTAAGGTTATTTAAACTGTTTTTTACTTGTCATATCCATATGCCACTGGTTAACTTGATTCTTACAAAAGTCCAATTGGTTTTTTTGTCGTGTATATTCTGATAAATTATAATAATTAAAATCTGGCATGGCAGCAACTACCAAGGTGACACCTTATATAAAAACAAAAAAATAATAGATAAATATCTTTTAATTTTTTAAAAACTTACCCTTCATTAAAAACACCACAAATAATGCATTATGTTAACTGTTTTTCAAATGATAGGTTTACTTTTTAACTCATATTTATATTCAAACTATGTAATTAGATAGATTAACATTTTTTAAAAAACTTAATCAAAGTTCACTAATTTAAGTTGCACGTGTAATTAAATAAACTACTTAAAAATAATATATAATCCATCTTATCATATTTGCACATTATAAATGGCTAGCCTGGAACTAAACTGGTCTATGTTACATTTTTATCACAAAGGAAAATGACCTCAACGGTTATGTTAATAATAATCATTTATTGTCCAACAGAAAATCCATTTACCGAACAATATTATTAGAAAGTAGCAACTATAACACAAAATAAACAAAACAACTGTTATGAACTTGTTCTGGTGTGCACGGACTCCCTGTATATTGCAACCCAGACTTTGAAGAAGACACCCTATAGATGTCCCTGTTCTCGTTTAATTGGATATAAACGAGCAATTTATGCAATGGACTGTATATCTCTTTGAATAAGACCCTGTAGATGTCGCTGGTACTGACGAAGGTGGTTTAAAAAACATTCAACACTGAACTGTGTATTAAATTTTAACAAGAAAACAAGATTTAGTACAATTACAATAAATGGTTCACATTATCTTATGAACCCAATCAAAAACTATTTTTGTGTTTGTTTTTCAAACTTCAAAAATGGAATGAATTTATTTTACATCGGCTTGTGCCGATGGAGCTTAATTGAGCCCTAATTGAAGACTGATTTTAAAACTCTTAAAAAGAGATCACACATGTTTGTCCTACGCAGTAAAGATCACCTAGGCGTTCGATTGTTTTAACCAATGCCAGTGATTTCTGAGATTTTAGTGATGCTAACTGTACTCAACTTATCGTCGGGATTAGCCATATTGCATACTTGCATAGATGTTAAATGTTTTTTATACAAGCGAAATTATGTTTTCGTTTGTGGTAATATAATATAATAAACTGATTACAGTTTTGGCTAACTAACAAGCGTTTTGATTCAAGGCCAACAACACATAGGCGTGCTATATTTGTTTTATTTGAATATTTTTGTTCCCCCTTTTATCATGGGCGTAAATGTTCGATTTCGAACATACTCCCCACCAGGATGTGGGATGAGAAGGTATTATTAATTGTTACCTGTGACTAGTAAATTGGTAAAAGAATGAGCAAAGAAAGAAATAGAAAAGAAAAAAAAAATCTTTTTTAAATTGCCATCCAGTATTATGCGTGAAAGCGAATGAAAGGTAATTAAATGAAGTGTTCATATCATTTGCAAGTGCGAACTTATAGGCATTGGCTTTTTCTAGACCAACTGGCGGAAACATTCCAAATCATTTCCCTAGCCTTATCTCTGTGAAACACTACCTTTGCCCAGAAACCCTTCTTACAAAATTATGAGAATGGATAATGTTAATGATTTGTTTATGGAATGCCAAAATTCATCTAATGTTAGATAGAGCTGAGTTTCAATCCAGAATTATAGGAAGCATTGTGTTGACTTATTATAATAATAAGACTCACAGAATTGATGATGTTGATATTTTAAATTGAAAATAATGGTGTTGTCGCCAGGGATCTCATCAACCCAACTACACACCTTTTAGTTAGTTCTAGAAACTTTTCTTCTTCGAATAGTGGACGTATCACACATAAATGCCGGAACGTTGAATTAAAACACCTTGTGACTTCAATATCGATCATTTACTTTAGAAACACAACGAATCGACTTTACGATCGGTAGATCAGCTCTTATTTAAGGAACAAATAAGCGTACTTACAATTTGTAAGTATTTCACTTAAAACTACACAACACACTTAAAAACTAGCGTACAACTTTTTAAGAATCTCAGAGGGAGGGACAGAAAACGGAAAAAGTTACATGTTAACTCGCTTAAATCAAAGCCAGAATCGGAAGTACTTAAAAAATGGACTCGCCCAACTTCCAAACAAGCGTTGCTATGCACGTGGAAGGGGTTAAGTAAGATTCGCCGGCAAGTCATCAGCGGAAGGTGACATAAGACGGGCAGGCCCGGCTTAGGACTTTTAAAGGCGGTTCAGACGTGTTCTGAACATACTCTCGCCCTGTTGAAATCTCTGATTTCAACACGCAAAAGAAATGAACCATAAAGAAATTAGTATCACTATGAGATAGGTCCTGAATACAGTTTATAATTCTGCGCTTGGCAGTGTGGACAGACCTTCACAATGGGTCTGACGAATACACCTCCTTTGGTGCGAAGTTTGACGGCACGAACCCTTTGGACCAGGTATGATTTCCACAATACGGCCTAAATGCCACTTGAGTGTAGGAACGTCATCTTCTTTTAGTAATACTAAATCGTTTACTTGCAAATTTCTGGAAGGAGACAACCATTTTGGCCGATTTTGCAAACGATTTAAATATTCAGTAGTCCATCTCTGCCAGAAAGACTGCTGTATACGGGAACATCTCTGCCAGAATGTAAGTCTGTTTTCAGGCAAGCGAGTATTGTCAAGTTCAGGATAGGAAGTTAGACTGCGACCAATTAGGAAATGGCCGGGAGTTAAAACCTCTAAATCGGTGGGGTCACTAGATAGAGGACACAACGGTCTGGAATTTAGGATGGCTTCAATTTGAGCCAGGACAGTACTCAACTCCTCGAATGTGAGTTGGGAGTTACCAAGTATCCGGTAAAGGTGCCTCTTTGGGGATAATTTTCCCTATGAACGAGAATAAAAATATAAGGGTATGCAGCCCTGTTGTACCTCAGATGCGGCGATAATTTCTAGAACAAAAGGGAGGTGTCTTATTTTGGAAGAACACCTTGTATGTCAAATGGAAAAATAGTAAGATGATTTTATAGTATTGGGTTGTAAGTTTAAAATTGATTTTTATTTTTAAGTGAGATATTAGATCTCGAAACAACGATCAGCTGTTGTTTTGGATTTGTAACGAAAGTGAGTTTTAAGAATAAAGTTTGATTGTAAAAATAACGAATGTTTTATTTGATTTGAGTTTTTAAAAATTGTTTAGATTTTAGATTGTATGATTTTAATAGGATTCGATTTTTATAGGAACTTGGATGATTTTTTTCGATTCCAAGCTAGATGCGTGAATAAGTGTTGCGATACGACGCTCGCTGCGATTGTGCGCATGTGCGGAACGTTTTGTAGCTTTTGTGCGGAACATTTACCGCCTCACGCGTTGTCAGCTGATGACACCCCTGACGAGGTATTTTTTATTTGATGTGATATAGCAATCAGCTGTTAGCTAAGGAATTTGTTTTTTAAGATATCGATTTATTTTAAAAATGTTTTAATTGTCAGATTTATTTATAGAATCGTAGAACCATATCTACGGGTTTTTAGATTTGTATTTTTACGAATTTGTTTAACGAAATGGTTTGTTGCGACATTATTTTTTGCCGTCGGCAAATGAACGAAAGTAAGTTAAGAATAAATGCGATTTGATTATTAGTGCGATTTTCTTGTACGAAAATTTGTTTTAATTACGAACGATACGAGATTTTAAAATTGTGCTTGTATAGCGAACGAATTGAATTTTTGATTTTTATCAATGGATTGCTCAACTGCCTGTTTGTATGATAAAAAAAATGAAAATACATGTAAGGTAACAAATATGTGGAACAATATATAAATGCGAAATATTTTTTATAAAAGGTATAAAAAATATGAAAAATGAACAGTGTTTAGTTGTAAAAAATCGACAAATACTAGATTTACATTGTCAGCCTACAGTTTCTGTGACTGGACCGCCTTAATGACAATGAAATTAGAAATAAAATGTAAGTTTTACACTGAAATGCACGAAAAGTATTAGTTTCAAATTGCCAGCCTTCAGTTGTGTCTGGACCGCTATTAAGGCAACAGAAATTCTGGACCACTGGAGCTGTATCGCTGGGTCCTGGATGCGATTCTGGAACCTGGATACGATTCTGGAACCTGGATACGATTCTGGAACCTGGATAACTCTGGATCACTGAAGAACTAGAAGAATTTCTTGTAGAAGTAGTTGCTGATTTGAATCCGGCTCGAAGGACCATGAAGTAATTTGAGTACTTTTGCAGCGGTTTACCAGTACAGCCTTGCCTTGCTGACTTTTTAAACCCTGTTTGATTTTTGTGTTTCGATAACGTGGACTGTATGAATAGGTGCAGAAATCTTTCTCCCTTCTTTCCAGTAGTTCCCAATAAAACGTCAGGATTGAATAACACTTTTTATTTAAATTTCTTTAACGAAGAAAAACAGGAACATTTAACAATGAGTAGTAATACTTAATTACAAATAACTAGTATAATAGTTCAGACTAGTTGAGCAATTCACTGAAGTGAATGTTTTAAAATTGAAATTGAAAATTGAAATTGCAAATCTATCGTCGCAATGTGTGCGATCTAAACGAGACGAGGTGTTGAGTGATACTTTCGGTGCGATGTGACCGATGCGAGAGGTTGAGTGATACTGAAGTCTACGAGGCGAAAACGGTTGCAAGTATATGCATCCAGACAAAGGCTGGATATTTCCAGTTCAAACTAAGTTGTTTTCGTCTGGCTAACATTCTAACGGTCGGATGGTCAAGGTTGAGTGTCTAGACTGTTTTTTTTTTATTATTTCATCGCGTCGTTCCGTGCGACGTTGTCGGCTTGCGTATGAGGTGGCGTGCTTTTGCGACGTTGTCGGAGTTAAGAGATAGTAATTGTCTTTACGAAAATTGCGACTTATGTTCAATTTTTAATTGAAAATTGAACAGACCTGATCCAGCATAGTGCGTGGTGGTCTGTCACCCGTTTTCCATATCTTAGGTGCCTCAGGTATCCTAGTGCCCAGATAACGATAAAACAGACTACGACTGATGTAGCTGACGGGGTGCATTTGTGCGTCCGGCCCTTCTTGTAGAAGAATGGCGCCGATACTTGATTTGCAGGCATCTACCCTAAGTTCGCATTCCTTTTTCGGGTTATAATGCTGAAGAACTGGGGCTGTTAATAGTTTTTCTTTGAGAGTCTCAAAAGCTTTACTTTCAAGGTCGCCCCAAGAAAAGGTTTGGTCTTTTTTGTTATTAGGTGTAGTGGTCTTGCTATAAGTGAGAAGTTTTCAATGAATTTCCTGTAGTAATTACATAATCCTACGAAACTTCCACTTGTTTGACGGATTTTGGGGTGGGAAATTCTTTTATTGCCACTAATTTGCTATCATCTATTGTCAGCCCTTCCTGGCTGACTGTATAGCCCAGGATATTTATTGTTGTTTGTGCAAACGTACATTTTCCTGGTTTTAGGGTGAGGTTTGCTTCCCTTAACCTTTGGAAAACTTTTTCTAGTTTTATTAAGTGTTCTTCCAGGGTTGTAGAAAAGATAATTATATCATCTAGATAAATTAAAATTTCTTTCCATTTCATCCCCTGGAAGACTTGGTCTGCCAGGTGCTGAAATGTTTCTGCAGCGTTTGTTAACCCGAATGGTAAAACGTTGCATTCATATTGACCATGCCCCTGTGCTACGAAAGCTGTATATTGCTTCGAGCTCTCTTCCATTGGCACTTGCCAATAACCACTGAACATGTCCAGGGTAGTAAAGTACTTGGCCCCATTTAGATATGTTAAGATATCGTCTATTTGAGGGATGGGGTAGTTAGATTTCTTTGTAAATGTATTTAGTTTGCGGTAGTCTACGCAAAATCTAATTTTCCCATCTTTTTTCTTGACCAGGACTACTGGGCTAGCCCATGGTCCATGGCTTGGGCGTATGACATCATGTTCGAGCATTTCATTTATTTGCTCGTCAATGATGTTCCGTTCCTTGTGGGACACCTTAGGCTCGACATTTGACGGGTATACTACCCTCTACTTCTATTTTATGTTCCGCCAGGTGCGTTCGTCCCATAGTTGTCATTGTTTTCGAAAATACCATTGGGTATTTTAAGATTAGTTTACCTAACTCGACTTTAAACCGGTTATTGTCGAGATGAGATAAATCAAAATCTTCTATCTTTATTATGCCTGACTCATCGGTGGTGAAGAAGGTCCACCCTGTCTCTGCGGGTTCTCTTTTTCATTGAGAAGGTAGTAGCCGAAAGAGTTGTCATGATCGTCCATTTTGGACATATGACCCATGGATTCGTAGTCTTTCATAAATTCACTGTACATATGTTTCATTTTTAGATTGTTCTTGAGCTTACGCTCAAGATTGTAGAATCTTAGTTCAGCCTTGTATCTGGATTCGCCTAGACTGTCAACGGATTCTTTAAGTGGGATTGAAACTACAAAACGACCGTCGGGGTTTCTCTGATGAGAAGACTCAAAATGATTCTCGCAAGCAATTTCTTCTTTAGAACGAGGTCGAACATTAGAGTACTCTTCGATTTCCCAAAATCGAGAAAGTTCATCTATTTGCTGATTTTGAGACAAATTGCAGTGAACTATTTGAGAAGAATTAGATGTCAATATTGGACCAGAAATAATCCACCCAAGTTTGGTATTTTGCAAAATAGGTTTTTGAGGGCCCAACTTTACTTGCCCGACACATAGAAGATCCCAGAAAAGACTTGCCCCAATTAGAAGTTCTATGTTGGATGGAGCATGAAAATTAGGGTCTGATAAACGAATATTTGGAGGGATGGACAGCGAAGAAATGTCACATTTATAACTAGGAATTTGATCACATATACTGTCAGTGACGAGACAAGGCAGTGAGGCTGTGAATGACGAATGCAATGAGAATATAGGTAAGGTACACCTTTGCCTTATGACTGAAGAGATTTGTGCAATTCCGATCACAGAAATATCGGTGCGTTCTTTAGAAATACCTAGCTTGTTTGCCAAGTTAGAGGTAATGAAGTTTGATTCAGAACCGCTATCCAAAAGAGCTCTGCAATTATGGGAAGCCCCGTGGTTGTCTAAAACCTGAACAATGACTGTTGACAACAGGACGCAACTTTGTTGAGCTGTATTCGAAAGAGTCTGAGTAATTTGTTGAGTGCTAGTACTTACGTTGCTCTCAATGGGAATATTTTGACTTGGAAAAGAATTTGAATCATTGTGCAAGAGAGTATGATGCCTTTTGCCGCATTTTCTACATTTTCCATATTTACATATAACATTTTGATGACCGGCATGAAGGCAGTTGAAGCATAGATGCAATTTCTTTACTTCCGCGGTACGTGCATGGATGTCAAGTGTCTGAAAGGCATCACAGGAAGATATCTTGTGTGAACCTTTACAAAATAGGCAGGAATCACGACTTGACTCGCCAGTTACTAACGATCGGCTTGTGCTAGCCCTATGTTTAAAAGTACTGGAGGAAGAAGAAATCGATAATTTTGAAAAGTGGTGTTTTGACGCGCTCATTTCCAACTTCTCTAAAATGTCCGCTTTAGATTTGATGAATCGTAACATGTCGTCCAAAGAAGAGGGTTCGGTTTGATTAGCGCTATCCCTTTCCCATTCTTTGGCCGTCTGAGAATCTAATTTTTCCGAAATTATATATATAATTAATGAGTCCCAGTGCTCAACGGGTTGTCCTAATGACTCTAGCGACCTTATATTACTAGACAACCCATCCACAAGTTGTCTAAGGCTTGCTGCAGTTTCTTGAGCTATAGGTTTCAGGTGGAAAATAGCTTTAAGCTTAAAAGCTGTTTGTTTGCAAACCTTTCGCAAAGCAAACCCCATGCCGTCGAAAAATTGGCGGATGAAATATGTAACGACGAAATAACTTTCTCCGCGGTGCCTGTCAGACATGCTTTGAGGTAGTGAAATTTTTGAACTGCCGAAATACTATTATTATTTATTATCATAGAAACAAACGAATCGTGAAAATCCAACCAGTTTTCAAAATTGCCGTTAAATTTGGGCAGCTGAATTGTTGGCAATTTTATACCAGTACTTTCAACATGAGGCGTAGTAAACGAATGATTTGAAGCAGATTCAACGGTTGCCGTCGTTAGCATCTGTCTAGCCTTCGTAGTGACGTCCCAAAAAATACTTTCGAATTGCGTACGATACTCGATTTCAGCATCAGTGATCGTATCCATTAATGCCTCAATGTTTTCTTGTATATTTTCAAATTGGACCAGAATGCCATTTGCATGATCCAATCTCGCTTGCAGTTCCATAGATGGAACAACATAGTCACTATTACCTAAATTGCTTTCTATCTTTTCAACATATTTTGTGAATAGGGTGAGGCGTGTTTTAATGGATGCCCTTGACCTAGATAATTTTCTTGATTCTTCGGTAGACATTATTTACACTTGTGTAATTTAGGGAACAAAATTTGATTTAAGAGTAAAAAAAAAATAATAATCTTTTGCGATTTAATTTGTTCACGAAAACTTGTTTTGTCTCAAGAAAATGTTTTTTATATATATTATAATCAAATTTCGTATAAATTACACGTTTTTAGCATAAACGCATAAAATGAAAATAACAAGATACAAACGGTACAAATTTTGCAGTTTAAAACAGAAAGAACCTAGCAAAATTTATTGAATTGCTAGTATAACCCGTAAAAAAAATGATTTTTTTTTAGCAAGAGTTATTAGAATATCAACAGGCAGATAAAAATGTGAATGCTATATTTATATTTACATTCCGTAAAGAATACGAACGATTATTTAGCATGAATGTAATACAGAACTAACTAAACTTTATGACTTAAAATGGAAACGACCTTTTTTCAATAATTTGATATGGATTTAAATAGAGTGAAAACTTGAAATTGAGTACCTCGAAGGACGATGCGAAGTAAGCCAGCAAAATGCAGTGGTCAAAACGTCGCTTGTGTGCCAATGTAGTTGAACTGTCCGACTGTATGGGACTGTAACTAACAGAAATGACAGATTTCACTTGTACTGACGGCGTGCTTTTGTGGGAACTATTTTCTTCGATTATCCAATTATTGCTGATTGATCGGGAACTGAAGGACCATTATGTAGAACTCTGGATTAATTATGCAATTATGCCAGTAACTTTTCTTTAATAAATTTATTTTTAATATAAGACTTACACAACAACAACAAAATACAGATTTTTTTTAATTGTCTAAAGTTCTGACACTGTCTGACACTATCTCAAAAGTGGTCACTACCCTCAACCCTGTTCTTACTTAGTCGATTCGATGGTAGGGCCACATAGGCGTACTTTGGGAGTTGCGTTTGGACATATCTATTGACAATTTCTCTTCTTTGTTAAGAGATGTCATATTAATTGCATTTAACACCCTGTCTACTCTATCTACTGATATAGGTTGTCTACTAATAGTGAAATGATTGTTCTATTTTTGGTTTAAAATTCTTTAACTTAACTTCCCTATCATTTGTATTTAAAATGCGTATTGGAATTGTATTTCCAGTTGGCTTTACAACTGTACTAGCGGTCATTACTCCTTCGCAAATTTCCTCTGATAGCGAAACATATTCTTCCGAATGATTAACATTAAAATATTTAACAACTTCGCACCTAGCGGGAATAATAGTATACTCGTCGTATTCAGCATATAACGGTATTTCTATTTTTTCATTGTTTATCCAGTGATAAGAAAAATCTTTCATAATTTATATTAGCCTTATATTTAACAAGAAAATCCCTACCAATTACTCCGTCTACGTCCTCCGTGAACTCATTTAATACCGAGAATTCCTGACCTAGCTTGTATTTACTATGAAGGTCAAGTGTAATATTGTAAGTTCCAATTGTAAACACTGAGCCCTCGATACCATTTATTTTCAAAGTTTTATTTATATTTATTTTACTTTCGCTGTGTAAACATTTTTTAAAAACAACACTGAGTGATGCTCCGGTGTCGACTAGCAATCTTAATTCCTTACCACAATAGCCTACATATCGTCGCTCCAGAGTGAAAACCGCGTATGTTCGAAAAGGTAAATTTTACAGGAGGCAATAAAAACCGATTTACTTATGATACGTTAGCAATGTAAACGTGTTTATCAAGTAGACTATTAGATGGTGTTATAGGTCTTTTTAAATTAAAAGGTTTCGTGAGGAAGTGCGCTAGGAGGTTTTCAAGCTTATTAAGTAATAAAACCATTTTCATAAAAAAATAACATACGTAGTTTTCATTCTGCAGCGACGATATATACATATTGTTATTGTATGATTTCTTTTAATGATTATTATTTAATGTTACAAGTAAAATATATATTTTTTAATGATATTCAACTACCTAATTATTTATTTTCTTTTTAATAATACTTTTAGTACAACTCTGTTTTAATGTAACCAAAAATTGTATAATTGTTGATCTTCCCTTGTATTTGATATTTTTATTTTACCAAAATTATATACGCCATAAATTTTTAAATCTTTAATTTTATAAATTATATGAACCGTTAAACATGGTGTGACGCTAAATTGTTGTTTGATTTAGTTCACTGAACTTTATGCGGTTCGATAAGTATTTTTTTTTTAAATAAAAGTGTTCTTATCAGGGGTAATCAAAATTACCCTTTACAAACCTACATGCGCGGCTGCTGTTCGTCTGGTGTGCACTAGGTCGACGGTTTAAGATTTCAAAAGTGAATTTAGAAAATTTGTTAGGCGCCACTTAATTTTTTAATCAAAATTAAGAAAAAGGTATAGATAATAATTAATATATTATTATAACAAAACTTAAACTATTTGAATTTAAAATTCGCTAATCCTGAAAATAAACAAAGAATCAAACAATATAAATTTCTTAACAAATATATTACTGGTTGAGGTGTTTTTTTTTTAAATATTAAAAGGCTTCACAAAAAAATTTCAGACATCAGTAATTAAGTTTAAAATTAAAAATTACCCTATCAAAAGATACTGGTTGAGATGTTTTAAGTTTTACAAAGGTTTAACCAGATTATCAGACTTCAGTATAAACTTAAAATTAAAAAAATGGCCTCACAAAAGGAGTTTTCCGCAAACGTACCAAAAAATATAAATATCTAAATTGAATAGATATTCAACTGATAAAACAAAATTGCTTCAGAATACTGATTTACGTCCTAGATTTGATATTTAAAAAAGGTAGCTTATCAAAAAAATTACTCAACAAAAAGACAAAAAGGCTTTTAAAAGTTATTAAAAGATTATTCAAAACTCAAAAAACGAAGTTTATAGATATATATAATTACTTACAAAAAATAGAACTCGTAGTTAAATTTTGAAAGTTGTCCAAAAAAATATTAAATTAGATTAAACATCTGACCTGGTAATTTATTTGATGGGAAGTGTGATCTGATTCAAACCACTGGTCGCCATCTTGTGGTTTCAAAACAAGGAGTCCAAGAAGGAACAGGAACAACAAATTTTGCATTACCACATCCGGCAGGCGGTCACAGGAATCATCGTTTTTAACATTTCGAAGTGGGCTCGAAATACACAACATCTTTTCTCCAAACCCAGCAGAGAGTTTCGGTTTCGGACTGGAAACTGTTCTTCCAAAAAAATGTCACTATCAGGTAGGAATGCTTCACCGGCTTCGTTTCAAACAAAACAAACGTGCCCAAAAGGTTATTGCCGAACTTCCTTACTTGTTTTGGAAAGGAAAGCTCACAAAAATGGTATCAAAAATACACATGGCCAAAATCAAAAAGCCAAACCAAAGAAAAAAATCTGCTTTTAAAGTGACCAACTTAACTCGATTAATTTAATTTAGTAAAATAGTTAGGCAACCAAAAAGTCACTTAAATGAAATGTGGGTGGTCTATACCTAGTGATTAAAAGCGAATACCTAAATTCTTAAATTATTTTAACTGCAAAATTTATGGAACTTATATCAGTATCTCTGAAGAAAAAATGTTTTTAAAATATTTAGAAGTAGCGCAACTAAACATCATAAGTCAATAATTAACCTTTAAATGTTCTTATAAACTTATACAATGACAATGTATTTAGGTTGGTTAAAAGATGCAAAGATTTATGTCAAATTGAACAATGAAATTATTATTAACACTTAATAACACAATAAGTTATCACTTTTTAAAAATAAAATTTTTAATACCTCTTTTTTTTTATTCAGTCTTTTTTTCTAATTTCTTGTAATCAGTTTCCTTTCCATTTCTTGTAATGTTTTGTCCTTGCAAATTAACTCCTTTTCCACTACTTGTGATCTTTTGTCCTTGCAAATTAACTCCTATTCCAACAGTTTATAAAATGTCTTTTCCTTCAGCTACTCAGTATGGTACACTTGCTAATATAACTTTGAACGTTTATTTTCACTTTACCTTATTTCTTTCTCTTAAGGTAATACAACATCATAGATAAATATATAATTTTGGTAAACTTATATCCTTCATAAAACTTTTTATTTTTATTCTCTAGACCATTCTATTTTTTTTCCTCTTTCCTAATTTTTTTGTAACTAATCAACAACAACCTTCTTTTTTCTTTTCTTAAATTTTAAAATCTAGTAAGTCACTTTCTTTTTACATTTTATGTTGGCAATACTGTTTTTTTTAATTTTTTAGAGTTGAATATAACTATCTTGTATCTTTCATAATTTTGACATTCATAATTTTGTAGGTTATGTTTAGTTTCTGTGGTTAGATTATTTTATTTAAGGTATTGTACTGTTTATTTAGTAACTTTATTTTAATTTTAACTAGTATTATAAATTTTGATAATGTAAAATTCCATTTCAATATATATACAAATACCTGACCTTACAATAATACTAATACCTACATATTCTAATATACTGGGCGATGCGACTCTGCATGCCACACAACGAATCCCCCACACCATTATTCCACATCAATTTTGAAATTGGAAAGGAGACGAAAGTAAAATCAAATATTTTTTTCTTTCGACGTTTGTTGAATGGCGATGATTTTTTTTTCAATTTTTTTTTAATAAATTCTCCTTTTATTACTTCAGGCGAATTACTTTTTTTTTAATTGAAGTTATAATTATTCACATAGTTGATTTGTCTCTCATTTCAAAAGTACAAAGTACAAAACTACAATGACACAAATACCTGATGTTAAAAAAATTTATTTTTATTTTATTTAACAGATTTGTACAGTTTAGTAAATACAAATTTTTCCCAGTTCGTAGAAGCTTTTTCTACAAGCATTCTTGAAAACGCTCATGAAAAATTTGAATATTTTTAGTTTGTTCGTACATTGGACTAGCTACACAAAGCTTTAAATTTTCCAGTAATTTGGCCATTCTTCACATAGTTTGTTACTGATTTTTCACTGGCTGGACATTTCACGTCAACTAGGAACTTTAAAGAAATAGCATCTGGTGAAGCAGCAAATAGTGGATGAGATGGA
Source organism: Crepidodera aurea (assembly GCA_949320105.2). NCBI lineage: Eukaryota > Metazoa > Arthropoda > Insecta > Coleoptera > Chrysomelidae > Crepidodera > Crepidodera aurea. The sequence continues at coordinate 9,201,159 of OX439472.1, read as the reverse complement.
AGTATGAATAAGCCACAGTTTTTAAATTTTATATTCAATTGCTTCTCTACAGTTTTTAGGACATCTTTTTCTAAAAGTCTTCCTCTCTTCATTTACTTGGTGTCTTTTAATTTATATACTCCTATTATTGTTTCGCAACTGTACCGTGTGCAAAGAGTTTTGAAGCAGTAACACGTCCAAACCTGAGTTTATGCCACAAAGGCGAAACTGATTGTCCCCTTGTTTCACATTCTGCTTCTTTGCACAACTGTACACTAATTTGCCCTATGGACATAAATAACAAAAAGTCTTCAAATTTCACTCCCCCTTGTGCATGAAATTGAAATAATTGTTTGTATATGGACAACTCGTTGAACTTGTCATGTTCTACATCAGATGCATACTTGAGAATCTGCCCTGGCACTTTCTCTCTCAATCCAATCGCTACAATTTGCTCCATAAATGTTGTACCACTGGCAGACGTACTCGGAGGGCATACACCACTAGTTTTACTGAAATTAGCAGCAGTTATGAATTTCGTACCAGTGCCTCCGACATATAATCATGTACAAGTCGGCCGATGTTTAGCAACGCCGCTTTTTTAAACAAATGTCTGTAATTTTTCAGTGGACTGTAAATATATTGTTTTTTCTATCTTCAGAACTTCAAAAAAACAAGCAACATTTTTATTAAACTATCAATGAAAAACGAAGCACAAATATAACAAGAAATCACATTTTTGATTTAATACCTAATGATAATGGCTAACACAAATAAACCACATCGTTCAGAAAATATCTTTTTTACCAGTGTAAAATAAAACGAACAAAATTTGTTAACTTAAGTCGAGTAATGCGTCCGTTATCGTACGTGTTGGAATGTTATAACATGATGGCCGTCGCGAGCCTTCCTGTGTCTCTGTCTTTGTTTCCACGCGTTGGAGACACAAAATTGAAATTTATTTTATCGTATTTAAAAGTTTTAAAACGCCCGGACGCCTGATTCGCAGAGTTGCCGGTTTGATTGGCGATCGCGCCTTGTTGTCGGTTTGATACTATTGAACATTTTGAATGTTATGTTTAATTTTATGATTGAAAATGAAACAGCTGGGTTTATTTATTTTTTTTTATTTATTTAATTACGGGCAAGCCCAATTCCATAATGACAATAGTGTATATTCAAAGTACAAAATACAATAATACAATTTATTTATTTATAACATATACAGCAATATATATCACAGCAATAAAATATAAAGAAAAATACAATACAATAATAATAATAATAATAATAATAATAATACAAAACCAATATAGCAAAACTATGAAGATTACATCCGTTGCACTCAAATGCTCAGATGGGCCAGGTGGTTCCTAAAACGATCAGTGGAGCTGCCGAACAACAGGAAGCTGTCTAGAGAGTTCGCCAGCCTGAGGACTCTAGGTAGGAACGAGTGGAAAGCATAGTTGTAGCGATGGAAAGGAACATTAAATGTTCTCACCTGCCTGGTTGAGCGAACGGGTACGGATAGGCAGATCTTATTAAGAAGCTGCGGACAGTTGCAAATACCGTTTACAATGTTAAAGATAAGAGATCTTTTTGTTTTCTGCGACTGCAATTGATGTTGCCATGCTGTGTAATCGTTATAAGTATCAAGCTTGAATGATATATAGCGAAAAAAAAATTTTGAATGTATCATTGTCATCTCTATTAGGTTTCTTAGTTTTTTACTTACCCCTTGTTCTTTTAAAGCTTTTATAATTTCGTACCTCCTTAGAGAGTCAAAGGCTTGTTCAAAGTCTAAAAATAACATTTCTATTTCATATTGATGTTCGTATGCTTTTTCTACAATTTGTTTAATAGTGTGTATTGCATCTGTTGTTGATCTGCCTCTTATGAATCCACATTGATATTGTCCTATGATTTTTTGAGTTCCAGTTATTCTTCTCTAGACTGTAGTAGTTGTAAAAGGTGGCTGGAATGCGGTGGCAATTTCAGAATTTTAATTTGTTCTCGCATAGCGGTTTCTAACATATTCATATGAGTGGAATGTCATCATTAATAATTAGTAGAGGTCTTTCAGAGGGAAGTGACGGAATTATAGTTTATAAAGTAATTTTTGAAAATGGCTTCTTCCATCCATCCCTTCTCTGTCGCTGCATAAACAGTACATTCAAAATCAGTGCCTGGTGCCGATCCCGTAAATGCAAACCTTTATAAATTATTAGTGGTGGAGGTTTTTGGCAGGTCGCACTACACATAAGAAGAATAGTGGTATTTTCTTTCCCAGGAGAACTAATTGTTCTTGACGAGGATGCATTTATACCCCCACAACGTTTGCCTTCATCGGATCAATACACAAGCTACTCATCAAAATTCCAGATTCTTTCAGGTTTGTCGTGAAGACCGTATTCATCCATTATTGCTTTTAATAAATCAAAATATTGGTAAATTATAAAAGGATCAAGAGCCTTCTTGCTGTTTAAAGCGTCGCGCAGACCGAGGCGGTCGCGGGCGCTGAATAACGAACACACCTACACGGCTGCGACCGAGCAAACGCGTGTATATTTTAAATTCATACTCATAACAATTTTATTATAATAAAATAATAATTATTAAGAATGGAATACATTGAAGAAGTCGAAGAGGAAGCGCTTCTTTTATTAGCAATACTGCAAGATGAAGAAAATGAGCGCAACAATCAATGATAAGTAATTATTTAAGTGGGTTGGGGCTTTCCTTTTTCAGGTTTTAATAAATTATATTAGGGCGAACAACAGAACAATATGGGTTCATGAAATTAATTTGAATCGAATTGAAGATGGCGAATTTCATAAATTATATCCTCTTTTAAGAACAGATGAAGATCGTTTTTACATATACTTCAAGATGAATTTTGTCTGTTTTGATGAGTTGCTGGAGCTTATAAGGGATGGCATTCAGAAAATGTACACTAACTACAGGGAGCCCATATCACCTAAGGAACGTTTGGCACTTACATTAAGGTAGGTATTTACACTAAAGCCCAAAAGGTCACAATCGTTTTATATTTATTTTAATTAACACAAAATATAGATACATACTGTAAAGTTTTCGTAGTAATCACGAGAGCCATTGCTCGATTCAACTATTTCTGGTGATACTAGTGGTGTACTTGTATTTGTGTAATTCGATGATTGTAGTCGGTCTAGATGTACAATTTTCATCGTAGTGCGCTAATTCCTCGTCCATTATTATTTGAGCTATTTTATATTGTATTAGAACCTGGCGTTTAGGTTTAAATTTTTTAACCGTAGCATATGATGAAAATAAAAAATCTATCTCATCTTTGGTATGTGACATCTGGTGACATGTGCCATGTACTGATGTCGTAGGGAAGTAAAACTCTTTGTAAAAACAACAATTATAATTTGGGGATTAACCCCTAATACTGGATACAAGACTTATAGGTGTATCTAGTTATATCTCTATATCTATCTGATATCTAATCTATATCTAATCTAACGCCTACAATAATTTGGTATAGATATACATGTATTGACCTCTAGTCAAGATCATCTACCTACGGTCAAGGATCGACCTTGTCGCACAAGTCGATGTCTTGATAACAAATACAATAGCAATAACCTAACATTAACATAACAATAATAATTATACACTATACGGGGTGCTCGATATACCTGTGGTATATCACACCTTCCCCCCAGGAGAAAAATTTTTTAAATTTATTAGAATTTACAAAATTTTTTATTCTAATGGTTGAATGGTTTTACCCTATTTTTGTGTATTTCTACCTTTTTATTGTCAATATCTAAGACTACATTTACGCCTTTATCTTCAACTACTCTATACGGACCCTTAAAAACAGGTTCCAACTTGTGACTTGCTTCGTCATATACTAAAACTTCGTCACCTACTTCGTAATCTTTCCCGACTGCCGTCTTGTCATACCTAATTTTTCTTTTTATTTTTGATTCAATCAGATTTTTCCTTGCGTCCTCTAATGCTACCTGTAATCGGTACTTTAATTCTGACGGATAGTCGTCAAATTTATATAACGGTTCTACTTTCTGTTTTAGATTCGAAGGTAAATTGCATGTTTTCCCGAAAACTAGTTCATAAGGTGTATAGCCTGTTGCTGTATGCCCGGACGTGTTATACGAAAAACACCAATATGGTATCCAAGAACTCCAAGAATCTTTATATTTCGAGGTTTGGATTCTCAGATACGCATTTAAATGTGTATGCGTATTTTCCAATGCTCCGATTGTTTCATGGTGATAAGCTGTCGAGTTTAGTCGATCGATTTTTAACAATTTACATGTTTCGCTAAATATGCTCGCCATGAATTCAGTACCCTTATCTGTAATAACTCTTTTCGGTATCCCATATCTCAAAATGAAATTTTCCACGAACGCCTTAGCTACCGTACTAGCTTCTTTGTTCCGAATAAGATATCCTTATTTACTTAACTCGCATTGCAACGTCAATACGTACTTATTATCATCGTCATCTGCCTCTAATGGCCCTACTAGATCTAGAAAACCGTTTCGAATGCCGCGTGTGCCGTTGTCGTAATGACTAACGGTTGTTTCGGTCGTGCCACATGCTTACATTTCTGACATTCGCTACATTTGTTCACAAATTTTTCTACATCCCTTCTTAAGCCTATCCAAAAATAATATCTACTTATATTTTTATACATTTTTGAAATACCCGCATGTCCACCTGTGACTGACACGTGAAAATCATTTAGGACTAACTGTCTCAATTCTTTAATCGTGATAGTCTGCCTACCCTGCAATATGCATATTTTAATACCTTCCTTACTGAAAATTTCTTTATCCCTTAATAATTCGCTTATAACTGGCAAGTTAAATTCATTTTTGATTATCATCAATTGCGAAATTTTATTGTGTACACATAATTCCACCAATTCTCTCAACGAGGGCCCGTAGGTCAACACGCCGATCGAGTATCTTGGCTTTACATAAATAATTTCTTTATCAAACATTATACTGTCTGTAACATAATTTTTGGGACATTTTCTACCTAACTCCTCAAATTCCTCTCTTTCCATTATTCGCAATTCAACGCCATCACTAGGTCGTTTTAATAGTTCCACAACGTCAGGTTGCGCAGGCCTGTCGTTACTAGAATTATCCACTTCCTGTCTATGTCTTGCTGTTTGCGCCCTTGTTACTACAAACATTTCCTCATCCTTTTCCTTCGACATATTCTTTAACTCACTTAAACTAATTTCTATACGAGATAATGCATCTGCCGTGACATTCTCTGATCCTTTTACATACGTCACATCAATATCATACTCCTCTAACTTCATTCTAAACTTAGTATACTTGACGGATTTGTCATGCCAAATAGGTAAATTAACGGCCTGTGGTCCGTCAAAATAGAGAACACTATTATAGAGGTACGCTCTAAATTTGGAAACAGCCCATACTATGGCTAGTAATTCCTCCTCAATTACAGCATAATTTCTTTCTGCTTTATTTAACATCTTACTGGCATATGCTATCGGTTTATCGTTGCCGTTTGACAGTGTCGCTCCAAGGGCTATCCCCGAGGCGCCTGTCCTTAATATAAACTTATTCTTTTCCGAAAAATCGGGAAATTCCAAAATCGGAGGACTTATCAAAGCCTCTCTTAATTTATCGAACGCCCGTTGGCATTCATTTGACCATTCAAATGTAACTCCTAATTTATTAAGGGGAGAAGCCAGTTCTGCGAAATTCTTAATGAACTTCCTGTAGTAGTTCGCAAATGCAACAAATCGTTTCGTTTCGCTGGCATTCTTTGGTACCGGGTATTTTACCATAGCCTCTATTTTCTCCGGATCTGGTGCTACCCCTTTTTCAGATATCTCGTGGCCTAAATACAACAACTCTTTTTTCAAAAATTCACATTTGCCCGGATTCAACCTAAGCTTTACTTTTCGTATTCTTTCTAACACCTTTACTAAATTTCTGTTGTGTTGCCCTAAATCTCTACCGAATATAATCAGATCATCAGCGGTCTAGATTCTGGATCTAACTCTAGCTGATAGTATCCCTGATACAAATCTAAATGTGAAAAATACGTTGCTCCTGACAACGAATCCAATATCTCATCAATACTAGGTAACGGAAACCTATCGCACTCAATTCTGTTGTTGAGTTGCCGATAGTCGATAACAACTCTCCATTGGTTGTGCTGGTCCGTCCCTTTTTTCTTGACAACCAAGAGAGGTGACGACCATTCAGATGTGGATGGTTCTATGATACCTTGTCCCAACATCTTATCCATCTGCCTATGTATCTCACTTTTCTGAGAATACGGTAATCTATAGGGCTTTACATACGACGGATTCGCACCTGGTTTCAAATGAATTTTTTGCTTGCAAATATTGGAAACTGTAAATGGATCGTTTTCCATATAAAACGTTATCTGCATACTTCGCACAAATCTTATCTATTGACAGTTTCTCTTCTGCGTTAAGCGACTTCGTGTTGATTGTATTCAACAATTTATCCACTCTATCCACAGATATCGGCTCCCTATTAAACGTATGTATGTCATAGCAAAATAATCGCTCTATCTTTGGTTCAAAATTTCTTAACTTAACTTCCTTATCGTTGATATTCAATATGCGTATTGGGATCTTGTTCCCAACTGGTTTTGTTACCGCGCTTCCGGTAAAAACCCCTTCGCAAATGTTCTCAGACAACGAAATATACTCTTCCGAGTGATTTACACTGAAATACTTGATAATCTCGCATCTAGCTGGAATTATCGTATATTCGTTCTGATCCGCGTACATTGGCAATTCAATTCTCTCGTTTCCTATTCAAAGTGATACGAAAAAGTGTTCGTAATTTATACTTGCTTTATATTTCATAAACACATCTCTGCCAATGACCCCATCTATTTCGCTATTGAATTCTTTTAATATTGAAAAATCATGCGTTAGCTGGTGACCGCTATCTAGGTCAATGTCGAGTTGACTAACACCGAGTGTCTCGGATGACCCAGAAATGCCATTGATTTGCAATTTTTTATTTACATTTATTTTATTTTTATTATTTAAACATCTATCGAATATAATACTTAATGAAGCGCCAGTGTCTATTAATAATTTCAACTCCGTGCTGCCATGATATGATATTCTTGTATCAAAAAATGTGCCTGATGGTGTAAAATTAAGTGAAAATGTGAAGCAATTTATTCTACAAAAAGACAGTGATTTTCTAAAGGGTAATAATGATTTACCTGGTGGTGATGAACAAATATTGACCATAACCTCACTGCAATGTGAACTGAAATGTGTAAAAACTGAATTGCAATGTGCACATAGAATAGTTACTGAATTAGAAAGAACAGTGAACAATCAAGAGACAATAATAGAATTACTACAAATTACACAAACAATGAAAACCTCAAAAACCGATGATTGCGATGTTGCCAACTCCAAACCGTTAGGGTCAATTTTAAATAAGGTAACTAATAATTTTAATAAACCCAACAAAAATGCACCAAGCATTGGAAAGAAAAACATCATAACTTTTGACCGTGCCAGCAAGGCCATTGACGAGGCTCAGAAAAAATGTGCTACTGAAATTAAGGAAACTGTCAATTTGGATAAAATTATTAATTTAGCAAACGACGATGAAGATAATCAATGGAAAACTGTGGAAAGAAGAATTAGAAAACAACATTCAAACAATAAGACTATCATCGGAACTAAAAACGATATTAATTGTCCTCTTAAAGTTGCTGTTCAAAAATCACACCTTCATGTCTATAAAATTGATCCCAATATGACTGCTGATGACGTAAAACACTTTTTAGAAACCACTTTTCCAGAAGTCGTGGTCGAGAAAATAAATTCCCTTTATCCCCATTACTACTCATCGTTTAAGGTAATAATTGACGAACTAAATGACGAAAAAGCTATGGATCCTGCGGTATGGCCTGAAGGAGCTGTAGTTAACCGTTTTTTATATCGACGTCGTCAAGAACAAAATCGTATATCAGCAAGTCAACGTTCAAGAAACCCACAAGTATATCGGTAATAAGAAGTGTAAGCTCACATGCGCAAGTGCAATCAGGTAATGATACAAACATTAATTTCTTTTATATTAATATTCAGTGTCTTAGAAATAAAGTAAATATTCTTGAAATGTTCTTAAAAAAATACAATATTGACGTGTTGTTTCTCACGGAAGTATGGTTGGAGGAGGAGGAGGTAGATTTTATCGTCTTCTCTGGTTATAAATTAGTTTCTAGCTATATTAGACAAAATCGTCAGCATGGCGGTATATGTATTTATGCAAAAACACATCTAAATTTTAATAATATTTGTGTAAGTAAATTTTGCCAAGACATCGACTCTGAATTTACTTTTGTAGAATTCAAAGATATCAAAATAAATTTCTGTTGTACATATAGATCTCCAGATGGAGACAGCAAAATTTTCTTAAATAATTTGGATCAAATGTTATCTGAACAATTAGCCCCAAACAGTAAATTAGTGATTGTTGGTGATTTTAACTACAACTTTAAATTAAACGACAACAGGGCAGCTGACTGTAGAAACGTTTTTCTATCATATGATATGAGCGAACGTGTTTTTGTGGATACTAGAGTAACAAAAACTAGTAGCTCGAGAGTCGACAAATGTTTCTGAAGGAAATTTTAGCCTAACGGTTATTGACCCATACATTTCAGATCATAAGGGAATCCTCTTTACAATAAAACATGACCTTAAAAAGTTCGATAACTATATTTTGTGTCGTCCTATGACGAAATCTGCGATTTTTAATTTCACGAATGCTGTTAACAATATGTTTTTTGATAAATATACTTATGATTGTAATTTATGGGCAAAGAATATTGTGTGTTCCTTATCGGAATCATATAAACACTTTTTTCCTGAGAAAAACATAAATATCACTGAAAGCAACGGTTCTAAGCATGTAGAAAATGTACAAGATGTTCGAGAGACTAAAATGTCTTTGGATGCAATTCAGACTATTGCAGAAGTGACAAGGATGCCTCAGCACTTCTCATTACTTAATGAATTGAAAAGAGAACATAAGAAAATCATTAACAGGGAAATGATAAATTTTAATAACAAATTAATATTGAATTCTAACAATAGACAAAAAACAGCTTGGGAAATAATAAACAGAAACGTAGTTAAAACATCTAATCCAAAAGAGTCTATCATAACATCAGATCATTTTGCTTTCTTTTTTGAAGATGTCATACAAAACCTAATGAATAATGTAGCTACTGTTGATATCGATATTTCAGACACATTTTTTAAAAAAATTCCTTTTAATCATATTACATTTTATCTACATCCTACAGATGAAATGGAAGTTCTAGACATAATTAATAATTTTAAAAACTCCAGAGCTACCGACGCTTATGATTTGCACATCGGTGTTTTAAAACTTATAAGTAAAACTATTTCAAGTCCACTAGCTAATCTTTTTAATCTTTGTATGTTATCTGGCATTTTTCCTGATATTTTTAAAATTTCAAAAATAACTCCAGTCTATAAAAAAGGGAATGTCGATAGTCCTGAAAGCTACCGACCTATCTCTATCATACCGTTAGTAGGAAAAGTTTTTGAGGTTATTCTTAAAAATAGATTGTTAAATTTTTTTGAGGGCAATGGAATTTTGTGTAATACGCAATTTGGTTATAGAAAGGGAAAATCTACATTATCGGCCTTGTGCAAATTTTATGAGGTTGTGACGGATGCCTTCGAAAATCGGGAGTTTTGCCATGCTAGATTTTATGATCTAACAAGGGCTTTTGATACAGTCCGTCATGATATCTTAATTTTAAAACTAGAAAGATATGGAATTAGAGGAGTGACTCTAAATCTTTTCTCATCCTATTTACAAAACCGTAGCCAGTTTGTTAAGAGCGGCGGACAAATTTCAGATATACATCAGGTACAGTATGGTGTACCCCAAGGATCAGTTTTGGGTCCTCTACTTTTTTTAATTTATTTTAATGATTTACATAACAATTTAAATGAATCTGTTATTTCCATTTTCTATGCGGATGATGCTAGTTACATATCTAAACATTGCAATGAAATTGAGTTATCTCACTCGCTTAATAATGCTGAATCAGTATCGAAAGAATGGTTTAAATGTAATTATTTATTTCTGAATGAAGCAGAAACACAAAATCTTAATTTAAGTACTACTTCATCTTCAGATATTTCCGTGAACGTTTTAGGTTTACATATAGATGCAAAATTAAGGTTTAATCATCATATTTATAATTTATTAAAACGTCTAGCAAAAGTTACTTATGCATTACGCCAACTAAAACTGAAATTGGATATAAATCATCTAAAAATGGCATATTTTGCTATGTTCCACAGTTTAATAACCTATGGGTTATTAATCTGGGGTAATACACCCAATTGGGACAAAATATTTATTGCACAAAAAAAAGTCATCCGAATAATCACCTCAAGTAAATATGATGAACACTGTAAACCATTATTTAAGAAAATGCATATATTACCTTTGCCTTGTTGCTTCATTTTGGAGTGTATTATCTATATTAAAAAACGTGATTTTTCTGATAACGTTCATGGTTCTAATGTTCACAGCTATAATACCAGGGGGCGAGATGATTTGCGTCCACCTCATTTTCGGCTAACTAAGATACACGACTCTTATAGATATTTGAGTACACATATTTTTAATGCACTACCTAAATATTTAAAAGAATACAACACGTCCTTTCCTAGTTATAAAAATAGAATCAAACAATATTTACTATCGCATTGTTTTTATTCTGTTGAAGAATTTTTATTACATGCAAGAACTTGCGCTTGTGAGTAATTTTTGTAATTTTAAATTTTTAAAAATTTTTTTTTTTTTTTTTTGTATTTGTTTTTTATGTTTGTAGCTATATTTGATATATCTTATTTTATTTATTTTCTCTTGCACATGAAATGTGATTTGTACTTTGACGACTGTCAGCATATGTTCATTGTAGACCTGAAATAAATTTCTATTCTTTCTATTCTATTCTATGATTTAAGCCGTTTATATTGAACAAAAATTCCGACTTATTAGTATTCACGAAAAAACTGCCTGCTCTCTTGATCGTGGTTGGTCTGGTTAGTCTGCGTGGTATTTGTCATGAAATAACCATGCTGTTGCCTACGGTTCTGACCGTTGGCCCTAAATGCTGGCGCTCCCCCGCGCCGCATATTGGGATTGCCTGTGTTACCTCTATTCGCGCTGAAACTGTTGCCCCTATACGAGCTGAAATTGTTGCCTCTATTTGCGCTGAAACTGTTATTTCTATTCGCAAAGTTCCTAAAATTATTCTTACTACCCGAATTATTACCGCGCCTAAAATTATAGTTGCCACGCATGTGGAAGACGTGTGACCCGCTAGTGGATCTGATCGTCTCTTCGTCCCTAGCTCCTACTATTGCTTTTGCTACCCTATCATAGTTCCTGGCCTTAATGATTGTCCTAATGTGCTCGTCTTTTAGCCCATTAGTAAATACATTCAATGCTATTTTCTCGTTCACTATTATTAGTGACCTTTCCAAGTTTTTGTCTCCATCGGCCTGTGCCATGGATAATTTTATTATCACCTCTTCAACCTTCTTTCCAAATGCCTCTATGGGCCTATTACCCTGCTTTAAGCTGTGCAGCTCTGCCGAAAGAGCTGCCACTGATTTCTTTGGGATTAGTTTATCTTTTAGATCTTGAACTAATTCTTCATTGGAGTTATATGTCGACTCTAACCTCAGCTTTGCAGCTTGCGACAATCGCGCCTTCAAAACGAACTTAGTCAATGCTTTTTTACCTTCGTTATCTAAAAAACCATGATACAATTCAATTGAATCAATAAGCGCCTTTATGGATGACTCGTTATCGTCCATAGACGGAATTAAGCCCGCAGCCGACCTTAAAGTAAATGTGTCCGACATTTTATTTCCTATCGCTTCCCTACTTTGAATCTGTTCTAGTCTAGCCTCTAAAATTTCCCGGCTACGCTTAACTATTTTAACTATCTGTTCTACCACAATTTTTGCTTTATTTATTAATTTCACGTCGTGATTTGCCGCGTTAAACTTTTCCCTTGCTAAGCCAAATCGCGTTTCTATTTCTTCTAGCTTCCCTATCGAGTTATTAGTTTTTTCTAAGTTACCCCGTCTATCTAAAGGATCTTTATTGAGATTCCTTAAGAATATCGTTAGTTCCTCGTGTAGTCGGTCAAAATATGTTTCTGGCATTTATCATTACACAAAAATATGGTAAACAAAAAATCTACTTACATATACTCTATTCTAATTTAAATGTCTTTGCACTATCTCTTCACACTTCTTTCTTCCTTCTTCTTTCTTCCTGACTTTTAGCTCTGGATACCTCCTTAAACGAGTTCGGTGAGCTGTCTTGACCTCGTTATCTCCTTCCTGATCTTCGCTTCCATTTCTGCCTTTATTTTCTTATACGCCATGAATGCGACTATTACTACAGTCAGTACCAGTGCTACGACTCCCATAATTTCAAACATCGTAATTTCCGGTGACGTCATTGGACGTGGCGCCAAGGTCAAGGTCAAGGTCAAAAGGTTGTTCGAGGTCAAGGTCAAAAGGTTGTTCAAGGTCAAAGTCGTTACCAGTGACGTCAAGGCGGTGACGTCAAGGTCGTTCAAGGTCAAGGTCACAGTCAAGGTCAAGGTCGTTCAAGGTCAAGGTCAAAAGGTTGTTCAAGGTCAAAGTCGTTACCAGTGACGTCAAGGCGGTGACGTCAAGGTCAAGGTCGTTCAAGGTCAAGGTCGTTCAAGGTCAACGTGACGTCATGTGGGTATGTTAAAAGCAGCTTGCTGCAGTATTGAGGGTTATTAGCGCACGCGATGTGGTCGAAAATGTTTAGATCTATTGCAACGACCAATACCAAACTGGATACTGTGTACAATTCCTCTAGAATAATGCAAGAGGATAATGAGATGAGAGAGGTTATTAAACTCTTGATGAGAAACGTTAGCTATGACGTTTGGCGAGAAATTCCTGAGAAGTATCGAAAAGAACTGAAACAATTTTTACCATGTCAAAATAATGATTATCATCGATGGAGTGACGTTTGTGGCAATATTCAACCAACATGTATATTTTGTGGTGAAAAATAAATAGTTTTTATGTAAAATTGTTTTATTGTAAAAATACAGAAGTACTTATTTCAATCAATTCATTGGTTATATTTGATGATTTCTTTTTAATGTTTTCCAGTTCCATCGTACAGCTTTTTAAGTTTTCCATCAGTCTGTTGAACCGGGGTAGTGATGTTTTAAAGAAGTTATACCCGTTCTCCAACTTCATTTGTAGCTCATTTAATTCAGCCTGTGTCAGGCGAGATTCTTCAACCTGTGGAGATACTTTGCGTTTAGTTAAAGGTATCGGTGCTCGTGGTACAACTACGACATTACTCAAAACTTTTATTTTCTTATCCATCTTCTTCGCAGATACAGACGTAACTAAAATTAAAAATGTAAAGATTACATTTATAAAGGTCACCTTGACCAAGGTCACCCCCACTTTTGAATTTCTGTATATAAATTGAATGTTGGAATGATAAGTAAGTAGTTTGAAAATGTGGCCTCATCCTACAGAATCAACGGTGCAAGTGGTTGATTTAAAATCAGCTGTATTAAACGTGTTGGAAACTTTAAGAAATTTTGAAGATAATTATGAGTATGAAGTAGTGTACTTCGATAAAGAAGAATCTAAGAAATTAGCAGTCAAATATCGTAAGGGGGCTAATGCATGTCAAGATTATATTGAAGGTATTATTAGTTTGTGTTGCCTCGTTATCATCTTGAAAAGGTTAGATTTTAGTGAATACGTGGCACGAATGAATAAATACCTACCGGATTATCTTCGCGACGACGACGACGACGCCGACGCCTCTCAATCTACGGATCAGGATATTTTTTATATGAATATTTAAAATAAAAATTTAAAATTATTTTGTATTTTTATTCATAAAAAGATATTATTTTGGATAGTAGAGTTTTCAGTTGTTCTTTTAAGCTGTCTGTGGGACATGGAATGTCAAAGAGGTTCCAGCTGAAGGGTCCAGCTGCGACAACTTTTCGTGTATATTCACTGAATTTATAGTAGGTATGTTGTTGAAAAAAGTAAATATAACCATCTGTGAATCTGAATGCCGACGTAATGCCTGGTGGAAGACCTGGAAATTGATCTGATATACGACCGCGATTGCGTATTTGTTGGGGTGTATCGATAAATTCAATGTATGAGGTGTTATCGAAAAACACAAAAGTTTGGCCACCGTTTGTTTGAAATATAGCATTAACTATAGCGTACTGAGGTATTGGTAAAATCAGATCATTTTGAATAGTTAATTCTGGAAATGAGGCTGCGTAACATCTTCGGTTTGCGTAAGTTATCAAATCTCCAGCGGCATTTTGAAAGATGTGAGTAATTGTGTGTGTTTTGATTTCTTTGGGAAGGTACGATTGAATGAGGTCAAATTGTTGTGGTATTTTCATGTCAGCAAGGTTGAGTTTCCATAGTTTGCTTCCGGATCCAATGTATAGACGATAGTTGGGAAACGATGAAGCGGTAGCAAGAAACATAAAATCAGGTGATTTAATACTGCATAAATTTCTTTGTAACGAACTTGGTGTGGGTGGTGTGGTTTGCCGTGGTGTGGTTGGTCGTGGTGTGGTTGGTCGTTTAGAGGTAGTTGAGATAGGTAGATAACGCCGTTCTGGAATGGGTCCGTAAAGTGCTTCAAGCGCTACTTTATCGTCTTCATCTAATGATGATGCGTCATCACGATACCATGGATACATTATAGAAGTTTCAGTAAAACTGTGATACAAACCTAAAGAATGACCTAACTCATGAATTAAAACTTGAAGTAAACTAGATTCTCCATCAGGAATATTGGTGGTATTCAAGTTTAAATTCCATATTTCATCATAATCCAGATGAACTTCTATACATTGATCATTACTAGGGAAATAGGCATGAGCTAAAATTTTTCCACGTCCGTCAAATTTACTTGGACATTTAGTGTTACCTGAACAACTTGTTCGAAAATTATGTTGTTTTCGTCCGAAACTTATGGTAATATCAGGTTTTGGGGTGGGTTTCTTAACTTTGGTAAATGTAAATTTTGAATCTTTAGCCCAAACATCGAAAGCCTTCGTGGCTACGGCAAGCTCATCTTCCCCAGCTAATGGAAAATACCATTTTAGGTCAGTTTTATTCCATTTCGTATCTTCTTGTATCGTATAATCACCATCATTGATATCTTTATGGGAACATCTGGGTCTCTGCATTAATTCAACAGTTTCATCATTTAAGGTACCGTCCACAGGTAAATTGTATCTTTCCTGAAATGCAAGTAAATACGATTCCAAATCTAGTAAACTATTGTTGGTTTCCTTTATGTAACCGTATTGTGTCAGAAAGGAAAGAGCATCATCATTACTAAATTGAGCACAAACACCACTAATGAAAATTACAAAAAGGACTGTCTTGCTTGACATATTGAACGTAAATGAGACTAATTATGTTTTAATCATTTATTTATAACTTATTATTAAAAAAATAAATGTATTCTCTTAGAGCTATAGATAACAGATTTTCACTTATGTTTAAAACAGTATCCAATTTTGTATTCCACACGTCGCTACCTTCTACAAGAAACGGTCTTATTACTTCAAATACTTGAACGTAGTACTTATTGAAATTTATATTGTTCAATTCACTAATGTGATAGCACAACAAATTTTCATCAACATGAATCAGATTGAGAACTTCTTCTTTCATCATTTCGATCTGAACGTTATTTTTTTCTATTCGCATAAATTTTATATCATCCAATTTGGTAACTATACATTTTTTTCCACATTGGGTTTCAACAGAATGATGGGTTGGCAGTGTTTGAAAATTTGGAATTAAAGATTTCAGCAGTAACAGGAGATCACACCATTCGTATGTATCAAAAGACATCTGAGGTTGAAAGGGTTTTCTTAGAACAATTGCTGGAATAAAATTTCTTGCGGGACTGAGACATCCTCCCATCATTAGAGATCCAATCGAATACTCTTTGTACAATAGGAAAGCAGGTTCCATTTGGATGGCTTCTTCACACAATTCGCTAACTCTATCAATTTCTGCATAATTATCATCGATATACATTGAACACTCTGACGAAGATGATGATGGTGATCCCATTTCACAACTGGCTGATACCCACAATTCGTTTGGTTATTTAAATGTTTATACTACGTCAACCTTATCTATCCAACTGTTGTGCGTATCATCGAATCCCAACCATTTGACATATAGTTTGCGACCTTTTTGTCTGAGCACCCTTTCAACAAGATAAATGTTGGGATTTTTAACCTTTTGTAATTCTTCTTCGTAAAATGCCCCACTAATCGGCTGACCGCGCATGTCTTCCAGCAAGTAAGTAATGGGATTGGTTATTTTAACTTTGATAATTTTAAAGTGTTCAGTCGTCCAATTTGGTGTGTAACCCTTTTCAAACACGTGTTTTGCTTTGCTGATGCGCACCACATCACCCACTTGCAGTTTTCGAGGGCCTGCGATTTTCAAATACGAATATCTTTTCCTTAGAATTTCCTTTTCGTTTCTTTTGTTAATATTTTTCGGTTTCAATCGAGTCTTACTATGTTTCGTATTATTGTACTCGTTGGTAAACGTAGGTAAAACATCAATCCATTTGTAGGTTCCATTAAAACTGAAGTACTTGTACAATTTCTCCTTCAAAGTCCGTATTACTCTTTCTGCTATGGCTGCCTTTTTAACACTAAACGTATTGTAGTGATTAATACCATATTTTTTCATTAAATTTTGAAAGTTTACATTGTAAAATTCAGTTCCTTGATCAGTTTGTAAATTTTTCGGGTATCGTTTGGTATGTGTCAAGATATAGTCAAATGCTGCAGTTATTTCTTTACCCGTTTTTGTTTTCAATGGGTATGTCCATAAAAATTTTGAGAAGCAATCAATGACGATCATAATCATTTTATAACCTTTGTTTTGCGATGCGTAGGAACACATGTCTGCCAAATCTAGTTGCCACAAATCATCCAATCCTTTGAGGATGGTACGTCGCCTCGGATAATTTTTCCGTGCGGCTTTATGTAGTTCATTTACAAGCTGAATCTTTTCCGTTGACGTCATGATACTAATGTTTCTTTTAATAAAGGTACTATTTTATGGATGGATTAATTTTATTTTCGTGTCAATTTCTTGATCCTTTTTATTTAGTTCATCGATTTTTTCCAATAACAACTTCATAATATCCTTTTGCATATCGGAATCTTTCTTTTCCATATCTTTTCGAAGAAATTCTTTGGCTTTTATTATGACATCAGCAACATACTTTTTGGTTGCCATATCTTTACTTGCTACAGGAGGATGTTTTGAAATAAATTTTACAGTAGTATTCATTTTATCTTGCAATTTGGATATATTTTGTTCATCGGTCGTCAAGCTTGCACTTAATTTCTGTAACGAATCTGAAACTTTATTAAGCTTTTTGAGTTCGTTATCAATGTATTGTTTGTCTTGTAACCACGTTTTTGATATCGCCGAATCGACATACTTTTTGTTTGCTGCATCCTTATCGTTTGTGGGATCCTGTATGTTACACAATTTTAAATTTTCAATATCTATATTACCATCGTGGGTGTGAGGTAATGTAGAATATTTCAGATTATGTGTATCTCGTTCAATCAAATGATGTCCGAACTTATCGACACTCATCATGCAAATGGGAGATTAGATAAACTTATTTAATTATATTAGCTATCACGTTCAATCAAATGATGTCCGAACTTATCGACACTCATCATGCAAATGAATAAACTTATTTAATAATATTAGCTTCTCTTAATTCATTCATTATGGCAACAATCTCATTATTGTGTGACGTGTTGCCAGCCTTCTGGGATGCTTCAAGCAAGCTCAACCGATCAAAAAGTTCTTTTGGATCATCCCAATAAATATACTCTATAGGTGCGTCATTATATTTTAAATGCATTCCTTTACCTAATGGCGGCGATGAACCAAAGTGTTCCTTTAAAGTCGTTAGGACACTTTTTTTCGGTGGTTTCGTCACCAAAGGTTTGATAATGTTATACCATTTAGAACTTCTTTCACCTTTTAAATGTCCTATGCTATTCAAGTGTACACCCGTATATTCCAAAAGGGATTTATAGTTTGCGAGATCGTCGGGTGCGTACGATGGATCAGAATAAAATAACAATTGATAAAGTCCTGGCGTTCCTTTCAAATATCCTCCTAACAAATTTTTTTCCGGCAATAACTGTATACTACCATTTTTATCAAAGGAAATTCTTCTATTACCAAGCCACCAACCTTTCACGTCATCATACGAAGGACCATATTTTTTATCAATTTTATCACTATGTGTCCAATAGTCTGTAATGTAAGGATGACTAATTGCTGGATAATAATCCAGGTATTCATTTATTACTTCTTGTGAATACTCAGGATGTGAATCCTCCTCTTCAGACTCCACCTCTTCAGACTCTGACTCCTTATCGTCCGAAGCTGCAACATCTTGTAAACCGATAAAAGATGGTTCTTTGATAAAAGATGGTTCTTTGGTAAAAGATGGTTCTTCCTTTGGTTCCCTTTTACCTGGTTCCCTCTTACCTGATTCTTCCTTCGCCTTCTTTAGCCGTGTTACGTGCTACTGAGACACAAAGTGTTTCAGTGGTTCGGATATTGGTTTGAAAAGTTTATTGATCGATTCATCCTCATCTGTTCTACCCAATTTTAAGGCCAAATACTTTTTCCGTATAGCGCGTGTCAGTTCAGCAACTTTTCTTTTTTGTGCAGCTGCTGCAAGTCGATCGTTTGACATCTTTAGTTATAGTGAGAGAGGTTTTACAATTCAATATATTTATCGAAACCCATTCGATAGCGACCCTTTTGTAGGGGAAAATCCTTGACAATGACTACAGTTCCATATTTATCAATCCAACACTTTGAACATATTTCTTTGAATTCATTAAAGGTCATGTCGGGTGATACATGTTCATCAAATATATGCTTTAGATTAATTTCATCTTGTTTGAACAGTACTATTAAATTACAATTATCTCTTATCAACTGCTTTGGGATTTTCGAATATGTTTGACACAAATAGGCGGCATCGATGTCTTTATGTCTACACATGGAATAATACTCTCGAATTTTTTGTTGTTTATCACATGCAACGTCATCAAAAATAAAAATAGAATTTTTCTTGGCTGGAAAATAACCCATGCCTTTTGCTTGAGCCATTACCTGTTGCAATAGTTGATACTTTGGTTGATATAGAGACTTTGAGTAAACGTATACATTTTCAAATTTTGCGCCATTAGGATTGAACAATAGAGATAGCATAACATTTGTTTTGCCGCATCCACTTGGACCACAAATTATGCCACGAAATGAATTAGGTAATAACGTCCCATGTTTACTCACACCATTCGATTCAGTTTGGTCTAAATTTTCAATCGGGAGCGACTGATCTTGTTGAATGATCTTCATAATGTTATAAATATGTCTATTAACAAATGCATTTATCAGTTTCTCAATGTTTGTATACGAAGGAAAAGGTGTCTTGAATACACTGATAGATAAGTTACCGTTCGAAATAAATTTACCGAGCTACCAGTACTGCGGTCCGGGTACTAAACTACAAAAGCGATTGGCACGCGGTGATCCCGGCATTAATCCGTTGGATGTTGCTTGTAGAGAACATGATATTGCATATTCAAAGAGTACGTCATTAGACGATCGTCATCAAGCCGATAAAGTATTGCAAGAGTGAGCGTGGCAGAGAGTTAAATCGAAAGACTCAAGAATTGGAGAAAGGGCTGCTGCACTTTTTGTTACGGGGGCGATGAAGACGAAACGTATCTTTGGTATGGGTGTGCGTCGTCGGCGACCCCGTCGTCCACGTTGTCGTCGCGGTAAAGGTTTGAACGTAAACTTTAGACAGGGTATAATGGGAAAGTCTTTGAAACCTACGTCTACGTTAAAGAAAGCGGCTATTGCAGCATTGAAAGTAGCAAGACAAATTGTCAAGGAAGCAGGTGGACGACACCGCGTAAAAGTACCCCGAGTTATACCATTCAAAAAGAGTGGGGGTTTCCTACCCCTCATCCCTTTATTCGCTGGATTGAGTGCACTTGGTGCGTTAAGCGGTGGTGCGGCCGGTGTAGCAACGTCGGTCATTAATGCTCAAAATAAGAAAAAGAAGCTGGAAGAACAAGTACGTCACAATAGAGCGATGGAGTCTATCGGTAAGGGATTGTATTTGCGAAGGAGTCCCAAAGGAGGTTTCGGTCTCTATTTGAAAAGAGAAAAAAACTATTAAAGCTACCCAATAGAGCATTGTACAATGTAGATTTACTACGATATGCTAAGTTATATAAAATACCACATTTTCGAGGTGTTTTCATGAGAGATACACTTCCGCAGGCTGCACGAGCACGAGAATGTGGTATCATCAACTTGGATAGTGTGAAAAATCCCGGAAGTCATTGGGTAGCATACAAAAAGACAAACAAAGATGTTGAGTATTTTGATTCATTTGGAAATTTGAAACCACCCCGAGAGCTTGTTCAATATTTTGGTCAAGGTGTCAACATTTACTACAACAACGATCAATATCAAAAGTATAATCAAATAAATTGTGGACATTTATGCTTAAAATTTTTGTTAAAAAGAATTTAAATAAACTATTTAAGTCTATACCTTTTTTGAAAATACATCAGTCTTCATTATGTCACTGTTATTGAGAGTCAACAGTAACAATCACGTATTTTCGTTCAATCCTCAAACGCCTATCGTTTTGAATTTGGAAAAAGAATATGAACTGGCACTGAGATCGTTTCATTCTTACAATTCCATACCAAACATTGAGAATGAAAAATTCTATTATATTGATAAAAACAATAAAAAACATGTAATTACGATTGAGACAGGCTGTTATGAAATTACAGACATTGAAAAACGTATTCAAAAAGAAATGATTTTACAACAAAATTCCGTAGATTCTGATCTATTTACATTGAAAGCTAACAACAACACGCTCAAGTGTGAGATTCGTAGCAAATATAGAATATCGTTTAATGAACCCCATAATATGGGACGACTATTGGGATTTTCCGAGAAGATTCTTGAAGCAGGTAAATTACATTCATCAGATTTACCCGTCAACATTATAAAAGTTTCAACCGTACGCTTCAATTGTAACATTACGACGGGAGCTTTTGACGGAGACATACCTGCTCACACGATATATGAGTTTGCTGTTAAATCAAATCCAGGATACGTAATTGACGAAACACCTAAAAATCTCTTGTATTTACCCGTAATTCCACATATTACTATTGTTGCGGTCGATCAAGAGGGAAAACCTGTTAATTTTCGAAGTGAATTAAATACTTTAGTTTTGGAACTTCGAGCAGCGATAACCAAGTGGATATAAGTGTGGTGATCATCAATTGTTAGTATTGACAGATCCTTTGCATCATGTCGGTTGTTTATAAGAGAAGAAAAGTGGCGGAGGAGGCATCCATGTTTAATCTTTATCATCCGCCCATAACAGATGAATCAATTCGAAAATGTGAATATAAATACTATGCCCCGTATGTGAAATCGTTCAACTGTAATGACATTGTAGAAATTGTCATCAATCAAGTGGATTCCTTCTTTGCTATGTACGACTCGCAATTGGATATCAAGGGAAAATTGGAAATTACTGGAGTTGGTGATGTTGAATTGACTCAAAATTTCGGAGCATTCCTGTTCGATTCCTGTACGTACAGTGAAATCTCAAAAGAAATCGAAACTGTGCGAGACCCTGGTATTGTTAGTACCGTTCGCGCATATACTTGCTATTCTCCATACGATTCGACCCACATGTCCATAGCTGGATGGAATTATCCCTCAGCACCAATTCTCACCGGTGATAAATCTTTTAGTTTATTACTACCACTTAAGCATATTTTTAACATATTCAACGAGTACCCTAGGATTACGTGTGGTAGACAAACTCTTCGCTTTGTTCGAGCTCGAAACGATAACGATTGTATAATTGTTAAGGAAATCGCTGGTTCTGTAACTACAGTTAAAATAAATATTGAAAGTATTGAAGTACGAGTCAAACATATCTATCCCAATTATGAAGTTAATGAAAAACTATTGAGGGATATCCAGATAGATAGACCAATTCTGATACCGTTCCGAAAATGGGAACTCAACGAACTACCTGCCATAAGTGCGAATGCCAAAAAAGACATTTGGGCTGTGAAAACCAGCACGGTTATGGAAATACCTCGTTATGTTATTGTATTTTTCCAAACTAAAAAACGTGATTTTTCGGTGGAGGATCCTACAACATTTAACCACTTGAATATTCGCAATATTAGACTAATGTTAAATGGAGATTATTATCCTAATGATCGAACACAATTTGATTTTGATAAAGATCGCTTCAATGATGCCTATTTCAACTATTGTGAGTTTTATCCCAGTTACACAAACTCCAACCAAAAATGTACACTTTTAAGTCTTAAAGATTTCAAATCACGTGCCTTATTTATTATTGATTGCTCCAAACAAGAAGAAACTATGAAATCATCAACTGTAGATGTAAAGTTGGAAATCGAATCGAATGTGGGTTTCCCTGTAGACACCAAAGCCTATTGCATCATCATTCATGATTGCCGTATGGAGTATCATCCGTTCAGTGAAAGGATTAAAAGCCTCTCCTAATGCCTAAACCAGTTCAGTTCAAGATGAGAATCGCACTAGTTGACATTCAGGGTTTCTCCGTTAACGGGAATTTTTATCCCAAAGAGATAGCCATACTCATTGGTAATCAATTATCAACTTTTTTATTCAAGTCTCCAGGACCTTATACGCATCGTGATAGAAAATCTATCAATTATTTAGAAAAACATCTTCATGGAATACCATTCGATTCTGGTGACATTGAATACAGTGAAATGAATGCCATTTTGACCAAGTACCTACTTTACTTGAGCGATATCATTTATGTAAGAGGTGAGCAGAAAATTACTTTTCTACGAGTAAAATGTGAGGAACTACAAATATTTCCAGCCATATATGATGTTGCCACATACGATCATACTCCACTGGATACTGGAAATTTTAAACGTGTCATTCCACAGTGTAGCTGTCATGCCAAGGGGAAGTTTATGTGTGCTATACAAAACGTTAAAAATCTACAATATTGGCTTTTAAATATTGTTTTACCAAAATAAATATTTTTTTTCATTTTATGACTTTTATTAAACCCATTAGAAAAGTCTACAAGAATTTTCAATAATATTTGCATTACAATATTTTATAATAATTTTTAACAATATCAAAGACACAAATATAAGTAAAACACATGTCATTAAAAAAATGTTATAAATTTCTTCTTTTCCTGCAGGTAAAATACAATTAGTGGTGGGGGTGGTGCTGTTAGACCAAATTGTTTGCCACTTATCTTGATCTCCCTCGGTGTCGTCGGAAAATAGTAATTTTAACTTGTAGTATACTGCATCCGTAGGTATTCTTGCATAAAATACTGGTAATTTTCCATTATTCAGATGTGTTTGACCCATCATCATCCACTCTGATCCCACACAGTCCTTTTGGTATTTATTAAAACATACCACCATATTTGTAACTCCATCGGGTACGTTTGTATACAATAGGTTGTTGAATATCATCGTTAACATTATGAAATTTGCTTTTAATATGGCCATCTCGATTTGATCTATCACACAAACTTAAATTTGTTAAATCTCTCAAAACTTTATCCTCGTCTCTATTTATGTGTTTTCTCCCACTACTCTCTTGCACCGTTGACATCATAAGACTGAATGTGATTTACTTGAATTTAGCAAGATATAAAAAAATCATATCCCCAGGGGATAGTGTCATGCGAGTTATCTAATAACTTTCGTTTATCATCGAATGAATTTAGCCCAATTTTTGTTTGACTTATGCTGTAAACGTGATGTTTAAACGATCGAATTGTGCATTGTGAAATAATTTTATCTTTCTTTTCCTTTAAACAATCTACGTAATCTTGAAAAGATATATCATTTTTGACAACATAACTTTTTATACCTTTTTTCTAAAATTTTTTGATTGAAAATACTGAAAGCATCCGTTAAAAATGGTAAAACATCTTTATGTTTTAAATTTATAATAACCCCTGTACTTACGTTATTTCTAAAAATCGAAACTAAGTCTTCCCATTCTACGGAATTGGTTTTATTATTTAATTTCGAATAAATTACTTTTAAATGACCCAATTTTGTTTGCCACGATCGAACTTGGTATGGTAACATGTCATCTTTAATTTGATTACAGCATAAATCAATAGCTATTTGTACATGCTTTCTCCACTCCTCCCAGTCCCCAATATAAAGCGGATACTTTTCATTAAATTTTAAAATTAATTTATTGATATCCTCTACAAGTTTATCTGACATTTTTATAACTCACTATTTATTATTTTAAAAAGGATTGCTGGATGTCCTTTCCCGTATCCTTCTGACCAGTGTGAACCAGTGAATACTTTCCGTTTCCCAACTCAATTAGATGATTTCTTAATGTTGATATGGATCTTTGTGGCAAAAAAACGTTTTTATCCTTCAATTCAAACAAGATGGACTCTCCAAATTTCGTATTAGCAAGTCGTGCTTCATAAATTTTCTGTGGAATATGCACAGGTAGGCTGCACAGGCTAACAATCGGTTTGTTTTCACCTTCTAAAAGAAGGGTTTTATTAATTTCATGTAAATCCATTTTCTATAACAATTACCATACATTAACTATTATAAATATAAAAAAAAATATTACTTACAATTTACTATTTCACAACGTTATTCTTTTGTACTTCACAATAAAACGTTTACATAATCGGATTGTACATCGTTTTATATTGTGAAATATGAGTGCGATTTAAAGAGGGGATTTTTAACCTTTTTAACCTTGAACGACCTTGACCTTAACTATCCCTAAAAACAACCCCTAAAACTATCCCTAAAAGCAACCCCTAAACCCACCCTAAAAACTACCCCTAAAAACAACCCCTAAGCCCACCCCTAAAAACTACCCCTAAACCCACCCTAAAAACTACCCCTAAACTCACCCCTGGTCAAGGTCAAGGTTGAAGGTGAAGGTCAAGGACTGACCTTTTGACCTTGACCTTGAACGATCTTGGACTAGTGACGTCACTGGTACCACACTACCCTTCAGTGTCCTGGTACCGCTGACGTGCAATTCCCTATCGCTATTTAAAACGCAATTAACATAATTCTTTATCCCAACCAA
The DNA here is from genome assembly GCA_949320105.2 of Crepidodera aurea. Taxonomy (NCBI): domain Eukaryota; kingdom Metazoa; phylum Arthropoda; class Insecta; order Coleoptera; family Chrysomelidae; genus Crepidodera; species Crepidodera aurea. The sequence goes on along the minus strand of OX439472.1, from coordinate 9,175,733 downwards.
TTTAGGCTTAAAACACCATTAACATAATCCATTATTACCGCCAATTTGGGAAATTTAAAACGCACTTAACATAATTCTTTACCACAATCAATTTGTGCAAATTGTGGCGAACAATATTCGTTATCAGTTTCCTTTTTCCTTAATTATTAGAAACGATACTGATTAGTCTTATCATTCTGGTAAAAATAAAAGCAACTTGTGATTTTACTTCAGTTATTATTTTAATTTTTAAATAGTAAAGTTAAAATGGAATCAAAAAAAATTAACGTTCATTCGAATGTATTAGTGAAAAAACCAAAAAGAAAAGTACCACACCTCAAGCCAATTGTCAAATCTGAATTGGAAAAATTATTAACAGAAAACACGGTAAATGGAGTAAATGAACCACAACAACAACAACAAATCCCAGATATTCCTAGTGTCAAACAAAATTTTGAAAAAGGATATAATTTTTTCTCCGGCCACCTACAAACAATACATAAACATACGGCTGATTTGACATCCATAACGGCCGATTATGAAAAGTGGGAGCATGAAATCCAAGAAAATATGATCCAAATTGATAAATTGAAACAAAAACAGAAGACCTCATATATAAGCAACAGGAGGCTCTCAACAAAAAAAGAAACATTTATTTAGAAATTGAAAATATTGAAGAATTACGAAAACATTTTAAATAATTTTTTTTATTTACTAACCTATTTAAATTTCTAGAACGATGATAAGTACTATCGGTTTTTTTTTCTAAGGTTTTGTACTGTACTATTTTTAAAAATATATTTAAATACATTTTTCTTTTAAAATAGTGTTTGATTTTCCTACCCAGCGTTTCAGTCGTAAAAAAATTGTATTTCAAACATTTGCTATAACTATTTTGATTACCGTTCTTATTTTTCTAGTGTTTTTAAAAATTTTTATCTTTTTATTTACTATTTGTACTGTACTATTTTTAAAAATATATTTAAAACTTTATTTAAAATAAAACCACGAAAAGTATCCAAAAATAAAACTAAAATGAAAAACTATAAAACTTTATTTAAATTAAAATCACTAAGAGTATCCAAAAATAAAACCAAAAATGTCAATAAAACTAAAATGTCAAAACTATTAACTACGGTCCCAACCACACATTGTCCATTTCTCCTCCATCCGCGATCAATACTTAAAACTAAAATGTCAAAACTAGAAACTACGGTCCCCACTACACATTGTCTATTTCTCCACCCACCAGCAATCCATCCAATATCTCTAAATCATCATCATCCTCATGCAGGTCCATTTCTCGTAGAATTTGTAGATCTTCCTCGGTTTGCTCTAACGATAAGTAGTATTCGTGAACTATTAATTTTAAGAGTTCCCCATTCCACACTCTACGAGAAGCGCACCGTACCCTATTAATTTTATGACTAATAACTATATTACAAACACCCATTTTGAATTTGTCACTTTGAATTTTGTTTGATAAATAAACATTACATGCATTTTTGCCTGCTAATATTACTGTGCAAATCAAAAGGAAACCGATATGACTTCTGTTCTAGAAATGTTAGTCTAGTAAATAAAGAAAGAAAAAAAACTATACATACAATTTATTTAAAACTATCGCTTAAATTTTTTTTTCTACATTATTAATTTTGTAAGCTTCCATAAAATGGAGTCCCTCTTTTTGCTTGAAAATATTATCTTCTATCTTCTTCTTTAAGTCATCAAGTTCTTTCATATTCTCCTGTAATAGAGGTTATATCCGCAATGTATTGAGTAACCCTTTGTAAATGTTTTGAATAGAAATCGAATCCATACTCAAGCCTTTGCTTCAGAGAAGTTAAATCTGTGAGTTGAGATTGAGATTGTGGGGGTTGAGGCTCCACATAAGGTTACGGCTCTTCACCTGATCTAAAAAATCTTCCATGTCAATTAAATCTATAATGGGCTATAAACAAAAAAAGAATCAAATATTGTCTACAAAGAAACAAAATGATATAGGTACTAGTAGAATGAAAAAATTACCAAAGTTTTTTCTTCTAATAAACTTTCTAGAGTAATGTCATCTATGGAATCAGATTTTTTCATCAATTTCTTCAATGACGTTTTTTTTTTTTTTTTTTTCGCCGTCTGTACAACGTCTTTTGAATGTACTATTACCCTCTTAGAACTCATTCTTAAGACTTCACAGTTTAAATTTCAAATATTGACTAGAGCAAAAACAACTTTGCTGCTTTTATTTTAATTAGTAGGGAAACGGAACTGATAAAAATTTCCGTTCTCGACAAAAATTAATTTCAAATATGAAGCAAAAACAAAAAAAATTCTATTTCCTCGATAAGAAAATTTCTGTTCTCGTAATTAGTGAAATCTTATCAAGAAGTTATTATTTTTCATACATTTTTTAGAATGGTCTCAGCCTTAAAGAAAAACTATAAAAAAACTATAGAAAAAATTTTACCTGTATTTTATTTAAACTTTTACTATTTTCAAACATACAAAACAATAAAAAACTAACATAACATTGTCCAAGGAATTTCAGGACTCGTCACACTAGACTTCATCGTCGCTGAAAAATTGTCTATCGAGTTCTTCGTAGTCTTCATATAGTTCCTCTTCTTGTTCTTCTATGATTTTATCCCGATCAAGTTCAGCTTGGTACAACCGTGACATGCAGTAGGGTTGAAGTCTCAGCCATCGTACCCTTTCAACAGTCTCCAACAGGCAGTAAAACTTCTTATTGTATGTTTAACAATAACGTTTGGAACACCCATTATACTCTATTAACTACTACATCAAGTTCTATGCTTTTATAAAGGAAACAAGTACGTCCTACTCAGTGGCGTTTCAGTCGTAGAAAAATTGTATTTCAAACATTTGCTATAAATATTAAAATTAAATTAAAATATTGTTTTGCTTACCCAGTTACGTCGTTAAATAATTTATTCGTATAATACGATATAATTTACATAAAAAAGTAACCACGAAAAATGCTGAGCTTTACGTGGTAGATCGATCTTAGTCTCAACCTTAAAGAAAAACGAAAAATTTTACTAGTATTTTATTTCAATTTACAAAACAATAACAAAAAATATTACCACATTCATTACATTCGCTCATCGATACTGTCCAAGGAATGGTCCATGGACTCGGAGGAATGGTTTCAAAACACATTAAACTCTCACCAATTGTCAAATTCATAGTCGTCGGCGTCGCTAAATTCATAGGCGTCGTCGTCGTCGGTGTTAAGGTGGGTGTCGTCATCGCTGTCAGCTGGCGTATCGAGTTCTTCAGCTGGCAGGAGTTCTTCAAAATATTCTTCTTCTTCAATGAGTTCGGGATCAAGTTCATCTTGGTATAACTGTAGTAAGGGATAGGGTTGATGTCTGAGCCATCGCAACTTCTCGACATTCCATAACTTCCAAATACTTTCAGTAAAACTTCGTACCTTATGTTTGAATATTATGTTAGGAACACCCATTACGCTCAAATAACTGCTATACCAAGTTCTATGCTTTTATAGTACGGATTGGGACGTCACTGGTAACGACTTTGATCTTGAACAACCTTTTGACCTTGAATGCCCTTGACCTTGACCTTTGACCTTGACCAGGGGTAGTTTTTAGGGGTAGTTTAGGGGTAGTTTTTAGGGGTTGTTTTTAGGGGTGGTTTAGGGGTAGTTTTTAGGGGTGGGTTTTAGGGGTGGATTTAGGGGTAGTTTTTAGGGGTGTGTTTAGGGGTTGCTTTTAGGGATAGTTTTAGGGTTGTTTTAGCGGCAGTCGACCTTGCCCATGACCTTGACCTTGACGTCACCGGCCGCCATCTTGCGCTAGTAGTTTTAGGAATAGTTTTTAGGGTGGGTTTTAGGGGTGGGTTTAGCGGTTGTTTTAGAGGTAGTCGACCTTGACCTTGACCTTGACGTCACCGCCTTGACGTCACTGGTAACGACTTTGACCTTGAACAACCTTTTGACCTTGACCTAGAACAACCTTGACCTTGAACGACCTTGACCTTGACCTTGAACGATCTTGAACCCTTGACCTTGAACGACCTTGACCTTGAACCCTTGACCTTGAACGACCTTGACATTGAACCCTTGACCTTGAACAACCTTGACATTGACCTTGGTCTTGAACGACCTTGACCTTGAACGACCTTGATCTTGACCTTGGCGCCACGTCCAATGACGTCACCGGAAACGGCCGCCATCTTGGAGTCAGATTGGTATAGTTTATCTACTTACATATCTAATCTACATCTCATTGATTTCTCATATGTATCTAGTATATATCTGGTATATATCTAGTATATATCTAAACTAACGCCTACAATAATTTGGTATACAGTCAAGGATCGACCTTGTCGCACAAGTCGATGTCTTGATAACAAATACAATAGCAATAACCTAACATTAACATAACAATAATAATTATACACTATATGGGGTGCTCGATATACCTGTGGTATATCACAGGTATCTGGTTGCTTATTTCTGTTTTCCAAATATTTTATAACTTTTTCTGAAGATGTTTCTGAGCGATTATTCTTCAACTTTTTTTGGACTGCTTTGTAGACGATGCCACGTTTTCCTCTGCATTCTTAGGAGAATTGTCATTGACAGTTGTTCTTGTGTTGGCTCGAATTATGTTTTTCAATAACTAAATCACCCTTTTAAAAACTTTTTTTAAAATACGTATTTTGGAACTGAGACGATGTTTTTAAAAACAATTTTAATTTAGAAAAATACAATTTTATATTATTACTGAAGTGAATATAAATTATATGCTTTTACGGTGCAAAAGCTAGACAAAATCTAAATCTTAATTATAGAAAAATTAACAAAGCCGACTAAAACTAAAAGATAAGCAGTTATATGATAATGGAATATAATGAGAATAAAAGATAAAGATTCAGCAAATTGCGATATCGTAACTCCTCCATCCCTAAGGCGCAAAAATAATGGAATTATTTTTGAGTTCTAAATTTTCTGGAATTTCCTTCATTTTGACATCTTCTGTTTTTTTGGATTTTAACCTTTTGCATCTTCTTCTTATAAAAGTGTATAAAAATACCATTATACATAAAATTATTAACGTGGGAAATGTTGCTATTATTGGAATTTGGTAAGAGTCCCTCGGTTCTTCTATCAGCGATAGCTGTTTGGCGATTCTATTGATTTCGTATAAGTTGTCGAAATTTATTTTACTAATATTTGAAGTTTGCCTTTTCGTATTTCTTTTTGATTTAAGAATGTAAAATCTTTTGTTGTGATTTTACAGCCCTCCGGCATTCGAATAAGGGTCGGAGTCTGAATTTTGAAAATTTGGTTGCTTCTACATTGTGACTTAACGTCTTCTGGCTGCTTCGGAACAATCATGATTTGATCACTAGTGATTTGTTCGAATATTGATTCTTGCAAGTTCACTTCAGTGGCGTAGCATCCTTCGGGTAACTGGCCATCGAGAAGTTCTAAAGTGCAATCATCTCTGGGGATAGAATCTTGTAAACAGTAGTAAATATTTTCGAGTTTTGGGCATTCTTCTTTTTCTAATTGGACTTCTTCTTTGTTCTGTGCCAAGTATGGGTAGGAAGGTGTGAACATTTTATAATTTTGGATTACGGGATATATGTGGTAAAATTATAAGGATTCTGTTTTTAAGATAGGGACATGGATAGCAAATATTAATTTTGATTTGGAAAAGCTAACTTGAGTACCAAGAAAGGTATAGTAAGTTAAGATATTATTGAATTGTGGAATTTCTTGTTTTTTGTAAATTTTGTGTAAATATTTTATCATGTCTGAAATTTCATAACTTGAAATTATAGAGCTGTGAAGAGTGTTCATTTTAGAGAAGAGAATTGCGTTTTCAATATTGTCTATATATTAAATTTTGACAGTCTATATTAATTTGGCTTATTGTACCTTGAAACGTTATGTATCCGCTCAAAGAGTCAATTTCGTTATATATAGCGGCTTGAAATCTTTTTAAATTATCATGAAGTTTTTCCTGATTTTTCCATAATATTGTTAATGACTGATTATAATGATCGATTAAATTTTTGAATAATGAGGTTTGCAAATTAATTTCATTTGTAACGTGTTTTTGATTTTCTTGCAAAAGTTTAATGGCACTATCATAGCGGTCATCAGAGTCTAAATTGCCAAAAGCCCATTTATTGATTTTTCCGATCCCATTTATTAAACCTTTTTGATCGCATATGGGGATATAAATTTTGAAATTTTCTTCCTAAGGAATTCATCAAAAATTCGGTTCTTTCTATCATATTTTCACTCAAGCCATGGTATGAAATAGGGTTTGAAGCGTTAATTTTTACCACCGTTTCTTTAATTATAGAAAAATGATTTTGTAATAATTCTATTTGTCTAAAAACTACCCTTAAATCTAAGTAATGGATAAATGTATGCTTTGTATAGATTAACCTAGCATTGCCTAACTCTATGGGAAGGATAAGGTTTTCTAAGGGGGTTATACTTATTTCTTCGGTACTACATTTTATTTTGGACGTTTGAAGGACAAGGTACAACAGGATCGTCAGCGATTTCATTGTCCTGGTTAACCTGTAAAACGTAAACCTTTATAATAGGTGCCTTTGTTTGTTTTCAATAAGACACCATTGTCTTCAATTATTTCTGTACTTTTGAATTTGTGCAATTTTTTATCACGTAATTTTGTGTGAACATAAGCAATTTCTTGACATGAATAGTCGGGGGGATCAAAACAATGTTTATTAGCTTTACTAATTTCAAACGGGGTGAATATTGTAGCTAAATGTTTCAAGAATTTCTGAAGAATAATTGCAAAAATTTCGGCTAGGTGAGAAATTTTGAAAAATATATTTTTGGGGTTTAAAAATTCTCTTGCAAATTTTACAGTACTTTCCTCTAAGTTTCTTTGACATAAGGTGACAAGTAATCTTGTATTTTCAAGTATTTTTTCTCTTTTATAGAGAGTTTCGGTGTTATTACCACAAATTAAAATTATTTGATTTTTATATTGATTAACAGCTCGATCAGTTATTGTCGTTTTTCCACTATTAGTGGTCTAATTTGAATGTTTTGTAATATTTTTACCTTAGGGGTTTCTGGTATTGTTTGATCAATTTCGTCAGCGGACAAATTTGGTAACTGATCAATATCTTCCAGTTATTTTTGGATTATTAAATCCATGTCGTCTAAATTAACATCTAAAGATGCTGTTTCTACATAATTAGTTTTTTCCATTTGATATATAATATCATGCGGTTATTCAAATTTCATTGGAATCGTAACGCGATCACTAATAAATTGTTTATTTTTTAAATCTATATTAAAGTTCAATGCAATAAGGTCATTAATACCTATGACTCCGTCGAAAAATTCGTAGAAGTCGTAAAGAATAAATGTCACCATATGATTACTATTAAATTCCCTGAAAGCTGGAATATCTGCCTGATACTTGATATTTTTAGTACCCAAAGGCGTTGAAAGTGATACATTTGAATGATAAATACTACTTGGGTAACATTTTTCTGCAATTATAGGTTTTAAAATGGATTTTGTACTACCGGTATCAATTAACATTCTTAATGGTGGTTTAGAAATTTCGATATACGGCAGAGGGTTATTAGAAGTTATATTTAATTCTATTAAATTTGATTCCTCCTTTGAGGCTCTGAAAATTTGGACTAAAACAATCGACATCATTTTCAAAGCGCTGATTATTATTTTGTTCACATTGTAAAAATGCATTATCATAATTATCTGCTTCTATTTGATTTTCAGCGTAATCGTTAACAAATAGTTCTTCAGATATAAAGTTATTATTTTGGAAAAAATTATTAGGTCTATTATTTGGATTCCAAGTTCTTTTACTATACATTGACGGGATTCTCGAAGTGGTTGACATTGGTTGTGGTTTTGGCAATTGATTCTGTGGAATCGAATTAGGCCTAAACACATTTCGTGGGGTTCCAAAAACTTGTGCGTTTGTTGGATAATTACGATGCTGAGGGCGTGGTTCAACATTTATAGGTTGACACGGCCATACAGAAGTTTGAAAATTGGGTTGTTGCGATTGATTTATGTTTTGATTTGGAAAATATTGTTGATTGTCCATATTAAAATTTGGGTTAAATTGTGAATTAAATTCCGGATTTTGTCGGTAATTATTATTATTATTTGGTCTAGAGAAATTTTGAAATTTAAAATTATTTTTTGGAATATTCAATTTCGCGTCGTTGGGATGCGTATAAAGATTTTCGAATTCACCCACATACGCTATAACGTCTTCTAAAGATGCGGATTGCTTCAGGTGCATATTGTTTTTCAATGTGCCTGCAATAAACGTATTTAATGCGGTTTTGTCGCAACGGTTCATATTACAAATTTTTTCATTCGCATTAAAATTATTATCATTACTAATTCTTTGCACTACATTGCTTCTCAATAACTGCAATCTAGTGCCGAATTGAATCAAATTCTCATATATGAATGGTTTGGTCCTAGTCAGTTCTTGAATAAGACAATCTAAATTGCGCTTATCAGAGAAACATTGCCTTAATGCATTTTTTAATAGATTCCAATCGGTTAATTCTACCCTATTTCCAACCATAAACTCAGCTTTTCCTATTAATTTTCCTTGTATGCAATCAAAAATATGATCATCTAATTCCCTATCGTTATAACTACCGCATGATGCCATTAATTTTTCGCATTGAGAAATAAATTTATTTAATGTATTAACATCGCCATCATAAGGCCTAATATTTTCAATCTTAGATTGAAAAAGATCCCCGTTAATGGAACGTTTCTCCTGTGTGGGTAACATTTTTGTAACTTTATCAGAAATATCTTCTCTGTCTAAACTGAGATTATCGAAAAGATTCGCTAGATCAAATTCGCTCATGAAAATCTAATGCAAATAATTTTTAATATTCCACAAATATCTTAATTACTATCTTCCCGGTCCTCGAAAGGGATTTTAAGGAAGGCAAAAGGAACTTGGCACTCACCTCGATGGTTCTTTAACCAGTTTCCTCTCCTGAGATTCTGTCCACCGCCTGAATCAGCTCCAGTTGTCACCACTGAAGGGTTGGTTCGATGAATTCACGATCACGACGTTGAAACGTCTAAGTCACAAAAATAACTGTTTTTCGTACAGGGTGGGCCAAACTTCTGGCCTCGGAGGATTACGTCGTTGTGGTAAGAGATAAAATTTTCAAATTTTGTGTGAGCTAGTACAGTTACTGGGTGCACATTTTGAAAATATTTTCGATTATACAGGGTGTTCCAAAAACTCGTGACAGCACAAACTTACATTTTTTTAAATGGAACATACTATATTTTATTCAAGAATCGAAAAGATCTCATTGAGAGCGTTAAAAAATATAGCATGTTAATATATTATACGGGTGTTTCGAAAAGATATGGCCAATTATTATAAAAAATGACCCCATCCTTAACACTCTGTAAAACAGTAAATCAAAATAAATCAAAAGGTCTTTGTATTCAAATGTCATTCTCATATCGTTGGCTGTGCTCACTATTACTTACTTTGTTTATCTGTTGCTTCTTTAATACAGGGTGAAACAGAACTCAAATCATGCAATATCTCAAACTTTTCAAATGGGTCACCCTATAAGTCTTTTTACAATTTGTTAGTACTATTAATAAGCTTTCAAACGATATAGTATAGTTAGGGTATAAGTTAATGGAAAACTGTAAATATTTTATGATAACGGAAAAATCATGTATTTTACATACACAAATTAAATGGTATTAAAATAGTACATGAAGCATCCTGTACATTTTAGGTTTGCGCATTCTCCTAAGACGTAAATCATAATAATCATGTCTTCCTGTGGTAAATTCATTATAGTTATTTATTATTTAAACCTAAGAGCAAAATCGAAGAATATAGCTAAAATTTCTTTAACATTTATTAGTAGATACTATTTTGACACTAGCCTACTTGGTAAACGAAATATAATCAAGCCATATTTTCGTTTACCAAGTAGGCTAGTGTCAAAATAGTATCTACTAATAAATGTTAAAGAAATTTTAGCTATATTCTTCGATTTTGCTCTTAGGTTTAAATAATAAATAACTATAATGAATTTACCACAGGAAGACATGATTATTATGATTTACGTCTTAGGAGAATGCTCAAAAAATTGTTTACTCGCTTCAAGAGTATATCGTGAAAGATATCCCAATCGAAGACATCCAAATAAAAAATCTTTCTTAAAACTTAAGGAAAGATTCGACACATCAGGTGATGTTTCCTATCAACCTCATACTCTTCCCAAACGTATTATCAATGAGGACAATGAATTTTTACTAATGACACATTTAGTTGAGAATCCTAATACAAGTACTCGAAAACTTAGTACTGAATTGGACATTAGTAGAGGAACAATAAGAAGAATAATAAAAAAGAATAAATTTCACCCGTACAAGTCACAGATGAACCAAGAGCTTTTAGAGAGAGATTTTCCAATAAGAATAAATATTTGCGAGTGGTTCAGTGGATTAATTAATGGATATCCAGATTTTTAAAAAAAAAATTATTTTGTGACGAGGCCACTTTTCACAAAAATGGTTTCGTCAACCGCCATAATTTTCATTTTTATTCGGATACTAATCCACATTTGTTTCGTTCAACGTCCCAAACTAAATGGTCCATAAACGTATGGGGAAGAATCGTAGGAGATAAAGTTATAGGACCATACTTTTTTGAAGGTGTGTACGTGGGTGGTTAAACAGACAATTTACCGATAGGTGGATAGGACGTGGTGGGCCAATTTTGTGGCCTCCTCGATCTCCAGATCTGACACCGATTGATTTCTTTTTATGAGGATACATCAAGGAAGTTGTCTATCAAACTGAACCTACTACCAAAGAAGCCATGAAAGAAAAAATTCGAAACGCATTTTCCACAATAACTCCAGCTTTGTTACAAAGAGTAAGGTCCTCGTTTATCAAAAGAATAGAGAAATGTATGGAACAAAATGGTCGCCATTTTAAACATTTAGTATAAACTATACCTACTTTTTATAAAATGTCATTGTTTATTTATGTAAATGTAAATTTCACGTAAATGTAAGTCTTTTAATTACTTTGGTTACATAATTATTAGTTTTTTTTTTTAATAGAAAAATTTGAAAATAATATACTTTCATTTTATTAAATTACTAAAATAATAAATATTTAATACCATTTAATTTGTGTAAGTAAAATACATGATTTTTCCGTTATCATAAAATATTTACAGTTTTCCATTAACTTATACCCTAACTATGCTATATCGTTTGAAAGCTTATTAATAGTACTAACAAATTGTAAAAAGACTTATAGGGTGATCCATTTGAAAATTTTGAGATATTGCTTGATTTGAGTTCTGTTTCACACTGTATTAAAGAAGCCACAGATAAACAAAATAATTAATAGTGAGCATAGCCAACGATATGAGAATGACATTTGAATACAAAGACCTGTTGATTTATTTTGATTTACAGATTGTTAAAGAGGGGGTAATTTTTTATAATAATTGGTCATATCTTTTTGAAACACCCTTATAATATATTAACATGCTATATTTTTTTAACGCTATCGATGAGATCTTGAATTCTTGAATAAAATATAGTATGTTCCATTTAAAAAAATGTAAGTTTGTGCTGCCACGAGTTTTTGGAACACCCTGTATAATCGAAAATATTTTCAAAATGTGCCACCAGTAACTCTACTAGCTCACACAAAATTTGAAAATTTTATCTCTTACCACAACGACGTAATCCTCCGAGGCCAGAAGTTTGGCCCACCCTGTAAGAATCGATTTTTCACAGTTTTTCCGCGACCTCGCGAATCCTACTGACTGCGCCAAATACGTATTTTGGAACTGAGACGATATTTTAAAAAACAATTTTTATTTAGAAAAATACAATTTTATATTATTACTGAAGTGAATATAAATTATATGCTTTTACGGTGCAAAAGCTAGACAAAATCTAAATCTTAATTATAGAAAAATTAGCAAAGCCGACTAAAACTAAAAGATAAGCAGTTATATGATAATAGAATATAATGAGAATAAAAGATAAAGATTCAGCAAATTGCGGTATCGTAACTTCTATTACTTATTGAACATGTGATGTATAAGAACTTGTTACACAATGATGGGGTTGTTATTTTATAAAGTCTCTTATCTCTATAATGCTAAAAGGGATACATTACTAATCTCTAAATTGAATGCATTACTAAAAGAATGCAGGATACCTAACTATTATTATTATCTAAATTATATACATTAGCAGAAGAATGTGTACCACATAACTCTCATCATTTGATGCCTCGTCGTCCGTTAGTATTGTTGTGCCCATGGCCAAGTTTTGTAACGTGAAATAACTTTTGCATCTTGCCCTGTACGAGTTTTGTTAGACCGAATATGCTTCGAACAAGAATCTCTGATGTTTTTCCATCTTTTTTTTTCAACTCTTCACCTAAAATGAAAATATTCTTTTTACACTTTTTACAACTTTTTTCTTTTTATTTTAGATTTCCACCAACAAAGCCCGTGGAGGAAGCCTGATACAGTTAAATAACAATATTTAATGAAGGGCAAAAAATTTATTGCTGACACTTCATAATTATTACAACAACTAGTAAGCATAGACATAAATCCATTCCAACCCAAAAAATCATTGTCTCGGATATACTTAAAATACATCCACAATAGTATATTGTGTCACAAGGGCAGAAAATGAGCTTTAGCAGCCCGAGGCTATTAGCTGCATGAGCGAGCGAAGCGAGGGCAGCTAATAGCCTCGGGCTGCTAAAGCGTTTTCTGCATGTGTGACACACAATTGTTTTTCGCCTACCCAAAAAAAACAAAAAATAGGAAAATATAACAAAAATCTTTAATTTTATAAATACAGACAGAATTTAATGAGCAACTTAAGTATTAAAAATGTACCAATTTATTTATTATATATTATTTCCAGTTGTTAAACAATTCATAGGACTTTTCGTACCATTCTTGTTAAGTAACAAATTTAGAGAAACATTACTGCTTGAATTAGGTACTATTCATTTTAACTAATTCACATAATCACAATTATTCAGAATCAGAACGTATTTTTATTTTAAAGTTTAATTCTCTTGATTCTACACTGACGTTTAATGAAAATGTATGTGAAATGTCAAAGTCAAAGGTACGTTGATAGTGAAAATCGTGTCCTTTTTGATTTTTGCGGCCCAAGGGCCGGAAATATTACTTTCGGTCTGATTTTTAGGGTTGATATGATTCATTTTCAGACATGGTAGGCGAAAAAATATTTAACTTATCAATTAAGGAATTGGAATATTGTCGTTTATATTCAAGGGTAATATAACGAGACCTTGATACCATTTTTATTGTATCTAAGTGTTTTTGATACCAATTAATAATGTCAAAATAATGACAAAATTATGCCGAAACAAATTGCAAAAAACACGAAAAATTTAGCAACAGTAAAAATAGACGCTAATTTATTAAGGTTGAGTTATATTTAGGAAGATTATTTCCCGCGAAAATTAAATTAATTTCGGATATGTAAATTAGAAAAAACTTTATTAACAGAACACAAACATCAGGAATACAATTAAAATAATAGGAAATTAAATAGAATACTAATTAAAGTTGAAAACACAATTATTATAGGTCACGTCTTTTTAGTTGTTTAAATATTGACTGTTCTGTAGCCATTCTTCTTTTGATCCTGAAGGTACGGAATTTGCGTGATTAATAACATAATTAGATGATGCCGCTACATTTACACTATTTTCATCAGAACTTCTCATTTTATTTATAATATTTTAGTGGTGCTGTTCATCCATTTGTAAATATGGCTTGATTGACGAAGAACTTCCGTGTCCTGTGATTTTGATTAATTCTTGTTCAGAAACTCCAGATTTGGCTAATTGGGAAACGGCAGTCGAGCGGCACGAATGATTGGAAATTTTTACTTTTTTGGTATTCACGCCGATCGATTCTGCTCCTAGTTTTGTCCATTGTGAAATCACATTTTTACCGACTGGCGGTCAGACAAACCAAGAAGGTTCTCCTGACCACACAAGAGACACAAACGAAAACAAAATTAATCACAGAAAAATGTCCTAGAACAGCCTACGAGGGGACATCCGAGGATTTCCTGATGGCGACGTCCAGATCAATTGCATATATAAACTCTTTAGATGTAAATTTAATGTGTCTTGTGCCATACGCTAAATAAATAAATAAATAACCGACTGATTGATTTTTATACCACTGGAAAAACTTGTCTTTAATCCATAATTTATTTGTTGTTAAAAATAATCTGTTCGACGTAATTTTCGGGTCTCGTTTAGATATTAATTTTTTATATAACCTTACTGGACACCTGCGAGGATTATTGGTATTAGTAATAAGCCACTTACTTTCGGCACATTTTTTGCTACCACCTTGACATGAATTAGAAAACGAGTAAGGAATTTAATTTATTAGATTCGACATCCTAAGACCGGTTTCTGCCTTTCGGCTTTGTCAGTTAGGCTTTTCGAATCCAATAAATAAAATTCCAAACTCGTACAAGTCAATAGCTATATCCGCTATAAGATAAAATTTTTAGATGTGCTGCCATCTATGATTAGAAGAGAGTATTGACAATTACTAAAAGCAAAAAATTCCCGGTGTATTGGGGTTGCATACACAATTTGCATTGTATGTTGCAAAGCTTTTATTTGACTGATTCTAGTCAAAATGTCACTCTCTTCTTTCGTATTCCTTTCAGAGATTAATACAAAGAGAGAGTGACATTTTGACTAGAATCAGTCAAATAAAAGCTTTGCAACACACAATGCAAATTGTGTATGCAACCAACAGCCCACGCACAGACGGAGCAAGGACACACAACGCGCACAACAAAAATATTTATTGAGTGTGTGTTGTAATTTTGCGTCAAAATATTTTCGCCGCACAACAAATTCAACACGCACAACACATTTATTGGTGAGGACTTTGTTACAAAAAAAACATACCTTGTACAAGCTTGACATCTCTATTAATATTAGCCATAAATTGAACCATCCCATTTTCATTTGATGAACCTAAAACTATTAACTTATTAATCATACTCATCTAGTAGAATAAGAGAAGAAATAGATTCTGAAAAAAAGACAAGCATGTATTACATAATAATTACTTTTTATCCCAGGAAGCCTTTTCTTTATTTTCGATGTAGTCCTTTCATCCTCCTCAACAGGACTGAAATAGTCTGTGGGTTTTACCTTCCTGAAACCTCTACCCACTTTTTGTTCGCTCTCCCCACCTTTCACCACCATCTTGGCTTCAGCTAATGAATCTAGAGATCATATTTGAAAGGCTTTAGCATAATATTTGTCAAAAAATGTAATGGTACTCACCACAAATGACCTCAACTTCCACTGGAAATTCTTCCCATTGGCTTTGAGGTGGTTGGTTTTTTGTAATATAGATAGACGCATGTTTGTTGTCTGCCGGCCACTTGCAAAATTTATTATCTTTAACTAGCCATGAAACTGGCACCTCTGAAACAACCTCATCTTCGGAATCCGATCCCTGATTAACAAACTTTACTACAGCAAAACTCATCTAAAAAATAGGAAAATACAGCAGATCACCGATCCATATAAAATGGGAGGCCAGGTATCTGTTTTAAGTACGCCGATCAGTTGGACCACGACCGCTCTTCGAGCGGATTAAGGTTGTTTTCTAAGAATTAAAACAATCACTATTTACTTAACATATTATTTATTATTGAGGTGAATTATAATAAGACATAATTTTTACAAAATCTTTTTGTGATAAAAGGCCATTTCTATATTCTGCTATCTTAGCTTTAATAAAATCATTTTTTTTTTGTGTTGCACTTTGGTGGAACATTTTACGGAATTTATTTTAATATATGTTTCTGCTTGAAAGTTTATTAAAATATTTACAAAATTAAACAAACTTGGGTGAGAACTATAAAAATTAGAATTAAAATGAGAATGAAATGATTCACACGCGTTTGTGGTCCTGTACATACTATCTGTAGTACAAGCCCACATACTTGGGGGAAAATTACTTTCTTCATCGATATAAGTTTCCACGATATGATCGCAAAATTTCGATAGACTCGGATTACTGGGCATTATTGAATGAATTTCTTCAGAAAAAAAGTTTCCTACTTCATGAGGGTCTAAAAATGGAAGTCCAAAAAATAATTTAAGAAAATTGCCTATTTCTGAGTTTTTGTTCCGATATTCTGTGACTAAGCCCAAATTTTGAATTTTACGATACCACGATTGGCACAAATGGAATCTACATCCTATAATTTTTATATTCGGCAACATTATTGAACAAGCGTTATGAATTGCCTGTTCAAAATCAACAATGACTGTTGAAGGTTTAAATATCAGATCCAAAGTTTTACATTTTTCATTTAACAGTTGAAATAATTTTAAATAACTTGAGCTGTTCTTGTTTGGTAATAAGCAAAATGCAACAGGTATATAATAGCCATTTTTAAAAGCATGAACAGTAAATAATTGAAGAAAAAATTTAGTACAAAACTGAAATGTTCCATCCATATATATAAACAGACACATGAAGTTAAATAAAGCGTGGTAATAATAATAAAAAGAACAAACCTTTAATTCCTTATGAATTAGCTTGGAGGGTCTTTCTGTTAGATCTTCTAACGCCTTCCTTTTCAAAGCATTGCTAACCTGTTGCCTATCTTCCATGTGATTATGCTCTAGATGTGTTTCTAAGATAGTTATTTCGTCTTCCTCGGTATAAATTTTAGAAGAACACTTTCTGTTAACACACCGTTAACGAATTTTTCCGCATTTTGCTACATGAGCTTTAGAAAATTTAAAATTATTTAGTAACAATAAATTGTGTCCTTTTTCACTAATCATACACTTCAAATCCATTTTTGGTGCAGATACGCTTCTTAAACAAACTAAATTGACTAGATACTTATGAAGGATAATGATGCTTACTAGAACGTTGCTGGATTTAAACTAATATTTTAAAATTTAATAGAAGTTTGCAAGTGTCGAAAACTACCCACTATTACTACCCTAATGATATTGTAATTATCTTCGAAGAATTCCATTAAATCGATTAGAAAATAAAATTTTATCCTGGTCGAACTGAAGGGTAGGCTTAACTTGACCTTTTTCAAAAAAGGATTAATGCAGGTACTCGGGGTCCAACTGACCGGTCCCTATAAAATTTCATTACCTGCAATTTGCAAATAATCATTTCCTGAACAAACAAAATGATTTTTCAATTCCGAACAAGGTTTCGAACGAACCTTTTTTTTTAAATTCTACTTCCAGTCATACTGAATGTGAAAAAAAAGAATTGCCAAAAAATTATAAGCTATACCAGAGCACTACAACTGTTTGATTTTTTTTATTTTATTCATAAAAAAAATAAAACCAACAAGAAAATTAACGAAAAAATAAAAATAAAACAAACAGCAAAATAAATATAACATTCTCAGGTATCAAGTTTGAAATAAATCACATTGAAATTAGAATTATATATTTCTTGGGAATACAATCATGTTGATTATTCAATTATTACCTCCCCCCCCCTAGTATAAAAAAATAACAAATAACGTGAAACACAAAAAGAATATTTGACATTTATGAGTTAATGGTAATATTACCCAATTGTCTTGATAGGGCAGTAGAATGCATTTACTCGCTACTTGTTTAATACTGGCAGTTAATATATTATCTGATTTTCTAAAAAAACTATCTATAGGTGTTATAACTTTTCCCTTAATGAAAATTTCATTATTTCATCTACTAGCAAATAATGTCCATTTCATATCAAACAATAATTGTCAGGATGTCTATTTGTCAAAATGAAACTGTTGGTATGAATTTCAATGAAGTTTTGTTTAACATTAATCCTTAATTCAAATACATGTGTATTCACCCCAGTTTCTTCACTGAGCCTTTTAACAAGTTGCTGTAAAGGTTTGGCTGATTGAATACATATTTTCTTCTTTCATGTGGGATTCTGGTATGAAAGCACTAAAATTGTCAAGGCAGCCAAAACGTAAGACATCTTTGGACAAATGGGATAAGTTATATGTAATGTATTCACGGCCATAAATTAAACCATACTCTTTGATGAAGCTTTCCAATAAATCCTGTGCATCATTATTTAAACTGATACATAAAACTGTAGATACTAAAATTCTAATGGCACAACTAAGATGTAAAAAGTTGATGTAGGTTCTTTCAGGTAAAAAGTCTTTAAAAGCGACTATACCAGTGTACAGTACAATTTGTCTAAACTCAGTTGCTTTGAACCTGTCAACATGATTAAGTCTTCGAGGTTTTCTTGCAAAATCATTTGTAGTGTAACTCTTAAAAGAGAACATTAGATTATCTAATTCTCTTACGTCTTGTCTGCCTTTAACCCAAAACTGCAAAAGTCTTTTCATAACACCTATGTAAACAAGATGCATATACTCCAAGGGAATTTGAGATACCATACCAATACCTAATTTTTCTAGAACAGAAGTACATAAATGATATTCTTTATGTGACTTATTTTTAAATGAATCATCTGTTCGTAGTCTACTTTTCAGCTGAGGAAAAGTCATACGGTTTCTAATAGAGTCTCCTTTTTGAATACACCTACTGCATTCATGATAACCAGTATACCCTTTGGTATAACTAATGAATGACTCAGCAGGTGCATCACAAACTACAGCGTTAATTTCTACAGCAACTTGTTTACCCTGCCATATTAACCCTGCCTCTTTGAGTTCTAGAAATTCATCAACAAAAAATTTTAAAAATGCATTTGCTGAGTAAGGTTTTGTGGCATCCATGATACACTGCAATGACAAATGGCTTATTCATAATTAGATTTTCAAATAAATTTGGAGGAAACCATCCCAAAATGGGCCAAAATTGACTGCCAGAGCTGTTACTTAAAGGCAACCCATCAATATTTATATTATATATATCAAACTTTCTCATAATTCCCGATTTTAAGCCAATATGGCAATATTCGCCTGGATCTACTTGGGTAATTTCAACCTTTCGTTGAGTATTGAGTGAAGTCCTAGCATCTCATGGTAATTCTCGGCCATAATTGTTTGATACTAGAAGTAACTTAGAAATATGACTTATAGTGGAGTCGATCTGGCGGAAAAAAACTCGATAAACGAAGTCGCTCCTTTCGAAAAAATTTTTTTTGTGATTTCATAGATTCGATGTCCCTCTTTCACGTGATCACTATATGAAAGCTAAGGGAGGTGTGGAGGGGGGGGGGGGTAAATTAACATGTAAAGACACGGAAAATCGGTTTTTCGCACTAGCTCGCTGAGTTTTATTCGGATCGAAACGACTTCTATATATAAAATAAAGTACTCGCGAAAACGCTTGAACTGAATTTTAACCCGTCCAAATCGGTCTAGGGGTTCTTAAGATATTGCAATTTGAAAATATGTGGATTTTCGCCGCGGCGAGAACACACCTAGAGCCGTGTTCGCGTTTTTCGCATGGAAGAAAATTACTTCGAAACTTGATTTGTTTTCCTCCGATAGGTAGTCATGACCCAAGCATTGTGTCCAAATTTCAACCCGCTACTTAAATTTGGGGGGGAGATGGAGGGCAAACACTGATTAATTTTTGGCTCGAGGTAACTTTTTTAATTCTTGACCAATCCAGGTTATCAAAATGGCAAAGTCTTTCATGAGGACACTGCTACAGGATATATTAAGGTGATGGTTCTCGCGAAAACGGACAAATGGCGACCGAATTTCAGATTTTGCAAATTTTAATTTTTGATTTTCGCAACGAAAGAGTAAAATGAGGAAAATTTTTTATTCGCCATCGGTTGCGGAATTTTTTTCTCTTTGATTTGAGCCATACAAGAACTCGATACGATAATCAGGAAGGGTGGGAGGAGGGTGAACGCGTTTTGCCCTGTAGAAGGGCAAGGGATAGGGTTAGTGACTTCTTGTTAGGCTCATTTTCAAGGGCAATCAGTTCTCTTTCAAGATTTTTTTACAACAAAGCTCTAAGTTTATAGAGGACTGCAGGTTTGCGTGATATATTTATAAAAGCGAGTGCGCTCGGTGAGCCGCTGTAAAATTAGATGCCGGGATAGGAGCTAAGCGCTCCCTTTTATATCTCGTCTCTCTCACATCATCTCTCTGGTCTCTCACAAATACTATTCCGGCATCTAATTTCATGACGGCTGAGCGAGCGCACTCGTTTTTATAAATATATCACGCACTCCCGCAGGCATTAATATAGATATAGCTTTGGGGTAAAAAAAAAAATTGAAAATGCCCTTGAAAATGAGCCTAACACGCAGTCACTAACCCTATCCGTTGCCTTTCTACAGGAGTAAACGCGTTTACCCCCTCCCTCCCTTCCTGATTATCGGATCGAGTCCCTGTAGGGCTCAAATCAAAGAGAAAAAAATTCCGCAACCGATGGCGCATAAACAATTTTCCCCACTTTACTCTTTCGTTGCGAAAATCGAAAAATAAAATTTGTAAAATCCAAAATTTGTCCGTTTTCGCGAAAACCATCATCTACTTAATACATGCTGTAGCAGTGTCCTTATGAAAGAGTTTGCCATTTTGCTGACCCGGATTGGTCAAGAATTAAAAAAGTTACCTGATCAAAAATTAATCAGTGTTTGCCCTCCCTATCCCTCCCAAATTAAACTGAAAACTAAATTGAAATTTGGACACAATGCTTGGGTCATGACTATCTATCGGAGGAAAAAAAAAATCAAGTTTCTAAGTCATTTTCTTCCATGAGAAAAACGCGAACACGGCTCTAGGTGTGTTCTCGCCGCGGCGAAAATCCATATATTTTCAAATCGCAATATCTCAAGAACCCCTAGACCGATATGGACGGGTTCAGTTTAGGCGTTTTCGCGAGTACTTTATTTTATATAAAGAAGTCGTTTCGATCCGAATAAAACTCAGCGAGCTACGTTCGAAAAACCAATTTTCCATATCTTTACATGTTAATTTACCCCCCCTCCACACCTCCCTTAGCTTTCATATATTGATCACGTGAAAGAGGGACCTCGAATCCATATAATCACAAAAAATTTTTTTCGAAAAGAGCGACTTCGTTTTCAAAACCAGATCTACTCCACTATTTTTTAAAATCTTTCTTAAGTTCTGTTATTTTACTTGAAGTGGAATCTATTATGCATTCTGATTTTGTACCAGAGGCATAACTATCATTTTCAAAAAAATGTAATTTCGTCATCTAAGTTATTTCTAATTATTATATCATTTTGGCCCTCATCTGGTGAGGTTTGAGTGAGTATTGAATTATCAACAACCTCGGGTGCATCGTGTAATTCTGATTTGTTTGGCAATGATAAACATTCATTCTGTAAACTTCTCATAATTTTATGTTTAAGATTACGTTTTTTGTCTCTGGGACAAATGTTTAATTGGTTTATACATACCTTAAATACCTTCTCTACCACTATACTTTTCACTAAATTTAACACAAAAGATTAGACGCTACTATTAACTATAACTCCCGCATAAAAATGGCGATAACCCGATCACAATCAAATCAACAGACGACAGCTCACTGAAGATACGTTCAAACACGGTTGCCGGCGTACGTTCGAAACATAATTATATGTCAAACATACGGAAAAGGCACTAAAGGCTTTTTTCTGCAGCCGTCTCGAAAACAAAGTTTTCGGTATGATTTATTAAATCGAAAATACCACTTTACACAAATCGTACCGAAAGTAGCATTTTCGGGACGATTTTTTTCACTTTCGGAACGAGTAGTAATGTAAGCGGGGTAATGTGACCGTTTGAAAACTCTACCATCCACTTCTCTAATTTCACGTATACAAAGCAATAGTGTACCAAAGCGGTAATCGACAATTCCCAGAAGGTGTACTCTTTGACAAAACTTGTCACCAATTCAATCATCTATCCTCCCTGTCACTTATTTTCACTTATTTTACCTTTTCCACCTGTCACCTGATTTACCTTTCCACCTGATTACCTAATAATATTTGATTTTGTAGAGTTATTGAAATAATTTTGTTTGAGAAAATTGTAGAAAAAAAGCAAATTGGTTTTGTGTGGGGATCGATCCGGCATCGTACAAGTGAACGTATTTGGTATATGGAGCCGTATAACGCCGAGGCTATCAGCGTAATTGATAAACTTTATGTAACTTGTGTATTACATGTTGTATGTACCTAAATAGCGTTTATAAGAGACTATCCTAGCCTAGCCTAGCCAACTGTCAATACCTTAAAACTCATGTAATAAAACACAAAATATAATTCAAAAATTTTATTTAATTTATTTTTAAACGTTTTGTATTATGTGTAATATAATTAATGTCTTTATAATAACAAAAAGTTTTGATATCATGCCACATGACCGCTTTGATGTATGTCCAATATTTGTCGGTACACGCATCAGCCAACCTCGCATCAGAAAAATCATTTTCCATAACCTCCCAATCCTCTTTATACTTTGGTTGTGCCTGGTACAATCGAAAACATCTTGATACATCATGTGTAATGATATCCTCCTTCATTTTCAATAAATTTTCTGTGGATGGGATGAAACAATTGATACGAAGCTAAAAGAAAAAAAAATCAAATAAATAACTTTATTGCTTACCTCTGTGAAATGTTTGAACTGTGAATCTGGCACTTTTTCATTGCAATACAGAGTCTTATCGGTATTATTCTCTTTAATAGATATTTCACAGAAGCAAAAAATTTTTTTACATCTTCTACACCACATTGTACCGCAGCTGTTATTATCATAATGAGGTGAAGGTAAAGTGATTGGTACTATTCGTAATTGTGTGTCTGTTGTTAATCGTTTAAAACGTGTTTGATTTTCAAAAACTCTAATCCATTTTTCAAGTCTATAAAAAAATAATAGTTACATATTAACGAATTTAAATCAATTAAAAAAAATAACTTACATCAGTGATCTTGATTCCTGAATTGAAATTGTTAGATTGAAAAAAGACAAAAAACGATTATCTATTTACATATTATTATTATTATTTATCGTTAAATCCCCATGGTAACGTATCGGTATTTATATAATCTATCATTCTCTTGTCACCATAAGGACTCAATGCAACCTTTCTTTGTGATAAATTGAAAACATCATGCTTTTTTGAAATTATTGAATTTTGAATAATTCAACTGTAGTTTTATTAAATAAACTTGCATAATAATCATCGTAAGTTAGTTCCTTTAACGCTGATTTTTTTATTCCCTTCGCTTTTTTAACTACTATTTCTGAAAAATTGTCAATTACTTTTAAAGTGTACATTTTTGATCGTAATCCAATAAAATAAGTCATTATTTTTCCCTTATTTTCATCCTTCATTAAACCCAATACTTTTTTATTAGTTAAAGGAATATTAAAAATGTTATCTTTAGGGTATTCGGATGTGTCAAATTTGTGTATGTCTTCGCGAATATTTTGATAAATGTCTTCAGTATAAAACTGATAAATTAAACTGTCAGTGTCTGTATATAACAATTTTGCTTTGTCATGAAAAATTTATCTTTAATATAATTATAATGGAAATCGTACAACAATGTTTTAGATATATCCAAAATACACATACCCAAATAAATTGGTTTATTAAAATTAACTTTTTGTTTCTGTATTTCAATTATAACCATATTTTTTTCAAAAATTGTACAGCTATGGAAATTTGGTTGAGAAATATAATAATTTGCCCCATACCTTCCTGACCATTTATTCACCAATTTAATATCTTTAATACGTTAATACTTTAAAACGTTTTCAATACTTTTACCGTAAGGAGCATTTATATATAATTTATATACATTTTTTTCAAATTCATTTTTACTTTGTTTTCTTAATTCAATATTTAAATCAATGTATTTTTTTAACCATTTAGATTGTTTAAATTTCAAACAGCGATGAATTTTAGTTATTTTTAATCCCAATTGAACGGCTTGTTTCAAATTTTTATAATGAATGACATACTTTTGTTTATCATATAATGTTGTTAATAATTTTGGAATAGTAGAATCAGAGGTTGGTGGAATTATATGTTCAGGACAAAGTGGTAGATCTTTGTGAAAATGGAAAATTTCTTTCGGATATTCTAAATCTACTTCAAGAATGTATCCAAATTCACTGTCATCAGGACAATTCATTATATTTTCCTTGTAAATATCACATTGGGATATCCACTCAAAACCTTCGTAAGGAAAGAAGCACTCATACCTCCAACGTACATATTATTTATGTCAAATTACATTAAAAAAGTTGTTTCATTGTCAGGGTTGTATTCACTACCCATATATCTATTGTTAGCCCTCTATTTGAACACTGTGAAATTCCTCCTTTAATTGCCTTTTGAAAAAACAATACCATATCAATGTCAGTTAACAATTCTAATTTCACATCTGTAATCTTTAACATTGCATTGAATGCCATTCCAGGTAATGTATAATAATGAAGACTGTCCAGTTCGTATGTTTTTAGACACATAGCTCTAAAGTTTTCATATACGTCAGCTAAGAGTAGTACGTCAGTCTTTAAATACAATTCAGCATATTGTTGAAGGTTTTTAATTTCAAAAGTATTCCAAACTTTACAAGCGTGTTCGTAATCGTCACTAGTTATTTCCTCATTTTTCAGTTTACTGTAAAATTTGTCAATTGGTGGAAGACAAGTCTCCTGTAATTTTTCATAATTATCAAGGTATTCATACACCCTTCCTGTTAACTAAGTTAAATTTGGAAGGATCTGAATAGTATTTTTTTGTAATAACCTTTTGGTTATCGTCTAAATAAGAAACTAATCTATCTAATTCATCAGCCATAAACCTAAATGAATCTATAAACCTAAATTTTATATTTGTATTTTCAATACATTTTGTAAAGGAAATGTATCTTTCTTTGTTCAATGGAAGTACACTTACATTTCCTTTAATTTCTGTACTAAGAGCTTTAATTATAAAATGACTATCATATCCAGATAAATTGTGAAAAATTACAAGTATGGTGTGTGATTTTTGATATAGAATATTACACGATTTGTGGGCTGGGCCTCTATATTTATTTGTCATATGACAATGGTCTCTTACTTTATCAGTTATATTTAGAAAGGGTTTAGAACAAATATGACAAATAGAAGAGGAATGAAAATTACTATTCTCCTCATCAGTTAAAGGAGGTAACTTACGGTATTTTTGAAACAAATTTTTCAATTTTATTGTTTTTGCAATTCTTTCCAATTCTCTTACAAACCACACTTGACAATCAGAACCAGTATAACACCTAAAATATGACATGGAATCATCATACGCAGCCTTTAGGTAATATGCAATACTAAAAGCTTCGTGTTTTTCGGTGAATTCTCATTTACTATCGATAAAATTTTTTTTATCAGTACAGTTTATAAGAATATTTTCAAGATCTGCATAAATAACAAAAGGAACAAGTTCTTTATGTTTAAAATTTTTAAATTCCATAATTTTATTTGTTTCATTGGGTAATATCATTTTAGCAACACCCATATTACTATTACAATCTTCTAAATGGTTTTGTAAATGTGTAATGCTACTAAAATGATTCAAACATCGTTCACACAACCACTTTTGGTTTCTTACATTACCACATTGTTTACATACCAATCTAGATAAATTTTTTATGTAAGCAAAATGAAAAACCCTTTTCTTTTCATAGCTATTCTCCTCACTGTTACTAATACTACTATCACTACTTAAATGAAGGGGAATAAGCCGGGATGAAGTGCCAAACGATTCTTTCGTTTGCCAGCATAGCGCCGATATCTGCGTCATAAGCCTTTTCGCAGGCGTCGGAGAAGCTGTGAAGTTCGATAAATGAATACTCCGAAAAAACACACATTCTAGGTATCTTAAAATTGTTAATGATTTGAAGATCATTTTGAAAGTTTATCCAGGATATTTTTAAAGTGTCAGGAACCTCATCGTCCCAAGACTGCTTTAATTTCCACAACTCTTGGATAAACAATTTGCCTACAACTATAATCGGGTTTATCAAACCAAGAGGATCGTAAATTTGGCAAATGGTGGATAAGATACCTGAGACCGAATATTGCAAAGTATCAGAACTAGCATTCCAATAGCGTTTTATTATTTTCATTTTCTCCGATGGGAATAAACGTAGCCTCTGTATTATTATTGACCGCGAATTTATTTAAAATGGATTCACTGTTGCAGAGCCATTTGCGCAGTTCAAATCCTGATTTAGCTAATATTTCAGAAATATTTTTCTGAATATATAAGAGTTCTGTTTCTGAGTTAGCAAAAGTTAACAGATCGTCAATGTAAAAATCGTTCTCGATGATATTACTAACCATCGGATATTTTGTGTAATTTTCTTTCGCCACTTGGATTAAAGACCTTACTGCTAAAAATGGAGCTGATGCAGTTCCATAAGTATTTAATTGGTAGCATTTTGACTCATTTTTTGTTTCAGGTCTCCAGAAGATTTTTTGGTAGCACCTATCTTCGGGATGTACCAGAATCTGACGATACATCTTAGAGGTATCGCCTGCTATTACGAATTTATGTATCCTAAACCTAGCCAAAATATTAAATGTCATTCTGTAAGGCTGGTCCCACATATTGAACGTCATTAAGTGATAACCCCGTATCAGTAGCACAACTGGCATTAAAAACAACACGGCATCGCGTTGTAAGACTCGTGGTTTTAATGTGGTATGAAATAATAATAGATTCCTTGTTTGACATACTTTACCCCGTGTCTTTTCACATCTGTAATATCTCCTCCTCCGTCAACTAGAATGGTGGTCGACGAACGTCGAAAACAATGTCCTGTGTAACGCTCAGGCTCTTTCAATTTCAAATAAGTTGCAATTATTTTTCCCGCACTTGCGAGTTTATTAATGCCTATATTTTGTACAGTGCATTTTCCTTTTTGACAATTCAAAAAAAAAGATTTCGTGATTGCTTCTGTAGGTCTTAGCGAGATATACTTCTTGCAAATATTGTATAACTGACCAGATATAATAAATTTACGAATGACTTTTGTTTTTGGAATTGTTACCAATAGTGTTGATTTTAAATCTGTCACATCATCGATAAACATAGAATGCAGCTCTCCAGATCTGCAAGCTACCCATAGCTAAAATAACCTGTAAGAATTTTGAGGTTAGAAATTCCAAATTTGTTAATAGAAAATAATAAATTACCTTGGTAACTAGATAGATTTCATCAGGAGCTTCCTTAACAAATTTAGTAATTTCTTCAGGAGTAAAATTTTTAGACTTGTTAGGTAAATACCCCTCCGATTCACGTTTTAGAAATTGTCGTAGTTTAGGATAGTTTTGTATGTTTATATCATGATGGATAGCAAGCGTACTTCGTAGCATGGAATATTGCGACCAAAGCGAACTAGATTTATACTTTTTGGAAAGATCATCGAAATAGGTGAGGAGAATATTTTCCGAAAATGTATTGGAAATACCATTATCTTTCCTCCATTCCATAAATTTCTTGTACACATATTCATATATTGTTCGTGATCTTTCAGGTAATAAATCCAATGTAACAGCCTTCGATTTTTCAGCCACCTCTGGTGGCGTATAACTGAATTCTTCGTCCATTTTATATTTTGTTCCAATTTTTATTACAATTTACAATGAACACTTAAGAAATTATGGGAAATATGATTGATGCTGATGAATTGATGAACATGAACCACAACATGAACAATGAAATTAAAATCAACAAAATGTCATGTCAATTGCCTAAAAGTGTTTCCAACCTCAAAAAGTCAAACTTCCTAGAAGTTACTAGATTCTGCCAATATAAACTTTTGACATTCTAAAAGTCACTAAATTTGTTACTAAGAGCAGTTGCAAAAGTGATTACTTTTTCAACTAGTGGAAAAAGTAAATCGTAAAATGCCGTACTTTTTCAATTAAAAAGCATTGAAAAAGAGGATAGTTATTTAATGGTCATAGATAATTATTATTATTCAGGTTTACCTTTACTACAGCGGTAGATAATAAAACTTGTTGTATTAATGGTCGCACAATAAAACTATTATCAGGAGTAGCGACATAAGATACTGTATCGGCCTTTGAATTATCAGCAGATTCTGTCGTCAAACAAGTATTATTTTGATGTGTGACTGATTTATCAAAATGAATTAGAGAATTATATTTCTGTTTACATTTAACACACGTTCTGAAGCGGCAAGTCTTCGTCTCATGACTGGGACTGAAGCAATTTAAGCCGAGTTTTCTTTTTTTAATTTCGGCAATTCTGTTATCTATATAGAGTTTAAGAAATTCTTCACATACATACATTGTGTGATTTTTGTTACAGAAATAACATTTCGGCTCAGATGTGTGCAATAAGTAGCTAGAATTATTATATTTTTTGAGTTTGTCACTTTTTGCTGACGCCGAGTTTTTTGGTTTAATATCACAATGCAATTTTTCTAATAAGTTGCATCTCTCGTTTAAGAATTTTTTCATGTCATTCATCGTTGGTAATTGACCCTCAATTTTATAAGACAAGACTCCCATTGACATCGGGATTTTTCGTCCATTTTTTTGGAATATAATGTACAGGATGAGATGATCCCATGTATCGATATTTTCGCCTAGCGTTTTCAATGACAATAAATGATCATTAATATTATCGGTTAAGTGTCTCAATTCGACATGAGACTCTTTAAATAAAGTTGGTGCTTCGAAAATCGCTTTGATATGATTATGGAGCATCATACTTTTATTTTCGTACCTATCTGATAAAAGCGTACATGCCACTGTATAGTTTTCAGCAGTCATGTCTAGCTTTGCAATTAATTTACGCGGTTCTGCATTTAGCGACATTTTTAAATGATAAAACTTTTCTATGTCTGTTAGATCGCTATTACGATCAACTAGCGCAGTAAATAGATCGCGGTATTCTAAAAATCGGTCATATTCCCCATCAAAAACCGGCAATTTTATAGTCGGAAGTTTTATATTTTGTCGCGCACCACCTTGACTCGTTTCTGATCCGCTTTCCGATCTAGCCTCACGGTTATTCTCCGCTCCAGAGGCTAACTCTTTGTAAAAGTTATCAATTAACATTTCAGCCGTCGCGGTTAGTGCAAAAAACGAATTTTCAAAAGACAATCTTTCATCATCATTGTCGGTCGGACGTAAAATGTCAATGCTATTTTGAATTTCTCTGAAATTCTCAAAGAAAAACCCTGTATTTTATTTAATCTGATCCCCAATTCTTTTATTACATCCTCGTTTAAGGAATCTAATGCTAAACTTCTATAAAAAGTATCAAATCTAGTCAAATGAGCTTTTATTTGACCTCGTTTTTGTTTTAACGTAGCTAAATCGTCGTCATTCATTAAGATTAAATGTTAAAACACCTTTATTATCACCGATAAGATTATCAAATCCTCGAACAAGTAACTCAACAACTTCTTAAACCAAGTATCATAGGTAAATGAAGTAACAAATAACTTAGAAAATAATCTCACAGCTTGAGAAAATACTGAAAATAGCTTATACAATTATGCATTATTTTTGCATCAAGTCAAAGTAAAGAAAGAAACTTAAGGTGACAAGGAATAAGCTCACCCGAGCTCTTCTTCTTTATACCTAACTGACTTATAGAGTTTATTAGAATTTGTTAAATTCTGAAATTAAAATCGGCAAAATTTTATGACACCTTTTCTAAATACTCCGTAATCGTTAATTAATATTACTAAATTATTTAATTCCAACCAGGTGAGTTAGGTAGCTTTCTTAACTTAAGAAATAAAAAGGATAAATGACAGATCGCGGGGGTTGGGGAGCGATATTGTTTAAGGGTTCAGACGAAGCAATCAGCAAAGACAAGATCTGGTTCCAAGAATTCGAATAACGCGTCGACCTAAGCTTGCAATGTGGAGATATTGTTTAAGGATTCAGCCGAAGCAACCAACAAAGACAAGATCTGATCCAAAAGCGTTGAAAATTATCTATAACTCAGTCGGAACGATTAAAACGGTAACCAGTATTTAGTTTCGGACGTGAAAAGAAAATAATCTTGAGATTTAATTAAAAGCAAACTAACTCAAGAAAACCACAAATAAATGAATCTTAATGAAAATTCTATTTTGAGAACTTAAACAACTCTCCTTTTAAAATTCGGTCGTGAAAATAAGTCAAAAATAAATGAATCAAGTTCAGTTAATTTTTTGGAAAAATAATAAACAAAATTCTAAATTGAGAACTTAAATAACTCTCCTTCTAAAATTCAAATGTCATGCATTACGAAAACATTTGAAAGAATTATAAAATTTAGAGTAGAACATTTTGTTGAGCATAAATCCCTTTTAACTCTTTCACAGTACGGATTTCGAAGGGGTAAGAGTACAATAGATGCCTTAACAAATTTGGTCACCGAAGCACAAAATTGCTTTACTCAAAATAAATATATGTTGTGTTTAAATATAGTTAGTTTATTTACGGAAAGAAAGATATATGTTCGTGATCACAAAAATGTTCTACACTGCCCGAGAACGGTATATAACGGACTACCTCAAGGATCAATTTTGAGTCCAATTCTATTTAATATCTACACAGTAGAATTGCATGATCTGGTAAATGATACTGGTAAAGTTATTCAATATGCGGATGATATTTGTATATATAACACATATGACCAGTGTATCAAAAACTTGAAAAAGATATTTCACAGATTCAATGACTGGATCAATGAACAGGGTTTTAGTATCTCAAAGGAAAAGATGGCGGTGATGTGTTTGACAAGCCACAGACTCATGACCTCTGATCAGCTTTCCTTATGTGATTATACTTTTCCCATAGTCGACGAATACAAATATCTTGGTATGATTGTAGATAAAAAATTATTATGGACCAGCCATATTAAAACAAAGTGTGAAAAGGGAATCAACCTGCTGCGTGTCGTTTCAAAAAATAAATGGGGCGCAGACCAGTGTACTGCCCTAACATTCTATAAGTCTTACATACGGTCAATTATTGATTATGGATGTACATTATACGGATCGTCATGTAAATCCAATTTATTAGTTAGGTGTTATGGTGTCATCACCAAATCATGCAATTCTGGCTGAAGCACAGGAGCCACCTTTGAATGTACGTAGGCAATATTTAGCTATAAAACAGTTAATAAAATACAGGTCGTTTAGTGCATTTATGATCAATATAATAACTCCATTATCAATCAGTAATTTAACAAATAAGTATTGGAGAAAAAAAAGATCCCCACCACTTGCAGATGCCTTTGTCGATATAGAATCAGTAAATGACCAAATAGACATGTATCCAAAATTTCCTTTGTATGACTATGAATTTGAAGTATTGTTATCTAAACCGACCATCATAATACCATCCTATTCAGAGATTCCAAGTTTATGTAATTTAATGTTCAAATCAATAGTCAGAAATTTAAGAGAGAATCAAATGGTGATTTACACAGATGGGTCGAAAAAATCGTCAGGTACTGGATGTGCCTTTTTTGTTCCAGCTACCAATTATATAGAACAATATCGTTTACCAGTTTTCTGCTCGATTTTTACAGCTGAAGCTGAAACATCACAGTGGCAACGGATTCTCTATCTGTCCTGATGGCAATTAAAAGCCCTGCTTTTAAACAATTCAATCGCCCTTTAGTCCTGTCTATAAAAAATTTAATTTATGTTCTAATGAAACGAGGTACAACATTAACTTTAATTTGGACTAAAGGACACTCTGGGATTAAAGGCAATGAAATAGTGGATGGGGCTGTTAAAGAGGCGTGCAACATTGGAAAAAGTATTCAAATAACAAACTTTCAAGATATTATTAATCTCTTCAAGAAGGATATCAGAAGTAGTTGGGAACAGCAATATAAAGAACACGCAAAAGTATCTACAAACCAATATTTTAGATTACATCCGACTCTAACGAATATTATTCCCTATATAGATACCTGGAGTTACAGTAAACGGCCACTATTATACGTTTAAAACTAAACCATGGACGATTCCCTGCTCATTTGTATAAAATCGGTATCCTTGATTCTCCATATTGCATCCACTGCCCAGATAACTCTATTGCAGATGTTAACCACATTTTTCTTGAATGCCATAGAAATGCCGCACAAACAACAATATTGTACGGTGATTTGCAAAAAGACAGTGTTCAATTTCCAATCAATATCCCTTCTCTGCTAGCCAAAAATTACAAGACTATTTTCGATACATTAATTAATTTTGTTATAGCAACGAAAACAGATTTATAAATTAATAAAAAAAAATAAATAAAAACAATTCAAAGTATTCAAATTTCTGAGGCTAATGGACTTTGTCTGATGCCATTTCGGAAAAATAATTAACAAAAATAAAAGTGAAATCTTAATGAAAATTCTATATTGAGAACTTGACTAACTCTCCTTCTAAAATAAAATAGTTACGGATCCCCAAAATGAATAAACTATTACCAAATTACTAAATGATAAAACGAACAGACGGATAAAAAAAAATTCAGAAAAACAAAACCTAAATAAATAGTCTGTTTCAATATCTTAAGTCGTTGAAAAATTAAACGCGATTTCTAAGCAAAATACGACGATTTTATTAACACGGCAAATACGGCGATAATTTGAATACGAAAATTACGGAAAATTAATGTTAAAAAATTTTTACCTCGGCTATCTCTAACGGAATCAAAAACGGCTAGCTAAATTTATATTCGACTATTTATTTTCGATCGCCGTAAAAGAATGAATTCTTATTTTAAAATTATTCTTCATCTAAGGTCTGAAGCCTTCCTACCTACCTACCATTCGATTCGATTCACGTCGCGAGCAATCAATCCTTAAACGATGTTAAAATATGTATCCGGTGAGCCAAATAAAAATCGAACGTTTTATTTAATTTTAAATAAATTTTCATTTAATCCCGAAATTATTCAAATTATTTAAGCTGTGAAAAATAGATTCATTACATCCCCCCCCCCCTTACTTCGGTAAGAAAAATAAGAATGAACTACGTTCACGCTTTGTTTCGGGTATCGTTGTTGGATGGTAAATCCTGGTTTCGTAAATGATCGTGTGGACTGTATAATAATATATTTTAATAAAAAACTACTTAAACTACATGAATGCA
Organism: Crepidodera aurea; assembly: GCA_949320105.2. Classification (NCBI taxonomy): domain Eukaryota; kingdom Metazoa; phylum Arthropoda; class Insecta; order Coleoptera; family Chrysomelidae; genus Crepidodera; species Crepidodera aurea. The sequence continues at coordinate 9,142,515 of OX439472.1, read as the reverse complement.
TCTAACATTAACAAATTGGCGTCCGTTCCTCGTCGCTTCTTCTCTTCATCTCTTCGTTTCGCTTGGCTTTCGGCAGGTGCAGGGTTGCCAGATTTCGCAAAATACATAAAGTCAGAATCGGCCTAAACATACCGCCGGCCTTGAAATACTTATTTCAAATATACAACAAATATTAAACAGATAATCTTAATACAAATTAAGTGAAAATAATTTTTTTTTTAAAAGTTCGTTCAACAAATAAAATAAGCACTGAAAAGTCGTTGTTTTTCACTAAACATTACTCCTCGGGAAGCACACAAATCTGGTTACCCCTAGTCGGAGGATTCGACCTGCAGATTTCACGCTCACTGCGCGAATAACGCCGTCGCTGCCTGGGTGGAGATCGGTGATAATTCCTAATGGCCATTGCATCGTAGGAATATCATCTTCCTTTAATAAAACGACCTTGCCTGGTTTTATTAAACTGCTATTTTCGGTTTGAGTTTTCCATGTCACTCTGGTCTGTAACTCGCTAAGGTACTCCTTGTACCAACGCTTCCAAAAGTGTTGCACCATCGGCAGAAGTCTTTGATATCGTTTGATATCGATAGGGCAGATTGGTCGGGAATTTACCACTGCCTCGATCTGAATCAAAATTGTTAGAAAATCTTCGTAAACTAAATTCGCGTTACCAAGTATTCTTTTCAAATGTCCCTTTACACTCTTAATTCCGGCTTCCCATATACCACCGAAGGAAGGAGTTCGAGCAGGGATAAAGTGCCAAGTAATATTTTCTTTACTAAGTTCGGTATTAATTGTATCTGTATTATCCTTTAAAAACTGGTAAAACTCTCTTAATTCGTTAGAAGCCCCTACATAGTTTGTAGCGTTGTCAGAGTAAACGTTGAGAGGTTTTCCTCGCCTACCAACAAATCGTTTGAAGGCTGCTAAAAACACGCAGTCGTAAGATCGGATACCAACTCTAAATGAATCGCCTTCGTAACTAAGCAATCAAATAAACATACATCTCTTTACAAGCCTTGCGTTTCGAGTAACCCTATCCTTTAAGAGGAACGGGCCAGCATAATCGGTGCCGACATTAAAGAAAGGGAAATTTGGAGTGACTCGAGATTTAGGCAGATCTCCCATTAAATAGTCCGGAGTTTTCGGATTTATTCGAAAACATGTAACACAATTTCGTACAATACTCTTAACTAAGCCTTTGCCTCTTATAGGCCAATATCGTTCTCGAATAGAAGAACACGCTTATTTTTCTTCCAAACCTACCTATCGAAATACAATTTTATACAAAAATGTACATGTAAAATTCTTCAGAAGGGTGCTTCGGTAAAATTTTCGGCGTGGCTTCGATACTTGGGGGACATCTTCACTTATGTTTTACCACGAACGGCGACATTCCTGTGTTGGGGGCTCAGATCGGTCTGCGTAGCGACGGATCTGTAGCGCTTCCGGGCATCAAAACTTGAGGCGGAAATACTCGTAGTGGTAATCCAACGTCTTCGGGAACAAGGATATACTTGGGATAGGGTACCCACAAATCCGCAACGGGAACAGAACAGTAGTCTTTTGCGGACACATCCTTCTCTACCAAAAAGCTTGAAATATATAGAGGTAGCGTGAGAGATATGGAAGCATGTGTATGGTCAGTTTACAAGATACAACACAATTAAAGTGCTCTGTGTTTCAATAACGAATTGGGTACGTAAAACTCAAAATTAAAATTTGAAACTTAAACACCAAATATAATAACTGTAAATGGATTGTTGGACAAAAAATTAAAACAATATTGTTAATTTGAAGAATTCTAATATAATTAATCTTCAAATAACCTCAACATAATCCCACAAATCGACAAGCAATCTGTAGATAAGCCGAATTCCTTTCGTTTTTGCACAAGAACTCTAATAAAATTTAATACTAAAGGTGACCATACATTATAAAAATAAAAAAGTAAAAACAAAGGTTTTGTATAAAATATGAAGGACGATGATGTAACTAAAATATTGTGACGTTAAATAGGTCTTTAATTTAAATCACTGAGTTTAATGTGGTTCGATAAGTATATATTTTTTAATGAGTGATCTTATCAGGGGAATTCAGTAAATTCCCTTTACAAACCTACATGCGCGGCAGCTTTCCGTACTGGTGAGCAGTAGATCACAGGTTAGAGATTCTTATGAGTGAATTTAAAAAAAAAATGTTAGGCGCCACTTACTTTTTGAATCAAAATTAAGAAAAAGTTATAATTAAATATTATGAAAAGTTTTAAATTGTTATGAATTTAAATTTACTAATCCTGAAAACAAAGAAACTCAAACACTTAAATTTTTAATCTAAAAGGTATATTACTGGTTGAGTTCTTGTTAAAAGTTTTTTTAAGATTTCACAGATAAATTTCAGACATCAGTTAGGTACTTAAAACTAAAAAAATGGCCTCACAAGAGGGCTTACCAAAATTATATAAAAAATATGATACCTATATTAGGTATCAAAACATACTAGGTTGAAAACCTTTACCTGATAAACAAATATATTCAGGACAATAATTTCAGTACTATATCAAAAATTCAGAAGGTGGTTTTTGAAATCATAAAATAAATTTCTCAAAGTTATTTAAAGTAAACTAATCAAAATTATTAAAATTATTCAAAGTCTAAAAAAAAAAGTTTTAGGTTACATTTACAGAAAAGGTAGATTATAATTTAAATTTAGAAAAAATGTCCAAAAGAAAGAAATTGTTGCTAGATTAAATTAAAGATCTGACCTGGTCTTTTAAACTTGAAAGTTTGAAGCGGCATCAAAATTGATACGTCGGTCGCCATCTTGTCCCTTAATGGCAAGCAAGTGTAGAAATGATCTGGAACTACAAAAGTTTTTCTTTTGTACGGCATCCGTCCAACGGCAACAAGAATCCCTGGTGAGTAGACTAAAAATAGGCTTGATATCCATACAATTTTTCATATAAAGCCAGATGAAATTCTTGTTTTGGAAATAAAATGTTCTTACAATAAAAACTTCCACCATGTAGAGAACGATTAATGGCGTCACTTTAAACAAGTTGTACATAATCCAAACAGGAATTAAATACTCACAGAAGTCCTCTAGAGTTCTCCTTTTTAACATCGAAGGAAAAGGACTTATAAAAGTATCCAAAACGAAAATGGCCACAAATCTTCAAGCCAACCAAAAAGAAATATCTTTTTTTGAAATAAAAACAAAAATCGACCTACTTAGTCAAAGGTCTGTCGCAGAAGAAAAATCTGATCTCCCTTCCACTCAATGAAATCCAAACTGACATATCGATTTTCGAGTCAGATCAATATGGTCCAAATACTAAATTTAGGCAACCAAAAGTTCTCTTAGACGAGATGTGGGTGGTCTATACTTAGTTATCAAAATATCTTATTATTTTAATAGTAAAATTTATAGAACTCATTATAAGGTTCACTGAACAAAATGTTTATCAGGCGTTTGAAAAAAAATAAATCAGTAGGGCAACTACATAATATTAAATATGGAGGAAAAGTCAATTTTCATGTTACAATATTAAATGAAATAAGTTTAACACGTCAAGATGTGGGAGATTTAAAAAAAAACACTTACACAAGAAGTAAAAAGAACAATTGAAGCAAAAGAAAGTAATCTTCTTCTCAAAATTGAAACATTAAAAACAAAAATCAAAGGCTTGGAAAACGAAAATTTTGAATTAAAGGAGAAAGTAGAAAATTAGAAGAACAATCTAAAGAGAATGCTATATACATATATAGACTTCAATCTAGAAATGAGGAAATTTCTATAAACTACGTACTTATGTGAAAGATTATATCAATTACTAGATGTTCAAATAACTCCATCTGACATAAATACATTTATTTGGTATAAGAATTCTCTAAATAATCCTGTGAAGATTCAAATAAAAAATAAAAAAAAGGAAGTACTACGTAACTGCCATCGTTTAAGAGGAAAAAATGTAAATATTACACATGATTTTACACAAAACAAAGGGAAGAACAGAAAATACTTAAATACTAAAGACAAGCCAGAGCTAATACAAATACAAAAAGCTACATCAAAGGAAATAAACTTTATGCTGACGGAAATGTCTATACAGTAGAAGAGCTTGTAAAAACTAATGAAGAGACACGAAAAGTAAGCAGCGCTCCAAATACACCTAGTGTTTACGAAAACCCCGAAAAAGCGGATACTGATGAGGAAAACGAGGTATTTATAGAAAATGTTGGAAACACACCAAAAAGCTCCACTGTAGTGAATGATGATAAGAAAAGGAAGGACAAAGAGGCGAGGCAAGTGAATGCGAAGATCCAAGTTGACAAGTCAAGAACGCTTAGACACCGTAGTGTCCAGAAATAAAATAATTTACCTTTATTTTTATTATCATTGATAGTTTAACACTAATTTTGAAAATTTATCGATAAAAAGTTCTTAGAATTTTAATATATTATACTAATAGAATTATTATAAATTTTATATTTTATTATATTATAGGTTTAAAATTATAGAACTTTTTATAAAGATGGACCAGTATATTCGTGACTTTGAAATAGAAACGATCAATACATATAGTCTAGATACCATTAATGAGTGTAAGCAAGTATTAAATATAAACAACAATCCGTAGTATAAACAAAAATTTTGATGAATTTTTAATAATATTACAAAATATAGACCCTGGAATAGATTGTATAGTTTTGGGAGAGACTAGAGATGTGACTGATAAAAATCTATTCGGCATTGACGGTTATAGCATCATATACAACAACAGTCATCATATTCAAAATGATGGGGTGGTTGCATATATCAAATCCACTTATACTTATACCTATACTACTCAAGATACTTGATGGTATTAAAGCACTTCAAATAAAAATTGACCTTCCTACTAACAATTCACTACTACTTACAACATTATACAGATCACCGAAATCTAGTATACTAGAATTTATAAATTTAAATGAATTCTTTGAAAACTTTTTATGGGAGATATTAAGAGCAAACCGAACCCCTTAAAAAATTTTAATAACCTTTTAAGCCTTTAGTTTTAGTTTGATTTTTGTGCAATTTTCAGGAAATACTAATAATTACAAAACTTAGGGTGGAGAAACCTTGATTTTTTTGTAAACCTTCGAAAAGTATTTATTTTGTTAATTTTAAATTGAAAATCACAAAAAGAAATATCCGCGCCATTCTGCATTAAATCTATGAAAATTTGCTCCTATTTGTTTTAATAAATATCAAGTAGTTTTTAAACAAAAAGGTTTCCCACTTTTTTCGTAAATATCTCTCCTCATAAAATTTTTGATGAGTTTAATGTTTAGTGGCGTGAAAGAGTTTGTCTAAGTATTTTTAATATAATTAAAATTTCATACAAGGTCAGATCAAATGTTTAATTAATGGAATGGAACACAATCAAATATGGTTCGATGTCATTCTTGATATTTACGCATGAGTTTATCCCGTGGGTTATCGCGTATTGTTAATCCTCTAGGAAATCTCGGATCGACCAACACCGGAAGTAAGCAATTAAAAAGAAATATTTCCAATTTTTCTATCATCTGGTGAGCCCAAAAACTTCTATCTCGTGGAATCTAAAAAATTTAACATCTGTTAAATAATTTTGACTTTAGGTATTTAAATCGTTTAGTATATTTTACCGGGTGACAATGAGACTAGGGCCATGCCTATATTTCCTTAACTTTTCAACCGATTTGAATAAAATTTGGTACGTAGATATGAGACACCATTTTGGATTAATAGACGTATAAAAACAAAATGGCCGACTTCCGGTTTCGCCATAAATGTCACCAACTTTGATTTTTTAAATAGAACACAATATATATTTGATATTTTTTGGATTCTATGGCTCAAATTACATACGACAGTGTTGCCAATTTTTTTTTTTCAATAAAAAATTTTTTTTTCCAGAAATGATTATGTTTAGGTTTTAACAAAAAGAAAATGGTACATAATGTATATCGTTGAATTGGTAAGTAAATTCTTTATCGAATGCAAGATGGCCCTCGGTAGGTACCATTTGAAAAAAACGATTTATTCGTTAAAAATTAATTCAGAATATTTAAATGCATTTAAATGAATAGGCCGCAACTTTTCACCTGCATCTTTGTAGTGGCATAAAAATTTGTTACGGCATACCATTCATGAATTTTGCCGTATTCTGTAGCCTTTGTTGCAAACTTAGAATATAAGAAGGATTTTATGGTATTACTGGAAGATGTTTTCTTAAGTTTACATATTTTTCCCAATTCTTTTGCAAAGCATGCTTCACTTGTAGCAGCTTCTTGCATTGTATCTCAAAGGGATGAATAAATAATAGGACCTAACTCTTCGTGGTATTTTATGTAAGTCTTATCAGACATCATTGGCATGTCAATAGAAGCACCCAGTTGCTCAAGTTGACTATGACCGATTCCAGTCGAAATAGCACCTCGAACCATTGAAGAATTTATGTGACTGGTCTTCGGGGTATTGTTTTTTTCACTTTCAAAGTGTTTAATTATATTGCATAGTTTACATTTCAGTGTAAAAATTGAATGAAGTCCATTTCTTTTTTCTTTGACGACAATCATGTCAATTATGGAGCAGTCAAAAGGGGTATGTTTTTCGCCAGTTAAAATTTGCTCAAAAAAGAACTTTATATCAATTAATCTTCGACTAGAAATAGTGTTCTTTCTTACATACTCAATTAATGGCTCGATTTCCAAGTTACTACTATTTTCTGTAGCACTCATATTGGAGAATTCAATCACACGACTTTTACTGTGTGAACTTGCATGTACCATTTGTTCTGTACTTGTTCTATAAAAGTTAAGTTGGGTGAAAAATGTGAATAAACATAACAAATATTCATCGCCCCCAGTCTTAAAATCCTGAGTATTTCATGAAACCCCAAATTAATGTTTTTTTATGAAATATAATTTGAATAAGCATATGGGAGTCCCTCATGACTCCGCTTTGTTAAATTTTATGAAAAATTAAAAATAATATGTATATGTAAGGTCAAGATTTCTTACGCAGCGCTAGTTTCTTCAAAATTCTGTAATACAGTTAAAGGCTGAACATTTTCTTTTAATCTACGATTTTGGTAATACCTAAAATTAAAATTAGGAATCATGTAACATATAAATCAAAACGTCAAGTAATAATTGATTTTTCAATAATTTTTATTATAAGGAGTGATCCACAAAAATTATTTCCAAAGTCAACTTTAAATGCATGTCGATCTTTCAAATCTTTTTCAATTTAAATGTTACTTTACATTTTCATTATAAGTCGGCGACTTTTTCTTTTTGCAGACATAGTCAAATGTTTGTCCGTATGCATTTTTCTGCCCATAGTGAAAAGGTGTTATAGTCAAAGCAATTGGTTTTTTATTCTAAAAATTCTAAAAAAGAAAATGTATATTGGTTAAAGTTCATCAAATTAAAACTCAATGTAATTATGCCACTTTTATACAGGGTGTTTCATTGGGAAAGGCCAATATTTTAACAATGGATAGGAGTCACTGAAGTGTTTTGTTCATTTTGGTCATTTCTTCATTGCCTCCTTTAAGAAAACTTACTATTTATAAGTAGTAAAATCATATATGCAATAATAACAAGTATATCGTTAAATTCAATTTTTTGTCTTCTTTTTAGATATGGTAAAATATTTTTGAAAATTTAACATACAGGGTGTTGTTTATGAGCGTAACGAATTTGTCAACTTTTGGTGAAGCCGGGCCTGGATTTTCAATATTAATAATATTTCAATTAATTTGTTAAGATACAGAGAGTAGTTATACCAAATATTATAAAATTATACAGAGTGCTTAAAAGCACAGGAGGCAATGAAGAAATGACCAAAATGAACAAATAAACACTCTGTATCTCAGCTATATATGCGACTGTAGACTCATAAAATATGGGTTATTTGGACTCACCTCAATGACTCTTATCCACTGTTAAAAATATTGCCCTTTCCCTGTATATTTATACTTTTTGTAAAATACTCTTCTTTCTGATGGGTATTAAAATCACTTATTTTATCAAAAAAAGTTTTTAATTTTAACGGCGCTACACAATCGACACAACGCACCCTTAAAAATAAAATGGTTCCGTAGTCAAATAAAATTACTATTATAGAAAAGTAAGAAAATATATAAAAATATTACTTACCAGACTCAATCTACAAAATATATTGATAAACACAACAAATATAAAACAAGAAAATATATTATTGACTCAACTTCACCCCTGCAAGTAGGGGAAACAAGGGCTATTTTTATTATACTAATTTTACTGTATACAGTATATATATTAATGCGTCATTGTCGTAAATAGCCGCGTTTCCAAAATATCCCCGATTTACCCTAAACAAATTTCAATATGTCCATTTTTTTATAATCCTACACCAGGTTTCCAGTAATATACTTTTATGCACGACCGGGCGATAAAGTCCAGATTATAAATACGTTTAGCGGGCGTAAAGTGCCACTTTACCGCCCGCGGACTACTTTACCGCCCGCCGGGCGGTAAAGTAATTTTTTTTTCTTTTAAAAATTCACATGTAGTTAGTTAAACAAACTTTATTATTATTATTTATTATCATGGAAATATTTGGTACAATTAACAAAATATGAGTTTAATAAAGAAAATTATAACTTTAAAAGCCCAAACATAAGATCCTCAGACTTATAATTTTATACTAATAACACAATTTGAACAATTACTTATAGAAATGTTAGGATTTGCTACCTTGCTCTGTTGTAAGTTGCTACGAACTTCTACTAACTCCGTATGATTTGGGTTACTGCTGGAAGGTGTATGCTCAAAAGAATCGGTATATAAATTTGAAAATTCAGCTGTGCGACTAGTAGAAGGCATATCAGCATTGACAATTTTTTTGGCGATTTTCATTTTATTTGCCACAGAATCTTCAATATAACCTTCTGCCACCGTTGTAGACTTCCAACCAGCATGTCGCTTTATGTTAAGGCTAACAAAGTTGCTGAAGATCGTCTAAAACAATGGCCTGTGTAGTCTTTTGGGGTAGGCAATTTTAAATAAGTTGCTATTTTAAAAGGAATTTGACCAAATGTATTCTTTCCAACCACCTGACTGGAACATTTTCCATTACGATAATACACAAAAAAACGTCCGTGGTTGGTATTTGTCGTACGTAGTGAAGCATATTTTCGATATAAGTCGAGATAACTTGGTGATTCCTGCTCTTTGTCAATCACACTGAAAATGCGGTCAATTTTAGTTTTAGATGCTCGTATGGTTACCAATAAGGTTGTTCCTAAATCTTGAATATCGTCTATTGAAATATTAGCTAATTCCTCTCGACGACATGCTCCACAAATACCAAAAATTAGTGCAACCTACAATAAATAATCATATTAACATAATAGTCTAAAATAAAAAAAAACAATTAACTTACTTTTATCATAAGATATAAATTATCTGGAGCATCTACTAAAAATAATTCTATTTCTTCCCTGGTTAGAATTTTTTATTGTTTTGGTTTATAACCGTCTGATTTCCGTTTTAAGAATGTTGTCAATCTTGAATATCTAGCGATGTTTATATTATTGTGCAAATTTACAGTTGCTTTTAACATCGAATAATATGACCATAGAGACGACGGCTTACGGCATTTGGCTTTTCCAGAAAAAATGCAAGAAATACATTTTCTGTATAGTTACCGTCTATAACGTTCTTCAATTTGCACCAGCTAACAAATTCATCGTAGACCTTATCGTATATTCTCTTAGATTTGGCGGGTAGTAAACTTAATTTTGCATCTTCTGCTGCTTTAAAAATTTCCGGTGGTGTTCCAGAAACTATTTCATCGTCACTACTGTCCATTACATAAACAAAATATATAAAACTTCTTCGAAAATATACTAAGAAACTTGCAATACGTGAAGTCGACTGTAAATAAAAATGGCGTCTACCTATTCTTGTCCTATTGACTTGGTTGCTATGGTAACGCTATGGTATAGGTATATAGATTATTGTTTTATCATCTTATTAGTTTCAATAAGACTTATTTTTATTTAACTATACAAATGATTTGTTATACAGAGTGAGTTATAATAATATCGAGGTATAAAATTTATCCAACTTGAAACATTTATAATAACCTACTCACAAAAGGTGAAAAATAGAAATAAAACATATTTATTAATAAACTATCATTAATACGGTCGTGCATAAAATTTTGTATATTTATTAATAAATGACTATTAAAACGGTCGTGCATAAAATATTGTATGTATTTCGGGCGTAAACAGCGTTTATGGACCTTACGTGTTAATAGCCCTCGCCTAGCGGCTCGGGCTCTTACTTACACGTTGCGGTCCATAAACGCCTGTTTTACGCCCTTGATACATAAATAACTATTACGATAATCTGCAATGATAATCTGCAATTATTATTACTTTAATCCCCAGCCAGCTGAAATTCACATTATGGTTATAATATTCAGTGTAAATTACTAGAATTTTACTCTTCATACCTATAAAAAAGATATTTAAATCTATTTACGTTCGATTTTATAACACAGTTCCTTGAAATAATGCAATAAGTATGCACATTTTTCAAAATACTCATAAACTCATTCATCTAACACTTTTATGGCACACCAGCCTATGTTTTGAGGGTTGGATATTGGATTTTTAAATTAACATAATTTATTTAATTTGTTAAAAAAAAAATGTAGTGACTATAAATTACAATTGCGACCAATCAAAATTTTAATTTCTATTTTTAGATGTGCTACCATCTATGGTAAGAAGAGAGTATTGACATTAAATTTTGGTTTACTCACTAAGTATTTCTATATTTTTATTTATACATTTTTTGACGAAACAAGTCACTGACTTATCGTCTGAGGTAAACTTTATTTAATTACTATTTTATTCACTTGTGCTTTTATATATTGTTCATTTATGATTGAATAAAGTTCTTATTATTATTATGTATAAAGCTAGTGTGCTCAATATGAACGACGATGATTCCGTATTATTTTGACTAGTTATTTTTTTTTACATGTGAATTAAATTAAATATATTTTATTATTGAAATCGACTGCATGATAAAAAAATAAATTGGAACGTAAAAAGGTTGTTTTTAAGGAGGTCTTACATATGAATTTAAATTAAGTATATTTGAATAGTGAAATTGAATGCGCGATCAAATAAGTTGGAACGTAGGAAGGTTGCTTTTAAGTGGGGGTCTTGCATGTGAATTTAAATTAAGTATATTTGAATACTGAAATTGAATTCATGATAAAAGAATAAATTGCAATGTAAAAATGTTTTTAAGGGTGTTTTGCGTGTGAAATTAAATTAAATATATTTTTAATTCTGAAAGTGAAATACGTGATATTAAGATCTGATTAGTTTTGGGAAGAAATCAGAATATAGGAAGGGTGTTATTAAGTCTAGGATTACAACATTTTAAATAATAAAGAAAAATCAACACAAGATTGGATTATTTTAATAATTTTATTAGATTAATATTGTAGTGTGTAATTAGGTTATAGTTTTTTATAATGTAATAGGGAGTTTTTTGTTTGACAGTAGAAAAAAGTAGGTTGTCAATGTTTTTAATTTTAAAAATGTCAGATATTTTATGAACTCACCAAATACCCTTATATTTGTTTTGAATAAAAGTTAAAAATATAAAAAGGCCTTTTTAATAATTAAAATATATGTCGCCAACCAATGTGGGGCCTTTATGTAAAAGAAAATAATAAAAACGTGTAAAAAAAATGTACTTAAGAAGTGGAAACAAAAAGATGGATGGAAGAAGATCAGATCCAATTATGCAAATGTTAATTACTATGAACAGAAATCAAGAAAAGATGGAGAATAACAGAGAAAGAAAATTAAAAACAAATAATATGAATGAAGATCTAGATAGAATAGAGGTAGATGTATTAGTATAAACAGGATTTTTAAAAAGTAGCAGATCAAATAGATTTAATAATTTAGAAAGTAAATATTGTCATCCTAAAGAATTTATTACATTGGAATCAGAAGAAATAGAAAATAAAAATATAAAAAGTTCAATAAAGTTTTTTGTAATACCAAATTTAAAAATGGATGCTATAATAGGTGTGGATTTCATAAGTGAAATTGGAATGGAAATGGATTTAGAAAATAAAAAATTGATTCTGAATGATAGAAGAATAGAAATATTAGAATGGATTGAAATTGAAGAAAAGAATGGAGGTATGCCAAGAAGCAACACAAACGGGTTGGAAAATAGAGTTTGTAAGGAAAGTGAAGCAGAAAAAAAAAGCGTGCATATTGGAAGCAAAATAGAATATAAAAGAAATTTAAGTTCAATAAAAGAAGAAGAAGAAAAAAATAAAATGAACAGAGTAATCTACAGTATGGCAAAACAAGAAAATAAATCAACTATAATGGAACAAAACGTGCATAAACATAACATAATATAAGTTATAAAAAGTTATATAATTTCAAGAAATGTAATTTATATCAAAATGTTAAAAAGGGTGATAATAACTATAATGAAATTGATACATATAATAATTATTTTAATTTAATTTATAATTCGTCAGAAATAAACGACGTGGATTTTGATCTGCTACAAATAATTTTAGAATGTGCAAGAATAACCAGCGTTTGGATCTAAAAGAAAAAGGATATTTAAGTATAGAGACAAAATATTAAAGAATAATGGAGCAAGAATGAAAAGAACAATTACAAGAAAATTTATAAAATTTAAAAGAACTTAAAAAAAAGAGTAATTAAATACAAGAAGAAGAAGAAGAAGGAAAAAGAAAAAAATAAAGAAACAAATATAATAAATAATTTGAAAAAAGAAAAGGAAGAAGAAGGAAAATTTTGGTTACCTTACATTGGAATAGAAATTAAAAAAGAAAAATTTTGGAGTTTATTAGATACCGGATCACAAATATCAGTGATTAATGAAAAAATAGTAAAAAAATATCAAGATATATTTAAAGGAAATTTGATGAGAATTAAAAACCTACAAATTTTATTTGCTAATAACAAAAAAATAGAAGAAGTTAGTCAAATTTGGTGTGTAGAAATACATGTTAATAAAAACTTAATGCAAGTTAATTTATTGGTAATGAAAAACATTACAATGGACATTATTTTAGGAATGGATTTTTTATATCTGTGTTAAATTTGAAACAATTAATTGTTCAATTAAATGGAGTATTTGTGAATATTGTACAATTTTATAAAGACAGTGAAGAAAAGAAATTTCATTTACAGAATTTAAAATTAACGAAAAATACTGAAAATAATAATTTGATTGAAGAGGAACAGATAGAAAAGTGGAAAAAGTGGTACAATATTATAAAATGTGAAGAAAAGTACAAAGAAGAGGTTAGTAAAATTTTAGAACGACATGATGAATTAATAAATGATGTATCGAGAATAGCAAATCACTATGAACATAGAATAGAAATTCATAAAGATAAAAATTTTGTATGTCAGAGATATCCAGTTCCACAAGCTTATAGCACACAAGTTAAAGAAGAGTTATTGAAAATGGAAAAAGATGGAATTATTCAAAAATCTACTACTCAGTATATAAGCCCATTAGTCATCGTAAAAAAATCAGATTCATCACTAAGATTATGTTTGGATGCAAGGAAAATAAATGAGATATCAAAACCACAATATGAAGCTCCACAACATGTGGATATTTTGTTAACTAAAATTGGTAAAAGTACCATATTTACTAAACTGGATTTAAAGAATTCTTTCTGGTTGATTCTACTGCATAAAGATTCAAGAAAATATACCGGTTTTCAGGTGGATGGTCAAGTATGGGAATTTAGGACGACACCATTTGGATTGCAGAGTTCATCGTCAGCATTGGTACGTGCACTCAGAGAAATTTTAGATCCATTTCAACATTTTTGCATATCATACATAGATGATCTTCTAATTTTCAGCGATAACATGAATCAGCATCAGCAACATATAAAAATTATTATAGAAATTTTGGACAAGTATGGTTTAAAACTAAATATAAAAAAATGTGAATTTTTCCAAAGAAGTGTTACATATTTGGGATATGTAGTATCTAATAAAGGAATAATAGTAAATGAAAAACGACTAAAAGAAATTCAACAATTTCCGCGAAAAACTTTGAAAATGTTAAGGGGATTTTTAGGTATGATAAATTACTATAAGAAGTTTCTTAAAAATTTGGCAGAAAAAGAAAAACCAATCATAGAATTATTAAAGAAAAATGAAAAATGGGTATGGACTGACAAAAGAATAAAATCTTTTGAAAGCATTAAGGAAGAATTTTATAATAATTTAGTTGTGTATGTACCGGATTTTACTAAACCATTTATTTTGAGATCAGATGCTCCAGAATATGCTATAGGAGGAGAATTAGTTCAAATTGAAGAAGGGGAAAACTCAGTAGAAGCTACGTCGGGAATGGTTCAGTATAGGAGAGTAGAACTTAGAATAAATAATAATAATAATAAACTCTTACTGTGTCTTACCGGACTTCGTTTCGGTGGAGCACTCTTTGGTTTTCGGGTTTAGCTGGCTTGCTGCTGCCGGATAACTGAAATTTCTATTTTTTTTTTAGTTTATTATTTATTTCATTTGGTATATATTACATTTTCTAGGACATTTCATTTTCCTAATTCCCTGCTATAGGAGTTTTCCTCCTTTTCGCGTTTTCGCGTTACTGTCTTATATATCGACCGGTTCTCCCACTCCTAATTCGGTACATGCGCAGAATTATAATTCTCGGACTTAGAGAATTTCCCAAAATCTCGACTTACTACTGATATTAATTATCTTACCAATTTCGGAGCACAGGTGGGTCGTGGCACGGCGTGTTAACTCGGCTGACGGCTAGTGGACAACTGAAATTTCTATTCGCGTTACTCTATTAAATATCTTACCGGTTCTCCCACTCCTAACTCGGTTCATGCGCAGAAATATAATTCTCTTAACAACTCGGTTCCCTACTATTCAAAAATATCTTACCAATTTCGGAGCACTGGTCGGTCGTGGTAATCTCGCTGACGGTCGGATCGCAACTAAAATTCCTATCTACTCTAATACCCTATCTAACCATTCGTTTCTCTCTAAGTCATGCGTGGTTCTACGGATTTGGACTTAGCGTATTTTTCGGAATCCTAAATAAAAATGTCTACTAATAATTTCTTACCGGTTTATGTATACGGACGTGGTTAATGTCTAAGCGGCTCGTATTCAACTAAAACTCTAACTGTTCCAAATATCTTACTATCTACATCTATTCCCCACTTTCTAATTGGCTCATGCGCAGAAGTCAAATTTTCGGATTTCGCGAAATTAAATATACGGAATATTTTTAATCAAACTACTAATAACACTTAATACAATATTGTCTTACCGGTTCTGTCGTTGTAGTCCGCGTGGCTTGCCTTTTGATGATCGTCGATGAAGTAAGTGATTGTCCGAAGCGTCTCAAATAAATATATTCTATCCTGCGCGGAACGGACGCGTTCACGATCGAAGCTCGCGCATCTATGTTAACGGTGTATTTGAGTTTGGAATCAGACGTAATTAAATTGGGAAATATTAAATAGGTTATAGATAAATTAAAAATAGTAATTTTTGTTACAAATAAAATAGGAAATTAGTAACTTCGTTACACACCCTTCCTACTTCGGGTAAAAAAAAATGATTGACACAAACATTTTTTTTTACGTAATAAATAAAATAAACGGTAATTCGGAGTCGGTTTATATAAAAGAAAACTTTTGGTAATCAATAATACAGGTGGGAAAAAATGGAAACGGAAATAAATGTTCTCATGAGGCGCCTACCCCCGACAACGGCCGAACCCTTATTATCAGGGGGTAAGTACACCTGTTACAAACTTAACTAGTTTAATCAAATGAGGGCGGTGAAAGAGAAAAATTTATTTGGAGGCGGGTCTTTTCCGTCCTTGAGATGGATGTTCTCCGGGGTTTGGACATCCACAGCTGCGGCAGGGCTGCGGAGTTCTTGGGCGTCTTTCGGATGTCCTGGTGCATGGGCACTCGCGGGATAGTGTCTCTATCAGGTCGCAGCGGGAGCAGAACTTGGTGTGCCGGGGTTGCGTACACTGTTGGCGGGTATGTCCTGTCTGTCCGCACCTCCAGCAGATATCTTGGTTCACGGGCAGGTAGCAGGGACGGCGTCCTCTCTTTCGCGGTCTTGTGCAGGGGCTTATTTGGGACCTGGTCCTTCCGGTTGCGGTTCGGTGAGGAGAGCCTCGTCGGCATCTTGCATTGCTTCTAGTAGCTCGTCGGCAATGGAGTCTCCGCCGACGGGCATTAGGTCCAGTTCCAATATGGTAGGATCCATTCTATAAAGATATAAATATTAATAAATATATTTAAAATGGGGAAACAAACATAATGACGGTTGGAATAAGAATACAACTTCTATTTAAACGTGTATTAAAAAGAAAACAAAAAAAATAAGAATAAACTAAAAGCGCATCGTGCATATAACAGGAAAAAGGAACTTAAAAAAAATGATCACATTGGTTGATGGTTTTCACGGAACGGGGGAAGCCATATGCGAAGGGATTGACCCTCCGGACCGAATATTTTCCGCCGCATCGGTTTTGTGGGGTGCTCCGGAGGGCGGAACGATTGTAGTGTGCGGATTACTTCCGCACTCCAGAGCATCCCCTCGGACACTGCTTTAAATAGCGCTTCGGGGGACAGTGTGTTTCCTGGAGGGGGGCTGGGGTGATTGTCTACGGTTCCCGACGCGGGTGGTGGAGGAGGGGAAGATAGGTCCGGCATAGACCGATCTCTTCCCTGGGCACGTACTGGTGGTGGTTCGGGTGGGAGCGGTATGTCGGCCACATTTTGGGGGCCCATATTGTTACCACTCCCCGTTTCCTTCAATGGGGAAGAAGGTCTCTGACGGGTTATCAATATGGGGCGGGTGGGTCTGCGAACCGGAGGTCCAGTTGAGGGTCGGGCTGGCGACCTCCGTAGACACACCTCCCGTGCCATCGCTATACACTGCTTCATTTTCTTTGTGAGGGCTTGCTTTTTGCCGTGTCCCGGATTTATTAATTTGTTGGGCGGTGCACTGCCTCTGGGGGGTTCTCCGGGTAATCTCGGCATTTTCCTGAAATTTAACGGACAGAAGTGTTACGGAACCCTTTTTCGGCGGACGAAAGGTGATGTTCCCGTTTCATCACTTGGTCTCCGACGTGACAGCGCCATTGCCGACGTCGTAGATTGTAGTGTCGGCTTTCGGTTACGAAAGCCTTGGCGAGGTTAATTCGGACCATCTCAAAAGTTTCTTGCAACCTTGCAGTCTTTCGGTATACTGGGTAGTGCGGTAAACGGCTTTTGGTACTACTAACTCGCGTCCAAAGTTCAGGAAGGCTGGTGTATATCCGGTTGATTCTTGGCGGGCGGTATTGATGGCAAACAGCAATTCTGGTAGATTGTGGTCCCATTTACGGTGGTCTTGGTCACAAAACTGAGCAATCATAGTCTTCAAAGTCTTATTGGCTCTTTCTACGGGATTAGCCTGTGGTGTGTATGGCGGTGTCCTGCGGTGGGTGATTCCCAGCTCTTTCAGCAGGTCTTCAAATAGGTGTCCAGTGAACTGAGTTCCATTATCACTTAGAAGTATTTTAGGACAACCGACGCTGGTAATAATGTCTTCATACAAAGCCTGTGTGACGGCTTTAGCAGTAGCCTTACGGATTGGTCGACATTGTACCCACTTGGTAAAACGGTCCTGGAATACCACTAAAAAGGTGTTTCCTTTTGAAGATCTAGGCAAGGGTCCTACTAAATCGGTGCTGACACATTCCCAAGGGTGACGGTTATGGGATAGTTGCATCTTTCCGGCAGGTTTCATTTGAGAAGACTTGTATCGTTGGCAGGAATCGCAGCTACGGACGTATTTACTTACATCACGGAACATTCCAGGCCAGTAGTAGCTAGTAGTAGCGTGCTGTTGCTGCGTCGTGCATTTCTTTTAGCACATTCAGCCTGGTTGGCTTAGGGACACACAATTTCCATGGATCGACTAGTTCCGGCTCCGTAAGGTCGTTGGAGTCCCAGAAGTGACGGTACAATCGGTCGTCTCGGATGCAGTAATCGGGAAATGTTTCAGGATTTTGTCGGACTTCTGCAATCTTTTTTTCATACCAGGAGCATCCGGTTAGGGGTTCAACGATGGCAAGTCCTTCGGTAATCTCTTCAGTACTTTGTCGAGGCTCTCTGGACAGAGCATCGGCGACTTTATTCATTCCTCCTCGTCGGTATTTGACATCAAAGTCGTATTGCTGTAGGAACATACTCCAACGGGCAAGACGGCCTGCGGGGCTCTTGATGGAATGGAGCCAACGGAGTGACTGGTGATCGGTAATGACAGTAAAGTAATATCCTTCTAAATAAGGTCGCATGTTCTCGACTCCCCATACGGCTGCTAGACACTCTTTTTCTGTCACGGCATTAATGAACGGCAGTGGATAGGCATCCTTCTCGGAAACGGAATTGACTTTCTGGAAGTCGATATAGAACCTTGGTTTGCCATCCTTTTTTCGCACGATGACTACCGGTGAACTCCATGGGCTCTCTGAGGGTTCTATGATCCCTTCTTCCAACATCCTATCTACTTCAGTATTGATTATTTCCTGCATGCGGGAATTCTGAGGTCGGTAACGTTGCTTTATTGGTTCCGGATTTAGAAGACGGATCCGGTGCTCCATTAACGGTGTTACCCCTCGTATGTCCTCAAATGACGGTAATTCTTCTTGCAGGAAGGCCTCTAATCGGTGTTCTTCGTCCGAAGTCAGTGTTAGGGGTGGTCTTGGTTCGGTAGTGCCAATAGGGAAGCAAGGTACGGGCCTAGCATCTATAGTGACAGGACGGTTGTCCACCGAAATTTGTCCACTCCCTAGTTCAAGGAAAAATCGTCTTTTTCGGAGAATGTCCATTCCTATGACCATGTCGGACGATAGTCCACGTAGATGGCCAAAGGACTCTTCGAAACGGTGGTCTCCCCTTTGAATCTCTACGCGGTATGTTTCAGGGACAGTTACGGTCTCTCCGTTTGCCAATCGGGCAGAGCTTGCAGTGGTCGCAGTCTTCGGTACTCTTAGTGTGTCCCACTGTCTGGCTATCCTGTCTCCCACATAGGAGATTACGGCTCCAGTGTCAATCAGGGCTTCAGCGGTTCCACCAGGTATACGGTCGGTTATCTTCATACGGAATCGTGCTTGAGGCGTCATTAGGGCTTTGCTGTACGGGCCTCGGTTCGTCGCAGCGCCCTATCGGTTTTCCGGTCGTGGACACGGACAGTCACGTGACATCACTCCTTCTCGTTTACATCTCGAACAGAAGATCCTGGGATCCTCTCTACATTGACTCCTAAAGTGTCCTGTCTGACCGCAACGCCAACATTCTCGCGGTCTTTCGGTTGGTCTATCCGTACTTGGTGTTATCGCTAGCCTGCTGGTGCTTGGTGTCACGGTCTGCCTCTGGTTTGCCGAATTATGTCCGTCTGTGTTCCTAGGGGGTGGCGAGGTATTTGCTCGGAATGGCGGGATATGTGGCGTCATAGCAATTGTTTGTGTGAGTCTGATCTCTGATCGTAGTAACCCATACTCTCGGACAGCTTTAGCAAACCCTTGGATGTCGGTAAAATCGGTTCTGCGGATCTGTAGTCGAAATTCCGGGTGCAGATTGCGGTATAGCCAGTTCAATCCTTGATCGGCGTCGGCGAATCAATGTCTGAAGATCTGTGACGTAGGATGCGGTATCCTCCTGTAAACGGTGTGTTCGCCTACTAATAGCCACTTCCAGATTTATTCTGTAGTTGACCGGAAAGAAAAAGTCTTGGAAGGCGGTACAGAACTCTCCCCAGTTCGTCCAATAATTACGGTTATTTCTGAACCATAATGCCGGCATTATGTAGCAATTCTGGCATTGCTTGTAAGAGGCGGTCGGCCGGATTTCCTTGTGATTCTCTGATCTCTTCTAATCTCTCTAGAAAGGCGGCGGGGTCGTTAGTTCCGTCAAAACTGACATGCCAGTCTTTTACTCTCAATGGCGACATCAATGGGTTAGAAGACGGACCAGGTTGCGACGGGTGAGACTGAATTCCGACTAGAGTGCCTTGTAGTGCACTACTTACGGTGACGGACGGTATGGTTCCTAATTGGGTCGTGGTGGCGGTAGTCGTAGCGGTCGCGGTAGTAGTAACGGTGGCGATCGCGGTAGACGTTCCAACGGAGACGGGGATTATCAATGGTGGTAGCGGAGGCGGTGCGGTTACTGGTTTTCCTTCTCGGAGGAACTTAATCAAGCGTTTTCGTTTGTAATCAACCATGCCGGTGATTTCCAGGTTAAATCTCGTCAATTCCAAGTCCAATTCTTTTTTTCTCAATAAGTATACCCATCCTACACGGGTGTCGCTCGGATCTCCTCCTATATTCGGACTTGGAGGGTTCTGGGATCCGGCAGACCCTGTACTGGCGGTTGTTGGCTCTTGGGGTCCTAATTTTGCTTTAGACATTTCGGTGGTATCGGATCGTTGCACACCTTACTCGGTTCGCGGATAGAACTTGACTTCCTTCTCTTCGGATGAAAGAATCTTTTTAACGATCTCTCCTATCGCTTCTGCGCTCTCGAAAACCTATCTATCGATGTATCACACGGGGCTGTAAAAAGAGAGCTACAGCCACCGAGCTGAAGTTGACAATCTGTCAAAATGGCAGGTCAGCGGTTTATTAGCGGACTTGGTGTACCATAAAACGGTCCCTGCTCGGGGGCCAAATTTGTGACGTACTTTTGTCTCGCGATTTACTTTTGGCACCTTCGTAGCAGGCTTCGGGTTGCCTCGGGCGCCACCTTCGGTTTTAAGTGCCGAAGGACACTGTACTCGGGCAGCTTCAGTGAAGAAATAAATATTCCAGGGTTCTTTATGGGATTGACCAAACTGGGTCGAGTACCTGGAGGATCGCTGCGGGAATGTTAATACTCTCAAACCAATTAGTAAAAATAATACAACCAAGTGATTCAAATATATTTTTTATTAAAAAGCATAAAACCCAAGCCACACCAAATTAATATATTTACAAGCGGAAAAGGGTTATGTTAATGATTGTTCAATACCAACCACTTCAGTTTCAAATTTTAAGTTATCAACATAAGAAATAGAAGATCGACCAGTGGATTCTTGTGCCAGAATATCTCTCAATACTTTTCGCTTTTCTGCAACAGTCGAAGACGTTTCTAAACCTCGATAAGATAATTCATGATTTAATTCGTGGCTTAAAAGGTAGTCTACATTTAATTTGAATGAAGTTGCCATGTTAATAATAAGATAAAAAATATTCAGTTAATGGATGAGAATAAATTTTAAACTTTTTTTTTAAAACTTTATACTTCTATTTAATTTAAGATATGTGCAAGTTTAGACTTTAAGAAATTAGAATGAACTCTTACTGTTGGTTTACGAACCCTTTTTAGATAATAAAAATACCAATAATTTCTTCTGAAAGTGAACATCCCAAGAAAAATACTTTTTTAAGTTAATTTATTAAGATACCAGATAAAAACTAAAGTTATAGATATTTAGATAAACACTTTCATAAAAAAAATATCACCATAAAAAAATGCGTGGAAAATTCTGTACGGCGTTTAACTATTCTTTTTACAGTTTTATTTTCCTAACTTTACCAGACTGACTGCAATATTTCAATTAAACTTCCCTATAAGTTACCAAAAAAAAATTTTTACTAGTAAGAAAAATAAAGACAAGCTAGGTAAATCTAAGTTAAAGATATATGCAATATAAAAGTTACTAAAAAAAACGTTGGGCGCCAAAATGAAACAAATTAAAGTTCCCTTTGGCGTTGGACGCCAAAATGAAACATACCTGGTGTTGTTGAAATTTAATGTTTGTTAAAAGATATTATATTTTAAAATTTTGTGCTGAGGCTCAATTTTTTTATAAAGGTCGTGGATGGCGCTTTATTCTAACTCACTATAAGCAATAGATTGCAACGGTTCACAGGTTAAATCTATATTATTTTCGATAACAGATAAAATTTAAATTTTTAAAAAAATTTATTAAGGGCGCCATTGATTTTTTTTTTAAAAAAGTCAGAAAAAAGAACTTATAGATGAATTAGCTTAGTAACTTGTATACTTTCATTAACAGTCAGGTAAATTTAGGATAAATTAAAATCTACTAAAATTTTAGCATGTAATACAAAAAAAATATGAAAAATGATTACAAAGGTTTGATAATTACAACTAGGTTTACTGTGAAATTTAGATGATTGTTGAATTCAACTGCTTTAAATTAAATAAAATATGAAAGGTGATGATAAAATTAAAAATTACAAAATTTAAGACATAAAGAAAAATTGTCAAATGGCCTCTACAGAATTTTCATTTAGTTATCTCTTATGGGGGGTGTGCTTCAAAGTATCCCTCGCTGATATTTTAGAATCCTTAGAATCCCTCGATGATATTTGAGAAGGTTAAATCGGTTTCAGACTATAGAGATGTAACAAATATCATTAAAGAGAAAATATATGTTGATTGGAATGAAGAATGGAGAGAGATATGTAAGACAAAAGGAAAACATCTATTTGAAATCTTAGAAAACATCCCGAAACAACCTTGGTTCAACAAAGTGAATTTAGATAGAAAGTCAATATCCACTCTGTGTCGTCTTAGGATAGGTCACTGCACTACACCGGATCACTTGTTTAGAATTGGTATTAATGACAGTCCTGAATGTTCATGTGGTAGTCTAGGCACACTCCATCATATTTTCATGGAATGCAGTAACAACGCTTCTAATATTAATTTACTTTATTCGCTTATGCTTAGCCGTACTAAAAACAACCTGCATGTAGCTTTAAACTTCAAAGACTATATTAGTAATGTAGATGCTTTCTCTGCTAGTGCCATTATGAGATTTATAAAATCCTCTAATATTAAAATTTAATTAATTACAGTTATTATAGGAAGAAAAGAATTACTAGTCCTTACAGTATATGGTATTACCAGACTTCCTTTACTGGAGTCCTGTAAGATTTTAAAGTTAATAAATTGGTTCTGGGTAAACAGTCGAGAGACTAAGCCCAAGAAGTTGGTCTTTCTAGACTAATTTAAAAAAGAAGAAGAAGTATATGATTATAATTTAAGTTTGTAAAATAAATATTAGGTATTGTTATGTATTTACCAATTATGGAATTAACGTTTTAATATTAAATTTGAATATTAAATAAAACTGCGTACATACGAAAGACACTAGATGTTTATTGAAGGTTAAATACATACTATCTACTTAACAATGTGGCGTTAGCCGGTAGCTTCTGTTTTTGAGAATTAACAACGTTGCCAGACTTAACTATATGTAACATCTCCCCCTTTAAAAATTTCAATATCCCATCACCAAGAAAATATCTAATATTAAATTTATACAATATTTACAAAATTCAGTAACCAAACCTTTCAGGTTGTCTGATATTACTTCTACGTCTTAATAATCTAAAAACATTATCTTTATCTACTTGTCCTGTTTCTTCCCCTTCTATATCCACTTCACTGGCACTATTTTCCCCCACTTCACTATCTAAACTAGATACAATAATTTCATCAAGTTCTGATCGTGGAACATACGAAACTGACGGTTTAACCCTTTGTTGAGCCTCAACTATAGTTTTATCTAATTTCAACTGATTTTTATGTCTTTTCCATATTTTTCCACAATCAGTTCTTATCAAATAGGTTCTTCGACCTAACACCTTGTGTATAGTACCGGTACACCATTTTTAGAATGAGCGCGATAATCTCTCACCCACACCTTATCATTTAATTTAAAAAATATATCCATTTTATTCGAATGGTATTTTTTTTGATACCTTTGCTTTGTTTGCACTATATTTTTCGTAGAGGGCATTAAAAGATCAAATTTGGTGCGCAACTTTCTCCCAAATAAAATTTTAGAGGGTGTCTCATTCGTGGTGGTATGTGGAGTATTTCTATATTGAAAGAGAAAACGACTAATGATGAGATGACAATCTAAGTTCGAGTTTTCATTTTTAGCTTTCAAAATTGCATTTTTCAAAATTTTGACGGCACTTTCCGCTTGCCCATTCGTGGCAGGATGATACGGTGCGCCTGTCAAATGTTTTATACCACTGCATGATAAATATCTCTGAAATTCTTGGCCAGTAAATGTTTTTGCATTATCTGTACAAACTTCAGAGGGTAGTCCAAATCGTGCAAAAAGTTCTCGAAAAACTTTAATAGTATTTGTAGCCGTGATATTTGACATTTCGAAACATTCGATCCATTTAGAGGTCGAATCCTCGATTACCAAAAAATATTTATTGCAACATGGACCGAAAAAATCCGCATGTATTCTCGTCCAAGGTGTGGTTGGCCAATCCCACACTGCTAGCGATGCTCTAGATGGATGTGCCGAATGTACGCTACAAATTTTACATCCTAAAGCAACTTGTTCAATTTGATTATTTATTGATGGCCACCAGACATAAGAACGTGCCAACAACTTCATTTTTACGATTCCCATATGGGCGCTATGTAATTCACTCAAAATTACATTATGAAATTTCTTCGGAACAATTAATCGGTAACCCCACATCAGGCAATCTTGTTCTGTAGTAATTTCATTTTTCCGCATAAAAAACGGTTTAAATTCATCCGAAGGGCACTTAATGGGCCAACCATTTTTGACATAAAAAATGACTTTACTCAAAATGGGATCAATGGATGATTCCTTTTTTATTTGTCTAAAATCTAACGGTAATGTGGATTCCTCCACATAATGTAAATATGACATTTCATTCATAAAATCTAACGAAGACTCTGATATTTTCGGAGGCAATCTCGTTAAAAAATCTGCCGTATTCATACTTGACTTAACGTAATGAATTTCGTAATCGAATGCTGATAAAATGTGAGCCCAGCGTTGCAAACGATTTGCCGCAAATACAGGTAAACCCTTTTTATTACCAAAAATAGTTAATAACGGTTTATGATCTGTATATAAAAAAAACTTTTGTCCATATAAATATTGGAAAAACTTTTTAACTCCGAAAATAATCGCAAGAGCTTCTTTTTCTATCTGTGAATATTTTATCTCCGCGGAATTTAGAAGTCTTGATGCAAATGCTATCGGTTTTTCCGAATTATTTTCAAAAATATGACTCAATGAAGCACCTAATGCAAATTGAGATGCATCCACTGTTAATTTTATTTTTTGTTTCGGATCAAAATGAGACAAAACTTCGGTGGACAGTAACAACTGTTTTGCATTTTCAAAACTTTTTTTACAGTCTGTCGACCAAACCCAATCAGAATCTTTTTTTAGTAAAGTGTACAATGGTTGCAAGATTTTCGAACAATTTGGCAAAAATTTACAATAAAAATTGATCATACCAAGAAAAGATTTCAATTCGGTAATTGACTTTGGGGTTTGAACATTAATAATTGACTCCACTCTATCTCCCGAAGTATGAAGACCGTGTTTGTCTATAACGTGTCCCAGGTATTTAACTGATTCCTGAAAAAATGAACACTTTTCTTTTTTTACTTTTAACCCGCATTCATTTAATCTGTGGAAAACTTTTTCCAGGCGCACGATATGTTCCTGATCATTTCGACCTGTTACCAAAATATCGTCTAAAAAGCAGACAACTCCTGGTATCGTGAACATTTGTTCCATAATATTTTGAAAAATACTTGGTGCGCTTGTGATTCCATAGGGTAACCTTGTGTACGAAAACAGTCCCCTGTGGGTAGTAATAGTGACTAATTTTTGCGATTCTTTTGACAATACCACCTGTTGATAGGCGTCGGACAAATCAATTTTAGAAAATTTCTGACCACCCTGTAATTTTGTGAACAAATATTCAATTCTGGGTAACGGAAAGTGCTGCGCTTGCAATTGTGGATTAAGGGTTACTTTGAAATCTCCACATATCCTTAAGCCACCGTTTGGTTTTAAAACCGGAACTATTGGAGTCGCCCAATCAGAAAATTCAACCGCGACTAAAACTCCATTATTCAATAATCGCTCTAACTCCGCTTCAATTTTTGGTTTTAATGCAAAAGGAACGGGTCTGGACTTGAAAAACTTTGGAATGGCATCACTTTTTAACTTTAACGAAACTTCAAATTTATTAAAAGTACCCAGTTTTTCGTCAAAAATATATCTATACTTATTTGTCAGGTGTGAAATGTCGGAAGAACCCATTTGATTCGATGAATCATTAATCGAATTAAAATTAATTTTACATATACCAAGATTCAACATTTTCAAACCATTTCTACCAATCAGTGGTGGTCCACCATTTTTTATGACATAAGTTTTCAACATATATTTCATATTGTCGAACATAATGTTTAAATTTAAAAATCCAATAGGTTGAAAAGTTATACCCACATAGTCTCTCAGAGATAAATCATTTGCATATAAAATTTTATTATGAAAATGTTTAAAATATAATTTTTCAGAAATTGCTGAATGTGCAAACCCGGAATCTGCTTCAAAACTAATAGGTACATTTTCAACTGAAACATTTACGAAAGTGGGCTTAACATTACCACTCTCATCTGTAAAATTCTGATTTACAAAAAAGTGAATTAATATGATATAATGAATAATAGGAAGATTGACCTTAAACGGTTTTATATACAATAATTAATTAAACAAATAATGGACGTAATGAGACATCAACCTTCCTATTTACACGTAATGAAAATATATACAATAACATGACCTTAAACTATTACTAATACTACATGAATGAATCTACTGGGCGATGTGCCTCTACAAGCCACAGCAGCGCCAACGCTTATCTATTGCTGTCATAGAAAAGAGGAGTATGTTTACCACATTGTGAAATTCATTACCGAAGTTGGTATGAGAAAATTAAATATATGGATGTTCTGATAAGTTTAAAAAAGATAAGGGTTGGGGATGTATACTCTCGATTGGCTGATAATTTTGATTTGAGTAATTCGAGTATTCAGAAGATTTTCACAAAAGCTGTGCCTAATTGTTTACAAGAGCTTATTTATTGGCCTGACATATCAGAAATCAAAAGAAATTTGCCAATCCCTTTCAGGGCTAGGTATAAGAAAATAATATTCATTAACTTTGCCAATAAACGTTACCCCCTAAATAACAAAATTGGACTCCTCGACTAGGGTGAACAAACATAGCCTCAGTTGAAAAAAAAAACAAATGTATTTTATTGTTGAAAAATATTGGATTTCATTTGTATAAAACAGTGATTTCACTATAATATGAAATAATATGAAAGATGTATGTATAGGAATACTTTCAAAAAGGTTTCAAGGTGGTTCGGATTTCAATTGGCTGAGGATACCACAGTTACAAATGTTATGGCTCTTGGAACGCAGCAGCAGGGATGCGCTATGTAAATTCCATGAGCATTGAACATGTTAATTTGGTTTGCTGTCAACAATTTTTGGAAAAATTGCACTTTGCCTTTGCAAGTTGCATCATTTCGAAGCATTCTTCTTTCTTGAAGATCACCCCATGGAAGTAAATTTTTCTGGAGCTTAACCCGTCTGGCGATGCTCCAAAAATAGGATAATTTCTGTTAAGATATAATCCACATGTAGAGATTTTCAGACCTCTTTGACTGCTTCTTCTAAAAGTAATCCTCTCTTCATTGGATCAGTGAACAGGGGTTTAGATGCTCCTAATGTTGTTTCAACCAGAACTCCCTGTTCAGTTTTATATTTTGCTGTTTCATATGTCCTAGAAGCTGTTACTCTTCCAAACCGTAATTCATACCAAGTAACATTTTGACTGGTTTTTTTTCAGCCATTTCACATACCGAATCAATAATTTGTTCAGTCATGAACTCGATTATTTCATCAGCTGTGCCATATATATATATATATATATATATATATATATATATATATATATATATATTTATTTATTTCAAATGCAGTAGCAATCTCAGATTCATGCTAGCATTAATTTTTGAAAATACATTTTTTTTACATAGTGCTAACAACATTGTAAACGTCAACAACATTATCACGTCCAAAATATTCACGAACTGAAATTTTAAATGTATTGTTACGTCGTGCCGTGTTGTCATATTTACGTCCAGAGAATTTACTTGTTACTTTTGCGTGCTTTGTCCTTATTTATTGAAACATTTATATTATTGAGAGATACGTAAATAAAAGTGTCCCGAGTAGCTCATCAGTACCAGTTCAAACTGTTTAACAAATATCCGTTATACGGACGCTACTATGTCCGATATATCGATTCACACTGTATGAACTCTACATTGATAGAAATATAAAATAAAATCTATACTTACTGATTTCAGTTTCACTTTTCTTAATCACGTAGTAAACAAATGTCTAAAAAACTATTTTTTAAATCAATATAACTTTACATAATTCAAAAACATTTTTTTATTTTAAGATTACAATTTATCTCAATATTTTTGTGGTAAATTATGTCAATCTAACATCCGTTATACGGACGTTACATTATCCGCTATATGGACGCACTAGGATCAGTGACGCATTCACACTGTATGGACGCTACATTGGTAGAAATATAAAATAAAAACTAAACTTTATCACCTGCTATCACCTGTAATATCCCAAAACCGAAGAGAACACAAAATGTAAATAAAAAAAACAAATAATTCCAAGGATTACAAAAAGGTTCTAATTATTTAAGAACTGCCCTTTTTTAATGAAAACAGACACATATTTTGTTTTTAATTCTTCGCTGGGTAAATAATGGGGATCGGCATCATCGATATCTTCGGATGGGGAAAAATCCAATGGTTTCTGTAGAGTAAAATTAATATTAATATTTCTTTGAACAATTTAATGATAAACTCCAAAAAGAATCTGAACAATATTCCTAAAATTGATAAATAAATTCTGGCGTTTAGAACAAATTAAGCTCAGAATGTCGATTTAACCTGATCAAGAGGAATTTAAAAAAAATGCGCCGGGTATACAGGCGTTACTGAGTCCGATTTAGACATATTATTTACCGCTTCCTACTCATGTAGTAAAAAAATGTCTAAAATACTATTTTTTAAATCAATGTAGCTTTTCATAATTCACTAACATTTTTTTATTTTAAAATTACAATTTATATCAATATTTTTTAAACGGTCGCTACTCTTGTCTTATATATGGACGTAGTAGGATCAGTGATGTATGAATGTGGTAAATTATGTCAATCCTGCATCCGTTATACGGACGTTATATATTATCCGATATAAGGACGCACTAGGATATAGATGTGGATATAGACGTTACATTGATAGAAATATAAAATAAAAAATATACTTTATCACCTGCTATCACCTGGAACATCCCAAAACCGAAGAGAACACAAAATGAAAATAAAAGTAAATCAAATATAAAATGGAAAACTAATTTATTTCCAACATAATTTCAAGGATTACAAAAAGGTTCTAATTATTTAAGAACTGCACTTTTTTAATGAAAACACGAAAAAATTGCCTATGTGACAAAACCTTAGGAAAAATAATAACTATATTATTACTTATTATTTATGTATTTTTAAATAAAGTGTGTAAATGTTAAACTTAAATATTAACGCTTAAAATATAAAACATAAATAAAATGTGTATAACACTGGTTTGTTAAGTCCTGTTAAGTTTTATCCGTCACTAATTTCAAAATAATATCATTAAAATTAACAAAAACATTGGCTAAGGCTAACATTAACACTAATTATTTTCATTAGTTCATACAAAATTGGTACAAAACTAAAAACGTGTATGAAAGAAAAATTGAGTAAATTAGCGCTTAGAATATCAAACTAAAAACAATATTTATATTAAAGTAAAAATAAAACCGAAATAAAATTTTCATTCAAATAAATAACTATTTATTTGACCTTTTAGTATACTCATTGTGACATCTGGTGACATGTGCCATGTACTGATGTCATAGGGAAGTAAAACTCTTTGTAAAAACAACAATTATAATTTGGGGATTAACCCCTAATACTGGATACAAGACTTATAGGTATTTCTAGTTATATCTCTATATCTATCTGATATCTAATCTATATCTAATATATATCTAATCTAACGCCTACAATAATTTGGTATAGATATACATGTATTGACCTCTAGTCAAGATCATCTACCTACGGTCAAGGATCGACCTTGTCGCACAAGTCGATGTCTTGATAACAAATACAATAGCAATAACCTAACATTAACATAACAATAATAATTATACACTATACGGGGTGCTCGATATACCTGTGGTATATCACATCATTTTGAATAAATACCTTTATTTTTAACCATGATTTATTATATAAGATATCTGGATGTTGATTAATAAGTTGTTGTTCGCACTCTAACCTTTTTGGAGGTTTTTTTTTAATATGATCTTTGAAATATTCTTTTAAGATCTTTTTCTGATTAGCGGTCCAAGGAATTAAGTTTCGAGTTTTTTTCGGTTTTGTTTGAGGCAAAGCTTGATGATTTGACACATTTGTTATTTCATCCAGAGAACCAATTTTGCAAATTACTTCGTCAGAGACTTCAGGTAAGTTACTAATATCGTCATCACTATTTTCGTTATTAGTTTCAGCCAATATATTTTATTATTTCGACATTAATAATTTCGACAATTTTGAAGTTTGGTATACGTCATTGGGTAGCCTATATGAGTTTCTGTGTACACCTGGCGTGTGTCCCATAAAACTGGATAATTGTTCTAGTTCGTTTTCGTTCAAATTGAAAACTTGCGTTAGAGTTGCCAAGTGTTTTCTAAGCCTCGTTGACGTTATTGCAGAGGGGTTTTTGGCTCCACAAGCTTTAACGTATTTTTCTAAAACCTTGTAACCACTAATTTGAGTTTTTATATTGGGTTTGGCAAAAAAAAAACGGATTGTTTATTTCAATGAAATTACATCTAACGTCGAGCATAACTTTTATGTGTTCTTGGATGTCTAAGCTAAATAAAACGGAAACCCCTCTTCCTCGCTTTCCTCTTATCACCACACGTTTTAACTTTTTTAATAAAATATGTTCAGCTGAACTAACGACTTCTTCAAACTCTTCATAATTACTTTTGTTATTCTCAAAATTGGTACATGTATATAATGGCATTCTTTGTAGTTCTCCTGGACGTCGCCTGTTTAATAAAATAATTCTGCAATAAATTGTTTCCATCAATGCTTTAACATCAGTTTTGTTTTCTGAAAGTAGTTTTACCGCTTCATTTGCTTGAGTTACCAGATATTGTTTTAGCATCTTCAAATCACTGGCAAGAGGAACTATTGTTATTTTGTTCCACTTATTGACATTTAATGTATTGGCAGCCAAGTTAGAAATTTCAAAATTCCAATTTACTGTTAGTAAATGGATCATGGTCTTTAAATTAGCTATAATCTCAGCTGAAGCTACATTTATGCCCTGATTTTTTTTGTTACAGCCAGAGTAATTGCAACATCACAGCATTGTTTAAGTGAACCCGCCATATTCATTGCATATGTGGGAGCCTCTAAAGTTTCTGTTTCACCATTAAATCGGGCAGTATTTTTTGTAACCTTAACAATAAGATCAAAGTGCTGCGGTTGCAACACTTCTGACATGGTTCTGATAGAAGGGTCCAATGTTTTAATCTCCAACAACAATCTAGCCAGCTCTCTCATTTTCCGAGATACAACATTTATAAAATATTTTTTGCGATGAGTTTTTAAATATCTGGACCCTTATGTACAAATTAAGACATCTTTCTTTGCTTCTAAAGATATTTTGTCCGCTCTCATTCTAGTAAACACTTCTTCTTTCAACTTCTTATGCAAGTTACTGCCTACCAATAAATTTTGACCTAATATTTGCGCATTATTTAAAGAAGAGTTTGTACATTTCTTCCTATGTCTATATAATATATTACTGGAGTACATTCCTAAGCAGTTATTACATGGGAGATATGAATTATTCGGTAGATATGACTCTCTTATAGGCTTATACAATTCACTTGAGTTTTTTAAGTAATTTCCTCTTTTCATAAGTACTGTAGACAACGATTTTCTCTCTTTATTATTAGGTTCCAATGATAAAATTTTTTGAACTTCTATTTCTAATGTATGGCGATGTAAAATATGCTTACCAAAATTTAAAACTTCTGTTTCACAATAGAAACAGAAGTCTCGTTTTCTTATAATTTTTTTGTTTGCGTTTATAGTAGTTTTGCTAGTGGATGGAATAGTCGTATCTTGCTCTGTATTCGTGGTTATTTTTGTAGATAGTTCATCATTTAGTGTACTTCCGGTTATATCTTTATTAACAAATATGTGAACGTCTTCATTGTGTAGACTATTTTCACTTTTCTCTAATTTTCTATTCTTTGTAATTCTATCCTCAAGTTTTTATAATTTGTTTTTAATTCGTTGTTTTCCTCGCTGTCATATTCAGAATCGCTGGGTAAATAATGAGGATCGGCATCTGAATCATCATCGATATCTTCGGATGGAGAAAAATCCAATGTTTTCTGTGGAGTAAAATTAATATTAATATTTCTTTGAACAATTTAATGATAAACTCCAAAAAAATCTGAAAAATATTCCTAAAATTGACAAATAGGTTCTTGCTTATAGAACAAATTAAGCTCAGAATGTCGATTTAACCAGAACAAGAGGAATTTAAAAAAAAATGCGCCTGATATACATGCGATACTGAGTTCGATTTAGACTTATTATTTACCGCTTTCCAGATAGGTAAGACTTTTTCTCATTTCTGAAAATAAACGCAATGTCAATTCTGCGTCCGTTATACGGACACTACTCTATCCGATATATGGACGTAGTATGACGTATGGAAATATAAAATAAAAACTATACTTCAAAGTTTACTGATTATAGTTTTATTGTTCTTAGTCATGTAGTAAAAAAATGTCTAAAAACTATCTTTTAATTCAATATAGCTTTTCATAATTCAGTAATATATTTTTATTTTAAAATTACAATTTATCTCAATATTTTTGTGGTACATTATGTTAATCCTCCGTCAGTTATATGAACGCTACTCTGTCCTATATATGGACGTAGTAGGGATCAGTGATGCATTCAGAATGTATGGACGCTACATTGATAGAAATATAAAATAAAAACTATACTTAAAGTTTACTGATTCCAGTTTCATTTTTCTTAGACATCTACCTAGTAAAAAAATGTCTGAAAAGCTATACCGATGAAAAACTATTTTTTAAATCGGTATAGCTTTTCATCATTCAAAAACATTTTTTTATTTTAAAATTACAATTTATCTCAATATTTTTGTGGCAAATTATGTTAATCCTTCATCAGTTATACGGACGTTACATTATCCGATATATGGACGCACTAGCATCTTTGACGCATTTACATTGTATGGACGTTACATCGGTATAAATATAAAATAAAAACTTTTCGCGCCAAGTTTCATTTAGTTACAATCGAACGTCGACTTTGTTGTCGTACTGGATTAATTTATTCGATACCGACAATCTATTTGGTTGTACCAAGTTGGAACAAAACTTTTAAATGATTTAAACGGAATTTATAAGAATAAACTTGCCTGATAACATGTTTTCCTTTATTTTTTTTTCCATTATTTCAATTAATTTAAGAAAATCCCACGACTTTTACGCATTTTATCAATCCAATTACCAAATTTTATTATTTACTTCAAATTTATAAGAATAAACTTACCTGGTAACATTTTTAAGGTTCGAGAACTCACATACATACGGACGCAACAACAGTTCCTAAGAGACTGACTGCGATCTGGCAAGGTCAAAATAAAAAATATCTTACTGCGATCTGTAACTAAACAAAAGCAAATAACAACACATGTTTGCCAAATCTACGAACGCAATATAATTTGAGACTTGACATTAATATACAAACAAATGTATATTTAAAGTAGTAGGGATGGGGTCGGTTGGGCATGGGAACTTTTTCTATGTCAATAGCATTGTAGGCCACGCCCCTTTCAAGATGGCCGCCCGGGTCACACTGTCTGCCATTTTTTATCCATCTGAGTGTCGGAATCTATAATTGTCAACTCAACAAAACGAGTGGGCCTTAGCTATTACTGGTCCATATGGGGAGGCTGCGGTAGCGGGATCCTAGGGGATGCAACGAAAACTAGGGGGCAACGCAAACAAGGGGGATCACGCCGGTCGCCATTTTTTATCCAAATTGCAGCGTGAGTGTCGCTTAGGAATCTGTAACGCGGCAGGCAGCGTGGGGCCGCGTCGCCGTCTACTTAGGAATCTGTAATTATCAACTTGCGCGGCTGGCAGAGTCGCCATTTTTTATCCGTAGCGGCGGTGCATAAGGGCCATAAGGCGACGCGCGGCGTGGGGCAAACGTCGTTAATCGTCGAGGTGACGCCTCGTTAAGCGTCGGGTGACGTCTCGTTAATCGTCGGGTGCGACAAACGTCGCGTCGTTAATCGTCGGGTGACGTCTCGTTAAGTGTCGGGTGATGCCTTGTTAAGCGTCGGGTGACGCCTCGTTAATCGTCCGGTGACGTCGGGTGCGGCAAACGTCGTTAATCGTTGGGTGACGCCTCGTTAAGCGGCGGGTGACGCCTCGTTAATCGTCGCGTGACGCCTCGTTAATCGTCGCGTGACGCCTCGTTAATCGTCGGGTGACGCCTCGTCTATCGTCGGGTGCGTTAATCGTCGCGTGACGCTTCGTTAATCGTCGGGTCACGCCTCGTTAAGCGTCGGGTAGGCAATCGTCGGGTGACGCCTCGTTAAGCGTCGGGTGACGCCTCGTTAATCGTCGGCGTCAAAAACTTACTAATAATTTCTTTTCGTAGTACAATAAAATAAAACAAAAATTGCAAAAAACACATTTTTTATTTTCAGCAAAGCTTTTGTTTTTTACATGGTACATAGTTTTCACCGTCGTTGTCAGTCGCAGGCCTTTTATCGCCAACAGAATATAATTCTTTAACTTTATTAAAATCATCTACAACTTTAGCCTTATAATAATACCAATATTCTCCAAGTACATTGCCCAATACACTTGGTGATAACATACAAAATGTCGACATAGCCGGTAATAAATTGGTCGGTTCTAGGTTCTTAAGTAACTGTAAAATATTATGATAATACGAATGGAATCCTAATTCTTCTAAAAATTTCTCTCGATAACGTAATATACACATAACATTTTCTTAATAAAAATTAAGCTTTTTCTTCACCTCTTACGTAGATGTAGTCGAATAATTTACATCTCCAGATGAATAGTTGATTCCATGAGTATATTTTTCAACGTATCTAATGCTAATTCTATTTCTCAGCTGTTCAATAGTCCTAGAATGTAATAGTAGTTTACGTAACAAGTCCCGAAAGTGGTATTTTACTGGATGAGTGGGCAAATTGCAGGGCGAGCCGCAGGCGAGTCCTGCGAGTCCAGTAAAAGCACTTTTGGGACGTATTACGTACAATATTTTTTTTAAAACGTGCAGTGTTGTACTATAAACATCATATTATTCAGTTTACATTTTTATAACAAGAACTCTTTATTAACTAATTTTAACAATTGCTTGGGTCGCCGTCTTAACAATTTCATCTGGTATAATTTCATCTTCCATTAATTCACAATCAAATGCATCATTTTGAATATCCATTTTATAATAAATGTCACGTTTTCAACTAAACGTCAAAATATGTCAAGTTATTTTATAGTTTTAAATAATACAAAACTCGGTTACTATAGAAACCAATTGACCGCTATCTTAGACTAACTATATTATTAGTTTTTCATTAAAGATAGGCCGGAAAGTAAATAAAAATGAGTCCGGTAAAAGCTTTTACCGGACTATCACAATAATTTTCTGGCTTGGTCCGACAAAATGAGATTTTCTGACCTAAAAATAAACCGGAAAGTACTAATTTCTGGCCGGTTTTAAAAAAAAATTCATGTTTTAGATGATCGCTAATACCAATATACGGGGGCAGATAAAAATATGGAACAGAAATAAAAACCTGTTTTTTTTTGTTTATCAGAACTTGTTAAATAATTTTGTAATATTTCATTCGCCGCAATTAATCTAGAAAATAATTTAAAAAATATTTAATTTTTAGTATAAACACAATTATTCAAAGGTTAAACCCACAAGCGCCTGATTCTTTGCACCCACACTGCATTATTGAACTACAATGGTATGAACGTATACATATTTTAAATTAAAAGGGGGCATATTTAATTGCACTGCGTTTACAAGTAAGATAGAAATTTTTACTCACGTGTCACCCCGCCCCAAATTGCAGCGTCACCCGAGGTGCCGGAAGTATACGTAGGAATCCATATACAAACATTTGTATCATTGATCGAATTAGGTTTTAAACTATTAATTAACTACGTCTTTACCATTGTTGAGAACGTTACTTATCTGCTCGAAGCATCGAGCGTTGTCTATTTCCACACCACCTTAAAGTCTTATGACTTATGAGGTAAGACATCGGCGCGTAGCCCTTTTTTAAGAAATTATGTGGAAAGGCAACCCCAGTAGGCCTACGGAAAACCACTTCACCTAGCCAAGGATTTTTACCGAGTTCATCTAATAGAATATTAATACTAAATTGATGTAAAGTTAGTAACACGGATTTGATAAATAGATTCATCATTATACATGGAGTGAATACACAGATTCCCGAGTTTAGTTAGGAGGTATTCTTCAAACCTTGTCGACATTTATTCTTTCTATACATGGAGTGAATACACAGATTCCCAAGTTTAGTTAGGAGGTATTCTTCAAACCTTATAGACAATTATTGCAATATTCATACATTCTTCACTATCTGCACAACAACCAATAGTAATATTCCAAAAGATTAAAAAACGTAAATATTCCTACTAGGTGTTATTAATGTAGGGACTGATGTGTTTTTGATTCAATATTTTTTTCTTTTCTCCAGAATTCTGCTGTTATTCCTGGTGAGCTATTTAAAAATGACTACTGTTTAACCCAAACGGTACAGAACCAGAAACTTTCTCTTTGAGGACCTAAATGACTAAATACGTTTAGGAACCATAGTCAACCGAAAAGATGTACAGATAAAAAAGAATAAATTCTTAAACATAAGCTTACAAAAAAATTAGGTTAAATCAAATGGTTGTGATAGCTTATTAATTGAAAGATACAACTAACTACAAAATATTATAAGATAAGGAGATAATTTAACCTTAATGGTGCTTTATAATAAAACAAAAATTGTTATAAACTACACACACACACACGCACACTCACACTTACTCACACTCACACTCACACACACAGACACTTTCGTTTGAGCGATAGAGGTTGATATTTTTTAATACATTCTTGTGTGATTACCTCGTGTTCCTGCGTACGCCTTATCTGCCTAGAAACTATGTTTATAGGCTCTCCAGGGTTCAATACCATCTCTTTGATGGTGTCGAAATTTACAGTTTGTTGTGCGTCAAGGGTAAGTGAAATACCCTTGACCTTGCACACAACTTTTTCCTTGTTCTCTTTGGTAGACCAGAACTTGAATGTGTAATTTTTTGGCCCACCAGACACAAATTCTGTAATATATGAACCAACACCTTCTTTTTCAAGTTCATCAGTCATGCCACCAACAAACTCACCGGTGGGAATGTCATATTCGTCAGGTCGTGATACATAGATCACAGAATCCGTATCGTAATATAGAACTCTGTTGTCCAACTTTTCAAGTGACTCGTATAACTTGAGACGAGCTTGTGCCGTAACAAAGGCTGCTATTACTACGTTTACGGTAGATACAGAATCGTATGCCTCCTCTCGGTGCTCCCAGTTGACAATCAACGTATCGTCATTAGCAGGGAGTACTGTATTTACGTATATCGAGGGATCAGTCATTATTTAAAAAAATTCCGCAGGACTGTTGACAATCGATGTCTTCGGCTGATTCTCGCGCTGACCAAACTTACCCCAAAAGGAATTAAGCATAAGTTTGGCCAGCGATCTCAATCCAGGATTGTCAACAATCTTGGAAAATTCCAGCCTGATGTTTTCCCTCTGTAAAAACCGTTCAATATACTGATCTTTT
Source organism: Crepidodera aurea (assembly GCA_949320105.2). NCBI lineage: Eukaryota > Metazoa > Arthropoda > Insecta > Coleoptera > Chrysomelidae > Crepidodera > Crepidodera aurea. The sequence continues at coordinate 9,104,329 of OX439472.1, read as the reverse complement.
TCAGCTTGTGTCCGGCAATTTTTAGGCCAATCAGATGATTCCTGTTTAATCTTAATAAACTTGTTCATCATAGATGTAAATAAGCCTGAAACATCTTTACTAAACTGAACTGTATCGTACGCCCATATTTCATACACATCTAAAATCTTGTACCCCATTTGTTCCGCTTTTAGCACTTTCTCAATTACCCATGTTCCAGTTAATGCTCGTTCCTCATCTGAATGTAAACATTCCTCGTTATTTGAGGTTTGTCCACATTCACGACAGAGAACAAACATCAATTTATTGTTCATTTTGGCAACACAGGATGGAACAAATCTCTAGGTGGTAGAACCTTACATTTGGCGAGCCCCGATAATGTCGTTAGCGCCGGACCCTCTGAACCTACGTAGACTTTTGGATGTCCTACAGGGAACTTTCCATACTTACAAACCCAGGGATAAAAGGAGCAAACATTTACGTAGTTAATTTTTTCATTATCCTTGGCTTTGTAGTACTCCGATGTGTTTCCTGTGCGCCCACCGTAAAACGCATCTCTAGGATTCAGTGGAGCTTGTAAAACATGCGGGTGATTTTCGGTGAATTGTTGCAACTCTTTGTTTTCGTCTAGTTGGCGTTTAAAATCACACTCCCACATCTCAATAACATTCAATCCTAGAGAGCGTAATCTTTCAATTTTCGCCTGTGTCGATTCATACCTACTGATTAGTGTCTCGTTAGGATTTTCATGCAAAGGAGCACCTCTTTGTTGAGTGAAACATTGAGGACACCCGTGATAATAGCAACCTTCAAACTCAAACACCTGTTTGGTGTCCTCGCAAAACCCGTCCACTTTAACTCCAGCAACTCGAGCCTCTTCACTTTTAGCGGCATGTTGAATGTTAACACCTCTTTGGTGTTCCTCCCAAACTAACCATTGAATAGCGATTTTCGACTGATTATCCCTCCATCTATAACCAGGAGATAATCCTAAGCCTTACACCCCTCCATATAGTAGTGGAGAGTATAGCGATAAGGGCAACCTACAGAATGACCAGAGAAGGATCAACTAAACGCAAGTTTCGACTCCTTCCTGGAAATCATCAAACCTGGGACATGCCCCAAGGTGAGATGACAAAGAAGTTTAGCTTTGTGAAAGAATTCAACACCATCCCAAAACTCAACAGAAGTGCCATTAAATGGTACACACATGGTTCTAGAACAACAGAAGGAACAGGAATAGGAGTATATGGGCCTGGAACCAAATATTCTGAAAGTTTAGGCAAATCTCCGAGCATTTTCCAAGCTGAAATATACGCCATCGGAAAATGTGTCCAGTTCAACATAGAAAGAAATTTTAGCAGACAAGAGATCATCATCATGTCAGACAGCCAAGCAGCCATTAATGCTTTGAACTCCCACGAAATCAACTCCCAGATGGTTTGGGAGTGCCTAGAGAATCTAAACGAACTGGGCAAGAATAACACTGTTACCCTCCTATGGGTTCCGGGACACACTGGAGTGGAGGGTAATGAAATAGCAGACATACTCGCAAAAAAAGGGGCTGAAACACCATTTCTGGGACCTGAACCCTTCTGCGGAATAAGCACCAGTACAATACTTGATGAACTTGGAAAAGAAGTAAATAACAAAAGATGCCAATACTGGATAGGACTACAAGGAATTAGGCAGGCCAAGACACTACTGGGAAACTACAACCAGAAGAGATCTGACGACTGCGTCAGTAAAAGTAAAAATAAGCTCAGAATACTAACGGGTATCCTAACAGGGCACTGCCGGCTGAGAGGCCACCTAAACAAACTCGGATTAGTAGACAAAGAAGAATGCAGATTCTGCGAGGAAGAGGAGGAAACCTCCATCCACATTCTCTCAGAATGCATTACCCTGCAAAATCCAAGGGTACGATACCTCGGAGAATATCAAATAGAAGAGGAAGATCTACCTAACCTGATGCCTACCGACATCCTGAACTTTTTGAAAGTAATAGAACTGGAGGAACTGCTCTAATCGTTGAGACATCCACAACGATTGGGCAGCAGTAGGGGGCACAATAGATCTTATAGGTCGCAGTGTATCGACACCCCATCACAGATAGATAGATAGATAGATCTATAACCACCTTGAGGGATTATACCAATGGTGTTCGGTTTCAAGAAATTACGCCGAAAGACTTTATTACATCCGGAAGCAATCGTTGTAGCTTCCATGAATGGGCATACATTTGTTTCCGTCATCATCATTTCTTTGAATTTCAAACATGATTGCATGAGAATATCGACGTCGGAGATACAATAAGCGACAATCTCTTTTTGAAAATCAAAGACATAATTTTCGGATACTCGTTCTGTATGCCACTTTACTAATTTTTCTCTGACTTCTTGACCACGAAAAGATCTTTTACAAGAATCGCATTTTATGGACAACTCCTCGTTGGAGCAACTTGGTGACTGTCGGCATCCAGAACACGTTCCCCCACATCTATGGTCTTTCTTATGATCGAAAGGAACGTGGCATTCTTCACAATAATAAATACTGCAAAAAGCCGCAGTAATGACATTATAATGAGCCTCGTGGTAAAGTAAATTCAACGAGGTCCAACACCATCGCCTTCAAAAATAACATCACGCCCCTTAGAACCATAAGTGTACACAGTGATTTTATATCCCCGAAGATAACGTTGAAATTGCTGGAGTTCCGGTATTCCGGCCCCGTCTTCAGGTATTAAGACATCGGCGCCCTCAATTAATTCTCGAGCTTTTGCTCTCTTGAGGCTGCCAAAGCCTACGTAGACAAAGCGCCAGAGTTAAAAAAGATTCGCCAAGATATCGGTAAATTGCAGGACCGATATCTTGGCGAATCTTTTTTAACTCTGGCGCTTTGTCTACGTAGGCTTTGGCAGCCTCAAGAGAACGAGGTAAACATAGGTTTTTTATAGTAACAATGCCACGACGTTTTGTACATTCTTCGTTAAAATTATTGTAATTACGTCCGCGTGGAGGACCAGTACCAGCGGGCATTCTTACCGAAGTAACCCCCAAACAGAAAGTTTCTGTATTAACCCCGGTGGAGTTGGATTGATATATGGAAGATATTTTCTTCCACACATCGTCAACTGACACCTCTGAAGCGGATTTAAAATGCATCCACCCTTGTCCCCTAGAAAAATCTTTGGAACAGAATGTAAAACCCACCTTATCAGTCGGTTCCACACCATCTGTTCCTTTAAGGACAATCTGAGTGATTGCGTCTTTCACCCACCCCACAGGTTCTGTGCCGTGAGGAACACCTTTAATTTTGAACTCCAAAGTACGACCCTGGAGCCCAAATTTACGGACCTTCTTAATAGTATCTTTGGTTATTAAGAATTTCTCCATAGTTCAAAAAATAGTTTCAAATAAAAAAAGATTTTAAAAAATAATTTCAAAATCTCACCAGAAACAGAAACGTTTGCACGCCACAACGATCTGGAACACAATGGCAGAAATCAGTGATGCATGGGTATAAGGTAGACTTTAGTCGGACGGAGGATTGAACGGCTTGATTTTATACATTTTGAGCTTTTAAGTTTAATTTAAACGTATGTTGAACCCCAAAAAGTCTGAAAACAAATTATTATAATTGAAATTCAAAGAGAGAGATAGATTGAAATATGTAAAAGCCAATACGAGAGAGAGAGAATGGAAAAATATTTCTTACCTTAAAAACTTTTTGCTACTGCTGTCGCTACTGCTAGTGGATGTAAATTATTTTTCTTGTCGACGCAAGTCTTTCCAACAAAATTTCTTAAAACTTTTTTTTTGCTACTGCTGTCGCTGCTCTAGTGGATGTAAATTATTTTTTTTGTTACAAGCTAATTTAAATATGCTGAATTCCAAAAAGTCTGAAAAACAAATTATTATAATTGAAATTTAAAGAGAGAGATAGATTGAAATATGTAAAAGCCAATACGAGAGAGAGAATGGAAAAATATTTATTACCTTAAAACTTTTTGCTACTGCTAGAGAATTATTTTTCTTGACGATGCTGTCTTTCCAACAAAATTTCTTAAAACTTTTTACTGCTGCTAGAGAATTATTTTTCTCGTTACTGATGTTGTTTTGCTGCTGCTAGAGAATTATTTTTCTTGTCTATGACGCTGTTTTGCTACTGCTGGCAGTGGAAGTAAACTATTTTTCTTGTTACTGACGCTGTTTTGCTACTGCTGCTAGTAGGCTTAAATTATTTTTCTTGCTACACCAGGATTACCTAAAATAGAACTAATAGATAGAAAATGTCTAATCAATTATGCATAATTTAAACGTGAATAAAAAAAATTCTGTTTAAATTAAGCTTATAAAAATCAGAAAGACTGAAAATGTGACAAAAAATAAACCGAGAATGAAATGAGTGAATGAAAATGACTCAAAAGTTATTTTTCTAGTTAAATTAGGCTTATAAAAATCAGAAAGACTGAAAATGACACAAAAATGAAGCTTACAACAATCAGAACGACTGAAAATGTGACAAAAGTTATGTGGATTTCGTGGTTTTCGTAAATGCTCTCATTATTTTTAATCATTTATTTGATTCTATTTCTTCTTCCAATTTAACTTTTTCAATTAGGGCGCCCTCCTAATTACAATAATTTTCTTATTTAAAGTTTTATTTCAATTCATATACTTATAAAACTTTCTAATGTGGCTTAATTATTTTCACATTTACCTGGGTATTTTAACCCAAATCAAATTTTTTCTTTTATTACTTAATTATAACTTATTTTATTTTCCTGTTTAGGCATGGTCATAGGCTTCAGCTGTTTTAGCGTATCTTCCAGTCCAGTCCAGTATTTAGCCAGCTTTTTCCTACTATTTTTATGTTCCTACCTAATTTTAATGTCTCTGGTTTGTCCTGATGCCAGAGTTTTTTCTTTTTATTTCCTAACTCTAACTTTTTCGGTTTTTTCTATAAACCATAAATCTTTCTCATTTTTATTTTATACCTAACTAACTTGCTTTGGCCAGGATATAGATTTCAGCCCTTTTATAAGGGTTTTCTCCCAATCTTTCCCCAACCTCTAGCAAGATTTTTCTAATTTTAACTAACTTCTTTACCTATTTTCAAGTTAAATTATATATCTTCTAATCCACATACATCCTTGTTCAATACCTGATTAAGTTAAAAATATATTTCTTATGCTTTGAGGAGCATTATTTCTTAAAAAAAAAATTGAATTTAATATTAAATAAATTAAAAAACTTTTATGTATCCTCCTTAGTGGTCCTTAGGATACAGGGCAGGCTCTGTCCTACCGTGATTTCTTGTAATTTTGACATTTCCACTTGGGAAATTAAGTGATTGCGTGCCTGTCCTCTGGTTTCTGACGTCTGCTCTGTTTTTAGGTTTTGAGAATGGATTGTAGGACGTGACTGCTGCTGTGTTTGGCGTTTGGATCATGGCAGAAGAAATAATTTAATTTTAATATATGCCATAAATGTGATAAACGTCGGAGCTATAATAGTGGGATTCAGGTGAGTTAATCTCATTTATAAATCAATTGATTCCCTGTTTATATTTCTTAAACTCTTTTGAGTTTATTAGTATTACTATTATTTGAGGCCTATGTTTTTAATTGTTAATTAACTTATTATTCAATCATTCAATCCTCAAGCTTATGTTGGGTAGCTAATCCAACACCAAGCTAAGCCATCCCCTAGGAAATCTAGAGCCCTTTTACTTCTAAGATGGTAATGATTTCCGGAAATATTTTTTAAGTATTTGGGGCTATAGTTTTCCTCGAGGTTTCTAAATTCTATCCTATAAGCATTCTGTAAATTATTTAATTTATTTATTATTAACTAATAACACATTTTCTAGTATTTTTTGGGTTTTGACTCCAAAACGCATCAGCAGTCACCTCCATTATTTTTTGTTCTTCCCTTGAAGGGGTTATAGTTAAGGGCATCTAGTAAAATCAGTAACCTATATAAAAATCACATATATATATATATATATATATATTATTTTATGTTTTGTTTATTTTGTAAATATTTTAATTTAAAGATCAACATCTCATTTATTGAAATTAAGAAAAGCATTGATTTATTAATAAAATTAGTAGATAAGGGAATATTAATTTGTCGGGGGGTTGTTGTTGTTATTGTTACTGTTAAATGTTAAATTAATATTGCTTATTTAGTTTTTTAATCTTAATTTTTTTTAATTTGTAGGTGGTGGATCCTCTTCGCCCACCGGGACCAGTTCTTGACTTCCTGGGCACATCTTTGTTTGGGTGAATGAATACGAAAACAAAACTAACTAGTGCTCAAAATGTGAAATAGTGCGGGGTTAGGGGTAAAAAGTGTCAGTGATTTGTGGGCTTATTTTCCAGCTACTTGTCTGTCTATCATGTAAGTTTGTCTTAGATTATATGTAACTGGTTAATAAATTTCAATAAATTAATAAAAGTAAGTTAAAAAATGCCCAGTGTTTTAATGACAACTGAATTATTTTGGCAAAATAATGTTAATTAAATATGATCAACTAAATCGAAATTAATCAATATTAATTTAATCTCATAACAAAAAAAAAATTAGGTCATACATTTACCCTTTGATATAAAAAAAAAAACATTACTAAATTTTTAAATCGCCCACACTGATTAATCAAATTAAATTTCCAGTAAAATTTAAAACTAAATCCTAACTAACAATTATTGCCCCTTTATTTTACACAAAAAAAATCTCTAAATCTAAATCTAAATCTCTAAAAGTTTGTACAATATTACCTATTTTTTAAATTTATTTTCATTTTATACTCCTATTTTTATTCTCTTAGAATAAGAGAAAAAAATGCTTATTTTGCGGATTAACCAGACTTTTTGCCGCCTATATTATTATAAATGCTTATTATACGTTTATTTGAAGGCTGACCTACTGACTTCGATATTTATCGCTACTAATAATGATATTTTATAAATTTTTTAATTTAACTCATTGTATTTCTAAGAGCGGGGTTGTGGTATCTTTTACAAAATATTGAAAAATAAATTATAGGTACTTTAAAATAATTTTGAAGAATTATTTTCGAGAATGAAGCTAGGCGCCTCCACCATGTCACGAGGTCCGTTTTTTTGTCCTTCGTGTTGCTGCTACGTATCCAGGGCGGAACGCCTTTTCGACCTTTACGAAGTTATGGAGGTCTCTCCCCGAATACTTAGCAGTTATTACGCTTTAGTACCACCACTCACTCTGAGAAATAAAACAAGAAGTACAAAACAAATACAAATTTAAATTAATAAATGACAATGTTAACAACTATATCTTACCTACGCATGTCGGGTAAAGGGCTGGTCACGCTTCTCCCAATTTGCACTATTGCGCTGAAGGTTCTCGTTCCCAAACCAGGACCGTAACTCGCGGACTATTACTTCTTACTTTATGTATTTAATTAATTTAAACGTGAATTTCTTTATTCTCGCCGAATTTTCTTCTGGCGGTCCCCTTTTCGGTAGGAGACCCCTTCGTAGCCAAAGACCGACTCCCCGACTAACCCTTCTCTTTTTCCTTGGAACGTTTTTAAAACCAAAGATAGCTGAATGTGCAGAATCATTATTTTGGATAAATCGCTCTACTTTTCTGTCTAGGTTAGGCTCGTGCTTGAGCCACCCAACCTTGACTTTCGTGATTCTGCACATCAGCGAAATTTAGCGACGCGACCTGGTTTGGTTAGATGTTTGGGTTTTCGATTAATTATAAAAATAAACTTGTATTAATATAGTTTTGATAAATAAACTGTTCTAAGAAGATTTTGACTTTTCGTAAATATTTTAACTATATTTGGGATGCGTGACAATACCAATGACCTGAGTTTATACATATGAGCGAAAAGTGTTAATGAACGTTCTTTAAGTTTTAATCATTATTGAATAAACATTATTTTGTATTACATAGGTATTCAAATTTGAAAGTTCCATTTTTTGGTTTTTTTGGAAAGTAAAAGTGTTGTGAATTTTACTATATATAATATTTATTATGAGTTATCAAAAGAATTTAAGTAGTCAAAATGAACGCATGTATAGAAAAGAACATTTATTTAGGTGAAAAACGATTCTATCTAAATAAATTGTATAGCAAATATATTGTCAATTGCAATAATATGTAATAAATTATTTGTTAAATTACAGATTTCAATATTTTGCAATTAACTTTATTTTGATTATTTTATAAATTTTAATTTTATTATAATCTTAATAATGAGTGGGTATCGCCACAACTATGCTCAGTGTTTGATTAAAAATTTTAAATAATTTTGTCTCAGGTAATTTTTTTATTGTGAGTTCAAGTTTAGTATTCTTCTTTTATTCCATGCTACTGATAATCTATTTAACTCCTTAACCAAATAAATTGTTATTTCAACTGTTGAATGAATTTTTATTTCATATATAAAATAAAGAAAATTGACATATATGATTCAAAATAATCCTTATGCTATATGAATTCCAAACTCACATCCCATTTACACAATGACATTTTAACAACCTAACGACTAATTCAAATTTTGGCGCAATAAATTTCGATTTTAAAAGTTGGTACACCTTTATTTTTGACAATACTGTCTTATTTATCTCAGAGAATTTGATGTAAATGTCTCTGAACTTTCAGTATTTTATAATAAACTTTAAATGTAAATTAATGTTATTATACCTTGTAAGTATTCGTAAATTCCACAACACAACTCCAAAAAACACAGTGATTGATTGTGCCTTTGATTTTCTTCATCCAAGTTCAGTAATTCCTTATACAAATTCGTCGTCTCTCAAACAGGAATGATGAAATATTGACCTCCAGGTCACAGTACATGTACTGTGTCCAGGTCAAATACAGCAACAATGAAGTTCTATTCCTCCACAAAGGCAAGTAATTATTTAAATACTATTCAAGACTAAACACTTACTAATGATAATACAATTTCGCAGTTATTTGCAGATTCCCAGAATATAAAATTTTTTTAAAATATTTAATTTTCTTGTTCAAATTTATAAAATATTCAGCTTCGAAAATTTCTACTCGTTTTTCGTAAACAATTTTTAACAACCTCCTTTTTTTTCTGTTGCTAAGTAACTTTCTTAAAAGTAAAACAAAAACCTATCAAATTAATTTTTTAATTTTTTATTCTTTCAAAATTTCAATTCTGCTATTGTTTATTTTAAATTCTATTTGTATTAGGTTTTATAATTTTAAATCTAACGATTAACAGTTTTTTTCTTTATATTCTGGTTACCTGTTTTCATACATTTTATCATTTTACAACTTGGTTATCTAAGTTGGTACCTTTGACTTCATTTTCAAACAGTTGTCATAACTTCATTTAATTTTGTTATACAGATCGTCCTAATATTATTTTGTTAGTAAAATTTTAAGTTTTGAATGTTATTTAATTTTGATTTTAATTTTTAGGTTATTATCAGAGCTATTCAAAGAAAATCTTCATTGTCATAGCTATCTCACATTAAATCAGTCCCAAAGGTAAGTTAATTCATAATTCTCTTATTTCTTAGTAAATCTGCTTACGTTTTTAGGTGCTGTTTCAATTTTCTGTTTTATTTTAATTTGAACTAATTGTCAATATTTTAAAATCTCAAAGTATAATTCAAATTCTTTCACATTATCAAGATTATAACATGTCGAAACTTTATAAAACATTACTCTTTGTAACTTATCATACTCATCTTCACAACATTCCCTGAATTTTTTTACAATCATTTTAACTTCTCTGAATTCTAGAATGTTGTAAATAAAATTCATTTTTCTTAATAAATTGTTTTAAATTATCTGTCGATTATAACTCAATTTAAATTATATTAACAACAAGATTTAATTCTAATTTCTTAGTCTATAAAATTTTGGATTATCTTTTTTTTTAAATTAATTTTCTCCATTATTTAAACAAATTACTAATTACTACTATTTACAAAATTGTTTGTTTTAGAATACTACATTTAACTATCTGATGCATTCCACCTGTACAGTATGTCTATGTTAAAAATTCCCCTAGGGATTCCATTTTCAGGATGCACTAATAAGTAGCTATTTACCCCGTTCTGAGTTTGGACTCTATATGGTCCTTCAAAAGGTAATTGTAATTTAGCACAAATATTTTTCTTTCTATTTGGTACCCTCAAAGCTTTTATAATCACTAAATCGCCCTGTTTAAAAGTTGTCTTATTTTTAATTTTTATTTCACGTTTATCTCTATATTTTTCCGCATATTTTATCATATGTTTCTTTTATTACTTGATTATAGTTTTCTACTGTTTCAAATTCCCATGGTCTATCAGGTAAAATATTTTTCATTATCCTTATTGGTGGCCTTCCTGTAATGTCATGTGGAATATTATTTATACCATATTCTATTCTTTTTAAATTATTTTCCCACATATACTGTTCATTGTGAACTAAAATCCTTAGGCATTTTATAATCTCTTTCACATATCTTTCAGCTTGATTGGCTTGAGGATGTCTAATAGAGGTGTAAATTGGTTTAATTTTTGATTTGAGCAACCAATTTTTCAAATTTTTATTATCAAAATAAGTGGCATTGTCCATCAGACATTTTTCTGGTATACCCTACTTCTATAAAATAATTCGTGAGACACTCTTTTACTGTTTTTCTATTTGTTCTATTGCAGGGATAGACAGAGACATATTTTGAGAAATTATCTACGACAACGAATATGTGTCGGTTTCCCTCTATACTAGGAATTAAATTCGAAATGAAATCCACAGATATAAGTTCTAAAGGTTGTGTTGTAATAATAGATTTAGGAACGTTTTCATTGTGGAAATTTTTTTCTTTACTTAATTTTCTTACGCACTTCTTTATCAGGGACAAATCCCTATGAGCCACATAATTTTCTCTAAAAATATTAAAAATTTTTCTAACTCCTATATGGTTGTATTCTATATGAAATTCATATATAACTTGTTTGGTTAATTTCTTTGTGATTAAATATAACTCTTTGTTATTTATTACTTTATATCTTATATTGTTTTCCTTAACTTGACTTTTTCGTTTTTCTTTCTCCGTTAAATTCTGTTGGTCTTCAATTATGATCCTCAGTGAAAATATTCCTGTGTCTTCCTTCATGATATTTACTCCAAGTCGTTTATTTTTATTTTCTCTTATTCCTTCTCCATCCGTTCGCGTTATGGCATCGGATACAACGTTTCGGATTCCTGGGACATATTTTATGTCGAAATAATACTCCTGTAAAAGTAAAGCCCATCGATGTATACGGTTGTTACCATTTTTGTTTTTCAGAATTGTGGTAAGAGCTTGATTATCAGTTTCGATACCGAATCTGTTTCCTAATAAGAAAAATCTGAGTTTGTTTACACAGAAAAGTATGCTGGCAAGTTCCATCTCACTCACGCTATACTGACGTTCAGCTTTTTTCGTTATCCTTGAAACAAAAGATATCGGTACTTCACCATTGCCTTGATCTTGTAGAAGTGTACCTGCAAACCTTTGTTGAGAAGCGTCAGTTCTAAGGATGAAAGTTTTGTTGTAATCTGGATGAAATATTTTGATGTTTTCTGTAAATTCTCCTTTGATTTTCTGAAATGCCTCTTCTCTTTCATGTGTCCATCTCCACCTTACATTTTTCCTCAGGAGTTCGATTAGTGGAATCTCCTTTTCCGTTAAGTTGGGTACTAATATTTCAAAGTAATGAAGTATCCCAAGAAGTCCTCTTAGAGTCTTTAAGTTTGTAGGTCGTTTGTACTCCTGGATAATTTTTATTCTGTTAGGATCCATGCCTACACCTTCTGTATCGATTTTGTAGCCTAGATAAATAACGTTATTTTTGAAAAATTGACATTTCTTTATGTTTAATTTTAAACCTGCCTCGTCTAATGCCTTTAATATTATTTCTAGATGCTGGAGATGTTCCTCTAGAGTTTCTGAAAATATAAGGATATCGTCTATGTAATGCAATGTGAAATTCTCAAATTTGTTGAGAACCTTATGTAATGCTTTAAGTAAAGCCGAAGTTGCAGATTGTGTCCCAAATGGTACAACTCTGAAACGAAATACCTCACCATCCACCATAAAACCTGTATAATCGCGACTTTTCTCAGCTAGAGGAATTAACCAGAAACTATGTTTTAAATCTAATTTTGTAAATATTTTGGTTTTTGAAATTCTACCTAAAATAGCCTCAATAGTCAGAGGTGCCTCGTATTCTGGCACACATCGTTTATTAAAGTCCCTAGCATCTAAACAAATTCTAATATCACCATCTTTCTTTTTAACAATAACTATAGGGTTAATATAAGGCGTAGTACTATGTTCTATGATTTCGTCGTTAATTAATTTTTTTATTGCTTCTTGCATGTCATCCTTATACTTATAGGGTATAGGGTAAGTTTTAACTTTGAATGTCTCCATATCTTTAACCTTAAGACTGTGTACATAATTCTTCGCAACTCTTGGTACTTCATTGTATAAATTTTCATATTTTTCCAGCAATTTCCTCACTTCTTCATTTCTACCATTATCACAATCCAAATTTAATTCATTCCATTTATTATTATCATTATTTGTTTCATTAAATTCCATATCATACTCATTAAAATATTCTTCATTTTCTACTTCATTTTTCCAATTTGCATTTTCTTCATTATTTTCTTCATTTTCATTTTTCTTCATTGAGATATTCATGATCTTCTTATTTTTCACTTGATCTTCGCTTAAGTTAAAATTCACACTTGTTCCATTCAAAGTTACCCTCCTGGTTTCATAATTTATGTCACCAATATTTTTATATAATTCATCAGAACGTATTAAAATGTCATATTCCATATTATTTAGAATTAAAAGTTGTAATTCTACACTATTCTTATTATTCGGAAGTAATTGTAATTTAATTATTATTGATTTATTTACCTCACAAAATTTCTTTGAGTTTAACCCTATTAAATTTACCTTTGGTACCTTAATAACCTGATTTTGTAAATTTAATTCATTAACAATATTTTCATTAATAAGAGATGTTTCTGAACCACTATCGACCAAAATATTTACATTTTTATTTTCAATTTTTGCATTGATTGTTACTAAATTAGTTTTCTCTTTATTATTTGTGCAATCTATTATTTTTAGAAATTCCCTAGGGTGAACATAACTGTACAGATTGCGTGCTATCTCACCCTTTAATGAAAATTCGGCGAATCTCCAGCACTACTAGTATCAGCTCTGGGATTCACTGAAATAGAAGAGAAATCTAAACTCTCTACATCAATATTTTCGCGCCCTGTAGACCTTTGTGAATTATTTTCCACATTCACCCTGTCTGCACTATTGGATCTTTGAAAATGAACTCTATTATTTTCCCCTGAATTTTGTGCAAAATTTCGAACATTTCTCGTCATGTCATCATCAGAGTTAGCCTCTGGTCATTTTGTTGATTCGCGTTATTATTATTGTAATTATGATAGTATTGTCTGTTACCGTTAGAATTCCTATTATTATTGTTATTAAAATTTTGGTTATTTCTGCTTTGATTAAAATTACCATTATTATCAACAAAGCGCATGGGAAAAATTACTGGAACGAAATATCCAAATTAAGCAAATACAAAAACAACAACACCCAACCAGTAATTATTGTAGAAAACAACAACGAATACACGTCAGTCGAAGAGAAACTAAATATTTTTGCAAAACACCTAGAACAGATATTCAAGAAGGCAAACGACCCACATTTCGATCAAACATCATACAACCAAATTAACGACTGGTTTATAGAATATAGCAGCAGACCAACATTAGTGCCAGGAGAAGAAGTAGACGAAGAAGAATATTTCGAAATATTACAAAAAGGGAAAAATACGGCACTTGGATATGATCTTATTACCAAACATATACTGAGGAAACTAGAATATAACATCCACAGATATATCATGAACATGTACACTTTTTGTATTACACACCAATACTACCCAAACAAGTGGAAACTAGGTTCAGTAATAACAATACCCAAAAACTGAGCTGACAACACAAAAGTGGCAAACTATCGGCCGATTACTCTTTTATCAAATCTTGGAAAAAATCTAGAAAAACTCATAGCAAAAAGATTACTTGCAGTACTAGACAATAAAATACCAAAATATCAATTCGGCTTCCAGGAAAAAAGATCTACCATTCACCCATTATTTATACTCACTAATAACATTCAAACAACCAAATTGGAACAAGGTAAATCTGCAGCGTTATTTTTAGATATAAACAAGACATTTGATAGTATATGGCATGCTGGATTAATATACAAACTTAGTCAACTAGAAACGCCTGAATACTTGGTAAAACTCATCACCAAAATAATTACTAACCGCCAAAATCAGATTAAAATAGAAAACAAATACTCACAGACATTTACAACTGAGCAAGGTCTACCACAAGGATCACCACTGTCACCAATCTTATATAATATATATTGCTCCGATCTATATAATGAAAACCCAGAACATTTTAATAACGAAAAATACATCTTACAATATGCTGATGATACAGCACTAATAACACATGCTAGCAATACCAAAATCGCAACATCTAAATTACAAAGCCTTTGTAATCAAACTGAGAGATGGTTCAACAAATGGAGATTAAAACCCAATCCTACCAAATCACACTTTATTTTATTTAATCACAACATATCGCACACATCACCATTTGTAACCTAGCTAAACCAAAACATTCATCCAGAACCACACACTAAATATCTGGGAGTACATATAGACAACAAACTTAATTTTAAATACCACATCCAAACTACGAAAAAAGCGGCAATCAAACGAGCTTCACACTTCCGATCGCTAACATACAAGAACAAAGGAATAAACAACAAAACAGCAAGCAGTATTTATAAAATGATATGCAGACCTATAATTGAATATGGAAACCTAATTCTAATGAACACTAGAGAATCGCATAAGAAACAATTAAGCATAGCAGAAACATCATCAATGAGGAAAATAACTAAAATGCGTCATAAAGACAATCCTGTACATAATCCACCAAATGAAGTCCTATATTCAAAACTTAAGGTTAAACCACTTCAATCAAGAACCCACGATCTTATAAAAAAATTCATAGGAAGAGAGTATAATAGGGAAATATTATCAAAATTCTGCCGTAACAGAGGAAACCAGCCAACCAGAATCAAGTTTCCAGAAGAAACCCTATGGGAAATGATTCAACATTTGAATTAGCAACTGCACTACTACATGCAATTTTTTTTTATTTTATTTTTATATTTTTAGTTTCATATTATTTAAAAAATTTTACAATGTATTAAAATATTAATATAATTATAATGTACAGTCTAAATGGGCAGAAGGATCTAGGTCGATAGCCCTTTGTAAGTTTGCTTACAATAAACTTCTTTTAATAATAAATATTGTAATTATTGTTATGATTAGGATAATTGTTAGCTCTAGTATTTTGTTGATAGTTGAAATTAGTATTATTATTTGTAAAATTTGCGTTATTGTTATAGTTTGTATTGTTTCTAAAGTTGTTATTTAAATTTTGATTTTGATTACTATTCATTCTTCGGTTATTATTAAGGTTTCTTTCGATTCGCGTTAAATAACTTGTTAATTGATCAAAAGTTTTAATGTTTTGCACAGCTATTGTCTCAGCTATTTGTGACTTGAAATGACGGGATATAAACATAATAATTTCTTCCTCTCTGATGATTGGTTCTAGATATTGTGCTTGTAATTATACATTGAATTACCTCTCCGTTCATCGTACTGGCCAAAATATAATCTTTCCCTCACTTCACCTTGTACAATTTCACCCCAATAGAGTTTCATGAATGAATCTTCAAAATCCATAAAACTATTAAAATTTATTTCCTGACTTGTATACCACAATAAGGCTTGTCCTATCAAATGCTTACGAATAATTTCTCTATCTTCAAATGAATCTATGTTTTTAATTTTATTAAATAAAATCTTTAGAAATACCTTTGGGTGTATTTTTCTTACGTTCCCATCGAATTTCAAACTTTCATCATTACTACTCTGTATTATAGTTGTAACGTTCCTATCGTCCTTGGGATCATTCGTTACACATACTAGAATGCAATGGGTTTTTATTTTTTTATAAAGTGACTTCCCATTAAGGAGCCAACTCCTTTTTCACAATCTAGGCCTGGTACTTTTCGTCGGAGAGCACTAAGGTCGGGACTACTGTAAATAGAGGGTGATTCTAGGACATTGTGTGAGACGGGCGTCACCCTATTTGTCACCTTTAGAAATAGGGAAATCAAAGCTTTTTTTTTTTTAAAAGGCGTGTCTTGGTTTTTATTCAAAAATACAAACTTACTTTAATTGAAATAAAAATACTGAATTTTCTTGTTTGTTTTTTTTATATTCCTTGTCTTTCAAAATTCATAATAACGACAAATTTAAAAATTACAAACAACAAAAAAATTTTAAAGAAAATATTTGTTATAATAAATGGTGGGATGAGTTCTTAACTACAAAAATTTTATTGAGGCGTTACGCTTACTAATCAGCCATCCACCATATGCGAAGGGCTTTGGTTGAGTTCTTTAATTTTTAAAATGGTTAAATAGGTAAGTTCCAATAATATTTACATGTCAGCCATCAAAGCTCCCCGCTATGAAGCGCTTTAAAAAAACTAACTTAAATCTATTTGTACCACCTAATTTACCTGATCTTAGTGATTATCGCCCCACCCTGTATTCATAATCGTTAAAACTAAATGGTGGAATCACACCAATGAAAACCAAACTTGTCTGGACTAACAGTAAGCAAGTTGTACGTATTTTTATACCCTTACCCAAATAAATTTATATAAATTTTAAATTTAAACAAACAAAGCAAATTTGTAAATATATAGTTAAACACACTGATAGTTTTTGGAAAAGTTCATTGAAAAGAAATGGCAACTATCGCTAATAAAATTTCAATTTTTAGGTCACGTAAATAAATAATTCTTTACGTGGAGGTCCATCAGTTATAAAAGAGCAGGAATTCACAGAAATTTACCGGCATCTTCTTCTACACAGGCAAACAAATTTCAAAGGACTGGAAGGCGAAATGGAAACTAACGAATCAAAATCATCGCTTCATATCCACCAGGGCTTATGTTCGGCATCTCAAGAGATGAAAAAAATACTGCTTCATCAGTTTAAACGTTAAATTTTTCCAAGGCACTGGCTCGTGCGGAGAAGAAACAAAATGGCCTCAGGCCCCAAAATAAAAAACCATATTTGGAACATGTTAGGCTTTAAACCGTAACAAAGAAAGTGAATATATATCCTAAAATAAAAAGGGTCGTGAAATACGTAAAGAAATAGATTTACCCACACAAGGAAAAGAAATCTTACCTCAATATGAGATATCACTTTTAAAACACTCGTGGTTCGCAAAGCGTTAAAACCATAAAAGACCGAATCAACACGGTGTGTCTTTCAACAGTCAAAAAAACTCCCGAAATTATCCTCGACTCATATGCCTATTGAAATAAAAGAGACAACAAGAGTTAAATGTGTCATTTGTATTAAGCGAACGGAACCTCACATACAGAAATGTGTAATACTGGTTGCTATCTATTAGTCATGTTAAAATTATAATCAATATGTTCGATCGAGAAAGAATGAGACGAATACAGAGTGTGGTACGCAGTTTCTCGGTGACCAGGTAAAAAAAGGTGTTACAATGAAAAGGGCGTCGCCGGGTTCCTCCACCTACCTGCGGTAATCGTAATCTGGCAACCGAGTTCCTTCACGGTACCGAAGGGAAAGGGATTATAGGAAGATAATAACAGTCATTTTCTATTTCTAATATATATTACAAAAATCGAAAAATTAATAGGTATGTAAGTACAAACAAAATGTGTTTGCATTACCTTGAACAACTTTAAAAACTTCTTCTTGACTTGTTGGCAAAGGCGGAAGAATTTTTCGTCGGGCAGCATACATATTCTTTCTGAAGCAGTCAATATCATTGGTATTAAGACTACCTGCAAACTCGTTGCATTTAAGTTCTGCATGTATAAGTTTTGCAGGTTTTTCATTTACATCTACCGTAGCTTTTCTCTTTAAAGAGTTGCTTACTGCTTGTCTGCAAACATTTTTGTCCTCTTCATGGTTATGCACTAGTAAACTTTCAATTATTTCATTGTCCTCTAAACTCCTGGAGTACACTTTAGCAGAACACGTTTGTTTTATACATCTCCACCTAACAATACCAGAAACCGCGACATGAGCTTGAAAAAACTTAAAATTTTCCACCAACAGCATTTTTTTGCCTTTTTCACTTAAAAATTTGACTTCCATCTTTATAAATTACCACTTCAACTGAATTATTAGTAAATAATTTAAGTTTTATACAGTTCCTCCACCTACCTGTTGATGGCAATTAGTGTTTTAAAACCCCCATTAGTACAGGCCCCTGGTGGAGGAACACTATGGCTATGGAAATAATCCCTAGAAACACAAGATGGATTATTATCGCAGGTAAAGTGGAGGAACTCGGTGACACCGAATGAAAATCAAAATTTTTATTTAACCGGTATATTACTTCCTTGTTTTTTAATTCTCGCAATTCCTCCATAAAGTTTTCCATTTCGCAAAGGCCCTTATCAGTTTTGGTGTCTCGCCCCCTGTTATGCACTTTATGCACTGAAAATCTACTTAATTCAATTTTCAGCCAGAAAAGCGAGCTGACCAAAATTTGATTTCTGATTGCCTTAGTTGATCAAATTTCTTGATCCGGCCCTGTTTTATTTTAGTAAGATTTCAGGTAGAACGTAGTCAGTATAAAACTGCTTTATTTTTGTTTCCATTTTGTCACTCCAGAAATCGTCTTTTCGGTAGATTTTCTCCACTTTCATTCCTTGGGGCGGTCTAAACACATAAATAACACAAATTCGTTTTGGTTATCCGCAACTGACCCTGGATTTGAAAGTACCAATTATGGAATTCGTTGATGGTGCAGTCTTTTTTCCAAAATGTTATTTTTCGTTTAATTATCCCTTCATCCACAGTCATAGTTTTGGCTCCATATGGACATTTTATTTCCACTATGGAATTTCCCCCACCCAAAATTCCGTCAGGACTTGCAGCCATGTAACTAAATTCTTTATCAATGAATAGCCCACATTTTGAAATTTTTCTTTGCAAGTTGTCTTCCAGGTCTTCTCTTGCCCTCACTTCATTTTCAATGCCGTATTGTGTGGCTTTCGAAAAAAATGGTTCGGGATGAACAATAGATTTAACCAAATTTTTGACTGAAGCGTTTCCTTCTTTTTACAAATCTCTCCAAATTTTGAGGCAATAACGCGTTTTCTTCTTTCACTGTGCCATAGAACAGATCCAGCCTGATCTCGTGTCAGTACCTCAATTTTATTTGCCTCTTCAACAGATATTGATACATTTTTTAAGAAATCTCTTGCTGCTAAGCTAAAGGAAGCGTAATCCATATCTGGCTTCGAACAGTTCTCACCGTAGAATAGGTCATTTGCTGTGTATTCCCGTTGCTTTTTATGCTTAATTTTTCGTTTGCAGATAGCAGCTTGCTTCAATTTTTTTGTTTTGCCAACTCATATTTCAAAACGAAGGGGTCGTTCCACCTTCCATACTTCGTTTTTAGAGTGCTCAATTCTTTTTTAGAATTCAGGGCAACCACAGACGCATAACAACGAGTTTGGTAAGATCTCTTCATGACGTAATTAATTCTTTTTCCCCCAGAGTGTCTAGCTATTATATTGTTGAACTGTTCTGCACAATTGTTGTCTACATCATATATTAAGCTATTTGATTGATTTGCAAGGTATCTGACAAACTCCATTAGTTTGTCATAGAGAGCTGAGAATACAGATAATTCAATTACTCGATATGTTCAATATGTCGAAAATATGGCATCGTAGAAAATTGCAAGAAAGCTGAGAATTATAATTTTCATTCATTTTACATAGGGTTTTTTTGAGGGCGGAGACAGATACAGTCCACGAAACCAAAAAACAGATGTGAAGTGAAGTGAATTTTCAAATATTTTTCCATATTCGATAGGCAAAATTTTTTTATAAAAGCGACAAGTTACTGAAGAATTGAATTATTTTTCGTCTAGAAACAATTGTTTGGTGATCGCAGTAACCTTTGAGAGTAAAATTAACAGTTTTTTATTTTGTTATTGAGAAAACTATGTCAAACATATGAAAAATATTGAATGACTTACGAGTCAACTTCATATCAGCCACAGTTGTTGTGTCTACAGTTTCTTTTCGACAGAAGTACTTCGCACATTTTGCATGATCTCCCAAAATGTGTTTCGGGCTGTTTAAGATATCGTTCCTCAAGTTTTCAACTTTTTCAGCTGAAGGAACTATTTAATTTTTTCTATACTTGATGGCTTCAGTAATTGCATATCTGAATCGCATTAAATTTTTCTATAAAAAAGGATAGTTTTTAAAAAAAATTTACGAATCATAGTGAACGAATGAGAATAAATCGAATATTCAAGAAATTATTCTTGATAGTTTTATTTTTTGTCAGTATTCTTAATTTTGAAATAAATCTCGAAATAATATGAATATGAAATTACAGCAAAACGCAATTTCAATTGGATTTCAGAAAAATACCCACACAGCAAAATCACATACCATGTATATGAAATGAACATACGTAGCTGCATATGTATATACATCAATGGATATTGGATATGCAATGTATGTGTAATGTATGTGAATTTAACATTCACAGCATATACAGATGGCCATCCACGTCTCTATACATTAGATATCCACAGTATGTACATTTGAATAAACATTGCATGTATTATGTATATTTTTAGAATATATACTAAAATGAATATTTATGCCGTTACTATATACATAAAATGCAAAGTATATGAGCTAGATATACGTATGATGTCCTTTGCACATACATACACACAGGACGTCAATTGAACGTACGTTTTAGATATTCAAAACATCTATTGGACGTCCCTTATTGTACGTAAAACATCCAATGGACGTACATTGGGCGTCCATACGGCACCACTTTAGGAGGTCCTTTCAGGACGTCCATTGTACATCCATTGGGATTACTTTGGACGATCAATGTACGTCCATGTTATGTCCAAAAGAGGAACAGTGGTCGTCCTTTCAGAACGTCCATTGGACGTACTTGTACATCCGATGGGATTACTTACAGAAATATGACAGCAACAAAATTAAAAAACTTTTTTAAAAAATAAGTGGTTTTAATTTCCATAAAGAAGAGTATTTAAAGTACAAAGCCACTGTGGGTTATAGAAATGAATTAAAAATAATTATTTTCTTTTACTGGCTCTCCTCAGCCATTTCATCAAGTAGTCCTCTATTTCTTTTTTTGAGTTATTCGGATATGCCTTCTCTGCAGCACCTGTGGAATAAAATAAATAGATAATTGTACATTGAAATTTTTTTAGAGTTGTAAAAAAAGTATATATATATATATTATTTTACTTACACAACAGAAGATCAGCTATTTTTAAACCGACGAATTTCTGTTTGTTTCGCCTTCCAAGATAGCTGTAGGCAGATGCCAGTGAATTACTGAAGAGTTGGCACATGCACCTCTTTACAAACTCATATACATTGCTGCCTCCTGTTCATTCATTTGAAACAGATACAGAAGACTCACCAAAATATAAAGTTTTACCCACTACTACACTACACAAGAGTTTTATACTGATATACACGTATAACCCGTAAAACACAACCTCACAATTCACAATCACAATTGAAAAGATTCGACCGCGAAACTGACGCCATTTGTGGGTTTATTCCATACCTAACCTCAGATATTCTTCTTTTCTCGACGCGGACGTTTACGTACAGGTAATGTCCAGATATGTATATCAATTGGCTCATCATAACGCAATACATCGGCTGAGTTTGTGATTTAGTATGTTGTGACGTACTTTCGTCTCGAGATTTACTTTTGGCACCTTCGTAGCAGGCTTCGGGTTGCCTCGGGCGCCACCTTCGGTTTTAAGTGCCGAAGGATACTGTACTCGGGCAGCTTCAGTGAAGAAATAAATATTCCAGGGGTCTTTATGGTGGCCAGCAGAGTAGGCTTTAATTACCCAACTGGGTCGAGTACCTGGAGGATCGCTGTGGGAATGTTAATACTCTCAAAACCAATTAGTAAAAAATAACACAACCAAGTGCTTCAAATATATTTATTATTAAAAAGCGTAAACCCCAAGTCACACTAAATTAATATATTTACAATGATGCAAGCGGAAAAGTGTTATGTAACGAAAACTAATACCAAAACGTAATGAAACGGGTTATACATGCGGTGCGGTGCAAAATCGGGTGATATATGAATGGGTGATTGTAAAAATACGAGCGATACCAAATTTTACATGCGGTGCAAAAGCGGATGATATACGGAGTGCAATATTAAAACGCGGCCAACAATACCTTTTTGACAGCAATAAGCCATTCGGGAGTGCTCATCGGAGTTACCGTGTATTCTATGCTTAAAGCGCGCGGAAATGAATGAAATTTATGACAATCTAAGTTCTATTCTCTAATTCTATAAAGGGGAATGTTCTTAAAACTCAAACAGATCTAATTTTATAAATATGGGATGCTCTTTCTTAAAACTCAAACAAATAACGAACGGTAGTCACTAAAACCTCAGACAACTACCTCACGCTATTAGCCTGGCGTAGCCTCCCTAAAAACTCAGTAGAAGCTACGTCGGGAACGGGGACGAGAATTACTAATTTTACCAACAAATAACGAACGGTAGTCACTAAAACCTCAGATAACTACCTCACGCTATTAGCCTGGCGTAGCCTCCGTAAAAACTTAGTAGAAGCTACGTCGGGAATGGTTCAGTATAGGAGAATAGAACTTAAAATAAATAATAATAAACTCTTACCAATTACTATGCCTTACCGGACTTCGTTTCGGTGGAGCATTCTTTGGTTTGCGGGTTTAGCTGACTTGCTGCTGCCGGATAACTGAAATTTCTATACGCGTTACTGTCTGATATATCGACCGTTCTCCCACTCCTAATTCGGTACATGCGCAGAATTATAATTCTCGACGTACTACTGATATTAATTATCTTACTGTGTTAACTCGGCTGACGGCTAGCGGACAACTGCACTTTCTATTCGCGTTACTCTATTAAATATCTTATCGGTTCTCCCACTCCTAACTCGGTTCATGGGCAGAAATATAATCGCGAACTTAGTAAATTCTCTTTCGCGAAATTAAATACACGGACTTAGAATATTTTTAATCAAACTACTAATAACACTTAATACAATATTGTCTTACCGGTTCTGCCGTTGTAGTCCGCGTAGCTTGCCGTTCGATGATCGTCGATGAAGTGAGTGATTGTGAGTTTGGAATCAGACGTAATTAAATTGGGAAATAATAAATAGGTTATAGATAAATTAAAAATAGTAATTTTTGTTACAAATAAAATAGGAAATTAGTAACTTCGTTACAATGTTTTACCTATCCCTATATATACCTATCCTAATTAGGATAATAAAACAATTGGAATTTTTTCACAATGCCGACGTTTCGTATTTTATTTGACTACTTAAGCAGAGCTAGTGAAAGCATGGTTCCGGTATAAAATAAAAATATTTTGGTAAAATATTTTTCGGTAATTCGGAACCATGCTTTCACTAGCCCTGATGAAAACGTCGGGCATTGTGAGTTAGTTTCTGGTTAGCTGTCATGGGAATAGCTCGTCTATTACTATCCTCGTCGATACTCATATATCAATTAAACTGTTTCTTTTAACGGCAGTTGACGGAATCAAAGAGTCAGATCTTTTAAGTACACATCGACGTGATATTCTATTTATTTTCTAAACATTTTATGTATATCGTATATCTGCTAATGGATATATGTTACTGGATATGCTATGTATGTTGAGTGTTTGTGACTTCAAATTATGGATATTTATATACGTTAGGGCTTATACTATGCATATAGACGGAATAACGTTAAACGCATATACACACTGACACATCTAATGTATATGCATCATATATTTGCTCATGAATATACATTAGGGCTCATACTATGTATATACATAGAATATTATTAAATGTATATACATACTTATACATGCAATGTATATACATAATTTATTTTCTAATGTATATACATTAGGGTTCATACCATGTATATACATAGAACATTATATTCAAACTGATACATTTAATGTATATACATCGTATATCCGCTAATGGATATACGTTGCTGGATATTCTATGTATGTTGAATGAATGTGACTTAATATCATGTATATCTTATCAATATATATAGTATGTACATATCCATGGCGTGCTGTGTGGGTAATCCTTTCAATAATGAGATTCCTTGTTAATGAGCTATTTCAGAAGGCATATAACATTGTAATTGGAAAAAATATTACCTTAATTTCTTTCCTAAGGATTATAGGCCCTGCACTTTTTGTTTGACTTAATTCTCTTACTTTCCTCAAATAATTTCTCAGTAAGTGATTTCGGCATTCTACTTTCACAACAGTAATATTATGGGATTTGTACGGATTTTTTTGCAGGATTGAATCATAACAAATGCTATCTCCATCGGCAACCATTTTATTGTAAATTATTCCATACATCGGCAGACTT
Organism: Crepidodera aurea; assembly: GCA_949320105.2. Lineage (NCBI taxonomy): Eukaryota > Metazoa > Arthropoda > Insecta > Coleoptera > Chrysomelidae > Crepidodera > Crepidodera aurea. The sequence continues at coordinate 9,079,635 of OX439472.1, read as the reverse complement.
TTTTTGAAATCCCTCAGCTAAGATATTCGCTTCCATAGAACTCGACGAACCTTGCCAATTTTTGTAGCATTTGTGTTGCGGAGTATTCCGTGGATGTTTCCTACATGTTAAACAAAATTTGTTTTTCACGGCTAAAAATAAAACTTTTCTCGTTTTGAAACCTACAATTGCAGCAGCTCCACTCAATGAATTATAGTTTGATCTGTAAGACACTGCAAAATATTTTTATTTCCATTATATCGATTTTTCGAAAAAAAAAAAACGTTTTCGAAAATAGTACACTTTTGCTCGAAGAACGCATTTTTTAAAAGCTGTACATTTATTTAGATTATGTATTTCTGAAATATCTTTTTTAATTTTTTGCGATAATTTATTGGTCAGAACTCCATTTTTTCCCAGGTACGAGTTAGACATGTAGATTATAGATATTTTTACACTTTTACCTTTTAAATGATTAGTGTGCACAAGTTGGGATGCGACCATTTGAAAATTAGTTATTCCTTGCTTGAAAATATTATATGCTCAGTAATATAAACTGTGGTTTTATGTCCAACTACAAAAAGGTCAATGGAGCTTATTATGACATTCAAATTAAAGATGAAGATTTTATACAATGTTTTATGCTCTATTAGACTTTTTTAATTTTATATAAAAACAATTTAAATTACTTAAACCCATATTAATCTGAAAGTCCGTCTTTTGAGTGATTTGAGAAATTAGTTTTAATTTAGTAAGGGATTTCGGACCAATATCCCTTAAAATAGATTTTCACGGAACAAATTGTTCGGTATCTGAATTCGATCTGTGTGTATGTATGCATGTTGATTCTTTGTCTTTGTGAATTTTAAAATTCTGACTTCAGATTTTGATAGAGCATCAAAAAGTAAGCTTAGGATTTGATGTGCCCCTCTGTACCACTTCGGGAACTCCTTAAAAATTGGGTCCAAAATATGAAAATTTTTAAGTTTAAAATGACATTGAATTTAATGTAGACACATAGTGAACGACTATTTTGGTAAAAGTGAGTAGACTGTGGCTTTTGGCTGTGTTGATTTTGATTAGAATGATTACTGAGAACTGTCAATCTAAAATTTTATTAATAATGTCATTACAATTTGTTCGGTTTATGGCAAAGCTAGAAGAGCAAATATTTACGTACGATTCCAGTTCAACTTACCTTATTTGTTCCGCGACATTTGGATCTAGATGACAGTCTATGAGATGATAACTATAATCGTGTCTTTGAACCTTTACGTGTTTTTGGCATTCTTGAATATTAATCACATTACTTTCACTGAGCACAGATAAAACATATATGATAGCTCCAGAAATACAGAATTCCCTTCCTTCCCGCTTGTTGTGAAGGGTTTTCACACTTTTCTATTGGCTGCAGTTGATGGTAATTAGAAGAATCGATCAAAACATACTTAATAATAATTTGGAGGATTAAAACAGGTAAACCCAGACGCTATTATGAGACCGGCGCCACTCAACCGATGCAAAATGTCTCTAACTTTTAAGGTATATTTTTAATTATTTGTGGATGAAAAAATTTGTACTTGTTGGTAAAGATCTAATCTATGTTCCCACGTTCTCACTTTATTGAAACATGCTTTGGTTTTTATGTACTTATTTTTTCATTCTCTCAAAATGAAAAATGAACCTAAAAAATTAGGGACTACGAAACCCTTGCATACACTGTTTTATAGTATAGTACAACTTCCTCTAAAGATAAAATAAACAATATAGAAAGACAAATAATGTTAGGATTAAAATATGAAATAACATTTATTTTGAATTACTTATTCGTTACTCACGGATACTAGATATATATGCATTTATCTGATTACTCACTGCGGCTACAGAATTATAACCGCTGTAGATAGGGCTGTAGATAGGGCCCCCCAAACATTAACATGCCTGCCACCAGGACACCCCCTTTCTCATATAGGAAAAACCCCGCCCCCCATGATACGGAAGTATCCAGGCCCACCCGAGCCTCATCTCGCCATTAGGCCTACTACGGCCTCCAAAAAATCCACCGCCAAAACCCCTCAACCCCCCAGGCACTCATCGCCGAACACTTCAAATTCTTCAAGATCATCAACCAACACCACAGCCTCCGCTTTATCAACCAAGACCACAACCTCCACATCATCAACCAGCACTACAACCTCCGCATCATCGACCAGCACCACCAAATCTAATTCATCTCCACAAACACAACAAACACTAAACATCCGAAACATTCCAACCACCCTCCTGTCCCAAAAGGAGATCTATAATCTCCTCAATACCAACGAACTCCTCCTAAACCAAATTACCTTCCTGAAGGTAAACCCCAACAAAACAGCCCTCCTCAAAACCACCTCAAACAAAACGGATTCACAAATCCAAAAAGCCCTCCGCGCCAGAACCGGCGACAAGGACATTATCGTCCTCCCCCTGTCCAGCAGATCCACAAACCTTAACCCACAAGCCCCCCGACACAACCAAAAGCCCACCTTTTCGTTTGTCGTCAAGAATGTCGACAAACATACCACAATAGAGGAATTCAATGAGATCCTAAAAGACCTCGAATTCCCCTACACCCGAAGCTGGAGAATCATCTCCAAGGCCACCGATCTTCCAACCACACTCATCAGGGTAATCACCGAGTCTGAAACACACTACTTCCACGCCCTAGCCCACGGCCTCATCTTCTACGGCATGAGACACCGTGCAGAAACCTCTAACCCCAACCCAATCCCCCCCCTTCCCAAAACACTGTACACAGTGTTCCCAAAACGGGCATTCTGCAGATAAATGCACAAACAAACCCGCATGTCCCTCCTGCGGGGGACTCCACAGAAAATCCTCCTGCCCTCAGGCCGAAAAACCCAAGTGTCCGAATTGTAACGGTGAACACCCAGCCTATTATCCCAAATGCCCAGAACGGCAAAAGCCCCCACCCCCGAACCAGCCCGAAAACGTGACCCCCGTCTATCTCCCCAAGCCCGAAGTCCCCGCCATTCTCACCCCAGAGATAAAAACCACGATTCAAATCACCACCATTCTTCTCATGAACACCATGCCCCACAATAGAGAGCTAATAATCAAGACTCTAGGAGCGATCATCCCGGCACTCTTCGGCCACTCCTGTATCATCACAGGAAGAGGCAACCTTGCCACCTTCACATACGCCCCCCTACTGTAGATGGATTGTACGATAGGTTCGATAAACTGCTCGGGCCTGGCCCGAAAAAGAGCACTCCTGAAAGCCCTACTCACCACCCACAACCCCCAAGTCCTCTCCCTTACCGACACCCTCTCCTATCACCCCCCCAGCTTCACTTGCTACCAAACACACCACATCCCAAAATCTCCCACTTGCAAGGGAAATACCATCCTAGTCAGAAATGGCATCCCGTACCCATGGATCATCTATTCCTGACCACATTCTAATTACAGACAACTGTATAAATGAGGTTGAAAATAGATGTTTTGTGGGACAATCCATAACCTCCGACCACGTCCCACTTATGGTCAACACCTCCCTTTTCAACCCCATAAGGCCCGCCCTATCACATTCACCTTCCGTAATTACAAAAAAGCTGACTGGCCCAAATTCCAAACCCGGCTCACCCAAAACAGACCCCATCCTAAAAACCGAATGGAACCGCCTCAACGCCACCACCCGCCTCCTAATAAACAGGCACAAAGAGACTGCTTGGAAAAAGGTAACCAGTAAATTTTGGGATACATTTCACCGACTTACTGGCCAAAAATCTAGGACCCACTCTTACCTCGAAGTCAATGGTCAAATCCTACAGTCAAACGAACAGAAACCCTTGCATACATTGTTTTATAGTATAGTACAACTTCCTCTAAAGGTAGAATAAACAATATAGAAAGACAAATAATTGGATAATGTTAGGATTAAAATATGAAATAACATTTATTTTGAATTACTTATTTGTTACTCACGGATACTAGATATATATACATTTATCTGATTACTCACTGCGGCTACAGAATTATAACCGCAAAGTTAAAGAAGCGGCACTTGAGGCACTGATATGCTTAATGTGTTAAATGAATGTGTTTCTAATTGTTCGGTCGATATTTCAAATGCCTATTTTACAAAAAGAGTTAATTGCAAAAAGGATACCCTCTGTATCGGGATAGTATAACTTTTTTATCTGGCTTTTTTCTAATAATAATATAATAATATTAATATAAGCCCTTCAATTCACCCCCTAACGAGTCAACTTCTGATGTAGATCTTGTGCGGGGGATGGACGGCTATTATTATTAATATTTTACATGGCGCTCTGGACCGACTTACTGATGATTGATGGCACAGCTTCTTTACAGTTGAGGGAAAACCCAGAAAAACCTCAAAACACCATGACAGATTATGATAATATTATTATGATAACTTAATTTATGACAAAATATAAATTTTCTTATAATATGCAAGTGCGCTATCCTTTTAAATACAACATATTTTGACACCTTAGATTTCAAAATTTATTTCTCGTTCTATGTTATTATCATATCTTGTGAAATTATCCAGTGATCTGTTTCAATAATAAATTACCTATTATTATATTTTTTATTATTTCAATTTTTGAAAACGACTTTATAGTCAAAGTCGAAATGTTAAATTAAAAAACATTTTTAATCTAAAAAAGTGGTTTTAACATCAATAAACAAGAACATTTACTAACAATTTAATATTCCACAGAAATTATAATTCTTCACCCATCTGTCTATCCCTCGTAAACATTTAAATATGTGAAAGTATTTTATCTCCATTCATAAACGATTATTTCCTTTGAATTCTGAGGGTGGCGCCACGTTATTGTACGTAAAATGTTGTTTTGCAAGGGTTTCGTAGTCCCAAACTTTTTAGGTTCATTTTTCATTTTGAGAGAATGAAAAAATAAGTACATATTGGTAAAGGTCTAATCTATGCTCGGAAGAACTCACTTTTTTGAAATTTGCTTTGGTTCTTTAAAAAAAAATATGGAAAAAATTATAAAAAATAATGTAATTTTGCGATTTTTTTTTTGTAAAAACTAAATCAAATTTTGAAAAAGCGACTTCATCGGGGCATAGATTAGACCTTCACCAATAAGTACTTATTTTTTCATTCTCTAAAAATGAAAAATGAATCTAAAAAGCATGGGACTACGAAACCCTTGCATACACTATTTTATAGTATAACTTCCTCTTAAATAGGGTTAAGCTATAAGTACTAAAATTTACTTGTTTCGAGCATAGGAAAAAGATTTAAAATTTAATAATAAGAAGGGCTTAATTATAAAAGGCTAATAAAATTACATTAGTGTTTGTTGTGCAATTTGGATATAGACATTAAGTATTATTTGTATTATTATAAATTGATACAACTTGATATTTTTGAGTAATTTTTCTTAGTCACTGAACCCCTCACCTTTTGTACCCTTGTTTCAAAAGGTCCACAAAAATCTACTCCACAATGACTAAAAGGCCTAGATGGAGTAACTCGCGCTTTAGGTAAATTTCCCATTAATTGCTTTGCCACACATGGCTTTACTCTATAACACACTATACATTTTTTTAAAACAGACCTAACTGTACGACATCCCCCCATAGGCCAAAACGTCAACCGAATATTTGCCAGACTATTAATGAACCTATTGTTCTAAGTCCACTTTTTTTTCGACAGTTTTCAATAAAACGAAGACAAAATCCAATCACACCCAACAAGAATAATGCTCTAATATATCTACCGAAGTCGTCGATACGAAACATTCCTTCACAGCCCGTCTCTCTGGAACCTCTGCTACCTCATATCCATTTTGTGGCCAATATTCTTCACTTTGTGAGAGCCACCTTAGCCCGTGCCACCACAATTCACTACATTTTAATAAAGCCACATCCATACCCCTGGATATGATATCGGCGGGGTTGTCTTGCGACCTATTGTGACTCCATTTCTGTCCTTTAGAGAGCTCCTGGATTTCCGCCGTACGATTAGCCACAAAGGTGTTCCATTCTATAGGTTCGCCCGCTAACCAACATAATACGATGGTGGAATCGCACCATAGCCGAACCTTACTATTTTGCAACCCCAAAGATTCAACTACTGCACTGCATAATCTAGCTCCTAATAATGCTCCACATAATTCAAGACGAGGAAGCGAAACTACTTTCATCGGAGCAACCCTAGATTTTCCACATATTAAATGTACCCCTTCTCGGTTTTTGGACCTAGCGTAAATACAAGCACCGTAAGCAAGGTTGCTTGCATCGCAGAAGCAATCGAGTTCTACCTCCACGGGATCGGAGCAAAATATCTGCCTGTCAATATGTAAATCTCCTAGAGATTCTAATTGCTCTTTGAAGTTTGTCCATGCTACGCCTATTCCTGAAGGTACTTCTTCATCCCAATTTAGCTTAGCCTTCCATAAAGACTGTAACAACAATTTTGCCCTAACTATAACCGGTCCTATAAGTCCAAGAGGATCAAAAACTTGTGCAACACATGATAAAATTACTCTTTTGCTCAATATTCCCGACTTGTGCTGTTTCTTCTCTAATAATTTGCCCGAATTTATTTCAAAATGAAATGTATCCCTATTTGAATCCCAAAGTAAACCCAACGTTCTTGAGCTATCCTCCTCTTTAGCCAAGTAATGATCTTTATCTTCATTGCCAATTTCCTCGATTATCGTTTCCATCCGATTAGACCTCCATTTCCTGAGATGAAAACCCCCAGTTGCTAAGATACTACTGACTTCCTGCCTTAATTTTATAGCTGCCTCTATCGACTCCGCCCCTGACAAGAAATCGTCCATGTAAAAATCCCGTAGTATAGCTTCCCCTGCCTTAGGATACTTCAGCTGATTTTCTTTACCTAGTTGCTGAAGAAATCTAACAGCTAAATATGATGCACTAGCCATTCCATACGTGATTGTGTTCAATTGGAAATGCCCAATAGGTAGGTTTGGATCAAATCGCCACAAAATCCTTTGGTAATCTCTTTGGTCTTCCTTGATCCACACCTGCCTATACATTTTTGCAATGTCACCTATAATAACCACCTTATGCAGCCTAAAGCGAACTAAAATCCAAAAAATATCGTCCTGTAACTTAGGACCCACCAATAACCTATTATTCAGAGAGACACCATTGCTAGTAGCTGCGCTAGCATCGAAAACCACCTGGAGCTTCGTTGTACTGGATGTCTCCTTGAAAACTCCATGATGTGGCAAATAACATATTTTACCTTCCTTGTCCTGAATACCCTCAAGTACATCTTCTGAACCTTCCTCAGATTCAGTTAAGTTAAGTATTCTTTGATAAAACTATGATATTCCCTTTTCATCCCTTCGTCTCTCTCCAACCTTCTCTCCATGTGATACAACCTTTTCTTTTCCATTTCGTAGGATTGACCCAACCTAGTTGTTTCGTTCTTAAAAGGCAATGCAACAATAAACCTACCCGTATCATCTCTAGTAGTTTCCCAAAAACTCCCGTTCGCATTCTTCTTCCTCAGACGATAATCTCTTTTCCTTAGGATACTCCTCCAAAACCCAAAAAGCCTCTAACTGCTCCTGAATTGGCCGCTAAATTACACGTTCCAATTTTCGTCCCTAAACCTTGATTAACACTAGGTACAGGCCCCGATACTATCCAGCCCAATTTCGTTTCCTGAATTATTGTTTTACCTGTCCCTAGTTGTATTTTACCTGTTTCCAGTAAATCCCAAAACACGCTGGCTCCAATCAACAAATCCACCTTTCCCGCAGTCCCATAGTTCCTGTCCGCTAACGTAATACCTTCTGGAATATTAATCACGTTTTGTTTAATGGAAACTGTAGGAATATTGTTTGATATATTTTCAATTATCAAAAATGGTTCCCTAAAATTATAATCACAACATTTCGAAAATACTGTAGCTTGCACATATTTATTTATATGAGTAACCCCATTTCCTATACCCAATATTTTCATATCCATTTTCTTTAATGGTAGCCCTAAACTTTCTCGAACTCCCAAAGTCATAAAGAAAGATTGTGATCCACAGTCAAGCAAAGCCCTAAATTCATGCTTGTTCCCAACACTATCTTCAATATCTACCATTACCGTAGAAAGTAATATTTCAGAACTATCGTTCCCCTTAATAGTCTGAAATTCATCAACATGTCCAGTAAAACCCGCATCGCTCACATCAGCATTGTTTGCGATCATTGTATTCTGTGTCCCTAGCACCTTCTGATACCCTATTTACCTTCGCGGTGATATTTTCCGTGTGCAAAATTGTATTGTGCTTTTGAACACCCCCTTGACCTACAATACCTCACTCCATGTCCTTTTTTTAAGCAATTGTAGCATACCCGTTCCCTGGCTACTAACTCCCTTTTTTCCTCTACAGACATGTTAATAAAGGCCTCACAATTTTGTAGGTTATGAAGCTGACTTACCATACATACGGAACAACCCTGTCCCTGAACTCCTACCAATGATTTTGAAAAATTATATTTTTCAACCCGATTTTTGGTTTCATTTTGATTTGAACACTTATTCCCTTGTCATTTTTTTCAGCTTGACTTTTATGTGTTATAAAATCAATGAAATGATTTAGATTTGCAAATTCCTTTAACGGGACATTTCTTTTCCATTCGTGTTTTGTTAATGGGTCTAATTTCATTTCCAATATAAAAACTAAAATAATGTCCCAATATTCTACCGGAACACCAACATTTTTTAAAGATCTCACATTATTTCTAATCTGATTCACAAACCTTTTCATAGAAACAAAAGATTCCTTTCCCATAACCGGAAAATTATACAGAGCTTCAATGTGGCTTAGAGCTATTAATTTCTTATTTTCGTAAGTTTCTTTTAGTAAGTCCCGCGCTTCCCCATAATTCTCTGTAGAATTTTCTAAAGACCTTATTACATCGGCAGCGTCACCTTTTAGGGACCTCTTTAAATAATAAAATTTTTGTGTGTCTGAAAGATTCTTGTTAGAATCCACCATAGATACAAAAATGTCCCTGAACTCTAACCAAGTCTCAAAAGCTCCATAAAAGGTGGGCACCTCAATTGCCGGTAACTTTATTTCATTATTTGTCCTACCCGTGATTGATTCTCCCCGGACTGATTACTATTACTACTTAAACTTACATCGTTTTGACCCAACAACCCATTTAATCCCGCCATATTTTTACAGTAAGATTTCATAAAAAAATCCCTTTCTTTAAACTGTTCATTCGATTCATCTATATCTTCAATTTTATCCTGCAATTCATTAAATTTCTCCCATGATTCCTCGCAAATTTTTACTCTAGAGGTAATTTCGCCAAACTCTTCAACAGTATAATTTTTAATAAAATTAGAAATCCCAGTTAAATTACTTTTAAGACCGGCCCTTTTTCTAATTAATTTTTTTAATTCTGCCATTTCCCTTAATAATACTGATGCAACTCAAACAAAACCCAGTAACATAAAAAGATATATAGAAAAAAGATACTCTCTCCGCTTCAGCCTAAACTGTATGATACCTTCTCTTTCTATCTTCTGTTACCACGCTACACCGTCACTGCTACCGATCCTCGAAATTTTTCCAAGCGCCAAGCTCTTGTATATACGCCGCAGATATCCCAACTTTTTCTGTTCGTACTTCGAATCCTGTACCCGTGGCTAGGCTATATTTCTCGAACCGTGTAGATTAGTTATTGAAGTTCAACGTCTCAAACCCCATCAAACAATCATTTTCTGGTTGTTCCCAGTTTTATTTCCATAAAGCAGTATCTAAATCCGTCTCGAATTGACCAATGTTTTGAACTGCGCTGAATAATTGATACTCTTTATGGTTTTTTAAAACTTTACTAAATGAATGTTGAACATAATAACTAACTGTGAGAATTGACTTGACTTACAAAAACTATATTAACAAAGTGCGCTAGGTGCGTCGTTGCCGCTTTAGAAATAAAATCTGTGACAACAAGACTTAACACTAGAACTTTCGTTGGGGTACAATTCGGGTTCACAGATAAATTCATATGTGCAGTATTACGTCGAACAATTCTATTGTTCGCTTCTTTTTTAACCCAATAAGATCTTGGTTCAGTGCTTTTTCTACAACTACTGCCTTCTGCCAAATTTTCTCTTTTGGGGTCTTTATTACCACTTTATCCCCCTTTTTGTACTCAAACGAATTCCTACGAGCTGACTTTTTGTTTACAAAATTTGTCATAAATGTTATTTTCTATTTTTGGTTCTAATTTTTTAAAAGTGATAGGAAGCTCTGTTTTCAAAACTCTGCTATGTAAAATTTGTGCGGGTGTAGCATCAAGACAGGTCAGATGCATTCTCGAAAATCACATTTGTCCTTGAAACTTTTATTTGTGGGTGTCTGGAGTTTACACAAAGATTCAACCCTGTCAGAATCAATTTGCATGCCAAATTGGGAGAATCTGTATCTGTAAATCTAGAAGGGTGGGTCACCCCACAGCACGTAGGCCACATTTGGCCCATTGTGCGTCCTTCTGAGGTTGAGCCTTCCTTCTAGCTCGTCAGCCAGCCTACTTGTTTAAAGTAGGCGATGACGTCGCCTGAAGGTAGCTCCCTCATCTCCCTCTCGTCTTCCTGTTCACATCCTCTACACAGTGGAGTGTCAGATAACCCCATCCTGTAGAGGTGTTTTCGTAGATGACAGTGGCCAGTCAGGATACCTGTGGCTGTGCGCAGGTTCTGTCTGTTCATAGTCATGTATTTTTTGGCTGTTTCGCTGTTCGGATACTGTAATAGTTCCTTGGCTAGCTTGCAACCTGTTTCGTCGTCCCATCTACCCTTAAACTTGTCAAGGGAGTGTTTCTTCAGTAGGTCAGCCACAGCTGATGCCGATAAGCTTATGAAAGTGCCAGGTCCCAAAAGTTTTTGGGAGGCTGCTTTCTTAGCTAGAGAATCAGCTGCACGGTTGCCTTTTGATTTTCTATGACCTTTGATCCAAGCTAACGTGACCACGTTGTTGTTGCAAGCTTCGATCAGGGCCTGGTGACATTCTAGTACTAGACCTGATGTAAACCGTGGTTTATCCAGAGCTAGTAGTGCCTGTCTGCTGTCCGTGAGGATGTAAATATTATTACCAGTAATGTTTCTACTGGTAGTCTCTTTTGCGGCGATTGAGATAGCAGGGATCTGGAATAAATTCCACAGCCTGACCCCTCATTTGTTTTAGACCCATCGGTGTAGATGCACAAGGCACCTGCTGCCAATGTAGCCTCTTTTACGTTTTTTGTTATTACCCTGTAGGGCCTGTAAAAGGCATATCTTGGTGCAATCGAATCTGTGTTGGCTTGTAGCAGTGGGACCTCTCCAAGGACCTCGTGCCACAAGTTACACCTCGACTGACCAGATCATACGTCAGGTTGTATACCTGTAGAGCGTAGCCGTGTCATGGTCATCACCACAGCCTCCTTAATAAATATATCAAGGGGGGTGAGACCAAGGATCACCTCCATTGCTCTAGTTGGTGTGGTTCTCATGCCCCCCGTTATGTTGAGGCATGCTATTCTTTGGATTTGATCCAATTTGCGTACGACTGTCCGCTGGTTAGTTTTGACTCCCCAGGCAATTGCACCGTACGTTATCATAGGTCTTATGATTGCAGTGTAGATCCAGGCCGTAATTTCAGACCGGAGGGAGTCCGTTATCGGAGGTCAGGTCGTAAGACAAGACTTCCCGGGTCTCTCCCAACGGGGTATCATCATAAGCCTAGGATCGACGAGACCCGTCACCGTCCCCTAACCCAACGGCTGGTTAACCATGCCAGGTCCCACCCACCCTCCATAATAATACCACCCTACTATGGAAAGGCCAAGGACCGACCGCGGACCCCTCCTCATTACACATTGCTTTGGTTATTGGTCGCCGCAATGTGGCAAAGGCGGGGCCCTTCTGAGCCCGATTTTGGTAATTTAACAAAGGCAGGTGATGCGTGGAATCAACAACTGTGATCAAACGGGACCAGTTGGAACGGCACCACGTACGCGGTGTCCTTGGCATCAGACCGTCATGCCGTTCCATCTGACCCAGTTGTTATACGAACCCCGAAGGGCGATGGAGGGGATCCGACCAAGGGTGGACGGACTCACTCCAGCGCTCTTCAAACTACACACGCTTTCCGCGCTCCATACGCCACGCCAAGACACTGTGGCTGAACAGAACCTGACATCCCCCTGAGTCATACGTCGACCATCCCGATATCGGTTCTCCGCCTGTTCCGCGACAATCACGGAGGCGAGGTGGGCTTCGTCCCTATACTTGGCAACCTTACGTCGGTGTGCTAGATCAAGTCCTTCGGTCGCAACGACTTGTGCATCTATCACAAGGCATTTTCCTTCCTTCCAAGCATGTCCGGCTTTCTTACACCAACAGGGGTGTTGTATCTCCGCTCGTATTCGATTCTCCATCCCTTCCTGTCCAGGTCATCCCCGATAGCCTTTACAATGCATTCGTGGCGTGCGATCCTCCCACCGGTATCCCAAGCTCGGTGGACGCACGATGGTAGGCTCCTTTAATGAAGTCCACCATCAGATCGGGGATACCAGAGCGTTGGCAAGCGTCGAATAGGCCTTCGTGCGAAACGGTATCAAAAGCTTTGGAAACATCTAGCACTGCTAGATGTACCGTTTTCTTACGACTGCGCGATTCCCGGAGGATAGTGTTGAGTATGCAGAGGTTTTCTGCAATACCGTCCACTTTCCTTCTGAAAGCGCGCTGTTCGTCGCTAAGTAGGCCATCGACTTCGCCAAGTCTGATACCCAGGATCTTGTGCAGGTGTCGCACCGTAACCGAGGGTATTGATAGCGGACGAAAGTCCGAGGGAGTGAGCTCAGCCTCTGCATTGATCTTCTTTGGAATAAAGATCGTTCGTGAGTTCAATAGTTCGTCAGGGAATCCGCCACTAGCCATGACCGAGTTAAACCATATAGCCTTTATGGGCGTTGGCACCTCGTTCCAGACTTTCGGGGAGACCTCGTCCGGTCCAGCAGCCTTGTCAGCTGAGACCACGTGCCGATCGACTTCGTCGACCGACACGGGGCGCCAGACTCCGGCGATCCCGGGCGGATGTCGGGGGGCAACCGCAGGTTTAGCAAACTGGGGGCTTGGTGTCTCAAGGACACCTCGCCAGAAGTTGCTGAACTCCTCAGGAGGTATGTTCACCCGCGGTTGCTCCTCAACTCCGTCAAGGATCGCCGTAACACATTTCTTGGTGTCTTTATGGAAAGACTGCTGGATCTTACGATGCCTCCATCGACGTCTTTGCTTGTTAGACATGGGGGGTCGGATCTCTTTGTTCTCTTGGCGTTGGAGTCTTCGGAATGCCCCCCCGGATCCACTCAAAGAGTGGCTTCGAGATGTCATCCCGCCGACACCTGCCAATCAACTCGCGGAGACTGCCGCCACGGTTGCCAAGTGATCCCCAGTTGATCGTTTCCGCTATGGATTCGATCGCATCTAGGAATGACCCGTCAACCGGAGCAACCGCCTCGGGGGACGCGGGCTCCGGATCGCTGGAGGAGGAAGAGCTTCGCGTGTTGGCCGATGCGCTGACTAGCGCCCGGTGGATCCCATCAACCAGTGTTCTGTAAGCTGCCTGACGGCGCTTACCTTTCACTGCTTCAAGAGATCTACCAGGCATTAGTGGGACGAGATGCTGGTTCATGAGAGTTACCCCATCCATCATCGCGTCCGCTTCTGCGCGGGCCATCACCCGTACCTCCTCCTCCGACCACCGAGCCTTCACCCTGCCCACATTGATCCGCTGGTTTGCCTCCACCGGATGTCTATGAATACACCCAAGGTGGACTCTTTGGAGTCCAGCGATCTTTCGATGTAACCGGCCACAAGGTGGAGGGCTGAATCAGTAGACTTTCCTGGGGTGTACGCATGTTGATTCGGATGTAGTGGGTTTTGTATTATCGCTACATCTCTTATATATCTTTCACATAGCCTATCTAAAGTTTTCATTGAAAACGATGTGAGGCTAATCGGTCGATATGCTTTTGGAATGGAGTAATCCAATCTTCCTGGTTTTGGTATAAAGACAACCTTGACTTCTCTCCAGCTTTTTGGAATATACCTCAGTGCCAGGGAGGATCTGAGGATTCCTACCAGGTGCGGCATTAATGCATCCAGGCCCCACTGAAGTAGGGCTGGATAAATGCCGTCAGTTCCTGGTGATTTAAAAGGGGAGAAGCTCGAGATGGCCCACCTTATTGCCCACCAAATTGGGAGAAAATTTGTCCCATAAATTTTACCTGGCTCTGACAATACTGGAGTTTTTCTTTGTTACACTTTGCCCCAACTTCTTTAGCTCTTTTAACAACTTCAGCTACTACTAAATCATGTTCTTGTTTCGTTTTACCATATAGGATTATGTCATCATGTACTATTACAACATTTTGTAAATTTGAAAAATGTTTTTCCACCTCCTCCTGAAACAAATCCTGAGAATTTGATAATACGTAAGGCAACACAATAAATCAGTATACACCGAATGGAGTGGCAAAACAGCACTTCCACGACGATTCATCGTTAAGTTCAAGGTGGTGGTAACCTTCAGAAAGGTCAAAAACAGTAAAATAGTTATTACCTCTTAAGCTTGAGCACACTTCTTCTATATTTACCCCTAATCTAGGTTTTCTAACTATTTGGCAATTTATATCGGAAGGGTCTAAACATAACCTAATTTTCCCGTTAGATTTTTCAACGATAACCATTTTATTAATGCTTGCTTCAGGGTTTATTTCGTCGACTTTAATTAAAGCCTTTCTATTCACTAATCTATCTAATTCTACCTTAAGTTGGTCTCTTACAGCAATTGGAATCTTACCAAAACCAGTAAAAATTTCTTTTTTTTTCTCTATAAACTCATTTTTCTCGGATAAATTTGAATCTTGTACATTTATATTATTTATTCTTTTAATTAACTTTAAATTTAAACATGCCTGGCCACATACAAGGATTTGATTTGCCCCATCTATGATTACAAAATCTTCATAAATTTCCAATTCCTATTGGTTTAGCCTGACTACCCTCAAAACCTTTTAAAATATATTGCTTCGGCCTAACTTTAAACTGTTTGTCTATTTTTTTAAACATTTTTAGTGGTATTACACAACAATCTGCGCCGGTATCGAGTCTTACTTTAAATTTCTTCTCCTCGATGGTCAAATTTTCACAAAAGTCATCTCTTACCTTTTGGTCTGCATACTTAACTTCTTCAACTTGGTTAACGAATAGTTCTTTGCTATCAGAGCTCGATACATCACTCTGCTCAACATTTCTTACATTTTTGATTCGACATGAGACAGCAAAATGGTTTTCAATTCCACATTTCTTACCAAATGCTGGGCATTCTCGGGGACCATGCACTGTCTGGCACCGTTTACATCTAAAATTGTTTCCAGGCTCATTTCTTTTATACTTATACTTAGGGTCCTTTGTCGATTTCTCAAATTTTTCATATTTGGATTTCTTCTTTACCATATTTATATCTGCACCAACCTCCTGGAATTGCAAACTCTGGCTCTTACTTTGTTCAAAGGTTCTACAAAAATTTATTGCTTTGTTTAGAGTTAGCTCGTCCATCCTTAGTAGGGCTTCTCTGGATGTGGGGTCCCTAATCCCTGTGACAATCCTATCTCTCAAGGCTTTGTCTTCTTGGGTTTGATTTGGGTCAGCTGTATTATAATTACAGGTCTTAATAAGGTGACGACAATCTGTAAGAAAGTGGTCGAAACTCTCACCCTCTTTTTGTGTTCTTCTAGAGAACATATATCTTTCAAAGCATTCGTTTTTCCTTGGATTAACATATTTTTCTATTTCATCCAACATACTCTGGTACTGGTCCACATTTTGGGGAATTTCAAAGGTTGCCATAATTCTTGCGCCGTCATGTCCTATTATATTTCGTAGGATACTTAACTTAACACTTGGAAGGGCGCTGTCTTGGCCTGTCACCACTAAATAGTCTTGGAAAGCGGTTTGCCAAAATTTCCATTCCGATGCTGCGTTTGGTGATTGCATATCGAAATCTGGTGGCAATTTAACTGGGCCGCCTAATAATGCCATTGTTTTGTAGCAAAGACTTGAATGAAGCACTATTTGCCGTTTTTTCTTTTCATACGCTTGGTTAGAACATGCAGTGTTTTTGTGCACTATCCAGACACGTTCGGTGAAAAATATGCGCCTATAAACTTAGGCCGCGCTTTTATTTTGCTGCTGCGCCATATTTTAATGTCGATTAATTAAAATAACTTTGTTTATTTTAGATATAACTTTATTAACTTTACAAGTAACAATCTAGTTGCATGTGATATACAAAAGTGCCTAAACGTGAATGTCAAGTGTCACTTGACTGACTGCGTTCCTTTTAGTTCGTTACAGGTCTAATCAACTAACTCCACTCGAACAATTTTACCAGCTGTTTCAACAGTCAAATGGCTGGGGAACTTTAATTGTACTCCAGGTTTTAACGAAAAGATATTTCAAAATTTATTATTAAAATCTTACAATGACATCTTCAGAAGAAATTTTTATTGTTATGTTTGATGAAATGAGCCTATAAAGAAACTTGAACCAGAGTGAGAAAATAGGTTCTAGCCAGCCAAGCGCTTGTGATCACGATAAGAGGATTCTCCATGGAAAATTCCTATATGCTTTTTTGTTTCTGAAAATGGAATTAAAAAAATAATTTTATTACAGAACGTTGGCATTGTATCTGATGTTTCTAAGGTAAACCAACAATTGTTTTCAGGTTTAAAAATAACAGTAGAAAGACCTTATCTTTATGAAGATGGCAAAAAATATTTTACATTATATGATGTACCACAAATAGCTTTTTATACAATCGATTTCTATTTAATGGTAATTTTATTGAATTTTCAGACATTAGAAAAGTGCATGAATTAGACTGTAAAAGTCTAACTGGAAAATACGGTATTCTCCAGGGGTCTAGTTGACTTCAGACTTAATTATTTTTACTTTATTATATACCTTTAATAGCCCTGAAAAGAGGTAAGGTTGGTGAATATAAACCAGGAAATAAACGTGACACTTATATTGTTTTTAGCTACGTTACACTATAAAAATTTGTTTTATTTCAAAGCCCACCCACTTTAACCCTGAACAAAAATAATAATTCTTTAAAAGAAAACGTTCGATTTGGCTCTAGTAAATACGGTAATGAAAATTAAATGAATCGCGTTCAATTAATTTTTCGGAAAACAAATTAATAAAATAAAACTAAAATCGGAATGAAAATTCTAAATGGTTCCCCCAAAATTCGGCCACGAAAAGAATCAAAATTAAATGAATCGCGTTCAATTAATTTTTCGGAAAAACAAATTAATAGACTGTTCTCAAATTACTAATTGATATACCGGATAAAAAATATCAGAAAAACCAAACGTAAATAAATGGTTCGTTTCGCTGTCTCAAAACGTTGCAAAATGAAACGCGTTTTCAGAACAAAATACGACGATTCTAATAACACGGCAAATACGGCTATAATTAAATACGAAAATTACGGAAAATTAAAGTTGTACCTCGGCTGGTCTTAATATTCGGAATTTAAACGGCTACTCGATTTTTACCCAACTGCAAATTTCGGATTTCAGTTAATTAATGAATTCTTATTTTAAAATTCTTTCTCACCTAAGCTCTGAAGAATTCCTACTACCGAAAAAACCCTTCCAAAGCGACCGGATTCGCGGCGCGCGCAATACTATATTAAACAATATGTATAGCGTGAGCCAAATAAAATCGAACGTTTTATTTAATTTCAAATAAATTTTCATTGAATCCCTAAATTATTCAAATTATTTAGTTTATGAAAAATAGGTTCATTACATCCCCCCCTTACTTCGGTAAAAAAAATAAGAGTGAACTACGTTTACGCTTATTTTTCTTACAATTTTAAACAAAAATTTACAACAAATTTAAAAATTTCGGTGACTTGTTCTTTACGGAATTACTTCTCTTGGTATTACCAGGGGCGGCGACATTGTACGGCTAGTGCACTTGTTTCGCAGAAGAAAATATAATTGAGCAATAAGTATTATAATCATAATAATAATAATAATAATAGCTCTTTATTAAAAAGAAACAATTGTAAGCTATATTTTTGAAACAACAACAATTTGAAACAATTTAAGCAAAGCTAGAAGCTGATAAGCATAAAAATACTTGTTTCAGCAAAAAAAGAACAAAAATTGTATCATTTTAAAAATCCAATATATGTACAATGAATAAGTATTAAAAAAATATAAAAAACTCATATTAAAGATGATATTAATAATACCATAAAAATAAAAACCATAATTTTAATGTTAGTAATATACAATATACAACTAAAACAAACACATGTAATACAAATGAATCAGAGTACCTATAAGATTGAGTACTTTGTGGAACGATACTTATATAAATTATCCCGTGAATTGATGAGAATGAAATTTTTTAGCTTTTTTTCGAACAAATATTTGCTTAAAATAGATTTAATTTCTGCAGGTATAGTGTTGTAGAGTTTAGGGGCTAAAAATGTAAATGTATGTTGCGTAGAAGTTTTTGTCATAAGGGGGACCATGTAATTGTTTTTTTGTCGAGTATTATATTTATGCTCTGGAAGAGTTGCCGAGTACCTACATTTTAAATGGTAATAGTAGCAACCTTGTAGAAAATATAGTTGTCTCAAATCGAGTATGTTTGTTTCCGAGTATAGACAATTAGATGGATATTTAGAGGGTTTGTCATACATTATTTTAAGAAATTTTCGTTGAACTATTTCTAAATATTTGATGTGCGATTTATAGGCAGCGCCCCATGCGCAAATTCCGTATCTAAGATGACTCTCTACGAGTGCATAATATAGTGTTCTTAAATGCCGTAGAGGTAAGACTTCTTTCATTTTTCTAAATTTGTATAAAATAGTTCTCAACTTATTTAATAAAATATGTGTAAGTCCCATTTAAGGTGAGAATCTATGATGACACCTAAATATTTCATTTTCTTAACGGGCATGATACTCATTTCGCCACTTGTACTACCTATAGATAACGTATTAAAATTTGGAAGGCTTCCTGAGGTACAACTAAATGGTAAATAGTTTGTTTTTTCTATATTTAACGTAAGTAATTTGTGTTGTAACCATTCTGAAATAAGAGTAAAGTCAGATTCAGCTGTTAGTTTTAAACTTTGCCAGTCATCGTCTTTGTAAAAGATAGCTATGTCGTCTGCGAAACCAATTATTTTTCCCTTAGTTTTCAATTGATACAACCCATTAATATAAATATTGAAGAGTATGGGTCCTAAGACAGAGCCTTGCGGGACTCCGTACTCTATTTCTTGTTCACTACTGAGTTCATCGCCCACTCTGGTTTTTTGAAACCTACCACTAAGGTAACTAGAAAAAATTTGAAGACAATTACCTCTAATACCAATATTCTCAAGCGACTGACATAGTAGACGATGACTCACCGTATCGAAAGCCTTTCTTAAATCAATGAAAATACATAGAGATGGCTTGCTTTCATTGAGTGCTTCAGTAACGTCTTTTGTCAAGGATAATATGGCGTCCTCAGTTGATGAGTTTGATTTAAATCCGTATTGATTATGCGACAAAATATCATACTTATCTAGAAATTTAGTTAGTTTTTCTTTTAGTAATAGTTCAAAGACCTTTGAGATATGTGTGACTAACGATACAGGTCTGTAGTTGTTTACGTTCGTTTTTTCACCTTTTTTAAATATCGGCACAACTATTGTAGTTTTGAAAATTGAAGGAAAGCAGCCCGAGTCTATACATTTATTTAATACATATGTAAATGGTTCCAGTATATAAGGAATTAATAGTTTTAGACTTTCCGCTTTGATATCGTCACAACCTGTAGCTTTATTATTTTTTAATTTATTAATAATTTCTCTGACTTCGCTGGGTTCTATATTTGAAATAAAAAATGAGTTAGGAATGCGCCTAATTTTTTCTTTATATTTAAGATCAAATTTTATTTTTTCAGCCAATGTTTTTCCAACTTTGGCAAATCTATTATTAAACTCATTTGCTATTTCTTTTTCACTTATTAGGAGTTCTCCCTCCTCATTTTTTATTGATTTAATTTTTTTTGAATTTATATTTTTCCTACTTATTTCATTTACTACATCCCATAATTTTTTAGAGTTATTTTTATTAGATTCAATTTTATTTTTATAGTAATTAAATTTATGTTTTTTTATTAAGGCATTTACTTTGTTTCTATTTTGTTTATATTCGTCAAATAATTGTAAATTTGTAGGGTTTTGTATTACTTTCTTATGCAAATAAATCTTTTTATTTATTGATTTAAGTAAAGCGGATGTTACCCAGGGTGCATTTTATTATTCTTACGTTTTATTTGCCGCTTATTTGCGCAGAGATTCAAACCATGTTGTATTATTTTAATGAATTTTTTAGTTGCCTTATCAGGAGCTTCTTCCTCATAAACTGGAAACCAATTTATATTTTTAAAAGTATTATGTATTTTATTTTCATTAATAAAAGTGGAATAACTTCTACTTACTGTTTGTTTTGTCCTCTTTTTATTAATCATAACCTGCAGCATTGTTGAATAATGATCAGTGATATGGTTTTTTATAACGATCGGTATTATATTATCAAATATGTCCAATTTCGACTTTAAAAAAATATTATCGATGCAAGACTTGGAGTTGCCTATTACCCTAGTTGGATTATTAATTGTAGATAGAAACCCAAACTCGCTTAAGACATTTATATATTCTAAACATATACGCTCATTTGGTTTTAACAGATCTATGTTAAGATCCCCGACAAAAAAGCAAATATCATTATCCTCATTGTTAATATTCTCCAGAAAGGAATATAAATTCTCTACAAAGCCCATAGCATCTGAATTTGGTCATCTATAAACGGAGGAGACTGACACTGTGCAAGAATTATTTATTTCTATTTTTGCGCTATTAATTTTTATATTGTTAAATATTTCTTTATTTTTATAAGTATAGTTATGTTTTGATTTAATAAAAATAGCTACCCCATCGTTTTGGTTAAAACGACTATCGTTGAAAATTAAATTATATCCTGGTAAATTATGTGGGCTTAAATCAATCATCTCTCTTGTCTCTGTTAAAATTATACAGTCTATGTTAACATCTACTTCCTGCAGAAAAATTTTAAATTCATCAAGATTTTTACCAATACTGCAAATATTTAAATTTAGAATTTTGAAGTTAAGATTTTCATTATTAACATTTAGGACTTCATTGAGTTCAGCTGAATTTTCTAGGTCATGGGTCTGTATTTCTCAATCTCAAAATCACGTATATACTGATCCATTATGTGTTTAATACTTATACAAAATTATATCTAAAACCTAACTCTATAAAAGCGAATACCAATTAAAATGAACTTATTAAAAAAAATGCAATAAAAATGTAAAGTGCAACTACAGTAATACAATGGTTATCTAATCTGACACTATTTTATTTTTGTGAGCTTTGGGAGCCAGATCTGGTTGTTCTGTTACTTGTTTTCAATTGCTGTATAACTTTCTGTTCGGTTAATGGCACATTTACGTTGTTTGTTGACGTTCCTGGTGATGATGGAGCACTGCTTATATAACTAACTTCTGTCAGATCTGGAGCCTGGATATTTTCCACCGTCTCTCTTGTATGAAACACTTTTCAAACTTGCCGCTGGATTTATATATTAATAGTTTCTCTTTTAGATTTTTAAGTTCTTCTCGTTTAATGTCAGATCATCGAATATGAAGTAACCAGTTCCCCTTAATTTTTTACGGTTTTGCAAGATTTCTTTGTTCTTTATGGTTGATGTCAACTCGATTTTTAGGAGCTTTCGGCTTTTTTCCAAGGGTAAAAAAGTTGCTTACGTGGTGTTCTTTTAGTTCTACCCCAGTTGAATTCTGAATTTCCTCAGAGATAAATTTAAAATTTAGTTCTTTTTGAGGTTTATCCAATCCAAACAATACAATATTCTTGCTTCTTTGTTCCCTATCTAGAATCTCAATTTTTTCCTTCAAGTCCCTATTTTCTTTTTCAAGTGTTTTAATTTTTTTGTTACTTTCTTCAATTTTCATAAGTAATCGAGTTTCACTTGAATCTATTGCATTTTTTAATTCTGTTTTACTGTTTTTTACTTCCTCTATTATTTTTTTCATGGATTCCTCAATTATTCGTTTAACAGACCTCACTCATTATTTATTTTTAATTGGATTTGTATCATGTAAATCTCAAAGTTTCTTGACCAAATATTTACCGTTGTGGAATGAAATCAATATTAAAGTCTTATCAATGTTGTTAAATGTTTTTGTACTCACAAGCTTGTTCAGGAAATTAATAAACCTGTCTATAAAACACACAATATTCACTTTTTGGTGTTACCCACACATGTATTGATGCACTGAATACTAGTTACTATGTTGCATTTATAATCACAATTTAGTTGATTCTTGAAATACTTCATTAACTTAGTTTTATACTCGTAGTGGTTGGCCAACGTCTTCGGGAACAAGGACATTCTCGGGATAGGGTACCCACAAGGCCGCAAGGGGAGCAAAACAGGAGGCTTTTGCGGTGACATCCTTCTCGACGGTGACCAGGGTATCCACATCTCCAACATAGGTCCCTGTCGACTGGCAGGTGGATTTCGGTATCGGGGAACTTTTGCCTCTTGACGACGGGTCCATCGGTTGCCACCCAGCGCATGGGGCGGATGTGCAATTGGGGCAGATTTGTTGGCGACACCTCTACGGCTTGGTTTCCCTCGAACGGATCTTGTTGCCACTGGGAAGTACCGGGCTCCTTTGACACACGAGAGGTGACGGGCTCTAACGGGCTGATGGCCGGTACCCGGTGGGTTGGGTGCTTCTTACGGACCAGAACGGGAGCCTTGCGCCCCTCATCGGACAGGCTGATAACGTCAAAAGAGGTATCAGAATCCATGACACTAGAACAAAATAATACGAAACCTCGGTGGATGAACGGTACTAACTTATAGTCACTTACGGATAAAGGTTGCTAAACGCAACCCCGGAAACAGGGCAAAGAGGCATTACCATAAAATTTCGGACAGGGCGGTGGACGGTGATAGGAGGGAAAGAGAAGGAACAGGAATAGGACTAGAAACGGGGTTTAGGCAGATGGAAGGTCGACGGTGTGGTTTTCACCTTATCGACGGGAGGGACAGAAACAATGGCGCGATAACACGCCCAGAGGTCCACAACGGGAACAAAATAGGATTGGGGGAAGGGAACAAGTATTCCGCTGGTGACCCGTGCCACCGCATCTCCAGCAGGTGTTCGGCCTCACGAGGATGTATTGGGGAGGCGGCGGCGACGGAGTTGGTACCTCGGGGCGGCGGAGGGGCCAGTACAGCAAGGAGGGTCCACAGGTTTCGTCCTCATAGGCTATAAAATCGTCCATAGACGCCCCCGGAAAGAATTGCAGACATTCTGAAAAATACAGGTACCGTAAGTATCTAGATCGTTCCAATTGGGTGAACGGTACAGGTATTTGGACCAAGCGGCATTCGATGATAAAGCTTTGGACGGAGTTCGGGACGATAGTTCGTGACGGATAACTCCCCATATGGGGAAAAAAGGAAAGGGGGAGAGGCGGAAGTAAAAGTAAAAGAAAAGGAATTATTTTTGGGCTCGGGAAGGATGTAAGAGGTCATTTTTCTTGAGGAGGGAGATAGAGGCGGATCCACATGTTGTCTACTTTACGCTTCATTCGGTGGGGAACATGGGGGGAATCTTCGGCGGGCGGAGTTGTTGGGCCCACTTCCGCAAAGCTCGCGGAAAGCGGAGGCCGTTTTTCACGAAGAACGCCAACTCCTTCCATATCTCCTCCTGGTGTTCCGGTGTTCTTGTCGGAGGAACGGGGAATAGCTCTTCCGATGGTTGGTAGGAGCTGGCGCTCCCCTCCCACGCTTCCTCGACATCTTGCCACAACATTGCTTCCAACGTGGCCGGCGACAATGAGGGGGGCTCCACAGGTTCCCAGGACGGGAGAGGGAGTTCCAGGATTGGTCTTTGAGGATGGTGGGACGGTGGGCTTCGAGGATCTACTGGAGGTAGGACAGGAGGTTGACGGGCGGGGACAAGTATAATATCCTGCAGGATACGGATTCCCCCAGGGCGGCGGTGCGTTTCTGCTTCGGATCGGTCCATACTGATTGAGCCTCTTTCCATTTGCATCTTTTCCGATTAGATTGTACGGGGGATACAACTTTAACGACGGTATACGGATCGGAATGTTTCGGAATTAGTGTAGCGGCTACATGATTGACGGCGGGCGGCGGACGGTGGACGGTGAACATTTCCAGTCACGGCGGCGTAGATCATGATAGTGACCATGAGAGGTGATTGCACGGGGATCAAAGCTTGTAGCAGAACATTTACAATCTCGGGACATCGTACCTACGAGGGCACAACGGGAACAGAATAGTAACCTCTTTCTACTACAACCTTCTCGGCGGTGGCCAGAGCATCCACACCTCCAACACAAGTCTTTCTTGACAGTAAGGTGAATACTATCATCAGAGCGTTTTGGCCTGTTAGTGGTGGTTTCTGATGGACAGCAAGTACTACGGATATGTTCTCCCTTATTATCCTCATCACAGCTTTCACTGAGTTTGGAATGACATGTTTCGTCTATTTCTATTTTGTCCAACCCTAACCCGAAGTCTAAGGTATTCTTACTGGTCTTTGGGGTTGTAGAACAAGTAGGGACGGAACGAATAGGAAGACTCCTCGGAAGTGACTCTTTGTCGTTTATGATTTCATGCTTTCTCATGTCAGCATGAACTATGGCTCTGGTAATAACGGGATTTCGTATGACGGACGGAATCGGATCTATAACGGCTTCATTTTGTACGGGATGTTCTATGAATCCCATTGGGTGACAGGATACGGTTTGCACGATAGGTGGCATCGGCATCTCACCTATTGCTATTTTTCCAGTTTCCAATTCCAATCGGAAATTATACTTTTTCATTCCTAGGACTATGTCGGTACTCAAATTAGGAAAGTGGACAATTTCTTCGGTCGCTTCATGGTTGCCAATTTTCATATTTACGGAATAACTGTCTCGAATACGGAGAACCATTCCATTTGCTAACCTAACAGTTGTCGGAACTGTTTTTCTGGGTTGCCTTTTCTGGAAAAGATGTTCCGCTAATCTATTTCCTAAATATGATTTTGAAGCTCCAGTATCCAACAGCGCCAAGAAATTTTCACCTTCTATTTCCAGAGTCAGATGCGGTCGGAGGTCATGCTCGGGTATGGTAATGGTCTCTAGTGTCGGTTGCGGCTGCTGGGACCTGCCTTGGTTACACGGGAAATTTCGGGAATATACTCCTTCTTTCCGGCATCGTGAGCAGAAAATTTTTCTCGGATTTCTGCAGTCTGTTCGGAGGTGTCCTGTTTCTCCACAATTCCAGCACAACACTTCTCCACGGGAAGTGGATGGTTGTGGTTCGATTCTTTGCGGTACGGCGGTGGTGGGAGGAGCGGCTCTCTGGGGATAATCAGGACGGGAATATCGGGGTGAAGTAGTCTGAGGAAACGGATAGGTTCGGGTCGGGAATAGCGTTGTTCAGGAGGTGGGGGAAGGAATGATTCAGGAGGTGAGTGACGGGGAACGGTATTTCTCGGAGCGGCGCTGGTTGACGGAACATTCTGCAATTCTTTCCTCAATAATTCATATTCCCTGACTACTTGACAGAATGTAGTAATATTGGAATAATCGGTCTTGCGGATCTGTTGTCGGTATTCTGGCAATAAGTTTCTGTAAAGCCAGAGCAATTGCTGGTCGGCTGTCATCTTCCCATGTCGAGAGTTTGGAGATCGGTTATGTAACTCGTGACAGTTTCATTCCGGCGTTGTAACCTTCTACTTATTTCAACCTCTAAATCGATAAGGTAATTTACGGGGAAGTAGAAAGTCCCAGCTATTCCAAAAGGGTCGGTTATTACGGAACCATAATGCGGGGTCTCCAGACAAAAGTTCAGGTATATTTGGTAGCAAACGGTTTTTATCAACGCCTTTAGAAAGGCAGATTTCTTCTAGTCTTTCTAGAAAAGATACTGGGTTGTCGCGGTTATCAAAAGAAATTTTCCAATCATGGACACGGATGGGTTCGGAACTAGCATCACGCGTGTTTGGCATATTTTACGGGTTCGTTTCACGAGTGGTCCAATACCAGAACAACACAACACGGGAAAATCGCGAACATGG
Organism: Crepidodera aurea; assembly: GCA_949320105.2. Classification (NCBI taxonomy): domain Eukaryota; kingdom Metazoa; phylum Arthropoda; class Insecta; order Coleoptera; family Chrysomelidae; genus Crepidodera; species Crepidodera aurea. The sequence goes on along the minus strand of OX439472.1, from coordinate 9,053,317 downwards.
GATTGTAATATTTCTAGGTTCTTTTCCTTAATTACAGCATTTGTAGAATAAAACAATGAATGAAGTTTATACCAGCCCTTTATTAACTAATTATATACCTTTTCTACATTTGTATTAAGTATATGGTTAAAATGCTAATGAATAACTAACCGTCAAATATCGCTTCAATAGGTCATTTTCTAGCTAATCAGAATTGGAAACAATGAACTTTAGAATTAATGGCATTGCATTATTTGTATTGGATAACAACTAATTATTATTTTAATAAAATGTAAAATATAATGAAATAACCTATTGAAGTTCATCGAACTGATATTCCTTTATTACACCTCCCTGGGGGACGAGAAAAATTTTTAGAACAACTTTCTAAAAATTTTTATCTTTATTAAGTAATACATAAAACTACCTGAAAAAAAAAATTTTAAAAAAACAATTTCAAAATCAGAATAAAATAGTAAAAGAAAAAAAACATTTTAATTGTAATATTTTTGAACTCGGTTTTTATGAACAACTAAAGTTTTATCTTTATCATTAACTTCACTCAATGTAATGTTCGTGTTATCTTCGCGCACTACACTGTATGGTCCTTTATAGATTTCTGCCATTTTACTCGAAGCACTATCAATAAGTAAAGGTGCTGACCAAGGCGATTGCGTTGGTTCAATGATTTGGTCTTTTAACATTTTATTTATTTGTTTGTCTATTTCAGCTTTTTGAGCTTGTGGTAATCTGTAAGGTTTGGAATATGCAGGTGTTGCATTATTATCTAGGTCAATTTTATGTTTATAAACATTTGTTACTGTAAGAGGATCGCTAGGTAGGTGAAGCACGTCGGCATATTTCGCACAAATATGCTCTAATGAACTACGTTCCTCTTTATTTAGATGACTAGTTTTCATAGTTTTAATTACTTCTTCAATTCGATTTGGAGTTTGTGTTTTATTGTCACAAAAATTAATAATGTCAAAATTATCAGCATCAACCACATTTGGTTGAAAATTTCTTATAACTACTTCCCCATCATTAATATTTAAAATTTGAACAGGTATAGCATAATCTACAGGGCGAGCTAAAACACTTGCAACAAAAATACCTTAAGCAATTTCTTGTGGAAATATAACACAATCTTTATTATTATTTACTTTAAGATATTTTATAACCTGACATCTTGGAGGTATTTTAATTACATTTTCAAAATTTGATACCATAGGTAAAAGAATCCTTTCATTCTGAAGTATAAATGAGAATTGATAAGTTTCATAATCGATTTTAAAATACCATCAATGTTTTCATTAAATGAATTAATCAAAACAAAGTCATGACAAAACTGACCTTCATTAACGTTTAAGGTAATCTGAGCACTTCCACATGATTTTGTCGAACCTGAAATGCCGTCTATGTTAATAATATTTGAGTAATCTATTCTTTGCAAGTTTTTATTTATTTTGTTCATAAAAAATGCGCTTATAGAAGCTCCGGTATCTAATAAAAATCGAACTATCCTGTTACCATAGGTCATTTGAACGTACTGTAGATTATACTTGTACTGTACCGTAGATTGATTAATATTATTATAATTAGTTATTTGCCGGGGAGGCACGAAAAACGTTTGAATTTGAGGTGAGTTTGGTTCATTGATACCCACAGCAACCGAAGTTGATTCGCGTTCAACTGCTGTATAAACTGGGCGTTTTACTCCACGATAATTTCTACTATTTCTAAAATAATTATTCCTACTTCGAGCTGGACGAGAACCTTGGTAGTTATATTTTCTAGAATAATAATGGTTATTCCCATTATTGTTATATCTACCACTACTATTCGTATTATACCTATTATTCATATTACCTCTAAAATTATTGTTATGGGTTCTATTGTTGGTACCTCTAAATTTATTAGCTTGAAAATTGTTACTAATACCTCTTTGCATGTGGTACATGGTTGAAGTTTGTTTTGAAATAAATACCTCATCTTTAGCCGCGTTTATAGCTTCGTTTAATGTTCTGTAGCGCCCTGCTTTTACTATAGTACGCAATTCTGTGTTTCGTATTCCCCTTGCAAACACCTCAACAGCTATTTTTTCATTTTCTGTTTGAAATATTGGCAAAGCATTATCATTATCACCAGTCTGGGCAATGGTGAGTTGAGACATTAACTCTTCAATTTTTCTACCATATTTCTCGATATCCATCTCGCCTTGAGTAGTACTTTGTAATTTAGCAGCCAAAGCAGTTGAAGACTGCCTAGGTAAAAATTGTTTTTTAAGGTCATTAATTAATTCTACTGCGTTATCATAACTTTTTTTCATACGAATGCTATCCTTATGTGAAATGCAAGCTTTTAAAATATAATTAATCAAAAGGGGTTTACCAATTTGATTTAAAGAGGGTTCATAAAGCTGGATACCTTCTATTAAGTTATAAACTGACTCAGAATCGCTAGAATTTCATTTTGGCAACAAGCCTTTAGCCGTTTTAAAGTCAAAATTAGCCATATTAATTGGTACAAAATTTACAATATTATCTGGATTAGAACTGTTCTCGACACTGTCAATAAAAATTTGGCCTAGTTCAACATTTGGTGAATTTAGTAATAAATCTCCATCATTAAATTGTAATTGCAGATTTTCCCTATCCTGTATATTTAATCTTTCTTCTAAAATATCATTACATTTTTTAATGAATTGTTCTATCTTTTCTGCATAAAGTGAGATTTTACATATAAAATTTGATGAAAAACTTTTATTATTAAATCGTGATTTTAAATCTAAAAAACCTATTCTATAAGCATCTAACCTTTTTATCCGACGCTCGGTGTTATTTTTGTCCTTTCGTTTTTCAACACGGTCCTTAGTCAAATTAATTTCGAATTTAACAATGTCTTCTTCGAAAGCTCGAAATTCACAGAGAAATTTTTCTTCGTCGCTCATTAAACACTTAATTGTTGTTTTTACACTACATAGCTACACTACCACAAAATACTTATTTAGTTTCCATCGTTGAGCTGATCACGGGATTTCTTCCATTCATGCATCTCGATTTGCCTCCTTACTGATGACTTTACATTTCTGCGTAATGTTTGGATTACAAAATATAAAATCGCAGCAACAACCAACAAAATTAAAGCCAACAGCATCCAATCAGTACGTGTAAAAGTATTAGAGTTTACCTGGGAAGCATTGTTCGAACCAGTTCCTGCAGCTTGAATCTGAATCAAGCGATAAAAAAAAAACTACCACTACATTTTATTATTAAGGGCTGGCAGGATCGCCATGTAATATTTCTAGGTTCTTTTCCTTAATTACAGCATTTGTAGAATAAAACAATGAATGAAGTGTATACCAGCCCTTTATTAACTAATAAAATTATATACCTTTTCTACATTTGTATTAAGTATATGGTTGAAATGCTAATGAATAACTAACCGTCAAATATCGCTTCAATAGGTCATTTGCTAGGTAAACAGAATTGGAAACAATGAACTTTAGAATTAATGACATTGCATTATTTGTATTGGATAACAACTAATTATTATTTTAATAAAATGTAAAATATAATGAAATAACCTATTGAAGTTCATCGAACTGATATTCCTTTATTACAAAACGAAGAAGAAGAAGAAGATCAGCTTTATAAAGTGGAAAAAGCAGAAGACAAAGAAGAAGAAGAAGAAGAAAAAAGCATGATTGATGAAGAGGAAGTATATGAACAAAATCAAGAAAAAGAAAATGGTATTAATGCTTCAAAGTTATCAATAATTAATGAAATTAATGAACACACCACACCAACAACAGATTCACAAAATAAAGTTCGTTTAGTGGTTAACAACGAAGCAATTACCGAGGAAACTTTTAATGATTTTCTAAATGATTTTAAACCATTGTCTAGGATGTATATTAAATAAATTCTTCATTTCAATTTGATCATAAGTATGGTATTCGGTATGATTATACACTTAATAAATTTTATATTGGAAATTCTGAACTATTTATTATTGCTGATGTTAAAGTGAAAAATAAAAGATACATAGGAACTCAAGGATTACATGAGTTACTGTTTAAAAAGGAACCAAAAAACTATTCCAATAGCGATATTGAAAACTATAAAGACATCGTTCTGAGAACTAATGCTCACAAACGATATTATCAAACAAACAAACAAGTTGATGGTATCTGTATCTGTAAATCTAGAAGGGTGGGTCACCCCACAGCACGTAGGCCACATTTGGCCCATTGTGCGTCCTTCTGAGGTTGAGCCTTCCTTCTAGCTCGTCAGCCAGCCTACTTGTTTAAAGTAGGCGATGACGTCGCCTGAAGGTAGCTCCCTCATGTTGGCATGTGTTAGCCACCGCTCGCCGAAAAGAAAATGTCTCATTTGTGAGAGTGTTGGGCATTCGCAAAGAATGTGTTCGACAGTCTCGTCTTCCTGTTCACATCCTCTACACAGTGGAGCGTCAGATAACCCCATCCTGTAGAGGTGTTTTCGTAGATGACAGTGGCCAGTCAGGATACCTGTGGCTGTGCGCAGGTTCTGTCTGTTCATAGTCATGTATTTTTTGGCTGTTTCGCTGTTCGGATACTGTAATAGTTCCTTGGCTAGCTTGCAACCTGTTTCGTCGTCCCATCTACCCTTAAACTTGTCAAGGGAGTGTTTCTGAGAGAGTCAGCTGCACGGTTGCCTTTTGATTTTCCATGACCTTTGATCCAAGCTAACGTGACCACATTGTTGTTGCAAGCTTGCAGGGCCTGGTAACATTCTAGTACTAGACCTGATGTAAACCGTGGTCTATCCAGAGCTAGTAGTGCCTGTCTGCTGTCCGTGAGGATGTAAATATTATTACCAGTAATGTTCCTACTGATAGTCTCTTTTGCGGCGATTGAGATAGCAGTGAGCTCTGTTTGAGCTACACTGGCATTAGAACCCATTGCCCATTTTATATTGAGATTCAGGGATCTAGAATAAATTCCACAGCCTGACCCCTCATTTGTTTTAGACCCATTGGTGTAGATGCACAAGACACCTGCTGCCAATGTAGCCTCTTGTACGTTTTTTGTTATTACCCTGTAGAGTCTGTAAAAGGCATATCTTGGTGCAATCGAATCAGTGTTGGCTTGTAGCAGTGGGACCTCTCCAAGGACCTCGTGCCACAAGTTACACCTCGACTGACCAGATCCTACGTCAGGTTGTATACCTGTAGAGCGTAGCCGTGTCATGGTCATCACCACAGCTTCCTTAATAAATATATCAAGGGGGGTGAGACCAAGGATCACCTCCATTGCTCTAGTTGGTGTGGTTCTCATGCCCCCCGTTATGGGGATTGGATTTGATCCAATTTGCGTACGACTGTCCGCTGGTTAGTTTTGACTCCCCAGGCAATCGCACCGTACGTTAGCATAGGTCTTATGATTGCAGTGTAGATCCAGGCCGTAACCTTAGGTGACATTCCCCAGGTGCGGCCAATGGTTCTGCGGCACTGTTCATAAGATATGTATGCTCTTTTGACTCTGTTTTCTAGGTGAGAGTTCCATGTTAACTTGCTGTCAAAAGTGACCCCCAAATATTTCACCTCTGCAGAAAAGTTCAATTTAGTATTGAGGAGCTTTGGGGCCTCGATGTTTGCAAGCTTCCTTTTATTCGTGAAAAGAACCATCTCTGTCTTTTTTGGGTTTATTGACAGTGAGTGGTCTTTGCACCACTGTTCTATGATATTAAGGGCCTCTTGCATTCTAGCATAGAGTATTCCTTCAAATCTTCCTGTTTGCAGAATCACTAGGTCGTCTGCATAAGCTATAGTGTAGAAACTGTCATCGTTGAGGCGATTGACTAAGGTGTCTAGGACCATGTTCCACAGTAGTGGTGAGAGCACCCCTCCCTGTGGACAACCTTTTACAACCATGCCTCTTATGGTAACATCATCTACACTGATTTTTATTGCTCTCTTTGAGAGCATGTTATATATCCATCCATTTATTGTGTTGGGGATATTTTTATTAGCTATTTTGGGAAAAGTGGTTTTGTCGAACGCACCTTCAATGTCTATGAATACACCCAAGGTGGACTCTTTTAGAGTCCAGCGATCTTTCGATGTAACCGGCCACAAGGTGGAGGGCTGAATCAGTAGACTTTCCTGGGGTGTACGCATGTTGATTCGGATGTAGTGGGTTTTGTATTATCGTAAAGTTTTCAATGAAAACGATGTGAGGCTAATCGGTCGATATGCTTTTGGAATGGAGTAATCCAATCTTCCTGGTTTTGGTATAAAGACAACCTTGACTTCTCTCCAGCTTTTTGGAATATACCTCAGTGCCAGGGAGGATCTGAGGATTCCTACCAGGTGCGGCATTAATGCATCCAGGCCCCACTGAAGTAGGGCTGGATAAATGCCGTCAGTTCCTGGTGATTTAAAAGGGGAGAAGCTCGAGATGGGCCACCTTAATTTGTCCTCATCGACGATCTGGTCTGCTATTCTCCAGTCATCTTCTGTGAGGTTTTGTTGCTTCTCTTCCTCCCAGATTGCCAGATTAGTGGTTCTGGAGTCAGGGAAGTGTGTTGACATTAGTAGTTCAAGACTTTCCTTAAGGTTGGCAGTTCTAGTGCCATCTTCTTTAGTTAGTGTACCGATATGGCGATAAGGGTCTTTAGAGAGAGCTTTTTGGAGTCTAGCTGCTTGAGGAAAATCTTCGATTTCCTCACAGTAGTTCTTCCAAGCTTCTCTTTGTTTTTGTCTAACGACTCTCTGAGGTGAGACCTGTATATGTCCCAGTCCTCTTCAAGTTTGGTATTTTTTGCCTTATTAAAAGATGTCCTTGCCATCTTCCTGAGCTGATCCAACTCTTGGCACCACCAGGAGGTGGTTCTACCGTTGAGTTCGACCCGCTTGAGGGGGCAGGACTTCTTATAGGCGTGATTTATAGCATTATGGATAGTTACAGAGTAATTTTCCAATTTGCTCATATTATTAGGCAACACAGCCTATACTGCTTGCAGAGCCCCTTCCAAAAGGTGGACATATTTTGTCCGATCCGTTTTCCTGGGGCCGCGAGATAGTATAGAGGTTGTGAGCGATAAATTTAATTCATATTTTATCCAGCGATGATCTGACATTGAGACGTCGTCAGATACATTCCAGCCGGATATTATTGTTGATGTTTTTATGGTTATATCTATTCGCGTTTGGCTACGAGAGTTTATAAAAGTTGGTTCAATACCTCTATTTAGAATGCAAAGATTCTTGTTTATTATATAGTCATAAAGTGACTTACCTCTAGTGTTAATGTTTTTGCTGCCCCAGCTTACATGGTGTGCGTTGGAGTCGCAGCCTATCACCAGTTCAAGCTTTTGAGTGAGGCAGTGTTCCACAAGGTCCTCCAGTTCTTTGTTAGGTGGTGGTTTGACTGCGTCAGAAGGGAGGTATGCGGATGCTAGAATTAACACTTGCTTTTGACCTTTTTGCACATATTCCACCTTAACCACCGTGAGGTTGAGAAATGCGTCATTGGGTAGGCCTTGAATTTGCTAGGAATATATATAGCGGTCCTAGGTTGATAGTTGCTTGGAAAGCTGAAAATTAAACCTTTTAGATTACTAAAACCCATGATTTTCGTTTGTCTTATCCAGGGTTCCTGAATAAGTGCTAGTGTGTCCTGCAACTCATCAAGGTAGCGGCATAGTGTTGCCGTAGCCACCCTTTTGTGTTGCGGGTTACACTGGATTATATTTACCTTGTCCACAGCTATCTCTGCTTGCATCGTTGGTAAGTCAGTATTGTTTATTTCTTTATTCGGCCATCGCCTCCTCCATGACTGGAGATGGGTTGGCCTCGCTGCTTGTGCGGTCCCTGGTTCTCTCCTCCGAGAGGGTGTCGGTCGCCATCTCTGGAGATGGCTCGACAACCTCTGCGGGGGCCTCTTGTTGAGGAGGAGGATTCCTATCGGAATCCTCATCTAGCCTCTCACCAGCTTCCGCTTCCATTTTCCTCGTCTTTAAAACCAATGAGGTGAACGCGTAGCTCAACCTCATTGATTTTGTATTAAGGACTTCCATCTCTTCGTCTCGTATTCCGAAAACGAAAAGATGTCCTTTCGGGTCATCCTTTGCCTCTTAGTGGAAGGAGCACCATCCATCCACACGCAGCTCCGGATTTTGCCGGGTAAGCCGACGCAGCACATCCTCTTTGTCACCGAGGTCAGCGTGTGCATCGCTCGGGACCCAGAGGGTGGCTTTTGTCAGCTTAGGAAGGTTGTAGAGCAGCGCTTCCTTCCACGGCTTTAGGCTTTTGGCCGTGTTCCTTAGCCACTGCAACGTTTCGTCATTATCGCAGGTTACTCTGATGATTTCACCAGAGTGCGACCATGACCGAAACGTCGGTGGCTTGTCTTGGCTGCTGGAGGCGGACATAAGGGTTTTAGATGGTTGGTAGCCGCTTCGCTGTAACTCTTAGCTTCATGCCTCGGTTTTTTTCGTCTGGCAGGTGTCCCTTCGCCAGAGGTGTCCGAGCGCATGCGCTTCTTGTCTTGGGTGGCGACGCGTTCCTGGCCTCTTGTGGAGGAAGAACTGGCATCGCTGCCCAAGATTTTTTGTCTGGCGGTGCCAGGTTTAGATTGGGAGGGGCGAGTGGTGCCGGTGGTGTCTTTGACACCCTCCTGCTCCTTCGCTTTCCTCCTTCTCTTGGCCTCGGCACCGCACATCCTTTTACCTCTACGGTGTTTTTGTGGAGGTGTGCGTGATCGCACAACCTCCGGTTTTTTTGGTCCTTTTTCTTTTTCCTTTTCTTTTTCCGTTTTGGATCCCACGAGTAGCTAGGGAAGGTTGTGTCACCCCTGGCAGAGCCCCGCATACCAGGGGAAGGCTGGTTACAAGGGGGTGTCGCCTGGTGCCCCCAGGGGGCCGTTCGTGGTCACACTCCCTGTGACCATTCAGTACATCGGCACGGCACCTCACACCTTCACTTTGGGGGGCTGGTCCACGGTGGCAGTTTTCGCAAAAGATTTTGGGGGATTTTAGGCCCCCTCACTCTACTTACGACTACCACTAATCAAGACGTGAGTCCTGACCGTCCTCCTATCCGCCTGATAGGTAGCCCAACCAACAGGAAGTTGATGGTAGTAGATCACCCTAATATAAAAAGATTGTACATCCAATTACAAAAGGAGGAGAATTATTTTCAAAAGTCAATAATGCTCCAATATTCATTGGAATGACCCAAATGAATTAGTTGATCGATTTCGATTACTGCTTGCTTCTCAGGAGGCTGGAAATACAAGTCACCCAAACGAAATTGTTAGTATTATTGAAGAATTAAAGGAAGCAGCTATTATAGTATAATGACGAAGATCTCATCTAAACGAACAGTTGTCAATGAAATTCATAAACCGATTAGAATTAATTTCAAACGTCGACATGTAATCATCAAATCTCTTTATGAGCTTTTTCAAGTTAATATTGTCGAGATGATTCCCTTTGCAAAATTTAACAGTAACAAACACCTCAAAATCTACAAACAGATAAGGGTTAAGAGTTTTTTAATAAGGATTTCAGAGGACTAATGTTGAAATACAAAATTAATCACTACAATACTTATAGTGAAAAAAAGGCGTCCATTGTTGAAAGGGTTAATCGCACATTGAAGAATCTCATGTGGAAGGAATTCAGTTATAATGGAAACTATAAATGGTTAAAACTATTACCTGATATTGTTAAAAAATACAACAATACAAAGCACACTACTATAAAAATGAAACCAATCGATGTTACGAAAAAAAGTGAATCACGCTTGTTGAAAAAGGCCTACAATACAATTAAGATTGTCGATTTAAATGCAAAGTTTCGAGTTGGTGAAAAGATGCGAATTTCGAAAATTCGAGGAGTATTTGATAAAAACTACACACCAAACTGGTCCACTGAAATTTTTTGAATTGCCAAAGTTCTATTAACCAACCCGAGAACATATTTGTTAAAAGATTACAGAGATCAAGAAATAAAAGGTCGTTTTTATGGTGAACAATTACAAAAAGTAAAGTATCCAGATGTATACTTAGTAGAAAAAATAGAAGAAGGGATAAAGACAGAGTGTATGTAAAATGGTTGTGTTTTGATTCCTCTCATAATAGTTGGATTAATAAAAATAATGTTGTATGACGCATGCGGTATAATCCTGCGTAGGTATATAAATGGTACCAGAGACACAGATATCACAGTGTTATTTCAATAATAATAATAATGATGATTGTCAACAAGATTGTTTCACTTGTTTTCTGCTTTTTGTTCTGATGTACAGAAGGGGAAAAAATGAAAAAGGAAAATTTTAGTTAATACACCCTTTAAAGTTGAAGAATTCTCCTTTATGTTGTTAGAAAAACACAACGATGCAATACTCCTAAATTCATATCCTGCGTTTTATCTTTTATTTTACTTTTTTAGTCTCTCCAATTACTTGTGAACAAATGAGTGGAGATTCTTCATGTGAATATGTCATTGGATCACACGAAAATTACTATCCTATTGTTCACTTTAAAAGTGAATTATATTGTGGATACTATTCCATTGACAAACAACTAAGAACCAAAAATGAAACTATTACATTTGTGGATCAAATACTTCATAACACACAAGATTTTTATAATGCTTTATTAAACTCACCCTATACACCTTTGGATAAATCATTTTTTTGGTTAAGAGAAATATGTTTTGTTTATCCAAATAAGTAATCAAGACTTTATTCACTTTAAATTTATTTTTATTTGCCACTAATCCACAATCCGATATCATTATTATTGTTCAGTTCAACACCAAAAAAAAATATTCACAGGTAAAAAATAAAAAATGGTAATCAGATAAAACTATATTTTATTAAATAACTAATACTAGGTACATTATTTGATCTAATTCTACGTAAATCGTAACTGCACACTGCACCACCACTACTCTCCTTGATAACATATCTGCAACAAAAAAAAAACAAAAATGAATATCTTAGCATGTAAACTAACTATAACATCAACAAAATAATAAAGAACTTACGTTTATTCTAAGAGATTTTGTGAAAACCCAAGGCAATCTTCTTCTCCTACCTCATCATCATTAACATCTTTACCTTTTGAAGGTAGTGATGTATGACGATGATTAGCCTTTTTAGAGGTTGAGGGTTTATTAATATCCTCAACCTCATCCACTTCCTCCTCCTCAAGTGTCAAAGGTTCCAAATACAATTTACGTTTGGTAGTAACCAAACTTTTAGGTTGTCTCTCGTTGTCATCCTCAACCTCTTCATCGAGTAAATTATATTTATAACTTTTGACAACTTTCTCCAATTGCTTAAATTCCTCTTCATTTTCAATATTCGCACTCATATATCTAATTGGTAGGTTTCCAAATTTCCTTTTTAGGGTACTAGCCATGGGCGAATATGATAGGGAGATATAAACTTTATCTCCCTTCAATGAGAGTTCTTTTACACCATATCTACAAAAAAAAGAAAAAAGTTTGAAAAATTAAAATACAAAGTAATTTTATAAATTATACTTACCTAAACAATTGTTTCATTACAATCAGCGCTGTTTCTATCGGGAAGTGGATTTTGTCTTCTGTGAAGATTATGAGTGTTGATGGTTTAGTTAAATTTCAAATCGATATTTATACAGAAAAATAATGAACATTCAGCGAAAAACCAGTCAGTTTCCAATGTCCTATGAAAGTTATCTACCAATACACGTTTTTAGCAATTTCTCAAAAAAACATTGCAACTTTGTATGTCGTCAACAAATTTTTGCAATTAATGTAATTATAAATTCTTTATCACACCACTAATAAACAGTCATAAAAAAACCCCCAGTCAGTTTCCAATGTCCTATGAAAGTTATCTACGAATACTATCATTGCAATGTTAAACGTTTTTAGCAAATTTCTCAAAAAAACATTACAACTTTGTATGCTGTCAACAAATTTTTTGCAATTGATGTAATTATAAATTCTTTATCACACCACTAATATCAGTTCGCTGCTGCTGCTGGAAATATTAGGCTTATGTCCTAATATTAAACAAGTAGGTAATCATAAACGTGTTTGGTGCAATCAGGTAAGAAAATATGTGTAAAATGATATGTATAAACTGTGGGTTATTAAGACCTATGGCGTGTTACGTTCCAGCGGATATATGGATAAATAAAAATTGGATTTGTAATTGTGAACCATGGATGATAGACTGTTTGGATTGTTTGCGTGAAATAAGAAGAAGACGTGAAGAAGATATTAAAGATTTTTATTATAAACGAAATAGAGCTTAATAAAGTTTTTTTAGAATTTTGTGGTGTTTTATTTGACGTTGATACATGATAAATGAATAGTAATAGTAATAGTAATAGTAATTTATTCAGCATTTAAAAAGGTTACATAACAATGTTAACACATGAAATGTTTAGCCGAATAAATAGCTATTTAATAAGTGTAATACACTTGTTTTGGGATAAATATATGTGATCCGTACAGAATCTAAATTATTAATAATAAATAATTACTTAAAAACTAGCATAATATGGTATTAATATTAGGTAAGTACTTAAATAATGATAAGGGTTACAAATAAAAACTACAAGATTAAAATTTTAAATGAGAGGGGATGAATAAAGGAGAAGTAAAAATAGACTGTAAAATGTAGAATTGTTACCTACCTAATTTTAAAAATAGACTATAACAGTGAGGTGAGTCGATGGTATGTTATATTTTTTTTCTAATCTATATAATTGTGAAATATTTCCCGTAAAGTAGACATTATAAGTTCTTTTAGATGTTTTTTAAAGCTATTTAGGCTCACTACGGTTTTTAGCGAATCAGGTATGGTGTTGTATAGTTTAGGTGCCATGTAGTCATAGGAGCGTTGTGTAGTAGTCTTTAGCATGCGAGGTACCAGAAAGTGACCTCTTTGGCGGGTTTCGTATGGATGTTGGGGTAATGTACTTAAGTTTTTATTTTTATGAAAATCAATAAGGGAGTAGAAGAAATATGTCTGTCTTATATCCATAACTTTACTTTCAGCATAGACGAGATCAGAGGGGTAGAGTGAATTTTTTCCTAGAATTATTTTTAGAAAACGTTTTTGGATGACTTCCAGCTTATGTAAGTGTGTTTTTAGGGATCCACCCCAGGCCAATATTCCGTATCGAATATGGCTGTGTACTAATGAAAAATATAAAATTTTTAAATACTTAAGAGGTAAGATTTTTTTTAAAGCTCTAAATCTAAATAATATTGATTGCAGTTTTTTTATAATATAATCTAATTGACAGGTGACTATCAAACATTATTCCAAGGTATTTAATTTTATTTACAGATTTTATGGAATAAGTATTGTTTTGATAATTTATCTCTAATTTGGAGAATGTAGGCAGTCCCACCTGGTTACAACTAAAGGGTAAGTAAATTTTTCCAGGTTAAGTGTTAGTAGCCGATGGTCAAACCATTTTTTTAAGATTTTAAAATCTCCTTCCACTTTTTTTTTAATTTTTCCCAAGTATCATCGTTATAAAAGACACCCGTGTCGTCCGCAAATCCGACCAGTTCACCTTGGGTTTCTAAAAGAAACAAATCATTTAAATATAGAATAAAAAGAATCGGCCCGAGTATAGTCCCTTGTGGTACACCATATTCGACATCTTTTGGTGTGCTGACAACGTCACCGATCCTAACTATTTGTTTTCGTTTTTCTAAATAGCTTTTTAGTAGTTTTAAAGTATTTCCTCTGATTCCCTTATCTTCAAGAGTGTGCAGAAGTAAGTCATGGTTCACCGTGTCGAAAGCTTTGGATAGGTCCAAAAAGACACAGAGGCATGGCTTACTCTTGTTTAAGGCGTGATTTATTTTTGAGGTTAAGTTTAAAATTGCGTCTTCTGTAGATAGGCCCTCGCGAAAGCCGAATTGCTTATCTGATAAGATATTGTATTTTTTAAAGAAGGATACCAGACGTGTTTGGACAACTTTTTCTAAAATTTTTGAGATGTGTTAAAAGTGAAATGGGACGGTAATTTGTTATAATAGACTTATCTCCTTTTTTAAATATTGGAATTACGACAGAAGTTTTGAATGAGGATGGCCATATACCGTCATTGAAGCATTTGTATATAATAAATTTTAATGGTTCCAAAATAGTGTTAGCTATTTCTTTAAGGACCTCGGCTCTAATGAGATCAGTACCAACGACTTTTTTATTTTTTAGGTTTTTAATAATTTCTATCAATTCTGGTGAATCTACGGGAGAGAAGAAAATGGAGTTTGAAACAGTAAAGCGCTGGGGATGATAGTTTGGATCTTGTGTAATTTTATTAGCCAGGTCTTTCCCTATAGTTGCGAATACACTATTGAACGCCTCTGCAATGTCATTTTTATCAGTAAGTACTGTGCCACTAATATTTTGTATTTCATTAATATCATGTTGGGTTCTTTTCGTTTGACTTAAATCCTTTACAACATCCCATAGGCTTTTTGAACTATTTTGATTATTTTCAATTTGACTGTTATAATAATTTTTTTTTGATAAAGATATAAGATTACTCGTTTAATTTCTACAATTTTTATATTCATTTTTTAAGCGATCATCAAGGGGATTATTTTTTAAACGTTTAAATAAGTTGTTTTTTTTATTGATTAATTTTAGAAGGAAATTTGTCATCCATGGTGCAATTTTAGTGTATTTTCTTTTACTTATCTTAATGCTTGTACATTCATTAATGCATTTACTAATAATATTTACAAGTTCAGTTGTGGCCTCATCTCCATTTGATTTCTCGTATACCGTCTCCTAATTTACTCTTCTTAAAATTTTTAAAAGTTTCCCGTTACTGAGGCTTAGATGGTATTTTATTTCTATTTTCTTTTTTTTCAGAGGCTCCGTCATTACCTGTAGAATTGTGGTGGAATGGTCAGTTACATCACTTTCAAGGACTATAGGGATAATTTTATCAAGTACTTCGTTCCTAGATTTTAAAAATATATGGTCAAGACAAGCTTCAAACCTAGTGGGTTTATTTATTGTTGAAAAGTAGCCGAAGTCACTTAGAACATTAATATAATCAGTTGTATGGTTAGTGTTGTCTAAAATATTGTAATTTAAGTCGCCAATAAACAAATAGATGTCAGCATTTGCCGTAATATTCTCAAAGTATTGCTGTAAGTGATCGTTAAACTCCCCAGGATTTGAATCAGGTGATCGGTATATTGCAGAGATAAGAACTTTTTGAGTATTTTTTGGGTATAAGGTTAGTTCTAGCATATTAATTCCATTATACATTGAACAAATTTTATGGGAATATTTATATTCAGACTTGATGTAAGCTACTACACCATCGTTTTGGTTATATCGGCTTTCGCTATAAATAGACCATTGAGATTTAATAAGCCTAGATCCTTTACACGCCATGTTTCAGACAATATAACACAATCAATATCATAGTTCAAACTGGTTAAAAGGATCTTCAATTCGTCTAAATTTTTATGTATAGATCTAATATTATTTTGTAGGATTGTAAAGTTATGATTACTTTGATTGACCCTTAGTACCTCACTGCAATCTTCTATTTTTTCGAGGACGTAAGTTTCTACAGTATTTGTTTTAAAACTTCTTATATAATCATTCATTTTAATAAACCTTATTTAGAAAACAATACACTAAGTAGGTAATTTGTAATTCAAGCAGAATAATTTAAATTAAAAACTAAACAATACGTACATAAATTTCTATTTCCTAAATGACAAAAAATGTAGATAATCTATAGGTAAGAGATAAGAACACCGATTTATTTAATTATTTTCAAATTTGAGAAAGGCAACAAAATATATAAATTTTATAGGCTAGGCAGTGTTGTTTAAATATTGAATAGTTACTTTTTATTATTTCTTAGAGAGTTTAGCCTGGCAAATCGAGTTTCTACTTGTTGCAGAGTCTTTTTCCCACTAGGAGGGTTGTTTCCAGCAATTTTTGATGAATTAGCGAAATTCTTAGAATTCTTTTCGTTAGTTGTTTTTTCTTTAGGGTCCTTTTCTTGAAGGGTCTCTCGTAGGGAGTTTGTGTTTCTGTTAATTTCTATTCTTCCTCGTTTAGTTTACTTGATGGTGTCGATGGAGCAGAATTTGGTTTTGGTGGGAGTTCAGTTTCGAATTGACTTTCTGAATCTTCGTTTGACAAGGCACTTTGTAGATCTTCGGCTGTGTATGGGACTTCATCAACATATAACTTGAAATTTTTGATGTAAGCTTTGTGGTGCTGGTTTCTCGCTTTTTTGAGATTATTAACCAGAACTTTATTTATTGCTTGGTCCTCGAGTCGTAAATCGTTTGTGATAGATATATTCCAGTTCCCTTTAGCTTTTTCAGATTTTGAAAGATTATTCTTTTAGTTAAGAATGAAACAAACTCGAGGATTATGGTTTCTTTTTGTCCAATAATGTAAATGTTATTTATGTCTCTATCTATTAAGGAGCAGTCAAAAATTTCATTTAAGTTGTCAAGTGTTACTTTTAACAAATTGTTCTTATTTGCCCGTATTCCGAATATTGCAATATTATCCCTTTTATTTAATCTTTCAAGATATGTAAGTCTTTGTTCAATCCTTGCGCAGCGATTTTCAATGTGAACCATGGATGATAGAATGTTTGGATTGTTTGCGTGAAATAAGAAGAAGACGCGAAGAAGATATTAAAGATTTTTATTATAAACGAAATAGAGCTTAATAAAGTTTTTTAGAATTTTGTGATGTTTATTTGACGTTCTAAATCACATCACTACCACCCTATTTACGTCAATGATTTTTTTATATTAGTATAAGTATGAGTATCTTTGGGTAGTCTCCTTTTATTTTCAAGATCAACATTCAATCAAACAGTTGTGTTAGTCCTGTCCAAATAAGAAAAATGAACTCAAAACAATGATCGACCAGATGTCCAACCAAATTGTTAGTAGAATGGAAATTGTAAGTAGATTGATCAAAACTAAAAACGATTTACAATACTATATTAAATTTTTGAAAAAATATATTTTTTTATTGAAAAAATGTTTAAAAAATAAATTGAGTTGTGTTAATAATTTTTTGTGTGTAGAATCAAACTATTTTAAAATCATATCTTGACAAATTTAAAAATAAATTAAATTCTAAAAGACGATCTAGTAGGGAATTAATGTGGCAAGATGTTGAACCGTGTTTCAATGAAAGAATTAAAACTGCTGTTATAATAAATTTGAAATTTGCAGATCCAAAAGTGTTTCTCAATAAAGCCTTTAAAAGTTTTTCTATTCAAATTAAAAAACAATTGAAAACATCTTTGATAAAATCCAATGTTATGCTGTTTTTATTAAACCACAAAATAGAGAAACATCTATTAAACATTTTGCCACAAAAAGTGAAATAATTGATTTGAATACAAATTTAAAGGATTGGTATAAAGTTTATTGTGTAGATAAAATTATGACAAAATTTGAAGAATTTCAAGAGAGGGATAGTGGTTGGGCATTATTAGAGATTTTACATTTAAAAGTTAATATAAATAAATATAATCCTTTATGCGGAGGTATTTCAACTTATGTTGATTTACCAACCTTCATAAAGAATACAAAAAGTGTTATCAACATTAAAAATTCTGATGAATTTTGTTTTTGTGTTAATAAAAATATATTAAGAACATCCTCTTATCCACATTTTAGTAGAGTATTATATTATTATATTATATTCCAAAATTTGAAACGTTAAATAAACTTGCAATAAATGTTTATACTGTACTCCTCGTATTAATTTACTTATGATGTTGGCTAATAATAATAATAATAATAATAATTGTTTAAGTAGTGATATTAGTATTAGTAACAGTGAGGAGAATAGCTATGAAAAGAAAAGGGTCTTTCATTTTGCTTACATAAAAACTTATCTAGATTAGTAAATAAACAATGCGGTAATGTAAGAAACCAAAAGTGGTTGTGTGAACGATGTTTGAATCAATTTAGTAGCAATACATATTTACAAAACCATTTAGAAGATTGTAATAGTAATATGGGTGTTGCTAAAATGATATTACCCAATGAAATAAAGAAAATTATGAAATTTAAAAATTTTAAACATAACGAACTTGTTCCTTTTGTTATGTAAGCAGATCTTGAAAGTATTCTTATAAACTGTACTGATAAAAAATTTTTTATCGATAGTAAATCAGAATTCACCGAAAAACACGAAGCTTTTAGTATTGCATATTACCTAAAGGCTGCGTATGATGATTCCATGTCATATTTTAGGTGTTATACTGGTTCTGATTGTCAAGTGTGGTTTGTAAGAGAATTGGAAAGAATTGCAAAAACAATAAAATTGAAAAATTTGCTTCAAAAATACCGTAAGTTACCTCCTTTAACTGATGAGGAGAATAGTAATTTTCATTCCTCTTACTCTTAGCTGACGTATATGAAAACTTTAGAGCTATGTGTCTAAAAACATACGAACTGGACAGTCTTCATTATTATACTTTACCTGGAATGGCATTCGATGCAATGTTAAAGATTACAGATGTGAAATTAGAATTGTTAATTGACATTGATATGGCTTTGTTTTTTCAAAAAGCAATTAGAGGAGGAATTTCAAAGTGTTCGAATAGATATGGGAGGGCTAACAATAGCTATATGGGTAGTGAATACAACCCTGAGATTGAAACATCTTTTTTAATGTATTTTGATATAAATAATCTGTACGGTACAGCTATGAGTCATTCTTTGCCTTACGGAGGTTTTGAGTGAATGTGTGTATGTGTTTATTTGGCACTGGTTTTCACAACCAACTGGCCAGTCGATTTTATTTTAAGTTCTCTCTTTACTGAATTTATGTTAGTATCTACATTTTAATATATTATATTTACATTTTAAATTATAGCTTCTCTTAAATGTTAGTAGATTTATTAGTATAGCTTTTTATATATTTATTGTTTGTATAAATATTATCCATTTTTTGTTTTTATTGTATATATGTTATATGGGCAATTCTTCCGCTTTGGTCAATTTTACATTTTTAAATTACGAGAAAAAAAAATTCATCATAAAAAATTGAAAATATTGTAATAAGTATTGCTTTTAGTGGGTAATGTAGTGATACAAAGAACAGAGCTGAATTTTTAATTTTGACAGTTTTTTAAAATGTCATATCCGTGTGAATGAAACATGCCCCATGTAAATGAAAACTTTTAATCAAAACTTAAAAAACACAATTCAAGTATGAAATAAACTTACAAAAATTAAATATTTTATGACAAAACATATTTTTTGTTATAAGTAATCCTATTAAAAAAAGAAATTAAACGGAAATTTTCCTAAAAGTAGGTGATACAAAATTATGACAACTGTAAATGTCCCTTCACTTCTTCATCTATAACTTCCTGATTAGAAATTCGAAATAAAGTATTATTGATAGGAATTGGTGGAGATTCCAACTTTTTAAAAATTCCATCCCTTCGAACGAGCTGTATGTCAGCTGACAGTGGCCTCTTAAACAGACTACCAGATCTTTCCAAGAATTTTTACTTAGTTTATCCTTTTTTATTTGTTCGATGACTCCTAAATTAATTCAAGTCTAAATAATTATATATTAGATATTTTTAAAAAATTACCTGGATACCATTGATCATAAAGTAGTCCGATACATTTAACTCCATCTGCTTAGATTTTTGATTACTATTTGATGTTTTTAAGTGATCGTTTGAAAACTGTGGAAGGTTTTCTTTATCCATGGGTAGCAATGACATAGGAACTTCAGGAAGTTCAGGAATTTCCTGAACTGTGGCAGTCGATGGTATTAATTCAGATCTTATTATTTCATTATGAGTAATAATTGTTAGTGGTAATTTAGTCTTTGCAACGTATTTTTCGTAGTGTATCTTTCCTATAAAATAGTGAGCACACTTAGTACCGAATTCACATAAAAAGCAACTTAATGTATTCATTGTTAACGTAGGATGACGTTACTTGATGTGTTTTTCTGGTACCTTTAAATGCCTTTAGTGTTCGTGGACAAATGCTACTGACTTCTTCGATGTTTTCGGAGTTGACACTCTTAATAAGTATATTAGTGAATTGATCTATTATGTTCCTTTTAAATGATTCAAAATTATTAATATCCTTATTAAATGCAACGATTTGGTCAGCAGTTCTTTTTAAAGTGGCACCAACTCCATCCGGTGCTCCTTTACCGTGACCTGCTTCATAATAGTTCCAGGACACTTTAGAGAGAACTGGAAACTGTTCAGGTATATAATTTTCAAGAAAATAAAATTGATTTTTATTTCTATATTGGGTACTTCTACCATCAGATAAAAAGTGTATTGTATTAACTCCGTTATAGATATCTAAATAATATTTAATAATTGGACACAAATGAGCAATAATTGCTGATGCATTATGACAAAGGGAAGAAGAAAGACAGGAAAGGACGCGCATATTTAAGAAGTTGATATTTCTTTAATAGTTTTCCCTTAATTACTTTGCTAAATATCTGTTTGGATTTTTTATCTCGCAGTTTATTCAAATTTTCACTTAACTCTTTGCTTAGAACCTCCCCGAAGAGAATTTTTTGTTTAATTTGATTGCAGTTTTTTAGCAACATTTCAACTTTGGTTTTAGGTGAATCATCTTTTAGTGAAATTAGTTGTTTTTTTGTTCTAAAATACCGGGTTTTATATCGAGACACAGCAGTACGCAACTTTGCGTTTTCAGCTTGTATCTTTTTAATTTTTCTGTAACAAGTAGCCCTGTCTCTTCGAACAATTTTACGACCTCTCAGTTTTTGATAATAAATATTATTCCTTCTTTGAATAGGGGCCCTTGCGTTTCCGATTTCTGAGATGTTACTATCATTATCGAAAGAAATAGGGGTGGAACAGCCTGCTACACAATCATTATCAAACTCACTTAATGGAGTTTCATTCAAAATTTGTTCTAAGGTTTTTTTCTTTTGTAGGTATCGTTTTGAATTTTTTATCCATTGTTGTCTTTTCATCCTTTGTTCTCTGGGTGTAAGATTATTTATTAATTTGATAATTCCTCTGCTTTTATTTCTTTCATACCTCTCATGTTCGTCTCGTTTGTGGATAGCATTTCTAATCGGGTCACTTTTAATATTTTCCCTTCTTCGCTTTTCACATTCCCTTTTTCTTCGTAACCTTTCTTGTTCTGAAATTTTCTTAATCCGTCCCATTTTTTGACTTATTCCTATAAAAAAATGTAAGGAAATCAGTAACGTGGATGTTAATCATTTACGTGGATATGAACGACCACATTAATGAAATTTTAAAAAAGCCACGTTAATAAAATTTAGACATAAAATTGATGGTGTGCTTTTAACCTATTGGTAGTACAAAAAATATATATGACGTTTAAAATGAATTGTTTTTTACTGCAACAAACTGATAAATTTATAATTTTAATATAACTGATGGTATTGATATCACTGCCATGTTAATGAATCCTAATAAGTGTACTCACCAAAATCTGCACGATGTGCTCACTTTTACCACTAATCGGAAACTGCGATTTGAATTTGCCAGGTTTACATAAAAATGGCGGCACCGGATAGACTCTTATACAGTGTTGTCATTTAAATAAAAAGTGACCAAATCAGATATTTAGCCTGTTTTGTTCATTTCCACGTTAATGAAGTAACAAGTCGGTTACAATATTTAGTGTTGTACCAAAGATTAATAAAAAATATCTAAGATACGTGAATTAAATAAAAATGGTGCCATATATTCACTGTATTTAGAAGACTTAATTTTGATATTTTAATTGCATTCAATTTTCCTAAAACGTAAAGTGAAGTTAGAAAATCGTGTCTAGTTACATCCACGTAAATGATAAATATTAACAAAAAAATTATATTTTAGTTTTAGTTATTGGAAGTTGATAGGAGTTTAGGATTGCTTCATCTTCAGTTGACTTTTTGGCCATGATATCTACTATTTCATTATTTTCTATTCCAATATGGGCTTTTATCCAGCTTACTATTATATTTTTCCCTATACTTTTTGCTTCACTGTTCAGTGATATGATTTCATTAATAATGTAGTTTGGACAGTCCGTAAAGATTATGAAATCTACTTCTCTTTGTTCTATACATAATTGGTATGCTTGTTGTCATCCTGTCCGGCAGTCTATTTTTTATTCTAATGTTCTTTTCGGGATAGTAAATGACATAGCCAACTTTTCCGTCTATTTTAGAACCATCCGTATATATTTTTTCATAATGTAGCCAGTAATTTTGTACGTATTCGAGGTGTAAATTTTTTGTCATGATGTCTAATACATGAGTCTTGCTGAAATGACAGCTGAAATAGATTAGATAATCTTCATAGTTTAATTTCGAGTAGGCCATCTGTTTATTTGGTTGACCGTTGTCCTTGTTAAAGGTATTTGAGTAATTAAGGAAACTCTCCACTAGAACTGGTAGCTTCTTTTTACCCCAGTAACGGTGTGTTAGAGCACTTGAAGTACAATTTTATTTAGCAATTTATTCCCACTTACTGCCAAACATACTATGAATTTATCTCAAAGATATTCTGTTCGTAATTCTAATGGGGGTTCACAGAGTTCGGTTTCCATGACATTAATAGGTGTACTGGATAGATAACCAATATTTAATCTTAAAGCCTTGTATTTTTTATTTGGTCAATTTTTCTAATTATAGAATTTGGAGCTGAGCCATAATCCATTATTGACCTGATGAGATTTTTGTATAGTAATAAGGATATATTTGGATCCGCTCCCCAATAATTGGCGCTTACAGTCTTGAGGATGTTCATTGCATTTTCCGTTCTGCGAAGAATATAGTTTATGTAGTCTTTCCAGTTTAGATTGGAGTCTAAATGTAAGCCAAGAAATTTCACTGATGTTTTATAAGGGATGTTATGACTTTCAAATGTTATATGGTTTGGGGGTTGAAAACGTTTTCTAGTGAATGTGACAACGCACGATTTACTTTCTGAGATTGTCATATTATTTCTGTTCGCCCACTTCGTTATAATATTGAATGCTCCTTTAATATCTTCATTACATTTTTCTATTTTTTCATTGTTGGTATAAACTGCTACATCATCAGCATACTGTAGAATTCTTACGTGGTCTGGAAATTGATTTTCTAGATCTATAGTATATAAAATATACAGAAGAGGGCTCAGAATGCTGCCTTGCGGAAGTCCCAAAGATGTATCCATACTTATTTAATAGGTACAGACCTATTTATAGAGTTTTTCCAGCTGTTTCTTTTAGTTTGTCTTGCAAGGTCTTCCAACTTATTAAATGGTTTAGATCAGGAGAGCAGTTAGTCAGGTCAATTGCTGATTTTGTAATGTTACCAAAGTAGGTAGGAGAACCGTTATTCTTGAATATAAGGTTGTTATCGTCCAAACATTCCATCAGAATCTTCCCTTTGTTATCTGTCTGATTGTCTGTACCCCAAGCAATATGGTGGGCGTTAAAGTCACCTCTGATAATAAAAGGTTTTTTTAAGGATCTGATGAAGTTGTTCCATTGGTGCCTAGTTATTTTGGAGTGTGGGGGCGTAAATTGAAACAAATGTGATATATTGAGATCTAAATTTCATTTTAATTGCAACTTTGTTGACGTTGGGTAGATCAATGTTTATGGCGGTTTCTTCGTAGTGCAGGTTTGACTTTATTAAAATGGCTGACCCACCACCTGGATTTACTGTTTGGCGGTCATCTCTAACAACATTGAAGCCGGAAAAGCTGACATATCTATCAGGTTTGAATCTTGTTTCCGATAGTAATGCAATTTGTACATCCTGTTCTAACAGATGGCAAAGATTGTCCCTATTATAGTTAGCCGATCTACAGTTCCACTGGCATATAACCAAACTATTCATCATTATATAAGAGAGAGCTTAAAACTGAATTGAATAGATTTTTCAGGTATTTCAAAATTATTTTGTTTCAAATTAGAGATAATATTTACGATTACTTGCGAAATTACGTCTTTCAATTCTTTAGGAAATTCATTAATATTATTTGATTTCTCATTTTGAATGGATTGGTACAAAGGAGAAGAAGTGATTCCTCCGGATGTAGAAGGCGGAGAGCAAAATTTAATTATTTTTCTATGTTCTTCTGATAATGGATCTGGTGAAGAGGGATGGGTGCGTTTGGGTTTGGGTGGTTTTGCTATTGAGTATTTATTTGACGATGAGTAGAATGTAAATGGGTTGGGACGAGGTAAGGGTACAGGTATTTGAGTGTATGGGGTTGTAAGCGTTGAAGTTTTATTTATATTAGTGTGCATTTGGTGTTGGTTTGCAGAGGGGCGATTAGATGTCACAGATGCATATGATACTTTAGGAAAGAGAGAAATGGTTTCTTTGAAAGTTGTATTATTTTCTGACATATGATGTTTAATTTTTTTTTTGACGGTCAAATTCAGGACATTTCTCCCACTCATTTGTGAAGTGCTCTCCTTCACATGAAAAACATTTTTTTGTTATATTTGTTGTCGAACAATTCTCTGAGAGGTGAGATTCATGGCACTTGTAACATCTGGGAGAACTTTTACATTGCTTTCCCATATGACCAAAACGATAACATGGATAACACAACTTTTTGTTCGTACTTTTGTACTTCATACTACAAGACATGATTAATTTCGATATATTTTGGCAACGTATGACACTTAAAGGATACTATAAGTGATTTAGTGGGTTTTAGTTCTAAATTATCATTTGTTACTTTTCGCATGATTCGTTTCACGTAATCTACCGATAATTTACAGTAAAGATCGTATTGTTTTATTTTCCCCTTTGATATATTCTTCATATATATCTTTATCGATATCCCTAATTACCCCTGTTTTAAACAGTTGAAATTTTGGGATGTATACCGTTAAACGTTTTTGGTTAAGATCTTTAGAATTTATTAAAATGTTTGCACTTGCATAGTCTTTAAATGTGACTCTTACTCGATTCCGTCCAACAGAGTCTATTTTTTTAATTTTATGATCTATTTCTGGGTGTAAATACCTTTGATGGATTTAATTTACCTGTATTATCACTATTTTCGATATACGTGTAAAATGGCCCTAAATCGGATTTATCATATTTATAAACCGGTCTACTTTTGTTTTGCTTATTAGCTTTTAATGAGTTATCTTTTTCACTAGCTGGTATTTTATTTGTAGGAGTAGTAATATTTGAATTTTGATTGATTTCCTTAAATGTATTTCCTTGATGTATTAAAGAACTGAGAGGCACTTATCGAAATTTTTTGTGCATCCATTGCCGATCCTTTGAAAGTATTTGTGTCATCTAGATTGCTCATATCCATCTTCTTGACTGTTAAAGATTTTTTCTACTAGCGTGCGGAAAAGTCCACTTTTCCGCACTCATTTTAGTGTTGAAAGAGTAACTTTTCCGCACTAGTGCGGAAAAAACTATTTTCCGCACTAGTAAATTTGTTAAGTTTCTGGGGAGTATACTAACATTTGAATATTTAAAATATATATTTGTATAGTTGTAGTTTACAAAATGACTGAAAAATTAAGAAACTTATTAGAATTCTGCTATAATTTTTAATAAAAAGAAACGTACGTTTCAATAATTTTTTATTGGCCCTGATATAAGCCTCATCAAATGAATGTCAAATAATAATAAACATCTGACATTTTTTATTTGTCACTTTGAATCACCGTAGCAACAAAAAAAAAATAAACCTGTCAGTCAAAACACTACCTTGTCAAAACCAATTTTACCGTCGCATCTTTTTCTACAAGATAATTTTTCATGGATTTTTCAGACGAAGATTTGCCAGAGTCAGTTTTGGAAGCGCCTAGAACTGCAAACTTGGGTCTACTACCCCATCAAAATCCCGTTATAGGTATGGAAAGGAATATATTTTATTTGAAAACTGGTGCCAGAATAAGGGAATTAAAACTTTTAAAGAATACGTTTTTTTGGCTTATTTCGCTGAAATTTTCAAAACATGCAAGCCAAACACTCTTTGGTCCAGGTACTCAATGTTGAAAAGTTTTTGAAGGTCACGGCATATATAAAAAAAACAAAACATTGGATTTAGACCCAAAAAGGCAAAAATTTTCTCAAAAGAAGAAATTTTTAAATTTATAAATGAAGCGCCTGACAAAATTTATCTTCATATAAAAGTCGCGACGATTTTTGGTTTGGCGGGCGCATGTAGGCGAGAAGAATTAACAAAGATGTCTTTAGATCATATTGATGACAAAGGAAATATTTTATTGATAAATATCCCAGACACAAAAAACCACTCTTTCAGAAGCTTTGCGATTTCTGAGGAAGCTGAAAATGGAAAATTGTTTAGAAAGTATGTGAGTTTAAGACAGCCTGAAACCCCACATAAGCGATTTTTCGTGAAATATAAGAAAGGAACTTGCACTGTACAATGTATCGGAATAAACACCTTCGGAAAAATGCCATCAGAGATTGCAAGTTATCTGAAGCTTCCAAATACGGGCCACAGTTTCCGACGTTCCGCCGCCACAATGCTTGCAGATTCCGGAGAAGGAATAACAAATATTAAACGCCTCGGAGGTTGGAAATCTTCTAGCGTCGCAGAAGGTTATGTAGAAAGCTCACCAAGTTTCTAAAAGAGCCTATCGAATAAAATATTAAACTTCAGTGACGCTGTCGCTGGCCCTTCCACTAGTCAGCAGCTGTCGCCAGTAAAGCCTTCCAAAATGACCTCTTTCAGCCAAGTTCCCATCGCCACGGTTACAACAATTAGTGCTGACAAAGCAGTGGAAAACCGAAATCATTGGAAAACATTTTAGCCTCTGCAATTAATTTGCAGAATGCTACAAATTGCACGTTCAATATTAATATTAAGAATAATTAATTTGTTGATATGTATTTAATAATAAATGTTTCTTTATGTTAACTTTTGGGATTTTTCCGCACGCTAGTAAAAAAAATAGAGTACCTAACACGTGCGTAAAGTGACTTTTCCGCACTTGTTAGGTAAACTACTATATCGGGGGGGGGGGGGGGGGGGTACCAACGCTAGTCTCTGCCATTTTCGCACTAAAACGGATTAATCTTTTGCTACTACTATAAGGCACGATTTCTTCAGCCTTGGCCAAAAAACTGTGAAAATGTCGGTAAATCTTAGTTAGTTTTATAAGCAAGCTATAATAAAATTGTAAAACTTTTGTAAACTATATTTCAACAAATAATTTTAATAAATAGTAATACATTTTTTATCTTTAAGTTTTCTTTAATATTTCCTTGCGGTGTGACAACATTCTAAAATATCTTAATTTTGCATTGATGATAAAGTTCTGTATTCATATTATTTTTGATCAAAGCTAGAATATTTATAATTCTAAACTAGCTTGAAAAATATTAAAATAGAATTATTGGCGCCCTCTAACCCTTCAAATACTTCATTAAATGTCTATTAGAGAAGCGAGAACTCACACCTGAAAGTAAAAGTTTCATATGCTCAATTGTTTTTCTCTTATTATTAATAAATCATTTTAAAAAAAAGTAAGTATTCTGAGCTAGTAAAATAAAAAGTAAAATTAAAATAACTTAACGATACAAATTTGAATAAAATTGGTACAAATTTGGCGCCCAACGTGGGGCCTTTTAGACATTTTTTTAGTGTATTGATAGGAGTTTTTGTCACACAAGGAATGTTCGTATCTAGTATATACAAGTTACTTTTGCGTTTATTTGAAGCTGTATTGGTATTTAGAATTTTAACACTTACTGTTAAAAATATATTACGAATTTTTTTATGAAAATATTTTGTGGTATTGAAATATTTATCCTTTAGGTACCTACCTTGAATTATCTTTACTTGACATACGTTACATACAGACAATTTTTGTGAGAAATTTATTCGACTTACAGGATCATTAATTATCGGTAAAAATTTTTTTCTTTTGAATTAAAAATAGTTGGTGTAACTTTATCGTGAAAAGACATTGTTTTTTTCTTCTCGTTTCTCTTTAGTTAAATAGTTGTGGTAATTTACTTTAGGTTCAATAAAACTGATAGTTCTTGAATATTTGAAATACTTTAAATATTTTTACCTTGAAAATAACTTATTTCAGTTGGTTTGGAATTATTCGGTTTTGAATTTAGTGTTGTATATTTTTCTAATTTTTATCTTAAAAGTAACTTCAAGAAGTTTGAAAATTTTTGATTTAAATTAATAGTAAATTTTTTTAAATATTTTGAAAATGCAGGCAAATCATTTGAGGCAAAGGGAATTAATTTATGAAGTCAATCTGTATGGAGTGGAAATTCCTAAAACAGTTGATGAATTACGTAAAGTTTTTAGAGGCTTAGAAGCACAAAAACACGGGGATACATCTTTTACAGAACCGGTGAATAATTATCCTTTTGATACTGATTCAAAAGAAATTAAGACAACGGTTAATGAATTGAAATCAGATGTTAGTTCATTTATAGGTAAAAAAGAATTTAATCTAGGCTTATTCACGTCAGTGATAGGGTTCAAAGAATGAATATATTTGACGATGATCATATTCGAATTCAAAAAGAATTAAAACTAGAAATTTTGAATGTAGAAGCAGACTTAGATACTAAAGTTTTTGATCCACAACAGGCTGATTTCTCAAATACTTCAATGATGAATGTACCTAATTCTAATGTTTATACTGCTAAACAAAATGACATTCATAAATGGAATGTAGTATGCTTCACGATTTTTTGTCTCAAATTGACATGCTCCACGTAGAGTAACAGATCACGAAGTTTTCTTGAAATGTTTTGAATTTTTTAATGGGTCAGCATTGACTTGGTACACGAGCGCGAAATCGGGATTTAATTCTTGGCGGGAAGTAGTTACTAAACTTAAGGAAGACTTTTTACCTATTAATTATCAATTTGATTTAGAATTAGAGATTAACGATAAAACTCAAGGATTTAATGAGCCAGCTAATTTGTACATTGCCTGTATGGAAAATTTGTTTAGACGACTTGATATAATTCCTGATGAACAGACTAGGGTTAATAGAATTAGACGTAATTTATTGCCTATTTTTGTGTCACAATTAGCTTTGCACACTCCAAGCACGATACAAGAATTAAGTAATCTTTGTAAAAAATAGAGGAATCACAAGTTTGGTCAGAAAAATATAAGCCACCAACAAATTCCTATTATAGACCTCGAGAAAATAATACATATGAACCTAGAGTAAAATACACTAACAACAGTAGTAATGTACAAAGTAAATTCTCTAACAATGTTTACAACACACAAAATAAAAATATATCTGTAATATCTAATCTAGTTTATTAGAATTGTGACAGAAGCGGTCACAAATATAATGCTTGCAATATGCAGAGAAAATTATTTTGCTATGGGTGCGGTAAAAAAGGAATTATTAAAACTTGCAACCAGCAGGTCAGAAAAATTTGGCTTCTGTTACCTGCCAAAATACGAAAAACGTACCAGAAAGATGGAAAGATCACAAAAACGCAAAGTAACTAATTTTAATTCAACTACCGACTGTAAATTTGTAAAGAGTTTCTTAAGTAATTTATCTGTAAAAAATAGTAATAATTTTCCTAAATTTTCGACACAGAAAAATAATAATGTTTTTTCTAATAAATGTATCTTATCTCAGACTTTAAATGACGTAGCTACAACAAATATTATTGTTAAAAAATGTAACGACAGCCGACCTTATCTTAATATTAAAATTTTAGGCACTTGTAGATAGTGGTAGTAATTCTTGTGTTTTGGGTAGTCTAGGGTTTAATTTACTGAATTCTCTCAAAATACCGTTACAATATGAGGCATTTTCTAATATTACAACAGCTGACCGAACAGCACAAAATGTAATGGGTTTTATTGTCGTACCTGTCCCATTAAATAATGTTACAAACGAAATTAAAATTTTAATTATTCCTGCTATAACGCATTCTCTTATTCTGGGGATGGATTTTCTTAGTTTGTTTAAAATTGATGTTAATTTTCACAATTTATCGTATTCAATGTTATCTTCTCTCTGTGTAATTAACGCAATTCAACCCATATCTACACTTTCGGTTAAACAAAAATATGAATTAAACAAAATAATTGATTTATATCTAAAAATATCTCCCGAAAGTTCTCTTGGTTTAACGCATTTAATTACTCATGATATCGACACAGGGGATGCTAAACCTATTTGTCAGAAACAATATCCATTAAGTCTTAAAAAAGAGATTGACGAACTTTTAGAGTTAGGGGTTGTTCAACCATCAAACTCACCTTGGTGTTCACCCTTATGGTTAGTTCCTAAGAAAAATGGAGAATTTCGAGTATGTTTTGATGGTAGAAAATTAAATTCGGTTACAAAATCAGACACTTACCCAATGCATTTAGTAGATTCAATATTAAATAAACTTAGAGACGCAAAATACCTTACATCAATTGACTTACGAAAAGCTTTTTGTTGTAAACTTAGTTTTGTATCCACAAAGAGCAAAAGACATAGAGTATTTTACAAACTTTATTTTATTATTTCTTAACACGTGTTTATTACAATTAACCATTACAACTACTTGACAACTGACAACTCTTCTTGTAGATATTTTATTGACATAAAATATTTGTTGCCAACCTAATTCTAACATTCCCCCTCAACAAATATTTTATCAAAAATAAAATTTTTCAAAACAGCTTATTTTACTTCAGAATACAATTTCTAAATTTTTGAAATAATATCTTATTCAAAGGCTTTGTAAAGAGATCGGCTACATTATCTGATGTTTGTATATATCTTAACTCAACAAATCCTTCGTTTATACTATCTAAAATATAATTGTACTTAACATCCACATGTTTTAAGCGTTTGTTGTTCTCATTTTTTTGAGTTATTTTAATTACAGACTGATTGTCTTCATATAACAAAATAGGATGATTACAATTTAGCTTAAAATCTAATATTAGTTTTTTTATCCAAAGGGCTTCTGTTATGGCGAAACTTAAAGCTATATATTCTGCCTCACACGAGGACAAAGCTACAGTCATTTGTTTTTTTGAATACCATGATATTATACAATCATAATATGTTAAAATGTAACCTGAAGTTGATTTACGGTCCCTTGTGTCGCTTGCCCAATCGGCATCTACAAAACCTTTCAGTTCAGAATCTGAATTACAATCATAGATAAGAGATAAATCCAAAGTACTTTTTACATAACGCAAAATTCGCTTAAGATATTTATATAGATTTATACTTGCACAATGTTGATATCGACTTAAAAATATTACTGATACACATAAATCAGGTCTAGTTCCTGAAACAGCATAAAGTAAACTACCTATTAATTGTCTGCATTGTTTTTCTATTTGCTTACTTTCGGATTCTTTTATATTTAAACATTCAAAGTTGAAGTTATGTTCCATTGGAGTATCTACCCCTTTACAATCTGACATATTAAATTTTTTTAAAACATTTTCTAAGTACTTCTTTTGATTTATAATTGTTATTCCTTTAATAACATCTTGTTTTATACTGATACCTAAATAATTGCTAGCTAAACCAAGATATTTAGTTTTAAAATTGTTATTTAACTTTACTTTAAAATTTTCAACATCATCAATTTTCGAGCCAAAGATAAGCAAATCATCCACATAAATTAGAAGATACAACATGTTGTTATCTTTGTGATAGCTATATAGACATAAATCATTTTTTGACCTAATAAAATTTTCTGTTATCATAAATGAATCAAATTTTTCATTCCAATACATTGGCGATTTTTTTAAACCATATATAGAGTGATTTAACTTACAATAAGTTCCACAAGGTAATTTCATATAGATGGTTTCTTTTATGTCACCATATAGAAAAGCACCTGTAATATCTAACTGATGAACAGGTAGCCTCATCTTATTTGCCATTACCATAAACAATCTAAAGGTGGTTAACCTTGCCACTGGGGCATATATTTCAGGATCACAATCCACTTGTTCAAATCCTCTTGCTACTAGACGAGCCTTGAATTGTTTCTCGCCATTGAGATTTTCTTTAATTTTAAACACCCACTTACTACTTACAATCTGAGCATCTACTGGCACTTCAGTTACTTTAGTCCATGTATTGTTCTCAGTTAATGTTTGTGTTTCTTTTTCTATAGCTTCCAGCCAGTTTTCTTTGTCTTGAGCTTCCATTGCTTCTTGGTATGTACTTGGTTCATTGTTGATACATAACAAATTTGTTTCAAAATCATCAAGCCATTTTGGCTGTCTTCTATTTCTATTTCTTATATTCTCAGTTTCATTTATAATTTCAATGTTTTCGTTATTTCTCAATTCATTTATGTGGTCCATTTCTTCTTGATTCACTTCTGTATCATTTGTCCATTGTTCACTTATTTCATTTTCTTCTTCTTCAACCATGGGTTCATTTTCAGGATATTCTTCAGTCAAAGTAACATTATTTTCTTGTAATATACTAGTTTTCTGTTTTTGAACATTGTTATTAATAAATATGACATCTTTCCTAATTTCTACTGTGTGTTTATTGGGATAATATATTCTATATCCTTTAGTGTCTTGTCCATAGCCAACAAATATACCCAGCTCAGACTTAGGGTCCCACTTCTTCCTCTTTTCATCTGGTATATGTACCGCTACTTCAGATCCAAAAATTTTTAATTTTTCTATATTGAAAAGGTCTGTGTTGAACCAAATTTCAAATGGTGTTTTCCCTCTTATCCTGCTTCGGCCAGTCCTATTTAATACATAGACTGCCGTATTTACAGCTTCAGCCCAAAGATTTTTGTTAAAATTGTTTTCTAGGATCATTGTTCTCGCAGCTTCTACAATTGTGCGCATCTCCCTCTTAGCTCGGCCATTCTGTTGCGGTGTATAGACTACAGTCGTCTGATGTTGGATTCCGTTGTCAATCATAATTTTTCTTACTTTATTGTTCACAAACTCAGTCCCATTGTCACTCCTCATTATTTGAATTACATGGCCAGGATTAACTTGGGTTCTCATCACAAATTCATGAATTTTATTTTCAACTTCAAATTTATGTTTTAAGAAGAATATTGATCTGAATCCTGAGAAGTCATCTTTTATTAATAAAAAATATTTAGCTCCTCCCAATGAGCTTGTTTCCATTGGGCCACACACGTCCATATGAATTAATTGTCCTGGTTTTTCAGTTTTTGATTCACTTAATTCGAAACTTTGTTTGTGCTGTTTGCCTTTAATGCAAGGGATGCACATGGAATTTTCACCATTTTCAAAATTTATATTGCTTCTTTTCAATATGTTTTTAATCTGATCTATATTTTGGTGTACCATTTTGCGATGCCATTCAGTTAATTTGTCACATGTACTCCCAACATTGGCATATATGATTTCATCATCACATTTGACTACCATTTTATAAATTTTATTATATCTTTTTGCAATAGCGCATACTATATCATTTTTCAAGAACTTACATTGTTCATAGTTCATGTTTATATTATAGCCTCTATTTGTAGCGGCACTAACAGAAAATAAGTTTGCTGTCATTTTGGGCACATGCAAAACATTATTTAATATTGTCTCAATCCACTTTTGTCCATTAAAGGCTTGTAGTTTTATGTTTCCAATACCCACTGCTTCAATTATGGTTCCATCACCTATAACAATATTTTTGCACTGTAACAGTTCATCATACTTAAAAAAACTATGTTTGTCATGACACATATGTTCGGATGCCCCACTATCAACTATCCAATCTTGGATTACACTTTTGCCATAAAATGCAGTGCTTATTGCAGTAAATGCATTACTGGGTCCTTGTGTGCTATTTTGACCCTCTTTATTTAAAAACCAACAGTTCTTTCTTAAATGTCCTCTTTTTTTGCAATTTTCACAATATTTGTCCCTGTAACAGTCTTTTTTTAAGTGTCCTACTTTGTTACATGTAAAACACTTTCTGATATTTTCCTGAGCAACTAATGCATCACACTTAAGACAGTTTCTGTTTTGTTGTGCAATTAGTGCTGTAACTTCTTCTTGTCTATAATTTACTCTCTGCTCTTCGATAAGTAGCCTGGCCGTTAACTCAGATAACTCTTGCTTATCTGAGGGTACTGACTCCCAGGCAGACACAAAATGTTTATATTTTTCAGGCAATGCTGTTAAAATTTTTGTCAAAACCATCTTTTCGGGTACTTCACCTTTTAGCTGCTTTATCTGACAGACATTTTCTTCGATTTTTGCCAAAAATGTGGCTATATCTTCGTTTTCCTTATACTGCATTGCAAAGAATTTTTGCTGTAATAAATGCAGAGAAGTTTCTGATGTTTGTTCATATATTGTATGCAATTTATCCCAAATCGCCTTTGCAGATTCGCAGGTCATTACTTGCAACATTACTTTTTCTGATAGCCTTGTAACTATTACACTTTGAGCCTTGGCATCTTTTTTATTCCATTTGTCAATTTCTGATGCTTCTTCTGGTTTTGGCAAGGAACCATCAACTGTAGTATATACTTCTAGGGCTTTCAACATAACCCTTAATTGAAATTTCCATGTCGACCAATTTGAAATTCCTTCCAACTTTAGATTATTGGAATTAGATCCAGTATTGTTAAGTAACACACTTTCCATTTTATTTATAATCTATTTTTCTTGAGCTTTACGGCCTTTTATATTTTATTTGCTTTACCGCCTTTTCTGTTTTATTGGCTTTACCGCCTTTTCTGACTTTTCGGCTTTACCACCGGTTTCTATGCTTTTCCCCTTATGGCACTGGGCCCATAACCTGTTGTAAACTTAGTTTTGTATCCACAAAGAGCAAAAGACATAGAGTATTTTACAAACTTTATTTTATTATTTCTTAACACGTGTTTATTACAATTAACCATTACAACTACTTGACAACTGACAACTCTTCTTGTAGATATTTTATTGACATAAAATATTTGTTGCCAACCTAATTCTAACACTTTTCTTCAAATTCCGTTAACAGAGTCATCAAAACCAAAAACAGCATTTTCAATTTTTGGGATGGGTTCTTTTGAATATACACGTATGTGTTTCGGTTTAAAAAATGCTCCGAGAACCATGGCACGTCTTATGGACCGAATTATAGACCCAAGCATTTTGCCTTATTGTTTTTGTTATCTAGATGACATTATTGTCGCAACTCCAACGTTCGAATTACAGATCGAACTGCTGGAAAAGTTATTTCTTAGATTAAGGCTGGTTTGACTATAAATATGAAAAAATGTGAATTTTGTAGGAATTCTCTTAACTATTTAGGTTTTACTTTAGATAAAGACGGGTTGCGTACCTCGCCCGGCTATTTTAAATTATACAAGACCTAAAAATACCACGGAAATTAAAAGATTAATAGGGTTAATTGGTTGGTACCGGAGATTCCTTAAAAATTTTTCCTCTGTTTGTTCACCAATTACAGATTTACTTCATAACAGAAAGAAAGGACAACGTATTGTCTGGATTCTCCAGGCAGATAAAGCTTTTTCTGATATTAAGTCATTACTTACGTCCGCACCTAGTTTAGCAAGTCCCGACTATTCTAAACCATTTATAATACAGACAGACGCTAGCGACACAGGTCTTGGTGCAATTCTATACCAAGAATGTGATGGAATAGACCATCCCATCGCATATGCTAGTCGTGCACTTACTAAAACAGAAAGGAAAATATCTACTACGGAAAAAGAGCTACTTGGTATTATTTTTGGTATCGAAAAATTTAGATGTTATGTGAAAGAAACTGTATTCACCTTGGAAACAGATCATTCTTCATTACAATTCCTACATAAATTGTCAAATCCAAGTGGTAAACTTGCACGTTTAGCTCTCAGACTAGCTCAATTTGATTTTGTAATTAAGCATCGTAAGGGTTCCACAATGTTAGTAAGTGATGCTCTTTCCCGATCTGTTAATGAAATTTCTATATTAGATATCTCTACCTTGACACCAGATAAATGGTATTTATCGATGGTAAATAAAGTGAAAAATAATCTTGCAAAATATTCAGCATTTAAAGTCGAAAATAATATTCTTTTTAAACATGTTTTCTCAAATATTGAAAGTAATTTATCGGATTGGAAAATTGTCGTTCATGCAAATGATCGTAAAAATGTTCCATGATTATGTATCAAGCGGTCATTTAGGTATTTCTAAAACAATTTCGCGAATATCTGAATTGTATTATTGGTCAAAATTACGTAAAGACGTATATCGTTATGTTCAAAAATGTAAAATCTGTTCCTCCTGTAAAAGCACTAATTTACCAAAAGCTGGTATTATGGGTACATATAAAAATAGAAATTTTCCTTTTCAATGGTTAAGTGTAGACATAATAGGATCTTACCCCAGATCAAAACAAGGTAATAAATATGCACTTGTCGTGACCGATTGGTTCACAAAGTTTTGTTTTGTTCACCCAATGCCAAAAGCGACAGCTGCCAGTATTGTAAAATTTTTGGAAAATCATATATATATGTAGATATTCGGAAAAAACTTAAAGATGCATATCTTAGAAATGCAAAATATTATAATTTGAGAAAACAGGATATCGAATATCACGTAGGTGATAAATTGTGGAAAAAGAATTTTGTATTATCGTCAAAAGTTAATAACATTGCCGCAAAATTTGCACCTAAATATATACCGTGTGTTGTAAACAAAGTGGTGTCAAAATTAGTATACAATTTGAAAGACTTAGATGGAAATGATTTCTGAAATTTCCATGTATCTGATTTTTTAAATTTTTTCTAGATGTCATGTATAGAAAATGTGGAATTTTTACAAATAACAATGCGAAACCTTTCGTCAGCGATAACCCATGGCTACAGTGGACGCTAACGAGGCAATATCACGCAGAGTTACTGATATTACGTTGCATGTCATACATCAAATACTATTAAACGAGCAAGGTTTGTATGTGTGTGTGTCCAGAGGATCTCGAAATCCACTCGTCAGAATTCAATGAAACTTTCAGGGTAGACTAATTCCTATCTAAATCGGCGAAAAATGTAGGTCTCATGTCTGTGAAAATTCGATCTTCCGAGATATTTACAAGAAAAGTTAAGCTTTTAGTTTTATTTCCTAGCAACGGCACATAATAATAACTTGTTTCTATAGTAATATATACTATAAAGGATAGATGAGTACAGTCAAAGTGGGGATATAACGTCACATTCCATAGGCGTACTTTGCAAAATAAGTTTCTATAATATAAATAAGGTCACAGCATATAAAATATATATACGCACTTCGTAGATTAAATTTTGAAGTTATATTATTTACAAAAAATAAAAATAAACTTTATGCATCCGACACTTTAACATTGAACGAATTAAATTTAACCAATAAATAACAAGGAGGATTATATGTTGGGATTAAATTAAATCTCTTGGCATTAAAAGTAACGCTTCAGTACTTACCTAAACTCAAAGATTAAAAAAAAGTTAGTTCAAGAACTATCTTTAAAAGTCACTGTCTTCACTAAAACTACTGGCATCACTATAATTGTCTTTTCTGATGTTTATTATTATCGGTTCTATTAAATTATCCATTGATATATCCACTTTCCTAAATGAATTTTCCACATTTTTAAACATGATCAATGTATTTTCCCCAATGTTCTCTATTTACATCTGAAACTGCCTTCAAAAACAAATTTCGCACATCAGGAAATTTAAATGTTTTATTGTTTTGAGAAACATAACCTTTTAATAATTGAGACCAGATCAGTTCAATGGAATTTAACTCTGCGTGGTTCGGAGGAAATCTGAGAATTTTAATTCCTTTTTCTCTGGCCATCTCATCCATAATATATTTTTTGAATTTGTTTTTATGTTGCCTTGCTATTACTAATAATTCTGCCTTCAAGGATTTAGGAGGACTGATAATATTTTTAGAATGAAGCCATTTTGAAATATATATTAATACAAAATTCTGAATCAATTAAAATACATACGATACGGCTATGAATAAATAAAGTCTGACTTATCTGTCAAAAGAACAAATTTATTACAGTAAAAACCATGGAAACAAGAATCTAGACAAAAACTATATTAGGCCGATCAGATGTATTAAAATTTAAATTTTAACTACAAATAAGCATTGAAGGATGAGGTAAAAATAAAATTTTTACCTCTTGAACCTGTACTACGTTCTGCAAATTAAATACTGCACTCCTTTCTTCTGTATAGTATAGTAGTAAAAAGGTTTGACTTTATTTAATTTCTGGCGTTTTAATCAAAAAGAATTCAATTTTAAATTTGTCGCTTTATATAAAAAAGGTTCATTTGACGGACATAAATAATTTGCTTGTCAAATGACAGCCATCTTATTAATTCAAAGTTGAAAATACAACGTTGCCAATTCAATTTCAGAAATCATGGGTTTAGGTAAATATTTATAGGAACGTTGAGTAACACTGTTAAAATGGACACCTGTCTTCCCTTCCCCGATAGTGTGAGACTACCCCTTACGGCTACTATTTTATTATGCGGACAGTTTTAATATTTAAGTTTTCATGATCAGAGAGAGAGAGGGAGAGAGAGAGAAAGAATTTTTGAAAAAATATGATATCAATATCTGCCACACCTCGAGAGGCTGGTCACAGGTTTTTGTGGAGGTTTTTACCCAAGTATGAATATCAGACCTATAATTTTCCTTCACTGCAGATCAAAAAATAATAAAATCAATTGAACATAGAGTTTTTCTTATATAGTGATAAATAGAGTGAGCTGAGCGATCTTCTGTTGACGGGACGTGTGCCCTACACGCTGCTGTTGCACGTCTCGGAAACGGGGCCTGTCCACCGTGACAATTCGCGAAGATCAAGCGTAAGTAGAAGTTGCCATAAAAGGGTGAAATCCCCAGAAACTAGGCAACTTTAATGCATTTAACTAACCTCTGTGACAAGCAGTTGATAAACGTCAACAACAGCTGCAGCCAATTGAAAATTAACACTGACAGCTTTTTTAATTTTCCCGCCTACTTTCAAGCCAATCGCCAATCAACTTTTTATTTATCTCCCTATCAGTAGTTCAAGTAGATGTCGCCCACTCCATGATTTTCGCGAATTAATTAATAATTTGTCATGTTATAAATATACTTAAATTATATACTCATTGGGCTGCTTAAAAATGTAGATTTGAATATTAAGAGCGAAGCTCGGTGACCAGATATTAGTTTTTTATTGTTTGAAGTGGAAACTGTATTTTTCATCACTATCTTCTCGAAAAAGACCATATTTATCTCTCTATACCTAAATGTCTGTGAATTTTACCTATGTCTATATCTTTTTCTAATTTTCTCTAATATATTTCTTTTTGACAGATTTAAATAACTTGGAAAGCACACATATGTTTTAATTATTTTGTATCTTTATTTAGCTTGTTGGAAAAAACAAGTTACAAAATAAGTAGAAATCACATATGTGTTGAGTTGTTAAGTATTTATTTATTTTGATATGGATATTAACTGTTAGTTAAATTCCTATGAATAAATTTGTTTCATATCTAAGAATAATGCTGTACTTTTTTTTATTCAAAAGTTTTGATTTGAATACCACTAGAGGTATATATTTTCTTTTGAATTTTTTTGGGCACAGTGTGATGGAATTTCCTATCTATATTTTAGTATCTTTTAGTAGTACATCAGAAGAATGTATTAGTATCTTTTATATCTTATCTTTTTGTGCACTTGACACAGTGTATATACCTATATTTTTTTGATTGATTATATCATATAGGTTATTTATCTTAAAAGACTTAGTAAAGTTTTTTTCTTTTTTTACATAACATATGTGATCTGAGTTGTTGTTTAGTCTATATAAATATTTAATTGAGGAAATATTTCACAGAAACATTTATTGTTAATTTTTGCGCATTTATTTCTCGTTAGGTCATTTTCACTTTTCTTATTTTTTTTTCTTTATGTAATGAGTCATCATTGATGTTTTATATCTTAACGTTACATCACGAAACTATTATAATACCGACTTAATTTTAATTTCTCATAAATTTACCGTATCTTGGGATAATTTTTCTTTTGGTAATATGTTTCAATTTATAAAATTATATAATAATTTAATAATTTTTTTAAAAAACATTTTTTGTATTTTAAAACCATTGGTGATCTTAGTAGTTATTAAAAATGATTAATAACACTTGGTGAACTAAGAGGTACAGTCAAAATTTCAGTTTCTCTTAAATTCAATTAAATTCATTTTTTAAACAATCTCACAAGACCCGAGAGAGGGCAGAGATTGTATCAACCTCTTCATTTATTGGAGTTTCAAAGTATACCTTTTGTCTTAAGTCCTTATTTATGTCATTATTATCTTTATCTATATTTTTTTTGCTTTCATTTTTTTATTTTTTCTTGCTTAGCATATAGTGATGTGAGCATTTTATTTTTTGTTTTTATAAAAATGCATGTACCTATCTACTCCAGGGCTCACGTTAACGTTTCTTCAATTTTTTATTTAGTTTAATTTGGTTGATCAAATTTAAATATTTGATTTTAATTGTAATATGATTACAATAAAATAGTCACATAAGACTGAGATTAGGCAGTGACTATTATAACGCCTTTCTTTTTGAAAGTTTCAAAATATACGGACATTTGTCGAAAATCCCTTTATGTGTATCTCAAACTTTTCCTTAAAATCTTTAGTCTTTATTTTTCTTTAATAATAATACTTAATAATAGTACCTTTTTGAATATTGAAACAGATTAACAATTTTTTTGAAAATTTTTTTTATGGAAAATTTTGATTTTTCCGTAGGAAGGGGGGGGGGGGGTGGGAGTGTGTTTAAGTTAAACAATTTTTTCTCCAATATACGACATTGACGAATGACAATATCTACCATCTCTATCTCCAACCACCTTTCCCTCTTTCCTATTTAAATTTCAATAAATATGTAATTTAATTATTTCTAAATTTCAGTCACTTTTATATATAATCTTAATTTTTTTCTTCAACATTTGTAAAGATTTTATATATTATTGTTTTTCTTCAGCACTTGTAAAGATTTTTTTATTTAACAACAAATGAACAATCGGAAAATTTTCTGCCTTCAGCATCAAATTTTCCTAAAACGGTTATCGGGGGTGTAACATTTTAAAAATCAAATTTTTAAAATTGTTATTTTTAAATTTGGGCCACTTTGTATATCACAAAATTCCAGTTTAATTTCGATTCTACGCGTTGAATAGTGGGGAATCATCTAGCAACCGAGGCTTCGAATTCGAATTTATGAAATATTTTATTCACTTTCGATTGAGAACTTAGTTTGAAAAGTCTCTTTAAAATTAGTGTACTGTGATATAGCCTGTTGAGACGGATTTCACGCAGTCCATCCATCCACTCATTGTTCATTCTTCACTCATTCGATAGTTCATTTGTTGTTCTGAACTAAATCTACAGCGTCGGCCACTGCACTTGTTTATTTTTGGGAATTTAGTAACATTCAATTACTAAATCAGCCGAAAGTCCAGAAACTGGAATTGATCCCGATTCCTGGTAGCTGCCGATATATAAAAGTCGATGTAGACTTTTCTTCAGCGTTGGCCAAAAAACTGTGAAAATGTCGGTAAATCTTAGTTAGTTTTATATTTGGGTTTTTTTTCCAACTGATTTAGTTTTTAAGAAATTTTGTATTCTTACATTTTATATTTTGGTATTTCGTATTTTTTTTTGTAATGGCGTAGCTACAAGCTATAATAAAATTGTAAAACTTTTGTAAACTATATTTCAACAAATAATTTTAATAAATAGTAATACATTTTTTTATCTTTAAGTTTTCTTTAATATTTCCTTGCGGTGTGACAACATTCTAAAATATCTAAATTTTCCATTGATGATAAAGTTCTGTATTCATATTATTTTTGATCAAAGCTAGAATATTTATAATTCTAAACTAGCTTGAAAAATATTAAAATAGAATTATTGGCGCCCTCTAACCCTTCAAATACTTCATTAAATGTCTATTAGAAAAGCTAGAACTCACATCTTAAAGTAAAAGTTTCATATGCTCAATTTTTTTTCTTTTATTATTAATAAATCATTTTAAAAAAAAAAATCTTTTTGGTGCAAAGGTATGGGGCAAATTATTATATTTCTCAACCAAATTTTCATAGCTGTACAATTTTTGAAAAAAATATGGTTATAATTGAAATGCATAAACAAAAAGTTAATTTTAATAAACCAATTTATTTGGGTATGTGTATTTTGGATATATCGAAGACACTTTTGTATGATTTCCATTATAACTATATTAAAGATAAATTGCATAACAAAGCAAAGTTGTTATATACAGATACTGACAGTTTAATTTATCAGTTTTATACTGAAGACATTTATCAAAATATTCGCGAAGACATACACAAATTTGACACATCTGAATACGTTAAAGATAACATTTTCAATATTCCTTTAACTAATAAAAAAGTATTGGGTTTAATGAAGGATGAAAATAAGGGGAAAATAATGACACATTTTATTGGATAACGATCAAAAATGTACACTTTAAAAGTAATTGACAATTTTTCAGAAATAGTAGTTAAAAAAGCGAAGGGAATAAAAAATCAGCGTTAAAGGAACTAACTTACGATGATTATTATGCAAGTTTATTTAATAAAACTACAGTTGAAATTATACAAAATTCAATAATTTCAAAAAAGCATGATGTTTTCAATTTATCACAAAGAAAGGTTGCATTGAGTCCTTGTGATGACAAGAGAATGATTGATTATATAAATACTGATACTTTATCATGGGGATTTAACGATGATAAATAATAATAATAATATGTAAATTGTAAATCGTTTTTTGTCTTTTTTTCAATCTAACAATTTCAATTCAAGAATCAAGATCAATGATTCAAGTTATTTTTTTTTAATTGATTTAAATTCATTAATATATAACTATTATTTTTTTTATAGACAACTTGAAAAATGGATTCGAGTTTTTGAAAATCAAACACGTTTTAAACGATTAACAACAGACACACAAACACGAATAATACCAATCACTTTACCTTCACCTCATTATGACAATAAAAGATGCGGTACAATGTGGTGTAGAAGATGTAAT
This sequence comes from Crepidodera aurea, assembly GCA_949320105.2. Lineage (NCBI taxonomy): Eukaryota > Metazoa > Arthropoda > Insecta > Coleoptera > Chrysomelidae > Crepidodera > Crepidodera aurea. The sequence goes on along the minus strand of OX439472.1, from coordinate 9,010,220 downwards.
TTTTTTTTTGCTTCTGTGAAATATCTATTAAAGAGAATAATAGCGATAAGACTCTTTACTGCAATGAAAAAATGCCAGATTCATAGTTCAAACATTTCACAGAGGTAAGCAATAAAGTTATTTATTTAATTTTTTTTTTCAACAGGATTTTTTTGTTTTAGCCTCGTATCAATTGTTTCATCCCATCCACAGAAAATTTATTGAAAATGAAGGAGGATATCATTACACATGATGTATCAAGATGTTATCGATTGTACCAGGCACAGCCAAAGTATGAAGAGGATTGGGAGGTCATGGAAAATGATTTTTCCGATGCGAGGTTGGCTGATGCGTAAATATTGGACCTACATCAAAGCGGTCATGTGGAATGATATAAAAACTTTTTGTTATTATAAAGACATTAATTACATTACACATAATTCAAAACGTTTAAAAAGAAATTAAATAAAATGTTTGAATTATATTTTGTGTTTTATTACATTAGTTTTAAGGTATTGACAGTAGGCTAGGCTAGGCTAGTCTCTTATAAACGCTATTTAGGTACATGCAACATGTAATACACAATTTACATAAAGTTTATCAATTACGCTGATAGCCTCTGCGTTATACGGCTCAATATACCAAATACATTCACTTATACGATGCGGGTTCGATCCCCACACAAACCACTTTGCTTTTTTTCTACAATTTTCTCAACCAAAATTATTTCACTAACTCTAGAAAATCAAGTATAATTAGGTAATCAGGTGGAAAGGTAAATCAGGTGAAAGGTAGTATAGGTGACAGGTGGAAAAGGTAAAATATGTGAAAATAAGTGACAGGTAGAATATTGGACAAGTTTTGTCAAAGAGTACAACTTCTGGGCATTGTTGATTACCTCTTTGGTTTAGTACTGCTTTGTATACGTGAACTTAGAGAACTTGATGGTAGGGTATAATCAGGTCTGCAATATTATCCACCAAAAGGCTAACCAATAAGTTTGGACTTATTAATACTTAGACTCCATACTATAAGTATCAACCCCAGAAGGTGCTTGAGAACGACCAATTTAGACTCTACCACAGTACATACAGTAGTGCCACTTAGCGTCGGCACCTTTGATATTGGTGTCCAGCAGTTTTATTTTTTATATTCGCACTGGTATTGACACTATTGACAGTAATGACATTTCTCCCCGCCACGATCCCTAACAATGCTCATATATACACTGCTCGATATATCAATTATTGATATAAACTGCTCGCTAAAATTCAGTCTATGCAAATAAGGTTTGAAACATGGAAAAGTAGTAAAAATTAATTATGCAGTTTTCAATAATCGGATGCACCCGAGATAAAAAAAAATGTTTGGTGATTCTTACGTATTTTTGTCTCCTGAACACGAATTTGAAGTCAAAAAGCGGAGGTCTCGAATGCTTTTTGAGATATAGGCCCGAAAAGTATGAAAACTTGTTTCTAATCTCACGATTATCTTTATTGCCACACTTATATTAACTTCATCTATACGTTTATTAGTACAAATTTGAACCATTTCTAGTCGAGTTGAGATTTGGCATATATTTTTATATGATTATGGGTCGATGCTATTCAAACGTGGTTTAAAGGAGTTTTTGGGAATGGAGTTTCTGCCAAAATTCAATATGGCAAATACAAAATTAAGGTTGAGTTGTGTGCTTATATAGTTGATTCTGTTTAAAAAAGTTAATACAGCCATTCTATATTCGTTGTTAAAAAAATGCAAGAGATTATTACGAAAATATTTATTTTTCCTATTTCAGTTGACATTTCACATTCCTAATATATAAGAAAGAAATTTGTTGCATACAATGTATATAGTCAATACAATTTTTTTAAGAAAACAAGAACCAAGAATGCATGACACCTCATAAAAACATAGATAGATAGATATTTATTAATATATGAATTGTTAAATTATCATAATTCGAGATGTTATTGTAGAATTGTCACAAAAATGATCAGTTTTCAATGAAATAAGTGGAACATACATAGGGATTAACGCCTCATTGATAAAAATTCCTAAAACCAGAATTTGATGAAATAAGAGACTACTTTATGAAATGTTTATAACACTTCTAATATATTACACAGTAGATTGGATGAAATTTTTTAAATCCGGCAACTATGGAAGGAGTGCCGGTCGTTCTTAAACTCGTCGTTTGCGCATTAGCCAGGAGTCGCAACACTCGCAACTCCTGGCTAATGCGCATTGAAAACTTACATCCAGAAATTGGCCGAAGTGGAATTACTGTATATACTGTGACTCTACTACGACAGGCCCATTATCACCGACAGACAGGTGACGAATAACAGACCTGATATAGTGGTGGTGGATAAAGGAATCAACTCGGTCCTTCTGGTAGACATCGCGATACCAAATAACAACATCTTAGATAAGTATCAGGAGAAGGTAAATAAATATGCAGACCTAGCTTTAGATCCGACAGATGTGGCATGCAGACAAGGTCGAAGTAGTTCCAGTGATATTATCATCTACAGGGCTTGTTCCTAAATCACTTGAAACAAGCTTAGCTAAAGTGGGACTTCATAAGAACACCTACATCGACCTCCAGAAAGCGGTCATTTTGAACCCTTGCCGGACGGTGTGACGATAGAGCCCAACCCTTTTGATGCTTGCATCCGGGGTGGATCAATTATATCCAGCCAATTGGCTGAGATAGTGAGTGATAGTAATGATAATAATAATAATAATAATAATAATAATATTAATTGATCCAATCGACAAGAAATTGTATAGGACAAGTCAAAATATTGGTTATGACAAACATGAATAATCTAAATAGTTCCAGTTACAACATTGAAATGATAATAAGTATATACATTGTTTCTGCTACAAAAAGCAGCAATTATTTACAAATTTGAATCATATAAATAATCATTAATGCTATAATAAGCTTTTGATGATAATGATAATTGTTTTACTGTCCGTTTAAATAAGTTTCCAGACATAGTTTGGGAGGTGATTGAAAAGTTCTATTCCTATATATTTTGGGGATTTTTCAAATTTAGCAGAATTATGCTTTGGAATAGTTAGTAAATCAGCATTACGTGTCATATTTTGAAGAGACTAACATTCAGAACCTATAGAATATATTAATAACAAATATATATATCAATAACATTCAATCACATCTAAGATTGAAAATATTAGGCCTTTTGATGGCAGTATTAATACATTAAATAAATTTATTTCTCAATGCGAAAAATTAATGGCAACATATAGTAGTTGATCGTATTTTTGATTGCATACAAGGAAAATTAATAGGAAAAGCTGAGTTTATGGTTGGAAATAGGGTAGAATTAACCGATTGGAATCTATTAAAAAATGCATTAAGGCAATGTTTCTCTGATAAGCGTAATTTAGATCGTCTTATCTAAGAACTGACTAGGCCCAAACCATTCAAATATGAGAATTTGATTCAATTCGGCACTAGATTGCAGTTATTGAGAAACAAATTGTAATATGAACCATTGCGACAAAACCGCATTAAATACGTTTAGAAAGGAAAGGAAAAATCCCCAAATGTGAAGTGTGTTCTATGTGATCCGGCTAACTATAAAGGCTGCTCAACATACAGATAACGCATAAAGAAGAAATATCCTACTCTGCGTCCTAAAGTACAAATAGCACCTCAAGCCATGTACAACCTGATATCACGTTTACTCAAGCTGCACAAAGAGGACAACCTCCGATCCAAACAGGAAATTACGCTATACCAAACCAAAATATAAGTACTTCCTCTAACGATCTAGCTGAGTTAAAATCTATGACTGAACAATTGGGAACTATGTTAAACTTGTTAACAACTGTCACAACTAAATTAACAAAATGAGCAAGTTCTTGAAAATAGCTTTGTGCAATGCCAATGGGCTGACTCAACATAATGACGAAGTTAAAGCATTTATAACTAGTCACAACCTTGATATTCTACTTATATCAGAAACTCACTTTACAATTAGAAGTTACTTCAGAATGCCAAAATTTACAATATATAATACTAATCACCCAGATAACACTGCCCATGGCGGCACCGCAATTATAATTAAAAGCTCAATAAAACATCAGATACTCCACAATTATAATGAAGAATATCTGCAGGCAACCAGCAAAATAGTGGAAGACTGGCACGGCTCTCTAACAGTATCGGCAATATAGGCCTCGTGTAGATGCGCGCGCATCGCATTTTTTGAGGCCGCTTTTTTATATTTTAGGCGAGCTGCGAACTACAAAACGAAATTTTTTCAAAAAATAATAAATAAAACGTTAAAATAACTTTGTTGAAACTTGAATGAAGTGATTTGCCATAATATTCATGCATAAAAGTAGTAAGTTTACATCATAATATTTTCGTAATTTTTAGTTTTAATAATATAACCTCATTTCAGTTGTATTTTTAGAGAAATAATATAATATTCACATAATATTATTAAAAAAAATATGTGAATAGAACAATATTAAATTTACTATTTGATATAGATATTTTAACAGTCCATCGTTATTCTAAATCCATTTAATTACAAATTTCACGTAAAACCTTATGTTAAGTTAATGGAGAGCGGCCTCAAAAAGTTTTCAAAATACGCCACCTGTTTCGCTGGTGTTCCACAGTGTTACCCCCACTTAGTAGTATGCACGAGGCCTATATTGCCCTATATATATAATCATGAACAGTTCAAAAACTTCTTCAAAACACTGGGCAACCGATTTCTTGTTGGTGGCGACTACAATGCTAAACACACCTATTGGGGGTCCAGACTAATAAATCCAAGAGGTAGATAACTTTACAAGACAATAACTTCAAATATTTATCAACAGGAGAACCGACCTACTGGCCTACCGATAGGAATAAACAACCAGACCTAATTGACTTCTGTATTACGAAAGGTATTCCCTCCAATCTTGCTAACGCTTCATCTTGTTTTGACCTCTCTTCTGATCATTCACCTGTGTTGGTTGCCTTAAATACAGAAACAATTATAAAAGAAACCCCTCCCAGATTGTGTAACAAATATACAAATTGGGACAAATTCAGAGAACGGATCAACAGCAGTCTGGACGTTAATATATCGCTCAAAATAGATGCCGAAATTACTGAAGCCGCTGGATGTCTTACAAAAACTATTCAAGAAGCTGCGTGGCAATCAACTCCAGCAAGGATGCATTCTGTGAAAAATAAGGACCTACCCAACATAATTAAAGAAAAAATAGCTAACAAAAGAAGACTACGCAAAATTTGGCAAAGCACAAGATCACCTGCAGATAAAACTAATTTAAATAAAGCAACTCAAGAACTAAAAAGAACACTCAACAATCGTAAAAATAACTCTATACAACAATACTTAAGGAATCTTAATCCAACAAAAGCCTCTGAATATTCCCTATGGAAGGCCACTAAAAAATTAAACCGACCACAATTCCAAAATCCTCCTATCCGCAATGAAGAGGGCCACTGGGTAAAAAACAACGTAAAAAAAGCTGCAACATTTGCGAAGCACCTAGAAAAAGTATTTCATCCAAACTCATCTGAAACAAATGAACATGAACATAACATAAAACAATATCTCGAAGCTCCCTACCAGTTAGAACCTCCTCTGGACAAGATAACAACTAGCCAAGTTCTCAATGCTATTAAGAATTTTAGTGGAAGCTACACGAAAAGACTTGAGTCTCACCCAAACAAACTTGCCAAAAACATTGTCTCACAGCCAATTATCAGACGAAGACTAAAAAGGTTCACCCCGTATGACCTGACTAATAGGTTTTAAGATATATTTTACGATTTTAATATTCTACCATATTTTAATAATTTATATTTTGCATCATTTTAATAATTTATATTTTACGATTTAACATTTAAACTAGTTGTAAGATTTTTAACATTTATCTAACGCGATTAGAACATTTTCATTTTATGCATATCTTAATGTTCCTATGTATGTATGTATATCATTATTATTTTACTGTCCCTTGTCGTAAGTAGTTCTAGTTAACTAATTAACTAAGGGGAACAACCACTGGATTGTCACCCCACAAGACATTGCTATTTATCACTACATTTACTCATTATTCTCCTGAATGAATAGATTGTAAATTAATTGGGAATAAAAAAAAATACGTTTATTGCAGGGTGCACAGGCACATTGAAAAACAATATGCACCTGAAGCAACCCGCATCTTTAGAAGACGCTGTAGCGTATGTGGATGAATTCGAAAATCTTTATACGCATCCCAACGACGCGAAATTGAATATTCCAAAAAATAATTTTAAATTTCAAAATTTCTCCAGACCAAATAATAAATATAATAATTACCGGAAAAATCCGGAATTTAATTTACAATTTAACCCAAATTTTAATATGGACAATAACAATATTTTCCAAATCAAAACATAAATCAATTGCAAAAACCCAATTTACAAAATTCTGTATGGCGTGTCAACCTATAAATGTTGAACCACGCCCTCAGCATCGTAATTATCCAACAAACGCACAAGTTTTTGGAACCCCACGAAATGTGTTTAGGCCTAATTCGATTCCACAGAATCAATTGCCAAAACCACAACCAATGTCAACCACTTCGAGAATCCCGTCAATGTATAGTAAAAGAACTTGGAATCCAAATAATAGACCTAACAATTTTTTCCAAAATAATAATCAAAACCGTAACTTTATATCTGAAGAACTATTTGTTAACGATTACGCTGAAAATCAAATAGAAGCATATAATTATGATAATGCATTTTTACAATGTGAGCAAAATAATAATCAGCGCTTTGAAAATGATGTCGATTGTTTTAGTCCAAATTTTCAGAGTCGAGCCTCAAAGGAGGAATCGAACTTAATAGAATTAAATATAACTTCTAATAACCTTCTGCCGTATATCGAAATTTCTAAACCACCACTAAGAATGTTAATAGATACCGGTAGCACAAAATCAATTTTAAAACCTATAATTGCAGTGGTATTTATCATTCAAACGTATCACTTTCAACGCCTTTGGGTACTAAAAATATCGAACATTAGTAAATTAGGCGAAAAAATAATCCCTTTACCTGTATTTCTAAAAGGGCCTGTAATCATAACCTGTAAATTGGACGGCGGCCTTTCTTAAGTACCTTTCTTGAGTACCACTCCAAACTCAATTATGAAATTTAATTTTCTTTACCTTTTCAGGCCAAGTAGGTTCATAGTTTAGTTTATTTTTATTTTCTTTTAGCGGATGTCTGTGCCAGTGATCAAAAGTGAACGTGGAAAATATATGATTTTATTTGAAAATTTTACTTTTTCGAAAGACAACCTGTCAAAAAGCCAAAATTTACACAGTTGGTACAGAGCACCTAATTTCAAGTTTTTGTTGATTTTGAAAAGGCTATCCATGTAGCATTACTGTATGTATGGCCTGATGTTGAAATTAGTGGTTGCCGATTTCACTTACACCAAGCCATGGTATAGAAAGATAAAGTCAATCGGCCTGAGTTCTGATTATGAATCAATAACGGAAATCGACATTTGGCTTAAAGACACTTTGAGGTTGAATCCAAATGAAGTAGAAGACTGTTTTGTGTCCTACAAACCACACAATGAACTTTTAGATAAATATTCTGATTATTTGTTAGATACATATATACGTGAAAACGCAACATTTCCTCCTGTAAAATGAAAATTTTGTTTTTTTAATACTGGAATTATAACGCACACCTCATAAAGATACCAAATATATGAAAAATTTACGTTTCCGGCCAATTTACCTATAGGATTAAACTGACCCTAAAATCAATCCGTCCAGTTTACATGCTCATCTTATGGAGCAGGTAACCTTCCCGTCCAGTTTACCACCGCCCAAAATATCGGACGTTAGTAAAATATCAAGTATCAGGCAGATATTCCAGCTTTCAGGGAATTTAATAGGAATCATATGCTGACATTTATTCTTTACGACTTCCACGAATTTTTCGACGGAGTCATAGGTATTAATGACCTTATTGCATTGAACTTTAATATAGATTTAAAAAATAAACAATTTATTAGTGATCTCGTTACGATTCCAATAAAATTTGAACAACCACATGATATTAAATATCAAAAGGAAAAAACTAATTACGTAGAAACAGCATCTTTAGATGTTAATTTAGACGACATGAATTTAATAATCCAAAAAGAATTGGAAGACATTGATAAGTTACCAAAGAACGGATTTTGAGATATCGGCCGCCAAAGGTGGACATGTTTTAAACGTCGAAATCTTATTTGGCCTGTATACTATAAGTAATAATGAACTGACTGTCCATATATATCCAAGTTATAGGTTCATTGTAACTGGCGTCAGGAAATAAACCGCTAACTTGACATATTAATATAATTTCTAGGTAGTGAAACGCAACTAAGCTGATTGGACATTTTTACATTATTCATTTTTCACATTTTTATGATTAGTCTAGTTTTCGTCTTAGAAATTGTCGGTTCTCTATTTTTTGTAAATTATTGAATAAATAATTTTTTAAAAAACACTTGCAAAGTCTTTGAATTTAAGTGGCGCAGTCAGTAGGATAGTTACACGGTTTTAGTGCATATAATACCGGTTCGTTTTAACGATTACAAGTGACTATTCGAACTTAAGTGACAAGTTCCAGTTTTCCAGTTGGGTGAACTGAGTAGCTCAACGTGAAGACATCAACTCGACAGGGAAGAAAGAAAATCTACCCACATCCATCCGATCTATCGCAGACACGGAAGCCGAGCATATGGACTTGAAGCTAATTTTACTGTAAGTGTTTTTATGTCGTATAGAGAAACTTCATTTCATTACCCCACAGACGATTCTGACTCAGATTTGGATTTAAATATTAAAATAGACTCAATTTCCAACAATATTTCTATCAAAATGGCTGTTCCTGAATTAAAAAAAGAATACCTTGATATGATCCCAGATTTTACAGGCGATATCGCTTTATTGCCTAGATTCATTGAAATCAGCGAAAAATTAGTCTTAAGATTTTACAATACTACGGATGTAAATGATCATTGTACAATTAGAAATTGGGAAAATTTAAAACAAGCATTGCTAAATACTTATTCAGATAAAAGGGATATTTACACCCTTAGTGTCGAAATTTCAGATTTAAAACAAACTAATGAATCTCCTGTCGATTTTTATAATAAAATTCAACACTTGCTAAATCTGCAAATATCCTTATTAATGACACATTCAAATGCAAATGAACAAACTATTTTACGAAATTACTTTAGAAATTTAGCTCTCACAGTATTGCTTAGAGGATTAAAAGAACCACTAGGTACTTTGATGCCAACTAAAAACCCTGATAGTTTAAATTCTGCTTTAAATATTCTAACAAATGATTTCCAAATATATTTAGGGTCTACTCAAGACCAATGGAATGCATTTCCCAATTCCTATAATAACCTGCCAATGCACGAAATAATTCAAAACATTAATTATTCGAAAAATAAATCACCAAATTCTAGAAATTTCCCACACATCAATAAAAATTTGCCAACAAATTTCCAACCTCAACCTAGTACTAGTAGAAATTTCAATGCATTCAAATCTAACCCAAATCGGAAATTTCCATATCCTACTCCTATGAGTGTAAATACTGCAAGTACTAATAGACAACCACAAAATGCCCAAAATCGCAATTTTGGACAAAATCAAAATGCAAATTATTCGCAAAATTACAACGGGAATTTTGCAACTCAGGGAAATAACTTTATCGCTGAAGAATTAAATAATGCTGAATTTGCTGAAGAAAATATTGAAGATAGCGAAAGTGAATTACCATACATAATATTCCCCGGACAAAATTTGAAAGTACTAATTGACACTGGTAGTACAAAATCGTATGTTATACCAGAAGTTGCCGAAAAATATTTTAAAAATTCATATGTTCTTAAACCGTTTCAAGTTTCTACCGCGCTGGGCAAGAAGCGAGAAAATTTTTGTACAGTAATACCCACTTCACAAATTTTAATTTTAAGAAACCAATAAATTTAAGTTATGGTGTATTTCAATTTCACAATGACTTTGATTGTTTATTAGGGCTAGATAATTTGAAAATATTAAATGCCCGAATAGATTTAATTAATAATGTCCTAATAACTCCATTAAACGAAATAAAAATAAATTATTTCAAGCCTAGTAGAGAGTGCATGAATTGTATAGTCAGTACACCGGTAGTTTCCGTATAGTAAAGACGTTAATTTACTTATCGGATAGACAGTGCAGTGTAATATAAATAATTGTGACTATAATTGTGACTATTTACTTTTATTAATAAGTTTGTGTGCTTGCCTACGAGTTTAAAAGTGGTGCAAGTGACTGGGTGAAGATGGAAGGTGATCCTCCCCCCGAGGGAGGGGGGACGACCAACAATATTACAGACCCTTTACAAAAGCCAAACCAACACACAGAAAACGACAGTTCCATCAGCCAAGAACATGATAAGGCAGAAAGTGAAAAAGTAGTAAGCGATAGTGGTCAGCAAAAAAGTAAGGTGTTCAATTTACAAAAACCCAATCTTTATTCAGAGATAATATACGTGTTTATGGAAAAGGTCAACGACCAAAACATTGGGAAACTCCATCCCATGGCTGTCGGTCACATTTTGCATAAAAAATTAAATATAAAAAATATTCTTAAAATTGATACGGTTGGTAGAAATAGAATTAGAGTTCAACTTAAAAGCATTTATGACGCTAACAAATTAGTCACCAATCAGGATCTTTTAAAAGAAAATTTAAAAGCATACATCCCTAACAACTTATTATCTAGAAAAGGGGTTATTAAAGGGGTCGATACTATGTTTGATGAACAATATTTGTTTAGCAACTTTATGTCTCCTGTTACCATAACGGATGTTTACAGAATCAAGAGAAAAATAATAAATAACGGTGAAACAACTCTTGTACCTAGACAATCAATCATTGTTACTTTCGAAGGAAATATGCTACCGTCGGTAATTTATATTAACTCCGTAGTCTGCCGTGTTGAACCATATGTTCATAGAGTAACCCAATGCTTTAAATGCCTTAAATATGGACATGTAGCTAAACAATGTCGCAGCTCGAATATTTTGTGTATAAATTGCGGTAAAAATAAGGATGAATTGCATGTTTGCCGTGATCCCCAGGACAATTGTTGCATTTATTGTAAAACAAATACCCATAAATCTATTTCCAAATCATGTCCGGCAAATATTAAACAACAAGAAATTAAAAAAAAAATGGCAGAAGAAAATTTAACATTTTTGGAAGCCAAATCACTTAACACTAACTCATATGCAAATGTAATTAAATCTAACAACAGATTTCAGGCCCTATCCCCTTTTAATGACCAAGAATTCCCCGCTCTTAGAACACCCACATTTCGCTCAAAAACCGGTCAACATTTGTCACAACCGATTAACTCTAACCGGACTTCAAAAACCATAAATAACACAAACATACAAGCTTCAACGCAAATTGATAGTTCAAATAAAAAACGAAAAGCTACATCACCAATTACAAATATAAATGAACCCCCGATGTTCCCATACCGATTTGGCCCTGAAAAGCCAATATCTTTACCACCTAGAGAAGATGGTTTAAGTTTAGAAAAAGAAGAGAATTTCATACATAATTTTTTTACATTTTTCCAAAAGGTTATCAGTGAGGTAAAATCTTTCGACGAGCTTGCTTCCTTAGACATTAATCAATTAAAAAAAATTGCGTTTACTCATACCGAACTTATGGACGATGATGAACTTGATGAATACTAACGAACTAAATATTCTTCAGTGGAACGCACGTTCCGCTGTAGCTAATAAAAACAGTTTAAAAAAAACCTTATCAGAATTAGACATCGATATAGCCTTATTATCCGAAACATGGTTTAAAACTAATACTTTTTACATATTTCCTGGCTATTCATTAGTACGTCAAGATAGAGTTGATGGTACCACGGGAGTTGCCATATTACTTAAAAATAACATCAAATTCAAAGAAATATCACTCAATGGCATTGAAAATGGCATGCAAGCTTGTGCGGCTCAAATTTTTCACAACAATTTAAATATCATTTTCATTTCTGTATACTGCCCTCCAGATATTAGAATCTCTACACAAAACTTTATCAATCTCTTTAACAATATCAATGGGCCCACAGTAATCGGAGGAGATCATGGGGTTCATATAAAATTAACTCATCAGGATCTAATATCGTTAACGCTTTAAATCAAACAGATGTAGTTTTATTAAACGACGGATCACCTACCAAAATATCTAGGACAAATAATAAATCTGCAGTCGATCTCACATTAGCCACCCCAGATATTGCAAACAAAATCAATTGGATGGTAACACTGGATACACTTGGTTCTGACCACTTCCCAATCTTAATTAAATTAGGCTCTGCGCAATCAAAATCTAACTCACTAATATATCCAAAAACCAAATGGAACACTAGAAAAGCGAATTGGCCAGAATATCAGTTATTGTCAGAAGAATATTTCAACAACTCACCACATTCATTCGGTAACATAAACGATAAATATCAGCATTTTATTTCGGGTATAGAATACTCAGCTATTTCAGCCATTCCCACGAATAAACCTTTTAAAAAAGATAAACACCGCCCTCCTCCTCCATGGTGGGACAGTGAATGCGATAATGTAGTGAATCGTAGAAAGGCAGCAATTAGATCGTACAAAGCAGCCAGTACGACCGAAAATTATACTCTCGTTAATAAAGAAATGGCAACAACTAAAAGGTTCCTTAAACAAAAAGCTAAAAATCATTGGATTAATTATTGCACTAAATTAAGTAAAAATACAACATGCAAAGAATTGTGGCAGCAGGCCAAAAAAATGCAAAGATTTTCCACCATTACTACTCCTAACACCAGACAATGTAATAACTTAGATTGGGTAGAACAATTTTCACAGAAAATCGCACCTTGTTTCGTTACTAAAGAATTTAGTGAAGTTTGTGAGACTAACCACGTAACTAATAATGTTTTTGATATTCCTATAACTTTCAATGAACTAAATTTCGCTTTGAAAAACATTTATAATACCTCACCGGGTTTTGATAACGTAACATATGACATGATCTGGTTTTTAGCTGACAACGCGAAACAATTCTTGATTGAGATATACAACGACGTTTGGTTACACAACGGTATTATAGGAGACTGGAAGGCATCGATAGTGGTACCCATCCTTAAAAACGGAAAAAACCCTAATTTAGCTGATTCATATCGCCCCATAACTTTACTTTCTTGTCTATTTAAAACATTCGAACGAATTATCAAACGTAGGTTGGAGTATCACATATTATCTAACTCTATTCTACCTTGTAATCAGTTTGGTTTTAAAAGAGGCTTCAGCACCACCGACGCAGTTATGCAATTAGTCACAGATGCACAAATATGTCTTTCAAAAAATTATTATATGGGAGCAGCTTTTCTCGATATAAAAGGGGCTTACGACTCTGTTGACATTCTTATGTTAAGAGACAAATTGCTAAGTGCCTCTATTCCGCCAAGAATATGCAATATGTTAAGCAGTTTATTTGTAGATCGAAAAACTTATGTAAGATCCATAAACAACACGCTAATAGGTCCTCGGTGTGTCTCCACGGGCTTGCCCCAAGGGTCAGTGCTGTCACCCATTCTATTTAACATTTTTACAAGAAATCTTCATGACAATATAGATTACGGTTTAATACAATATGCCGACGATTTTGTGATATACAATTCTGAAAAAATGTATTTAGATTCTCTAACAACACTAAACGATGCTATTAATTCTATAAGCGAAAAAGTGGATAAGTTAGGTTTTAATTTAACTCCTGAAAAATCAAATATTACATTCTTCACTAGGCATAATCTTCCTCACATAGACAACATAGAAATTAATAACATCCCATACCCCGTGTCATCAGTAGCCACTTATCTTGGTATCACACTTGATAAAAAACTCACATGGAGACCGTATATAGATAAAATTGTATCCAAATGCAATAAAGGTTTAAATTTTTTAAAATTAATACGAAGGACATGGTGGGGAGCGGATCCCCAAACATGTCTCATTTTCTATAGGGCGTACATCCGGTCGATTATGGATTACGGCAGCATTTTCTTTGGATCAGCTTCAGCAAATGTATTGAAAAGATTAGATGTTCTTCAAAACTCTGCCCTTAGACTTTGCATAGGTGCAATGCGCTCTACTCCTGTAGAACCTCTCCGAGTTGAAGCATTAGAACCACCTTTGGAACTACGTAGGAAATTGTTAGCTGACAAATTTATATATAAAGCCACGAATAAAGACTCTCTGATACTCAAACAAATATCAAACTTAAACACATATGATCTGACCAACAAATACTGGGAAAAAAAACCTTCCCCCTTATCATGTAGTGCTCTCAGAGAGACTAGTTATACGGCATCCTTTTTAAAGAAAAACAACTTAAATAATATAACGGATATGATATTAGCCTTGGACCCAGTGAGTATTAAAATTCCATCGTATAGCGATATACCCACAATTAGTCACCGAATACTAAATTGTTACCTATCAAAATACCCAAATTTCCTTCACATTTACACTGACGCGTCCAAACAAAATAGTGGAGTCGGATGTGCATTTTTCATTCCCTCTTTGAATATCAAAGCACAGTATAAATTAAATGAATTTACCTCAATATTTTCTGCTGAAGCCATTGGGATTATTCAGGCACTAGAATATGCCGAACATCATTCCTTTAAAAAGGTAGTCATATTATCGGATTCACTCTCTGTCCTCAAAAGTATAGCTGAAGCAATTGACATTATAGCACCCAATCAAAACTCTTCAATCATCAAGTTAAAAACACAAATCAACAAATTAAAACAAATACAGTTTGATATAAAGTTTTTATGGGTGAAGGCTCATATCGGGTTACATTTTAATGAGACAGTCGATAAACTAGCGAAGGAAAGTATCGATACTGGTCAAATTCTTAAAAATAATATTAACATTGACGAATGCATAAGTCATTCTAGAAAGAAGCTAAAAGAACGATGGAACCTGTACTGGAGCCAATATTGCAGAAACAAACCATCCCGTTACACCCTACTTCAGCCAGTTATACCCAACGAGTTGTGGCATAAGAATTTAAAATATCAACGGAATAGTATTGTAACGATCAGCAGAATCAAATTTGGACATGCCTGTTACCCTTATCACTTACATAAAATTAAAGTTATAGACTCCAATCTTTGCGACAGTTGTAGTGTGATTAGTGATTTGGATCATATTTTTTTCAGTTGCAAAAAGCATAACATTCAAACACAGCAACTCCTTAACCAACTACTAGCAAATGGCTTTTTCGCCCCATTTAACTTAATGCACCTTTTATCGCTGAACGATCCAGCAGTTTATGAAGCCCTATTGGATTTTATCAAAGCTTGCGGTTTAAAATTTTAGAGTAGGTTAGTTTTGTATCCTTTGTTTTTGTTAACCTTAATATTTTACAACCTTTTTAACCGAGGTCCTCTCAATCTGTGTGTCAGTCACCCTGATCGACCCCTGGGTGTGAAATGTGTCTACCTAATTCCATACTCCTTGTTTTGGGGGGGTTTCTTTTGGAATAGGTAGGGTTAATATTATCGATTCTGGCTAAATGGAAAACATATCCAACGGCCATAAAAAAAAAAAAAAAAAAAAAAAAAAAAAAAAAAAATTGTATAGTAGTGCCACCTCTTACCGAAAAAATAATTAAGCTCAACGTAAAAAATGTTGATAATGGCGATATAATTATCCCTATACAAAAATAAATAATTTAGAGATTTCTGAATGCGTTGCTAAAGTAGAAAATAATACAATTGTTAATCCTTCAGAATCTCGTTACAAAGTTGATTTAAGCTCACCTGTAGATGTTGAATTGTTCGATGAATACGAACAAACAACTTCCCATAATCTAAATAATATTTATACAGATTACTATTTTGTTTATAAAAAATAGGCATACCGATCATCGATAGCGCTATAAATATCGAAAAAAATCAAATAATTTCACAGAAGTAGATTTTGAGCCCGCTTCTCCTAAATTTATAAAGCCTTATAAAAATAAACAAAGAATATTAGTACAATTATCTAAAAATAAATTCGAACAAGATGTTATCGATTTCATTAAAGCCTTACGCTTTTATTTCAGGTACGTCGCAATCGGATCTATCTATCTATCTATCTATCTGTGATGGGGGTGTCGATACACTGCGACCTATAAGATCTATTGTGCCCCCTACTGCTGCCCAATCGTTAAGGATGTCTCAACGATTAGAGCAGTTCCTCCAGTCCTATTGCTTTCAAAAAGTTCAGGATGTCGGTAGGCTTCAGGTTAGGTAAATCTTCCTCTTCTATTTGATATTCTCCGATGTATCGTACCCTTGGATTTTGCATTCTGAGAGAATGTGGATGGAGGTTTCCTCCTCTTCCTCGCAGAATCTGCATTCTTCTTTGTCTACTAATCCGAGTTTCTTTAGGTGGCCTCTCAGCCGGCAGTGCCCTGTTAGGATACCCGTTAGTATTCTGAGCTTATTTTTACTTTTACTGACGCAGTCGTCAGATCTCTTCTGGTTGTAGTTTCCCAGTAGTGTCTTGGCCTGCCTCATTCCTTGTAGTCCTATCCAGTATTGGCATCTTTTGTTATTTACTTCTTTTCCAAGTTCATCAAGTATTGTACTGGTGCTTATTCCGCAGAAGGGTTCAGGTCCCAGAAATGGTGTTTCAGCCCCTTTTTTTGCGAGTATGTCTGCTATTTCATTACCCTCCACTCCAGTGTGTCCCGGAACCCATAGGAGGGTAACAGTGTTATTCTTGCCCAGTTCGTTTAGATTCTCTAGGCACTCCCAAACCATCTGGGAGTTGATTTCGTGGGAGTTCAAAGCATTAATGGCTGCTTGGCTGTCTGACATGATGATGATCTCTTGTCTGCTAAAATTTCTTTCTATGTTGAACTGGACACATTTTCCGATGGCGTATATTTCAGCTTGGAAAATGCTCGGAGATTTGCCTAAACTTTCAGAATATTTGGTTCCAGGCCCATATACTCATATTCCTGTTCCTTCTGTTGTTCTAGAACCATCTGTGTACCATTTAATGGCACTTCTCTTGAGTTTTGGGATGGTATCTTTGTCCCATTCGCTTTTGTTACTTAGCTTTGTGTTGAATTCTTTCACAAAGCTAAACTTCTTTGTCATCTCATCTTGGGGCATGTCCCAGGTTTGATGATTTCCAGGAAGGAGTCGAAACTTGCGTTTAGTTGATCCTTCTCTGGTCATTCTGTAGGTTGTTCTTATCGCTATACTCTCCACTACTATATGGAGGGGTGTAAGGCTTAGGATTACCTCCATGGCGGCCGTTGGGCACGTTCTCATTGCACCTGTTATGCATACGCAGGCTAGTCTTTGGATTTTCGCTAGATTTGCCTTTGTACTGGCCAGCTTAGTTCTGCTGCCCCAGACCACTGCTCCATAAGTGATGGCCGGTCTCACTATTGACGTGTACATCCACTGCAGGATCTTTGGGTTACATCCCCAGTTTTTTCCCGCAAAATTTCTGCACACCATTAGAGCTTTCGTGGCTTTGCTGGTTACTTCTTTTTCGTGCTTATTCCAGATGAGTTTATTATCTAGTATTAGTCCCAGATATTTGACATCTGGTTTCCATTCAATAACTTTCCCATCCAATTCGATGGTTTTGAGGTTAATGTTTCTTTTCCGTGTAAAGGCAACTAAGGTAGTCTTGGTGGGGTTCACGCTAAGTCCCATCGATTGACACCATTCTTTGGTATAGTCCAGCCCTCTTTGAACTATATCGCAGAGGGTATTCTCGAATTTTCCTCTTGCGATTATGACTATGTCATCTGCATAGCCTTGACACGATATACCAATCTCGGTCAAATCGCAGAGGAGTCGATCCACTGTTAGGCTCCACATAAGAGGGGAGGCAACTCCTCCTTGTGGACATCCTCTGGTTGTGCAGATGGAAACAGTGTCTTGTCCCATTTTAGTCTCTGCTATTCTGGTAGACAAAAGTCGCGACATCCATCTGGTTGTCGTGTTGTCTACCCCTCTTTCTTCTAGTGCTCTTTTAACGGCTTCGTGTGGTGTGTTGTCAAAAGGCCCTTCTATGTCTAGAAAGGCACACACTACAGATTCTGTCGCAATCGGATATGCCACAACCGAAATAAAAAACATCAGTCACAATATAGGAATCCTACCAATCAATTTAGGACCAGCTAAATTACAAAAATCCACCTTTATTCATTATTATAATCTAAATCCATTATTAGAAGAATTCAACAATTTAAATAATCAATTCCAACATCTTAAACTTAATATCACTAATGACACCTTCTTCCAAACCGAATCAGATAATTTAATTAATATAATTCAAACCGTTCAAAGTAACATTGAAGAAAAATTTAATAATTTAAATATTCATTCCACTTTAATTAGAAATAAAAGAGGCCTAATAAACGGATTTGGCTCTATATCATTAAAACTTTGACAGGAAATTTAGATTCGCAAGATGGTGAAAGAATAGATCAAATGTTAGAACATTTAAAAACAAATCAATTAAAAATGCAATATTCTGTTATAGTCCAGTAAATGAAGGACTGAAAAGATCGAAAGCTGGGAATAAGTCGGGCATGAGTTCCCTCATAGCGCAATTTGTAGATCATCGCAGGTGTTTTAACATGAGAAAATCCTTAACGCGTTGTGGTCAAGGGGAGGGGCTGAAAATGGGCCCCAAAACCTGGAAAATGGGTTTCCCGCTAATATCTGGTTCTGACTCTTATCATTTTTTTCGAAAATTCAATAGTTTTCGAGATAATGGCACTCAAAAGTCCCCTCATTTCAGCTGCTGCTCTACCTTCAGGAATTCCGCTTTCTATGAATTAACGCGTAACCGGGCGGACGAATTGTTCAATATCTCGGGAAAAAATTAATATTTTTCGATGATTCAAAGTTCATCGGAATGGTAAAACCCTTAGCTACAATTCCATGTGACTTGAAGTCAGTTCGTATTTACCAAAAATATTTAAAAAAAGCGGTCAAAGTTTTTTTCAACAATATTTAGAGGCTGCTTCATTAATTTATTCATATTTTCTTTAAAAATAGTCATTTATTCTAATTTTGCCTTGATAATGGAACCTTAGGGGGTCTTGAATGACCTCAGAAATTTACTTTCATCTAATTATTAATCCTCAAGAAATAAAGAGCGGGGAACAAGAAATGGATAAACAAAAAAAGGCCGGTTTTGACTCGTGTGACCAATTTTCCTCATTTCTCGAAAATTATTAGACTCTATTAAAAATAAAAAAATATATTTGAAAAGTAGACCATCTAAGCTTTGAAATGATGTGCATTGGAAATCAATATAACGGATCATAAGATTATAATTCGCGCTTGTTCCGAAGATTCTCTGGAACTCCGAAATCGGCTAAAATATGCAAATAAACAAATCAGTTGTATATTAGAACGCCAGAAAAGTATTGCAAAAAAATTTCTGACATCATTCAAGACCCCCTAAGGTCCCATTATTAAGGCAAAATCAGAATAAATGACTATTTTTAAAGAAAATATGAATAAATTAATGAAGCAGCCTCTAAATATTGTTGAAAAAAACTTTGACCGCTTTTTTTAAATATTTTTGGTAAATACGAACTGACTTCAAGTCACATGGAATTGTAGCTAAGGGTTTTACCATTCCGATGAACTTTGAATCATCGAAAAATATTAATTTTTTCCCGAGATATTGAACAATTCGTCCGCCCGGTTACGCGTTAATTCATAGAAAGCGGAATTCCTGAAGGTAGAGCAGCAGCTGAAATGAGGGGACTTTTGAGTGCCATTATCTCGAAAATTATTGAATTTTCGAAGAAAATGATAAGGGCCATTTTTGTAGAGAATGAGCTGATCTCCATTTTTTGTCTGAACAAAAATTCTCTAATTGGCATATTTAGCCAGATATTAGCGGGAAACCCATTTTCCAGGTTTTGGGGCCCATTTTCAGCCCCTCCCCTTGACAACGCGTTAAGGATTTTCTCATGTTAAAACACCTGCGGTGACCTACAAAATGCGCTATGTGGGAACTCATGCCAGACTTATTCCCAGGTTTGACCCTTCAGTTACTGGACTATTAGTAATCAAATAATAGAAAATTTCAATAAAACAATTGTAGACATTCAACAAAATGTCGATTTTCATGCAAATTACGAAAATGTAAATTACCAAAAACACTTGTTTCACGAACTACTTATTATTTATAACCTAATTTTAGATGTAATGGAAACCGTAGAAAATTCCCTTACCTTTTGTAAACTAAGAACAGTGCTCTGTGGTTGCGAAACACGCCTAAATTTGATTCGACCAAACTGGAGACCAACGCAGAATGTGTCAAATTCTTCGATTCACTGATAACATGCCGCTGTGATGCGGACGACGAAATGATTGCACTTCAGAGGCATATCCACACTCATACGTGTTACAAAGGGCTCAAAAACAAAAAACTGAAAATTTGCAGGTTTCATTACCCACGTCCGGTTATACCGAGAACCATGATCTTGGTACCACTTTGCGGCGAAGAATTACTCGAAAAGGAATCGTGTGAAAAGGATTTTGCGCGCATCAACGATTATATGTTGTATTTGTACAAGCAACAAGTTGTCATTACGTTTGAGGAACTGCTAAAAAAACTGGATATGAACGAGTCTCGTTACATTTTGTCTTTACGAAGTTCCATCAAAGAACCTCAGGTGTTTCTCAAGAGGAGCAACTTGGAAGTGGGCATCATCTCGTACAACAGAACCATGTTGCATCTGTTTGAGTCGAACATTGATATTCAATTTGTTTTGAATGAATACGGTCTGGCTTCGTACATAATAAACTACGTCACTAAATCCGACGCGGGGATTTCAAAATTTATCAAAATGACCGCAGAAGATGCCGATTGTAAAAATTTGAATATACGGCAAAAATTCAAGAATATCATAAACGTTTTTATAAATTGCAATTTGATGTCAGCTCAAGAAGCTTCGTACCATGCAATGTCAATGCCTTTGTCTAAAAGTAGTCGAATATGCGTGTATATCAACACAAGCCCAACAACAGAGCGCGTTCGAATGTTGAAAATGCGTAAAGACTTGCAAAATCTTATGGCAGATTCTAGAGACGTGTACATGGAGAATCTAATGGAGAAATACGCGGCAAGACCAAACGATTTGGAAGACGTATGTTTGGCAGATTTCGCGGCTTGTTACTCCAAAAGGAAAAGTCGATTTCAACGAAGACGAAGAAGCGGACAAAGAAAAGTTTAAACTACGTGAGAAGCCTGCGATCATCAGATATCGTCGTTATAACATCGAACAAGATGCTCCAAATTACTTCAGGGAACAGGTTCTTGGAGAAAAGAAATTGAAGAAGTGGAAAGGCGAGATTGCAGCGAAATTTACAAGAAAACAAGGAACTGATCGAAAGCAATCGTGAAAAATATTGCATCGTCGATGAGATGCTCATCGAGGCGGCCATGGATCGAGTTAATAATGACTGTCTGGCCGTTGTAAACGAAGAAATTGAGGAATTTGAAAAGGAAAAACTTGCCATCGGTCAAGAAGTCAATATTTTGGAGCAGGATGGGCGTGAAATTACCAAAAAGGTAGATTACAACAGGTACGTGACACCGCAACGTATATCAGCGGATGATATTCGAGAAAAATTAACGGAGCTGAACGTAGGTCAAAAGGAATTTGTGATGCACGTACTGCATTGCTAAAGACACGCGAAGAACCTTTGCGAATCTTTTTGAGTGGTTCGGCTGGTGTTGGCAAGAGCACCGTCATCAAAGCACTGTATCACCGTTAATTATAGACCAGTGTCACTTATCAGTAATATAGCTAAAATATTTGAAAAAGTAATTCAAATAAGACTAAATAAATTTTTAGAAAAACACAAATTGCTATTTACATCACAATACGGATTCAGACAAAATAGATCAACACAGGATGCCATTAAATCTTTAACAGAAAAAATGTACAGTGCTATAGATAAATCCAATCCCTCAATAGGAGTTTTTCTAGACCTAGCCAAGGCGTTCGACACTGTCGATCATGGAATCCTTTTAAACACGCTGGAGGATATTGGTATTAGGGGTATTCCACATGACCTTTTTAGAAATTATTTAATGAACAGAAAACAAAAAGTAAAAATAAAAGATACATATAGTAGTGAAAAAATAATCTCATGTGGAGTGCCTCAGGGGACGGTTTTAGGACCAGTCCTGTTTAATATTTACTTAAATAACCTATTTATGTTAGAAACAAACTGCAAAATCATCAGTTTCGCCGACGATACCGTAATGTTTTGTGTAGATAGCAACTGGTTCAGTTTAAAACAGAAAGTAGAACAAGATTTGGAAGCTGTCAAGAAGTGGCTCGATTTCAGACTTCTGTCGCTTAACATCAGCAAAACAGTCTACTTACCATTTAGTTCCTATGCCAATGCTCTTCCAAATTATGAACTGCTTATTGAAAATCTTGCAATATCTCCTAGTAAAACAGTTAAATATCTCGGTATTATAATAGATCAAAATTTAAGGTAGGATCAACACATACAACACCTTTTAAAAAAGTTACGATATATATTATTTAAATTCAAAGAAATTTGTAAAATACTTAGCTTTAAACAAAAGCAAATGATATATAAAAGTTTGGTGGAACCCCATCTAAATTACGGAATAGTGGGCTGGGGTGGAGTTTCAAAAACACATCTTTCAGCATTAGAAATCCTTCAAAAACGTTTTCTTAGGACAATTCTTCATCAAAGCTATGATTGTCCAAGTAATACTCTTTACTTTCAGAGTGAAATATTTGATATCAGGCAACTATTTTATACAAATATCTGTATCATCCAACACGCAAACAAACACGAACTGATAAATTTAAGTCACAAATATGACACGCGAAATAAAACGGAATTTACTACTCCCCACATGCAAAAAAGTATCGGTCAAAAAAGCTACTCATATTTGGGTCCTAAAATTTATAATTCACTTCCACTCGATATTAGGAATGAAACCAGAGAGTCTCTATACAAAAAAGAAGTAAAACAATTTGTATTTGCTATGTCCAGAAATTTTGTAGCGGAACTGATCCAATGATCCAGTTATTGTTACTATTATGTATTTGTATTAAAAATATTAAAAATTAAAAAAAAAAAAAAAAAAAAATACCTAATATATGTTTTTATTTAGCATCAGGGTAAATTTAAACAAATTGTTGTATGGATCCAGTAATTATATTTCTTGTATTTTTGTATCTGTATTGTATTTTTTGTGTTATACCACACACAAGTATCTTTGTCGTACTTCGTGGTACACCTGTTTATTTGTACTGTTTTTTCTTAAAAGTTTATATTCTGTATGTAATTTATGCGAATAAACATTATTATTATTATTATTATTATTATTACTCGGTCACGCGTCATTTCGACAACCTTCACGGCGAAACGTTCGACAAAATGTTCGTGTTACTTTGTGCACCATCAGGCAAAGCTGCATTTTTGATCAACGGCGTCACGCTCCACACTGCGTTTGCTTTGCCAGTAACCCAGTTTTCCGGCAAAATGCCGGAATTGGCATCGGGCATTGCCAACACCATCAGGGAGAAACTAATGTACCTGAAATTGTTGATAATCGACGAGATATCGATGATTGGAAACACATTTTTTAGTCGAGTGGATAGCAGACTCCGACAAATAACCGGCGTTAATCAATCCTTTGGTGGAGTTTCGGTGATCTGCGTAGGTGACCTGATGCAGCTACCGCCCGTGATGGACACTGCCATTTATAAGATTCCCAAACACCACGAAATCTATGAACTCTTCGACGATAATCCTCTTTGGGAAGAATTCAAATATTACGGACTATTGGAAATCATGAGACAGAAAAACGACGTCGATTTCATAACAGCTTTGAACAATTTAGCCATCGGGAAAATGACATCCGAAGATGTGACATTGATCAAAAGCAGAGAAACGAAAGTGGACGACGTGCCTTTGGAAGCGATTTATTTGTAAGCCGAAAACGATAACGTCGATCGATTCAATGAAAAGAAAATTGATACGACGCCCAGGAATACGTATCGGAAGCCTAAGACAAAATTCTCGGCAAGGTCAGTGAATCCACGAAAAAATCCGTGTTGAATTCTTTGAAGAAGAAAAAAACCAACGAAGTAAACGGATTGCCGTATTTTATTCGGTTCAAAATTGGCATCAAGTATATGATCACGTACAATATAGACGTCGAAGATGGTCTCGTCAACGGTGCATGCGGCATGTTGGAATTTATAACGTTTGCAACAAATACCAACAAAAAGCAAATGAAAATTGTGCGGATTATTTTTTTAAAAAACGTTGTCGGAAAGAAAGCTAGGATGGAATACAAAAATTTCATGGAAGCTAATCAAATCGATAAGCATTTAGTTCCGATTTGTAAGAAGGCCCACGTGTTGAATTTTTCCAACAAACTTCAACATCAGATAACAAGGATGCAATTTTCACTGGTGCCGGTAATGGCTTTAACAATCCACAAGAGTCAGGGTCAAACGTACGAAAAGGTTTGCGTCGATTTCAGTATGTCAAGAAGGACGATGCAAAGACAGATGCTGTACGTCGCCCTCAGCAGAGTGACGTCTCTCAGCTGCCTCTACATTTTGGGCAACTTTAGACCACCAAAAACAATTGACGAAAAACGAGATCCGACACTTTTGGAACCGAATAGACTGAACAACGAAAAGAAATTGACCATGTCCCACGACACGCTGAGAAATGAAGATTCCACGAAGATAATTTATCACAACGTTTGTTCATTGCTGTCGAAATGGAAGTGTACAGTCGGGGAGATGTCATCATTTTTGCCGAAACGCTGTTGAAAGATGACGATTACCTAAAAATGGATAACTTTCAAGAAGTGTACCGATCTAGCGCATCTTGCATCGAAAAAACAAGGGGACTATCGTGTTTTGTGAAGTTTGAAATTGCCCGAAAAAATCTGCAGTTTTGTCGAACAACGGCATGTACGGACAAAGGTCACGTAGAACTGTTACACTTTCAAATGGAAGATTTCGATATCATCACTGGGTACAAATCACCTCAATTGCCACAGTCTTTGTTTGAGAAATGTTTAAGCGGTTTGCTGACGAAAATTGGGCTCGTTCGAAATGATGCTATTACAAGTGGATCTCGAAAATTGATTTTGTTGGGTGATTTCAACTTCAACATTTTTGGTTTGGTCTTCTTACCTGCAAAACATGCTAATGGAATATTCGTTGAAATCCATTTTACCCAAACATTATGTCACGACCGACAACAATACGCAGATAGATGTGGTGTTTTCGAAAACAAGTTTAAGTCTAAATATACTTTTCGTATCATAAATTTATTTTTGTAACGTTATTTGATGAGTTGGATATCGATGATAGTTTAATTGCAAACTTGGAATAAATTGAAATTGGAAAATTCGAAAAACGGTTAACGTACGATAAACACGAAGTTGATCTGCGTGTCGAACCTGTTCGATTTAATTTGCGACAAAATGAAGAAGTAGAAGAACGGTTAGTCTCTGCTATTTCGACAATAACTCTTTCTTCTGAAAACAGTGGCTCGCAAGATTTCGACCAAAGATCAAACACGCCGACACATCAACAGTTTTTGAAAGTGGTTTTAGATTCGAAAGGCTATCATATACAGAAATTCCACTAAATTCTTCTAGAATTTTTGCCGCAAGACCCGATACTTGTTCAATTTCTTGACGCGATTCAACCACGTACGATTGGAGTACCAAATCTGCAAATTATTTCTGCTGGAGCTTCCGATAAAATTGGACATTGGATATGCGTTTATTACGACGGATCTATATTGCACGTTTAGTATGAATTCAACTTACTTGGATCCTGAATGTGAAAATTACATCAGGCGTACGTACGGCGTTCGTTTCATAAAGTTCAAAAACAATTGAACGGGTATGATTGTGGGGTTTTTGCAATTGCCAACACAACTTCTATTGCACTACGTCTGGATCCGGTCGAGTTGAAGTATCAAAGACATGTATGAGAATTCACGTCTCCAGAATGTTAACCGACAAGATATTACGTCCATTTCTTCTCGAGTAACCAATTTGAAATCGAATTTATACGCTATTTTGATATCATCCAACTAGTCAATATGTCGAATTTTAATATCGAATTGCACTTTTTCGATATTAATTAATTAATACGTCGAGTTATAATATCGATCTACGTTCTTACGATATTTTCAACCTTTCTCTTGATTCCTGGAAGATGAGTTTTTTAATTCCACTTTACAAATCTGGAGACAAGCACTTGGTCACAAATTACAGACCCATAAGTATATTGAACTTCATACCCAAAATTTTTGCATCGCTGGTTTGTGACTTCTTAACATCTTCAATAAAAGGCTTCCTGATCGACCAACAATTTGGATTTCAATCACACAAATCAACTGAACTAAACCTCCTAACTTATAATGATTTCCTCTCGAGTGCCTTGGCATTCGACAGGGTAAATCACAGACTCCTTGTGTACAAACTTGAATAACTAGGGTTACATGGTTCACTTTTGAATTGGATTGAGAGCTACCTATCAAACAGGAAACAAATTGTCAAGGTTTGTGGTTCAGTCCAAAGAAATCGATGTCATCTCTGGAGTTCCCCAGGGATCACACCTGGGGCCAATTTTATTCAACATATTTATTAATGACATTCGCGAGTGCTTTTGTTACATGAAGTTCCTCTTATTTGCCGATGAATTAAAGCTCTATTCCATTGTCAAAAACGATACCGACTGCTACGAACTACAGTACAACCTTGACATTTTGATAGGCTAGGGCACCCTAAATTGCATGGATTTGAACCCAGCTATGTGCTTCACTATTTCCTTCAACCGTTCTAGAAACAAAATATCCCACCCATACAAAATCAATGAATCCAACGTGCAATTAGTACAAAATATCAGACTTCGGCATCCTCTTGAACTCTGACCAAAGACAATGTATAATATATTAAATATATCTTCCAAAGAATTCAAAATGCTCCTGACCTGACCTGACTAAAGACAACGTATGATATATTAAATATATCTTCCAAAGAATTCAAAATGCTAGGTTTTGTTAAAAGATGTACTCAAGACTTTACATCGCTACAGCCTATCAGGTTATTCAACTGCACTCTAGTCCGCCCTCACTTAGAATATGCTGCTTGCGTCTGGTCTCCCCAGTACAATACCCATGTACAGAAATTGGAAAAATCCCAACATGCATTTCTAAGGTACATAGCCTTCAAAAAACATTACCACGACAACCGCTATGAATCTCTTGGGAAGGAATTACATATTGAAAGTCTGTGCACTCGTCGTAAAAAAAGACATCTCTTAATGTTTTACAACTTGATAAATTCTATACATTCAAGTCCCGATCTAATTGAGAAAATCGGTATTCACGCGCCACCTAGACAGACACGCTCACGCAAAAGTCTTTCCACATACCTCCCTATAGAACCAATATGGACGG
The DNA here is from genome assembly GCA_949320105.2 of Crepidodera aurea. Classification (NCBI taxonomy): domain Eukaryota; kingdom Metazoa; phylum Arthropoda; class Insecta; order Coleoptera; family Chrysomelidae; genus Crepidodera; species Crepidodera aurea. The sequence goes on along the minus strand of OX439472.1, from coordinate 8,982,560 downwards.
ACTTTTTTGTCGGCTTCGCTCAGTTCAAGTCTACCTTTAACCAAGCCTTTTCCCAATAAATGTATTTTAATAAACCAGTCGGCATGTGCGTTATTACATATTTCATATTAATCTAAAACATTTGTGTTGTTCTTTTTAATTTTTTTCTGCAACAACAATTTTATACTCAGACCTGTTCTAACTTAAATGTTCTCATTTTATTTGTATTGTATTTAGTTTTACTTAGTATTTAGTTTTGTACTTAGTTTCATTTTTATTGTAGATTTATGTGTTCAACAATATCTGTAAGTCTTAATGAGCATCTGCTCGTAAATAAATAAATAAATATTAATTAGCGAATCAGCACATCGAGTTATGATATCAATATTTTATAACTGCCTGGAAAGTCTTGTGACGACACAACAGATTTTTTAATTAAGTAGGAATGGTTCATTATACAATTGAGTTCAAATACCTTTTTAATGTTTATTATCCACTGTATATCTTGAACTATTTCATTAATTCATTGTTGCGGTCGGTGTCCAAGTTGAGAACAGGAATTATTTTGAGATCCTGTTGAAATTTGTCATTGATATTCTCTTCAATGTCGGTATGCTGTTGTGATCTTTTAATATACAGGGTGTTTCATAGTTAAACCGACATACGTTAACTGTAAATAGAGGGTACTTAGGTGATTCCAAATAACCTAGGATAATGGGTCTAACGCCTTTAATAACCGAGATACGGGTGTTTCATCCATTTCGGCCAATATTTTGATAAGCCGTAACTTTAGAACCACCCTGTAGATTTCTTTCATACTTGGTACAGGTATAGTGTGTTAATAGCCCAATCCTATAGTGTTAGAACTACAATTAATTAAAAAATTAAGAAGAATTTACAAAATTTGAAAATCCCCAAAACAGCACCCTGTATAACAGATTTTTTAAAATTGGGATGGATATTTGAAAAGAACGGAAAAAAATGAGTTAAATTCAAAAAAGTTTTTAAGTGCACATCCCATTCTACTACTGGAGTTTTAACGTCAAATTACATCAAATGCATTTTTTTCATTTTCACAAGCAGTAACTTTCGAAATACCTGGTAGATTTCTTTCATATTTGGTACAGGTATCATTTTTTAGTAGCCCAATCGTATAATGTAAAGACTATACTACAGTTAAAATCCAAATACGGATTAAGAAAAATTTGTAAAATTTGAAAATTCCCAACGCAACACGCTGTACATCAGATATTTTTTAAATTGGATCAGACATTCGAAACGAATGGAAAAAACAGATATTCTGACATATTTTTATAAATGCAAATCTCGTTATACATATTACTAAACTTTTAAAGTAAATTCAATTATTGCAATACATAGTCATTTTCATAAGCCATAACTTTGGAAACACCCTGTAGATTTCTTTCATATTTGGTACAGGTAGATTGTTTAATGGCCCAATCGTACAATATAAGAACTTAAGGCCCGGTTTCACCAACCTACTCTTAATCTCAGATTAATTAAGCTCGACTTAATAGTCAAGCTGGCTTAACAGTGTTTCCAGTTTCACCATGTATCAACCCGTCGGAGATGATCGCGATTAATCGTCGGACCATTCTGGCAACGTTGTTACAGTAGGAAATTCAAGTGTTCTATGCATATATAATTATAAACAAACTATTCTTGGCGTGGCTTACTGGGCGTAACGTTTGTTAGAATATTTTCATTGTGTTTCTGTTATTGTTTGTAGTGTTTGTTTTTATAATGTCGCTAGCAATACAGATGCCGAAAAAAAAGGGGGTCCTGTATTTACAGTGGATGACATAAATAGTTTACTTGACATAATACAAAAGTATTACCATATTATCGAAAATAAAAAGACGGATAATATTACAATGATTTGCAAGAACCAATGTTGGGAAAAAGAAATAACCGACGAGTATAATACAGGTGCTTTGGTTCCAATATCCACTGCAGTCTTAAAAAACTGCTGGAAAAATTTGAAAGCTGACGGTCGGAAAGTTGTAGCTGATGAAAGACAAGAAAGAGTGAAGACAGGTAGGGAAATATCTTTTTTTTTCAATAGAGCAATAGCTTCATGTTTTGTCTTTGGTTCTTGCAACATTCATTGATTCTAGGTGGAGGTTCAAATAAGGTGATTATAGATCCCATAATGTGTCGAGTGATAGACCTGATTCGCCCGAGTGCAGTAGGCCTTAACAATCCTTACGACACTAATAATAGTTTTATTTCGGAAATAACTATCGAACACGATCACAATTATGGTACAGAAGTGAATGAACTGAGTGATACCCAAGTAAATGTAAGTTTGCTCATTGCTTAAATAATAGGATTTTTATGATTCAGAATTGAAAAACGATGAAAATGGATTTTGAAATAGGGGGACATAGTTTACATGTTCAAAGACATTTTTTCCTCCTATTCCTCATTTTCAATAAATAAGATATATATAAAAAAACTGAAGGGGGTATATATATATATATATATATATATATTGCATCCTTTCTTTTGTAAAATTGATGATGTATACTTTAGTCATTATATTATTGATACCTACATAAGAACTGTGTGTTATGTAATAAGTTTTTATTTACAGCTGTTGCCGGATGACAGTAACTGGTCCCATTATACACCAGGGCAGTTACGAAAACCCAGAACACCAATATTGAGAAAATTATCTCTAAGTTCTGTTGAAGTTGGTGAGGATGGGAGTTACTTTGTTGATATTGGATTGAATACAGATGCAGAAAACAGTGTTGATGCTGCTCCACAAACAATAGAAACAGGGCAGGAGTCACGTACCCCTAAAAGGCCTGACATTAGGCCTATGACTGCAGCTGAAATAAATCCAAAAAGGTCTAGGCCTAATGATGACCATTCAACCAGGCACCAGTCCAGTAGAAGGAGACCAGTCATAACACAAGCAAAAAATGATGAGCTCAAGACAAAAAGAGTGGAGGCCCTAACTACAGTCACATCCCATGCCGAAGAAGAGCACCAGATTGCAATGGAAATTCACCGGGAAAAATTAAGACAAGAGAAAATCCGAACAAGAATACTCCTCCTGGAACTTAAGGTTGCCAAAAGGCAATTAAAAAATTAATATTGTTATTTATTTAGAAATATATTTGTAAAAAAGCTTTTATTATTTATTTATTTATTGGTATAACAACATTAGGAAAAGTACATTACTTTGTTCTGCAATGAGTAATTTATAGTGTTAATTTATAAATACAAATATTAAGTTAAATTGCAATGAAAAGCAAAGGAAGATTATAAGGATAATTTTTAAAAAAAATATACATTTTTTCACCAAATAGTTTAATAAGTTTAAAACGTAAAAATATACAAAAAGAAAGTGAATACTGTATCATAATACATTGCCAAACAAATTAAATAGTACACACTAACACAAAAAAAGTTCAACTATAATATAAACAAAAGGAAAAAGGCAACTTTATTTTAGACCGCAGTTGTGAAAAAGAAATTGAAACTCTTATCTGCTCACAGTGTCTCAGTTCTGGATGCATGAGGATTGTTCACATTATCTTCATACTCTCCTCTATTTTGTTGCTCCATTCTTAACAACCTGAAACGAGTCTTTCTAATAAAGAAATTTTATAACGTTCAACATTCGATACTAACCTTGTGAAGTATTGATGAACAATGGCTTGTCTCTCTCGGTATTCAGGGCGATCCCTCCTGTTTAATGGCTGATGCAAGGCTGCAATGGGATTTTGATCCATGTCTCCCTGAGCCATTATAACTTCCCATGGTGCTGGAAGGTTCGCTTGAAACTCAGGCTCAAAAGGAGGAACATCTTCCCCTCGCCTTCGCAGGACATTATGAAGAACAGCTGTAGAAACTATTATAGGGAAAACTTTATCCAAATTTACCCTCAAAACCTAATGATAAAAGAGGAAATCGTCTCTTCCATACTTCAAAAGTTCTTTCCACAGGGTTCCTGGTTCTGATTTGAGATTCATTGTATAATTGTTCAGCAGGGCTCAAACAATTTTCAAAAGGTGTCATCAAATATTTTGAGCCGGTATATCCACTATCTCCTACTAGGACGGCATTTCCATATCTGCCATTATCGAATAAGGCTTTGCGGTAACAATTCCGGAATATAGTGGTATCATGAGTACTGCCAGGCCACCTGGCAACTATGTCCGTAATTTCAAGATTTGCATTACATATAGCTTGAACATTGAGTGAAAAGTAACCCTTCCTGCATCGAAACAACTCTGCATTGTCACCACCTGAAAAGCAACAATCAATTGCACCTAAAACTCTAGGGAAGCTGGCAATTTCATAAAATTTTGTCTGCGTCTTCCGCATTTCCTCAGGAGTTTCGGGAAATATTATATGCACGGGACAGAGAGATGCAATAGCAGCACTAACCCGATGAATTATTCTATGTGTAGTGGATTTACTAATTCCAGTAAAGTCAGCCACTGTAATTTGGTGACAACCACTAGCATAATATCGTAATATACATAATAACTGATTCATTGGCGAAACAGAATTATTCCTAGAAAGGAATGAGAATTAAGAAACAATCTATCAACAAACATCAATAGCAATATCGAACAAGAATAAAAAAATATAACTCACTTGTCGTTTGCAAATTCTATTTGGTTCTCAATGGATGCCAGGATTTGGAGTGCAGCTTCTTTTGAATGTCTGAACCTTCTTTCAAAATCTGCATTGTCCAAATTATGGAAATAATCTTCCCTTTCTTGGATCCACCGAGGACGTCGAACAATTTCTTCTTCATCACTATCGTCTTTGAAGGCAAAATCATAAACTCTTCGAAAAGCCATCGAAAAGGAATTTGGGAAATAAACGTAATATGTAATATTATTATTATTTATATATATATATATATATATATATATATATATATATATATATATACGTCAAAAGTGACTGGTGACTTAATGTCACTAATCCGCCAAAAATGGCCGATTTACTCAGAATCGCGATTACACGATTTAATCGCGCTTTAAAGTTTGATGAAACGTGTCAACATGTCAATCGTGATTTGAGGCCTCACTTAAGAATTAAATCGAGATTAAAGCTGTTGGTGAAACCGGGCCTAAGTTAAAATTCAGATCCGGATTAAGTTAAAAATAGCATCCTTGTATATCAAATTTTTTTAAATGTAATCGGATACCTATTTAAAAAAGAAAAAAAAGACAAAAGATGTGTTAAACTAAAATATTTTTATAAGTGCAGAAGAGCGTTCTCCAAAAAAAATACAGATTTAATTTTTCGGATTAATTCCGGACACAAAACTCTCAAGTAAGCTTCGGCAATAACACATCTTTTTTCTATTTTTTTATTTTTTCAAATAGGTATCCGATTACATTTTAAAGAATCTGATATACAGGGTGCTATTTTAGAGATTATCAACTTTGACAAATTTTTCTTAATGAATTTTAACTTTAGTTCTTATATTGTACGATTGGGCTATTTAAACAATCTACCTGTACCAAATATGAAAGAAATCTACAGGGTGTTTTCACAGTTATTGCTTATGAAAATGACAATATGTATTGCATTAATTGAATTTACTTTTAGTTTAGTAATATGTAGAACGAGATGTGCATTTAAAAAAATATGTCAGAATACCTCAGTTTTTTCCATTCGTTTCGAATGTCTGATCCAATTTAAAAAATATCTGATGTACAGCGTGTTGCATTGGAAATTTTCAAATTTTACAAATTTTTTCTTAATCCGTATCTGGATTTTAACTGTAGTATATAGTCTTTACATTATACGATTGGGCTACTAAAAAATGATACCTGTACCAAATATGAAAGAAATCTACCTGGTATTTCGAAAGTTACTGCTTGTGAAAATGAAAAAAATGCATTTGATGTAATTTGACGTGTTAAAACTCCAGTAGTAGAATGGGATGTGCACTTAAAAATTTTTTGACTTTAACTCATTTTTTTCCGTTCTTTTCAAATATCCAACCCAATTTTAAAAAATCTGTTATACAGGGTGTTGTTTTGGGGATTTTCAAATTTTGCAAATTCTTCTTAATCTTTTTAATTGTAGTTCTTACACTATGGGATTGGGCTATTAACACACTATACCTGTACCAAGTATGAAAGAAATCTACAGGGTAGTTCTGAAGTTACGGCTTATCAAAATATTGGCCGAAATGGATGAAACACCCCGTATCTCGGTTAATAATGACGTTAGACCCATTAACCATGGTTATTCGGAATCACCTAAGTTCCCTCTATTTACAGTTAACGTATGTCGGTTTAACTATGAAACACCCTGTATAATGTTACAATCTGTTTTCCTGTTATACATTTTGATTTATTGTTGATTTTATTAAAAATTATTTTATGTTGGCATGCCTTTTCATGTACTGGGTGTTTAAAATTTATGTCTGCTTACTGTCGTACGCACCGTTGGATGTTAAACAAGATTAGGCTTAAATCGAGTTTAATAAGAAATATTCTTATGCGCCGTCGTTTAAAAAGCCCTTAATCCTGTTTAAACTTAAACCTCCATTTCTCTAGGATTAACAAGTTAATCGTTTGGTTAGAACCTACAAAAAGTCAGAATAACTAGTCAAAAATAGATCGCCGCCAATATTTGTTTTAACATGGAAATTGAAGACAGAATATTCTTAGATGATGATGCAGACATTTTAGACATTATTCATTTTGGATTTCCAAGAAGAATATACAACCGAACAAACTGGTTCGAAGAAATGGATGATGAAGGTTTTTACAGAAGATTTTAGAATTTGACAATGATTAGTGAGTAAACGTGTAACTCCTAAAACCTTTTTTATATGTATGTTATATTTTCAGCAATGACAGTACTTCCCCAATTAATCAGTTGCTGATTGCTTTGCGATGGTATGCTTGTGATGGATATCAAATAATCATTGGGGATTTTATGGGTTGTCATCAGTCAACAGTATCCAGAATTGTTTCTCGTGTCTCAGTAGCACTAGCAAGTTTGAGGCCAAATTATATTAGAATACCAGTAGCCCAAGAAATAATTCATACGCAGCATGATTTCTACTTAGTTGCACGTTTCCCCAGAGTTATAGGATGTGTTGATGGAACACATGTGAAAATTCAATCCCCTGATAATATTCGTTGTGAACAAACTTTATACTTGTTTTACAATTGTGTTTAATTTTAGGAGGACCAGATGCAGAAATATATAGGAATAGAAAATCCTACTTTTCCATTAACACTCAAGTAATAGCTGATACAAATTTAAAGATATTGTGGCAAGATGGCCTGGATCGGAAATGATCAAACTATATTGAACAACTCAAGAATATGTGCTCGATTTGAAAACAATGAGTTTCCAAATTGTGTTCTGTTGGGTAAAGGTATATTTGGAACGTCATAATTGTGAATTGAAAGTTAATTTTGTTAGTGGCATTTCTGCCAAATCCTATAAATAAAGAATAACATTTGTTGCACACAAGTGGCTTTTTATTTGTAATGACATATTTTTAATGCGCAGTTCATGCTGAAATCCACTTAAATATATTTTTTAGGAGATGGTGGTTATGCACTGAGGTCATATGTTATAACACCCGTGCTTGTTCCTATCACTAGGGGAGAACAGCCTTTAAACGAGTCGCAAATAAGAACAAGAAATACAATTGAAAGGCTATTTGGTGTCTGGAAGCGCCGGTTTCCTGTACTGGCATATGGGCTACGTTGTAGCTTGAATACAACCCTGTCAACAATTATAGCAACAGCAGTACTTCACAATATAGCTGTAACAAGGAATGAACCACCTTCACCTCCCCAGAACACATTGACATAGAGTTCTTAAATTTTTTAATTGACCAAGGTAACATTCCCGATGTCCCAGCAGTAGTCTAGTCGTACCACTTGCTCATGAAAGGCGAAATCCTGCTTTCAGTTATAGGCAACAGTTAATAGATAATTTTTTTCACATTTGTAACCAAGCAATGTTACGTTAACTGCATGATTAGTACAAAGTCTATTATACAGGGTGTCCCCAAAATACATGCTATAAATTGGAGATCAGGTAGATTTCATAAGTCAAAAAGCATAATGCATATCGATAAGCCTATTTTTCATTGTAATAACGTACTTAAATTAATTTAGCAAATTGTTTAGGAAATCTAATTGATATTCGACTAGAAAAAAAAGCCTTAGTCCTTATGTGACTTCAGGGGAGGAATATAAATTTGCTTAAAACGTCAAAAGAATTACTTATAATTATATAACTTATAACTAATTTCTACTTGCAATTTTGAGGCAATATAACTCAATAACGAAGGCCTGTAGGAAAACTTTTGATATGAAAAACTAACATTATTTTTGCCTTGTGTACCTGATCTCCAATTCATAGCATGTGTTTCAGGGACACCCTGTATGTAAAGATTTTAATTATACAGAATATTATATACAGGGTGAGTCAGGGTAGACGCGACGGATCATTGTGGCTAAACGGTTAATATTTTGAAAATTTTGTTTATTCATGGATATGTGGGTTGATAAAGCCTATATTTTTCTTATGGAACACCCTATATTTTATTGCATTTATATATTATACGTTAGAAATAAAATAAACTTCCTAAGTTTTTTAGTTTTCGAGATATTTTGATATTTCTGAAAATGGAAGCACTTACAAGAAATCCAATAACTTCGAAACCTATGGAATCAGCCAAATTCAATATTAACTGAACAAAATTAGACTAATAATTGAAAACAATAATGTGTTTAAAGTTGTTTAAAATTATACAGGGCGTCCAAAATGGGGCCATTCTCTAATGACATATTCAAACGACAATATCATTCTTATTTTAAATGAGACACCCTGTATTTTATAATCATATTATGTAGCAAATTCCATTATCTTTTACAAATTATAAAGGTCTACTATACCTATATCTATTAATTTTGGAGTTGTTTTTATTGTTGTTAAATTTTACATTATTTTTCCACCGTAATGCCTAAAAATAACACCCTCTATCTGATCAGCTTAGACTATGATCCGAAAAAATTACAGATGAATCCACTTTTCATTATAATGGATTAGTTAGATTATAACCGTCATAACTTTCATTATTTTGATACTCAAAACCAGCATTTGTTCCACACAATAGATCATCAGAACCGGTGAAACATTAATTCGCCAGTCAAATTAGGTTGAAAAAAGGCAAATAGAAAAATTAATTAGCAAAAAGCTAAAAATTGGTAAAAAGCTTTATTTGGGCATACTTTTGAATATACCGAAAGTCCTGACCCCCACCCCCACGGCTCGATCCGCCATCTTGAAAGAAAGGTGCACTATTCCCGTTTTTTGCTAATATCGCGGTAACCGCTGGTCCGATCGGGATGGGAGTTATTACAAAAACGAAAGATAATTAAATTCCCTATAAAAAAGGTGGAATTCATTTTATTCATTGTTTAAAATTATTTCAGTTTAGATATTTTAGTTTAGATTTTGCTGCTTAATTTAGAAAAGTGGCACCACCGCAATGCGGAAGTTGTCAGTTGTCAATGACGTTATGTTACGTTAAGAACAGATAGAGTAGGTTATGTATGTAGCTGTCCGTTGTACGATAACCATCATTATTACACGTAAACACATGGTCCTTCGAGCCGGATACAAGGAAAGTAGCATAAAACAAATCAACAAATAACGAGGAAAAGGCGGTGAAGCCAAGAGTACCCGCCAGAAACCACAGAACCGATAACAAGCAGCGGACCAGTCAAGTTATGAAGAAAAGGAAACAAGTGCTATCCAACATTAAGAGTGGTCGACTATATAGGATCATCCAATTCTGTCACCGACTTGTAGATCGGCAAATTTAAGGTTAGATCGTTCCAATTAGCATTCCTATTCTATTATTTATCCTATTTTGTTTACCCATATCCAGAAAAGGCAATTAGTGGTTATTTTAGTAGCTTTCTATTTCTTTATTAGTTTTACTAACAAAAATATGACACTAAAACAATTAGTACGGGCTAGAGACTCAATCAAATTACGTTTATTTAGAAAACTTAAAACAATTTTCAAGCTCTTTACAAAGAGACAAACCATCCATTTCTAATGTTGAATTCAGAATTGAAAGCTATAAAGATTTTATTAAAGAATTTGACGAAAGTCAAAAGGAAGTAGAACAAAAATGCGCAGACACTGATTTAGAAGATCATTATTCAATTAGAAAAGAGTTCGAAAATGACTATTTTAATGTTATGGGTGTTTTAAAACACTATTTACAATCTATTGTCACGTATCCCAAATATAGTTAAAATATTTACGAAAAGTCAAAATCTCCTTAGAACAGTTTATTTATCAAAACTATATTAATACAAGTTTATTTATATAATTAATCGAAAACCCAAACATCTAACCAAACCAGGTCGCGCCGCTAAATTTCGCTGGTGTGCAGAATCACGAAAGTCAAGGTTGGGTGGCTCAAGCACGAGACTAACCTAGACAGAAAAGTAGAGCGATTTAACCAAAATAATGATTCTGCACATTCAGCTATCTTTGGTTTTAAAAACGTTCCAAGGAAAAAGAGAAAAGTTAGTCGGTTAGTCGGTAGTCAGTTAGTCGGTGGGTCGGTCTTTGGCTACGAAGGGGTCTCCTACCGAAAAGGTGACCGCCAGAAGAAAATTCGGCGAGAATAAAGAAATTCCCGTTTAAAATAGTAAAGTAAGGAAAGTAAGAGAGTTGACAGTCCGCGAGTTACGGTCCTGGTTTGGGAACGAGAACCTTCAGCACGATAGTGCAAATTGGGAGAGGCGTGACCAGCCCTTTACCCGACATGCTTAGGTAAGATATAGTTGTTAACATTGTCCTTTATTAATTTATATTTGTCCCAATAAATTTGTATTTGTTTTGTACTTCTTGTTTTATTTCTCAGAGTGAGTGGTGGTACTAAAGAGTAATAACTGCTAAGTGTTCAGGGAGAGACCTCCATAACTTCGTAAAGGTCGAAAAGGCGTTTCGCCCTGGATACGTAGCAGCGACACGTAGGTCAAAACGGACCTCGTGACACTATTAGACCTGTTTCTAACAATACGAGTAATATGACTACTAATAATTTACTGCACAATGATAATTCTCAAACAAGGTTTTTGCCAAAAATTCGATTGCCCGTTTTTAAAGGCGATTATCAAAGTTGTGTGATGGTACAGGTTCTTAGTAAGTTTGTATATTCAAATACTCAAGATAATAAAATAATAAAAAAACCATCTTTACTATTCTAAAGTCATTTATTGAATTCCCTGAACATTCATCGACTATTCCAACCGACTGCAGAATTGCTGCGTCGTCAGGAATAGTGTTGATTAATAAAATATAACAATATAAAATAATTAATAATAAAGAAATTGCTTAACCTAGTTTTAAACAGTTCAATAAACTATAAAATATAAAATGATATACGGTATGATATATTTGGATGCATCCAATAAACTAAATCTAAATACTTATATTATTACATCTCCCACGGAAAAAGGAAAAAAAAATATTTATCCATAAATATTTTTTTTTTTTTAGCTATTATACAGTTTAACTCTATTTTTGTGAACTTCAACTGTTTTTTCTCCCATCTTTATTAAAATATTTGGAGTTTTTTCCTCTATAACGCTAAAAGGACCGCTATATAAGGGATCTAACTTATTGGTACCCACATTTCTTAACATAACCTTATCTCCTACATTATATATTACAGATTTTTTATTTACATCATACGTAGATTTTCTTTTATATTTAGAATTATTTAAATTGACTCTTGCATCGTTACATGCTTGTTGCAATCTATATTTTAGTTCCCGGGGGTAATCATCGAAATTATAAATAGGGTCTATTTGATTTTGTAAATTAGACGGCAATTTAGCGAGTTTTCCAAAAATTAATTCGTAAGGTGTGTACTTAGTTTCCGTATGTACCGTTGTGTTATAAGCAAAACACCAGTAAGGGACCCATGTGCTCCATGCATTGCCATATTTAGATACTTGAATTCGCAAATATGCACCTAAATTTTTATGAGAATTTTCAAGAGCACCTAGGGTCTCATGGTGGTATGCTGTTGAATTAAGCTTTTTAATTTGTAAAAATTGACATATTTCTTTTAAAATACATGCCAAAAATTCCGTACCCTGATCTGAAACAATTTCATTTGGGATGCCATACCTTAAAATGAAATTATTTATCAAAGCCAGAGCGACGGTGTGCGCGTCTTTATTTTTTAAGGGATATGCTTCTACAAATTTTGTTAATTCACATTGTAGAGTTAAAATATATTTTTGGTCTTCGGAATCTTGTGGTAGTGGACCAACTAGGTCTAAGTAAATTTTTTGAAAACCCGAGAAAGCTGTAGTGGTGATAGTCATTTGCTCTTTATTTAATATAGAATGTTTATAGCGTTGACAGTCGTCACATTTTTTAACAAAAGTTTCGATGTCTTTACGCAAACCTCCCCAAAAATACCTTTTTTTGATGTTGTTAAACATTCTGTTAATGCCTGCATGGCCCCCTGAGGGAAGAATATGAAAATCATTTAATATAATTTGTCTCGTTTCAAGATCTGTGACATTTTCTACATCATGTATTATGGATAATTTGATACCGGTATCTTTTATAAGATTTGAGAACTTTAAAATATCGTTAATAAACTGTGCACTTTTCTTATTTTTTAAAACAACTAATTCCGGAATGTCATATTTATCATAAATATGTTTCAGGTCTCTCAACATAGTACCTAGGTCTGATGTCGATCGAGGTTCCTGATTAAAATATATTATTCGCGAATCTTTATTATAAATTAAGTTCCCAACAATGTAATTCCATTTATTTTCTTTTTTAATATTTTTAAATTCTGTCATAGATATTGGATTTAGACAAAAAGAATTTTTAGGACGTTTCAATAATTCTATAACTCCAGGGTGATCAATCCTTTCATCAGAATTTTTACTGAAACTGTCTAAACATTCATTTTTGACATTTTTTGTTTGAGCTCTTGTTGTAATATAAACTGAATTGCATATTTCATTATTCAAATTTTTTAGTTCTTCTGAAGATATATCTATACGAGAGAGGGCATCCGCTACAACATTCTCTGTACCTTTAATATATTTTACTGTAAAATCATACTCTTCAAGAATTAATCTAAACTTTATTAACCTACTGCTTGGATTTGTCATTCCAAATAAATACACTAGAGGGCGGTGATCTGTCAAAATGACGAATTTTTTAGAAAATAAATAAGGCCGGAAGTGTTTTACTGCAAAAACTATCGCCAACATTTCTTTTTCGATTACGCTATAATTTTTCTCTGCTTTATTAAGAGATCGACTAGCATATGCAACCGGTTTATCATCGGAATTTGACAATACAGCCCCCAATGCAAAATTCGATGCATCGGTTCTTACTATAAATTGATTTTCTGGAGAAAAATCGGGATATTGCAGTACTGGTGGATTAGTCAACATTTGTTTTAAGTTTTCGAAAGATTTTTGACAATCTGAACTCCAAAAAAATTTTACTTTCTTTCTTGTAAGATTATTTAACGGTGCAGCAATATCTGCGAAATTTTTTACATATTTCCTATAATAATTAGCGAAAGCGACAAATCTTTTGACTTCCTGAGAATCTTTTGGAACTGGAAAATTTTGAATCGCTTCTACTTTAGAAGGATCAGGTGAAACACCATCTGCAGAAATTATATGACCTAAATATAGAATCTCTTTTTTCAAAAAATCACATTTATTTGGATTTAACTTTAGGTTTACTTGCCTCAATCTTTGGAAAACTTTAACTAAATTTTTATTGTGATTGATTAAATTATTTGCAAAAACGATTAAATCATCAAGATAAACAAAACAGCATTCATAGTTAAGTCCCGACATTGCAAGTGTCATTGCCCGAGAAAATGCACTAGGGCTTGTTTTCATACCCATAGGAAGTCGAGTCATTTGATACTGACCTCGATCAGTAGCAAAGGCCGTATATTTTCTGCTTGTTTTCTCTAATTCTATCTGATAATAACCTTGAGATAAATCAAGATGAGAAAAATACATTGCACCTGATAATGCATCTAAAATTTCTGTAATACAAGGTAATGGAAATTTGTCATCTTCTATTTGCGCATTCAACTGCCTATAATCTATAACTATTCTAACTCGTCTCTCCCCTCTTTCATCTAAACCCTTTTTTGGAACGATTAATAAAGGAGATTGCCACTCTGATTTACTTTCTTCGATAATGCCACTTTGCAACATTTTATCGATTTCTGAGTGAATTTGTGTTTTTTGAGCATGAGGTAAACGATATGGCTTTATAAAAACTGATTTTGCTGAGTCTTTTAATTGAATTTTTTCTTTGCCAATATTGGAGACAGTTAGCGGATCATTTTCGAGATAAAACACATCAGAATATTTTACTAAGATTTTTTCCAATGAGTTTTTCTCTTCCCTATTTAAATGTTGTAATTTTATCAAATCTAATAACTTATCTGCTCTAGTAACTGAAAACGTAGGTTTTGTTTTAAATTCGCACAAATTATAGTTTTCTAATTTTTCTAATTTTGGTTTAAAATTTTTTAGAGTAACTTCCTGGTCTCTTACATTTAGAATTTTGACAGGAATCAAATTTTCTTTTGCCCTAACTAAAGTTCCAGCTATAAAAACACCTTCACATAATTCGCTAGGTAGAACAACACAATCTGCGTTTATATTTACTTTACAATATTTAATTACTTCGCATCTAGCAGGAATTGACATATAATTAATTTGTTGTGTTGTTTGCATAGGAATTACATGTCGTGTATTATGATATGAAAGCGAAAATAAAAATTTTTCGTAGTCTATTGTCGCAGAATAATCATAAAAGAAATTTGAGCCTAAAATACCGTGCATTTGAATGTCTGGTTCAAGGACGTCTAAAAGCTGAAATTCATGAGACAGTTCTACGTTATCTATTTGTAATGTAATATTGACTGTGCCATCTGATACTACTGACCCAGATATACCATTTATTCGTAATTTCTTTGAAAAATCAACGACTTCATCATTAAATATCCTATTTTTAAATATAACACTTACACTAGCTCCTGTATCTAATAAAAATATTAATTTATTATTTTTAAAGAAAATTTCGACGAAATTTAAGCCATTTAAGGAAAATATGTTATAGTTTACACTTTTAGGCACGAAAAAACTTGTCACCCGTTGAAGGATTTTCTGAAATATTACATTCATCGGAGTTATTTATATGAAATATCCTCCTATCTTTGCCTCTAAAATTATTTCCCCTCACATTACTATTAAATCTACCTCTATTTTGGTTAAAAGAACCTTGATACGTATGTCCTCTTTTATTAAAACTAAAGTTATTTCTAGAATAATTTGTATTAAAATTATTTTGATTATTAAACCCTCTAGAACTTCTATTATTGCCTCTATAATGAGAATTAAAATTTTGACGACCTCTCATATGATAAGCTTGAACATTTTCATTATTAAAATTATTTACATTGATTTCCTCATCTTTAGCGGCTTGGATTGCTTCATTTAGTTTTGCATAATTCCGAGCTTTAATGATAGTTTGTAAATTTCTATTTCTCAGTCCATTTGCAAAAATATTGAGAGCAATCTTTTCATTAACTTCTCTTAAAATTTGCACATTATTTTCATTATCGTTGGCTTGGGTAATCGTTAAGTCAGTTAACAATTCTTCTAACGTTTTCCCAAACTGTTCGATAGTTTTTGACCCTTGTTTAGCATTATGTAATTGTGTAGCTAAGGATGTTGAAGATTTTTTAGAAATAAAATACTTTTTTAGATCACTAACTAAAGTTTGATTATTGTTGTAAATTTTATTTAATCTAATTTTTGCATTTTGACTTAAGCTTTTTTTTTGAATATAAGTTGTTAATAATTTCTTTCCTTCAGCATCAAGCATAGAGTCATACAAATCAATGGCATCGATTAATTGTTTCGTTACAGTTTCGGTATCGTTCATAACTGGTAGCAGACTAGCCGCGGTTTTTAAATCGAATTTTTCACCCATGTTAAATGCGTTATCTGAGCAATCTGAAAGAGAAGAGTCTACTTCTAATTGGACATCACTTTCAGTTTGCTCTATGTGCTGTTCAAATTGTAACCTTTCCCCTAAATTAACTTGAATTGCCTCAATATATTTATCTATAACATTTGCAAGCTCTTTAATTTCCGTTTTTAATCGAAAATCTACGTCTGATGTATTAAATAATAATTTTAACTCTTTAAAACTATCTCTAAACTTATCTAATTTCTTAAACTTACGGTTAGTTACATTTAGGTCACGTCTTCTTTCACTACTGTCTTTTAATAGATTTCTATAAAACACTTTTAGTTCTTCTATTAAATTTTTGCACTCCTTTTGCAAACTCATTCCATAGTTAATTTTTTTTTTCTTTTCTTTCAACCTAAAAACCTAAAAAAATAATCTCTTCTGTGCTTCTCTTGTCTAAACTAATTCTTGGCTAGCTCTAATTTGTTTGGCCACATTTTTCTCTATCATCTTCTGGCATTTTTTGTAAACCAGCATCAACAAAAAGACAAATGCCAATACCAAAAAAATTGCTTCTACTATATTTTTTGGTGTAAAAAAATCTGTTCCATTTGTTTGGCCTCCACTGTTTCCACTTTGGGCAATTATTACTTCTTCCTTCAGTTCTTTGGAATTTGTGTTCCCAGCCATGTTTTAATTTAATTCTTAATTTTCTTCCATTTATTTTCCACTCCAGTAATTTTCATAAATTCTTGTTCTAAACGTAATATTTTCTCCTTTCCAAAATATTTTGGACTGGCAGGATCGCCATGTGATGGTACAGGTTCTTAGTAAGTTTGTATATTCAAATACTCAAGATAATAAAATAATAAAAAAACCATCTTTACTATTCTAAAGTCATTTATTGAATTCCCTGAACATTCATCGACTATTCCAACCGACTGCAGAATTGCTGCGTCGTCAGGAATAGTGTTGATTAATAAAATATAACAATATAAAATAATTAATAATAAAGAAATTGCTTAACCTAGTTTTAAACAGTTCAATAAACTATAAAATATAAAATGATATACGGTATGATATATTTGGATGCATCCAATAAACTAAATCTAAATACTTATATTATTACAGTTGGTTAACTTTTAAAACTAATTATTTATGTATTGTTCACAATAACACGGCTATTAATAATGCAAATAAATACAATTTTTTACGTACCTCGTTAGATGGTTACGCCAAGCAAATAATAGAAGGAATTGATTTTGTGGAGGATCAATACGAAACAGCATGGGAAACCTTATGTAAACGCTTTGACAAAAAACGCATATTGGCAAATAATCATGTCAAGTCAATCTTTCAAACAGAATCTATTAAAAGGGAGTCTGCTCAAGCATACAGAAAATTAATTGATGAAACTTCAACACATTTAGCTGCACTAAAAAACTTAAAACTAACTGACTCAGAAAGTAGTGATATATATTTAATTTATTTAATTACTTCCAAGCTTAATTATAATCTCCAAAAGAAGTGGGAGGAATTTGAACCCTCTTTAGAAATACCTACACTTTCAGAATTTTTTGAGTTTTTAAATAAAAAGGCAGATGCATTAGAAAATTGGCAGCAAAATCAATCACAACCAAGTGTATCACGTGACCCTGCTTATTCAATTAATAATCAAAAAAGATTTAATAATTATAAAAACCCTATAAAATGTAATCTTGCAGTCAATGTATTAAAGTGTAATTTCTGTCAAGGGGAACATACCATTTATACATGCACCAAGTTTTTACAACTTTCCCCTGCGGAGAGATTAGAAAAGGCTAATGTTCAAAAACTATGTATTAATTGTCTACGAAAGAATCATAGTAGTGATCAGTGTCGTCTTGGACACTGTAAAAAATGCCCACAAAAACATAGTACATTATTACACAGTGACTTTCCTGTCATTAACAATATACAACCCAATAAATCCTAGTGTCACACAAGTGTTACTATCCACTGTTACATTTCAAGTTAAAGACGGTCAGCACAATTTTTGCACCGCTAGAGCAATTCTAGACAGTGGAGCACAGTCAAATCTTGTAACACAAGAGTTTTGCCAAAGGTTAAATATTCCATTAACTAATACTTATATTCCTATTATTGGAATAAATCAAACGGAATCCATTATTAACAAAAAATGTTCAATTACAATGTTTTCAAACACTTCCGATTTTTCAAGCACAATAAGCTGTTTAGTAGTTCCCAATATATGTAATAAGACACCTTCTCACTGTATACAATATTCTTCTTGGAATATTCCAGAAAATATCAATTTATCAGATCCTCAATTTTACGAACCTACTAAGATTGATATATTAATCGGTGCAGGAGAATTTTGGAATTTACTAACTCAAGGTCAAATAAGATTAGGGAAAAACTTACCAATTATTCAAAACACTAAATTGGGATGGGTAGTATCTGGATTAGCTCCTATCGGTAAAGCAAAGTGTCAGCCTTCCATTTTCAATTTTACTATTAACATTCATGTAGAGGATGAACAGTTGAGAAAGTTTTGGGAGTTAGAAGAAATCCCACAAACAAATTTTCAATCCCAAGATGATTTAGAATGCGAGCAACTATTCTTACAAAATACATCTAGAGCTCCCAATGGACAGTTTATTGTAAAGTTACCTTTTAAATATTCTCCAGAACTTCTTGGAGAATCATTCGATACAGCAGCCCAGCGATTTTATTCATTAGAGAAAAAACTCAGTCTAAACCCTCAACTTAAACTTTTGTATCAACAATTTATCAATGAATACCGCGAATTAAATCATTTACATGAAATAGATAACAATCCTAAGGATCCCAACAATTATTACTTGCCGCACCATAGCGTTTTTAAACAAACAAATATTACCACACACCTGAGGGTGGTTTTTGACGGCAGTTGCAAAACTAGTACAGGGTGGTCTCTTAATGATCTGCAATATATAGGCCCTAAAATCCAAAACAATATTTTTGATATATTAATCAGATTTAGACAGTACATTTATGCTGTGTCAGCAGACGTTAGCAAAATGTATCGACAAATTTTAATGCACATAGAGCATCAGCCATTTCACTGAATTTTATGGCGTGATGACCCTAGCAACGATTTATCTATTCTCCAGCTCAGTACTGTCACCTATGGCACAGCTGCAGCTCCCTATCTTGCAATTCGTTGTCTCAATCAATTAGCTAAAGATCATTTAGATTAGTTTCCCTTAGCATCTTACACAATTATCAATGACTTTTATGTTGATGATCTTTTAACTGGATCCAATGATCTTCAATCTTTAGAAAAAATGTGTCAAGAAATTTCATCTATTTTAAAATCAGGGCATTTTCAACTTAGAAAATGGCTTTCAAATTCACAAGAGTTCCTTAGCAACATCCCTGATGAAGGCATTGCCAATTTTACACTGCATTTAGGAGAAAATGAATCATCAAAAACATTAGGCATTCAATGGGCTAGTCAACCTGATTTACTATCTTACGTTATTTCTCCAGTAGACATCCCTAATATAACGAAAAGATCAATACTCTCTTATATTTCAAGAGTCTATGATCCATTGGGATTACTCAGTGGAACCATCATCACATTTAAAATACTCATCCAATGACTATGGGCTAGAAATATATCATGGGATGAACCCATTCCCCATAACAAATCCGGACGGAATTTTCTTCTCAATTACAAATTCTCAATAATCTGAAAATTCCTCGAAATGTTATCCCAGTTGAGTTCAAACTAGTTGAACTGCATTGCTTTTCAGATGCATCACAAAATGCATACGTAACCTGTGTATATGCAGGCAGCTTCAATTTTATTACTAGAGAATTTCAATCTCATCTACTGTGTTCTAAATCCAAGGTTGCACCCATTAAACCAACCACTATTCCACGATTAGAGCTCTGCGCTGCTCTACTTGGAACTCAGTTATCTGAACAAGTTCAGAGTGCTTTTTCTTCCAGTGCAGTTCCAATTATTTATTGGAGCGATTCTCAAATTGTTTTAGCCTGACTCAATTTCGAACCAGTAAAACTTCAACAATTTGTAGCAAACAGAATATTTAAAATTCAAGAAGCTACGGATATAAAAAATTGGCATTATGTTCGCAGTCAAGACAATCCAGCAGATTTAGCCTCTCGAGGTATTCACCCATCAGTCCTTGTCACTTCACAATTATGGTGGAAGGGACCTGATTTTTTGCGCCAAGATTCAGATTTCTGGCCATCAATTTTACCTCCCTTGAACCCTGAATTACCTGAAATCAAGAACAATTCGCAAGTATTGTTATGTAACAATAAAACATTCATAATTGCACCCTTATTTACTAAATACTCAAATTTAAATAAGTTAATCAGGGTTACTGCTTATTTATTTCGATTTGTTACAAATATTAAACTAAAACTCCAAGGTAAATTAATCAATACTCAACCTCTTAATGCTCATGAGCTCAATACTTCTCAATTGAAATTCGTTAAACTTGCACAGTCTGAAACTTTTGCATCAGAAATAAAATTGCTTAAAGCCAACAAACCATTACCAAAACACAACAGACTATTACCATTACAACCGTTTTTAGACAAAGACAGCATACTGAGAGTAGGAGGTAGACTACGTTTTACCTCACTTAATTATAATATAAAACATCCTATCTTATTAGATTCCAAACACACGATATCGAAACTTATTTTTATTCAAAAGCACAATTCTCTTCTACACGCTGGCAACCAATGCCTACTGGCAGCAGTTCGCCAAATTTATTAGGTTATTGGAGCAAGAAATTTAGCAAAGCAAGTAATAAGAGAGTGCTTACCTTGTTTTAAAGCAAAGCCCAATTTTTTTGTGGCACCTATGTCAAATCTTCCCAATGCTAGAATATCGCCATCATTTCCGTTTCAACACACAGGGATTGATTATGCGGGCCCATTTTTTATTGCTGACAGAAAAGGAAGAGGCAGACAAGTAACCAAGGCCTATGTTTGTGTTTTCGTTTGTTTCGCCACAAAATCAATTCATTTGGAAGTAGTTAGTAATTTAACAAGTGAATATTTTCTTGCATGCTTACGACGATTTATCTCTCGAAGAGGTGTGCCATCTCATATATATTCAGATAATGGCACAACGTTTATAGGAGCCTATAATGAACTTAAAGAACTAGGCCAATTTTTATACAATAATCAAAAAACCGTTAACGATTTTGCAGCTTCAAATGGTTTTATATGGCATTTTATACCCCCATAATAGCCCAAATTTTGGAGGATTGTGGGAATCCTCAGTTAAAAGTATGAAATTCCATTTCAAAAGGATTCTAAAGGATGCTATTATTACTTATGAAGAGTTTAATACACTCTTAATTCAGATTGAAGGAATACTTAATTCTAGACCACTATTTGCACTTTCTAGTGATCCTTCAGACCTTTCTCCATTATGTCCTTCCCAATTTTTGATTGGACGATCTATTGCCGCCCCTCCCGATTTAGACGTTCAGGAACAGTTTTGGAATCGCTTTTCCAAAGAGTATGTTACTCAGTTGCATAAGCAGTACAAATGGAAGGAAATTCCTTATCAAGAATGCTTATCTGCCCTCATTCCGATGGCATCTTGGAAGACTGCTCAGGTTGTTCCCTGGCAAAGACAATGTTTCCAGAGTAGCAGAAGTGACAACATCCCAAGGAGTGATAAAACGATCAGTGCGCGACTTGTGTCCACTCACACTTCCTGAACCATAATTTGTTTATTACTACTGTTTTTCTTTTTTTTTATTATTAACTCATCTTTTAATACGAGTTTTGCTTATAATAAGAGTTTGCTTATAATAAGAGTTTTGCTTATTATAAGAGTTTTGTTCATTTTGAAGGTGCCCTTCAAGGCGGGGGCTATGTTTAAAATTATTTCAGTTTAGATATTTTAGTTTAGATTTTGCTGCTTAATTTAGAAAAGTGGCACCACCGCAATGCGGAAGTTGTCAGTTGTCAATGACGTTATGTTACGTTAAGAACAGATAGAGTAGGTTATGTATGTAGATGTCCGTTGTACGATAACAATTATTCATTAAACAAGTCTATGTGTACAGTCCATTTTATTAAAACCATCATTATTACACGTAAACATTAATATATTCAATAGTTTTTCTGCAATACAGCGGTAAACAGATATGTTGAATTTGGAAACTCATATGGATATTGAAGAATATCATAAATTTGTCGAGCAAGGATTTTTCACCATTAGAAGAACTGATAAATTTTGGTCGGGCACATGGTCAGATATGGTTATCGAGCAAACGTTGATGAGAAGCATGAAAGTTATTGGCGGCCTGACTGGTCGAGGTTTCACAGACAATATTCTCGGTAAATGGACTCTGGCAATGCCTGCCTATCTGGACATCTGTGACGGGCTCGAACAATTCTGTGATTTGACTTTTGTCAGTGGTGAGCAGCACGTTGATTCAAGGGAATCGCGAATGGAACGAGACAACGAAGATGTAAAGCGACTACAGCATTGGCTGTCTTGTCACGATCCTTTCCCGGTTTCTGAAAATTTTTTTTCTATCAGTACTGGAGTTGTTGGCGATAGCACCATAGATTGCCACACTGCATTGACAGTTGGAGTGCAAGTAATAAAAAAAATTATCGGGAGTAATTTCAAGGATGTAAAGTTCAAGCGTATCGACAAAGTGCATCCTCTGGCTACATTTAACTCTGCTATCAAAATCTATGACACGATAGTACCAATCGACCCTCTGTTACTCTTTCAGAGAATTATTATCGCGAAAAAAGATGAGGAACAGTTAGTCGATTACCTCGAATACGAATTGTCACCATATCCGCTGTCGCTGTTTAATGAGGAAAACGAAAAAATCTACGCTGTACGATGTTTTCGAAGAGTCGCGTGATCGTGTGAACCTCGATGAATATATGCATGTCGTTGATGGACCGCGTAATTTGGCATCAAAATCAGACATACATGTCAATATGTACGACATCCATAAATTATATCAAAAACCATTTCGGAGCAAGAGCCATAATTGTCTTCGATGGATATAACAGCTCTTCCAGCACTAAAACAGCGGAGCAATGCCGAAGGTCTGCAAAGAATACGAGTGCTGAAATACTTTTCGATGAGACAATGGCAGCCACTGTCACACAAGAAAAGTTCCTGGGCAACAATAAAAATAAGGCGCGAGTTATGGAAACAATCCCGCCGACTATTATAAAATTAATGTTAACGTTGCACTTTTCAGAAAGGTTATAAACATATGTTAAACATAAAAAATTATTAGATCTTTGTTAGTTTTCAAGTAATAAAGGTTTCACTGTAGAATTTTCGTTTTTTTAAAAAGTATTTTTCGAAGTGCCCACACTTAACTGGCGCAGTCAGAAGTAGGATTTTTCGGAAATTGAACGTATCGCACGGACAATTTTTCGTTTCAACGATTAACCGAAATAACGAACATTGTGATACTGTGGACTATAAATTCGAAAGAATATCGAATTTTTCTTTTTTCTATTCGAAAGAATATCGGGTGGTGAACGGACAGTTCTTCAGTTGATCGAACATTGAGTGTCCTTCGGAGAAGAAAAACGAATTCTACACCTGGGAGAGGAACACACATCGTCCAAACCCTTAGCAGATAAGATAAGAAGAATGAAAATCTTCATTATTTTATAGTAGTATAATTAGTTATAATTAGTTTAGTGTTTAATTAATTTTATGAATGAATACGATATTTTTGACTTAGTCAATTTATTTGAAACAAGTTTAAATTTAAATTCTTTAGAAAATAGTTTAACTAGTTTAAATAGCTTAGAAAATAATTCAGAAATGGCTACCACTCCAGTAGATTATCAAATGCTTAGATTACATTTAGATTCTATTCCTTCGTTCGATGGTAATCCTCACATTTTAAGTATTTTTATTGAAAATTGTGAAAGCTTAATATCAGTTTTTGCCAGTGCAAATAATATTGTTCTAAATTCATTTTTATTAAAAGCTATAATTGGTAAACTCACAGGGAGAGCCCAAAGATTAATTGGTTCTCGAACAGAGCTCAAAACATGGGATGATGTAAAAAATTCGTTAAACCTAAGTTTTGGAGATCAACGTAACATAGATTGCTTGGTTCAAGATTTAATAAATTTACGGCCTTTAAAAAATGAAAGCCCTTATAATTTCGGCATGAGATGTCAAGATTCCAGGAGTCTCATTACAGTTTAGAAAAAGCCATGAGTCTAGTTATAGAAGAAGAAAATTTCTTGTATTCCACTCAAAAATCAAATAATATAAATTCAAACTCATCATTTAAACCTAATTTACGAATAACATCTGCCATAAATCCAAATTATAGAGCCCATCCAACATTTACTCAAAATTTAAGTAATTTAAATTCTCATCAGCCATTTCCACAATTGTCTCCTCAGGCATTTCAACCAAATTTTATGCCAAGAGCTCCTTTTCTAAATCCTCCTCAATTTAAACAAAATTATCCAGTAAATAATTCTTACAATTGGAGACCAAATAACAATTTTCCTACCCAACGTCATCCATTTTTCCAAAATCAAAACAATAATCAAACGCAGCCACGTACCTTTAATCAACCACAAATTAATAATCAAAATTCTTCCCAAAATTTTAAACCTGAACCTATGGATACATCTTCAGGCAATACCATAATCCAACCAAAACAAAAATTTACATCCACCGAACTTTTTAATCAAACTATTAATTCCCCTTATCAATATCAACAATTTGAAAACCAATTTTACTCCCAACAGATTGAAAATCCATATCATTATCAACAATTTGAACAAATTGAAAATCCATATGAATATCATGATAATCAAAATTTATATCCCACACAGATAGACAATGACATTGACCCTTATTCTTATTTTCCTGCAACCCAATACTCCTATGACAATAATTTCTCGACACTTGTAAATGATAACATTACATATAATAATGACTTGTGTACAAATCCCACACTCTCAGCTGAAACAAATAACCCGAGTCAGGATTTTACCCATGACCCGAGTTCCAGCAAAACCGACATAATATTTGTTAATGCATTAAAAGCAAATTTGCCATATATCGAAATTCCAGAAATTAACGCAAAATTTTTAATTGACACCGGCAGTTCAAAATCTTTAATTGATCCAAATTTGGCTTACAAATTTTATCAAAATTATATAATCAAAGAAAAATTTAATATTCAAACATTTCTTATCACGACGAAGTCGCTTGCATTCCTCTTTTTAAAATTTTTAATTTGCAAGACTATCATAAATTCTATCTCTTCAAGTTTAGTAACCGATTCGATGGTATCATAGGCGTAGATTTACTCAAACAATTAAATGCAATTATAAATGTAAATAAAAATGTAATAGTAACTCCTAATGCAGTTATTCCTTTAATTTTAGACACCAATACTCACGACGATCGACAAAATAACTATCCACTGACTATTCCCGGACAATGCAAACAAATAGTAAAACCCGTAAATTTCAAAAATGATTTAGGCATACTTGACCACAAAAGTATTTGTAAGAAAGGAAAAAATAATACAAATGCAGATTGTTTATCACTTATTTCAACAACTTGAAAATGAATCAATAGTTAATAACCCCGGAGATGCAAGTAACGACACTTTAGATTTTTTGCAAAATTTAGCTGAAAACGTTCCAAAAGAACCACAGCCTTCCACAAGTAAAACGAATAAATCCAAAATTAATATAATTTCCGACGTTAAAATTCCCCCAGTTACAAATGACACACGAAACGAATTAAATACTCCTGAACCTGACTGGACAAACCCTGAAAATTCTGACGATTCGACACAACGTTCGACAGCAAACGAAACTACAAATAACGGTATACCTATCTTAGATGAAATTATAAATAATAAAATACACCAAATTTTAGTTTATCCAAATCTTTATCAAAAAACCGATATCACTCACGAAACTTATGAAAATCATAAAATAATAAAAATAAAAATTCCAGAAATCGATAATGAAAAATTTATATTTGAATTTACTGATTTAAAAAATACATTTTACTTTCATTTTAATAAAGAAAACTTATATCGAGATTTTAATAATGTTTATTTAAAACACTTTTCGGAAAATGGACCAAAATTAGTGAAGTGCACAAAATTACTTAACACTATTTCTGATAAAGAAGAACAAATTCTTTTACTTAAAAATTACCACGAAGGAAAAACAACTCATAGAGGTATTAACGAAACTTTAGAAAAATTACGACAAAATTACTATTGGAAAAATATGAAAATATCAATTACAAATTATATAAATACTTGTTCTGTTTGTCAAAAAAATAAATATGCCAGACAAAACCCGTATGTTCCGCTAATGCTTACTGAAACGGCTACAAAGCCTTTCCAAATTGTACATATGGACGTATTCACTTACGATGCAAAAAATTATTTGACCTTAACTGACGCTTTTACAAAATTAGCTCAAGCATTTTTTATACCAGGAAAAACCGCAATTCATATCAGTAAAGCACTAATAAAATATTTCACTTCATTTGGCGTTCCACAACTAATCGTAGTAGATAAAGGCACTGAATTCAATAACGAGACGGTAAAAAATCTTTTAGCGTTACACAAAATTAAAGTTCATTTTACAACTCCTGGCCACCATGAATCTAACTCCATAGCTGAACGTATACATTCGACATTAATTGAACATTTAAGACTTTTGCGTGAAATTTACCCAGATAAAAATGATTTAATGGACTATGCAATAATTGGATACAATAACTCTATACACAGTTCGACAAACTTTACCCCATTTGAACTTACTTTTGGACACACTGACTCTAGAAATCCTAACGAAATATTCCTTCCTCATGACTTTTATACAGATTACGTCAACAGCCACAAAGAAAAATTAGAACACGTTTACAAGAGGGTGCATAAAAATTTAACAGATAAAAAAAATAAAATTATTGAAAAAAGAAACGGAAAAGGTGAAACCAATCCAGAATTCCAAGTTAACCAAACCGTCTATAAAGTAAACCCCAAAAAGCGAAATAAAAAAGATAAAAGATTCCTCGGACCTTTCAAAATTACTAAAATTATTGACAGAAACCGCGTTGAAATTTCCAGAGAAGCATTAAAACACAAAAAAATAGTTTTACACAAAGAAATTATACACATAAATGAATTAAAAAAACCTCCTATTGCAAGCTCCTCTTCTGGACCGCCGCTGCAAGATTAGGCATTCCTCAATTCCATAACTTAAACGACAATCCCTCTCCATTTAAGAACAGCACAAGTTAAAACAAATTTTTGGACATTCATACATATTTATGATATAACAAACATTACAAAAGACTTTTTGACGTTGTAACAGTAATATAATAAATTAAGTATTTATCTATCTAAAACTCCTCAAGTTTATAGTTTCAAAGAAGATTTTCAAAATTCATATCGCATGATTAAAATTATCGAAAATAAAATAACCCTTCAATTAAATCAATTAAATCCTTTTTGGATGTCTAGATCAAAGAGATCCCTTTTTGATGGACTCGGTTCAGCAATAAAATTTTTAACAGGTAATTTAGACCAAAATGATTCAAAACGATATGACGAAGCCATAGCATCTCTGTCTATTAATCAAAATAAAATTAAAACTTTAATCGAGCACCAAGTTACTCTTTTACAATCCTCAATTCAAAACTTTCAAAATAATTCCAATTTATTAGCTCATAATCAACTAATTTTAAGCTCTCGTATTAATGAAATACAAAAGACAATAAAAAATTTAAATATAGAAAAAACAGAAACATTTCATTATTTTGCAATGGAAAGAATCGTCTCACAATTTTCTATTAGTTTTCAAATTATATATGACATACTGGAAAAAATAGAAATAGCTATTAGTTTTCAAAACTTAACACATTTCATAATGCAATTGCAGATCCAGCCGAATTATTTTCTGAAATATCAATAGTTAGTAAAAATCTTAAAAGCAATGAAAAATTTCCATTTGAACTATCCTTAAATAATATTTTAAATAAAAAAGCTATAGTAAAAATAATAAAATTGTATTTTTAATTGAGATACCTATAGTTGAAATCAATAATTATAACTACTCTCTACCTATACGTTCCATAGGATCCTTCAAAACCATTATTCCTCAATCCAAATTTCTCCTTTCAAATGAGCAGCAATATGAACTTTCAAATTTGGAATGCCAAGAAGTTACTCAAGATGGATTCCTCTGTCGAGATGTCCAGACCCTAAAGATTTCGCCGAACTCCCCTTGTGAAGTTCAACTTTTGAAATATTCAAAATTTATTAACAGATGTCAACAACTTCCAGTAGATGTCACCGAAGTAAAAATTCAGAAGTTAGAAAATAATCAGTGGATTGCCAAAACATTTTACTACCCAGTTTAAAAAATTTCAAAATCAATTTTACAAACTCAATAACAAATTTAAAACCAGTGCATTTTCAAAAAATTAGTTTTTATACAATTTTACTATATATTATAATTATTTTAACAATCATTTATGTAGTTTCCAAATTTTATGTATCCAAGAAGTTGACCGAGAAAAGGAAGAAAGAAAATCCTCAAGATATAGACCTCAAGAATTTTCCATTTATTTCGAACTCTGGTGTAACCCCATAGTTCTCATCTAGCCCCGGAGGAGTTATGGAAACAATCCCGCCGACTATTATAAAATTAATGTTAACGTTGCACTTTTCAGAAAGGTTATAAATATATGTTAAACATAAAAAATTATTAGATCTTTGTTAGTTTTCAAGTAATAGATGGTTTCACTGTAGAATTTTCGTTTTTTTAAAAAGTATTTTTCGAAGTGCCCACACTTAACTCGCGACTTATTTCAATGAAAAATTCGAGACCGAATGTTTTATCGTTAAAAAGGCTACAGACGATGCAGATACTTTAATCGTCACAACTGCAATTATCGTTGGTGAGGACGTAGATCTTCTCGTTTTATTGACTGCTCTAACTCCAGAAGGACGGAATATAAATTTTATGAAACCCGGAAGAGGAAAAGTCGAACGGAAGATCTATTGTTCTCGTACTTTACAATCGAGCGAAGGAATTCGAGATATAATTCTATTTGTCCACGCATTTAGTGGTTGTGATACAACATCGTGTCTTTTTCAAAAGAGCAAGCTGAAATGCTTTAAATTATTGAGGCAACGGGCGGATTTGCGTAAAATCGTTTCAGTATTTGATGACGACAACGCTTCTCATGAGGATATTACTCACGCTGGAGAACGTTTTTTCTTGGCTATTTACGGTGCACCTGAAAACGAGACATCTTTGAATCGACATCGGTACAATCTTTTCATGAAGTCAGCGTATAAAATTAAACCAAATTTGGCCTCGCTACCCCCTACAATAGCAGCAGCTCAGCAACATTCGTTCCGCGTTTATCTGCAAGTGCAGAAGTGGCGAGGTAATAAGAAATTCCCCGAACTTTGGGGTTGGAGAAAAGTCAATGACGATCTCAAGCCATTACTCGCATTCATGCCACCTGCTCCGGAATCATTACTGAATTTAATTTCGTGTAATTGCAAAAAAGGAAAGCGGGACTATTATGCGCGAATATATGTGGCAACTGCCATGGTACATCATGCCTGAACTCAATTTCGACTGATGACGGGGAAAGAGAGGATTCCGTTGGAAAAGAGCTTGAAGAGGATTTTTCTTCCATGATCGACATTGAAAACGAGGAAGAGAAATTCAGCCTCGCAAGTTCCTATCCCGCTGAAACGGAGGATACCTCATAAAACAGTCTACTCCCACTTCTGGTTGATTATAACAATATTTAACAGTAAGAGTTGCCAAATGTTTATGTTTATAATAAATATTAAATAGGAAATTGATTATTTTTGTTAATTAATATTTTTGTACATGTTCTGCGACGATAGTATCATTCCAACGACGATTAAATACAGGGTGTTATATTTAGGCATTACGGTGGAAAAATAATGTAAAATTTAACAAAAATAAAATTAACTCCAAAATTAATAGATTTAGATTTAGTAGACCTTTATAATTTTTAAAAGGTAATGGAATTTGCTACATAATATGATTATAAAATACAGGGTGTCTCATTTAAAATAAGAATGATATTGTCGTTTGAATATGTCATTAGAGAATGGCCCCATTTTGGACGCCCTTTTTATTTTTAAACAACTTTAAATACATTATTGCTTTCAATTATTAGTCTAATTTTGTTCAGTTAAAATTGAATTTGGCTGATTACATAGGTTTCGAAGTTATTGGTTTTCTTCAAAATATCTCGAAAACTAAAAAACTTAGGTATAGGGAAGTTTATCTTATTTCTAACGTATAATATATAAATGCCATAAAATATAGGGTGTTCCATAAGAAAAAATATAAGTTTGATACGCCACACTTTTTTGGGACAACCTGTATATTTCAAAATAATTTTAAAATGTAGCCTTTATCAACCCACATATCCATGAATAAACAAAATTTTCAAAATATTAACCGTTTAGCCACAATGCTCCGTCGCGTCTACCGTGACTCACCCTGTATATGATTTTCATGTATTCACTAATAAAAAGTTGGACAACAAATTTGTTTATTTTTTTAATTGTAAAAAATAGAAATACAAGCAAGTCTTTGTATGCAAACTATAACTCGAACAATAGAATTTATTTATTTATTTACGGGACAAGCCCAGTACAGGACATCAGTACAAGCTGTGACAATTAAGAGGTAACAAACAAAAACATGATTTTTAAAACAATACATATCAGGTTATACATTACAAAAGTAATAAGATAAAATAGTACGATGATAGTACATAAATACAATTAAGAGAATTACTTAATTAAGAATTATAAATTATAAAATATAAAATATGGTAACCAGTGAGGTAATAACTCAAAAAGAAAGTCAAAAGTAAATGATTGTTTACGTGACATGCAGAAGGAGGCAAGTTTTGAACTCGGGTAATGAGAGGCTGAAAAAATCTAATTGATCATAAGCATTTGCGAGTCTTTGAATTCGGGATAGACAGCTATTGTAACCGAGGAGGTAACTTTCAAAAGGGGTTTTGTCACAAAAAAAATTTTTTTTGAGATACTGGTATCACTGGATTCCTTTTACAAAATCCTACAACTTGTGACCAATATTTTGCATCAAAACGACCTTTGTCCCATTTAAAAACAGTAAACAAAATCTGGGTTTGGAGCAAAAAGTATTTTGTCCATGGTCTGTTTTCAGTTCAAACGGCGTTTTGTCCATTATGCCAATGGGGGCGCTGCATTATGTAAACAAAACCCAGGTTGCTAGGTTACAGCAGAAGCACTGTTGTTTGGTGAGTTAGTTGAGGTTATTAATGAAGTGTGCACTGTATTGCAAGGTTAATTTGAGTGTTACTCTAAAAGAAGTGTTTAATTTATTATTATGGAAGAAGTTGATGGTAGTGTAAGTGTTGGAGAGGTAGTTGTTAGCAGTAGGAAGAGAAAAAAACGAGGGACAGCAAGAGAAACAACAAAACAGTTGAGGTATCCACAACCTAAAAGGCCCACAACACCAAAAGGTTTCCATGCGTTAAATTTAAACCAAAACATTTAAAAAACTTTAAAGAGCATTTCTACCAAAAACCTAACATCATAGGTAATTTAGTTACTACTAGGCCTAGTGAAACGGCGTAGGGTTTAATGAACTACAGGTTTGACTCTGAAAATGAAAATTTTATTTCATTGAGGAAGAAAGGTAATATCAACCTAAGCTGCCAAAAGTACCACTCAGCCACCCAATTACTACTGAGAAGAAGAAGGATGTCGAGAAGTTCTTAAAGAAAATGTTTGGTGATGGTTGGGCCACTGAAAACATTGACAATAATCGCCTAGATTTGTACAAGGTTGTACTTTTTGACTCTCCAAGTGTTGAAAATGACGTAGAAGATGAGGAAACGTGTGACTGTTTAGAAAATGAAAGATGTGAACTGCATATTTAAAAACTTGTGACTGATTTAAAAACTAAATCCATAAAAAGTGCCATTATACTAGGCCTAACATTTACGTTAAAGTTAACAATAATCATAAAAAATGTAATAATTAATCTAATTTTTTCACAAACTTACAGTCACAAGTTTTTAAATATGCAGTTCACATCTTATTTTTTGTTAGTTTTGAACAAAGTTTGTTTAACAATGATTTCTGTATAATAAAATGTATTCTTTTCAAACAGCGTTTTGTTATTTCATCAAACCACGTTTTGTCCATTGAGTTCATTCAAAAGGCGTTTTGTCCATATTTAAAATACAAATTACTAATTTTAGGAGAAAGGAATATTTCTAATCCTTGATGAAATTGGTGTTTTTAGTTGTTATAAGTTTATTTGGGTAAATTTTGTTTCTGTAGGGTAAATATATCTCATGATATACGTTTTTTGTCATTCCTGAAAAGTCGGATTACTGTGACAAAACGCCTTTTGAAAGTTACCTCCTCAACCATAGTTTGAGCGATGAAACGGGTTGTAAAATGATTGGTGATGTCTAGTGGTGCGCGAAGGTATTTGAAAATTTATCTTAGATAGTAGTTGGGGACATTTTAATTTGCCGTTTATGATTTTGTAAAGAAATACCAAGTCCCTGTGTTTTCTCCTTACAGATAATGGAGAAAGATTCGTAAGTTGCTCGGACTGTTGATGATCAATGAATATGTGAAGTTTGAAATTGACGAAATTTAGAAATCTATGTTGAACACGTTCAATATTTTGAGAGTAGCTTTGTAGTAAGGGTTCCAAACAAGAGAACAATATTCGAGGTGAGGTCTGACTAACGCACAATATAAAGTTCGTAAAGAGGAAACGTTTGTAAAGTCCGATGTTATCCTTTTTATAAACCCAAGTAGTTTCAATGCTTTGTTTACTGTAGAGCAAATATGTAAATTGAAGTTCAATGTCGGATCCAGGATGACTCCCAGGTCTCTGATGTTAGGAGCAGCATCCAAAACTATATTGTTGATTTGATAATCCATAATGATTGGTCTTTTGCAACAGTAGAATCTCATCAGGTGACATTTGTTGACATTTATAACCATACCATTTGAGTGGCACCAGTTAGCAATGAGGTCAAGATCGGCTTGAAGATTTAGGGCATCACTGTGACAAGCAATCTTGGAAAAAATTTTGAGATCATCAGCAAATAAGAGAGTTCTTCCATTAGAGATGTCTGACGTTATGTCATTAATAAAAATATTAAAAAGCAAGGGCCCCAAGTGAGAACCCTGCGGAACACCCGATGCCTACAATGGATACAATGGATATGAAGTTTTTTACTTTTATGGCTTGAGTTCGCTCATAGAGCTAATCTTGAATCCAGTTTGGAAATACCCCTGATATGCCAAAACTACTTAGTTTGTGTATTAACAGCTTGTGATTCACTTTGTCGAATGCCTTGGAGAAGTCAGTGTAGATAGAATCAACCTGATACCCGGTCTCCAGGGCATCCGACAAGTAATATATATAATTAACCAAGTTGAGTTCGGTTGATTTACCTGATTGGAATCCATATTGCTCCTGAACCAAGACGCTTGAGAATACTTTTGATAAATAATCCGTTATAATGCTTTCGAATAGTTTTGGAATGGTACTTAATATGGATATGGGGCGATAATTTTTTATATCAGATAAGTCACCGCATTTATGAATGGGTATCACATAGCTGAGCTTCCAATTATAAGAACTAGCTACACAAAAAAAAGAACACATAGTAGCCCATATTAACCTAAC
The DNA here is from genome assembly GCA_949320105.2 of Crepidodera aurea. Classification (NCBI taxonomy): domain Eukaryota; kingdom Metazoa; phylum Arthropoda; class Insecta; order Coleoptera; family Chrysomelidae; genus Crepidodera; species Crepidodera aurea. The sequence continues at coordinate 8,948,711 of OX439472.1, read as the reverse complement.
TGTAACTAATACTGAACATGCAGTCATACTAAAATTAAAAGTCATAATTAATCTATTCTTGTAGCTTTTTCTTTTTTATTGCAATTTGCAAATCAAGTAATTCAATTTCTCTTTTATTTTTTAAGTTTTGAAAAGCTGCTTTCATAGTCCATTTTTAAAATTTCTTTATCAAGAGACTAGATGTGTCGACTCCAGTAGGCGTGTAGACGTGTCTCTGTATCCTGCTGCTTTTAAGTTAAATACTAAAAGAAATATTATACCTAAAACTATTAAGTTTGATAAAGTGATTTTAGTTACACATAATCTTTGAGTTGTTTGTTAGTGAAGCTGCAGAATTTGTGAAAAACTAAGTTTGTAAATTCATAATTTTCCTGTGATGTCGACTCGTTCAAATAAGAAAGGTGAGGAGGATCTGCACTCACTAGTTAAAACTATAGTCATTAAGTTGTGTTCGTCAGAGGATTTTTTCACCAATATTGCCCGAAGAAGAACATTTTCTACATCTGAAAACCGTTTTCGAACGCCTGAAACTATATGGTATAGTAGTCAATCCATCAAAATGTACATTCGGAGTATCTGAAACAACATTCCTTGGATATTCTGTATCTAATGAAGGCACTAAACCACTGAATGAAAAAGTGGAAGCTGTACGGAACTACCAGAGGCCGGATACCGTTAAGGACCTCCGTAGATTCCTGGGCATGGTAAATTTTTACAGGCGATTTATACATAAGGCAGCTGAAAGTCAAGCACCTCTCAATGAGCTACTAAAAGGCAACGTAAAAGAAAAAGAGAAACTGAAATGGACTCCAGAAGCAGTTCAAGCTTTTCAACTTTCTAAAGAATGCTTAGCAAAAGCAGCATTACTTGCACATCCAAAAGCTGAAGCAACACTAGCAATAGTGACTGATGCCTCCGATTTTACTGTTGGAGCAGTTCTTCAACAAGATTGCGGGAGCGGATGGCAACCTTTGGCATTTTTCTCAAAGAAGCTGACAAAACCACAACAAAAGTATGGTGCTTATGATCGAGAACTCTTAGGCATTTATATGGCAGTAAAGCACTTCAGGCACATGGTAGAAGGTAGAACGTTTTCCATTTTTTCCGATCACAAACCGCTGACTTTTGCTTTCCAACAAAAACCGGATAAGTGTTCGCCGCGACAATTTCGGTACCTCGAATTCATCAGACAATTTACGACTACTATTCGCCATATATCCGGTAAAGACAATGTCGTTGCAGACGCGCTTTCGCGAATTGATGGACTTACAAGTGCGGTTGATTTCGAGGCATTAGCTGAATCGCAAAAAGACGATGTAGAAATTAAAACTTTTTTAGATAATAAGTGCGGTTTACAGTTAAAATTAATAAACATTCCGAACGTGAATTGTTCCATATTTTGTGACATTTCAACAACTACTAGTCGTCCGTTCATTACAAAAACTTTTAGAAAAGCGGCATTTAACTCGCTTCACCAGTTATCTCATCCGGGTATACGCGCTACGGTGAAACTCATTTCAGAACGTTTTGTATGGCCTGGGATGAAAAGTGATTGTCGGAAATGGTCTCGTAGTTGCTTAGATTGTCAACGATCGAAAGTGACAAGACACGTATCAGCTCCTACAGGTTCATTTTCACTGGTATCAACCAGATTTGAACATATCCATATCGATATAGTTGGACCGCTCCCAATATCGAATGGATACAAATACCTTTTAACCTGTGTAGATCGTTTTACAAGATGGCCAGAAGCATTTCCTATAAGAGACATAGAAGCAAAATCTATCGCCTCAACTCTTTTAAGTGGCTGGATAGCGAGATATGGTGTTCCACTTCGTATAACTACGGATCAAGGACGTCAATTCGAATCTAATTTGTTTAAAGATTTGAACTTCTTAATTGGATCAACCCACCTACGAACAACACCCTATCATCCCGCATCAAACGGTATGGTAGAAAGATTCCATAGACAACTGAAAGCAGCAATTAAATGTCACGCTAACGAACGATGGACCGAGACCTTACCAATTATCCTTCTTGGTATTAGATCATCTTGGAAGGAAGATTTAAATGCAACATCGGCAGAACTTTTATATGGAGAACCATTACGTCTACCAGAGGAGCTACTGTCTCCAAAAACTTCCAAAAAGGACAATAACGAATATATAAAATCTTTAAAACAAATAATGAACAATCTTCAACCAAGAGAGGTGAAGCGGCATGGGAAAAAAGCGACATTTATATTTAAAGATTTGGCTTCGTCGTCCCATGTGTTCGTGCGTAACGAACTCTTAAAGGGAACGTTACAACCACCATATGAAGGTCCATATAGAGTTGTTAGCCGGGGTGAAAGAACCTTCAAACTAAAAATTAAGGATCGGGACGTAACGGTTTCTATCGAGCGTCTCAAACCAGCATTTATAGTGGATGTAGAAGAACAAAGTCCACCTAGTAGTTCCACTTCAGCACCGGCTACTTTTACACGAAATTTAAATAGCCAACCGCCTACTCAACGGACGAGTTCCGGAAGAAAGGTCAAGTTTCCTGACCGTTTGCAAGTCGGACTTTCGTGACCCTTGTTCACTAGCAGGGGGGTGATGTGGCGGTCAGAAAAACATCATCCTGTAGGTTGTCAGAACTAGTCATCTTCGTGGGAATTTCAGAAACTTTTATGATTTAAATACCTATAAAATAAGTATTCCTTTTTATTGTCGGCAAACACCCGATTGGGGGTTTTCCTTGCTAAAGACGGCTAGTTCTGAACGTACCGCAGGTAGACGGAGAAAACAAAAAAAAAACACAGTTACTCACTAACTCTGGTCGCGACACGTCTTTTACTTTATAAATTTAAATTGAGTATATCTACATTAAAAATAGTTACATACATTATTCGTGTTTTAATCACCAAACCAACCCCTCAAACTCTTTGTTGATTGTGAATTCATTAATCTTTTTGCTGATGATACTTTAATAACATGTAGTGATGCTAATCTGGATAAAGCCATAGAGAAAATGAATGCCTCATTATCATCGGTAAATAAATACTTGAACATAAATAAGCTAAAATTAAATGTAAGAAAAACTAAAGCAATGGTCTTCACAACGAAATTCAAATATAGTATTATCGACGTTAAAAACATAAATTTGAACATTAATAATGAACACATGGAAGTTGTTTCTAATATAAAATATTTGGGATTTCAACTAGACAATTACTTAAATTTCGATAGCCACTTTAACTATATTTATAAAAAAATATCTAAAAAACTTTATTTCTTCAGTAGAATTTCGCAAAACTTATCAACTGAAACCAAAATTACTGTATATAATACCATAATTCAGCCTCATTTTGCTTATTGCGCATCTATATTATACTTATTCAACTTAAATAAATTAAACATGCTACAAAAACTTCAAAATCGAGGAATGAGAGTAATACTGAAAACAAATCGTCTTACTCCAATTACGTCAATGTTAAATACTCTAAATTGGTTTCCGGTAGAGAAAAGAATGTACTATTTTACAATGATTTTAGTATTTAAAATAGTAAATCATATGGCACCAGAATACTTCCAACAATATATTACGTTCAACAATAATATCCATAATTATAATACAAGATGTACAAATAGCATCTACATTACAAGAACTACATATCAAAAAACTATGAATTCTTTATTCTTTAAAGGTTTCAAAACATTCAATGATCTCCCTTTATCTATAAGCGAATCAACCACAATAAACTGTTTTAAAATTAAACTTAAGGACTTTATTAAAAATTCAATTTAATTAAGATTTTACTTATTCCATTACTTGATGTTTTTAATGTATATTATTTTTGTCTATATTATTTTAAACTTATATTTTATATTTGAAATGTGTATATGTATTTTAAGGGTTTTTATTTATTTATGCTACTTTTAGATTTATATGTAATTTTTAGTCTAGTTTTATATGTATAATAGGATTCCTAATTAATAAAGATCTATCTATCTACTATTGGGACATCGGCTAAGGGCAGGTTATTGGGACTAAAATACGGCGATAGGACCAAATATACCTTAATAAAATATTGCTGTGGAATAAGATACAGTGCGTTAAAGTTGATTTTTTTTTTTCGTTTTGTTCTGATGTCACTGTATATTTATCAATTGTTATCAAAATCGGCACACAGTTATAATTTTGTACAAGGAACAGGTAATTTTATATGGCGTCAGACTAATGTTTTCTTTGACATCCTTTATTACAAGAATTAGAAAAGGCATAGAAGTCGGAGGAGGCCACATAGAACATTTAATTTAAGTTTGCTCTTTTTATGATAAATTGTTTTTAATTCTGAGTTACCATCGAAATACCCTTACGTTACAAGTTTTTTATTGTCTGTTATTTGAAATCCCCTTCTCAGAATTGTTCAACTGCGTTTTTATCGAAAACGGGTAAAATTATCGTGTTTAAACAAGAGTACCAATATTATGTAGCAATGATGTTTACGTCGTATTTTCTAATCAACATCACTAAAAAGTTTCGTCAAAAACACGTGGCCCGCCCCCTGTAATAAGATGTGCAATAATACATAAAATAATATTCCTTGTATAAAATTATAACTGTGTGCCGATTTTGATACCAATTGATAAATATAGTGACATTATCAGAAAAAAACGAAAAAAAAAATTTCAACTTTGACGTCCTGTATCTTATTCCACAGCAATATTTTATTAAGGCGGCTCGCATACCAAAGCCATACGCAACTAACAACAGGCAACAAGCAATAAGGGATAATATTGTCGATACGTATTTCACATATTCACATATCGGGGTTCGTACACCGACACAACGTGATATCGTTATCGCCTGTCCAGGGCAATCTATGTTGCTAGCGACACGGCGTGCGTGTTGAAATACAATATAATTGCCTATTTGTTGTCAACATTTACAAAATATAGGTCGGACGATCCTGCTTTTAATATAAAGTTTGTGGAGATGGTGGAAAAGTACCCATGTATTTACGACTATACACGGCAAGACCATAGCAAAAGAGATGTAGTGGAGAAGTCGTGGAGTGCCATTGCAAGGGAATTAAAACTATCTAGTAAGTAGCAGGTATTTATTTATTTTTACAATTTTTGATTACACGGTATAATTACCTTGCCAAGGTAAGGCGTTTTCAGGTTTAAAAAAATAAGATTTCAAGTAATCACGTAATTCAGAAGCAGACTGCTGAACAGGTGGTACTGGTGGATTTCTAAGTGTCGGGTTATCTTTCACAATCTGTGGAATTGAAAACCTACCCTCTTTGAGTTTTATAAAATTATGGAGAACACAAGCACTTTTAATTACTAAAATCGCTGTATCCTCTTGACATAATATTGACCTTTGAAAAATTTCAAATTTAGATGCTAGCATTCCGAATGCACATTCTACGCTCTTTCGGCCCCTTGATAATCTGTAGTTAAATATTCTTTTCTCATTATCTAAAATCCTTCTTGGATATGGTCGCATCAGATTTTTTTGTAATGTCTCCTACAAAGTAAAATGGAAAATCTACATCATCATTTGGCAATGGTCTTGCCTTTGGAATAAGAAGTTTTTCCTTGTTTAGCAATCTTCCAATAGTGGAAGACCGGAAAACTGCACCGTCACTCATTCTACCTGCTTCACCGACATCAATGGTTAGAAAAATTCCATCAGCATTTGCACAGGCCATCAGTACCACCGAAAAAAAACTCTTGTAATTATAATAGTGCGATCCGGTGTTGTAAAACGTGCCATATAGCCTTTGTACATTCTTTAACAATTAATCCTATAGTAAGTAGTGTTTGGTTGGGAAAGCAAGAAACTAGGTCAAACTAGCCGCCCCCAGCCCGCCCCACCCCGCCCCACCCGTGCGAGAATCGAGTGCGCTCTCATGTATCTGAAAATCCCTTCCTTTTACAATTATATGCTCTCATACATATCGAAACAGTATCTAAGCCCTCCCATACCTATCAAAATTATCTAAGCATATCTAAGTGGGAGAAAACGAACTTCATTCATCCAAGGATCTCCGAAGAATGAACTTAATTATATTATTCCTTATTATTAACCAAAGAAAATTCTAATTTTTGAATTAATATAATCTTTGAAAAAGTCCCAAAACGAAAAGTTTATGTACGCACATGTTAGCAATTGAAGTAGGTTTTTGTATAAAAATGCACACATACTCAAGAAATTTCTCACAAGACCAGCTTGATAACTAACTCATTAGAAAATCAAGTTTATAAAAATGTTGAGTTCATATACTCAAAGTTATTTCAAGGACAGTTGCATCTAGGATGTTTTTTAAAAAATGTTTAGGTTCACATAAAGTGGTTGAACTAAAATCACCCCATACTAAGAAGGTGGGGTTGCATATAAATACAGCATGCAATCAAGCCTAATGCGAAAAAGTCCTATTTATCAGATTGTTAAAAGTTTAAGTTTTAAATAGTTAAAATGATTGGTAAGTTATTTAATGTATACAATTATTTTAAAGTTTTAGATACAAAATATTTTCTTATTAATACAAAATCAATTTATTCTATATAATAAATAATTTTTTAACATTAGATACATTTTTTAATTATTGTTACTGAAACACACGCTATGAATATCATAAACTAGACATCCATTAATAAAAAATCTTTATTCAACAAAACATTCACCTACTATTTTTTAAATACTACACATAATAATTTTTATTCAAGTTTATTAAAATCAAATATACAATCTCTAATTATAAGAAAAAAAAAAGATTTTTTAACATCAATTATATGTATGCTTCAATTTAATTAAGATAATGAATTTTTCTTCATAATAATTTTTGGTTGTATATTTGAGAAGGTGTTACTATTAGTAAAACAAATTTTTTTAATTCAGATATGAAAGGCTAAGGGAGTTTTTAGTTGGAATATATGAAGACAATTTAGATGTAAGTCACAAATTTTTTATTTTTTATTTTAAATTAACAACTATAAAATTTTAGAATTATTTTATAATGTACGATTTTGGACCACCACCATCCCCAATGTATTTGTTTGTAGGGTGGCTGTTGGGGACCCGGATATGGGTCCACATTGAGGATAATGTTATGCACGCATTAATCGAATAGTAAGTTAATTAAATTAAAAAAGTTTTATAACTAACGTTTCAATATTTTTTAGATTCACACAAAATTTTATTATAAAAAAAATTTATAATAAAAAAATTAAAAATACAAATAAAATATTTTATTTAAATTAAAGCATAAAAGAAAATTTTATCATTAATTTTTGATTGGTTTACTCTTAATATAAGATATAAAATTCAAAACAGGTGATAAGGAAATTATTATATCATATGAGAAAGCAATTATAAAAAATTTAACCAGTCGTACACATCCAACCTTGAAACTAGTTCGAGTTCGCATTACACCATTCACTCGTAATCGCCATGGGAATATAATAAGTGCATTCAACTTTCGTTGTACATTAACCTTTTGTAAACATATGGGGAGATGCGTTATAAATAAGACGTCTTTTAAAATCAAATCTTTAGTTTTCAAAACGTTACAGTCTTTAAACATATTATGAAATCTGTGCAACTGAAGTTTCCACAAAATTCCAAGAAAAGTTTGAAATTACAATCTTTTCAAGATCAGACTGCTGCACAAGATGCAATTGATTTAATTTTGCTAAATGCTGATTTTGATGGTGAAAAATCAAGTATGCCATCTCTTGACAATATCCCAGATGTTTCATGCGAATCAGATACCCTCAAAAGTATTGAAGAGCTTGCCAATCAACTTGTAAAAGCTGAAGAGAGTGAACTAAATATTTTAAATACATCACTAACATCAATAAGAACCCTTTTAAAAACGAACAAATCTAAGAAAATGGTCGATGCGAAAATTACAAATTTAAAAAAAATTTTACTTAACTTGGAAAAAGTGTCCAATTATACAAATTGTAACATTAAAAAATTTGTAAAAACCTTAATAATATATGAATAAATATTATATAAATCATATTTTTTATTAGTTCATAATAAAAGTTATATTCATAAAGAATATCTGTGTTAACTCCGCCTATAATAGGAAGGAGATCTCCTACTCTGAACTCAAAATTTCATTGGGTAGCATCTTTCGATTCTGTAAATATAATTCCTTAGTAACTATTTGATAGTACATGTTTAAAGTTTAATGAGTAAAAAAGGTTGCGTTGTGACACAATTGAATGTGTAGAAGAAAATGTTATCAAAATTTCATCGGCTTTCAAAAATAGAATTAGTACCTATAGGATTTCTTGTAAGAATAAAAATAATTATACAGATTTTCTAACAGGTGTTAAACCAAAAGTAATCAACTTAATACATGATCATATAATTATTCACAAAACAATAAAAGTTAATGTTGAATTATTTGGGATATTTATTAAACCCGATAAAGAAGTATCAGATATAAAATCTTTAAATACATCCAACAAAATTATTACAATTTCATCTAATTTGGAGAAAATCTATGATGAATTTGCAGATGAACTTTTAAACCAAGCTTCTGAGTTCCAAGAAAAAGATTCCAATTGGGCTTTGCAAGAAATAATGTTTATAGACCTTAACATAAACAGATTTATAAGCATTTCTGCTTCTTCATACATTAAATTACCAATGGAGATAATAAGAAAACGAGCAGTTCTAAACATTGAAAACAATGATTTTTTTTGTTTTGGTTGGTCAGTAAATGCTGCAATTTTTCCAGCTAATGGCGACCCAAAAAAAACCACATCATATCCACATTACAAAAAACATTTATGAGATTATCGGTCCATTTTATTTTACATCAAGACGTCAAGCAACACACGTGAACCTTTTACTAATTGAGGGTGAAAATGGTAACTTACACTATTGTCTAATAACAGATTTATCAAGACTAGTATCTAAGCAAAAATCAAATCATCCTGGAAGAATTTATTTATGTGATGGGTGTTTGCAAACTTTCAAATCCAACCAACATTTAGAAAATCACCAAATAAACGATTGTAACCACATTATAACAAATTTACTTACTGAAAACTTGATAAAAAATAAGTGTGGTGAGACGCTCCCAGAGAATATTTTGAAATTTACCAATTTTGAAAAACAATTTCAAACTCCATTTGTGATCTATGCAGACTTTGAATGCATTTTAAAAAAAGTCCATACAACCACCCCTTTTGATGGGGTTTCCTACTCGTTAAAAACACATGAACATATTCCTTATTCATTTAGTTTTTATGTAAAGTGTTCCTATGACGATAATTTATCCAAACTTGAAATTTATAGTGGTCCAAACACAGCAAAAGTTTTTATGGAAAAATTGGAGAAAACTGTTTTTAATATTTATAACAATCATTTAAAATACGTTCATCCTATATATCCAATAACTCCTGAAGAACAGGAACAATATGATAATGCAACTATTTGTTATATTTGTGAAAAACCGTTTACTCAATTTAATATAAAAGTTAGAGACCATTTCCATCATTTAGCTGTAAATAACTTTTTAGGAGCAGCTCACAACACCTTAATTTTAAAACACCGAATTTTATACCAATTTTTTTTCATAATCTATCTAATTATGATTGTCACTTATTTATTAAGGAACTGTCAAATACTGGTGAATCTGTTTCAGTTATCGCTCAAAACAAAGAGAAATATATTTCGTTTTCAAAAAAAATGTTGGTTGACAAATCTTATACACCAAATATTAATGATAAATTTATTACACTAAAATTCGTAGACTCTTTCAGATTTTTAGCAAAATCACTTGACAAATTAGCTGACACATTAGATTTAAATCAATGTAATGAAATACGAAAATATTTTCCAAATAATGTTGATATGATGCGTAGAAAAGGTGTATTCCCATATTTATACGTAGACTGTATAGAAAAACTCGAAGAAAAATCTTTACCTTCAAAAAACAATTTTTTTAACACACTAACCGGTGAACATATTTCTGATTTAGATTTTCAAAGAGCTAATGATGTGTGGAATACTTTTAATTGTAAATCTCTAAATGAATATAGTTTACTTTATTTAAAAACCGATGTTCTCTTGTTAGCAGATGTGTTTGAAAATTTTAGAAAGGTTTGCTTAAGAAAATACACATTAGATCCAACTGGATTCATTAGCTGCCCCCAGCTTTCTTGGCAAGCTATGTTGAAATATACACAAATAGAATTAGAATTATTAACAGAAATTGAAATGGTTCATTTTTTTCGTAAAAGTATTCGAGGAGGTGTAGCGGTTTGCACCAAACGAAAATCATTGGCAAACAATAAATTTTTATCAAATTTTAATCCAAGCGAACCAGAAAGCTTCATAATCTATTTAGACGCTACAAATTTGTACGGCTCAGCAATGTCTGAACATTTACCGTATGGAAATTTTAGATGGATGAGTGAAATGGAAATTCAAAATTTTAATGTCATGTTAATAAAAGACGATTCAATAAAAGGGTATGTCTTAGAAGTAGATTTGGAATATCCAATAAATTTACATGAAAAACACAATGATTATCCTTTCTGTTCAGAAAATATTATACCAGCAGGTTCAAAATTAAAAAAATTAATTCCAAATTTGCATAATAAATCAAAATATATTATTCACTACAAAAATTTAAAACAATGTTTAAAATACGGGCTAAAACTTACTTCAGTTTATCGTATTCTAGAATTTTCACAATCAAAATGGTTGAAAAAATACATCGACCTTAATACATCATTAAGAAATCAAGCAAAAAATGAGTTTGAACGTGATTTGTATAAACTTTTAATTAATGCAATTTTTGGGAAAAGTCTTGAAAACGTGGAAAAAAGATCTGATATAAGATTATGTACTCATTGGCAAACAAAAACGAGTTGTCTTGGAGCCAGAGCGTTAATCTCTAAGCCACAGTTTAAATCTTGTTCTGTGTTTAATGAAAATCTGGTTGCTATATCTTTAAACAAAGTAAAAATAACATATGATAAACCTTTATATGTTGGATTTTCAATTTTAGATATTTCAAAAACTATAATATATGAATTTTTTTATGGTTATATAAAAAACAAATATGGTGATTCTGCCAATCTCTGTTATACTGACACAGATTCATTAATTATTGAGGTTTATACAAATAATTTTTATGAAGATATGAAAAATAATATTGAATATTTTGATACATCAAATTATTCTGAAAATAATATTTACAAAATTCCAAAAAATCCATCAATTATCGGCAAAATGAAAGATGAGTTTGCAGGAATGCCAATTAAATCTTTCTATGGGACCGGAGCCAAAGCCTATTGTGTTGAAACAGAGAATTCAAACTGCTTAAAAAAAGCTAAAGGTATTTCAAAAAATGTTGTTAAAAATCAACTTCATTTAAATAATTACAAACAAATAGTTGAAAATGGTGGGGTTGTTTATAGAAAAATGTTTGTATTTATTTCACATATGCATAATGTTTTTACAGAACTCAAAAACAAAATTGCTTTAACTGAAAAAGATGATAAAAGATACATCATTCCTGGCAATGTAAAAACTCTTGCTTGGGGGCATAAAAACATCCCAAGAAATTAAAAGAATTACACTTTATTTTAAAAATATGTATTTTAAATAAATAAAAAAATTCTATAATTTTAAAATTTTTGGTGGATAAGCATTCACCAAAATTTTAAATTTATTGCAATTATATTTTTTTTTTCTTAAATGTAAATTATGTAGTCTTAGAAATAGATATTTTAAATAAGTTGAAAATGTAAACAATAAAAATTTCAATAATTTTAAATTAATTCAAAAATTTTGTTACATAGATAAAAAACATTCACCAAAAAAAATTTTTTTTAAATTTCAAATTTTGGTGGTCAACCACCAAAAAAAAAAATTTAAAATAAATTATTTTAGATATGTTTTTTAATTTTAAGATATTGCAAAATTTAAAAAATACTAAATAAAGTTATATAAAGAAGAAATCTTGAGTAAGGAAAATTTAGTTTACAATGTGTCTTGAAGATGAGTCGGACTTGTTAGATTCCTTTGAATACAGATTATCAACTTTTAAAAAATGGCATGGTCTTGTATCACCAGTAAACTTGGCTCTAGCAGGATTTTACTTTTTGGGGTATGAAGACATTGTTCAATGTTTTAAATGTCAAATACAAATACATCGTTGGGAATCATGTGACATACCAATTATGGAACATTTAAAATATAATCCAAAATGTAGTTTTGCTCGAGAAATAAAGATATATGTTCATGAACAATGTAAAAATTCATTTTTCTCTAATTTTATTTTATGGATTATAGTAATATTTAATATGTTATCCTTTATTCTACAAATGTATTTTAAATAAATATATATAGAAATTTATGTTTTTTATTTAAAATTAATTTTTTTTTAATAAGATATTCCATGGTTTAAGTTTAATTATCATTATACAAGTAAGAAATATTGATGATACAGCCCCTGTTAAAATCAACCAATTTGTATCAATTTCACAATTTTTAACAAACAAAACCCAATCTGACTGAGATACTTTATTGTTTTTCATTACAAAACGTAATTTGTAACTCGTAGCATTCGTAGGAAGAGAAATAGTAAATACAGGGATATTGTTTGCTGAATATGGAGACATTCTAGTCCATCTTGAAGGCCAACTATCATTCCTCATACCATTATTATCAAAACAAATAAATGCATCTATTGTATCATATGGTTGACCGATAAATAACACACCATTAAGAATTGATGATAGAATGATATAATGCGATGGCAACATTTTAATAACTGAAAAAACAAATTAAATGTTTCTAGTATTTATATATTTTTTTCCTCAATTAAATATATTTTTATTGAATTATTTTAAAATAAACCAAAAAAAAAATGATTTAAGTTTTATGTGTATTTAAATAATTAAAACGAATAAGTGTATAAAAAATATTTATTGTTTCATTATAAAGGTATCATACAAATAGAACACATTAGACATTGCACAGATACAATTTTCACTTGAATGAGAAAAGCATTTTGGTAAAGAAGGTTGAATTGCTGGATGTTCATCAAATTCACATACGTTTGCTGATGTATATTTTTTAACTCTGTCATAATAGATGCAAATTTATGCATCGGTGTGAATCCAATATCCCAATCTATGTGGTGATAATTTTTCATTAACCAAACAGCTTGTCGATGTAAGTCTGGTGATAATAATCGTATCGGAAAAGGTGATTTAAAAATATAATGACTAATTCTAATACCATCAAAAGCAGCAAATTCTTTCACAATAAACTTCATTTCGGAAGCTCATAGTGGTTTGTATTTTAATTTCTCTCTCTTTCCACTGGATTAAAACCACTTAGTTGTTAAAAAAGTTTTTTTTATTGACGTTTCGGCTTTCCAGATCGAAAGCCGTTATCAAAATGACATAAAATAAATAAATTTACTAGAAACAGAACACTTGATAATCTTGCAAAAATATGACATCAACATAGTATACATAGAATAAGATTTTGAGATTGAAGATGTCAAAATCTGTTTCAATCATATTTTTGTGACGTTTCTGGGAACGAATTTTTTGAAAGGATAGCGCACATGCATATTATAAGAGAATTTATACTTCGTCATAAATGAAGTTTTCTTATTAATATTATCATAAGAAAAAACCAGATAAAAACTTATGATACTATCCCGATATAGAGGGTATCCTTTTTGCAATTAACTCTTTTTGTAAAATAGGTATCCAAATTTTTGAAATATCAACCGAACAATTAGAAACACATTCGTTATTATTTAAGCATATCAATGCTGCTTCTTTAACTTTGCGGTTATAATTATTCGGTTCTTTTAATAATCTAGTTGAAGAATTCCATTGTATTTTATGACCAAAATCCCATGCATGTTCACATATTTTAGATTTTTCGAATTGTTTATTTTTAATGTACGATTGGTGTTCATTAAGTCTAATATGAAAAGGTCTAGATGTTTTAATGAAATTCAAAACACAAAAAATTGTATTTACAAAATTCCATGCGAATGTAATAAATTTTATATAGGAGAAACATCTAGACCTTTTCATATTAGACTTAATGAACACCAATCGTACATTAAAAATAAACAATTCGAAAAATCTAAAATATGTGAACATGCATGGGATTTTGGTCATAAAATACAATGGAATTCTTCAACTAGATTATTAAAAGAACCGAATAATTATAACCGCAAAGTTAAAGAAGCAGCATTGATATGCTTAAATAATAACGAATGTGTTTCTAATTGTTCGGTTGATATTTCAAAAATTTGGATACCTATTTTACAAAAAGAGTTAATTGCAAAAAGGATACCCTCTATATCGGGATAGTATCATAAGTTTTTATCTGGTTTTTTCTTATGATAATATTAATAAGAAAACTTCATTTATGACGAAGTATAAATTCTCTTATAATATGCAAATGCGCTATCCTTTCAAAAAATTCGTTCCCAGAAACGTCACAAAAATATGATTGAAACAGATTTTGACATCTTCAATCTCAAAATCTTATTCTATGTATACTATGTTGATGTCATATTTTTGCAAGATTATCAAGTGTTCTGTTTCTAGTAAATTTATTTATTTTCTGTCATTTTGATAACGGCTTTCGATCTGGAAAGCCGAAACGTCAATAAAAAAAAACTTTTTTAACAACTAAGTGGTTTTAATCCAGTGGAAAGAGAGAGAAATTACAATAAACTTGTTATTTTCACTTTTAAATCCTTGAACATCAACCACTAATGACATATTTTTAAATTTTCAAAATTTTTTTTTAACGTTTTCAATCTTTGACTTGTTTTAGTTTCTGTAAATTTTCTAAAAAATTTTCAAGTCTTTCTTGATGCAACATGTTTCAACAAAATGATGTATTTATATGATTTTGAATGTTTTTAATATTGTCTTACTATTTTTGTGGTGGGATTATATGAAAATTCCTTTTCATGTAATATTAAACAATAAGCACTCGTTTCAACAGGAGTGGGGGAACTCATGTCAAATTCTATTCTTAGACTTATACTACCTGCTTGCAGTTGCTCCCTCTGACGACTACAATCTATGTTAATGATTGGTGCAATGGTTTTATATTCATCTGGGGTAAAAAGGGGTTGATTTGATCGAAGACCATAATAGCTTTCTTGGAAATTTCCAAACATTTCATAAAGCTCTGCAAACCGATTGCTAGAGAAGTCTAAATTTAGATCATGATATGGATATCTTTCAGAATTTAAAAATAATTTAATATTTGTTAAATTACAGTGGTCAAATTTAGACATATCAGAAGTGAGGGATTTTTTACGATTAGTTTGAAAACCTACAATAACGTATCGTGGAGATTCCACTAATGAGCTTGTGCAAACTTGCCATGAGTGACGAGTTGATGAGTTGAGAGATGGATATTCTATTAGTTGCCAAGATCTGAATTTTAAAGGTATATCTTGATTGCTGTTAGCTATTTTTGTTAAACGAAGCTGTTGACTTAAGTTTGGTTTAACGTGTGGCACCTTCCAATAAACTTTTGATAGTTCAATTTTTGGTTTCTCTGTGTCATCACTGGATATAATGCAATCAGTATCATCACTTGCCCTAATTAGAATCAATTCTTGTTTCATATTTAAAATGATTTTTGTATAATCCTCAAAAAATCCTAATAAGAGACGTAAAGGAATACACACATTGAAATTTCCATTTTTATCAACTAAAATGCTTTCATTAATTCTTTTTGGGAACCAACCAGCGTTTTTCATGTACTTGCTTTCGTTTTCATTGTGACTTAGATAATTTTTTAATGATGTTGAAATCCCCAAATCGCGACATGTGTCAATTAAGGTAGAATTAATTTCGAAACGAATTTCTTTGAAGAGGAATGAGATGCAATTGCTAATAAATTTAAGTTTTGTGGGTACTTTATCATCTATTGTTAGCAATTTTCCTTCAATGTATAAAAAACTATTACATGGTAATGTATATATATCTAAGTCTTGAATGCAAATTCTAATTTCATCATTTGGTTGAATATTTCCACTAATATTTGGTTGATAAATATGAAATTGATAATCTTCGATTGTGTCATCATTAAACGTTTGTTCGGTTACATTTAATATATCCATTTATACTAATACTTTTAACCCCAATGAAGTTATTTTCAGTTGTTATTAACTTGAAAGGTTTTTTAAAACTAGGTTTTTTTAAACTATGCCTTTTATATTGATTTTGAAAAAATCTTAAAACCATAATTTACAACTGTACTCTTCTAATTTGTAATTTGACTGTTATTTCATCCTAAAAATACCTCTTTTATATTGATTTTGAAAGTTGATTTCTAAGTTGTAATTTGACTGTTACTTCCTCCTAAAAATACCTATTTTATATTGGTTTTGAAAGTTGTTTTCTAAGTTGTAATTTGATGGATATTTCCTCCCCTCGAAAATCTATAAGATCACCAGATTGATCTATAACCTTGATTGTGATATTTGCAATTGATTTTGAGACTTACAGGATAATATAAAATTTTAGTTGGTTGTTGTATAATCTTGAAACCTTGCGTCACCTTTTAATGAAATTCAAAACACAAAAAATTGTATTTACAAAATTCCATGCGAATGTAATAAATTTTATATAGGAGAAACATCTAGACCTTTTCATATTAGACTTAATGAACACCAATCGTACATTAAAAATAAACAATTCGAAAAATCTAAAATATGTGAACATGCATGGGATTTTGGTCATAAAATACAATGGAATTCTTCAACTAGATTATTAAAAGAACCGAATAATTATAACCGCAAAGTTAAAGAAGCAGCATTGATATGCTTAAATAATAACGAATGTGTTTCTAATTGTTCGGTTGATATTTCAAAAATTTGGATACCTATTTTACAAAAAGAGTTAATTGCAAAAAGGATACCCTCTATATCGGGATAGTATCATAAGTTTTTATCTGGTTTTTTCTTATGATAATATTAATAAGAAAACTTCATTTATGACGAAGTATAAATTCTCTTATAATATGCAAATGCGCTATCCTTTCAAAAAATTCGTTCCCAGAAACGTCACAAAAATATGATTGAAACAGATTTTGACATCTTCAATCTCAAAATCTTATTCTATGTATACTATGTTGATGTCATATTTTTGCAAGATTATCAAGTGTTTTTTTTTTTTTAAACTATGCCTTTTATATTGATTTTGAAAAAATCTTAAAACCATAATTTACAACTGTACTCTTCTAATTTGTAATTTGACTGTTATTTCATCCTAAAAATACCTCTTTTATATTGATTTTGAAAGTTGATTTCTAAGTTGTAATTTGACTGTTACTTCCTCCTAAAAATACCTATTTTATATTGGTTTTGAAAGTTGTTTTCTAAGTTGTAATTTGATGGATATTTCCTCCCCTCGAAAATCTATAAGATCACCAGATTGATCTATAACCTTGATTGTGATATTTGCAATTGATTTTGAGACTTACAGGATAATATAAAATTTTAGTTGGTTGTTGTATAATCTTGAAACCTTGCGTCACCTTGGGAAAGAATTCATAAATGGTTTCCATTCAAATATGAGCCATTAGCAATGTTGCAATCAATTCCAATACTGTTAACTTTTAAAATTTTGACTGGGTGATCAGATGTGAAAGTTTTATTAGGAGTAATTCGTAAAATATCAAACCCAAGTAATGAACCTATTGAATTTGGATCACTAAAACTAATATTTTGATTTGTGGTTATTGATACTTTAGATGTATTGAGATCGGGGACTATATCAATGTTTGCATTTTTATCTATGGTAAACATGTGTTTTTTTAAAATAAGTATTAGATCTTTATTTGTGAGAGCTCTTTGTGGTAAACTTAGTTTTTTGATCTGTATGGTCGTAAATATAACCCATTGCCCCGTTTTTCTAGAGTTATGTTGTGTCTTTTCAATTCTTGAAGAGCTAAATCGTCTGATTTTTTTTTATTTATTGCGCTTGCTATTGCTGCACCACCCATTCCCAGACTAGCCAGGGCGGTTATAATTGGTATTATTGGAAGGAATCCTCCAATTTTTCTTTTTCACTAATCTTTTTTTTTTGTTTGTTTTAAGACCAGCTCCAATTCGTCTTTTCACATTCATCGCTGTTTTTACTAATAAGGCTGCTGCCTTTTCTTTTAAAGAAGAATTTTTTGATAAAAATCGGTCCAAACTTTCTTTTTCTAAGATTTTATCTGCAATAAGTCTAGATTTTAAATCCTTGTTTTTAGAATAAGCAATATCGTGTTCTCGACAAGCTTCATCCAGGGGGTTGATGCCGATATCACCCCTTGCTAAGCGTTTTTCTAGTTGAGTTCCAGCTCCGCAAAAGTTAAAGCCTTTCAAATGATATTCACTTTCTAAATTATTAATTAGAGAATTTAAAAGACCCTTCCCAATACGATGTGGTCTCTTTGAGTTTTTAAGAACCATTATTCTATTTAAACCACTGGGGTTCTATATATACTATTAGTAACATTCATGCATTTGAAAAACAGAATATATCTCTACCAGTTATAAATCATGATGTTAATGCTCAAGATTTTAAATTTAATAAACATGGTTATTTGTTTGGTGAATCAAAGCGAGCTTTAATTATTGGGCCAAGTGGGTGTGGAAAAACAAATGCCATGAGGTCATTAATCGAACATCCTAATGGGTTGAGATTTCAAAATCTTTATGTCTATTCCAAAAGTTTACACCAACCAAAATATTGTTATTTACGTAATTTGCTTGAACCATTGAAAGAGATTGGATATGAAGAATTTGATGACTCTGAAAAAATTGTCCAACCTAACCAAATCAAACCAAACTCTCTAATTATATTCGATGATGTTTTAACATGCGATCAAAAGATAATTCAAAGCTATTTTTGTTTTGGACGTCACAAACAAACAGATTGTTTTTATTTGTGTCAGACTTATTCAGCGATTCCCAAACAGTTAATTCGAGACAATGCTAATTTTTTATTAATTTTTGAACAAGACTTGCGAAATTTAAATCACATTTACAATGATCACGTTAATATTCATATGTCATTCAAAGATATTCTCAATATGTGTAAATTTTGTTGGAAAGAAAAATTTGGTTTTCTTGTCATTGATAAAGATATAACATCTTCTGGAAGATATAGAAATCAATTTGATACTTTTCTATATAAATAGGTGATGATTATAAAAAATATTTATAATGGATCCGCAACTCACTAAACAACTAATTAAAGCGAGAAATGCTTTTAAAAAAAATATAAAAGTTTAAAAAATAATTTACAAAAATCCAAATCACGATTAAGCAAATCCTATGAACCTTTAACTGAACCACTTAAAGAGTTGGTTAATGTTTTATCAAGTCCTAAGATTAAAGAGGAACCTTTTGATTATATAAAAAAAAATCTCCTATTTATAAACCGTTTACTTTCATAAGCCCTCGTTCTGCAAATAGTACAAATCAAACTGTGCAAAATGAAACAAACCAATCAAATTTTTTACAAAATGAAGAAGTTTTTGAGTCTCCTGGCTATCAACCCAATGAATCTCTAGAGGATGCATTTATAGAAGATAGTATTTCACAATATTATCAAAATGTAAATAATCCAAATATTTTAAATGAATATTTAGAACAGTATACATCCCCCCTACCTCGAGAGTTTGTAGAAAATATGATTAAAGGTGTTGCTGGAGAGTTTGACCATACATTAGGTTTATTTCATAATGCTGAAGAAGAAAAATTTTCTATTGGGGATTCTGAAGCAGATTTTGTTGGACCTGATATAAAAATTAAGGGAATCATTTATAAAGGTACCCCGGGTTTATATGAATTACTCTTCAAAAAAAATCCTATAATTTATACTAGAAAAGATATTGATGAGTATATTGATATACTTAGAAGAACGAATGCGATTCACAGAGAGTTTAAACCTGATTTACCTGTAAAAAAATTCCCAGCAGATATTAGAGATAAATATGATTATATAATTAAACCTCGAATGGAGACAAAGCCACATAAACCAAGATCTAGTTCAATACCGTCTTCGTTAATTAAAGGAATTATGACAAGAAGTAAGGGTCGTGTTGGTACTGGTTTAATGATGGAATATAGAAACAATCCAATCGATTATAAATATTACGATAATTATAATGAGTTGGTTGAAAAGCTTCAATTACTTCATTCTTCTCAAGCAGCAGGTCATACAGGACACAATAATGAGATGAATTCGATTATTGAAGAACTGATAGAAGCTGGTATTATTGAATAGTTTAGATTGTGTCAGGTCAAGATAAATAAATAGACTAACACAAAAAGTTTTGAATCAGTTTACATTAGTCAGTTGAAATATGCCAATTAATAAATTTGGTAGTCATTTCTTAAACGAAACTTCCTTTTTTGGAAACAATTTAGGAATTTTAAACCCTACAAGTCCTTTTTATATTTGTGAACCTAAATTATTTCACAGTAAATGTTTTATTAGATTTAAAGGAGTTAAACAAATAAATAAAAATAAACAAT
This sequence comes from Crepidodera aurea, assembly GCA_949320105.2. NCBI lineage: Eukaryota > Metazoa > Arthropoda > Insecta > Coleoptera > Chrysomelidae > Crepidodera > Crepidodera aurea. Next base: position 8,928,148 of record OX439472.1, on the reverse strand, counting down.
TATATATATTGGATAATCAAGGTACTGCCTTTGTTTTCCCTGTTTCTGGTCTAATAGAATCAATCAAACATTATTCTGCTGATGGTGATGTTTTGTTAAACTCAAAATTATATAAATATCATACTTTATCGGGACAAACACTGCAGAAAGGAGATAAAATTGAATTTAAGCTAGGAACACCAGATATTATGTGTGCAGATTTTGTAATTCAATGTCCATTAGAAAAAAATGAGTGAAAAAAATATTGTTGTTAATGAATTACATAAGCCAGCTAGAATAAATTTTCGAAGACGACATGTTATTATTAAAGGATTGAATGATTTGATTCAGATAGATTTAGCAGTATTATCACAATTTTCAAAAGAAAATAAAGGGTATAATTATATTCTTATTGTTATCAACGCTTTTAGTAAATTTGTGTGGGCTGAGCCGATAAAAACAAAATCTGGAAAAGATGTTGTTAATGCAATGTCAAAAATCTTGTCTCGAATGGATAAAATACCTAAAAATTTACAATCCGATAACGGAACAGAGTTTTATAATAAAGATTTTAGTAATTTGATGATGAAATATGGAATTAATCATTATTCTACGTATTCAAATTTAAAAGCATCCATTGCAGAGCGTGTCATTTGTACTTTGAAAAATTTATTATTTAAAAATTTTAGTTTACAAGGTTCTTACAAGTGGTTAAACATTCTACCTGATATTGTTTCAAAATATAATAATACACGACATTCAACAACGAAACAAATTCCTGCTAAAGTTAATCAAAAAAATGAAAATAAAATAAAAGCTTTTAATCAATTAAAAGTGGTTGATCCACAAAAACCTAAATTTAGAGTAGGTGACCCTGTTCGAATTAGTAAATATCGACATGTTTTTAAAAAGGGATATACTCCTTCTTGGACAACTGAAATTTTTCGTATTAAAAAGGTGAAAATGACTAACCCCATTACTTATTTACTGCAAGATGTTAATAATGGTGAAATTAAGGGTGGTTTTTACACACAGGAACTACAAAAAGTGAGAAACCCAGATATCTATTTGGTAGAAAAAATTTTGAAACGAAAAAAAATCAATACTATGTAAAATGGTTGGGATTAAATGAAAAGTCTTGGATTAATAAGAATGCTTTATTGTAATTTTTTAATAAAAGTATACAAATTAAATATAAACTTTATTTCTTACATAAATTTTATTTCTATGTGATATATCTAAAATTGGATTAATTAATTTGGAAGCTTCTTCTATACGAGTGTTGAATCGGATTTTATCTAAAATTATTGATTGCCAATTAGTTTTTATTATCGTCTGGTCAACCTCGATAATGTGAATTGTGTTTTTGCTTTCATCGAATCTAACATTCTTCATAATCGAGTAGTTCTGGATATTTATAAAGTACTTCACAGGCTATACCATAAGTTATGGGATTAATATTTTTAATTGACTCCATTATTTTTAAACCTGTATTCATTTTATCAGTTACAGATTTAACACCCATTTGAAGAACTTTGAGTGTGCTACCAAATTGTTGATTTTTTAATTGTTCTAATTGTATGTTTATTAGTGGTACAATTTTCCATAATTCTTCAACTGTATTTGATGCTAAGATTATATATGAATATTCGTTTGATATCTTCAACACATTTGTATATGCTAGATGTTTTAACTCTAGAAATATTTTCCAATACCCACAATCTCTTCACTGGCTTCTGAATTATTGAAAAAGTTGTTAATTTTCTCTTTACGGTTTAAAAAGTGCTTCCATGTTTCTTCAGGAAACGTTATATAGAACCCTTTGCTGCTACTAATTACTACACAAGGTGCATATTTTAAATCACATGATAAACTTGAAGAAACATATTTGTTTTTGATCGGTTTAAATAAGTGTATCGTTCACCCAAGAAAATATCGGATTTTTCTATGTCACCCATTGTTGAAACTTTAAATAAACTAAACACAGTTTGCCTTTACAGTTGCTTTTATTGGATTTTAGTGATTAGGTGGGGGAAAATAAGATACATGAAATGATGAATTACAATTTTTTATTTATGATTAAAATTGTATAAAAATTATTAAAACCGTTGTGAATTTTCCTCATCAGAATCATCATCATAATCAACATTTTCTTTAATGGATTGTATTTTCTCTAACGTAATTGGATCCACATGTTTTTCCAACACATCTAAATAAATATATAATTTGAGAGTAATGAGTTCATCCACCAAAGTCTCAATTGAAATTTCACCTTCAAGAAAAGCATCACAAACTTCTGTTGCTGCATTATATTTTTCAACCAAAAGTGTACATTCTTCTTTAGAATAATAACCATTTCCATAAATGATTTCATGGGAAGCGTCGAATTTTAAATTTGCAAACAAGCGTCTTCGATCTTCAACAGCACTTTTCAGATCTGTAATTTTGGATTCGGGTTGATAACACATCCACATATCGAATGAGTACTAGACTTTAACTTTTGAAACTAAAGTTTTCAATGTCTAGGGCCCTGTATTTATTTAATCCTTGTTCCACACACTCTCATATGATTAAAAAAAGTACTTCGGTTTATCACTCTCATGTGATTAGAGGTAAATAAACTTGTTAAGTTCATTATGCCTTTAGTTGATCTCTCATATGTTTATAGGTGAATATACTTGTAATGTTCAACACACCTTCACTTGATCTCTCATGTGTTTATATGTGAATATATTTTGTTGGGTTCATTACACCTAAGGTCGAATTTTATATCATATATTAAATGAGTATACTTTAATCTACAAATTTTTGATTAAATATTAAAATATGGTTATTAAAAAATGAATAGATTACACAACAATGATTTAAAGATCGTTTAATGTATTGGTGAGTTAATAGGCGTTTTTATGAACTTGTTTTTTAATCATATTTTTTTTTTTTATGAGTCTCAACCCATGATTTTGGAAACTACCAAAGGAATTAATTTGAGTCTCAACCCGGATGAATATCAAAAGTTATAAGATGGAAACCAGGAATTGATTTGTCTCCACCAGAAGGATTTGAATTAATTTCAACAATGAATAATTAAATTTTGTTTTTTTTACCAAAAATATATCGAATATAGAATTTTTTGTTTGATTTTATTTCTTCCCAATTCATTTTTCAAATTTTTTATTAGTAAATTAATAGCGGGCTGGGGGCGGCTAGTTTGACCTAGTTTCTTGCTTTCCCAAACAAACACTACTATAGTAGTATCTCCTCTCATAAATATATGGGTGAGGGCCTGAAAACTGCATCCTGTAGCCAGATACCTGCAACAAAGTTATATAATTATTTTTTTTCAGGTTCCCAATGCAAAGAAAAGTGGAAGAATCTTCGAACGGCCCTTGCAAGAAGCATGAAAAAACCACCCTCAGGAAGCGGAGCCAAGAAAATTAAAGATTATTACTTAAAAGATGTAATGCAGTTCGTTACGCCGTTCATGAAATCCAAACCGCAACAAGGAAATTTACCTACAGAAACAGAGCTCAGTTTAAATGAAGAATATAGTGAATCTGAGGAAGCAGAGATGAATAATGACGATAATTCAGAACAAGATATTACAGCCTCAGTAGAGTCTCAAGAGAAGCACACAGATGTCACAACTGTCGTTAAAAGTTTTCAAACCAAAAATTCATGTACTTGCAGAGCAATGTTCAAATACTACAAGCAAGTTTCTACAAGTACCTCTAATGAGGCTGATAAATGTTTTATAGACGTCGTCAAGGCAAAAACCCGAACACCCCATTCAGATAAAGAGAAGTCTAATCCAGACCTGCAGTTTCTAACAAGTTTGCTTCCAGATGTAGCAAAATTAACTGACTATCAAAAGAGACAGTTTAAAAGAAAAACACTTGAGCTTCTATACGAGCTTCTGTGTGATGGTCCACTGCAAAGTAAGACTGTAGTAGTGGCATCCACACCAGCTCCCAGCCCTGCTTATTCCAATTACTCAGCTCAATCCAATGTTTCAACTCATTCAAGTCATTCGTTTTCAACAAGAGAAGATGAAGAACAAAGAACACCTGTACAAACATATATTCAGACCTTCGCGCCAGGTTTATCAGAAGGAAACTTCTCTTTTCGACTTTAATTTAACTATTGTAATATATTTTTTTAAGTTTATTTTTCATTAAAATACTACTGTTTCAAATATATTAAATATACTTAATATACCTTACCTGAGTGTAATCAATACTTTCTCTTGTGGTGTGATCGCATCTCTATAGTTAGTATCTTGTTTGGTAATATAAGGTGCTACCATCTCCACTAGTGTTGAAAAAGTATCTGGACTCATCCGATAGCAGTTCCGAAACTGGGTGGGATGAACCTTTAATTCATTGGCCCATAAACTTGCTCCATGATTCTTGAGTACTTGAAAGGAAGGATGAATCCAATATCGTCTTCGTTTCCTATTTCTCCTTCGCCTATACTGCTACATTATTACTACTTCATCCTCATCAGACGACGACATTTGAGACTAGTAATTTTATTATTATTTATTAATTTCGTCTGCGCTAACAACGAAATTCTAGAGTAAGCAAATAAGGAATATTATTGATTTGGTATGCGAGATCAACGTAACATATATTGCGTGTTGCTTATTGTCTATTGCTAGTTGCTCATTGCTATTGCTTCGGTATGCGAGCCGACTAAGGTATATTTGGTCCTATCGCCATATTTTGGTCCCAATAACCTGCCCTTAGCCTATGTACAGGGTGGCCAAATAAGAATGCGAGGTATTGTATCTGGGAAACTATCCATCGTAGAGGCTTGCGGAAAAAAAGTTATAACTAAAACGGCCAAGAGAAAAACCTGGAAAATATTTTCAAGTTTCTAAAATGGCCGCTAGGGGGCGTAACTGCAATCTTGAATCTAAGAAAGTGATGTTTCTGTGAATTCCGCTATATTAACCTAACAAAAAAATACATGATCTTTAAAGTAGAGGATGATCTGAATCTTTTTTGTTTGACAATTTTTGCTGCATCTCTAAAAATAAAGTGGTGGGGGGTATTCAAAGGTTTCAGTATAAAACACCCTGTATATTCGAAACGGCTGAGCCGATTTTAATAAACTTGGGCTAGTTGAAAAGAGCTATTCTTGGGCTAAAAATGCTATAATATTTGAAGTTTTGTTAGTTTCAGATGTCGCCGCTAGAGGGCTTTTTTCGACATTTCGACAGAAATGGTTAATTTTCTCAAAAAAATTAAATGCATTGGTATGATTTCTTTTTCATGAAAAAGTAGCTAAATGATGCCTAAACAAGCTCGCGAAAACCGCATCTCGGTATCTTGTTCCTAACCTAAAATTTAGGCCAAAGAAAATTTTATACGGAAATCTCTTAAATTTTTATTTTTTAAACTAATTAATTATGTAAGTTGTGGCCCTAAAAAGGACCGAATTAAAAAAGAAAGGTTTTTAATGTCCCCGTAAATGCTCGAAATTCTGAAGCCTCTCATGGGTAGACAAAACTGCAGCTTCAATTTCGGCTCTCGGTATGTTACGTAATGCATTACGAATCCGATTTTTCGTATCTCTCTGGTCGTAGGTTGAGTCTGAAAATTCAAGACAAGTTAAGTCTGGTGATCACGCAGGCCATGGAAACAGACTTCCTCTTCCGATCCAATGCTGTTGTAATACTGCATTAATATGCTGTCACACAATAATGGAGAATTTTTATTTCTAATTCTTTGGACCGATGAAGCCACCTTTAAAATCTGCACAATATGCATTATTGGTCTGCAGAAAATCTGCATTGGTTGCGTGAAGTTCAGCACCAAGGACGTTGGAGTTTAAATGTGTGGTGTGGCATACTGGGAGGCAGAATTATTTTTTTTAGCAATATCTTTCTTGACTTTTTGGCCAATAAATTACCCTTGTTGTTGTAAAGATATTTCACTGGAAACACGTCAAAACTTGTTTTTGCAGTTGAATGGTTGCCCAGCACATCATGCTATTATTGTGCGAGAGCATATTAATGCAGTACTCCAACAGTGGAAGAGGAAGTCTGTTTCCATGGCCTGCGCGATCACCAGACTTAACTTGTTTTGATTTTCAGACTCAACCTACGACCAGATACATATGAAAAACCGGATTCGTTAACATACCGAGAGCCGAAATTGAAGGTACAGGTTTGTCTACCCATGAGAGGCTTCAGCAATGCATAGGGCGTGATGATCAGCATAAATGCTGAGCATTTACGGGAGCACTAAAAACTTTTCTTTTTTAAATCGGTCCTTTTTAGGGCCACAACTTACATAATAAAAGGAATTAATTAGTTTAAAAAATAAAAATTTAAGGGATTTCCGTATAAAATTTTCTTTGGGCTAAATTTTAGGTTAGGAACAAGATATCGAGATGCGGTTTTCGGGAGCTTGTTTAGGCATCATTTAGCTACTTTTTCATGAAAAAGAAATCATACCAATGCGTTTAATTTTTTTACTGAAACCTTTGAATACCCCCCACCACTTTATTTTTAGAGATATAGCAAAAATTATTAAACAAAAAAGGTTCAGATTATCCTCTACTTTAAAGATCAGGTATTTTTTGGTAGGTTAATACAGCGGAATTCGCAGAAACATCACTTTCTTAGCTTCAAGATCGCAGTTACGCCCCCTAGCGGCCATTTCAGAAACTTGCAAATATTTTCCAGGTTTTCCTCTTGGTCGTTTTAGTAATGACTTTTTTTCCGCAAGCCTCTACGATAGATGGTTTCCAAGATACAGTACCTCGCATTCTTATTTGGCCACCCTGTATACCAAAATAATTAAAAATGTTAATTTTGTCATGAAAATCGGTATGTGGGATTAAAATATCATTCTGAACAGCTTTTTCTAATAAATTTTAATAAAGTTTAAAGTTCAGATTTTCGCTGATGATCTTAAAAAATGTGACCCATCACCCTGTACGAGTGTGCAAACATTCAAATCAGTATTCCCTCATCTTAAGTGCGACACACTGTATATACGCGTATTAATATATATGGATATATATGGACAGTCAGTTCATTATTACTTAAAGTATAAAGGCCAAATAAGATTTCGACGTTTAAAACATCTCCACCTTTGGCGGCCGATATCTCAAAATCCGTTCATTATTTTTTTTCGCGGCCATGGAGACATTTAAGGAGAACGGTATGACTGATACTTTTCAGCAGGTTTGAGCGAAATTGAGTGAAACCCAATCCCCCTTTAAAAACTGCGGGGTCCTTTTCCAAAAGTATTGAGGCATTGCAAAATGAAAATAAATCACTTCATAATAAGCTAGGTGAACAAGAAAAATTACTCAATCATTAATAAAAAATCAAGAGGCGTATGAAAGACAACTAAAATGTAAAAATATTATAATTCATGGGCGATAATGGTGGAAATTGTGCTGATTTTTTCACAAATTTTTTTAAAGTCAAGATGAACTTGATTGAACCTTGACTCCAGTGCTATAGACTCGAGTTTCAGGATGGGTAAAGTAATTAATAAGAAAAGGTCAATTATGGTTAAGTTTTCGTCCGTATACTATAAAAATTTGGTTTACAACAATAAAAAATTATTGAAAGGCTGTGGTGTCACTATTCGCGAAGACTTAATGCCGACTGAGCAGAAGCTACTCAAGTTAGCTGTTAATAAAATTGGAGATAAAGGAAATGTCTGGACTAATTTTGGGAGTGTCTTTGTACAAGAATAATGATGCCATCTTTAAAATTAGGTGCGAAAATGACATTAACCATCTTGAGTTAATTTAATTATTTATTTTTTATTTTAGCTCTCTTTCTTTTAAAAAACAAATTTGTTTCTTTCTATTTTTATTTTTTTCCTTTTCTTCTCATTCTTTTTATAGAATAAATATTTCTTTAATTTATTTTAATTTTATTGTAATATTAACCCTTTCATTACTGCGGGGACATATATGTCCCAACGAATTTTAAAAAATCTAAAGTTCCGTATAAGTCCCGTAATACGTGTTATTTTGGTATTGCCGTATTCTTAGACCCTTCTACAAACATCTCCTTGTAATATGCAACCAACATGTCTCGCACTTAACTATCAAATACATTCTATCGTTGCACGTGTTTTCTTCTCGTCGTGTAAATTGTACTTTTTGTTACCGAAAACAGCAATTGTTTATACATTTTTGTGAAGGCATCGAGTTGTTGTTGATATTTGTATCCAGGTAAATAGTTTATAAGTTATCGCTTTGAATTGCTGTTTACCTTACGGCGGGATTATATTGTCCCTTCCGTATTTTATATTGGGTTACATTTGTCCCATTAGTATCAATTTGTTGCAGCATCTTTATCATGTCGAAACGACTCACTAATGAACAACTAGAGTGGTACGCCAGTCATTTGAGTGATGTTTCTGATATTGAGTCTGAAGACGAGCCTTTTTCTCCTTCTGGTTCTGAGTATTCACCTGGTGTTCAAAGTGAACAGTCTGATTCTGAACTTGAAACTGAAAGCGAGGACGAAGAGGAAATTCAAAATATTCCATCATCTAAAAGCTCCGATGACGACGAACCTGTTGAACAAGTTTGCTCTGATGTGAATCGTCCTAAGAAAGAAGTCCCTGTACAGTGGTATAACCCTAATACTAAATTTGTTCCTAGAAAAACCTTACCAGTCGAAAGACCAGGAGTCACAATGTTACAAATTGACACGAGGTTCAAGTGAGTTGGAAATTTTTTTAAAATTATTTCCTCGCAGTTTATTCATGTATATTGCCCAGTGCACTAACAAGAGAATCGCCCTAATGCCTCAAAAAAAAAATTGCTTAAGAACGTACAGCAAACCGATATGTACGAAATGATGACTACTATTGGTTGTACCATGATTATGTGTTACAATAAAGTACCCAATATCCCCAGCTACTGGTCAACAAACGAATCCCTGTGCAATCCAATTATAAAAAGATCTATATCAAGGGATCGTTGTATCTTGCTATTATCAAAAATGACCCCGAAAAGCCCCCTAATAGCTCTAAGACATACTACATAGACGAAGTAGTATCTTGTCTCAAATACACCTTCCAAAAAGCTAGAACAGAGAGTTCTCATCAAGCGATTGATGACAAATCCATGACAAAATTCAAAGGAAGGTCTTCTTTGAAACAATATCTTCCTATGAAACCAGTAAAAAGAGGAATAAAGTCCTGGCAACGAAGCGATTCGTTTACAGGATACATATATGATTTCAACATTTACGCGGGCAAAGAAACAAATCACACTGAGGGAACTCTTGGAGAACGCAAAGTACAATACAATCAACTGATGTATGCCTTATTTTTGATAGATTTTTTACTTCATATAAACTCCTGAAGACTTTAGATTTTCCTTGTCTGGGAACATTCATGAACAATAGGGTAAATATGCCAAAATTTGAAAACAAGAAACTAGAACGAGGCGATTTAGATTTTTTCATTTCGGCGGATAATATATTAGCAACTAGATGGAAAGACACAAAAGACGTCCTGTTGGTATCTAACTGCCACAACACTACTGTCGGACTTGCTACCAGAAAATTACAAAATGGCGAAAAGAATGAATTTAGCTGTCCAGAGGCAATTATATATTACAATAAATTTATGGGCGGGGTTGACCTGGCTGACCAGAAAGTTGGAACTTATGATATGGATCGAAAATCTACCAAATGGTGGAGGAAGGTCTTTTATAGGTTGTTGATGTACTCTATAGTAAATGCATGGATAATTTACAAAGATCTGAATCAGAGAGGTTCTAATAAATTTTCACTGCTGAACTTTATTGTTCCTTTAGCGGAACAACTTATAGAACTTGGGAGATCCAAATCGCAAGTAAAAAGACGTATATCTGGTCGACCAGGTAGAAGTTCTAAAAGACAAAAAACAATGATCAATGTTGGAGATCACCTACCTTCTCAACTTGCCACTAGAAGATGTTTCCGATGCGCCCGAAATAAAGAAGAACTGTTTTCTGCCACATCATTCATAGATATTTTTTTTTTATTGAAATCTGAATAAATGTTTCTTTTTAATATTTGTTTTTGCTCTACTGTTGGGACTTACTTGTCCCAATATAAAATACTAATGGGACAAATATGTCCCATGTCCTTTTCCAGGATACAACAATATTTACAAGGACAAAAAAAAATAAGAACCCTTCATTGACATCGCAAAAGTACAAAAATAATATTCAGGTTAACTAATCATTGTCTATCACGTCAAACCGAAATCCGTAATGAAAGGGTTAAGGTAGTAGGTGCAATTGGACTGACACCGACACAAAGTAGATAGGTATACCTAGTATCTATTTATAACTTTCTTTTTCAGTTTTTATATTATTTGAACTTATTTATCTTTTATTTTGGCAACGTTTTCTTTATGCTTGACTTCTTTTTAGGATGTTTAAATGCGCGATCAGTTATTCCTTCACTACATGAGATTAAGTTTATAATTGAAAACAACTCATTTGATGTTTTTTTTATTTGTGAAACATGGTTAAACAATAATATTGGCGATAATGTTTTAATGATAAATGGTTTTAATTTATACAGATTGGACCGTAAGTTAAGAGGTGGCGGAGGTTTATTAATTTACATTAGAAATAAATTTCCCAATCAAATTGTATGCAATGCTTCCTCTTTCGAACAACTATGGATTGAAACTAAAATTAAAGGCAAAAGTTATGCTCTTGGTGTAATTTATAATGCTCCAGATAGTAATACAACCACATTTTTAAATGAGTTTGAAGATTCACTAAGTTTAATTTTTTCCTTGTGTGGATGAGCTGGTGTGTACTGGCGATTTTAACATTGATTTGTTGAATTACCACACTAAAAATGCTGAAAAATTGTTTTCTATTTTGTCTTCCTTTAACCTTAATCAAATTGTTGACGGTCCTCCGAGAATTACGAATACTTCGGAAATCTTATTGGACTATATTATTACTCGCAATGAAATTGTTTCTTCCAAAGATATTATTGATGTGAATGCCATATCAGATCATTCACTAATACAATGTAATATCAAAGTTGGAGTTATTGAATCTGGTCCAAAATTTGTCGAATATCGCAGTTTTAAATATTTCAATGAAAATAATTTTCAGAGAGATTTGTTCAATATTCCTTTTTTCCAAAATAGTGTTGATGAGAAGGTATCTTTTTTAGTTAATATATTGTTAAATTTGTTTGACAGGCATGCTCCGATAATTAAAGCTAGAGTTACTAAACCAAGAGCACCTTGGCTGACTGACACAATAAAAAACATGATTCATTTAAGAGATAAAGATTTCCTCAGATATAAACGAACTAAACGTGAAGCTGACCTTCGTTTCTATAAAGATATGAGAAATTACATAAACAATGCAATAAAACGGGAGAAAAAAGCGTATTTTACCACACAACTATTACAAAAAAACTCTAAGCAAATGTGGCGTACATTAAAGCAGAATAAAATTATTTCCGTTAAAAACCTAAATATTCCAGATAACTTAACAAGTGCCAATGATATTAACAATTATTTTATTAACTCCGTCCCTGTTGCCGAATATCCAACTTTATTATTTTAATGTTATGTTATACTCCTACAAAAACAAATCAATTCTCAAAAACATTACTCACAATTATAACACACGTCAAAAAGAAAATAATTATGTAACAATAAATAGAGCAAATAAAACAATTGGGACAAAATGCTATACTCACCTCTGTGCTAAATTCTTTAATGACTTACCTGATCTTTACAAAACCTATTTTCAAACTATAAACAACGCAAATATGTTTATAAATTATTTTAAATCATATTTATTTAAAATTAGTAGGCACACCATCCATAAACTTATTGAATAACCTTTAATACAGATATAACCTTCTTTCTTTTTTTCTTTGAATAATTTACATTAAGTATGTACCTATCTAATAAAAACTTACAAATATATCCCTTGCACAACCTTCAAGGTTTCTAAGGGATCCTCTGTTTTATTACATTTTTTTATAAATAAAAATACAACATTATTGCAATATGTTTTTAATAAAATTCTTTCAATTAATGGTCAAACGATTCAAATTAAAGAAGAACAAAAAGTCTGGGAGTTGTCATAGATTGTAATCTTAATTTTGAAACTCATACCAACAACTTAATTCAGCGTGCTTACTGTTCCTTAAAATTAATTTATGGTTTTAGATTCTACCTGCCCTTGAAAGTAAAACTTCTTTGTGAAACACTTGTATTATCTAAATTTAATTATTCAGATTCTGTTTATGGTCCTTGTTTAACTAATATGTTTAAGAATAAGATACAAAAAGTCCAGAACTCTTGTTTAAGATTAATCTATGGAATAAAACGACGTCATAGAATTTCACATAAATTAAAAAACTCTGGATGGTTAAATATAGGAGGCAGAAGATTCCTACACTCTGCTGTTCTCTACTTTAAAATAATATCTAGTAAGACGCCAGCTTATCTACACAGAAAAATTTTAGTTCGTACAGATGTTCACAATATTAACATCAGATACAAAGGAACTCTTACTCCACCAGCATTTAGAACAGAATTTTTTAGACGTTGCTTTAGTTTCCAGATATGCTTCATTTATAATAACATTCCGCGGGAATACAAACAATTTAATTTTTCGTTATTTAAAAGTAAACTAAAAACATTTTTGTTGAATTCTGATCGTTGATGACAGTTTTTTTGCATGCTTATGGAAAAGGTTGCCTAAATACTTCACATTATTTACTGTTAAGATTATCGTTCAAATGTTTATTTATTTGTTAAATAGACACTGTTTTTGTTTGTTTAGTTTTCTATTCTTTAGGATTAAGTGGCAGAACAAGTTAACGGTTGGTTAGTTACTCTAGAAATTTGTCGAATAGTCAGTGGTAATAAATTTGAAGCTTTTGGTAAGATGAATGTTACAAATCTATGACTGATATTTTTAAAATTTTTTGGCATATTTAAACGTTTATCCGTCGTACCCTTTATGTTATATTCATAAGTGCACATTATTTGTTGGAAATATCCCCTTTAAAAGCAAATGTTAGGACTGTTAAAAAATATAAAGATCTAATATTGAGTATATCACTGGAGTACAGCAAGCAAGTAGAAAATCGTTTATTACGTTTAAAAATAATTTTAAGAATATAATTTTGTATAATTTTAAGAAAGTAAAGAGAATTTTCGTAGAGCCCACCCCAAACTAATATCCCATAACGTAAAAGTGATTCAACCAGAGTCTTGTATATAATTATTAGCAGTTTCGTAGAGAGAATTTCACGTAACTGGTAAAATTTATAAATTAGTTTTCTAAGTTTAGTTGTTAAGTAGTTGATATGACTGTCCCATTTTAAATTCTTATCAATAACGATACCTAAGTACTTTACCAGACTAACCTCAGTAATACTTGTGTTTGACTGATTAATCCTAATATTTTGAAAAGCTGGTCTGTTAGCATTATTTGCGGAGAATGCGATATAATGTGTTTTAAAGATTAAAGATAATTGATAAGTATTTAACCAATTCGTTATTAGATGAAGTTCCCTCTCTGCAATTAATTTAACGTCCAACTAGGTATCTGATTTAAAGATAATTACTGTGTCATCGGCATATGATACGACTTTTGCACTTGTTTGAGAAAGCATAGAATTAATATAAAGTAAAAAGAGAATAGAACCCAAAACTGTCCCCTGAGGTACGCCTATTTTTACAAGGGCTGGATCACTTAGTGCATTATTTATTTTAACTTGTTGGATCCTATCAGTCAGATAGTTTTTAAAAAGATTTAACACTGTTCCCCTTATTCCATTAGTGCACAGAATCTCCAGTAACCTCTCATAATTTACAGTGTCAAATGCTTTCGCCAGGTCTAGGAAAACTGATAGACATTTTTTGTTTTTATGTAGGTAATAAAATGCATTAGCCTATCTTTTATACATTTCTCTAATAATTTACCAAAATTATTTAAAACACTTATCGGTCTATAATTACTAATTTTTGTGTTATCACCTGCTTTAAAAATAGGGGTTATTATTGATGATTTAAACTGTGAGGGTATAATACCTGTTAAAAACGTAAGATTAAAAATGTGAGCAAGTGGTGTTAAAATGTGCATATGAATATTTTTAATTTGTCTAGCAGTTATGCTATCACAACCAGGAGAGCTATTGTTTTTCAAAGATGAAATCTGCTTTATTATCTCTAAATCAGTCACTGATGATAGAAACATTGATTTTAGATTGGCATTTATATTTGGCAGCGTAAATTGCGGGGGTGGAATATTTTTTAACATGTCCATACCGACTTTGTTAAAATATTCGTTGCAGTAATTTGCCATAGCTTTATTGTCATTAAAGTTTTTCCATCCTCATTAACTACATGAAATTTTTCGTTCGATTTTTTTTTGGTTTCATTTGTTGCTTCATTAATAACACGATATATTTTTTTCATATCATATTGGGCGTCCTTTATTTGTTTTAGGTAGAATTCGTGTTTGGTTTTCTTTAGCAGTTTATCAAGAAAGTTTCTGTAATGCTTATATTCAGTTTCTAATGTATTAGAGTAATTCAGTAATCAGCCGTTTTTTCATTTTATCCCTATACTTTATAGATTGAATGAGCCCCTCTGTTATCCACGGTTTTAATTTGTTTATTTTATTTATATTCTTATGAATTGTTTTACATTTCTCCAAATTATTTTCCAAGGTATTGTAAAGTAGGTCTGTTGCTACTTGTGAATTGTTAGAACTTAAGACATGATGCCAGTTTTCTTGAGATAGATATAAGTTAAGTTTCGATGTATTATATGTATAGCGTGTTTTTATGGAACCATTTGTGACGTTTCCTTCTTTTGGATTACAGTTGTTTTTAATATTAATCATTATTGGATAGTGATCTGTTATGTTACACTTAATGATGAAAGAGCTAACTTCATATTTATCATTTAAATTTGTATCTGATTTGAAAAATATATGATCTAAGCATGTTGCGCTATCTAATGTTTCACGAGTGGGTCGACGGATGTAAGGTTTAAAGCCATGTTTAGCAAGAACTGGCATGTATTTGTTTGCATTTGCTTCCTCGTCTTTCATAACGTCAATATTAATATCGCCTATAAAATAATTAAATTTAGAATTCTCAGTACTTTGTGCAAAGAAATTATCTATTTCTGCAATAAGTGCAGTCAGGTTACTAGGACAAGGCCTGTATAAACCAATAATTTTATGGGCTAGTCCTTTTATATCAAGATTTAAGATAGATAAAGTAACATTACTTACCGCAAGCTTCAAATGTGATACAGAGTAATTTAGACTTGATTTGACAAAAATAACTATACCGTCGTTTCAGTTATATTCTAAAATAATACAGATAAAATATGAAAATGCAGATTATTGTTTACCACCTGAATTTATCTCAGCGAGCAGACGCTGAACTTGCATTTGTATATTATTCTTTGAATTTATTATTGCAATAAAATAATTTAGTTTTTAAGTTGTATTCAAATAGTTAAGACGTATAATTTAAAATCTCAAATTTTGTATTTTCCAAAAATAAAGTTTTTTAAAAAACCTTTCGCAATCTTACGTAAATTAACTGGCGCAGTCAATAGGATTGCTACGACGGAAGTCGACAAAAATCGCGTTTTTCGGTCGATTTTAATCGTTTATGTGGCACGCGAAGTTTTTCGAAAACAAACATTTTGGAAAATATTGTAGTGGAGGACAAGCATCGCCGAAGCTGACAACAACTGGTAAAGAGGACACACATCGCCTTTCCACGACAAAAATCGCTGAAAATCCAACTGGAACCAGTTCCAACAAAGAAAGGACAAGCATCGCCTGAATTTGTTTAGCCGTTAGGACCACGAAGGAAGGACAAACATTGCCTGAATTCGTCCAGATCTAAGAAACAAAAGAATATCAAGTTTTCAATGCCAATGAAACAAATAATTGGACTTTTACTGTAAGTCATTTTAATTTTGCATCCTATTTTACCTTTCCAAAATAAGTGATAATATTCTTAAAGAAAAAGAAAAAACGCAATTAATAATTTTATGCATAACATTTAGAAATTTTCTAATATATGACAGAATCTGATTTAGAAGAACTTATAAATAGTTTTAATAGACTTTATCAAGACAGTGAAGACGAAATGGCACAACCAGTAAATTATCAACTTTTAAAATTAAATATAGATATAATTCCTTGTTATTGATAGTTGTGAAAATCTAATAAAAAATTTTTTCGACAGAAATAATCCGCAAATTAATAATTTTATATTAAGAGCAATAATAGGTAAGCTCACAATTCGATCCAACTTTTGAACGAAATATTGAACAAAATGGAAATTTTCAAATAACTACCCCCTCAAACAATCCAACATAATAAATATAAATTTAATAAAAGCTAATTTACCACATATTTTTGTGCCTCCATTAAATGCGAATTTCCTAATTGATACAGGAAGCACTCGAAGTCTTATGAACCCAAATTTGGCAAACAAACATTATAAAATTTTTATTTTTAATGAAAAATTTAACATTCAAACAGCTCATAATATTTCATTTCATGACAAAGTAATAAATATACCTCTTTTTAAAATTTTTAACGTTAACGGCACAAATAAATTTTATTTATTCGACGAAAAAGTACGATGGATTAATTGGCGTAGATTTATTAAAACTAAAAGCAACCTTAAATCTAGATAAAAAAATATTAATAACCTCCAACACTCAAATACCGATAATCTACGAATCAGAAGAATTATCAAATTTTAAGAAAAATCTTAAAATAAAAAATTATTCTATCACAATTCCGGCAAGAACATCTAAAATTGTAAAACTCCCTGTTAACATTGAAAAAGGTACCGGACTAATTAATTATATAAATTTCGATGAAAAAATTGAATCACCTAGTGCTGTAGTTAACATAGAACATTTTTTCGCTGTTACTATTATTACGAATTCTCGTGAAAAAGACATACAAATTGACATTAACAACCCATTCAATATCGAAAAATTAAATATAAAAGAAGTTAATTTTATTGAAAAAATGGAAACCGATTCTGAATTAAATGATTATGTTGACAATATATTAAGATCAAATTTAGAAAAAATCCGTATAGAACATTGTAATCAAGAAGAAAAACAAGCCATAACAAAACTATGTTTTAACTATCGTGACATCTTTTACTCTGATAAAATACCTTTGACATTTACAAATAAAATTCAACATAAAATAAACTTAACAAATGACTCCCCAATTTATACTAAATCATATAGATTTCCAGAAATTCACAAAACTGAAGTCAAAACTCAGGTTCAAAAAATGCTTGAACAAGGTATCATACAACCCTCTACATCCCCTTGGTCTAGCCCTATTTGGGTGGTCCCAAAAAAATTAGATGCCTCAGGACAACGTAAATGGAGACTCGTTATCGATTATCGGAAACTAAACGAACATACTATCGACGATAAATACCATCTACCAAACATAAACGACATTCTCGACAAATTAGGCAAAAGTCAATATTTCACCACATTAGATTTAGCCAACGGTTTTCATCAAATAGAAATGAATCCCGACGACATTCCCAAGACAGCATTTTCAACACTAAACGGGCACTACGAATTTCGACGCATGCCTTTTGGTTTAAAAAACGCACCATCAACATTTCAACGCGTGATGGACAATGTACTACGTAATTGTAATTTTTAGTACTTCCTTACAAGAACATATTGAACGACTAAAATCAATTTTTGACAGGCTTAGACAATCGAATTTTAAAATACAATTGGATAAAAGCGAATTTCTTCGAAAAGAAGTTAATTATTTAGGACATGTAATTACACCAGACGGAGTTAAACCTAACCCTGACAAAATACAAACTGTAAAAGAATTTTCAATCCCACAAACACAAAAAGAAATAATAAGCTTTTTAGGCCTTGTCGGTTACTACCGTAAATTCATTAAAGATTTCGCAAAAATAACAAAACCCCTAACAAAATGTTTAAAAAAAGGTATTAAAGTAATCCATGATAAATCATTTATAGATGCTTTTGAAAATTGTAAACAACTCCTAATAAATTCACCAATCTTACAATACCCTGATTTTTCAAAACAATTTATATTAACTACTGATGCATCCAACGTGGCATTAGGAGCCATCTTATCTCAAGGAGATATAGGAAGTGACAAACCTGTAGCTTTTGCATCAAGAACATTAAACGAATCAGAACAACGTTATAGAACTATAGAAAAAGAACTTTTAGCAATCGTGTGGGCTTGTAAATATTCCAGACCCTATTTATTCGGTAGAAAATTTGTAATCTACACAAATCATCGACCTTTAGTTTGGTTATTCAATTTAAAAGAACCAAATTCAAAATTAGTTAGATGGAGATTAAAATTGGAAGAATATGAATATCAAATTATTTATAAAAAAGGTAAATTAAATAGCGCAGCTGATGCACTCTCAAGAATCAAATTAAACGCACTTGAAAACGAATCTATGATAAATAATCCAGGAGACATCGACCAAGAATCATTTGACTATTTACGTCGAATAGCAGAATCAATGTATAGACATGAAAATGAAAACCCCACTCAAAATCCTTTTCCAAATTTATTTCAAGAAAAACCACCTAAACCGACAATAACATCTCTCGAGAATAATCAAACAGAAAAAAACCAACCAATAACAGAACAACCTATCGAAAATATACCAAATACCTCACAATCACACGTGCAACAAACCCCTATTGAAAATATACCCGATGATGTTACATATACCCAACAGACTACGGCAACAGAAACAACTAATGATGGAATTAAATGAAATCATAAATAATAAAGTTAATCAAATATTAGTTTTCCCACAAATTTATTCGAAATTAAAAGTTACCCATGAAACATATCAACATCATAAAATAACAACAGTCAAAATTCCTGAAAAAAATAATGAAAATCTTATTTTTGAATATCTAAGAGATTATACCATCATAAAGAAATCATACTGTATTTGGTTTCACTCAGACAATCTTTATAACGCATTTAACAAAGTTTATTTAAAATACTTTTCAGAAAAAGGCCCTAAATTAATTAAATGTACTAAACGAATTAATACAATAAAAGAAAAAGAAGAACAAATAATGATAGTTCGAAACCATCATGAAAGTAAAACCAACCATAGAGGAATCTCAGAAACATTGGAAAAAATAAAACAAAACTATTACTGGATAGGAATAAAATAATCGATTACAGATTACATCAATGCTTGTGATATTTGCCAAAGAACCAAGTACGCAAGACAAAATCCATATTCGCCTCTGTTACTCACAGAAACGGCTTCAAAACCATTTCAAATAGTTCATATAGATTTATTCTTTTTTAATAATAAAATCTATCTCATGTTAGTAGATTCATTCACAAAATTTGCCCAAGCTCATGAAATCGCTGGTAAAACAGCTATCCACATTAGTAATGCTCTAATTAAATATTTTACATCTTTTGGTATCCCTGAAAAATTAGTCATTGACCATGGAACTGAATTTAACAACGATACTGTAAAAGAAATCTTAAATCTTCACAAAATAAAAATTCATTTTACTACCCCGGGACACCACGAATCTAATGGTGTCATAGAAAGATTTCATTCCACTATTATAGAACATCTGCGAATACTTAAAGAAAATTACCCCGACGAAACTAATTTAATGGACTATGCTCTAGCACAAATTATACCCCATTCGAACTAACATTCGGTCATTCTCATAGTAGAAACCCTAACGAAATATTCTTACCAAACATTTTCTATTCAGATTACGCAGAAAATCATAAGAAAAAACTCGAACACGTGTATAAAAATATCAGTACTAATTTAGATAAAAAGAAACAACATGTTATTTCTAAAACAAATACTAAAGGCGATCAAACACAAGAATTCAAGTTAGAACAAATTGTTTACAAAAAGAATCCAGGTCAAGAAAGAAATAAAAAATCTAACAAATTTTTTTTTTAACAAAAATATTAGATAACAACCGTGTAGAAATTGTTAACCAGAAAATTAAAAGCAAAAATAAATCAGAAATTATACATATTAAAGAATTAAGAAAACCTAATATTATTTCAGATTCATCGCACTCACACATGTACTCGAACAACCAACTTTCCACAACTTAACGAACAATCCTGTCCTTCTACCATTAAAAATCAATACAGCACAAAATATAATAGATTATTGGTCCTTTATTCAAATTTTTGACATAACAAATATAATTTCCGAATTTAATTCACTAAAAATAAAAATTAAAGAAATTGAAAATTATTTCTACAATAATTTAACAAACGCCTCACTAGAACAAACATTCAAAAACGAATTCATTAATTCTTATTCTCTCATTTATACACTTGAAAATAAAATTAAAAATCAAATAAAACAACTAAACCCCTTAATTACTAATGATAACTCTAACAGAAAAAGAAGAGGTCTTATAAATGCCTTTGGCAGTATAATAAAATATATAACTGGTAATTTAGATGAAAGTGACGCACGAGAATATGACACAGCAATTGAAACCCTTTCAAATAAAAGCCCTTGTTAAAGATCAAATAACCCTTTTAAAAGGATCTATAGCAATATTCAACACTAGTACATTCAAACTATCTCAAAATCAAGCTTTATTGGAATCAAAAATAAATGATATAAAAAACGCTATTGACACTTCAGATAGCCATTACCATCAAACTATCAAATTTGTATATACAGAAGCGATAATTCCAGACATCACTTTAGCATTACAAATCATATATGATATGTTAGAAAAAATCGAAATTGCCATCACATTTTCAAAGTTGAATACATTCCACAAATCAATTATTGATCCTAATGATCTGCTAAATGAAATGGGATTAATTAAAGAACATTTAAATCAAAATAAACTACCTTACGAACCAAATTTAAATAACATTTTGAATTTTGAAAAAATAATGACTATTAAAAATTATTCTAAATACAATCAAATAATCTTCATTATTGAAATTCCAATTGTAGAGAAAGAAATATACAATTATTATCATTTATATCCCTTACCAACTCTACAAAACGATTCCTTTAAATTAATAATCCCATTATCCAAATTTTTACTCCTGAATGAGCAAAATTATATGACGTCAAACAACAAATGCCAAGAAGTCATCTCCGAGGAATTCATTTGCCAAAGAGAAAGCTCTCTAAGAATATCCGAAGAAAACGCACCATGTGAAGTCCGTTTAATAAAATATATCCCTAACGTCACGATGTGCCAAGCCGTCCCTGCCGAAGTCAAAGAAAATAAATTCCAGAAGATAGAAGACAACAAATGGATCGTCATCATCCCCAAGCCTCAACCAGTCAACATCCAATGCGGTAAATCTACAGACACTATTTTGTTGAGAGGAACTTTTGTGCTCGAAATGAACTCATATTGTTCAATTAAAATCAAAGACTTTAAAATTGAAAACTATAAAAACACTAAAAGTAAATTTAAAACGCTTGAACTTCCAAAGCTAAATTTTGATATTCCCACTAATATAGACAGAGCAATTATTCAAGTGAAACCACTCAAACTAGATAGTATCAATCTAGATGAAATAAAAAGTGTAAGAAACTCAATACAAATTCAAAGTGACAATTTTGAAAATAATTTTCAAAAACTTAATAATGTTAATCATATTAGTATATGGACAATTATATTATATATTTTTATTGCTATTGTAATCGTAACCATGCTTTATAGATTTTATAAGAAAAAATATTTTAAATTAAATTCAAATGAAAATAATCAAAAGGAGGAAATGTTAAGAAATCCTGTCTTATCATCCCGGATTTCTCTCTAAAGGCGGAGGAGTTATATTCTAAAAGAATACAGATAAAATATGAAAATGCAGATCATTGTTTACCATCTGAATTTATCTCAGCGAGCAGACGCTGAACTTGCATTTGTATATTATTCTTTGAATTTATTATTGCAATAAAATAATTTAGTTTTTAAGTTGTATTCAAATAGTTAAGACGTATAAATTAAAATCTCAAATTTTGTATTTTCCAAAAATAAAGTTTTTTAAAAAACCTTTCGCAATCTTACGTAAATTGTCTAATTGAAAACATTCACTAAGAATAAATACATCACAATTGTCCATTTTATTTGCCTCAAGGAAAACAAGAAATTCATTTTTCTTAGACTTCTAATAAACAATATTTATTATTTTGCTGTGGATCATTTTGAGTAGAGAAGGGTTACCATCAGGATCAATGTAAATACCAGAGTGATTTTCGAACATTGAATTTAAGTCATTTAATATAATTTCTTCGTCTGTTATTAGAAGAAGAACTTATCTTTAACTAAATATTTATTCAAAAAGTCTTAACCTATAGCTCCACACTCGAATATATATCACCAAAATCTAAAAAATAATTTTACTTTACATGGTATAAGAACTGTTTGATAAATTGAGTAACTATTTATCAAAATTTCTCTGCTTTCAAATAACCCACATTAAACTTTAATACTACAATTTAAAGAACTTACCTTAAACTAACTAAATATGCACTTAAATAGTCTTAAATCACAAAAATGTCTATACAAAAAAAATCAAAATAATACACACAATACTAAACTCAATGGCCGAAACGCTTTGTTTTAGTTTGTGTCACTGACCACACCCAACAAAAATGGCGGCGTGACCTCAATTGTGAAGTAGCGTATTGCTGTCCCTCTGACGAAAACTTTGCCTTCCCTTAATTATTGTTTATAAAGCGATTAAAACTGTTCAAATTGACACAGTTAACAGTTGATATCTAATCCTAAACGTCTATAACACACAAATGTCAAACCGTAAATACACATTCTGAAATTAACACTTTCAGCTTTTGGGTTGGTACGTAAAATTACCCATCCCAGTGGCAAAATCTCAGTTAGGAAACTGGAAATTAGTTATTTCCTGATGCGGATGTGCTCCGAGATAAAATTCACATTCTTTATTATACGCTCCTTTGAGAGCGCTAAAAAATGTCCGATCGAGAGGCTGTAGTCTATGGGACGTGTGCGGAGGTATGCATACGAGATGAATTGAATGAGCTTTACAGAATGAATAGATCTCTAGTGAAATATGACTGGTATGGTTATCAAGTATTAGTAAAACAGGTGACTTGATTGGGATGGACATGACATTTAAAATGTTTTAACCTCTCATAAAACAGCTCATTATTTATCCAGACATTATCGGAGCAGTGATATATTGCACCTACGGGGCCATTATTTTGTAGTTGAGCATTTATCTGCTTTCTGGGGAAGATGAACATTGGTGGAATATACCATCCAGCCGGATTCATTGTACAAGCTACACGCTCGTTTAGTGAATACGTCACGGCCGCCATTTTAATTGGGCAGGTCAGTTATTGGATGCCAACAAACCGAAAAGCCTATCTTTTTAACATAGGAGTTTATTGTAACATTTTATTTTACGAATTCTGGAGATATTTAAGCATTAACCAGGTATGTACAGGATGAAATACAGCTAGAACTTCGACTTGGAAGATTTATTTGTTTCGAAATAATTTCTCAAAAATTACTATTAACAAAAATCATATAAAACAAACATAACCTAACTTTCAATTTATGCATTGTTGTTTCAGGAAGCTATAGTTATTACCTGTTGGGCTCCTTGCTGCAAGCACAACAACCTCACACATTTATGTAAATTTTTCCGATTTCCACGTGATCAAAAAAAATTGAGAACTTGGCTCACTCTGCTGAGGTGAGTTCATATATTTTGTTGATGAAATCATGTAAGTGAACCATAACTATTTTTTTAGACGTGATGCAGAGCCAGGATCTGGTGCCAGGGTATGTAGTTGCCACTTTCGCGAACAAAACAAAGAAAATCTTCCAGAGATTTTTGAACGAAACAAACAAGTTTTGTTCGAAGATCATCATCTCTCACCAGAGAAAAAACGGAAGAGGGCACACCCTCCCATGTCTGAAATTCAGAGGTATGAGAGGTGAAATCTTCTGCTATTAGAATGGTAGTTATTATTATTATTCATTTTAGTGCACCTAGTACTTCAGCAACCTCTGACGAAGCGATTCAAGAGGTGATGCCAATAGATGTTCCTATTGCAGGTTCATCACAAGATTACCTAAAACTTTCTTCGTCTATGGTAGAAGCAGAAAATTATTTATTAAAAATAGAGATAGAGAGGAGAGAGAAAATTGAAGAAAGCCTAAGAATGCAGATGAGCTACTTACATATTTATGAATCTGATAAATTGATTTTATGATACTGGATTGCCTACAAGAAACATCTTCGAAAGCCTTTTTGCTTTGATCGAGAATGTTAAAATTAATTATTATTTGAAGTGGAAGGTTGAAAAACTTAATAAAATTGATCAACTACTTGTAGTGTTGATGAAATTACGTCACAATTTTTCACACACTGACTTGGCATTCAGATTTAAGGTTTCAAAGGCAACCATAACAAACATTGTGATAACTTTTCTGCATATATTACATGAGGCTCTCTTCAAAACTCTCCTTAAAGACATTCCAAAGAGATCTAAGAATAAGTCTTGTTTACCAAATTGTGCCAGCAGTTTCACCAATTGTAGGATCATTATTGATCGTACTGATATTTTCTGTGCTGTACCTAGGAAGTCGATGAAAAGGCAGAGGTTAGTAATGATATTTCTGTTTATGGTTATATTTTACTATTGTAATTTTTAGGCTCACATATAGCAGTTATAAACACAGAAATGGTTTCAAGGGATTAGTTGGTGTAGCCCCTAATGGAGTTGTCACTTTCCTAAGCTGCTTATACCCAGAATCGACTAGTGATAAGGACATAGTCAAGCACTGTAGAATATTAGATCAAATGGAACCCGGAGATCTTATTCTTGCTGACAAAGGCTTCCTCATTCTAGATCTATTACCCAGTGGTGTTAGTCTTAATATACCTCCATTTTTATCCACCCCGTAGTTCACAACAGGACAAATCCAGCAAACTAAATGTATTGCCAGGGCGAGAATCCATGTTGAACGAGCAATCAGGAGAATGAAGAGTAAATATTATTCCGGAGCCTCTCTTTCATTATAGCTCTGTAATTTTTCAAACTGTTGGGGCTCTAACAAATTTACAATACCCTTTAATAAAAGAGGTTTCCCAGTTTTATGCAGATATGGAAGTTTTAGAAGAAGCACAGCACACATCAGATTAACAGTGATATTAAAAAGCCCTATCAGATAAGAGGAAATTAATCAAAGGTGATTAAGTTCTTGATTCCTCATCAATTGTTTGGACTTTCGTTCTTTGTTGAGTAAAATATGTTATTCTGACTTGTACTACATTCACTATCATTGGTGCTCAATTAATTCTCCATTCTGTTATTTCAATAGTTTTTTGTTTTCTTGAAACAGTTATGCTTATTCAAATAAAACAATTATAAGTTTGTGCATATGTTGTGTATTCATTTCATTAACCAATTAATAATAATAATGTTTATTACGTAAAGCTTACAAAAAGAAACTTTTAAAAAAAGGACGATCATTAAGAAATAAATATGAGACGCCCACAGAAGTAAACTTGTGTGTGACATGATTATTAACAAATTTTAATGTAAATATCAGTAACAGTATAGGCAATATGCAATGATAATGTATTACTCCTCACAAGGAAAACCTGTACGTGCAGGGCAAGACTTTATCTTTGTTATATTGTAATGAAGTTATTTTTTTTTACATTCAATTTCAAATTAAATCAAAATTTATTTCAAAATTAAATAGAATGTTCGATTTTTGGCTAGCTCACCCAGTACATTTTTAATTCTTTAACGAAACAAATACGGCCTAATCGTGTAACGTTTAAATTCGGCATTAAGACCTTACTACATTAATTAGTTTTTCATACCTTGTAGATGTGAGCCACTGTAGGGATCGAATTATATTATTTAGGAACCATATATCACATAAGATAGCCTCAATTTTTTTTGACTCAATTTATATCCATTTGAACGAGCTAGTTAGTTTCAGATAAAGTATTTCGAACATTAAAATAGATTGTAAAATTGATTGTTTACTTTATTCTTATCGATGTCATGTTTCGAACTGTCGGTTCGTTCATTTCTTCTGTTAACTTTAAGGTGTTGTACGGCTGTGTTAGCCAGTCACCAGTTATTTCATTGGTCAGATCGCAAGTCGTATTAAGTGACCCGTGGCGATTATTAGGTGAATCTCTTTCTGGTCTTGCGTGGTGAGATTCGTTCGAGAAGGATTTCGAAGGAAATTTTGGGACGGGCCTTTTTTTCTTTCTTGTGGGTGATAAGTATAACGTGGTTTAGACAAAATTTTGAGGAGTCGCCCGGTGTTTATGAAGATTATTTCGTACCATTGACTGGGATAGACGAGCGATTCCCGTATTGATGGACGTGCAGGGTGCCTATTTGATTTGGTGTGTTTACCCTGGTCTGAATTTCGTGAAGAGGAATTGATATTTTGTGCCGAACCACGCCACGTCCGTAACGACGCCATTTTTGTCAGGGGTAGTATCATCCACGTTAGACGATCTGATTCTCCGAGGATTCACCTTATACGGAAGCATCTGTCAGGGAAGTTTGCCGAGAATTCCCCTTCACTGTATAAAGGGGTTCTCGTGTTGGGCTGATTGTCAACCAGATTTCCGGGTTGAGCTGACCTGACCTGACGAGTTAGTAGCCGCAAGTTGCCGCTATTTAATTTTTGAACAACTGCAAGTTTTTTTTTCCTTTTTTTTGTTATATATTGGTTCATAGACATTATTTGTTAATTCGTAATTTTTTTACAGGTCTCTAAATTAGTATTTATAGATATTTTCTCTAATTTTTATTCGGTACTTGTAAGCGACTTATAGGGGCGAGTGGTATTTTATTTTACGCCCAATACCAACGACCTTGAGAGCTCTCGCGGACGGTGTAACACCCCTATTATTCGTCATTTAATTAATTAATTGAATAATTTAATTTTTTTTTAACTAGCGAAACTTTAGTGGGATCATTTGGATTCCTTTGTCTTTTTATTTTTTTTTGTGTGACCTGGACAGTTTGTATAAGTGAAATTATTAAACCGATATTGAGAAATTAATTACTTTTCTTTCTATCACTAATAGTCACAAATAGTCTTGACCCGAACGAAGGTAAGCAAATTTTTGGTTGCGACGTAGTTTATTTTTTTTTAATAGTGGGCTCAATTTAGATCCATTCTGGAGGTTGAGTGACTAAATTGACTGAATTTTGGATGAGGGTAAAACAATCTCCTGGCACCCATTTTCTTTATAGTTAACACCTTATATCAATCCACACCCCACTTCACTGTGGTTAGCCGGCATCCAAAGGCGGATTACATAATCCCACGGAGGAAATCGTTAAACGAGAATAACTCGTGGCAATCGCTAGATGCGCGCGCGATACTTTTATAGAAATAGTAGGGAAACTATCCGGAGAAGGGACTATTCAGAGCCCAAATGTTTTACGAATTTCAAAATAAGATTCATTCTTTTACTGCGAGTCGAAAAGTCCAGCCGCGTAAATAATTCTGTCCGTTACAAATTTTCCGCCGATAAACCAAAAAAATCGAGGTAAACATAGATAAGTTTTTCGCCGTGAAAGACCGTCGTCAATTTGAAGCCAAACGATTCGTTTTATTTTACACGCGTTTTAATTATTTTGATTTACAACTATGAAATCACATCCGAATTTTAAAATCTTATTTGATTTACAGTTTTGCCGAAATTTAAGATTTGTTTTTTAGATTAATTTAATTAATTAAATTATTTCTGATTTAGATTTTGAGATTTAGTTTTTGGGAAAATTAAATTCTTTTCAATTCCGTCCGCGTTTGGATTTTCGAGATTTTGTTTTTGAATAATTAAATTTTTACTTTGTTGATCGAGTTAGATTATTGAAATTTTAATTTTGTTTTGGGAAATTAATTTAGAAATATGTTCAAGTTACCTGTTTTCGTTTCACTTTTAATTGTCGTGCCGTCCGGAAGCAAACGTTTGATTTTTAAATTTTCGTTTTGTAATATAATAAAAGCCGCTTAGTATTTTCCTCTTAAAGAGCCGGAACGAGATTAGATACGACTTTACCAGGTTATTCCGAATTCGTATTCCTTTTATTAATTATTTATATTCACTATAATTAATCAAAAACCGTATTATGGATGTATTCATTGAGGTCTAAGGTCTGACGGGACTTTTATTGATTTTCCTGGTTTGCTATCGTTAGTCAATATTCGTCCTGTCTTAGGCTTGCGTCAACAGACAATAGCATTCCTGGTTAGCTATCGTTTGCTAATGAATGGTACGCTAAACGCCTAAAAAGGGTCTGACAACCTCAAGCGTGTTTTTGTTTTGTGTTTGGACTTGCCGGGATTGGTATTGATTTTCCTGGTTTGCTATCGTTAATCAATATCAAGGAGTCCACTGTAAATTCACCCGCCGCGTTCCCGTTTAGAGGATTGTTGGAATTGATATTAATTCTCCTGGTTAGCTATCGTTTATTAATATCTTTTTCAAACTAGGCTTGCGTCAACAGGCATTAGCATTCATGGTTAGCTATCGTTTGCTAATGAATGGTACGCTAAAAGCTTAGGACAAGACTCCGTTTCTGGCTAGAATTGCCGTTATTTAGTAGAAACCTGGTAAATTCGATCGTAAGTCTGTATACCCGTTTCTCCCGGTCGATTGAGTAAATAAATCATTTAAATATATTTTTCCGGTTAATTTGAATTAATAAATTTAACGAATGCTTTCGCCGAATACTAGTATTTAATTAATTCAATAATCTTACTCGAGTTTTTCCTTATTTTAATACCTTTATTCTGATTGAGTCAGTCCGATTATTACGCGAAATCCGATTATTACGCGAAGTAAATTCCGAATCGAGCATTTAATTTAATTATTATTTTTTGTTCAGGGTTTTGAGGGTTGGGCTTTGAAATATTGACTTATTTTCTATTGTAAATATAGTTAAAAATAATATATGTGTCAACGTTAATTCTGGTTTATATTCACAGACCTTATCTCTTTTCAGGGCTTTTAAAAATTAAATAATAAGTTAAAATAAAACTAATCAACTAAGTCAACAAGACCCCTGGAGATACCGTATCTCCATCTGAGGCTACCTGTGTCCCTAAGACGCCGTTTCTAAGGGTTGTGGAGTAAACCACATTAAATAATCTGGCGCTCGAGCAATTTCCGTACTAGGGTGTCACTTGTAAGGCATAATTTTCTTTGTGGCAAGAAAAAGCCTTACAATATGTTTTTTTTACTTTATAATTTAATTATAGGATCTAAAATTAAAGTTAAGTTTTATTTTTTTATTAAAGATATTTAACGAATCAATAATTTTGAATAGGACAATTTGCATTTAATACTGTTTGAGATTGGAATTGACTGAAAGTTAAGGATACAGACAATATCCCTCCATCATTTGGTGGATATTGTCTCTTGGCTGCGATTTATTCCAGGATCTAATTAACTTTTTAAAAAATGGTTTAGAATTTATATTTTTCATTTCAGCGGGCAGCATGTTATAATAGAATTTTGGGCTAATATACCAGAAACTTCGTTCAGTATTTGCTTTTTTTACTTTAGGTAGGTATGTTTTGTTTATTTTTAATCTAGTATTGTACTTATGTTTGATTGGTTTCACTAGTATAAATAATAATCATAAAGAAAAAGTAGACATGTATAGCAACAGATTTTCTAATTATATTGAATTATTTCAGTATATAATTTCTAAAATATAATTTGTAGATTATTTAATACGTACACTTAATTATTATTTAGGAATTTACACCAATAAATTGTGATATAACTTGTTTTAAAAAAATAAATAAATTATTGTGACAATTTATATTGTGTATTATTTTACCTATTTGTAACAAATTACTTTTTCAACAAATTTGGTATAAAAGTATTCAAATAGAACTCACTCAATACTGTGAGGTTTTCAGCCCACTGTGGTTCTTTTTTTATTAATAAAATCTCACATTCTTGAGGTGTCCAAACAAAAAAATAACAGTCTTTGCAACCAGTGATGTAAAGCTGTCCTTGAATTTGATGATAGTACATGTGATTTGGATCTACCACGGCATCATCTTCCATATAATGAAAAAAATATTTTTTAGCACTAATACTTTCTTTAATTGGTGTATTCCTCATCCTATATGGACACTTTATTTCAAGAATTGAATCTTCGCCTATTAAGCCATCAGGTCTTGCTCCCAAAAATCCCGATTCATGTAACCACAAACCAGTAACTTTTACTTCCAAACCAGTTAATTCTGAAAACTTTTGTAGAGCGGTGTCTTCATTGTTTCTTCCCCACTGAATTCCACGTACACCATCCAAATTATATCCTTCCACTAACGATTTGAATAAGGATGGGGGAAATTTCTTTGACATGCAAGCATTCAGCACCAAACCAAACTTACTAGCAGTAATTCTAGTTTTCCTAGCAATCAACCAACATTCATTTTTGTGTTGGCCAATTGTAGCAGAGGCAATATTCAGTATTTCCTCTGATGATAATGAGCATTTTTCTTTCAGAAACATCTTCTTATCATCTGCATTCAAATAGTCCTCTGAGAATATAATATCTTCAATTGTTTTGTGATGGTACAGGTTCTTAGTAAGTTTGTATATTCAAATACTCAAGATAATAAAATAATAAAAACCATCTTTACTATTCTAAAGTCATTTATTGAATTCACTGAACATTCATCGACTATTCCAACCGACTGCAGAATTGCTGCGTCGTCAGGAATAGTGACGATTAATAACTTATAACAATATAAAATAATTAATAATAAAGAAATTGCTTAACCTAGTTTTAAACAGTCCAATAAACTATAAAATATAACATGATATACGGTATGATATATTTGGATGCATCCAATAAACTAAATCTAAATACTTATATTATTACAGTTTTCACCAAGGAGACAGATGTTTCATCAGCCATGAATAGCCAACAACATTTGTTTTCCCCAACATTTCCTTGAACTTTGAAATATTCAATTCATCTTGTTTAATTGAAGGCACATATTCCTCGATTGTCTGGACACATTCTTCTTCTACCTTTGATGTACCTGGAGTACCCCAAGCTTTTTCTTTATCGGTAGAACTTACATTATGATGGGCATAATACAATAAGGCTGCCATGTGGTGACACACATCTACGCCTCTTGGACAAGAACAATTTTGTGACAAAATTTCGTTTTTTTTCATATCCATGGAAACCTTAAAAATAGCATTCAATTAGTTACTAACTATATAGAACTCAGATAAATTGTCTACTCACTTCAACATTATAAAATTTATTCTTCATACGTGCATGAACTTCGCCTTTGATGAGTGCTGGATGGATGGAACTATCAAATATCATTTTCTTCACATGTCCACTCTCATAAGAACTTTCACCCCGCCTCAATTGCTTTATATCATCTTTGAATAGTTCAGATATAATAAAAAATTTTATAGGGTGACTTGATGCCATTTCCTGTAAGATGAATTGATAATTGAACAATTGAGGTTATGTTTCAAAACATTAAATTTGGATTGTACAATAGTTTCGAATTCTTTAGCTATAATTTTTTCAGAAAATTGTAAAATACCAGTCAGAGTATCTTGTACATACCTTTTGAACTGTTAAAAATCACTAATATGGTATTAAAATCGCTACTTTATAAACACACAATGTTAAATCAACGGGAGTATTCTAATGTTTGCATCCAGTACTCCTCTTTCCAAAGATATCGCAGAACCTATTTGTTTCTATTCTTGAGGGTCTTCGTACCGTTGTTGTGCCAGTCTCATCAACGTTGTACATCCGATCTGCCTGAAATTCAAATTTACCCAATAGTTAAGCAATATTGGAATAAAATAGCTTGACCTCGGTTCTATTGAAGGCGATTATTCGATTGATCCTTAAACCGAAAACGATATACCGGTATTATCGGTACCGTTATAAAGTATCCCAGGTAGCAAAAAAAAGTAAAATAATATATTTAATTAAAGATGCAATTCTGAGTTTTGACTGTAGCCACTCTCGCGACGTTATCATTGCCCAAATGCAATTGATTAATACGACCTAATGCCAATTTATTATGTTGTCCGTTTTGATCAAAACTAATGTACTGAGTTCCGGGGTGTTAGCAGGGTCTAACTATTAGGCGCGGTATTGTAGGGTATGCAAATATTCTTTATGCCAGCGCTGCAACAATTGCCACCTTGAGAGGCGATTCAGAGGAAAGTGTTCGAAACTGGGAGCGGGAAATTCGGTTAAAGGTTCCATGGTCAAAAATTGAACAGGAGTTAAGGCATAAATATCATCAACATCATTAGAAATGGGAACTAGCGGTCTAAAATTTAAAATTGATTCTATGAGTGTCAGAACAGTATAGAATTCTTCATACGATGCGACGAAGGTGAGTTTTAACACTTTTAACGCCAGCCTCTGCTAGACCATTAAAGTGAGGTGCTCCTGCGGGACTAGGAAACCATTGAATAGTCTCATTTGTGGCGACCTGTTCCATAAGGCTGAGTAATTCACGTTTTACACCCATAAAATTTCACGTCTAGCAATAAATTGTTGTAGAGCGGCTAAAAATGTTGGAGTAGTTAAATCATTGGCGAGTTTCAAATGTACAGCTTTAGTAGCCAAGCAAATGAAAATACAGAGATAAGCTATACAACTTTGTACTCCTCTGTGACGACTAATAGTTATATTAAATGGACCTCCAAAATCAACAGCGGATCGACAAAAAGGTTTTACTTGAGACACTCGAGATAGCGGTAAATTTCCCATGTGGGGTTTTCTGGCAGGGCCTGGCGATCCCTCATCGCTGACGTTTACAGCACCCTTCGCTGTACCCTTCTCGTAGATGGTGACTAGGTGACCGCGAAGCCAGTCCTCTGAATGGACCGGGTTCCTGGGAGAAGTGTGGCCCGGGTGAACTGGCTATCTCCCCGATTGGTGGTCTATCTTGAAATGACATTTGGTCTTCACTCGGAGCGCCTTTTCCGATTGCGCTCTGCGGTCTTGCTCCGTCTCCAAGCATGGGCAAGGTGGCGAAAGATGTCGTCGCATCAGGCACAGAACTGGGAGCTGTTGTCTTCACACGCTGGGTGGGAGGGGAAGAACTTTTCAGGGTCTTTCTTTCCCTCGACAGGATTTCTTTGTACTCGTCCTTCGCTCTTCTGTGCCTGATTTGGTCCTTGGTTAGGCCGGTAGCCTTCG
This sequence comes from Crepidodera aurea, assembly GCA_949320105.2. Classification (NCBI taxonomy): domain Eukaryota; kingdom Metazoa; phylum Arthropoda; class Insecta; order Coleoptera; family Chrysomelidae; genus Crepidodera; species Crepidodera aurea. Next base: position 8,894,859 of record OX439472.1, on the reverse strand, counting down.
ATCACTCCACCAGCACATGGCTCCCGGGGGGCAGACGTGCTTCCCGGGATGCCATGACCTGCAGAATTTCAATCGCAGGTCTACCGGCTTCTCTATTTGATTTTAACGCCTCCTCATGCTTGTGCGCCCTGATCTCATGTAGGGGCAGACCTGTGTATGTGTCGAAGGACGCATGCCAGTATTGGCAGGAGTCTGTCACGCGTTCCGCAGGTCTTGACATGCTTGGCGAGTACAACTGGCCACCCTCGCTCGTTTTGTGGTCGGATCCCCCCGATGTGTGGTAGTTTTTGGAGGAAGTGAGCTCCTCCTGGCAGCTGTTTGGCTGTTCGCTGCCTCAACACTTGACGAACTCTCGTTCATGGTTTCACAAGATTCACAAGTCCGATAAAAAAGTAAGGAGAAAGGAAAAAGTGCATAAAAAAGCCAGTCCTAAGACGGGCTAAATTCTTTCTCGATGGCGCACGCGCGAGTAATCAAATTTTAGTAGCGGAGCCCTGATAAACGTTTGGAATCAATTTCTTCCTGAAAGTAAGCATATTGAGTAGTTTTTACCAAAACAAGGAGAGCAGAATGCAGTTCGTCAACGGAAAGTATACCACAATGTTTAGCAAGCGGGTGTTGACAATTATAAATAAAGCGCAAGATGAAACATAAAATATTTTGAATGGTAGTCTCAAGTAGGGAGATTCCAAAATTCTCATTATTACGATTGGGCAGTGTTGAAAATAATGTAATTTTGCGTTCTTCCTCTTTGGGAAGCATAATATTATTAGCAGAAGAAGGAAAGGGAAGCCAAAAACTTTCATCTTCGTAAAGAAAATTAGGACCGCTTGATTTGTAGGTTAAGAATTGTGAAGGAAGAGCCCCTCGTGATGCTGTATCTGCGGGGTTATTAGTAGTATTTACATACAACCAATTGTCTGGAGAAAGATTTTCTTGAATAAAACGGATTTTTACGAAGCTAATTTTGTGACAAAAAATCATTTTGACATAAAGCATAAGTTTGGTCAACAGTACGGCTCCACAAAGCTCTAAACGAGGGATAGTAAGTTTCTTGGTAGGTACGACTTTTGATTTGGAGCAAATAAAGGCAACTTGAATGGCATCAGTTTCGGTTTTAACACGAAAATAAAATACACTCGTTCGCTAGCATCACAAAACCCATGAAGTTCGAATTGACAACTGGGCGACGAAATTAAAGCAGAATACTGTCGCGGAATTTTTAAATTTAAGTGCGAAACAGACGATAAAAGATAGGCGGTTTTTTGGTTAAAATTTAAAAATTCATTAAACACATGATCTAATAGTGGTGCGAAGAATAAAGCGGTTACTAATAAAAAGCGGTAACTGATAAAAGCGGTAATTGATAAGCAAAGCGAGAATTGGCGAAGAAGCAATAATTGAAGGCCGATCGATTGGGATCTGTGTACACTATCGAAATCGAACAAGAGCATGCAAAAAAATCTACAAAAGTCACAAATATGTCTACCTGAGAAACTTTATATATCATTTAATACAGTTTTAATGATTACAATAATAATTTAATTCCAATTGTTTAAGTAATCGAAGGACCTAAAAAATGTAATAGAATGAATGTTATATTCCCTTAAAAGGGGTTGGTTCAACAATTAAAAGAAAATTCCAAGATAACTTGTCTCAAAACGCTTACCTGATGTTTAATCGTCTCTCAAGTAGTGGATAATGGCTAGTAGCAGCGGTACACCCCAATGTAGTTCTCGGACACAAAGTTACACAAAAATGTTTGTCTATAGCACAATAAAAATAAATTCGAAAAAGGCAAAGCGGTTAGTACATGTACATGTGGAAGACACAGAAGCAATTGTGTTTTCTGCTTAACCAAGGTCGCTTCACTGGTACTTCGTACCCGAAGCGAATGAGTTCAACAATAAGCGATTTGAGACTAAGCGCGAAATATTTAAAATCAATCTACAAAATTATTCATTCTGGAACAATCCACACAGCACTATGTACGTCCATTGAACATTCGTTTTAGATATTGGACGTCCCTTATTGAATGTAAATCGTCCAATGGGCGTTCACTGGACGCCCATACGGCACCACTTTGGACCTCCAGTAGGCGTCCTTTCAGAACGTCCATTGGACGTACTTGCACATCCGTTGGGATTACTTTGGACGATCAATGTACGTCAATGTTGTGTCCAAAAGAGGAACGGTGGACGTTCATTGGGAGTCACTCACTGGTTCAAAAAGCGCCCATTGAACATCCAATGGACACAAAATAGACCTCCCTCGAATATATTGTGAATGTTGTGGGGATGTTGTTTTTTTTATACATTTATTTAAAGTATGTTTGAAAATATAAAATTTAATAATTTTGATAAGCTATTGGTTTTGCCTCGACTATGCTCAAAAATTGATATTGGTTAATGATAGTTTTTATTTTTGTTTGATTTTGCTGTTAAATTTAAATAATTTATCTCAGGGAATTTAATTTTGGATTCGACTTTGTAAACCCCTTTCTTTCTCCACCACTGGTAATGTCTGTATCGTCTGTATCAGAAAAATAAACTTGTTGTAACTATTAAAGTGATTTATTTTATAATATAGCCAATATGGAACAAGATTGGACAATTAAAGACAAAAGAACTCTATATTAAAATGAATTTCACCCATTCCAGCATTCACACAATGACTCTACTTAAATACTTAAACTAGATGATATTTAAATTTGGCGCATTAAATTACTATCTTAATATTGGCAACCCTTTTATGACACATTACTAAGACACAGTCTTAGTTTGAGGATTCGCTGTTTAACTTTCGTGAGAGACGGACGGTTTTCTTGACGCCTGATCGTAAAACGAAAAATTGAATAATGTGGTAAACTTTACTAATCCTTTATACTTGTGTGTTTAATAACCTTCTCCTTTTTACCCCGGTAAGTGTTTTAATTTTATAATATTATCAGAGGATTTTAGGAATAAATTCGGGTGGGGGGGGGGGCACCCTCCTGCACCTGACCTTCAACTTGCTGATGAAATTTCGATGGATTTAAACATGGCAGACAATGAGAATAATACAAAAAATCAGATAAACAATGGAAAAAACGCTGACAAAATAAACACAGAGTCGAATAAATTAACTAATTTAAAATACAAATCGAACTCCATTGGACCTCATGTAATAATGATAGAAGGGATAGACAGGGGTCATTTTATAGGAAGATAAAATCACTTAAAAATCGCAAAAGATATTTTTAAACTCAATCTTAAAGATATATATTTTTGAAGTGAAAGTAAAGGGAAAAAATAAATTGGGGATTCTTTTCCATTCAGCTCAGGCTGCAAATAATTTTATTGACAACAATGTTTTAAAAAATAGTGGATATAATATGTAGATTCCTAGGAACCATGTCTCTTTCAAAGCGATTGCCAGAGATATCAACCCCTGTTTCTCAGAGGAGGATATCATTAAAATGTGCGAAAGCCCATTTAAACTTTTAGAAGCCAAGAGATTAAAAAAAAGTGGTGAAAGAGGATGGTTCTGTGGAATTTATCCCAATCGGTACAGTATTGTTAACATTTGAAGGTACAATCCTTCCTAGAGACTTAAAAATATGTTATCTAAATAGTCCCTTGGTCCCTTACGTAGCGCGGGTCACACAATGTTATAATTGCTTGGCATTTGGACACAAAAATCCAATATAAAAGTAAATAAAATGCATTAATTGTGCAGAAAGTCACGAAATAAAAGAAAACACTGAACCAGATTATGTAAAAAATTGTTTATACTGTCAATCCAAAGAACACTCTGCCACAGATAAAAAATGCCCCGAATTTTATAGACAAAAGGAAATTAAAAAACTATGTCCTATGATAACATATCATACTATGAAGCAAATATCTTACATCAAAAAAATTATACAACAAACAATGAACATATAACAAATCAAAAACCCCGTATTCATCCCCAGAGATGAGTTCCCATCTTTACCAAAAAAAAATAACCCTTTAGAGAACCTAATTCAAATTAACTAAAGAAGAATAGTTGACACAAACAATATCCTAAAATCTAAACGATCATTGGCCAATACCCTAAACCACATTCCGGCCAAAAAAATATTTCCCTCCTTTGATGCTGAATCCCACAATAGATTCCAGATATTATTCACATTAATGAAACATTTCTAAAGCCCCTCACATGGGTTTAAAATTAAAAACTATGACATCATTCGGAATGATGTTGAAAAAGGGACTAACATAGCTACAGCTATAAAACATAACATTAATTATAAAATAATAAATTATCCCGAAGAATGGCAAACCAAAAAATTTCGGTTAGTAATTATTAAGGTAGATAAAATTAATTTCATTAATATCTATTCACACCCAACAAATAATTTATCCAAAAACATCCTAGACAATATTGCAAATTATCTTCAAGGCGAAATTATCTTGATGGGCGATTTCAATTCACACCACATTTCATGGGGTAGTGAAATATGTAATGGAAACGGTAAGTGCATAATTAATTTCATTGAAGACAATAATCTCATTATTCTCAACAATGGTGAACCCACAAGATTAACTCCTCCAGGAGAAAATCGTAGTGCTGTGGACCTTACCTTAGTTTCTAATAATATTGCTCCTTTCTGCATATGGTATACTTATCCAGATGTTGGTTTTAGTGATCATTTCCCTACAATTCTACAATTTGAAAACGATTTAACTTATTATAATACCCATAAAAATAAGAGAATGAATCACAAACGAGCTGATTGGACTAACTATTCAAATATAATATCTATATCAATGGATAATGAAAATATTAATTATAATAACTTCATTCATATAATAGATGAGGCCACAAATAGTTCAATTCCCTTTAAATCCAATAAACTTAAAAAAATGCATGTATCTGGTGGGATCATGAATGCACGGAGAAAATTAAAAAAAAAATGATATTGCTTTATTTAAATAAAGTTTCACTTTAGAGAACTACATAAAAGCAAAAAAAAAAACAATTGCGGAAACTAGAAAATTCTTAAAAACTAAAAAGAAAATTAAATTTAGAGAATTCTGCTTAACGTTAAACAGGAACTCAGACACCAGTTACATTTGGTCCACAATTAAAAAATTCTATAACTCACAAAATGGTACTAGGAAAAAACTACCTAACTCTAATTTATGTGAGGAAATATTAATATCTCTGTCAACATGTCGGAAAACTCATCGAATCTCTTCTCTTTAGTTGGACTAAAGAACTGCATCTTAAATAAAAAGGATTCTGCTCCTGGCATAGATCTCATCTCTCATCTCATCACATACTCCATGATCAAACATCTACCAGATAACGCCTTAGACATTCTCCTAGAATTTTACAATAATGCTCTAAAAGGTTCAGAAATCCCCGAAACATGGAGAACACAAATAATCCTACCCTTCCTAAAACCACTCCGAGACCAAAATTCAATAGAGCTCTTTCTTCCTGCATAGGTAAAGTATTAGAACAGCTAATTAAAAATCGCCTAGAGTGGACTGCTGAAAACAAGATATTATTTAATCCTTTTCAAACTGGATTTAGGAAAGGTATGGGAATACCTAATAATCTAGCTATCTTGACTAGTTACGCTCAAACAGCCTTATCCGAAAACAAAATGGTTCTTGCGGTTCTCCTTGATATAAAATCTGCATATGATCATGTGAATATATTCTTGCTGTACCAAAAAACGGTCAAATTCAATTTTCCAATCGACCTAATAAATGTTATTTTTCAATTGATAAATAATCGCAAAATTTTTGTGAAAGATGATAATGAAAATATATTTCTCAAGGTATTCCTCAAGGATCTCCACTCAGCCCACTTTTATTTAATATCTATATTCAATCAATATACTCGTGTACTCCTCCAGAAGTCATATTGTTATCATATGCAGATGATCTCATCATCTTGAGCAAACAATTTAATTCTATTTTTTTTTACAGTTTTAACAAAAATACTCTTACACAACAGAAGGTCATCTATTTTTAAAACGACGAATTTCAATTTGGTTTTCCTTCCATGGTAGCTATAGGTAGATGCCAGGGAATTACTTCAAAGTTGACACATGTACCTCTTTATAAATTCATACAAATTGCTGCCTCCTATTCTAGATATCTCATTACACTGAAAGAAAAAAGGGGGTACAAATGAAATATTAGTTTTTTAATGTGCACTTACAGCTGCTCTGAAATTATTGATTTCTCCCAAATATTCCTCAATGGTATTTAGATCTTCAGCATTTGTTAGAGGAAAAAGTGGAAATTTCGTGAAAAGGGAATCAATCTTTTCTGCAGGCTCATTAGTTCTGAGGTTCTCGAGTTTTGAACTGATATCAGTCAAAATGCTTCTGATCCAATAATATTGTTTGCTGGTTTTTTCATACACAAGAGTTTTATACTGATATACACATAACACAATCTCACAATCACAATTGCATAAAAGGCGAAAAGATTCGACCGCGAAACTGACGCCATATAACAATACCTAACCTCAGAGAGTCTTCTTCTTTTACTTCACGCGGATGTTTACGTACAGGTAATGTCCAGATATGTGCATCAATTGGCTCATCATAACGCAATACATCGGCTGAGTTTGTGATTTAATATGTTTTACCTAAAGGCCAGCTCCGCATCTCCCGACGCGACATCTGGGCGACCGGGTGCGACAAAAATTGTGTGGTATATTTCCAAGATAAAGAAAAGTGACAGTTCTAGTACACAGGGTCGCATTATGGGTATAAAAATAAGTATGTAATCGATTTGATAAAAAAATATAATTTTTGATTTTTTAATAATACATTAAATTCTATTCTCATTATAATATGTGTTATCCCAGGCAGCAATACCACGTCGAATAAACGTCGATTTGTGGTAGACATATGGTAGACTACGTGACCGTAACCAGTATTCGACGTTGCTTTCATCGACGTTATTTCTACTTCGTTGAATTCACGTTTGTTCAACGACAATTTGAATTTCGATGTCAACGTCGATTTAATTACCGTTGAAGTTACGTCAATGTAACGTCGTATCTTTTTATTGATGTATACATGCATTAGGGATTCTGCGCAGATTAGATTTGGCGTCTCCAAATCTAGACTGCGCAGAATCCCGACAGTACGCAAACTTGTTTGTGTTATATCCGAACAAACCTCAATAGTTTGTATACAAAATTATAAATTTCGGTGAGACGGCGGTAAGTCTATAGACTTACTTAGTAAGGGCTAACGTAGCCATAAATCATAAATTAAAAAAGAAGATGAAAGAAAAATTGTTTTGCGCTTTTCCCTCAATTTCGTTTCGACTTCGCATAGTTCGCATTTTGTTTTTGGTTGGCGTTGGTGCATTTTGCAAGTTTCAATCAGACAATTATTATTTTGGTCACGACGGAGTCGGTGTGTATTATCTCTGGTATTATTTAATATTTAAGGTTCTTTGCGGTAGTTGAGTTTGTCGAAGAGGAAGGTGGGAATTTAGCTGTTGTTAATAGCTCGTGGTTGACGCCTAAAAAGACTAGCGTCTATTCATACTCGGTCACAATTCGTCTTCTATGCTCGCGCATCGCATGCATGATAATTTTTTTGGTTATGTTATGAAAATTGGTTTGTTTTATTTTTGTAATTTTGTGCATAAAATTAATTTTTGTATAAAAAAAAAAAGGTAAGTATGTAATAATTACTTTCATATCATGTATTAGCTTAGTATGTTTAATAGGCACATATATACATATATACCGGTAATCTTACGTACTGGCACCAAAAACTAAATCGACGTATACAAACCCGGAATTGTAGAGAGATAAGAGGTTCTACCGGCACCGTATATATGTTTTGAGTGTATATGCTGTCTGGCACCATATATATTATTTCAGAATACACTTTTCAATTTTATCTTGGACAGACATATTCGACTCGAACGCTTAAGGAGGTTGGGGCGTTAGACAAGAATAATGAAAAATCTGAAAAAATATTTTTTAACAAATTAATGCGTATGACAAAATTTTCTATAAAAAAAACCTAAAGTCAAAAAGTTAAAAAACTTTTAATCCTACATATAGCATACAAACAGTACATTTTTATTCGAGCAAATAAGCAATAGCCCAGTTGTCAGAGAGTTTGACCTCGTCAAAATGTGATGTCGATGAAACTTGGCATTTAAGTACTTGAAACGGTGCAGAAAACGATAAAAAAATCTTTGCTGCTCTAAAGTGTATGCTAACTTTACAATTTTGAAAATAAAATCGAAAAAAAAAATTCGAATTACTAATAGCACCACGTGAAAGAGCGGAAAATTTTACTAAAAATTATATTATAAGTTATTTTTAAAAAGAATTTGTATTACTATAAAAAATTTTATTTTATATAAATCAATTTCTAAATTATTTTTAACTTTATTAAAAAAAAATAATTTCTGATTTATATAAACACTATTTTGAAAATAAAAATTGCGTCGAATGAATATTGTAAAAAAAATGAAAATTTTAAAACAACAAGTTTTACTAAATCCAGATAATCATCATTTTAATTATATTTAAATCAAAAGTAAAAGTATAATAATGATAAATCTACAAGGATTTTTTTTTGTTATGCCTCTATTAAAAAAAGCAGTGAGAATTTTAGAAATTATAACTGCCGATCAAATTTTCTATGAGAAAACAAAATTTTTTTTTAAAATTAATGGATTCCTGAGAAATCTTAGAGTCTCCTCTTTAAAATGCTTCCTTTTTTGTTTTTTTGCTTACAATTTACACAAAGATACTGGTTTACTCACTTTGTATTAATCTCTGAAAGGGATAAAAAAGAAGAGAGTGACATCTTGACTAGATTCAGTCAAAATTTAATGTCAATACTCTCTTCTTACCATAGATGGTAGCACATCTAAAAAGATACTTTAGTTTTTCCGAACGTCTCGCCTGAATATTTGAATTCAACGGCTCGGCGCGCGTCGAGTTTTCGAATTTGCTTTCTTATTTTTAATAATTTTTTACAGTAATACAATTTTTTTTAACTAACTTTAACTTTTTAACTTTAAATATAATTTTTAGTACAATTTTCCGCTCTTTTGGTGCTATTAGTTTTTCGAAATTTTTATTTTTTTTTTCCAGATATAAGAAAAACCAAGTTTTCGATTTTATTTTCGAAATTGTGAAGTTAGCATATACTTTAGAGCAGCAAAGATTTTTTTATCGTTTTCTACACCCATTCAAGTACTTAAATGCCAAGTTTCATCGAGATCACATTTTGTGCGAGCTGTTGGTCAATATCCTTCTCTGGCAATGCATATTTTAATATTTATTCCAATTTTATAATGAGACTTTTAATTAATAAAAAATACTATTAAACATTCGTACACTGTTGAATCTGTCTTTTTAATTAATAATTTCTATTAAGTCATTTTAATTTGAAGTCTTGTAATTTTTGCCAAAATCGCGTATTCTAAAAAATGCTCTAGGTTAGAATATACAGTATATCCACAAATGGAATCGAAAAGTGGGAAAAAATATTATTTTAGTTTATTCTTTAGAAAAATCTTACTAAAGTCCATAAAATAAGATCAGAATATCCAAATCTTAGAATACCTGTACGGTGTCTTAAAAAGTAAAAATGTATCAATAGAAAACTACCATTACTTATTATTATTATTATTATTATTAATAATCTTAGTTACTTTTTAATATTCTTACACATTTTCTTAATTTTCTACATGTAACTTAAAATTGTGATATACGAATCTTATTTTTTTGACAAACATGATTTTTTTATAACGAATAACTTTCTCGTAAAATTAATATTTTGTTTTAGTGGTTCTTGATAAAAGAGGGGTTTTTAATGCCCAAATGTTATTATCTATATAATTTTTAATTAAAGAGCTTACACCGCAATCCGTTAAAATACCTACCAAGTTTTTGTAAAGATTTTTCAACAATTTTTTAGTTTTTACGCGGAATTCACAAAACGCTTCTAAATGGTGCCTGAACGTTCCTTCCTGCGTGGTGCCACAAATTTTATTTAATATAATAACTTGAAATGTATATCCTTTTGGCACCATATATTATTTCAATTTTATTTTGAAAAGAAGTATTCGCCTCGGAGGTTCAGGCGTTAGACAAAAATTGTTTTTTATTAATTTTCCATTTTTTTAAAAACTTAATTTTACTTTAAAGTGCTTCTAATTTTTTTAAATTATTACCTAATTTTTATACATAAATTTATAAAATGCGGATATTTACATAAATTTAATTTTTTTATTACTAAGTAAGGACAAAAAATTCAAAAGATTCAATGGATCTAAATAAGTAAATAATTATAATCAATGGAGTGGCGAACAAAAAACTAAAACTGTAAAAACTTACCTTGAAAATATTAAAAATGGCAAAAGGTCTTAGATATTATATTTTTTAATAAATATAAAAAAAATAATCGGTTTGGTTGTTATTAAAATAATTGATTATTTATGGATACCGCTATTATAATTTAAAATTAAAATCTAATTTTAATTATTTAAATGTAAAAATGTGAAGTCTAAAATGTAAGTGTAAATGTAAAAATGTAAAGTGTAAAATGTAAGTGTAAATGTAAAAATTACTCTTGAGAAACGAATTGGCGTTCTATCGAAATTTTGTAAAAACACAACTTAATTAACTAAGAAATTAATAAAATGACTAAAATTATCAACATTATTTATTATTTTACACAAAATGCATAATTGTTTATAATTTAAAATGAGCCTTTGTGAAACAAAATTGCACTATTTGATTTATTTTACGTAACCTCTCATCTCCATACATTTTTCTGCTCTTAAAATATATAATTCTTTATAAACTTTCAGAAATTTTTTAGAGATATTTTATAATTAATAATAATAATAGTACTTTATTGACAAAGTCAAATGGCCATCGACCGAGGTCCTTCAGCAATTGATATTTTATTTATTTAAAGCTTAAGTACTTATTGTTTTGTAAAAGACAGATTGTATATTTCTAGGAAGTTAATAAAAAAAAATTAAAGCTTTTTTTGTAAAAAAAAAATAAAATTTTAAAGACATAGCATCGATATTATTATAAGTAATTGTTTCATTTAAATAAAAAAAAAGGTTTTTGATTATTAAAAATTTTTGTGTAAAATAATACATAATCCTTATTACTTTTTAATTCTTTTACACATTTTCCTAATTTAAAAATATTTAACACACGATATTTTGTAGACTGACTTTATTTATGTCATAAAGTATAAATAATAGTATATTCTGTAACAAGGTTGGAATGAGAATTCGACACAAGTGGAGGAACCACGAGTGTCGGATCTTCATTCCAACATAGTAACAGACTGTACTTTCTCCACGACCACAGAAAGTAGAAATTAAATATATTAAAATGAAACCTCAATCTCTCAACATTGTGGCGGTAGGTATTTTTATATTCAAGCTTGGATTTTTGCGGTAGCAAATTCTACATCTGAATCGTTTGATTTTCTTCTCCTTTTTAATAAATTAAAAGTTTTTACAAACCAATATTAAGACCACGTCAACTAATTCGACATTCATGGCAAACCTTATTTTTTTAAACAAGTATGGAATAAAGAGTATCTCTAGTGATAGAATGAAGTACGTATAAAATACATAAGAGACAAATGTTTCAGAATTTTCTTTCAATCTCAAGAGCGAGAATGTTTCTTTTCTGTTATTATAAGTGATTTCAGAATAACTACATTCAGTAGTGGCCGTGAAGAAATTTTTTTAGTGATTTTTGATAATTCCCACATGTTATTATTTATATTATTTTAATAAAATAATTTATGAAAAATTATAATTCTACCTATTAAAGCATGAATCGCAATCCAAAAGCAAGATTTACCTCTTAAGCTTACACCGCAAATATCAAGTTGTTTATTTTTACATCGCATTCACAAAACACGACTAAAAGGTGCTTGAACGTACTTTCGTTCATGGTGCCACAACGCTTCGGTCGCGTCCTGGTGATTGTACGTAGCGTATGCTATAGACGAGTCGGGGTGACCCCTGGGGACTATACGGATTAACTAAAATCGGGTTTTTACATATAAATGGTCCAAGTGGCACCTTCCTGAAAATTGCTGTGGGGCATCCTGGGGTGCTCAAGATACCAAAAATGACTTAAAACGTTGTGGCACCAAAAATTGGTGCCACAACGTTTTATATGGTGCCACAACGTCTATATAAGGTCGTTTTTGGTGCCGGAACGTAGGGTTACATATATATATATATATATATATATATCTCATTATCATAAGAGCGTCCATACATTACCGATTTACATTGATTAGAGCGTCCACGTGACTAGAGCGCCCGTATACGGACGCTCTATTGCATCCACCTGTAAAAATTTGGGGGATGACTCCTGACTTATAGAAAACCCTCATGACAAAATTTTGGTGGACGCTTTTTCGGTGTCCAAATGAAGGAAAATATTCAGCTGCCGTATATTATTAGTTAACAGGTCCTGACGTTCGGGTCGCTAGCAGCGTCAATTCGTATACATGATATACGATTACTTCATATACTCGTTCGATTGCCAGGCGCCCTATAGATTAGACAACAGTGCCTTCCATAACAACCTTAAGTTCAATTTATTTTACTAGAATATTCATTAGGTAGTGCGTTTCAGATTAACTTCTTACAATCGATCGATACATATTATATTGGCAATTTTTTTTTCATATTACAAAATTTTTATTTTCCGGTAATCTTAGGTTAAGGGAACGCCCAACTATATCCGACGTCAGTTGACAACCTGCAACAAAACATGTCTCCGATAACCATTCGTGACCGAGACGGACACCGCTAAAAAATTCTAGATGGGAAGGGGAGTAACACCACTCTTCAAAATTTTCTTATTTTTCAATTCTCTATCCGACCCATATGATGAAATTCCCGATTTCGAAAAAAAAAGTTTCAGGTCCCGCCCCTCCGTGGGGGGGCGACTTGTCATTCTGGAGATCGCCATGATAGGCTCCAACGAATATCTGGGTGGTTCCAAGTCGTTCGCGACCCGGTTTTTTCCTGGGAATTTAAGTAACTTTTTTTGGAAGTAAGGGGGGGGGGGGGCGTAACGAAAATCGATTGTCATTTTACTTGTTACTTCCCTAAACAGTCGTACTCATATATCTACAAATTTCGAAAAAAATGTCCCGGTCAGGCTCCAGGCATGACCTCATCAGGTCATCAGGGTCAATGTCAAATTGATGAAACCTTCTGGGAAAAATCTGAAAAAAATCATACAAGGATTTTCAGGGTTGCTGAATCCGAATCCGAGGTTCGCTTGACCTCATGAGTTCAGGGTCAATGTAATTTGAGAGTCAAATTGAGGAAACCATCTGGGAAAAATCTGAAAAAATTCATACAAAAGATTTCAGGATCGCTGATTCCGAATCAGTGGTCAGCTTGACCTCATCAGGTCAGGGTTAATGTCATTTGAGGGACAAATTGAGGAAACCTTCTGAGAAAAATCTAAAAAAACTGATACAAGGATTTTCAGGGTAGCTGAATCCGAATCCGAGGTTCGCTTGACCTCATCAGGTCAGGGTCAATGTAATTTGAGAGTCAAATTGAGGAAACCGTCTGGGAAAAATCTGAAAAAAATCATACAAAAGATTTAGGATCGCTGATTCCGAATCAGAGGTCAGCTTGACCTCATCAGGATCGGTGGTTACCTGACCTGACCAAATTCTCATCAGGTCAGGGTTAAGGTCTTTTGAGGGACAAATTGAGGAAACCTACTGGGAAAAATCTGAAAAATTCATACAAGGATTTTCAGGGTAGCTGAATCAGAATCCGAGGTCAGGGTCATTGTAATTTGAGAGTCAAATTGAGGAAACCTTTTGGGAAAAATCTGAGAAAATTCATACAAAAGATTTAGGATCGCTGATTCCGAATAAGAGGTTAGCTTGACCTCATCAGGTCAGGGTTAAGGTCATTTGAGGGACAAATTGAGGAAACCTTCTGGGAAAAATCTGAAAAAAATCATACAAGGATTTTCAGGATAGCTGAATCCGAATCCGAGCTTCCCTTGACCTCATCAGGTAAGGGTCAATGTCATTTGAAGGTAAAATTTAGGAAACCTTCTGGGAGAAATCTTAAAAAATTAATACAAAATTTTGAGGGTAGCTGAATCCGATTCCGAGGTCCGCTTGACCTCATCAGGACGGGGCCAAGGTGATTTGAGGGTCAAATTGAGGAAACCTTCTAGGAAAATCGGAAAAAAGCCATCAAAGGTTTTCAGGATCGCTGAATCCGAATCCGAGGTCCGCTTGACCTCATCAGGTCATTTTTCTAGGTTTCCTATGTTTGATTTTTTTTCCGATTTTTTCCAAAAGGTTTCCTCAATTTGACCCTCAAGTGACCTTGAGCCTGACCTGATGATCCGGACCTCGGATTCAGATTCAACGACCCCGAAAATCTTTGTATGAATTTTTCTAGGCTTTCTTAATTTGACCCTCCAATGACCTTGATCCAGACCTGAAAAAAAGTTCGGACAAAAAAATACATTTTCACAGAACAAATTGTTCGGTATCTGAATTCGATCTGTGTGTGGGGGGGCGACTTGTCATTCTGGAGATCGCCATGAGCGGCCCCAACGAATATCTGGGTTTTTTCCTGGGAATTCGAGAGTCACTTTTTTTGGACGTACGGGGGGGGGGCGTAACGAAAATCGATTTTCGCCTTACTTGTTACCTCCCTAAACAGTCGTACTCATAAATCTACAAATTCCGAAAAAAAAATGTCCCGATCAGGCTCCAGGCCTGGCCGGAAGTGGGGGATCCAATTTCCGGAACCCGATCGGGTTTAAGTTTACATTTTGCGTCCGAACAAAATAATTTTTACACTGACCAACTCTACCCATGGGAGTGGGGGTGGTGAAGGGGGGATGTTTTTCAGGTTCTATTTTTAAGTCAAAAAATCTTGTACCCCCACCCCAAATCTCAAAAGGATCGGACAAAAATTACGGCAGTTTGAAAGTTCTACCCGCTCTCCTGACCACGAGTAATTTTCGAGTCATTCGAGGACAACTTTCCCGGAACATCTGATGCCGGGCCTTCGGCCCCGCCTTCAAAGCGGTCGTAGATGAGTCGGTGTGCGTTTGGTAAAAAAAAAGCTCGAGAGGTGCACTTATAATTATAATTTGATCCTGTATCCGTTAGTGTATTTTGGTGACCTTGTGGTACTTTTCTGATTTTGCTCAAATTTCAATTATACAACCACAAATGCGTAACTTACATAGTTATGAAACTGTTGTGTGCCAAACGCCATCAGAATAACGCACGGCAAAAAAATATTAAGTGTCCAAATGTCGAGTTTGTTTGAGTTTATTTCAAAGAGAATATCGAAAGCTCGCATGAGTAACTCTTCCCACTATCCTCATTTGTACTGGCAACATCGCAGGACGCTCTTATATTCAATGAATAGATGTCGGTATACACCGAGGACGCTCGACAATCTATGAAATGAGAGTGGTACCGTATATTATAGACGCCCAGATGATATACTAAAAAGACGCCTTAATGTAAATAGAGTGGAACTATAAATGTTTAAAGTCTTCATCTATTACTTCAAAAAGTATCTTTGGTCTCCCTGCTGTATGAATTGTCAGAGTATATTACAAGAAACTTTCGATAAATATGAGTATCAGAAGATGGACGCTACATGCTTCATCTTTATAGGGACGCTTCAAAGATAGTAAGATGTATATATATATATATATATATATATATATATATATATATATATATATATATATATATATATATATATATATATATATATATATATACAACAATTTTATAATTAAATTACAGACATGGAATTCGAAAAGAAAAAAGAGAATAAAAAATGTGGTGCTTGCCAGAAATCATTTTCTGATATTTCAAATCTGAGACGGCATATAAAAAAAGAGCATAAAAATGATCCCAAACTAATGCAATTTAAGTATAAGGCGGAACATCTGTACAATTTCACTTGCCATTGTGGTAAAAATTTCTCCAGGAAAAACTTGTTTACTTACCATTTACAATCACATTCAGCAGGTGAAAATGAAGTACCTTATATTCAGTTGCAAAAATGTCCTGTATGTCAGTTTAATTGTTCATTCAAAAAAGATCTTTTCATCCATTTTAAGTTTAAAGTTTGACAGTTTTGAAGAATTTGAAAGATGGAAAAATAATGTAGAATGCGAGACTAATTCTAGATTTATTACACTCAGAAGTAAATTTTTATCATTTGGAAAATATATCAAATATGCATGTAACCGATCTGGATACTATACTCCTTCTGTTCAAAACCGTACCCGATTCTTGAAAACTAATAAAATTAATGGTATCTGCCGTGCATCGATGATTCTTCAAATCAGCGAGAGTGGAAAATGTACATGCAAATTCATAAAGAGCCACATAGGACATAATAATGATCTAGGTCACATGTATCTAAGCCCATTAGAAAGGAAAATGTGCTGAAAAAATTGCTTCAAAGATTCCTTTCAATGTTATTTTAGACCAAGTTCGAGATTCAGTTTCGGACTCAAAATTACACAGATTACACCTGCTAACAAGAAAGGACTTGTGTAATATTGAGAAGTCATATAATTTATGTTCTGACACCATACAACATCAAAATGATGCAACAAGCATAGAGGCATGGGTGCATGAAATGAATCAAGAAGGTCATATGTGTGTACTTTTTTACAAACCCCTAGATAAAGTTGATGAAGAACATATTGAATTAAAAAAAGACGATTTTATATTAATTATTATGAATGAGGCTCAATGTGAAATCTTGAAAAATTTTGGTTCAGATTGTATATGCCTTGACAGTACGCATGGCATTTTCAACTAACAACTCTAATGATAATTGACGACATGCGCCAGGGGTTCCCTTGCGCATTTTTAATTTCAAATAGAGTTGACAAGGAAGTACTACAAGTTTTTTTTCTTCATGTAAGAAAGCCTCAGGTCTTTATGACAGATATCGCAGAGTCATTTTACAATGCCTGGATTGATGTAATGGAGAACCCCATCATGAGGTAATATTTCAACTTTAATTTTTGCATTAATTCATATGTTTTAATATTTTTTGAGGAGTACTAATATACAATTATTATTTTTACAGACTATATTGTTCCTGGCATGTTGACCAAGCATGGCGAAAAAATCTTACCAAAATTAGAATTAGAGATAAACAGGTATGTTTCAACTTAGAGTTGGAGAACTAAAATCATATTATGGCTTTTAATAAATAAACCAAAATTATTACAATTAACAATTTTTCAGATTGAGGTTTATAAATCCTTAAGGACTATTATGGAGGAAAGGCACGTAACTGCTTTCTGTAGAATGAGAGACCAATTTTGCAAATTATTATTAGAAGATCTAAATACACAAGAATTTGGGGAATATTTTATAAATTATTATACCAAAAATTGTGAGTCTTGGGCCTATTGCTTTAGACTGAACTCCGGGATAAATACAAATATGCATCTGGAAAGGATGCATCGCACTTTAAAACATATATACCTTGATGGAAAGCGTGTTAAAAGATTAGATAAAGATGTCTGTGCAATAATGAATTTTATGACAAGTTATTTGATAGAATAATTATTTTAAATAAAGGGAAAATTACCAGCAAATTAAGAGATATTCGTAAAAGGCACAAAACAAGCCTTAATTTAAATGCTGCCCTTGTTATACAGTCTGATGGAGGTGGGTGGGAAGTATTATCCTCAAAAAATCAAGAAATATACCATATAAAAGAAATGAACCCAGATTGCAAATGCCAGTTATCCTGTAATTAATGTAATGTGTGCCTTCATAAATACTCTTGTTCTTGCATTGATTCATCAATAAAATGGATTATATGCAAACATATTCACCTTCTTTGTAGAAACCTTCTGAATGGCATGCAACCGTGCATGGAACAGAGTTCAGTGGGTAAGAGATTTACTACTACCTACTAATAATAATAATAATCATTTTTAATTTAAGGCCCTTTTTTTGTTTTTTGTTTTTTTTTTTTCGTTATTATCCCTTCAATTCTCTTCGATACATAAATTATAAAAATATGCATTTAAAAATATATATTAACGCAATAATATTTAGTTACAGTTTACTTGCAAAGAGTGAAGAAAAGGGGTTGTTCTGTAAGTTATTTAATACTTAAGGCAACAGTTTATTAAGATACAATATAATAATAATAAGTTTATTTATCGAATGTACATAGCTATAAATAAACAAGGGTATTATTAGTTTGACATTTTTTTCATATAGTAAATAAAAGTAAATAATAGTAATCAAAAGTATGAACAATAAATAATTAATGACTTGCACGTATTATCATAATTCATTTTCAGCTAGTTTTTAAACAATTCAATTATATTGGCTTATTAATAATTTATGATATATAATATCTCAATAAACAGTGATAAGGTGTATTGTGGTATTTATTTGATGTTGATAGTGTTGTAGGTGGTTTTGGACCTGGTTATGGCTTAAATTAAATATTTTTTAGCAAATTTTAAGTTAATATTAGTAATTAAATTTTTGTTGGTTGCTTGTATTTAATTGATATTTTATTAGGTATGGAAAACCAGGAGCCAATTCAGGAAGAAAATACAGATTTAGAAATAGAATCTGATGATGAGGCAAAAACAGAAACTGACTTTTTAACATCCCAAATTATTACTAAAAAATAATGGTATTAAAGATTCTAACGTTAATAGGAAATTAGAACGGACAAAACAGCAATTTTTGGATTCGATAATTAATGTAAAAACTATGGCTCAAGTTGAAGTTGTGAAAAAGTGTATTGCACCAATAAAACCTAGATTGCAAGATTGTAACGTTCCAAAAATTGCGTCCCACCTCTAGTCCATATTTTGGATTTCTGTTTTAAATTTTGATTTTTGCGCCAAAGCCTTGAAGCTTTACCTGCGGTAATGCCAAATTACCGTAAAGAACCGGATGTTCACTGTTGCCTTTTTGTGCGATATTAATTAAAAAAAAAAAAAAAAAAGGCGAACGTATATTCTTCATGTTGTAATTTGTAGGTATATATGGGATGTTTATAGTTATTTAATTATTCTAGGATTGTTTTAAGACCTTTTTATTAAAATTATTCGATTAACTTAAGTGGTGCCATCTAAATAATTTCGTTAGAAGCAGGTCTTCTAATCTTCGTCAGGTAATAAGTTCCGTTCTTGCGTACTAGCTAACGAGAACAAAAAATATTCAGCGCGGACTGGATAGACTTCGTATGAAAGGAGTGTGTTTTACTAACTTTCAGACATATAGTGATTTATTTAAGTCATCCGATACTGGGTTTAATTTTGAAAGTTATTTTTCGATTCTGGAATTGTGCGTTACCTTTTGGATATTGGTATTTTGGTGCTATTGTTGTGGATTTCCAGAATTATTCTTGTTAAAGGATCATTACATACTTCAACGTGCGTTGTGTTTTCCAAGTACTACCGGCATTCACCTGTTAAGAAGAAATAAAAAAAAAGAGGCATATTAATATTGGTTATTCTCCACTTGACCACTTCAGCAGTATTTAATTAGTTAGGAAAACCCCTTGACCAGGGTAAGTAATTAAAATTATTTATTTGGAAACTTTATTTGATTTTTATTCATAAAGGTGAATTTCCACCTCTACCGTTTTATTCAGATAATGTCCATTCATCGTGACTTTGCCGTTTATATTTACAACGATACGGGTAATAATAAAAATAATATTAGATTGATTCGATCAAAGAAAAAAAAAATGCTTCAAAATAAAATCAATATACATTGTATTTTCATTATTATAGTATTTGATATTTTTTTTTGTTGAATTAGTTTATTTTCCTCTAATATTTAAATATTAATTGCTTAGTAAATTTATAGTTATTTTACACATTTATTTAAAAAAAAAGAGATTATTATTGCTTAAGGGTCCTCTTTTCTAATAAAATTTAAATGGGTTTTTCTTTGACACTTTGTCTTTGTTTCTTTTAGGGTTTTTCTTTTTCTTCTTCTTTTGGGTTCTACCTTAGTTTGTCAATTGTTTTGGACTCCAAACTCGAGTTTACCATCTCGATAACTGGAAGCCTACGTTAAGGCAACCACATCGAGGGAACAAATCTTGGGGTTAACCTTTACAACGCTTCAGCTTGGAATAGCGTTCGCTGAATCGAATCCGAGGTTCTTCTACAAGGCAGCCACCGCGGGAAAACACGCAAGTCGTTTCTTTTTGTTTTTAAACGAGTCGAATATTTTTTTTTGTTTATCATAAATAATTTGCTTTATTCGTAATTGCGTATAGTAGTATTTATTATTGGTTGTGGGGGATTTGTTGCGTTCAGCTGCTCTAGCTTAGTTTTAATTCGATAGAAAAATTTATTGAGGTAATATTTATAGACTTTTTTTTGTAAGCGGAATGCTAAGGTTTGTGGTTTTGCTTATCTAGATTTGATACTTGAGGAGATATAAATCTTCAAAGCGCATGCGCCTGAGCTCAAGCGACGCCAAGAAAAATATATTGTTTCTTTTTACTTTTATGCTTTCTATTGCTTTTGACATAATTGTTGCCCTTAGGAAACCGCATAAAATTTATTTAGTGATAAGTGGTTGATTTATATACATATGAAACTTGGGTTTATGGTAAATATTTTATTTAATAATTTCATAGTAAGAATTTGCTAAATACTAGGGATCTTGTTTATTGAGGGAAAACATATTTGTTCTCTAATTTAAAATAAATCTGAATATAGTTACTTTGTAGTTTATTACCTTTTTTTTGTTTTATTTTTATCTAGGTTGGGCATATTGTGTTGACGAATTATATTATTGATCTTTTGTTAAATTGGGGATCGATACTTTGACGATCAGGTGCTCGGGCCCAATTTAACTGGCGCCCCCCCCCCCTTTTTTTTGCTTTAATACATTTTTGAGATCGAACTACCCCATCTCCACTAGAGTCTAGCCGCGAGCCCAAAAAAAAAATTGAGTTATCTTGTAACCGTACCCGACCTAGAATTTAAACTTAGATATTTTTTTTTGTTGCCAAAATTTGTGGTTGCATTATTTATTTTTGTTTTGGTTGTTTTAATTGACGGTTACAAGATTTAGAAGACTGCTCATCCCAAATTACGTTTAAGCCTCTTACATCAATCCCAGCTAATAAAAAAATATTAACGCAAAGGCGATTTTATTCCACTAAAAAGCCAAGGAAATATAAAAAGCCCACCATGGGAAAGCCGACTTATTCCGAAACTCAAAAAATAACAATGTCTCTCATAAATACATTAAATAAATAAATAATTCTACACAAAATATGTGAAAATAAAATACATTAAGATCACACAATCTCCCAAATCGACCGACAAACTTTAAATTGTCAGTACGTGCAACCGACGCAGAGTGGCGCGAAGCACCACTGTGTCGCCCAAATTGATGTACGCCCCTTAGGGTTGGGCCGTTTGAGGTGATTTTTTTTTTAAATGTTCGTCATAAAATTCCCTATCGATCCCTCTTTCTCGATTTTTGCTTCGGGTCTTCATTTTCGCGGAATTTGACTGCAAAAAAACTAGATTTTTCGCACAAAAATGACCCTACGGAACACGAGATTGAGATTTTGTCGGACTTTTTTATGGGGAAATGCTCGTCTTGGAAAACCCTACAAGACTGTCCACTTAGAATTCGGGAAGAAATTTTCCGTTGCCCTTAAAATGGCCACAATCATCCAAAAATTTTCACATATCAGAAATCGTTCTACTGAAAACTGGGAAAGTATTGGAAAAAATTCTCATCTGATAAAAATTATTTGTACACATTCGGGGAATCTGCAAAAATTTTTCCAGAACTTTTGGGCACATTTTTGGACTTTCAAATTTTCCCCATTAAAAATCTAAACTCGCAATAGATCGTAATAGATGTCCAAAAATGTGCCCAAAAGTTCTGGAACAATTTTTGCGGATTCCCCCGAATGTGTACAAATAATTTTTGTTAGATGAGAATTTTTCCCAATACTTTCCCAGTTTTCAGTAGAACGATTTCTGATGTGAAAATTTTTGGATGATTGTGGCCATTTTAGGGGCAACGGAAAATTTCTCCCCGAATTCTAAGTTGACAGTCTTGTAGGGTTTTACCATAATATTTATCATAATAACAGCGACAGATACTTCAGGAAGACCAACAGTAGGTGGAATGGATATACAACACAATTCAGCACGAACCCAACGAATCCGCAAAGGCCTATTATCAGGAACACCCAAAATACCCGAGGTAACTTTAGTCTCTCCAGTTTCAACAATATTTCCAACATGATTATATTGAACACACGGCTTACTTGTTCTATTACCCCCGTATCTATAACTTCTCTTATTACGAAATCCTAACCGGCGACGATAATACACAGCAGGTCTAAACATGTTAAAGGTCACCAACGGTCTGCGAGATAAGCGATAACCCGGCCTATTTATATAAACAAGATTAGACAATTAGATGTGGGCTGCTTGTATGAACCAAGAGATACAAGCAGCAGTAAAGAATAACACGATGAAGTTCTACGTTGTCTATTCACCCAAAAATTACAAAGAAGAAATAATCCAAAAAATCGTAAGTTTATATACAGTAATTTTACATATAAACGAATACGGAAAAAAGCAAGATCATAAACATGCAAATATTATAATCGACAGTGAAAGCAATACTAAACAAATTGGATATCACTTAAGAAGACAAACAAAATGCACTAGTATAGAATTAAAAGTTAGAAAAATAAACAATCTAAGTAATACAATTAACTACATCACAAAAGAGGAAAACCACGAAATAATAACAAACAAAATAGGAGATTTACAAAAATATAAAACAAAAGGAAAAGAAAACGGCAAAAAAACAAAAACAGTACTATCCAATAGAAAAAACTTCTTCGCCTTTATAAAATGGTATTGGGCAGATCCTGCTATTTCCCTAAAACACCCAATGGTAAGATGTTTTGATTACATATCAGAAGACGAAATAAAAAACAACGAATTAAAAATAAAAAAAATACTATGGATATATGCAGCATGCACAGGCGAGGCACCATATGAGAGCCAGCACAAATTATTACTAGAAAACTTCTTCCCACTATATATGTATTATAATTTTTGTTAGATGAGAATTGCACGTATTGACAATTTAAAGATTGTCGGTCGATTTGGGAGATTGTGTGATCTTAATGTATTTTATTTTCACATCTTTTGTGTAGTTTATTTACTCCCAATAATCTTTTTTGGAATTTTTATTGATCAAAAAATTTCACCTTTAGTAGTTTAATAAATAATTATACAGTAAAAATTTGTCTATATTTAAATAAATATTTTTTTTATTATATTTGTTGCCTTATTTTAATCCACAACTACAAATTCCTAAATATAGTAGGTACCTACCTAGTTTACCAAGCGCGGAAAGAGACTACTTTTCCGGCGATCGAAAGCGGAAATTTAATGCACTTTACGCACTTGCGTTATATAGGCACATGATAGGCACAACTTTTTTTTCACTCGCGTGAGGAAAGTTCTCACTAAGCAGAAAAAATAGATTTTCGTAAAATTCGTTCATACCTATATGTTTTTTTTTTAAATTTATGTAGTTTTTAGTGGAAAATGAAAACAATGTATTTTATTAATATTAAATGATAAAATAATTCGCAAAGTTATAGGGATTATTCTTAGATACAGTATTTACAAACAAAATAATCATTAAGGAAAAAAACGCATAAAATGTACTCCTTAATTTCAACAAAGACCCATTTCAAAATTACGCGGCATCTAGAAAACACCGTTACAGAGGTCGCTGGTTGTCGAGAACGAATTGTGACGGAGTATGAATAGGCGCTTGTCCTAAAAGTGTTTTGGCCTGAACAAGTTAAGGACCAAAAGAAATTTATCATTGAAATATATAATATACAATAAATTATTGATATAAAAATATAAATGAAAGTGCAGCTTTTTCCTATTTAATTTGAATAATATAAAAATAGTACTGGGTAAATAGTCGAGAGACTGAGCCCAAATAGACGAAATAAAGAAGAAGAATTACTAATTTATAGTGGTAATGCTAAATTTTATGTATGTTTTTTGTGGTATTTATAAAATAGTAATTGCCTACTGTAACATTTTAGATGATTTTGATGTAGCCCGAAAAAAATCTAAAATAGCAGAATGTACTTCTGACCTACAATCTGGGGATGAAGAGGAGCAAAAGAGACAAAGAAGAAGGGCTAATAAAAGAGTCATAGTATCTGATGATAGTGACGGTGAGGAACTAAGCATTTTTAAGAGACCCCTACAAATTGCAAAGATCAACTTGCATACAGGTTTGTTCGAATTTTGGTAATTTTAGAACTTATAAAAAGAATCAGTTATTTTTAGGTCCATCTACATCTAAATCAGGTGTATCTGTGGTATCATCTCAAAAATCAGTTAACAGCTGTAGGCAAGATAACTTTATTAAAAATGACAGTCAAGGAAATTTCAACAAAAATGTTGAAAGTATGTTTATTTTTTTTCTTGGCGTTTGATTTTATTATTTCTTTAGCCTTTTTTACTATGTCTAGGCACATTTATTTGGTAACATCATTTATTAGTTTTTGTTTTTAGTTTACACCATTCTTGTGAAAGTTTATGAACAAAATAAACAAATTTTAAATCTCTTAAAAAGTACTCAAGATAATTCTACCAAAAATTCTACATATATAGATTTAACGAAAGTCTCTGTGAGTCTACCAGTAAAGTCTGTTGAAGATTTGGATAGATTGGAAACCTACCTAAATGAAGATCATCAGCATTTAGAAAACATAGTGAGTTTAATGTGTAAACTGTAAAAGAAAAATTAAAGATAGAAATAGTAGTGCATGTGAATATTAATTTAATCGTATATTTTTCAGGTTACCTTCTGCGCTAATGTCTCGAGTTCAAATGAGGTTATTACAAAAACCAACAAAATTTTAAGGAGTGTTATTACTGATATTGTTGCAAAGGAATTCAACTATTTCGGGCATAATAATAAAAAGGCATTTACCAAGATAAACCTCAAGAACATCTATAGTAGTTGTGAATGGTGAACACGTTTAAAAATTATCTCCGATAAATATTCAAATTTAAGTGTTAAAAATACGAGTTCAAACGTCGTTAAAAAACGTACAAGTGCCATTTCAAAAATCCCTTCTTAGGAAGTAGTTTTAAACGAAGGGAGCATTACCAGTCATTGTCAATTGCAATATATTTGCATTTATTTATTCATTTATCAAAAATTCAAAGGCTATTCTTACCAGAACCAGTTTTTATGGAGTTCAGAGTACCATTGGCGTACCTATAAGTTGAAGCAAGAAAATGGAAAAAGTAAATTATGATATATCAAACAACGAACTTTATGACAAATTGCTACTTGGTTTTTAAAATGAAATCAAAACTGTAAAAGAAGAAATAAAGAAAAAAACCATAGAAGAAAACAAAAAATTATTGGATAAGATTGATTTACAAACAGGAAAAATTAAGCTATTGGAAAAATTAAACACCGAACTTCAAACTAAAATTTTATATCTCGAAAGAATTCAAAGAAAGAATAATATAGTTGTGTTTGGTTTAAAGTATAGTGAAGATGATCTACTCACCTCAGTCATAAATAAACTTAATCAGTTGCTTCAAATTAATATAAAAATATCTGATGTGAATAATATTTACACATTGAAATCTGAAAAAGGTAATCCTGTTAAATTAGAGTTTACATCTTATCTTATAGGAAATTTTCAAAAATATTTAAAAAATCTTGGTGAAAAAATTTCCATTGCCAACGATCTATGTTACCAAGACAGACACAATCAGAAAATTTTGAATAAGCATCTAAAGGCAGCTAAGGTGTTGGGGAAGGAAGCAACAATTAAGCGCAATACCTTATTTGTTGACGGAGCCTCTTACACAGTAAGCGATTTGAAAGAAATAGAAGGTGAGTTCGATAAAGTGAGAAAAGAAGCAGAAAGTGAAAGTGATGTAACCACTACTGATAACGAAGCCGAAAACGATCCTAAAAATAAAGATCCGTCGCCAAAAGAACTGCCTCCAGCGAAAAGAACTAGAAGGCAACATAATAAAAATCAATAAGCAAAATAATTTGTGGTCCGCCTATGGTTCTCCAAGTGTGTTGCTCGAACCAAATTGAACTGACCATTATTAGGTATATTTTATAATTCCTTTTTGTTTTTGTTTTAAAATTATTAAGTACTAAAATTTAATACTTCTGTTTATTTTGATTGTTTGTTTACTTGATGAAATGAAATATTTTTCTTTTGCATTCTATAATGCTCGATCACTTACTAAAAATTTTATAGGGTTTAAAGAACATGTTTATTTATGACATTAATGTGTTAATTCTAGGATACAATATAATAAGATGTGACAGAGAAAGGCAAGTGGGTGGTGGGGTATGTATGTATATACGAGCAGAAGTCAAATATGAGATCTTAAATATAAAAACAAATGAAAATGTTGAACAATTATGGGTCGGAGTCCTATTTGATAAATATACATTTGCAATGGGAGTTTATTACAGACCGCCTAAAAAAAATATTCTCAACTTTTTAAATAACCTTGAAGAAAATGTAGCAGATTTAATTTCAAGCTATTCAAAAATAGTTATTGGTGGTGATATAAATATTAATCTTTTAGAAACATCAGATAATAAAGTAATAAAATTCTATGACACTATAAGCTTATTCAATTTTAAACAAATTATTGATAAACCTACTCGCATTACAAGAACATCGGAATCTCTTTTAGATGTTATTATCGTTTCAGATGATCTAGAAGTAAATCAATTCGGTAGGGGAGAGTGGGGGAATATCGCGCAAGGGGCAATACCGCGCAGAGACTTTATAACCGTCTGTTAACAAATTATTAAAAGTGAATCCTAGTGGTCGATAAAGTAACTACAGCAGTACCGCGAATGCTTCGTTAAATTCACACAAGTAGCCTCAGTTGAGTTTTGTTTACAAAGAGTGTGCATGGTATAATATTGTGCTCTGTTAAACGAAGTAAGATATGTCGTAATTTATTAGTTGGATTTTATATTTCTGCTCTGTAGAAGTTTTTTGATCTTTGTAAATCATTTAAAGCCTTAAATGCATTGAATTAGCCAATGGTTTTTTTTTCTGTAAACATTTTTTTTACTCAGGACGCCTCGGGGTAATATCGCGCTATTGCGCGGTATTACCCCACAGAGTGCGCGGTATCACCCCACATTGATTTAAATACTAAATTAATTCCGATTATTTATTTCTTTATAGATGCCACGTACCTACAAAAGGTTAACAAATAGACAATATTGGAGTTCCGTTGAACTAAAAAGGGCTTTAAATGCGATTGAAGAAGGATCTTCGATTCGAAAAGCGGGGCGGGATTATAATATTCCCGAATCGACCCTGCGGGATAAATTAAAAAATGTGGATCCAGTCGGTGATGCACATTTAGGTAGAAAAGCCACTTTTAATCCCCATCAAGAACAGGAACTAGTTAAACATGTAATAAAGTTAGCTAAACTGTTTTATGGAGTGACTCCTATTTCTCTAAGAAAAATAGCTTATGATTTTGCAATAAGAAATGGAATCAAAAATGTGTTTAACCATAAAAAACAACTTGCTGGCTATATCTTTTTCTAAAAAGAAACCCTCAAATAAGTCTTCGACAGCCTGAAGGCACAAGCATCAACCGGATTAATTCTTTTAATGCTGATGAAGTTAAACTCTTTTTTTCTAATTTAGAGACAGTTTATTCTAAATTTCATTTCAAAAAGTGTTTAATTTGTCTTGAAAAAAATTAAAAATGTTTTTGGGGCGCCTGTTTTCTTTCAATTATTTTACAAAGAATTTTAAAAGGAGTTTTCTAGCTTTAAATTCGATTTTTTAATATGCGTGATATTACCCCGTAGGATGGGAAATATCGCGCATATGCATTATTTCAAAAATAATAAAATTTCTCAAAAAATATAAAAGAGAAATCAACTAAAATATTATGTAGTATTCCCCAATAAATGCTTAATATGCTGTATCAATTTTAGTTTTTCAAATCATTTTTATGTGATGATAATTAATTATTTCCCTTAGGTGCGCGGTCTTCCCCCACTCTCCCCTAATATTGAATTGCATGACACTGACCATCAACTAGTATTTGGTCAACTTAATTTGAGTTTGCCTGAAATCACTACAAAAGTAATGAAGACCAGAAATTTAACAAATATTAACAAAGAGTTGTTGTATTGTCGCTTACAATCGGAAGATTTTAATAATATTTTCTATTTAGAGAATGTAAATGAAATGGTAACATATTTTACAAATACGTTGCTAAAGATATTTAATGATCTGGCACCGATTAGGGATTTTAAAACAAAAAAACCTAAACCTCCTTGGCTTACCAACAATATTAAACGTATGATTAAATTACGCAATAAAGCATTTAAAAAATTCAAAAAAACAAAAAACCCTCATCATTGGGATTACTATAAAAATCTAAGGAATTTTACTAACACTGCAATCAGTAATGAAAAAAAGGGATATCTTCAATTTCTTGCCACTAATAGTAGAGGAAATAATTTGTGGAAAAAATTAAACGATCTCAATATTTATAGCAAACCTAAAAACAATACCCTTCCTGATGATCTGAACAAACCGAATGATATTAATGATCATTTTTTATTGCCCTCTGCAAATGTACAGTTACCAGATAATAAATTATTACATTTCTATCATACAAATATGAAAGCTAATATTACGGATTTATTTGGATTTGAATTAATAGATGAAAATATTGTATATAAATATTTGCTGGATATTAAGTCTAATGCTGTGGGTCCTGATCATGTGCAACTAAAAATGTTATTATTATGTTGTCCTTATATACTGCCTTACATGACACATATTATAAATTTTTGTTTAGAGAACAGTACCTTTCCAAAACAATGGAAATCTTCTAAAGTTATACCTTTACCTAAAAAGAAAAATATAAGCAGTTTCAATGAATTAGGACCCATTGCCACCCTACCTGTATTATCAAAAACTATTGAAAAAATTATTAAGTTTCAAATTAATCTACATATAAATAAATATAAATTTTTACCATCACATCAGTCAGGATTCCGCCAAGGTTACAGCTGCAACACAGCTTTGCTAGATATTACTGACGATATATTTAGAGATATAGATTATGGAAAGACAATAGTTTTGACTTTAATAGACTACTCGAAAGCGTTTGATACTATCAATCACCACATTTTGTTAGCTATTTTAAAGTACATAGGTTTTTCTACCAATGTCACAAACTTTTTTAGAAGTTATCTATGTGGTAGGTGTCAGTTTGTCGAGACTAGTGTAGGTAGGTCGGATAATAAATCTATTTCCTGTGGAGTGCCACAAGGGTCAATACTGTTTTCACTGTACACTTGTAGCATTCATAATGTCCTAAGGCATTGCAAGTCTTACATGTATGCAGATGACACACAGTTGAAATACTCTTTTTTGAGTTCAGAGATACAGCATGCCAATCTAATGATTAATAGTGACCTTACCAAACTGTCCATTGAATCAAAAAGACATTTTCTCTCAATTAATCCATCTAAATCTATAGTTTTAGTATTTGGCAAACATAAAAGTAAAATAGAAAATGAACTGCAAATAAAAATAGAAGATCCAATTTTGCCGTTTGCTAAAGTTGCTAGAAACTTAGGTATCGAACTAGATAGTGAGCTTAGATTCAAACAGCATGTTACAAAGTGTATACAAAGATCGTATGCTAATTTAAAGATGTTATTTCTACATAGACGCAGTTTAACAATTTCAGTTAAAATCCTGCTTTGTGATACACTTATACTGAGTCATTTTAATTATTGTGACAGCGTATATGGTCCTTGTATAGATAAAATTGATTTTAATCGTATTCAAAGAGTACAGAAATCGTGCTTAAGGTTTATTTACGGTATCAAAAAATTTGATAGAGTAACTCATAAACTACGTGATGCTAAATGGCTGAATATGTCCTCTAGAAGAAAATTACACATGGCAACCTTATTTCATAAAATTATTATGTTCAAGTCTCCACCATATCTGTTTAACAAAATTGTTTATAGGTCGCATGTTCACAACATCAATATTCGTTCTCGTGGTTACATATCTCCTCCACCACACTGTACCTGTATGTTTTCTAAGGTCGTTTTCATATAATATTTACAAGCTATACAACGGTATTCCCCAGTCTATTAAACAATTTGGAATCGCCATTTTTCAAAAGAATATAAAAGAATTTTATATAACTCTCCAGCATAACATTTTTTTCTCTCTAAAACTACTATATAGTGCAATGTGATTTTAGATAAATTATCGTTTATCTTAAATCTTGTTTATCTTGTTTATTTTTGTTTTGTTTGCTAGGTCCGACACTTTGTATCAGTTTTTACTGTTTGTCGGCTCTATTTTGTAGTTACTGTGGGTACAATATTTATATATTTTTATTTTTTATTTTTTGTTGTTTTTATTATATGTAGCTGCAAATAAAGATTATTATTATTATTATTATTATTATTATAATGTTGTAATTGGTAAGTTATATTTCCATTTAATGTGCTTTTTCACAATAATTGTAATTTGGAACTTATGACTGCAAACATGCGAAAAGTTCCTTTTCAGTACCTATGCATAAAATGTAAAGCCTGCAGTATTTGTATGTATATTTTAGGTGCCGCTAAATACGGGACACAATTTTCAAAAGATTGAAATGTGATTGAAACAGCGATAAAAAATTGGCTTAAACATGCTCCTAAACGTCTGAAAACTACTTCAGAAAAAAATGATTCAGTTTGATTATGTTGCGGTAATATTTCAGTAGATAAGTTTAACTATTGTTCATTTATCATGTGTTTCTTATATATCATAGTATAAATGTGCTTTTCAAAATTGCAAATTTTAGTGTGGAAATAGTTAACTAAAAATTTCGAAATTAATACCATTGGAAAGCTGATGATAAAAGCAATTTGATTCCAGTGTTATCTAAGTGTAAAAATCGTTATTTTGTTGCCAAAAGTGCTGTTTAGTCAACAAGCTTAATAATAGCTAGTTTTTTGTGTATTGATAAAATTAAGGTGATAAACAGTAATTAGTGTTTATGGTAGTGGCTACTGTTCCTACAACAAGTACCGGTTTCTCTTAGCGAAATTTATTTTTCAAAAATGCCTTCGCAATTAATTTGCAAATGCTGTAAGAAACCGGGGGACGATATCAAATTTGTAAATTGTTCTGTCTGCCAAAATAACTTTTACTACTCTTGTGTGGACTTGACTTCAACGGATGTTAAGTCCATCAAAAGCAGCAAAGCCAATATTAAGTTCATTTGTAAAGACAGACTGTTCTGTTTTGGGAGATCGTATAGATGAATTAAAATCACTGATTGTATCCCTTCAAAATGAAATAAAAAAATTTAAACTGGCTGCCAATAATAATAATTCGCATACAGATTTTGAAGATGTCGTTCAAGAAATCCAAGACCGAAATTCACGCAAGCAAAACCTTATGGTCTTCCAGAGAATGACAACTTATCTATGGCAGATCAGGTTACTTCTGATAACAACCAGGCCAAAAATATATTAGAATTTCTTTCTCCTGGAGTATTAAAATGCTTGAAATTCATTTCGGAAGCTCATAGTGGTTTTTATTTTAATTTCTCTCTCTTTCCACTGGATTAAAACCACTTAGTTGTTAAAAAAGTTTTTTTAATTGACGTTTCGTTTTGATAACGGCTTTCGATCTGGAAAGCCGAAACGTCAATTAAAAAAACTTTTTTAACAACTAAGTGGTTTTAATCCAGTGGAAAGAGAGAGAAATTAAAATGCTTGAGATTGGGCAGATTCGATGCAACAAGTTAACGTATGCATCCGTAAAGCTCGAACGCTGAGATCTGAGAATAACTATTCTAATATCAACATATCTCTCGATCGCACCCCTAAACAAATAGACCATTACAGAAATCTCAAGAAAGAACTAAATGATCGCCTGTCAAAGGGTGAGAGTAATTTGAAAATCAAATATATACGAGGTTCGCCTAAACTCATCCAGCAAAACTAACCGAGTCCAACAAAAAACCTTACCTCTGCTACTTTCAAAATGTTCGTGGCCTAAACTCAAAAGTAGATTAACTTTATGCCTCAGTAAGTACAGCTGTCTTTGATTTTGTGTGTTTGGTTGAGACTTGGTTACGCGAAGATGTCAACAGTTCTGAACTCTTTCCGGCAACCTACATTGTTATTCGTAAAGATCGTTATTTTGAGGGAACCAATAAATCAAAGAGTCGTGGTGTGCTCCTAGCTTTTAAAACTGAATATCTGGTTGAAGTTATTGATCTAAACCATATGTATGAGCAATTTATTAACATTGATATTGTAGGAGTAAAATGTTCACTATTACATAATACTATATTTATATACACTGTTTATATTCCTCCGTATGTAAAAATTGATGAATACAAGCAATTTTTAGAACAATTAGGCCAACTTATTGTCAATCAATCAAATGTTCTTATCCTAGGTGATTTTAATTGTACTAATTACATTAATAACTCAAATGACTCTTACTGTCGCGCCATTTCCAATTTTTTAGATTTTACTAATTTAAATCACATTAATACAATACTAAATTCTATGGGAAGGATTTTAGATCTTGTTATTGTTACTGAAAATCTTAAATGTGAAACTTCCCGTGAAAGTTTCCCTCTAATTGGTAATGAGGATTCATTTCATCCTTCATTAAGGAGTGTTATAGAAGTTTGGAAAACAAAATCTGAAAACTTTGCGGACAATCCGAACTCACAAATGTACAATTTTAAAAAAGCGTTTTTTCCAGGCTTGTATAATGCTTTCACATACATTGACTGGTCTATTTTAGATGGAATCGATGATGTGAACGAAATATCTGAGATCTTTTATAAAAAATTATACAATATATTAGACATGTATGTTCCAAAATATAAAAAAGTGAACCGTAGATATCCTTTTTGGTACACCACAAATTTGATACAAAACATTAAAACTAAGGAATATTACTATAGAAAATTTTGTAAACTTAAATCTGAATATTATTACCACGAATTTTCTGGATTGCGAAGAATAATTAAAACTCAAGTTCATGAAGCTTATAGTAACTATTTAAGGTCTGTCGAAAATAGTATTATTACTGTTCCAAAAAAATTCTGGTCATATATACAAAGTAAAAGAGGCACTACTAGGATTCCAGGTCAGGTATTTTATAATGATAAGGTTTTTGATACGCCCAACTCTATTGTTGCAGGCTTCGCCGATTATTTTCAGAGTGTGTATGTTCAAGGTCAAGGTGATATTGTGAATATGGAAGTAACTAATGTTCCTATATCTAAATTTTCTGAGAAAGATATCTTAAACTCTATAACCAAACTTCCAAATAAACTTACTTCCGGAAAAGATATGTTCCCCAGTTTCATCTTAAAGGATTGTAGCTATGCTTTTGTTCAGCCATTACTTAAGATATATAATCTTATTCTTCAAAAGTCTGTATTCCCTGATACGTGGAAAATTGCTAGAGTCTGCCCTGTGCTCAAAAGTGGAGATAAAGCCAATATTGAAAATTATCGGCCAATTTCGATATTGAACAATTTCGCGAAGGTATTGGAGATGTCAGTGTATAATCAAATTTATGATCAAATAAAATGCTTGATATCGCCAAGCCAACACGGTTTCATGAGACAAAGATCTACTACTTCCAATTTAGTGTTGAGATTACTCAATATATAACTGAAGCGCCAAGTAGATGTCATATACACTGACTTCTCCGAGGCTTTTGATAAGATAGACCACTCACTACTTATGACTAAGTTACAACTATTTGGCTTTAGTAATTCGTTTATAACTTTACTAAAATCTTATCTTTTTAATAGAGGCCAGTTTGTTTCTTATAATGGGTTTTCCTCTACAACTTATTCCCCAACGTTAGGTGTTCCACAAGGGTCCAACCTAGGTCCCTTATTATTTTTACTATTTATAAATGACCTTTATCTACAACTGTCATTATATGGATGTATTATTTGCGTATCTAAGGCAACATAAGACAATCCATATTACACAAGTGAAAATATTCATATCACCTTGACCAAGGTCACCCCCACTTTTGAATTTCTGTATATAAATTGAATGTTGGAATGATAAGTAAGTAGTTTGAAAATGTGGCCTCATCCTACAGAATCAACGGTGCAAGTGGTTGATTTAAAATCAGCTGTATTAAACGTGTTGGAAACTTTAAGAAATTTTGAAGATAATTATGAGTATGAAGTAGTGTACTTCGATAAAGAAGAATCTAAGAAATTAGCAGTCAAATATCGTAAGGGGGCTAATGCATGTCAAGATTATATTGAAGGTATTATTAGTTTGTGTTGCCTCGTTATCATCTTGAAAAGGTTAGATTTTAGTGAATACGTGGCACGAATGAATAAATACCTACCGGATTATCTTCGCGACGACGACGACGACGCCGACGCCGACGCCGACGCCGACGCCTCTCAATCTACGGATCAGGATATTTTTTATATGAATATTTAAAATAAAAATTTAAAATTATTTTGTATTTTTATTCATAAAAAGATATTATTTTGGATAGTAGAGTTTTCAGTTGTTCTTTTAAGCTGTCTGTGGGACATGGAATGTCAAAGAGGTTCCAGCTGAAGGGTCCAGCTGCGACAACTTTTCGTGTATATTCACTGAATTTATAGTAGGTATGTTGTTGAAAAAAGTAAATATAACCATCTGTGAATCTGAATGCCGACGTAATGCCTGGTGGAAGACCTGGAAATTAATCTGATATACGACCGCGATTGCGTATTTGTTGGGGTGTATCGATAAATTCAATGTATGAGGTGTTATCGAAAAACACAAAAGTTTGGCCACCGTTTGTTTGAAATATAGCATTAACTATAGCGTACTGAGGTATTGGTAAAATCAGATCATTTTGAATAGTTAATTCTGGAAATGAGGCTGCGTAACATCTTCGGTTTGCGTAAGTTATCAAATCTCCAGCGGCATTTTGAAAGATGTGAGTAATTGTGTGTGTTTTGATTTCTTTGGGAAGGTACGATTGAATGAGGTCAAATTGTTGTGGTATTTTCATGTCAGCAAGGTTGAGTTTCCATAGTTTGCTTCCGGATCCAATGTATAGACGATAGTTGGGAAACGATGAAGCGGTAGCAAGAAACATAAAATCAGGTGATTTAATACTGCATAAATTTCTTTGTAACGAACTTGGTGTGGGTGGTGTGGTTTGCCGTGGTGCGGTTGGTCGTGGTGTGGTTGGTCGTTTAGAGGTAGTTGAGATAGGTAGATAAGGCCGTTCTGCAATGGGTCCGTAAAGTGCTTCAAGCGCTACTTTATCGTCTTCATCTAATGATGATGCGTCATCACGATACCATGGATACATTATAGAAGTTTCAGTAAAACTGTGATACAAACCTAAAGAATGACCTAACTCATGAATTAAAACTTGAAGTAAACTAGATTCTCCATCAGGAATATTGGTGGTATTCAAGTTTAAATTCCATATTTCATCATAATCCAGATGAACTTCTATACATTGATCATTACTAGGGAAATAGGCATGAGCTAAAATTTTTCCACGTCCGTCAAATTTACTTGGACATTTAGTGTTACCTGAACAACTTGTTCGAAAATTATGTTGTTTTCGTCCGAAACTTATGGTAATATCAGGGTTTGGGGTGGGTTTCTTAACTTTGGTAAATGTAAATTTTGAATCTTTAGCCCAAACATCGAAAGCCTTCGTGGCTACGGCAAGCTCATCTTCTCCAGCTAATGGAAAATACCATTTTAGGTCAGTTTTATTCCATTTCGTATCTTCTTGTATCGTATAATCACCATCATTGATATCTTTATGGGAACATCTGGGTCTCTGCATTAATTGAATAGTTTCATCATTTAAGGTACCGTCCACAGGTAAATTGTATCTTTCCTGAAATACAAGTAAATACGATTCCAAATCTAGTAAACTATTGTTGGTTTCCTTTATGTAACCGTATTGTGTCAGAAAGGAAAGAGCATCATCATTACTAAATTGGGCACAAACACCACTAATGAAAATTACAGAAAGGACTGTCTTGCTTGACATATTGAACGTAAATGAGACTAATTATGTTTTAATCATTTATTTATAACTTATTATTAAAAAAATAAATGTATTCTCTTAGAGCTATAGATAACAGATTTTCACTTATGTTTAAAACAGTATCCAATTTTGTATTCCACACGGTCGCTACCTTCTACAAGAAACGGTCTTATTACTTCAAACACTTGAACGTAGTACTTATTGAAATTTATATTGTTCAATTCACTAATGTGATAGCACAACAAATTTTCATCAACATGAATCAGATTGAGAACTTCTTCTTTCATCATTTCGATCTGAACGTTATTTTTTTCTATTCGCATAAATTTTATATCATCCAATTTGGTAACTATACATTTTTGTCCACATTGGGTTTCAACAGAATGATGGGTTGGCAGTGTTTGAAAATTTGGAATTAAAGATTTCAGCAGTAACAGGAGATCACACCATTCGTATGTATCAAAAGACATCTGAGGTTGAAAGGGTTTTCTTAGAACAATTGCTGGAATAAAATTTCTTGCGGGACTGAGACCTCCTCCCATCATTAGAGATCCAATCGAATACTCTTTGTACAATAGGAAAGCAGGTTCCATTTGGATGGCTTCTTCACACAATTCGCTAACTCTATCAATTTCTGCATAATTATCATCGATATACATTGAACACTCTGACGAAGATGATGATGGTGATCCCATTTCACAACGGGCTGATAACCACAATTCGTTTGGTTATTTAAATGTTTATACTACGTCAACCTTATCTATCCAACTGTTGTGCGTATCATCGAATCCCAACCATTTGACATATAGTTTGCGACCTTTTTGTCTGAGCACCTTTTCAACAAGATAAATGTTGGGATTTTTAACCTTTTGTAATTCTTCTTCGTAAAATGCCCCACTAATCGGCTGACCGCGCATGTCTTCCAGCAAGTAAGTAATGGGATTGGTTATTTTAACTTTGATAATTTTAAAGTGTTCAGTCGTCCAATTTGGTGTGTAACCCTTTTCAAACACGTGTTTTGCTTTGCTGATGCGCACCACATCACCCACTTGCAGTTTTCGAGGGCCTGCGATTTTCAAATACGAATATCTTTTCCTTAGAATTTCCTTTTCGTTTCTTTTGTTAATATTTTTAGGTTTCAATCGAGTCTTACTATGTTTCGTATTATTGTACTCGTTGGTAAACGTAGGTAAAACATCAATCCATTTGTAGGTTCCATTAAAACTGAAGAAGTACAATTTCTCCTTCAAAGTCCGTATTACTCTTTCTGCTATGGCTGCCTTTTTAACACTAAACGTATTGTAGTGATTAATACCATATTTTTTCATTAAATTTTGAAAGTTTACATTGTAAAATTCAATTCCTTGATCAGTTTGTAAATTTTTCGGGTATCGTTTGGTATGTGTCAAGATATAGTCAAATGCTGCAGTTATTTCTTTACCCGTTTTTGTTTTCAATTGGTATGTCCATAAAAATTTTGAGAAGCAATCAATGACGATCATAATCATTTTATAACCTTTGTTTTGCGATGCGTAGGAACGCATGTCTGCCAAATCTAGTTGCCACAAATCATCCAATCCTTTGAGGATGGTACGTCGCCTCGGATAATTTTTCCGCATATTTTTAACATATTCAATGAGTACCCTAGGATTACGTGTGGTAGACAAACTCTTCGCTTTGTTCGAGCTCGAAACGATAACGATTGTATAATTGTTAAGGAAATCGCTGGTTCTGTAACTACAGTTAAAATAAATATTGAGAGTATTGAAGTACGAGTCAAACATATCTATCCCAATTATGAAGTTAATGAAAAACTATTGAGGGATATCCAGATAGATAGACCAATTCTGATACCGTTCCGAAAATGGGAACTCAACGAACTACCTGCCATAAGTGCGAGTGCCAAAAAAGACATTTGGGCTGTGAAAACCAGCACGGTTATGGAAAGACCTCGTTATGTTATTGTATTTTTCCAAACTAAAAAACGTGATGTTTCGGTGGAGGATCCTACAACATTTAACCACTTGAATATTCGCAATATTAGACTAATGTTAAATGGAGATTATTATCCTAATGATCGAACACAATTTGATTTTGATAAAGATCGCTTCAATGATGCCTACTTCAACTATTGTGAGTTTTATCCCAGTTACACAAACACCAACCAAAAATGTACACTTTTAAGTCTTAAAGATTTCAAATCACGTGCCTTATTTATTATTGATTGCTCCAAACAAGAAGAAACTATGAAATCATCAACTGTAGATGTAAAGTTGGAAATCGAATCGAATGTGGGTTTCCCTGTAGACACCAAAGCCTATTGCATCATCATTCATGATTGCCGTATGGAGTATCATCCGTTCAGTGAAAGGATTAAAAGCCTCTCCTAATGCCTAAACCAGTTCAGTTCAAGATGAGAATCGCACTAGTTGACATTCAGGGTTTCTCCGTTAACGGGAATTTTTATCCCAAAGAGATAGCCATACTCATTGGTAATCAATTATCAACTTTTTTATTCAAGTCTCCAGGACCTTATACGCATCGTGATAGAAAATCTATCAATTATTTAGAAAAACATCTTCATGGAATACCATTCGATTCTGGTGACATTGAATACAGTGAAATGAATGCCATTTTGACCAAGTAGCTACTTTACTTAAGCGATATCATTTATGTAAGAGGTGAGCAGAAAATTACTTTTCTACGAGTAAAATGTGAGGAACTACAAATATTTCCAGCCATATATGATGTTGCCACATACGATCATACTCCACTGGATACTGGAAATTTTAAACGTGTCATTCCACAGTGTAGCTGTCATGCCAAGGGGAAGTTTATATGTGCTATACAAAACGTTAAAAATCTACAATATTGGCTTTTAAATATTGTTTTACCAAAATAAATATTTTTTTTCATTTTATGACTTTTATTAAACCCATTACAAAAGTCTACAAGAATTTTCAATAATATTTGCATTACAATATTTTATAATAATTTTTAACAATATCAAAGACACAAATATAAGTAAAACACATGTCATTAAAAAAATGTTATAAATTTCTTCTTTCCCTGCAGGCAAAATACAATTAGTGGTGGGGGTGGTAGGGGTGGTGCTGTTAGACCAAATTGTTTGCCACTTATCTTGATCTCCCTCGGTGTCGTCGGAAAATAGTAATTTTAACTTGTAGTATACTGCATCCGTAGGTATTCTTGCATAAAATACTGGTAATTTTCCATTATTCAGATGTGTTTGACCCATCATCATCCACTCTGATCCCACACAGTCCTTTTGGTATTTATTAATACATACCACCATATTTGTAACTCCATCGGGTACGTTTGTATACAATAGGTTGTTGAATATCATCGTTAACATTATGAAATTTGCTTTTAATATGGCCATCTCGATTTGATCTATCACACAAACTTAAATTTGTTAAATCTCTCAAAACTTTATCCTCGTCTCTCTTTATGTGTTTTCTCCCACTACTCTCTTGCACCGTTGACATCATAAGACTGAATGTGATTTACTTGTATTTAGCAAGATATAAAAAAATCATATCCCCAGGGGATAGTGTCATGCGAGTTATCTAATAACTTTCGTTTATCATCGAATGAATTTAGCCCAATTTTTGTTTGACTTATGCTGTAAACGTGATATTTAAACGATCGAATTGTGCATTGTGAAATAATTTTATCTTTCTTTTCCTTTAAACAATCTACGTAATCTTGAAAAGATATATCATTTTTGACAACATAACTTTTTATACCTTTTTTCTAAAATTTTTTGATTGAAAATACTGAAAGCATCCGTTAAAAATGGTAAAACATCTTTATGTTTTAAATTTATAATAACCCCTATACTTACGTTATTTCTAAAAATCGAAACTAAGTCTTCCCATTCTACGGAATTGGTTTTATTATTTAATTTCGAATAGATTACTTTTAAATTTTTAAATTTTGTTTGCCACGATCGAACTTGGTATGGTAACATGTCATCTTTAATTTGATTACAGCATAAATCAATAGCTATTTGTACATGCTTTCTCCACTCCTCCCAGTCCCCAATATAAAGCGGATACTTTTCATTAAATTTTAAAATTAATTTATTGATATCCTCTACAAGTTTATCTGACATTTTTATAACTCACTATTTATTATTTTAAAAAGGATTGCTGGATGTCCTTTTCCCGTATCCTTCTGACCAGTGTGAACCAGTGAATACTTTCCGTTTCCCAACTCAATTAGATGATTTCTTAATGTTGATATGGATCTTTGTGGCAAAAAACCGTTTTTATCCTTCAATTCAAACAAGATGGACTCTCCAAATTTCGTATTAGCAAGTCGTGCTTCATAAATTTTCTGTGGAATATTCACAGGTAGGCTGCACAGGCTAACAATCGGTTTGTTTTCACCTTCTAAAAGAAGGGTTTTATTAATTTCATGTAAATCCATTTTCTATAACAATTACCATACATTAACTATTATAAATATAAAAAAAATATTACTTACAATTTACTATTTCACAACGTTATTCTTATGTACTTCACAATAAAACGTTTATATGATCGGATTGTACATCGTTTTATATTGTGAAATATGAGTGCGATTTAAAGAGGGGATTTTTAACCTTTTTAACCTTGAACGACCTTGACCTTAACCTTGACCTTTTGACCTTGACCTTAACTATCCCTAACAACAACCCCTAAAACTATCCCTAAAAGCAACCCCCAAACGCCCCCTAAAAACTACCCCTAAACCCACCCCTAAAAACAACCCCTAAAAACTACCCCTAAAAACTACCCTTGAAACAACCCCTAAACCCACCCCTAAACTACCCCTAAAAACTACCCCTAAAAACTACCCCTAAACCACCCCTAAAAACTACCCCTAAACCCACCCTAAAAACTACCCCTAAACTCACCCCTGGTCAAGGTCAAGGACTGACCTTTTGACCTTGACCCTGAACGATCTTGGACTAGTGACGTCACTGGTACCACACTACCCTTCAGTGTCCTGGTACCGCTGACGTGCAATTCCCTATCGCTATTTAAAACGCAATTAACATAATTCTTTATCCCAACCAATTTAGGCTTAAAACACCATTAACATAATCCATTATCACCGCCAATTTGAACGTCATTAACATAATCCATTATCACCGCCAATTTGGGTAATTTAAAACGCACTTAACATAATTCTTTACCACAATCAATTTGTGCAAATTGTGGTGAACAATATTCGTTATCAGTTTCCTTTTTCCTTAATTATTAGAAACGATACTGATTAGTTTTATCATTCTGGTAAAAATAAAAGCAGTGATTTTACTTCAGTTATTATTTTAATTTTTAAATAGTAAAGTTAAAATGGAATCAAAAAAAATTAACGTTCATTCGAATGTATTAGTGAAAAAACCAAAAAGAAAAGTATCACACCTCAAGCCAATTGTCAAATCTGAATTGGAAAAATTATTAACAGAAAACACG
Organism: Crepidodera aurea; assembly: GCA_949320105.2. Lineage (NCBI taxonomy): Eukaryota > Metazoa > Arthropoda > Insecta > Coleoptera > Chrysomelidae > Crepidodera > Crepidodera aurea. The sequence goes on along the minus strand of OX439472.1, from coordinate 8,853,140 downwards.
GTAAGCACTTTTTGTTCTAGTAATCTTTTTATTTTCACGTTAAATTTCATAGTGCTTTTTCTTTCATTGTGGTGAAAATTTTTTTAGGCACCTATACCAGTCATCGATTTATTAAGTGACATGGATGAATTTTTTGATGGAGTAAATGAACCACAACAACAACAAATCCCAGATATTCCTAGTGTCAAACAAAATTTTGAAAAAGGATATAATTTTTTCTCCGGCCACCTACAAACAATACATAAACATACGGCTGATTTGACATCCATAACGGCCGATTATGAAAAGTGGGAGCATGAAATCCAAGAAAATATGATCCAAATTGATAAATTGAAACAAAAAACAGAAGACCTCATATATAAGCAACAGGAGGCTCTCAACAAAAAAAGAAACATTTATTTAGAAATTGAAAATATTGAAGAATTACGAAAACATTTTAAATAATTTTTTTTATTTACTAACCTATTTAAATTTCTAGAACGATGATAAGTACTATCGGTTTTTTTTTTCTAAGGTTTTGTACTGTACTATTTTTAAAAATATATTTAAATACATTTTTCTTTTAAAATAGTGTTTGATTTTCCTACCCAGCGTTTCAGTTGTAAAAAAAATGTATTTCAAACATTTGCTATAACTATTTTGATTACCGTTCTTATTTTTCTAGTGTTTTTAAAAATTTTTATCTTTTTATTTACTATTTGTACTGTACTATTTTTAAAAATATATTTAAATAAATTTTTCTTTTAAAATTGTATTTCAAACATTTGCTATAACTATTTTGATTACCGTTCTTATTTTTCTAGTGTTTTTAAAAATTTTTATCTTTTTATTTACTATTTGTACTGTACTATTTTTAAAACTTTATTTAAAATAAAACCACGAAAAGTATCCAAAAATAAAACTAAAATGAAAAACTATAAAACTTTATTTAAATTAAAATCACTAAGAGTATCCAAAAATAAAACTAAAAATGTCAATAAAACTAAAATGTCAAAACTATTAACTACGGTCCCAACCACACATTGTCCATTTCTCCTCCATCCGCGATCAATACTTAAAACTAAAATGTCAAAACTAGAAACTACGGTCCCCACTACACATTGTCTATTTCTCCACCCACCAGCAATCCATCCAATATCTCTAAATCATCATCATCCTCATGCAGGTCCATTTCTCGTAGAATTTGTAGATCTTCCTCGGTTTGCTCTAACGATAAGTAGTATTGACTAATAACTATATTACAAACACCCATTTTGAATTTGTCACTTTGAATTTTGTTTGATAAATAAACATTACATGCATTTTTGCCTGCTAATATTACTGTGCAAATCAAAAGGAAACCGATATGACTTCTGTTCTAGAAATGTTAGTCTAGTAAATAAAGAAAAAAAAAAAACTATACATACAATTTATTTAAAACTATCGCTTAAATTTTTTTTTCTACATTATTAATTTTGTAAGCTTCCATAAAATGGAGTCCCTCTTTTTGCTTGAAAATATTATCTTCTATCTTCTTCTTTAAGTCATCAAGTTCTTTCATATTCTCCTGTAATAGAGGTTATATCCGCAATGTATTGAGTAACCCTTTGTAAATGTTTTGAATAGAAATCGAATCCATACTCAAGCCTTTGCTTCAGAGAAGTTAAATCTGTGAGTTGAGATTGATGAGGTTGAGATTGAGATTGTGGGGGTTGAGGCTCCACATAAGGTTACGGCTCTTCACCTGATCTAAAAAATCTTCCATGTCAATTAAATCTATAATGGGCTATAAACAAAAAAAGAATCAAATATTGTCTACAAAGAAACAAAATGATATAGGTACTAGTAGAATGAAAAAATTACCAAAGTTTTTTCTTCTAATAAACTTTCTAGAGTAATGTCATCTATGGAATCAGATTTTTTCATCAATTTCTTCAATGACGTTTTTTTTTTTTTTTTTCGCCTCTGTACAACGTCTTTTGAATGTACTATTACCCTCTTAGAACTCATTCTTAAGACTTCACAGTTTAAATTTCAAATATTGACTGGAGCAAAAACAACTTTGCTGCTTTTATTTTAATTAGTAGGGAAACGGAACTGATAAAAATTTCCGTTCTCGACAAAAATTAATTTCAAATATGAAGCAAAAACAAAAAAAATTCTATTTCCTTGATAAGAAAATTTCTGTTCTCGTAATTAGTCTCAGCCTTAAAGAAAAACTATAAAAAAACTATAGAAAAAATTTTACCTGTATTTTATTTAAACTTTTACTATTTTCAAACATACAAAACAATAACAAAAAACTAACATAACATTGTCCAAGGAATTTCAGGACTCGTCACACTAGACTTCATCGTCGCTGAAAAATTGTCTATCGAATTCTTCGTAGTCTTCATATAGTTCCTCTTCTTGTTCTTCTATGATTTTATCCCGATCAAGTTCAGCTTGGTACAACCGTGACATGCAGTAGGGTTGAAGTCTCAGCCATCGTACCTTTTCAACAGTCTCCAAATTTAACACACAGGCAGTAAAACTTCTTATTGTATGTTTAACAATAACGTTTGGAACACCCATTATACTCTATTAACTACTACATCAAGTTCTATGCTTTTATAAAGGAAACAAGTACGTCCTACTCAGTGGCGTTTCAGTCGTAGAAAAATTGTATTTCAAACACAAAGTAACCACGAAAAATGCTGAGCTTTACGTGGTAGATCGATCTTAGTCTCAACCTTAAAGAAAAACGAAAAATTTTACTAGTATTTTATTTCAATTTACAAAACAATAACAAAAAATATTACCACATTCATTACATTCGCTCATCGATACTGTCCAAGGAATGGTCCATGGACTCGGAGGAATGGTTTCAAAACACATTAAACTCTCACCAATTGTCAAATTCATAGTCGTCGGCGTCGCTAAATTCATAGGCGTCGTCGTCGTTGTCGTCGTCGGTGTTAAGGTGGGTGTCGTCATCGCTGTCAGCTGGCCTATCGAGTTCTTCAGCTGGCAGGAGTTCTTCAAAATATTCTTCTTCTTCAATGAGTTCGGGATCAAGTTCATCTTGGTATAACTGTAGTAAGGGATAGGGTTGATGTCTGAGCCATCGCAACTTCTCGACATTCCATAACTTCCAAATACTTTCAGTAAAACTTCGTACCTTATGTTTGAATATTATGTTAGGAACACCCTCAAATAACTGCTATACCAAGTTCTATGCTTTTATAGTACGGATTGGGACGTCACTGGTAACGACTTTGATCTTGAACAACCTTTTGACCTTGAATGCCCTTGACCTTGACCTTTGACCTTGACCTTCAACCTTGACCTTTTTAGGGGTAGTTTTTAGGGGTAGTTTTTAGGGGTGGTTTAGGGGTAGTTTTAGGGGTAGTTTTTAGGGGTAGTTTTTAGGGGTTGTTTTAGGGGTTGTTTTAGCAGCAGTCGACCTTGCCCATGACCTTGACCTTGACCGACCTTGACATTGACGTCACCGCCTTGACGTCACTGGTAACGACTTTGACCTTGAACAACCTTTTGACCTTGATCTTGAACGACCTTGACCTTGAACGACCTTGACCTTGACGTCACCGCCTTGACGTCACTGGTAACGACTTTGACCTTGAACAACCTTGACCTTGACCTTGGCGCCACGTTCAATGACGTCACCGGAAACGGCCACCATCTTGGAGTCAGATTGGTGTAGTTTATCTACTATCGCCAATTCAAAAAAGAACAAAATACAAACAGCTGAAGCAATTTTAAGTCAAATCAATAATGATAATTGTGTTGGCCTAAATAATCCATCATATTCTGCCAGTAATCGTCATGATTCTGTACTCATTAATAGCAACAGTAATTTTTCTTGGAGTCCGTATTACCTAAATCACATTAATTTGTTAGAGACCGTTCAGAGGAGGTTTGTGAAATTTTTAGCTAGTAAGATCGATGGGACTTACCCTGAAAGGGGGATCTTCACTGCAATAAATCAAATCAGAATTTTTATTTAAATTTACAGTTAGGGTAAGTTTTTTAATTAATGGTTAAATATAAAAGAATTGCTTTATTTGTATTATTTTCGAATTATGTAGATAACCGTTAAGTGATGTATTCAGTTATAACAGTTGTTTTGTCTATTTTGAATTACAGTTTCTATTAATATTGTTCAGTAAATGGATTTTCTGTTGGACAATAAATGATTATTATTATTATTATTATTAGTTATATATTACTTACTATGCCTAAATATTACAAAGAGGCTATGGGTGATAGGCAGGTCTATCGGTGAGTAGCAGAAAATGTTAAACTCTTTAGGACTAACATAAACAAATTGATAGAAGTTGATAATAGACTAAGTAATGTTAATAAAGTAACAGAACATGTTGGTGAGACATTCAATGTAGTTGCTGATACTGTAATAGAAAATGTTGACAATGTACCAAAAAATATAACTGATTTATCAGAAATTGAAACTGCAGGTCTCACGGTACCTTTTGCTAATGACTTTGACATAAATAACTCTGATTTAAATGGAGATTTTCATTTAAATCAATCTAATAATTTAACTGCAGATTCATCCCCAAATTTAAAAAGTAAACTAAAAAATTGGACCATAGAAAATAAAGTGACACACACAGCTGTGACAAAATTGTTAAAAATTTTATCTCCATTACATTCAGAGTTACCCTTATCTTCAAAAACACTGTTACAAACGCCTATTAGTATAAAAAAAATAAATCTAGAAACGGGTACATACATTCATTTTAGTATAGAAAATTATTTAAAACGTGTTGTTTCAAATATTTAATTTGATTATTCTCACTATATACATATATCGCTTAACATTGATGGATTGCCATTGTTTAAAAGTTCATGCACCCAGTTCTGGCCAATTTTAAGTATCATTGTTAATGAAAAAGTTCAGTTCAAACCATTCATAATAGGAGTTTTTTGTGGTAAATCAAAACCTTCGCCTTTAACGACTTTTTTAGAACAAACCACTTTAGAAATTGAACATTTACAGAATGATGGCTTTGAATATAAATCAAATAGTTATAGAATTAAAATTCACAGCATTATCTGTGATGAACCAGCACGTGCTTATATTAAATGTATCAAGGGACATTCAGGATATTCAGGTTGTGACAAATGTGAGGAAGAAGGATAGGAGTATGATTTTTTAATTTGTTTGTACTAACAGAAGAACTGATGAATCATTTAAATCTCGCTCTGATGAAGAGCATCATACAGGCGTTTCACCATTTTTGGATTTAGACATAGGTATGGTAACAAAGTTTCCAATTGACTACATGCATTGTCGGTGCCTTGGAGTAATGAGAAAATTGTTAATAACCTGGACAAGTGGAGATTTGCGAGTTCGTAAGCGAAGTAGATACATTAATAATCTATCAGAACGCTTAATATCATTAAATCCTTTCATAACTTCTGAATTTAATAAGAAGCCTAGAAGTTTAACAGAACTAGCTCGTTTCAAAGCTACAGAATTTAGAATGTTCTTATTATATTGTAATGAAGTTATTTTTCACCAACTAAATAATTTGAATAATTTCGGAATCAAATGAAAATTTATTTAAAATTAAATAAAACGTTCGATTTTTATTTGGCTCACCGGGTACATGTAAATATTCAAAGTCTCGAGCTAACGCCGTTTAAAGATGATATTGCGCGCGACGCGAATCCGGTCGCTTTGGAAGGGATTTTTCGGTAGTAGGAATTCTTCAGAGCTTAGGTGAGAAAGAATTTTAAAATAGAAATTCATTAATTAATTAACTTCCGAAATTAACAGTCGGGTAAAAGTAGAGTCGCCGTTTGTTTCCAAATTTTAATAAAAGCTGAGGTACAACTTTAATTTTCCGTAATTTTCCGTAGTTTTCGTATTTAATTATAGCCGTATTTGACGTGATATTAGAATCGTCGTATTTTGTTTTGAAAACGCGTTTAATTTTGGTAACGCTTTAAGACAGCGAAGCGAACTATTTATTTACGTTTGGTTTTTCTGATATTTTTTTTTTATCCGGTTTATCAATTAGGAATTTGAGAACAGTCTATTCAATTTTGGAGATTCGTTATTGTTTTATTTTAGAAGAGTTATTTAGAATTTTCATTCCGATTTTAGTTTTATTTTATTAATTTGTTTTTCCGAAAAATTAATTGAACGCGATTCATTTAATTTTGATTCTTTTCGTGTCCGAATTTTGGGGAAACCATTTAGAATTTTTATTCCGATTTTAGTTTTATTTTATTAATTTGTTTTTCCGGAAAATAAATTGAACGCGATTCATTTAATTTTGATTCTTTTCGTGTCCGAATTTTGGGGAAACCATTTAGATTTTTTTTTTATTCCGATCTTAGTTTTATTTTATTAATTTGTTTTTCCGAAAAATTAATTGAACGGGATTCATTTAATTTGTATTTCTTTTCGTGGTCGAATTTTAGGAGAGTTATTTAAGTTCGCAGTTTAGAATTTAGATTTAATTTATAGTTTTGTTAATAATCTTTTCCGAAAAATTAACCGAAAGTAATTCATTCATTTATGGGTTTCTTGAGTTAGTTTGCTTTTGATTAAATCTCAATTTAGCTTTTATTTTTTTTCACGTCCGCAATTAAATCCTTATTATAATACTAACCACTTAGGGCACCGTTTATTAGTTTGCGCCGCTTTTGGGATCAGATCTTGGCCTTGTTGGTTGATTAGGCATTGCCGTTGTCCAATATCTCCCCAATTGCAAGTATAGGTCGACGCGTTACTCGGAATTCTGGGATTAGATCTTGGCCTTGTTGGTTGCTTCGGCATTGCCGTTGTCCAATATCTACCTGTGTTCCGAGCGGGTTGTTTTAGCGTTTGCAGCTTCCGGACTGATCCTTGGCCTTGTTGGTTGCTTCGGCATTGCCGTTGTCCAATATCAGCTTCTGGAAGCTTAGGTCCGTGAAATCCGTCATCTTGGGACTGATCTTGGCCTTGTTGGTTGCTTCGGCATTGCCGTTGTCCAATATCAGCTCCCCATCCCCGCGATCTGATATTACCCTGTTTATTTTAATAAAATAAGAAAGCTAACTAACTCACCCGAATTAAATTAAATAATTTAATAGTATTAATTAACACTTCCGGTTAATTAGGATTATTTAGTTTATCAGTCAGTTTCCCGAATAATAGTATTAAGTAACTCTCCTGATTAATTATTGGAATTAATAGAATTAATTAACGCTGCCGGTTAACTTCAAATACTTACGAGGGGTTAATAACATTGATGCGGATTAAATTAATCATTTAATTTATTTAATAACTCTTCCGGTGTATTTCAAAATTTAAATAAATTTCAATAAAGTCTGATTGAGTCACTCCGTCATTACGGTATTTAATAGAGCCGAATCGAACGTTTTCTTTTAAAGAATTATTATTTCGTTCAGAGTTAAAGTGGGTGGGCTTTGAAATAAAACAAATTTTTATATTGTAACGTAGCTAAAAACAATATAAGTGTCACGTTTATTTCCTGGTTTATATTCACCAACCTTACCTCTTTTCAGGAATATTAAAGGTATATAATAAAGTAAAAATAATTAAATCTGAAGTCAACTAGACCCCTGGAGAATACCGTATCTCCATCTGAAGTTACCTGTGCCCCTAAGAGGCCGTTTCTAAGGGTTGTGGAGCATACCACATAAAAAAACTGGCGCTCGAGCAATCTCCGTACTAAAGCGTCATCTTGTAAGGCAATATTTTTTTCTTAGTGGCAAGAAAAAGCCTTACAAATTGGCGCCCGAGCAGGGACAGTATTGATTTTCAGTTTAGGGTAGTTCCGTTGCCACTAGAAGCCCGTTTCTTTGTTTTCGTAAATTTTAATTTCCAGAATACACTTGTTTTTTCTAGTATTTTAATTAAAATTTGTCTAAATTTTTTTTCCCGAATAAGCCCTAAAGCAGTGAATATAAACCAGCCGAAAACTAGTTAGTTGAAAACCGTGGTAGATTTTAACCGGATTTCAAAGCCATCCCGTGTCCGCGATTTACCTGTGTTGTGTTGTGTTGGTGTTGGACCATCCTCTTTAACTCCTTAATTTTCAATACCATTCGTTTCTGTTGAAAAACAAACCCGACCGCGACCGGATCTTCTACAGTTCATGTCCGAGTCAGATTCTGACGTTTCTTCCGTCAACCAGCTCCGCTCCGAGGAATACCGTTCCCCGTCACTCACCTCCTGAATCATTCCCTCCTCCACCACCCATACAACCCCGCTATTCCCAACCAAACCCTTCTCGTTTCCCTCAGAATGCTTCACCCCGATTTTCCCCAGAGAACCGCTTCCGCCGCCGCCGTACCGCAACGACTGGAACCGCAAAGAATCGAACCACAACCATCCACTTCCCGTGGAGAAGTGTTGTGCTGGAATTGTGGAGAAACAGGACACCTCCGAACAGACTGCAGAAATCCGAGAAAAAATTTCTGCTCACGATGCCGGAAAGAAGGAGTATACTCCCGAGATTGCCCGTGTAACCAAGGCAGGTTCCAGCAGCCACAACCGACACTAGAGACCGTTACCGTACCCGATCATGACCTCCGACCGCATCTGACTCTGGAAATAGAAGGTGAAAATTTCTTGGCGCTGTTGGATACTGGAGCTTCAAAATCATATTTAGGAAATAGATTAGCGGAACATCTTTCCCAGAAAAGGCAACCCAGAAAAACAGTTCCGACAACTGTTAGGTTAGCAAATGGAATGGTTATCCGTATTCGAGACAGTTATTCCGTAGATATGAAAATTGGCAACCATGAAGCGACCGAAGAAATTGTCCACTTTCCTAATTTGAGTACCGACATAGTCCTAGGAATAGACTTAAGGAAAAAGTATAATTTCCGATTGGAATTGGGAAGTGGAAAAATAGCAATAGGTGAGATGCCGATGCCACCTATCGTGCAAACCGTATCCTGTCACCCAATGGGATTCATAGAACACCCCGTACAAAATGAAGCCGTTATAGATCCGATTCCGTCCGCCATACGAAACCCCGTTATTACCAGAGCCATAGTTCATGCTGACATGAGAAAACATGAAATCATAAACGACAAAGAGTCACTTCCGAGGAGTCTTCCTATTCGTTCCGTCCCTACTTGTTCTACAACCCCAAGGACCAGTAAGAAGACCTTAGACTTCGGGTTAGGGTTGGACAAAATAGAAATAGACGAAACATGTCATTCCAAACTCAGTGAAAGCTGTGATGAGGATAATAAGGGAGAACCTATCCTTAGTACTTGTTGTCCATCAGAAACCACCACTAACAGGCCAAAACGCTCTGATGATAGTATTCACCTTACTGTCAAGAAAGACTTGTGTTGGAGGTGTGGATGCTCTGGCCACCGCCGAGAAGGTTGTAGTAGAAAGAGGTTACTATTCTGTTCCCGTTGTGGCCTCGTAGGTACGATGTCCCGAGATTGCAAATGTTCTGCTACAAGCTTTGATTCCAGTGCCGTCACTTCTCATAGTCACTATCATAATCTACGCCACCGTGACTGGAGATATCCACCGTCCACCGTCCGCCGCCCGCCGTCAAACATGTAGCCGCAATACTAATTCCGAAACATTCCGATCCGCATACCATCGTTAAAGTTGTATCCCCCGTATAATCTAATCTGAAAAGATGCAAAGGGAAAGAGGCTCAATCAGGTACCTGAACACGACCTGACACCTAACAACGAAGTTTTTTTTTAATTCTTTTTACAGTATGGACCGATCCAAAGCAGAAACACACCGCCGCCCTGCAGGAATTCGTATCCTGCAGGATATTATCCTTGTCCCCGCCCGTCAACCTCCTGTCCTATCTCCAGTGGATCCTCGGCCCCCACCATCCCACCATTCCCAAAGGCCAATCTTGGAACTTCCTCTCCCGTCCTGGGAACCTGTGGAGCCCCCCTCGTTGTCCCCGGCCACGTTGGAAGCCATGTTGTGGCAAGATGCCGAGGAAGCGTGGGAGGGGAGCGCCAGCTCATTTCAACCGTCGGAAGAGCTATTCCCCGTTCCTCCAACAAGAACACTCGAACACCAGGAGGAGATATGGAAAGAGTTGGCGTTCTTCGTGAAGAGCGGCCTCCGCTTTCCGCGAGTTTTGCAGACGAAGATACAACAACTCCGCCCGTCGACAATTCCCCCCCAGGTTCCCCACCGAATGAAGCGAAAATTAGATAACGTGTGGGTCCGCCTCTATCTCCCTCCTCAATAAAAATTGACCCCTTACATCCTTCCCAGCCCCAAAAATAATTCCTTTTCTTTACTTTTACCCTTTCCCTTTTTCCCATAGGGGGAGTTATCCGTCACGAACTATCGTCCCGAACTCCGTCCAAAGCTTTATCATCGAATCCCGCTTGGTCCAAATACCTGTACCGTTCATCCAATTGGAACGAACTAGATACTTACGGTACCTGTATTTTTTTTCAGAATGTCTGTACAATTCTTTCCGGGGGCGTCCATGGACGACTTTATAGCCTACGAGGATGAAACCTGTGGCCCCTCCGTGTTGTACTGGCCCCTCCGCCGTCCCGAGGTACCAGCTCCATCGCCGCCGCCAACCCCGTCGCCGTTGCCAACCCCGTCGCCACCGCCTCCCCAATACATCCACGTGAGGTCGAACACCTGCTGGAGATGCGGTGGCACGGGGCACCAGCGGCATACGTGTTCCCTTCCCCCAATCCTCTTTTGTTCCCGTTGTGGACTTCTCGGCGTGTTATCGCGCCAATGTTTCTGCCCCTCCCGTCGATAAGGTGAAAACCACACCGTCGACCTGCTGTCTACCCAAACCCCGTTTCTAGTCCTATTCCTGCTCCTTTTCTTTCCCTCCTATCACCGTTCACCGCCCTGTCCGAAATTTTATGGTAATGCCTCTTTGCCTGGTTTCCGGGGTTGCGTTTAGCAACCTTTATCCGTAAGTGACTATAAGTTAGTACCGTTCACCCACCGAGGTTTTGTCTTAATTATTGTTAATCGTATTATTTTGTTCTAGTGTCATGGATTCTGATACCTCTTTTGACGTTATCAGTCTGTCCGAATCAGCCCTGTCCGATGAGGGACGCGAGGCTCCCGTTCTGGTCCGTAAGAAACGCCCAACTCACCAGGTACCGGCCATCAGCCCTTCAGAGCCTGTCACCTCTCGTGACGAGCCCGGTACTTCCCAGTGGGAACAAGATCCGTTCGTGGGCAACCAAGCCGTAGAAGTGTCGCCAACGAATCTGCCCCAATTGCGCACTCACCCCATGCGCTGGGTGGCCACCGATGAACCCGTCGTCAAGAGGCAAAAGTTCCCCGATACCGAAATCCACCTGCCAGTCGACAGGGACCTCTGTTGGAGATGCGGATACCCTGGTCACCGTCGAGAAGGATGTCACCGCAAAAGCCTCCTGTTTTGCTCCCGTTGCGGCCTTGTGGGTACCCTATCCCGAGAATGTCCTTGTTCCCGAAAGCGTTGGCCAACCACCACGAGTATTTCCGCTTCAAGTTTCGATGCCCGAAGACGCTACCGATCCGTTGCGACGCAGACCGAGCTTAGCCATCCACCCAAGAACGTCGCCGTACAATGTCGCCGCCCCTGGTAATATCAAGAGAAGTAATCCCGTAAAGAAGAACTCACCGAGGAAATTTTGAATTTGTTGTAAATTTTGTTTAAAATTGTACTTTGGTAGGTAGGTTTGGAAGAAAAATAAGCGTAAACGAAGTTCACTCTTATTTTTCTTACCGAAGTAAGGGGGGGATGTAATGAAGTTATTTTTCACCAACTAAATAATTTGAATAATTTCGGAATCAAATGAAAATTTATTTAAAATTAAATAAAACGTTCGATTTTTATTTGGCTCACCGGGTACATGTAAATATTCAAAGTCTCGAGCTAACGCCGTTTAAAGATGATATTGCGCGCGACGCGAATCCGGTCGCTTTGGAAGGGATTTTTCGGTAGTAGGAATTCTTCAGAGCTTAGGTGAGAAAGAATTTTAAAATAGAAATTCATTAATTAATTAACTTCCGAAATTAACAGTCGGGCAAAAGTAGAGTCGCCGTTTGTTTCCAAATTAATAAAAGCTGAGGTACAACTTTAATTTTCCGTAATTTTCCGTAGTTTTCGTATTTAATTATAGCCGTATTTGACGTGATATTAGAATCGTCGTATTTTGTTTTGAAAACGCGTTTAATTTTGGTAACGTTTTAAGACAGCGAAGCGAACTATTTATTTACGTTTGGTTTTTCTGATATTTTTTTGATCCGGTTTATCAATTAGGAATTCGAGAACAGTCTATTCAATTTCGGAGATTCGTTATTGTTTTATTTTCGACGAGTTATTTAGAATTTTCATTCCGATTTTAGTTTTATTTTATTAATTTGTTTTTCCGAAAATTAATTGAACACGATTCATTTAATTTTGATTCTTTTCGTGTCCGAATTTTGGGGAAACCATTTAGAATTTTTATTCCGATTTTAGTTTTATTTTATTAATTTGTTTTTCCGGAAAATAAATTGAACGCGATTCATTTAATTTTGATTCTTTTCGTGTCCGAATTTTGGGGAAACCATTTAGATTTTTTTTTTATTCCGATCTTAGTTTTATTTTATTAATTTGTTTTTCCGAAAAATTAATTGAATTTTAGGAGAGTTATTTAAGTTCGCAGTTTAGAATTTAGATTTAATTTATAGTTTTGTTAATAATCTTTTCCGAAAAATTAACTGAAAGTAATTCATTCATTTATGGGTTTCTTGAGTTAGTTTGCTTTTGATTAAATCTCAATTTAGCTTTTATTTTTTTTCACGTCCGCAATTAAATCCTTATTATAATACTAACCACTTAGGGCACCGTTTATTAGTTTGCGCCGCTTTTGGGATCAGATCTTGGCCTTGTTGGTTGCTTAGGCATTGCCGTTGTCCAATATCTCCCCAATTGCAAAGTTAGGGCACCGTTTATTAGTTTGCGCCGCTTTCGGGATCAGATCTTGGCCTTGTTGGTTGCTTAGGCATTGCCGTTGTCCAATATCTCCCCGATTGCGAAGTTAGGGCACCGTTTATTAGTTTGCGCTGCTTTTGGGATCAGATCTTGGCATTGTTGGTTGCTTAGGCATTGCCGTTGTTCAATATCTCCCCAATTGCAAAGTTAGGGCACCGTTTATTAGTTTGCGCCGCTTTCGGGATCAGATCTTGGCCTTGTTGGTTGCTTAGGCATTGCCGTTGTCCAATATCTCCCCGATTGCGAAGTTAGGGCACCGTTTATTAGTTTGCGCCGCTTTTGGGATCAGATCTTGGCCTTGTTGGTTGCTTAGGCATTGCCGTTGTCCAATATCTCCCCAATTGCAAGTATAGGTCGACGCGTTACTCGGAATTCTGGGATTAGATCTTGGCCTTGTTGGTTGCTTCGGCATTGGCGTTGTCCAATATCTACCTGTGTTCCGAGCGGGTTGTTTTAGCGTTTGCAGCTTCCGGACTGATCTTGGCCTTGTTGGTTGCTTCGGCATTGCCGTTGTCCAATATCAGCTCCCCATCCCCGCGATCTGATATTACCCTGTTTATTTTAATAAAATAAGAAAGCTAACTAACTCACCCGAATTAAATTAAATAATTTAATAGTATTAATTAACACTTCCGGTTAATTAGGATTATTTAGTTTATCAGTCAGTTTCCCGAATAATAGTATTAAGTAACTCTCCTGATTAATTATTGGAATTAATAGAATTAATTAACGCTGCCGGTTAACTTCAAATACTTACGAGGGGTTAATAACATTGATGCGGATTAAATTAATCATTTAATTTATTTAATAACTCTTCCGGTGTATTTCAAAATTTAAATAAATTTCAATAAAGTCTGATTGAGTCACTCCGTCATTACGGTATTTAATAGAGCCGAATCGAACGTTTTCTTTTAAAGAATTATTATTTCGTTCAGGGTTAAAGTGGGTGGGCTTTGAAATAAAACAAATTTTTATATTGTAACGTAGCTAAAAACAATATAAGTGTAACGTTTATTTCCTGGTTTAAATTCACCAACCTTACCTCTTTTCAGGGATATTAAAGGTATATAATAAAGTAAAAATAATTAAATCTGAAGTCAACTAGACCCCTGGAGAATACCGTATCTCCATCTGAAGTTACCTGTGCCCCTAAGAGGCCGTTTCTAAGGGTTGTGGAGCATACCACATAAAAAAACTGGCGCTCGAGCAATCTCCGTACTAAAGCGTCATCTTGTAAGGCAATATTTTTTCTTAGTGGCAAGAAAAAGCCTTACAATATTTAGGCCCACTGATATTAAAAGATGTTGTTGATATTGCTGTCTACGAATACTTTCTTTTACTACATTTTTTTCAAGCATTTTATTATCACAAAAACATTTAGATAACTTAGGGAGTGATATTGCAAAAAATTAATGAATATTTTTGTAAAACACTGTAAATTTATATATGGTCGGAAATTTTTAATATACAATATCCATGCCTTAAGTGAAGAAGCAGAAATATATGGACCGTTAGATAATATATCTTCTTTTCCCTATGAGAATTTCCTTGGTGAAATAAAAAGACTCGTACGTTCACCTAGAATAGAATCAGTTGAACGATTCTATTGAGTATCAACCAGTGACAACACGGAGCAGATCCCGGAAGCCCAGCTATTCATATAATGCCCGTGGAAACCTAAAGCAGAACATATATATATATATCTCATTAGAATTAGGGTATCGATACCTACAGCATTCCTTTTTTTATTGTTTGTGCAATTAAAGATTGTTTTACAGAGAAGTTAGTTTTTTTAGCCTTCAAGCTTATTATTGTTGTATAATTTTTGTTATGAACTATATCACTAACAAAAATACAGGGTTATTATATACCTAAACCTAAATTTTCGACATGCGTATTCAACGATATTTCGACGTCGAGTATCGACGTTATTTTGGCGTCGAGTATCGACGTTACTTCGACGATAAGCTGCAACATATAACGATGTGGCGGTTTTATTCCGATTTGAAAAGTTGCGTTTATTCGGATGAGTATGGACGAGCATTAAGACATTAACATTTATAGATGTGCCGACCATAAATGTATCATTTTAAAAAAAATCATATAGTTGGGTACAAACTGCACTTGCAAAGGAGGAAGAGGATTCTGCAAGCATGCAGCAGCAGTGTGTATCTAAGTCAATGAAGAGAACAACAATGCAGTTGCAGGTGTATCAGAAGGGAATAGAAGTGGCAAATCTATGGCCATCAAAAGTAAATCAAAACGAGGGAGTGAGACCTACGGGTGTAAGGACGTCAGTAATGTCGCCAAAATAACGTCGATGCAAATATCGTTGAATACGCATGTCGAAAATTTAGGTTTAGGTATATAATAAACCCTGTATTTTTGTTAGGGATATAGTTCATAACAAAAATTATACAACAATAATAAGCTTGAAGGCTAAAAAAACTAACTTCTCTGTAAAACAATCTTTAATATATATATATATATATATATATATATATATATATATATATATATATATATATATATATATATATATATATATATATATATATATATATATATATATTATTGTTTCCATTATTTTTTAGAAATGAAGTTAAGCATTTTAGAGTACATGAACTATTTGGGCGGATCGGCTAATTCTAAATCTGTAGTTGAAGGTGAAAATGTCCTGAATGCAGGACATCTTATTTTAGCGGGAAAGACCATAGAAACTTATGAGTGGATAGAAATATATGGTTTACAAACGAGTGCATTGGAATCTAATCCACATTAAATTACTGGGAAATTATCTATTTCTAACACTGTAAAAGTGGAGAACCTCTTATGTTCTTGTAAAGTTATAGCATGAGGCTTTAATGTTCTCCGTTTTACTCTAACTGTAAATAATAAATCAAAGCAAAGTGGTAAATAATAATTAAATATTTTTACCATACCTTTTTGAATAAAATCACTTTCAATAAAATGTAGAGAACACACTCACATGGTATTTGAAACTTTCTTGTCAATTTTTAATGTTGTGATCCACAATCTTTTCCTATCCACTAATTCGCTATTGCCAAGTTTGGTTTCAAAAAAAACTTTGGACGTTCCTGCTTTTGGAAACGAATGAAAACTTAGTTCAGGGTTTCTTTTTCCCCATGATGAACACTTAGGTACACAACAATAATGATTACTCATTGTAAAAAAGATCAACAAATCAAAATTATTTGTAAAAACAAGACAAAAACACTATGAAAATTACTTAACAACGCTAAAGAAATAACCCAAAATGTCAAAACTACTCCTTAGCTCAGTTTTCGCCAGAGGGCGTATCAGTTAGGACGAGAAGCGAATAGAATATATTTCCATTTTGAATTAAAACGAAATAGTACGAAACAGATATTTCATCATAATATATCAGTACGAAAGTATTTTTTTGTAGATTATATGTACGTACAATGGGTGTACAAAACTGGAATATCTATTATACCTCCATGTCCTATACGTGAATGGATATCCACTATTCAACATCCATGGACGTTTGGACTTGAACCGGACGTAAAACGGACATCCGTTGGATGTCATGTGCTGTGTGGGAATATCTTAAACTTGTTTATTTTTGGTAGTTTCGCATGGTCTTTCTACTGTGTCTTTTCTGTTTTGCGTATATGATGGACCTGAAGTTTTATTTCCACTTGCCCTTGTTCCTACATCGGAAGGACATTCCGTAATTTTAAACTGCGTTTGAGGGAACATACAAGATGCCTTAATAACAACACCGGGGGCTTCTCCCATTTCGCTAACCACCTTTTAGACATTGGACATGATTTCGACTCCATTACTGGTTTCAAAGTCCTACATTCAGTGAGTAATAGATTTCTTCTGGATAACTTCGAAAATCTAGAAATTTCAAAAAACGTTAAACTTAATCCCACGTGTTCTCTCAACGCTCAAATTAACTTCAATAGCACCCCAACTTTTTCAGCACTAATTTAATATTTTCTCATTCAATCACATCTTACTTACCCTATACAAATAATTTTCCAATTTTTATAACCGACTTTCTTCTTGCGTTAAATAACTTCAGTCTTCCATTGTATCGTACATTAAAAAGGAACAGCATTTCTTCTTTTCATGCTATTTATTAGTGAACCCCCACTTGATTCATATTTCCAATTCTTTTCAGATTGAGACATTTTGTTTCTTACGTTATCTTTTGTCCTTTTCTTTCCTACAATTAATTTTTTCTTTTTATTGTCTAACCCTTGACCAAATACAAAAATTTCTAGTATAAATTTTTCCTATTCAATGTTTTCAATTTAATTTGTTAACTTATACTTACTTATTTATTTTTGAAAAATCTAATATTTAAATAATTTTAATTATGTTTGCTAACGCCACCTACTTCATATTCTACAAAACATGCATGGATCTAGATAATTCTCATTACAGATAACTTTTTTATTTTTATTTATTAATTTCAGTCTTACCAAAATTAAATCCAACACTTTCAATTTGTTAACTTGGTTTTCACGTCACCTGTATAAAAAACGCTTGGTGATAAAATTCTTCCATTGCTTAACCAGCTATCGTTTAAAAATTGTCTCTTTTGTTAGTTTTAATATTTTAATTTGTTTGTAAATGTCCTTTCTGACTGCTGGTTAATTTTTAGTAAAAAGTTTTAAATTTTATAACTACGTTTTTAAAATAAAATATAAATTAAATTTTGAATATATAAATTAGGACCTATTAGATCGTCCTTGTTTTCTACAAAATAGAATTGTAATCTAATCTATTGTGTTGACATGTTTTTGGTGCGTCCCTGTTGTATTTCCTACGTGGAAAAGTTATGGTGAGTTTTTTGCTTAAATTGAAATAAAATTAAAATAAAAATAAATTTCTTAAATTAAATTTTAACTTAACTAAACTGCCATTGTGACCTCCTTTTAACTCCATAATTTTTCCACGCAGGGCCTGATGATGGCGATATTCTGATTGCCGAAACCGGTCAAATAGCTCAATAATAAATAACTTGTGAGATATAAAGGACTTTATTTTCTTCCATACCTTTGTAACGATCCAATTTCACTACTAGTAATTATATTATAAAATCGTGAGCCTTGAGTGTAATTCGATCGTACGCTTAACGAAACACACACATCTTTCATTTAATTCATAACTAAATAAGCTTTCTCTTGCATTGTCAACGCATATAACGCGACTTCAATCAGTTGTACAGTGGGATACTTACGTTTTTAGTAGAAAAATCATTTATCCTGATATTCGGTGTGAGTTTTTCTCGCTGATTTTTTCACCCTCTTGCAGAAAAACTATACAGTGGAGAGAGTTCGTTTCTAACATAATCTGACAGTATCTACATTTGTGTTGCATTTTAGTTTCGAAATACAGTATCATTACAATTAATGTAAGATTAATTATTTGTTTACCTAGTTTGACATTTTGGAGGTTATATATGAAATTTGACGTCGAGTGTAGTTGTGTCGAGCTACGACGAGGCAATTTTTCGAGGTTCACTGTTTCATATGTGGTCGGAGTGAATGACGTCATTCAAAGATATACAGAGTAACTCCATGATTTGGGCCGATATATTTCGTGATATAGTTAAATGTTTACCGTTAATCGTTTTTGGGTTTAAAATATATATTTTATTTCTTTTTATTTGAATTTGGGGTGACGTCACGATACTTTATCAACCGGAATACGTTGGTAGTACTTGGACCTATGGATTTCGTTTCCGTCTGTCTTGGTCTTCGTTCATCTCTGCTAGCACATGAAAAGTGGTTTAAGTGGTGTTTTATTTTAATTGCCCGGTATAGAGGTAATCCTGAAAAGGGATCTAAAGATTCACCCTTAAAGTGTCTGTAGAAGTTGGATAGAATTTGGATATTCCTGTATTTTGGATTTTTTGTTGGATAAACAGGATTGTTAGGACACATCCTTAGTGGGATCAAAAACACTTAATTTAACTGCTACTGGAGCTGAATATTTAACTGTTAGACGCTGTGGTCGTTTTGGAGTCGTTTCGGCGGCATTTCAAAAGGAGTTGGTTTTTGGATACTTAAACCCTTCGGGAAGAAGGTTAGTAACTTTTATATATGTAAATTTAGTACTTGGGTGTGGTACCTAATACCACTTTATTTTTTTATAATCAAAACTATCAGATTAAATAGTTTCTTTACTACATTTGGATTTAAAAATTAGCGTAGTTTTGGGATTTAATTAATGTATTTTATGTTCTTTTATACAGTTAATAGAACATTTTTTTTATTACTCTATTTTCAAGAAGTGGATGCATAGGATCGATAGTAATCGAGGTATTTTTTATTTTAAGGGTTCTTTTCTTGTATGGTTAATGGTTTTTATGGTTTTTGTGCGGAGGACCTGGTTATGGATAGGGTCCTGGTTCGCTGGAAGGACCTCGTCAAAGGCGCAGTCGCCTAGACATGACCTAAAGTTTGGTCCAATTAAACTCTAGGCAGCTAAGATGTATTTTAGGTCTGATAATTAGTGTTTAAGTTACTTTAATATTTTTTTTGTACTTACAAATTTTAATTCGAAACTTATCTAGATTCCACTATCTCATCAAACGCCTGTGAAGGTAGGAATTAATGTTTGAATTTATTTAATTTCTTTTTCTCACCGTGTCGCTCGCCTTGGTACCAATGCTAACGATTAATGTCTTAATAATAGTATAGGGCTTTATGCTCATATATTAATTTCTCACCTATGTACTTTTAACTTGCGGAGGTAATTTTACTATTAACCATATATGTATTATTAATTAAGGGGGAACGGATTTAATGCGTAATATTTTTCTTGTTTTATACTCGGTTATAACCTGTCACAAATTGTCACAATTTCACTCATATCTGATTTGAATAAATATTTGTAAGTTCAAGGTTCGTCTCTTTTTTTTTCTCTTGCTGGATCAGGGAAAATAATATAGGATTAGGCCAGGGATGATTCAGCTGGCGCCCAAAGAATAGTATTTTTATTATATTGTGGATTTACCCGGAAGTCAATTTTGATCCACGACCGTCTCCACTTGAGTGAAGCCGAAGGCCGTAAAGGTTGAAGACCGGGACAACCGAAGAACCTATCCATCAGGTTTAATTCTTTTAGGATATTTGGAAGGTTACATTTTTGGCGCCCAACGTGGGGCCACATTTTTGTTGAGGCCACATTTTTGCCGTCTGTTTTTGATTTTGACAGATTTTTCAATTGTGACAGATTTTGCAAATTATATCCGGTGTTAGAAATTTTAAATTTAGTAACTTTGAGTATAATTTTGGTGGTGTATTTCATTTTCTTTTGGCTAGTAGATACAATTTGGTGGTTTTCTACTATTTAGGGGACACATTTGTCTTTTGAAGCTGTTTTTTTTTGGCACCCATTGGCGTGGACCTGGAGGGACGGCAGTCTGCTTGAGATTGCTTGTCTGCGAGTGGATGTTTGTGATTTTTTTTATTTTGGTTTCCCCTACTGCACTTGGTTTTACTGTAAGACAGTCTACTAGCGCAGGCCTTTAAGAGACGGCGGTATATTATATATTGCTTGCTTGCGAGTGACTACTTTGCACTAGAATTTAATGCTTTAGTTTGTTTTTTTTTGCAACGATATTGGACTATTTTTGACACCTATTGTTATTACTAAAGAGCGTCTTTCTGCGTTTTCTTTTACTCTGCCATTATTATATTTAGAGGCTGAATTTAAATTTAAAACCCAGTGTTGAAAAGAGTGTCATAGTTTGAGATTTGTTTTGGTGAGCAAAAAAAAATATATTTTTTTAAATTAGTTGAAAAGGTGAGAAGAAATTGGTGATATTAAAATTGTGAAGGATTGGGAGATATTGGAACTGGGACTGGTTAAATTTTGGAAGATTTTGGTACTTAACCAATTCTGAGGACTAGCGACGAGAATTTCTTTAAGAAGTTTGGTTTGGAACAATTTGAAGAGATTTGAATATTTTGGATGTGGATTTTTCCTGGAACTAGTTAAATTTTTTAGAAATTCATTAGGAATTTCACTTTGAAATATTTTGGACTTTAATTGTAACTATTTGAAATATTTTGGGATTGTAGCCCAAACACTTAAAAAAAAACAAAACGAATTTAAACTTGCAGTTTTATTTTACTCTTTAATAAAGCAAATATTCCCTGTGTTTTACTATTTTGACTTGCATTTGGATTGTTATTATTTTACCCTGTCCAACTATTGTTTTAATTGTACCTTAAATATTTTACTGAGGACTTATAAACTTTTTCTAAGATGCCAGGTAAAATTATAGCAAATTATCTGAAAAAGGAGGATCTTGAGTATGAACTTAAAATACGAGGAGTCGCTACTGGTACCGTGGATAGTATGCGGTCTAGTTTATCTGCTACATTTAGACGGGAGGCTTCTAAAGAAAGCTTTACTTATCCTGTACATCCTTTTATCTTTGCTGAGGATAAAACAGCCGTGGAAACCAAACTTAGGGAATTGGATGTTGCAATCGGAAATTTTTCAGGTACACCGGCCAGTACTGATGCCCTTAGGTTGCAGACTCAGATCAATCATGTGTTAGGTAGAATCGATCGAATGATACCGCCTGCAGGAGATACCGAAGTTGTTGATGCTGCGGCTAAATCAGATTTTAACTTTGTCTGATAAATTACATGAGAAACTTCATCCTTCATTACAGGTTGGTCCAGTACCTCCAGCATTAAGTGTTTTCTCTGGTTTGAATCAATCCGTTCAAGCAGGTTTGGGTCAGGCACACGCTTCGTCTCCTAGTTCATCTGGTGTTCGGGGCACTACCGCTCCTGTTGCTCAATCAACTGGTAAAATGATACCACCTCATAAGTGGGGCATTGAAAAATTTTAAGGATCTTTAAAAGGTATGTCGGTATCTGGTTTTTTTGAGATGATAGAGGAACTTAGGTTGGCACGTCATGTACCCGAGGATATTTTATTAGAGTCAGGGATAGATCTTTTTTCAGAGAAGGCATACCAGTTTTATAAGGATACTCGTCTTCGAGTTAGTAGTTGGATTGAATTAGTAGAGGAATTTCGCAAGGAATATTTGTCATCTCATCATAGTGAAGCACTTTTTGAGGAACTGCGTAGGAGAACTCAACATTCCACTGAAACAATTGGTGTTTATTTGGCAATCATGAATAGTTATCTTAATCGCCTGCCTTGTAGTATTCCAGAGGAGACTAAGTTGGCCATTGTGGTTAAGAATTTGCATCCTTTTTATCAGGACAGGTTACGTGATCCTTTACCAGTAACTTTAGAGGAACTTAGGGTTGTTTGTCGTAGTATGGAAGATAGACGTGATTGTATACGTAATTATGTCGAACCAAATTCTAGGAAGGGTAATATTTTAGAAAAAGATTTAGCTTTTGTTGACGTTGAGAGTTGTGATAGTGTGGATGTTGCCACTACTTCTTCGCCGAGATCTGGTGCTCCTCCAAGAGCTGGAAACCGAGATTCAGTTGTGAGTAAAATGGTATGCTTTCGCTGTAATCAACCTGGGCACAAAGCTATTGGTTGTCTGATGCCCAAAAAGTTGCATTGCTTCAAATGTAAGAAAGAAGGAGTAACGGTCAGAAATTGCCCTAATTATAAGCAGGGAAACGGCTCGCAGCGCACTTAGGTGGTCGTTTTAGGCGCGCTGAAGTTAATACGACCAATGTTCAAAATATTCTTGATTTTATCCTAGATCATGCTACTAATGATGAGCGACCATATTTAAAAGTTAAAATTTTGGGTAGTGAGGTGTTAGGGTTATTGGACTCTGGTGCATCGAGGACAATTTTTGGGAATGCTGGATGGAAACTACTTCAAAGTTTAGGTTTAGATGTAGATAGGTCTAAACAGTCTATTTGTAGAGTTGGGAATGGTCAAACATGTGAAGTATTAGGTGAGTGTTTGGTACCTTTCTTTCTGAGAGATCGTCTAAAGGTTATATCAGTTTTGGTTGTCTTGGGAGTACCTCATACTCTTATTTTAGGTGCGAGTGGTGGTGGCGAGTTATGGGGATTGTCCCAGATCTAAGACATAATGAATGGCAATTTTCTGAGTCTCCTGTAACTATAGGGACCGTAGATCATCTTCGTGGACAAACTGTTTTAACCGATCTGCAAAAAGCTCGATTAGATGTTTTGATCGAAAGAAACCGCGAACTTATGAGTTCTAGTTTAGGTTGTACAAATGCTGCGGAACATGTTATTGTTTGCCATTCTTCCCCAGTAAAACAAAGGTATTATCCGGTGTCACCTGTTATTCAGAAACATATAGACAAGGAACTTGATGAAATGCTTTCTGAAGGCATTATCGAAAAGTCGAATAGTCCATGGTCTTCGCCCATATTGATGGTCGAAAAGAAAGACGGAACGTTAAGGTTTTGTGTAGACTTCCGTAGGCTCAATGCTGTGACCGAGAGGGACAGTTACCCCCTCCCTTATATTTCGTCGATTTTGGACAAACTCAGGAACGCACATTATTTGTCTACGATCGATATCAAGTCTGCTTACTGGCAAGTGCCTGTAGCTGAGTCTTCCCGTCCATTCACTGCTTTTACGATACCTGGGAGAGGACTGTTTCAGTTTCGTCGGATGCCTTTCGGACTTCACAATGCCCCCGCTACTTGGCAGAGACTGATTGATCGTATTTTAGGACCGGAACTCGAGCCAAATGTATTTTCTTACCTTGATGATGTTGTCATTGTGACCGAGTCGTTCGAGGAGCATTTGAGAGTCTTAAACGTGGTACTTACGCGCTTGAGGGAAGCTAAATTGACTGTCAGCTGGAGTAAAAGTTTCTTTTGTCGTCCAGAGTTGAAATACTTGGTGGCGTAGGTGGTTTTCACCACCAGTGTCTAGTATTGCGAAACATAGTGCCTTAGGGACCAGAATTTACGCTAGACAAAGACCAATGTGCGTGACGAAGAGTCACATCCTTTCCGAGGTGCCACTATTTTTAACTAAACACATTGGATCTAGACCAGAGAAGGTCGATAAAAAATCCGAGGAGCCAACCTCAGTAAAAAAACAAAACAAAACAAAATGGAAATGTCGAGTTTCGAAAACGAAGTACCCCAGGGGGGTAGGACCGAGCGTCCGGAATCCCCCACCGCGATAGCGGGCCGCTCCATGGATTCTGGGGGGAGCAAAAATTCGATTGCACCTACTCAAGGGAAACAAAGTAACATCATACTAAATATGAGAATGAGATCGATGTCAACTGACTATGGTAAAAGGAAGATCATCGATACATCGATCATAACCGACGACGAGTTGGACTCTCCATACAAAAGAAAGGAAATCCCAGAGGTATTTGTCTTAAAGGAGGCAATAGAAAGAAACCAAAAACTACTAGAGGAACTGGAAAAAACAATCAATGAAAACCCAAACACACTGAGAAAGATTAAAGATCTAGCAGGAAAACTTAGAAGAAATGCAGACAGTTTTAAGAGAGGATCCATCACAAGGTGGATTGATGATAGAAAATACGAGCAAGTGGAGAAGATCATGATTGATGTGGATACTCAAGTGCAGAAGGAAACGAGAGAGATGGGACCACCTAGTTTGGCTAAGGGACGAGGTATCAGGAGAAAAAAGGATATCCCTTCACCATCTAAACGAGGTCAACATACACTACATGAGAATGATGGTGGAAAGTATCTTCAGGAAAACAAACACCTCTGTACACAACTAAATCCAGACAGGTAAAAAAGGAGAAGACCACGTTAGGAATGATCATAGACAACGGGACCAAATCATACAATGAGGTACTCAAGGAGGTAACTAAAGCCGTCGGGAAAGATGAAGCAGCAAAAGTAATAAGAACGGTACGCTGCACAAAGGAGGGAAAACTTCTAGTGACTACCGACAAGGAGGAAACACATTTTAAAAAGCTCGGCAAACTATTAAACCAGGCCGGCCTGAAGCACAGGAATTTAGTAGGCGAGCCATTCACGTCCCTCCATATAAGAGGAATGACCGCGGACATCACGGAGGAGGACGTTAAGAAAGGGGTGGAAGATGCCGTGGGTGAATGGAGAGAAGAATATACGTTAAGCAACTTAAGGCCCCAGAGGGACGAAACAAAAGCCATTACCATCAGATTGCCAAACAGTGCATCAGAAAAAATTGAGGAAATGGGACACATAAGAATAGGGCTTACCAAATGCCGAGTGGAAAAAAGAATAGAGGTGAGAAGATGTGGAAAATGCTGGGCCTACGACCACACGTTCGAACAGTGTGACGGACCAGACCGAAGGAACCACTATTTCAAGTGTGGGAAACCGGGACATGAAGCAAAGAACTGCGAAACAGTAGGATGTCCAGTGTGCGAAACAAGTGACTACCGAGTAGGCACTGCCAAGTGCCCAGCATTCATGGCAGCCTTAAAGGAAGCAAGAATAGACGAAAAAGGCAGAAGAAGGAGACGCACAACATTTAGCCGCAGGGAAAGCACCTATATCAGACCAACGGATAAGGAAATGGAGGACGATGTCTTCCCAGTAACTGCTATAGGATCAGAAGAGCCCCCAGAAAACGAGAGATTAGAGAGTAAGAAAAGGGAGCCAAAAGAGACCTTAGAGCTGTGATAAGTATTGTGATACATATGTACTTCGTGACTGTCCTATTTATTTTATTTATTCTTTAAGAATCTATATACACATATATATCTATATTTATCTATATCTATTTATTTTATTTATTTAATGCCAATAAAGATCCTACAAATAAACGTAGACAGAAGGGCGAGGGCGCAGGACCTGGCGATGGCTACAGCGGCCACCATAGATGCAGACTTGATCGCTATACAAGAACCCAACCAAGCCAGGACGTTAAAGGATCATAGATGGATTTCGGGTAAGGACACGGCCATCTACTGTAGAAACAGGAAATGCGGGGCGGTGGCCCACTCAGCAACCAACAGCTACACGAAGCTGAGCATGGAGAATTGGACCCTGTATAATTTTTACGTATCCCCGAATGTTAGCTTTGAAGAGTTCGTGGCCACTGTGGAGACCCTGATGGAGGAGATTCAGCGGGATACGGGGGAAGTAATGGTGGTGGGCGATTTTAACGCCAAGTCAGCCCTCTGGGGGGCCGGCCGACAGGATAGGAGAGGAGATTTCCTGGCCGATTGCCTCATGGTCTCCCAACTGGTAGTTTTAAACACAGGAGGGATATCAACTTTCGTGAGAAGAGAACAAAAGTCGGTGATCGACATCTCCTTTTGTTCAACGGGGATAGCTCGGAAGATGAAGAGCTGGGCGGGGCTCGAGGACTTTGAAACGTTGAGTCTTCATAGATATATATACATAGTAATAGACCTGGACAAAGAGGCCAGGAAGATCCAACCTGCAGGAACGAAACCGTTCCTGGACAAAGAGGTTTTCAAGAACGTAATAAGCCTCACTTCCAAACGCGACACATCCATACAAGGGACCCTGGAGGTAATTAAAAAAGCTCAGAAGGCCAGCTCCAGGAGAGGGAACGCCATGTGGAGGCGGATGCCTATGTGGTGGAATGACGAAGTAGAGAAAGCAAGGGACACCTGCGTAAAGAGTAGGAGGAGGCTGACCCGTTTGAGAAGCAGTGGCGGTGCGCCGGGGATCGTCGAAGAAGCAGAGGAGGCGTACAAAGGGTGCAGAAGACAGCTGAGAAACCTCATCATGAAGTCAAAAGCCGCCTGTTGGAGGGAAATGTGCGAAGAGCTGGAAAGTGACCCTTTTGGCCAGGGATACAAGCTTGTAACAAACAAGCACAAAAATATGCTGTCCCCGTACGATATCCCCGCCAGCAGGAGACTGGAGATTGCCGGCGAGCTGTTTCCACCAACAAATGACAGGGTAAGAGAAGAGAAAGCACGTACAGGTGACCCACCAGCGGTGACAATGGATGAACTGCTAGAGGCCGCAGGGAAGATGAAGACGGGGAAGGCGCCAGGACCAGACGGGGTACTTGCAGAGAGCATCAAGATGGCAGTAGACGAGATTCCCGAAACAATGCAGTCCATGGTCAACGAGATAATGGCTACTACAAACATACCTAGGGAGTGGAAAAGGGCTAAACTATGCTTAATACCTAAAGGGCCATCTGCGGCGAACAAGTTTAGACCGATCTGCCTGATTGATACGGCGGCTAAGCTCTTCGAGCAAGTGGTAAAGGCCAGACTCGAGAAGGAGTGTGACACCAGGATGCTATTGTTAGACAAGCAGTATGGTTTCCGAAGAGGAAGAACAACGGTGGATGCGATTGGCAAGGTGATCCAGCTTGCCAGCGACAAACAGTGGATTTGGGGAGCGATTGTCCTCATAGATGTTAAGAATGCGTTTAACACCGCAAAATGGAGCCATATTGTCAGGACACTGGAGGACATGGGCGTTAGCCAGTACCTGGTCAACATAGTTAAAGACTACCTCAAAGATAGAACCATCATGGTGGACAAGGAAGAGATGTCGGTCACTCAGGGAGTACCCCAAGGATCGGTCCTGGGGCCTTTGCTCTGGAACGTTCTATACAATGAGGTGCTCGAGGTCAACCTGGCAAGACACTGTAGACAGGTGGGGTACGCTGATGATTTGGCTTTAGTAATAAATTCAAATAATACAGAAGATCTCATGCATGAGACGAATATGGCTCTTCGGAATGTGGAGGAATGGATGGAGGGCAAGGGCCTGGAGCTAGCACCCGAAAAGACAGAGGCTATCATAATAAGAGGGAAAAGAAAAAGAGAAGGCGTTACCTTCTCCCTGGCGGGGATGCAGATCATCCCGAAAAGAACAGTGAAGTATCTAGGGGTCCATTTAGATGATAAATTAATATTCGGCGAACACGTTAGGAAGACCTGTGAAAAAGCTGGAAGACAGGTGGCGGCCCTCACCAGGATTCTGCCCAACCTAAATGGACCCGGATACCACAACCGGAGGATGCTGTACGGTGTAGTCGCGTCGGTTTTACTGTATGCCGCATCGACATGGGGGAAGGTAACACGTGTCAAAAAATATAAAGATATGCTGGTAGCTACTCAGAGGAGGATGCTCTCAGCGGAAGCGGTTGCAGTGGTGACAGGCATACCGCCCATAGACTTAATGGTGGAGGAGCGCTGCAGGCTGGGTCTCCGTATAGCCGTAACGGAAGCTGACAAGGAGGAGGAGAGGAGGAGCGAATAGGTGGCAGGAAAGGTGGAACGGCGTAACAGCTGTTGCACAATGGACAAAGAAGCTCATACCAGACCTGGATGCATGGCTTAGATGCAAACACAGGAGAACGAACTTTTTTATGACACAAGTGTTGACAGGGCATGGTAGTTTCAACACCTACCTGTACAGGATCAACAAGGTGAGGTCAGAAGACTGCCTGTACTGCGGGCAGAGGGACGACCCGGAACATACGATGGCGACCTGCAAAAGGTGGCACGCCTTAAGAACGGCCCTGGAGACGAGGATGGGAGAGGCAGTGACAACAAAAGGCCTCCTGGATGATGGTAAACAAGAGTAACTGGGAGAGCGGCGAAAGATACATAAAAGAGGTCATGAAAAAGAAGACGGAAGAGGAGCATATTGTCGTAATAGATTAATAAGACTTGCAACCCATGGACTGACGCAATGTCGTGAAGACGGTCCCGGTCCATAGGGAGTTTCCGGGGTGGTTTTAGTGGGTATGAGGAGTCCCACACTACCGGGGAAGGGTAGAACCTGTAACCGGTGCGCATAAAGCGTTTCCACCCGTCAAAAAAAAAAAAAAAAAAAAGAGTTGAAATACTTAGGGTACGTAGTGAGTCGAGATGGATTACATGTAGACCCGGATAAGGTTAAGGCCATGTTAAACCTTCCAAGTCCTAAGTCAGTAAAGGAGGTTAGGAGTATAATAGGAACCTTTTCATGGTACCGTCGGTTTATTCCGGATTTTGCCACTCTTATATACCCTATTAGTGCTTTGTTGAAGAAAAATCGGAAGTTTTTGTGGACCCCTGAGTCTGAGCAATCATTTCAGCTGATTAAAGAAAGTTTAGTTTCTGCTCCCGTTTTGAATTGCCCTGATTTTAGTCTTCCTTTGTGGTCCAATGTGATAGTTCTAGATGTGGCGTCGGCGCTGTGCTACTTCAAGATACTCCGGATGGTGATCGTGTAATTAGTTACTTAAGTAGGTCTTTGACACGCCAAGAGCGAAATTATTCCACAACGGAGCGCGAATATTTAGCTGTACTATGGGCTATTGAAAGGCTTCGTCCATACTTGGAAGGTGTACCGTTCACCGTGGTGACAGACCATGCTTCTTTAGTCTGGTTGCAAAATTTAAAGGATCCTACCGGGAGATTGGCACGTTGGGCCGTGAGGCTCCAACAATTTGACTTTAAAATCATACATCGTAGGGGTAAAGATCATGTGGTACCGGATTGTCTCAGTCGATCTGTTCCTGTCCTTGATTCCGTTGAATCACAGTATATTTCCACCGGAGATCGTTGGTATGATAAGATTTTTAAAGGGGTTTTCGAAAACCCACTAAAGTATCGTCAGTGGAGAATTATAGATAATAAGCTGTTCAAATATGTTCGTCCTACTTCTGGATTCTTAACTTTAGAATGTGATAATTGGAAAGAGGTAGTCCCAAAGGGGCAACGTAAAGATATGTTACAGAGGTTTCATGATGAACCTCTAGCAGTTCATATGGGCGTTTTAAAAACGTATAAGAGGATTTGTTACAAATATTTTTGGCCCAAACTTAAGAGTGACGTCTCGCGTTATGTTAGGAATTGTAATCGTTGCGCCGCACATCGGATTGATAATACTCCACCAAAGGGGTTGATGTCTCCTCAACCACGAGCAACTCAACCGTGGGAGATTATCGCTACAGATCTTATGGGTCCACTCCCTAGGTCGAATAAGGGACATAAGTTTATTTTGGTGGTGATGGATGTTTTTAGCAAGTTTTCTCTTGTCTTTCCTCTTGGGTCTTCTAAGGCTGTTCATGTTGTAAAAAGGATTGAGGAAGAGGTATTCATGTTATTTGGAGTTCCGCGTATGATTTTGTGTGATAATGGGGTACAATATACGTCTCACTTATTTAAGAATTTAGCTTCATCTTACGGAGTCGAAATTCGGTATAATGCTTTATACCATCCCCAAGCTAACCCCTCCGAACGTTATAACCGTACATTGAAAACCATGATAGCAACTTATGTTTCGGATAACCATAGGCTTTGGGATGCCAACTTAGCTAAGCTTGCCTGCGCAACTCGTACAGCTTTTCATGAGTCCACTGGCAAGGACCCCTATTTTGTAAATTTCGGGAGAAAAATGGTTTTGGATGGGCGTGATTTCCGACGAAGGGAAAAATTGCTAGAAGCTAATGACGAAACCTCAACTGAAGAGACTTCTGAGAGGCGATCTCAGATATTGAAAGATGTGTTTGCAGATGTCAGAGAACGTTTGGATAAAGCTTCAAGGAAAAATCAGAATACTTACAATTTGCGTAGGCGACGTGAGGAGTTTTTGCCTCATCAGGCTGTTTGGAGGAGGAATTTCACCCTCTCGGACGGTTCTGCTTTTTATGCGAAGAAACTCGCCCCCAGATGGGTTGGACCTCATTACATCAGGAAGAAAATAGGAACTTGGATGTACCAATTGGAAGATGAACATGGAAATGACCAGGGTACGTGGAGCGTCAAGGATTTACGAGCAGCAGCTGGTGAAAATTCACCACAGTGAATTTTCTTGAAGTAAGGGGGAAATGTAACGA
This sequence comes from Crepidodera aurea, assembly GCA_949320105.2. Classification (NCBI taxonomy): domain Eukaryota; kingdom Metazoa; phylum Arthropoda; class Insecta; order Coleoptera; family Chrysomelidae; genus Crepidodera; species Crepidodera aurea. The sequence goes on along the minus strand of OX439472.1, from coordinate 8,822,419 downwards.
TCCAATTTCACTACTAGTAATTATAATATAAAATCGTGAGCCTTGAGTGTAATTCGATTGTACGCTTAACGAAACACACACATCTTTCATTTAATTCATAACTAAATAAGCTTTCTCTTGCATTGTCAACGCATATAACGCGACTTCAATCAGTTGTACAGTGGGATACTTACGTTTTTAGTAGAAAAATCATTTATCCTGATATTCGGTGTGAGTTGTTCTCACTGATTTTTTCACCCTCTTGCAGTAAAACTATACAGTGGAGAGAGTTCGTTTCTAACATAATCTGACAGTATCTACATTTGTGTTGCATTTTAGTTTCGAAATACAGTATCATTACAATTAATGTAAGATTAATTATTTGTTTACCTAGTTTGACATTTTGGAGGTTATATATGAAATTTGACGTCGAGTGTAGTTGTGTCGAGCTACGACGAGGCAATTTTTCGAGGTTCACTGTTTCATATGTGGTCGGAGTGTATGACGTCATTCAAAGATATACAGAGTAACTCCATGATTTGGGCCGATATATTTCGTGGGATAGTTAAATGTTTACCGTTAATCGTTTTTGGGTTTAAAATATATATTTTATTTCTTTTTATTTGAATTTGGGGTGACGTCACGATACTTTATCAACCGGAATACGTTGGTAGTACTTGGACCTATGGATTTCGTTTTCGTCTGTCTTGGTCTTCGTTCATCTCTGCTAGCTCATGAAAAGTGGTTTAAGTGGTGTTTTATTTTAATTGCCCGGTATAGAGGTAATCCTGAAAAGGGATCTAAAGATTCACCCTTAAAGTGTCTGTAGAAGTTGGATAGAATTTGGATATTCCTGTATTTTGGATTTTTTGTTGGATAAACAGGATTGTTAGGACACATCCTTAGTGGGATCAAAAACACTTAATTTAACTGCTACTGGAGCTGAATATTTAACTGTTAGACGCTGTGGTCGTTTTGGAGTCGTTTCGGCGGCATTTCATTTTTACGGCACCTTTATTTTTTTTAACCAAAAGGAGTTGGTTTTTGGATACTTAAACTCTTCGGGAAGAAGGTTAGTAACTTTTATATATGTAAATTTAGTACTTGGGTGTGGTACCTAATACCACTTATGGATTTAATTTATTTTTTTATAATCAAAACTATCAGATTAAATAGTTTCTTTACTACATTTGGATTTAAAAATTAGCGTAGCTTTGGGATTTAATTAATGTATTTTATGTTCTTTTATACAGTTACTAGAACATTTTTTTTATTACTCTATTTTCAAGAAGTGGATGCATAGGATCGATAGTAATCGAGGTATTTTTTATTTTAAGGGTTCTTTTCTTGTATGGTTAATGGTTTTTATGGTTTTTGTGTGGAGGACCTGGTTATGGATATGGACCTGGTTCGCTGGAAGGACCTCGTCAAAGGCGCAGTCGCCTAGACATGACCTAAAGTTTGGTCCAATTTAACTCTAGGCAGCTAAGATGTATTTTAGGTCTGATAATTAGTGTTTAAGTTACTTTAATATTTTTTTTGTACTTACAAATTTTAATTCGAAACTTATCTAGATTCCACTATCTCATCAAACGCCTGTGAAGGTAGGAATTAATGTTTGAATTTATTTAATTTCTTTTTCTCACCGTGTCGCTCGCCTTGGTACCAATGCTAACGATTAATGTCTTAATAATAGTATAGGGCTTTATGCTCATATATTAATTTCTCACCTATGTACTTTTAACTTGCGGAGGTAATTTTACTATTAACCATATATGTATTATTAATTAAGGGGGAACGGATTTAATGCGTAATATTTTTCTTGTTTTATACTCGGTTATAACCTGTCACAAATTGTCACAATTTCACTCATATCTGATTTGAATAAATATTTGTAAGTTCAAGGTTCGTCTCTTTTTTTTTCTCTTGCTGGATCAGGGAAAATAATATAGGATTAGGCCAGGGATGATTCAGCTGGCTCCCAAAGAGTAGTATTTTTATTATATTATGGATTTACCCGGAAGTCAATTTTGATCCACGACCGTCTCCACTTGAGTGAAGCCGAAGGCCGTAAAGGTTGAAGACCGGGACAACCGAAGAACCTATCCATCAGGTTTAATTCTTTTAGGATATTTGGAAGGTTACACCTTCAGTACTTACTACTCACATATGGCTAACCCTACTTTAAAAAAAACTTTAAAAAAACTTATTTCATTTGTTTGGTTCTGCTTGTTTCAGTTCTTATTCCCGCTACGTATTGTTAAAGTAGAACACATTCAATTCTTTCATCAATTAACCTACACTAAAGTTTATTCAACGTAAAGAAAAGTAAAGTAAATAGCATGGTCTAGGCGTGACTCGGCAAAGAACCGCTACGATTGGTTGGTTTGCGGAGTGCGAGTCTGTTCAGGTATGGACTTGCCTCGCTATACTTATGGGTTTGGTAGGGGATACTATTGTATCATTATTATTATTACGATCTATTGATATTGTTCGTTAGTGTGTTAGTGTGATTATAATAAGAACTTTTGTGTATTTTCGTTTAGTTATATATGATTTTTTTTTAATTTGTGTCGAGTTTATGTGTTAAGCAACTATTCTGTTTTTCGAACAATTAGATTTTTTTGTTTGAAACGATTCAAAGGGATTTGAGTGGTAAGTTTTTCTAAAATAAATATTGCTTGATTAATATATTGCAACAGAGACATTTTAGAAAAAGGTATCCCTTTTAAAAACTACTTGATATTTTTTATTAGAAATAAATTTAATACACAAGGCTGCTTATAAGGTTTAAAAAATATCGAGGTTTAAGCAGCCTAAGTTTATTATTATTGAGTAGGTATATCGTGAAAATTTCACAAAAATCGGACTAAAAATAAAGGCTCAGGATGCTTTTAAAATGTTTCTCAAGGTACACGGTTAATAAGCCGAAAATTAGTATTTTTGTTTGGCTTCTAGTTTCTCGATCATTTTCTTTCAAATTTGGTTCTGATTCTGAAAACATCTTTCACTTTTCAGAAGAAAGTAAAAATTATTAATCATGTCTGAGACAGACAGTGCCGATGAAATTGCTTATAGCCCCACAAAAAAGCGATCAAAAAAAAGCCATCTGACTTTGGAAACTAAAGAAATAATACTAAATGTGCATAAACATGAATTAAAACTGAATCCCTCACTACCATTGGTCCATATGAACAATAAGGTAGCAGAGATTGTGGGCGTCAGTAATAGTAGTGTTTTCAAAGTTATAAAAGAACATAAAACTACAGGGACATTATGTGGACCAAAAGAACAGAGAGATCGTACAAGTACCCTGGACTGTGTTGACGATTTCGACAGAAATGCGATAAGACGACAAGTGCACCGTTTTTTTTTAAATGAAATTCTTACTATAGACAAAGTGTTAAAGGCAGTAAACGATGACATGGACCTGCCAAATTTTAAACGCACTACTTTTTATAAGTTATTAAAGGAACTTAACTTCAAATTTAAAAAGCGTGGAAGAAATAGTCTTCTGCTGGACAGAGACGAGATTATATTATGGCGCAGAGATTACTTAAAAAAAATTAGAGCATATAGGAATGAAAAACGCCCAATTTACTACCTTGATGAGACCTGGCTAAATGCTGGTCATACCAAATCAAAAGTATGGGTTGATGATACTGTGACGTCATCTAGACAAGCATTTCTAAATGGGCTTTCCACAGGTTTAAAAAATCCTTCAGGTAATGGATTTTTTATATTAAAAATCTATACCAAAAATATGTATTTTTAACTTGCGACATTTTTAGGGAAAGGAAAACGATTAATAATTTGCAATATGGGAAATGAAAAAGGATTTGTTCCTGATGGTCTCTGGGCTTTTGAGTCAAACAAAACTGGAGACTACCATGAGGAAATGGACGGAAAATCGTTTGAAAATTGGTTTTTAAACATACTGCCCAAGTTGGAAGAAAATGCCATAATTGTACTGGACAATGCTCCGTATCACTCGCGTAAACTGGAAAAACTACCAACAACTGCTTTCAGAAAATCTGCAATTCAAGATTGGCTGCGCTCAAAAAATATTCCTTTTGAAGAGTCAATACTAAAAGTTGAACTGTTAGCAATAGTTAAACAACACAAAAAACAGTATGATAAATACATAGTAGATGAAATGGCCAAAAGTCATAATAAAACCGTGTTAAGGCTGCCACCGTACCACTGCGAGCTCAACCCTATAGAGCTGGTGTGGGCAGATATGAAAAATTATGGTGCTGCAAGAAATACTTCTTTTAAGTTTTCGGATGTTAAGAACCTCTTTAACGAAGCTGTATCAACAATTACTGCAGAAAAGTGGGAAAAATGTGTCCAGCATGTAGTACAAGAAGTAGAACCAAACATGTGGAAATTGGATAATATAATTGAAGTACAAGTGGAACCCCTTATAATAAATGTCGGCGATGCTGATGACAGTAGCACTTCGAGCTCTTCAGATTAAATTTTTATGTACTTTTATGTTATTAATTTATTATATTGGTACCTAAGTAGGTATGATTCAAAATTGTTATTTATTATGGATAAGGAATTCTTGCTTACGACGTACCTATTCTGATTGCGGCCCTGTCTAATGTACTGCCAGATATCAGATCACGTTTTGACGGCGTGATCTACTTTTCTTTAAGTTGAATAGACTTTAGCTGTTCAGTTGTGTTAATGAACGTAAGTAAAATGGATAAATATTTCATTATTAAAGATTCTATTAAGAAAATTAAGCGTTTTGGGGTCCAGGGGCGTACTTTAGAATATAAAAATTAAAAATATTCCCGAAAATACTGAACCGGTTAATTGGATAAAAAATGCTATCACCCAAATCGTCCTTAAAGCACAAGAGGGGGTAAATCCATCCGATCAATTCGGTTTCACCTTCTGTTCCAAAGATTTCTCTAGAGGTGAAGGGTGGATAGCGTTTAAACCAGCATCAGATATTACTGTCGATGATTTATTCGATAAAATCACTTCTATATATCAATCTAACTCCATTGGTCTCAATACCGAAACCTTTTGTTTACAAGATTAACATTACCTCAAGGCACTGGCAGAAATCATTATAACATATTTGACGAAGAATGCGTTAAACGTAGAGGGATTATTTTAATTAATAATAAGGATAATTTGTCTTTACCCCGTGCACTCGATTTTGTTAAAATTCGTCGAAATATCGGGAAATTACAGAATCACAAGACCCGAGAATTAATGCAAGCTACCGATATAGTTATACCAGAGACAGGGGCTGGAATACCCGAACTCCAGCAGTTCCAAAGATATTTAGAAAATTATAAAATTGTGTTTACGCTTATGGTTCAAAAGGACGCGATGTTATTTTTGAAGGTAACGGTGTTGGGAAACGTCTGAATTTAATTCATTATCATAATCATTTCAATGTAATAACATCTCTGACCGCGACGTTTCATTGTAAATTTTATTGTGAAAAATGTTGTGTGCCCTTCGATCATCGAAACCGTTACAGATGTGAGAGTACTTGTCCAGGCTGTCAACAAAAGCCTTTCTGTGATCTTGCTTTGTTTATTAAATGCGAATCTTGTAAGCGCGCTTTTAGAGGTCAAACTTGTTTTGATAATCATTTAATGCACCGTATTTGTGAACAGATTTGAAGATGTGAAAGTTGTTTTAAAATTGTCCCTACTACTAGAGTTCATCAATGTGGAGAGATCTTTTGCAAAATTTGTAACAAACAGTGTCCTTCCGATCATTTATGTTTTATTCAACCTGACACTAAAAACCCACCAACATATTTTTTATGATTTGGAAACGAGACAGGAAAAGTATATAGGTAATGATTCGTTCTTACACGAACCAAATTTATGCGTTTTGACTCAATATTGTCATATATGTATCGAATCAGATACACGTATTCTAAATCCTAGAGATCCTATTTACATTACAGGAAAACAAATCCGGCGAACAAACGAGCATGAGGTAATCACAACGTCATATAAAAAATGTTACGAACCAAAATCACTAAAAAGAAAATTTATTCACGATTACAGTTCTGTACCTTTTGGTTCCAAAAAAATGTAAAGTTTCCCCCTTTTTTTCCTATCCTTAAGCCACATATTAAGTCTGCTAGAACAGAAAATATTTTCGTACGCGTGAAATTGAGTCCACTAAAACATAGAATATTTCCATACGGGATTCCCTAGAAATTTTCTCGAGTGGTGAAAAAAGGCCCTAGAAGTATTTTCGATTGGTGAAGAATGTGGTATTCCTAATTCCCTGGGGGAGGAATGCTTAACCTTCTCGTGGTCTCCCCTGTCCGGTGTTTAATACTGGCTAATAAGCATAAACCCTATCTTAATAATGCATATTTTTTAATTTATAATTTATTTGGTTTTTTATTCATTGAGCCTTAAACTTCTTAAAAACAAGTTTGGTTGATGAAATTTTTACGTAACCTTCAAAGTGTGTCTCCGGAGAGTACGGTGACCAGTACGTCTTAGTCAGTCTGGCGCTTATGTTCTTTGCGTGTGCGAGAAATAAAATAAAGTCAATTTTTAAATATTTTTATTAAACAATTATTTTTATTAAACAATTATTATTTTTCTTCGTATAAAACCCTAGGTAAATATTCTTTTATTCTTGACAAATATCCTTCCAATTCCACACTGTTTAAAAGTGTGACAAAAGCATGGAGACATATTTTCTTCTCGAGGTACAAACCACAGATTTCTTCATATTTGTCGGCTAAACTATGGCACTCCTCTTGTGTGTGTGGACAATATATTCTGACAGAGTTATACATTGCTTCGTGGGAGGCATCAAATGCGAGCTTACGGAATGTATCTTTTAAATTTTTCACACCACTCACTAGATCCACAATATCTATTTCTTTAGTGTAAGACATCCACATTTTGGCAAGTGAAAATAAGAAATCTATGTATATATATATATATAGTTTAAGTAGAAAAAATTCGTGGGAATCAGTCAATATAAAATAAATTAGTTTGATTTCTTCGTTTTGGTCAAGCTTTCGAAAACGTTTATTTTCTTTTTCAAGACTAATAACATGAAATACGGAAAAAATTAAATACAAAAAGAAACATCGGTGTTAAAATATTTTAAAATGACAAAATGACAGTTTCCAAAAACTTCAGAATACAATTGTAACATACAGAGTGTGATTATAAAAAGTATAAGAATGTGTAAATATATATATAAAAAAAAAATAATAAATATCAATTCAAGGAGGACGAGTTGAGAAATTTTCTTTATGTTTTTTTAATAGAAATGTGTATATTGTACTCAGGTCATTGATGTCTGTTCTTTTATTCATTGAATTTTGATTGTTATTTATATGAACCATTTCAAGAAAGAGACGCTTATTGAGATTTCGTTCATTATCGAGAATTTTGACATCTCAACTCGTCCTCCTTGAATTGATATTTATTATTTTTTTTTTATATATATATATTTACACATTCTTATACTTTTTATAATCACACTCTGTATGTTACAATTGTATTCTGAAGTTTTTGGAAACTGTCATTTTGTCATTTTAAAATATTTTAACACCGATGTTTCTTTTTGTATTTAATTTTTTCCGTATTTCATGTTATTAGTCTTGAAAAAGAAAATAAACGTTTTGGAAAGCTTGACCAAAACGAAGAAATCAAACTAATTTATTTTATATTGACTGATTCCCACGAATTTTTTCTACTTAAACTATTATTGAACAGTCACGAAAATATCCACTTATATATATATATTATTTTAAATGGTGGGGAGAGCTCACACACACTTTTTAAATCTATATTGTTCTATAAATAAAAAAATCCTAGAAAAAACCTAGAAAATAGAAAATCCTAGAAAATAGACAAATCCTAGAAAATAATAGACCTAGACAAAATCCTAGAAAACTCAAAAAAGTGGAGGGGATGGTCGCAAGAGGGGCCATACCTACTGATTTATCTCAAGGTTATTATCAGATAGAATTAGAGAAAACATGCAGAAAATATACGGCCTTTGCTACTGATCGAGGTCAGTATCAAATGACTCGACTTTCTATGGGTATGAAAACAAGCCCTAGTGCATTTTCTCGGACAATGACACTTGCAATGTCGGGACTTAACTGTGAAAGCTCTTTTGTTTATCTTGATGATTAGGGTACAGGAACAACATGTGCAATAGATACTTATGACACGATACGAGCACGCATTTGATTTACTGATAGTATTGCAAATAGTAGAATAGTTTCTTTTTATTATAATGTCAATAAAAGTTTTTAATTGTGGATTACATTCTGTTGCAAATGAGCACTTGATATGGGAAGTGGATGATATATTTGTCATCAACAGATATAAATTTTTATCTATTTTTCTACTTCAGATATTGAATTGCCTTGTTACACGCTTATTCTTTCATCTAAAATCTTTAAACTATTTTTTGAAAACTTCTATGTAATCAGTTAAAGGGGAAAGAAGTATTTAAATTGACTAATTCTTTTTATTTAATACAATCTGAAATATATTATTTCATTTCAGGTAAAACATTCACAGAGGGCCAATGAGAAACCTCTTGGACGGAGCAAGTAACTACAGCTCACTGTACATGTATGGCTGATCTTAGTGAGGTTTGTAGCCATGTTGCTGCTGTGTTATTTGCAGCTGAATATGCCAATCAGCAGATTGATGCTATTTCATGTACTGATGTTGCTGCTTTGTGGCCTAGGCCTGCATTATCTACAACGGTAATAGACTTTGGCACAGCATCTACATCAGGAGCGCATAAAACTACACCAGGGCAACCAATGAATGATAATAATATTAATATACTTTCAAAATTAGAAAAAATTGGGGGAAGTGTTTTAATGAGAATTGTTGAACCTATTGCAAGTAAGTTAGAAGCTGCTGCAAATAAAATACTTCAAATATCAAATTCAATCTCTTTAAACATAACTAGTGATGGGGACTCGGATACCAAGAATCGAGAAGTATTCGATTCTGAAAAGTATCGGTGTATTCGAATACCCGAACCGAGTACTCGGTGTATTCGAACACTCTCAGAATCAAAGCGGTGGCGCGATATATTCATATTCCAAATTCCAAATCCGGGATTCTTTCTCTTTCTCGATGCGCGATGTATGGGTATCGGTATTCGGTATCGGAATCGGACGGCAAAACATAAACAACGCGACGCGAACGGTCTACAGTCAGTTTCAGCAGTAGGTGTAGCAGTCGACGAGTTCAAAACAGGATCGAGAGACTTACAATACTTACATCATAGGATCGGGATCGAATCGAGCAATTTTCGACATTTTGAATCGGTAGTTCGGTCCCGCCGATGCAAGTTGATGGCGTCGGTACTCGTCGGTAGTGACGGGGGTCATTCATTGGTTATGTAAAAAACAGAACCGTCCTTAGAAAATTTTTAAAATATTCTACTACTTCTCTATTAATGGAAAATGCTACTTAATTTAAACAAAACATATATTTCAAAAACTTCACAAATAGAAACTAAAACATTTTAATACCTTTTGAAATATATAAAAACGTAGAAGGATGTAATAATTAAACATAAAAAAATAAAAAGTATCACAATCTTCAAGAATAATCAAAATAAAAAAAACTATCACAATCGAAATCAAAAGAATAAAAAAACAAAAAATATTCTTACGAAAAATCAAAATTGCATTTTGTTAAGTACCTATGAAAATAATTATCTACAAAAACTATTTAAAAATATGATCATGTACAAATTTTTTGCTGAAGACGGTTGCGTCTGATATTCGTCAATTGCCCAGCCTTAGAAAATACCCTCTCTGAGGGTACAGAGGTAGCAGGAATGCAGCCATATTTTGTTGCTAACTCATATAGTTCTGGAAACATAAGTTTATGTTTATTCCAAAATGTTAAAGGATTTTCCAACCTTCCTATATGAGGCAATTCTAAATATTATCTAACTGACAGTAAGGAGGTTGTTGTGCATGTGGTATGTGACTTTATTTTAGTCATTTTATCATCAAAAAAATCCCACACATCTTCTACTTTTTTGTTGGGTCAGTTATTGGCTCACGACGTTGACTAATTGCAGGTACTTCAGATTGATTTTCTGTAAAAAATATAATTTAAAAATAATATATTCTAATATAAAATTAATCTTACCTTTGTCATTTTTGAGGTTAATTAAGTCAGCTCATCGGTTGTCCATTGCTGGGCATTATTTGCATTACTTTATAAGCCAAATCCTACTTTTTTAAAACGCGGATCCAAAAAGCAGGATTTGGCGACGATTTTATTTTGTTCCAGACATCCAAGGCGCCGACAAAGTACTTCTAATAGATTGTTTTTTAAGAAATCCCCGCAGTCAGTTTTTGTCTCCATATTTCTAAGTGAATATTGGAAACCTCTTATTAGAGGAATTATTAATGACATAGTAGGGTATTCTTCTCCAGATAGAACTGTTGTTAATTTTTCAGCTGGTTTTAATATTATGGCACAATCTTCTGAAATAAACCATTCTGATGCATCTAAGTTTTCTGGGGTTTTTGGTAGATTATTCAAAGTTACAACGAGACTATCTTTAATTTCCAAAAGTCTTTGGATCATTATGAGGCTGGAATTCCATCTCGTACGTACATCCTGTTTTACCTTTAATATAGGCACATTCATTTGAGTCTGCGTATTTTCTAATTTTTCTGAGGCGATAACGCTGTGTTTAAAATGACCCACCAAGGCCCTGCATTTTTTAAGAATGTCTATTGTTACCACTTTTTCAAATATATGCCACTCATTTAATATGGATTTTAACACATTTCCAATATTCTCTCCTGTATGGTTGCCAAATATTTCTTTAGTTTCGATGTTGTACGAGCATAATTTGTCATTAAATATAAAATGCGTAGTTACCGAGATATAGGCTTTGTTACTATCTGATGTCCATATGTCTGTCGTGACAGAAACATAATTGACTTCTTTTAGCATTGGTTTCAAATGTGAGACCGACTCTTTGTATAAATTTGGTAGCAGCTTATCGGATAAAACTTTTCTACTTGGAATTGTGTATTAAGAATTTTTGTATATTCTCGAAATCCTTTTCAAACAAAGACAATGGTTAATAATCTGTTATCATTTTAATCAATTTTTTGTCTATTTCTTTTTGCTTTGTCTCAGTTATTATTTGATTATTTTTCGCACCAAATAATTTTAGTTGCAGAATACTTTTATTTGGTGGACCGGGGTTGTCTTGTTTTTGTTTTTTGCTTGGAGGAGAATCTTGAAACAAAAGTATTGTTTAGTACTGCTGCCACAATTTGGGGTTTAGAACATGAACATGTAGCAGCTAAACAATACAAGGATGATATGAAAATAAGTCATGAATCGTTTATCATGAATGAAGTAGGATTAGTAGTTAATCAAAATTGGCCACAACTAGGGGCGTATCCAGACAGATTGGTATATTGTGAATGTTGCAAGGGTGGGTGTGTCGAAATTAAATGTCCCTATGTGTTACAGGTGAATAATATTCGGAATATAAGAGGTTATTTAAAATTTAAAAATTGTTGTTTAATTTCAAATAATAATATTGTTACTTTCGACAAAAAACATGCATACTATTATCAGGTCCAAATGCAAATATTTATTACAAATTTATTGTATGCAGATTTTATAATTTGGTCTCCAAAAATTTATTTTAGAGAACGCATTTTGCCAGATTTTGATTTTTGGAAAGAAAACTGCCCGATATTATTAAAATTTCACAGAGAGATAATTATGCCAGAACTATTGGGCAGATTCTTTACAAAAAAAGAAGGCACTGCAAAAATTATATACTGGTGTGAGTGTAAGGGGGTTGATGATGAATCACCAATGATTAAATGTGATAATGATGAGTGCAAGATCGAATGGTTTCACTATAAATGTGTTGGTCTATCTTATCTGACACCCCAACTACAACTTGGTTTTGTAATAAATGTCAGCAAACGTAATGTATATTGTACAATTTTTATTATTATTAACATTTATATATATATGATATTTTATTTTACATATTATTAAGACTCACATTAATTTACACTAAGCAAAATTGTATACGATATGTATTTTGTATTTACAAAATAAATAATACTATATATATTGTAACGGTCAAACAAGGTGTAAACGAATGAAATGCCTTTTGTTGAATAATAATAATCATCAAATTTTACAAACAAATAACATTAAATAACCATTTATTTTAATCTGAACCAACATTATACAGAACGTGTTTAATTAAATACATTTTCAAATCAATCTTGAAGTAGCAATTAATTCATAAAATGTTAGAATTCTGAAGGTTAATATTAACGCAGTAACTCCATAAGCAACTTGCATGGACGATTTCAAGACAATTACAAATATTTTGGCAAATAATACGATAGTAAAAATCAAAACTGAATAGTCTCAGACAAGTCTGCAATCGTCAAATCTAAGTAAAAGTTATTATTTTAAACACTATGTGAAAAAGAAATTTTCCACATAACCTCAAAATGAAATATTCAAATTTAAACAAATCATTGATCTAAATTTAGGGGAAAGTCAATGAAAATTAGAAAACAAAGCGTGGGGATTGCTAAAATCATAATATTATTGTAAAATAAACAATAATAATAGAGTTTAACAGAATTATAACGTCAATAATAACGAAAGTTTACTATCGACAGCCAAACAAAACGGATGACCAAGCTTATCGTTCGAGCAATTAGTAAACTAAACAAAAAGTAAAACGTTTAAATTAAAAATAATAAAATTCCAACTAATCCTGATGAAACAAAAATATTAAAGTAATTAGTGATATCAACTAAAATTATCCAGTGTATGGGTAAGTGATTCTTTAATTCATAATTAAGAAATTGCTCAAATACATTTACAAGAGCATACCAAATCGAAGAAAACAGGTCTCGACCTTATCAACACTTAAATGGGTGTGGACAAACGACACACATCAAGAAGAAAATAATCTAAGCCAAATTTAAAATGTTTCCGGGCGGAAACGGTCCAGGGCCGCCAAGTATGTACTGCACACCATATATGCAGCCAACAATGACACCAAACATGCAGACAACGCAATTTTATCAAAAACAGCCAACAGTGATGCCGAAAAATATACTGACCTGACCCAAACCAACTAACAAACAGCTACATGGACCATATGGACTACCTACTTCCATCTTCAAGCGAAGAAGAAGAAGAAATGGATAAAGATAACCAAAACAAAAACGCTCATCCGTGGCAGGAAGTCACCAAGAAGAGGAAACGTATAAAAATCAACAAAGAAACTGAAGAAAAAAATCATAATCAAACAAAAACATCTAACAGATTTCAAACACTCTCTGAAATCAACGACAATCAAAACCAAACTAAAAACAATAACTCGAACAACAACACCACGGTAACACAACCGAAGGACTCCAAACCACCTCCTATTTACGTTTACGGGGTAAAAGATTACAAAGCTATGATAGGTTCAATAGCCCAAATTACACCGGAAGAAACCTATTATACCCGAACTCTACCAGAAAATGTTGTAAAAATTAATGCATTCACATCAGAAACTTACAGAAAATTAATTCGCGAATTTAGAGAACAAAAAATAGTCCATCATAGCTATCAGCTGAAACAAGAAAGAGCTTACAGGGTAGTGCTACGAAGGCTACACCACACAATCCCACTGGAAGAAATAAAAACAGAACTGGCAAAAAAAGGCCATGACGTAAGAAATATCATAAATGTAAGACATAGGGGAACAAAAGAACCACTACCTTTATTTTTTGTTGACATTGAACCAAAAAGCAACAACAAAGAAATATACAATATTGAATTTCTACAGCATACAAAAATTGCAGTGGAACCTCCAAGACATAAAAGTGGAATAGTACAGTGCACTCGCTGCCAAGCATATGGGCACTCCAAAACATATTGCTTTAAATCATATAGATGTGTTAAATGCTCGGGAGCTCATGATTCAAAAATCTGCATAAAGCCTAAAAACACGCCGGCAACTTGTGCCCTATGCAATAACAGTCATCCCGCTAATTATAGAGGTTGCATAGTATATAGAGATTTAATAAATGCAAGAAATAAAAATCACACAAACAGGCGGAATATAAACCCAAATTCAACTACCACCCATACAACTCCCCAAACTATGCAACATCCTTCCCAAAATGAACGAAGTTATGCACAAATAGCGACACCAACCATGAACGAAATAAACAATAACGAAGATACAAGCAGCAGTATAAGATTACAACATGAAGTTTTACGTAGTGTATTCGCCAAAGACTTTCAACGAAGAAATAGTGCAAAAAATAATAACATTATACACAGTTATATTACACATTAACGAACATGGAAAAAACAAGGACCACAAACACACAAATATAATAATAGAAAGTGACAGCAACACAAAACAAATCGGCTACCACCTAAGAAAACAAACTAAGTGCACAAGTTTAGAATTAAAAGTAAGAAAAATAAATAATTTAAGCAACACCATCAATTACATCACGAAAGAAACAAATCATGAAATAATAACAAACTCACTAGGAGACTTAAAAAAATATCAAATAAAAGGAAAAGAAAATAACAAAAAAATAAAAACAGCATTATTCAACAGAAAAAATTTCTTTGCATTCGTCAGATGGTACTGGACAGACCCTGTAATATCATTAAAACATCCAATTATAAAATTTTTCGACTACGTTTCAGAAGATGAAGTAAAAAGCAATGAACACAAAATTAAAAAAATACTTTGGCTTTATGCTGCTTGTACAGGAGAAGCACCGTATGAAAGCCAACACAAACTGCTAATAGAAAACTTCTTCCCATTATATATATACTACAATTATAACGAAACAATTAACTTACCATGGAAAAATTCTAGCGATATAGAAAGTGACAACGAAGAAAAATTAGAAGACATAAGGGCGGCTACGCCGCTGGAACTGCCTGCGGCAGTTCAAACTTTTCACATACCTCCACTGGCTACGCAATTTCAGGAATTTAAAAATCTATTTACTCAATTATTAAACCAAAGCGGCATGATATTAAACATGCTGACTACAGTCATAACCAAGTTAAGTAATGCCTAATATGCTTATGAGAATAGCTGCCTGGAATGCTCACGGGCTGACAAACCATATCCAGGAAGTCACTCTATTCATAAAAACAAACAAAATAGATATTTTACTAATATCCGAAAGCCATTCAACAGAAATAACGCATATCAAGATTCCTAACTACACCACTTATTTTTCTCACCATCCTGATGGCACAGCGCATGCAGGGTCAGCAGTTATCGTAAAATCCACAATTAAACACCATATCTTGCAGAACTACTCCACAACAAAAATTCAAGGCTCATTACTAAAAATAGAAACACCTATTAAACCAATAACAATTGCAGCCATCTACTCCCCACCAAGACACAACATCACCACCGACGAATATAACGATTTCTTCCAAAAGCTTGGACCAAACTTCATATCGGCGGGCGACTGGAACGCCAAACATACCTCATGGGGTTCAAGACTTATTACACCGAAAGGAAACAACCTACTCCGTTCAATCCAACAAAATAATCTAAACTTCCTGTCTACAGGAGAAACCAACATACTGGCCGATGGACAGAAATAAGATACCAGATCTTCTTGACTTTGCCATTACTAAGGGTATATCCAACATCTATGCCAGAGTTGAATCAAACCTAGATCTAAGCTCAGACCATAGTGCCATTATAATTACATTAAGTACAACTGTAATTTGGACAGAACCGACTCTAAAATTATGTAATAAAAAACAAACTGGGAACAGTTTCAAAATATCGTTCATACAAACTTAAGCTTAGACCACCAAATAAAGGAACCGTCCCAGGTTGAACAGGTTATTGAATACTTTACTAAAGTAATACAAGACTCTGCTTGGAAATCGACCCCTTCTGACACCATCAGCACAGTACAAGAGTATAATATACCGTTGATAATTAGAGAAATTGTAATTGAAAAAAGAAGAGCACGGGCCAAATGGCAAAGGACAAAAAACCCAATAGACAAAAACCAACTTAATAGATTAACCCATCAACTACGGGCAGCACTTCAACAAGCGCGAAATGAAACGTTTAGCCACTCCATTACAAATCTGACACCAGAGGATCACTCTTTATGGAGAGCCACGAGGAAATTCAAAAGGCCTGTTCTACATATACCACCCATAAGAAAACCTGACAGAAACTGGGCACAAAGTGATGAAGAAAAAGCAAACGCACTGGCAGAGCACCTAGCAGACGTTTTTATAACAACCCATAACCCTCATATAGATGATGATGCTGTGCTAGCACATATTATTGCACCCTATCAATTATCATTGCCAGTCAAACCATTTTCACCAGTGGAAGTTAGGAATGAGATCAACAAAACAAATCCACGAAAGGCTCCTGGCTATGATTTAGTTTCGGGGGAAATCCCAGAAAGGGAATAGTAATGCTCACCATCATTTATAATAGTATGCTACGCTTATGTCACTATCCGATACAATGGAAATATAGTCAAATTATCATGATTGCAAAACCAGGAAACCCTCCTACAGAACCGTCCTCTTATCGACCAATAAGTCTGCTACCTGTGATGTCTAAAATATTTGAAAGATTACTTTTAAAGAGAATAAAAGAATGTTCACCGATAGAAGACATTATTCCGGAACATCAGTTTGGTTTCCGTCAGAGTTACTCAACGATCCAACAATGCCACAGGAACAAAATTAAAGACAGCCTAGAAAGCCTTAGTATTTTTAGATGTCAAGCAGGCATTCGACAAAGTCTGGCATGATGGTTTAATATATAAACTAAAAATACATATGCCAAGTAAAATATACCTAATCCTCAAATCGTATCTAAGCACACGCTCCTTCCAAGTGAAAATTAATAAATTTCTGTCCAATTACCATCCTATCCAATCCGGTGTTCCTCAAGGAAGTGTCCTTGGTCCGTTCCTATATTTACTATATACAGCCGACATACCTGTCACAGAAAACATCACAATGGCGACATTTGCTGATGATACGGCAATATTAGCCTCAGACGTTAACCCTGATATAGCATCAGAAAGACTGCAAAATCATCTACACCAACTTGAAGACTGGCTACAAAGATGGAAGATTACCGTTAACAATGATAAGTCTGTACAAATTACAGTTACAACTAAAAGAAGTAACTGCCCGGAAGTCAGTTTAAATAATGCTCTCATCCCAGTGAAAACAGAAGTTAAATATCTAGGCCTCCATCTGGATCAGAAACTTACGTGGAAAAATCACTTCAGAGCAAAGAAAATACAACTTAGCTTAAAAACAAGACAAATGAACTGGCTACTCGGAAAGAAATCGCAACTGTCACTAAGCAACAAAGTATTAATATACAAGACTATACTCAAACCCATATGGACGTATGGAATAGAACTCTGGGGATGCAGCAAGCCCTCGAACACAAAAAATTACAGACCTTCCAATCAAAGACGCTTCGAATGATGGCAAACGCTCCATGGTATGTAAGCAACCAGACGATTCACCAGGATTTGAGAATACCCTTCATACATGAAGTAATTACAAAATATGCCAACAAAGCAGAGGAACGAAATGCTGCCCACAACAGTCAAATAATCACTGATCTATACCAACAACCACTAATTGACAGAAGATTAAAAAGGACTTGGCCAGAAGACTTAGTTAACTAGGTGTAATGGAGAGCTGTCGATGGACAGCACCCTTTCAAGTTGAATGCTGTCAAAATATTTGCTAAATACTCATGTAAATTAGAGTAGATTGTAAATAAACAAGAATTTATAAAAAAAAATAATAACGAAAACAGAAAAACCTTCATGTATTTTTAATATTAGTCAAAATAGCAAATAATTTACACCAAAATCATTCTTTTAATCTAAGGAATGATTTGGTAATGGTTAAAAGATGTATAAAAGTAATTTTTTTTATATTATAATAATTTATTTAAGAATTTTATATCAAATTCCGATCTAGAAAGCTGTGAGATATAAGTTCATAAAAACCAAATTTCGCGAGAAAGCGAGGCTTTTGCTTAAAAACCTCCGAAGTGTCAACATCAATGCTTGTAACATAAACAAATGAAAATCTTGTAATGAACCTATTTTTCACGGCTTAAATAATTTGAATAATTTCGGGGTTCAATGAAAATTGAGGCAGGGGTAAAATCCACAAAATATCATTTATTTAGAATAGCTGGAAACGCATTATTGACCTTTGAACAGTTATACTCATTGTTGGTGCAAATCGAAGGGATTTTAAATTCTCGTCCTATCTCTCCTCTATCCACTGACCCTTCCGATTTGTGTCCTTTAACGCCTGCTCACTTTTTGATAGGGAGGCCTATGACCTCCTTAGTAGAACCAGAACTGCTAAACATTCCCGAAAACCGACTAGTGCATTATCAACGAATTCAGCAGCTGCAACAACACTTTTGGGCCAGATGGTCACTTGAATACATTTCGGAGCTGCAAGTGCGTTGCAAATGGAGAAGCTCCGGCAACCAATTGAGAGTCAATGACCTAGTAGTAGTAAAGGAGGACGGCTTACCAGCGTTCAAATGGTCATTAGGCCGAGTAGTTCAACTTCATCTCGGAAAAGACAATGTAGCCAGGGTCGCTACAATCAGAACAAGTGCTGGACTCATCAAGCGTTCGTTTGCTAAGATTTGTCCACTTCCTACAGACACTAAGTGCTGATTCAGTTTTATGTTGTGTTATAGTTACTTATAGTCATTTAAGTGTTTAGTTTCTTGAAATGTGCCCTTTCAAGGCGGGGGGCTTATGTATTTAATTAATTACTATTGTATTATATGTACATTTGGCAACACCGCTTTGGCAACGGTGTCAACACTGTATGCCTTTATTGCCACAGCCCTTTGTAAACGGATTCGGCTGCGCTCGGATCCTTCGCGTGGTAACTTCGGTTCCACGTGTGTATTCATTAGTATTGATCGTTCGTTGTTATGTCGTTATACTCGTTATTAAAAGTTTAAAAATAAATAGTTTTTACAAAGTAATAGTGTCGGCTTTTAATATCAAAAGAGGTGAATCTATT
The DNA here is from genome assembly GCA_949320105.2 of Crepidodera aurea. Taxonomy (NCBI): domain Eukaryota; kingdom Metazoa; phylum Arthropoda; class Insecta; order Coleoptera; family Chrysomelidae; genus Crepidodera; species Crepidodera aurea. The sequence goes on along the minus strand of OX439472.1, from coordinate 8,803,301 downwards.
AAAACAAAAGTTACAGTCCACTGGAAATAGAATAGATAAACTACAATAAGTTTACATGATTACCTAATATCAATATCGTTGAATCATATGTATATAGTTATACAGATATCCAAAGCGCGCCACCTGCAGTGAGGTCCGTAGAACTATTCTGTGTATCCAAATGGGTAAACGTATCATATATAGCCCCCGCTGAAATTTTTACAGAATGTTTACTATAATGAGTACCGTTGAAAATTGCTTATATACACGTTGAACGTTGTTCGCCCCGAGGATGGGCTTCATTACGTCTTTTCGGGCTCATCAAGTAGCTGTTCATATATAAAAGGGGCTTCAAAATGACTGATATATATATATATATATATATATATTTAATTTTTCTACCATAGAAGAGAGTTTGGAAACAATCCAAACACCTGTTTTTTAAGCTAAATGGATATTGCGTATTTTTTAATTTTAAACACCCTTTATTTTGACAATCTTTATTATTCAAAACTAAAAGTACTTTACATTGCACAAAATTTATATTTTGGGACATATCCCGTTTTTGGTTAATACAGTACCTTTAATTAACTTTTTTGATATAAAACTAATATTAAAGATTATTTTCAATCACTTGCCAAAACTATGAATGTGCAAAAAGTGCATTTATATAGGTATTTAAGTTTTAAACTTTAGATGTTCTATGATAAATCTGATTTAAACCAGATATTAGGTTGGGCTTTACTAGATTACTGGTTTTGTCATGACATGCTTGACGTTTCGACAAGTTTGAAATTGAAGTAAAAAACGTCTATTTTGCACATTCATGGTTTTGACAGGACTGATTGATATGGAAATACACAATATACATGATTGGCAAGAGAACACAATGTAGATACCTATAGCTCTTTGTTACGACAGCAGTGCATTGCTGTATCGAACTGAATTAAACTCAGTATTATCACTAGCTTGAGGAAGAGCGCTAGAAAGGCTTTCCACATAGGTCCGGAAATCATAGTTAGCAAACGCTGATGACATTGCTTATATACCTCTCTTTATCATGTGAGAACGCCGAGATTAATATAAACAAAATATATTATGCCGGTACTACGGGGGGATTTAGATTAAGTAAGGCACTACAAATAGTAATTATTTTATCTAATAAATTATGCGTATCCTCTGAACGTCTGAGCTTTTTTAACATACTTATTGGGATTGATTTTTATTTTTGGTAAAGGCAGGAATTACTAATTTTGCCCTCAAAAGTCCCAAAGTTTCATTTATTAAAAAGCCCCTGTCACTTAAAACAATATCCCCAGGTTTAATATTGTTGCAAAAATCGCTATTTTCAACAATTTGTTTATCTGAAGTTCGACCACCCCAAGCTTTACTGATATAATTAATTGACCCCTGAGGAGTTATCCCAATTAATAATTTTACTGTATGGTGATGCTTTTAATTGGACCAGCATTGTTGCTGCGTTTGGTCTCTTTCTGGTTTTTCTATAAAAACTTCAAAGCAGTCAACAATTACAATAGTATTTTCTTGAAACACTTCTTTAAAACAAGATGGAATGTTTTTTTTATTCACAGAACGCTCAGACCAAATAACTGCAGACTTCAATCGCATATGCAAAATATGAATTGTATTTTCAAAATATGTTGAGGCAGTTGTAGCTGCAATTTTAAACTCAAAACCCAAATGTTTAAATGTAGGTTTAATCTCAACTTAATCAGGGTAAGTAATAGTTGGTTAAAAGGACTAAGGACTGTTGTTGATGTAGTGCTAATGGTTTCCTGCACTTCCTCAAAAATTACTTCAACAAACTCAAATATAAAACCCGTAAAATACTTCCATCTGCGATTATCTTTCTTGTTATCGACAAATCCAAAAGGGGCATTTTCTATTTTCTTTTCTGATGCAGCAATTTTTTTGGTGGCAAAACTCAATTGGTCAAATTGTAAAACCAACATTTCCATGGTTAAATCAGTTTGTGAAGCAATGCCACCTCCCTCTTCTAAGTCATCATCAAATATTTCGAGGGGAACCTATAAAAAAAACCATTATTTCTCCTCTGAACATTTATACCAATTAATGTTTTCTGTTTCTACTAATTTTGTTAAATAAGTTAATCTATGAATGACATTAATTACGCCCGTATGCGCCGTTTTAACACTTGATCTCGATTTTTAAATCTGGATTAAGTGTTCAGAAATATTTTTCTACGCACCGTAGGCGGATTAGATAATCCTTTGTACACATTTGGCATCAATGTAATATTTAAAAAAGAAGCAGAAAGTAACCTAAAATATAAATTATTCAACACAAAAAATTTATACCTATTATAACAACTGTGTAATGGAAAATTCAAAACGGGTCCCTAATTTCACACCTGGAGGACAAAAAAACCAACAAAGTCTCCATAACAGAAAAAAACCACATTTGGGAAAAAATTGAAGTTGATTTTAATAATCATGCACCGACTGCCTGTTTTAGAAGTTCTGATCAATCAAAACGTCTTTATGAAAATAAAAAAAAAGGAACTGAGAAGAAAGACAGCAAATAATAAGAAGGAAATATTTTTGACTGGTGGTGGGACTTCACAAAGCGTTCAGTTAGACTCTGTTGATGAGGATTTATTGCAAATTGTGCATGGAAAAACTGTTACAGGTTTTGAAATGCCTTTTGACTGTGACAGTTTGATTCCTGAAAATACATGTATTGAATTTTCACCATTGGCCGAATCTTCTACACCTTTGGAAAAAAAGAAAATATGGGAGGAGGTAGGAAGTACATCTACCACATGTCATACACCTTTAGAAAAAAGGAAAAGGCACGAGGAGCTGGAACTTGAATTTTCTTCGGCTGAACCTTTAGAAAAACGAGTAAGTTGAAATTGAACTGAATGTGTTTGTTGTATTTTATATGATGATTATTTTCAGCGAAATATTGAAACCTTTGATGACAGTAGAAATGAAGTATCAGAACATGCAAGTACTTATAGGAGATGTCCGCCAAAAGGCCTTAATGCATCTACAAGTTCGGAATTAAAAACCCCTATCACCAGTACTAACTATAGCCGGAGACGTCCAACAACAAAAATCAGAACACTTACTGCTAATGATGTTTCTGAGAAATATAATGTGTTATTAGATAGAAGATTTGTTGTAGTTGAGAAACAAATTGAACAAATTAGCGAACAACAAAATTTGACGAGAGAAGAATTTAAACAAAAACTGATTGTTGTCAATGTGGAACAGGAGGAAAAAAAATTGAAAATAGAACAACAAAATTTGACAATAGAAGAATTTAAACAAAAACTGATTGTTGTCAATTTGGAACAGGAGGAAAAAAAATTGAAGATAGAACTTCTCAAGTTAGAACTTGCTTCGAAAAGATCTTCATTGTGAGATACACATGGAAATTTTTGTACATTTAAATTGTATGTGTTTAGAAAATAAAACAAATTTTTATGATAATACTAGTTTTAATACATATATTGATTTTTATAAACGCCTAAAAAAATTGTTAATAAGATGTTGTCTTAAATTAAAAATATTCCCATTCATTCTTCCTGGATCTCCATAATTTGCATTAATATTTCCTTAAACAATTAAATAGTCCAGTTCCTCGGCATTTAAGTTTTCTGGAGGAGGGGGGACATGTTCATGATTGTCTATGGCTATATTATGCAAAATGGCTGTAGCTACGATTATGTTACAAGTAGTCTCTACATCATATCTTGAGCCATATGCTAAAATAGGAAAGCGTCTTTTATAAACGCCAATTTGTCTCTCGATACAATTTCGTGTTCTAATATGTGCTTCATTATACAGTTTGTTGTTCCCTTGTTATAGGATTATCAACTGGGGTTAATAAATCATTTTTGTTGCTGTATCCACTATCCCCTAAAACATGAATTTTTCTCGTAGATTTTTAAAGTTGACTTTTAAACTGCAAATATTTCAAATAGGTTTTAATTGCTCAAATTACATTCTTGATAATACAAATTCAGTTAATTCTTAGTATGTAACATACAATTACAAACACATATTAGGTATATTGATTTTTATTAGATTACCTAACAACACATAATCTGCAAATTCATCATTTTCCAGTCTGGCTCTGATTCTACTATTATTAAAAATAGTCATATCATGAGCTGATCCTGGCCACCTGGCTACAACATCTCTAATTTTTAAATTTGGATCACAGATTAATTGAGTATTTATGGAGAAATAGCCTTTTCGATTTCGAAAAATTTCTGCATCTTCTCCACCTAAAAGTACCTTACAATAAAGTATACTTCTATAACTTACATATTATGAACGTACCAGGAGACTGAATTTTGATATGGGCTCCATCTACACATCCAATTAGTTTCGGAAATCTGGCGATTCTATAAAAATTATTTGCTATATGAATCTTTTCATGTTGTTCAGGCATTCTTATATATACTGGCCTTAATCGAGCAATAGCATTAATGACTCGTTTTAGGATTCTTGAGACAGTTGTCTGGTGAATTCCCATAAAATCGCCTATTACATTTTGGTGACTACCACATGAGTATATTCTCAAAGCTGTTAATAAATGATTAATAGGGGATACACTATTATTTCTGAAAAAACAAGAGGTAGAATACTATTAACTTCTAACATTGCTTTACTTACAAATCATTATTAAACTCTAGTTCCTCTTCAATGCGTCCTAATAAATTTAAAACTGTGGGTTTTGTTAAACGAAATCGTCTAAAGAATGACATATTGTCCATTTCTTCGAAATGATTACTTCTTTCTAAATTCCTCCTAGGAAATCCAAAATTTATAATATCTAAAATATCTTCATCGTCTTCCAACATTATTTCATCTTCGATTTCCATATTGTTGTTTGCAAAAAAAAAATTACTTTCATGTCTTCAAATCTCTTCAAGTCAACCGAAGAAATCAACAGACACTACATTCAGATTTTGAGGTTATAAAACCACGCTTAAACTGTCAAAAACGACCGATCAAGTAAATCTCGATCAAAAACAGTATTTGCAAGCGGCGCATATCAAAATTTAAACATAATCTAGATCAAGTGGTAATCTCGATTAAGTCTGTACGGCGCATACGGGTGTTGTAATGAAGTTATTTTTGACAAGCTAAATAATTTGAATAATTTCGGGATTAAATGAAAATGAAATAAAAATTAAATAAAACGTTCGATTTTGATTTGGCTCACCGTGTACATACTTTTTTATTTCGCTCACCGGGAACTTATTTCTAAGTTGTTTACAAGTAACACCGTTTAAGGAATGATTGCGCGTGCGTGAATTAAGTCAAGTGGTATGAAAATTTCTAGGAAGGAGGAAGGCTTCAGACCTCACACGTAGAATAATTTGAAAATAAGAATTCATTCTTTTCCTGCGATCCGAAACCAACAGCCGCATTTAAAATTCGTTAGCCGTTCCGCCGTTCTAAAATTCCAAGAAATATTCCGAGGTATAAATTATTAGATTTGTTTTCCGTAAATTTTTCATTTGATTTTGCCGTGTTAATAAAATAGATTAGAATCGCGTTAGTTTTGATCAGAAATCACATCCGATTATTTTAATAGATAAGACGCCGTATACTGTTTACTTTTTTTTGTACCGTTCCGACTTTCTCTTCTTTTATATATCATTTGCTTTTCGTTCGATTGTTTCGCCGGTATTAATTTGAGAATAATTTAGTTATTAGTAAAAGATTTCATTTAATTATTACAAAGAGTTATTTAGATTTTAAATCAAAATACCGATTTTATTTTAGTTCTCGCTTTTATTTCTTGAATAATTTGGCTGAAATAGTTTGATCATTTTTCCGGTTTTATAATTTAGTTTACTTATAATTAAATTTTCATTCTCAGTGGCGTACCTGGTTTAATTTAATTTTAAATATCATTATTTTTCCGAATTAGTAAACAGGAATAGTTTATTCATTTTAGGGACCCGTAATTATTTTAAAGAGAGTTATTTAGACTTTCATTCCAATTTCATTTTTAATTTTGTTAATTATTTTAATTTCCGAAAAATTAATTTAATTTTGGTTTCTTTTCGTGGCCGAATTTTAGGAGAGTTATTTAAGTTCTCAGTTTAGAATTTTATTTACGATTGCATTTCTAATTTTGTTAATTATCTTTTCCGAAAAATTAACCGAAATTGATTCATTTATTTATGGTTTTCTTGAGTTAGTTTGTTTTTAATTAAATCTCAGTTAGCTTTGGTTTCCTTTTCACGTCCGAAATTAAATACTAGTTACCGCATTAATTGTTCCGACTATCGCGTAAGTAAATTCAAAAGCATTGGGATCAGATCTTATCTTCGTGGTGGCTTCGGCAAGAACCCCCAGACAATATCTCCCTAATTGCAGAGTTAGTTCGCCGTGAAGTAGTAGCTTTGGGATCAGATCTTATCTTCGTGGTGGCTTCGGCAAGAACCCCCAGACAATATCTCCCCATAGCTAAGTTAGCTCGCCGTGTAATAATTTTCAACGCTTTGGCACGGTTAGGTTGTCGTGAAATAATTTAAAAGCATTGGGATCAGATCTTATCTTCGTGGTGGCTTCGGCAAAAAACCCCAATTGCAGAGTTAGTTCGACGTGTAGTTTCCGAAATGTTGGGATCAGATCTTATCTTCGTGGTGGCTTCGGCAAAAACCCCCAGACAATATCTACCTGAGTTTCGGCCGGTCTGTATTAGTTTCACAGCTTCGGGTCTGATCTTATCTTCGTGGTGGCTTCGGCAAAAACCCCCAGACAATATCAGATTCTGAAGGCTTAGGTCCGTAAATTCAATTCCCGCGATTACCCTGTTTATTTCATAAAATAAGAAAGCTAACTAACTCACCCGATTTAAGTTAAATAATTTAATAGTATTAATTTACGTTTCCGGTTAATTAGCATTTTTAGAAAGAGAGTCATAAAATTGTTGCCGATTTTACTTTCCCAATTAGACAAGTAAATTTCGTAATTAATAAGGTTAGACAACTCTCCTGTTTTAAACGTAGTATTTTTTTGTTCAGGGTTAAATAGGGTTGGGCTTTGAAGTAAAACGAATTTTATTTTGTTACCTAGCTAAAAACAATATATGTGTTACGTTTATTTCCTGGTTTATATTCACTAACCTTACCTCTTTTCAGGGCTATTAAAGGTATATAATAAGTTAAAAATAATTAAGTCTGAAGTCAACAAGACCCCTGGAGAATACCGTATCTCCATCTGAAGTTACCTGTACCCCTAAGAGGCCGTTTCTAAGGGTTGTGGAGCATACCACATAAAAAAACTGGCGCTCGAGCAATCTCCGTACTAAAGCGTCATCTTGTAAGGCAATATTTTTCTTAGTGGCAAGAAAAAGCTCTACAAATTGGCGCCCGGTATTGATTTTCAGTTTAGAGTAGTTTGCGTTGCCACTAGAAGCCCGTTTATTTTTTTTTCAATTTTTAAAATCCGTCTTTAAAAAGGGGAAATTTTTTTTCTCGAATAAGCCGGTGAGTAGTGAATATAAACCAGCCGCAAGCTAGTTAATTGTAAACCGTTGTAGATTTTAACCGGATTTCAAAGCCATCCCGTGTCCGCGATTTACCTGTGTTGTGTTGTTCCGGTATTGGACCACTCGTGAAACAAACCCATAAAATATGCCAAACACACGTGATGCTAGTTCCGAACCCATCCGTGTCCATGATTGGAAAATTTCCTTTGATAACCGCGACGACCCAGTATCTTTTCTATAAAGACTAGAAGAAATCTGCCTTTCTAAAGGAGTTGATAAAAACCGTTTGCTACCAAATATACCTGTACTTTTGTCTGGAGACCCCGCATTATGGTTCCGTAATAACCGACCCTCTTGGAATAGCTGGGACGATTTCGAAGCAGATTTCCGTACTTTCTACTTCCCCGTAAATTACCTTATCGATTTAGAGGTTGAAATAAGTAGAAGGTTACAACGCCGGAATGAAACTGTCACGAGTTACATAACCGATCCAAACTCTCATGAGACGACATGGAAACCTGACAACCGATCAACAATTGCTCTGGCTATGTAGAAACTTATTGCCAGAATACCGACAACAAATCCGCAAGACCGATTATTCCAACGTCACAACATTCTGTCAAGTAGTCAGGGAATATGAATTATTGAGGAAAGAATTACAAAATGTTCCGTCAACCAGCTCCGCTCCGAGGAATACCGTTCCCCGTGACCCATCTCCTGAATCATTCCCTCCTCCACCACCCATACAACCCCGCTATTCCCAACCAAACCCTTCTCGTTTTCCTCAGACCACCTCACCTCGTTATTCCCGTCCTGATTATCCCCATGTGATATATTTCTACATACCCCTGTATATGCATATCGTATCACCCTTGTACAAGTGTCACTGTATCTGTCTAATTAGTTGTCACTTTATAGTTTTTATGCCATGCATAGTTCTTGTTTATTAAAGCCTGTTTTCTAAGGTTGTTTTACTCATTACAATTTAATAAACAAAGAAAATGGATAAACTCCTGAGATCAGAGAGATTTGATACAGATCAAAACTGTTCTAAAGCTGCTCAAGAATGGGCACATTGGAAGGCAACGTTCAATAATTTTGAAACTGTTGGTAAATTACATTAGCCATAAAAACTATGAATATATATCAGATAGTACACCCTACTCCGATGCTATAAAAATTCTAGATTCAATTTTCATCAAGCCTAAAAATGAAATATTTGCCAGGCATTGTCTTATCACTAGGAAGCAACAACCAGGGGAGACAGTTGACCAATATTTGCAAGTCTTAAATCTATTAAGTAAGGACTGTCATTTTAAGACTGTTACGGCTGATGAGAATCGAAACGATTATATTAGAGATTCTATTATTAGCGGATTAACTTCATCTCATATTCGACAACGTCTACTTGAAAATAATACATTAACGCTACGAGACGCTATAAATCAAGCCCAGTCCCTTGAATCTGCTCAAAAGCATTCAGAAGCATATACACTATCCTCTAATCTGGTCAGTTCAGTACCTTCGAGAAGCACAGAAAGGCTAGAAGAACGTCAGGATCAAATCTCTTCTGCTGTTAGAAAAATATATACTTGTTATTTTTGTGGAAGTAACAAACGGCATCAACGTGACTTATGTCCTGCAAAAGGTTCCACGTGTTCTGAATGTGGAAAACGCGGACACTTCTCAAAAGTATGCCAAAGTAAAAGTAAAGCTAAAACTTCTTCGGCCTCAATGTTGCTTACTACAAAAGTTCTTGCAGCTGCTCCAGAAAGTTTAACAAAATGTCTGATAAAGATTAAAATAAATAACATTACCGCTGATGCCTTAGTAGATACAGGTAGTTCAGAAACATACATAAATAAAAATTTCCTCTCTTCTATCCATATACCAGTGTCTCCTAGTAGCGGATACATACTGATGGCTTCGACATCTTTACAATCTCCAATAATCGGCCACTGTTTTGTAGATTTAGATGTTATGAATCACAAATATAGAAAATTACGATTGTCAGTACATTAAGACTTATGTGCAGATGTTATCATTGGTCATGATATACTTAAACAGCACTGCAGCCTCGAGGTTAGTTTTGGGGGTTCAAAATCATCTTTAATGATTGGCCCGCCTTCAAGCATATGCAGTTTAGCTTTTCTTAAAATCGATTCCCCAACACTATTTTCAAACTTGTCAGCTGATTGTAGACCAATCGCGACTAAGTCACCTTGGCGAGCTCAAGTTTTAATAACGAAAAGCGAAACTCACAAGAAAAGAATGGTGGTGGATTACTCACAAACTATCAACAGATTTACATTATTGGATGCATATCCACTCCCCAATATAGAAAGTTTAGTTCGAACCGTTGCACAATTTGAAGTATTCAGTACGATCGATCTACAAAGCGCATATTACCAGGTGCCAATACGAGAGGATGAAAAGCTTTATACAGCTTTTGAAGCAGACGGGAAATTGTATCAGTTCCGAAGAATTCCTTTCGGGGTCACGAATGGGGTCGCCTGTTTTCAGCGTGTTATGGACAATATCATCAAATATGAAAACCTCAAAGGAATATATGCATATTTGGATGATATAACAGTTTGTGGAAAATACCAAATACAGCATGATGATAATTTTAATAACTTTTTATCTGCGGTACGGAAATACAATTTGACAATTAATGAAAATAAAAGTTCTTATTCTTTAAAATCAATCAAACTTCTTGGATATCTAATTGAAAACAAAACGTTAAAGCCTGATCTGACTAGGCTTGAACCACTTCTAAAACTTCCGTTACCTTTTGATTCCTCATCATTAAGAAGAGCTGTTGGCATGTTTGCTCACTACTCAAAATGGATACCTTGCTTCTCAGAGAAAATTCATAGCTTAGTTTCCTGCAAAACTTTCCCTTTACCTGACTTCGCAGTACAAGATTTTGAAAAATTGAAGACAGATATTGCCAAGTCGGCTGTAACTAGTATTGAAGATGGTATACCATTTGTTGTTGAGACAGATGCCTCAGAGCATTCAATCGCAGCTTCTTTGAGTCAAGCTGGAAGACCTGTTGCATTTTTTTCCAGAACTCTGACAAAAAGTGAACGCAACCATTCTTCAGTAGAAAAAGAAGCATATGCTATTGTTGAGGCTCTCAAGAAATGGCGACACTTTTTAATAGAAAAACATTTTCAGCTCATTACTGATCAGAAATCTGTATCATTTATGTTCAATATGCGACACACAAGCAAGATTAAAAACGAGAAGATTCTTAGGTGGCGGTTAGAACTTTCCTGTTACAGCTATGATATAGTATATCGACCTGGGCGGGAGAACGTGGTATCTGATATGTTTTCTCGAATTTGTGGATCAAGCAGACATAAAACATTATACGATTTGCATCAAGCTTTATGTCATCCTGGTGTTACGAGAATGGTACATTGGATAAGGTCTCAAAATATGCCCTACTCAGTAGATGATGTACGCTCTATGACAGCTTCTTGTCCAATTTGTGCTGAACTTAAGCATAAGTTTGTCGCGATCCATGGAACACTAATAAAAGCTACTTCTGCTTTTGAGAGAATTTCATTGGATTTTAAAGGACCTCTCCCTACAGCCACCAGAAATAAATATATTCTTACGATTGTTGATGAGTATTCTTCGTTTTCCGTTTGCTTACCCATGTTCAGACATGACTTCAGAAACTGTTATACAATGCCTCAGTAACTTATTTTCCATATTTGGCATGCCTAATTATATTCATTCTGATCAAGGTTCGTCATTCATGTCAAATGAATTGAAGTCTTATTTACATACAAAAGGGATAGCCACTAGCAGATCCACTCCTTATAATCCCCAAGGAAATGGTCAAACTGAACGATTTAATGGAATTATCTGGAAGTCCATTACTCTTGCTCTGAGATCAAGAAATTTAAAAATTCAACAGTGGGAAGAAGTATTAGAAGACGCTCTTCATTCAGTCCAGTCGAACTGGCTGTATACGGGCCATTTGTCGCTCTCTATACATGCTAAATAGAGGGAATAAAATAGTAATTAAAAATAAAATAGGAAATACAAAGTACAAAACATATATCGAACATTTATACAAAATCGGCTAAAAAATAGTGCGATTTCCGTATGCTCGATAGAAGAATAGCGGGCCTTGGAATTTGATATTCATCATACTACCTATGCTAAACTCATAAAGTAGCGATGAGTGTAAATACTGCCTTGAATCGTTTTAAGAATCAATGATCTGATGTCTTGCTTTGAAAAGCTGAGAATACTGGAAATGATATTATTCTCTCTACACCAGGTCCCACGCGCTCCCACGATTAGAGGTGCTACGACGATGATTTTCCCAGGGTGTCGGGCTGTCATAGTCTGAATAAAGCGCGGTTCGCTATAAAGAGCTGTCTTATTCGAAGCAGCTTGAGTCATAGGGCTAGGTCCTTCCCAGGTAACGGCAATATCGGACACTATTACTCTAGAACCCATCTGGAGCACGAGATCGGGTATTTTTAGTGAGCCATCTGAGCAGCGAATTCTTGGTTCTTCTTCTACAATCCAACCTTTCTTTTCCGCCATTTTCCTAACTGCCTGTACAACGTTGTTGTGTCGTTTGACTCTTTGCCAGTGTGCTGCGGGGCACTTTTGTAAAACATGACATAGAGTTTCTTGTCTCTCGCACCCTCTTCTACACCTTCTCTCATTCTGAGGGTTAGAGGGTATACCTTTCGTAGGCAGTAGGTTTCCTCTTAGTTGGATTGCCTTTTGGTAATCAAGCCCTGACCAGTAGGGCGGTGGATTTGTTATCCAAGAATTCGTGTCTGCGAAACAATTACCTTGACGGAGACCATTCCCAGAATAACTATCCTCCAATTTCTGACTCCATTCGCGCGCTATGACACTACTACTACCTCCGTTTGTTTCTGTCCATCTAAGAAGTTTGTTCCAAAAGCGTTCAGCGTAGGGCAGCGAGAGGGTTGCTGCAACGGTCGGTGTAGCGTAGCCTACTAATTTGCTGAAACGCCTTCTTAAGATGGCTGGGACTTGGGAGGCAAAGTTCATGATGCCCAGACCACCTTCACGTAGGGGAGCATGTAGAAAAACATCAGCGCACGTACGGTTTAGTCGGAGAAATTTTCGAATAGCAATTCTCACGATCTTGTCTGCGGTTCGTAGAGTCTTCAAGGTAATGATAGGGCTTTGCAATCGATCTAAATATCTCGGCAACAAGTATTGTTTGACGATGAATAATTTCTGGTCGGGTTTGAGCCCCGCATGTTGAATTCTCTCGAGTTCTATTCGTAGGTCGGAAATGGAGGGCTGAGTTTGTCCCATAAAGTCGTAGCGTCTACCCAAGTATTTAAACAGCTCTCCTGGCTGGAGCTGTTTGATTGATTCGCCATTAACCGAAAAGAGGGACCTTGAAATCACGTAAGAGTGCTTATTTCCGCGGTTTACGCCGACTGAAATAGCTACACTCTTACCTGCGTTCAAGACCATCCCTCTCTTCTCAAAAAATTCATTGATTTTTCTTAACTGTTTATTGCTACTTCGGGTAGACTCTGCCACTACTATCAGGTCATCTGCGTACCCCAAACATGAGATACTCAGATGCTCCGACAGTTTTATGCCCTGTCCATCCCTTTCCAACTCACAAATCAACTCGTCCAGCACCATATTGAATAGATAAGGGGAGAGTGGATCTCCTTGCTTCACTCCCCTGTTTATTTGTATATTATTTGTCAACTTGTTGCCAGCGGTAACTCGAGTATGTACACAATTGTAAGAGTCCGTTATGTACCTCTTTGTTATATCATCCAATCCGAAGCGAGTCAATCTACAAATGGAAGAGTTTCCAACCATCTTGGTTGACAAATCCAGGAAAAATATTAATAAAGAAACACTCAAAATATGACCCATTAGTTGAAGAAGTAGAATTAATTGAGGCTAATCCTGAATATGCACTTGTTCGTCATCCTGACGGAAGAGAAGTAACTGTTTCCCTAAAGCATTTAGCGCCTTGTGGAGATAAATCTCTTTCAGAACTTGAGTCACAACCTGATCAACTTTTTCCTGTAGAAATCGAAGAACCTGAATATTTCTGACCCTAGATCTACACAAAACTTTACTCCCAAATCTCAAGAAGTTCATGAACAAGTGAATGACGCTACTTTCAAATCCACTTGGTCTAGATGAAACTACTCCTGATTCCAATTCGACTACAGAAATTCCTTGCGATCAAGAATCTCGAGTGCCGAATCAACGAAGTACAAGAATACGACGAACGCCCAAATACCTTGAAGATTATGTTCAAAAATAAAGCTGGGGAGAATGTGATATATTTCTACATACCCCTGTATATGCATATCGTATCACCCTTGTACAAGTGTCACTGTATCTGTCTTATTAGTTGTCACTTTATAGTTTTTATGCCATGCATAGTTCTTGTTTATTAAAGCCTGTTTTCTAAGGTTGTTTTACTCATTACATCCCACAGAACAGCTCCTCCCACCGCCGCCGTACCGCAACGACTGGAACCGCCAAGAATCGAACCACAACCATCCACTTCCCGTGGAGAAGTGTTGTGCTGGAATTGTGGAGAAAAAGGACACCTTCGAACAGACTGCAGAAATCCGAGAAAAATTTTCTGCTCACCTTGTCGGAGAGAAGGTGTATACTCCCGAGATTGCCCGTGTAACCAAGGCAGGTCCCAGCAGCCGCAACCGACACTAGAGACCGTTGCCGTGCCCGATCATGACCTCCGACCGCATCTGACATTGGAAATAGAAGGTGAAAATTTCTTGGCCTTGTTGGATACTGGGGCTTCAAAATCATATTTAGGAAATAGATTGGCGGACCATCTTTCCCAGAAAAAGCAACCCAGAAAAACAGTTCCGACAACTGTTAGGTTAGCAAATGGAATGGTTATCCGCATTCGAGACAGTTATTCCGTAAATATGAAAATTGGCAACCATGAAGCGACCGAAGAAATTGTCCTAGAATTGTCCTAGAAATAAACGAAACATATCATTCCAAACTCAGTGAAAGTTGTGATGAGGATAATAAGGGAGAACATATCCGTAGTACTTGCTGTCCATCAGAAACTACCACCAATAAGTCAATATGCTCTGATGAAAGTTCTCACCTGCCTGTCAAAAAGAACTTATGTTGGAGATGTGGTTGCTCTGGTCACCGCCGAGAAGGTTGTAGTAGAAAGAGGTTACTATTCTGTTCCCGTTGTGGCCTCATAGGTACGATGTCCCGAGATTGTAAATGTTCTACTACAAACTTTGATTCCCGTGCCGTCACTTCTCCTAGTCACTATCATAATCTACGCCTCCGTGACTGAAGATGTCTACCGTCCACCGTCATTCATTTAGCCGCCACGCTAACTCCGAAACATTCCGATCCGTATAACGTTGTCAAAGTTGTATCCCTCGTAATATATAACCTGCAAATGGAAGGAGGCTCAATCAGGTACATATCCAAGACCGGAAACCCGTCAGCGATGGACCTTAATAAAGCGTTACTATTTTTTTCAGTATGGACCACCGTTCCGAAGCAGAAATGCCTAACCGCCCCACAACCATCCGTATCCTGCAGAATATTATTCTTGTTCCCGCACGACAACCCCCCATTCTCTCTCCTTTAGACCCCCGCCATCCTGCCGTACCCCGAGACCCGTCCGAGAACTTCTCCTTCCCTCATGGGAACCCGCACAACTTCCCTGGCTTCCACAGACAACCCTACAGGAGTGGTTGTGGCAAGATGCCGAAAAGGCCTGGGAGGAAAGTAAAGATCAAGTATACGAGGACATGTTCCCGCACCCTCCAACCCGGTCATCGGGATTTCAGGCGGAGATTTGGAGGGAATTAGCATACTTCGTGAGGAGTGGCCAACGGGTCCCTCCCGAGGTTCAGGGAAGGACGCAATTCCTCCGGCCATGGTCTTCCCCCCACTCCCGGGAAATATAGCAGGCTATATTTCCCGCCTGATTAACGGCCACCGGGTCCGCTTTCACCTTCCCCCTCAAAGGAGGACCCCGTAATCCCGCATTCTGACCAGTTTGATTTTTTTTCTCTCCTGATTTTTTTTTGCTCCGATGGGGAATACCGGATCCTAGGATTTTCTTTTGATTTTAATGTAATGACCCGACTGGGAATTAATTTCCTTTTTTTTTTTCTTTATTTCGAAGAAGATTTTGTTTTATTTCTTTCTCCCCTTCATTTGGGGAGTTATCCGTCACGATCTGTTGGTCCGAAAACCCGTCCAAAGTTATACCCTAGGTCCCTATCCAACCACCCCTGGTCCAAACACCTGTGCCGTCTACCCTAATGAAACGATGAAGACATTTATGGTACCTGTATTTTTCAGTATGTCCGTCCAGTGTTTCCCGGGGGCGTCGCTTGACGACTTCACCATCTACGAGGATCAGTGCAGCGGGCCGTCCGTCATGTACTGGCCGGAAGAACTACCGCCGTCCCCATCCCCACCCCCATCCTCGCCAAAGCTGTCCACCCCGTCACCGCCGCCACCACACTACATCACAGTGAGGCCAGATACCTGTTGGAGGTCCGGTGGTACGGGACACCGCCGTGATGCCTGCTCCTTACCCTACATTCTGTTTTGCTCCCGTTGTGGGCTGGTCGGCGTGTTGTCACGCCAGTGTTCGTGTCCTCCCCGCCGTCGTTGAAGTGACACCGCACTCTTCGACGGCCCGTCTATTCCGATCCCGTTTCTAAATACTCCCATTCCTTTATCCTTCTCCCCCATCCGTTCCCTGTCCCGTCTGTTATGGTATAGTAATACATGTCCGCCGTCTCCGAAATTGCATCAAACCTTAAGTTAACACCGTCAACCGCCGAAGGTATGTGTATAATTTCTTTTATGGGTAATGTAAGCATTTTGTTTCAGTGTTATGGATTCTGACTCCTCTTTCGATGTCATCAGCCTTTCCGAGTCGCCTCTCTCGGATGAAGAGTTAGTGACTCCTGCCTCCGTCTCCAAAGCGACGAGCCCGCCTAGAGTGATGAACGTTACCGACTCCGAACCTGGAACCGCCCAGCCCGAGCCTGGTACCTCCCAGTGGTGCCTCGATCTCTTTGCAGGAAATTCAGCCATCCAGGTGTCCCAAGTGAGCCTTCCCCAGACTCGCATACACCCTATGCGCCAGATACCGATCGAAGGACCTGTCGTTAAGAAGCCGAAGTTACCCGACGACAACATCCACCTGCCGATCGATAGGGACTTATGCTGGAGATGTGGATATCCAGGTCACCGCCGAGATGGCTGCAGTAGGAAGAAATTACTTTTCTGCTCCCGTTGTGGTCTTGTGGGTACCCTTTCCCGAGACTGCCCTTGTTCCGGAGGACGAGGAATTACTCTCTCGAGTATATCTGCCCCCGTATTTGATGTCAGGATGCGCTATAGATCCATTGGAACGCAAACCGACCCGAATCCCCGACACCGGAGTGTCGGAGTCCAATGTTTCCGTCCCTCGTTATTCCACGGGAAGTTGTCCCGTAAAGAAGAAGTCACCGAAAAATTTTAAATTTGTTGTAAATTTTGTTTAAAATTGTATTTTGATAGGTAGGTTTGGAAGAAAAATAAGCGTAAACGAAGTTCACTCTTATTTTTCTTACCGAAGTAAGGGGGGGATGCGCGTGCGTGAATTAAGGCAAGTGGTAGGAAAATTTCTAGGAAGGAGGAAGGCTTCAGACCTTACACATAGAATAATTTGAAAATAAGAATTCATTCTTTTCCTGCGATCCGAAACCAACAGCCGCATTTAAAATTCGTTAGCCGTTCCGCCGTTCTAAAATTCCAAGAAATATTCCGAGGTATAAATTATTAGAATTGTTTTCCGTAAATTTTTCATTTGATTTTGCCGTGTTAATAAAATAGATTAGAATCGCGTTAATTTTGATCCGAAATCACATCCGATTATTTTAATAGATAAGACGCCGTATACTGTTTACTTTTTTTTTGTACCGTTCCGACTTTCTCTTTTTTTTATATATCATTTGCTTTTCGTTCGATTGTTTCGCCGGTATTAATTTGAGAATAATTTAGTTATTAGTAAAAGATTTCATTTAATTATTACAAAGAGTTATTTAGATTTTAAAAATCAAAATACCGAATTGCGTGAGATTTTATTTTAGTTCTCGTTTTTATTTCTTGAATAATTTGGCTGAAATAGTTTGATCATTTTTCCGGTTTTATAATTTAGTTTACTTATAATTAAATTTTCATTCTCAGTGGCGTACCTGGTTTAATTTAATTTTAAATATCATTATTTTTCCGAATTAGTAAACAGGAATAGTTTATTCATTTTAGGAACCCGTAATTATTTTAAAGAGAGTTATTTAGACTTTCATTCCAATTTCATTTTTAATTTTGTTAATTATTTTAATTTCCGAAAAATTAATTTAGTTTTGGTTTCTTTTCGTGGCCGAATTTTAGGAGAGTTATTTAAGTTCTCAGTTTAGAATTTTATTTACGATTGCATTTCTAATTTTGTTAATTATCTTTTCCGAAAAATTAACCGAAATTGATTAATTTATTTATGGTTTTCTTGAGTTAGTTTGTTTTTAATTAAATCTCAGTTAGCTTTGGTTTCCTTTTCACGTCCGAAATTAAATACTAGTTACCGCATTAATTGTTCCGACTATCGCGTAAGTAAATTCAAAAGCATTGGGATCAGATCTTATCTTCGTGGTGGCTTCGGCAAGAACCCCCAGACAATATCTCCCCAATTGCAGAGTTAGTTCGCCGTGAAGTAGTAGCTTTGGGATCAGATCTTATCTTCGTGGTGACTTCGGCAACCCCCAGACAATATCTACCTGAGTTTCGGCCGGTCTGTATTAGTTTCACAGCTTCGGGACTGATCTTATCTTCGTGGTGGCTTCGGCAAAAACCCCCAGACAATATCAGATTCTGAAGGCTTAGGTCCGAAAATTCAATCCCCGCGATTACCCTGTTTATTTCATAAAATAAGAAAGCTAACTAACTCACCCGATTTAAGTTAAATAATTTAATAGTATTAATTTACGTTTCCGGTTAATTAGCATTTTTAGAAAGAGAGTCATAAAGTTGTTGCCGATTTTACTTTCCGAATTAAACAAGTAAATTTCGTAATTAATAAGGTTAGACAACTCTCCTGTTTTAATTTAAAGTAATAAAAGTCATTGAGAATAAATTTATTAACTTTCTTGTTTATTTTGGAACATAATAAATTTTGACAAACCCTGCCGATTTATTTCATAAATTAATTAGGCTAAATAACTCTTTCATAGTGATTTAGATATTTAATAGAAGTTATTTTACTTTTCCGTTTGGTTCCGTAATTTGATAAATTTAATTAAAGTCTGATTGAAACAGGCCGAATCGAACGCTTCTTTTAAACGTAGTATTTTTTTGTTCAGGGTTAAATAGGGTTGGGCTTTGAAGTAAAACGAATTTTATTTTGTTACACTAGCTAAAAACAATATATGTGTCACGTTTATTTCCTGGTTTATATTCACCAACCTTACCTCTTTTCAGGGCTATTAAAGGTATATAATAAGTTAAAAATAATTAAGTCTGAAGTCAACAAGACCCCTGGAGAATACCGTATCTCCATCTGAAGTTACCTGTGCCCCTAAGAGGCCGTTTCTAACGGTTGTGGAGCATACCACATAAAAAAGCTGGCGCTCGAGCAATCTCCGTACTAAAGCGTCATCTTGTAAGGCAATATTTTTCTTAGTGGCAAGAAAAAGCCTTACAGTGTTAGTATAATACAAAATCAATCATGCCTCTAAAAAATTACACTATATATTTTGTCACCCGCTATAATGTATAATAAATAAGAAGAAAAAGCATCATGTGCGGAATATTGTTTTTGTAAAACACATGGTTAAAATATACTTTGTAATGTAAAAAAATAATAAGGAATAAGAAAAAGCATCAGGTATAGATTATTGTTTTCGTAAAATGCATGGTTAAAAAATAAAAGTTTACCTCAGGTTCATTTTCCATTTCTCTTTTATTTCTTTTGTCTACTCTCAATTTTCTGACAAGATCACACTTCCTTTTTATAGTTCCTTGAGATACATGACCCATATTCCCAGTCTGAATGGTTATTATCTTTCAACAAGCTCAGTTTTTCTAAAAATAACAATGTCATGCTTGATTTTGCCTCTATTATTACATTTTTTATGTCTCCTTTTACCACTGAAACCCACGATCGGCAAGGAAAAACTAAAAAGTCATTCCACGAAAGAAACGAAGAAATAGGTTAGCCATTCAGATCCCATTTTCGTTAAATCAAAGTAAATAAACCTTTTATAATATTCCCCACTAAACTGACAATTTCATCAAGCAATCACCTGTACTAATTAATTCTTGTTAACAGTCTTCAACCCGAAATTAATTTTATCAAACGAGACTTTTTTAACACTATGTTTTTACTCATACAAGAATTGTTTACTGTTTCTTAAAGTAACACAAAATTATATACAGATTGAATCCCTATATATTTATGTAATTCAATGGACCCATTTAGTAACCTTTTAAAATAATATGGATGCCTATATTAGAGAGTATGAAAACGACCCTATAGTTGCACACAAAATAAATAATACTGATGCGTTTAAATCATATGTGTGTGACAATGACTTCAAAATATTTCATATGAATGTATATTTTGCTAGAAAGTGTATCTGTTGATTTTGATGACATTGTTCTCACAGAGACACGTCAGCTATCTGACCTAAGTTTATTTCAAATTCAGGGGTATGATTGCATTTATAATAAAGGAACAGTGAATATAAGCGACGGGGTCATAGTTTTCATAAAACAAAATATTCAATATAAAACCGACATCACCTTAATAGGCGAAAAGCTGTAATCGTTGACATTAAGCTAAATAAGGTAAACATAAGCATAATTGCTCTTTATCGGTCTCCAAGTACATGTCCTAGAGCTTTTAACTCAGATTTAATTAATTTTTTCTCCAATTTTAATTTAAATGATATAAACATATTTACTGGTGATATAAATATAAATTTGCTAGATGACACCGAACCAGTAGAGGAATATAAGAATATTCTTAGTTATTTCGGTTTTGTATCTCATATAAATGAGTATACTAGATTACCAAGTCGCACTTGTTTAGATCACTATTTCATGAGCTGCAGAAAAAATAGTCTAGAACTTAAAACTAAATCGTATATTTTCAATTATAATATAACTGATCATCTCCCTATTGCATTGACATTTCAAGTAAACTCAAACAAAATTCTAGGAAATTTAAACTTCTTATAAATTATGATACTTTAAATTTCGATTTAAGAAAAGAAAATTGGGATATTCTATATAATGAAACAAGTTTGGATAATATGTCAAATAATTTTATTACAAAACTAAAATTTTACATTGAAAAAAATACAAAAAAAGTTAAAATCAAAAATAAAACACGATATTTAAAGCCGTGGATGACACCTGAATTAATTAAGTCAATAAAAGAAAAAAATAAGCTTTACAGACTAACGCTGCAGTATCACTTAAATAATGAAATTAAAGAGAGATATAATTATTATAAAAACATTTTAAATAAACTTACAAAAAAAGCTAAGCAAGATTTTTATATCGGCCATATAAATAAAAATAAAAATTCGTCCAAAACCCTATGGGAATGTATTAATGAGATATGTGGAAAAATTAGGCCTAAAACAAATATTCCTGTTATAAAACTTTCAAATGGAAACCAGTTGACAGATATAAAAAGGAAATAGTAAATTCATTCAACCAATATTATGCTGGTGTAGGTCAAATATTAGCTGAAAAAATTCCAGATATTGATCATTTTACTGAAGATATCAATCCACTACAAAATACAATGTTGCTATATCCAACTCATGAAAATGAAGTAATATCAGTCATAAATACCCATACTAAAATGGAAAATTATCGACCTATCTCATTAATATCTCTAAAATAATTGAAAGGCTAATAAAAAGTAGATTGTGTAATTTTTTAAGTAAATACAATATTCTATCAGACTGTCAATATGGCTTTAGAGAGGGCAAATCCACAGAAGATGCAATTTACAAACTTACTCCTTATATACACGAACATCTTGACAAAAAAATTCTAACTAAGTATATTCCTAGACCTCTCTAAAGCCTTCGATACAGTATGTCACAATAAACTTCTTAGCAAGCTAAGCAAATATGGTATAAGAGGAACTCCATATAACCTAGTTAAAAGCTATCTATCAGATAGAGTACAATGTGTTGAGATTAACGATACGATTAGTATACTAGAGAAACTTACGTTTGGAGTTCCACAAGGAACCGTCTTAGGACCACTTCTTTTTATTTTATATGTAAATAGTTTATTTTCAATAAATTCATCGGGAAAAATAATAAGTTTTGCCGTAGACACGGCCGTTATATATTCCGCCCCAACTTGGGAAAAATTAAAAGAAAACACTGAAAATGACTTTCCAAAAATTTCTAAATGGTTCCAGTATAATAAATTAACACTTAACTACAATAAAAGTTGTTATTTACCATTTACTTCATACTCTTGCTACTTACCACACTTAGGTCCATTAAATTACGGAAGCCGAAAGTATAAAGTATCTTGGTGTTAACATCGATCGCCATCTTCGTTGGGAACTACACATAAAACAAATTGTTAAAAAAATAAGGGGTTTTTTACCAAAATTTAAATATCTGAGAGATTTCTTACCTGTGACAAGCTTAAAAACTATATATTTTTCTTTAATAGAGTCCCAGCTACATTATGGTATTCTGGGATGGGGGAGTATACGATTCGTATCTAAACTATGTTCATATAATACAGAAATGGATTCTAAAAATAATTTATCAAAAACCAATCATTATCCAACTAATCAGTTATATAATGAGTGTAATTTAAGCGATGTTAGACAGCTATTTTGCAAGAAAATACTTTTATTTGTCAAACAAGGAAAAGTTAAATTAACCATTCATGAACATCCCCACAACACCAGAAATAATGACAGCATATATTTCCCGCGATTCGAGAAAACCATTGGACAACGTAGCGTAAATTATTTGGCACCACGCCTATATTCATTGTTACCTTGCCACTTAAAAAACTTAAACAGCTATAATTCGTTTAAAATGGAATTAAAGAAATGGATTTTGTCAAATGAAAGGACTTATTTTAGTAACATTGTCAACCAAACAAATGTTTAAGTTTTAAATATTTAAATTAATAAAAAAGAAAAAAAAAATAAATAGATAATGTAATAAACGATTCATTTTATACGTCAAATTTAAAATTGTTTTATAAATTTTACCTAATTATGTCAATTTCCTGAATATGTCAATTTTCCTGATTATGTCAATTTTCCTGATAATGTCAAATTCCTGTTTATGTCAATTACCTGATTATGCTGTTAAGCTTTTTCATTCACATATACAAGTAGTTAAACTACTTCTGTGGAAATTTGTTTATTCACCTTTTAATTTTTTTTAATTTGTCTATGTAAATGTATTTTTCAATTGTTTACTTTATAATATTATATTTTTATATCTTTTTTCTGAATAAACATATTATTATTATTATTATTATTATTATTATTATTATTATGTTAAAAGATCTTTTTTTTATAATAAATGCTATTAGTTTGATACTCAGATGAGCATTAGTCCCTTTATTTTATTTTTCAGTACAACTTGGACAGTTCGTGAAACACAATAAAGATAATTATCATTCATTGGTTTTTTAGCATATTTTCAGTTAAATCTTTTCTTTTTATGGCAGCTATCCACATATTTCGTCGTTGCATTGATAAGTCATTTAAATGCGGCTGGTGTTTCAATTTCAAGATGCTAGGTACACGAAATAGACTAAAATCATCGCGAACTCCACGACTTCCACATCCAAGAACAATACAAGTTTTAGGCATTTTTTCGATAAAAAATTGTTAACAGCACTTAAAACTAATAATAATAAACAAAAGAGGGAATCCAACTAATTATAATAAACTATAAAAAACTGAAATTCACTTTATAAATCTGTTAAAAGTCAAATACTGGGAAAACACTAACTAACACAATTGCACATAACCTTTTGTGTGCCGTCCAGACACCATTTTTTATTTTTTTGACAGGTCGTTGGATTGCCTAATTGAAGCCTTCTATAATAACTTAGGAATCAATTTGTCTGTCAAGATTCTCCTTCTTCTTCTTGCTGATATCTTTGAGCAATTTCGTACCAGCTGCCTTAAAACGTATGACCTTGACCCAGCTCATTATTTTACGCTACCAGGTTATACGTGGGATGCTATGCTTAAGTTTACTAAGCAAGAATTAGAGCTATTGACTGATCCCGACATGTTCCTCTTCGTTGAACGTGGCATACGAGGAGGACTTAGCCAAGTATGCTCGAAAAGACGAGCTCACGCTAACAACAAGTACATGCCCGCCCACCTACAATCCGCTGGAAAAAGACTCCTACTTAATGTATTTTGATGTAAATAATCAGTATGGGTGGGCCATGTCTCAATATCTCCCATATGGTGGATTCATTTGGTGTGATACAAACATTGATGTAACAACCATTTCAGATGATGCTGATGAAGGTTATATATTAGAGGTTGATCTGGAATATCCTCGACATCTCCATGACGCACACAAAGATATTCCCTTTTGCCCAGAGCACATTAACCCTAAGACCGGCAATCCTCCAAAAATGCTAAAGAGTTAACTAAGTTGATGGCTACTCTCCATAACAAAGAAAAGTATGTAATCCACTATAGAGCACTTATACAAGCCATAGCCCATGGATTGGTGTTAACTAAGATCCATCGTGTCTTTAAATTTAAGCAGAGTCCCTGGCTTCAAAGTTACATCGATCTAAACACCGAACTTAGAAAAAAGGCCAAGAATGAATTTGAGAAAAAGCTGATGAATAATGCGGTTTTTGGTAAGTTTTATTTTATTTTCTTATGGTATTAGTACTAATATATTTATTTTTTTGCAGGAAAGACTATGGAGAATATCCGCAAGAGGGTTAACATTAGGCTTTTGACAGAGTGGGTTGGACGCTACGGTGCAGAGGCGTATATAGCTAAACCAGAATTTAAGAATTGTACGATATTTAATGAGAACCTGGTTGCTGTCGAGCTGCGAAAGGTGCAAATATACCTCAACAAGCCTATATACGTAGGACAAGCTATCCTCGATCTAGCAAAAACCACCATATATGATTTTCATTATAATTATATGAAGTGTGCGTTTGAAAATTGTACTGGTTTATACACCGACACTGATTCACTAATATACGAACTCCATCAAGGTCCATATATAGTTATGAAGCGTGACTGTCATCATCATTTTGATTCTTCATATTTTCAGCATGATAATGTTTACGGTATTCCTCAAGTAAACAAGAAGGTGCTCGGAATGATGAAGGACGAGAACAATGGGGTTCCAATGATAGATTATGTGGGATTAAGAGCAAAATTATACTCTACAAAGGTGTTGGTGACCGAGGTGGACATTGAAAAGGAAAGAAGGAAATTAAAGAATGAGGAGTATGATGATGAAATTATGGAATTGTTAAAGGATTTTGGAATGACAAAGAAGGCAAAGGGCGTGAAATCATCTGTAGTTAAAACACGGATCACGTTTGAAGACTATGTTGAGTGCTTAAATAATCGGAAACAAAAGACTGTATCTCAAAATTTGATACGTTCAGAGAAGCATCAAGTTCATTCTATTACTCAAAATAAAGTTGCCCTCAGGCCAGAAGACGATAAGCGGTACCTGATTCATGGGACTGATGAGACTTTCCCGTGGGGGCACTATTCTATTAATTATGATACTGATATGGATGTTGATGAGGTTCCAACCTTTTGAATATATTATACAATATACCTTTTCATATTTTATATATTTTAATTGTTTTTATTTATTTTGTTTGAGTTTGTTTTTTTCTCAGTCACTCTTACATTTAGACTAGTGACTACGTAAATTAAAAATTGCTGCACCTCGAAAACTTAAAGTTGGTGACATTGTACGTATCAGTAAAGCTAAACACGTTTTTGAGAAAGGTTATACACCTAATTGGACCACAGAATTATTTAAAATTACAAAATGTAAGATAACCAATCCTGCTACGTATCTTCTCAAGGATATGGAAGGTGCACCAATTAACGGAGCATTCTATGAAGAAGAATTGCATAAAACTGTAAATCCTAACATCTACTTAGTGGAAAAGGTACTTCGTCGCAAAGGTAATAAAATGTACGTCAAATGGTTAGGTGTAAAAGTTAATAGTTGGATTAAAACCGACGATTTTATATAGATTCTTATACAAAAATACAAATAAATTTGATACTGTTAGAGACCTTTTTTGAACAATCGGTTGCTAGAATCTACCAGAATTTAAAGTGGGAGCTATAAATATGAGTAGCATTGTAAGTATAATCATTAGTAAGTAATCATGTGCAGCCAAGACAGTGATGTCGAAGTAATCATTGAGAGTGAAATGTCTGATAGTGAGATGGAAGATATCGATCATGATCTTGATCAGTTTTTAAAAAAACGCAAATTCGTTGATGATGATGGTGATAATAATCAATTTTTGAAAAAATGCAGCCGCTTTGATGACGTTGACCCCTCTGAAGAACTTGACCGAATTCTTCAATCGTATGAGGATGCCGCAAAACGTGAAACACATTACCTGCTCCAAGCGACTTATGTATTGTCGGGATACGAAATTCGATGTGGTATAAGCCCAGCGAGATCGTTCACTCCAGCAAACATTTTGGCTCAACATTTCAGGTGTAGTAAAATATCTTTTGATACTTTCGAAGGGTCAACGCTCATCGATTTTCTCAGACAAAAGGTGGCTGATTTTTTCCACGAAGATTTAACTACATATCCAGATGGGTATGATCCTATAACATCTCCATGTGGCGATTATTGTACTATCAGACAATTGGTTTATGATGATATCAAATTCCTGGTTGTAAAGAAACATGGTGTAGAATACTATTTGTGCGAAGACGAAGTTCACGAAATTCTTGAAACCAACAAATATTTTGTGTTAAATCGAATAGCCTTATTATAAGAACTTAATTTCTGTTTATATTACCATATTATTGATTCTTGTAAATCATATGATGATTCCTTACAAATGTTATGTTCAATGTGTGAAATACTTCCAAATGATTTGATAAACAATGCATTGAGAGAGTTTATCTACTTTTATAAAATTTCTATAATTAATTACTTGAATAAATATTTTTTTTTAAACTTTGTTTTATTCTGAGAGATAATACTACCAAAAACTTGGAAGCGTGGTATCATTCTTTAGTTAATTATTACCGATAAAATTTTATACCGATTGGAAACGTAAGACAAGTATGAAGGGTTCAAAACCATATCAGGTAATCTTTTTAACTTAGATTTCATGTATGAGCAGGAGCAGTCTACGTATATAGAAGTATTTACTTTGTCACTTCTTTTGTTGTTATGCTCTGCCTACTCTCACTCAAATAAAACTTTTTATCCTACGTTTTAATCCTAAACCCGCCTTGTTTGATATTAATTTTAGCATGCATCTCATTCTTTTTAATTCAGCAATTTTGATGTACATTTTATGCTTTAATCCAATAGAAATTTAGTTTTCTTTAAAGCAAGTGCACATTGCCTAATATGTCGATTAATTAATTTTAGTGAGACATTGTTTTAACATTACATTTTTCAGCATTGCTAAACAATATTAATATACATACATTTTTCTTCATATACATTGTTTTATGATTAACTAGCTTATTTAAATATTTATACAATAGAATTTGATTTAACGCTTATATTTTTTTACATACAAATTAAACATTATATTATCATAATTTTTGACATATTTAAATTTTATTTTTACAATTATTTAAGTTAAAAAAAAATTTTTTTTTAAGTAATTATTTCGTTAATATTAAAAATAAGAAGTATATCATATGTAAACACAAATTAAAAATATATAATAGTTATTATTAAAGAAATTTTTTTTTGCACCTAAGTGACTTAACACTTGTATATGCAATTGATATAAATACATTGTAAATAAAATAGTTATATTTTAAATATATATTAAATCGCCTTGCAATAAATAACATCTGAATTGAATAAAAATAAAAATAACATTGTTTACTAACTACATACTATAACAGTCCATCTAAGTATTCTCTATTTTCATATATATATTTCTTACACAGATTGACAAATATCTTATATTTGGTTGCTGTTTTTGTTGAATTTGGTAGAGAGTTAAAGATTTTTGGAGCCAAAATGGTAGCAAACCTTTGGTTAGCATCACATCTTCTAAAAGGTACAAAGATCATATGACTTGTATTATTTCTTGTTTGATATTGATGATTTAAGAAGTTTTTTGTTTTAAGTTTAAAATAAAAAATACAATTACTTAGATAATATAAACATCGAACATTTAAAGTATTTTCATTATATAATAGATTGGTTGAATAGAGTCTACCTTTAAAGAAAATTATCCGAAGAATATAATTCTGTATAATATTTAATTGGTTTAGGGCATTGTCATATAGCCCACCCCAAACAATGTTACCGTATCTCAAGAGTGACTCCACTAAAGACTTATAAATTTGAAGAAGAAGTTTTTGAGGTAAAATTCTGCGAATTATATAAAATTTATGTATCAAATGCCTAATTTTGTTCGTTAAATCTTGAATATGTTCAGTCCACTTCAAATTTTTGTCAACTTTAATGCCCAGATATTTCATGGTGTTAGTTTCCCAAATAATATCAGTCATTTATTTTGATACAATTAAAATTTGGTCTGTTTGCATCATTCAATGAAAATGCTATGTAAAAAGTTTTTCGGTATTTAAAGTTAACTTGCTACAATCTAACCAATATTTGACCTTGTTAAAACGCTTAATAACTTTATCTTTGACAGTTTGCCAATTTCTTGCTTTAAAAACTAACACTGTGTCATCTGCATACGAGATGGAGACTCCACTTATTTCCAATTTCAATAAGGAGTTAATATATATAATAAAAAGTAATGGGCCAAGGACTGTTCCCTGTGGTATTCCAATTTTAATGTTTAAAGGGTCACTACATTCTTTTCTGATTTTTACCATATGATTTCTTTGCCCTAGGTAATTTTCAAAAACATTCAACACAACACCTCTGACACAGTGCTCGACGACATCAACGAGTTGTCGATGAGGTACTGTGTTGAATGCCTTTGCAAGGTCCAGAAAAACTGTAATCACTTTTTCATTATTTATTAGTTCGTACATAGCATCTGCAGTACTAACTCCTTTCATAAAACCAAACTGATTGTGATTTAAAATATTATTAGAAGTTAGATAATCAAATAATCGATTTTTTATACTTTTCTCAAAAATTTTTGCAAAGTTAGAGATGACACTTATAGGTCGATACTTGGTAATATCAGTTTTGTTACCTTTTTTAAAAATAGGTGTAACAGTAGATATTTTGAAAGACATTGGGACTGTACCAGTTAAGAAAATGTTATTTATAATATGA
Organism: Crepidodera aurea; assembly: GCA_949320105.2. Lineage (NCBI taxonomy): Eukaryota > Metazoa > Arthropoda > Insecta > Coleoptera > Chrysomelidae > Crepidodera > Crepidodera aurea. The sequence goes on along the minus strand of OX439472.1, from coordinate 8,774,250 downwards.
ACTAAAGGGTCTAACAGGTATTTATGAAATTTCTTTATTATCCGAGATGGAATATCGTCTACACCTGGAGCAGTATTATTTTTTAGACTATTAATATGCATAATAATTTCTGTGATAGTGACCGGTTTTAAAGCCATAGAATTTATTAAATTTGGATAATTCATAATGATGCCTGGAGCAGGTTGTTTTATTTTTGCGGCCATATTCAGTCCTGTTAACAAAGTAGTTGTTGCAAAAATTAGCCATTTCCTTGTCGTTAATGAATGGCTTGTTATTTTGATTTAGTATATTAATATTATTATTAGATTTATTTTTATTTTCATTTGTTGCATCAGATATTATATTATAGATTTTTTTTATATTGTTAGCATTATCATTGATTTGCTTTTTATAATAGTCATGTTTTGTTATTTGCATAATCTTGTTAAGATTGTTTCTGTAGTTTCTGTATTCCCGAAGTAAATCCTTATTATTTTTATTATTAACTACTAACTTTTTCAATTTGTCTGTTTTATCGATTGAATGATGCCGTTAGTGATCCACGGTTTAAGTTTTTTATGAACTTGTATAGATAACGTTTTTGTATTGTGACATTCATTATATAGGTTTGTAAAGGTATCAATAAATATTTGATAAGCCCGATCTGGATTGTTTTCAGAAATCACATTATTCCATTTTATTGTACATAATTTACTTTCGAATTTAATTTCGTCAAACGTCCTAACCGTTTTCTTTTCTATGTCTTTATTTGAAGTAGTGCTGTGAGCAAGACTAATATTTAAATATATTGGAATGAATCATAAACAAGATTATTCATTTCCAAGTTTTTTCTTATAAAAATGTGATCAATACAAGATCTGCTTTCTGGAGTCACTCTAGTATATGAGTTAATGTAAGATTTAAAACCAAAAAATGATATAGATATATAGTTATTTCTACTGGGTTTGGTTGGATTAAGTATATCAAAATTTATGTCACCTAAAAAAATATCTATATTTTTTCCTATCAAATTTAATAGAAAAGATTCAAGATCCGACAAAAATAAGTTATCATTAATAGAGGGAGCTCTATAACATGTTAAAACTGAATAATCCACATTGCATACTTTAAAAGTTATGTTAGTGATGGTGACATTACTTTGCGGCAAAATAATATTTTCTATGTTGAAGTTAATATAATCTCTGATAAAAACAAGTATTCCATCATTTTGATTATTATTACTGTTATTGAAAAAGGTCTGAAAACCTGGGATTGTAAAATTGTTTGTATTAATGACATTTCTTGTTTCACTAAAAATTATTAAATCCAAGTCTTTTAGTTGAAAAGTTTTAAGAAAAGCTAAGAAAGATTCAAAGTTTCTCTGTGGACTTCGAATATTAATATGTAAAATTATGAGTACAGACTTTATAGAAACAGAGTCTGAATAATACTCAGTATATAGCTGTAAGTCATATCTGTGATACAAGCGAAAAAATTCAAAATTATTCAAAAAGTTCAAAATTATTCATTGGTATAGTTTATCTTACTCCTTAACATTTGTAGGTGGAATTTTAACGTTGGACAATCAGGATTTCTGCTTTCATGTTCGGTAGAATAGCTGGTATTGTACTTTCCATTGGAAACTTCACAATTTTTACAATGTTTATGTTGTTTAGGGCAGTCTCTTTCTAGAAACATTGTTAATATCGAAATAAAAAAATAAAAAAACATATTTTCAAAAATACTTTTCACTTTTACAAAATTAAAATGTACTTACTTTATTTGTGAGGATGGTTCACTAGAACTGTAGAACTTTTTATATGTGAAATAACTATTTATGTTATTAGAACACTGCTTACTATGGAAGTAATGTTGATTCTTCGAAAGTTACGCATTTTATATTATTTCATATCTATGTAAATCGTTTTAGAATATGCAATTAAGGTATAATAAAAATTTCTATTTTTCTAATTATTCCAGTACTTCATTATTAACGCATTTCAAAAAATTTCTATTAATGTTTTTCTAATTATAATCAGTATTTAATTATTATGGTATGTATTATTACCAATATTTTAATTATTAAGATATTTTAAAACTTTCGTTTTTTGGTTTTTGTTTATTCATTAAGATGCTAAGAAAAATTTCCTTTTTGTTAGAATTGATATTTTTTAAAATTTATTAAACAATATATATGGTTCAGCCTCATTTGACTTTTTTATTTTTTTTAATTATAATATCGTATTTTTATATAATTTGGCAACCTCGCATATAAAATATTATCGGTAGCAAGCTTTTTTTTTGTTTTTTAATCATTGTTAACTGATTTGTCATATTGTCAAGATGTTTAATAAAGTTATTAGTAAGTGTTAGAAAATGTTTTAATCATCAAAAAATATATAATACAAAGAAAGTACAGTCCACATTAATCCCGAAAGGGACACGAAAGTTAAAACAACACATAATGGTCCATCGAGCGAATTATTTACTTGCAATATAATTGCAACTCGTCAAAAAAAATATTGGATGAAAAGCCGACACTTGTGAATGAAGCCGTTGTATGGAGATTCAAGGTTGATGACAATATACAATCAGATCGAGGGAGGTGCGGTGAGTGCATAACTGTTCCTTATTTTCATTTTTTACCAAGAGAATTATTGTAAATTGGAATTGCTTTGTTTGAGACGATAATTTGAGGTTTATTTTTGTTGGTATTAAAATTAAATTAGAAATATGACTGATTTGGCGACGCTAAGGCAGAAACGTGGTGCATTGAAAGGCCAAATCACACGATTTAAAAATTTTTTAGATGGTATAAACACTATAAACAATGATAGTTTACAGCAGTTACGCGTTAGATTAGAAAAGTTGGAAGAAAGCGTGTTAGATAATTTTAATGAAGTACAATTGGGAATTGAGTTGCTAGAACCTGCAGAATTAGAACTTAATACCCGTGACGAATTTGAGACATTTTTATTTGAGAATATAGCCCAAGCAAAACAGAAATTAGCAGAGTATGACGCAACAGTTCAGGCGCAGATCACTCTAAATACAAGTGGCTCAAGTAGAGGCCAAAGCATTGATTTGGAATTAAAAAAGTTTAATTTGCCCTTTTTTAGTGGGGAATATGATAAATGGTTTAAATTTAAAAATACATTCATTTCATTAGTTGACAATAATTCAAAATTTGATAATGTTCAAAAGTTCTATAGATTATTAGAATGTTTAAAAGGGGACGCAGAAAAGGTACTGTCCGAATTAGAGGTGTCTGATGGAAATTATAAAGTAGCTTGGGACATGTTAATAGAAAGGTTTGAGGATAAACCCGGTATTATCCAAAAGCATCTAAAAAGTCTTATAGATATGGATCCAGTAAATGACATAAGATCATTTTTGGATCAACTAAACAGCCATTGGAGAGCATTAAAATCACTTGGGGAGCCTATTGAGCATTGGGACAGAATTTTAATTTTATTAATGTCCCGAAAATTATTGGGACAAACGAAAATATTGTGGAATGAGGCGCGAATAGGTAAATTTAAGGGGGAACCCACTATGGATGATTTTAAGTTGTTTCTAACTGAGAGATGCAAAAGCATAGAGGCGTTAGAAGATAAAGATAAACAAAAGAGACCAGGTAACTCAATGACGCATTTTTCAAATCATAAAAAAGAATTAAAATCATGTGTGGCTAGTTTCGATAACAAATGTAAATTTTGCAACGGTCAACATCTTATTTACTTTTGCGATAAGTTAAAAGATTTGGCTGTCGAAAAACGTTGGCAAGAAATAAAAATTTTAAAATTATGTATAAATTGTTTGAGACCTAATCATTTTGCTCGAGAGTGTCGATCCGAAGGATGCAAAAGGTGCGGTAAAAAGCACAATACGTTGTTACACTACGAAAATTCAAGAAATGCAAATCAAACAAATTTTTTATCAGTTGGAAATCAAGGGTCCTCACATTCGGAATTAGAACGATCAGCTGAAACTGCGGCGTTGCCGGTTCAGCTAGATGTAATAAATCACGAAGTATCCGCTCATTGGTGTACTCCCGAATCACAAATTTTATTAGCCACGGTTGTAGTTTATGTCACAAGAAAAAATGGTGAGCAGCATAAAGTAAGATGCCTGCTTGATAGCGGTTCGCAAGCTTGTTTTATAACAGAACGCTTAGTAAAAAAGTTAAATTTGCCAATTACTAAATTAAATTTGCCCATAGTGGGAGTTAATCAAGTTAGAAATACGATAACAATGCAAACTAAAGCTATGATTACATCAATTTTTGGTAACTACGAAACATTTGAAAATTTTTTAATGTTAGAAAGGATTACTGCAAGTATTCCTAATTATTCCTTTGATACGACACGTTTAAATATTCCTAGAGATGTTTTATTGGCTGACCAACACTTCAATTTGGCCAGTGAAGTTGATATTTTATTAAATGCTCGTATATTTTATGAAACCTTAATTGAGGGTAAAATAAATCTCGGAATAGGTTTGCCTATATTGCAAAATACTTTATTCGGTTGGGTAATAGCAGGTCCATTGACCATGACACGAGAAAATAAGCAAAATAAAGTTAAATGTAATTTATCGGTATTCCAAGAATTAAATGACATTGAGAAATTTTGGAAAATTGAGGAAAATGAGCCAAAAAAGGTACTATCAATCGAAGAATTGGAATGTGAAAATCATTTTTCCGAAACGGTTACTCGCGACGCAGTCGGGAAATTTGTGGTTACTTTACCGACGCGGGAAAATATTTCGGATTTAGGGAACTCGTTAGGAATTGCTGAGAGGCGACTAGTTTCAGGCGAGCGAAAATTCTCGAAAAATCCTTTATTCAAGGAAAAATATGTTAAATTTATGAAGGAATATTTGAACATGGGTCATATGGAAAAAATATCGGACAAAGATATTAATTCACGAAGTATGGGTAATGAAAAAATTTATTATTTGCCACATCATGGGGTATCAAACGAGGCTAGCAGTACCACAAAATTAAGAGTGGTATTTGATGGCACTGCGAAACCGTTTGTCGGTCTAGCATTAAATGAAGTACTTAAAATAGGGCCGTGTATTCAAGACGACATTTTTTCAATTTTGTGTAGGTTTAGATGGCATAATGTAGTTATTATTTCTGATATCGAAAAAATGTATAGGATGATAAATGTTAATGAGAAACAACAAAATTTGCAGCGTATAATTTGGCGCGAAAATCCCGATGAGGAAGTTCAACATTTTAAATTAAAAACAGTTACTTATGGCACAGGGCGGGCTTCATTTTTGGCTACTCGTTGCCTTAAGCAAATTTCTGATGATATTGAGGATGAATTTCCTCAATTAAGCAAAATCATATCACGAGATTTTTATGTAGATGATTTGATTACTGGATGTGAAACAGATAAAGATGCAATCGTTATAGCACAGGAAATTACGCGTGTTTTTAAGCAATACGGATTTAATTTGAGAAAATGGAATTCGAATAAAATATCAGTTTTAAATCAGTTGTCTGACCGGAAATCAGATAATTTGGGGCATTTTTTAACAGATAATGATAATTCTAAAACTTTAGGAATATTTTGGAACGCAAAACGGGATGAACTTGAATATGTCATTGATACCAAAGTAAGGGATTATTCTCCAGTGACAAAACGCGTGATTCTAGCTTCTATTGCTAGGATCTTCGATCCACTTGGTTTAATCGGTCCGATAATTACCCGAGCAAAAATACTAATGCAGAGACTGTGGCAATTAAAGATTGGATGGGATGAGAAAGTCCCTTCTGAAATATTCACAATTTGGGTGGAATTTAAAAATCAATTACAGTATTTACAAAACATAAAAATTACAAGACACGTATCAGTGAATGCTAATAAGAGCATTGAATTTCATGGTTTTTGTGATGCTTCGGAAAAGGCTAGCGGAGCATGTATTTATGTACGAACGATAGATTCGCATGGTACAGTTAATGTTAAATTATTGTGTGCTAAATCACGTATAGCGCCTTTGAAAACTATTTCATTACCGCGATTGGAGTTAGTAGGGGCTCTTTTATTGGCGCATTTAATGAATAGGGTCCAACAGGCATTTGATAATGGTATACCAACCTTTTATTGGTGTGACTCTAAAATTGTACTATGTTGGTTAGCTGAAGAGCCACATATTTGGAAAACTTTTGTAGCCAATCGTGTTAGCGAAATACAAGGTATGAGTGACGTTCGTAATTGGAAACATGTGGAATCTAAAGAAAACCCTGCAGATGTAATATCTAGAGGTATTAATCCGCGAGAATTGTTAGATTCAGACCTGTGGTGGAAGGGACCACAATTTTTAAGTGAAACCATAATTGGAAATGTAAATATAATAAATTCTAATATCACTGACATTCCTGAGAGAAAAAAGGTTAAACCTATGACTTTGATTAATCAACTTGAACCATTTTCACTTATAGATAGATTTTCTAGCTTAACTAGGCTACAACGCGTTACGGCATGGATCCTAAGGTTTGCTAAAAATTGCAAATCAAATGCTACATCTAAATTGAGCGGCGAATTATCAATGTTAGAATTAAATGAGGCTTTAAACAAATTAATTAAAATAGCACAAACTGAATCATTTGAAAAGGAAATAAGTTCTTTAGTAAAAAATAAATCTGTTTTCAATAAAAGTAAAATTAAATCATTGGATCCGTTTATCGGTAAGGACAGTTTATTAAGGGTAGGTGGTAGGCTGCGAAAAGCGCATCTGCACTTTGATCGAAAATTTCAAATTATCTTACCGTATAAACATAATCTGAGTAAATTAATTATTCAAAATGAGCATCATTTACAATTGCATGCAGGTCAACAGGCTACGTTAAATTCTGTAAGACAATATTATTGGCCAATTAATGGCAGGAGGGCAGTACGAAGTGTTATTTCGAAATGTATGACATGTTTTAAATGTAAACCTGTCCCATCTTCTCAAAAAATGGGTGATCTGCCCCTTGATCGCGTTAATCAGCTCATCAGGCCATTTCATGTTTGTGGAACTGATTTTGCTTTTGCAGGTCCGTTTCTTATAAAGGATGGGAAATTAAGGAATCGCGCTATAATTAAAGCATATATGTGTATTTTTGTCTGTTTTGCCACTAAGGCGGTTCATATTGAAGTGGTTAGCGATTTATCCACTGAATCTTTTTTTAATGCCTTTAAGAGGTTTATTTCTCGTCGAGGTATATGTAAGCGGGTGTATTCTGATAACGGTACTAATTATGTGGGCGCTAGCAATCAAATTAAAGAGTTATTTGAATTAGTATCTAATATTTCGGACAATGAAAAATTTTCAAGGTTTTGTAATGATAATAAAATTGAATGGTTGTTTATACCTGCTAAATCGCCTCATCAAGGAGGACTGTGGGAAAGTGCTGTTAAATCAGCGAAATTTCATGCTAATCGTATTATCGGAAATTATCATTTGACGTTTGAGGAACTTTCAACTATATTTTCTCAAATAGAAGCAGTTCTTAATTCTCGTCCTCTTACCGAACTCTCCCATGATCCTTCAGATTTAACCCCATTAACTCCTGGTCACTTCCTTATTGGAGCCCCACTCACCGCTCTACCAGAGATGAATATCCAGGAAGTTCCTGACAACCGTTTGCCCAAGTATAGGCTTATCCAGAAAATGTACCAACATTTCTGGTCCCGTTGGTCCCACGAGTACCTTTCTACTCTTCAAAGGAGAAACAAATGGTCCAAATCCTCCAGCAATCTAAGTGTTGGTCACTTAGTTTTATTGAAGGAAGACAACATTGCCCCCCTACATTGGAGATTAGGGCGCATTATTGAGACTCACCCTGGCACGGATGGTATTGTTCGCGTAGTGAGTGTCAAAACTTGTTCGGGTGTAGTTAAAAGGTCGATTCAAAAAGTGTGCGCTTTACCAGTGAATTCTGACCTTTAAACTTTATATACATTTTTTCTATTTGATAATTATTTATGTTTTACTTTATGTTTTATGTTGAAAGGCAATCCTTTCAAGGCTGGCGGCTATGGTTCAGCCTCATTTGACTTTTTTATTTTTTTTAATTATAATATCGTATTTTTATATAATTTGGCAACCTCGCATATAAAATATTATCGGTAGCAAGCTTTTTTTTTGTTTTTTAATCATTGTTAACTGATTTGTCATATTGTCAAGATGTTTAATAAAGTTATTAGTAAGTGTTAGAAAATGTTTTAATCATCAAAAAATATATAATACAAAGAAAGTACAGTCCACATTAATCCCGAAAGGGACACGAAAGTTAAAACAACACAATATATGTAGCGTTTATTCTCTATTTACGTAAAACGGATATATGTATGCGAATTATTTTTCTCTTTATCTTTAAACAATGGCAAGTCTCTTTCATAGCGCCGTTTTTTCCCATTCAAATCAAACCAATAATAGCAGAGATATTAACTAGTGCCTTTTTGTCTTTTGTTTTTCGGCATTGTAATTGCGCATGATTTTTCTCTTTATCTTTAATCAATGACAAGTTTCTTTCATAGCGCCGTTTTTTCCCATTCAAATCAGACCAATAATAGCAGAGATATTAACTAGTGCCTTTTTGTCTTTTGTTTTTCGTTTACCTCATATTACTGCGCATGCTTTTTCTCTTCAATTTTATTTTTCTCATGCAATTCGGATCAATAATAACGATGATATATGTTAATGCTATATTGGCATTGTAATTGCGAATGAGTTTTCTCTTTACCTTTAATCAATGGCAAGTCTCTTTCATAGCGCCGTTTTTTCCCATTCAGATCAGACCAATAATAGCAGAGATACAGGCTAAGGCCCTTCTGCCATCGCTACTGCGCATGCTTTTTGTTTACGTATTTAATCTGCATGCATCGTATAGCACAATGCCGTTTGTTACATTCAAGTCGGACCAATAATAACCGAGATATTAACTAAGGCCCTTCTGCTATCGCTACTGCGCATGCTTTTTGTTTACGTATTTAATCTGCATGCATCGTGTAGCACAATGCCGTTTGTTACATTCAAATCAGACCAATAATAACCGAGATATAGGCTCAGGGCCTTCTGCCCACGTACCACACGTTGCCACCCGCTACCACCAGTCGCGTCACGCCGCCGACCTCGCTAGTAACTCTACTTATTAGCCGCGCATGTGCAGATTCGAAAGTAAAAATGAGTAAAAAATTGCCAGATTGTACCTTAGAATTCCTTATGGAGATTTACATATAAAAATGATGGATTTTGCGCTTGAACTCTTGCTGCACTATTACTCCTTGAGTATGATATTTGAATTGAAGTAATTGTTAACATGCGTCAGGAATTAATTCTTATTCGAAGTGGTAGTGACATGAATGCTGAAGTGACAAATAAGGCAGATGAAAAACCAAAGATTTCACTTTTAAAAATGGTTTGGAAAAAATCACATGTTTCGGTGTCAGATGTGGAAAAATTGAAATTAATGAAACATATTGAAAATAACAGAGATTTACACATTGCATTTCGTAGTTGGGAACTACATGAATATCCTATATTACCGGAAACACTCAACACTATGATTGATCAGCGGTAGTAATCTCAACAACTCCAAAATTGAAGCCAATTCCAACCAAATCGTAGAATGACCATTCAAAATTTTCAGTACTTTCTTGTTTTTAAACTGATCAAATTCCAACCAAAAACTTCCTGCATCTATCGTCTCATGGTTGTCGGTAGCCATGTAATCCTCTATATTATCCACGTGGGACAAAAACTCACGCCATTCTTTTTCACTAAAGACTAATGAGTTATTTCGATTTCCAGAAATTGCAACATATGGAGCAAAATTTAAATCAAGCGATAAGCCAACTGCCACAAATTTAGTATTAGATGCATTTAAGTAAAACCGACGTTCACCCAAAAACACATCAGGTTTAATATTTTCAGCTTTCAAAGACATTTTAATCTGAGCTCTACTTAGATCGCTCCCCGCTTTTAAGAACATTGATGGTGGTGGGGAGACTAACGGCTTTTTCTTATCTAACGGTTTTCTCATATCTAACGACTTTTTTTTTCTTATCTAACGGTTTTCTCTTATCTACCGACTTTTTCTTATCTAACGGCTTTTTCATTATCTAACGGTATTTTCTTATCAGATGACCTTATCGCGACTCCATAAACCATTGTCCATGGGCCTAAACCATAGCTGTGCCCATGGGCCTAAACCGTAAAGGAGTGCCCATGGTTTTTATTTTGGCTTCTCAGATGACCTTGGGCTTATCGCGAAACCATAAACCCGTACCCATGGGCCTAAAACATAAACCCGTGCCCATGGGCCTAAACCGTAAAGATGTGCCCATTTATTATCTACTCTATATTACCGGAAACACAAAGACATGGACTGTGAAGAGTAGTAGTCAATTAGAGACACCTCGATACGTTTTGTTTGTATTACAAACTGAAAAAAAGAACATTAATACAAGAAATGCTAGTAGATTTGACCATTGTAATTTATCGAATTTTAAATTGTTCTTAAATTCAGACGTCTATCCTTATGATAACATAAATTTGAACCTTGATAACAACCAGTGGGCCAAAAATCCTATTATTATAAAAGTTTTGGTGAACCCTGTTTATCACCGAATAAATTTCTAGAAACAGCGCCCATAGTAGTGTTAGATTGCACACATCAAAATGAGGGATTAAAGAGTGGGGCAGTAGATATAAGAATGAATTTGAGAGTCTGAAAAATATTCCTGCGAAAACTAGTGCATTTTGTTTGATTATACACGATAAATTAGTGACATATAATCCTCTAACCAACTCAATAAAAGCATTGTAACATTTAAAAAATAAGTATGGGTACGTGTATTGGTAGATTTTTAAACAATAAAGGAGGAACAAGAAGCAAATGTGAACGTATGAATTTGTTGTGAAATTGAAAATATTTTAAGAGAAGTTGAGGAGGAGCAAAGAACTGCGACCGATGAAAATGATGGACCAATATGGAGATTGGAAAAGTTCCAATGTAATTATTGTAGAAAAAACTGGAAAATACCCTATACCCTATATATACTCCTAACACTTACTTTTGTAATTAGTTGAGTAAAGTCTTTGATAAAACAAAACGAAATTTTAATTACATCGTTTACATAATGCCTGTTCCAATTAAACTCAAATGTAAAAAATGTGGAGCAGAAACAGAAGAAGAAAATCAAAAATGTTTAAATTGTGAATTGGAACAATATTTAAAAATTCTTTCAAATGCCAAACACGTACCAAGCACAATGTTTACAAAACGAATTGCAAAGAAATAAACAAAAGAAAAATATTAATTCTAAAAAGAAGTGGTAGTGGTGATGGTAGTTGTAATAGTGGGGAAGCTGTTATATATAGCTGTAATATTTTAATTAATATTCAGTTTGAAATAGAGAGATGTGCAAGGGTTCCGATAAGGAGCGTCAAATTTTATTTGCAAATAAATCGCAATTTTAAATGCTGCGAATGGACAATATGCACACGCAATATTAAAACTTCCATTTGATAAGAAAATGTTTAAATACAAGATTGTAAAATATATGGACTGGTTAACTCAAAATCTTCATGGACTAGAGTGGTATGGTTGTGATGATAATGTAAATTATGAAAATTTATCAAGTTTTATTGATAATTTTCTTAAATTATGTTGTAGAAATGGTTATAATAATAATGAGGAACCTATATTGATGGTTAAAGGTGACCAAAAAATGGAATGGTTAAAAGATTTGACAAATCATCCAATTATCAATTTAGATTATTGTCCATCCTTGGAGGAAATGAAGATGATTTTTAAATCGTATCATTGTTTAAAACATTCAAATAATTCATTAAATTGTTCTTTAGAAAATGTATTCAATTTATATCATTGGAATTTATAAGTAAATAAAAATAATATCAAATAAATATACAAAGACGTTTTATTTGTCAACCAAAATTATTTCACTAACTCTCGAAAATCAAGTATAATTAGGTAATCAGGTAGAAAGGTAAATCAGGTGACAGGTGAAAAAGGTAAAATAGGTGAACCTAAGTGACAGGTAGAATAGGTGACGATTTTGTCAAAGAGTACACCTTCTGGGCATTGTCGATTACCTCTTTGGCACAGTATTGCTTCGTAAACGCGAGCTTAGAGAACTTGATGGTAGGGTTACCAAACTGTCCCAGAACCCCGCTTGCCCTACTACTCGAGCGATAACAGAATTCTCATGGATAGTGCACGTTGTTTATTAACAGATTCTAATTTAGACAAACAATATTGGTCTAGTGTGTACATTTATTTATTTATTTATTTACAAAGGGAAACACTAACAGGATTAACCCAAAAACAGTATTCACAGAGAGGTAATATACATAATCTGTATAATTCTAAAATTAATTGTGAAAAATTAAAATATAAATATTGTTTTGGGCGATTCCAATTGTTAACAATTATTTGGAGACCCAAACATTTTAGACTGCACCCTGTAGATGAGTATGTCCCAACTTATTGTAGCTTAAGCTAGCAGTGTAGATGTGGACTGTATTTTGAGGGTTGTTAGGTATTTGTAGACTATACTACGAGTTGTAATGAAAGTATACACTGGTTACTTGATATTTTTGTATTAACAATAACTTTCGTAAAAACACTTTTAACAAATGTACATATTTAACAACGATTTAAAACTGAGGTGCAATTGCTCAAGAAATGTGTGAGTTGAATAAAAGTATGCATTTTGGTATCATGCAAGTTTGTATGATTTAAATTACTGATTTTATTACGCATGAACGGTCCCTAGTTAAAGACCTGTTTCACACGGAGTCAAATGTTCTACTGTATTTAATTACGCGTGAACTGTCCATTGCTAACGACCTGTTCACGCGGAGTTATAAGTTCTACTGATTCAATTTCTGACCTATTCGAAAGGCCAGCCGTTGGGCAAAATCCCTTTGGCCAATGAAATATGATATCCTTGTTAGTCGGTAACTTACTTCCGCGTTGATTCGTATCCGCGCGATGGCTTTGTTTTCCCGACACGTGTTATAAGGGTTCTTTTGTTACCAGGCAGGTGCATAAGCGTGCTGTTGGTTATTTTTATTTTCTTTTATATATTATTTTTATTTCCTTTTATTGCCATGGGCGTAGATTAAATGTTCGATTTCGAACAAATATCAAAACTCAATTGAAGTAGTGGACATGTAACAAGTAAAATTGAAAATGAAAATAGTGGCAGGTAAATGAAAAATGGCATAATTCGCTGTTTCAAAGCATAAAATTATGGCGAAATGCACCCTATAGAGATAAAATATTTATTGCATAAAAAAAGTCCGTATAATAACTTTCACTACATTGTAAACCCCTATTTAAAAAACAACATTCTGCCTCTATCTAGTTGCTTTATTTTCGAATGTCTCATACATGCGAAAGAACAATGTAACAGTAATGTGTTGCAGTATTATAATACCATACACTATGGGAAATTATGATCTTCTATAGATTAACTAAAGTGATACAGATTATGTTAAGTTATATAGTGCTCTACTTTTAAAGACACTAGCAGATCTCTGGAACGTTTTAAAATTAAGATAAGAAAAATCAAATACATTTACTGGTGTTAAAAACATACAAAGTATATACAGGGTGTATCATAAGGAATGGTCAATATTTTAATCATAGGTTCAGGGCCTCGAAATATTAATATTTTACTAAATAACTCTGGGTCAAATGTTATCTACTACTAAGATACAGGGTGTTGAAGATAAAATATATTTTTCGTTTTTTTTGCAATAATTTCTTTATTTAATATATTGACTTGAAATTTGGTTTGGTTATATTCTTAAGATAGTAAATCATAAGAGAGTTATCAATTTTGAGATTAGATAAAGAGGGCGCCACCTACACTCTACTGTATGAAGATAAGTATCATTTTTTTTTTATTCCTGGCCTTTTTTGAATTTTTTCAAGTCTTTATGATACATCCTGTAAATTTGAACAAAAAAGGTATACTTGTTTTAATAGCATAAATTCAGCTCATTTAGAGATATTTGCATTTAAAATATTCTAGCCACAGTATCTATTTAATTTTCTTGTGAAAATGTACAGCTGTCAAATAATTAATTGTTAGATGTAATTTTCTTCACTAAATTTCATCTAAGTAGGTAATGAAAATGCGTCGACACAATCATTTCTCCAATTCAGAAATGAGAGATATCATTTTTGTGTTTATGCACAAATAAATGTTTCTGGACTTGCTGCTGCCATCTAACAATTAATTATTTGACAGATGTACATTTTCATTTTAGTTTCAAAGCCTACTATGTTCAAATATTGTTGGAAAATGTGTTATTTTCCGCCAGAATAAATGCAAAATTTAAATTCGCACGCCTCTGCAAAATAATATCATATCATCGAAGACGAGATGATCTGGTATGCGTGATTTTGACATGTAATGTCAGATGTAAAAAATTATCATACAAATAGCTTCAGACTAGTAATTAATTTAAAAATGTCTATTAGCATATGTGTTTAGTTTAGTTAGTAATCATTTGTGTTTCATCCAAATAATAAACAATAGTTGTGAAAAACCTCGTTATTTGAATCCCACTCCAATACAGTCCATTTCAACACACAAACTTTGGAAATATCAGCCCCAATTTTGCGCATGGTCCCATTCGAACCGGATCTTCACATCGTCCAGAAAACCAGAGATCAAGGTTAGTAAAATGGACGGTCTCATCCAAAAACGTGGAGCTTGCAAAGCTCAAATTACTCGCGTTCAAAATTGGTATGAAACTAATAAAGACAATATCTCTGATAAATTTCAATTACAAAATTGAATAGAGATAATTTCAACGCACCTCTCCAACTACAATACAATTCAAGATGAAATTGAAAACGCTGCCGCTGCTCCCAGTACTCCTGAAGATAGAGATGCTTTTGAGAACAAATCTTTAGATTTAAAAAGTAAATTGCAATGTCACTTAGCTTCACTCACTACTACAATGTCTCAGGTACCTAATACACAGTTGAGGAGTAGTAAAATACGTTTACCTGACATCCACCTATCCACTTTCTCTGGAAACTGTACGGAGTATACGTCATTTATAGATTTGTTTACAGCGTTAATAGCCAATAACGCCCAGCTACCATCAAAATCAGAGAAATTCTTTTACTTAAAATCTTATTTAAGAAGGGAAGCTTTGAAGCTCATTGACACATTGAAGGTAACTGATGATAATTTTGACATTGCTCTCAAAATTTTGGATGACCGTTACAGTAATAAAAAACAGATAATAAAGTCTTATTATCAGCAGTTGCTTAACACACCCTCTCTACAAAAATGTAACAGTCAAAGTCTGAGGCAATTTGTAGCAAACTCCAAAGCTATTCTCGATGCTTTGAATACAACAAATTTAACGAAAGAACAATTATTGGATTCACTTATAGTGTTCATTTTAGAACAAAAAATAGATTATAGAACTCGTTGGGCGTTTGAAGAACAAACTGGCCCAACCATTATGTCTAACGCGGAAGAATTTTTAAAATTCTTAAATAAACGATGTGTAGCTCTCGAAAATGTAAGTTCGGAGTCACGCGACGACAATAAAAACTCTTCTAAAACATCTGACAATTATCCAAAAAATAATTCTCAAAAATTTAATTCTCCTCAGGTCGCGCTGCACTCTCAATCCAATAATTCAAACTCATATTCCACAAACTCCCAAAAACAGAATCAAAATTTAATTACCAGATCACCCTCGCCCTCGATGATAAGCTGTGACTATTGCAAAAGCAACGGTCATAAAATTTATAGCTGCAATGCTTTTTGCACTCTCTCGGTGGAGGAAAGACTTAACTTTGTCAAAACAAATCACATATGCTGCAACTATCTTGGCACTAGACATACTCTGCAAAATTGCTTATCTCGCTCTTCTTGTGCAATCTGCAAAAAAAGATACCACTCCATGCTCCACTTAACCAGTAACCCCCCCATGTCAGTCTACCTCTGCTCAATTTAATCAGACACCACAACACCAACAGAAAATTCCACCCATCAGAGCAAACTCTGAATATTTGCCCCACTCTGATGGACATTCCTCTACATCTCACGCTAAACAATCTGATGTGATGGAACCCAGCATCAGACAAATTCCAGATCTCCACCCCCAGCTCGCTAAGAACCACCCATTTGACCAAAAGAACTATGTTGTCTCTCATTGCCCAATGTTACGACCCCTTAGGCTTGGTGAACCCAATCATCGTACAAGGCAAGCTAATCATGCAACAACTTTGGTCAAAAAACTTCTCCTGGGACGAACCAATTTCAGACCAAAGTATATTGGCTGAATGGGCTAAATTCACCATGAATTTATCCAAACTATACTCCTTATCTATACCTCGTTGTGTAGTCTTAAAAAAGAACATAATTAAAATTGAATTACACGGATTCTGTGACGCCAATTTGGCAGCCTATGGGTGTTGCATCTACTTGCGTGCTTTTTACTCTGACCACTCTATCTCCTCTCAGTTAGTAGCAGCCAAATCAAGGGTTGTACCAATTAAAAAACCTCTCACCATTCCAAAACTAGAATTAAATGCGATGGTTCTTCTATCTCAGTTATTCTCGCGATTAAGTGCTATACTACAAAATCATGTAGTCATCTCGGAAAGTACCTTGTGGTCCGACTCACAGATATGTCTCTCTTGGCTCAAAGGACCTCCCTCCAGATGGTCAATTTTTGTCGCTAACCGTGTGTCCACCATTCATTCTCTCACTTCTCAAGTTAGTTGGAGACATATTCGATCCCAATATAATCCCGCCGACTTCCTTTCCAGAGGACAACTTCCCGAAAATTGTATAAGTAAATGGATGCACGGCCCTGAAATTCTTCTAGACAATAATGTAGACATATCCTCATATGACTCGTTCTCACTGATCTCAAATCCTCCAGAAGAAAAGAAGCAAGTATCGGTGAGCACTACCGTCCCGACCAATGTCTGGTACAATTACTTTTAAAAATTTTCTTCTTTGACTATTGTAATAAGGTCTATGGCCTACGTCCTTAGATTCGTTAACAATTTGCAACACGCAGACAAATTTTCAGGGCAGCTATCTCCTGCTGAAATTGAAGGAGCACTGCAATTTCTCACCCGACACGTGTAACAAAACTCATTTAGGGACGAGATAAACTCTCTAAAGTCACAGAAACCTTAATCTTAAATAAACAAATAGCGGCTCTGTTTCCCTTTCTGGATGATCGACACATTTTGAGAGTCGGAGGATGACTGTCCCACTCTGCAATATCTTTTGAACAGAGTCACTCTATTCTTCTTCCCTCAAAAAATCACTTTACCACTTTAATTTTGAAACAAGAACACAGACGGTTAGGACATGGTGGACCTCAAACTGTTCTGTATAACATTAGACTGAAATATTGGCCTCTTGATGGACTTCAAGAAATTAATTCCTGTTTAATTTGCTTCCATTTCAAGACTCATTTCTCTACTCAAATTATGGCAGATCTGCCAAAAGAAAGAGTAAATCCCTCTTGGCCCTTCCAAAACACCGGCGTTGATTTTGGAGGTCCCTTTTTAATTAAATCTTCACCCTTGCGTAAGGCTCCTATCCTTAAAGGTTATTTGGCACTATTCGAGTGCCTCTCTACAAAAGCCGTTCATTTGGAATTAGTGTCAGATCTCTCAGCGGATGCTTTTTTGGCGTGCCTAAAAAGGTTTATCGCCCGTCGCGGCTTACCTTCAACCATTTTCTCAGATAATGCGACCAACTTCGTTGGTGCTTACAATTATATAAAGGAAATTCACACTTCTATCTCTCAAAATCTTCCAGCTATCCAAGAATATTTAACTTCTCTTAAAATTTCTTGGAAGTTCATTCCCCCAAGATCTCCACACTGGGGAGGCATTTGGGAGGCGGCGATAAAAAGCGCTAAAGCCCACATCACTAAAATATTAGGCAATTCCTCATATACATTTGAGCAGTTTGCAACAGTATTAGCTCCAATCGAGGCAATACTCAATTCACGCCCGTTGTTCGCTCTCTCGAATGATTTACAACCCTTAACTCCAGGTCATTTTCTGATAGGAACGTCGTTGACCTCATATCCGGAGATAGATGTTTCACATGTCCCCGAAAACAGATTAAAACAATGGCAACGTTGCTCACAAATTCAGCATCAGTTTTGGAAACACTGGACCACTGATTACTTAAACAGACTCCAAAACCGCCCAAAATGGCTGCATCCTCAGCCCAATATACAAATTAACGATTTAGTCTTATTGAAAGATGATGACACATTGCCGTTGCAATGGCCATTAGCCCGCGTCACTGAAGTATTTTACGGAAAAGATGGAAAAGTTCGCGCCGCTCAAGTCTTCACCAAAAGTGGAATTTACACCAGGCCAATTGTGAAACTGGCTTTGCTCCCCATCAGTGACAATCAGACATCGCCTGATCTTCAGGCTACTCATCCTCCTAATGCTTAATATGACTAAAGCTCTGATAATCTTTTATATGCATATTTTTATTTTTTGTTCTCCTTTATACATAGTTAAGCTATTGGCTCTTGGTTTAGCTCTTAATGCCATTCGGTTTAATTGTGGTTTCCGTTGCGTATTCCACTACCCTCTTATTCCTTGCCCCGGGCAGTATGTTGGAAAATGTGTTATTTTCCGCCAGAATAAATGCAAAATTTAAATTCGCACGCCTCTGCAAAATAACATCATATCATGCGCGATTTTGACATGTAATGTCTGATGTAAAAAATTATCATACAAATAGCTTCAGACTAGTAAATAATTTAAAAATGTCTATTAGCATATGTGTTTAGTTTAGTTAGTAATCATTTGTGTTTCATCCAAATAATAAACAATAGTTGTGAAAAACCTCGTTATTTGAATCCCACTCCAATACAGTCCATTTCAACACACAAACTTGGGAAATATCAGCCCCAATTTTGCGAAAATATGTTAAAGTAAATTAAATAGATACTGTGGCTAGAATATTTTAAATGCAAATATCTCGAAATGGGCTGAATTTATGCTATTAAAACAAGTATATCTTTTTTGTTCAAATTTACAGGATGTATCATAAAGACTTGAAAAAATTCATCCAGTAGAGTGTAGGTGGCGCCCTCTTTATCTAATCTCAAAATTGATAACACTCTTATGATTTACTATCTTAAGAATATAACCAAACCAAATTTCAAGTCAATATATTAAATAATAAAGAAATTATTGCAAAAAAAACCAAAAATAAATTGTATCTTCAACACCCTGTATCTTCGTAGTAGATAACATTTGACCCAGAGTATGACGATAATCTAATTTGGTTTTTTCAAAAGTTATTGTGCTATCATCTGCATATAATATTGTATCTAGTTTAAGATCTGGTAATTGAATGTGTAATTAATTTTTTTGGAATTTTTAGTACATCAGGAAAGACACCACTAACAATACTCTCATTTATTAATTTGGTTATTGGAATTATAATAATATTTTTTTATCAGTTTTCTTTTTTGTATGTTTGCTTGAAATTGTTTTTTAAACTTTTAAATTCTGGACTGTTTTACATTTGATATAATTCAGCTAAGAATGGTCGCTCATTTTTTCTAGCTGAGGAGTAAACCAATTACAAATAGTTTTTGTTTTATTTTTATTTTATTATTTAACACTTTCAGAGGAAACCAATAATCGATACCTTTACAAATAAGTTCTATAAATCTCATCATCTTACTATCGATATTTGATTTTTATCTTCTACAAAAGACCAGTCAATTTGTTGTAACTAATTAAAAAAAAAGGTGCATTCCTGCTTTTGAGTTAGTAGGGTTTTTTGTATGTTTTCGTGATTATTTCCTACTAGGTAGATCCGCAAATATTTAGCAAAACATAGTTTTTACTATGGGAGAATATTTATCCTACACTAGAACATACGCTTGTGAATAGCTGTTATATTACACTTACTCTGTTATCACTATATGCATTGTATTGAACTATATTCATTATATTTTATATTATATTTACACTTGACGATTGTACATATGTTTATTGTTTATATAAATAAATACCTATCCATTAATCTATCTACATATACTAACTTATTTCGGAAGCTCATTGTGGTTTGTATTTTAATTTCTCTCTCTTTCCACTGGATTAAAACCACTTAGTTGTTAAAAAAAAAAAGTATAAATTCTCTTATAATATGCAAATGCGCTATCCTTTCAAAAATTCGTTCCCAGAAACGTCACAAAAATATGATTGAAACAGATTTTGACATCTTCAATCTCAAAATCTTATTCTATGTATACTATGTTGATGTCATATTTTTGCAAGATTATCAAGTGTTCTGTTTCTAGTAAATTTATTTATTTTATGTCATTTTGATAACGGCTTTCGATCTGGAAAGCCGAAACGTCAATAAAAAAACTTTTTTAACAACTAAGTGGTTTTAATCCAGTGGAAAGAGAGAGAAATTAATATACTAACTTGTTTGCTTGGGTATTCATCAGCGAAAATATACTGCACCAGATTGCCTACGTTGTCATCGCAACAAGTACAAATGTGTTTGGCAGATCTGGGTGAGGTTTCATGTCCCTTTGTATTTTCATATGCTTTCTTCAACACATAGCTTTGGCTAGTTAGACTGTGTTCCTTCAGTTGACACACCATTTTGAAAAACAGGTTGCCATTCGCAAGAGACTATTCCCACAAAAAAGAATACAAGACTTGATTCAAGCTATGGCGATAAATGTCAAAAGCCTCATTTAACGCCGGATGAATTTAATAAAAAAAGATTTTTTAAAAACTAAAAAATATCGCCGAAGAAATAAAGTTGATTGAAGAGTTTATCAGGAAACAAAGCGATTCTAATTTGTGGCATTTAGTACACAGGAAGCGCCTTACAGCGTCTAATTTCAACGCAATTTGTGCAAAATTCGGGGTCACAAGGAAGCTTGTCGAACAACTACTATAATTTTACAATTAAATTTAATTAAAAGCTGGAGCATATTTTTCTCACCACATCTCAAAATATTTTATAATTAAAACGGCCCTATCTAATTAATTAACTCCGGTTGTGGAGCGTAATTCTTTTTTATTTTTGTCGACACCCTGTTGTTTGCCAATAAAAATATTTTAGAGGGTTGAATAATTTCGCAAAAATTAGCAAAATTAGCCGTTATAAAATAACTTAAGTAAAATTACGAAATATGAGTCACTCATTGTAAAAAGGGTGATCAGTAAAGCAGTACTGAAAGGGTCAATTAACAAATTTTTTAATTTTACCACAATTGGAAAAAAGTCGTGGGGATATTTTTGCACATGCGAATAATTTTGCAATTAACACAATTAAGACCCACTTTTTAGATTTTATATAAATAGTATCATTTATATTTTCAAAATGAGAACGCCAGTGAACAAAGCAATACCTGCATTTACGAAAGCGAGCAGAAAGAGGTTGGATTCTCTTTCCAGTTCAAGTTCCGTGGAGATAGGGCCAAATGATGATGCTGTAAGCACACCGTCAGAGCAAGCTAAAATCTTACAAAAGATGCTGCAATCGGTATGAGGATATCAGTGATGATGATGAAGATTCACAAAATGAAGCAGATCATGAAGGGGAGCAGGGAGGAGAGCAGGAAATAGAGCAGGAAGAAGAAACAAACAGATTAAAAAATCGAGAAACTGTAAGTTTTTTACATTCATAAAAAAAATGAATTTGAGAAAATTAATAAAAAATTTATTACAAAACACAAAAATTTGATATTAACAAAAACCATAGAAAATAAGAGAATAAGAGAAGAAATCAATCATTTAAGCGAGATTTCAAAATATGAAATCGAGCAAAGTGAAAAAATTTGCAATTTTTTCAGTGTTAATGTCTAATAATCTATTAACCTAAATCTTTTTCACATCATTTTATACTATTTTTTCTACTTGCTATTTTAAATAAAAAAATTTGTATCTTGTTTTAGTGTATAATTTTTGTATAGTATTAATGTAAATCTTTTTTACATCATTTTAAACTATTTTTTCTACTTGCTATTTTAAATAAAAGATTTGTATTTTTGTTTTAGTGTATAATTAATAGTTTTAATGTAAATCTTTTTTACATCATTGTATAATATTTTTTCTACATTATTTTCTTCATCAATTACGTACTTTTTTATTTTTTAAATAAAATCATTGTAATTTTCTTTTAATGTATAATTTTGTATATTGTTTCACACATTTTTATATCAATAAATTGATATTTTATTACTGTTGTTTTATTTCTTACTATTTTAATTTAATGTTAATATTAAATATTTGGTTTTTTCAATCTATACTTAAAGTATAAATATAGCTGAGTAAAAAAATCGGAGTAAAATAAATATGTTTAAAAAATCGGAGGGTCCGCGCAAATTAAAAGTGTCTATAAATTGTGAAAATAAAAAATGTTGTTAAATAAATCGGAAACAATAAAACTTAGTGTCTACGGAGTGTACTAAATATTGTAAAAATCGGAGAGTTCGTAAGTAAATATTAAAAATACCGCGTTAAATGTTTTTAAAAATCTGTATTAAACTCAGTGCTAAAAATTAAAAATAATAATCGCAATAAAATTAAAAATCGGAGTGCCCGAAACAAGAAAACTTAGTGTCTAAAACATTGTAAAAATCGGAGTGTTCGTAAATACCTACACAAATTGATAGAAGATAAAGATAGGACAACAGACAATGCTGAGCAACTTTATGAAGAGCAGATAAGTAATCTGGAGTCGACTATACAAGATCTACGGAAGGATATTTCAGAGAGGGAATCTAATTTAACAAGGGAAAGAAAAAGATCAAGTGAGTTTTTAGAAGAGGTCGAAGAAGCGGAAAAGTCATATATTGATAAACTTAAAAACAAGGAAGATCTTATTACTAAACTTAATACCGACATTATAAATTCAGCGAATAAACTTAAACAACTAGAGGATGAATTTAAAAGTAAAAGCATATTTACGGAAAAACTTGAGAACTTGAGAACATTAGAGGCGCATAACGAAATACTTAATAAAGAAATATATCGTCTACGAGATGAACTAAAATCAGTGATAAATCAAACACCAAAATCCTCAAAATCTTATACTACCTCTGATAATAATGCGGTTGCAAACTATCATAAACCTCAAATCCTTGTATAAGGGGATCCTAACGTGAAAGGATTTATATCACTATTAAAAAAATATACTAATTGTCATTTCGATGTAAACTGTCAATCTCTTATTAAACCAACTCTCGAGACCATTATAAATCTGGTAAAAACTTAATAGGAAGAATGAGTAAAGAAGATTATGTCATTCTGTTTTGCGGTTCAGAAATGGCGCTATCTGGAAAATTTATAAAAAATGATAACATCGTTTCACTTTTACATCTCTGTGCTTCTACAAATTTAATAGTTTTCGGCTCCCCTTTATATAGACGTAGACCGATACTAAATGATCTAATAGATGCGCAGAATGTCTCTTTCTGTCTGGCTCTTACAAATGAAAAAACAATTAAAGTGAAGTTTTTTCCCATAAAATATTTCACTTCTAATGGTCTGCTACCTTACGCAGAAAAAATGTATTTAGTTAAATCCTTGTGCCAAGATGTAATCAATATCTCAATGTCCAGTAATACTAATCATCAAGCACCTAATAATTCCGATAAGCAAAATACTATTCCAAATTTTCACTGCCCACCGACGCATTATATTCCCCCTCATTCTAATCTCGAAGTCTACCAGTCTTTCTGTGAAAACTGTGAAGCCCTAAAAAATAAGTTCGCGTCCGCTAAATTTATTGTATGTGGAGATTTTAATGTTCCTGATATTCAATGGTGTCTAGAAGAAGCTACACCTATTCCCACTCGTTTAATGAATCATAGTGCAGAAATTTTAGTAGAATCCATGTTTTTTCTTGAACTTTAACAAATCAATACCGTCCCTAACTCACAAGGTAAAATTCTAGACTTGATATTTACTGACGATATACTTGAAGTAATTTCTTCTGAATGTTTTAATCCTTTGTTGATTATCGCTATCATCCAGCTTTGGAAATATCTCTTAGCTTAATCTACACAAGTCCTCTAAAAAGTGTTACTGACATAAAAGTTTATCAATTCTCCAAGGCCAACTTTAATAAATTAAACGCATTTTATGAGCAAATTAACTGGTTCTCTTCGAAAGTTGATAGCCAAAAAAATCAACTGCATAAGAAATACAAGAAAACTGGTCTTGCTACAGATTACGCCACTTATGCAGGCGATAAAACTAACGTAGAGAATTACCGTGGAATTTCGTTACTCTCCACTATTCCAAAAGTATTTGAAGCGATAATGTCAGATGACATCTTTAGCTGTTATAAACACCACATTATCCCTAATCAACATGGATTCTATAGAGGACGATCCACATTAGGACATTTTTAATGTCTTTGTTCTTGGGAACAAGTGTGATTTATTTCACAACCCTAGGCAGTTTTGTTGCGCCCATGGTCCTTTTTTGGTATTTTTATAGTTCAAAAAATTCCACCGTCGTTATAACTATATTGAACAGGGAAATCAAATAGACGTTATTTACGCCGATCTATCCAAAGCTTTTGATAGAGTGTGTCATTCTCTCTTGATTAAGAAACTTGCCGATATTGGAGTGTCTGGGAGTTTTCTCAGCTGGATAAAGTCCTACCTTACGAACCGACGGCAACGCGTGGTTTAGTGTCACGCGAAGTGTTTGTAACTTCTGGTATTCCACAGGGATCGCATCTTGGCCCTGTTTTATTTATATTATTTATTAATGACATTTCTTCATGTTTCAAGTATGCACGGTATCTTTATGCAGACGATATAAAAATATTCCTTCCGGTATTACGAGTCACTAATTATCTGCAATTAGATATAAACAGATTTGCTTCCTGGTTTGAGGTAAATCTTCTTCAGCTAAATGTGTCAAAATGTAAACTGATGAGATTCTATAGATGTACGAACCCTAGTAATATCCTTTATTATATAAATAATGACTCTCTAGAAGTAGTCTCATCAATTAACGACCTTGGAGTCCTTTTCGACAAGGACTTAACCTTTAATTTACACTTAGACAGTGTCATTCTAAAGGCTTTTACGTTACTGGGCTTCGTAAAGAGAAATTCCAAACACATTCAAGATACTCGGGCAATGTTGTGTCTATTTAACAGTTTGGTGCGCAGTACTGTTGAATATTGTTCCATAATATGGTCTCCATCTTATACCACACATCGTAATAGGCTTGAAACAGTACAAAATAAATTTTTAAAATATCTTCTCTTCAAATTTCATTTTCCAGCTGAAGGAATTGCATACGAAACAAGACTATTACTATGTGGGGTTCGAAGTTTGGAACGAAGGCGACAGGAGGCAAGACTGTTCTTTCTATATAAGTTACTCAATGGCCGGATAGATTGTGAAGATTTGCTAGAATTAGTCCGTTTCTCTATTCCTCAAAGACGCACTCGTCATTTAACACTTTTTCACGTGAGGACTCATCGGACTAATTACGGTAGAAATTCATTTATCGACAGGCTATTGGGTAACTACAACGATAACTTTGCTAATATTGTCACGCGGTCCGATTATTGGCCTACGTGTAGCTGCTACGTATTCAGGGCGAAACGCCTTTTCGACCTTTACGAAGCTACGGAGGTCTTTCCCCGAATACTTAGCAGTTATTACGCTTTAATACCGCCACTCACTCTAAGAAATAAAACAAGAGAAGTACAAAACAAATACAATTTTATTGGGTTACCCTTCAAATATACATAGATTAAATATAACTAACAATAAAATCTTACCTAAGCATACTGGGACTATAGGGGCTTGTCACTCTTCCCTTTTCAGCTTTTTTACTCTAAAGACCTGGCTTTGACTTTGGCTCGGATGCTGGACTCTTATACTCCCCCAGAGGAACTTAACTTTTAATGAACCCTTCAGCCATCTAGTGACTCTGCGGCCAACACTCGACTTCCCCTGCGGCTAACTACCGACTGACCCTGTGGCTAACTCGCGACCCTGCCGCCAACTAACGACCGCCTAATTTTTCTCGCCGCGAATAGTTTTTAGGCAAAAATCGCTGACATGACAGAATCCGCAATTTCGATAGATTGCCCTACATCTTAGGCAATCTAACATCGATTCGGGTTTCTGCACATCAGCTAAATTTTGCAACGACCTGGTTTAATTAGATGTTTATATTTTTTGTTCTCTATTGAGTTAATAATAATAATAAATTTAAACTAAAATAATTTTGATAAATAAAATTCCTAAACATTTTTCGGAAATTAATATTTTATGTATATTTGGGATTCGTGACACAATAATAAAGTTAGATTAAAAACAATCTAACCCTATAAAAGTTTAATTATGTTAGGTTAGAAAGTAATTCTGTGAATAAGGTAAGAAGTTTAAGAAAATTTCGTATCGCACTTGCAAATATTATTTTAATAAAAACTACACTTACTTTTCTTTAATAAATGTTTATAATTTTTCACTGCGTTCGTTGTCATTGCCTTTTATAAAAATCTAACCTCTTAGAGAACCGTACCACCTGAGATTGAGATTGTCTATACTTTCCTACGTAATAAAGACAGATGGCGCCCAACAACAACAACAATATTTATAAAAGACATTCTGTCTAAATTTACGAAAGAAGGTAAAATAAAAATTAATAATAAATAAAAAGAAAAATAACATACTATAATAATATATTTGCATTAAGTATATCTTTGTTTTTGAAATTATGCAGGTAGATAGATGTATGTGGCTTTCGTGTTTTTTCCTAAATACTCTCATTATTTGATTCTATTTCTTCTTTCTACCTGACTTTTTCAATTAGGACGCCCTCCTAATTACAATAATTTTCTTATTTAAAATTTTATTTCAATTCATATACTTATCAAAAAACTTTTTGTTGTCGCTTAGTTATTTTCATATTTACCTGGGTATTTTAACCCAAATCAAATTTTTTCTTTTATTACTTAATTATAACTTATTTTATTTTCCTGTTTAGGCACGGTCATAGGATTCAGCTATTTGGTAGCATATCTCCCAGCCTTACCCGTACCTAATCAGTATTCAGCTAATTTTTTCCTACTATTTTTATGTTCCTACCTAACTTTAATGTCTCTGGTTTGTTCTAAGACCAGACTTGTTTCTTTTACTTCTTAACTCCATTTTTTTTGGTTTTTTCTATAAACCATAAATCTTTCTCATTTTTACTTTATACCTAACTAACTTGCTTTGGCCAGGATATAGATTTCAGCCCTTTTATAAGGGTTGTCTCCCAATCTTTCCCCAACCTATAGCAAGATTTTTCTAACTTTAACTTACCTCTGTTCTGTTTTTAGGCTTTGGGGATGGGGTGAAGAGTGTGACTGCTGCTGTTGTTGGCGTTTGGATCGCAGTAGGAGAAATAATTTAATTATAATGTATGTTATAAATATTATAAACGTTATGCAGATCAGGGAGAACTCGATATGATGACTCATGGGATTAGGGGTTTTGCCCCGAACTAGAACTGGGGTCATTGCGACAGCCAAACCGTTTGGTAAATAATGTAAAAAAGACTAACAGACGGTACTGTGCCTGATATCTGCATGAAAGCTGTAATAGTGAGATTTAGGTGAGTTAAGCTCATTTTTGTTTGAAATTAAGTAGTTAATGAATTGATTTTTGGGGTTATGGATATGAGTTTGAGTTTGATCGAATGCCTCAGAGGTTCCCTGTTCATATTTTTTAAATTCTTCTGAGCTTATTATTAGTAATATTATTATTTAAGAGGTATCTTTTTAATTGTTGATAACAACTTTTTAACTTGATTTTACAATTACTAACGAGTCTAGCTTATGTTGGGGTAGCTAATCCACAACATCAAGCTAAGTCATCCCCTAGAAAATCTAGAGCCCTTTTTTTTTCTATGATGGTAGTGAGTACTCGATATATTTTGTAAATATTTGTGGCTGTAGATTTCTTTGAGACTTCTCGAATTCTTTTATATAAACATATTGTAAACTATTTGATTCAGTTATAATTAATTAATAATACATTTTTTAGTATTTTTTAAATTAAACATTGGGTTTTGTCTGAGGGATTCGATCTCACTTGGCTCATTCCGTTGTGATTCATAAGTTAAGGGTAATGTGGATTAATATACCACTAAGTCTGGCAGTGCTCTCCAGAACGCTCCAGCAGTCACCTTTATTTTTTGCGTCCTTCCCTTGATGGGGTTATAATTAAGGGCACATAGAAAAATCAGTAACCTAAATAAAAATTACGTAAATATTATTTTATGTTTTGTTTATTTTGTAAATATTTTAATTTAAAGATCAACATCTCATTTATTGAAATTAAGAAAAGCATTGATTTATTATTAAAATTAGTAGGTGATGTAAGGGAATATTAATTTGTCAGGGGGTTGTTGTTATTATTAATGTTGTAAAATTGTTATTGATTATTGTTTTGCAATCTTAATTTTTATTAATTTGTAGGTGGTGGATCCTCTTCGTCCACCGGGACCAGTTCTGGACTACAGGGGTCGTGGTATGGTAGCATTCTGCTGACGTGGATGACTTCCTGGGCGCAATTTTTATGCTCGCCCTTCTGGATTAGGTAATTAACTTGGGGAGAATTTTGTAGTGTCTTGTTTCGCTGTATTATACGCGAAAGTTACCAGGTTAAGATATTCATCTTAGTCTGTGTGCTAAGAGTTGGTATACATTGCCAACATATTTGCTAGGGTTTTGTTGAACTTTTCTGTTAACCCATTTGTCGCTGGGTGGTAGGCTGTGGTGAACTGACCCATTGTCCCCATAATTTTTGTTAACTCAGTGATAAATTGGGATTTAAAGTTTGATCCTTGATCACGAAGTAAAAATCGTGGACATCCATGTCTACAGATGATAGAGCTCATTATGAATTTGGCCACATGGTTTGCTTTTGCGTTTGTTAACGTCATTGTTTCAGCCCATCTGGTGGCATAATCGGTGGCAACTATTATCACCGTTTTCCCATTTCGACTTTTTCTAAATGGCCCTAATATGTCTATTCCAACTCTTTCGAAGGGAATCCCTACAGCAATGGGTTGTAGGAGTCCTAACGGCTTTCTTGTTTCTTGCCCTTTCCTGGCTTGACAATCTCTGCACCCTTTGACTTTTTTTTTCTACATCTTTTTGTAGCTTTGGCCAATAAAACCTTGCTTTAATTTATGCCAGTGTTTTTGCTATTCCTAAATGTCCTGCGGTAGGCTCATTATGGTGTGAGAATAGAATTTCTTCCACCAAATGTTTAGGGATAACTAGTAGATATTGTAGACCCTCTGAATTGTTAATTTTATATACGACGTTATCGATAAGCCTGAAATTTTTTGCCCTTCGGCTTAAGCCGATGGAGGCCGTATTTGGGTCCAGTAAGGCGTGTTCTTTTTGTATGTCTTGTGTCTGTAGTAAAAATGTGGGAACGTCATTACTTTCTTCAATTTTTGTTTTTGTTGGTTTTAATACAGGGTTTCGTGACAGACAGTCTGCATCCCTATTTAGTCATATTCTGATAATTTAATGCCCCATCTGGCTAATCTGCCAGTGGGGTCTTTCAATGACCTGTGTTCATGAAAAACTGACTAAGTGAATCGCGAAAATATGTAATCGCAAAAATATGTTAATACCATGGTGAGGTTGAGAGAATTGCGAGCGAAAGTGTGTTTGCTTGTTTTTATATGTTTTTGTTGAAAGTAGATGTAATATACAGTCCATTTTTGTAAAGTTGAATAATAAATCACCGTTGTGAAATTCACGAGGTTTTATTATAAACATTTTGGTCCATCGAGTCGGAGTGTAACAGTTTGTTGGAGAATATTAGTGGCTTTCCATGTGAATACAAGTTGTATCAATGACAATTGGAGAATAACAAGCGACTATAACCCTTAGTTGCATATGTGTTAAGGGATTGATGAAAGTCGTGAGATCGTAAGAAGCCGGCATTTTGCGTTGAAGGCGGCAAAAGAAAAAAAATCGTTTTCCAGAAATAAAAAGAAATATCTTCGACCAGAGGAGCCGATAATCCTGTAAGTCCGTTCCTTTTCTTATTTTCTGTGAATTTTGATGAGCTCTAATTGACATTTAATTATTATAACTTGATATATAATAATGGCCCCACCAGTAAATAACGAACTGGAGGAGCAATTAAAGTTTTTAATCAGAAAAAGAGGGAATGCCAAACAAAAATTAACTATTTTTAGCAAATATTTGGAGGATGTAGTTCAAACTATTGGGGAAACTGAATTTAGTAACATACCCAACGAAGTGTTTCATGAATTAGACCATAGATATGAAAAAATGTGCTCATTACTCAATGAGTATGAGGAACTACAAAAGGACATAGAGGTAATGTGTAATGAAGACGAAGTTGAAACTCATTTAGAGAATAGACAGTCATTTCAAAATGAATATTTTAAAAGTGTGGGTAGAGTTAAAAGTATTCTAGAAAAATATAGTAGCATAGATAAAACTGAGGTCAATTCGAGCTGTAACGAGTCAGATAGGGGTGAAGTAAATTTTAGGGAAGCACCTGTGAAGCTTGCCATGATAAATATACCTACTTTCTGTGGTGAATATACTGAGTGGCTCGAATTTAAAGATACATTTGAGAGTCTGATTAATTGTAATAATTCAATAGGAGACATACAAAAGTTTCATTATTTAAGAGCCTCATTACAGGGGTCAGCTAAACAAGTAATTAGATCATTAAAATTTAGTGCAGTAAATTATAAAGTAGCTTGGAAAGTTCTGTGTCAGAGATTTGACAATAAAAGAGCATTCGTTAAAGATCATATGCAGGGGATTTATGAAATAGAGTCACTTAAACATGAATCTTCAAAAGGGTTGCGCAATCTTATTGATGAAGTGAGTAACCATTTGCTTGCCGTTGAAGGTTTGGGTGAACCTGTGCAATTTTGGGATTCTTTACTAATTTATCAATTAAACTTGAAACTAGACAGATTTACTTCAAGGGAATGGGAAACTTACAAAATAAAAAATGAAGTACCTTCTTTGGAAGATTTTAAAAAATTTATAAGGGAAAGAGCAGACTTATTAGAATCGTTAGAAGCGAATAAAGCTAAGATGGGAAAAGCAAAGGAAAATCCAAGATTTTACAAATAAAAAACTTATCTTTCTGTTCAACAAGATAAAAATATGTGTGTGATGTGTAAAACTGGTCATCATTTGAGTAAATGTAAAAAGTTTCTAGATTTACCAGTTAGTCAAAGAATTTGGCAAATAAAAAAAAAATAGACTGTGTTTTTGTTGTTTTGATAAAAATCACTTTACTCCAAATTGTTTAGCTAGTAAATGTGATAAGTGTGGGTTATCACATAATGTGTTGTTGCATTATGATAACAGAGGTCATGCCAAAAGTAGGTGTAGAGTCCTCAGGTTCTCAACATTTTACAAATAAAAAACTTTTCTTTCTGTTCAACAAGATAAAAATATGTGTGTGATGTGTAAAACTGGTCATCATTTGAGTAAATGTAAAAAGTTTCTAGATTTACCAGTTAGTCAAAGAATTTGGCAAATAAAAAAAATAGACTGTGTTTTTGTTGTTTTGATAAAAATCACTTTACTCCAATTTGTTTAGCTAGTAAATGTGATAAGTGTGGGTTATCACATAATGTGTTGTTGGATTATGATAACAGAGGTCATGCCAAAAGTAGGTGTAGAGTCCTCAGGTGATGTAAATCAATCATTGTTAACATTATCAGGTACCGAATTAAGTGTGAAAAGTCAGGTTTTGTTATCAACAGCATTGGTCAAGATCAAGGATGTGTTTGGAACTTGGCTTAATTGTACGGTGTTGTTGGATTCTGGCTCAACAAACAATTTTATTACAGAGAAAATGTGTCATCAGTTAGGGTTGTCTACTGAATCAATAAATGTGTCTGTGGTTGGTATCAGTCAGGCTTCTACTAAAATTTTCAAAAAATGTGAGGTGGAAATTCAATCAATCAACAGTAGTTCTAAAGTGTCGATGAATTGTCTAATTATACCTAAAATTTTCATAATCTTCACAGAAGATAAGATCCACTTCCCAATAAAAACAGCGCTGATTGTGATGAAACAATTGTTTAGGTAAGTATAATTTATAAAATTACTTTGTATTTTAATTTTTCAAACTTTTTTTCTTTTTTTATGTAGATATCGTGTAAAAGATCTCTCATTGAAGGGAGATAAAGTTTATATCTCCCTATCTTATTCGCCCAGGGATAGTAACCTAAAAAGGAAATTTGGAAACCCACCAATTAGATATATGAGGGCGAATATTGAAAATGAAGAGGAATTTAAGCAATTGGAGAAAGTTATTAAAAGGTACAAATACATTTAAACGATGAAGAGGTTGAGGACAACGAAAGACAACCTAAAAGTTTGGTTACCACCAAACGTAAATTGTATTTGGAACCTTTGACACTTGAGGAGGAGGAAGTGGATGAGGTTGAGGATATTAACAAACCCTCAACTTCTGAAAAGGATAATCATCGTCATACATCATTACCTTCAAAAGGTAAAGATGTTAATGATGATGATGTAGGAAAAGAAAATTGCCTTGGGTTTTCACAAAATCTCTTAGAATAAACGTAAGTTCTTGATTATTTTGTTGATGTTATAGTTAGTTTACATGCTAAGATATTCATTTTTGTTTTTGTTTTTGTTGTTTATGTTATCAAGGAGAGTGGTGGTGGTGCAGTGTGCAGTTACGATTTACATTTTTTATTTTTTACCTGTTTTGTGGTGTTAACTGAACAATTATAATATTGGATTGTGGATTATTGGTAAATAAAATAAATTTAACTCTTTATTACTTATATCGATAAACAAAACATATTTCTTTTAACCAAAAAAATGATTTATCCAATGGTATATAGGGTAAGTTTAATAAAGCATTATAAAAATCTTGTGTGTTATTAAATATTTGATCCACAAATGTAATAGTTTCATTTTTGGTTCTTAGTTGTTTGTCAATGGAATAGTATCCACAATATCATTGAGGGGAACAATAGGATAGTAAATTTCGTGTGATCCAATGACATATCCACATGAATAATCTCCACTCATTTGTTTACAAGTAATTGGAGAGTCTAAAAAAGTAAAATAAAAGATAAGACATAAAATTATAATTAAAAATTAAATATACTTACATTTTGGGATGGATTTTGTTGAATGAAACGCAGGATATGAATTTAGGAGTATTGTATAGTTGTGTTTATCTAATAACATAAAGGAGAATTCTTCAACTTTAAAGGGTGTATTAACTAAAATTTCCCTTTTTTCATTTTTTCCCCTCCTGCACAGCAGAACAAAAAGCAGAAAACAAGGGAAAAAATCTTGTTGACAATCATCATTATTATTATGGAAGTAACTCTGTGATATCTGTGTCTCTGGTACCATTTATATACCTACGCAAGATTATAACTCATGCGTCATACAACAACATTATTGTTATTAATCCAACTATTATGAGAGGAATCAAACCCCAACCATTTTACATACACTCTGTCTTTACCCCTTCTAAGTATTTTTTCTACTAGGTATACATCTGGATATTTTAGCTTAATTCTATTGTAGGCTTTTTTCAACAAGCGTGATTCACTTTTTTTCGTAACATCGATTGGTTTCATTCTTAAAGTAGTGTGCTTTGTATTGCTGTATTTTTTTAACAATATCAGGTAATAGTTTTAACCATTTATAGTTTCCATTATAACTGAATTCTTTCCACATGAGATTCTTCAAAGTGCAATTAACCCTTTCACCAATGGACGCCTTTTTTCACTATAAGTATTGTAGTGATTAATTTTGTATTTCAACATTAGTCCACTGAAATCCTTATTTAAAAACTCTTTACCCATATCTGTTTGTAGATTTTGAGGTGTTTGTTCAACCAATACTTTTTCCATTTGTTTGACAACCTCTGGAGCACTTTTAGATTTTAGTGGAAAAGCCCAAACGTATTTTGAAAAACAATTTATGACAATGAGAATATATTTGAAGCCACTGTTAAATTTTGCATACGGAATCATCTCGACAATATCAGCTTGAAAAAGGTCATAAAGAGATTTGATGATTACACGTCGACGATTGAAATTAATTCTGTTCGTTTAGATGAGATCTTCGTCATTATACTATAATACCTGCTTCCTTTAATTCTTCAATAATACTAACAATTTCGTTTGGGTGACTTGTATTTCCAGCCTCCTGAGAAGAAAGCAGTAATCGAAATCGATCAACTAATTCATTTGGGCCATTCAAATGAATATAATCTATTGCAGCATTATTGACTTGTGAAAATAATTCTCCTCCTTTTGTAATTGGATGTATAATCTTTTTATATTTCAGTGATCTACTACCATCAACTTGTTTGTTTGTTTGTTTGATAATATCGTTTGTGAGCATTAGTTCTCAGAACAATGTCTTTATAGTTTTCAATATCGCTATTGGAATAGTTTTTTGGTTCCTTTTTAAACAGTAACTCATATAATCCTTGAGTTCCTATGTATCTTTTATTTTTCACTTTAACATCATTGTCAATAATAAATAGTTCAGAATTTCCAATATAAAATGTATTAAGTGTATAATCATACCGAATACCATACTTGTGATCAAATTCAAATGAAGAATCAAGTAACATGGCAAACTCGATTAAAACTCATTGTATTACTAAACAGGATTACATATCCGAGCTCTTCGACACTTTCAGTGGTACGGATGACCAAAGTGGCCATTTTTTTCTTAAACGCAAACTATCGATGATACATGTGATTTTTTTTAGGATGGAAGATTATAAGCTACTTATTATATATTCCAACTCTCCGACAGCTACGGTGGTACAAACTTGGTGGCTGACAGGGGTGAAGTTGCCAAAAATTAAAAAAAAAACAAATCACAACTGATATGTCGGAGAAATTGACTACTGCTTTCTCATTATATAATAAATCATGTGTGAAAATCTCCGACAGCTACGTTGGTGCATAAGACAGTAAAATGGGATTTTATAGACGCGCCCCCGAGCCTCGCGCCATTCACGTTTATCATATGCATACGTATTTTATCGATAAAAACTCGTACAAATTCAATTTTTTATCTGAAAATTAACATTTTTATGTTTATTGGGTAATTTTATAATAATTTATAACATAGGTACTATATGTATATCATCAGATAAATATAATATTGAATCTCCAAGTATATTATTCAACCACTAAATTCGGTAATATAATGTTCTTTGTTCCAAAGTTGTAAAATTTAAAAATATATAATCTCTAAAAATGAACAGATATACAAAATATTACTATAAAAGAGTTCTTTGTTTTATTTTGTTGATTTATTATAATATACCTTTATACACAAGCAAAGATCAGTAGCTTTTTAAAAACCATTGCTCACATAGATAATTGACACACGCTTGCTTAGACCTAACAAAACAATAATTTTTTTTATTAAAATGGCGTGAATTTTT
The DNA here is from genome assembly GCA_949320105.2 of Crepidodera aurea. NCBI lineage: Eukaryota > Metazoa > Arthropoda > Insecta > Coleoptera > Chrysomelidae > Crepidodera > Crepidodera aurea. The sequence goes on along the minus strand of OX439472.1, from coordinate 8,738,715 downwards.
AAATTTTGCAAGGTTGAAAATGAAAAAGTAATATTATTTAATGAAAAGACATTGAAAACCTGCAGAGACAAACTAGAAATTAGAATAACGTGCAATATTAAATATAGTGATGAGGTTCTGCCGGAAGAAATTGACAATTTGCATGGGTATCATCGAACCTGCTACAGATTGTTTACGACTGTTTAAAGGGTAAAGGGCCCAAATATTTTTTTACACGGCTTAAGGGGTAAAGGGCCCAAATATTTTTTTTACACGGCTTAAGGGGTAAAGGGCCCAAATATTTTTTTACACGGCTTAAGGGATAAAGGGCCCAAATATTTTTTTACACGGTTTAAGGGGTAAAGGGACCAAATATTTTTACATGGCTTAAGGGGTAAAGGGCCCAAATATTTTTTTTACACGGCTTAAGTGGTAAAGGGCCCAAATATTTTTGTACACGGTTTAAGGGGTAAAGGGGCCAAACTTACTGGTATGCGTAGGCTTTAGGGTAAACGGTCCAAATATTTTTACATACATCAAAGCGTAGTCTTAAAACATCAAGGCGTCGTCTTAAAACGTTAAATCGTCTTAAACCGTCAAAGCGACATCTTAAAACGTCAAGGCGTCTTAAACCGTCAAAGCGCCGTCTTAAAACGTCAAAGCGTTGTCTTAAACGTCAAACATACGTTAAAGCACTGCTCTTAAACAAAGTCTTTGATACAGCAAAATTTTTTATTTAAATTATAATGCCTGTTCCAATTAAATTCAAATGTAAAAGGTGTGAAGGAGAATCAGAAGAAGAAAATCAAATATGTTTAAATTGCGAATTGGAAGAATATTAAAAAATGCTTTCAAATGCCAAGCACATACCAAGCATTATGTTTAAAAAACGAATTGCAGAGAAATAGGTAAATACCTAGAAGAAAAAATTAAGTATTTCCATATTTCCAAATAAGTGGGGCTGATAAAAAAACGGCACTACTACAGATCATATTCGTAGATAAAAATTATTGATCTCAGAAGTGCCCAAGCTTTGCTGTTAGTGGACTGCACAAAAAACAATGTGCCAAGATGGCGCCATAGATAACGTCTCTGGCACCAAGATGGCGGCAATAGATAACGTCTCTGGCACCAAGATGGCGGCAATAGATAACGTCTGGCGCCAGTTGATGACGTCACTGGTCCCCGAGTCAAGGTTAAGATTGCAAGGTTAAGTTTAAAAGGTCAAAGGTCACATGACCCAACTTACCCCGAACGGACACGACGTCACCCGGTGTCACCCGAATTGCTTATCAGTTCATTTATTTCTTTAAAAGCAGAGTATGACTCGATAGTAAATCAGTTGTAATAGTTTATTTATAAAGGTAATATATTTTGCTGTGACGTTCATCCAATTTTATAAAAGCGGTGTAAAATTCGGTGCCGAGGACAAGTGTAAGTTTATATGATTAATTATTTTAATGGATTTTTTTTTAAATGTGATAATGTATATTGTAGAAAAATGGATTTGCAGAAAATTAATAAAACCCTTCTTTTAGAAGGAGAAAACAAACCTATTGTTAGCCTGAGCAATTTACCGATTACTATACCGCAAAAAAATTGTGATGTAAGATGTGTCAATTCCAAATTTGGAGTGGTTATTTTAGTAGAATTACAAGATAAGCAGGTGTTTCTACCAAAAAGATCAACATGCACTCTTAAAAATCACCTTCTTGAGTTGGGCAACGGAAAATATTCGTTGATGTATACTGGACAAAAGGACACGGGAAAGGGAACTCATGCAACCTTATTTAAGTTTACAAATAGTGAGTTATAAATTAAAAATTTATGACAAATTATAAAGGATATTGATACATATTAAAATTTAAAAAAAAATTGTTTTTTGTTGTTTTTTTTTCAATCCTTATTTAACCAATATTAATATATTTTTTACTGATGTCAAGGACAAGGGCTCACAAGACATCAAGTTCCTAACAGTTTTTAAAAAAACATGATGTTGAACGGTACCTACACAGAAGACAAGGCAGAATGTCATCATTACCATCATCATTTACAAATCATGCTTAGTATATATAAATTTATCTCAGGTATTTTCAACAGAAAAATATGTGCAAAAGACAGAAGCTTATTATATCTCTATTAGTATTTATTCGATTTGAATTAGACGTCGTCAAATAAAAAATTAGCAACGAAAATCAGCAACGATGCCAGAATCTTTATGGATTCGATTTCAATGACCTAAACGGCACACGTAAGCATAACTTAAATAATCCAGTGCCTTGTAATAACAAACGAGTGACCTTTGCGATTAGTGATAAAAACATGTGTAGGTTATGTGTAGTATACATAAAAATTATAACGAAAAACAAGTAAACAATTTTCACAAATTATGCTTAGTATGTATATCTCGCCAATAGCAAGAAAAAGTTGTCGCTCTCACTTGTTAGAAAGAGACGATGTTAAAAACTTTGTGGGTACAAATTCGGTAACAAATTGGCAACCAGAAACATTGGTATCCCAGCTCTATGCGCGTTTTATGAAATATACACCGATACTCTGTTAAGAACCGCTCTTTAAAAAAAACGTCAAAATAAAACGAATTTTAACATGTTTTTCGATGATTGTCGCACGCTTTTGTATACAAAAACATGATTTTTAACGCATCAATTTTTTTTACCAGATAAGCATTAACAAACGTGTCGTTTTTCTATATTTTTTTCCATAGTAAGTAGAGTTTTTTAATTCAGAAAGATTTTATTATAAATAAAAATACGTTTAGTATTAATAAATAATTTATTTGAAAAATAGAAAACTTATAAAAAATATATAAAAAAAATTAAAATTATTTTACATTAAAATTTTCTTGGATCCTTTTTAGTTCTTTAATTTTACTAATTATACCCCATTTCTTATCAATGACCTTCATTTGTTTTATCTTTAGTTCTTCAATTTTTGTTTCCCTCTCTTCATATTCATTTGATAAATGGCCTAATATCTTTGTAAAATTAGAGATCTTATCCAAATTTTCGGAATAAAACTGTAATCCTTTCTCTAATTCTTTTTTTAAGTCACATATATTTGGTATGAAGGATTCTTTTACTGTAAGAATATCATCCACATCCTTATCATTATTCAAATCGACTAATGGAAGTGACTGTAAAGAATAAAAACATAAATAAGCAACTTTCACATGTCAATATTTTGAAGATATCATTTCTGATTACCCTCTTTTTTAAATAGATATTAAGAAAGTATAAGTACTTACTGATCCCTCATCCAACAAACGATTTAGTTCATATTCTACTGGTTCTAATAATATATTTAATCTTAAGGAAATTAAATCAGGAACTGGTCTGGTATTTTCAATTTTTATTTTTTTTATAGATAACATTTTATGAACACTTAAAAAACAACTAATACAATAAATTAAATAGAAATGGTATTTAAAATGAAAAATAATGCAGAAACTGCCTTTTTTTAAATGAAAAGAATACTGAAACCGTATGAATATCAAATGGAAAACAATTTTTTTTCTAGAATTATTTTGAGATAATATGCAGAAACAGCGAATTTCAAATGGAAATTTTTTAATGAAAATAATGCAGAAACAGCGAATTTCAAATGGAAAATTTTTTAATGAAAATTTTGCAGAAACAGCGAATTTCAAATGGAACCCTTTATGTTTTCCGAAATATTTCTTTCACTTAGGTTAGGTCATATGACTTATTTGCTTTTCAATTCTTTTATTTCTATAAAAGCGGAGTACTACTCGATACTAAATCAGTTGTAGCAGTTTATTTATAAAGTTAGTGTACCAATGTGGCTGAAGAAGAAGAACAGTATTACCTATTACAAAAGGCATATCCAATAGATGGATTTAAGATAAGTGTGGGTTTATCGCCAGCCAGAATGTTCAGACCAACAGTTATTTTAAAACAATATTTTCAATCCAGTAAAATTTCTTTTGGGAAATTTGAATGGAATGATTTTATGAAGTTCCTACAACCAAATACCTTTTTCGATGAAAGTGTGTACCAGGATGAGTATGAATATACAACTTTCGCGTGAGTTATATTCTAAAAGAATACAGATAAAATATGAAAATGCAGATTATTGTTTACCATCTGAATTTATCTCAGCGAGCAGACGCTGAACTTGCATTTGTATACTATTCTTTGAATTTATTATTGCAACAAAATAATTTAGTTTTTAAGTTGTATTCAAATAGTTAAGACGTATAATTTAAAATCTCAAATTTTGGATTTTCCAAAAAATAAAGTTTTTTAAAAAAACCTTTCCCAATCTTACGTAAATTAACTGGCGCAGTCAGTAGGATTGCTACGACGGAAGACGACAAAAATCGCGTTTTTCGGTCGATTTTAATCGTTTATGTGGCACGCGAAGTTTTTCGAAAACAAACATTTCGGAAAATGTTGTTAGTGGACGACAAGCATCGCCGAAGCTGACAACAACTGGTAAAGAGGACACACATCGCCTTTCCACGACAGATTTTTGGACAAAAATCGCTGAAAATCCAACTGGAACCAGTTCCAACAAAGAAAGGACAAGCATCGCCTGAATTTGTTTAGCCGTTAGGACCACGAAGGAAGGACAAACATTGCCTGAATTCGTCCAGATCTAAGAAACAAAAGAATATCAAGTTTTCAATGCCAATGAAACAAATAATTGGACTTTTACTGTAAGTCATTTTAATTTTGCATCCTATTTTACCTTTCCTAAATAAGTGATAATATTCTTAAAGAAAAAGAAAAAACGTAATTAATAATTTTATGCATAACATTTAGAAATGTTCTAATATATGACAGAATCTGATTTAGAAGAACTTATAAATAGTTTTAATAGACTTTATCAAGACAGTGAAGACGAAATGGCACAACCAGTAAATTATCAACTTTTAAAATTAAATATAGATATAATTCCTTGTTATGAAGGTAATCCTCACACTTTAGGAATTTTTAATGATAGTTGTGAAAATCTAATAAAAAATTTTTTCGACAGAAATAATCCGCAAATTAATAATTTTATATTAAGAGCAATAATAGGTAAGCTCACAGGTAGAGCTTTAGCATTGATAGGTTCACGAATTGAGTTGACCGCATGGAAAGATATAAAATCCGCTTTACAATTATGCTTTGGTGATCAAAGGAATTTAGATTGTTTAATACAAGATCTAATTTGCCTTCAACCTTATAAAAATGAAGCTCCTTATAATTTCGGAATGAGATGTCAAGACGCACGCAGTTTAATAGTATCAAAATTAAATTCTCTTGATGATATTGATGTGGCAGAAAAAGTAATTAGATTAAAAAGCTAATTCATTTCGGAAGCTCATAGTGGTTTGTATTTTAATTTCTCTCTCTTTCCACTGGATTAAAACCACTTAGTTGTTAAAAAAAAAAAAAAAAAAAAGCCGAAACGTCAATTAAAAACTTTTTTTAACAACTAAGTGGTTTTAATCCAGTGGAAAGAGAGAGAAATTAAAAAGCTATGATGATCTAGCACTCAAAACTTTTATTCGCGGTTTACCTATTCATTTACAAAATAATATCAGACTAAGAAACCCCGATAGTTTAGAAAAAGGGATGTCATTGGTCGTAGAAGAAGAAAATTTCTTATATAGCCAACACAGAAATAATACTTTAAATTCGCAAAATTTTAAGCCTTTTCAAAGAATAGTTCCTGTAAAAAATAATTTAAGATCACAAAATAATCCAAATTTCAACAGACAACTTAGTTTGCCTGCAAATAATCAAAATCATAGTTTTAACTCTCAAAACCACAGACCAAATTTTCAAAATAATCCAATAAGACCAATTTTCGAAAGTAATCAAAATAGGCCAAATTTTCAAAATTTCCAAGATAATCCCATGAGACCGCCTATGCAAAATAATTCTAATTTTAAACCATTTAATCAACGAAATTCTACTCCGAACACGTCTAATTTTAGACAATATTTCGGAAGAAATACCAACGTCTCAAAACCTTTTCAACCCGAACCAATGGAAATAGGATCAAGTAACATTTCCGCAAGACCAAAACCGAATTTTACCTCGACGCAACTTTTTAATCAAAACGTACAAGAATTCGAAAATCCTTTTGAAAAATTAAACTACCACGAAGAACAAACTAATAATATCAATCCTGAAAATTACTATGACCCTTCAGCTTATGAACAAAACTACGAAAATAAATATAATGATGAAGAAGACCCTCAAATATATCAAAATAGTTATTACGATCAATTCGATCCAACTTTTGAACGAAATATTGAACAAAATGGAAATTTTCAAATAACTACCCCCTCAAACTATCCAACATAATAAAGATAAATTTAATAAAAGCTAATTTACCACATATTTTTGTGCCTCCATTAAATGCGAATTTCCTAATCGATACAGGAAGCACTCGAAGTCTTATGAACCCAAATTTGGCAAACAAACATTATAAAAATTTTATTTTTAATGAAAAATTTAACATTTAAACAGCCCATAATATTTCATTTCATGACAAAGTAATAAATATACCTCTTTTTAAATTTTTTACGTTAACGGCACACATAAATTTTATTTATTCGACTTTAATAAAAAGTACGATGGGTTAATTGGCGTAGATTTATTAAAACAACTAAAAGCAACCTTAAATCTAGATAAAAAAATATTAATAACACCCAACACTATTTGAGTTTACAAAAAAAAAAAAAGGTCGGGACTATTTGACCAGACCACGCTATTCCTAGGTATTTTGGCGCCCTGAATCCGAATCCGGGCTCAGTTTTTTCCCAGCACGTCACGGAAACGAGATTTCGAGGTCATGTATGGATACTACATTCTGTGAGTCGGAAAAATATACAAATATTTTAATCAGCAACGAAACCAACTCTCCCCCCGTTTTAGAGGATGCTGAACACGATGGCGGTGGTTAAAATTCTTTTGGAGATGACCCAACACCCCAAACGGCCAAAAATCACTCCAAAAATGGCGTAATCGCGTATTCCGCATATTCCATCGGTAAAATATTCCCTATCCCCCGTTTTCAAGGATGCTGAACACGATGGAGTTATCCAAAATTACTTTCGACCTGACCTCACCCCTCAAACGGCCAAAAACCTCCCCCAAAATGTGGGAATCGCGGATTCCGCGTCTTCCACCGGCAAAATATATCTTCCCTCTCCTTTTCGAGGATGCTAAACACGATGGCGGTATTCAAATTTTTTTTAGACTTAGTCCCACCTCCCAAACGGCCAAATTTTTTTTTGAGCAAACATGAAAACCCGCGAAAATTTTTCACCCTGTAGAAGGTGATTTTTGGCAGTTTGGGGGGTGGGACTGTCCAAAGAAAATAATTTTGCATACCGCCGTATGCAGCATCCTCGAAAATGGGGAGGGGGAAGATACATTTTGCCGGCGGAGGTCGTGGAAGTCGCGGAATCCGCGATTCCCCCATTTTGGGGGTAGTTTTTGGCCGTTTGGGGGATTGGGTCAACACCAAAAGAATTTTCACCACCGCTATTGTGTTCAGCATCCTCGACAACGGGGGGAGAGTTGGTTTGGTTGCTGCTTAAAACCTTTGTATATTTTTCCGACTCACAAAATGTAGTATCTATAAATGACCTTGAAATCTCGTTTCCGTGACGTGCTGGGGAAAAACTGAGCCTGGATTCGGATTCAGGGCGCCAAAATACCTAGGAATAGCGTGGTCTGGTCAAATAGTCCCGACCTTCTTTTTTTTTGTAAACCTGTGTAATCTACGAATCAGAAGAATTATCAAATTTTAAGAAAAATTTTAAAATAAAAAATTATTCTATCACAATTCCGGCAAGAACATCTAAAATTGTAAAACTCCCTGTCAACATTGAAAAAGGTACCGGACTAATTAATTATATAAATTTCGGTGAAAAAATTGAATCACCTAGTGCTGTAGTTAACATAGAACATTTTTTCGCTGTTACTATTATTACGAATTCTCGTGAAAAAGACATACAAATTGACATTAACAACCAATTCAATATTGAAAAATTAAATATAGAAGAAGTTAATTTTATTGAAAAAATGGAAACCGATTCTGAATTAAATGATTATGTTGACAATATATTAAGATCAAATTTAGAAAAAATCCGTATAGAACATTATAATCAAGAACAAAAACAAGCCATAACAAAACTATGTTTTAACTATCGTGACATTGTAACGTTCCAAAAATTGCGTCCCACCTCTAGTCCATATTTTGGATTTCTGTTTTAAATTTTGATTTTTGCGCCAAAGCCTTGAAGCTTTACCTGCGGTAATGCCAAATTACCGTAAAGAACCGGATGTTCACTGTTGCCTTTTTGTGCGATATTAATTAAAAAAAAAAAAGGCGAACGTATATTCTTCATGTTGTAATTTGTAGGTATATATGGGATGTTTATAGTTATTTAATTATTCCAGGATTGTTTTAAGACCTTTTTATTAAAATTATTCGATTAACTTAAGTGGTGCCATCTAAATAATTTCGTTAGAAGCAGGTCTTCTAATCTTCGTCAGGTAATAAGTTCCGTTCTTGCGTACTAGCTAACGAGAACAAAAATATTCAGCGCGGACTGGATAGACTTCGTATGAAAGGAGTGTGTTTTACTAACTTTCAGACATATAGTGATTTATTTAAGTCATCCGATACTGTGTTTAATTTTGAAAGTTATTTTTCGATTCTGGAATTGTGCGTTACCTTTTGGATATTGGTATTTTGGTGCTATTGTTGTGGATTTCCAGAATTATTCTTGTTAAAGGATCATTACATACTTCAACGTGCGTTGTGTTTTCCAAGTACTACCGGCATTCACCTGTTAAGAAGAAATTAAAAAAAAAAGAGGCATATTAATATTGGTTATTCTCCACTTGACCACTTCAGCAGTATTTAATTAGTTAGGAAAACCCCTTGACCAGGGTAAGTAATTAAAACTATTTATTTGGAAACTTTATTTGATTTTTATTCATAAAGGTGAATTTCCACCTCTACCGTTTTATTCAGATAATGTCCATTCATCGTGACTTTGCCGTTTATATTTACAACGATACGGGTAATAATAAAAATAATATTAGATTGATTCGATCAAAGAAAAAAAAATGCTTCAAAATAAAATCAATATACATTGTATTTTCATTATTATAGTATTTGATTTTTTTTTTTTTGTTGAATTAGTTTATTTTCCTCTAATATTTAAATATTAATTGCTTAGTAAATTTATAGTTATTTTACATATTTATTTAAAAAAAAAAAGAGATTATTATTGCTTAAGGGTCCTCTTTTCTAATAAAATTTAAATGGGTTTTTCTTTGACACTTTGTCTTTGTTTCTTTTAGGGTTTTTCTTTTTCTTCTTCTTTTGGGTTCTACCTTAGTTTGTCAATTGTTTTGGACTCCAAACTCGAGTTTACCATCTCGATAACTGGAAGCCTACGTTAAGGCAACCACATCGAGGGAACAAATCTTGGGGTTAACCTTTACAACGCTTCAGCTTGGAATAGCGTTCGCTGAATCGAATCCGAGGTTCTTCTACAAGGCAGCCACCGCGGGAAAACACGCAAGTCGTTTCTTTTTGTTTTTAAACGAGTCGAATATTTTTTTTTGTTTATCATAAATAATTTGCTTTATTCGTAATTGCGTATAGTAGTATTTATTATTGGTTGTGGGGGATTTGTTGCGTTCAGCTGCTCTAGCTTAGTTTTAATTCGATAGAAAAATTTATTGAGGTAATATTTATAGACTTTTTTTTGTAAGCGGAATGCTAAGGTTTGTGGTTTTGCTTATCTAGATTTGATACTTGAGGAGATATAAATCTTCAAAGCGCATGCGCCTGAGCTCAAGCGACGCCAAGAAAAATATATTGTTTCTTTTTACTTTTATGCTTTCTATTGCTTTTGACATAATTGTTGCCCTTAGGAAACCGCATAAAATTTATTTAGTGATAAGTGGTTGATTTATATACATATGAAACTTGGGTTTATGGTAAATATTTTATTTAATAATTTCATAGTAAGAATTTGCTAAATACTAGGGATCTTGTTTATTGAGGGAAAACATATTTGTTCTCTAATTTAAAATAAATCTGAATATAGTTACTTTGTAGTTTATTACCTTTTTTTTGTTTTATTTTTATCTAGGTTGGGCATATTGTGTTGACGAATTATATTATTGATCTTTTGTTAAATTGGGGATCGATACTTTGACGATCAGGTGCTCGGGCCCAATTTAACTGGCGCCCCCCCCCCCCCTTTTTTTTGCTTTAATACATTTTTGAGATCGAACTACCCCATCTCCACTAGAGTCTAGCCGCGAGCCCAAAAAAAAAATTGAGTTATCTTGTAACCGTACCCGACCTAGAATTTAAACTTAGATATTTTTTTTTGTTGCCAAAATTTGTGGTTGCATTATTTATTTTTGTTTTGGTTGTTTTAATTGACGGTTACAACATCTTTTACTCTGATAAAATACCCTTGACATTTACAAATAAAATTCAACATAAAATAAACTTAACAAATGACTCCCCAATTTATACTAAATCATATAGATTTCCAGAAATTCACAAAACTGAAGCCAAAACTCAGGTTCAAAAAATGCTTGAACAAGGTATCATACAACCCTCTACATCCCCTTGGTCTAGCCCTATTTGGGTGGTCCCAAAAAAATTATGTGTCAGGACAACGTAAATGGAGACTTGTTATCGATTATCGGAAACTAAACGAACATACTATCGACGATAAATACCCCCTACCAAACATAAACGACATTCTCGACAAATTAGGCAAAAGTCAATATTTCACCACATTAGATTTAGCCAACGGTTTTCATCAAATAGAAATGAATCCCGACGACATTCCCAAGACAGCATTTTCAACACTAAACGGGCACTACGAATTTCGACGCATGCCTTTTGGTTTAAAAAACGCACCATCAACATTTCAACGCGTGATGGACAATGTACTACGTGGACTCCAAAACGAGACATGTTTAGTATATCTTGACGACATTGTAATTTTTAGTACTTCCTTACAAGAACATATTGAACGACTAAAATCAATTTTTGACAGACTTAGACAATCGAATTTTAAAATACAATTGGATAAAAGCGAATTTCTTCGAAAAGAAGTTAATTATTTAGGACATGTAATTACACCAGACGGAGTTAAACCTAACCATGACAAAATACAAACTGTAAAAGAATTTCCAATCCCACAAACACAAAAAGAAATAAAAAGCTTTTTAGGCCTTGTCGGTTAATACCGTAAATTCATTAAAGATTTCGCAAAAATAACAAAACCCCTAACAAAATGTTTAAAAAAAGGTATTAAAGTAATCCATGATAAATCATTTATAGATGCTTTTGAAAATTGTAAACAACTCCTAATAAATTCACCAATCTTACAATATTTTCAAAACAATTTATATTAACTACTGATGCATCCAACGTGGCATTAGGAGCCATCTTATCTCAAGGAGATATAGGAAGTGACAAACCTGTAGCTTTTGCATCAAGAACATTAAACGAATCAGAACAACGTTATAGCACTATACAAAAAGAACTTTTAGCAATCGTGTGGGCTTGTAAATATTCCAGACCCTATTTATTCGGTAGAAAATTTGTAATCTACACAGATCATCGACCTTTAGTTTGGTTATTCAATTTAAAAGAACCAAATTCAAAATTAGTTAGGTGGAGATTAAGAATTAAGAATATGAATATCAAATTATTTATAAAAAAGGTAAATTACATAGCGCAGCTGATGCACTCTCAAGAATCAAATTAAACGCACTTGAAAACGAATCTTTGATAAATAACCCAGGAGACATCGACCAAGAATCATTTGACTATTTACGTCGAATAGCAGAATCAATGTATAGACATGAAAATGAAAACCCCACTCAAAATCCTTTTCCAAATTTATTTCAAGAAAAACCACCTGAACCGACAATAACATCTCTCGAGAATAATCACGATAATAATCAAACAGAAAAAAACCAACCAATAACAGAACAACCTATCGAAAATATACCAAATACCTCACAATCACACGTGCACCAAACCCCTATTGAAAATATACCCGATGATGTCACATATACCCAACATACTACGGCAACAGAAACAACTAATGATGGAATTAAAATTTTAGATGAAATCATAAATAATAAAGTTAATTAAATATTAGTTTTCCTACAAATTTATTCGAAATTAAAAGTTACCTATGAAACATATCAACATCATAAAATAACAACAGTCAAAATTCCTGAAAAAAATAATGAAAATCTTATTTTTTAATATCTAAGAGATTATACCATCATAAAGAAATCATACTGTATTTGGTTTCACTCAGACAATCTTTATAACGCATTTAACAAAGTTTATTTAAAATACTTTTCAGAAAAAGGCCCTAAATTAATTAAATGTACTAAACGAATTAATATAATAAAAGAAAAAGAAGAACAAATAATGATAGTTCGAAACCATCATGAAAGTAAAACCAACCATAGAGGAATCTCAGAAACATTAGAAAAAATAAAACAAAACTATTACTGGATAGGAATAAAACAATCGGTTACAGATTACATCAATGCTTGTGACATTTGCCAAAGAACCAAGTACGCAAGACAAAATCCATATTCGCCTCTGTTACTCACAGAAACGGCTTCAAAACCATTTCAAATAGTTCATATAGATTTATTCTTTTTTAATAATAAAATCTATCTCATGTTAGTAGATTCATTCACAAAATTTGCCCAAGCTCATGAAATCGCTGGTAAAACAGCTATCCACATTAGTAATGTTCTAATTAAATATTTTACATCTTTTGGTATCCCTGAAAAATTAGTCATTGACCATGGAACTGAATTTAACAACGATACTGTAAAAGAAATCTTAAATCTTCACAAAATAAAAATTCATTTTACTACCCCGGGACACCACGAATCTAATGGTGTTATAGAAAGATTTCATTCCACTATTATAGAACATCTGCTAATACTTAAAGAAACTTACCCCGACGAAGCTAATTTAATGGACTATGCTATTATAGGGTATAACAGTTCTTTACACTCTAGCACAAATTATACCCCATTCGAACTAACATTCGGTCATTCTCAAAGTAGAAACCCTAACGAAATATTCTTACCAAACATTTTCTATTCAGATTACGCAGAAAATCGTAAGAAAAAAACTCGAACACGTGTATAAAAATGTCAGTACTAATTTAGATAAAAAGAAACAACATGTTATTTCTAAAACAAATACTAAAGGCGATCAAACACAAGAATTCAAGTTAGAACAAATTGTTTACAAAAAGAATCCAGGTCAAGAAAGAAATAAAAAATCTAACAAATTTTTAGGCCCTTATAAAATAACAAAAATATTAGATAACAACCGTATAGAAATTGTTAACCAGAAAATTAAAAGCAAAAATAAATCAGAAATTATACATATTAAAGAATTAAGAAAACCTAATATTATTTCAGATTCATCACACAGTCACACATGGACTCGAACAACCAACTTTCCACAACTTAACGAACAATCCTGGCCTTCTACCATTAAAAATCGGTACAGCACAAAATATAATAGATTATTGGTCCTTTATTCAAATTTTTGACATAACAAATATAATTTCCGAATTTAATTCACTAAAAATAAAAATTAAAGAAATTGAAAATTATTTCTACAATAATTTAACAAACGCCTTACTAGAACAAACATTCAAAAACGAATTCATTAATTCTTATTCTCTCATTTATACACTTGAAAATAAAATTAAAAATCAAATAAAACAACTAAACCCCTTAATTACTAATGATAACTCAAACAGAAAAAGAAGAGGTCTTATAAATGCCTTTGGCAGTATAATAAAATATATAACGGTAATTTAGATGAAAGTGACGCTCGAAAATATGACACAGCAATTGAAACCCTTTCAAATAATCAGGAAAAAATAAAAACCCTTGTTAAAGATCAAATAACCCTTTTAAAAGGATCTATAGAAATATTCAACACTAGTACATTCAAACTATCTCAAAATCAAGCTTTATTGGAATCAAAAATAAATGATATAAAAAACGCTATTGACACTTTAGATAGCCATTACCATCAAACTATCAAATTTCTATATACAGCGATAATTCCAGACATCACTTTAGCATTACAAATCATATATGATATGTTAGAAAAAATCGAAATTGTCATCACATTTTCAAAGTTGAATACATTCCACAATTCAATTATTGAACCTAATGATCTGCTAAATGAAATAGGATTAATTAAAGAACATTTAAATCAAAATAAACTACCTTACGAACCAAATTTAAATAACATTTTGAATTTTGAAAAAATAATGACTATTAAAAGTTATTCTAAATACAATCAAATAATCTTCATTATTGAAATTCCAATCTTAGAGAAAGAAATATACAATTATTATCATTTATATCTACAAAACGATTCCTTTAAATTAATAATCCCATTATTCAAATTTTTACTCCTGAATGAGCAAAATTATATGACGTCAAACAACAAATGCCAAGAAGAGATCTCCGAGGAATTCATTTGCCAACGAGAAAGCTCTCTAAGAATATCCGAAGAAAACGCACCATGTGAAGTCCGTTTAATAAAATATATCCCTAACGTCACGATGTGCCGAATCAAAGACTTTAAAATTGAAAACTATAAAAACACTAAAAGTAAATTTAAAACGCTTGAACTTCCAAGGCTAAATTTTGATATTCCCACTAATATAGACAGTGCAATTATTCAAGTAAAACCACTCAAACTAGATAGTATCAATCTAGATGAAATAAAAAATGTAAGAAACTCAATACAAATTCAAAGTGACAATTTTGAAAATAATTTTCAAAAACTTAATAATGTTAATCATATTAGTATATGGACAATTATATTATATATTTTTATTGCTATTGTAATCGTAACCATGCTTTATAGATTTTATAAGAAAAAATATTTTAAATTAAATTCAAATGAAAATAATCAAAAGGAGGAAATGTTAAGAAATCCTGTCTTATCATCCCGGATTTCTCTCTAAAGGCGGAGGAGTTATATTCTAAAAGAATACAGATAAAATATGAAAATGCAGATTATTGTTTACCATCTGAATTTATCTCAGCGAGCAGACGCTGAACTTGCATTTGTATATTATTCTCTGAATTTATTATTGCAATAAAATAATTTAGTTTTTAAGTTGTATTCAAATAGTTAAGACGTATAATTTAAAATCTCAAATTTTGTATTTTCCAAAAATAAAGTTTTTTAAAAAACCTTTCGCAATCTTACGTAAATTAACTTACATAACAGTTATAGTTTTTCATATTTTAAAACGTTTCAGTTAAAAGATAATTATTGGTGTAAAATCTTAAAAATTAATCTCATATCTTCGACCTATTTAATTGGATGTTTATACCATTCTCCATCAAGCTCACATGCAAAATTTATAGAAGACTTGGAAGAAATTTGCGAAGTTCTAGCATCTACAAATAACTATAAATATGTATTCGTTGGCGATTTTAATATTGATTTGATGGTGTCTTCCTTCTATTCAGTTAAAATAAAAAATCTTTTTTTAACCTATGGTATGAAACAATGCGTCGAGAAACCTACACGGATAGCAGAAAATAGTAAAACATCAGTGGACTATGTAATATCGAACGTAAATAATGTGATTGTCAGTGTACATGATTCTCCTAACATAACGGACCATTCGGTGATTTCAGTAAATATGGCTTACAAGTCTAACACAAATCAAATTTCAAGTCAATTTAGAAAAATTAATAGCGATAATTTAAATAAAATTAAAGCCAGTCTTATTATGTGTGATTTTAATTTGAATTCTATGGGCGTGGATTATATTTTTAATGAATTATTGATAACATTCTAAAACTGAAAAAAGAACAATACTATTACGAAAAAATTGACAGATACCGAAATAACCCCAGACAAATGTGGAAAACATTAAAAAAAGTTATTAATGATAATAATCCTGAAAGTCCAAATTCTATAAGTTTTAAAAGGGGTCAAGGCAGGGAGATTGTAACAAATAAATTGGAAATTGCGCATAGGTTCAATGAATATTTTGTTGAAAGTATTGAAGATATTGTTCAAAGTATTCAGAATAGTGACAAGTGGAGTAACGAAAATAACAATTTGTATCTCAACTTCGAAAACTTTAAAATGCTTTATATGCAAGATTTAAGAAAACTTATCAACAATTTAGATAACAAATTTTCATTGTACGAAACACTAAACACTTTTCAAACAATTGGTCATGTTATTCTTAACTTAATTAATACATCACTTAATACAGGTAAAATTCCGAAAGCTTTAAAAATTAGCACAGTCATCCCGATTCAAAAAGAAAAAAATAATATTAAAGCAGAAGAATTTCGGCCAATAAATATTCTATCTCCTATAGAAAAAATTTTAGAAATGGCCGTGTATGAGCAATTATTACAACATATAGCTGATAGATCAATTTTAATGAGAAATCAGTCAGAAATTCTCTTGCGAGTCTGCATACAGCTGACACTCTGTTATATTAAGTCACAAGTGGACAGTAACAAATATGTTGTGGCTGCATTTTTAGATTTGAAGAGGGCGTTCGAGACTATTGATAGAGAGATAATGTTATCTAAATTAAATCAATATGGTATTAAAGGTAAAGTGCTGGTCTGGTTTAATGACTATCTAATCGACAGAAAACAAAAAGTCAGATTTAAAGATCAAGTTTCAGCGGATAGGGCTAACAGTATAGGAGTACCTCAGGGCAGTGTGCTGGGTCCGCTTCTCTTTATTTTGTACCTTAATGATATCGAACTTTTTATTGAAACAGAATTTATTAATCTATTTGCGGACGACACATTAATAGCTTGTAGCGATGACTACTTAGAGAAAGCCATTCAAAAAATGAATAAAGTTCTAGACGCAATAAGCAAGTATTTGGGTAAAAACAAATTAAAGTTAAATGTAAAACAAACTCAAGCAATGATTTTTACTACTAAATATAAACACGATAAACTAAACATAAACACCTACAATATTAACATCAATGGTGAAAAAATCCAAATATTATCAGCAGTAAAATATTTAGGATTCCACCTTGATAGTTTCCTAAATTTTGATAATCATTTCAACTATATTCAAAAAAAGTTATTAAAAAAACTATATTTTTTCAGCAGAATTTCACAGTATTTATCAATGGAAAGCAAAATAACAGTGTATAATACCATTATCCAACCACACTTTGACTACTGCGCATCAGTGTTATTTTTGTTTAATCTAAATAAAATAAATGTGCTGCAAAAACTACAAAACCGGGGCATGAGAATTATTTTAAGAACAAATCGTCGTACCCCCATAAGGGACATGCTAAATACTCTTAACTGGCTGTCGGTAGAAAATCGGCTGTCTTATCTAACTATGGTTTTTATTTTTAAAATAGTAAACGGCACAACACCTGAATATTTTGAGCAGTATATTACTTTCAATAAGAATGTTCACTCATACAACACTAGAGGCATAAATAATATTTATATACAAAGAACAGCGTATAGAAGTACTATGAACTCTTTATTTTTTAAAGGTTTTAGCCAATTTAATCTTCTACCAAATAATATTAAAAATGATTATACATTACACAGTTTTAAAAGTAAACTGAAAGAATTCTTACGAATCAAGATGTAGCTTCAAAAGCCTTCAGTGTTTTTGTTAACTTAGCTTTTATATTATTATGTATATTATTCTTTATTTATTGTTCTTTTCTAAATATCATGTTTAAACGTTATTAGTTGTAGTTTCTTTTAGTTTTAGTTTCTTTTATCTCATATTATGTAATTTTATTGTATTATTATTTATATGTATATTAGGGGTTCCTAATTAATTAAATAAAGATCTATCATGAATTTAGAAATCTCGAGGAAACTTACAGCCACAAATATTTGCAAAATATATCAAGCGCGCATTACCATCTTATAAATAAAAAGGCTCTAGATTTCCTAGAGGATGGCTTAGCTTGGTGTTGTGGAGTAGCTATCCAACATAAGCTAGACTCGTTAGTAATGGATTAACAACAATTACAAGGTCAAATTAAAAGATTAAATAATAAACTGTCAGCACCAATTAAAGATATTACTAAAAACTCAAAAGAGTTTAAAAAATATGAACAGGGCATCTCTGAGGCATTCGATCAAACGGAAACTCGTATCAATAATCTCGAAAATCAATTCATTATCTACAAAGAAATGGTACAAGAACTAGATAACGAGTACCAAAACACAATAATAGAAATTTTATAAATTCAATATAAATTCCAAAAAAATTTAATTTTGCAAACCAGAGCCAATGTCCTTTGAAAGTTATCTACGAATACTATCATTGCAATATTACACGTTTTTAGCAAATTTCTCAAAAAGAAAATTGCAACTTTGTATGCTGTCAACAAATTTTTTGCAATTGATGTAATTATAAATTCTTTATCACACAACTAATATCAGTTCGCTGCTGCTGTTGGAAATATTAGGCTTATGTCCTAATATTAAACAAGTAATCATAAACGTGTTTGGTGCAATCAGATAAAAAAAATGTGTAAAATGTGGATTATTAAGACATATGGCATGTTACGTTCCAACGGGTATATGGATAAATAAAAATTCGATTTGTAATAGTGAACCATGGATGATAGAATGTTTGGATTGTTTGCGTGAAATAAGAAGAAGACGTGAAGAAGATGTTAAAGATTTTTATTATAAACGAAATAAAGCTTAATAATTTTTTCTTAGAATTTTGTGGTGTTTTATTTGACGTTGATACAAATGGCTTACATGATAAATGAATGCAATTGATGTAATTATAAATTCTTTATCACACCACGAATAAACAGCAAAAAAAAACCCAGTCAGTTTCTAATGTCCTATGAAACTTATCTACGAATACTATCATTGCAATATTACATGTTTTTAGCAAATTTCTCAAAAAAAAATTTTTTTTTATATTAGTATAAATATGAGAATCTTTGGATAGTCTCCATTTATTTTCAAGATCAACATTCAATCAAACAGTTGTGTCAGTCCTGTCCAAATAAGAAAAAATGAACTCAAAACAAGTGATCGACCAGATGTCCAACCAAATTGTTAGTAGAATGGAAGTTGTAAGTAGATTGATCAAAACTAAAAACGATTTACAATACTATATTAAATTTTTGAAAAAACATTTTTTTTATTGAAAAAATGTTTAAAAAATAAATTGAGTTGCGTTAATAATTTTTTGTGAGTAGAATCAAACTTGACTATTTTAAAATCATATCTTGAAAATTTTAAAAATAAATTAAATTCTAAGAGAGAATCTAGTAGGGAATTAATATGGCAAGATGTTGAATCGTGTTTCAATGAAAGAATTAAAACTGCTGTTATAATAAATTTGAAATTTGTAGATCCAAAAGTGTTTCTCAATAAAGCCTTTAAAAGTTTTTCTATTCAAATTAAAAAACAATTGGAAACATCTTTGATACAATGCAATGTAATTTTTTATGCTGTTTTTATTAAACCACAAAATGGAGAAACATCTACTAAACATTTGGCCTCAAAAAGTGGCATAATGGACTGGTATAAAGTTTATTGTGTAGACAAAATTTTGACAAAATTTGAAGAATTTCAAGAAAGGGATAGTGGTTGGGCATTATTAAAGATTTTTTCTACGCCCACGTCAGTAAACGTTAAAAATCGCACTGTCAACATTCCTTGTAAATGACATTTAACAATAACATGAACGTAATGAGATCTCCTAACATACACGTGCTTTTTGATAAGAAAACATAAATTTCTTAATATAATCAAATTGCAATCAAATTTTTATCTACGTACCATTTTATTTGGACTATTTACATAAATTTAATCAATTGAAAAACATAAAAACTTTTAGCATTAGCGAGAATTAAAAGAGTGATGTCCCTAAATGTCGGCAACACATTATACAATTTTTCAAAAAATAACGCGCGTTTCTGTAGAAATAAACATCATGTTATTTTTTATATTGTCACAAAATATTGTATCCGAAGATTTTCTTAACTTTACCTAAAAATATGTCTGAAAGTGAAAGTGATGAAATTATTAGCACTCCACCGGAAATTTTAGAAAAAGCTCAAGCTGCCACACATAATTTGTTACCGCTAAAATCTAAAGAAAGGTACGAAATTATCTATCGAAAATTTATGGATTGGCGACACAAGAATAACGCTAAATCCTTTTCGGAGAATGTTTTGCTTGTGTATTTTGAGGAAACATCAAAAATTATGAAGCCATCTTCTCTATGGGCCATTTATTGGATGCTGAGAACTACACTAAACATTAATAATAACATTAACATAGCAGATTATCCAAAACTAATGGCCCTACTGAAGCGGAAATCGGATGGATTTAGAAGTAAAAAAGCGAAAATCCTTTCTCCAGAACAAATTAATAAGTTTCTGAAAGATGCCCCAGACGATAATCATTACACAGTCGTAAACTGTACGAACTCGCCGCTGCACGGCTTCATGCGTAAACTTTTTCACTTCGTGCGTAATGCGTTACTTACTCTTGTTACGTAATATACTATTACATTTAAAAGTTAATATAAATAAATATAATCCTTTATGTGGAGGTATTTCAACTTATGTTGATTTCCCAGCCTTCATAAAGAATACAAAAAGTGTTATTAACATTAAAAATTCTGATGAATTTTATTTTTTGTTGTCAATTGTTTCAGCTTTACACCCTCCTAGTGTTGATAAAAATGTATGAAGAACGTCATCTTATCCACATTTTAGTAGAGTATTAAAATTTGATAACATTAGTTTCCCCATGGACATTAAAGATATTCCAAAATTTGAAACGTTAAATAAACTTGCAATAAATGTTTTTACTGTAAGCAAAACGAATAAAATCTTACTTACCTCTAGTGTTAAGTAAATCAATGAACTCCTCGTATTAATTTACTTATGATGTTGGCTAGTAATAATATTAATTGTTTAAGTAGTGATAGTAATATTAGTAACAGTGAGGAGAATAGCTATGAAAAGAAAAGGGTCTTTCTTTTATTTTGCTTACATAAAAAAATTATCTAGATTAGTAAATAAACAATGCGGTAATGTAAGAAACCGAAAATGGTTGTGTGAGCGATGTTTGAATGATTTTAGTAGCAATACACATTTACAAAACCATTTAGAAGATTTTAATAGTAATACGGGTGTTGCTAAAGTGATATTACCCAATGAAACAAATAAAATTATGAAATTTAAAAATTTTAAACATAAATAACTTGTTCCTTTTGTTATTTATGGAGATCTTGAAAGTATTCTTATAAACTGTACTGATAAAAAAATTTCTATCACGAAGCTTCTAGTATTGCATATTACCTAAAGGCTGCGTATGATGATTCCATGTCATATTTTAGGTGTTATACTGGTTCTCATTGTCAAGTGTGGTTTGTAAGAGAATTGGAAAGAATTGCAAAAACAATAAAATTGAAAAATTTGTTTCAAAAATACCGTAAGTTACCTCCTTTAAATAATAAGGAGAATAGTAATTTTCATTCCTCTTCTATTTGTCATATTTGCTCTAGACCCTTTCTAAATATAACTGACAAAGTAAGAGACCATTGCCATATGAAAAATAAATATTTGGGCGCAGCCCACAAATCATGTAATATTCTATATCAAAAATCACACACCATACCTGTAATTTTTCACAATTTATCTGGTTATGATAGTCATTTTATAATTAAAGCTCTTAGTACAGAAATTAAAGGAAATGTAAGTTTATTTACTTCCATTGAACAAAGAAAGATACATTTCCTTTACAAAATGTATTGAAAATACAAATATAAAATTTAGATTTATAGATTCATTTAGGTTTATGGCTGATGAATTAGATAGATTAGTTTCTTATTTAGACGATAACCAAAAGGTTATTACAAAAAAATACTATTCAGATTCTTCCAAACTTAACTTTAACAGGAAGGGCGTTTTCCCGTATGAATACCTCGATAATTATGAAAAATTACAGGAGACTTGTCTTCCACCAATTGACAAATTTTACAGTAAACTGAAAAATGAGGAAATAACTAGTGACGATTACGAACACGCTTGTAAAGTTTGGAATACTTTTGAAATTAAAAACCTACAACAATATGCTGAATTGTATTTAAAGACTGACGTACTACTCTTAGCTGACGTATATGAAAACTTTAGAGCTATGTGTCTAAAAACATATGAACTGGACAGTCTTCATTATTATACTTTACCTGGAATGGCATTCGATGTAATGTTAAAGATTACAGATGTGAAATTAGAATTGTTAACTGACATTGATATGGCATTGTTTTTTCAAAAATCAATTAGAGGAGGAATTTCAGTGTTCGAATAGATATGGGAGGGATAACAATAGCTATATGGGTAGTGAATACAACCCTGACATTGAAACATCTTTTTTAATGTATTTATTTTGATATAAATAATCTGTACGGTACAGCTATGAGTCATTCTTTGCCTAACGGAGGTTTTAAGTGGATATCCCAATGTGACATTTACAAGGAAAATATAATGGATTGTCCTGATGACAGTGAATTTGGATACATCCTTGAAGTAGATTTAGAATATCCGAAAGCAATTTTCCATTTTCACAAAGATCTACCACTTTGTCCTGAACATATAATTCCACCCACCTCTGATTCTACTATTCCAAAATTATTAACATTATATGATAAACAAAATTATGTCATTCATATAAAAATTTGAAACAAGCCGTTCAATTGGGATTAAAAATAACTAAAATTTATCGCTGCTTGAAATTTAAACAATCTAAATGGTTAAAAAAATACATTGATTTAAATGTTGAATTAAGAAAACAAAGTAAAAATGAATTTGATAAAAATGTATATAAATTATATATAAATGCTCCTTACGGTAAAAGTATTGAAAACGTTTTAAAGTATAAATATATTAAATTGGTGAATAAATAGTCAGGAAAGTATGGGGCAAATTATTATATTTCTCAACCAAATTTCCATAGCTGTACAATTTTTGAAAAAAATATGGTTATAATTGAAATGCAGAAATAAAAAGTTAATTTTAATAAACCAATTTATTTGGGTATGTGTATTTTGGATATATCGAAGACACTTTTGTACGATTTCCATTATAACTATATTAAAGATAAATTGTTATATACAGACACTGACAGTTTAATTTATCAGTTTTATACTGAAGACATTTCAAAATATTCGCACAAATTTGACACATCCGAATACCCTAAAGATAACATTTTTAATATTCCTTTAACTAATAAAAAAGTATTGGGTTTAATGAAGGATGAAAATAAAGGAAAAATAATGACACATTTTATTGGATTACGATCAAAAATGTACACTTTAAAAGTAATTGACAATTTTTCAGAAATAGTAGTTAAAAAGGCGAAGGGAATAAAAAAATCAGCGTTAAAGGAACTAACTTACGATGATTATGCAAGTTTATTTAAAAAAACTACAGTTGAAATTATTCAAAATTCAATAATTTCAAAATAGCATGATGTTTTCAATTTATCACAAAGAAAGGTTGCATTGAGTCCTTATGATGACAAGAGAATCATTGATTATATAAATGCCGATACTTTATCATGGGGATTTAACGATAAATAATAATAATAATAATAATCTGTAAATAGTAAATCGTTTTTTGTCTTTTTTTCAATCTAATAATTTCAATTCAAGAATCAAAATCACTGATGTTAAGTTATTTTTTTTAATTGATTTAAATTCATTAATATATAAAACTATTATTTTTTTATAGACTCAACTTGAAAAACGATTAACAACATACACACAAAAACGAATAGTACCAATCACTTTACCTTCACCTCATTATTTTTTTTTTTTTTTATTATTAAACACCCATAAAGGCATTTAGTATATTACAATCTGGTCATCAGTGACCAATGAGCAATTTAATTCTAACTTAATCTAATAGAGTTTGAAATTTAAAACTAAGGTATACTCATCAGCGTTCCTTAGGTTCTGTAGAAAGGATTGCACTAAACTTTAACGTGCACACATAAGCTCTGCTTTTGCACTAAAAACACTAAACTAACTCAAAGGGCTTGATCCTATTAAGTCTTCTTTCTAACCCAGTATTGTCAAGGAGCTGGATAGCCTCGACATTGACATGATGATGAAGTCTTTCTTCATGACTCTTGGCTAATTTCTTGATGGTCTGGTCAACAGTGTCCATTTCCAGATCCCTGTGGTCACCTCATTATGACAATAAAATATGCGGTACAATGTGGTGTAGAAGATGTAAAAAAATATTTTGCTTCTGTGAAATATCTATTAAAGAGAATAAGAGCGATAAGACTCTTTATTGCAATGAAAAAATGCTAGATTCATAGTTCAAACATTTCACAGAGGTAAGCAATAAAGTTATTTATTTGATTTTTTTTTTCAACAAGATTTTTTTGTTTTAGCCTCGTATCAATTGTTTCATCCCATCCACAGAAGATTTATTGAAAATGAAGGAGGATATCATTACACATGATGTATCAAGATGTTATCGATTGTACCAGACACAGCCAAAGTATGAAGAGGATTGGGAGGTCATGGAAAATGATTTTTCCGATGCGAGGTTGACTCATGCGTGTATCTACAAATATTGGACCTACATCAAAGCGGTCATGTGGCATGATATCAAAACTTTTTGTTATTATAAAGACATTAATTACATTACACATAATTCAAAACGTTTAAAAATAAATTAAATAAAATTTTTGAATATTTTGTGTTTTATTACATTAGTTTTAAGGTATTCACAGTAGGCTAGGCTAGTCTCTTATAAACGCTATTTAGGTATATGTACATAAATTTTATCAATTACGCTGATAGCCTCAGCGTTATACGGCTCGATATACCAAATACATTCACTTGTACGATGCGGGTTCGATCCTCACACAAACCACTTTGCTTTTTTTCTACAATTTTCTCAACCAAAATTATTTCACTAACTCTAGAAAATCAAGTATAATTAGGTAATCACGTGATAGTTGGAAATAGGTGACAGGTGGAAAAGGTAAAATAGGTGACAAGTTTTGTCAAAGAGTACAGCTTCTGGGCATTGCCGATTACCGCTTTGATACAGTATTGCTTTGTATACGTGAGCTTAGAGAAGTTGATGGTAGGGTTACCAAACTGTCACAGTACCCCGCTTGCTCTACTACTCAATAATTTAAAAAAAGCATGATGTTTTCAATTTATCACAAAGAAAGGTTGCATTGAGTCCTTATGATGATAAGAGAATGATACTTTACCATGGAGATTTAACGATAAATAATAATAATAATATGTAAATAGTAAATCGTTTTTTGTCTTTTTTCAATCTAACAATTTCAATTCAAGAATCAAGATCACTGATGTAAGTTATTTTTTTTAATTGATTAAAATTCATTAATATATTGTCACAAATTCTAACTAATAATTTTCCAAATTCCATTTAATACAATTTCCAAAATTCAATATAATTATTTGAAATTTCATATATAAATGATCTACAATATAATTGCAAGTACATTTACCTTTATTTCTATCATGAGAATTTTTTAATAAAACATCGTATTCTAATTAATTATAAACAATTTTCAGTTTTTATTTCATATACTTCCGTTCATTCTGCATAATATTAAATATGGTTAATTCAGCTGAACTAGCAATTTGCTAAAGGTACAAAAATCATCACGTTGAATCAACCTAAAATATTATGCAGATCTCAGCAAATGAGTTGTAAAGGTAACTGTACGAACAAATTGATTCATTCAGATTCTGAATTCGGGAGAGTCCTGAAATTCAAGTGCCAAGAGCTCCGCGCCTTATAAAATAAAAATAAAATAAAATAAAAAGAATTTGTGAAGTGCCCCAGCAGATAAATGTGGTAAGAATGACCTTTAATTATTAATTTTCATTTTTTATTTTGGGAACTATAGAGTCCGTATTTTTGTAATAATTCATTTTACTTGCATTGTTTTTTTGCTGGTTTGGACAAACTGACAAATTTTAAGTGTTCCGATTTCTTGTATTTTGGCATACCAAATTTTTAGTTTTCTTAAATAAATCATTTTTCATTTGTTTTGTTTCGCTTGTAAATGATTTTGTGTTTTAAACGATTAACAACAGATATACAAAAACGAATAGTACCAATCACTGTTTCTTCACCTCATTATGACAATAAAAGATGTAAAATATCTATTAAAAAAACACAATTCATATTTTTAATTTTCAAGATTGTATTAATTTTTGAACATTTTTTATGATAAAGGTTAATTTTATGTAATGTAATTCAATTTCAAAGAAAGAATTACATTCACATTATGCAAGTATCTTTTAATTTTCTAGGTCAAGGATTTTTGTTTATATTTGAATACATTCCAGGTTCAAAGTCAAGGAATTCTATAACAGTTTTATAACGTTTTTTAATTATTTCAAAAACGCCATTTGACTGAATTTTGCTTAGAATATCATTTTTTTGCTAAGTCAAATTTTTTCACTATCATGCAACTGACAAATTCTGAAAAAATGTGACCCTATGAAATATCGGCATTCTATTAGGAAACTCTCGGTAATAGACATTCTAAATCATGTGCGTTGATTTGTTTCAGATAAACGCAACTACTGGAAGATAAACGATTTTATTCTATTTGTCAGATATAAGAAACAAAATGTATGCAACCAATAATACACATCTTTGCTTATTCACATAAAAAATAGTTTCTTTTATCTTTTGTTATGCTCTATTAAAATAAATGTTTCTAAATTAGCGCATATAGCAGCATAGTTTCTTTTTAAGTTGATTTACTTCAAACCTTAGTTTCAATACTGTATTAATTCGGTCCAACGGGGAGACGAAGTCTTGAAATCCTGGGAAGAAAAATAAAATTACTTTTTCACCTACCATATGTGAAAATGAATCATATCAGCCCTAAAAATTAGAAAGTAATAGCTTTGGAAATGATTGTATCTGTTTGGACAGGACACATTGTTTAAATAATTATGACTTTGAGATGAATACTTTACTTGTGCTTGATGATCTCCGTGAGGGTTTTCCCTGCGCATTTTTAATATCCAACAGAAGTGACACAGAAATGATGAAATTATTTTTTTCAGAAATAAAAAAACGTTCTAAAGTCCAAAAAATTTTATGACCGATCTGGCCGAAACACGTTCCATAATGCATGGACACTGTTCACATGTACATTTAAAGTTCGAACTATTCCTTCCTTATATAGAGGTCACAATTCATCAACTTTTTCAGAATGGAACTGGCGTACATGTCTTCTAAAGACAATTTGTCGAAAAAACACCGACCACATTCCCTACAAACTTCTTAATTTGGTTTTTTTATTCATATTAATATTTAGCTCCTATACTCAAACGTAGGCAAACAATTTTAACTTGTAATTTTTAACCTAAAAATTTCTCTGTCAAACGAGAACAAACCAACAACACGACTCACAGGAGAGCAATTATTGGCAACAAGTCATCGATTTTTACGTCAAAAAGTTAATTAAATTTTTTCTTTATATTTTCCTTTTATTTATTTTTTGTTACCCCAGTGGTGGTTCAGGGGTAGAGAGGGGTAGTTTTTTATTTTTTTCGAAATTTCTTTTTTATAAATTTTTTTTAATGCAATAATTTTAGAAAAATGGATACGTTGAAAATAAATCAATATCTTTCCATAGAAGAAGAACAGAAACCAATTATAAAATTAAAGGATTTTACCAAGGATGTTCCTTACAAGATTGTTTTAGCAGAAATAGTTTCTACAAGATATGGAGATACAATTCGATTGGAAATAGAAGGAGATAAAACTGTATTTCTACCTCAACGATCAATGCAGGTTCTAAAACAACATGTTATTGAATTAGGAAACGGCAATTGTTCTATAATTTTTACTGGAGAAAAAATACTGACAAAGGAAATCCTACAGTCTTATTCAAAATAGTTAGTTAAGGTAAGTTCTAAATTTAAATTAAAATGTCAGAAAAGTTAAATAATGATATTATTAAACTAATTACAAAGTTTTATGATAAATTTTCAAATTTTAGGCTACAAGAAAAAGAGGTATGGCTTAAACATGTAAAAATTGCTATTAATTTATGTTATAGTGCTATTCGAACAAATACTTTTTCTGTAGGTGATGCTAGAGTGTGGCAAACAAAATTAAGTCATTTAAAGGTTATTTATATTAAATTAAATAAAAGAGGAGCAGGTTTAACTAATCAATTATCAAATAGAGTTAAGTGGGAAGATATGATTCAATATTTCAAAATAGAATTAAAATTTGATTAATAAGCAATTTAAAGCATAAAGATATATTTCAATTTTTAAATGATGCAAGTCTATTATTTCAAAATAAAATACGATTATTTAGTTTTAATTTAGTTTAAGTTATTTTTAGATGTGCTACCATTTATGGTGAGAAGAGAGTATTGACATTAAATTTTGACTGAATCTAGTCAAGATGTCACTCTCTTCTTTTTTATCCCTTTCAGAGATTAATACAAAGTGAGCAAACCAGTAAGGAATTTTAATTTATTAGATTCGACATCCTAAGACCGGTTTCTGCCTTTCGGCTTCATCAGTTAGGCTTTTCGAATCCAATAAATAAAAATTCCAAACTCGTACAAGTCAATAGCTATATCCGCTATAAGATAATATTTTTAGATGTGCTACCATCTATGGTAAGAAGAGAGTATTGACATTAAATTTTGACTGAATCTAGTCAAGATGTCACTCTCTTCTTTTTTATCCCTTTCCGAGATTAATACAAAGTGAGTAAATAAGGAAATAACAGATTTCAAATATTTTCATACGAAAGGTTTTTCTATTGATACATCAACCAACTTACAATATTGGTTTGAAAAATTCTATTTTAAATAAATTATCTGAATTTCAAGAGCGTGAGTCATCATGGGCACTAAGTAGAATTATATCACTTGAAATAAATATTAATGACGGTGGAATTTTTTGGACCATAAAAATAGCAAAAAAGGACCATGGGCGTAACAAAACTGACTGAGGTTGTGAAATGAATCACACTTGTTCCCAAGAACAAAGACATTAAAATGTCCTACACTGCACCAGCGTCTGGACTTCAACAACCACTCCTTGGGCTATGTGCCCCCCCAGGTATTGAATTACGAAAGTCCAGACGTGGTTTGGCGCCCGACCAAGTCGGGGCTTTAAACCAAAAACTTCGATTTTATTATTAGACCGGTTTCGGAATTATTGTTCCTCATCAGTAAGAAGCAGGCTAGCTCGACATCCTATCGTTAAAGGCTGTCTGAAAATGAATTCGACTCGCCTCGCTCTTGATAAAAGTGTTCACGTATATCAAGAACGAGGAGAGCCCAACGCCATCTTCACTTTCATAATAAAATCAAAGCTTGCAAAACTATAGAAACCTATAATGACGGTGGAATTTTTTGAACCATAAAAATACCAAAAAAGGACCATGGGCGTAACAAAAACTGCCTGAGGTTGTGAAATAAATCACACTTGTTCCCAAGAACAAAGACATTAAAATGTCCTACACTGCACCAGCGTCTGGACTTCAACAACTACTCCTCGGGCTATATGCCCCTCCAGGTATTGAATTTCGAAAGTCCAGACGTGGTTTGGCGCCCGACCATCCACCGTCATTATAGTTTTCTATAGTTTTGCAAGATTTGATTTTATTATGAAAGTGAAGATGTCGTTGGGCTCTTCTCGTTCTTGATATACGTGAACACATTTATCAAGAGCGAGGCGAGTCGAATTCATTTTCAGACAGCATTTAATGATAGGATGTCAAGCTAGCCTGCTTCTTACTGATGAGGAACAATAATTCCGAAACCGGTCTAAGAATGGCAAGCTCCTTTAATAATAAAATCGAAGTTTTTGGTTTAAAGCCCCGACTTGGTCGGGCGCCAAACCACGTCTGGACTTTCGTAATTCAATACCTGGGGGGGCATATAACCCAAGGAGTAGTTGTTGAAGTCCAGACGCTGGTGCAGTGTAGGACATTTTAATGTCTTTGTTCTTGGGAACAAGTGTGATTTATTTCACAACCTCAGGCAGAAATAAATATTAATAAATATGAAGTAGGAAACGGTTCATCTTTCATTAGTTTACCTCAACAAATCAAAAATAAAAAAGCAGGTATAAATATATATAATTCTGATGAAGCCTTTTATTGGAGTATTGTTAGTGCATTGTATCCAACAGATTGTCACAGCAATCGTTTATCTTCATATCCACATTACAATCAAGTTTTAAATTTACGGGGTTTAGACATTCCAATAATGCAGTTTAATAAAATTTCGATTTTTGAAAAATTAAATCAGCTATCTGTGAATGTCTATGGATTAGAATTAGTGGGAAATAAGTATATTGTTGTTCGCTTACGTCTCACAAAAAAAAATTAGAAAAACATGTAAATTTACTAATGATTCAAAATAGTTATTGTTTAAAACTTAATGGTTATGATGCTCCCGATCCAAATGATAACTATCAGATTGATATACGGTATCACTATTGTTGGATAAAAAGTTTATCTAGACTGCAATTCTCAATTAAATTAAAATTCTCATAAAAAATTTATTTGTGATAGATGTTTAAATTACTTTTCAAATGAAAATAATCTTAAAGATCATTCAATTCTATGTCAAAAATTAAATGATTATAAAATTACGTTTCCAAAAGAAACAGTACTTAAATTTAAAAACTTTGATTATAAACAACGATTACCTTTTATAATTTATGCGAATATTGAATCAATTTTATCGCAAGTAAATGATAAAATAAGTATTAAAGCAACTAAATATCAAAAACATATTGCTTTCAGTTTTGGCTATTACTTTAAATGTGATTATGATAATAATTTATCATATTTTAAAACTTATCGCGGTGTTGATTGTATTGGTTTGCAAAGGAAATGAATAACGTTGCTGAAATGACTCAACTGAAATTTAAAAACATAGTTCCTATGAAACAACTTCCTGACACATTAAATGTAAAATGTTATCATATTCGTGAAAAGAAATTTACAGCAAAAGATGTTATCGTTCGAGATCATAATCACTTTACAGGAGATTTTCGCGGATTTACTCATGTTCCACAACTTAAGTGGTTATGACAATCATTTCATAATACGTGATCTTGCTAAATTGGGAAAAATTACTTTGTTGCCAATAAAGAAAGAAAAATATATTTCGTTTACTTTGCACACAACTTTTAATATAAAACTTCGTTTCATAGATTCAATTCGATTTATGATGGGTGCTTCTCTCGATGAATTATCATCAACATTAAACACAAAAGATTTAGTTAATTTACGTCATGAATTCAACTATTTAAATGACGATAACTTTAAGTTACTTACAAAAAAAGGGGTTTTTTGTTATGATTACATAGATAAACTTAATGAAAAGCAGTTGCCTTCAAAGAGTTATTTTTATAACAAACTTAAGGATGAAAAAATTAGTAATGAAAAATATGAACATGCAAAAATAATTAAGGAAAAGTGTAATATTCAGAATTTGGGGGAATATTCTGATTTATATTTGAAAACTGATGTCCTTTTGTTATCTGATATATTTGAAAATTTTCGAAATGTTGTATTTGAAACAAGCAAGTTAGATCCTGCTTGATATTATACTATACCTGGTTATTCATGGGATTGCATGTTAACAGGTTCGCTGCGTTACCGGTCCCTGGGGACTGGTGTTTGTTATTAATGTAGTGCGGTAGGTGAAAACCACAAATATTTTTGATTTGCGAAATGTATATTTTCGTTAAATTGTTTGTTTGATCTGCTAAAGATAGCATTTTACTTATCTCAAGATTAAGAACATTTTAAAATGGAAAAACTATACCGGTCTTTGGGGACCGGTAACGCACAGACATTATAATTTATTACTCTAGTTATACTATAGTTATACGTTTATGCTTGCGCAGACAATCAGCGTTTAGTATTTCAACAGCACGAGTGTGTGCGTCTTGTTTTGCTACGCTTAAAATGTCGTCTCGCGCTAAGAAAATTTTGTTTTTAGTTAAAAAAAGCAAGTACGAACAGTGCAATACCAAATGTAGAGTGTAACGAACCGTGTACTTCAGTTGAAAATAAGCAATTTAACGAAGGTAACCCAAGTGTTGTAAATGCGCGCCAAAGTCCAACTGAGTCAGGCGATCATGTGCTTGCAGAGTTGCCAAATAGTGATAGCGAAAATGATCGTGATGATGAACTGGATGATGTTTTTGATTCGGACGATTCTGTTATGGACAAAAACTATTTACCTTCATCAAATGATGAATCATTCAGCGATGTAAGTACGAGTGATGAGTTCGATGATAATAATGAGACAGAGAATGAACATGCGAATATCTCTGAATCTGAAAATGATGATGAAAACGAGTGGCATGATATTGAGGAGAGTGATAATGAGGCTGAGGGGTTGAAAAAATGGCAAGACTCGCCTATATTAAACTTTGATGTGAAAGAAATAAAATATCCTATAGACGCTTACAAGTTATTTGTAACAGATGATCTTTTACAGAATGTTGTTGAGGAAACAAATAGATTTGCTCGGCAAATGTTGCAAAATGAAAATCGGACAAAATCACGTATACGTTCTTGGGTTGACTGCGATATAGGCGAACTTAAGCGTTTTTTCTCAATATGTATAGTTATGGGATTAGTTGATGATCCTGCAACAAATCTGTATTGGTCAAAAGATTCCATGTTCAGGAATGAGTTTGTTGCGAATACCATGAGACGGGACAGATTCCTTTTATTGATGCGCTGCATTCATTTTTGTAATAATGAGCAGTGTAATACAGATGATCGCCTCTATAAGTTATGTGACATTTTGAAAGTATTAAATAAGAATTTTCAAGATGCACTAACTCCAGGAAAGATATTGGTAGTCGATGAAAGTATAGTACCTTATCAAGGAAGACTGCTAAAAAAACAATATCTCCCCAATAAATCACACGCATACGGAATTAAGTTATATAAGTTATGTACTGTAGATGGATATACTAACCACATCATTGTTTATCGTGGTAAGAATACGATAACTAATGCAAATACTTTCCAGAGTGAGCAGATAGTGTATGATCTTCTTGAAACTGTTGAGTTAAAAAAAGGCTACTACCGCTACTTGTATGCTGACAATTATTACTCTAGTTTACCTTTAGCCAAATTGCTGTTCAAAAAAGAAATAGCTTATTGTGGAACCCTGAGGTCCAACAGAAAAGGTATTCCCAAAACGCTACCTCAAAAAATGAAAAAAGGAGAAATTTGTGGTACTCAAAATAACTCCTTACGTATTATAAAATGGATGGACAAACGACCAGTTTTAATGTTAAGTACTGATCCGAAGTAGTAATACAAAGGGAATACTACGACTGCTCTGAAGTTAGCTACGACAGATGACAGATAGTTGGCAACCCTGTTGACAGATGACAGATTGTTGGCAAACCTGACACGGGAAGTTAGCTACGAGTTAACAGTTGGCAACCCTGTTGACAGTTGGCAACCCTGTTGACAGTTGGCAACCCTGTTGACAGTTGGCAACCCTGTTGACAGTTGGCAACCCTGTTGACAGTTGGCAACCCTGTTGACAGTTGGCAACCTTGTTGACAGTTGGCAAACCTGACTACAGGGCTCTACGACGTTTGGTAACCCTGTTGACAAACCTGTTGCTGTCTGACATATTGTTGGTAACCCTGTTGACAGATTGTTGGCTAACCTGTTGACATATGACAGATTGTTGGCTAACCTGTTGACATATGACGGATTGTTGGCAACCCTGTTGACAGATGACAGACCAATATTTTACTTACTAGGTCCTATGTGCAGAGCCCTTTATGTACAGAGCCCCGAAGCCCCGTTGGCAGGTCCCTAGAAAAGGTAGGATAGGGATAGGAACCTAACTTAAACAATATTTTTTTCGCGCTATATGTTTCGTGACGTGTGGGGCGTCCAGGAACCTAACCAACTTTCGCGCCATATGGTTTATGACGTGTGCTCTTTATACTAATACGTTGGCAATCCTGTTGACAGTTGGCAACCCTGTTCACAGGTCCTCTGTGCAGAACCCTCTATGTGCGGGGACCCGAAGCCCGTTGACAGGTCCCCGCGCTATATGTTTCGTGTGGGGCGCCCATGAACCTAACCAACTTTCGCGCGCTTAGCTAATTAAAACACAATCACATTTTATTTTATTTAAAAGATACAAATATCACAGTCTGCTTATTTCTTTGTTTTTTCATCGAAGTCCTGAATTCAAAGCTTATATAGCCACGTACTTATATGAAACCAAATTTGTATTGTTTTTCCTGTCATAAAGAACCTCTTCTGTACGTTCTCGATGCGTTCTAGACGAATGTATGCTGCAATTATAATGAAAATTAGAGAAAACATTTTTTTTTAATTGATTTAAAGGGAAAATATTATCTAATCCAACTGAATCGTAATATATTCATTGTATTTTAGTAATTGTTCTAAAGCTGGAGGTCTATTTTATCCAAAAATCGATTAAAAAATTGCTAATACTTACTTCCAGTGCTTTAGATTGTCGAAAAACTCCTGAATTCAAAGCTATCTAGATGGGTACTTGTATGAGACCGAATATGTATTGTTTTTCCTGGCATAAAGAACCGCTTTTGTACATTTTCAATGTGGCCTACATAAATGAAGGCTGAATGCATCCAAATGTATGCTGCAATTATAATGAAAATAAAAGAAAAACATTTGTATTTTACTTTGTAATTGATTCAATGGTAAAATACTATCTAATCCAACTGATTTGTAATATATCTGTTGTATTTAAGTAATTTTTCTAAAGCTGGTGGTCTCTTTTTTCCCTAAAATCACCTATTCTAATAAGAAATATACAGGGTGTCTAATTAAGTTGGAACCATATTGAAAACTTTTTTATTAGTGGTTGTATGAAAAAAAAAAGGTACTCCTGATAAAAAGTTCTGCATGGTTCAAAAGTTTTACCATCAGATATCAATTTTTATTTTTTGAATAAAAAATTATTGTTCAGTTTTCCCTCGCCACAATTCAATCAATAAAAAGTAACACAAATACTCAATCAGACTAAAATGTACCATTTTTACATGTTTTCTTATGGGGAAACAAACACAAATTTCTAGAAAACAAGGGCCTTTTAAAAAAATACTATTCAGTCTTCCGTCCGACCAGAAGTTTACTTTATACCTAACGTGCAAGACGGAATGATTAGTAAATAATCACAAAACCTGAATTTTCATAATAAATGGCTGTAATGGCATATTTGAACATAACTTTTAATTAAAAACAACTTTACTCTAAAACATTTTTCTGAATTGTAAAAAATA
The DNA here is from genome assembly GCA_949320105.2 of Crepidodera aurea. NCBI lineage: Eukaryota > Metazoa > Arthropoda > Insecta > Coleoptera > Chrysomelidae > Crepidodera > Crepidodera aurea. Next base: position 8,703,276 of record OX439472.1, on the reverse strand, counting down.
AAGATACTTTACTCTTGCACTAAATTCAAATTTTTGACAAACCTCGTATACTGCTTTGAAAAATTGATATCTGATGGTTGCATTTTAACTTTTGAACCATGCAGAACTTTTTATCAGGAGTACCTTTTTTTCCTACAACCACTAATAAAAAAGTTTTTCATATGGTTCCAACTTAATTAGACACCCTGTAGAATACTTACAATTTTTCACTGATTTAAAACTGATTTGTATTATATTTAAATAATTTTTGGAAAGCTGGTGGTCTTTTTTACCATAAAATTTGTTTAATTTGGAACAAAGGATTTGTTGGAAATAATTCTAAAACTTATTAGTGGATTGTAGAAATTCTTAGATATGAAAAATGACGCAGGAAATTCTTAGTTATTAAAAATAATGAATGTTTACGATACCGTATTGGAACAATAGGAAATTCTTAGTTATTAAAATAATGAATGTTTACGATAGCGTATTAAAACAATGATGTAGGAAATTCTTAATTATAAAAATAAAATGTTGTGTATGTGCCAGAATACGTTTCAACACCTCTTACAATGAAAATGGACATAGAACAAAATGTTATTTCTTTTATAAAACGAATTTGTTAGATCTTAATAATTATTGAATTTGGGATTTTCAAAATTAAAAAGTAGTATTTAATTAATTAATTAGTACTTATTGAATAGTAAATATTTTTTTCGTGTTTTTTCTCATTTCGGTGTACCATAGGCTGCCTCCTTATCTATGGGCAAGACCAAAGGAAATGTTTAATTTTAATTTATTGAAAGTATACATATTATTCGAAAACGGATAGCATATATACGGAAAAATTACTTTTTATGTTTCTTTGTGTTCTGCTAGAAGAAAGAAAAATAATGGGTAAGTTTTGCAAATATATAATAAAGGCTGCTTCTTTTATCATATAGTAATTTTTCTACTGACTGTTTTCACAATTCTACAGAGAAAAATTTTTGTAAAACTGGTGGTCTCTTTTTACCCTAAAATCATCAATTTGTTTAATTTCTTTTAGTAAAATACTAACGGTCTTTTGGAATTTATAAGTAATTTTTGTAAAGCTGGTGGTCTTTATGTTTTGGCCAGAAAAATTTTCAGTTCGTGGTTTATTATCGTCACGTTTTGATGTACGCCCAAACTGTATTAAACAGCCGTACATGAGTGAAGCCTAAGTCGCGTGATTATACGCAAGAAAAAGGAAAATTTTTTCGGGCAGCATGGATCGGAATGCGGTTTTTTGCATTCGCTTCCAAAAATTATTTGTAAAAAAAGTTACCTAATTTTCATTTAGCTAAAATCAGAAATTGCATTGCTACAGCCAAAAATGCTACACAAGAAAAAGGAAAATTTTTTCGGGCAGCATGGATCGGAATGCGGTTTTTTGCATTCGCTTCCAAAAATTATTTGTAAAAAAAAGTTACCTAATTTTCATTTAGCTAAAATCAGAAATTGCATTGCTACAGCCAAAAATGCATTCGAAAAATGCATTTTTTGAAAGCTGGTGGTCTTTATGTTTTGGCCAGAAAAATTTTCAGTTCGTGGTTTATTATCGTCACGTTTTGATGTACGCCCAAACTGTATTAAACAGCCGTACATGAGTGAAGCCTAAGTCGCGTCATTATACGCAAGAAAAAGGAAAATTTTTTCGGGCAGCATGGATCGGAATGCGGTTTTTTGCATTCGCTTCCAAAAATTATTTGTAAAAAAAAGTTACCTAATTTTCATTTAGCTAAAATCAGAAATTGCATTGCTACAGCCAAAAATGCTACACAAGAAAAAGGAAAATTTTTTCGGGCAGCATGGATCGGAATGCGGTTTTTTGCATTCGCTTCCAAAAATTATTTGTAAAAAAAAGTTACCTAATTTTCATTTAGCTAAAATCAGAAATTGCATTGCTACAGCCAAAAATGCATTCGAAAAATGCATTTTTTGAAAGCTGGTGGTCTTTATGTTTTGGCCAGAAAAATTTTCAGTTCGTGGTTTATTATCGTCACGTTTTGATGTACGCCCAAACTGTATTAAACAGCCGTACATGAGTGAAGCCTAAGTCGCGTCATTATACGCAAGAAAAAGGAAAATTTTTTCGGGCAGCATGGATCGGAATGCGGTTTTTTGCATTCGCTTCCAAAAATTATTTGTAAAAAAAGTTACCTAATTTTCATTTAGCTAAAATCAGAAATTGCATTGCTACAGCCAAAAATGCATTCGAAAAAATGCATTTTTTCGGGCAGCATGGATCGGAATGCGGTTTTTTGCATTCACTTCCAAAAATTATTTGTAAAAAAAAGTTACCTAATTTTCATTTAGCTAAAATCAGAAATTGCATTGCTACAGCCAAAAATCCATTCGAAAAATGCATTTTTTGAGACGCCCTTCAGATAAGTTAATAACTTTGTAAAAAAGAGTCAGAACTGGCCTAGAATGGGTGCCCTAGGGTTTTTGAGGTCGCTGATTATGATTATGATGTTCAAATTGGCACCCTGACCACCTGGGGCTCAGGAACGCCGATTAACGTCATCTCCGTGGAACTCTCCCAAAATGTACTTGGGGAAGGAAAACACTTGGCGCCCGGGAGTTTTTTTTGGGTCACTGAATTCAAATATGGCATGATTTATTTAAGTAATTTTTGTAAAACTGGTGGTCCCTTTTTTGCCTTAAAATCATCAATTTCTTTAATTTCTATTAGTAAAATACTAACGGCCTTTGGAACTTTATATTTGGAATTGATTGCTAGTCCAACACATGATAAAAGAAGTAGGCAGGTAAATTAAAAAATAGGTGGAAAATATTTAAATTATTATGTTTTTCTTAGAACAACAAATTTTAGAAGAAATGGCTATTATAGAATATTTGAAGGGGAGGTTACCAAGTCGTCTACTAGTAAGTTTTTTGATTTTGATTTTTTTTTGATTTTTTTTTTTTTTTGATTTTTTTTTTAAATTTTTTTGAATTGTTTCTGAATTTTTTTGATTTTTTTTTTTTTGAATTTTTGAATTTTTTTTTTTTTTTTCATTTTTTGAATTTTTTTGAATTTTAATTTATTTTTTATTTTTTGAATTTTTTTCTAATTTTTTTTGTTTATTTTTTAGTCAAAAGATACAGCGTTGCTAATAGACGACACGGGACGCCATCTACCCCCACCAATTCCAGGGGCGTTCTTGGGGGTGGTAGCGGGCTACTACTTATTCCTCGTACAGGAGGAACCGATGGTGGTGGTATGGGCGTTGGTGATGCCCGGTAAGTCTTTATTTATTTATTAATGCATTTAAGCAATAATAGCATTCATTTTGAGCGGATACAGGTGCATGAAATATGTATGGATTATTTATTTAATTTTTGGCGTGAATAAAACATGGCAACCGAATTTGTAAACTAAATACGGTTTTATATTTCTCCGGCAATTTGTGCCAAACGGTTAGAAGTTCCCAGGGAAGAGCGTTTTCTAATAAATAATCAATAGATAAATTTTTCAACTCATCGTCGGAGTAATCTCTCAAATTTCTTGAAGTCATTATAATTTTATCAAGTACAAACTATATTAGCGGAGATTTTCTCTGTTATTTGCTTTTATAGTAAATTTCCTCACCACCAAGTTTTCTGAAACCACCAATCAATGATATAAATTTACATTTTATATAAAATTTATTACTAGTGCTATTAAAAATAAAACATTCCAAAATTAAGTTTTTTTTTTAATTGTGCTGGTTTTAAGAAAATATTTGAAATGTATAAATGAATTAAATGAAATTCTTCAAATATAAATATATAGTTTTTTATTAGTAAACATTAAAAAAAAAATTCTACATTTTAACTAGGTAAAATAATATTAGTCAACCAGTAGTGTAGATCAGACACATTTTTTTGGAAACACATGTACTTTCCACTCGTATGTATGAAACAGGAATCTGTGGATGGTTCAAATACTTGCGTTCTACATAGAAAATTATCATAGTTGACTAAGTCAATTATATGAGGGGGATTATTGAAAATCTTGCATTTCTCTCTTAAAAAGTCAGCCTTTTGGTTTACTCTAACGTATATGTAGTCTGCATTTTGTAATAGATACGTCTCCAATATATTATCCACTTCTGAATAATCAATTAAACCAGGAGTATTTTATTCCATGAATGTACTTTTCTAAATAATTGGCAGTTTTTCGGTCTCGGTCATTGAGCTCACTATACGGTAATGGTGGTTTAAAGAAAAAATTAAATTTTTTTGTACCGATTTCGAAGACAATTTCCTTTGGATGGAAAGTTCCTTCAATAACAAAACCTTGAATGTCAACAAGAGCGATACGCATGATGAATGAGAGTAGACTGATAATAATAAAGAATTCATATTTCATAAGTATATATCTATAATATTTGGGGTAGGGGTAATAAAGAAAATATATTTCAATTTATATTTTTTTTTTTAATAATTATTTTTCATTCATCATAAAATTATCATATAAAAATAATACATTTGATAGAGCACAAAAACATTTATCAATTGTATGGTAAGGACATCTTGGTTCAGACAAACTTAGAGGCTGATGTTCATCTAATTCAAAAATTGGTACTTTACAAAATTTCTTAATATAATTTAAATTTTTTTTCCCTTTAATATACACTATATCAGTAGTTCTAGTTAAATTTTCTAAAATATTTCTAAATTGATGTACAGGTGTAAACCCACTATTCCAATCGATTCCATGGTGACTCTTCATCATACTAATGACCTGGTTGTAATAATTTGGGGGTAGCAATTTAATGCTGAATGGAGGTTTGAAAACCGTTTGAAATCCGTAATAAACCCTGGTTCGAACATTCATGCAATAGGTCCTTTATTAGAACAATTAGCCGAATACGGAGCAATCACGGCTTGTACCCCGCCCATAAATTTAAAATTGGTCTAGTAGATAATGAAATAGCCGATTTACAACATATATTTTTAGAATGTCCGTTAAATTCCAATGAAATAAATTTGCTTTACCAACATTTGATTCTTGAAAAAGTTCAATTACCAATAAATCTACAAATTCTGTTGACCCTGGATAATTTAAATATTTATAACAAATTATACAAATTTTGTAAAAATACTAATATAAAAATGTGAGTAGCGTTGCTACCCCAACTATTATACTTGTAAGCCTTAAGTGAAAAAAAAAAACAAAAAAAAAATAAACAAAAAAAAAACAAAAACAAAAAAAAAAACAAACAAAAAAAAAATAATCATTAAAACTTCTATGAACAAAAAAAAAATACAATATATATATATATATATATAATAAGTGGATATTTTCGTGACTGTTCAATAATAGTTTAAGTAGAAAAATTCGTGGGAATCAGTCAATATAAAATAAATTAGTTTGATTTCTTCGTTTTGGTCAAGCTTTCGAAAACGTTTATTTTCTTTTTCAAGACTAATAACATGAAATACGGAAAAAATTAAATACAAAAAGAAACATCGGTGTTAAAATATTTTAAAATGACAAAATAACATTCAGTTATTATGTTACAATTGTATTCTGAAGTTTTTGGAAACTGTCATTTTGTCATTTTAAAATATTTTAACACCGATGTTTCTTTTTGTATTTAATTTTTTCCGTATTTCATGTTATTAGTCTTGAAAAAGAAAATAAACGTTTTCGAAAGCTTGACCAAAACGAAGAAATCAAACTAATTTATTTTATATTGACTGATTCCCACGAATTTTTCTACTTAAACTATATATATATATATATATATATATATATATATATATATATATATATAGGCAATAATACTAACCCTTTATTTCTAATTATTTAATGTAGACAAATATTGAGTTTGTTAATTAAACTAGTCAAAAAAGTACTAACTTTTGTTGATGGAACAACTTGTCTGGCCTGTTGGCTTATTGCCAGTGCCATTAATTAGGGAAAAAAAAAAAAGAAAACATAATGGCTTAATCGGGTTCCATCATAACTAACAAACTCTTTCACTATAAATTTATTATTATCTATATTGAATCCTTGGATATCAACTATGAGCTTCATATTTTCAAGTTTTAAATTCTTTTACGAGTTCTTGAATTTGTTTATAAAATGTATCAAGTCTCTCTTTATAATCATCAAACACATTTGATTACATTTCTATGTTTATATCAGTTTTATAATTTTGAGACAAATTAGTATTGTTTTACAATTTTTGTTGAGGGATTGTAGGAAAATTCTTTTTCATGTAATATAAGACAATATGCTGAGGTAGGGGAATCAGTTTCAAATGCAATTCTCAGAACAATAGATCCTTGTTGAAGAATTTCCCGTTGATGTGAACAATCAAGGTGTATCAACGGTGCTTTTTCCTTAAATTCTTTAGGGTTGAATATTGGTTGCTTCATACTAAGTTGATAATAGCTTTCTTGGAAATTAGAAAACATTTCATATAAAGTTGCAAATTTATTATTTTTGAAATCTAGATGTAAATCGTTATAGGGATATCTTCCTGAATTTAAAAATATTCGGATGTTAGTCAGATCACAATGATCGAATTTACTCATATCCGTTGTAATCTTTCCCTTTGTAGCTTTCTGAAAACCAATAATTATATGTCGAGGAGCCTCTAATTTTGAACTGGTTTTTACAGCCTACGCATGCCTAGTAGAGGTATTTAATGAGGGGTATTCAATCATTTGCCATGAACGAAATTTTATTGGAAGTTCTTTATTGCTTTTGGTGATGTGTGTCAATTTTGGGGTGTTCGGTTTCATCTTCAGAAGTTATTGCATAATTATCATCACTAGACCGAATTAGCACTAACTCTTGTTTCATATTCATAATAATTTTATTAAAATCTTCAAAGAATCCAGATAGTAAACTTAAAGGAATGCATACATTAAAGTTGCCATTTGCATCAACTAGAATTTTTTGATTTTTATCTTTTGGGTTGTAATTTGGAAACCACCCCGCATTTTCCATTGAAACACTCTCATTTTTATTAAGAGATAAATAATTTTTCATTGTTGATACTAGACCCACATCTCTAATTAAATCTAAAACCACTCCATTTAGCTCATATCTCAACTCACGAAACAAGAATGCTATTCCATTATTAATGAATTTTAGTTTAGTTGGTACTCCTCCTGTACTTGTAAGCAATTTGCCCTCAATGTACAAAAGACTATTTGATGGTAATGTATAAGCATCCAAATCTTGAATAGAAATGCGTAATTCATCATTGTAATTTATGTTTCCTGTATTGTTTGGCTGATATAAATGATATTCAAAGTTTTCTATAGTATTATCATTAAAGGGCTGACCTGTTACGTGGAGCATTTCCATTATACTGATACTTTAAATCCTTGTGATTTCAAAAACTTTTTATTTTTATATGTTATCCTCACAGTTGTTTTTGTATGAGTAACTGGATTTTTCATAGTGGATAATCTTTTATAGTTTTTATTTTCTGAATATGGGTGAAAGAATTTCAAAACCATATTTATGGCCCCGTTCTTCTAATACGTAAAGTGATTGTAACTTCTCCTCTCGAAAATTGATAAGATTTGAATTTTGATCAAAAATTTTTACTGTGATTGAGTTGATAGTCTTGGCACTTACAGGATAATATAAAATAGTTTTTGGTGTTTCTACTATTTTATACCCAGTGGGAACAGTGGGGAAAAATTGATGTATGTTAGGAACTGGTTTTCCATTTAAATAGGATCCTGTTGCAATATCACAGTCAATCAAAATACTATTCACTTTTAAAATTTTTACAGGATGATCAGAAATATAAGTTTGATTTGGATTAAGTCTCTTAATATCAAAGCCAAATACTTTAGCAATTGAATTATCAGTATTAAATGAAATTATACGATTACTTCTAATCGATATCTTTGATGTATTTATATTAGGAATTATATCTATGCTAGCATCCTTATCTATTTCAGTCATGTGTTCATTCAAAGTTGTTATAAGGTCATTTAATTCGTAAGCTCCTACAGGAATTTCAAATGTATGTAAATTTAGAGCGTTAACCCCCCATATGAATATATTATTAGATTCATCTATATTAGGTATTATATTAAAGCTATTGAAATCTACTAACCCAACTTCATACTCAAGACCATCCTCTAAATATATAGGAGTACTAAAATGAGAAGTTAAAATTGATGAATTTCCACTTAAAGTAATACTGAGAGACATATTTACTTATCGAGAGTTTATTTAATAATAAAGTACATGCTTTTATTTATACTGATTATATAAGAAATTAAGTTGACCACACTCATATGAATTAAAAGTTTGAATCCTATCATAATCATACTCTATAGTTACATCTCCATTACTATAAAAATATTTAATTAATTCTAAAGGTGGTTGTAAATTTCCATAACTATCAAAATATATAACTTGATTATTTTCTTTTATATACGCTGTCCAGTGTGTTCCTTCACCGCTATTAGAATCCATATTTAAAATTCCACTTTCATATTTATGAATTTTTTTCGGTAATGTATCTCTCATAAAAACTCCTCTAAAATTAGGTATTTGTAGTTTTTTAACAATTTTTTTTAAATCAACATCAGTTAGTGCTCTATGTGGTATTATCAGTTTTTTGACTTTAATCCACTTCCTTTATATGGTCTCAAATACAGACCTTTTCCACCCTTTGATTCCATCTTTAAATTATGACGTTTTTGTTCTTCTAGTTGCTGTTGGTTTGCTTTTGCATCATTCACTGCTTTAGCAATTCCAGCTGCCCCACCTCCAAGAGCTCCCAAAGCCCCTAAAAGTGGTAAAATTAAGGGTAGAAAACCCCCTTTTTTAGGAGCTCGAATTATACGTTTCTTCTTCCTTTTTTTTTTTCAGAGAGCTACCTTTTTTAGGTTTGTACTTCAAACCCATACCAAGTTTACGCTTACCCTTCATTCCAGTAGTTACTACCCAAGCAGCTGCTTTCTCTCCAAATTTAGCGTTTCTATCTTTCACACGCTCCCAAGCTTTGTTTTCTAAAATTTTATCTGCAATGTGTCTATCAGCTAGTTCTTTACTTTGTGAATATTTGATATCGTGTTCGCTGCAGGCCTCATCCAGTGGATTAATACCTTTATCACCTCTTTGTAATCTCTTGTCTAGATGTGTTCCCGGTCCACAGAATTTGTAGTCAGGTAAATGAAGTTCAAATGGTAGTTTGTTTATTAAAGAATTTAGCAAACCACTACCTCGATGTGAATGTTGTCGTTTACGTTTAACCATTGTGTGCTAATATACCTAAGACAAGCTTTATATACTTGTATCATAATCAAAATCTGGTCAGTGCTCTATAATGCATTCTAATATAAGGATTGAAAAACAGAGTATTTCTTTACCAATTAAAAATCATGATAGCATTGCTGACGATAAGAAAATAGGAAAACATGGTTATTTGTGTGGTCTCAATTCCAAACGAGGATTAATTGTTGGTCCTAGTGGATCTGGAAAAACAAATGTAATGTTATTACTAATTGAACACCCAAATGGATTAAGATTTGAAAATGTTTATGTTTATTCCAAGTCATTAACCATCAACCAAAATATACATATCTTAGAAATCTACTTCAACCTATGAAAGAAATTGGTTATGAGGAATACAGTAACCCAATGGATATAGTTGCTCCTGAAAATATTAAAGAACATTCAGTTATAATATTTGATGATGTGGCATCCTGTGATCAAAGTATTATTCAAGGTTATTTTTGTTTCGGACGTCACAAACATACTGATTGTTTTTATTTATGTCAAACTTACTCATCAATACCCAAACAATTGATTAGAGATAATACAAATCTTTTAGTGATTTTTCAACAAGATATGACTAATTTAAAACATATTTATGATGATCATGTTAATATTGACATGTCATTTCAAGACTTTAAAGACTTGAGTTCATACTGTTGGAATGATAAATTCGGATTTCTCACGATTGAAAAGGATCGTCCAGTTTCATCTGGTAAATATCGAAAAAATTTTGATATTTTCATTCGTATATAATAATGTGAACAGGCTGAATAACTTTTAATTAAAATGAATCCTCAGTTAATCAAACAACTAATAAGTGCGAGAAAAGCACTAAAGAAAAAATATAAAAGTTTAAAAAGTGATATAATTAAATCTCAAACACATTTAGAAAAAACGTATACCCCAATAACTGATCCCCTTAAGCAATTAGTTTCAACTTTATCAAAACAATAACAAATTAAGAAGGAGGTTAAAACACCTCCTTTAACACCATCAGAATTATATCAACTTACGAATATATCTCCTATTAAAGATAATCCACCATATAATAGCACTAAATTAAATCAAACAAATTTTCTTGAAAATGAGGAAATCTTTGAATCACAAGGAAATGATAATGTTTTTGAAGACCGTAATAGAGAGGATGAATTTATAGATGATAGTATTTCTCAGTTTTACCAGACAATTACAGATCCTAATACTTTACGTGAATATTTCGATCAGTTTGCTTCACCATTACCTAGAGATTATATTGAAGCAATGACTAGAGATGTAAAAGGTGATTTTGATCATATTTTAGGTGTTTTCCATAATCCCTTACAAGAAAAGTTTTATATTGGAGATTCAGAATTGGACTTTGTTGGTTCAAACATTAAAGTGAAAGGAATAACGTATCATGGTACTCCAGGACTTTTTGAATTACTTTTTAAAAAAATACCAATTAGTTATACTAGAAAAGATATAGATGATTACATTGATATAATCAGAAGAACAAATGCGATACATAGAGACTATAAAGCAAAATTACCAATTAGAAAATTTCCGGCAGACATAAAAGATAAATACAATTTTATTATTAAACCTCGAATGGAAACAAAACCCCAATATAGACCAAGAGCATTATCTATACCGTCATCTTTAATAAAAGGAGTAGCGACGCGAAGTAAGGAATCGGAAAAGGGATGGCGATGGAATATGATAATAATCCTATCGACTATAAATATTTTGATAACTATAATGAAATTATAGAACGCCTTATATTACTTACGGCTTCTCAAGCTGCTGGTAATACAGGTCATAATAATGAAATTATATCTATTATTGAGGAATTACGCGAAGGAGGTATAATTGAATAAATAAAGAAATTTTTAAAACTCTGTATCAGTATACATCAGACCATATAACAATGCCAATCAATAAATTCGGAAGCCACTTTTTAAATAAAACGTTTTCACCAAATCTCTCAAATCCGCTTTCATCATTTTATCTTTGTGAACCTACTGTTTTCCATACCAAATGTTTTATCAGATTAAAAGGTGTTAAACGAACAAAAAATAATAAAAACTTTTATATTTTGGATAATCAAGGTACAGCTTTTGTGTTTCCTATATCAGGTAAAATCGAAAGTTGTAAACATTACACTGCTGATGGTGAAATTTTACTAAATTCCAAAGTATATAAATATAATCAATTATCTGGAACTAACATTAAAGAAGGTGATAAAATTGAATTTAAACTGGGAACGCCAGATGAGATGTGCGCTGATTTTGTTTTTCAATGTCCATTAGAAAAAAATGTCTAAGATTCAAGTTGTGAATGAACTACATAAACCAGCTCGAAAAAAATATAGGAGACGTCATGTTATTGTTAAAGGCTTAAATGATCTTATCCAAGCAGATTTAGCGGTTATGATACCATATTCAAAATTTAATAATGGTTATAATTATATTCTTGTAGTTATTAACGCATTTAGTAAATTTGTATGGGCTGAACCTATTAAAACAAAATCTGGGGAAAATGTTGTAGCAGCTATGAAAAAAATATTATCTCAAATGCCTGCTCCCAAAAATTTACAAACTGATAATGGAAGAGAATTTTATAACACACAATTTAATAATCTTATGAGAAAATATGATATTAATCATTATAGTACTTTTTCAAACATTAAAGCAAGTATTGCCGAACGTGTAATAAGAACTCTCAAATCATTATTATGGAAACAATTCAGTATGCAGGGCTCTTACAAATGGGTAAAAATTCTTGCTGAAATTGTTAATCAGTATAACAATACGAGGCATTCAACTACTGGAGTAGCACCTAGTTCGGTAAATGATAAAAATGCTAAATATATTACAGCATTTAATCACCTAAAAATGGTTGATAAAGCAAAGTTTAAAAAGGGGGATTACGTTAGAATTTCAAAGTACCGACATGTTTTTGATAAAGGGTATACGCCCAATTGGACAAATGAAATTTTTAAAATTATAAAGGTTAAACTAACTAACCCAACTACCTACTTGTTGGAGGATAGTAAAAAAGAGGAAATTCAAGGATGTTTCTATACTGAAGAGTTACAAAAAGTTAAATATCCCGATGTTTATTTAATTGAAAAGATTGTAAGAAGAAAAGGAAATCAAATTCTTGTGAAATGGCTTGGAATGGATAATACACATAATTCATGGATTAATAAAAATGCTATAATTTGAAATATGCATAATTTTTTAAAATAAACATAATTTTTTAAAATAAACATGATTTTTTTTTTTTTAAATAAAAAACATTAATTTTAATTATATTTTTTAACCCCCACCATATTGTTAGGGCAGGAGTTCTCTATAAATCTTATGATTTATTTATTTTATACTAGTTGTTCGCAATGGATAGTCAAAGTAGTATGTTGACAAATAATTCAAGTGGATTTTATAGTGGTGATAGTGATGACTATGGAGAACTTGAAAAAGTATTAAAAGATTATGAAAATGCTGCTAAAGTTGAACAGAATTACTTGCTCCAAAATTCTATTGAACTTGGAACATTGAGAATTCAAACTGGTCTAAGTCCAGCTAGGTCGTTCAGTCCAGCTATCATTATATCCCTACCTGAGAAATGATTTAGTGAAATATCATTTGGAATGTATGAGTGGTTTCAGTTTATAGACTTACTATTACAAAAAAATATTAACTTTTTTAATCAACCGCTAACAACCTACGCAGATGAATTTGAACCAATAGATTTTTCATGTGGGGACTTTTGCACAGTTAGACAATTGGTCTACGATGACGTAAAATTTCTAGAAGTAATAAAACATGGCATTGAGATTTATCTCACACATGAGAATGTTGAAGAAATACTGGAAGCTGACCGTTGCCTAATATCACACCGAGTATCATTGTTAGAACAACTTTATTTCTGTTCATACTATAATAATATTTTAGATAATATTAAAACAAATGTAGAATGTAATAGTGACTTTTATAGATTAGGACTATTATATCGGTTATGTGAGTTATCTACGGAAAGTTTATTAAGTCTTGCGCTTACAGAATACATCTACTTTTATAAAAATAAAGTAATTGAAGATTTAAATAAATAAGTTTTTAAAAATTAGTAGTATGTTTTTCCCCTCACTTTATCAAAATTCAATATGTTTTAACATGTTCAGACATGTTAAGCATGATAATTAAAATAAATTATTTATTTCAGGAACCACACCGTCAACATCAGCGGCGTAGTTCCTCCTCCATGGTGCCTCCAAACATAAGAAAAAAAATAGAAAAAAAAAATAAAAAAATAAAAGGTTCTTTTTTGCATTTTTATTTGAATACATATAACAATTATTTTAAAGGTCACTAAATTACATTAGATATACACACTATTTTATACTATAATGCCCCCAAGGAAGGGTGTTATGTTCATTTTTTAGTCTGTTCTATACTGTAAACATTATGTGTATGAGAATGGATATTGCGTTGTGTTCTAATTTTAGTTTTATTTTTTTCCAAACAATCTAAAAAGTCATCAAAAGTTATTTTATTTTTTACAACATTAAATTTAACTCCTTTAGATTTTTTTGTTACACCAAAATTCTGAAGAGAATTTTTAATCGTATACTCATCTAATTGATCATCCGCTAATTTTTTTTGATGATCTTGTTTTTCCTCCTCGGTTTTATGAATTTTAAATGAATACATTTTAGAGCCAAGGCCAACGAAATGAGTAATAATTGCCCCTTTAGTTTCATCTTTCATTAAGCCAGGTATTTTTTTATTAATTAAAGGTATATTGTAAATGTTATTGGGAGCATAGTCACTGGTATCAAATTTGCTAATATCAGCTTTAATAACCTCCTCATATACATCACTACAAGTTATTTCATATAAAAGACTATCAGTATCCGTATAAAGGAGTTTTATTTGACTAGATGGAAATTTATTTAGCATATATGTATAATGAAAATCATACATTAAAGTTTTTGATATATCTAAAATCGTCATACCTGCATATAGTGGTTTATTGAATACTATTTCACATTTCTTCAACTCATTCGCCATTAAATTGTCATCAAAAATAGTTCGATTATAAAACTGAGGACAAGATATCATATTTTTTGCCCCATATCGCCCCTCCCATTCGGAGATAATACGAATTAATCTATGTTTCCTTATATTTCCCATAGTTTTGCCAAACACAGCGTTATTCATGAGTTTATAATTTTCTTTTTTAAAGTTATTCGATGTTTGTGTCCTCAAACGAGTATTTAGCTCGATATAGGGTTTCATCCATGGGGATTGTTTGAATTTCAATACCTTATGAATTTTAGTTAAAACTAACCCATTTGCTATTGGCTGTTTCAGGTTGCGATAATGGATAACATATCCTTTTTTATTATATAGGGTGGTCATTAACTTTATTATTATTAATTTTGAATTTGGAGGCTTTCTATGCTCAGCACAAAACGGCAAATCCTTATGGTCATCATGTATATCTTCAGGGTGATCAAGGTCTACCTTTAATATGTATCCCTCTGGAGAGTCGTCTGGTATCGATGTTACATCAATATTAGTGTCAATCCACTCGAACTCTCCATATGGGAGAAATTCAGACATAGCCCACCCATAGAGATTATTTGCATCTAAATAGAGCAAATATTTAGAGGGTTTTGTTGGATCATAACTTGGAATATATTTATTATTCGCTTCTGCAAGTCTATTACAACACTGACTGATTCCTCCCCTCAATCCATCTTCAATAAACATTATTTTATCTACACTGTCTAATAATTCCAATTCTACTTTCGTATATTTTAACATACAACTCCAGGTATAACCTGGCATGGTATAATACCATGCTGGATCTAAACCATATGTTTCCATAGAAAGAGCTCTAAATGTCTCAAATACATCTGCTAGCAACAAAACATCAGTCTTTAAATATAGCTGACTATATTGAGAAAGATTTTTAATATTAAATGCATGCCACACGTTTTCTGCGTGCTCATATTGCTTCTTAGTAATATGGGCATCCAACAGTTTGCTATAAAATTTATCAATACTAGGTAACTCAGTATTTTTTAATTTTTCTATATCATCAACATAATCATAACAAAATACTCCTTTACGAGTAAGTAAGTTAAAATTTTCTGATTCTAATGCTCCAAATTCATGTCTCAAATTATGAAGATCGCCAATCTCTAAAGAGGATCCTAGTTCATCTAGTGAGGCCCCCATGAATCTTAAAGAGTCAATAAATCTAAATTTAATGCTTGTGTTGGAATCGAATTGTGTAAAGGAAATATATTTTTCTTTGTTTAATGGTAGCAAACTTATTCTACCTCTTCGAGCTAGATCTTTAATAATAAAGTGACTATCGTAACCGGAGAGGTTATGAAACACTACTGGAACAACAAACTTTTTTTTAAAATTTAAATTGCAAACTTGATGTGCTAAACCTCTAACTGACCAGTAAAGTGATTATGGTCACGAACGATGACGTCATTTGTTGACATTTTTTTTTTCACAAATATGACAATTTGTAGCGTTTGTGTTGATTTTATTCTCAATAATTGGAACAATATTCTTTATTCTAGATTCAATATCTTTAGCTATATGCGACATTTCGTTTGCAAACCAATCCATGCAATCAACTCCCTCATAACTTTTATAATATGAAAGATTATCATCATAATCACATTTTACAATAATAGCCTGCACTGTAAGCTTTATGTTGTTGATATTTTCGTGTTTTTATTTTTAAATTTGGTTTATCATTAAAAGGTAGTAAGATTGATTCAAAATCGGCATATATTACGAAGGGAACTTTTTGTTTATATACATAATCATTAAATTTCACTGTCATATTATTTGGAAAAGAAATTTTACATTCGTTTCTATTTACACAATACACTGAATGTTCATTTAATTTTTCCTCACTATAAAAATAATTCATACATCTATCACAAATAAACTTTTTGCTATGATTTTTGTTTAATTGAGAATGTACTAATGTAGATATATTTTTAATCCAGCAATAGTGAAATTTAATATCTATATTTGTATTGTTATTAATAGGTGGAGACTCATATTCATTAATTTTAGGGAAATAAATATTTTGAATTAAGAGTAAATTAACATGTTGATCTAACTTTGGTTTAATTCCAATAAATATACATTTACAGAAATATTATTTAACTTTTCAAATTTTGAGATATTATTAATTGTCATTGGTAATTCGAGACCATCAGTTTTAAGAACTTGACTATAATGTGGGCATGATGAGGGTCTACTAGAGTTTTCATTAGGAGAATGGAGAGCACTAACGATTGCCCAATAAAAACATGCCAAATCGTTATTATGCACGTTTATACAATGCTTTCTTTTTTTCTATTTGCTTAGGTAATGTAATAAAAGATGATGCACCATTACCCATTTCAAATTTATTTATATTAACTTCTAATGAAATAATTTTACTTAGTGCCATCCGCTATCCTTCTCATTGAATTCTGATAGTTTATTATTAATGGAATCTATAACATTAATATGAAACCAATCAATAATATCCGTACCTGCATCTATTGTTGCGTTTTTAGTGTTAAAATATTTAAATTCCTTTTTTTCTTTATCTACACCCTGTTTCATAAATTCTCCACAAAAGCAACAGTTGGCTTTTACCAGTGGCAAAGACTTAAGCATTCTTTTAATTCGATTAATAAACATCACTTGAGAATCATTCAAAAAGTGATCTAAATCTTTATGTTTCAAATTTATAATAACACCAGTTCTAACTCTATCCTTAAAGGTAGAAATTAAATCTTGCCATTTTACTCGGTTAGATAATTTATTTTTAAAATTATTCAAACCCCTACCCAAATGAGTTTGATTAAAATTTTGAATCTGTACTTGAAAAATTCTTAAGTGTCCTAAATTTGTTTGTAATTTTCTCAAAGTCCCAACTGAAATATCTGCATCTCGAATAGCTCTATTACATAACCTAACATTACGTTTCAAATGCCTCAACCATATCTCCCCCTCCCTTATAGTAAAATTTTCTTTTAGAATATTTTCTACTTCTTTAAATTTATTAATTATTTTATCAGAAAGAGCAGCAATTTCATCAGAATTCATTTATTTTATTTACAATTTTTTTTATGTGCAGGTGAATTAAATGGACTTTCAATTAAAGTTTCTGGACACTTTAGATTAGTTTCAGCTATTTTGTTAAATAAAATATTTTTATCTAATTTGGAGTGCGATTCTTGAGAATGTAAATTTAGAGACCTTTTACAAGAACAGAAATATTTGTTACACGTTATACAATACTTAGTATTTTCCATTATTCTCCTTTTCGGATAATTTTGAACTTGTTGGCTGGTAAAGGCTTTCCAACATCCAGATTGCCCTCATACACCAAACAGTATTCACTGGTTTGAAGTTGATTTAATTGGTCCTTCAGCAATTCAGTCATGCGCTTAGGAAGAAAGACTATTCCGTTCTCCAGTTCCACTAAAACACTATCCCCGTATTTCGCTTGAACGATTTTTGCAGAAAATATTTCAAACGGATGATCTAGTTTTAGATCAGCAAGTTTTATCACGGGTTTTCCTTCAAGTTGAGCTTTTTGGTTGATTGCTGAAAGATCCATCTTTATTTAAAATGAGTGAAAGTTTTTCTAAAATGAAACTTACCTTATTTAATGACAACCAAAGGTCTTAGAATAGAGAGATATTGAAAATAACACGTTTGTTGATTAATTTTTATAAGAATAACACTGAAAGTATGTAGTTTAAAATTTCTGCTTTTATACCCGTTCAATTACTTTAATTTGCATAAACTTGCAATTATCTATAATCAAATACAAGGTTAAAAAACAAGTCTCTTTAGTTATATTTACATAAACTTGTTTTTAAACTTGCAATTATCTATAATCATTAATTATGTATAATCACAAGATTAAAAAACATCTTGATAACAAATAAGTAATAATTATCGATAATTGCAAGTTTAAAAACAAGTTTATGGAAATATAACTAAAGATACTTGTTTTTCAACCTTGTATTTGATTATAGATAATTGCAAGGTTAAAAAACAATTCTCTTTAGTTATGTTAAAAAACATCTTGATGACGTCATAAAGCATATAGCGCGCGAAAGTTGGTTAGGTTCATGGGCGCTCCACACGAAACATATAGCGCGAGGACCTGTCAACGGGCTTCGGGTCCCCGCACATAGAGGGTTCTGCACAGAGGACCTGTGAACAGGGTTGCCAACTGTCAACAGGATTGCCAACGTATTAGCGCACACTTCATAAACCATATGGCGCGAAAGTTGGTTAGGTTCCTGGACGCCCCACACGTCACGAAACATATAGCGCGAAAAAAATATTGTTTAAGTTAGGTTCCTATCCCTATCCTACCTTTTCTAGGGACCTGCCAACGGGGCTTCGGGGCTCTGTACATAGAGGGCTCTGCACATAGGACCTAGTAAGTAAAATATTGGTCTGTCATCTGTCAACAGGGTTGCCAACAATCCGTCATATGTCAACAGGTTAGCCAACAATCTGTCATATGTCAACAGGTTAGCCAACAATCTGTCAACAGGGTTACCAACAATATGTCAGACAGCAACAGGTTTGTCAACAGGGTTACCAACCGTCGTAGAGCCCTGTAGTCAGGTTTGCCAACTGTCAACAGGGTTGCCAACTGTCAACAGGGTTGCCAACTGTCAACAGGGTTGCCAACTGTCAACTCGTAGCTAACTTCCCGTGTCAGGTTTGCCAACAATCTGTCATCTGTCAACAGGGTTGCCAACTATCTGTCATCTGTCGTAGCTAACTTCAGAGCAGTCGTAGTATTCCCTTTGTATTACTACTATCCGACCCATACAACTACTTTGAAACCAACAGGAAAGCGAAACCGGCAGCGTGAGCCTATACTTAAACCAAAAGCAATTATTGATTACAACAAAGCAAAAAAAGGGCTAGATTTTAGCGATCAAACGAGTTCTTATCATACTGTATTAAGAAAAAGTTTGAAATGGTACCGTAAACTTGCCTTCGAATTTTTGTAAATGCCTGGATTGTCTATAATAAGGTTGGTTCCTCAAAATTGTCTATAATGGAGTTTAGAAGAAGATTGGCGCGGGAGTTAATTGTTACTCCAGTAGCACCCGAAGAAACCACTACTCCCAAAAGAGTTCTACACACCTTTGTTAAACCGTCCGGGCCAGGGAAGAAAAGGAGAAGATAGTGCAAAGGATGCTCTCAAAATTTAAGAGAAACACATTCAAGCAAAAATGCATGTAATTTGGTCACAAAAGTAACAAGTTATTGCAATGAATGTCCTGGAAGTTACATACGTGGAAGTTGCCGAACAGACTGTAAAAGTGCTGATTCAGAGACGACGGTCGCAATTCATTGTATTTTGATATTAAATATAATATTCATTCTCTGTTTTGCTTTGGCATAATAAAGTCACAAATAAAAATTGTAAATTTGTTTTTAAAAATCTATTTTTTGAAAATTAATATTTAACTGGCGCAGTCAGTCACTATCGTTTTCGGGACCTTGGGTTTCAACCCTTAAGCACGTATCGGAATTTATGAACTTTGTGAGTGGAGCAGTGAATCACGGAAAAGGACCTGGAGAATACAGAAAACTGTAAGTGCCTTTCCTTTTTACCTTTCCAAACCCCTCTGTATAAGAATTTTGGCAAAGATAGTTAGGATCTGTTCATAGCGAACATTTTACAGTCTATTGGAGACACCTAAAATTAGGATAGTTTTAAATAATTTTATCGAAATATTTTATTTTATTATATGAGTGAAATTGAAGACATAGTTAACGGATTACTAAATATTTCCATTGAAGATTTAAATAAAAATAAGAAAGAAAATTTTGAACTTTTGAGATCTAGACTTAGTAATATTAAACCATACGATGGTAATTGCGATTCCTTAAACAAATTTCTGCGCAGATGCGAAGATATAATTAATGATTATAAAGTTTTTAATGATGTTGCTTTAAATAAACATATTTTTGAATCAATTCAAGAAAAGCTTGTTGATAAGGCAGAAACTTTAGTTGGTAACCGCTCCGAATTAACAGAGTGGGAAAATTTAAACACTGCACTTATTCAAAATTTCGCCGACCGTAGGACTTAGACGGTTTAGTACAAGAACTAACCAGAATGCGTCCATTTAAAAATGAAAATTTGATAAATTTTGGCAATCGAATTCAATTACTTAGAAGTAGTATTGCACAAAGAATAAGTAACGATACTGCCCTTTCGGCTAACGATAAAGTGTGTCAAATAACCCATTATGAAAAACCTCTCTAAATACTTTCATTGCCGGTTGCAACGGCATGCTAAAAAATAATATGCATCTAAAGAAACCAGCTTCACCGGAAGATGCTATGGCGTACGCTACAGAATTTGAAAATTTCCAAAATATGTATGGACATTTTAATGACCCAAACAAACCATCGACCTCTAGAAATACTAGCAACCACAATAATAATTATCATCAATCTTACACTCCAATACAATCATTTTCTCGAAATCAACATCCCACATTTTATCCGAGAACATCTCACGATCCCAGATTTAGGAGTAACTCTAATTTTCCAAGTAATCAACAGGCATTCCCAAATCAATCATTTCCCAGTCAACAGGGAAGTTTTTGGACCTCCACGAAATGATTTCAGACCTAACCAGATTCCCGAAAATCAACTTCCTAATCCGACACAAATGTCAACCACCTCTAGAAACCCCACTATGCTATCGCGGAGACAAAATTCCAATTTTAATAACAATAACTACTTCCAAAATAGCACTAATGCACCTCCCAATTTTATTTCGGAAGAATTATTTACCAATGAATGCGATTCAGAATATTCCAATGAATTTCCTGAAAATCTCTGTTATGATCAAAACTACGCTGAAGATCATAATTCGTTTGATCAAAACAAAACTTTTGACATTCCAAACCAACCAAATAATTCATGTAACCTAAATAAAAATAACAAACAGGAAAATTTTCCAAAAACGAGCTTCGAGGAAAATCAACCCTAGTAGAAATAAATATATCATCAGAAAACGCCCTACCATATGTCGAAATAAATAAACCTAAACTAAAATTACTAATAGACACAGGTAGTTGGCGATCGGTAATTAAACCTATAATAATAGAAAAATACTATCCTAATTCCATGTATAGAATAGATGCACAAATTAAAACAGCTGTAGAAATACAAAATAACTTCAATAACATTAAACGAAACAATACCAGTAAAACCTTTCGAAATCTCAAATTACGAAATATTTAATATCAATTCATTTTTAAATTTGAATGACAGAGAAACTGAATCAGTTCAAAAAATCGATGTTGGAAAACTTATTAGAACTAATCATATGAATGCAGAAAAAAAATCAGAAATTTTTAAACTTTGTACAGAATTCTCAGTTATATTTTTCAAACCAGGTGATAAACAAACACGAAAGAAAAACTACTGATGAAGCCCCGATTTATACTAAGTCCTATAGATACCCTTACACCCTTACATACATAAACAAGAAGTACAAAATCAAATAAATGAAATACTAGAGAAAGGTATCATACGCCCATCCTGCTCACCGTGGTCATCCCCTTGGATCGTAAAACGTAAAGAAGATCAATCGGGAAAACAAAAATTTAGACTAGTAATAGATTATAGAAAAGTTAACGATAAAACGATCCCTGACCGGCACCCCATACCGAACATTAATACAATTCTTGACAAATTAGGTAGAGCCCAATACTTCTCGACTATTGACCTTTGGTCTGGCTTTCATCAAATCCAAATGGAAGAAAGCTCTATACCTAAAACAGCTTTTAGCGTAGACAACGGCCATTACGAAATTTTAAGAATGGCTTTTGGATTACGCAATGCGCCAGGTACATTCCAACGCGTCATGGATGAAGTTTTAAAAGACATGCTTACACAGACCAAAAGAAAACTCGTCACTGACAAAAACACATATCATAAAGCAAGCGCTAAGAAACCTAAAACTAATAAAAAAAACATTTTTTCAGGTTTCCGACGAAAATGAAATTAATACTGCTACTACTTCAGGCGATACAAATAGCACTTAGCGACGAGGACGACATAAAACTTTCACCTGTTAATAACCCTATACTACCTATAGAATGAGGAAATGCTAACATTATTTACTCTAAGCACACATTTATTCATTATTTAGATTTAAGTCCTATTATTAATCAGTTATATAATTTAGAAAAACATTTTTTAATTATCAGTAATAATTTAAACAGAGAAAACGCAACTAATCATATTTCATATCATGCCTTATCTCAAGACATGCTGTTGAGAACCGAATTCATGATAAAAAATACACAAAAGAAACTCGATAACTTGCAACCTCATATTCGTAGTAAAAGAGGTTTATTTGATGGGGCCGGTAAACTAGAAAAATGGATGTTTGGCACACTTGACGCTGATGACGGTAATCGTTATGATAACACCATTAAAATTTTAGAACAAAATCAGAAAAATATAATAAACGAATTAAATTTACAGAGTTCCCTATCAAAAAATTTGATAAATAATTATAATAAAACGATTAGTATATTATCAATGAATCAAGATAAATTTGCAAACTCTCTTAAGAATATTCAAATGTCTGTACAAAAGACAATTACTCAACTGCATGAATATCTAACCTTCCAAGGTATCCTTTCACAAATAAACTTAGATTGCCAAAACATTATCACATTCATAGATAATTTAGAGAATTCTATTGCTTTTGCCAAACTCAACACGCTTCACACTTCAATAATATCGAGCAAGGAATTATTAAACTCTCTAGAATACTTAAGAAAATTATATCAAAATGGCCAAATTTGTTGACTAAATTGTGATATAATCGTTCAATATTTCTTGGCGATTAATTTTTACCTAATTATAACCAAATCTGTTTGTTAGATTGGTAACAGTGGGTTTCCAACACGCTTCAAGGTGAATTTAGATTCCACATGATGAATCAGATGACGCCTATTCCAATAATTCTAGTCCAGAATTTACCACAAATCGAAGAGAACCTTTTCGTCGCTTATCTAGTAGTTCTAGTGACGATGAGAAATATTCTCAAAATCCTGTTAGTGTTACCGTTGAAGTTCATCAGAAGAACTTTATTGAAAATAGGTAACCCTAATATACAAAAAAATATAAATCTCTAATAAAAAAAGAAGTACAAAAGTAAAATAGTTAAAAAGTTATAAATGCAATAATGTACACTAATTAAATAAATTACATAAAAAATACAAAATACCTTGGGATATAATTTAAAATACATTGAAGAAATTTATAATAAAAAACTAAAAAGTTGATCTATAGAATCACAATACAATGATTGTAATTATTTATTTATTTTTTCACATATTCTGCTAGATGGACTAGTTTTAATTGTTTTTGGTAAATTGTTATAGCTTACAAAGAGTTCATCTTATCTATTGACAGTTTCTCTTCTGCATTAAGCGATTTCGTGTTGATTGTATTCAACAATTTATCCACTCTATCCACAGATATCGGCTCCCTACTAAACGCATGTATGTCATAGCAAAATAATTGCTCTTTGCTGGTTCAAAATTTCTTAACTTAACTTCCTTATCGTTGATATTCAAAATGCGTATTGCGATTTTGTTCCCAACTGGTTTTGTTACCGCGCTTCCGGTAAAAACCCCCTCGCAAATGTTTTCAGACAACGAAATATACTCTTCCGAGTGATTCACACTGAAATACTTGATAATCTCGCATCTAGCTGGAATTATCGTATATTCGTTCTGATCCGCGTACATTGGCAATTCAATTCTCTCGTTTCCTATCCAAAGCGATACGAAAAAGTGTTCGTAATTTATACTTGCTTTATATTTCATAAACAAATTGTAATGAAGCTATTTTTCACAGCTTAATTAATTTAAACAAATCTAGAATTAAATGAAAATTTATTTAAAATTAATTTAAACGTCGAATTTTATTTGGCTCACCGGGTACATTTAAATTTTCAACAACACAAAACGCCGTTTTGATCTAGGACTGCGCGCACCGTGAATTAAGTCAACTAGGTGGGAGAGATTCTGAGAAGTAGGGACACTTCAGATGGTTAGATGGAGAATAATTTTCAAATAAGATTTCATTCACTTTCTCCGATCTAAATTAGCAAGTCGATTTAAAGTATTCAGTAGTCCGAATTTTTTTTCCGCCGCCGTTATAAAAACCTTAGGTATACAACTGATAACATTGTTTTCCGTTTTTTGAATTTAATTTATCACCGTGATAATTTGGGACTAAATCGAATCGTTTTATTTTTGCGTTAAATATTTCAGCCGAAAAAGATTCTTTTAGTTTTAATCTTTTTGATTTTCGTTCATTTTCTTTGGGAAAATTTATTTCGTGGGGAATAATATTTGTTTTATTTTATACGGAGAGGTATTTAAATTTTGGAATTAAGATTTTCACTTTTAGTTTTTTTTATTGTTTACCGGTTTATTAATGTTCTTTTGTTTTATGAGTTAGTTTGCTTGTAATTTTTATTAGTAATTTAGATTCGGTATTTGCATTCAGTTCGTTTGTTTTACTGATTAGTAATTCTGATGAATAAGTGATTTAATTGGGGATCCGTAACGTCTTAATTTCTTTTGGAGAGTTATTTAAGTTAAATACAGAATTTTCTTTAAAAATATAATTTTAATCTTTGATAATAATTACCGAATAGTAGTATTCCTCCGTTAACTAAGTTAATTATTTCTGCATTTTTAATTTCACGTTAGTTATTTGATTTATTTTGGTTATTGGTCGTAGTGGTTTTGAAATTGATTTATTTAATTGAAAGTTGAAATTACATTTTTGCTTTCAGTTATTTATTTTATATTTTAAAACAAGCTACCTCTCCAGATTCTAAGACTTTGGGATTGATCTAGCTCTATTTAGGCTCCCCATTACCACTTAGGCAATTTCAACCCCTTACTCACGCTAGTTGGGCATTGGCGTCAATCGTATTGGCTGTCAATGTCGGCTATGCTGAAAGTTTAGGAGTTCGTCCGTAAACCCGTATTAAATTCCGACAACTTTGGGATTGATCTAGCTCTATTTAGGCTCCCCATTATCACTTAGGCAATTTCAATCCCTTACTCACGCTAGTTGGGCATTGGCGTCCATCGTATTGACTGTCAATGTCGGCTAAGCTGAAAGTCTAGGAATCGGTCGCGTCCCCGTTTAAATTCAGAGTAGAAAAGTAGGATCAATTCACCCGTTAGACTGTATTTTAAATATAATAACTCTCCCGAATTTATTTATTTATTTTCTGAACATAAATAATTGTGAATTAATTTATTTATTGTAGTTTGATTAATTTCTAAAAGTTAATGAAGTTAACTAACTCTCCCGTTAATTTTTGATAAACTCCGTCGTTTCTTCTTATAAATTAATAAGGTTAAATAACTCTTCCGTTTTAATATAAATATTTAACTTAATAAATTCTTCCGTTTAATAATTTGGTAAATTTAATTATAGTCTGATTGAGTCATTCCTACAGTAACCGCCGTCAGTAACTAGAGCTAAATCGAACGTTTATTTTAACATAGTATTTTTTTGGTCAGGGTTTTAAGGGTTGGGCTTTGAAATAAAACGAATTTTATTTTGTAAAAATAGTTAAAAACAATATAAATGTCACGTTAATTTCCTGGTTTATATTCACCAACCTTACCTCTTTTCAGGGCTATTAAAGGTATATAATAAGTTAAAAATAATTGAGTCTGAAATCAACAAGGCCCCCGGAAGAATACCGTATCTCCATCTGAAGTTACCTGTGCCCCTAAGAGGCCGTTTCTAAGGGTCGTGGAGCATACCACATAAAAAAACTGGCGTTCGAGCAATCTTCGTATTAAAGCGTCACTTGTAAGGCATATTTTTCTTTGAGGCAAGAAAAAGCCTTACAAAATCTCTGCCAACGACCCCATCTATTTCGCTATTGAATTCTTTTAATATTGAAAACTCATGCGTTAGCTGGTGAGCGCTATCTAGGTCAATGTCGAGTTGACTAACACCGAGTGTCTCGGATGACCCAGAAATGCCATGGATTTGCAATTTTTTATTTACATTTATTTTATTCTTATTATTTAAACATCTATCGAATATAATACTTAATGAAGGGCCAGTGTCTATTAATAATTTCAACTCTGTGCTGCCATGACCTACCCTAATATGATTTAAGCCGTTTATATTGAACAGAAATTCCGACTTATTAGTATTCACGAAAAAACTGCCTGTTTTCTTGATCGTGGTTGGTCTGGTTAGTCTGCGTGGTATTTGCCATGAAATAACCATGCTGTTGCCTACGGTTCTGACCGTTGGCCCTAAATGCTGGCGCTCCCCCGCGTCGCATATTGGGATTGCCTGTGTTACCTCTATTCGCGCTGAAACTATTGCCCCTATACGAGCCGAAATTGTTGCCTCTATTTGCGTTGAAACTGTTATTTCTATTCGCAAAGTTCCTAAAATTATTCTTACTACCTAAATTATTACCGCGCCTAAAACTATAGTTGTCTCGCATGTGGAAGACGTGTGACCCGCTAGTGGATCTGATCGTCTCCTCGTCCCTAGCTTCTACTATTGCTTTTGCTAAACTATCATAGTTCCTGGCCTTAATGATCGTTCTAATGTGCTCGTCTTTTAGCCCATTAGTAAATACATTCATTGCTATTTTCTCGTTCACTATTATTAGTGACCTTTCCAAGTTTTTGTCTCCATCGGCCTGTGCCATGGATAATTTTATTACCACCTCTTCAACCTTCTTTCCAAACGCCTCTATGGTCCTATTACCCTGCTTTAAGCTGTGCAGCTCTGCCGAAAGAGCTGCCACTGATTTCTTTGAAATTAGCTTATCTTTTAGATCTTGAACTAACTCTTCATTGGAGTTATATGTCGACTCTAACCTCAGCTTCGCACCTTGCGACAATCGCGCCTTCAAAATGGACTTAGTCAATGCTTTTTTACCTTCGTTATCTAAAAAACTATCATATAATTCAATTGAATCAATAAGCGCCTTTATGGATGACTCGTTATCATCCATAGACGGAATTAAGCCCGCAGCCGACCTTAAATTAAATGTTTCCGACATTTTATTTCCTATCGCTTCCCTACTTTGAATCTGTTCCAGTCTAGCCTCTAAAATTTCCCGGCTACGCTTAACTATTTTAACTATCTGTTCTAGCACAACTTTTACTTTACTTTTTAATTTCACGTCGTGATTTGCCGCGTTAAAATTTTCCCTCGCTAAGCCAAATCGCGTTTCTATTTCTTCTAGCTTCCCTAACCAGTTATTAGTTTTTTCTAAGTTACCACGTCTATCTAAAGGATCTTTATTGAGATTCCTTAAGAATATCGTTAGTTCCTCTTGTAGTCGGTCAAAATATGTTTCTGGCATTTATCAATACACAAAAGTATGGTAAACAAACAAAATTTTTACTTACATATACTCTATTCTAATTTAAATGTCTTTGCACTATTTCTTACTTTTTTCTTCCTGACTTTTGGCTCTGGATACCTCCTTAAACGAGTTCGGTGAGCTCTCTTGACCTTGTTATCTCCTTCCTGATCTTCGCTTCCATTGCTGCCTTTATTTTCTTATATGCCATGAATGCGACTATTACCACAGTCAGTACCAGTGCTACGACTCCCATAATCTCAAACATCGTAATTTCGCTTACTTGTGGAGCCTGTAGCATCTCCATTGTTTCCTCCTCTTTTGATTGGTTGGCTCCAGCCATATTGTAATGAATCTATTTTTCTCCGTTCAGAAAAGATCAATAATTTCGGGATTAAATAAAAATTTAATTAAAAATTAAATAAAACGTTCCATTTTATTTGGCTCACCGTGTACATAGTTTTTATTTGGTTCACCGGGAACATAGTTTTAAAGCTTTTACAATCTACACCGTTTAAGGATTGATTGCGCGTGCGTGAATTAAGTCAAGTGGTAGGAAAATTTATAGGAAGGAGGAAGGCTTCAGACCTTAGATGAAGAATAATTTGAAATTAAGAATTCATTCTTTTCCTGCGATTCAATTTGAACAGTCGAACTGAATGTCTAGTTAGCCGTTTTCCGCCGTTTGAAAAGTATTCCGAGGTATAAAAATTCTTAGTATTGTTTTCCGTAATTTTTCATTTGATTTTGCCGTGTTAATAAGATAAAGGTAAAATTTTACTATCGGGGCTCAGCCCCGATATTGATGGCATATTTTTTTTTAGACTAATTTTGGGTCGCTGATCACGAATCTGCAATCAGTTTCGTGTGGTCTCATCAAACAAAAAAGTTATGAATTTTTTAAGTAAAATAAATTGTCAACTTTTCTTTAATACTTACCAGATAAATATGTATATAAGTAGGTTTATATAAATATATATTAAAACCAAAAGACTCAAGGTACAAGATAGGTCAGGTCTGGTTAGATTAATCATGTACACAGTAATATTTCAGCTAAATATATTAAATTATGAAAGATAACCTAAAAATTCATACAGCAATTTGACGTACTGACATTTGGCAATACTAGGGTCACTTGAGTTGCGATTAGCGTAAACTCTCGCTGTGGCTAGCCCGTCCTTCCGGGTGATGAACGCATCTGTATTGCGTATTACTTGAAATTAATAGAATCTGGCTTATTCAGACGACAATTAGTTATTTCTCAATAAACAACATTGGTTATCAGGATTCCTCAATGTTAAATTTTTCCA
The DNA here is from genome assembly GCA_949320105.2 of Crepidodera aurea. Lineage (NCBI taxonomy): Eukaryota > Metazoa > Arthropoda > Insecta > Coleoptera > Chrysomelidae > Crepidodera > Crepidodera aurea. Next base: position 8,674,239 of record OX439472.1, on the reverse strand, counting down.
AGAATTTTTTTGTATGGACATACCCGACCTATCCCAAAATCAATAGGCGTCATCCTTGTATCATTTCAGTGGTGTCAACCCGATCGGTTCCATACGTATTTTTTCGCGTTTTTCAGGCCAAATAACAATGAATGAACGCAAAAAAAAATTTTTTGGACTTTTTTTTGCACGATTACATTACTTTTCCTCTATGGTATAGTGGAGGGCGGAAAAGTAAAAATTTTACTCACAAATATCAATTATTATTCTTCTGACACAACAAAACAAATGTGTAACAGACAAAATTCAAATAACCAATACTCAAAATAGTAGCCTGAGCACTATTTTTAAAATCCAATATTCAATTATCTGTTCTTGCTTAAAAATGATCTTCTGAATAGGGCTATTGAAGAACTAATGTCAGTTGTGTTTCAACTTTCAATGTGCACCTGAATAGGAAACCGCCATGATTATTGGTTATTGAAAAATAACCAATATCCAATGGAAACCGTTACTATACCCGATCATGACCTCCGCCCACACCTAACACTGGAAATAGAAGGTGAAAATTTCATAGCATTGTTAGACACCGGAGCCTCCAAATCATATTTAGGAAATCGATTAGCGGAACATCTTTCCCAGAAAAAGCAACCCAGAAAAGCAGTTCCGACAACTGCTAGGTAAGCAAATGGAACGATTATCTGTGTTCAAGACATTTATTCCGTAAATATGAAGTTAGGCAACCAAGAATCGATCGAAGAAATGGTCCACTTCCCTAACTTGAGTACCGACATAGTTCTAGGGATGGACCTACTGAAGAAGTATAATTGCCGATTAGATTTGGGAACAGGAAAAATAGCAATAGGTGAGATGCCGATGCCACCTATCGCGCAAGCCGTATCCTGTCATCCAATCGGAATTATAGAAACGAAGTCGTTGTTGATCCGATTCCGTCCGCAAAGCACTAGTCCGTTGTCGTCAGAGCCACAGTTCATGCTGACAGGAAAAAGACTGAACTCAAAAAGGACAAAGAGTCACTTCTGAAGAATTTTCCTATTCGTTCAACCCCAATAATCAGAAAGAAGACAATGTACTTCACGTCAGGGTTGAACAAAATGGTAAAGGACGACACATTCGATTCCAAACTCAGTGAAAGCTGTGATGAGGATGAAAGGGGAGAAAATATCCGTCTGTCCATTAAAAACTACCACCAACAAGTCAATATGCTCTGATGAAAGTTCTCACCTGCCTGTCAAAAAGAACTTATGTTGGAGGTGTGGTTGCTCTGGTCACCGCCGAGAAGGTTGTAGTAGAAAGAGAATACTATTCTGTTCCCGTTGTGGCCTCGTAGGTACTATGTCCCGGGATTGTAGATGTACTACTACCAGTTATGATTTCCGTGCACCCACCTTCCAGAGCAACTATCGTAATCTCAGCTGTTATGATTGGAAACGTGTACCGTCCACCGCACGCCGTCCAACGTCGATCAGGTAGTTACCAAACTAACTCCGAAATATCCCGATCCGTATACCAGCTGTCAAAGTTGTATCCCCCGTCAATTACAATCTGAACAATGCTACTGGAAGGAGGCTCAATCAGGTATACACAAAGACCTCCAGTCGGCCGTCGGAAAATGTTATTTGTTTTGTTATTTCTAGTATGAACCCCCGACCATCACACGACAAACACGGACAACCGAAAATCCGGATTCTCCAAAACATTCTGCTCCCTCCATGGAAGACGGAGCCACCAAAACTGTTCACACAGTTAGATGTAGAGGAGCAATTGTGGGAGGACGCCCAGCAAGCGTTGGCGGATTATGAGGAACCAACTGATTCCGATTTATTCCCATATCCGCCAATTAATCGAGACGCGCTATGGAATGAGGTAGTAGATTTCCTAAACCGGAGGGAGTAGATACCACCGGACCTGATGCGACGAGCTCAGAGGCTGCGTCACCCAAGAGATCTCAGACGAGGAGCTGTCCGGGTCCACCGATTTTTAGACGGTCGGTGGCTCTGATTACGCCTTCCGCCTCTCAGCCCTTAAAAAGGAACTTGTAGGTCTTCCTTCCCTTCCCCAAAATTTTTTGCCTTATATATTCTTTTTCCACTTGGTGGACTCTCTTCACAGTCCTAGTTGATCTTAACACTCTCACATGATAACTATCTTTCAGAATGATGAAACTCTTTATGGACGCCGAGTTAACTGACTTCCTGGCCTACGAAGACGAGGCCACTGGGCGGCGGTACGTGATGTATTTTCCCCGGCGCCGCCCCAGTGTAGAGACAGCCGCACCGACACCTTCACCATCACCATCTTCACCGCCACCCCGTTATATTGTGGTACGCCCGGACAGTTGCTGGCGTTGTGGTAATACCGGCCACCGACGCGATGTGTGTTCCCGACCCCCAATCATGTTTTGCTCCTGTTGTGGACGCAATTGTTTCTGCCGTCCACGACATTAAGTCGTCTACCTGCTCCCCGCCCTAGTTTCTTCCACTTCCAGCCTTTTCCTCTTCTAATCCCGCCCCTGACCGGTCGGTCATGGTATAGTAATACTTTTGCCGTTCCTGAAATTTCAAAACGACAAGTTAGTCCGGCCACACCCCGAATTTTTAATTTATTTTACAAATCAAAACTTTCTTTTGCAGTTGTCATCAACCAATATGGAATCCGACACCTCATTTGATGTCATCAGTCTATCTGAATCAGCCTTATACGATGAGGGGCGCGAGACACCGGTTCCTTCCTGTCAATCACCGAGAGAGTATCAGCCATCCATCCTAGCGAACCTGGTACCTCCCAGTGGCGCCACGACCCGTTCGATAAGAACCAGACCATAGAAGTGTCCCTGGAGGAACTGCCTCAAACACGTATCCGCCCCATGCGTTGGGTGACAGCAAATGAACCCACAGCCAAGAAACCGAAGATACCTAACGCCGACATCCACCTACCGGTCGACAGGGACCTTTGCTGGAAGTGTGGATATCCTGGCCACCGAAGAGATGTGTGTAGAGGGAAGAAGCTGATCTTCTGTTACCGATGTGGCCTCGTCGGTATCCTATCCAGAAACTGCAGATGTTCCAACCGACCTTTGCCAGCCAGCCCGAATGTATCCGCCCCCAGCTATGATCCCAGGAGGCGTTCCCGGTCCACTGGTTCGCAAACCGATTTAAGCCCCCGACGCCGGACCGTCAGAATTCAATGTCGCCGTCCCTGGTAATCCCAAGTTATTCCGTGAAGAGAGAAGAAATTCCGAAGAATGTTAAAAAAAATTGTTATAAATTTTATTTAAAATTGTATTCTGATAGGTAGGTCTGGAAGAAAAATAAGCGTAAACGTAGTTCACTCTTATTTTTCTTACCAATGTAATGAAGTTATTTTTTTTAAACTTTCAATTTCCGATTAAATCAAAATTTATTTCAAATTAAATAAAATGTTCGATTTTGGCTAGCTCACCCAGTACATTTTTAATTCTTTAACAAAACAGGTACGGCCTAATCGCTGGCTGCGCGCGCTATACCTTTGTAGAAATAGTAGGGAAATTATCCGGGGAAGGGACGGTTCAGAGTAAATGTTTTACGAATTTTAAAATAAGATTCATTCTTTTCTTGCGCTTTAAAAATTGCAGTACAATCAATAATTTAGTCCGTCGTGAATTTTTCCGCCGTTAAGCAAAAAAAAACCCAAGGTAAACATTGATAAGTTTTCATTTCGGAAGCTCATAGTGGTTTGTATTTTAATTTTTCTCTCTCTTTCCACTCGATATAGAAAGCCGAAACGTCAATAAAAAAACTTTTTTAACAACTAAGTGGTTTTAATCCAGTGGAAAGAGAGAGAGAGAAATTGATAAGTTTTTCACCGTGAAAGTCCGTTGTCAATTTGAAGCCAAAAGAATCGCTTTATTTTACACGCGTTTTTAATTACTTTGATTTTTAACAACGAAAGACATCCGAATTTTAGAATCTTATTTGATTTACATTTTTGCCGTAATTTAAGATTTGTTTTTAAGATTAATTTAATTAATTAAATTATTTCTGATTTATATTTTGGGATTTTGTTTTTGAAAAAATTAAATTATTTTCAATTCCGTCCGCGTTCGATTTTCGAGATTTTTTTTTTTGGAAAATTTTTTTTTTTACTTTGTTGTTCGAGTTGGATTATTGAAATTTTAATTTTGTTTTGGAAATTAGTTTAGAAATGTTTTCAAGTTAACTGTTTTAGTTTCACTTTAATTGTCGTGCCGTCCGGAAGCAAACGTTTGATTTTTAAATTTTCGTTTTGTGTTACAATAAAAACCGATTAGTATTTCTTTTTAAGAGCCGGAACGAGGCTAGATACGACTTTACCAGGTTATACCGAATTCGTATTACTTTTCTTTATTATTTATATTCACTATTATTAATCAAAAACCTTACTTTAGATTTATTCATTCAGGTCTAAGGTCTGACGGGACTTTTATTGATTTTCCTGGTTAGCTATCGTCCTGTCTTAGGCTTGCGTCAACAGACATTCCTGGTTAGCTATCGTTTGCTAATGAATGGTACGCTAAACGCCTAAAAAGGGTCTGACAACCTAAAGCGTTTTTTTAAACATTTTTTTTTCAAAAATTTAATATAATATTGTAAATCGTTTTTAGTTTTGATCAATCTACTTACAATTTTCTTTCTACTAACAATTTGGTTGGGCATCTGGTCGATCACTTGTTTTGAGTTCATTTTTTCTTATTTGGACAGGACTAACACAATTGTTTGATTGAATGTTGATCTTGAAAATAAAAGGAGACTACCCAAAGATACTCATACTTATACTAATATAAAAAAATCATTGACGTAAATAGAGTGGTAGTGATGTGATTTAGAATTTATAATTGCAAAAAATTTGTTGACAGCATACAAAGTTGCAATTTTTTTTTGAGAAATTTGCTAAAAACATGTAATATTGCAATGATAGTATTCGTAGATAATTTTCATAGGACATTGGAAACTGACTGAGGTTTTTTTTTGCTGACTGTTTATTAATGGTGTGATAAAGAATTTATAATTACATCAATTGCATTCATTTATCATGTAAGCCATTTGTATCAACGTCAAATAAAACACCACAAAATTCTAAAAAACTTTATTCGTTTATAATAAAAATCTTTAATATCTTCTTCACGTCTTCTTCTTATTTCACGCAAATAATCCAAACATTCTATCATCCATGGTTCACTATTACAAATCCAATTTTTATTTATCCATATATCCGTTGGAACGTAACACGCCATAGGTCTTAATAATCCACATTTTACACATATTTTTTTATCTGATTGCACCAAACACGTTTATGATTACCTACTTGTTTAATATTAGGACATAAGCCTAATATTTCCAGCAACAGCAGCGAACTGATATTAGTGGTGTGATAAAGAATTTATAATTACATCAATTGCAAAAAATTTGTTGACAGCATACAAAGTTGCAATGTTTTTTTGAGAAATTTGCTAAAAACGTGTAATATTGCAATTATAGTATTCGTAGATAACTTTCATAGGACATTGGAAACTGACTGGGGTTTTTTAAGACTGTTTATTAGTACTGTGATAAAGAATTTATAATTACATCAATTGCAAAAATTTGTTGACGACATACAAAGTTGCAATGTTTTTTTGAGAAATTGCTAAAAACGTGTATTGGTAGATGTAGTGTATCGAATTGAAATTTGTGAATCACCACTTTACCGATGTTCGGTGATATATGTATGAGGGCATTCGTGTAGAGATACCTGAGCATTAAAGGTGTGTTTAGTGACGCAAAGTGTTTTATTTAAATCCTACATTGGCGACGAGGATAAAAAGTGAATTTCGAATATAGTAGTGCATTCGAAATAAATATCAGCAGCACAAATTTTCAAAAATATAAAAAGCAAATGCAAAATTTATTTCTGCTGTTTTAATTTCAATGATACTTTAAATACAATATATTGTTACTTACATACGTACGTGCTGCGTGCGTTGTATTTTAATTTGTTTTATGATAAGTAACTTTTTATTTTATTTTTTTAAAAATTAATTTTACCTTCTGACGTATTCTTAGCCAGAACGTGTTCAATTTTGTGGGGTGGCCTTTTTCACCTCAGCCAAAAGTAAACTGACTTTCAAATTATAACCTTCAAATAATAACGACACAGTTAAACGAAAATATGTGTGCATTTACTAACAATAATAAGAAAAAAAACAACAGAACTCAAATTGGCGATTGTATTGTTAAATATTTTGGACAGAAGAATGTAAGTATAACGTTTATTATTGTTATTAACTTTCAAATTTTTTAACTGTTATTTATTATGTACAACTCTACCTTACTTTATTCTGTCTTTGTCATTTAAATTAAAAATATAGGTTAAATTAGTTTGTTGAGTACTCTAGCCTTATTATTTATTTTAAAGTTTTAAATATCGATATTTAAGGAAAGAAAAAGGTACCTTTAATAAGCACTGGAATTACCTCAGGAACGGATGGTGAAATGTTGATTGGAACGTTTATTTTGTTTAAATTTCAAAATCTCCAAATAAATTAAATCTAACCTCACTTTAGAAATTGACATGTAAATTTCTACAATTATTTTATCAATCTAGAAGGCTTTGACATAGATCTTCTTTTGTTTACTTTATAAGGATCGATGTGGACACTTCGGTGGTTTTTTTCGAAAGAGCCTCGCTTCTCCGCGAATTTGGTTTTTATGAATTTGTATGTCATAGCATTCTAGATTGGAATTTGACATAAAATTTTTAAATAAATTATTATTATATAAAAAACATTACTTCTATACATCTTTTAACCATTACCAAATCATTCCTTATGTTAAAAGAATGATTTTGGTGTAAATTATATGTTATTTTGATTAATATTAAGAATACAGGAAGGTTTTTCTGTTTTCGTTATTATTGAAGTTATAATTCTGTTAAACTGTATTATTTTCGTTTATTTTAAATTAATAATATGATTTTCGCAATTCCCACGCTTGGTTTTCTAATTTTCATTTACTTTCCCCTAAATTTAGATTAATGATTTGTTTTAATTTGAATATTTCATTTTGAGGTTATATGAAAATTTCTTTTTCACATAGTGTTTAAAATAATAACTTCCACTTAGATGTGATGATTGCAAATTTGTCTGAGACTATTCAGTTTTGATTTTCACTATTTTATTATTTGCCAAAATATTTGTAATTGTCTTAAAATCGTCGATGCAAATTGCTTATGTAGTTTCCATGTTAATTTTAACCTTCAGAAATCTAACATTTCATGAATTAATTGATACTTCCAGATTGATTTGAAATTTTATTTGATTAAACACGTTCTGTCTGTTGCTCAGATTAAAATAAATGATCATTTATTGTTATTTATTTGTAGAAATTTGATTATTATTATTATTAGACAAAGTTAGGTATTTCACTCGTTTACATATATATATATATATATATATATATATATATATATATATATATATATATAAAAAAGCAGCAATACTTCACGATAAAATCATTTTAATTGAGCTATTCTGGAAATAGAAATTTGTAAAGCAAATCAAAATATTTAATTTACAACAGAATAAAGAAGCTTGAACAATGCGCGATGTATGTGACTAAGATTCTTATCAACTATGAATCATAATCTTTGACTTGTGCTGTAAAAGAAATAATATATTAGGCAGGTACATAATTCGGATTCTAAAAATAAACCAATAAAATAAAAATACCGTGTTAAAATTTTAAAGTATCAGTGAAGTTGTGAAGTTGGGAACTTGGAAAAAAAAAAGAAAACAAGTTTGGAACTTGGAAAAAAGAAAACAAGTTTGGAACTTGGAAAAACAAAAGAAAAAAAGTTTGGAACTTGAAAAGAGTTTAGAACTCAAAATATAAATAATAGTTTAGAACTCATGAAACACAAGTTTGGAACTTGGAAAAAGAGTTAGAACTCAAAACAAAAATAGGTGGTTTAGGAATCATGAAAAATAAATAAAATATGGTATACGTTTTGCAGATATGGCTAATGTACCAAACATAGAGCAGTTTGACTGTGATGGAGACCCAAGTTCTGTGGGCTGTGTCGGGCTTGGTGAGGAAGCGGGTCGTGGCTGACGCGCCGGGCCTGTGCGAGGTGAAGCGTCTGATCTCGCAAGAGTGAGGATGTGGATCCGAGTTCGGTCCCGTGCCTTGGCCTCCCGCGGAACCGTCAGTAGTGATATATCAGGGGTTCAAAATGTGCAGTGGGGTGCACATTGTGAAGGAAGAATATGGATAAGGAGAGGAAGTCAATCGAGGTCATCGACTGCACATTGTGCAGGAAGGATAGGGATAATGAAAGGAAATCAATCGAGGTCATCGGCTGTAGAAAGTAAGGGCACATATAATTACTCGAAAATGAGATAATTTATTCGAGATATTCTTTCTTGTATAGCTATATAATATTATACAATTTTTATAAATAAAAATCAAGTTTTAGAAAATAATTAATAATCTAGAGGGATATAAAATACAAAAATAATCAACAGACTTAATCTTCAGATTAATAAAAAATATCACAAAATACCTTCATGCGCCTACTTAAAAATTTCCGAAAACTGATAAATGCATACAAACATGTTGATAATCAAATATAGGTAATGTTCGTCTGATCGCCCCAAAACAGCAGCCAATTTAATCTGTAGATTGCTAATTTATTTTGTTGTAAACAATTCTGATAAATGCAAGGTGATAATTAAAATAGGTATCCTGAAAAACCAGTGATCTAATATATAGATTGAAAAGTTAAAAATGAAGATATATCAAATCAGAAACTCCTACAAGAATTTCGAAAATAAAAAAAGCGCGAATGATTTTGTTTATTTAATCAATAGATTTATGTATTTGTCATTATCCCGGATGATAATTCCCCTTAAATTATTAGAAAAAAAGATTTATTAAAACCCTAGGTAAAAAAATCATGCGAGGGGCTCTTATCTCTGCTATTATTGGGTTGATTTGAATTGTCTCATCGCACCCTCTTGCGAGAGCCCTTCGATGCTTTGAAAATGTAAACTAACTTTCTTTTTCGAGATGCATACCCAAAAAACTGTCAGATGATAACCCACATGAATCTGGGCTTGACGCCTTAACCACTCGGCTAATCTGACTTATTAATACCTTATGTGAATAATAACTATATACAAAAAAGTTGTTAGGAGTATATCGGATGTTTCAGGAAAGATCTTAAATCTGAGCAAACGGAGATGTAATCAATTGAAGCTTTAAAAAATGTAAAATTCTCATCCGAAGAGTTTTAGCAGTTCAAATAACAAGCAAAGATTAGATTTTAATAACAGAAGAGCGTTTAAATAAAATACGGATACATTTTTTTAGAAAATCGTTCTAGCAATCAAAACAAATAATAAATTTTTTCATAATTAAAATAACTGAAAATCACAGAATGTTTTTTACCTAAACAAGAGATGCGTGTTAGGGACAAATGAAGTTCTAGCCAAAGTAAAAATTCATCATATTGCCTGACTTTTAATGAATGAATTTATTAATCTTGATGTAAATGAAAGATACAATAAAATTAACAATCTATGTTATAATAAATAAAAATCAAATAATAAAATGTTTACATTATTTGTAATTATAAAAATTTACAAAACAAAAAAATAGGTTTTATTCATTGCATAAATTTTCAAAGTCTAATATTTGGTATTAAAAATGAAATAAATTATCATACCCACTTTCCCCCTCTCCCTCTGTTAAGTTATTGGTTTAAGCCCTCCTTGAAAATTTATTAATATCTTTTTAAGCTGTGATTGGTCTTTTTCTTATTAATGATTGTGGAATAAATACTATAAATATATACAAATGTATAGAAAAATTATACATTTTTTAAAATCTAAAAATTTTCAAAATGATGTCAGTTCCAAAGTATACCAAACCTTCAGCTAAAATTTTAAGCCATTTAAAAAAAAATAATAATAATGATCAATGGGAATCGATTACATCTGATGACTCCATTTTATGTGTCAGTGGAGAATGGGCTGACCATAAACCCATTGGTTACCGAAGATTTGCTCAGGGAGTGAAAAATATCTCAACACCTAAAATATATGGGGAAGATTCCCTCGAGGTGCTTCTTAACGAAGCGAATATTGTGGAAAGTACTGAAATAAAAGTAAGTAATATGGTTATTTCATACCATGTATTAATTTTTAACTAGATTTATGTAATTTCAATTACAATTTCAGTGACTAGAGTGAGATATTGAAATTTATTTAATTTGATTGGTTTTGAAGTAAGTTTTCCTCACTGTATGAATTGTTTATCAATGTTTTAACACCCTATACTTAATTCAAAAATTAACAGCTTGTTTGAAAACAAATTTTGATTTATGAAAATACATTACAGTTGTTGTATAAATAAATTTAAAAGTGTTTTTTGTGTAGATTGAAATTCTTGAGAATGAAGAGGTGATGCATAAAACTAACGAGTCTAGAGACGATGAACTAGAGAGAGATGAAGAATTGCAGCAGCATGAAACTTCAGAGAATGAAGAACTAGATAAAACATTATTGGAAGAAAACAACAATATTAAAACATTTTACGATGCCTATTCTAATTTTTTTAATTTTACATCTAAATTTGTCAACGATAATTTAAAAAAAAAAGAGGTTTTAAACCAAAAATTAAAAAAATACAAGAAAAAACTTATTCAAACAGAGAAATTATTAAAAAAGTTAGAAAAGGCATTGGAGACTGCTAATATGTTTAAAAGTTTATAATAATTTATGTTTTTTTGCTAATAAAAATCTTATTTTTAATAAAAACTTTTCTTACCATTTTTTCTTTTTCGTCTTAGAAGGGTATCCATAATTCTAATAAGGCACTTGTAAAACCCAAATTTTATGACAACAAAACACATAAAATTATACAAAGGCACTTCACTATTTTTTTACATTTTTAGCACAAACAAAAATATTTTTCTGAAAACTGGTAAAAAATATACGGATTAACACGACAAAACTAATTAAAACTATAAAAAACTGATAAGTTATTATTTTTAAATTTTTTTATCAGTATAATAATTTGATAGCGAAAATTTAAAAAGTAGTACACATAGCGCCATCTTACGACTGAATACTGAAGTAACGAATTAATTTTATAGTTAACTGCAAATAATATATAATATAGTTAAAAAATTGTTTTAGGTTTATTTATGAAAATTAAGAAAAGATTTTCTGATCACCCACTAAATTTTAATAGAAAAATATGTTTTTAAAGACCACCCTTTATCAAAAAGGGGTAACCAACCCTTACTTTTTAAATATAAAAGGGTTGGGTGAGACACCTCTTTTGAAAGGTTTTTGAATTCTCTATTTAACGGTATAAATTTTTTTATTTTTCGATAATAATCAAAGAAATTATAGTGACTTTTAGGATTTAGCAATGGAATAAAAATTGTTTTAGGTTTATTTATGAAAATTAAGAAAAGATTTTCTGATCATCCACTCAATTTTAATAGAAAAATATGTTTTCTAAAGACCACCCTTTATTGAAAAGGTGTAAGCAACCCTTACTTTTTAAATATAAAAGGGTTGTGTGAGTCACCTCGTTTGAAAGATTTTTCTCTATTCAACGGTATAAAACTTTTTATTTCTCGATAATATTGAAAGAAATTACAGTGCCTTTTAGGTATATATAATAAACATTCATTTTAATATTTAGTTATAGTATAAATAAAAGATTTAAGAATCTATAAATATTTCTATTTAATATTACATTTTGTACAATACTTTGTTAAACATAAATTATACAGTGGTTCTTCACAAGCTGAACAATTATGGCAATGTCCTGGTAGGTTGGTACCTGAGGCAGTGAAATGTTGAACTATGTGTTGTGTTTTCATCAAATACTTCCGCGATCTCAAAATAGCAAGAATAGCATAAATGTTCTTCTTCACGTTGCACATAACTTTGGTTTACACATAGATTTCCATATGATGTGTAATTGATGAAGGTAACACTATGTATTTCTTGACTACTGTTATCCTTATAATCTACAAGAGGACTATCCATTTCGACACCACTATCGCTGTCACTTTCCATGTTTGTATAGCTAGGATATAACTTTAAAGTGTTATATTGTATTTATATACCTCTAGAAAAAGATCTATAGATAGATAACTTCTAAAAATAAGCTAAAAATAATCTCTAGATAACCTTCAAATGACCTACAGATAATAAGTAGATAAAAAGCTAAAAATAATTATGAGATAACCTTCAGATGACCTACAGATAACAAGTAGATAAAAAGCTAAAAATAAAACTCTTGATAAGATAAAAAAAACCGTTACAAAAGACTGGTTTGAGTAAGTTTATTACCCCCACTACTTTCATATATGATAAAAGCGATGGGATCTTTTGGAGAATCAGTCTTAATTCAAAATGTCTTTGGTTAGCAAAAAAAGTAAACAAGATGTATTGTTGGGTGAACGTTTTTTTTATTTAAACTCATCCCATTCAAAGTTTGTGGCAGTTAGTTTAAACCAAAGCCTGGATTTTAATATATGTATCACACTCGGTGGAAAAGGGTTTTCTATAGTGCTTTCTTGTGAAGAATGGGAAATGTTTTTAACTTGCAAGAGCAGAATTGATGAAATGATGGCTTCGACCATTTATGAGGATATAACTGATATTGGAAAATTATTTTTGGAAACTAAACAACAAGGTTATGGCCCAATACTAAAGATAACCGATGGTCATACTTGGATTTCTATGGGATCAAATACAGTATGTGGGTTATGGAAAATATTACCTTTACTAAAGAATTTAATTGATACACTAAAAAACCAACAATTTCCAAGTACATTAAAAATTTTGCAAATGGGTACCAGAAATAGTGATGATCCCATTAATACAGCTATAGCATTAATGGAAACTATAAAAACAGTGAATCCTATTACATATGGTATGAGTTTGGAAGTAATTTACCGATATCCAGAACTGTTAACCGAAAAAGGTGACTTTCAATGAAGAATTACCGCTATTTTCTTTTGAAAACTGTGACATAACAGCCAAATCGCCTTGGATTAAATCATTTAAACCTTTGATAATAACATGTCGTCTTTTGTAATTTACTCTAGCTGGTTTATGAAGTTCATTAACAACTTGTAATTTAGACATTTTTAACTAGAGGGCACTGCAGTAGTAACTCTATACAAATGGTAGATGGTTTTCCAAGCTTAAAATTAATAATGTCTCCTTTTGTGATATTTATATCAGTCAGTTCATGGAATTTATACATTTTCTTATTTATCACAACATCTCCATCTGCTGTATAATGAGCAACAGTTTCGATCTTAGCAGATAAAGGGAATTTGAAAGCAATACCACCGTTATCTAATACATAATATTCAAATTTATCTTCTTTTCGCCTCTTAATCGAATAAGGCACTTAACATGGTAATCAAAAGAATCACAAACATAAAATGGTGCACTCAATAGTGGTGCCGAAACAGCTTCATCTGAATAAGCTACAGTACTGAGGTAATGTTGATTAAACTTGTTGAGAGGCATGTTTTATAATGATGTAATAAACGAAAATCTTTTATATTTATTGTTCCAAATGACACTGAATTACAAATTCAACAAATAGATTATCTGAAGAAGAATTTACATAGAACTGGAGTATATCACCTTTACTTATAAAATTTGAATTTAACATGTTTATATGATCAGTCTTGGTTTTATATAAAACTTGGAGGTTGGTTGGATAGCATTGAACGTTTTCTACCTTACCCGTAATTGGTATTTTATATGTAATAGTATTATTTTCTAGTCGGTAGTAACTACCAGAGTCTTTATGTCCACGAATAGTAAGTACACATTTACTGTGATAGTTTGAGGGTTGACAAATATAAAATGATGATGCTTGCAATGGTATAGAACCAACAGTTTTATCTGAATGAATCGGAGTGCTGAGGTAATGTTGATTGAACTTGTTGAGAGGCATGTTTTATAATGAATGTTAGTTTAGATTATTTAAGATATTTATAAGATAATTCCACCTTCCCGTAGTTCTTCTATAATAGAAACAATTTCATTATGGCGTACTGTATTTCGAGCTGTTTGAGAAGCCGTAAGCAATCTTAATCTGTCAACCAATTCATTAAAGTCATCAAAATATTTGTAATCAATAGAGTCATTTGTATAGTCCATCATTGTTAAATGACCGCCTGTTTTTTTCATATTTCGAGTAGTTACGCCTCGTAATAATGAAGATGGTATTGAACCGCTTCGTTGTCTCATTCCGTATTTTTCCTTATTTAACTCGGGTTTTATGATTGAATTATATGAATTATACTTAATTCTAATATCATCTGGGAAAATTCTTATAGGTAATTCGGAATTATTTTTTCGGCGAAGTGCATTTGTTCGCTTTATTATGTCTACATAATTTTTAACATCATTTGCTGTATATGTAACAGGTTCTTTTTTGAATAATAATTCATAGGTGCCTACTGTTCCCGGGTATTTAATATTTTTAATTACAATATTCGGTCCAGAAACTTGTTTCCCATTTTTCGTAATTTTTTCAAATTCGACAATTGAATCACTAATATAATATTTGTCTTCTAATGGATTGTGAAACAATCCCAAAATATGATCAAATTTTCGTTCAGTATCCCGTATCATTGACTCAATATACTCTCTAGGTAATGGTGCTTCATACTGATCAAAATATTCCCGCAAAACTTGTGGATTATTCATGCTTTGATAAAAGTCACTAAGGGTTTGATCAATAAACTCATCTTGTATTGTTCGATCTGGCAGTTCTCCACTCTCATTTTTTGATTCATAAGTCTCACCATCATTAATAAATTGCGTACTATTGAATAATGGTTGGTCATTTTGACCTGGGGTAACATGTGTTAATTGATAATAAGGTTTAACAGACTTTACCGGTATTGGTGTTAAATTAAATGAACTGTTTTGTTTGTTTGGAGAAATTATTTCTTGCTTTAAAACTTCTTGTTTAATTGGTTTTCCTAGAGAAGAAACCAATTCTTTAAGTGGTTGGTATGATCTTTCCAATTTTGTTTGCGATTCATCTCTTTGACGTTTAAAAAGTTTAAATTTCTTTTTGATATCTTGTCGTGATTTGAGCAATTGTTTTCCCAATTGATAGTCCATTGTTACTAAATTATTTTTGTATATTTTAGAGCTTTATATAGGTATCAAACCCTTTCCGATATCTACCCGAGGACAAGTCACAGTCTTTATCAATTACTAAGAAACCAAACATCGTTCCAGCAAGAAGTACCTATATCTTTGAACTGCTGGAAACTCATATCGATATTAGAATGGTCATCATAAATATGTTTCAAATTGGTCATATCTTGTGTAAAAATAATTAGAAGGTTGGTATTGTCTCGAATTAATTGTTTAGGAATAGCTGAATATGTTTGACATAAATAAAAACAATCCGTGTTTTGGTGTCTTCCGAAACTAAAGTAATTTTTGATAATATTCTGATCACAAGACGTTACATCAACAAATATAATGATTGAATTTCTCTTAATGTTTTCAGGGGGAGGTACATCTTCACTGTTGTTGTATTCGACGTAACCTATTTCTCGAAGGGGTTCTAACAAAGTTCGTAAATATTGGTATTTAGGTTGTTGTAGAGATTTTGAATAAAGGTAGATATTTTCAAACTTTAGACCATTAGGGTGTTCTAAAAGAGTGAGTATCACATTAGTTTTCCCAGATCCACTGGGGCCAACAATAAGCCCTCTCTTTGAATCTCCACCGAAAAGCACACCATGTTTTGTAATAGCCGTGTTACTTGCAATGTCATAATTTTTTACAGGTAAAGAGGTTTTTTGTTTTTCAATCTTCATTACACTCATGTTAAAGCTAAACTAAAGGTATAATAGAGTTACAAACATATATAAAGGGTAAATTATATTTAACTATCTTAATGGCGAAACAGAAGAGGATTAGTTCACTTCGAAGAGGAAAGGGAATAGTAAATTCTTTGATAAACAAACTTCCTATGGAAAATCACATTCCCGGAGGCTATCAGTATTGTGGTCGTAAGTACCTACTTATACATAATTTTTGTTTTTCTGCAACTTGTGGTTTTTTTAGCTGGGACAAAACTACAAAAGCGCTTGACACGTGGTGATCCTGGCATTAATCCATTAGACGAGGCCTGCAAAGAACACGATATTGCGTATTCCCAAAATAAAGAACTTGGAGACAGACACATTGCCGATAAAATTTTAGAAAACAAAGCCTGGGAAAGAGTTAAAGCAAAAGACTCAAAGTTGGGTGAGAAAGTAGCTGCGTGGTTAGTTACCACAGGAATTAAGGCAAAACGTAAACTTGGAATGGGTGTCAGATCGAAGCCTGGAAAAGTTAAACTAGGAAGAAAACGAAAATTAAAAAAAGGAGGAGCTTTAAAGAAAAAACGAGTTATTCCTTCCCCAAAAAAGGGTGGTTTGTTACCATTTCTTTTACCATTATTGGGCGCTGTTGGTGGAGGTGCCGCTGGAATAGCAAAGGCAGTGAATGATGCTAAAGCTAATCGAGAACAGTTGGCTGAACAACAAAGACATAATTTAGCTATGGAACAGAAAAATGGAAAAGGATTTTATTTAAGACCTTATAAAGGCTATGGAATCAAAAAACAACGAAAAAAAATTAAAAAGCAACGAAATGAAATGGGGTTTTACTTAAAACCGTATTCAAAAAACTCCCATTAAAATTACCTCGACACATAATGACCAATATCGATTCTCTACCAAATAAAATCAGAATTAATGAGTCGGGTATTATTAATCATGACAGTAAAAATGGAGAAGGATCTCACTGGACAGCACAACGCAGTTACTTATTTCGATAGTTATGGTAACTTACCTCCACCAGAAGAACTAGTAAAATATTTTAAAAGTCGAGGATTTGTACACATTAAGTATAATTATGATGTTTTTCAGAAAAATAATTCTTATCATTGTGGGCAGTACTGCCTTAAATTCTTATATAATGAGTACAATAATAATAAATGAATCATTTTGATTTAAACCATTATGTCGTTTACATTTATTTTAAGCGGTAAATCATCTGTGCTAAGTGATGATTTTAATCCACCAATATACTTGGATGAAAACTTTGATTATGAGATAGGCTTGGCAAATTTTGATACGTTTAACAACATTCCAAACATAACCAAAAGTAATAATGTGCTAGTTTGGGGTAAAAATAATGAATATCGTTATGATATCCCCGTAGCAGCATATGAAATTAAGGATATAATAAAAGTTATAGAAAAAGAAATGTTTAAAATGGCAGTTACAACTACTGAAATTATAGCGAATGAAACAACATTCACGGTTACTATTAAAAGTACCGAATGGATAAATTTCGATGTTGATAACTCTATAGGAACTTTACTTGGAATTCCCAGAATTAAGCTACAACCAAATATAAGTCATACCTCGCCATCTTCAGGAAATATTCTAAAATTAAACACGATTTGTATTGATTGCAATATCGCAGTAGGGTCATTTTTAAATGGAAATCCTGTACACATCATACATCAGTTTTTTCCGCAAGTCCCAAATGGGTATAAAATAGTGGAACAACCACAGACGATACTTTATTATCCAGTGAGCATTAAAACGATAAACACTATTACTGTTAGAGTTCTTGATCAAGAAGGTGATTTAGTAGATTTCAATACCGAAACTATAACTATTCTAAAGTTACGAAAAAGTGAATAATGGTTTTACATTTTCATCCATATAAAAGAAGCTACCATAGAGAAACAATTAGTAGAAGAAAAACCATTGAACTGTTAACTTCAGAAAATCGCAACTTTTTAATATCATTAGGATTCAAAGTTTTAGTATGATGGAAATTCTTAATGTAACGGGTCAACCATTTAGTGACAATACAATCGAGGATTATCAATTACATTCTTATCAGCCTTACTCATTATAATGATGAAATAAGAATTCCAATTCAAGATTTAGAAGCTTACACTTTCCCCGGAAACAGTTTCTTATACATTGAGGGTAAAATATTAACTGATCATCAGAAAGTACCTACCAAATTTCACTTTGTCAATAATGGGGTCGCATATTTATTTAGAGAATTAAGATATGAACTAAATAGTGTTACAATAGACTCTGTAAGAAATCTAGGTCTAGTTTCTACTCTAAAAAATTACCTTTCTCTGAATGAAAACGAAAGTAAACTTATGCAAAATGCTGGATGGTGCCCTAAAGGTGATAAAGTTCTTATTGATACAAAAGGCAATTTTAACGTTTCCATACCACTAAGATTGCTATCAGGCTTTTTTGAGGATTTTAGAAAAATAGTAATGAACATGAGACAAGAATTAGTTTAAATTCGCGAAAAAGATGATATTGATGGAGTTATTGCTACAGATGAGACCGAAAAACCAAGAATAGAAATCCATAAAGTGTTCTGGAATGTTCCATATATAACACCTAGTGTCAGAGAACAACTTCGACTAAATAAAATAATTCGAAGTAATGTTGAATTACCTCTAAAATTTAGAAGTTGGGAGTTAATCGAGTATCCATCATTAAGTAATACAACAAGGCATACTTGGAGTGTTAAAACTACAACAAAGGTTGAAAGCCCAAGACATATTGTAGTAGCATTTCAAAATGGCAGGAAAGGAGAAATTTTAAAAGATATGAGTAAATTCGATCATATCAATTTAACAAATATACGTGCTTTTTTGAATTCTGAACGATACCCATATCAGGATTTAAATATTGATTTTGATACTGATCGTTTTGCAACTTTGTATGAAATGTTTGCTAACTTTCAAGAAAGTTACTACCACATCCAGACAAATCAACCTATATTCGCACCAGAAGAGTTTAAAACCAAAACTCCAATAATACATATTGACTGTTCCCGTCAAAAAGAAGTCTTATAAAATGGATCAATTGTTCTTCGAATTGAATTTGAAACTAGTAAAAATGTAGGCAATGAAGTATCTGCTTACTGCCTGATTTTACATGAGAAAGAATTTTCATACAATCCACTAACAAAAATTGTTAAGCAGTACTAATAATTAAATTGATTAAATTATCTATAAAACTAACATTTCACAACATTATTTTTAATTATGCCTCAAACATTTGAAGAAAGATTGCAAAAATTCTCACGAGATCTACAAAACTTAAAACGAGATATCCAATTCTATCAACAACTATGCAAACTTGCAAAACTGTTTCCAAAACTGAAAATATCCGAGTAGTAATAGATATTCAAGGATTCAAGATTGAAAACAATAAGTTAATAGTAAAGGAATTAGCTGCCTTTGATGGAAATCGAGTAACACACTACCTGTTTAAACCTCCTTTTCCTATGAGAATGCTTTCACCAGACATGCACAAACAAGCTATGTGGCTTATGAAAAATCATCATTTCCTAGAATGGAACGCTGGCTTCACAAAGTTACACGAGTTTCCCAATATTATGGACACATTAACAAAGAATTTCACCCTAGTATATGTTAAAGGATTAGAAAAAGCAAACTTTATTAGAAAATATTTAAGAGCACCAGTACATGAACTTGATGAAAGCCCGCCACTAGAATTGATAGAACCTGCATGCTTTTATCATGATAGTAATAAATGTGCTTGTGCTTTATCAAATGTATTTTTTTTGTATGATAATTTTTTAATGCATGAATAAAAAATTAGTGTCGTACTTTGTTTTATTTTTTAAATATTAATTTTAACGGTTTTTGATTGATGGTTAGATAAGGAATAGTATATATTACAGAATTTTTGTGAGCTGAATCAAAATGTCTTATGTTTTCGAAACAAAAGTTTGCCGAGCAGTCTTAAGTGAGTTGGAAGCATTAGTCAATATGTCCCATGAGTTGCAGAAAGTGAAACTAGTAAAAATTTGTCGTGTTTGTAGGAGTGTATTGAGTGAAAAATTTATTCCTGACAGATTAATATTATCAAATTTTCTGCTGGGATACTGTAATGCTTCATGTCAGCAGATTAGACCCTTAAAAATATACAAAAGATATCGTTATTTTGATTCAACAGATGATGAAGATTTCGAAGAAAGAATGCGGGGAATTCTACAGATGATAAAGATTCGGAAGAAAGAAGATGAAAAAAAAAGAAACACGCGAGTTGGAAGAATTAGTTAAAAATTAGATGTGTGTGATGGGGAAATGTGTCAAAAGTGTTTATTCACAGTAATAACAAATAAGACTATGTAAATTGTTTTGAACTTCGAACTTGCTTCTTGCACTGATTTTATTTAAATTATAAATAAAACACTATTAATTATAATATTCTTTTATTTTAAATATAGTTCATAATCAAATTCTGGTACATTTAACAAATCGTCTATACTTTGTAAATCAGTATCTAATAAATCTAAATCATAATCATCAATTTGTTTTTCTTCATCATTCATTTCTGCAAACGCCTTCAATAAATCTTCGAGGGTACCTCTAGGATTTAAGAGTAGATGCCCCCAAGCCAACGTTTTAACATCAGCAGGTATCACATACCTTTTGTCGTCTTTACTTGTCAAAGCAACCTTATTTTTTAACTCGGTGTGGATAGTATGCATATTTGAAATAAACATAAACATCATCATCACCATATTTTTTTCTTGATATAACCATAAAAGAATTCATACATTATTGTTTTCGATATATCCAAAATTGAAAAGCCGATATACAAGGGCTTATCGTAAACCACTTTAACTTTATTTAAATGGATAGCTACCAAGTTTTCATTAAATACAGAACAAGTTTTAAATTGAGGTTTTGCTATTAAAGCTCTTGCTCCTAGAGAGTTAGTTTTAGTTTCCCAACGAGAACATAAACGAATATCTTTTCTTTTATCTACATTTTCCATGGTTTTCCCGAAGATTGCGTTGATAAGGAGCTTAAACAGATCTCTTTCAAACTCATTTTTAGCTTGGTTACGAAGGTTGGTGTTAAGTTCAATATAGGACTTTAACCATGTCGACTGTGAGAATTCAATGATTCTGTGTATCTTTTTAAGTTTTAATCCATATTTTAAACACTGTTGTAAGTTCCTATAATGAATAATATACTTGGTTTTATCATGGAGGTTTGGTATTAGTTTAGGGTACTTCGATTTCGGTGGCGGCATACTCTCAGGACAGAATGGTAAATCATTATGAGCATCATGTAAATTGGTTGGATATTCCAGATCCACTTCCATCACATAACCTTTTGGAGAATTTTCCGGTATTTGTTGAACATCGAAGTTGTTAGTGTCAATCCATTTAAAGTCACCGGAAGGAAGTAAAGCTTGCATAGCAGCACCATAGAGATTCGTGGCATCGAGATAAGCTATATAGCTGTCTGGTTTTGATGGATCATAATTTAAGATAAATTTATTATTTGCCACAGCTTTCCTTTTGCTACATTGTGCCACACCCCCTCTTATACCATTTTTGAAAAAGTTTAACATATCTATATCTGTCAAAAGCTCGAGTTGGACTTTTGTATATTTCCACATAGAATCCCAGCTTAAAGAAGGTGCTGTCAGGTAGTGGGCAGGGTCGAGTTTATATGTTTCCAAAGACACTTTTCTAAAATTCTCGAAGATATCTGCCAGTAGGAGCACATCGGTTTTAAGGTATAGCTTACTATAATCACTGAGATTTTTGCAATTGAAAGTTTTCCAAACTAATTTAGCCTTTTCATAATCCTCATCAGAAATATCTTCTCCTTTTAAATTATCATAAAACTTATTTTTGGAAGGAAGTTGTTCTTTCAATTTATCAAATGAGTCTATATATGAATAGGGGAAAATACCTTTTCGTCTCATCATCTGAAAGTGTTCGGGAAAATATTTTCTAATCTCATTACATTGATCATCCTTTAAAGTATCAGCAAGTTTTTCCAATGAACTAGCTAGGAAGCGGAAAGAATCGACAAATTTCAGTTTTAAGTATGTACCTGGAATTTTTGGATCTTTCGACTTTTCTACTAAAATCGACTTTGAAAAGGAAATATATTTTTCTTTGGTTTGTGCGATAACTGATAGTGGTTCGCCTTTAGATGCTAGTTCCTTAATAAAGAGATGGCTATCATAGTTAGATAGATTGTGAAAAAACACAGGTATGAATTTTGGTATCTGATAATTCAAATTACATAAATTATGGGCTGCTGATCTATATTTTGAAGTCAAAAGACAGTGATCTCTAACCTTCTTATCAAATTCATTAAAAGGCTTCTCACAAATGTGACAGTTGGTAGCATTATCATAAGCTTGCTGTTCGTCTTGTGATAATGATGACATTGGTTTAACATGTTTCATTATATTATAAAGGCGTTGAACAGTATTGTCCAGTTTTTTTACAAATACTTTGGCTGCATCAGGACCTTCATACATTTCCATTTTAGTTAAACTATCGTCATAAGTACACTTAACGTAGAATGCAAAAGAATAAGGTTCATGTTCACAAACTTTTACTGTAAATGATCGTCCGTCCACTGGATCGCAATGATCTATGGGTTTCAATAAACTTTCAAAGTCTGCATAAATCACAAACGGCACTGCTAACTGTTTTTCAAAGTTTGTGAATTTTAAAATATTTTCAGGTGAAAACTCACCACACTTGTTTTTCTTAACTTTATCTGTTGGAAGTTCCGTAAAGATGTGTGTACAATCATATTCTTCATGTCTCTTCAATTTCTCCAAGGTAAGAAAGGTTTGCAGGCATCCATCACAAAAGTGTAGATGATTTTTATATTTAGTTTTCTGAGACCTCACCAATCGAGATAAATCAATGATGAGACAGTAGTGGTTATTATCATTATAACCAATTAGTAAAAGATTTACATGAGTAGGTTTACGTTCTGATGTAAAATGTAGTGGACCTACAACTTCATACTTTCTCTTAGTATCTTTGAATTCAGAATTCAAACCATATACATTAACTGAAATATTATTCATTTTTTCAAACTTTGAAATATCCTTTAACTTTATTGGAAACTCAAGATCACCAAATTGTAAAAGGGTGTCATAAGGAGGATATGATTTAGGCTTTTTAGGGTCTCCTTCTGCAGGAAAAATGGCTGCATTTACACAGTAGGCAAAGCATTTATTGTCATCATTTTCAATATTTAACACAGTATTCTTTCTAATTATTGGTATAGGTAACTTAATGTAAGATGAAGCAGAAATGGGATTAAA
The DNA here is from genome assembly GCA_949320105.2 of Crepidodera aurea. Classification (NCBI taxonomy): domain Eukaryota; kingdom Metazoa; phylum Arthropoda; class Insecta; order Coleoptera; family Chrysomelidae; genus Crepidodera; species Crepidodera aurea. The sequence goes on along the minus strand of OX439472.1, from coordinate 8,651,001 downwards.
TCTATTTATATTGACATCTAAAAATAAGATCTCTTGTAACGCCCAATTAGAATCTTTTTCTTGAAACTCTGACGCTTGATTTAATATTTCATCCTTGAATTCTTCAAAAACTTGCTCCAAATCTGCATACATACATATAACTTTATTTGCAGTATTCATAGACTTGATATCAGACAATTCTGGTTTCACATAAATTCCAAACACTTCAAAGTTAACTTTTAAGGTGTTGTGAAGATCTAAATAATCTTCAACTTTATTTAAAACTTTCGGTTTAACTTCATTTAGAAAATTTACATAATCCATGTTTTTATCACTAGAGAATCTATAAGAAGCGATTCGGTTGTTAAAAGCATGTGTAAGCTTACTAACACCACTTTCTAAAACCTCAATACCCACAGGTCTCAGTCTTTTTCTAGGAATATTATCCACTATATGTTTATCATCTTTTTTGCAAAAGTTTAATTGATGACGTCGAAGAGTGTACGGTCTTACAAACTTTTTATGACACTTATCACACTCCATTATTGAACAATTACTACACTTTTTTAATTTTATTGTTACTGAAGACTGCTTATAACTGAAAGCGATAAGTTAGCACTTTTATTTATATAATGTATATTATCTGTCAATTATCAAATATTTTCTTATCTAACGGCTTTTTTCTTATCTAACGGCTTTTTTCTTATCTAACGGCTTTTTCTTATCTAACGACTTTTTTCTTATCTAACGGTTTTTTCTTATCTAACGGTTTTTTCTTATCAACGGCCTTTTCGATAACCTTCCTCTCCTTATCCATATTATTGATACACAATGTGCACCCTAGTGCACATTGTGAACCCCTGATATATCACTACTACCGTCTTGCTGCGAGGCTCCGGTTTGCCTTCGCGGGCGACTGGATGTCCTCTTCGGCCGCCATTCAACGGTCAGCTCAGAACTGGCACGGACTAGGGGAATCCGACTGTCTAATTAAAACAAAGCATTGCGATGGCCCCAGCGGGTGTTGACGCAATGTGATTTCTGCCCAGTGCTCTGAATGTCAAAGTGAAGAAATTCAAGCAAGCGCGGGTAAACGGCGGGAGTAACTATGACTCTCTCTTACTCACTATCTAGCGAATTGGAAGCGATTATGTATTCTGAGATGATTGACGCTAAGCTTGGGGAAGGACCCGGGCGGGACTAATCTCGGAACTAAAAAGCGTTTCAAATCAGGTACGTTTTCGACGGCCAAAACCAAATATTGCGTAGGAGTCTCTTAATTTTTCGCTATCGAAGGTTACATCGAAAGTCCCACACTGCGGTCTGGTCTTCTAAAGTTCCTGAAGATGATCAAAGTGAATATGGAACTGGTCACCTCACTCCGCCCGTTCAGATAAAACCAAAAAGTAGCACAAATGGTACCAGATTCCCTCTATCAACACATTGTCATTGGATGGCCACTTAAAGACTGGTCGTGGAAAAACGTGATCGATCGATATACCAAATCAGTTGCGGGACGCAGAGCAACTGTCATGTTTTTTCCTGCGAGGCTGTTTATTGGAATTTCCGGCTGAGTGGGGCTTTCTTATCAGAAAGTAAAACAAGGCAATCTGCCAGGTGACAAAAGCACGATTCAATTTTGCGCTGGGTCTCGGAAGACTAGTCTTCTACGAGTCCAGCAAAATTTTGAACTCGACACGAGCCAATTTTGGCGCTGGGTCTCGGAAGACTAGTCCAGTTAAAAAATTTTGATACTCGTTTGCCGACGGATCCGTGGACACACAAAGCGACCTAATACTGTAAGTACTCACAAATAGGTGGCAACTTAGTGTATTGTTATCAATATATCTGATGGCACAGATTTGGTGTGACAGCAGAAGAATAGGGATGGATGCATATTTAGCCGGCTCTCGGCGTCAATGCCTCGCTTGACGTTCCGAGAGCCGGCCATTTTTTGCGCCAAAAGCTTTCTCCATTCTTTTTTAAGGAAAGACGAGAAAGCCCATTCTGAAAAATAAAGAGAACATAGTTACTAACGAGACTGCCTCCACGTGGCACCGCTGGACACGGGGGTTCCAACATAGGAGCAAGTGGTAGATCCACAAGCAAATATGAGGGTTCCACCGTGACTAAATGTTTATCGCGTGTACAGACGCTTTCCTGGATGCACTCCCCATACGACCGAATAACTATGGACGAAGGGAGTCAAAGTTGGTGGATTCGTGACACCCAATTTTGAACTAGCAGTCACGTTACCCACGGTAGCCTGAAACAAGATCCTCAGGCGGCCCGATCAAGATCAGGGCCTTCGAACTCTACACTGTGGGTGGACCGTAGACTGCCGTAGTCCCCTAGGTCGGACTGGACTCCGAAAACTTGGCGAATTAGCGATAGGAAAAAGCAAGCATAGAATGAGAAGACGAAAGGAAAGGAGCCTCGGACCGGGCCAGGAAATGCCCGGAAACCAAAACTTTCCAATAGCAGATTTGCCAGTAGCATTAGGCGCTGAAGCCGGTCTCCTTCAGGGACCGAAGCGTGCACCCGCTCTTCAGGAAGAGGTGCACGAGGAAGTAGAGGCTAGTAATGCCTCTATCCCTGGACCCATGGAAGGCACCATGGTAGAAAACGGAAGACAGAATGCAATGGTCAGAATTGCTTACCCAGACCAATCGAACATGAGATGCGAGGTGGAAAGGTGCAACACTGCTCACTTGGGCGCTAGAGACTATGCCAAACATATAGTCAGCGCCCATCCCAAGCTGTCGTTGTCCTTTATCTGTAGGAGTTGCGAAAAAATCTTCGAAAAATTGAATGGAATAACCCAGCACGTGCCTAGATGCAAAGGACGCCCTGAGGTGGTCCCAGTCGTTCACAATTTTCAATGCCAAAACTGTGGTAGAGGCTTGTTGCCCAGATTTAAGGAACGAAAAGCGTAAGCTTGACGTTAACAAAGCCCCAGCATTAGCGACGGGCAGACCATCCGGTAAAGGGGGCAAAATTTGGTCAGCAGAGGAAGAACGAATAATGTGGACACTGGAACCCATACTTCGGAGCACCGATGTAAATAGGTACGAGCAGGTAGAAAACTATTTTCCCGGCAATAGTAGGAAACAGATAAGGGATAAATGGTCGGACCTACAACGCAGGTCCAACCGTCAAACAACGAAACAGTTGGAAAAGAGCATCACTGTTGAAGCACCAATCCCCAAACCCAAAGCGTCACTCGCAAACGTCCTTGTTGGTAGTGTTCTTCCAGCACCCGAGGATGACCATCAAGACGAGGAGACCTGGGTTAAAGCTCTCGCAGCAGTCACCGTTAGGCGATATCATGAATATCACGAAAACATGATCCGTAGCGAACAGAACATCATGTTCCGGATAGCCTGCTAGGGCGAATTGCTGAGGCACTCTCCGAGCGTCGACTCACACATGCAGAGAGAAATCGAAGAAATAGTCGGCAGTCTAACCGACTATATTCTGAAAAAGAAGGCCCCCAAAGATCGGGGTCAAAGAAGGTACAAAAAGGGGCGAATCAAATCGAATAGAAATTCTAGACGACGAGCAATCTTTGCTAATACTCAAGCGTTATACGAAAAAGAACCGAAATCTCTCGCGAGACAGGTGATACAGGGACAAGGAGTCTGGCAGAGATCAACCAAACCTTCCGAGGTGCTAGGACATCGAAGCCATATACTCCGAACTCTGGGGGAAGGAAGCGCCAGCAGATATCCCCAAAGACTGGTCTCAAGAGCGAGAGAGAATTACTCCAATAGTAGCAGTAAGTCCCATTACACTGCTCGACATCAAAAGAAGGGTTAGCAAACTCAAAAAGGACACAGCCAGCGGCCTCGATCGAATCGAACGAGCGGATGTTACTCCCAAAGTACAAAAACTGCTTTGCGGGCTATATAACTTATTATTGGCAGCTCGGTATTTCCCAGAAGCTTGGAGGAAAAATCGTACCACCTTAATACCAAAAGAAGGCAAGGACCCTTCGAATGCAGAGAACTGGCGGCCAATAACTATAGGCCAACTATTGTGCCGGATCTATACCGGCCTAATAGATCTCAAGCTGCGAGACAACATAAGACTCGACAGCAGCCAGAAAGGGTTCATAAATGAGAACGGAACGTTTACTAATACGCAAACATTAGAAAATGTCTTAGGACAAATGAAGTCTAGTTCCGGAGGAGTGGTAACGATAGTGGACATATCGAAAGCCTTCGATACTGTACCACATGCGGCCATTAGGCCCGCCTTAAAGCGGCTGGGAGTACCGAGTATCATCGCGAATTACATACAGGATATGTATGCCAACTGCTGTACGGAAGTAAAGGGTTGCGATGGGAAGTCAAAAATTGTCCTAAAGAGAGGAGTTAAGCAAGGAGACCCGCTTTCTCCCTTATTATTCAATGCCGTCATGGACCCGATCCTCAAGTTCATCGCCAACTCCGGCAACGGAGTTCCGATGAGCGGGAGGGAAGTGTCCACGATGGCATTCGCCGACGATACAATACTGTTCAGCCAAAATGTGGAAGGGGCTGCTTACGACTTGGACACACTCCGACCATGTCTAAAAGGCATAGGAATGTCCCTGTCAGTAAGTAAGTGTTCCACTTTCAGGATCACCACAAAGAACAGAACTTGGACAATAGACGACCCAAAGTTAACCCTAGAAAGTGAAACCGTGACGTACACAGGGCCCAATTGCGAGTTTAAGTACCTAGGGAAGACATATACACCGTGGGGAAACAAAGCCAGCGTAGAGGCATTGAATGAGTATCAGCGATGTGTTTTGGCGGTCGGGAAACTGGCCCTAAAACCATTGCAGAAACTCGATCTTTGTCAGAAGTACATCTACCCGCATTACCGATATATAATGGTGATGGATCCACCATCGGCCACAAACCTGAAAAGTTGCGATCTAGAAATCAGGAATAAACTACGTAAGTGGTTCAAACTCCCGCAATCGTTGACGGAGAGACTCTTCTATGCGCGATGCTCTGGCGGAGGTTTAGGTTACCCGCGGCTAGAAAACGACATTCCAATGTCTTTCTTAACAGCAGCCGCTAAGATGAGGGATTCAAGTGACTCTGTTACCCATACAGTAGGAAATAGCGCCTACATGGATGACAAGATCACAAAGGCGGCAAGGAATCTTAGGGTAAACACACCTATAACCGTGCCTGATTTGCGACGAGCAAAGAAGCGTTTAGCCGATAACGAGTTAAAGGAGTGGGCGAAATTAAATTCGCAAGGCCAGGGTCAAGATTGCTTCAAAAATAACAAGTGGAGCAACAACTGGCTGAGGGACCCCACGTATATGTCAGACAACCGCAGGATCGACGGAATAAAGCTGAGGACCAACACACACGGAAACCGCACGTCATTAGCCAGAGCGGGCTATGACACACCGATAGAATGTCGCAAATGTCATCTGCGACCAGAAACACTCAGCCATGTACTTGGCGGGTGTGCGGCGCAAAAACAACTTGTGATTCATCGTCACAACGAAATTGGTCTGATTGTATCCAACGAGATTACTCGCAAAAACCCAGACGCGGAACTTTACCACGAGCCCACAATGACACTAGATGGAGTAACTCTAAAACCTGATCTTGTCTATGTCGACAAGAGAAAGGTTGCACACATAGTCGACTATACAGTCCGCTATGATGTGCAGGAGTCTCTTGACACTGCCAGAGACGAAAAAACCCTGAAATACAGGTGCTTGATAGAGGTAGTGAAGGAAAGGTTCAACGCGACAAAATGCTCCGTAATTCCCATAGTCATAGGAGCAAGAGGGACAATACCCCGTACTACGGTCGGGGGCTTAAAAACCCTCGACATATTTAGCAATAGTGTGTGCACGACGTTAAGCATGACAGCGCTGAGAAATTCTATCGAAATGGCTTTTGGACACTGGTCTATGACTAGGCCATGGGAGAAACAGAGAACTTGTGAACCTCTGTGAATGTCTGAAAAATCCCACCAGGAAATCACACTAGTTGAACTCGTACGCGTGTACAGACGCTTTCCTGGATGCACTCCCCATACGACCGAATAACTATGGACGAAGGGAGTCAAAGTTGGTGGATTCGTGACACCCAATTTTGAACTAGCAGTCACGTTACCCACGGTAGCCTGAAACAAGATCCTCAGGCGGCCCGATCAAGATCAGGGCCTTCGAACTCTACACTGTGGGTGGACCGTAGACTGCCGTAGTCCCCTAGGTCGGACTGGACTCCGAAAACTTGGCGAATTAGCGATAGGAAAAAGCAAGCATAGAATGAGAAGACGAAAGGAAAGGAGCCTCGGACCGGGCCAGGAAATGCCCGGAAACCAAAACTTTCCAATAGCAGATTTGCCAGTAGCATTAGGCGCTGAAGCCGGTCCCCTTCAGGGACCGAAGCGTGCACCCGCTCTTCAGGAAGAGGTGCACGAGGAAGTAGAGGCTAGTAATGCCTCTATCCCTGGACCCATGGAAGGCACCATGGTAGAAAACGGAAGACAGAATGCAATGGTCAGAATTGCTTACCCAGACCAATCGAACATGAGATGCGAGGTGGAAAGGTGCAACACTGCTCACTTGGGCGCTAGAGACTATGCCAAACATATAGTCAGCGCCCATCCCAAGCTGTCGTTGTCCTTTATCTGTAGGAGTTGCGAAAAAATTTTCGAAAAATTGAATGGAATAACCCAGCACGTGCCTAGATGCAAAGGACGCCCTGAGGTGGTCCCAGTCGTTCACAATTTTCAATGCCAAAACTGTGGTAGAGGCTTGTTGCCCAGATTTAAGGAACGAAAAGCGTAAGCTTGACGTTAACAAAGCCCCAGCATTAGCGACGGGCAGACCATCCGGTAAAGGGGGCAAAATTTGGTCAGCAGAGGAAGAACGAATAATGTGGACACTGGAACCCATACTTCGGAGCACCGATGTAAATAGGTACGAGCAGGTGGAAAACTATTTTCCCGGCAATAGTAGGAAACAGATAAGGGATAAATGGTCGGACCTACAACGCAGGTCCAACCGTCAAACAACGAAACAGTTGGAAAAGAGCATCACTGTTGAAGCACCAATCCCCAAACCCAAAGCGTCACTCGCAAACGTCCTTGTTGGTAGTGTTCTTCCAGCACCCGAGGATGACCATCAAGACGAGGAGACCTGGGTTAAAGCTCTCGCAGCAGTCACCGTTAGGCGATATCATGAATATCACGAAAACATGATCCGTAGCGAACAGAACATCATGTTCCGGATAGCCTGCTAGGGCGAATTGCTGAGGCACTCTCCGAGCGTCGACTCACACATGCAGAGAGAAATCGAAGAAATAGTCGGCAGTCTAACCGACTATATTCTGAAAAAGAAGGCCCCCAAAGATCGGGGTCAAAGAAGGTACAAAAAGGGGCGAATCAAATCGAATAGAAATTCTCGACGACGAGCAATCTTTGCTAATACTCAAGCGTTATACGAAAAAGAACCGAAATCTCTCGCGAGACAGGTGATACAGCGACAAGGAGTCTGGCAGAGATCAACCAAACCTTCCGAGGTGCTAGGACATCGAAGCCATATACTCCGAACTCTGGGGGAAGGAAGCGCCAGCAGATATCCCCAAAGACTGGTCTCAAGAGCGAGAGAGAATTACTCCAATAGTAGCAGTAAGTCCCATTACACTGCTCGACATCAAAAGAAGGGTTAGCAAACTCAAAAAGGACACAGCCAGCGGCCTCGATCGAATCGAACGAGCGGATGTTACTCCCAAAGTACAAAAACTGCTTTGCGGGCTATATAACTTATTATTGGCAGCTCGGTATTTCCCAGAAGCTTGGAGGAAAAATCGTACCACCTTAATACCAAAAGAAGGCAAGGACCCTTCGAATGCAGAGAACTGGCGGCCAATAACTATAGGCCAACTATTGTGCCGGATCTATACCGGCCTAATAGATCTCAAGCTGCGAGACAACATAAGACTCGACAGCAGCCAGAAAGGGTTCATAAATGAGAACGGAACGTTTACTAATACGCAAACATTAGAAAATGTCTTAGGACAAATGAAGTCTAGTTCCGGAGGAGTGGTAACGATAGTGGACATATCGAAAGCCTTCGATACTGTACCACATGCGGCCATTAGGCCCGCCTTAAAGCGGCTGGGAGTACCGAGTATCATCGCGAATTACATACAGGATATGTATGCCAACTGCTGTACGGAAGTAAAGGGTTGCGATGGGAAGTCAAAAATTGTCCTAAAGAGAGGAGTTAAGCAAGGAGACCCGCTTTCTCCCTTATTATTCAATGCCGTCATGGACCCGATCCTCAAGTTCATCGCCAACTCCGGCAACGGAGTTCCGATGAGCGGGAGGGAAGTGTCCACGATGGCATTCGCCGACGATACAATACTGTTCAGCCAAAATGTGGAAGGGGCTGCTTACGACTTGGACACACTCCGACCATGTCTAAAAGGCATAGGAATGTCCCTGTCAGTAAGTAAGTGTTCCACTTTCAGGATCACCACAAAGAACAGAACTTGGACAATAGACGACCCAAAGTTAACCCTAGAAAGTGAAACCGTGACGTACACAGGGCCCAATTGCGAGTTTAAGTACCTAGGGAAGACATATACACCGTGGGGAAACAAAGCCAGCGTAGAGGCATTGAATGAGTATCAGCGATGTGTTTTGGCGGTCGGGAAACTGGCCCTAAAACCATTGCAGAAACTCGATCTTTGTCAGAAGTACATCTACCCGCATTACCGATATATAATGGTGATGGATCCACCATCGGCCACAAACCTGAAAAGTTGCGATCTAGAAATCAGGAATAAACTACGTAAGTGGTTCAAACTCCCGCAATCGTTGACGGAGAGACTCTTCTATGCGCGATGCTCTGGCGGAGGTTTAGGTTACCCGCGGCTAGAAAACGACATTCCAATGTCTTTCTTAACAGCAGCCGCTAAGATGAGGGATTCAAGTGACTCTGTTACCCATACAGTAGGAAATAGCGCCTACATGGATGACAAGATCACAAAGGCGGCAAGGAATCTTAGGGTAAACACACCTATAACCGTGCCTGATTTGCGACGAGCAAAGAAGCGTTTAGCCGATAACGAGTTAAAGGAGTGGGCGAAATTAAATTCGCAAGGCCAGGGTCAAGATTGCTTCAAAAATAACAAGTGGAGCAACAACTGGCTGAGGGACCCCACGTATATGTCAGACAACCGCAGGATCGACGGAATAAAGCTGAGGACCAACACACACGGAAACCGCACGTCATTAGCCAGAGCGGGCTATGACACACCGATAGAATGTCGCAAATGTCATCTGCGACCAGAAACACTCAGCCATGTACTTGGCGGGTGTGCGGCGCAAAAACAACTTGTGATTCATCGTCACAACGAAATTGGTCTGATTGTATCCAACGAGATTACTCGCAAAAACCCAGACGCGGAACTTTACCACGAGCCCACAATGACAGTAGATGGAGTAACTCTAAAACCTGATCTTGTCTATGTCGACAAGAGAAAGGTTGCACACATAGTCGACTATACAGTCCGCTATGATGTGCAGGAGTCTCTTGACACTGCCAGAGACGAAAAAGCCCTGAAATACAGGTGCTTGATAGAGGTAGTGAAGGAAAGGTTCAACGCGACAAAATGCTCCGTAATTCCCATAGTCATAGGAGCAAGAGGGACAATACCCCGTACTACGGTCGGGGGCTTAAAAACCCTCGACATATTTAGCAATAGTGTGTGCACGACGTTAAGCATGACAGCGCTGAGAAATTCTATCGAAATGGCTTTTGGACACTGGTCTATGACTAGGCCATGGGAGAAACAGAACTTGTGAACCTCTGTGAATGTCTGAAAAATCCCACCAGGAAATCACACTAGTTGAACTCGTACGCGTGTACAGACGCTTTCCTGGATGCACTCCCCATACGACCGAATAACTATGGACGAAGGGAGTCAAAGTTGGTGGATTCGTGACACCCAATTTTGAACTAGCAGTCACGTTACCCACGGTAGCCTGAAACAAGATCCTCAGGCGGCCCGATCAAGATCAGGGCCTTCGAACTCTACACTGTGGGTGGACCGTAGACTGCCGTAGTCCCCTAGGTCGGACTGGACTCCGAAAACTTGGCGAATTAGCGATAGGAAAAAGCAAGCATAGAATGAGAAGACGAAAGGAAAGGAGCCTCGGACCGGGCCAGGAAATGCCCGGAAACCAAAACTTTCCAATAGCAGATTTGCCAGTAGCATTAGGCGCTGAAGCCGATCCCCTTCAGGGACCGAAGCGTGCACCCGCTCTTCAGGAAGAGGTGCACGAGGAAGTAGAGGCTAGTAATGCCTCTATCCCTGGACCCATGGAAGGCACCATGGTAGAAAACGGAAGACAGAATGCAATGGTCAGAATTGCTTACCCAGACCAATCGAACATGAGATGCGAGGTGGAAAGGTGCAACACTGCTCACTTGGTCGCTAGAGACTATGCCAAACATATAGTCAGCGCCCATCCCAAGCTGTCGTTGTCCTTTATCTGTAGGAGTTGCGAAAAAATCTTCGAAAAATTGAATGGAATAACCCAGCACGTGCCTAGATGCAAAGGACGCCCTGAGGTGGTCCCAGTCGTTCACAATTTTCAATGCCAAAACTGTGGTAGAGGCTTGTTGCCCAGATTTAAGGAACGAAAAGCGTAAGCTTGACGTTAACAAAGCCCCAGCATTAGCGACGGGCAGACCATCCGGTAAAGGGGGCAAAATTTGGTCAGCAGAGGAAGAACGAATAATGTGGACACTGGAACCCATACTTCGGAGCACCGATGTAAATAGGTACGAGCAGGTAGAAAACTATTTTCCCGGCAATAGTAGGAAACAGATAAGGGATAAATGGTCGGACCTACAACGCAGGTCCAACCGTCAAACAACGAAACAGTTGGAAAAGAGCATCACTGTTGAAGCACCAATCCCCAAACCCAAAGCGTCACTCGCAAACGTCCTTGTTGGTAGTGTTCTTCCAGCACCCGAGGATGACCATCAAGACGAGGAGACCTGGGTTAAAGCTCTCGCAGCAGTCACCGTTAGGCGATATCATGAATATCACGAAAACATGATCCGTAGCGAACAGAACATCATGTTCCGGATAGCCTGCTAGGGCGAATTGCTGAGGCACTCTCCGAGCGTCGACTCACACATGCAGAGAGAAATCGAAGAAATAGTCGGCAGTCTAACCGACTATATTCTGAAAAAGAAGGCCCCCAAAGATCGGGGTCAAAGAAGGTACAAAAAGGGGCGAATCAAATCGAATAGAAATTCTCGACGACGAGCAATCTTTGCTAATACTCAAGCGTTATACGAAAAAGAACCGAAATCTCTCGCGAGACAGGTGATACAGGGACAAGGAGTCTGGCAGAGATCAACCAAACCTTCCGAGGTGCTAGGACATCGAAGCCATATACTCCGAACTCTGGGGGAAGGAAGCGCCAGCAGATATCCCCAAAGACTGGTCTCAAGAGCGAGAGAGAATTACTCCAATAGTAGCAGTAAGTCCCATTACACTGCTCGACATCAAAAGAAGGGTTAGCAAACTCAAAAAGGACACAGCCAGCGGCCTCGATCGAATCGAACGAGCGGATGTTACTCCCAAAGTACAAAAACTGCTTTGCGGGCTATATAACTTATTATTGGCAGCTCGGTATTTCCCAGAAGCTTGGAGGAAAAATCGTACCACCTTAATACCAAAAGAAGGCAAGGACCCTTCGAATGCAGAGAACTGGCGGCCAATAACTATAGGCCAACTATTGTGCCGGATCTATACCGGCCTAATAGATCTCAAGCTGCGAGACAACATAAGACTCGACAGCAGCCAGAAAGGGTTCATAAATGAGAACGGAACGTTTACTAATACGCAAACATTAGAAAATGTCTTAGGACAAATGAAGTCTAGTTCCGGAGGAGTGGTAACGATAGTGGACATATCGAAAGCCTTCGATACTGTACCACATGCGGCCATTAGGCCCGCCTTAAAGCGGCTGGGAGTACCGAGTATCATCGCGAATTACATACAGGATATGTATGCCAACTGCTGTACGGAAGTAAAGGGTTGCGATGGGAAGTCAAAAATTGTCCTAAAGAGAGGAGTTAAGCAAGGAGACCCGCTTTCTCCCTTATTATTCAATGCCGTCATGGACCCGATCCTCAAGTTCATCGCCAACTCCGGCAACGGAGTTCCGATGAGCGGGAGGGAAGTGTCCACGATGGCATTCGCCGACGATACAATACTGTTCAGCCAAAATGTGGAAGGGGCTGCTTACGACTTGGACACACTCCGACCATGTCTAAAAGGCATAGGAATGTCCCTGTCAGTAAGTAAGTGTTCCACTTTCAGGATCACCACAAAGAACAGAACTTGGACAATAGACGACCCAAAGTTAACCCTAGAAAGTGAAACCGTGACGTACACAGGGCCCAATTGCGAGTTTAAGTACCTAGGGAAGACATATACACCGTGGGGAAACAAAGCCAGCGTAGAGGCATTGAATGAGTATCAGCGATGTGTTTTGGCGGTCGGGAAACTGGCCCTAAAACCATTGCAGAAACTCGATCTTTGTCAGAAGTACATCTACCCGCATTACCGATATATAATAGTGATGGATCCACCATCGGCCACAAACCTGAAAAGTTGCGATCTAGAAATCAGGAATAAACTACGTAAGTGGTTCAAACTCCCGCAATCGTTGACGGAGAGACTCTTCTATGCGCGATGCTCTGGCGGAGGTTTAGGTTACCCGCGGCTAGAAAACGACATTCCAATGTCTTTCTTAACAGCAGCCGCTAAGATGAGGGATTCAAGTGACTCTGTTACCCATACAGTAGGAAATAGCGCCTACATGGATGACAAGATCACAAAGGCGGCAAGGAATCTTAGGGTAAACACACCTATAACCGTGCCTGATTTGCGACGAGCAAAGAAGCGTTTAGCCGATAACGAGTTAAAGGAGTGGGCGAAATTAAATTCGCAAGGCCAGGGTCAAGATTGCTTCAAAAATAACAAGTGGAGCAACAACTGGCTGAGGAACCCCACGTATATGTCAGACAACCGCAGGATCGACGGAATAAAGCTGAGGACCAACACACACGGAAACCGCACGTCATTAGCCAGAGCGGGCTATGACACACCGATAGAATGTCGCAAATGTCATCTGCGACCAGAAACACTCAGCCATGTACTTGGCGGGTGTGCGGCGCAAAAACAACTTGTGATTCATCGTCACAACGAAATTGGTCTGATTGTATCCAACGAGATTACTCGCAAAAACCCAGACGCGGAACTTTACCACGAGCCCACAATGACACTAGATGGAGTAACTCTAAAACCTGATCTTGTCTATGTCGACAAGAGAAAGGTTGCACACATAGTCGACTATACAGTCCGCTATGATGTGCAGGAGTCTCTTGACACTGCCAGAGACGAAAAAACCCTGAAATACAGGTGCTTGATAGAGGTAGTGAAGGAAAGGTTCAACGCGACAAAATGCTCCGTAATTCCCATAGTCATAGGAGCAAGAGGGACAATACCCCGTACTACGGTCGGGGGCTTAAAAACCCTCGACATATTTAGCAATAGTGTGTGCACGACGTTAAGCATGACAGCGCTGAGAAATTCTATCGAAATGGCTTTTGGACACTGGTCTATGACTAGGCCATGGGAGAAACAGAGAACTTGTGAACCTCTGTGAATGTCTGAAAAATCCCACCAGGAAATCACACTAGTTGAACTCGTACGCGTGTACAGACGCTTTCCTGGATGCACTCCCCATACGACCGAATAACTATGGACGAAGGGAGTCAAAGTTGGTGGATTCGTGACAACCAATTTTGAACTAGCAGTCACGTTACCCACGGTAGCCTGAAACAAGATCCTCAGGCGGCCCGATCAAGATCAGGGCCTTCGAACTCTACACTGTGGGTGGACCGTAGACTGCCGTAGTCCCCTAGGTCGGACTGGACTCCGAAAACTTGGCGAATTAGCGATAGGAAAAAGCAAGCATAGAATGAGAAGACGAAAGGAAAGGAGCCTCGGACCGGGCCAGGAAATGCCCGGAAACCAAAACTTTCCAATAGCAGATTTGCCAGTAGCATTAGGCGCTGAAGCCGGTCCCCTTCAGGGACCGAAGCGTGCACCCGCCCTTCAGGAAGAGGTGCACGAGGAAGTAGAGGCTAGTAATGCCTCTATCCCTGGACCCATGGAAGGCACCATGGTAGAAAAGACAGAATGCAATGGTCAGAATTGCTTACCCAGACCAATCGAACATGAGATGCGAGGTGGAAAGGTGCAACACTGCTCACTTGGGCGCTAGAGACTATGCCAAACATATAGTCAGCGCCCATCCCAAGCTGTCGTTGTCCTTTATCTGTAGAAGTTGCGAAAAAATCTTCGAAAAATTGAATGGAATAACCCAGCACGTGCCTAGATGCAAAGGACGCCCTGAGGTGGTCCCAGTCGTTCACAATTTTCAATGCCAAAACTGTGGTAGAGGCTTGTTGCCCAGATTTAAGGAACGAAAAGCGTAAGCTTGACGTTAACAAAGCCCCAGCATTAGCGACGGGCAGACCATCCGGTAAAGGGGGCAAAATTTGGTCAGCAGAGGAAGAACGAATAATGTGGACACTGGAACCCATACTTCGGAGCACCGATGTAAATAGGTACGAGCAGGTAGAAAACTATTTTCCCGGCAATAGTAGGAAACAGATAAGGGATAAATGGTCGGACCTACAACGCAGGTCCAACCGTCAAACAACGAAACAGTTGGAAAAGAGCATCACTGTTGAAGCACCAATCCCCAAACCCAAAGCGTCACTCGCAAACGTCCTTGTTGGTAGTGTTCTTCCAGCACCCGAGGATGACCATCAAGACGAGGAGACCTGGGTTAAAGCTCTCGCAGCAGTCACCGTTAGGCGACATCATGAATATCACGAAAACATGATCCGTAGCGAACAGAACATCATGTTCCGGATAGCCTGCTAGGGCGAATTGCTGAGGCACTCTCCGAGCGTCGACTCACACATGCAGAGAGAAATCGAAGAAATAGTCGGCAGTCTAACCGACTATATTCTGAAAAAGAAGGCCCCCAAAGATCGGGGTCAAAGAAGGTACAAAAAGGGGCGAATCAAATCGAATAGAAATTCTCGACGACGAGCAATCTTTGCTAATACTCAAGCGTTATACGAAAAAGAACCGAAATCTCTCGCGAGACAGGTGATACAGGGACAAGGAGTCTGGCAGAGATCAACCAAACCTTCCGAGGTGCTAGGACATCGAAGCCATATACTCCGAACTCTGGGGGAAGGAAGCGCCAGCAGATATCCCCAAAGACTGGTCTCAAGAGCGAGAGAGAATTACTCCAATAGTAGCAGTAAGTCCCATTACACTGCTCGACATCAAAAGAAGGGTTAGCAAACTCAAAAAGGACACAGCCAGCGGCCTCGATCGAATCGAACGAGCGGATGTTACTCCCAAAGTACAAAAACCGCTTTGCGGGCTATATAACTTATTATTGGCAGCTCGGTATTTCCCAGAAGCTTGGAGGAAAAATCGTACCACCTTAATACCAAAAGAAGGCAAGGACCCTTCGAATGCAGAGAACTGGCGGCCAATAACTATAGGCCAACTATTGTGCCGGATCTATACCGGCCTAATAGATCTCAAGCTGCGAGACAACATAAGACTCGACAGCAGCCAGAAAGGGTTCATAAATGAGAACGGAACGTTTACTAATACGCAAACATTAGAAAATGTCTTAGGACAAATGAAGTCTAGTTCCGGAGGAGTGGTAACGATAGTGGACATATCGAAAGCCTTCGATACTGTACCACATGCGGCCATTAGGCCCGCCTTAAAGCGGCTGGGAGTACCGAGTATCATCGCGAATTACATACAGGATATGTATGCCAACTGCTGTACGGAAGTAAAGGGTTGCGATGGGAAGTCAAAAATTGTCCTAAAGAGAGGAGTTAAGCAAGGAGACCCGCTTTCTCCCTTATTATTCAATGCCGTCATGGACCCGATCCTCAAGTTCATCGCCAACTCCGGCAACGGAGTTCCGATGAGCGGGAGGGAAGTGTCCACGATGGCATTCGCCGACGATACAATACTGTTCAGCCAAAATGTGGAAGGGGCTGCTTACGACTTGGACACACTCCGACCATGTCTAAAAGGCATAGGAATGTCCCTGTCAGTAAGTAAGTGTTCCACTTTCAGGATCACCACAAAGAACAGAACTTGGACAATAGACGACCCAAAGTTAACCCTAGAAAGTGAAACCGTGACGTACACAGGGCCCAATTGCGAGTTTAAGTACCTAGGGAAGACATATACACCGTGGGGAAACAAAGCCAGCGTAGAGGCATTGAATGAGTATCAGCGATGTGTTTTGGCGGTCGGGAAACTGGCCCTAAAACCATTGCAGAAACTCGATCTTTGTCAGAAGTACATCTACCCGCATTACCGATATATAATGGTGATGGATCCACCATCGGCCACAAACCTGAAAAGTTGCGATCTAGAAATCAGGAATAAACTACGTAAGTGGTTCAAACTCCCGCAATCGTTGACGGAGAGACTCTTCTATGCGCGATGCTCTGGCGGAGGTTTAGGTTACCCGCGGCTAGAAAACGACATTCCAATGTCTTTCTTAACAGCAGCCGCTAAGATGAGGGATTCAAGTGACTCTGTTACCCATACAGTAGGAAATAGCGCCTACATGGATGACAAGATCACAAAGGCGGCAAGGAATCTTAGGGTAAACACACCTATAACCGTGCCTGATTTGCGACGAGCAAAGAAGCGTTTAGCCGATAACGAGTTAAAGGAGTGGGCGAAATTAAATTCGCAAGGCCAGGGTCAAGATTGCTTCAAAAATAACAAGTGGAGCAACAACTGGCTGAGGGACCCCACGTATATGTCAGACAACCGCAGGATCGACGGAATAAAGCTGAGGACCAACACACACGGAAACCGCACGTCATTAGCCAGAGCGGGCTATGACACACCGATAGAATGTCGCAAATGTCATCTGCGACCAGAAACACTCAGCCATGTACTTGGCGGGTGTGCGGCGCAAAAACAACTTGTGATTCATCGTCACAACGAAATTGGTCTGATTGTATCCAACGAGATTACTCGCAAAAACCCAGACGCGGAACTTTACCACGAGCCCACAATGACACTAGATGGAGTAACTCTAAAACCTGATCTTGTCTATGTCGACAAGAGAAAGGTTGCACACATAGTCGACTATACAGTCCGCTATGATGTGCAGGAGTCTCTTGACACTGCCAGAGATGAAAAAACCCTGAAATACAGGTGCTTGATAGAGGTAGTGAAGGAAAGGTTCAACGCGACAAAATGCTCCGTAATTCCCATAGTCATAGGAGCAAGAGGGACAATACCCCGTACTACGGTCGGGGGCTTAAAAACCCTCGACATATTTAGCAATAGTGTGTGCACGACGTTAAGCATGACAGCGCTGAGAAATTCTATCGAAATGGCTTTTGGACACTGGTCTATGACTAGGCCATGGGAGAAACAGAGAACTTGTGAACCTCTGTGAATGTCTGAAAAATCCCACCAGGAAATCACACTAGTTGAACTCGTACGCGTGTACAGACGCTTTCCTGGATGCACTCCCCATACGACCGAATAACTATGGACGAAGGGAGTCAAAGTTGGTGGATTCGTGACACCCAATTTTGAACTAGCAGTCACGTTACCCACGGTAGCCTGAAACAAGATCCTCAGGCGGCCCGATCAAGATCAGGGCCTTCGAACTCTACACTGTGGGTGGACCGTAGACTGCCGTAGTCCCCTAGGTCGGACTGGACTCCGAAAACTTGGCGAATTAGCGATAGGAAAAAGCAAGCATAGAATGAGAAGACGAAAGGAAAGGAGCCTCGGACCGGGCCAGGAAATGCCCGGAAACCAAAACTTTCCAATAGCAGATTTGACAGTAGCATTAGGCGCTGAAGCCGGTCCCCTTCAGGGACCGAAGCGTGCACCCGCTCTTCAGGAAGAGGTGCACGAGGAAGTACAGGCTAGTAATGCCTCTATCCCTGGACCCATGGAAGGCACCATGGTAGAAAAGACAGAATGCAATGGTCAGAATTGCTTACCCAGACCAATCGAACATGAGATGCGAGGTGGAAAGGTGCAACACTGCTCACTTGGGCGCTAGAGACTATGCCAAACATATAGTCAGCGCCCATCCCAAGCTGTCGTTGTCCTTTATCTGTAGAAGTTGCGAAAAAATCTTCGAAAAATTGAATGGAATAACCCAGCACGTGCCTAGATGCAAAGGACGCCCTGAGGTGGTCCCAGTCGTTCACAATTTTCAATGCCAAAACTGTGGTAGAGGCTTGTTGCCCAGATTTAAGGAACGAAAAGCGTAAGCTTGACGTTAACAAAGCCCCAGCATTAGCGACGGGCAGACCATCCGGTAAAGGGGGCAAAATTTGGTCAGCAGAGGAAGAACGAATAATGTGGACACTGGAACCCATACTTCGGAGCACCGATGTAAATAGGTACGAGCAGGTAGAAAACTATTTTCCCGGCAATAGTAGGAAACAGATAAGGGATAAATGGTCGGACCTACAACGCAGGTCCAACCGTCAAACAACGAAACAGTTGGAAAAGAGCATCACTGTTGAAGCACCAATCCCCAAACCCAAAGCGTCACTCGCAAACGTCCTTGTTGGTAGTGTTCTTCCAGCACCCGAGGATGACCATCAAGACGAGGAGACCTGGGTTAAAGCTCTCGCAGCAGTCACCGTTAGGCGATATCATGAATATCACGAAAACATGATCCGTAGCGAACAGAACATCATGTTCCGGATAGCCTGCTAGGGCGAATTGCTGAGGCACTCTCCGAGCGTCGACTCACACATGCAGAGAGAAATCGAAGAAATAGTCGGCAGTCTAACCGACTATATTCTGAAAAAGAAGGCCCCCAAAGATCGGGGTCAAAGAAGGTACAAAAAGGGGCGAATCAAATCGAATAGAAATTCTCGACGACGAGCAATCTTTGCTAATACTCAAGCGTTATACGAAAAAGAACCGAAATCTCTCGCGAGACAGGTGATACAGGGACAAGGAGTCTGGCAGAGATCAACCAAACCTTCCGAGGTGCTAGGACATCGAAGCCATATACTCCGAACTCTGGGGGAAGGAAGCGCCAGCAGATATCCCCAAAGACTGGTCTCAAGAGCGAGAGAGAATTACTCCAATAGTAGCAGTAAGTCCCATTACACTGCTCGACATCAAAAGAAGGGTTAGCAAACTCAAAAAGGACACAGCCAGCGGCCTCGATCGAATCGAACGAGCGGATGTTACTCTTAAAGTACAAAAACCGCTTTGCGGGCTATATAACTTATTATTGGCAGCTCGGTATTTCCCAGAAGCTTGGAGGAAAAATCGTACCACCTTAATACCAAAAGAAGGCAAGGACCCTTCGAATGCAGAGAACTGGCGGCCAATAACTATAGGCCAACTATTGTGCCGGATCTATACCGGCCTAATAGATCTCAAGCTGCGAGACAACATAAGACTCGACAGCAGCCAGAAAGGGTTCATAAATGAGAACGGAACGTTTACTAATACGCAAACATTAGAAAATGTCTTAGGACAAATGAAGTCTAGTTCCGGAGGAGTGGTAACGATAGTGGACATATCGAAAGCCTTCGATACTGTACCACATGCGGCCATTAGGCCCGCCTTAAAGCGGCTGGGAGTACCGAGTATCATCGCGAATTACATACAGGATATGTATGCCAACTGCTGTACGGAAGTAAAGGGTTGCGATGGGAAGTCAAAAATTGTCCTAAAGAGAGGAGTTAAGCAAGGAGACCCGCTTTCTCCCTTATTATTCAATGCCGTCATGGACCCGATCCTCAAGTTCATCGCCAACTCCGGCAACGGAGTTCCGATGAGCGGGAGGGAAGTGTCCACGATGGCATTCGCCGACGATACAATACTGTTCAGCCAAAATGTGGAAGGGGCTGCTTACGACTTGGACACACTCCGACCATGTCTAAAAGGCATAGGAATGTCCCTGTCAGTAAGTAAGTGTTCCACTTTCAGGATCACCACAAAGAACAGAACTTGGACAATAGACGACCCAAAGTTAACCCTAGAAAGTGAAACCGTGACGTACACAGGGCCCAATTGCGAGTTTAAGTACCTAGGGAAGACATATACACCGTGGGGAAACAAAGCCAGCGTAGAGGCATTGAATGAGTATCAGCGATGTGTTTTGGCGGTCGGGAAACTGGCCCTAAAACCATTGCAGAAACTCGATCTTTGTCAGAAGTACATCTACCCGCATTACCGATATATAATGGTGATGGATCCACCATCGGCCACAAACCTGAAAAGTTGCGATCTAGAAATCAGGAATAAACTACGTAAGTGGTTCAAACTCCCGCAATCGTTGACGGAGAGACTCTTCTATGCGCGATGCTCTGGCGGAGGTTTAGGTTACCCGCGGCTAGAAAACGACATTCCAATGTCTTTCTTAACAGCAGCCGCTAAGATGAGGGATTCAAGTGACTCTGTTACCCATACAGTAGGAAATAGCGCCTACATGGATGACAAGATCACAAAGGCGGCAAGGAATCTTAGGGTAAACACACCTATAACCGTGCCTGATTTGCGACGAGCAAAGAAGCGTTTAGCCGATAACGAGTTAAAGGAGTGGGCGAAATTAAATTCGCAAGGCCAGGGTCAAGATTGCTTCAAAAATAACAAGTGGAGCAACAACTGGCTGAGGGACCCCACGTATATGTCAGACAACCGCAGGATCGACGGAATAAAGCTGAGGACCAACACACACGGAAACCGCACGTCATTAGCCAGAGCGGGCTATGACACACCGATAGAATGTCGCAAATGTCATCTGCGACCAGAAACACTCAGCCATGTACTTGGCGGGTGTGCGGCGCAAAAACAACTTGTGATTCATCGTCACAACGAAATTGGTCTGATTGTATCCAACGAGATTACTCGCAAAAACCCAGACGCGGAACTTTACCACGAGCCCACAATGACACTAGATGGAGTAACTCTAAAACCTGATCTTGTCTATGTCGACAAGAGAAAGGTTGCACACATAGTCGACTATACAGTCCGCTATGATGTGCAGGAGTCTCTTGACACTGCCAGAGACGAAAAAACCCTGAAATACAGGTGCTTGATAGAGGTAGTGAAGGAAAGGTTCAACGCGACAAAATGCTCCGTAATTCCCATAGTCATAGGAGCAAGAGGGACAATACCCCGTACTACGGTCGGGGGCTTAAAAACCCTCGACATATTTAGCAATAGTGTGTGCACGACGTTAAGCATGACAGCGCTGAGAAATTCTATCGAAATGGCTTTTGGACACTGGTCTATGACTAGGCCATGGGAGAAACAGAGAACTTGTGAACCTCTGTGAATGTCTGAAAAATCCCACCAGGAAATCACACTAGTTGAACTCGTACGCGTGTACAGACGCTTTCCTGGATGCACTCCCCATACGACCGAATAACTATGGACGAAGGGAGTCAAAGTTGGTGGATTCGTGACACCCAATTTTGAACTAGCAGTCACGTTACCCACGGTAGCCTGAAACAAGATCCTCAGGCGGCCCGATCAAGATCAGGGCCTTCGAACTCTACACTGTGGGTGGACCGTAGACTGCCGTAGTCCCCTAGGTCGGACTGGACTCCGAAAACTTGGCGAATTAGCGATAGGAAAAAGCAAGCATAGAATGAGAAGACGAAAGGAAAGGAGCCTCGGACCGGGCCAGGAAATGCCCGGAAACCAAAACTTTCCAATAGCAGATTTGACAGTAGCATTAGGCGCTGAAGCCGGTCCCCTTCAGGGACCGAAGCGTGCACCCGCTCTTCAGGAAGAGGTGCACGAGGAAGTAGAGGCTAGTAATGCCTCTATCCCTGGACCCATGGAAGGCACCATGGTAGAAAACGGAAGACAGAATGCAATGGTCAGAATTGCTTACCCAGACCAATCGAACATGAGATGCGAGGTGGAAAGGTGCAACACTGCTCACTTGGGCGCTAGAGACTATGCCAAACATATAGTCAGCGCCCATCCCAAGCTGTCGTTGTCCTTTATCTGTAGGAGTTGCGAAAAAATTTTCGAAAAATTGAATGGAATAACCCAGCACGTGCCTAGATGCAAAGGACGCCCTGAGGTGGTCCCAGTCGTTCACAATTTTCAATGCCAAAACTGTGGTAGAGGCTTGTTGCCCAGATTTAAGGAACGAAAAGCGTAAGCTTGACGTTAACAAAGCCCCAGCATTAGCGACGGGCAGACCATCCGGTAAAGGGGGCAAAATTTGGTCAGCAGAGGAAGAACGAATAATGTGGACACTGGAACCCATACTTCGGAGCACCGATGTAAATAGGTACGAGCAGGTAGAAAACTATTTTCCCGGCAATAGTAGGAAACAGATAAGGGATAAATGGTCGGACCTACAACGCAGGTCCAACCGTCAAACAACGAAACAGTTGGAAAAGAGCATCACTGTTGAAGCACCAATCCCCAAACCCAAAGCGTCACTCGCAAACGTCCTTGTTGGTAGTGTTCTTCCAGCACCCGAGGATGACCATCAAGACGAGGAGACCTGGGTTAAAGCTCTCGCAGCAGTCACCGTTAGGCGATATCATGAATATCACGAAAACATGATCCGTAGCGAACAGAACATCATGTTCCGGATAGCCTGCTAGGGCGAATTGCTGAGGCACTCTCCGAGCGTCGACTCACACATGCAGAGAGAAATCGAAGAAATAGTCGGCAGTCTAACCGACTATATTCTGAAAAAGAAGGCCCCCAAAGATCGGGGTCAAAGAAGGTACAAAAAGGGGCGAATCAAATCGAATAGAAATTCTCGACGACGAGCAATCTTTGCTAATACTCAAGCGTTATACGAAAAAGAACCGAAATCTCTCGCGAGACAGGTGATACAGGGACAAGGAGTCTGGCAGAGATCAACCAAACCTTCCGAGGTGCTAGGACATCGAAGCCATATACTCCGAACTCTGGGGGAAGGAAGCGCCAGCAGATATCCCCAAAGACTGGTCTCAAGAGCGAGAGAGAATTACTCCAATAGTAGCAGTAAGTCCCATTACACTGCTCGACATCAAAAGAAGGGTTAGCAAACTCAAAAAGGACACAGCCAGCGGCCTCGATCGAATCGAACGAGCGGATGTTACTCCCAAAGTACAAAAACTGCTTTGCGGGCTATATAACTTATTATTGGCAGCTCGGTATTTCCCAGAAGCTTGGAGGAAAAATCGTACCACCTTAATACCAAAAGAAGGCAAGGACCCTTCGAATGCAGAGAACTGGCGGCCAATAACTATAGGCCAACTATTGTGCCGGATCTATACCGGCCTAATAGATCTCAAGCTGCGAGACAACATAAGACTCGACAGCAGCCAGAAAGGGTTCATAAATGAGAACGGAACGTTTACTAATACGCAAACATTAGAAAATGTCTTAGGACAAATGAAGTCTAGTTCCGGAGGAGTGGTAACGATAGTGGACATATCGAAAGCCTTCGATACTGTACCACATGCGGCCATTAGGCCCGCCTTAAAGCGGCTGGGAGTACCGAGTATCATCGCGAATTACATACAGGATATGTATGCCAACTGCTGTACGGAAGTAAAGGGTTGCGATGGGAAGTCAAAAATTGTCCTAAAGAGAGGAGTTAAGCAAGGAGACCCGCTTTCTCCCTTATTATTCAATGCCGTCATGGACCCGATCCTCAAGTTCATCGCCAACTCCGGCAACGGAGTTCCGATGAGCGGGAGGGAAGTGTCCACGATGGCATTCGCCGACGATACAATACTGTTCAGCCAAAATGTGGAAGGGGCTGCTTACGACTTGGACACACTCCGACCATGTCTAAAAGGCATAGGAATGTCCCTGTCAGTAAGTAAGTGTTCCACTTTCAGGATCACCACAAAGAACAGAACTTGGACAATAGACGACCCAAAGTTAACCCTAGAAAGTGAAACCGTGACGTACACAGGGCCCAATTGCGAGTTTAAGTACCTAGGGAAGACATATACACCGTGGGGAAACAAAGCCAGCGTAGAGGCATTGAATGAGTATCAGCGATGTGTTTTGGCGGTCGGGAAACTGGCCCTAAAACCATTGCAGAAACTCGATCTTTGTCAGAAGTACATCTACCCGCATTACCGATATATAATGGTGATGGATCCACCATCGGCCACAAACCTGAAAAGTTGCGATCTAGAAATCAGGAATAAACTACGTAAGTGGTTCAAACTCCCGCAATCGTTGACGGAGAGACTCTTCTATGCGCGATGCTCTGGCGGAGGTTTAGGTTACCCGCGGCTAGAAAACGACATTCCAATGTCTTTCTTAACAGCAGCCGCTAAGATGAGGGATTCAAGTGACTCTGTTACCCATACAGTAGGAAATAGCGCCTACATGGATGACAAGATCACAAAGGCGGCAAGGAATCTTAGGGTAAACACACCTATAACCGTGCCTGATTTGCGACGAGCAAAGAAGCGTTTAGCCGATAACGAGTTAAAGGAGTGGGCGAAATTAAATTCGCAAGGCCAGGGTCAAGATTGCTTCAAAAATAACAAGTGGAGCAACAACTGGCTGAGGGACCCCACGTATATGTCAGACAACCGCAGGATCGACGGAATAAAGCTGAGGACCAACACACACGGAAACCGCACGTCATTAGCCAGAGCGGGCTATGACACACCGATAGAATGTCGCAAATGTCATCTGCGACCAGAAACACTCAGCCATGTACTTGGCGGGTGTGCGGCGCAAAAACAACTTGTGATTCATCGTCACAACGAAATTGGTCTGATTGTATCCAACGAGATTACTCGCAAAAACCCAGACGCGGAACTTTACCACGAGCCCACAATGACACTAGATGGAGTAACTCTAAAACCTGATCTTGTCTATGTCGACAAGAGAAAGGTTGCACACATAGTCGACTATACAGTCCGCTATGATGTGCAGGAGTCTCTTGACACTGCCAGAGACGAAAAAGCCCTGAAATACAGGTGCTTGATAGAGGTAGTGAAGGAAAGGTTCAACGCGACAAAATGCTCCGTAATTCCCATAGTCATAGGAGCAAGAGGGACAATACCCCGTACTACGGTCGGGGGCTTAAAAACCCTCGACATATTTAGCAATAGTGTGTGCACGACGTTAAGCATGACAGCGCTGAGAAATTCTATCGAAATGGCTTTTGGACACTGGTCTATGACTAGGCCATGGGAGAAACAGAGAACTTGTGAACCTCTGTGAATGTCTGAAAAATCCCACCAGGAAATCACACTAGTTGAACTCGTACGCGTGTACAGACGCTTTCCTGGATGCACTCCCCATACGACCGAATAACTATGGACGAAGGGAGTCAAAGTTGGTGGATTCGTGACACCCAATTTTGAACTAGCAGTCACGTTACCCACGGTAGCCTGAAACAAGATCCTCAGGCGGCCCGATCAAGATCAGGGCCTTCGAACTCTACACTGTGGGTGGACCGTAGACTGCCGTAGTCCCCTAGGTCGGACTGGACTCCGAAAACTTGGCGAATTAGCGATAGGAAAAAGCAAGCATAGAATGAGAAGACGAAAGGAAAGGAGCCTCGGACCGGGCCAGGAAATGCCCGGAAACCAAAACTTTCCAATAGCAGATTTGACAGTAGCATTAGGCGCTGAAGCCGGTCCCCTTCAGGGACCGAAGCGTGCACCCGCTCTTCAGGAAGAGGTGCACGAGGAAGTAGAGGCTAGTAATGCCTCTATCCCTGGACCCATGGAAGGCACCATGGTAGAAAACGGAAGACAGAATGCAATGGTCAGAATTGCTTACCCAGACCAATCGAACATGAGATGCGAGGTGGAAAGGTGCAACACTGCTCACTTGGGCGCTAGAGACTATGCCAAACATATAGTCAGCGCCCATCCCAAGCTGTCGTTGTCCTTTATCTGTAGGAGTTGCGAAAAAATTTTCGAAAAATTGAATGGAATAACCCAGCACGTGCCTAGATGCAAAGGACGCCCTGAGGTGGTCCCAGTCGTTCACAATTTTCAATGCCAAAACTGTGGTAGAGGCTTGTTGCCCAGATTTAAGGAACGAAAAGCGTAAGCTTGACGTTAACAAAGCCCCAGCATTAGCGACGGGCAGACCATCCGGTAAAGGGGGCAAAATTTGGTCAGCAGAGGAAGAACGAATAATGTGGACACTGGAACCCATACTTCGGAGCACCGATGTAAATAGGTACGAGCAGGTAGAAAACTATTTTCCCGGCAATAGTAGGAAACAGATAAGGGATAAATGGTCGGACCTACAACGCAGGTCCAACCGTCAAACAACGAAACAGTTGGAAAAGAGCATCACTGTTGAAGCACCAATCCCCAAACCCAAAGCGTCACTCGCAAACGTCCTTGTTGGTAGTGTTCTTCCAGCACCCGAGGATGACCATCAAGACGAGGAGACCTGGGTTAAAGCTCTCGCAGCAGTCACCGTTAGGCGATATCATGAATATCACGAAAACATGATCCGTAGCGAACAGAACATCATGTTCCGGATAGCCTGCTAGGGCGAATTGCTGAGGCACTCTCCGAGCGTCGACTCACACATGCAGAGAGAAATCGAAGAAATAGTCGGCAGTCTAACCGACTATATTCTGAAAAAGAAGGCCCCCAAAGATCGGGGTCAAAGAAGGTACAAAAAGGGGCGAATCAAATCGAATAGAAATTCTCGACGACGAGCAATCTTTGCTAATACTCAAGCGTTATACGAAAAAGAACCGAAATCTCTCGCGAGACAGGTGATACAGGGACAAGGAGTCTGGCAGAGATCAACCAAACCTTCCGAGGTGCTAGGACATCGAAGCCATATACTCCGAACTCTGGGGGAAGGAAGCGCCAGCAGATATCCCCAAAGACTGGTCTCAAGAGCGAGAGAGAATTACTCCAATAGTAGCAGTAAGTCCCATTACACTGCTCGACATCAAAAGAAGGGTTAGCAAACTCAAAAAGGACACAGCCAGCGGCCTCGATCGAATCGAACGAGCGGATGTTACTCCCAAAGTACAAAAACTGCTTTGCGGGCTATATA
Source organism: Crepidodera aurea (assembly GCA_949320105.2). Classification (NCBI taxonomy): domain Eukaryota; kingdom Metazoa; phylum Arthropoda; class Insecta; order Coleoptera; family Chrysomelidae; genus Crepidodera; species Crepidodera aurea. The sequence continues at coordinate 8,623,855 of OX439472.1, read as the reverse complement.
ACTTATTATTGGCAGCTCGGTATTTCCCAGAAGCTTGGAGGAAAAATCGTACCACCTTAATACCAAAAGAAGGCAAGGACCCTTCGAATGCAGAGAACTGGCGGCCAATAACTATAGGCCAACTATTGTGCCGGATCTATACCGGCCTAATAGATCTCAAGCTGCGAGACAACATAAGACTCGACAGCAGCCAGAAAGGGTTCATAAATGAGAACGGAACGTTTACTAATACGCAAACATTAGAAAATGTCTTAGGACAAATGAAGTCTAGTTCCGGAGGAGTGGTAACGATAGTGGACATATCGAAAGCCTTCGATACTGTACCACATGCGGCCATTAGGCCCGCCTTAAAGCGGCTGGGAGTACCGAGTATCATCGCGAATTACATACAGGATATGTATGCCAACTGCTGTACGGAAGTAAAGGGTTGCGATGGGAAGTCAAAAATTGTCCTAAAGAGAGGAGTTAAGCAAGGAGACCCGCTTTCTCCCTTATTATTCAATGCCGTCATGGACCCGATCCTCAAGTTCATCGCCAACTCCGGCAACGGAGTTCCGATGAGCGGGAGGGAAGTGTCCACGATGGCATTCGCCGACGATACAATACTGTTCAGCCAAAATGTGGAAGGGGCTGCTTACGACTTGGACACACTCCGACCATGTCTAAAAGGCATAGGAATGTCCCTGTCAGTAAGTAAGTGTTCCACTTTCAGGATCACCACAAAGAACAGAACTTGGACAATAGACGACCCAAAGTTAACCCTAGAAAGTGAAACCGTGACGTACACAGGGCCCAATTGCGAGTTTAAGTACCTAGGGAAGACATATACACCGTGGGGAAACAAAGCCAGCGTAGAGGCATTGAATGAGTATCAGCGATGTGTTTTGGCGGTCGGGAAACTGGCCCTAAAACCATTGCAGAAACTCGATCTTTGTCAGAAGTACATCTACCCGCATTACCGATATATAATGGTGATGGATCCACCATCGGCCACAAACCTGAAAAGTTGCGATCTAGAAATCAGGAATAAACTACGTAAGTGGTTCAAACTCCCGCAATCGTTGACGGAGAGACTCTTCTATGCGCGATGCTCTGGCGGAGGTTTAGGTTACCCGCGGCTAGAAAACGACATTCCAATGTCTTTCTTAACAGCAGCCGCTAAGATGAGGGATTCAAGTGACTCTGTTACCCATACAGTAGGAAATAGCGCCTACATGGATGACAAGATCACAAAGGCGGCAAGGAATCTTAGGGTAAACACACCTATAACCGTGCCTGATTTGCGACGAGCAAAGAAGCGTTTAGCCGATAACGAGTTAAAGGAGTGGGCGAAATTAAATTCGCAAGGCCAGGGTCAAGATTGCTTCAAAAATAACAAGTGGAGCAACAACTGGCTGAGGGACCCCACGTATATGTCAGACAACCGCAGGATCGACGGAATAAAGCTGAGGACCAACACACACGGAAACCGCACGTGATTAGCCAGAGCGGGCTATGACACACCGATAGAATGTCGCAAATGTCATCTGCGACCAGAAACACTCAGCCATGTACTTGGCGGGTGTGCGGCGCAAAAACAACTTGTGATTCATCGTCACAACGAAATTGGTCTGATTGTATCCAACGAGATTACTCGCAAAAACCCAGACGCGGAACTTTACCACGAGCCCACAATGACAGTAGATGGAGTAACTCTAAAACCTGATCTTGTCTATGTCGACAAGAGAAAGGTTGCACACATAGTCGACTATACAGTCCGCTATGATGTGCAGGAGTCTCTTGACACTGCCAGAGACGAAAAAGCCCTGAAATACAGGTGCTTGATAGAGGTAGTGAAGGAAAGGTTCAACGCGACAAAATGCTCCGTAATTCCCATAGTCATAGGAGCAAGAGGGACAATACCCCGTACTACGGTCGGGGGCTTAAAAACCCTCGACATATTTAGCAATAGTGTGTGCACGACGTTAAGCATGACAGCGCTGAGAAATTCTATCGAAATGGCTTTTGGACACTGGTCTATGACTAGGCCATGGGAGAAACAGAGAACTTGTGAACCTCTGTGAATGTCTGAAAAATCCCACCAGGAAATCACACTAGTTGAACTCGTACGCGTGTACAGACGCTTTCCTGGATGCACTCCCCATACGACCGAATAACTATGGACGAAGGGAGTCAAAGTTGGTGGATTCGTGACAACCAATTTTGAACTAGCAGTCACGTTACCCACGGTAGCCTGAAACAAGATCCTCAGGCGGCCCGATCAAGATCAGGGCCTTCGAACTCTACACTGTGGGTGGACCGTAGACTGCCGTAGTCCCCTAGGTCGGACTGGACTCCGAAAACTTGGCGAATTAGCGATAGGAAAAAGCAAGCATAGAATGAGAAGACGAAAGGAAAGGAGCCTCGGACCGGGCCAGGAAATGCCCGGAAACCAAAACTTTCCAATAGCAGATTTGCCAGTAGCATTAGGCGCTGAAGCCGGTCCCCTTCAGGGACCGAAGCGTGCACCCGCCCTTCAGGAAGAGGTGCACGAGGAAGTAGAGGCTAGTAATGCCTCTATCCCTGGACCCATGGAAGGCACCATGGTAGAAAAGACAGAATGCAATGGTCAGAATTGCTTACCCAGACCAATCGAACATGAGATGCGAGGTGGAAAGGTGCAACACTGCTCACTTGGGCGCTAGAGACTATGCCAAACATATAGTCAGCGCCCATCCCAAGCTGTCGTTGTCCTTTATCTGTAGGAGTTGCGAAAAAATTTTCGAAAAATTGAATGGAATAACCCAGCACGTGCCTAGATGCAAAGGACGCCCTGAGGTGGTCCCAGTCGTTCACAATTTTCAATGCCAAAACTGTGGTAGAGGCTTGTTGCCCAGATTTAAGGAACGAAAAGCGTAAGCTTGACGTTAACAAAGCCCCAGCATTAGCGACGGGCAGACCATCCGGTAAAGGGGGCAAAATTTGGTCAGCAGAGGAAGAACGAATAATGTGGACACTGGAACCCATACTTCGGAGCACCGATGTAAATAGGTACGAGCAGGTAGAAAACTATTTTCCCGGCAATAGTAGGAAACAGATAAGGGATAAATGGTCGGACCTACAACGCAGGTCCAACCGTCAAACAACGAAACAGTTGGAAAAGAGCATCACTGTTGAAGCACCAATCCCCAAACCCAAAGCGTCACTCGCAAACGTCCTTGTTGGTAGTGTTCTTCCAGCACCCGAGGATGACCATCAAGACGAGGAGACCTGGGTTAAAGCTCTCGCAGCAGTCACCGTTAGGCGATATCATGAATATCACGAAAACATGATCCGTAGCGAACAGAACATCATGTTCCGGATAGCCTGCTAGGGCGAATTGCTGAGGCACTCTCCGAGCGTCGACTCACACATGCAGAGAGAAATCGAAGAAATAGTCGGCAGTCTAACCGACTATATTCTGAAAAAGAAGGCCCCCAAAGATCGGGGTCAAAGAAGGTACAAAAAGGGGCGAATCAAATCGAATAGAAATTCTCGACGACGAGCAATCTTTGCTAATACTCAAGCGTTATACGAAAAAGAACCGAAATCTCTCGCGAGACAGGTGATACAGGGACAAGGAGTCTGGCAGAGATCAACCAAACCTTCCGAGGTGCTAGGACATCGAAGCCATATACTCCGAACTCTGGGGGAAGGAAGCGCCAGCAGATATCCCCAAAGACTGGTCTCAAGAGCGAGAGAGAATTACTCCAATAGTAGCAGTAAGTCCCATTACACTGCTCGACATCAAAAGAAGGGTTAGCAAACTCAAAAAGGACACAGCCAGCGGCCTCGATCGAATCGAACGAGCGGATGTTACTCCCAAAGTACAAAAACTGCTTTGCGGGCTATATAACTTATTATTGGCAGCTCGGTATTTCCCAGAAGCTTGGAGGAAAAATCGTACCACCTTAATACCAAAAGAAGGCAAGGACCCTTCGAATGCAGAGAACTGGCGGCCAATAACTATAGGCCAACTATTGTGCCGGATCTATACCGGCCTAATAGATCTCAAGCTGCGAGACAACATAAGACTCGACAGCAGCCAGAAAGGGTTCATAAATGAGAACGGAACGTTTACTAATACGCAAACATTAGAAAATGTCTTAGGACAAATGAAGTCTAGTTCCGGAGGAGTGGTAACGATAGTGGACATATCGAAAGCCTTCGATACTGTACCACATGCGGCCATTAGGCCCGCCTTAAAGCGGCTGGGAGTACCGAGTATCATCGCGAATTACATACAGGATATGTATGCCAACTGCTGTACGGAAGTAAAGGGTTGCGATGGGAAGTCAAAAATTGTCCTAAAGAGAGGAGTTAAGCAAGGAGACCCGCTTTCTCCCTTATTATTCAATGCCGTCATGGACCCGATCCTCAAGTTCATCGCCAACTCCGGCAACGGAGTTCCGATGAGCGGGAGGGAAGTGTCCACGATGGCATTCGCCGACGATACAATACTGTTCAGCCAAAATGTGGAAGGGGCTGCTTACGACTTGGACACACTCCGACCATGTCTAAAAGGCATAGGAATGTCCCTGTCAGTAAGTAAGTGTTCCACTTTCAGGATCACCACAAAGAACAGAACTTGGACAATAGACGACCCAAAGTTAACCCTAGAAAGTGAAACCGTGACGTACACAGGGCCCAATTGCGAGTTTAAGTACCTAGGGAAGACATATACACCGTGGGGAAACAAAGCCAGCGTAGAGGCATTGAATGAGTATCAGCGATGTGTTTTGGCGGTCGGGAAACTGGCCCTAAAACCATTGCAGAAACTCGATCTTTGTCAGAAGTACATCTACCCGCATTACCGATATATAATGGTGATGGATCCACCATCGGCCACAAACCTGAAAAGTTGCGATCTAGAAATCAGGAATAAACTACGTAAGTGGTTCAAACTCCCGCAATCGTTGACGGAGAGACTCTTCTATGCGCGATGCTCTGGCGGAGGTTTAGGTTACCCGCGGCTAGAAAACGACATTCCAATGTCTTTCTTAACAGCAGCCGCTAAGATGAGGGATTCAAGTGACTCTGTTACCCATACAGTAGGAAATAGCGCCTACATGGATGACAAGATCACAAAGGCGGCAAGGAATCTTAGGGTAAACACACCTATAACCGTGCCTGATTTGCGACGAGCAAAGAAGCGTTTAGCCGATAACGAGTTAAAGGAGTGGGCGAAATTAAATTCGCAAGGCCAGGGTCAAGATTGCTTCAAAAATAACAAGTGGAGCAACAACTGGCTGAGGAACCCCACGTATATGTCAGACAACCGCAGGATCGACGGAATAAAGCTGAGGACCAACACACACGGAAACCGCACGTCATTAGCCAGAGCGGGCTATGACACACCGATAGAATGTCGCAAATGTCATCTGCGACCAGAAACACTCAGCCATGTACTTGGCGGGTGTGCGGCGCAAAAACAACTTGTGATTCATCGTCACAACGAAATTGGTCTGATTGTATCCAACGAGATTACTCGCAAAAACCCAGACGCGGAACTTTACCACGAGCCCACAATGACACTAGATGGAGTAACTCTAAAACCTGATCTTGTCTATGTCGACAAGAGAAAGGTTGCACACATAGTCGACTATACAGTCCGCTATGATGTGCAGGAGTCTCTTGACACTGCCAGAGACGAAAAAACCCTGAAATACAGGTGCTTGATAGAGGTAGTGAAGGAAAGGTTCAACGCGACAAAATGCTCCGTAATTCCCATAGTCATAGGAGCAAGAGGGACAATACCCCGTACTACGGTCGGGGGCTTAAAAACCCTCGACATATTTAGCAATAGTGTGTGCACGACGTTAAGCATGACAGCGCTGAGAAATTCTATCGAAATGGCTTTTGGACACTGGTCTATGACTAGGCCATGGGAGAAACAGAGAACTTGTGAACCTCTGTGAATGTCTGAAAAATCCCACCAGGAAATCACACTAGTTGAACTCGTACGCGTGTACAGACGCTTTCCTGGATGCACTCCCCATACGACCGAATAACTATGGACGAAGGGAGTCAAAGTTGGTGGATTCGTGACAACCAATTTTGAACTAGCAGTCACGTTACCCACGGTAGCCTGAAACAAGATCCTCAGGCGGCCCGATCAAGATCAGGGCCTTCGAACTCTACACTGTGGGTGGACCGTAGACTGCCGTAGTCCCCTAGGTCGGACTGGACTCCGAAAACTTGGCGAATTAGCGATAGGAAAAAGCAAGCATAGAATGAGAAGACGAAAGGAAAGGAGCCTCGGACCGGGCCAGGAAATGCCCGGAAACCAAAACTTTCCAATAGCAGATTTGCCAGTAGCATTAGGCGCTGAAGCCGGTCCCCTTCAGGGACCGAAGCGTGCACCCGCCCTTCAGGAAGAGGTGCACGAGGAAGTAGAGGCTAGTAATGCCTCTATCCCTGGACCCATGGAAGGCACCATGGTAGAAAAGACAGAATGCAATGGTCAGAATTGCTTACCCAGACCAATCGAACATGAGATGCGAGGTGGAAAGGTGCAACACTGCTCACTTGGGCGCTAGAGACTATGCCAAACATATAGTCAGCGCCCATCCCAAGCTGTCGTTGTCCTTTATCTGTAGAAGTTGCGAAAAAATCTTCGAAAAATTGAATGGAATAACCCAGCACGTGCCTAGATGCAAAGGACGCCCTGAGGTGGTCCCAGTCGTTCACAATTTTCAATGCCAAAACTGTGGTAGAGGCTTGTTGCCCAGATTTAAGGAACGAAAAGCGTAAGCTTGACGTTAACAAAGCCCCAGCATTAGCGACGGGCAGACCATCCGGTAAAGGGGGCAAAATTTGGTCAGCAGAGGAAGAACGAATAATGTGGACACTGGAACCCATACTTCGGAGCACCGATGTAAATAGGTACGAGCAGGTAGAAAACTATTTTCCCGGCAATAGTAGGAAACAGATAAGGGATAAATGGTCGGACCTACAACGCAGGTCCAACCGTCAAACAACGAAACAGTTGGAAAAGAGCATCACTGTTGAAGCACCAATCCCCAAACCCAAAGCGTCACTCGCAAACGTCCTTGTTGGTAGTGTTCTTCCAGCACCCGAGGATGACCATCAAGACGAGGAGACCTGGGTTAAAGCTCTCGCAGCAGTCACCGTTAGGCGATATCATGAATATCACGAAAACATGATCCGTAGCGAACAGAACATCATGTTCCGGATAGCCTGCTAGGGCGAATTGCTGAGGCACTCTCCGAGCGTCGACTCACACATGCAGAGAGAAATCGAAGAAATAGTCGGCAGTCTAACCGACTATATTCTGAAAAAGAAGGCCCCCAAAGATCGGGGTCAAAGAAGGTACAAAAAGGGGCGAATCAAATCGAATAGAAATTCTCGACGACGAGCAATCTTTGCTAATACTCAAGCGTTATACGAAAAAGAACCGAAATCTCTCGCGAGACAGGTGATACAGGGACAAGGAGTCTGGCAGAGATCAACCAAACCTTCCGAGGTGCTAGGACATCGAAGCCATATACTCCGAACTCTGGGGGAAGGAAGCGCCAGCAGATATCCCCAAAGACTGGTCTCAAGAGCGAGAGAGAATTACTCCAATAGTAGCAGTAAGTCCCATTACACTGCTCGACATCAAAAGAAGGGTTAGCAAACTCAAAAAGGACACAGCCAGCGGCCTCGATCGAATCGAACGAGCGGATGTTACTCCCAAAGTACAAAAACTGCTTTGCGGGCTATATAACTTATTATTGGCAGCTCGGTATTTCCCAGAAGCTTGGAGGAAAAATCGTACCACCTTAATACCAAAAGAAGGCAAGGACCCTTCGAATGCAGAGAACTGGCGGCCAATAACTATAGGCCAACTATTGTGCCGGATCTATACCGGCCTAATAGATCTCAAGCTGCGAGACAACATAAGACTCGACAGCAGCCAGAAAGGGTTCATAAATGAGAACGGAACGTTTACTAATACGCAAACATTAGAAAATGTCTTAGGACAAATGAAGTCTAGTTCCGGAGGAGTGGTAACGATAGTGGACATATCGAAAGCCTTCGATACTGTACCACATGCGGCCATTAGGCCCGCCTTAAAGCGGCTGGGAGTACCGAGTATCATCGCGAATTACATACAGGATATGTATGCCAACTGCTGTACGGAAGTAAAGGGTTGCGATGGGAAGTCAAAAATTGTCCTAAAGAGAGGAGTTAAGCAAGGAGACCCGCTTTCTCCCTTATTATTCAATGCCGTCATGGACCCGATCCTCAAGTTCATCGCCAACTCCGGCAACGGAGTTCCGATGAGCGGGAGGGAAGTGTCCACGATGGCATTCGCCGACGATACAATACTGTTCAGCCAAAATGTGGAAGGGGCTGCTTACGACTTGGACACACTCCGACCATGTCTAAAAGGCATAGGAATGTCCCTGTCAGTAAGTAAGTGTTCCACTTTCAGGATCACCACAAAGAACAGAACTTGGACAATAGACGACCCAAAGTTAACCCTAGAAAGTGAAACCGTGACGTACACAGGGCCCAATTGCGAGTTTAAGTACCTAGGGAAGACATATACACCGTGGGGAAACAAAGCCAGCGTAGAGGCATTGAATGAGTATCAGCGATGTGTTTTGGCGGTCGGGAAACTGGCCCTAAAACCATTGCAGAAACTCGATCTTTGTCAGAAGTACATCTACCCGCATTACCGATATATAATGGTGATGGATCCACCATCGGCCACAAACCTGAAAAGTTGCGATCTAGAAATCAGGAATAAACTACGTAAGTGGTTCAAACTCCCGCAATCGTTGACGGAGAGACTCTTCTATGCGCGATGCTCTGGCGGAGGTTTAGGTTACCCGCGGCTAGAAAACGACATTCCAATGTCTTTCTTAACAGCAGCCGCTAAGATGAGGGATTCAAGTGACTCTGTTACCCATACAGTAGGAAATAGCGCCTACATGGATGACAAGATCACAAAGGCGGCAAGGAATCTTAGGGTAAACACACCTATAACCGTGCCTGATTTGCGACGAGCAAAGAAGCGTTTAGCCGATAACGAGTTAAAGGAGTGGGCGAAATTAAATTCGCAAGGCCAGGGTCAAGATTGCTTCAAAAATAACAAGTGGAGCAACAACTGGCTGAGGAACCCCACGTATATGTCAGACAACCGCAGGATCGACGGAATAAAGCTGAGGACCAACACACACGGAAACCGCACGTCATTAGCCAGAGCGGGCTATGACACACCGATAGAATGTCGCAAATGTCATCTGCGACCAGAAACACTCAGCCATGTACTTGGCGGGTGTGCGGCGCAAAAACAACTTGTGATTCATCGTCACAACGAAATTGGTCTGATTGTATCCAACGAGATTACTCGCAAAAACCCAGACGCGGAACTTTACCACGAGCCCACAATGACACTAGATGGAGTAACTCTAAAACCTGATCTTGTCTATGTCGACAAGAGAAAGGTTGCACACATAGTCGACTATACAGTCCGCTATGATGTGCAGGAGTCTCTTGACACTGCCAGAGACGAAAAAACCCTGAAATACAGGTGCTTGATAGAGGTAGTGAAGGAAAGGTTCAACGCGACAAAATGCTCCGTAATTCCCATAGTCATAGGAGCAAGAGGGACAATACCCCGTACTACGGTCGGGGGCTTAAAAACCCTCGACATATTTAGCAATAGTGTGTGCACGACGTTAAGCATGACAGCGCTGAGAAATTCTATCGAAATGGCTTTTGGACACTGGTCTATGACTAGGCCATGGGAGAAACAGAGAACTTGTGAACCTCTGTGAATGTCTGAAAAATCCCACCAGGAAATCACACTAGTTGAACTCGTACGCGTGTACAGACGCTTTCCTGGATGCACTCCCCATACGACCGAATAACTATGGACGAAGGGAGTCAAAGTTGGTGGATTCGTGACAACCAATTTTGAACTAGCAGTCACGTTACCCACGGTAGCCTGAAACAAGATCCTCAGGCGGCCCGATCAAGATCAGGGCCTTCGAACTCTACACTGTGGGTGGACCGTAGACTGCCGTAGTCCCCTAGGTCGGACTGGACTCCGAAAACTTGGCGAATTAGCGATAGGAAAAAGCAAGCATAGAATGAGAAGACGAAAGGAAAGGAGCCTCGGACCGGGCCAGGAAATGCCCGGAAACCAAAACTTTCCAATAGCAGATTTGCCAGTAGCATTAGGCGCTGAAGCCGGTCCCCTTCAGGGACCGAAGCGTGCACCCGCCCTTCAGGAAGAGGTGCACGAGGAAGTAGAGGCTAGTAATGCCTCTATCCCTGGACCCATGGAAGGCACCATGGTAGAAAAGACAGAATGCAATGGTCAGAATTGCTTACCCAGACCAATCGAACATGAGATGCGAGGTGGAAAGGTGCAACACTGCTCACTTGGGCGCTAGAGACTATGCCAAACATATAGTCAGCGCCCATCCCAAGCTGTCGTTGTCCTTTATCTGTAGGAGTTGCGAAAAAATTTTCGAAAAATTGAATGGAATAACCCAGCACGTGCCTAGATGCAAAGGACGCCCTGAGGTGGTCCCAGTCGTTCACAATTTTCAATGCCAAAACTGTGGTAGAGGCTTGTTGCCCAGATTTAAGGAACGAAAAGCGTAAGCTTGACGTTAACAAAGCCCCAGCATTAGCGACGGGCAGACCATCCGGTAAAGGGGGCAAAATTTGGTCAGCAGAGGAAGAACGAATAATGTGGACACTGGAACCCATACTTCGGAGCACCGATGTAAATAGGTACGAGCAGGTAGAAAACTATTTTCCCGGCAATAGTAGGAAACAGATAAGGGATAAATGGTCGGACCTACAACGCAGGTCCAACCGTCAAACAACGAAACAGTTGGAAAAGAGCATCACTGTTGAAGCACCAATCCCCAAACCCAAAGCGTCACTCGCAAACGTCCTTGTTGGTAGTGTTCTTCCAGCACCCGAGGATGACCATCAAGACGAGGAGACCTGGGTTAAAGCTCTCGCAGCAGTCACCGTTAGGCGATATCATGAATATCACGAAAACATGATCCGTAGCGAACAGAACATCATGTTCCGGATAGCCTGCTAGGGCGAATTGCTGAGGCACTCTCCGAGCGTCGACTCACACATGCAGAGAGAAATCGAAGAAATAGTCGGCAGTCTAACCGACTATATTCTGAAAAAGAAGGCCCCCAAAGATCGGGGTCAAAGAAGGTACAAAAAGGGGCGAATCAAATCGAATAGAAATTCTCGACGACGAGCAATCTTTGCTAATACTCAAGCGTTATACGAAAAAGAACCGAAATCTCTCGCGAGACAGGTGATACAGGGACAAGGAGTCTGGCAGAGATCAACCAAACCTTCCGAGGTGCTAGGACATCGAAGCCATATACTCCGAACTCTGGGGGAAGGAAGCGCCAGCAGATATCCCCAAAGACTGGTCTCAAGAGCGAGAGAGAATTACTCCAATAGTAGCAGTAAGTCCCATTACACTGCTCGACATCAAAAGAAGGGTTAGCAAACTCAAAAAGGACACAGCCAGCGGCCTCGATCGAATCGAACGAGCGGATGTTACTCCCAAAGTACAAAAACTGCTTTGCGGGCTATATAACTTATTATTGGCAGCTCGGTATTTCCCAGAAGCTTGGAGGAAAAATCGTACCACCTTAATACCAAAAGAAGGCAAGGACCCTTCGAATGCAGAGAACTGGCGGCCAATAACTATAGGCCAACTATTGTGCCGGATCTATACCGGCCTAATAGATCTCAAGCTGCGAGACAACATAAGACTCGACAGCAGCCAGAAAGGGTTCATAAATGAGAACGGAACGTTTACTAATACGCAAACATTAGAAAATGTCTTAGGACAAATGAAGTCTAGTTCCGGAGGAGTGGTAACGATAGTGGACATATCGAAAGCCTTCGATACTGTACCACATGCGGCCATTAGGCCCGCCTTAAAGCGGCTGGGAGTACCGAGTATCATCGCGAATTACATACAGGATATGTATGCCAACTGCTGTACGGAAGTAAAGGGTTGCGATGGGAAGTCAAAAATTGTCCTAAAGAGAGGAGTTAAGCAAGGAGACCCGCTTTCTCCCTTATTATTCAATGCCGTCATGGACCCGATCCTCAAGTTCATCGCCAACTCCGGCAACGGAGTTCCGATGAGCGGGAGGGAAGTGTCCACGATGGCATTCGCCGACGATACAATACTGTTCAGCCAAAATGTGGAAGGGGCTGCTTACGACTTGGACACACTCCGACCATGTCTAAAAGGCATAGGAATGTCCCTGTCAGTAAGTAAGTGTTCCACTTTCAGGATCACCACAAAGAACAGAACTTGGACAATAGACGACCCAAAGTTAACCCTAGAAAGTGAAACCGTGACGTACACAGGGCCCAATTGCGAGTTTAAGTACCTAGGGAAGACATATACACCGTGGGGAAACAAAGCCAGCGTAGAGGCATTGAATGAGTATCAGCGATGTGTTTTGGCGGTCGGGAAACTGGCCCTAAAACCATTGCAGAAACTCGATCTTTGTCAGAAGTACATCTACCCGCATTACCGATATATAATGGTGATGGATCCACCATCGGCCACAAACCTGAAAAGTTGCGATCTAGAAATCAGGAATAAACTACGTAAGTGGTTCAAACTCCCGCAATCGTTGACGGAGAGACTCTTCTATGCGCGATGCTCTGGCGGAGGTTTAGGTTACCCGCGGCTAGAAAACGACATTCCAATGTCTTTCTTAACAGCAGCCGCTAAGATGAGGGATTCAAGTGACTCTGTTACCCATACAGTAGGAAATAGCGCCTACATGGATGACAAGATCACAAAGGCGGCAAGGAATCTTAGGGTAAACACACCTATAACCGTGCCTGATTTGCGACGAGCAAAGAAGCGTTTAGCCGATAACGAGTTAAAGGAGTGGGCGAAATTAAATTCGCAAGGCCAGGGTCAAGATTGCTTCAAAAATAACAAGTGGAGCAACAACTGGCTGAGGGACCCCACGTATATGTCAGACAACCGCAGGATCGACGGAATAAAGCTGAGGACCAACACACACGGAAACCGCACGTCATTAGCCAGAGCGGGCTATGACACACCGATAGAATGTCGCAAATGTCATCTGCGACCAGAAACACTCAGCCATGTACTTGGCGGGTGTGCAGCGCAAAAACAACTTGTGATTCATCGTCACAACGAAATTGGTCTGATTGTATCCAACGAGATTACTCGCAAAAACCCAGACGCGGAACTTTACCACGAGCCCACAATGACACTAGATGGAGTAACTCTAAAACCTGATCTTGTCTATGTCGACAAGAGAAAGGTTGCACACATAGTCGACTATACAGTCCGCTATGATGTGCAGGAGTCTCTTGACACTGCCAGAGACGAAAAAACCCTGAAATACAGGTGCTTGATAGAGGTAGTGAAGGAAAGGTTCAACGCGACAAAATGCTCCGTAATTCCCATAGTCATAGGAGCAAGAGGGACAATACCCCGTACTACGGTCGGGGGCTTAAAAACCCTCGACATATTTAGCAATAGTGTGTGCACGACGTTAAGCATGACAGCGCTGAGAAATTCTATCGAAATGGCTTTTGGACACTGGTCTATGACTAGGCCATGGGAGAAACAGAGAACTTGTGAACCTCTGTGAATGTCTGAAAAATCCCACCAGGAAATCACACTAGTTGAACTCGTACGCGTGTACAGACGCTTTCCTGGATGCACTCCCCATACGACCGAATAACTATGGACGAAGGGAGTCAAAGTTGGTGGATTCGTGACACCCAATTTTGAACTAGCAGTCACGTTACCCACGGTAGCCTGAAACAAGATCCTCAGGCGGCCCGATCAAGATCAGGGCCTTCGAACTCTACACTGTGGGTGGACCGTAGACTGCCGTAGTCCCCTAGGTCGGACTGGACTCCGAAAACTTGGCGAATTAGCGATAGGAAAAAGCAAGCATAGAATGAGAAGACGAAAGGAAAGGAGCCTCGGACCGGGCCAGGAAATGCCCGGAAACCAAAACTTTCCAATAGCAGATTTGACAGTAGCATTAGGCGCTGAAGCCGGTCCCCTTCAGGGACCGAAGCGTGCACCCGCTCTTCAGGAAGAGGTGCACGAGGAAGTAGAGGCTAGTAATGCCTCTATCCCTGGACCCATGGAAGGCACCATGGTAGAAAACGGAAGACAGAATGCAATGGTCAGAATTGCTTACCCAGACCAATCGAACATGAGATGCGAGGTGGAAAGGTGCAACACTGCTCACTTGGGCGCTAGAGACTATGCCAAACATATAGTCAGCGCCCATCCCAAGCTGTCGTTGTCCTTTATCTGTAGGAGTTGCGAAAAAATTTTCGAAAAATTGAATGGAATAACCCAGCACGTGCCTAGATGCAAAGGACGCCCTGAGGTGGTCCCAGTCGTTCACAATTTTCAATGCCAAAACTGTGGTAGAGGCTTGTTGCCCAGATTTAAGGAACGAAAAGCGTAAGCTTGACGTTAACAAAGCCCCAGCATTAGCGACGGGCAGACCATCCGGTAAAGGGGGCAAAATTTGGTCAGCAGAGGAAGAACGAATAATGTGGACACTGGAACCCATACTTCGGAGCACCGATGTAAATAGGTACGAGCAGGTAGAAAACTATTTTCCCGGCAATAGTAGGAAACAGATAAGGGATAAATGGTCGGACCTACAACGCAGGTCCAACCGTCAAACAACGAAACAGTTGGAAAAGAGCATCACTGTTGAAGCACCAATCCCCAAACCCAAAGCGTCACTCGCAAACGTCCTTGTTGGTAGTGTTCTTCCAGCACCCGAGGATGACCATCAAGACGAGGAGACCTGGGTTAAAGCTCTCGCAGCAGTCACCGTTAGGCGATATCATGAATATCACGAAAACATGATCCGTAGCGAACAGAACATCATGTTCCGGATAGCCTGCTAGGGCGAATTGCTGAGGCACTCTCCGAGCGTCGACTCACACATGCAGAGAGAAATCGAAGAAATAGTCGGCAGTCTAACCGACTATATTCTGAAAAAGAAGGCCCCCAAAGATCGGGGTCAAAGAAGGTACAAAAAGGGGCGAATCAAATCGAATAGAAATTCTCGACGACGAGCAATCTTTGCTAATACTCAAGCGTTATACGAAAAAGAACCGAAATCTCTCGCGAGACAGGTGATACAGGGACAAGGAGTCTGGCAGAGATCAACCAAACCTTCCGAGGTGCTAGGACATCGAAGCCATATACTCCGAACTCTGGGGGAAGGAAGCGCCAGCAGATATCCCCAAAGACTGGTCTCAAGAGCGAGAGAGAATTACTCCAATAGTAGCAGTAAGTCCCATTACACTGCTCGACATCAAAAGAAGGGTTAGCAAACTCAAAAAGGACACAGCCAGCGGCCTCGATCGAATCGAACGAGCGGATGTTACTCCCAAAGTACAAAAACTGCTTTGCGGGCTATATAACTTATTATTGGCAGCTCGGTATTTCCCAGAAGCTTGGAGGAAAAATCGTACCACCTTAATACCAAAAGAAGGCAAGGACCCTTCGAATGCAGAGAACTGGCGGCCAATAACTATAGGCCAACTATTGTGCCGGATCTATACCGGCCTAATAGATCTCAAGCTGCGAGACAACATAAGACTCGACAGCAGCCAGAAAGGGTTCATAAATGAGAACGGAACGTTTACTAATACGCAAACATTAGAAAATGTCTTAGGACAAATGAAGTCTAGTTCCGGAGGAGTGGTAACGATAGTGGACATATCGAAAGCCTTCGATACTGTACCACATGCGGCCATTAGGCCCGCCTTAAAGCGGCTGGGAGTACCGAGTATCATCGCGAATTACATACAGGATATGTATGCCAACTGCTGTACGGAAGTAAAGGGTTGCGATGGGAAGTCAAAAATTGTCCTAAAGAGAGGAGTTAAGCAAGGAGACCCGCTTTCTCCCTTATTATTCAATGCCGTCATGGACCCGATCCTCAAGTTCATCGCCAACTCCGGCAACGGAGTTCCGATGAGCGGGAGGGAAGTGTCCACGATGGCATTCGCCGACGATACAATACTGTTCAGCCAAAATGTGGAAGGGGCTGCTTACGACTTGGACACACTCCGACCATGTCTAAAAGGCATAGGAATGTCCCTGTCAGTAAGTAAGTGTTCCACTTTCAGGATCACCACAAAGAACACAACTTGGACAATAGACGACCCAAAGTTAACCCTAGAAAGTGAAACCGTGACGTACACAGGGCCCAATTGCGAGTTTAAGTACCTAGGGAAGACATATACACCGTGGGGAAACAAAGCCAGCGTAGAGGCATTGAATGAGTATCAGCGATGTGTTTTGGCGGTCGGGAAACTGGCCCTAAAACCATTGCAGAAACTCGATCTTTGTCAGAAGTACATCTACCCGCATTACCGATATATAATGGTGATGGATCCACCATCGGCCACAAACCTGAAAAGTTGCGATCTAGAAATCAGGAATAAACTACGTAAGTGGTTCAAACTCCCGCAATCGTTGACGGAGAGACTCTTCTATGCGCGATGCTCTGGCGGAGGTTTAGGTTACCCGCGGCTAGAAAACGACATTCCAATGTCTTTCTTAACAGCAGCCGCTAAGATGAGGGATTCAAGTGACTCTGTTACCCATACAGTAGGAAATAGCGCCTACATGGATGACAAGATCACAAAGGCGGCAAGGAATCTTAGGGTAAACACACCTATAACCGTGCCTGATTTGCGACGAGCAAAGAAGCGTTTAGCCGATAACGAGTTAAAGGAGTGGGCGAAATTAAATTCGCAAGGCCAGGGTCAAGATTGCTTCAAAAATAACAAGTGGAGCAACAACTGGCTGAGGGACCCCACGTATATGTCAGACAACCGCAGGATCGACGGAATAAAGCTGAGGACCAACACACACGGAAACCGCACGTCATTAGCCAGAGCGGGCTATGACACACCGATAGAATGTCGCAAATGTCATCTGCGACCAGAAACACTCAGCCATGTACTTGGCGGGTGTGCGGCGCAAAAACAACTTGTGATTCATCGTCACAACGAAATTGGTCTGATTGTATCCAACGAGATTACTCGCAAAAACCCAGAAGCGGAACTTTACCACGAGCCCACAATGACAGTAGATGGAGTAACTCTAAAACCTGATCTTGTCTATGTCGACAAGAGAAAGGTTGCACACATAGTCGACTATACAGTCCGCTATGATGTGCAGGAGTCTCTTGACACTGCCAGAGACGAAAAAGCCCTGAAATACAGGTGCTTGATAGAGGTAGTGAAGGAAAGGTTCAACGCGACAAAATGCTCCGTAATTCCCATAGTCATAGGAGCAAGAGGGACAATACCCCGTACTACGGTCGGGGGCTTAAAAACCCTCGACATATTTAGCAATAGTGTGTGCACGACGTTAAGCATGACAGCGCTGAGAAATTCTATCGAAATGGCAAACCTCTTTTTGGACACTTAATATCCGGCAATATATAATAAAAGATCAAAACCTTTAACCGCTTGCGCCTAGCGGAAACTCTGCTCGTGGAGTCGACAGCACAGGGAAATTTGCCCGCAGGGAGCCGCATCGTAGTGCTTCCGGGTGGGGCGTTACTAGCCAAATGCCTCGTCATCTAATTAGTGACGCGCATGAATGGATTAACGAGATTCCCACTGTCCCTACCCACTATCTAGCGAAACCACTGCCAAGGGAACGGGCTTGGAAAAATTAGCGGGGAAAGAAGACCCTGTTGAGCTTGACTCTAGTCTGGCATTGTAAGGAGACATGAGAGGTGTAGCATAAGTGGGAGATGGCAACATCGTCGGTGAAATACCAGGGTCTAAGGTGGTCTAAATGGAGACGAACTTTTAATATTTATCTGGAGGCTTTGAATATACAAGAAAGTAGCCAAAAAAGAGCACATTTGCTTCACGCAGGAGGACAACAACTCCAAGAGCTTTACTATAACATACCCGGTGCACATGTAATTCGAGAAGGAGGGATCGATATAGATGTCTACGTAGTAGCATGGATGAAGTTAGATGAATACTTTGAACCGAAACAAAGTAAGCTTTATGAACGGCATTTATTTAGGCAAATTAAGCAAGAAAATAATGAGCGATTTGAAAAATTTTTAGTAAGATTAAGAATCCAAGCAAATAAATGTAAATTTATAGAGGCAGATGAACATATAATTGATCAAATTGTTGAAAAATGTTTAAAATGTAATAAAATTGGACATTACAGGAGATGTTGTCTTAGCAATTTAAAGAGGAAACCTCGGTTTCAATCTTCTTATTCTAATTTTAATAAAAGATTTAAACCTACTAGAAAGTCCTCATCAAAGGTAGAAACTGACTATGTCTTTCATATTGATGACGATGAAATTATGGCATGTACTCTAGGAGGGGTAGAGATCAAAATGCTAATTGATTCAGGATCCAGGAGTAATCTCATTACTGAAGAAACCTGGTCTTTTCTAAAAGAGCGTAAGATTAATGTCTGGAATCAAATAAAAAATCCTCCTAAAACATTCATGGCTTACGCAAGTAACACTCCTCTTAAAGTAATTGGTTTATTTGAATGCAATATCTTGGCAATAATACGGAAAGGGCAACGATTTATGTAATTAAAAATGGCACCAAGGATTTGTTAGGGAAATCTACCGCTAAAGCATTAGGAGTATTAAAAATCGGGCTAGGAATAAATAATATAACTGAATTCCCTAAATTTAAAGATATTAAAGTCGATATCCCAATAGATGATTCCATTAAACCTGTATGTCAGCCATATAGGCGAATTTAGGGATTATTGAATCAGTTGACGGAGTTTCAAAGTGGGTATCGCCAATGGTACCTATTTTGAAAGAAAATGGTGACGTTCGGCTTTGCATCGATATGAGGCGTGCCAATATGGCTATAATGCGAGAAACCACCCTCTACCTACGATAGATTCCATATTACCAACCTTTAGAAAAGCTACAATATTCTCTAGGCTAGACATTAAAGACGCATTCCATCAAATAGAACTAGCCCCAAGTTGTAGAAATATAACGACATTTATTACAAGTAAAGGCTTATTCACATACACCAGACTCATGTTTGGCATGTGCTCCTGAAATTTTTCAAAAAATAATGGAGCGCATTTTAGCTGGCTGTCAAGGTAGTGTAAACTTCATAGACGATATACTAGTTAAGTCTTGTAAAGGCTGTACTTTGGTCTCTACCGCAACTCCTCCTCATCCATTACAGCGGAGAGAACTCCCTAAAGAACCGTGGGTAGATATCGCCATTGATTACAAGGGCCCCTTGCCAAGTTCAGATTATTTGTTCATAATTAAAATTACTAAAACTATTATAGCAACCTACACCGTTCATACAAGAAGTCTTTTCGAGGTTAGGTAATCCATTGTCTATAACTGCTGACAATGGTAAACAGTTTAATAGCAGTGAAATGAAAAACTTTTTCGAAGAAAGGGGAATAAGGCTATTTTTTTCCATTCCTTATTGGCCGCAACAAAATGGAGAAGTAGAAAGGCAAAATCGCGATATTCTCAAAAGGCTTAAAATCAGTCAGGGTTTAAAAAAAATTGGCACCAAGAATTATTAGACTATTTAACAATGTACAATAGTACTCCTCATTCTACCACGGGTCAAACCCCATCTGAATTATTTTTTAAAAGGCAGTTTAGGGACAAAATTCCAAATTTTTGTGATGTAGAATATAAAGTCAGAGATAATGCCCTAAGTGATAGGGATAAAATTCAAAAAGTGAAAGGAAAAGAATACGCAGATAGAAAAAGAAAAGCAAAACAAGTAGAACTAGAAGCGGGAGACAAAGTATATATAAAAAATTTAAGATGATTTCGACCCCACTACATATACAGTTTTAAATAAACAAGGAGGCGATATCACAGTGCAAAACGATCAGACTGGGGAAGAAATAAGACGAAATATCGTGCATTTGAAAAAAATAATTAATTTTTTTGTAATTAATTTAAGAATGGAGAATTTAATAATACGTAGGTAGTTTAAGTTTATTATATTAAGCAATTTGGGGAGTTAAACTTTGCACATTGTGCCCTTGTATTTATTAATTATATTGTTATTACAATATATACTTGTTTATTTTTTTTTATATTTTCTAACTTAATATCTTATATTTACAATAACATTGTCTCTTTTATATTTTATATATTTATTAACTTGCCCAACTTTATATGGAGACTCTGGATCTGAGTAGACAATTCCACTGTTAACAAGGTCCGCCTTTTGGTATTTTGCCTACTTTGACCAGATCTCTGGTTATTTCAGTACAACTATAAACATTTTGCTTAGCATCACATCGCTTTAATTTTCTGTATGTAGTGTATGTAGTATATGTAGTATATATATATATATATATATATATATATATATATATATATATATATATATATATGAATAGCTGAATCGTTCAACTGACGACGTTTCGGCACAATCTCATGTGCCATCTTCAGGTCTTTGCTTCTAGTTAAACTGACTTCTCTTAGCGTTGTCGAAGGTTTATGTACTCTCTTCGTTTTCCGGTCTACTGCACACAGGTCTGTTTGTTGGCGGGGGTGCGCGGGGCTTTCTATTTGTGATCTCCTCCCCGTAGAGTAGAGTTATGTTATGCTTTAGGTTTCCACGGGCATTATATGAATAGCTGGGCTTCCGGGATCTGCTCCGTGTTGTCACTGGTTGATTCTCAATAGAATCGTTCAACTGACGACGTTTCGGCACAATCTCATGTGCCATCTTCAGGTCTTTGCTTCTAGTTAAACTGACTTCTCTTAGCGTTGTCGAAGGTTTATGTACTCTCTTCGTTTTCCGGTCTACTGCACACAGGTCTGTTTGTTGGCGGGGGTGCGCGGGGCTTTCTATTTGTGATCTCCTCCCCGTAGAGTAGAGTTATGTTCTGCTTTAGGTTTCCACGGGCATTATATGAATAGCTGGGCTTCCGGGATCTGCTCCGTGTTGTCACTGGTTGATTCTCAATAGAATCGTTCAACTGACGACGTTTCGGCACAATCTCATGTGCCATCTTCAGGTCTTTGCTGGAAACCTAAAGCAGAACATAACTCTACTCTACGGGGAGGAGATCACAAATAGAAAGCCCCGCGCACCCCCGTTAACAAACAGACCTGTGTGCAGTAGACCGGAAAACGAAGAGAGTACATAAACCTTCGACAACGCTAAGAGAAGTCAGTTTAACTAGAAGCAAAGACCTGAAGATGGCACATGAGATTGTGCCGAAACGTCGTCAGTTGAACGATTCTATTGAGAATCAACCAGTGACAACACGGAGCAGATCCCGGTATATATATATATACCGGTAATCTTACGTACTGGCACCAAAAACTAAATCGACGTATACAAACCCGGAATTGTAGAGAGATAAGAGGTTCTACCGGCACCTTATATATGTTTTGACTGTATATGCTGTCTGGCACCATATATATTATTTCAGAATACACTTTTCAATTTTATCTTGGACAGACATATTCGACTCGAACGCTTAAGGAGGTTGGGGCGTTAGACAAGAATAATGAAAAATCTGACAAAATATTTTTTAACAAGTTAATGCGTATGGCAAAATTTTCTATAAAAAAAACCTAAAGTCAAAAAGTTAAAAAACTTTTAATCCTACATATAGGTAGCATACAAACAGTACATTTTTATTGGAGCAAATAACCAATAGCCCAGTTGTCAGAGAGTTTGACCTCGTCAAATTGTGATATCGATGAAACTTGGCATTTAAGTACTTGAAACGGTTCAGAAAACGATAAAAAAATCTTTACAATTTCGAAAATAAAATCGTAAATTTGGTTTTTCCATTATATCTCGAAAAAAAAATTCGAAAAACTAATAGCACCACGTGAAAGAGCGGAAAATTTTACTAAAAATTATATTATAAGTTATTTTTAAAAAGAATTTGTATTAGGTACTATAAAAAATTTTATTTTATATAAATCAATTTCTAAATTATTTTTAACTTTATTAAAAAAAAAATTATTTCTGATTTATATAAACACTATTTTGAAAATAAAAATTTGCGTCGAATGAATATTGTAAAAAAAATGAAAATTTTAAAACATAAGTTTTACTAAACCCAGATAATGTTCATCATTTTAATTATATTTAAATCAAAAGTAAAAGTATAATAATGATAAATCTACAAGGATTTTTTTTTGTTATCCCTCTATTAATAGATATCTTCACTTTTATAAAAATCAGTGAGAATTTTAGAAATTATAACTACCGGTCAAATTTTCTATGAGAAAACAAAAAAAATTTAAAAATTAATGGATTCCTGAGAAATCTTAGTCTCCTCTTTAAAATGCTTTCTTTTTTTCTTTGCGTACATTTTAGACAAAATACTTTAATTTTTCCGAACGCCTTGCATGAATATTTGTATTCAACGGCTCGGTGCGCGTAGAGTTTTCGAATTTGGTTTCTTATTTTTAATAATTTTTTACAGTAATACAATTTTTTTTTAAATAACTTATAATATAATTTTTAGTACAATTTTCCGCTGTTTTGGTGCTATTAGTTTTTCGAAATTTTTATTTTTTTTCCAGATATAAGAAAAACCAAGTTTTCGATTTTATTTTTGAAATTGTGAAGTTAGCATAAACTTTAGAGCAGCAAAGATTTTTTTATCGTTTTCTACACCCATTCAAGTACTTAAATGCCAAGTTTAATCGAGATCACATTTTGTGCGAGCTGTTGGTCAATATCCTTCTCTGGCAATGCATATTTTAATATTTATTCCAATTTTATAATGAGACTTTTAATTAATAAAAAATATTATTAAACGTTCGTAAACTGTTGAATCTGTCCTTTTAATTAATAATTTCTATTAAGTAATTTTAATTTGTCTTGTAATTTTTGCCAAAATCGCGTATTCTGAAAAATGCTATAGGTTAGAATATACAGTATATCCACAAATGGAATCGAAAAGTGGAAAAAAATATTATTTTAGTTTATTCTTTAGAAAAGTTTATAAAATAAGATCAGAATATCCAAATCTTAGAATACCTGTATGGTGTGTTAAAAAGTAAAAATGTATCAATAGAAAACTACCATTACTTATTATTATTCACAAAATGTTTAGGAATTGAAAAAATTGTATGCATCATTTAAAATAAAATATAAATATAAATTTTCAAATTAAAAATTAAATTTCAATTTTTAAAACAAAAATTAGTCTTATTGACAAATAAGATTGGCAAATCCAAATTTTAGTTCATTTGTAAAAACACAAATGTACTAAGAAATTAATTAAATGAGAAAAATTATCGAAATTATTTATTAATTGACACAAATTGCACAATTGTTACTATTTTAAAATGAGCCACATTGTTTAAACAAAATTGCACTATTTAATATATTCTAAGTATAAGTGAACAATAATTATATTATTTCATTTTGTTATTGCTTTCTTTGCAAAAAAATAAAATTTTAGAGATTCCGTAGATATTGATGTAAGTAAAGGTTCCATTTGAGGGTTTTTGATGTAAAAATTTGTAGTTTGGACAACAACTTACTTATACAAACATTTTGAGTAAAATACTAAATAATCTTAGTTACTTTTTAATATTCTTACACATTTTCTTGATTTTCTACTTAACTTAAAATTGTGATATACGAATCTTATTTTTTTTAACAAACATGATTTTTTTATAACGAATAACTTTCTCGTAAAATTAAGATTTTTTTAGTGGTTCTTGATAAAAGAGGGGTTTTTAATGCCCAAAAGTTATTATCTATATAATTTTTAATTAAAGGGCTTGCACCGCCATCCGTTAAAATACCTACCAAGTTTTTGTAAAGATTTTTCAACAATTTTTTAGTTTTTACGCGGAATTCACAAAACGCTTCTAAATGGTGCCTGAACGTTCCTTCGTGCGTGGTGCCGCAAAGTTTATATAATATAATAACTTGAAATATATATCCTGTTGGCACCATATATTATTTTAATTTTATTTTGAAAAGAAGTATTCGCCTCGGAGGTTGAGGCGTTAGACAAAAATTGTTTTTTACTAATTTTCCAATTCTTTAAAAACTTAATTTTACTTTAAAGTGCTTCTAATTTTTTAAAATTATTACCTAATTTTTATACATAAATTTATAAACTGCGGATATTTACATAAATTTAATTTTTTTATTACTAAGTTAGGACAAAAAATTCAAAAATTCAATGGATCTAAATAGGTAAATAATTATAATCAATGGAGTGGCGAACAAAAAACTAAAACTGTTATTAATTAACCAACTAGTTGACATTTAGAATTATTATTTGTTTTTTTTAATATTATAATATTTTTGATTTGTGAAGTTTTGAATATGTAAAAACTTACCTTGAATAATATTTTTCATCATAGCCCATTAAATATTAATAATAACGATTTAAAACTCTTATTAAAAATGGCAAAAGGTCTTAGTATTCTTTAATAAATATAAAAAAATAATCGGTTTGGTTGTTATTAAAATAATTGATTATTTAAATTTTAATTATTTAAATGTAAAAATGTGAAGTGTAAATGTAAAAATGTAAAGTGTAAAATGTAAGTGTAAATGTAAAAATGTAAAGTGTAAAATGTAAGTGTAAATGTAAAAATGTAAAGTGTAAAATGTAAGTGTAAATGTAAAAATTACTCTTGAGAAATGAATTGGCGTTCTATCGAAATTTTGTAAAAACACAAATTAATTAACTAAGAAATTAATAAAATGACTAAAATTATCAACATTATTTTACGTAACCTCTCATCTCAATACATTTTTCTGCTCTTAAAATACATAATTCTTTATAAACTTTCAGAAATTTTTAGAGATATTTTATAATTAATAATAATAATAGTACTTTATTGACAAAGTCAAATGGCCATCGACCGAGGTCCTTCGACAATTGATATTTTATTTATTTAAAGCTTAAGTACTTATTGTTTTGTAAAAGACAGATTGTATATTTCAAGGAAGTTAATAAAAAAAAATTAAAGCTTTTTTTGTAAAAAAAAAAATAAAATTTTAAAGATATAGCATTGATATTATTATAAGTAATTGTTTATTAAAATTTTTTGTGTAAAATAATACATAATCCTTATTACTTTTTAATTCTTTTCACATTTTCTTAATTTAAAAACATATCATTTAAGACTTTCATATGCAAATCTTATTTTTTTTTAGAAGCACGATATTTTGTAGACTGACTTTATGTCATAAAGTATAAAAAATAATAGTATCTTCTGTAACAAGGTTGGAATGAGAATTCGACACAAGTGGAGGAACCACGAGTGTCGGATCTTCATTCCAACAGAGTAACAGACTGTACTTTCTCCACGACCACAGAAAGTAGAAATTAAATATATTAAAATGAAACCTCAATCTCTCAACATTGTGGAGGTAGTATTTTTATATTCAAGCTTGGATTTTTGCGGTAGCAAATTCTACATCTGAATCGTTTGATTTTCTTCTCCTTTTTAATAAATTAAAAGTTTTTACAAACCAATATTAAGACCACGTCAACTAATTCGACATTCATGGCAAACCTTATTTTTTTAAACAATTATGGAATAAAGAGTATCTCTAGTGATAGAATGAAGTACGTATAAAATACATAAGAGACAAATGTTTCAGAATTTTCTTTCAATCTCCAGAG
The DNA here is from genome assembly GCA_949320105.2 of Crepidodera aurea. Lineage (NCBI taxonomy): Eukaryota > Metazoa > Arthropoda > Insecta > Coleoptera > Chrysomelidae > Crepidodera > Crepidodera aurea. The sequence goes on along the minus strand of OX439472.1, from coordinate 8,598,132 downwards.
CGAGAATGTTTCTTTTCTGTTATTATAAGTGGTTTCAGAATAACTACATTCAGTAGTGGCCGTGGAGAAAATTTTTTAGTGATTCTTGATAATTCCCACATGTTATTATTTATATTATTTTTAATAAAATAATTTATGAAAAATTATAATTCTACCTATTAAAGCATGAATCGCAATCCAAAAGCAAGATTTACCTCTTAAGCTTACACCGCAAATATCAAGTTGTTTATTTTTACATCGCATTCACAAAACACGACTAAAAGGTGCTTGAACGTACTTTCGTTCATGGTGCCACAACGCTTCGGTCGCATCCTGGTGCTTGTACGTAGCGTATGCTATAGACGAGTCGGGGTGACCCCTGGGGAGTATACGGATTAACTAAAATCGGGTTTTTACATATTAATGGCCCAAGTGGCACCTTCCTGAAAATTGCTGTGGGGCATCCTGGGGTGCTCAAGATGCCAAAAATGACTTAAAACGTTGTGGCACCAAAAATTGGTGCCACAACGTTTTATATGGTGCCACAACGTCTATATAAGGTCGTTTTTGGTGCCGGAACGTAGGATTACATATATATATATATATATATTTATCTATTGTTTGGTTTCACTCCCACAACCAAGGCTTGCCTTGTTGGGAAGTATTTATTTATTTACCAATGTAATTTTTTATTGTTATGTATTTTGGGGTAAATAAATATTATTATTATTATTATTATTATTTATAATTACTAATTATGTAATGTACCTTATCCCTAAAATCACTAAAATGTTATTTCCCATACATAAAATCAACATCTTCATTTAGATAAGTAAACAATGTTAAATTCCCACAGACAGAAATCTTATTAAATATTTAACTTAAAAGTGATAATTCTACCTTTGTCTATGATAACGTAATAAATAGGCGAGAATTCTTCTAGATAAGACAGTATAATATAATCTACAGTAGTAGCAACTTAGTTATTGTAAAATTAGTGAAAATAAAGTTAAGTAAACCAGTGTCGAGTTTTTCTTTGAAGATCCACTACAAAATTGGTGTCAGAAGTGAAGGGATTTTGTTGGTTCCCAAAAGAAACAGTACTTTTCTGCACAACAAAAAGCTGCCAAATAGAAGCTGTGTAGAAATCACCTATTGATTCTGAAAATTCCAACTAAACTTCTTTATAGCCTACTCACCGTCAACTAACTTCTAAATCATCATCAAAATCTTCAAGAGATCTACAAAAGAACCGTCAACTTTAAAGCATTCAAAATCTTCAAGAAGTCTACAAAAGAACCGTCAACTTTAAATCATTCAAAATCTTCAAGAGGTCTACAAAAGAAAACTCAACTGGTTCGTTACTTTAACTTTTACCTATCCATCGTCATCTTCTTAAAATCTACATCTACAATTTCAACATTAATCATCGTCGAATTTCAAGATTCCATTCCGGACTCCGAACTTCAATAACTACAACCCTTCAATAAAGAATTTATTGTACGGGATCCAATTTTCACTACTGTAAGTTAAAATTTTATTATTTTTCTTTCACACGCTAAATCTTATATGTCTCCTTTATACCCAAATTTAGATAACATCGAACTCGAAAGTAATAATTCTGAAAAAATGTCAATATCTATCGAAATAGCTGAAAAAATGCTTACCAAATTTGCTATTATACTAACTAAACTAACTGATAATGCCGGTACTATAACGACTACGCGAGATTTTTCAAATTGGATAGAACTTAGAAGTTATTTAAACGAAATATATTCAGAAAAACGTACTTTATCTCAGTGGCAGTTAGAGTTAAATTCATGTAGACAAGCACATAATGAAACAGTTTTATTTGCAAATCGTATTGAGGAACTTTATGTCAAAATTATAAATTCATTAGATTCACAATATACTAAAGAAGCCAAACAAGCCGTTATCCAAGTTATGAGAAATCAAGCTCTACATGTTTTCATGACAGGTCTCAATAAAGATCAATCAATCTTAGTAAAGAGTCAAAGACCCAATTCACTAGAATCTGCCATTTCGATAGCTCTTACAGAAGAACAAGAACATAAGTCAAAAATAGAAATTTCTAAATTTCAAAATATTCAATTCAATCAAAAATATTGTAATAATTGTAACAAAACAAATCACAACACATTCAATTGTAGGTCTAATAAATTTCCAAAGCCAAAAGAAAATCAAATTAGAACAATACAAAATAATAGTAGACAAAATTGTAATAATAACCCTAATCAAAATCTTAGCCACAGTTCAAATCATAATTTTAATTATAACCCTAATCAAAATAGAAACCCTGATAATTCCTATTCCTCCAACAATTCAAATTCTTCGAAATTTTGCAATTATTGTAAAAAGAAAGGGCATCTAATCAATGAATGCAGAAAAAGGGCATATAATAATAATAAAAATCAAAACTCACAAAATTCAAATAGAAACCCTAATTTTAATAACAACACCCCTAATAATAGTCGTCCAAGAATCAATCATGTCTCATCTGAACAAGAAAATTCTTTAAACTCTCAGGGCTCTCAACGACCAGCGGACACGATGAGAGACGCCCGTTTCATTCGAGCCGCATTTCAATAATTAACTCTAGCGTAACCACTTTTGTGAAATTAAATTGTCCTCAATTAATTAAAAATCAAACTTCATTTTTGTGAGATACTGGTGCAGACATTTCACTTATAAAAATAAAAGAATTAAAAGATAACGTCAAATGTGGTGAGGATAACCCAATTTCCCTAAGAGGGATAGATAATAATTCATCTCCCATCATGACCATTTGTGCACGTATATTGATATTATTTTTGAAAATAAAATTATTAAACATTGCTTTCATGTCGTTCCCGACAATTTTCCAATTCCGTTTGATGATCTGATCGGTAATGATTTTATAAAGAAAAATCAATGTAATATAGATTATAAAAATAATTTAATAGGAATCAAATCTAATCAAATTCTTTATTTCATTCAACTAAATCACTTGATGACTCAAATACCAAATCAAACTCAAAAAATTGAAATCTTAATTCAAATATTCAAAATCGAAATTCCAATTCAAAATCCTACATAACTTCAAATATTCCAAATCTTAATTCTAACTCTAAATCAGATATAAATCAAATCGCTTATTTACAACCTCGTTCAGAAACTATCCTTAGGATAAGAGTCATTAATTCAGACATACAAGAAGGTATTTGTCCAGATGTAGAAATCTTAGATGGAGTACAGCTGTGCCCAAGTATTGTCAGAGTTCAAAATGGCTATGCCCTAACTTCAGTTTTAAATAGTACTGAACGAATAGTTAAATTAGAAAATTTAGAAATCACTTTAGACTCTTTACATTACAATGACAATTCAAACATTAGACAAGTCACAAGTCATTCAAATTCTAATAATCTAAACCGCCTAGATATTATTTCGAATCTTCTTCGAGTGGATCATTTAGATAATGAAGAAAAAGACTCTCTTATTTCCTTATGTCAAGAATTTTCTGATATTTTCTATATTGAAGGTGATAACCTTACTTTCACCGACGTTGTCACTCATAATATTCCAACGACGTCTTCTAATCCCATTTCCTCAAAATTATACAGATATCCACAAATTTTCAAAGACGAAGTCGATAATCAAATTTCCAAAATGTTAGAACAGAACATCATTCAAACTTCCACATCTCCTTGGAACTCTCCTGTTTGGGTCGTCCCCAAAAAACAGGATGCATCAGGAAAAAAGAAAATTCGTATTGTTATCGATTATAGGAAGTTAAACGAAATCACTATTGGAGATTCTTTTCCTTTACCCAATATAACTGATATTTTAGACCAATTAGGTCACTCAAATTATTTTTCCACCATCGACTTAACTTCAGGATTTCATCAAATCAAAATGTCACCCCAAGATGCTGTTTTCCAAATCCTTTGCTCAGAACCTCTTCTACAATATCCCGATTTCACCCAACAATTTTATTTAACAACAGACGCCAGCAATTATGCTATAGGTTCCGTATTATCCCAAGGTAATCCTCCCAATGATCTTCCAATTGCCTATGCTAGCCGAATTTTAAATAAAGCCGAAGCCAATTACTCCACTACGGATAAAAAACTTCTGGCATTTGTTTGGTGTGTCAAACATTTTCGTCCGTATCTGTATGGAAAGAAATTTACTATCATTACTGACCACAAACCGATTGACATGGCTTTATAATTTGAAAGATCCCTCATCTAGACGTTTTAGATGGAGACTTTCCTTAGAAGAATACGATTTCGACATCATGTATAAAAAAGGAAAATTAAACAATAACGCTGATTGCTTAAGTAGAATTCCTATATCACCTAACACCCTACAACAAACAAACGACATTAACAATATAACTGATAAATCTGATGACATATTTCCAGAATATGATCCGTTACAAATTAATACTATAAATTCGTCGACTATTGAAACTTATAAAGAATTTTTGGAATCATCTAAATCAAAACTAATAACTTACGATAAATTAGAGGAATACAATGACAATTTAAGTACTAGTAATAAAAATATTTTATTATACCTCAGTATTGATTTCGAGTTAACTGAACCACACCAAAAAGAAATTCAGAATAAATATAATATCTTTAGTAAGATAAGAAATAATCCAGTAAATTTAAATGATATAATCTCAATTAATCTAGAAACTAAAACTTTTTATGTATTTTTCTATAAGAAACATTTTTGAGATACTCTATCATATGAAGAGATGTTTAATTCATTACAAAGAGTAAAAATTTATTTAACAAAAAATAAAATAAAAGAAGTAAATATGACAAACCCAGGAAACTCATACGATAAATTAAAATGGTCAAAAATCAGAATAATGTTACGATATTTATTTAGAAATACCCAAATTTCGATAAACATATATCATAATTCCTTAACAGAACCAAAATCAAATGAAACCTCTCAAATAATCAAAGATAATCATTCAAACCCTAGTTCGGGACATTCAGGCTTCCATAAAAATTATAAAAGAATTAAACAAAATTTTAAATGGAAAGACATGAAAAAAGACAAAAAATTTTATTAAACAGTGTGAATTATGTAATAAAAATAAATTAGATAGGCGTAAAACTAAACAACCAATGGAAATAACAACCACAAGTCTTAAACCATTTGAAAAAATCTTTATGGACGTAGTAGGTCCACTAACCCTAACAGAACGCGGTAATAAATTTATTATAACTCTTCAAGACGACTTAACCAAATTTCCTAAAGCTTTTCCAGTATCTCAAGTCACGATGCTGAAAACAGCCAAAAAATTAGTTGAAAATTTTATATGTGCATTCGGAATACCGCAGATTATCGTCACTGATTAAGGAAGAGATTTTACATCTGACCTTTTAAAAAATATTGCTAAATTATCCAAAATAAAACAAATACACTGTAGTGCTTATCACCCGCAATCCAATGGTGCACTTGAAAGAAGTCATCTCACTCTCGCTGATTATTTGAAACATTATATTATTGATTCTCAGAGTGATTGGGATGATTGGATCGAATTTGCGATGTTTTCATACAATACTTCAGTTCACAGTTCCACTAAATTTACACCTTTTGAATTAATATTTGCAACTAAACCGAATCTCCCAAATAGCATAACTAAAAATCCAGAATTTAAATATACTTATAACGATTATTTGGACGAAATTACTTTAAAATTAAATAAATCTCATGAAATTGCTAGAAATAAATTACTAAAATCTAAAGAAATAAACAAAAAATATTATGATAATCACATTAATCCTATTAAATTTAATATTGGAGACTTTGTATGTATTATTAATGAACAAACTAGAATAGGTAAATCAAAGAAACTGTCTCCTAGATATAAGGGTCCCTATAAAATAATTGATATAAATCCTCCAAATTGTACCCTTATAATAAATAGAAAGAAAACGATTGTTCACACAAATAGACTTAAACACAAATTTGTTACAGATTTGTAGCGATGTGCATGTCTTTGGTGACTCATTCAAATACAAGTTACATCAATACACCTATAAGCAGTAATTCAGGCATCTACTATGAACAATTAAATGAAGTAAGAAATTCCGAAAATTCAAGGGAATTAATAACTTATTTAGACTTGTCCTCTTTTGAAAATAATTTTAAATACTTGAATTCATCCTTTAGAAAACTTAAAAGTATTTGTAGAAATGATCAAATGAACTTGCCAAATTGTAAATCTAATTTAAATCTACTAAATCAAATTATTCCCAAAATTAACGATAAAGAACAAACATTAAAAACTTTCTTTTCGGTTTTTAAAAGAGAAAAACGATCCTTGTTAAACATTGTACAACTATTACAAGAGAAACAAGTATTGGGTAAAAGGCAATTAGCTCAGATCATTAAAGTCCAGGACTAGTATTAACAACGAGCCTATAGATGGTGTTAAGGAGATTAAATATCTGGGTGTGATGTTAGATCCTCAGCTAACTTTTACCAATTACGCAGAATACGTATGTAGAAAATTAGGGAAAAAAATTGGTTTTTTAGGCGTATTTCTATGAATTTGTCATATAGGGCAAGATTGTTGGTGTATAATACAATTATATACCCCCACTTAACCTACTGCATTTCGCTTCTCCTTGCGTGCCCGAAAGTACAAATATGTAGGTTACAAATATTACAGAATAAATGCATGAGAATAGTTTTAGGTTGCAGCAGGTATACTGCTATACATACAATGATAGAGCAGCTGGGGTGGTTGTCGGTCGAGCAGGGTATTATAAGGGCGAACATACTGTTCGAATATAAAATAGTAAATAGAATGGTGCCAGAGTACTTATGGAAAATGGTCATAACAAGATCCGAGATTCATTCGCGAATGTTGCGTTCGGGAGCCAAATTAAATGTTCAATTTGTGAATAAAACATTTTTGAGTGGCTCACTATTTACGGAGGGGGTTCGCCTTTATAATGCCTTGCCCGAAAAAGTTAAGAGCGCAGAAACAATTAACGTATTCAACAAAAAGATATGTGCGTATTTAAAAAATGAGTTATGAACTTTAACTTTATAAACTATTGTAATTTTTATGTAGTTGTATGTAAACTAGCTTTTTTTGCTAAATAAAGATTTACTTTACTCTAATATGATGTAGATTGTAAATATGCAGATATGAAAAAAAATAATGGTAACCGCCAATAAGTGTTTTAAAATTTTAATTAAGAATTCATCAGGTGATTTTGAAACATACTGATTATTCATTTAGGTATTTATATTTTTGTGCAATAAGATGAAGTATGTTGGGGTAAAGATGTTCTGGAAACAACAAGAAGAATGTTAGATAAAATAGTAACCCATGAGTTAAAAATCAATTGGTCAGGGAGAAATGGGAAATTCCCATTTAAGTCATTCGGACATGTAACAAGACTGCTACAATTGAATTTATTACTAATTTTTTCCATACCTGGGCTGTGCTCAATTCTATTTTAAACTAAATTTGCTTGGTATGAAATAGAATTATTTTTCAATCTTGAAAAAAGCTCTTTTTTTCTGGAAATTGCTTACATATCCAGTTAATAAATTTATCACTTGGAAAATCTAGTTCATACAGTGTAAAAAGTTCTTGAAAGCTCTTCCCTGTTGCCAGATTTTTTAGTGAAACAGGTAGATCGAATTCTTAATATTTGAGTTTATCATTATGTAGATACTAGTACATAAATTACTACTGACATTTCTCGCACAAATAGTAAAATGTCTGAAATAGGAGGGAGATGGTGTCAGTAAGATTTTCTTTTCTCAGTGATTTGAATGAAAAAAAAATTATGACGTCGTAAAGACGTCTTTTGGTTACCTGGCCCCATAAGTTTTGCCGGTTTCATCTCTGAACACCCTGTATATAAGAGTTCGTTTTCCACAAAAACCCAAGAGACAGAACTCATGGTGCGTGGTATTTAATATTTAACGTGGCAAATACATCCCCCAAGAGGCCTACACACTACGCAATCAAACGCAACAAAAAGACATAATTTTAGGTGCATGCTTTTTACAAATTCAAAGTGATGAGAAATAAAATAAACAAGTATTTGTTTTTTGTAAATTTTGAAACCCCTTCAAAGAATTTTCAAAAATTCATAATCCAATTCCAAATTTGAAAAGTTTCTCTAAATAAGAATTCACCTAAATCATCAGCAACATCAAAAATAATGTACGCTCAACGCTACGCAATAAGACATTATTTTACGTGCATGCACTTTAGATCAGGAAGAGTACATAAACTGTTGCGTAGATTCAACAGGTTAACTGCCCAACGACAACAAAAATATCGGGTCTCCTGGGCCCACTAGTTACTTTACTATATATCACCCAGAAGTACATGTCTGGTTCTATTGGGTGTGGAAATAATGTGCAAGGTTTTGTTTTGTGTCAATTTTCGACGTTTATAAAAATGGTACAGCGTTTGTACCACCGATCCTGAATGCGTTATTAATTGCGATAAAGCCATGTGGTACGACACATTTACCACTGCTACTTGTTGATACATGGCGGGCTCAGTCAGTCATCATCGCTGTAGGATAGAAATCTAGGAGTTTAGTTATACAGTAGAGTTCAAAGACTGTTGATGTGTGTATGGAGATAGCAATATGAGTTTTGAAAAGGAGCAGAAAAGATTAGAAAGAATATGGGAGGAGCTGATGTCTAATGAAGAAAATTTACCGCTTGAGATTGAATCTTCTGACGAGTATGTTCCTAGTGGGAGTGAGGATAGTTCATCAGAAAGTACTGAATATAGTACTTCCACGCAACAACCAATTCCTGTGATTAATTAATAAATAAAATAAAAAAAAAAAACTACCATCCATGCACTGTCTGTTTCGGCCTTTTGAGGTGATAATTACATCACCAGAGCCGGTGTGTCGGGTGTCCTCCCTCGAGGGCACAGGTCTCCTAATTTTTTAGGACAACTTAACATTTTCAATACTTGGACATTCTTATTTTTTTTTTTATTATTATTAAACACCCATAAAGGCATTTAGTATATTACAATCTGGTCAACAGTGACCAATGAGCAATTTAATTCTAACTTAATCTAATAGAGTTTGAAATTTAAAACTAAGGTATACTCATCAGCGTTCCTTAGGTTCTGTAGAAAGCATTGCACTAAACTTTAACGTGCACACACAAGCTCTGCTTTTGCACTAAAAACACTAAACTAACTCAAAGGGCTTGATCCTCTTAAGTCTTCTTTCTAACCCAGTATTGTCAAGGAGCTGGATAGCCTCGACATTGACATGATGATGAAGTCTTTCTTCATGACTCTTGGCTAATTTCTTGATGGTTTGGTCAACAGTGTCCATTTCCAGATCCCTGTGGAGGTCACTATTGCGAATGTACCAAGGGGCATTTACTATGTTCCTCAGTCTTGAAATCTTTGGATGATTGCTAAGTTGCTTGCTTTGGTGCATCCCCATAGTTGGATACCATAGGTCCATACAGGCTTAAGTATCTGCTTATAAAGCATAAGCTTATTATGTAGAGACAGAGTGGAGTTTCTTCCAATTAGCCAGTACATTTTTCTATATTTCAGTCCAAGTTCTTCTCTTTTCTTTTTAACATGCACTTTTCATCGGAGTTTGGCATCTAATGTAATACCTAAGTATTTTGCTGTGTTTGAATATGGAATCAGGTTATTGTTTATTCTGACTGGAATATGATCTATCCTTTTGTTTGTAAAGTTAATGTGGGGTGATTTAGTTTCATTAAGTTTAATTTTCCATCTCTTCGTCCAGTCATAGATAAGGTGGACGGCTGTTTGCAGCTTGTGGGTTGCTCCTTCATTGCTACCGCTAGAATGGCAGTGTCGTCGGCGAAGGTGGCTATGGTATTGTTTTCTAACTCTGGAATATCACATGTAAGTATAGGACAGATCCGAGGACACTTCCTTGTGGTACTCCAGCCTTAATTTCTTTAAGATCGGAATAGGCTTCTTCTTGCCTAATTCTAAAGTATCTTTCCGATATATATGAATGGAGGATATCTGTATATTGTTTTGGAAGGAAAAGCTTGAGCTTATGTATTAAGCCTTCATGCCAAACCTTATCAAACGATTGTGCTACATCAAGAAAGATAGCACAAATGTTTTTCTCTTTTAATGATTTCTCTATAATGTTGGTTATTCTATGAACTTGGTCGATCGAAGAGTGCTTATTTCTAAATCCAAATTGGTGATCAGGGATAATTTCTCTTTCTTCGATAAGTGGTTTTAGTCTTTTGAGTAGGAGTTTCTCAAATAGTTTCGACATAACAGGCAGTAATGAGATCGGTCTGTATGACGATGCCTCATGTGGTGGTTTCCCTGGCTTGGGTATCATTTTGACTTCCGCAATTTTCCAAAAGCTGGGTACATACTTCAATCTGAAGGTAGCATTTATTAGGTTAGTTATTTTAATTATTGCTTTTTTGGGTAATTGTTTTAAAATTTCTCCAGTAATTAAGTCAAAACCTGGAGCTTTTTTCGGATTGATATTTTCTTTTATTTCGGTAATGTAATAACCGTAAAAGATTTAAGGTTATTTTTTACCTATTTTCGTGTCTATCAAAATTTACGAGCGGTCTAAAAAGGCTTACTGAGTTTTATACCTGAAAGAAAATCCTAGAAGGGCGTGATCCCTGCAGCGATTTCTCGGGGAATGGTAATTTAAAAGAAACGCTTATTAAAGTTTAAATGAATCTATTAACTACTAAAGGAAATGGTTAACAAAACATGACTACAATTTTACCTCAAAAATTAGCTCTTATGGCTAAGATAGTTGGTGGTATTTTGTATAAGATTAAGACGGATGCAGGAGTATATAATCAAACAGCAGTACATCATGATGTGTATATGTTGTATGATTCTCCGCAAAAATTAGCTCTTATGGCTAAGATAGTTGGTGGTATTTTGAATAAGATTAAGACGGATGCAGGAGTATATAATCAAACAGCAGTACATCATGATGTGTATATGTTGTATGATTCTCCTCAAAAATTAGCTCTTATGGCTAAGATAGTTGGTGGTATTTTGTATAAGATTAAGATGGATGCAGGAGTATATAATCAAACAGCAGTACATCATGATGTGTATATGTTGTATGATTCTCCGCAAAAATTAGCTCTTATGGCTAAGATAGTTGGTGGTATTTTGTATAAGATTAAGACGGATGCAGGAGTATATAATCAATCAGCAGTACATCATGATGTGTATATGTTGTATGATTCTCCGCAAAAATTAGCTCTTATGGCTAAGATAGTTGGTGGTATTTTGTATAAGATTAAGACGGATGCAGGAGTATATAATCAAACAGCAGTACATCATGATGTGTATATGTTGTATGATTCTCCGCAAAAATTAGCTCTTATGGCTAAGATAGTTGGTGGTATTTTGTATAAGATTAAGACGGATGCAGGAGTATATAATCAATCAGCAGTACATCATGATGTGTATATGTTGTATGATTCTCCGCAAAAATTAGCTCTTATGGCTAAGATAGTTGGTGGTATTTTGTATAAGATTAAGACGGATGCAGGAGTATATAATCAAACAGCAGTACATCATGATGTGTATATGTTGTATGATTCTCCGCAAAAATTAGCTTTTATGGCTAAGATAGTTGGTGGTATTTTGTAACCAATAAATAAATAAAAATAAATGCATGGTATAAATCAAATAGTTGGTTATTTCTTCAATATTGTTTTGTCAGACGTACGAAAACATTTTGTCGTACATTACCTACTTAGAAAAAAATATTTATAATAAATTATCTTGCAGAGAAAACAAGCAGACCTACCAAGTACATCACGAACAAATTACTTTGGAACCTCAGAAGACGAAGAGGATGAACATTTACAAAAGAAACGAAACAAAGGGTCGGAATTTAAAAAGGTAAACAATATTTTTTGCAAAAGATGATAAAGTTAACACCAAGAGTAAACAAAAGACAAAAGAAAATTAGTCAGGCTACTCGCGCGAATCCTCATTTTGTTTTGAATACTGTTTAATTTTCAACGACATTATTCAAACCTCAATCTATCAAACCGGCAACACCGTACCAAATATTTAAAAACATATCAGACATGCGGTTTGTCACGTACGCCTAAGAAACCCACACCCGGTCTAGCCAAAAATCGACTCGTCCACACGGTAACAATTTCTTCTAGAAGAATCAGACGGGGGCGGGGTTAAGTTTAAACGACTACACTTGATAAATTTTTAAGCCAGTACTCCATCAACACTCCGAGGCGCAACACCTTGTAAATTCTTATGGAATCATTGCCATACGCGCATCATGAATTAAGTTAACAAATTTTGTTCGGTTCATTTTTTACAATTACACCGATATTTTCTGAATGATGTGGTTCATTTATTTTAAACACTAATATGGTTTAGTAAATTAAACATGTACTTTTATTGTTAATTTGTGCGTTGTTTTTTCGTTATTTTAATAAACCGTTAACTGCAAGGTTTTCGTTTTTGTTCTTGAAGTTCTACAGACAGCAAAACCTTCAAAATATACACTCCACTGAAAAACTACTAACATCGTTTAAAAAAGCGGCGTTGTTAAAACATCGGCCGACTTGGCAAACGGATGCAAAAGAAGTTCTCTAGATCAGAGTCCTTTACAAATATAATACGTACTTTTTTGCAGCAAACAAAGTTTGACACACCTGGAACATCTACGATGAATATTGATTTAGGAGAAGAAACTGATAATGTCGATCGAGATCCCATACCCGACACTATCGCTGAAGTAATTGAAACTGTGATCGTCCGAGACCATCGAAATTGTCCGTTACAGCGAAAAGAAAAGCCGGAAATAAAAAAGGTGAAAAAATATATGTCACGTAATATATATATTTTTTTTTTCAGAAAAGAAAATATGATTTACAAGAAACATCAACGGCAAATGTTGATTCAGGACAAGAAACTGATAGTACTGATCGAGACGCTATTCCGGTTGATACAATCGCTCAAGTAATTGAAGCGGTGATTGCTGAAAACCCAGGAGAAGAAACTGATGACGCTATTCTGGTTGACACAATCGCTCAAGTAATTGAAGCAGTGATTGCTGAAAACCTACTTGATGACATAAGTGCAGACGAAGATATATGGAGAGACTTCGATGGTTCTTATCTAAAACACTTTGATTTTAAAGTCGCAAGGAGGGATGTAGGAATAAAAGCTGACATCTAAGAAAATTACGCAGACAAAGTACCTTACGATTTTTTTAAAATATTTGTAACTGATGGAATTATAGACCTAATAGTTCGTGAAACAAATAGGTATGCTGCTCAATTACAACAGAGGACAACTCATAGGCATTCTCGGCTCAATCGTTGGCGTGACACTACAAATGGAGAACTCGAAAAAATTTTCGGTATTATATTATGGATGGGATTATGCCACTTTCCGAAGATTTCAGATTATTGGTCTCAGAACTATATCTACTCCTCTGAAATAAATAAATATATGTCCAAGAATCGTTTCGAGCTTTTGCTTCGAACTATCCATTTAAGTGACAATGAAGGGGTGAACGATCCACCTGATAAACTACAAAAAATCAGGCCATTGATTGACCTGCTGCAAGGACGATTTCAATATGCTATGGTTCCAGGTGACAAAATATGTATAGATGAAAGTGTAGTACCATTTAGAGGGAGGTTGTCATTTCGGCAATATATCAAAAGTAAACGACATAAATTTGGTATAAAACTGTACAAGTTATGTGTCGAGCATGGATATACCTACTATGTCGATGTTTATTGTGGCAAATACGACAAATCAAAAACTCAGCAAGAGTTGTTATGAAGCTCATGGATAATTTATTGGATGTACGCCCAAGATTTATTAGACAGACAAACCTATTTAGTTGGTACGCTTAGACCTAAAAGAAAACTAAACCTCAAAGATGTGATACAGCAAAGGTTAAATGTTGGTGAAGTCGTCGCACGAAGATCTGAGACAGGGTAGTAGTCTTAAAATGGAGGGATAAACGAGATGTTTTGGCCATAAGCACAAAACACACAGCAGAAATGCAATTAGTACCTCATAGGAACGGTGACAAGGAGATTATAACAAATCCAAGGCATACATCGATGTATCGAATCAAGTAAAGGCCTACAATAGTCCACTAAGAAAAGGAATTAAGTGGTACCGCAAACTTGCAGTAGACCTGATATTGGGGACTGCTCTCACCAATGCATACATACTCTTCACAAATGTTACCCATACAAAACTTACTATCACGCAGTTCAAAGAAAAATTGATAGAAAAAATGCTACCCAAAAAAGAAACAATAGATAATAATTTGAGTGAAGGAAATCTACACAGATTGGAGCCAGCAAAGCGGCGTAGATGTTGTAACGTTATAAATTGACGCTAAGCCACTTATCACCAATATATTGTTATGATATGAATTTCTTATGGTATAAAAAAAATGGGACAAAATTATAAAAAATGTGGATGTTAAACGAATTAAAAAAAAATATGTGAAACGGACTTAAGAAAAAAAAATTGGTGATGGTAGTTAGGAAAGTTTTTGTTGTTGAGATAGAATATGAAGTTTATGTAAAAAAATGTCAGAGATAAAATTAAAAATAAAAGAAATTTAAAAAGTAAAAATCGTATAATTCAATATTATCTCAATTGGCGCCCAACGTGGGGCTCGAAATTCAGTGAACCCAAAAACATGAAGGAAGAACCAAAGTATAGAAGAAAGGAAGAAACAAGTAGAGATCAGCTTAAGAAGTTAATGGAGCAAGATTTGAAGAATCTGATAGAAAAATTCAAACAATATTAGTAGAAATGAAGCAAGAAAAGAAAGAAATGGATAGGAAATTAGATGAAAACAGAAAAGCAATATTAGGGGAAATGAAACAAGAAATAACCAAGAAATTTGTGGAGCAGAATAAAGAAATTGAAAATATCAGAAGGGAGACAACACAAATTAGAAGAGATCTAATAGAACAGAAGATAACAGTACAAGAAACAAAGACAGAACAAACAGAAAAAGAAATGAAAAGAATTGAAAGAAATGTATTGAATAATAGTAAAGAGATTAATGTAATAGAGAAACGTATGGAAGAAATTACCCAAGACAATTGGAAAATTGCAGAAGAAGAGAATTTAAAAACAAGAAAAGATACAGAACAGAATTTGAAAATAATGAGACAAGATATTAAAAAGAATGGGGAAAAAATTAATAATTTAGAAGAGCATATTAAAGAAGGTTTTAAATTACACAAAGAAATTTAAAGGAATAAAAACAGGTTAGGTCAAAATTATCACAAATGGAAAATAAAATTAAAGAAAATAACATTTAAGATATTTTTGGAAAAATTTTGAAAATAACTAACAATTAAAGATAAATTAGCATTCATTTATTTTTTTTTTAAAAATACCAAATGAATGCAAATTTGGGGGAATTTGTTATATGAAATTCTTATGGTATAAAAAAAAATGGGACCAAATTATGAAAAATGTGGATGTTAAACGAATTAAAAAAAAATATGTAAAACGGGCTTAAGAAAAAAAAATTGGTGATGGTTGTTAGGAAAGTTTTTGTTGTTGAGATAGAATATGAAGTTTATGTAAAAAAATGTCAAGAGATAAAATTAAAAATAAAAGGAATTTAAAAAGTAAAAATCGTATAATTCAATATTATCTCAATATATATAATAATGTCTAAAGGATACCATTTTTTATCAGGACTTATTCTTGATACACTGATCAAGCCTTTTGTTTTATAGGAATCAGTTCCATGATGTATTTTTATATTCTTTGTACCTGCAAATTATTATTATTATAAAACAACTACATTGTCTAGATGACGATTTTACCTGAATCTTTTCTACATTTAATTGTCAATTTTTCATCTCTAAAGCAACTTCCTAGAAGCAAGCAATTTCTTAGATACAGTTTATTTCTATCTTATTTACTAATAAAACAGGTTATAATTATTGTCTTTATCGTCAGCTGTCAGCCAAGGTTGGCTGTAGAATTCAGGCCCACTTCTTCGTTGTTTCTTCTGTCTTAACCAGGTACGTTCGTCCAAGTGGCCTCGACCGCTACTTATCAACGTGATACCAATTTTCTGGGCTGGTGGTATTCTGTTCTGAGCGGTGACGTGTCAGTTCTCTTTTGTGCTTGATGTGAGGCGACTAAGTCTACTGGTAAATTTTGGAATTTTATGACCGTGTTGTGTAGAGTCATCCTTAGTGGGATTTAACTGAAATTTGCCAAATAGTTTGGGAAAAATTGGCTGGATATTATTCCCGAGATATTTCTGAGATTAGTTCTCCCAAACAATCCGACTTCGGGATTACGAAGACTTAGGTTCACCTCACACGTGGTCGACGTAGGATTTTTCCACCCCTCTGTAACTGAAGAACCCCTATTTGGGTATGTAGCATCTTAATTCTATTTATAGTTCAGTCTGTGTAGATTTTTACGTAATTTTCTAATTTGTTCACTCGCCGGTGACACCAGTAACCTATATGTTATGAATGGTAATTGTGGGGTTTTTGACTGACTAAGACATGTTTAAAGATACACTTATACTGACTAAGTGTCTGGGGAAAATTACTGTGTTTCTTGTACTTATTTAACCGAATTTTTTTAGGGTTTTTGTTCCGGACCTTTTATTGGATGTTCTTATTTTCGAACCTCTTCTATTGGTTATTCTTACTCTGGAACTTTTCTACTGGTTCTTTATCTGGAGCCTTGAAGGTTTGTCCTTGCTGGGAGTACCCTGTTGGGATTCTGGGCCATCAGATCCACCCTCGTTGGATACTATCTCAACAGATAAGTGGTAGAATAACAGAATAACCGTTAAATCAACTAAAGATTTGTGAATTCTAGTATTATTTAAAAGGGATACCAGAATTTGATTAATATTATCCCCCTTCGCTATCATCGTACTTCTGATTTAGTGTAACTTCTTTATTCATTTTCATCGGTTACAAGTTAACGTATAGGTTCATTGTACCCTAGAAGAGTCAGTGTATTTTCCCAAGATTGTACATTTTAAATTAGTTTTATCACTACAGTGCACGATTTGTGTAAGTGCAACTGCTAGAGGGGTCTTAGAATTTTATTGGAGTTTAGATAAACATTTATAATTTGTATTAGTAATTTTAGTGGCGGTAATTATATATTAGTTATTTGATTTTTACCATTTCACCTAGTTTAATATGCGCACTGAGCTCAGACGTCTTAATTCGACTTTATAAGATAGTCCTGATATTTCTAATTTAGTTCTCAAACTATTGTCTGTTAAGGCCTGAACTATTGTAGTTTTCTATTTTATTTTATTTATTCAGTAACTCTGACTTTAACTGGTCCGAGGTAACAGTTTGAAGTACCAATTAACCTCATCCAAATATTCTGAGTTGTAGTTTTGTACATTGATAAATATTCTGAGTTGTAGTTTTGTACATTGATTTTTTAATATAGAGTCAGTTAATATAAATTTGTTATAGTTAAATTTCACCGAGTGGTTTTATTTATAAGGGTGATACGTGGGAACCTATATAGACTTGTGGACGTGTACCAATCTAGGGGTGAGCGGTCGATTTAGAAGTTTGGGGCTGTTCACTCTATTAGGGTATATGACGACAAATTTCTTGGCGCCTAGGCATTACGATCTTTTTTTTAATTGTCGAATCCTCCCACTCACCGACTTTAAGCTAGCGGCATATACCCAGTTGTCATTTAGACAACTGATCAAACGTTTCAATGTGCTGTTTGTTATGAAAATATGTGAATTTGGACCTTCCGTTGCCAGAAATAAGGCTACATGCAGTACATGGAAATGCGAAGCATGCAAAAAAAAACTATTGTGTAGAATGCTTTTTTGTGAAGCAAAACTCCAAGATTGGTTAAAATATTTTTGATTACTGTCATTACTCTGTAATACCTACATATTTAAGTTTTGTTTTATATTCAATAAATGTTGATTTAATTTTGTTTCTTGTCAGTACATTTTACCCCTACCCCATATTTTTTATCTTTCTTATTTCTCAAAGGACTTTGGCTTATGGTGTTGTTTAGGCCCACTATTACATCTTTACACATAAAAACATAGGCTAAATGTACCAATCTATAATCCACTGGCTAGACTAAAAAGCTAGTTGCCGTGGTACAACAGTTGTAACACTAGCCCAAAGGGAAATAAAACAAATGTACCAACGTCTGCACCACATGGCAGTTAACCTGTTAAGATGGAAAATTGTAATTCTGTAAAAAGGCCTTTGGAAGCCAATGTACGTTTTGACTCCAGAAAGGATATAAATTGTGAACAATTTCCATACCAACAACTTGTAATGAATCTATTTTTCACAGATTAAATAATTGGAATAATTAATTAATTAAATGAAAAACGCCGTCTTGGTCTAGGACTGCGCGCACCGTGAATTAAGTCAACAAGGAGGGAGAAATTTTGAGAATTAGGGACACTTCAGAGCTTAGATGAAAAATAATTTTAAAATAAGAATTAATTCTTTTCCTGCGATCCGAAACAAACAGTCGTATTTAAATTTCGTTAGCCGTTTTAAATTTCCAAGAAATATTCCGAGGTATAAAATTCTTAGTATTGTTTTCCGTAAATTTTTCATTTGATTTTGCCGTGTTAATAAGATAGATTAGAATCGCGTTAGTTTTGATCCGAAATCACATCCGATTATTTTAAAAGATAAGACGCGTACCGTGCACTGTTTACCTCCGTTTTTTTGTCATTTGCTTTTTGTCCGATTGTTTCGCCGGTAACAAAGACTTATCTAGATTTTAAAAATCAAAATAGCAAATTGCGTGAGATTTTATTTTACTTCTCGTTTTTATTTCCTGAATAATTTGGCTGAAATAGTTTGATTATTTTTCCGGTTTTATAATTTAGTTTACTTATAATTAAATTTTCATTCTCAGTGGCGTACCCAACAATTTTAAATATCATTATTTTTCCGAATTAGTAATTTGGGAATAGTTTATTCATTTTAGGGATCCGTAATTATTTTAACAGGTTCGCTGCGTTACCGGTCCCTGGGGACTGGTGTTATTAATGTAGTGCGGTAGGTGAAAACCACAAATATTTTTGATTTGCGAAATGTATATTTTCGTTAATTATTGTTTGTTTGATCTGCTAAAGATAGCATTTTACTTGTCTCAAGATTAAGAACATTTTAAAATGGAAAAACTATACCGGTCTTTGGGGACCGGTAACACACAGACATTATAATTTATTACTCTAGTGCGGGACCGGTCCTGTACGACCGGCGCAAATTTATACGTTGATGCCTGCGCGGACAATCAGCGTTTAGTATTAATCATTACGACAAGATTTTAAAAAGCAGTTTGACAAAGCTCGGGAGACTAGAAGTGGTAATCCAGCGCCTGATGATTTGGAATCAGACTGGCCTTATTTTAAAAGTCTATTATTTCTCTCGGATCAATTCACTCCACGGCAATCTGATACCAATTTAGAAACACAAGGCACTTCTGTTACATCACCAAGCTCAGTTGGTGATCACACAGAAGAAGATGAGGCTGATGATAATAGGAAAGCAGATAACCAAGAGGAGGAGGAATTAGAATCTTTATCATCCCTTCCTTCTACATCACGTTCTTTCACTTCCACAACTAGTAAAAGAAAACTTGACAATCAACAGCAATCTCATATCTCAGTAAGCACTGTTCGCAAACGCCCTCGTCCTAATGAGCTAATTGGAAGGGAATTAGTAGAAATTGAAAAAAAGAAGCTGGAAGTGATTCAAGCAAAAGCTACTGCGCAGGCTACAATTGACGAAGATATCAGCTTTTTTAATTCCCTCTTACCGCAAGTAAAGACTCTTGATCCTCGAAACTGACTGACAGACTAAATAATCCTAATGAACCGGAAGTGTTAATTAATACTATTAAATTATTTAACCGGATTTCACGGACCTATGCTTACAGAAGCTGATATTGGACAACGGCAATGCCGAAGCAACCAACAAGGCCAAGATCAGTCCGGAAGCTGCAAACGCTAAAACAACCCGCTCGGAACTCAGGTAGATATTGGACAACGGCAATGCCGAAGCAACCAACAAGGCCAAGATCTGATCCCAGAATTCCGAGTAACGCGTCGACCTATACTTGCAATTGGGGAGATATTGGACAACGGCAATGCCGAAGCAACCAACAAGGCCAAGATCTGATCCTAAAAGCGGCGCAAACTAATAAACGGTGCCCTAACTTTTCAATCGGGGAGATAGTGGACAACGGCAATGCCGAAGCAACCAACAAGGCCAAGATCTGATCCCAAAAGCGGCGCAAACTAATAAACGGTGCCCTAAATGGTTAGTATTATAATCAAGATTTAATTGCGGATGTGAAAAAAAATAAAAGCTAAATTGAAATTTAATCAAAAGCAAACTAACTCAAGATAACCATAAATAAATGAATTACTTTCGGTATATGTTATCAGCGATTTCAGTTTTTGTTACTTTGCTGTCTTGTTGGTTTTTAGGTCTTATCAATATTGAAGGTTGTTCATTTTTCTTTAGGATTTCTGAATAATTTAACTTATTTTGAACAGTGTTTCCATGATGTTGAATATTTTCCAGTATTTGTTGAGTTTCATTTACTAATCTAGTTGTTTTCTTCTCCATATTTTCACATCGCCTGCAAAAATCTATTTTCTCTTTCAAACGAATGGCACAATCATCACAAAACCAAAAAACATTTTTTGAGGACTCATTAATTGATTTGACTAGAACGTCTTTTAATTCCACACATTGTATATGATACATCATTACACAGTTTACACTTTATTGACTTGTTACTCACAATAAAATTATCGTCACAGCCAGCACAAATACGTGCGCCTTCCATGACGGCTAAAGTACTCACAGAGGCAGCACAACATGCCACGCCAGCAACTAATATAGGTAATAAAGTTCACTACATTCCTGCTGAAATCAAAAAGTTAGTAGCTCAAAAAAGACAAGCAAGAGCAAAATGGCACCGAACCCATGCCCTATCAGACAAAACCACACTAAACAGACTAAGCAATCAACTAAAATCTAAACTCAAAGAGGCACAAGAAAGATCGTTTACATACTATAAAACGAATCTAAATCGGTTCGACAACTCAATATGGAAACCAATTAAAAACTCCAAAAAACCCAAAACCCAAGTACCTCCAATTAGAAATGAACGGGGAACAACACTACAGTGGGCCAGAACCGATGACGAAAAAACAGTGTTATTTGTTATCTAGCTGAAGTATTTACTCCCAACACCGATGTTCCAGATATTGAAATAGAAAGAGACGTAAACAACATCCCAGCAAACATACCAGTAATCAAACCACTAACCAAAAATGAAGTTCAACAAGAAATTCAACATTTAAACACCAGAAAAGCTCCTGGGCTGGACAAAATAACTCCTACGATGATAAAGAAATTACCAGAGAAAGGAATTATGCTCATTACTCTTATCTTCAACTACTGGCCAAAGCTCTTCAAAACTGCTGAAATAATACTAATCCCAAAAGAGGGCAAAAATCCAAACGAAGTTTCTTCATATAGGCCAATAAGCCTATTATCAATCGTATCCAAAATACTTGAAAGACTACTGCTACAAAGAATTAACTCAGACCCTGAAATAGAGGAATGGATACCTCACCATCAATATGGTTTTCGAAAAGAACACTCTACGGTCCAGCAGGTTCATAGAATAGTACACAATATAAATAGGGCAATGGAAAATAAACAGTACTGCACAGCTGCTTTCTTGGATGTTAGCCAAGCCTTTGACAAGGTTTGGTACACAGGTCTGGTTTTCAAAATCAAGAAGTATCTTCCTGACCTGAAATTGTTAAGGTCATATCTGAGCGATAGAGAATTTCGAACAAGAGTAAATGAAAGACTTTCCAATAATTTTCCAATAAAATCAGGCGTACCGCAGGGGCAGCGTTCTTGGATCGCTGTTGTATGTGCTACATACAGCAGATCTACCAATAAATAATGAAACCATCACTGGTACCTTTGCAGATGATACCGTCATCCTTGCAGTCCACGAAAATCCAGTTACAGCGTCTACCATTCTTCAAACACAACTAAACAATGTCCAAACGTCGATACATAAGTGGAGAATCAAAACTAACGAATCAAAATTCGTCCAAGTCACTTTTACCTTGATTATTTCCCGCATCTGTCAAAATTTATTCGCTGATAAACTCACCTTCTTACCTTTTCGAATAAACTACATCGTCCTCCTTAACAGCTCCTAAAATATAGGCAACACATCATACATGCACCGCTTATTTTACGGTCGGCATTGCGGAAATCAAGTATACGCTGAATGTCAAATTGAAATTTATTAATCTGATAGTTTATTTTTAGTCATCGTTTACTACTGTAAAAAAATGGATAGATTTGGAAATGAAAATAATGAAAATATCAATAATTTAATAAATAATTCAGTACCAGCAAACACTGTGCGCACTAAAAAATCTGTGTGAACACAATTTGAAGAATTTTGCAGTGGCAGGCGTTACCAGATGTCTGAAAATACTACAAATGTAGAGTTGGCAAGTATACTGCAGGACTGGGCTGTGAATATGCGCAAAGTAAATGGCGAAGAATATAAAGAATTTTCTGTAAAGACCATGTAGAATTTAACCGCAAAAATGGCGCAGGAAAAATACTTTACCGAATTTGGCCGTTTTTTTAATCCCTTTACAGACATTGAGTTTAAAAGTGCAAGAGATGCAAGAAACGCAAAGAGAAAACTTTTGCAAAAGGAACCTGAAAAAGAAAGCAAAGTTCTTCAGCTCTCGAAGAAAACTAATATATCGACATAATAAACTCTTGTGATGAGAAAACTCTAGAAGGTTTGTTAAAAAAATTTTTTCATATAGCCTCTTACGAACTTGCATGGAGAGGTGGAGAAGGAGTGAATTGTCAAATTACTTTTTTTAAACTGGAAACTAACAACTATGGAAACGAGACAGGTAGAATAGAGTACAACCCAATTTTTACCAAAACGTGCCAAGGAGGAAGTCGAAAATGTGCAGATTCGAAGTGGCTTGCAATAAACAAAAGTCAACCCGAAAGATGCCCTGTTCGAATTTTTAAAAAAATTTTATTCAAAAGAGGTCGGAATATTACGTTAAACCGTTTCTTTTTGACACCTAATCCATTTTGGAAAAAATCCGGAATGTGGTATAAAAATTCACCTGTTGGCAAGAATGAAATATCAAAATTGTTAAAAACGTCTGCTGAGCAGTGTGGAATTGACATAAAAAGACGCAAAATATCAAATCATTCAAGCCGTTCCACAATTGCCTCGCATTTAGCAAAAGTGGGTGTGCAGGAACAACAACTGATAAAAATTACAGGGCACGCAAGTGCCTCATCTATACAACCTTATCTGAATATTGACTCAACTCATCACACTAGCATCATGGAACGTGTTAGAAATTTAGCTTCCACGTCAACCACAATCACGAAAACAACTACCGAGAGCTGTACAGGATCAGCAGAAATTGGCGCAGAAAATAATTTACCTGTTGAAATTAAAAAAAAAAAAACCTCTAAATGTTGTTTACAATAATTGCGTTTTTAATAACTGTACATTTAATAAATAAAAATACATGAGTTGAAATATTTATTTTTGGCTTATTAAACTATTTGAGAAATAATCTGATCAAATTTAACCCGACCATCGTTTATGAGCGAATAATTTTTTTTTGCGATTTTTCCTTAAATAGTTTTATTTTAGAAAATTCAACTCGTTAAATTCGAAGATTGATGTTTTATTCAGAACATCAATCTCCGAATTAAACTCGTTAAGTTTTCAAACAAAACTATTTCTGGAAAAATCGAAAAAAATTATTCGCTCATAAACGAGGTCTTGTTATATTACTGTCGAGAAAAGACCAGTGTCCTCCAGTCTCACTTAATAATATCCAACTTCCACAATCCATTAGCACCAAATACTTAGGAATACACCTTGATTCAAAACTCAACTGGAAAGAAGCGAAAACAAATTGACTTAAGAATAAAAGATCTACACTGGTTAATCGGCAGAAAATCGAAATTGACTCTAGAAAACAAAATACTCATCTATAAAGCTGTCTTAAAACCTATTTGGATGTATGGTATCCAACACTGGGGATGTGCGAGCAAGTTAAATATAAACATTATTCAAAGAAGCCAATCCAAAATACTACGTATGTTAGCTGATGCACCATGGTACGTCACAAACCAAACACTCCATGAAGACCTAAGAATCCCATTCGTACAGGACGTTATCATAGAACAAAGTACAAAACACCACAAAAGACTAGAATCAATCACACAGTAACCCGTTACTCCATCCCCTATTAGAACCTCGAGCCGATAGAAGGCTCAAAAGGAACTGGTCAGCCGATCTGAAAGATGACTAAAGGGGTCCTATCAGTGGAGAAGACCTTACAACGCCAATAGGAGCCCACCTGCTCCTGAGCCAACCAATTAGCCTATAAAACTTTTTTGTTTTGATTGCTAAGAAATATATAATAAAAAAAAAACTTTGTGAGAATAATGAAATTCGCTTTATCTTATTACCTCCCAATGCTACACATATATGCCAGCCTTTAGATTGAAACATGTTTACATGTTATTTGCCTATTTTTATAATAAATTATAATATTAATTATATTTAAATTATTAACTACGTTAACGCCCTGTGTTCAAAAGGATGAACTTCAGATTTATCATTTATAGAGTTCTCTAACGATATTTTGATGATTCGTGACGTTAAACAAAGGCGTCTAGATGCTTCTCTCTCTAGCGTTCGAAATCGAAGTGGATCTTTTTTTTAATGAATTTTTGTCGATAGTAACATGTGCACATAAATTGTCCATTTGAATTACCTAAATATCTTTAGAAACAAAAATAAAAAATAAAAACTGTGTTGTACACTAGGTAAGTTCTTGTTTTTAAAACCTCTATAATATTAATAAATATCCTCAGATATAGTTTGTACAATATTCCGGTTTAAATTTAATTTTAATTTCTTTATTCGCAAACATGGCTACCATTTTATATTTCATCAAAAAAACTACTGTGAATTTTATATTACTTTAAATAATAACTGTAAAATATATATCATTTTGTCTTAAAAATTCGGTAAACACCATTGAATTTGTTAAAAAAATACTACTTTAGCAAAAATCACTAAATTGTTTAATATTTTGGTCAAAAAAAAAATATGTTCATTTCTTTTGTTGCAGAGAGGAATATTCCACAGTTTGTTTGTCAGTTTCTTTCTTTCTTTCCTTGTTGGATTATTTATTCGAGAGTTTATCGAGATTATCTAATTTCTCGAATTTCTCCAAGATCTCGAATTTCTAGACTGTTCATATAAATGGTTACTGTCATTGGATTTCCTGTAACAAGTTTATTGTAACTAGTACAACAACAACTACTTACTACGCAGGCGTTCGAAAAGGAACTTTTTACCTGATAAGTGAAATACATCGTGGATGGAGATTCACCGAAATCTCAGATAAGTGTAGATAGTAAAATAATAACAAGGTTATAATTTGAATGCGCACCATTTGTGTATATACCAGCGCTATTGATTAATTTAATTTGTTAATAAACTGTTTTTGATTGTGACCTTCCAATTTGTGACATTTAAATTTAACACGTTCCCTGTCCATTGATTTAAATGGTAAGTACACAAGGGGTTTGCACAAGTCCACTATTACAAATGGTGATGTATCAAATAAGGGTCATTGGACATGGATGAAAAAATGAAAATTTGGCAACGTCTAATGAGTCACATTTGTCTCATACAAGTTTGTTCTTGTGAATTAACCTGTGATATACCATATGTATATCGAGCACCCCGTATAGAGTATATTGTTTATTGTTTAAGTTTACTGTCGGGTTATTGCTATTGTATTTGTTATCAAGACATCGACTTGGTCGACAAGGTCGAGCCTTGATCTTACGTGGATGACCTGTAGGGTACTCTTGACTAGAGGTCAATGCATGTATATACATCGAATTATTGTAGACATTAGATCAGATATAACTTAAGATTGATTCATACCTATCATAAGTATTGTATTCGTTATTATGGGTTAATCCCAAATTATAGTTATTGCTATTATTATCGAGAGTTTACTTTCTCTCCCCCATCGCTTACCCTACGACATCAGTACATGTCACATGGCGATCCTGCCAGTCCTTTAACATGTCACATGGCGATCCTGCCACTCGACTAAATGGAATCCAAGATGGCGCAATAAAGAAATTTTTTTTGGGACAAATAAGCTGAGAAATATGGCTGGAGCCAACCAATCGAAAGAGGAGGTGATTATTACCCAAGCAGGAAACAATGGAGATGCTACAGGCTCCACAAGTAAGCATAGCGAAATTACGATGTTTGAGATTATGGGAGTCGTAGCACTGGTACTGACTGTGGTAATAGTCGCATTCATGGCATATAAGAAAATAAAGGCAGCAATGGAAGCGAAGATCAGGAAGGAGATAACGAGGTCAAGAGAGCTCACCGAACTCGTTTAAGGAGGTATCCAGAGCCAAAAGTCAGGAAGAAAGAAGAAGAAATAGTGCAAAGACATTTAAATTAGAGTGGGGTATATGTAAGTAAACTTTTCTTTACCATATTTTTGTGTATAGAGTAAATATTTTGTGGGGTAAAAGATAAATGCAATACAATTTTGTAGAGAGAAATAATAGCTTGTTCTGTAAGTTAGATTATATAGAGACTCAATTTAATTAGTAAGAAATGGCATTTAACGACGAGAATCACGAATTAAGAGTTAAAGTTAAGGTGAAAACCGCAGTAGATAGTGTTATTTACTAGATTAGAAATAGTAAGATAATAAAAAGTAAAATGTCAGAAATAGATAATTTAAGAAAAGCAAAGAAGGCTGAGAATGTAGGAGTAATTTTGTCCATAGCACGAGCTATTGGCAATAAATTTAGACATTTTAATATTAATGATTTGAAGTAATAGCGATTAGTCAGAATTTTTTTTAAATTATATTAGGATAGGTTAAGGCAGTGTTGAAAGTATTAGTCGACACTGGCGTTTATTAATTGTTATACTATACATAGATGTTTAGATAATAAAAATAGAATTGTAAACAAGACGGTCAAGTGAACCGACTATCGAGTCATCCGATACGATGGATGTATATAAATTTCAGTTCAGCGAAACTCCGGTAGAAGCACTAAAGCAATATACGTTTTAAGTATATTATTTACAGTTTCCGTACGTTATTGTGTCCATAAAATTAACAACGGCAACGTCGTCGAAATCTATTTATAGATCTACAAGCAATCGAAAGTTATATTTTACGTTTCGTTCTGTGTTGTGGTTGAGTGGGTATTCTGGATTCTGGGATTTACAGGCTACGGTTGTTACTGTTTCCAATACGGCTAAACATGTCCAGGGCTCAAAAATTGTTAGATTTATGTAAAATTAATCAAACCAACATAAGAGGTAAGTGAATTAGTAAATTTCAATATGAAGTTAGGTTGTTATCTCATTAATATTTAATCATTAATTAATTATCTTTTTACAGTACTATTTTTCAACTTACAGGGTATTCCGGAATAAAGTATGCAAATTAAACTTTAGTACTTTACCTAAAATAAAGGTTGGTACTTCATTTAACATTTGTTTAAATATCCTTTCTTTGCTACTTTATACCCTCCTAAAGCAAGGCATTACATTTTTAATTCAAAATTTTAAAAACTGATAATGGTGAAAGTTAGTAAATCGTTTACAGAGTATATATGAAACGGTATTTTTTAACTTTCTTTTGCTTCTAAAAAGGGGTAAAAAAGGCCAACCCCTTGTTAATTTTACCAATAACCCTGTTTTATTTTCTTGCCAATTGTGTATTGTGATTTTCTGATTTATTTACAAATTTTTTGTTGTTGAAAATGTCGAAAAATCAACTATTTTCAATAATTTTTTTTTATATTTATGGAACAATATAACATTTTTATATGATTTTGTAATTAAGTAATATTCCATAAATGTACACATTTTAACTAGCTGTGTTATTTTTTAAATAAAAATGGTTGATTTTTCAGATTTTTTTAACACACTAAAAGTTTTTAAATAAATCAGAGAATGACATCAAAAATTGACAAGAAAATACAACAAAGAGTTTAAAAAATATTCGAAAAATGAACTAGGGATTGGTATTTTTACTCCTTCTAGAAACACAAGAAAGTTAATAAAATACTGTTCATATTCATTTATGATGTTTAAAGTTTTACTATTATTTTTGTTTATTCTAAACTAAAAATTAAAAACCAGTTTCTGGTGCCTTCCTTTAGGAGAAGAGGAATTTAAAAAAATGTTTATTACAGGTAAGGAATATACAGTTTAATTTTTATAGGTACTTTATTCTGGAATGCTGCGAATGAAAATTGCAACAAAAGTCCAGTCCATTTTAAATAATTAAAATAATTTGTATTTTATTATTTAAGATTTAAATGACTCAACACTTATTTGGGACAACAAAAAAATAATAAATTGGATTGGTGACAGAGAGCTTTCACCTGACCCTTTACCCGAGCTATCATCAAACAAAGATAATAGTATTATTACAGATATAACTGAATCAATGGTAAGTCTTAATTCTAATTCTATATTATTTTTAAGTTTTAACAAGTAGCAAATCATTCATGATAGTTGGACAACTTTTTTATTTGAATAATGTTGTTATTTACTTCCATGAAGAAGAGTACTATTCCATTACTGAAAATTATGTAGAGGTGACGACAGGTCTATAATGAGTTTTTTTTAAGTTACCACTTGGTAGTTTGCAGATTCAAGAAAGATACATTAATTGAGGCAGTTTTTAAAAAATAGTATAGCATAGTAATACATATTAAAAAAGACTAACAATCAATAAGAACCAATTTAGGCAAACATATTTTTTAGTTTCCAACTCCTACTATGACTAGTTCAAGTCAGCAAAATATTTTAATACATCAAATAATCAGTATTAAACCACCAGAGAAATCACCTAATTTATGTGAAAATAAAGTGATCCCACAAGATGATCAGAATAATGGAGATATTTTTGCTAATAGAAAACAAGAGTTGGTTTTGGAACAACAAAAGGTATATTTCTTTAACAGTTAGAATTAGTAATTTCAGCTACTTAGCACTAAATCATGTTCACAATATGATTTCAGTTAAATAAAAAATTGACTTAGTGTTTGTTATTTATCTGTATGAACCTTTTTGAAACTACCTTCGTTTTAGGCAAATGAAAATTTATCAGAACAAGAAAACTGGGACAGTAGGTTGTTCCTTGATGATACACCAGATGATCCGTTTCAGACAGATAGCGATTCATCATATGTTCCTGATTTTGAAGATGATAAAAATGAGGTACCTATACATTAGATAATAAATAAAACAAACCCTAGATTTATATTTCATTTCAGCATTCTTGGACTATTGCCACTACTTCACGAAGAACTCGCTCGAACAAAAATGTATTAACCGAGATTACTGAAAGTACCGAAACAAAATTTTCTGATATTGAACACATAATATTTAAGAAGCCTGAAAAAAAGTTGGACAATTTAGAGGTTCAGTCAGTCAATGTTACTGAACATATCACTATTGATTCAAAACCGCCTTCTTACAAAAGAAAGCCCGATTACTGTTACTTTTGTGAAACTGCAGTACAAAATTTCGTAAGACATATTAAAAGAAATCATTCAACAGAAATTCCTGTTCTAGAAATATTTTCGGAACCTGCCAAAAGTAAAGAAAGACGACATTTATTAGATAACCTAAGAAGAAAGGTAACTTTGTGGCAAGTGGATACGGCAAGGGATGCTTTAAAGTAGTGAGACAGTCCTACGTTTCAGACAGAAAAACTTTACTATGTGATAGTTTGGGATTTTTTTCTTCAAAAATATTATATCGTCATAGGAAAAATTGTACTTCTACCAAGGCAATTGGTGGTGCTCAGGCTTCGGGTCAGGCTAAAATGATTTTCAATAATCGAGTTGACTTGCGATTGAAGCAAGAAGTGTTTCCTCGTATGCGGGCTGACAAAATATCTCTGGAAGCTCAAAACGACACATTAAGTTGTGCTTTTGGATCGCGATATCTTAACACGCACAGAGAAAAGCATTTCATTTCTGTAACTTCACGTAAAATGAGAGAACTCTCTAAAATTTTAATTGAAGTTCGAAAACTCGATTCGTCTATAATAACCCTATTTTCAGCGCTTCGCCCAGAATATTTTGATTTTTTTGTAGAAGCAGCTAAACATTTAGGAAAGTACGATCGCGAAAAAGAAATTTATTTTTCGCCCACTATTGCTATGAATATTGCTACATCACTGAAACAGTGTTGTGAAATCGCTATTATGTATGCCTATAAGAAACACTCAAATTTCTTAACGATTTCGACGGCTGAAAACGAAGCAAATTTAAAAACGCTTATTACTTTATTCCAATCGAATTGGCGGTTCGAAGTTTCCACAGAAGCGGCCAATAACTTGCATCTTAATAAATGGAATAAAATTACAATAGTCCCATTAGCTAATGACTTAAAATTGTTAAAGGAGCATTTAATAAATGTGGCTGAAGAGTCTTTAACAGCTCTGAAACAAAGAAGTGATGCATTAGCGTTTGATAAATTAATGGAATCGGTATACTGCAGAGTTATATTGTTAAATAGAAAACGTTCGGGAGAATTAGAACGAATGCAGTTGCATACATACACAAGTGTCTCCTTAGAAAAGCAAGAGTATGAAGAATTTAATAATGTAGTATCTTCTACAGAACAAATTTTGTTAAATACGTTATTTACGTTATTTAGCGTTGATGTACAGAATCACCTAAAATTTCTGATTGAAGAACGCGATAAATATGTGCCTGTAGATAATAAATACCTTTTTGCCAAAGCGAATTCGTTATCTTCTTTGATTGGTTACAAAACATTGAATAAATATGCTAAGAGTTGTGGGGCTAAAAATCCATCATCAATAACCTTGACCCGTTTGCGAAAGCATCTCGCTACACTTTCCCAACTTTTTAATTTATCAGAACAAGAAATTGAGCAATTAGCAACCTTTATGGGGCATACACCTGGAGTACATAGAAATTCATATCGATTACCTGATGATGTTTACCAGACGGCCAAGATATCTAAACTTTTATTAATAATGGAAAAAGGTGGTGCAAATCATTATCAAGGTAAATCGTTGGATGACATAAATATTGATATGGAACAGAATTTGCTTAGTGACAACGAAGCAAGTGAAAAAAAGTGATAATGAGGATGATGTTTATGAAAGTTTGCCCCAAACCTCAGGTTCTTCAAAAACAGAAGAGTCCTGCTGTTGTAGTTCCCAAGAAAGGAAAATTTCGAACACTCGTTCCATGGCCCACCAAACAAAAGGAAGTTGTAAAGAAATATTTCAAAAAACATATAATATCAAAGATACCCCCGAAACGTAGAGAATGCGAAGAACTTAAAGAAGAACATAAAGAATTGTTTAATAATAAAGATTGGCTGAAAATAAAGGTGTTCATATAAAAAGAATCAATAATGAGTAAAATTTAAATGTAAAAAAGGTCCCGGTCAGAAAGGTTTGAAGAATTTTTCACAGAAATTTTCAGCCAATTTGACCGGGACCTTTTTTACATTTAAATGGTGCTGCATCCTTTTTCACCCGATTTTAAATGTTTGTGTTACTTGTTTAGTTTTTACTGATAATAAAAGAGACAAAATTATACCTCATCGTTTTATATTATGTTTCATTAATACCCCAAACTTTTAACCGACATGATCATTGAAATGTAACCATAAAATGAGTTCAAAGTCGATTCCAACTTAAATTTCTCAGAAATAAAGCCATCCAAAGTTTCGTGCCAGCACCTGCTATACTCATGTATATTTACTTTTATAAATTTGCGCTATTATTGTGTCCAGAAATTTGGCAACATTACATGGACACAACAATGTATAATATACACCAAAAAGGAGTCAAGGAGGTTGCTTTATGAAAGGAGTCAATGAAGTACCAAAAATATGTAGAAATTCATATACTTGAAAATATTAAAATGGCAACCATGCATTAAAAAACATTTTAGAACAACATTCGCGCCAAAAATTGATCTAACCTCACGCATTACAGGAGACGCAACAAAGCTGGATTGTGAACGGACACAATAATGATAGCAAAATATATATATTTATATATATATATATATATATATATATATATATATATATATATATATATATATATATATATATCGAATTATTGTAGACATTAGATCAGATATAACTTAAGATTGATTCATACCTATCATAAGTATTGTATTCGTTATTATGGGTTAATCCCAAATTATAGTTATTGCTATTACTATCGAGAGTTTACTTTCTCTCCCCCATCGCTTACCCTACGACATCAGTACATGTCACAAACCAGTTTGCTTCTGATTGTTAAAGTGTAAACAATGTCACGAAAAAATAAAGCACTTACACATAAAGAGTTAGAAGACTTAGCTGAAAATTTAAGCTTTAGTGATGGCGAATTTGATGATGATGAAGGAGATGCAGATTACATTTTTGAGGAGGAAAGTTCTGAATATAGTAGCAATGACGAAGCATATTCAGAAGGTGGAGACAGCAATAGCAGCAATACGTCGGATACAAATAATTCTGATGATATAAACACCAATTCTAAAGATATGTGGTTTGAATCAGTATTGAACATTGCAAGGTTTACTTTCACGGGAAAATCTGGAATTCAGTTGAATGCTACACCACAAGGTGCAATCCAACCCATAGATGTTTTTAAGTTGATTGTAAATGACAAAGTCATAAATTTAATGGTTATTGAAACAAACAGCTACAAAGTAAAAGAATGTCTCGATCTTGCAGGTTGGCAAGATGGAAAGAAACTAATGAAGAAGAAATGTATAAATTTATTGGTAAGTTATTGAATTTTTGTAAATGTTGGTACCTAGATGTGTATTTTGTTACAGGTGCGTTGTTGTTGATGGGAATAATTCAATTTCCCTCTATTGAAAGTTATTGGAAAAACAGCCTCTTTACCACCATGAGCTATTTCATGGAAGGACCAATGTGATGTACATATGTTAGCAACATGCTATGGGGATGAAATGGAAATGGTAACTACAGGGCGACATGAGAAACTTAAACCCAAACTAGTTGTGGAGTACAACCGAGATAAGCAAGGGGTCGATATATCTGACCAACTTTCGAGTTATTATTCTTGTTTACGAAAATCTGTGGTTTGGTATAAAAAAATTGCTATTGAACTGATTTGCAGCACTACTGTGATAAACAGTCGTATAATTTATATTTCTCAAAACTCCGCTAAAATAAAATTTCTCCACTTCACAGAAGCTGTCATAAGTGGCTTATTATTAGAGAATAAAACAACTGAATATAGTGAATTAGCGAAACCTACAACCACTGGAAAGAAACAACAGGCTCATAAACTGGAAAAATTGCCTAAAGACGGGAAAAATCAACAGTTACGTAAAATATGCCATGGATGTTATGAAAAATTAAAAGAAGAGGGATGTACATCTAGGGAAGCGGCTAAAAAAACGAAAAAAGTTTCAACAATTTGTGAGACATGCTCAAAGGCCTACTGTCTGGAGTGTTACAACAAATCGCATTAGTTCTTTGAAGTTTTTTCAGCATTTAGTTTTTATTCTTTTGGAAAAAATTGTTTCGTTATTTGTATTTTTATATAAAAGTTGTTTTATAAAAGTCTTCTATGGCATATATTATTTACATTTGTTCAATATACACTCAGTTCTACTATTGCAATTATAGAATGTATTTCACATCTCATAATCATAATATGGTTCAGAAGAAGATGTTAATCTTTATATTTTTCTTAGCTTGCAATAGGTCCTGCATATTAGCTATGGCGCCCATATACTTAAATGCAGTGAGAGGGATTATAAACTATCCAGATACTGAAGCTTATGCATTCACACAAATGATATACATTCCAATTGTCACATCCCTACCAAGTAAACTGTATATAAAAATAATCTTCTCCATACAGATCATTGTCAAGCTTTATCTCAGATATCAAAATCGATGGAGGATGTTGCCAATAAAGTTAGATCACAAATGCCTAATATAACACCTGTATCTGATATACCCAATCTTGAGGATATGATGCACAGCAAGGGTAAACTCAATACAGCTCATGGAAACAAATATATCAAAGGGAATCCTATGGGGGCCACACTATTATTAAATCTGCCAGAGATAAAACCAGTCGATACCCAGTTCCCAAGATCCATATCAACTGTAGAAGAACCAAATACGATTATTAAGGATATCCCTTACTTAGAAAAAAACCACATTAGACAAAAGAGATTGGCCCCTTTGGTTTGGGTAGGCATTACAATTGGGACAGCTATAGGTGGACTTGCCATAGTAAATCGAGTTGATCTTAGTGTGATGGTACAGGTTCTTAGTAAGTTTGTATATTCAAATACTCAAGATAATAAAATAATAAAAACCATCTTTACTATTCTAAAGTCATTTATTGAATCCCCTGAACATTCATCGACTATTCCAACCGACTGCAGAATTGCTGCGTCGTCAGGAATAGTGTTGATTAATAAATTATAACAATATAAAATAATTAATAATAAAGAAATTGCTTAACCTAGTTTTAAACAGTTCAATAAACTATAAAATATAAAATGATATACGGTATGATATATTTGGATGCATCCAATAAACTAAATCTAAATACTTATATTATTACATCTCCCACGGAAAAAGGAAAAAAAAATATTTATCCATAAATATTTTTTTTTTTAGCTATTATACAGTTTAACTCTATTTTTGTGAACTTCAACTGTTTTTTCTCCCATCTTTATTAAAATATTTGGAGTTTTTTCCTCTATAACGCTAAAAGGACCGCTATATAAGGGATCTAACTTATTGGTACCCACATTTCTTAACATAACCTTATCTCCTACATTATATATTACAGATTTTTTATTTACATCATACGTAGATTTTCTTTTATATTTAGAATTATTTAAATTGACTCTTGCATCGTTACATGCTTGTTGCAATCTATATTTTAGTTCCCGGGGGTAATCATCGAAATTATAAATAGGGTCTATTTGATTTTGTAAATTAGACGGCAATTTAGCGAGTTTTCCAAAAATTAATTCGTAAGGTGTGTACTTAGTTTCCGTATGTACCGTTGTGTTATAAGCAAAACACCAGTAAGGGACCCATGTGCTCCATGCATTGCCATATTTAGATACTTGAATTCGCAAATATGCACCTAAATTTTTATGAGAATTTTCAAGAGCACCTAGGGTCTCATGGTGGTATGCTGTTGAATTAAGCTTTTTAATTTGTAAAAATTGACATATTTCTTTTAAAATACATGCCAAAAATTCCGTACCCTGATCTGAAACAATTTCATTTGGGATGCCATACCTTAAAATGAAATTATTTATCAAAGCCAGAGCTACGGTGTGCGCTTCTTTATTTTTTAAGGGATATGCTTCTACAAATTTTGTTAATTCACAT
Organism: Crepidodera aurea; assembly: GCA_949320105.2. Taxonomy (NCBI): domain Eukaryota; kingdom Metazoa; phylum Arthropoda; class Insecta; order Coleoptera; family Chrysomelidae; genus Crepidodera; species Crepidodera aurea. The sequence goes on along the minus strand of OX439472.1, from coordinate 8,562,503 downwards.
TGTAGAGTTAAAATATATTTTTGGTCTTCGGAATCTTGTGGTAGTGGACCAACTAGGTCTAAGTAAATTTTTTGAAAACCCGAGAAAGCTGTAGTGGTGATAGTCATTTGCTCTTTATTTAATATAGAATGTTTATAGCGTTGACAGTCGTCACATTTTTTAACAAAAGTTTCGATGTCTTTACGCAAACCTCCCCAAAAATACCTTTTTTTGATGTTGTTAAACATTCTGTTAATGCCTGCATGGCCCCCTGAGGGAAGAATATGAAAATCATTTAATATAATTTGTCTCGTTTCAAGATCTGTGACATTTTCTACATCATGTATTATGGATAATTTGATACCGGTATCTTTTATAAGATTTGAGAACTTTAAAATATCGTTAATAAACTGTGCACTTTTCTTATTTTTTAAAACAACTAATTCCGGAATGTCATATTTATCATAAATATGTTTCAGGTCTCTCAACATAGTACCTAGGTCTGATGTCGATCGAGGTTCCTGATTAAAATATATTATTCGCGAATCTTTATTATAAATTAAGTTCCCAACAATGTAATTCCATTTATTTTCTTTTTTAATATTTTTAAATTCTGTCATAGATATTGGATTTAGACAAAAAGAATTTTTAGGACGTTTCAATAATTCTATAACTCCAGGGTGATCAATCCTTTCATCAGAATTTTTACTGAAACTGTCTAAACATTCATTTTTGACATTTTTTGTTTGAGCTCTTGTTGTAATATAAACTGAATTGCATATTTCATTATTCAAATTTTTTAGTTCTTCTGAAGATATATCTATACGAGAGAGGGCATCCGCTACAACATTCTCTGTACCTTTAATATATTTTACTGTAAAATCATACTCTTCAAGAATTAATCTAAACTTTATTAACCTACTGCTTGGATTTGTCATTCCAAATAAATACACTAGAGGGCGGTGATCTGTCAAAATGAATTTTTTAGAAAATAAATAAGGCCGGAAGTGTTTTACTGCAAAAACTATCGCCAACATTTCTTTTTCGATTACGCTATAATTTTTCTCTGCTTTATTAAGAGATCGACTAGCATACGCAACCGGTTTATCATCGGAATTTGACAATACAGCCCCCAATGCAAAATTCGATGCATCGGTTCTTACTATAAATTGATTTTCTGGAGAAAAATCGGGATATTGCAGTACTGGTGGATTAGTCAACATTTGTTTTAAGTTTTCGAAAGATTTTTGACAATCTGAACTCCAAAAAAATTTTACTTTCTTTCTTGTAAGATTATTTAACGGTGCAGCAATATCTGCGAAATTTTTTACATATTTCCTATAATAATTAGCGAAAGCGACAAATCTTTTGACTTCCTGAGAATCTTTTGGAACTGGAAAATTTTGAATCGCTTCTACTTTAGAAGGATCAGGTGAAACACCATCTGCCGAAATTATATGACCTAAATATAGAATCTCTTTTTTCAAAAAATCACATTTATTTGGATTTAACTTTAGGTTTACTTGCCTCAATCTTTGGAAAACTTTAACTAAATTTTTATTGTGATTGATTAAATTATTTGCAAAAACGATTAAATCATCAAGATAAACAAAACAGCATTCATAGTTAAGTCCCGACATTGCAAGTGTCATTGCCCGAGAAAATGCACTAGGGCTTGTTTTCATACCCATAGGAAGTCGAGTCATTTGATACTGACCTCGATCAGTAGCAAAGGCCGTATATTTTCTGCTTGTTTTCTCTAATTCTATCTGATAATAACCTTGAGATAAATCAAGATGAGAAAAATACATTGCACCTGATAATGCATCTAAAATTTCTGTAATACAAGGTAATGGAAATTTGTCATCTTCTATTTGCGCATTCAACTGCCTATAATCTATAACTATTCTAACTCGTCTCTCCCCTCTTTCATCTAAACCCTTTTTTGGAACGATTAATAAAGGAGATTGCCACTCTGATTTACTTTCTTCGATAATGCCACTTTGCAACATTTTATCGATTTCTGAGTGAATTTGTGTTTTTTGAGCATGAGGTAAACGATATGGCTTTATAAAAACTGATTTTGCTGAGTCTTTTAATTGAATTTTTTCTTTGCCAATATTGGAGACAGTTAGCGGATCATTTTCGAGATGAAACACATCAGAATATTTTACTAAGATTTTTTCCAATGAGTTTTTCTCTTCCCTATTTAAATGTTGTAATTTTATCAAATCTAATAACTTATCTGCTCTAGTAACTGAAAAGGTAGGTTTTGTTTTAAATTCGCACAAATTATAGTTTTCTAATTTTTCTAATTTTGGTTTAAAATTTTTTAGAGTAACTTCCTGGTCTCTTACATTTAGAATTTTGACAGGAATCAAATTTTCTTTTGCCCTAACTAAAGTTCCAGCTATAAAAACACCTTCACATAATTCGCTAGGTAGAACAACACAATCTGCGTTTATATTTACTTTACAATATTTAATTACTTCGCATCTAGCAGGAATTGACATATAATTAATTTGTTGTGTTGTTTGCATAGGAATTACATGTCGTGTATTATGATATGAAAGCGAAAATAAAAATTTTTCGTAGTCTATTGTCGCAGAATAATCATAAAAGAAATTTGAGCCTAAAATACCGTGCATTTGAATGTCTGGTTCAAGGACGTCTAAAAGCTGAAATTCATGAGACAGTTCTACGTTATCTATTTGTAATGTAATATTGACTGTGCCATCTGATACTACTGACCCAGATATACCATTTATTCGTAATTTCTTTGAAAAATCAACGACTTCATCATTAAATATCCTATTTTTAAATATAACACTTACACTAGCTCCTGTATCTAATAAAAATACTAATTTATTATTTTTAAAGAAAATTTCGACGAAATTTAAGCCATTTAAGGAAAATATGTTATAGTTTACACTTTTAGGCACGAAAAATCTGTCACTCGTTGAAGGATTTTCTGAAATATTACATTCATTACTATTTACTTCATCGGAGTTATTTATATGAAATATTCTCCTATCTTTGCCTCTAAAATTATTTCCCCTCACATTACTATTAAATCTACCTCTATTTTGGTTAAAAGAACCTTGATACGTATGTCCTCTTTTATTAAAACTAAAGTTATTTCTAGAATAATTTGTATTAAAATTATTTTGATTATTAAACCCTCTAGAACTTCTATTATTGCCTCTATAATGAGAATTAAAATTTTGACGACCTCTCATATGATAAGCTTGAACATTTTCATTATTAAAATTATTTACATTGATTTCCTCATCTTTAGCGGCTTGGATTGCTTCATTTAGTTTTGCATAATTCCCAGCTTTAATGATAGTTTGTAAATTTCTATTTCTCAGTCCATTTGCAAAAATGTTGAGAGCAATCTTTTCATTAACTTCTCTTAAAATTTGAACATTATTTTCGTTATCGTTGGCTTGGGTAATCGTTAAGTCAGTTAACAATTCTTCTAACGTTTTCCCAAACTGTTCGATAGTTTTTGACCCTTGTTTAGCATTATGTAATTGTGTAGCTAAGGATGTTGAAGATTTTTTAGAAATAAAATACTTTTTTAGATCACTAACTAAAGTTTGATTATTGTTGTAAATTTTATTTAATCTAATTTTTGCATTTTGACTTAAGCTTTTTTTTTGAATATAAGTTGTTAATAATTTCTTTCCTTCAGCATCAAGCATAGAGTCATACAAATCAATGGCATCAATTAATTGTTTCGTTACAGTTTCCGTACCATTCATAACTGGTAGCAGACTAGTCGCGGTTTTTAAATCAAATTTTTCACCCATTTTAAAATCGAAAATCTACGTCTGATTTATTAAAAAATAATAATAACTATATCTAAACTTAGCTAATTTCTTAAACTTACGGTTAGTTACATTTAGGTCACGTCTTCTTTCACTACTGTCTTTTAATAGATTTCTATAAAACACTTTTAGTTCTTCTATTAAATTTTTGCACTCCTTTTGCAAACTCATTCCATAGTTAATTTTTTTTTTTCTTCTTTTCTTTTAACCTAAAAACCTAAAAAAAATAATGTCTTCTGTGCTTCTCTTGTTTAAACTAATTCTTGGCTAGTTCTAATTTGTTTGGCTACATTTTTCTCTATCATCTTCTGGCATTTTATTGTAAACCAGCATCAACAAAAAGACAAATGCCAATACCAAAAAAATTGCTTCTACTATATTTTTTGGTGTAAAAAAATCTGTTCCATTTGTTTGGCCTCCACTGTTTCCACTTTGGGCAATTATTACTTCTTCCTTCAGTTCTTTGGAATTTGTGTTCCCAGCCATGTTTTAATTTAATTTTTAATTTTCTTCCATTTATTTTCCACTCCAGTAATTTTCATAAATTCTTGTTCTAAACGTAATATTTTCTCCTTTCCAAAATATTTTGGACTGGCAGGATCGCCATGTGATGGTACAGGTTCTTAGTAAGTTTGTATATTCAAATACTCAAGATAATAAAATAATAAAAACCATCTTTACTATTCTAAAGTCATTTATTGAATCCCCTGAACATTCATCGACTATTCCAACCGACTGCAGAATTGCTGCGTCGTCAGGAATAGTGTTGATTAATAAATTATAACAATATAAAATAATTAATAATAAAGAAATTGCTTAACCTAGTTTTAAACAGTTCAATAAACTATAAAATATAAAATGATATACGGTATGATATATTTGGATGCATCCAATAAACTAAATCTAAATACTTATATTATTACATTAGATCTTTGGAGAGTAATATTGATTTGTTATATGAGAATGAAAAGAAGATAAAAACTACAGTGGACAGTGTTACAGAAACTACGAACCTATTAATAGATAATCAAAAGAGAATTCATGTTGTGATTAAGAACATTACAACACATCTAAATAATATGGTTGTCAAGAATATGTGAATAATGAAAGATTTGAATTTTTGACTGAATGGGTACCTAACTCTTTTATACGTGCAATTAACGGTGCAATACAGTGAAAATTGACAATTGATTTACTCCCAGGGGATCAACTGCAAAAAGTGCTCCAGTATTATGCTTCTTTTGCAGATACAATTTATGAAAAAAATCCTGAGGTGTTATATTCATTAGCAAAAGTTCACTTGATTAAGATTGACAAACAGAACCTGTTATTAGAGTGTGTGATCGAGGTCCCCCGTATCTTGTACAGACCATTTGGTAAACTATACACCCAAAGATCATGTCATTGGTCGTACATGGGTAAGTCTTTAACACTGGATGTAGAACATCACGGGATACTCTCTCATAATGACAGCCAATGGTTTAATGATAAAGGATGTCAGACTAAAGAAGATTTTACTTTATGTGATGTTAGATCTATTCAACAGCTTCCTGATCCATGCTTTATTAAAAATACTACTGCCATTATTTCTCAATGCAAGATAATAGCTAGAACTACACCTATTAAAAATGAGGTGATACAAACACGATCAGGATTGGTGGTGTGTAACAACATAGAATCCGACATTGTATTATATAAGACGGATAATCTTGGAATACGATACACAAGTAGAGAAACTATCACATCAGCTAGTTATATTGATGGAAATAAAGCGGATGCTATATTGGTTGGGAGTAATCATTACGACTTAATATCATCAACTACATTGATTAATGTCACCACTGCATACACATTTCATGATCAACTCAACAATAACATGTTTCTTTCAGGTATCGAAACAGATTTGAGTTTGGATCATATCGACCACATACGACAGACATCAGAATTAATTCCTGTACACACAAGACACTTGACAGTTATTTATGTGCTTGTAATAGTGGGTTTTATTTCCCTACTGATATGTATTGTGATGTTCTTATCTAGAAACAAGAAGCACAAAAGATACATGGGTTACCTTATGAATCAAATATCCGATGTAAAACAAAATGAGCTTAACACCTTAGTCACCCAGGTTCGATCCTTAAATTCTATTATCATGTGATATAACCTATTTACCTCTTACACTAGACAGTGATATTTACACAAATGAACAATCTAATATGCTCTAGTTTTTTAACTAAAGATTTTTATTTTTAATAACTACAACTGGTTAAACTAAATTCTCTTTGGTTATGTCATTTCCTACAGTCAGTTTCTGTAAATTCTCCTGACTGTAAATTTATTTTTCAAGTTTAACATTCAATCTACTCAAAGAGAATTTACTGGCGCCCATAACCACTAATATAACCTAAAAATGTTTGATTCTGGAAAAACTGACCCACGATCCTGAAAAGTAAATTCCATGCTCAGTTATCTAAAACTTATAAAATAATTGTGAGTATTTACGTCACAAGATGTCGCCTTCTTTGGTCCCCTAAAGAAGAAATGGCGAAATGTATTATTGGAGTGGAAAAAAATCGCGGTACACTTCCTAAATCCGAATTTCCTCGACTTTTACGTAGGTACTAAAAAATATTATTTACAGTTTGTAAAGGGAAAAGCAGAGAATGGAGCTTATGTTGATGCGGATTGGGCAGGAAATGTTCAAGACAGAAAGTCTTATACTGTCAGATTCTGCTATCTTCTGGGACGGCAAAAACAAACGACGGTGGCGATGTCCAGCACAGAAGCGTATATGGCAATGTCAGAAGCCATAAAGTAGGCTATTTATTTCAAGAATCTTTATGAAATATCAGGTCGTTTGAATTGTATTCAGATGTTTGACAGTCAGAGCGTCCAGAAATTGTCGGCAAATCCTTTGTTCCATAAGCGAACTAAACACATTGATGTTCGCTATCATTTTATACGTGAAGATGTAGCGAATGGTTGTGTTAAGGTTAAGTATTTACCTACTGCAGAAATGATATTTGATATTTATGCTCTGTTAAACACTGAAAACATTTGTTAGGTTTAGTTGAGAATAAGAAGTATTAAACCTTGATATAGTGGGGGTGTTAAAATTATATCAACCCTCTGGTAATGGATCGTGGATCCAGTGTAACGTAACTTGTTGTACCTTGCTAATAAAGCGGCAGTATGTGCCAAGAACTGAATCAGGTTGTTTCACTGTAGGTTAATAAACAGTTTATCAAACATTCATGAAATGAAAGCTGAAGCACAAAATCAATTCATTTTCAGAAAATGTTACCTATGTTAGCATATTTTGAAGAACTGTTCAAAGACTTAACATTGCGACTTATCTAAACTGTTGGCTTTGCTAAAAAGAAAATCAGATGGTTTCAATCGAAAACGTTGACATCAAATGAAATTAATGTCTTTCTCCAAAACGATGCAGATACAGATATTTGCTACCAAACTTTTTTATTCCAGGTAGTTTTAATTTTCGGCAATAGTGGTGCTTGTAGAAAGAAAGAGTTACGCAACTTGAAGCCTGAAGACCTTGAGGACACGGGAAAATGTCTGCTAATTCATATTGCAGATTCAAAAACCAAAACGCAACGTTCATTTGTCGTTTCCGAATTCTTTTATACGATTTGTTAATCTACGCCCTGCAGGACAAAATGTTCAGACTTTGCCTTTCTTTGTGTTGAAATAAACAAAATCAACAGAATGCCAAAACAATTGGCAGAATATCTAGGCTTAGCGAATCCCAAACAATACACAGGCCATTGCTTTAGGCGCTCTTCAGTCACACTCCTTGTATATGTTGGTGGCGATATGCTAGCATTAAAGAGACACGGTGGTTGGCGGTCATCAGCTATGACCGAGAGCTATGTAGATAATTCTGTGAAAAACATGACTGCCAACTCCTCAAAAATTACATATGCCATTAATAATACTGCTACAATAAGAGAAAAGAATGGTATTCTTTTCGAAAATACAAAAAATCAGACAACCAACCCGCCCCCTCTTGTTTTTAATAACTGCACAGTTACAATTAATAATTATTACAATCAAAAGTAAACTATACTAAGTAACTTATTATGGTTGAATTATTTTTGTAGTTATTTAACTGATCGATTAAAAATATTTTCACTTAATGGAATCCTAATTTTTGATGATAATGAATGCGGTTGTAGAAAAAATATAGTACACAACTCGAGTTGTAAGAAGCATATTACGCACTTCTAGAATTCGTAGCTTTTTCTAGTGGTGCGTAAGATGCTTCTTACAACTCTTGTTATGTAATATACTATTATATATATTATATTATAATAACATAAGCAACTGACATAGTTGGTACAGTACCAGTAGTGACTGCATTGGCTATTTCAGTTGCCAAGTCGTCAGCATTTATTTTAGTGGTGCCTAAAAAAGAATTTAAATTTGAGATAAGAGTCCCATCATCCTCCTCGCAGTTTCTTCCTGATCCTAATGCAATTAGACCATTTAAAATTTGCCTCTTTAAACTACCCACAAATTGGATAGTCGTAGGATTATCATTATTATCCAAAGCATCCTGATTTAAATGTCTGTGTTTTAAAAACTCATTTTTTTTTCTTTATTTAAATAAATCCACAATTCTCTGATTTGGCAATCAGAGAAGAGAAGAGAATAGTTGTCATAGTTGTCACCCATCCAATCTGGGATGATGGTTTATTTCTTAAAAGACCCTTTTAGTATATCTAAGAAATCGTCATCGGCTGACCATTTCGAAAGCCCTCTGCCAATACTCTATGTGGGGAGATTTTTCGCTCAGCATACATTTGAACAAAAGTAGCCGGAGCAACAGATCCCTTTTCCAATTCACCTAAAATAAGAATATACATTTTGTAATATAATACACACATTAAACAGGAGTTAGTTTTCTTATTAAATTGAAAACTGTTTGTTTTTCAATATAAAGTCCAGAGACACATTGTATTCAGAAGAAAATCTGGGGTATAGATAGATAGATAGATCTTTATTAACTACTTTTACTTTACAAAAGTTTGTAGCACGTCAAAAAAAGAAGAAAGTAAATAAACATACAAAAAGTTTTATACAGAGATATATACGTTACATTACAGACATGATATAAAAAAAAAAAACAAAGGAAGTAAAAATATCACAGCAGAGATACGGTGTTGTGATTGCCTCGACAATGCACAATGTAATCTTCAACAGAGTAAAAACAATATTTAAGGATGAACTTTTTTAAGTGTTTTTTAAATGCATTAATGCCCAAGTTTTTTAAATTTGACGGCAAAATATTAAAAAGCTCATAGTTCGGTGAGTTTGACTGCGAAGTATTTAAACGAAAGCGGCTGCTTCTGATATGGTGAGCACTGCGCGTGTTATAGCTGTGGATATCTGAATTTTTTGGCAACATTGACTGAATTCCATGAATTTCAATTAAAATATGAAATAAAAATAAAGATGGTAATGGCATGATTTTAAGTTTTATGAAAAACTGTTGACAATGATCTCTAAAACCCAGACCGGCGAGCGCCCTTATTGCCTTTTTTTGCATTCTAAATATGATTAACGCATGGGAGGAATTACCCCAAAGGGTGATGCCATAGCTAATGTGCGAATGAAAGAGTGAAAAATATGTAGTTTTAAGAGTACTAGAATTAGTAATTGTTTTCAACTGTCGTAAAATAAATAAGGAACTCGAAAGTTTTTTAACTAAATGATCAATATGTGCCTGCCAGCTTAATCTGTTGTCAAGAACTATTCCAAGTAGTTTTACACTTTTTGTTTCTTGGATAACTGAGAATTGGTTATTTGCTGATATTTGCATGATTTGAGTTTTATCATTATTTAATTTTAGTTTGTTTGTTGAAAACCATTCATTTGCCTTGTCGGTTACATAATCTAGAGAGGCGGCTAAATTGACGTCGTCTTTTTGTGAAATGACAAAAGTGGTATCGTCTGCAAACATAGCTGACTTCGAAGGTGACATGAAACAGCTCAGATCATTAATATAAATGATGAAAAGAAGGGGGCCTAGAACCGATTCTTGAGGCACACCATGACTTACAGACTGAAAATCTGATGTTATACCATTTGCTGTAACACATTGTTTTCTGTTGGAAAGATAAGAACTTATAAGTTTCAACGGAATTCCTCTGACACCATAGTAACTTAATTTTTCTATGAGAATGTCATGTGAAACGCAGTCAAAGGCTTTCGAAAGATCGCACAGCATTATAGCTGTACGATTGCCATGTTCAAGAGAGTCTACTACGTCACTCACAACTTTTAGAACTGCCTGAGTTGTTGAGCGGGAATTTCTAAAGCCAAATTGGGAATTATTGAAGAAATTGTTTGAGTCAAAATAGTTATACAACTGTATTTTGACTAATTTTTCAATGACTTTACTAAATATTGAGATAATACTAATAGGTCGATAATTGTCGATTACAGAAGTATCGCCTTTTTTAAAAAGAGGTAGCACTTTGGATAATTTAAAAATATCGGGATATATACCAGTATTAAACATGAGATTTATGAGTTCAGTAAAAGGTTTTACAGCAATAAAATTTGCTTCCTTCAAGATTCGACTATTAAGTTCATGAATATCAAGACAATTAGAGTTATTTAAAGCTTTAATGACTGAGGAGACATCAAGATAAGTAACTGGGTGCAAATAGAATGAACTGCACGGGGCTGGAAAAGTTTTAAAACTTAAGGGCGCGGTCTTGTACGTCAAAAGTCAGCGAAATTATGTCAAATAAGGTGCTGTCCGGGAGGTGCTGGTATCTCGTGATAAATGCTTAAATTAAACAAAGTAGTTACAGAAACCTTCCTTTGAAATTTTCTCATTACAGAAACCATTCGAGAAATTCATTGTCTGCTATATTTAATACAAGGGGAGAACAATATTTAGTATTACCAAAATGTATAATCTTAACTTTTTATTATTCATTTATGGGCAGAAGGACCTCGGTCTATAGCTCTTTGTAAGTGGTTAGCTAACAATAAAGAACATAATGATAAATAATTATTCATTTATTTTCTTTGTAGGTATATATTATTTATATTTCTTTCAATGAAAACTATTCATCCATAAAATCTTTCTTTTAATTCTTAAAATTAAAATAATTTGTTACTGGGACATTGTTAATATCAAAATAACATTTTCTTTTCAGTTATTTATATGAAGTGATTTTGTTCCTCGTTATGAAGTATATGAGAAACGAAAGAAAAATTTACCAGGCAAACGATTTATTTATTTATTTATTACGATGAATTACGATTTAAGTAAACATGTCAAAGATATTTACAAGTAGGAAACAATTTTTTACTAGGGTATAATTGGTATTAAATTTTCGAAATAAAATGCCCCTTTCAAATGTATACAGAGTGATGTTATTGCTCATTTCAAAGTTAGTATATAGCTATGACAACTATTCCAGAATCGACACGTGTCAAGTTGCGTCGGCGCTTCTTTGTAGATCAAAGAATCGCTTTTTTAAGTCAAGGCGGGCAGGCATCGTTTGAACTTTGGTTCAGCTCACGGTGGCCCTAGACTCCTAGACAGTTGCATCAAAGGAATAAGCCGCTTTAGCAATTTTTTTTCACCGAACTTTTCTTGAAGACTATTTAAACCCGAGATCCTTGATTTTATATAATAAAAAGTGCGTTTATGATCTACTTATATTTTTGTGTTTTGAAGAAATATTAATTTTAAAATTATAGCAATTCTATTTGTATGTTTAGTTTTATCAAAATGCTTAACTATAAAAACCAAGAATGAAAGTACAAACTGTAAAAAATTAAAAAATGCCAAATCTCCAATTAAATCACGGTAATAGGTTATGTCGAAAGAGATTTCGCGAACAATCGGACGGCGCCGGCGTTATTTAACTCGGGTCGCTAAGGCAAATGCAATACGCGTATAGTTCGTGTAATACATAAAGTTGCCCCAATTTAACAGTTTTAAAGCGGCGCCTTTGTTGCTACCAAAAAAACTTCTAACGTACCGGCATATCGCGATTATAGTTTAAGTAATCGCTATAATCCAGCGATCGGATAATAAAAAATAAATAGTGAAAGGGCCTACAATGATCACAAAAAGCATTGTACTAAAAACACAGAAGAAAACAAAAATTATATGTTTTATCAATGAATTTGTTTATTAATAAATTCTTAAACAGATAAATGAATAATTTTAAAATAAATTTACAAATATATACTTTATAATATTTTTTCTTGATTTTTCAATAAGGTTGGGATCCAGAAATTAGGAGAATAAGAAATAGTTGATGATTTTATGGATTAAAGCTAGAAAAGTACCATTTGGGGAAGAATTTTTTTTTTATTTTTGTGCCACCTCATTATCGAAACATCTAGATTTAAGTCAAGTTAATAAGTAAAAAAGTTGTAAGCGGAAGCACCAAATATATTTAGTCTTACTTATTTTTTTCTGCTCTTTCCAAATAAAATTTTAAAATATTAATATACTGGGTATTGTTTCGATTCGAAACCTACTCATTAACTTTTTAAGGCCGGACTTGGAATATGTTAATCGACACCACTGTAGACAAAGAACATACGAACCAAATATTACAAAAACGTATAGGGTCGTTCATAAGTTATGATTAATTGAAAAAATGGGGAAAATTAATAAATCACCCTGTATCTTGGTTATAAAGAACTATAGACCCATAGGTTATTTAGAAGCACCTCGGTGTTCTCCATCTACCCTTTCTGTATGCGCATTTCTCAATGAATTACCCCGTATAAAGTGATTTTGTTCTTCGTTATGAAGTGTGAGAAACGAAAGAAAAATTAACCGCGCGAACGATGAATTACGATTTAGGTAAACATTTCAGATATTTAGAAGTCCCAAACAATTTGAAAATAAATATATCTCTATAATTTTCAGATTAATGAATTTGAATATAAAATATGAAAGATTACATATTGATCGACATCTACCAAAATCAGAACTTTTTTTTAACCAATTTGACAACAGGAAGTTGATGTTTGAAAACAAAACAGAAGTGAAAATTTACATTTTTATGCCTATGCACAAAATTATTACATTTTTTTTAATTTGATAAATTAGAGTTCCATGGAAAGTAATAATTTGACACATTGACAATTTAATAGTTATTATAACTGATTAAAAAAGAAAAATCATGATTCCGACACATACTAACTATTAAAAAGTAAAAATTAATTTATTATGAAAGTCATACAACATATCAGTTATTTTGAATATATTCTTATCTTCTACTTTATAATATTCCCTAATTCTTTTCTAAAATACTTTCTATATTTTTATTCTAATGCATAACATATCTACACAAATAATTTTGAATTCTTTTTAAAAATTCCCGCGTTATGACAGTTAAACGACATGCGCAAAAAGCATCTCGTCCTCGAGTAATAAAAAATATATCTATAAATACTCTAAAATCTCGTCAACTTTGAGACAAAACGTTGCCTAACCACTGATTCGACGTTGCCAAATGAACTTATCAACAACAGCTGTGAGTTCCTGCGAAAATTTAAATTCATGATATATTATTATATTCGGCGTACTTAGAATGTTCCTTTCTGATTAAAGTTTTTTTAAATGTTTGGAGAGCAAAAACTTTACTTTATTTACAAAGACAATAAATACAATTGCAGCGTTCTTTTTGTGTTTTGAGTGCATGTTTCTTTTATTATGTGCCAACATTGCTATATTCTAAACCATAACAGATAGGAATACGATGAAATGGGAAAAAAATTGAATTTTTGGAAAAAATTAGAGATAAAAAAAATCTACAGAGTTTATTGATTTTCTTGAGTTGTACAGTAAAACCAAAAATGGCATTTTTATAGTTTGAGATAAAATTTGCTATAAGTGACGTTTATAGTTTACAAAATATCAATAATTTATTGTAGAATAATGAAAACAATTCAATGAATAAAATGAAACAGTTAACAAACAAAATATAAAATTAGCAATATAATTTGAAAAGAAACATTTAAGTATATTACATTAAAATAAAATTTAAAGTGAACAAATGTTATCTGAAATATAAATAATAGTAAAATTTTTTGCTGTTTCACGTGGTTGTGCTATTAGTTTTTCGAATTTAGCATACACTTTAGAGCCGCAAAGATTTTTTTATCGTTTTCTACACCTTTTAAAGCGATATCACATTTTATGAGAGGTCAAAGTCTCTTACAACTGGGCTAATTATGGTATCACCCCGCTAAATATCTCAGCTGATGGGTTGGCATCCATTGCAAATTTGATTTGCTTCGGGCACCATCTTTCTTACAGTGTTAAAACCTATATGATCTATATATAATTATATATATATATATATATATATATATATATATATATATATACTGAATACCTATGGGTAAAGAATTTTTAGACGCCATTGTTTGACCAAACTTTCAAATTAATTTGAAATTTCTTAAAAATTTCAAATCGACTGATTTCATAAATTAAAGTATTTTGATGTATTCTGATTAAACCACATTGTAGATAAAGGTCTAACTTAGGTCAAGTTAATGTTTATTTTTCTTATTTTTTCAGAATCGAGGATATATAGATTGTTAAATGCCACTTTTAAGGTTAAAAAAATTGGATGATTTTAAAGCTGTCGTTTTCATAGAAAATAATAAATTTATCGATTTAAAATAGTAAGACTACCTAAGTTAGACCTTTATCTTTAATTTGTCTGAAAATTATATTTTAAATCCCATTACATTCGGAAATCAGTCGATTTAACTTTTGGTCTGCAGCATAGGATTTTATACACAGGAAGACCGCGCCCTTAAGAGTTCGTCATTGGTAATGTTAGGTAGAGATTGAATGGATATTTACCGCGATTTCGCAAAAAAAGTTATTTATTTCATGTGGTGACAATTCAGGAGTTATTACGGATTGCTTATTAGATTTATTTCTTTCATAGTTAATGACTTTCCAACAAGCCTTTGCTCTATTTTCAGATGACATTATAAAATTGTCGTATGCAGATTTTTTAGCGATTTTTAGCTCGTTATTATAGTCTTGCCTTAATACCCTATATGTTTTTTGGTCGTCTGGATGTTTTGTTACATCTGCTATTAACTTTACAGAAGAAAGTTGATTTCTTATATACGGTGTGTCTCCATAAGTTGGAACCATATGTAAAACTTTTTTATTATTAATTTTAGAAAAAAGTTATTCTTCTTAAGAGGAAGTTGTACTATACTATAAAACAGTACATGCAAGGGTTTCGTAGTCCCTAACTTTTCAGGTTCAGTTTTCATTTTGAGAGAATGAAAAAATAAGAACATGTTGATGAAGGTCTAATCTACGTTACGACGAAGTCCCTTTTTCAAAATTTGATTTAGTTTAAAAAAAAATCGCAAATTTCCACATTTTTTGATAATTATTCCCAATTTTTTTAGAAAAGAACCAAAGCAAATTTCAAAAAAGTGAGTTCGACGGAACAAAGATTAGATCTTTACCACCAAGTACAAATTTTTTCAACCACTAATAATAAAAATAAACTTTAAAAGTTAGGGACTACGAGATAAAATACTTTCACTTATTTAAATGTTTACGAGCGATAGTCGGATGGCTGAAGAATTACAATTTCCGTGAAATATTAAATTATTAGTAAATGTTCTTCTTTATGGATATTAAAACCACTTTTTTAGATTAAAAATGTTTTTTAATTTAACATTTCGACTTTGACTCTAAAAGTAGTTTTCATAAAAACAGACCACTTTCCGCATAGGAGAAATAGATTTTGTCAAAATATGTGAATAAATACAAAAAAGTATCTCACAAATGAATAAAGATGATAAGCGATAAGTAATAATAATAATAATAATAATATACGCCCTGCAATTCACTCCCTTACGAGTGAACCCCAGAAGCTCTGCAGCTTGTGCGGGGGAGGGACGGCTATTATTATTATTTGCCGTGGCGCTCTGGGGCGACTTACTGATGTTTGATGGCGCATTTGCTTTACAGTTGTGGGAAAATCCAGAAAAACCACACAACACCATCATCGACAACGATGGACTCCTCCAGGATTTTTAAATCTTTGCAGCGTAAACTAACATCAAAGTAATTAATGTTAAATACGCTACAAATCATGCCCAGAAGTAGGCAATGAAAATTTTTATTTAAAAATCTCATTGTCTAGACCGGGGCACGAACCAGAGCTGCACTTGTTTATAAGAGAATGTGATGGTGTTTTGAGGCTTTTCTGAGTTTTCCCACAACTGTAAAGCAAAATGTTCGAGCGAAGCGATCGGAAAAAAACTAAAGTATCTTTGCTTAAAATGTACCGGGTGGCCAAATAAGCGAGGTATCTCAGGACCTGCTTATCTGACAACAATGGAATTTTTTTTATTACTATAAATGTGGCCATAAAAAAACTCTGGTTCATAAAAGCTTAATTTTCTCGCTTAAAGTCCCAATGAAGTGGGTCTGAAAATATTGTCATGGCAATCTACGATCATTGTTGAATAAAAAACCTTGCATCAATTTTTTTGACAGCTGTTAAATAAAGTGGCGGGGGAAGGTTTTAGTATGAAAAAGAAAAATGCTTGTAGTGTCAGTTTGGCTTGGCCGATTTTACTGAAAAAAATTTTGATTAAAAGAGCATTTTTGGAAGTATTTTTCTATAAATGAAACAACAATTTATTTTTCCATTGTTCTGCGAGAGGGCGTTGATTTATAACTTACCATATTTCTTTAAATATCTCTAAAAAGTTAAATGAAATCATATATTTTTTAGATGTGCTACCATATATTTTTTCTTTGCGCAAGTTTATTTTCTTTCTTACCTCACTTTTTGATGAAAAAAACGCCACTATCGAAAGTTTTCTACTTCTGAACCTTTCCTAACAATTTGCAAAAAATTTCAAGTCGATCTGTTTCTGCTCAATGATTTTACTTCATTTCTTGGTCTAAAGACAACATGTTAAAAAAAAAACTTTATTAATACTAAATTACAATCACAAAGAGACCAGGAAAGTACTTAGAAATGGTTAAATCAAAAAAACACTTTTAGACTGCTACTATTAAAAGTCTATTAAATTAAGGAAGCAGTTTTGCGTGTATTATGTTTTAGAATTTTTTTATAAATTATAATCATGGGGGGGGGGGGGGGGAATTACCCCCTGTACCCCCCGTAAATCCGCCCTTGTCTCTATTGGCCTTTCTTTAATAATATTCAATTGTAGAAATTATCCAGAATTTCAGCCACATACATCTAATGCTCCTTTAGCAGCTACATTTATAATTCGGTCGAAATGATCCATTTTACGAACTCCACCAAAACTATCATATACAGCGTGTCCACTTAAGTTCGCACCATATGGAAAACTTTTTTATTGTTAATATTACGAAAAAAAGTTCTGTATGGTCTAAAACCTAAAATACAACCATCAGATATTAAAATTTTTCAGTCGTATACGAGGTATGATAAAAAATATGAATTTTACTCAAGAGCAAAGTACCTTAATTTTTTATAATATCGAAAATTATTATCAAGAAAATTTATTTAAAATTGTAAACTAGTATCTAATAAACAGTTAACGATTTGTTATCAAAAATTTGATAACCTTTTAGTTTCCCAACTTCTCCGTTGCAGCATTTTGTTGATGTTTTAAAATAATTGGTACAAATTTAACATGAATAAAGTGCTGAATAATAATTATGCAATAATTTATTAGCAATAATTACAAAAAATATTACGTAATAGCTTTCCTTCTATCAAACTACCATTGCCTCAACGTCCCCACCTTCTCTTTCAATACAAGTTTCCTTTCTACTACAAAATTCTCTTAAAACATTTTGAATCATGTTGGGAGTTATAGTCTGAATGGTTTCCGTAATAATCCTTTCCAAATGTTGGACGTTTGTAAAAGGCCCTTGTTTGTATACATTCTCTTTCAAGAAATAATCTAAATCTGGTGGCCTAGCTGGCCAAAAAATCTCTAAATATCTGTTTTCCATTAAAAGCATTTTCCAAATATTGTCTTACTACCAACGTTCTATGACATGTTGCGCCGTCCTGCTGGTACCACATTTGTTGCCATTCATGTATTGGTAGGTCATCAATAAAATCATACAATTGAGTTTGTACTTAAAAGATCGTGTCCAGCAGGTGATAGAATATGATGAAAGGGGTGGCCTGTGTAGGTCAGAAAAAATGGGTATTTCTAAAGGGGTTCTCCAGGGATCAATCTTGGAGCCTCTTCTGTATATTGTGTATACGAATGAGATCCCTGATGTTGCTGAAGAATACACCGTGCTATATGGAATTACTTTTAAATAAGGTATGTGCTCTCGATACATATTTTTCAGACAATGATTTGCTGTTGAATGTTTCAAAAACACAAACCCTTTGTCTTTAGCAACAGAAGGGAAATGAATGTTCCACTCTTTTACAATGGGGAGGAGTTGAAAGCACTAGAGAGTATGCGCTTTTTGGGCGTGAATATTGATGCGAGATTAGATTCACATTGAAGCTATGGCAAGCAGTATATCCAGATACTGTTATGCCTTGCATGTAATATCAGATCACATAAGTCCAGGTTAAGATATGGAGTGATATTTTGGGATATACACAGAATTATGGTATTGCAAAAAAGGTGCATTCGAAGTATTTTTAAAATGAAACAGCAAGATAGTTGCTAATAGGTTTTTACTGAAAAAAATATATTGACAGTAATTGGAATTTACATAATGAATTCTGTGACCTTTGTGTGTAAGAACAGAGATCTTTTCATTGAATGTGATGTAAAACATAATTATGATACTCGCCACAAAAGTAATTTGATAACTGAAAAGTACAATTTTACTTACCTGCAAAAAAATGTAAAGTACAGTATTATAAAGATTTTTAATTGTTTTCCAGATAAAATCAGAAATCTGCCAAAAAATAAACTTAAATATGTTTTAAAGAAATACCTAGTTAGTAAGGCATTTTATAATATTAATGAATTTTTTAATGACCCCGATAAAGAGATGATATTCTGCTAAATTTGTTATGCTTTTATTTCCGCTATCTAAAATATCTATTTTCTTTGAAATGTTTTTACCAAACACCTCTTGTGCGTATGTCTAATGTAATTTTTGCTTAAATTTAAATTGATATTATTTTACCTATAGTATATTGTATGGCCGTCATTAGTTTTTTTGTTTTTTGTTATACTTATAAATGTAATTTTTTTATATTAGTGTTAATCATTTTAATTTTGTTTTTTACACTAATGGTATGTCGACTTTTTTGACATTGTTCAACACCCATTGGGTTTTATTGTTTACTGTAAACATTTTGAAACAAATAAATATATCTATCTATCTAAAAAATTTAAATATCTTTGTGAGGTCATAGATTCCCGAAAAAAAAGGGCCCGATTATTTTATCTTTCGAGTCTTAATCGTGAGGTTAGGATTGTTGTCATTCCACCATCGACAATTTTGAGAACTCACCGTCCCATTTGAATTAAACATTATTTTTCTAACCATAAATCGTCTTCAATTTTTTCTTGAATAAGAAAACAAAATTCTATTTTCTTATCGTAGTCTCTAGGTTTTAATTTATTGCGATTTATATGGGTGAAATTTATTCTCTTTTAAAATTTTTGAAATTGTACTTTTACCTACATTTTGCAGCAACATTGCCCTCTTTCGCAGAGAATATTTAGGATTTTGCACAGTAGTTACACTTGCAATGGGTTTTTCACGTTTGATATTGAATTTATTTTTAACATCTCCTTGTAGGACATTTTTAATGTCCTTGTTCTTGGGAGCTTGTGTGATTTCATTTCACATCATTTGTGCAGTTTTGTCACTCCCAAGGTACTCTCCGTATACTTTGAATTTTTCCATAATTCTCATTACTGCTGTATGGTGTATATTTTTTCCTTGATGTCTGTTATTAAATATTTCAGTTGCTTCCTGATACGTTTTATAATTATCACCCACAATTAGCACAATTTCTATTTTTTCTTCTAAATTCAATACCACCGGCGGCATCTTTACTTCTAATTTATTGTAACTTTCTATTTGACGTTTAATGTCAGATATGTAAATAACATGGCAACTTGATTAAAAATGTATCAATATGTACTTATGCATTTATTACTGTTGTAGGGTAGACAATTAGTGAAGTGAAATTAGAATTGTCTATGGATTTTTTTAAATTTTTTCGATTTTACACATAAAGAGAAGCTTGTAAAAAAAATTTCAATAAATTTGGGCTGGAGCTTCCAGAGATATGGGCATTTTTGGTATTTTTCAAGTGGATTGCTTCACTATTTTTTAAATATCTCCGGCTCTAAGAGTCGTGGAAAAATAAAAAAAATTTAAAATGACCCTGTAGAGCATCGATCCGTATAGTAGGGTTTTTTAAAAAGGTATCCTAACCTCAAAAACGAATTCGCGGACATTATTTTTTTCTTTTTTCTGAATTGGCAATAAATAACCAAAGAATCCTCGAATTTTCTTAAAAATTGAAGAAAATATTATTTTTATGTCTGGAAGACATGGTAAAATTAAAAAAAAATGTATTTGTTCAGACAAAATCGGCATTTTTCGAAAAAAAAAATTGAATTGGCCGCGATTTTTGGAAAAACAATAGTAGAGAAAAAATTTGTATCTTAAAAAGAAGGATTTTGTGTGTACTTTTGTCTAAGAAAATACAACATTTTGTTTATTTATTTAAAGTGCACAATTTAGGAAATAATAAAAAAAAATGATTTTCATTTTTTATATTGATTTATATTGATTCGTTGCCTCACAAAAATCTTACTTTAGAACCTGAAATATTTTTTTTATTTTTTTAAACATTTTTTGGACTGAAATTCAGTTTTTCTAAGATAATCAAGCATAAATATCGCGATAAAAAATTGGAAAAAAATTTTAATTTTTTTATTATTCCCTAAATTGGGCACTTTAAATAAAGAAATAAAATGGTGGATTTTCTTAGACAAAAGTACAGACAAAATCCTTCTTTTTGAGATAAAAAATTTTTCTCTACTATTGTTTTTCCAAAAATGGCGGCCAATTATTTTTTTTTCTCGAAAAATGCCGATTTTGGCTGGACAAATAAATTTTTCTTTTCCAATTTTTAAGAAAATTCGAGGATTCTTTGGTTATTTATTGCCAATTCAGTAAAAAAAAAATAATGTGCGCGACTTCGTTTTTTGAGGTTAGGATACATTTTTAAAAAAACCCTACTATACGGAGCGATGCTCTAATTCATCACGGTCATTTTAATTTTTATTTTTCCACACTCTTAGTGATAGATATTTAAAAAAATAGTGAAGCAATCCACTCGAAAAATACCAAAAATGTCGTTTTTGGCACATATCTCGCGAAGCTCCAGCCCAAATTTATTGAAACATTTTTTACAAGCTTCTCTTTATGTAAAAAAATTTGACTTAGCTCTTACACACCCGCAAGAACATTGCAAACCATTATTTAAGCAATTTGAATTACTTACTCTTCCATGCATGTATATATATCAAATAATAATGGATATTAAAAAGCATGAATCTATGTATGTGAGGAATAATATGGTGCACCAACATAATACAAGAATAAACCGATTTTTTTTTTTTTTTTATTATTATTAAACACCCATAAAGGCATTTAGTATATTACAATCTGGTCATCAGTGACCAATGAGCAATTTAATTCTAACTTAATCTAATAGAGTTTGAAATTTAAAACTAAGGTATACTCATCAGCGTTCCTTGGGTTCTGTAGAAAGGATTTCACTAAACTTTAACGTGCACGCACAAGCTCTGCCTTTGCACTAAAAACACTAAACTAACTCAAAGGGCTTGATCCTCTTAAATCTTCTTTCTAACCCAGTATTGTCTAGGAGCTGGATCGCCTCTACATTGACATGATGATGAAGTCTTTCTTCATGCCTCTTGGCTAATTTCTTGATGGTCTGGTCAACAGTGTCTATTTCCAGATACCTATGGAGATCACTATTGCGAATGTACCAAGAGGCATCTACTATACTGCTTTGTTTTGAAATCTTTGGATGATTGCTAAGTTGCTTGCTTTGGTGCATCCCCATAGTTGGATACCATAGGTCCATACAGGCTTAAGTATCTGCTTATAAAGCATAAGCTTATTATGTAGAGACAGAGTGGAGTTTCTTCCAATTAGCCAGTACATTTTTCTATATTTCAGTCCAAGTTCTTCTCTTTTCTTTTTAACATGCACTTTCCATCGGAGTTTGGCATCTAATGTAATACCTAAGTATTTTGCTGTGTTTGAATATGGAATCAGGTTATTGTTTATTCTGACTGGAATATGATCTATCCTTTTGTTTGTAAAGTTAATGTGGAGTGATTTAGTTTCATTAAGTTTAATAAACCGAAATTTGCGTCTGCCATTTTCACGCTTGTCAGTTGGTCTGGATTGTCATATTTATCAGGGAATATCGTGCTTCAATCATTTCATTGGTAAAATGGGCAATCCTAAATTTAATGAATTTAAAAGAGTGTTACATAATTATTTATTAAATAATGCTTTCTATTCTCTTGAAGAGTATCTCAGAGAAGCTTAATCTATATATTTGCTACCTATTTTGTAATTTTGTTCATTATATTTTAATGTATTATAATGTATGTATATGTATGTGTGTTTTGTATGATTATTTTTATATGTGTTTTAATTATATATTTTAGACTGTAACTGACAAGCCAGATAAGTTTTTTATAAATTGTAATTTTAAAAAACTTTATATGGACGAATAAACTATCTATCTATCTATCTATCTATCCATTTTCAGAATATTTTCGTCTAATCTCACTCCACTAAATAGGGTCAATCCATATCAAGTGGTCCAGCACTAGTTGCTTGACCATCTCAGAAAAAATTATTATTTGGTATGTAGATTCCACTATGTATTGGGGGTTCAAAAATATTTTTTCAAAATTTTTATTGTGTACCATTTGGAAATGGCGGCCATATTTGTTTTAGGCCGCACGCTATTTTTCGCGTTTGCAGGCATCTACGATTTTTTAAATTGTACAGCAATGGATCGTCCTAGCCTTCTCAAATAAACTGCATTAAGTTCAATACACTGTGGCATACAAAATAAAACCATAATTACCTATTATATGTATTTATTCATATATTTTTTACAGCTCAAAATTATTAGTCGGAAATTGGCAAAATTCAATTTTTGAAGGGTAATTTTTCAAAGAAGGAATAACTTCTCAGCCTTAATATTTTTTCTCCACGGCCACTACTGAATGTAGTTATTCTGAAACCACTTATAATAACAGAAAAGAAACATTCTCGCTCTTGAGATTGAAAGAAAATTCTGAAACATTTTTCTCTATGTATTTTATACGTATTGCATTCTATCACTAGAGATAGAATCTGTATTCCGTGATTGTTTACAAAAATAAGGTTTGCCAAGAATGTCAAATTAACTGTCAGTATTAGTTGACGTGGTCTTAATACTGATTAATACTGAAGTTTGATATCCTAAAGACCTACATTTGCGCATTTGTGCATTTTTCAGATTTTTATCTGGTCCCCAACAAAAATATTGCATGTTAAACTTTAAAAAAAGTTAAAAAAGTTGTTTTTTAAAAATTAATTAATACCATTAATACTTTATAAAAAATAACTATACTGTGTAGTGTAAGAGCAAAAAAAATATTAAGGCTGAGAAGTTATTCCTTCTTTGAAAAATTACCATTCAAAAATTGAATTTTGCCAATTTCCGACCAATAATTTTGAACTGTAAAAAATATATGATTAAATACATATAATTAGGTAATTATGGTTTTATTTTGTATGTCACCGCATACTGAACTGAATGCAGTTTATTTGAGAAGGCTAGGACGATCCATTGCTGTACAATTTAAAAAATCGTAGATGCCTGCAAACGCGAAAAATAGCGTGCGGCCTAAAACAAATATGGCCGCCATTTCCAAATGGTACACAATAAAAATTTTGAAAAAATATTTTTGAACCCCCAATACATAGTGGAATCTACATACCAAATAATAATTTTTTCTGAGATGGTCAAGCAACTAGTGCTGGACCACTTGATATGGATTGACCCAATAGGAAAATGTACAAAATCATCGTTTTTTAATATTTTTTTAAATGGCTGTATATTTGAAGAGTTCACAATTTTAAATCAATTTTCTTGATAACAATTTTCGATATTATAAAAAATGAAGGTACTTTGCTCTTGAGTAAAATTCATATTTTTGATCATACCTCGTATACGACTGAAAAATTTTAATATCTGATAGTTGTATTTTCAGTTTTAGACCATGCAGAACTTTTTATGAAGAATAACTTTTTTTCGTAACATTAACAATAAAAAAGTTTCCCATATGGTGCGAACTTAAGTGGACACGCTGTATATTCTAACCTAATATATTACCCTCTCTTTCTTTTCCACTCCCAACCTTTTTCTGTCATTTCGTTTGCGAATATTTCGGTCCGCATAGATGTGACCATGCAACAGAGCTGGGATACTTTTGATGTATCCGAAAGCTGTATCCGGATACTTTTAAAATTATGTATCCGGTATCCGTATACGTGACCAAATTTGAAAGTATCCGGTATCCGGATACTTTTTTTGACATTCGGATACTTTTAAATCAACGTCTGCCGGTAATGTACGCACCACACTTCAATCCAGATGTACATAGTATGTTAAATCCCATTTTATTTTCCGTACTCATGGTATAATATGATATAGTTTTATTTTTACGTAGTTCCACAATATTATGTTGTTTAATTAATTAGATTTATATGGTATATTTTCTGTATTTCATTTCCCTTAAGAACTCGGTATAATTAGAACCTTTTCAAGAAGTATACGAATTACAAAAACGATTATACCACGTCGTCAGGCGTATATTCGCTTATCGATACATATGGTACCTAACTAAGTAAAAATAGCAATTGCTATTGGCTAAATGTATGATCAGTTGTATATTCGTATCGAATATCACGCGAGCATACGAAAATAATATTTATACTACCCTCCTCATTTGACGTATTTCGTGAGTCGGAAGTACAATCGATTATTTTCGATGCTCTTGTGGTATTACTACTGAAAATCGCCGTTTGTTTATTAATATGTTTTTAATTTCATTTATAATTACAACTATGTTTCTATAAAAGTGAACCAACTATTTCTTGTTTCTTGAGTACTTTTTGATTTCTCCTTCCATTATTTTATGCATTTACTTTTTAATATCATACAATAAAAATACATGTACTTAAGTATATTACATAATTCTAATACAAGCAATTTAGGTCCCTTTTAAAAGTATCCGGATACTTGTATCCGAGTACATTTTTAACTGAAAGTATCCGTACTTGATAGGTTATAACATTATAATTTTCGTATATTTCTATGTAGTCAGAAATACTTAATTTCATCTTGGACAAGCTTTAAATGGAGAAACGGAACAGAAAATATTGCACTTATACCAATTGTGGCCATGTGGTGGCTACTTTTAGAACACCTATTGGAAAATAGTGGCTTGATCAATAAATTACTTGACTCTCCTTCAATTTCAAGTCCTACATTAACAGTCCCAACTACAAATACTTACTAATATTATTTTTACGCCGAAAAGAAACACGATACAAATCTTCAGTAATATATTGATGTACCCTGGTGAAGAAAATTCCTCTAAAGATAAAAGAAAACCTGAAATTTTGTCTTCAGTACCGACATCTACTAAGTGGTTGGAAATTGCAGAGGGTAAGCAGAAACAGAAGGAACTGGAAATGGCAGAAACAAAATCAAAAGAAGAAATATGGAATCAATAAATTAAAGACACACTGGTGATGAACAAATTGAAGCCATCTGATAAGAAAAAAATAGGAAAATATTTAAGAAATTACAAAACGAAGAAATTGATCATGAAAAAGATTTTCTGAAAAAAGACGAATTACAAATTTCAAAGAAAGAAAATTTGAATATTGGCCAAATGACTGAGTCCCAAAAATTCAAGAGGCTACTATTTTATTGAAGAAATGAAAAAATACCATACTTTTAAATGAATGTTATCCTACTTTTGTATTTAACGAATAAACACTCAAAACATTTTTTTTATTTTAAATTTAGGTATGGTGTCTTTTACATAATAAAGGTAAAGTGGCCAGAGAGTCGAAAAAATTAAATATCTAGGGGTGATGGTTGATACAAATTTACAATTTAAGGAACATGCTAATAACGTCATAAATAAAATATTTCATTCAAAATTAACTATTTGAGACGCTGTTCTCCACATCTCAGCAAATGGGCTAAAATAGTTATTTATAATACTCTTGTATTGCCTCATTTTAATTATTGTGAGACTATATTGTATTTGCTCAACCAAAATGAGTTGCAGCGATTGCAAAAGTTACAGAATAGAGGTATGAGGATAATACTGAACTGTTCGCGATTGGAACCAATCAACTCCATGTTAAATGTTCTTCAGTGGTTGCCTGTTAAAAAATATTTACTCTTTTATTCCTTGGTATTTATATTTAACCCTAAACGGCCTAGGTGAAAAAATTGGAGAATCACACTAGGTGGAGTCGGATTCGACTCCAGTTTTAATTTGCTAATATTATGCAATAAAAGGATATTTTATGTGCATATTGGGAACATTTTATGTCTTGAACACCTTTGTATTACATAAAATATGAACCAGTGTGTTGATCAGAGTACTTGTTTCATACTAACACAATAAATAAATGCTAGATAAATAGAATTCTATAATTTCAGACTCCCCGAGAGTCGAATCCGACTCCACGTAGGCCTTCTAGGGTTAAGATTAAATTAGGAATCTCCCCAGTATATTTACAAAATATTTTACGTTATAATCAGGATGTTCATGAACACAATACTAGAAATAAGCAAAATTTTAGAGTTCATAGGGCCACGAAAAAATGTACACAAAATTCAGTTTTTTTTAAAGGTATACAGGCTTTTAATAATTTGCCTGAAGATATTAAATGCTCTTCTTCAAGCATAATAATATTTAAGAGAAAACTGAGTGATTACTTGCTGACTAGTTGATGTTTTTTTTGTGTTATGTTTTGTAAAATTGACTTTGTTTTATGATTTTAAATGTATATGTATTTTTATATTAAATGTGAAGAGTGTGTATTATCATGTAAATTTCTATGTAAAATTAGTTCTTTTTGACTAAATAAACGATTTATATATATGTAAATGGGTCTTTAAAAGGCCACATTAACAATGGAGTTGCCATAAATGGAACAAAATCAATATTCATGTATTCGATGTTTTAATTATGTTTAGATTTAAAACCATTAAAATGTAAATAGTAAAATAATAATACTTTGCTTTGGTTAATTTTCATACTCATATGGTAATTTTATGAATTTTTATGATTTTTTCAATTCCCTAAATACGTTAAGATGGCCATAAATTGTGCTCTTGCCCTAATAACTATTCTAAATGTCTGATGGAATATTTGATCGAAATTATTCAAATTTGTGCTCAAGATTCTAGCAACTTTATAAGTGAATGCAGCAACTGCTGAACGAAATTTTTCAACTCTATGACAGCTCAAAACATGGCTAAGAGCAAGAATGGAGGAGGCAAGGCTCATTGGTCTAGATTTGCTGCATATTTATCGCGAGATTCAGCTTGACGCGGAAAAAATTACTACACAATTAGCGAAAAGTTCTAAAAGACGAGTTGAGTTTATCAACTAAATCAATCACGAGTTGTAATATGATTGAAATATATATATATATACATATGATACATAATTAGATACAACATTTGAAGTCAGGGAATAAAAAGTGTTTTTCGATGTTCAGTTGTAATTCTAAAACCATTTCAAAATAATACAAAAAAAAACTTAAGGTTGAATATTACCTTTTAGCACTAACCTTGTTAATGATACACCATTCGCAAAATTTCTAGCTTTTTCCTTTTTGGGAATATGAAGATGTTGAATCTCTAAATTATATCCATAATGTGTTATATTAAAAAAAACTGTACTTTGATGTAGCTCGTGCATGCATATCCAATTCTAGTTTGACCAGAACTGTTTTTCAAACGTTTTCCGATAGTGTCCAAGAGATTTTCCTAAAAAAATATGTATAGATAATTTAAATAGGATAGTACAACAGATAAAGTTCACTTAACCAATGTTACTTTAGCATTGATTACATTATGCTGAGTTACAAATTTAACTATTGATTAAATATCAATATATTGATAGTGTGCGTCCGTTTAATTGATTCAAATATACATATGGTAACATTCAATACAGTATAGAGGTACAAAAATAAATAGAAACAATTTTACCTTCATAATTATCAAACTGAATCACTTCTTCTCGCATATCTACATTAGATTTTTGTTAATTTTAAATTAACTATTACAATTGTTTTCTAGAGATTTAAATTCATACAGAGAAATGTCATAATATAACATTTTTCTGCTAAATGCCTAGTCAAACTACCTTGGGTTGTGTGTAACTTTTTGAATAAAATTGGCATACCACGGCCATAACTGCACACAAAACAATTACCAATACTAATAACTATTTTTTCTACTCTAAGGAATAGGCACAAACACACACGCGTAGAGAATACAAAAATAAAGGTCAAAAAAACATAACAGATTAGATTTAGATATGACATTTGACATTCTGACAAATCGAATACGAGCACAGTACATTTGGCAACATTGGTAAACAGAGCTACATTTAGACGCTCTTTCGTTTGTTTCTACAAACCTGAATTGACTAATCGTTAATCGAAAAATCGGGCTTATTCAGACGACCATTAGTTATTTCTCAATAAACAACATTGGTTATCAGGATTCCTCAATAGGGAGATTTTAAGCCACCTATTTGAACACCAATATACTTTAAACGTTATACATCGCATGCGCAATAGCGCTAAAATAAGGGAAACTTTATTAACTGATATTGTTTTACGTTATTAGAGGTGAAATAAGGTTCCCTTAATAACGGATATTGTTTTCGCAATGGTGCCGCATGTAGAACATTTATATTTAAGTTTTATCGTGAACTCCAAAGTCTATGATAAATACATGTGAAATTTAGAAGATTTGAGTAAGTCTATAGTTTTCACCATTCTTACCACTTTTTTTCTTAAATATGAAATGAAAACATTTCATACAATTAAGTGTTATGGCAACATAGGATATGGACATTGAAGAGATGTCACAACAAGTCTTTTACCTAACCTATCTTTTGTAGTATTTGTTTCATTCTGGCTTCATTTAAAAACGATTTAAGGCAGTTAAAATAAAAAAAAATTGTAAATGATTATTTAAACTATCACAAAGTGAGGGTTATCATTTATAAGGTTATAAATGTTTCTGGCATCTGTCACGTAAATAACGGAAGAGTGGGATGGCTTAAAAACTCATTTTCGAAATACGTTATTAACGTTCTGTGTTTACTTTAATAGCGGATAAAGGGATATAACGTATGACGCTCAAGTTGTGGCTTAAAACCTCCCTAATGTTGAAAAGTTGCCGTATTCAGACGACCACCGTAAACAGTGTATGTTATGTTCTCACCATGAAGTTGGCTACACAGAGATACCAATAGCTAGAAATCTTGGGGTTTTTTGTCACACCAAATTGAGAAAAATGACAATACATCAATACATAACCATACTTTTTTAATAACAATAAAAATACTCAAAATAGCCTTCCTCAAGTTGGAATATTCATTTAAGGTATTAGAAATATCTGTTCTAAGATTTTTAGGATTAAATTTATAAAAAATTGTACATGTGTTTCATTTATATTTTCATGGTGTGTTGAATGTATTTCATTGGAATAAAATGATACACTCATGATCAAATATCTCCAACTTTAATACGTTTTTCTTACAATTTTTTTGGGAAACCTTTGTAAATTCCACATAAACATAAAGGAATTTTGAACTGCTTTACGTAAATTTCGCAGTTTTGTTATACTGAAAGTATTTGGGCGTAGGTATCCATAGTGTTAAGAGTTAAATTTAATTGCTTTTTTTAATCAGGTACCAAGCTGTTAATTTATTGCAACTATATATTTTTCTGAAAATCCTGATAGAGATACCGACCGTAACTGCCTTTTTGTACCGTTATGTTCGAAGCTAAAAAAACAACATAAAATGATGGTAAAAATTAGAAGTACCTTTTATCTTCATTTATAATTGCTTGTATCAAAAGGGGAAAATTCAATTGATCCATTACTACAAGGCACTCAAAATAAATGGTTTTAACTAAAACATCATGTATGTCTTACATTTTTCCTCATTTTTTACTTTTTTGGTTAAGCATAAAATTTTGTTTTGTATTTTCTGCACGAATCACGTCTTTTTGTGCATTTTGGACCAAATAAATTTCAAAATTTCATGCATTAAATTTTTTTGTGTTTTCTACACGAATCACGTTTTTTTGGAGCAAAAAAATTCAAAAATTTTTCCTGCCCCAAATCGACGACACACAGACAAAAATTCTGTAAAAAAACCAGGCCAAATAACGATGAATGGACGCAAAATTTTTTTTTTTTTACTTTTTTGCACGATTACATTAGATATATAGTGGACGGCGGAAAAGTAAACATTTTTCTTATAAATACCTATCAATTATTCTTCTGACAAAAAACAAATGTGTAACAGACAAAATTCAAATAACCAATATGCAAAATAGTAACCTGAGCCCTATTTTAAAATCCAATATTCAATTATCTGGTCTGCTGAATATGGCTATTGGTTTTTTGAACTGATCTTCAGAAAGAACTAATGTCAGTTGTATTTCAACTTTCAATGTGCACCTGAATAGGAAACCTCCATGATTATTGGTTATTGAAAAATAACCAATATCCAATGGACGTCTGAATAGCCTGAATATGTGAAAATAATAGGGGACAAAACAAGAAAGAGGCTTGGAAAGAAATAGAGAGAAGGTTCAATGCTAGTGGCCCCATGGTGTGTTTTCGAAATGCAGAATCATGATTTGTTAGTTTGTAGTTACAGAGACAACTATGAGACGGGTAACTTAATAAGAAAAACTGTTTGGCAGCCCATATAAATTCTATATATAACTTTCTTTCTCTCTTACAATAATCTGGACATACATCTATCTCCGTTGTTCAGGAGGGAGGCAGCCGTTGAGGTCGCTGGTGTTGCATATTTTGTGATTGACGTTTGAGGTTTTCGACAGTGTCAGACGTTGGATGTTATTGGTTGTTGATATGTATTTGAAGAATCCATTTTGTTTTTATGATTTCGTTTATTTCTCTGTGTGTGATATTGTTGAGTAATTTTAGTTTGTATAGTGATGATTGTGAGACGTTTAAAAACAATGGTGAATTCTTGTTTAATTTGTGGTTGCAGTGACGTCGAAGTTCAGAAACTGCGTTGTTTTCCAAGAAATAGTGACATGTACGCATTTTATCTTCTCATTTAATTAAGCAATTCACATGCAAAAAATACAGTTTTATTAGTAATGATTTTAATTTATATTAGGTGCAACATGTGGTGCCAAAGTCTGGGTGTAACCTATCCAAACATTAATATGAGGAACTACACAATCTGCAGAAATCATTTTACTAGAAATAATTATACTAATGAAATTGGTTGGCAGATCTCAACACTGTAAATGTAGTGGAAGAGGGCGGAATTAAAGGCCAGTGCTCTACCGCTGAGCCACCAACCCCCATTATTGTGTATTATTGTTAGTGTAGTTTGTTATTTTGTATCTTAAACAATACACAATTTGTAGAAAGCAAAAATAGTTTGGTCTATCATTTTTCTAAGTCTAAATATTAATAATCTAGTGAAATTTGTGTTTCTTTGGCAAATTTTACAGGAGCAATAAAAACGTTATTTTCACTACACATATTGAACTGTAATTTTAACATTTTTCAAGTTTGTAGTAAATGACAGTTTTTATTGTCCTGTAAATTTTGTATAGAAACATGATTTGTTTCTAATATATACATTTTTGGGTCCAGTATAATTTTAAATTTTCCCGCCACTGATGAATGGATACTCACAGCAGTAAGAGGCCTTCAGAAAGAAGAATATTGACTAGTGCGCCCTTTTCTATTGCCTTCCGTTTACAATCGCCCAAACAATTTTTACCGAACAAGAATAATACATTGACATTGAGTTGCCGTCTCATAAGTTGTCTCTGGTAGTTACCTAGAAGTTAAGTTGGCCATCCTGCGTTGACAGATGTCATGTCATTCAGGCCAAACCAAGCGGAAGCGGCAAAAAACAGCGTCTGTTTGGTTCACATGTACTGTGTTTGGTGTTTGCGGTTAGTTAATTTAGTCAAGATTTGTAAAGTACTTTAATAAATAGTTATTGTCTAATAACGGTGTCCTTTATTGAATACACAACATTTACGAAAATAAAAAAAGACTTGCGAAGGAAGTTAGGCGAGGAAAAAAACAGCGGTACGGATAAACTTCTGAGGTCTTCAAAATCCTTTTGACTGGGATCAAGAAACACCCATCAACATGCAAAGTGGACACTATGAATTTGAATTTATACATGAAACTGAAGATGAAGGCGGAGATGAAGAAAATCCACGAAAAAATATGAGTCTGAATAAAGTAAAGACAGTGGGTGTGCAGAACTTTGGTAATATTGAAAAGGTATGTATGCAAATTTTTCTGGAAAATTGTATTCTTATAGGCCATGGTTACAGTTACACACCTTGTGTATTTTTTCTATTCTTACTCACATGTGCAGCTTGTGATATTTGCATTGATTGCATATCTAAAAAGTTCAAAAGATGGATAGATAGATTTATTGGTCTTTTTGTAGCATTTGCATGACATAAGACAAGTCACAAACATAAGGTAAAATAAGTTAATAAATAATAATACTAAGCTAAAAATTATCTTAATAAAAACATTTATAGTAGGTACAGAATAAAATTACGAGACTGATAAAATATTGTTAAAATTTAAAGTATAAAAAATTAGGTGTTACTGTTCCAGCTAATAAATTCCTCTAGAGAATAAAAACAATTTTTAGTTAACAACTTTAAAGTGGTCTTGAATTTGATAAAATGTCTTATTTCTTTGATTGAATCTGGTAGCAAATTAAAAAACTGTCCTCCGGCATACATTTGGAGACTTTTTTAGTTTAAATCGATTGAATCTGTTTAGGTGGATATCACTTTTATTTCTCCTATTGTAATATATGGACGTCACTGTTTATTTGAAACTTATTTTTATTAAGAAAAGTGTAGGTTAATAGTTTGAAAAGACAGATTCATGTGCAGGTCATGATATTCTTTTTAAATGTCTCTCTACAAGATTCATTGTAATCCAAGTTATAAATTAGGCGGATGAATCGCTTTTGAAGGACTAATACTCGCCCAATTTCCGTTGCTCGGCCCCACACAATTATATTGCAGCTGATGGCGGAGTATATAAATGCATCATAATACAGGTTAAGTAGGTGAGATTGATAAAAGTCTGATTTCAAATTATTGAAAGCAAAGAAGAGTTTATTTAGTTTTTTACACAGAGAGTCAATTTGATGTGTAAAAATTAGTTTGGAATCTAATTCCATTCATAGAAATTTAGTATGTTCGACAGTCTCAAACTTAGTGGAATTATTTAATGTAAATGTTAAGTTGTTTCCCTCCTTAAGTGGAGATGTGAATTGGATAAAAATGGTTTTATTTTCATTGATAATAATTTTTTTGACACCAATAACTTAAGATAGATAGATTTTTATTGGTTCATTTAGATCATTACATAAAATGATATTGAACAAGTCACATAACATTTATAAGACAGTACAGTAATAAATAACAAAAAAATAAATAAAAATAACATAGTGCTAAAATAATAGATAGATAGATATATTTATTTGACTACTTTACATTTTACAATGTTTGTAGCAAGTCAGTTAACAAAAAGTTCTATAATATAAACAACAAATATCTCTAAAAATATTGACAAAATCTACATGTAGATATATATTATTGCTATATGTACAAAAGTATTCAATGGCATGTTCACTAATATAAAAACATTACTGATTATGACAGCTCTCAATGAATTCAGTGACAGAATAAAAACAAAATTGTAAAAGAACGGTCTTAAGCTTTATTTTAAACTTATCTAAAGTAAGAGCTTTTAATTCAGATGGTAAAACATTATATAAATGATAATTAAGTGAGTTTTTTTGAGACCTGTTTAGAGGAAAACGATTCACTCGAATATTATTAGCATGCCTAGTGTTATGTTCATGTATATCTGAATTTTTTGTAAGGGAATTAAAATTTTTGTGTATCTCAACAAGCGTGTTAAAGATAAATAAAGTAGGCATAGGCATGATACGTAGTTTTATAAATAACGGCCGGCAATGGTAATATCTATAACATTTGGATAAGAACATTTTTACATTCAAACAATCGAATTGTCATTAAAGTATTCATCTACTGAGTAATGCGCCTTCTGTTTTAAAATTTTTTTAAATTCAGTTTTTAATTTTTTTATTGGTAGATCTCTTAAAGTTTTAGGCATTTTGTTAAAGGCTTTAATGGTCATATACCTTTGATTTCGCTGGGTAGAGGTAAGCTTGCATAGAGGTACTTTTAATCGTGTCCAATCCTGAATGTTATAAGCATCACTATTGATTTTTTCGAAAGATAATTGGTTACTACAGTAATAATTAATTAGCTGATATATAAATAGACTGGAAACTGTTAATATTTTCAGCTGTTTAAAAATATCTCTGCAACTACTGAGTCTCGATACTCCAGTGAAGTTCCGAACAGTTCTTTTTTGGAGTTTGAATACCCTCTGGCTTTCTGAGGATGGACCCCAAATTATTTTGCTATATTATATTATAGATTGTACATAAGCAAAGTAATACATCAGTAACATATCTTTACTCATATATTTTCTTAGCTGACAAATGCAGTAACATGCAGTATTGATTATTAATCTGATTGTCCCATCTGAGATTTTCAGTAATAGTTACCCCAAGAAAATCTACTTGTTGAAGAGATTTTGCATTTCTGCTTTTAATAATAATAATAATAATAATAATAAACGCACTTTATTGGTTATAAAAAAAATTATACAACCAAAAGGCCATCGACCGAAGTCCTGCAGCCTATACAATTACTACATTGTCACTGAAACTTTGCTACTATAGGGATTATACAAAAGAAGAACTTGCTGTATTTACAAAAAAAAAAAAATTAATATAACGTTTTAAATATAATAAATAGTCTTATTTTATTGCTCATTGGCCAAACTTGTGAGAATTTCTTGAATAGTTTCTTCTGGGTGTTTGAGTCTATTTCTGGGGGGTCTTTGTCGTTGAATAAGAAACAGTTGAAGAATTTGTTGGTTGTGGGGCTTTTTCGTAAATTTCTTAGCTAGTTTCATCCTTCTCAGCTGCAATCGTTCAATCTTCGTCTTATTGTAAAGGTATATATTTGATGGATGGTGAAGTGGGTTATTTGGATGTCTTATTTTGGTCAAGATTCTTAGAGAGGAGGTTTCAGCAACTTGAAGATTTTTTAGAGCGTTGTTTCTACAATTTAAAAATCCTGTGTAGCAGTATTCCAAGACCGGTCTGCATATAGATTTATAAATTTTTGTTGCTGTCCA
The DNA here is from genome assembly GCA_949320105.2 of Crepidodera aurea. Lineage (NCBI taxonomy): Eukaryota > Metazoa > Arthropoda > Insecta > Coleoptera > Chrysomelidae > Crepidodera > Crepidodera aurea. The sequence continues at coordinate 8,527,021 of OX439472.1, read as the reverse complement.
GAGATTTATGCCTTCATTCTTATAGGTAAGAGATCTAAATAATTTTGCTTTAGCTTTCACTTTAGTCTTCAATTTTTGGGTGCATGCGTTCAAATTTAGCTTCGACTCCAGAAGTAGTCCAAGGTAAGTTATAGTAGAAGAAGGATGTATAAGCTGATTGGAAATAGTTAATGTAGGCGAATTTACGGAGAGGCAATGGTTGAAAATAATGAATTGACATTTTGACGGATTAACAGTTAGCCTCCACCTATTAAACCAATTTTCAGCTTCATGTATTTGATCTTGTAATGATATGATGGTACTATTTAGACAGGAGCAATTTAAAAATCCGTCAGTAGTTAAGTCATTAACCAATTCGTTGTCAAACAAACAAAAACACATAAATAACCCTTAATAAGTTTTTGCCCCCTGATTTTATGAGCTTTTATATTAAACGGACCTGCATAGTCCACACCACATCGTTCAAAAGGTCTACTAGGAGTTACGCGACTTGCCGGTAAATTCCCCATTATATGTTTAAACGGTAACGGTTTTGCCCGAAAACATGTTATGCATTTACGTAATGTATCCCTGATTAAGCTTCTACCCGCTAATGGCCAATATGAGAGCCTCACAATGCTTAACAAGGTTTGCGCACCCGCGTGCATATTTCTATAGTGTTCTTGTAAAATTATCAATTTTGTTAACTTATGTTTTTTCGGAAGTATTATAGGATGTTTTTGTGTATATTCAATTTCAGCACCCTGTATTCTTCCCCCTACCCTTATTATATCTGATTCGTCTAAAAATGGGTTTAATGAAATTAATTTACTATTTTTTAAAATACGATTCCCCTTTTTCAGGGACTGCCAATCATGTTGAAATTCTTGTTTTTGTGACAAAACAATGAGCCGTTTCAAAACATTCTCATGTTCATTGCATGAAAGACACTTATTCGTAATTCTTTGCTCCATTTTTACTCTACAATTATTATAAAATCTATATATCCAACCTACCACATTTTTCAACCGTTTAAGACTAGAATATCTACCGAATATATCGTGAGATACAATTGCCGAAAATACCAGTTTCTGTTTCTTAACTTCTGGCACCTCCACCAATCTCACTTCAGATTTTGGCCAAAATTCCTCGGCTAGTTTTAAGAACCCAGGACCCTCCCACCACAAACTAAAATTTTTTAGTTTGTCTGGATCTATTCCCCTTGACAAAACATCTGCTGGATTCAACTCTGACACGATATGTCCCCAAGAATTTGAATCTGTTAACCTCTGAATTTCCCCAACTCTATTCGCAATAAATGTTTTCCATTGGCATGGTTCCCCCCGAATCCATGCTAAAGTTATAGTGGAGTCCGTCCAAAATTTTACTTTATCCAAGCTAAGATTTAACGATTTGATAACTTCTTCTGTTAGCTTTGCTCCTAAAAGTGCAGCGCATAACTCCAATCGTGGTAATGGCACTGACTTTAAAGGTGCTACCCTTGACTTTGAGCATACTAAATTTACATTATGCGTATCGTCGCCATCGATTGACCTTAAGTAAATAACCGCGCCGTAAGCGGTTTCCGAGGAATCCGTAATGAAGTTGCACATTTACAAGATTTTCACAAATAATTTTTCGATTTATTTTTAGTTCCTTCAGAGCGGCCATTTTGTCCCTTAATTGAATCCAAGATGTATGAAGTTCTTGTAGTAGCGATTCATCCCACCCTAATTTCATTTGCCATAACGCTTGTATCATTAATTTTGCCTTTATTATTACAGGACTAACTATACCCAAAGGATCAAATATTTGACCAATTATTGATAAAATGCCACGCTTGCTTGCCTTATTTTCCCTTGTATCAATAGTTATGCTAAAATGTAAGAAATCTTCCCTAGAATTCCACAACAAACCGAGTGCCTTATTAACCCCATCTTCCGCTATATAATGTTCTATATCTCCTGCCGCGTTAAATTCATTCCTTAGAACCTCAGGATGATTCGATTTCCATTTTCTTAAAGGAAACCCCGCCGAATCTAAGATTTGACCTATTTGCACTTTTAATTGCGCCCGTTATTAGGTCATCCATATAAAAATCGTGCATTATAATATCACTTTCCCTTGGATATTTAATCTTGTTTTCCATTCCCAATTGCATTAAGCATCTAACCGCCAAAAAGCTAGATGGCGCTAACCCATAAGTAACCGTATTCAACCGATAAGTTTCTATTTCATCTTGGGTTGAAAATCTCCATAAAATTCTTTGAAAATCCCTATGCCCGTCATAAATTAAAATTTGCCGGTACATTTTAGCCACATCAGCTAAAATAACTACAGCATGCTTTCTAAACCGTACTAGAATATTAATAAGATTTTCCTGCAGTTTAGGACCTGTCATTAACGTATCGTTTAGTGACATTCCCGAATCTGTAACCGCCGAACCATCAAAAACAACCCTACATTGTGTAGTAACCGAGTCTTTGAACACCCCATGATGACAAAGATAATGAGTTAAATTTGACGTCTGATTTTTATTCTCAATTTTAGACATATGCCCTAACTGAATATATTCCAACATAAAATCGTGGTATTGACGCTTCATGTCAGTGTCCCGATCCAATTTTTTTTCTAAATAATTTAATCTTTTTAAAGCCGTATTATAAGATTGCCCTAACTTTTCAACATTATCCTTAAAAGGATATTTAACTATAAACCTTCCTTCCGCATCCCGTACCGTAGTTTTTTCAAATATTTCTTGACACGTTCGTTCTTCCGCAGTATGTGGTCCAAAACCGTTCTAGTTGTGCTTCAATATTTTTATTTTCCGAAAAATTGCAAATCCGTTTTTTATTTTGAGATTTTACCCCTGGTATCGGTCCTGATACAATCCAACCCAATTTAGTTTTTTGAATAAAAGGCCCGTCTTTATTCAGCTTTATTTGCCCGATGCACAATAGATCCCAAAATACCGTAGCTCCAAGTAGTAAATCTATTCTATTTGTTTTACAAAATGACGTATCCGCCAAGGTAATATTTTCCGGAATTTGAAATATATTTGAGTCTATGTTGTAAGATGGTAAACCGTCTGAAATCTTATCGATAACTAAAAAACAACCCTCCAGTTTAAAATTACTAAATTTTGACCTTAAGGTTAGCTTAACTGAATCACTTATATTCGTGCAACCTTGTCCTATCCCCTGTACCGGTATATTTACTTTAAAAGATTTTAATCCAGTCAGATCCCATAATTCCTTGCTTATGAAGTTTGATTGCGAGGCATTGTCTAACAATGCTCTACAGTCAATTAAATTCCCAGATTTTCCTACGATTTGCACCTGCGCAGTTGACAATAAAATTTCCCTTGAGTCTGAATTATCCGTTACTCTAACCGATTTATAACTATGAACAGTTCCCTGTTCACCCGATCCCGAAGCTCCCGTATCCCTTTGAGCTCTCAAATTTTCATTTTCAATATTTTCCGCCGTATTAAACCTATTTCCCATATTGTTATTATTGTTGACCGATTGGCCCGTGTTAACTTGTGGCGTTCTGTTAATCGCCCCATTTCTATTTGCCGAATCCGAATTATTTCTACCGAAACTCCCTGAAAAATGTAATAAAGTGTTGTGTTTTCTGCCACAAGTAATGCAGCCCGAATTTGTGCAATTTTCAACCCTATGGTTCCATTTTAAGCAATTCCAACATGCGTTTGAACGCTTAACCGCATTCCTCCGATCCTGTAAAGACATGTTTTGAAACTTTCTAAACTCATATAAATAATGAGACCTCCCGCATACCGAACACACATTAGACGCCGCAAAATATGTATTTTTTACCAAATTTCGCCTATCTGTTTGAACCCTATTTTCCGCAATTTTACTGGCACCTATATTTTTTGAACCATCATAAGAGGGTTCCAAATCCCTCCATCTTTTTTCCAGAAATTCTGAAAATTCTTTCATTGTAGAGAAAACCGTTGAGGATCCTAATCTTTTCCACTCGTTTTTTGTATTTGAATCTAATTTTCCCTCCAAAATATAAATTAACAAATTGTCCCACGACTCTACTGGATGTTTTAAATATTTTAGAGCCCGCAAGTCCCTCCTAACCACATCTACAAATTTTCTAAGTTGAACCGAAGATTCTTTTCCCAATTGCGGATAATTAAGCAATGAGTCAAAATCGCTTATAGCAATCTGCTTTTTGTTTTCATACCGTGATTGAAGTAAATCCCACGCTTCATTGTAGTTTTCTTCCGAAACTTCTAGAGCTCCAAGAACTTCAGCGGCATCCCCTTTAAGCGCCCTTTTCAAATAGTAAAACTTTTGAACGTCTGAAAGTTCCCGATTGGTATGTACTAGTACCTTAAATGTATCATAAAATTCTGACCAACCTAAATGAACCCGAAAAAGATGGAATTTCCATAGCCGGTAATTTAATGTTTTTATCTGTTTGACTAACCACCTGCACCGGTTGTACATTGTTTAAATGACTTACACTATTATTACCCCAATTTAATGCATTCGCGTCAGATGGTAATTTACTGTCAGCTAACGCTATAATCCTAAAATATCTGTCTTCGATATTAACCCTTTCTGATAATTGTTTGTCCGAATCATCTAAGATTTCAATATTTAATTGAATTTCCGCAAAACTACCCCGGTCCTCCTCACATTTATGTTTGCGAAGACCTTGACCCTGATGTGATGAGCTCAAACGGACCTCGGATTCGGATTCACCGACCCCAAAAACCCCTAGTCACAGTGGTCAAGTTCTTGACGCAGACAAAATTCTTTTTTGTGGGGCTGTGTTAACAATTTTTAAAGTGTTTATTGTCTTTTTTTTATATGGGAATATCAATAATCTACAATTGTTCATAATTTTTTGCTACTTATTCACAAATCCAATGAACATTTTGCTATCCACAACAGTTTGTAAGTATTTTTCTCTCCTTCCAAATCATTACTTTTTGTTTTCCCTATATTCCATACAATGTTTTAAAAAATTTTTTCCTGATTATGGATCAACAAGTCATGCAGAGATTTTTATCAACAGTAAAAACACAAGAGCTTTTTTTTATCGGATAAATTTCTCTTTGTATCGAAACATTTTGCCAATCAGTAATTTTATCAAATGTCAGTTTTTAGAGTAAAATTACTGATGGAAAAATGTTGAGATAAAAAGAAATTTATCCATAGAAGATAAGTTCGCGTGTTTTTTGATAAGATAAATTAACGACAGAATATAAGAATAAAAAACAGAAACTTTATTTTTGTTGAACAATTAATAATTTAGCAGAACAATTAATTAAAGGAACAGTTATTAAAAATACAATTATTATAGGTTGGTTGGATTGGTGTACTTATTTTAATATTTTCTTCTCGGGTCTCTATATATGTAGTATTTTCATTTTCTCTTAAATTACTGACAAGATTTTCGTGATGTTCAGGATCTATTTGGAGGTATGGTTTAATTGATTGTGATGATGAGTGCCCTGTTATTTTTATTAGTTGTTGATCGCTTACTCCTGCTTTGGCTAGCTGGGAAACTGTACTAGCACGGTGAGAATGATTTGTAATTTTATTATTTATTATGTCTAGCCCAATTTTTGCGGCCGAATTTTTGGTCCAAGATGATATTGTATTAATTGCCAGAGGAACGTTTTTATACCAACCTTTTGAACGTTTAGTTTTCCAAAAACGATTTGGAGTTAAAAATAAACGATCAGTAGTTATATTTTCATTTCTTTTTTTAAGAAGTAAATTAAATAATTGTACTGGTCAAATACTTTCATCAGTGTCATTTTTTGTTAACCATTTGCTGTCTGTTAATTTTTTGAACCACCCTGAGCCGTTTTTGAAAATATGGTACTGTATTCAATTCTACCTGCTGGAGTTCCATCTTGGTCTTTTTCTTCTTTAAAATAATAAATTTTACAATTTACTGCTTCCCCTCCTCTCCAAGCCAATTCATAAGAAGCTATGTGAAAGAATCTTTTTTGTAATCCTTCAGGTTCGTCTATATTCCACAATTTTACCATTTTTAATATATTTTTTCTGTCTAATGCTACAGAACATATCTTTCTTTTTCAGGAATAACTTGCAATTCTTTTCTCTTACTATTTCTAGCATCACGAGCTTCCTTAAATATTATGTCCGCAAAAGAATCAAATTTAATATTGTATTCTTTAAAATATTTTTCTTGCATTATCTTTGCAGTTGAATTCCATATCGTTTTAACGGTATATTCTTTGTAGTCATCCCCGTTTTTTTTTCATATTGAAAGCTCAGACCTTTAATATATCTGCTAATTCTTGTAATGAAGTATTTTCTAATAGTTGATATTGTCGAACATGACAAAATTCAATGAATTGTCTCCATATTGATGACTTCGTATTTTTTGTAGATTGCGGTATTAATTTTTCAATGTTTTTTGTAATTTGTTCATTTGAAACATTTCCAAACCGACTCATATTGTAAAGAAGCGATAATAATCAGTAACAAGGTATTAAAATTTAAAAATTTGCCAGCTCTTACGCTTAATTGCTGAAATTATAACTAAAATTGACAAATAAAGTGACGTCCGCTTACTAGATTTGAGGAAGACAAGTTGTTATCCGATTATTTTTTTCATCTGTCAATACAGTCAGATTTTGTGGTTTCAGCCAATAACAGCTCAGGATCCTAACCAATCATTGTGTTTTATACTGATAAAACCGCTTCTTCGTATTTGTTTCTTGATTAAACTGTGTTTACCTTTTTTGAAATGTCAAATGTAAAAAACATTTAACAATTTTTATTATACTAAAATGTATTGCAAATCTATGTTAATAACCAAATTTCAAAATGTATTTGTAAACTAACCTGTTTTTATTAGTTTATTTCAAAACGCCTTTAACATTTTTACATACCTCACTTCAACACTAAACTTGAAATTAATTAAATTAAGAAAGACTTCATTTCATTCTTCTTCTTCGCTTTTATTTACGGCGCCGTTTCGCGGGGTAGCCTGTCAAAAAATCGCCTTGGTGGCCCTGTATGTAAAACTATAACAGCTCAGGTTTCAATTTAAATTGGTAAAGAAAATTTTCAATATTTGTGTGTAAAGTGTTCTCTGTTTTTAATACAAAATGATTCAAAAAATAATCCTTTCAAATACGACTCGTCCTCTGAAATTTTATAGATTAAATTTTTGATCTTCATACTCAAACGCCTTTATTTTAGGCAAAACCACTCAAACAAACTGATTTAAGATAAAATCACGAGTCAGTTTGTTTTCGTGGTTTTTCCAAATAAAGCCGTTTTCGTGAAAACCAAAAATTTAATCGATAAAATTTTGAGGACTCGTGGTATTACCTTTGATAAAAAAGGATGCACCTTTTTTATCGATGTCAAAGTGACAAAAACATTTCTAAGTATATGACGTTTTAACATTGGAGTTAATTTATCAAGAATAATTTTTTTTGTGAAATGTAACTTTTTGTCCATTTGTATAAAACTTTTTGGGACCTACTAGATTTCCACAGTTTTATTTTTTTAAATATACATTCAATAATTTTTAAAAATGTTTACATTAAATTGAACTACTCCTTTAAATTAAATTAATAAATAAATATATAAATATACATGAACCACTAGATTTCTACATAGTTATTTTTTAAATATACAAAATGATTTTTTAAAAATGTTTACATTTCTACTAGCCTTTAAATACTGCTTCAAACGATTAAATTGAACAACTCCCTTGTGAAATAAGTTTTTCATTGAACTTGTAATATAATATATAATAAATAAATTGGTACATTTTTATTACTTTTATATAATATATAATAAATAAATTGGTACATTTTTATTACTTAGATTACTCATTAAATTCTGTCTGTATTTATAAAATTAAAGATTTTTGTTATATTTTCCTATTTTTTGTTTTTTTTTTGTAGGCGAAAGACGGTTGAGTGTCACACATGCAAACAAAGCTTTAGCATGAGCGTAAACATGAGCGAGCGAGAATACTATTTTTCAATGTAAATAGTTTGGACCAATATTCTTCTGCAGAGTATGCAGAGCCCAAATTTCAATTCATTGTCAAGATTTTGAGGATTAACAACATTTTTTAGGTATATAAATCTTTTAAAAATATTAGCGAGCGACTTAACATTGGAGCTCTGAGCTATGGTCGGCTCAACTATTGAAATGAGATCAAAAATTGAATCTGAAAAATCGAATCGTTGCTTTATTTCACTGACCAACTCTATATAAAAATTTTGACAAGATTTATAAAACCTTTCCAACTCATATCCGTTCAAATTCGGGCTCATTTTGATTGTGGTTATGCTCTCATGTGCTGAAATTCCAACATATATTTTATCGAGATCTGTGTAAAATGCAGTATTTTTATGATTAATATTAAAAATATCCTTGTTTCTCAAATGTTCAATATCGATGAAGTTACTACAGATAGTTCTTAATAACTTTCAGACGATACAGTAAAGGAGTTTCAGACTGAAATAACCTATTAAAATCAGTTATCAAACCTAAAATATAAGGAGCATCATTTATGGCCATCTTAACTTATCTAGGGAATTGAAAAAAATCATAAAAACTCATAAAATTACCATACGAGTCTGAAAATTAACCAATGCAAAGTATTATTAGTTTTCTATTTAGATTTTAATGGTTTTAAATCTAAACAATAGGGTTTATTTGTTATGAACTTTTAAAACATCGAATACATAAATATTGATTTTGTTCCATTGATGGCCACTCCGTTCCTAATGTGGCCTTTTTAGGACCCATTTATGGTTATTCTACCTTTATTATGGAAAAGACACCGTAGATACCTAAATTTAAAATAAAAAAAATGTTTTGAAAGTGTTCATTCCTTAAATACAAAAGTAGGATAACATTCATTTAAAAGTATGGTATTTTTTCATTTCTTCAATAAAGTAGTAGCCTGATAAACAATTTCTTAGGTAATAGTACAAACATGTGCCGATTTCACAACTACCCTTCTTACCATTTATTTCACTCCAACATAAATCATTGTTAGGTAATGGTGCCTCATAAATGGCTAAGTTGTACACTATCAATTTTCGAAGGAAATAAAGTGGACCTACTACGCTCTTAGGAATTTGCAAAATAGCTTGCGTTTATGGAGGATTTTTTTAATGGCATTTTAAATGGACGTAAGTTTTCCAGATTCCTTCAGAGAGATTTTTCTGTTCTGTTAGAAAATATCCCTTTGAATGTAAGAAGCAGAATGTGGGTACAGCTCGATGGTGCTCCCTCACATTTTTCTCTCATTGTAAGATCATATTTAAATCGAAAATTTCCGGAAAAGTGGATTGCCCCCCTAGATCTCCCTGTTTAACCAACATGGACTTCTTTTTATGGGGGTACATTAAAAATTTAGTGTATCAGACTCCACCCACGACTGCCCAAGATATGAAAATTCGTATCCGTGAAGCGTTTGCAACCGTAACGCCAGAAATGTTAAGAAGCGTAAAAAAAAATTTTGAGAAGAGAGTCCGATTATGTATCGAACAAAATGGGCACCATTTTGAACATTTGTTGTAAAGTTATTTGTTTTGTCTATTTCATAGCTTACTTAATAAAAACGTGTTATAAAATTACCGATTTTTATTGATGCAGGTAAAATAATGCAAATAAGTCTGAAATTGGTGGATATTGGTATAGGGAACCTTGTAGTAATTTGAAAGGGAATTGTTTTACCCTTTTATTACAATAACAAAATACAGGGTGTCCCATTTAGAATAACGCAGTAATCGTATAAAATATTTTATTGTCATGAAACTCTCAATTAACAACACCCTGTAAATAAACTTTACATTACAATAATTCGTATCGATGGCCTTCCTAATTGGCAATTAATAAACAAAAATGCGTTAGTTAATTTTTATGGGACGAAGTGTAATGAATGTATTTAAACCATATTAATTTCGCAAAAAAAGTCATTTAAATCGAAAAATGGAAAACTATCATTTATATAAATATATTTATAGAAAAACCAAGATACATTCTCATCTTTTTTCAAACCGATAAACGCGATGATATTTTAGCTGACCCCACTACCTTCGATTCGGTGAATGTAAATAGTATCCGGTTGTCCTTGAATGGTGAATACTATCCGAATGAAAGAATGAGGTTGGACTTTCCAAACTCTCATTACAGTGAGGCGCACTTTAATTATACCGAATTTTATCCACGTATAGTATTTCAAATGAAATCATAAAATCATTCTCATTCTTATTAGTATTGTAATGTCTGGCTTAGGGAGCACTTGTGATTTTGAGTATCATTTAAAACTGGTTAAATTTTCAAAAAATCTTAAAAAATTGAAGGAAGAAATATTATTGTATGAAGATAAGAAAATTGTGCTTAACAAATTAACCGCTTTGAGATTGTGGAGAGACGTATTCAGTGACAGACCAATTCCATCATCACCTTTGACGAAGAAAAGAATAAAACCGTTATGCCTCACCTATTAACGAGCGTGTTGATACTAACCGCAATAATTAATAATATTTTGTATGTCAATATTTTGAATAATGTGGAGTATTTGGCTATATGTTTTAGTGACTACAAAAAAGATTGTAATTATACATCATGGCATACAATGGATCGTGAAATATTAAATAGTGGGAAGCTTCCGGTATTTTATTCCGAAATTCCATCAACGGAAAATGCATATTTCAAATTAAAAATGGTTTTTTCAAATTATTCAGAAGATTCACAGTGGCAGGAAATAATTAAAAGTCAGCCTGAGGGAAACTCTAATTTGATTGTATCCTCTTTAAATTTATTAGGTATCTTAATTTTACTGTTACGAATTATTGTTAAATATTTAAAATTTAAATATTATATAATTTAAAAATAAATAAAGTTTTTTATTTTATTGCCCCAAAACTGATTTGTAAATTCTAAACAATAAAAATCACTATTATGATTTCAGACACGACCTGAAATTTTTATAAAAATTGCTATTACGATTTCAACCGTACCACCCATACTAAACGCTCATTCGTAAACGCGGTCTAAAGTTTAATAAAAATTAAATTTTAAACAATAAAGCTCACTGTTCCGATTTCAACTCTCCATCACCCGTACATCAATTCCTAAACGCGACCTGAATTTCATGTAAGCTATTTTAACTCAAATAAAGTTTAATTCTAAAAATTGTTCAGTCTATATAAGCGGTTAAAAAATGTTTGGTTTAATAAAAATTAAATTTTATAGTGTTTCTACTGTAAAAGTTTTTTATTTTAAAATTAAAATCGAGCGAAAATAGTGCAAAATATGTACTCTAGTTGAATATACCACACCCAGATCTATTTGTTAAATTGAGCTCTAAGCATAATGTAATTTAAAAAATTTATGTAAAAATTAATTGTAAATATCTCATAAAATAATAATTGGATTATTTAAACACTAAAACACATTTTATACAGTGTGTCTACTTAAACTTGAACCCTGTTCACTATAAAAATGATTCTAATACCGGACTTCTACGAAATTGTATATACATTATGGAACATAGGTGTGCCACATATTTGTTAATGTAATTTAAAATATTTACGTAAAAATGAATTCTAAATGTCTCGTAAAAGAATAATTGAGATCTTTAAACACTAAAACAAATTTTATACCGTGTATCATAGGCGTGTGATATATTTGTTGGACTATTAAAAATTTAAAACACTTCTTTTAAATACAAAAACTAAAAAAAGATAGAGAACAATGTCTGCTTAAAAAATTTTTCAGTCTGTATAAGCAGTTCTAACATTGGTTTAATAAAAATTAAATTTTAAACAAAAAAAATAAAAATTTGAAACGTGAATTTGCTAACGTAGAAACAGAAAAATTTATGCAAACAGGAAAAAATTAAATTACTCACCTCAATACTTATGCACCAAAGCCGTAAGGGGGGTCCTGGGAGCCGGTACACCCTGTGTCACATCACGGTTCCAATTTCTACACCCCCCCGGGTGTCGATGTGGACCAACCTATCCCTGAACATTACCATAATTTCGGCAGGGCACACCGATATTAATATAACTGCCGGTTGTTTCTAAAAAAATAAAAAATATTTAATATATTTACAATGCATAGCAAATAAAACTAATTACTTTAATTAAAATAATACTCACTCGCTCATTTTCCGGCAATAACGTTTTAGCTGCCCGCATTAGAGCGTTTTGAAATTCTATAAAGAAAAATATATATGAAATGGCTATTTTTACAATTAAATTATAACTTACCAATTTGGGTTGGGTTCATCTTCGTTGGCCTTTGGTATTCAAATGAAGTGAAATGTGAATTTTCTGTTTACAAATCCCATCCAAAACAACTATTTTTTATTATACAGAATTCTCGGATTTCTCGAAATGTACAAACAAGGTAATAAAATTTACATATAGATAGTACTGGGTTTGACTTTATAATTATTTTCTTGCAATTTTATTATACGGGGCACCATGATTTTAAGGAATTAAAATTGGGGGTTTTAGGGATTTTTTATTCCTTTAATTTGAAGATGCGTTGGGGTTTTTATGACTTAAATCACAGCCGCGGGTGTTTGATTATTTTTTACGATTTTTATTGACTTATTTTAGATCATTTTTTAGGGTAAATCATTTTTGGGGGGGTTGTGGCTTCTTCCTGGTGGTCCTAGAGGTCCAAGGTAAAGGTTAGAAGTCGAAATTCTTCGGTTAGAGGCGTCTTCCGAGTCTTGGTCTGACAGGTTTGATGGTATGGGGTGAGGAAAAGCAGTTTTGGTCTGTGAATTAGGGTCCCATTTTTTTTTTGCGGAGGTGAAGGAAAACCCTTTATGGGGAAGTTATGAGCCTAAAATCTCAAGGTCTACTGTGAGACTCTCCTTTCAAAGCATACTCACTAAAAAACTTCACCCCCTGGTTGGGTCCGTCTGACCGAAGCCTCCGGTGACACTCTTTGTTTACAATACCCAGTCCAGTACCTTAGTGCCCTGTACAAGCTTGTACAGGTCCTGTATTGAGTGGGAGTTGTATAGTTCTGGGTCACCTATTGGCTGCCCAAAAATTTGCTGTCTTTTGCGGTCCAGTGCCTCTCATCTACACAGTATATGTGTCACTGTTTCTGTTTCCTTACCGCACAGTCTGCAGGTAAGGTCATCATTGTACAGTCCCATCTTGTTGAGGTGCCCCCTAACTGGCGCGTGGCCAGTAAGGAGTCCCGTAACTGTTTTCAGCTGGCTCCTGTTCATCTTTAACAGGTCTGCCGCTCTTTTGTGGCACGGTCCTTTGATGTATTCTTTCCCGTGACGTTTTCCCAGTAATTTTTATGTTTGTCCCAGATCCAGTTTATTACAGACACTCTTGCTGTACGCTTTGGTACCTCTAGTGTCCGTCTATGGTTTGGGGGGTTTTCCGAGCCTCTTCTTGCGAGTTCGTCTGCTTTCTCGTTACCTACAATTCCCTGATGTCCCGGCACCCATATCAGTTTGACGTGATTATGGTCTGCCAGCGATCTCAGTTCCTTTTTGCAGTCCCATACCAGTCTCGACGTCACTTCCTTGCTGCACAAGGCCTTGAGTGCCGCTTGACTGTCTGAAATATTAATACGCGCGTTAGCTATATCTCTTCTGTTATTCTCCCTCGCGCATTGGAGAATAGTATATACCTCTGCCTGAAAGACAGAAGTGTGAGTACCCAATGAGTAGCTGATGCCAGTCTGCGGGTTCCTAGAGAACACACCCGAGCCCGCTCCATTCTCAGTCTTGGATCCAACTGTGTACCAGATTTTCCCCTGTAGAATGTTCCTTAGCTGTGAGTCGTTCCATTCAGTTCTATCTGGCACCACTACTTTGATTGGGTTGTTGAAGTCGTATCTTTTCGGAATATGATCTGTTCTCGTCCCTAGTACGTCCCCGGTCACTATTCCGACGATACTCATATGTCCAGTCCCAACGTTCATATTGGTTTGTGTGTTCTGTAGCCTGAGGGCACCAAGCCTTGCCTCCCCTTGTACCACAAAGTGGAGAGAAGGCAATCCCAAGTGTCTCCATGGCTAGAGTAGACGTTGACTTTATTGCCACCGTGATTCCAAGACATGCAAGTCTTTGCACCTTGCTTAGTCTTGTGATGGCTCCTCTCTGATGCGTCTTTGGCCACCACACCAGAGAGGCGTAGGTAATGGAGGGCATGACCACCTTGTTATACAGCCAGTGCAACATTTGTGGTCTTAGTCCCCATTTTTTTCCAAAAGAGCGTCTGGCTACAACTAGTGAGGTCACCGCCTTTCTGGTGGTTTTTTCCAGATGTTGGTTCCAAGTCAACTTGGAGTCAAGGACTACTCCGAGATATTTGACTTCTCCCTTGAGCTGTATGTCTTCCCCTCGAAGTCTTATAGGTCCAAGACCATCCAAGTTGCGTCTTCGGGTGAACGCTATGATGTCCGCCTTGCTGGGATTGATATTCAACCCGTACGAGTCCGTCCATCTTATTGCCAGGTTGAGAGCCTCCTGCATGCGATCTCTAACCGTCGTGTTGTATTTTCCTTGTACTACTATGTCATCGGCATATCCAAGGGCTCGATGACCTGCATCTTTTAGTGTACCCAGCAGCCCGTCCGCTATCAGATTCCACCCTGCGGACATCCTCTAGTCGTTCTGGCTACTAAGGTCTCTTCTAAAATTGTTATGTGTATCAACCTGTTCCTTAGCATGGAGTCTATCCAGGCCACACACGGTTCCTCGATTTCTCTATGTCTATTTATAGAAGTATTGTCAAATGCCCCTTCTATATCTAGAAAGGCCGCTAACAACACTTCTTTATTTTCCAGCGTGTTTTCCACCTTTGTATTAGGGTCCCATACTGACATTGTTACCCTACTCTTGACGCTTACTTAGTGGATTTTTTATGTTGTAAATGAATCTAAACATGTACGCTAATGATCGAGTTAATTTAGTAAATGAGCTAAACTTTTCAAAGAGAGAACACCAGAAATCTGTTAATGGAATAATATTATGGAAAACTGATTTCTTTGATTCCGGAGGTGAAGTTACTAGAGTAGAAGTGTCCAATTTATTAAAATTACTCTGAGGATCATGTAAAAATGAAGGTTCATCAAACCACAGGGAGTGTTTTGATGGATGGAATTCCCCTCGCGACAACAAGTCTGCAGGGTTTTGACCTGACCTAACATGACGCCAGTGAGCATCCTTTGTTAGTTCTTGTATCTGTGATACGCGATTGCTTACGTATACTGACCAACGAGATGGATGCCCTTTTAACCATGATAACGCAATATTTGAATCAGACCAAAGATTGATTGAATTAAAGTGAAATTGATCTTTTAATATGTCCAAAACTCGGGTAACTAATAAAGATAATAAAGACATCGCTGCTAATTCCAATTTGGGAATTGTTAATATTTTGCTGATTGGAGCAACTCTTGATTTCGATATGACTAATGTACAATGTACTGAGTTGTCAGAATAAATGGATCTTAGATAAATATTACACCCATAAGCTTTTGAACTAGCATCACAAAATGCATGAATTTCAACAGATACCAGTTCTTTGTCAAATAGTAAGTGTCGAGGTATGTTAAGATTATTTAAAATTGATAAATTGGTGCAAAATTCGACCCAATCTTTCTGTAGTTTAGGATCAATGATTATGTCATCCCAGTTTAATTTCTGTATCCATATCTGTTGCATAATTAACTTTCCCGTACTATGAAGGGATTAACTAAACCTAGAGGATCAAAACAGCTGGATATAACTGACAATGCTACTCGTTTAGTAATATTTTCCAATGGGAGAACAGATGGTGTTGAAATTTGAAACCCATCGGTAGCTGGGTTCCACTTTACTCCTAATATTTTACAAGGAACGTTTTCTAAATTGAGATCTTTACTTCCGTGTAGTTGCTGTGAATACTGTAAATTAACATTTGAACCGAATTTGTGTAATGAAAAACCGTGAGTACTTAAACATTGAATTAATTCATTTTGTAAGTACAGTAGCCCATCGATAGTGTTTGATCCTGATAAAATATCATCCACATAAGTTTGTGATAGTATCGCTTTTGATGCTAATGGAAATTGTGGATTAATATAAGCTATTTCATTTAATACTCTACAGGCCACATAAGGTGCACTTTTTTGACCAAAACTAACAGTGTATTACTCTATGCATTGAAGCGGTTCATCTGGAGCATTCCGCCACAGAATATTTTGCAAAAAATTGTGTTCTGGATTCATAACAACTTGGCGATACATTTTCTGAATATCCGCGGTTAATGCATATTTAAAAGATCTAAATCTACATAAAATGTCAAGTAACTCTGGTTGAACTCGAGGACCTGTCAATAAAATGTCATTAAGTGATAAGTTTGATGTTGTTTGACATGAGAAATCAAAAACAACCCTTAATTTTGTTGAAACACTCTGATCTCTGATGACACATAAATGAGGCACGAAATATTTATGATCATTCTCTTGATTAATTAGTTGTAACGGGGTGAGTTTAGCGTGATTTAGTAGTAAATATTCATCAATGAATTTTTTGTATTCTAAAAATAAAGTATGGTTGTTATGAAGTTTTTTCTCTAACGATAGAAATGTATGTCTTGCTCGTTGAAAAGGGTCCCCTAATTGTTTGTGAATGTTATGACTTTTAAAAGGAAGATTAACTTGAAATTTTCCATTCGGAAGTATTGTGGTTGAATTTTTAAATATAGTTTCAGCTAGCGCGTCTTCCTCTGATAATTTTTTACTAACTATTGTAACCAATCAAATTACTTAATTTAGAGTCATGTGTCAAATTTCATCCAATCAGCTATGGATTACAGCGATAACACCCTACATGTGGTGTTTTCAGTTTGGTGTTTTCAGCAAGTCAAGTTTTTGATTAAAAATTAATTAAACGTCAAACTGACAACTAGTTTAAAAATGTTTAAATCTACAAAGTAAAAAATTATCTTATCGAATACCCCTCGGGCCTTGATAAATCCTCAAAATTTTGTCATAGAGAATCCTTCAAGCGTGTTGCTTAAGGATAATAGCCCTCGGCCTTCGGCCTCGGGCCATTATCAAGCAACACGCTTTCAGCATTCTCTATGACAAAATTATCTCGGTATTATCAAGGCCCTAGGGGTATTACTACTGATAAGATTTATTGATGATGCACTTCTTCTTGATGCCAAAATTTCTCTAGTAAAGATTCGATAGAATTTTCTATGCTATGATTGTTATAAGATAAGTTTGATAAATTGTCATGAGACAACGGATACGCTCCTAATGAACTCGTTAAAGATGCAACATGATATGATACAGGTGTATATGTGCTAATTGCGGGCACAACCCCTGATACTATCCACCCCAGATATGTGTTTATAAGTGACGGTGATCCTTTGCCTAATTTGTGAATACCTGGTTGCAATAATTCGTAATACAGATCTGCTCCTAATAAAATATCTATATTTGATGGAATATGAAATTCTTTATCTGCTAAATGTTGTTCAAACTGTATAGGAATGTTTAAATGATCTTTGTTTAACTGAAATTGAGGTAGCCTGTAAGTTATAGTTTCTACTACTGCACATTCAGCTCTAAAAAATGAAATGGAGAATTGATTGATGTAAATTTCAAATTTGCTACTTGACTAATGTCCTTTTCCTTTTGACATATTCCGGAAATGTTTATAACGCTATTTTGTAAATCAACTCCAAGCTTATTTACGAAGTCTTTTGTAATCAATGAAATTTGACTGCCATTATCTAATAAAACTTTTGCTATAATGGGAGGCCCATGAGCGGTTGTAACTTGAATTTGAGCAGTAGCTAATAATATATATGAATTGATGGTAGATAATGCAGATAAAGAATTTTTTACTAGTCAACTGGAACTATTTTTATTTTGATCGTCCTCCCTAGTGAATGAATTAGTGGAAGGCAACTCAGGGGGAGGAACAGTAAAATCTGGAAATGCTTTACTGTTGTTTTGCTTATTGTCTATGTAGGACTGGTACTGTTTTTGCTCATGAATTATTGAGTGATGTCTCTGATTACATACTGAGCAATTAGATTGTGATAGACAGATTTTTGCTGAGTGCTTCCTACCTAAACAATTCATACAGAGATTGTTGGTTTGTACGACTTTCTTCCTTTGTGTAGGCGAGGAAGAAAGAAATGAAAGGCATGAATAAATTTTATGATTTTTATCATTACAATTAGAACACATTAAAAATGGTGATTGATTGGTATTTTCCTTTTTGGAAGAATAAAATGATACGCGTGGTGACCTTACATGCTGACCTGAAGATGGTTGAGTTTTATTTGTCTCCGGTTTGATTTGCGACGTTTGAACTGATTCCATGACCATACACCGTTTATTTAAAAATTCGAAAAGTTCTTTATAAGTTGTAAGATAGTTTGAATCGCTTGTTCTTCGAACGCTTTTTTGGAATGATAATCTAATTTTTGTTCAATGATTTGCGATAGCAAGGCTTCAAACAAATGTTTCGGGGTATGATTGAGAGTTGATAACGAATCTAACGTCGACTGCCCGACAGTTATAAAATTCCTCAAGCAAGCAACTGTACATTTTGTTATGTCAGGCATATTTAACAATTGCCGAAAATGATTTGTTACTATTTGTCTAGTGTTATTATATCTTGATTCTAAAAGATCTAATGCTATTCTGAAATTATCTTCAGCAATTGGTAACGATGGAATGAGTTGGAGAGGTTCTCCAATTAGATGAGATCTTAAATAAAACAGTTTTTCTGATTCAGAACCCATTTGCGGGTTATTTTTTATAAGCGCATTAACAAATTTATGAAAGGGGTATATTCTAAGAAATTGCCAGAGAACACTGGGATTTTAATTTCAGGTAATTTAAGTCGTGAGTGAGATGATTGTGATTGATTAATAGTTTCATTAAGTTTAGTTAAATTTTCAATCATGTTTGTTAATTTAGAATATGTTAAAACATATGTGTTCTCTGTCAAGTCCCGATCTGAGCAGTCTGAGTCCTGTTCTTCAATTTTATCTTGGATTTCTAAATATTTATCATAATACTTTTTACCTTGTTCAAGTTTACATATGATTTGATTTTTCTCCGCACAGTTAAAATTTGCGTCAGCCCAGTTACTGACTCTAGTTATTTGAGCTTTGCAAGTAGCTCTTGTCTTTTTAGAGCATATTATTTTATACAAAACGATATTCAAGTTATAACTATCAAAGAAAAATTGAACAGCGGCTCAATTCAAAGTTGCACAAGTAACTTTGTAAAAATAAGATTAAAAATATTTTATAAAAAATGAAACAAGGCCTTTCTAACTACAATGTTTATAACAAATCACTTTGCTCGATATATAAAGAAAATTTTAAATACCTGGTGATTGCTTGTTACCTGGTGCAGGTACTGGGCGGCTTTCACCCTGTAGATGTCGGCGACAATAGCTTGATTGACCTGGTGTAGCTATCAGATGGCTTCCACCTTGACGATGCTGATGAAGATTCTCGAAGGACCGTATGAAAAATCTGGATTTAATCTTGAAATCTTTAGAATCCGGCTCGCTTGGACCATGAAGAATTATTGTGGATGTTTGTTTCCGCACAACTCTTTTGGTAAAGTGGCTGTAGATATGATGGTGCTGGTGATTTTGTAAAAATAACACAACTTCGAGAGATATTTGTTGCTTTATTATTGTCACTTGTAAACTTATTTTATTAGTACAAATGATATGGTTGTTTGTTGCTTTCTTGATGAATTAATTGAAAAGAAAAGTGGTAAAAAATTATGAACAAAACGGTTTTCGTAAGATCTGTTTTAAAGTCGAAGTCTAAGTGAGAAAGCGTTGATGTCGGTACTCGCAATGCCCAAAATGAGTGTCCGGGGCATAGTTGACGCAACGCAAGTGACGTCACCGAGTCAGGTCCAATTGGTCGCATTGCGCCTACTCGGGACGCCATTGGTAGTCGTTACGTAAACTAGCCCAGGATGAGGGTCCGGGGCATAGTTGACGCACCGCATCTATGCGACTTGTTTGATGTTGCCGGGTGAAGGCAGTACCGTACTCTGAGTATTCAGAGCTCTGTTAAAAATGTTTTAGATTTTGAACACGATTGTAAACATCCGTCACAAATGTGATAGCGGTGTGTGTTTTTTGTTTTCTGACTGGATACTAATCTAGATAAATTAGTAATTAGTGTGTAATGAGTATTTTCATGGATATCGGTTATAAGTAGTAAATTTACATGCGTAGCCTTCCGATTTGATGTGCGATAAAGTGGTCCAACAACTTCGTATGAAGTTTTTCTATTTTTAGAATTTGAATCCAAACCAAATACACACTTGATTTCATTCAATTGTTCAAACTTCTGAATATCTTTGAGCTTCATTGGAAATTGATGAGGGTATGAGGATGGAAGCCTGATGTTACCTTCAGCTGGGAAAATGGCTGCGTTGATAGACCAAGCAAAGCATGCATTGTCTTGATTCATTAAATTAAGTACAGCATTCTTTCTTAAAATTGGTTTAGGGAGATTAATGTAGGAAGATGCCGATATGCTTGAATACTTGTTGATGTTCATATTCTTAAACATGATCTCCTGTAGAGCCCAACCGGAATCCTTTAATTGGAAATCTTGAGCTTGTGTTACCATTTCATCCACAAAATTTTCATATATCTCGTCTAAGTCTGATGATTGGGTAATTACTTTATTTGTTGAATTCATAGATTTTATGTCAGACATTTCATTTTTGGTATAATGTAGATTCCAAAAACCTCCAAATTTATTTTAAGTGATTTATGTTGTTCTAGGTATTCAGTAATTTTGTTTACAACTTTAGGCTTGATTTCTATAAAGAATTCTTTAAAATCCACAAGTTTTTTTGGACTGGAAAATCGATATGACGCAATGCGATTCTTGAAAGCATGATTTAGTTTACTGACACCATCAGGTAAAACTTCAACCTTTTCTTGGGAATTGGGCATAGGTCATTGGAAGGTAATTTACACGACTCCTGCTTGTGACGATTTAGATTACATACGGTTGCATATTGTTTTCCACATCCCCCACAAACTATTGCATTTGTTGCAAAACACGAATTTAATTGATGGCGATGTAGGTTACCTACCCGGTTAAACTGCTTTTGACACTTTTCACACTGCATGATTATTACGACACGAATTATATACTAAATGTAAATCACAAATGTAACCCAATATATAACATTACCCCCCACCACCAGATGGTCGGATGCAGGATGGACGCGTGAGAACAGGATGTCTTGATCATTCCCATAGATATCAAATTACAACATGTGTTCGCCAGATGTTCACCGAATGTTCACCCAATGAAAATAAATATTTTTTAATAAATGTTTATTATATTAAAAATTAGAAATACATTTAAAAATAAAAATAAATTAGTAAATGTTTTTTGTTGTACATCTTTTTTGAGAGGACAAGATGTCTTCATCAATTCATCAAGAGGAGCAGCATCTTCGGTCTCCCAATTGTAAATTTCAACATTACATTTAAAGCAGCATTTCCATTTTTCTGTAAAATAAAAACCAGTGCACACTAACCTTTTATACCTAATTTTCGCAAAGCGATTTCCATCATAATATTTTGATAAAGCCTTTCTGCGACCAATATTGAGGAACACAATGATATGTAATAAGGCATAATTGGGTATGTATTGGATATGGTAGACTTCTCATTTGAGCATTTACTGTATTTACTGTATAACTGCAAAACCGCCATTCCCCTTAAAAATACGTATTTTATACATTGTGCTGTTTTTAGGTATTTTCCAGAGATATGAAATTATGCCAGATGGATGGATGCATGTGTTTTCCAGATCGTCGAGTGAGAACAGGATGTATTTATTGTCTTTATCACCATCAACATCCCCCACCCTCTTATTATATGTATTTAAATATCAAGTCTCCTTATTAGCTCATTAATTGAATCAATAACTAAAATCTTTGTGTAATGGATACAGACTCTAGTTCCGACGAATCATTTGATTTTATAAATATTCCAATGGATGGTGTACAATTTGTGGAGAATGATGATTCTAGTGACTCAATTATAAGTTCAAATTTTACCGACAATGAATGTCTTGAGCTCGATGGCGATATCATAGATGTGAAGATGTGTCATGTTACAGTCAACAACTTGAAGTTTATAAACTATGAGCATACAAATGCAATTTGTGTAACTCAAAATTATTTTCTGCTTACAGAAAACAAACTTTGTATAATATGTTTTTTTGATGTGATGTCGACAATAGAAGAAAATATAGTGGTGTAAGAAATGTTATGGAGTCATGCTTCACCTGTTTTTGTTGTGAAAAGCCTTTGTACATTTTCTGTTTAGTGAGCTATTGCAATATGTGCAATAACAAGAACTTTATTACTGACAATGAGTGATTTTTATTTTTATATATTTATTTTTAATTGCATTTTATTATTTATTAATTTTATACATTTTTTTATAATTTCTTTCATTACACATATTATCTTAATTTTATAAATATATTTTTTGAATAAACAATTATATTATTTTTTATTAATAAACGCAGTTAAATTTTTTAGAAAACTTTTTAACACCAACAATTTTTATTTAAATTGTCTTAACCTGAAACGGATTTATAGAAATAAATAAAACTAAAACATGTGTAGTATAATTTTTATTTAAAAGCTAAAAATTTTTACAATGTTATTTGAAAAATAATTTAAGTGATTTAGCAGGGGTGTTGACGTTTTTTTCAACATTCGTTGAAATCGGATGTAGCCGGCCGTTTTATTTTTTCTGTAATCCTCGTACGTTTTTTCAGCCATTGGCTTGGCTTCCCCCGAAACCAGAACCAATGACTGATTAAGGTCGATTGTACTGGTTGATGGTGTGTGGTTCATCGTTGGTTTTACCCCAGCCGGCACTTTTCTAAAATTCGGTGACTCCGGATTTTTTTTAAAATGCGTGTGAATCTTTACACCTTTTTTGGAGATGATTGTTCTCATGACTGGCAGACAATGATACTAAACAATGAATGGAAAATAATAATTTGATTGCGTTAAATACTTCTCTAAAATAAATTTTAAGTGAGAGTGAGAACCAATCAACTTTGATCCCCCGATATTTGGTTTAAAATTGAGCCAATCGGGATTCATTGTGTATAACACATTTTTATTTAAAGGCTAAAAATATTTAAACAATATTATTTGAAAATATTTATATACATTTATTGCACACTGACCGATTAATTTTTAATACAATTTTTAATATCTTTCGATAAATTAATATATTTACTCATTTCTAAAATTAATTGTCTAGTTTTAATTATCTTTTTCTCATATTTCTTTAATTTTTTTTCTAATAAAATTTTTTTTCGCGGGTAATCATTTAAAATTTGATTGTTGATGTGCAAAAAATCACTTAAATTATTTTTAAAAATTGTCTCTGTGGTTCTAAATTTGTTACATTAAAATCATCATCACTAATTTCACTATTTTCTGCTTCATCCCCCTCTGCTCCATTTTCTTCTTCTTCACACCCTTCTGCTACATTCTCTTCTTCTACTTCAACATCTTCTGATATATTATCTTCTGCTACATTCACTTCACTTTCTTCTTCCTCATCTCCCCCTGCTACTGCTGAAAGTAGATCGTCGAAAGAAATATCCTCAAAATCAGGATTTAGTAGGGGTGTTGTCATTTTTTTCAACATTCGTTGAAATCGAATGTAGCCGGCCGTTTTATTAAGGTCGATTGTACTGGTTGATGGTGTGTGGTTCATCGTTGGTTTTACCCCAGCCGGCACTTTTCTAAAATTCGGTGACTCCGGATTTTTTTTAAAATGCGTGTGAATCTTTACACCTTTTTTGGAGATGATTGTTCTCATGACTGGCAGACAATGATACTAAACAATGAATGGAAAATAATAATTTGATTGCGTTAAATACTTCTCTAAAATAAATTTTAAGTGAGAGTGAGAACCAATCAACTTTGATCCCCCGATATTTGGTTTAAAATTGAGCCAATCGGGATTCATTGTGTATAACACATTTTTATTTAAAGGCTAAAAATATTTAAACAATATTATTTGAAAATATTTATATACATTTATTGCACACTGACCGATTAATTTTTAATACAATTTTTAATATCTTTCGATAAATTAATATATTTACTCATTTCTAAAATTAATTGTCTAGTTTTAATTATCTTTTTCTCATATTTCTTTAATTTTTTTTCTAATAAAATTTTTTTTCGCGGGTAATCATTTAAAATTTGATTGTTGATGTGCAAAAAATCACTTAAATTATTTTTAAAAATTGTCTCTGTGGTTCTAAATTTGTTACATTAAAATCATCATCACTAATTTCACTATTTTCTGCTTCATCCCCCTCTGCTCCATTTTCTTCTTCTTCACACCCTTCTGCTACATTCTCTTCTTCTACTTCAACATCTTCTGATATATTATCTTCTGCTACATTCACTTCACTTTCTTCTTCCTCATCTCCCCCTGCTACTGCTGAAAGTAGATCGTCGAAAGAAATATCCTCAAAATCAGGATTTAGTAGGGGTGTTGTCATTTTTTTCAACATTCGTTGAAATCGAATGTAGCCGGCCGTTTTATTAAGGTCGATTGTACTGGTTGATGGTGTGTGGTTCATCGTTGGTTTTACCCCAGCCGGCACTTTTCTAAAATTCGGTGACTCCGGATTTTTTTTAAAATGCGTGTGAATCTTTACACCTTTTTTGGAGATGATTGTTCTCATGACTGGCAGACAATGATACTAAACAATGAATGGAAAATAATAATTTGATTGCGTTAAATACTTCTCTAAAATAAATTTTAAGTGAGAGTGAGAACCAATCAACTTTGATCCCCCGATATTTGGTTTAAAATTGAGCCAATCGGGATTCATTGTGTATAACACATTTTTATTTAAAGGCTAAAAATATTTAAACAATATTATTTGAAAATATTTATATACATTTATTGCACACTGACCGATTAATTTTTAATACAATTTTTAATATCTTTCGATAAATTAATATATTTACTCATTTCTAAAATTAATTGTCTAGTTTTAATTATCTTTTTCTCATATTTCTTTAATTTTTTTTCTAATAAAATTTTTTTTCGCGGGTAATCATTTAAAATTTGATTGTTGATGTGCAAAAAATCACTTAAATTATTTTTAAAAATTGTCTCTGTGGTTCTAAATTTGTTACATTAAAATCATCATCACTAATTTCACTATTTTCTGCTTCATCCCCCTCTGCTCCATTTTCTTCTTCTTCACACCCTTCTGCTACATTCTCTTCTTCTACTTCAACATCTTCTGATATATTATCTTCTGCTACATTCACTTCACTTTCTTCTTCCTCATCTCCCCCTGCTACTGCTGAAAGTAGATCGTCGAAAGAAATATCCTCAAAATCAGGATTTAGTAGGGGTGTTGTCATTTTTTTCAACATTCGTTGAAATCGAATGTAGCCGGCCGTTTTATTAAGGTCGATTGTACTGGTTGATGGTGTAGGTGTCATCGTTGGTTTTATCCCAGCCGGCACTTTTCTAAAATTTGGTGAATCTTTACACCTTTTTTAGAGATGATCGTTCTCATGTTGTTTGAAGACTGGTAGACAATACTAGTAAATAATGAATGAAAAATAATAATTTGATTGTGTTAACCCTTCTCTAAAATAAATTTTAAGTGAAAATTAAGTAGTAGAACCAAACAACTTTGCTCTCCCTATATTTGGTTTAAAATTGAGCCAATCGGGATTCATCGTGTAGAAAAATAGACTAATACATCCCACCCATCAGCAAATGAGAATAAACCATTTAGAAAAAATAGCCTTCATGCACATATTCGCATAGAGGGAAGAGATTGTGTGAGAATGTTTATTCTCGTTTTTAGCGGGTAAAATAGTTCACAGAGGATGCAGAGAATTTTTATACAAAATGCAATATGAGCCTTTAGTTTTTGCAAGGAAACTGCGTCTTTTTTTCAAGAACGACAATTCTAATTCTAAATTCGCGATTTTCTCAGACGCAAATTTCCTGTGTGTATGCATTTTTTCTTTCATGTATGTTTCTCAGATATTAAACCACATGTGTACCAAGTCTACTTTTATTAAAGGCCGTGTCTATTCATCGGGGCGCCCCGACATATAGGTATATTTGCTATTCATCGGGACGTGATGCACGCATGCTCATATTCCGCCTCGGCGAATAGAATGTTTGTCTAAACATCGGGGGCGCTCCGACATATAGGTACATTTACTATCCATCGGGGCGCACCCGTGTCGTATAGGTACAGTTGCTATTCTGCTGATGTTTGTGATGGAATGGGAACTTAAACATGGGTACTATCGAGTAAAATAAGACACCTAAAATTACTATTATAATAACTGAAATGAACATATTAAATACAAAAACATAACATAACTTAAAACTGGTTACATTTAAATTATTGTTCATACTGGGTGAGCCGATTTTTTCTTGGATCGTTTTTTCACACCGATCACACATGTAGAACGAATACCTCTTGGTCTGCCAATTTGTTTTATTTTGAGGTTTCGGTAGTGTATTTGGCTTAATGGTCAAGTTTGATTTATGTCTTCAACATTTAGCCTTTCATTATTTTCTTTTTCTTCATCAATAACTTTACGTCTTAGTTTGAACTTCTTAAGTGTTTTCTGTGAGAGGCAAGTTCATATTTTGATCGATATTTAGTCCTCCAATAACTTCGTCTTCCATATTATTCTTATTCATACTTTGAGCCTGGTCAGTATTTTCTTTAAATATAATACTGGCTTGTTCTCCAACACTTCCACCAGCTATAACTTCAACTTCCTCACCGTCTCTATTTACTTCCTTATTTCTATCTGTTATTAACGATTCGTTATTTGCTTCATCGACCATTTCAACAATGAGAAAATCTTTTCTGTCCTTAATTAAATTTGTAAATTGCTTAAGTTTTTCTGCCGTTTGAAATTATTTGTTCCATATTCAGAGATACAACTGGCAAGTTCCTGACACACTAACATGCTTTTTTTATATTTTTCATTTGTCGAGAGGATAGTTTTCGTTGTGTTGCCCACAATACTTTGGATAGGGACATAAGTTTCACTGAAAGAATTTTCTGTATTATTTGGCGTTGGGGCCATTAATTCTCTACGGTGTTCGAAGTAATTTTTTCGTTTGAATTTATCATCAAAAAGATTCTCATTATTCAGACTTTTTGTAGAAAATATGAGAACATGGTAGGCTCATATTTATTTTAAAATTACAATTACAAGATGTTGAAGTCGTTTCATATTCTGGATTTATATTAGTTATATTTTTGGAATAAGTGATATGTTTTACTACAAAGTCAAATGCATATGGTGTTAATAAGCTGATATATTTACTTTCGGGAGAATTTTCCTCATAATGATGAACTACTTTTTTCGTCGCCATCTGAATTGCTTTTATCTTTAATTCTTCTCTTACTGTTTCTAAGTCAATAAATAATTGTTCGTAAAATGTTTTTATATCACTCATTTTATCCACAACTTGCTTAATTTTGTTGTTTAATGACTCTAAGTTATTCGTTGTAGTTACATTATAAGTTACATACTGTTTTTTAAAACCCTCCATCCATTCCTCTTTAATACCATGCCAGTTATTGTTGTGCCAACAAAAAAGTTGCTACTATTTCTCCGTGGCCATTGCCGTTGACTATTAGAAATATGTAAAGAGGCATTCTTAAGTTGTTCAATTTATAGGTAGCGTCACAAAGTAACACTTCTGGATAGTTCTCATAGGATCTTTGCATATACTTATCTTGAAAAAATATACCTTCGAGGTAGTTTTCTGCATCAGTTACAATTTCAACTATAGAATCAGAGTCCCTTTTCAGAAATTCTACAGCATCTACAAAAAGTCCTTCAAAGTTACTATTTTTCCTGTAGTTGATTTTAAGTAGTTCTTCAACATTTTTTGTCACATTTTAACTGAAGTAGTTTCAACGTTTCTTTTTTCTCACATTCTTGAAGTCTTCTTTGTTTGGGTAGAGAAAGAAATAGGTCTATACTAATTTCGTGGTTGTGGCCTAAATCTGCGTCCACAATTTGCAAGCATTGGCCATTAGGTGAAACATTAAATCTAATTTTCATAGTACAGCCAAGTTTTGTAGAACTAAAATACTAGCTATGAACATCCAATATATTAATTGCTGAATTAGTACTTACCTAGTTTTTCGTTTACAGGCACCTGCATATTTGTATTTACCTCCATGTACACACATATATGTTATACTGTAGTAAACAAGATCATTTTTAATTGCCGCAATTTTATTTTTACATTTTTCTCGTACTGAGTTAGCAGATAGTTTTTTCGATAGAACACGGTTAACTTGAATACAATTTTCGGTCTCAAATTGTTTAACAAAAGCAGTTACCTCTTCGTAGCTATAAAATTGTCTTCCTACTATATGTTCCATCCTTAAAAAACAATCACTTAATAATTTACTGTCATATGCCATTTAAATATAAATATTTACTTGTTTTTTTAAACAAATGAGCTATCAATTTGTGCCTTAAGGGAAATTTTGTAGGTTATGTCGGCCACCATGCATTACGCCCCGATGGATAGTAAATGTCGGAGCGCCCCGATGTTTAGACAAACATTCTATTCGCCGGGGCGGAATATGAGCATGCGTGGCATCACGTCCCGATGAATAGCAAATATACCTATATGTCGGGGCGCCCCGATGAATAGACACGGCCTTTATTAAATGGATGCATTTAAGATTTTAAAACATTTGTAGAAACTATTATATTATTATCTAAAACAAGTTTTATCTGGAAATTTTAATTACTTGAAAACCTTTTATTAACGATGAAATATTAGGATAAACATTAATTCTAATGATCCTTACTCACTGCCTCTCTCACTCTTACAGTAGTGAAGTGGCGCTGGGAGAGTGTCAACGACCTTAAAGAATATTAATTAAAAATACCCGGTTTTTATTCACCGGATACTTAAAAAATAATTTTCTACTCCAAGTGGCGCTGGGAGAATTAAAAAATCGGAGGAGGAGCACCGGCATAGGTTTTTCGGAAAACTGGCAACGTTGGAGGAGGAGCACCGGCATAGGTTTTTCGGAAAACTGGCAACGTTGGAGGAGGAGCACCGGCATTATACAGATAGATAGATAGATAGATCTTTATTTAATTAGGAATATATAAACTATATATATATACCACTGTCAAATATAATCCAACAATTTGAACGCGAGAAATCGCCTTTGGTTAAGAGCTTGGTAGTTGTGTAATTCCTTGGTACCAAGGATACATGATAGCATTTTCGCTATCGCTATGATCCAAACCTAAATTGTGACCCACTTCATGGGCAATAACCATTAAGAAATTTGTATCCCCACCCTCGTAAAAATCCCAATTCTCTTCGCTATCGATATGAAGTTCAATACATCTATTATCCATCTGACGAAAATATCCATGAGCTAGTATTTTTCCGGGTCCATCAAAAGCCTGAGAACATACTCTTGATCCCTGACAATCGGCTCGAAATCGATGAGTTCTACGTCCAAAAGAAATTGTAATATCTGGTTTTATAAGAGAAGGGTTTCGAGTTTCGGTAAAATTTAAAGTAGACACATTTTGCCACATATCAAAAGCCTTTTTAACGATAGCACGTACCGTGCCATTTGCACGCGGAAAATACCAATATAATTGTTTTCGGGGTAAGCACACCTAGGTCTATTAAGAAGTTCTTGAGTTTTGTTGTTTAGTCGTCCATCAACGGGTAAATTGTATCTTTCTTGAAAATCCCTAACAACTGAGTCTAAATCAATAATATTATTAGTACTATTAACATAACCATATTCTTCTAAAAAAAGTAAGAACTCTGTTTCGTTTAGTGCAATAACGCTAGTCGTTATACATAAAAATAAAACGTGTACTCCCAGCAACATTTTGCATAATAATGGGGAATTTTTAATATTCAAATTGTTTTTAAAGAAAAAATAATACGTATAAAATATTAACTAATATCACATAAACATACATTTTTATGAGATAGCTGACCTATTGTGACCTAAGATTTCTATTTATGGTGCAAGCTGGAAAGGATTACAAATGTTTATTTGATTATTATGCAAATTGCGAACAGGATAAGATTATAAATGTTTTACTTAATTCCACTTAATGTGACCTCGAGATTGTTATTGTATCTCACGAGCAGGAATGGACAAAAACTCAAAGCGTAGCAGAAAATATTCAGTTTGTGTTAAACCGGCTCAACAACTACTACCTTGTGCTACTACCTGTGAGTGAGTTTTGTGAATTAACAAAAAGTAAGTATATTTTTTATAAAAACTTTGTCAATTTTTTGATTTTTTTTTTCATTTACTTATTAAATAAGCAGCTAGTTAACAGATCTACCAACTTCTGCTACCTCTGTTGGTTGTATTTCTGAGATAGTCACAGTCTCAGTTTTGAGAAATAATAAAAGTAAGGATATTTTTATAAAACTTTCTTAATTAGTGGCATTTTCTATTTATTAAATAGGAAGTTAGTAAACCTCAACATCAACTTCTGATACTTCGGTTGAACGTCCGAACTAGATCAACCCTCAACTTCTGCTGGACCTGCTGCAGCCCGTATTTTCAAAACCGTTTCCCAGCAAAATAATAAAAGTAAGTTTTTATTTATTTTAATGGTATTGTTTTAACCTACATGAAGGTTATTATTTACTTGCAGATGGATTTAGTAAAACTTAATGAAGTTTCTTTAATCGCAGAAAAAGAAAACAAACCAATTATAAAGCTAGCGGATCTAAAACTGGATAACCCTTACCCAATCCTCGTGGGAAAGGCAGTACCAACAAAATTTGGAGAAACTATTTTGCTCGAGTTGGAGGAGGCTGTTGTATTTCTTCCCAAACGGGTGTACTCCTTCTACAAGCCCCGTCTAGCCAATTTTAGGGATCGAAAATACGGAATAGTATTTAGAGGGTTGAAGGAGGTCGGAAAGCCGAACCCGGCAGCATCGTTCGAAATTATCGAAATATAAAATAATTTGTAAGTTTTTAAATTTTTGTTAAATTTTAAGTTTATATTTCTTATAAGTAAGATATTTTCAACTTTGAAAAATCATGAATTTAGATGAAAATATAACAAAATTAAGTGATGAAATCATTAAAAAATTTAAAAAAGTTGAAAATATCTTACTTGTAAAAAAAGCGCAATGGAATCCTCGGGAATTAGAACTCTGGATTAAAAAGATTAAAAGCCGCATTAAATTAAGTAACTCAGCTGTAGGAACATTACGGAAACTTCAAACCAATTTGGAGCATCTTAAAAGATTTCAAATACTAATTCAAAATTTACAATTTGCTGGTGAGGGTCTTAAGAGCAATAGAAATAAACGAAAAGGGGTTAACTGGGAAGATCTTCTTTCAATTTTTGATAGCAGAATTCGTACCGGGGTAATTATTAATAAAAAACATAAAGATGTTGAGCAATTTTTAAACGATGCTTTTTCTCTATTTAAAATTAGAATAAAAAATATTTTAAAAAAGTATCAAATGTTAAAAGTTAACACTTGTTTTTGTGGGGAATTTATAAAAAAATCAGGTGGAGAAGATAATACAAGCACCGTTACTGACACGAAATATTTTAACACTAAAAATGAAATTATCGATACAGGAACAAATTTGGAGAATTGGTTTGAAGTTTACGTAAATCAAAATATTTTAACCAAACTTTCTGAATTCTCGGTAGAAAAATCGGGATGGGCATTAACAGAAATTATTTCATTAGAAGTAAATATTAATAAATTGGAAATTGGTACGGGGGGCTCCACATTCATTAAACTTCCTAAACAAATTTTAAAAAGAATGCATGTATTAATTTAAAAAACAGATCAGTCTTGTTTCGCGTGGGCTATTGTCTCTGCTTTGTATCCGATCGAGAACAATGTAGATCGTGTAAGTAATTATCCACATTATTCACAAGTATTAAATTTAAAGGGGCTTACTTTTCCCTTACACGTAAAAGATATTAGTACATTTGAAAAAAATAATGAAACAATTTCTGTTAAAGTTTTTGGCTTGGAAATGACTAAGAAATCGAATTTTTCTGTTTGTCCAGTACGATTAACGAAATGCAAACGCGAAAAACATGTCAATCTACTGATTGTTGAGAGTAAATATTATCCCAAACCGAACGATTATGAACCAGATAATAATGATTCAATAAACGGGAGAGAGGAGGAGGATGAGGAAATTAAATATCATTATTGCTGGATAAAAAATTTATCTAGAGTTGTTTCCAAACAAATTTCTAATCATAAATCTCAAACGTTTCTTTGTGATAGATGTTTAAATTATTTTTATTCTGCTGAAAAATTAAATAACCATATTATATATTGTGAAAAAATAGACGAGTGTCAAATTGATTTTTCCAAAGATTTGCATATTCAATTTAAAAATTTTGTTAACCAAGAAAAAGTTCCATTCATTATTTATGCTGATTTTGAATCTTTACTTGAACCGTTCAATGATGATCAATCTAAAAGAAAGCTTGGTTCAAAATCGTTCAGTAATCGGTATCAAAAACATAAAGCATACAGTGCCGGGTTGTACTTTAAATGTACCTACGATAATAATTTGTCATTTTATAAAAGTAACAGGGGGGCTGGGTGTTTGTCATGTCGAACCAATGAATGTTGAAGTAAATCTAAAAGACGCTACCGATACATGTCATATTTGTAAATTAAAATTTAAAGAAAATGATAAAATTGTAAGGGACCATTCACACCAAACAGGTTCATTTAGAGGCTTTGCTCATAATAAGTGTAATTTAAATTATAAAAACTCTTTTGTGGTACCAATTGTTTTTCATAACCTTAGCGGCTACGATTCCCATTTTATTATTTATTATTAAAGATTTAGCTACGAGAAACCGCGTAACACTGCTTCCAATAAATAAAGAAAAGTATATTAGTTTTACGGTGTTTGAAGAGCAAACGAATATTAAATTTAGATTTATAGACTCTTTTAGATTTCTGGGATGTTCATTGGACGATTTAGTGGCAACACTAAAACCGAAAAATTTTGAAAACCTTAGAAACGAATTCAGTAATTTAGATGAAGATTGTTTTAAACTATTAACGAGGAAAGGAGTATTTTTTATGATTATTTAGACAAAATCGAACGTTTAGATGAAACGAATCTTCCGCATAAAGACTTTTTTTATAACAAATTAAAAGATGAGCATATAAGCACGAAAGATTATTTACATTGTCAATTAGGTTGGAGAAAATTCGGGATGAAAACTTTAGGAGACTATAGTGATCTGTATATGATAATAGACATATTACTTTTAACATCGGTTTTCGAAACTTTTCGGGAAGCATGTTTTCAAACATAGGGTCTTGATCCAGCTCATTATTATACCCTTCCGGGATTTACGTGGGACTGTATGCTTAAATATACAAAATGTAAACTCTAAACAATTCAAGACATTGAGATATTATTATTTTTCGAAAGAGGAAGTCGTGGCGGAATTTCCATGTGCAGCAATCGCTATGGGTAAGCTAATAATCCATATCTCGGAACATACAATCCCCTAAACCCTAAAAAATTTTTAATGTATTATGATGTTAATAATTTATACAGGTGGGCCATGAGTCAGCCCCTACCAGAGGGTGGTTTCAAATGGATTGATCCTTCTAGTATTGATGTATTATCAATCCCAGATGATGCGGCGGAAGGGTATATCTTGGAGGTGGATCTTGACTATCCTGAGAACATTCACGATCTTCATAAAGACTTACCCTTCTGTGCTGTTCATGCAAAACCTCCCAATTAAAAATTTAGAAAATTATTAACTACTCTTCATAAAAAAGAACGGTACATTATTCATTATAGAAATCTAAAACAAGCCCTGGAACAAGGACTTGTTTTAACTAAAGTTCACCGCGTAATAAAATTTAAACAATCCTCTTGGTTAAAATCTTATATCGATCTCAATACTGATATGAGATGTAAAGCCGAGAACGAATTTGAAAAAAACTTGTATAAACTAATGAATAACGCTGTGTTTGGCAAGACAATTGAGAATCTTCGAAAAGATAGGATCGTACGCCTTTGTAAAGGGTGGAATAGTCGTATGGGTGCAAAAAATTTTATTTCTAGTCCTACATTTCATAGCCGCTCAATTTTTGATGATAATCTTATAGCCATCGAGCTTAAGAAAACAAAGATAATATTTAACAAACCTTTGTACATCGGAATGGCAATATTAGATATTTCAAAAACTTGCGTTTATGAATTTCATTATAATTACATGTTGAAAAAATTTCCCGTAGAAAAATGTAAACTCCTATACACCGATACAGATAGTTTGGTTTATGAAATTGAATGCAACGATGTGTATGAGGATGTAATGAAATCCGATATACATAATTTGATACCAGCGAATATCCTTTAGATAATTGCTGGAATATTCCTTTAGTCAATAAAAAAGTACCGGGACGAGAACAATTCAAGTATAATGACCCATTTTGTGGGTTTACGTTCTAAACAATATACATATAAAGTAGATGGGGAGAAGCTTGTAAAAAAAGCTAAAGGAGTGAAATCAAATGTGGTAAAACGGAAAATTCAGTTTAATGATTATTTAGAGTGTTTATCAAAATTTATCGAAAATCCGCATGAAGAAAATTTAAAGTTCGCTACTCAACGCTGTATACAATCAAAATTACATAATGTATACAGCATTGAGCAAACTAAAATTGCCTTTAACCCTAGCGATGATAAACGTTATTTAATCCAGGGTTCTCACAATACTCTTCTTTGGGGACACTATGCCATTTTAGATGTGTAATTTTTATTATTATTTTAGGTTATAAATTTTATATACGACAACAACCACATTCATCATCAACATCGAAAACATGTTTTGTACTAAAACTCTATGTAAAGAGGTAAATATTGAGTTATTTATTAGATTCTATTCAATGTACCATGTGTTTTAGTAGAAAGAGTGTTAGAAAATTACAGTAGTTATAATTGGGCTCGTATAAAAAATGAAGCCGCAAATTCCGACTATAATGAGCTTGTTTTAAACGATTTTGAATATGAAAATCAAATTGATTCCTTGGAACTTGGAAATGCACTAATCACATATGATGAATTAGAAATATTTTCACATCATGATTTTTATTGTATTTGGGTTGAATATTTCAAAATATAATCTTGTAACATGTAAACCTTGGAACTTGGAAATGCGCTAATCACATATGATGAGTTAGAAATATTTTCACATCATGATTTTTATTGTATTTGGGTTGAATATTTCA
Organism: Crepidodera aurea; assembly: GCA_949320105.2. NCBI lineage: Eukaryota > Metazoa > Arthropoda > Insecta > Coleoptera > Chrysomelidae > Crepidodera > Crepidodera aurea. The sequence continues at coordinate 8,491,637 of OX439472.1, read as the reverse complement.
AAATGTAATCTTGTAAACCGTGATTTCTGTATCTAAGAAAAACATTTAAAGAAATAAACAAAAAACTTAAAGGAAAAAGTGTAAATCATCATGAAGTATCCACTTCAGACCAATTATACACTCTTTATAGAGCTAAGTCATATTGGTGTCAATTATGTTTTAAAAAAGTACTATTTACTTTAAAAGATAGATACGACTATGATGTTGATTTACATGAAAAAAAAATTATGAGATTTTTTTCAGACTAACATGATGATGTCGTTTTTTATTATTATATATAGTAGTTTGATGCTTGTTGCTCCCTCTGTTGTTGGTGGTGTTGTCCGCCAAGCAAACAGGTGTCGGGGGAGCATATAGTTTATGTATTATACTTTTTATGTATTGAATTTAAATAAATATGTATTATTTTAAAAAATGACTGTTTCTTATTTTAATCTACCTTTCACGTGAAAATCATTTAATATTTTAACATGGATTCTTAATTCTCAAACTTTATTTAAATCATCTACAATTTTGGTTTTATAATAATATAAATATTCTCTAAGAGCATTACTCAACGTACTAGACTTAGATGATAAGTCGCACACTATATAAATAGCAGGTAATAAACTAGAAGGATCTAGGTTATTATACTTAATTATATTTAAAATATTATAATAATACGAGTTGAAATTTAATTCTTTTAAATAATCCACTCTATAGCGTAGTAGATTGTAATCAATTTCAAGTATTTGTTTGATTTCATCTTCACACAAATAGATTTTTAACTCCATGTTTCTTGATAAGCAGAAATCTTGTATTATCATAAACTAGTTCGCTGATGGTGGTAAAATCTCCACATGGTAGCTCTACAGGTTCATACTCGTCAGGAAGAGTGGGTAGGTCTTCATTAAAAAATTTGTTGATTTGACTGTTTATCATTATAATAAAGGTTTTCCACTCGTTAACATCAAAAGATATTTTGTTTGGTTTGTATTGATGCGAAATAATGATTGCTAGACAGAACGATCTTGCAGGGCTTAGTCCACATTTGATTTCATAACCTCCAAGTTGAAATGCTGTCATTAATAGGTAATATTGTTCATTTTTGGCTGCAGTCTCGTAAAATTGGAGAACTTGATCCAGATCTCGTGAATAGTTTTTATTTGTATCGCCCCCAACTTCAGATTCTGATGTTATAGAAATTGAAAACTCACTACCGTAGTATCCACTTTCGTCTCCACTTTCACAATAACTTTCTACTTCTGGATCCATCATCATCACCAAGTTAACTAAGAATAAAGGAAAATACCTTGGGATATTTATACACTTCTCCCACGACAAGCTCTTAAAAAGTTATTGATTTTAAAGAGATTAAAGAAAAAGGTTCCCCAAATTGAGGAAATTTGTTCGTGTTTTCCATAAGATTCTATACTAAATTGTCGTTTTTTATCCAACTGTTGTGTTTTTTATTGAAACCAAGCCATTTAACGTACATTTTTCCATCTTTACGTTTCAATACCTTTTCCACCAGATAGATGTCTGGATGAACTGTTTTTTCTTCCTCATAAAAAGCGCCCTTATTGGATCACCAAACATATCTTCGAGTAAATATGACACTGGATTGGTTATTTTAACCATCATGGGTATCAAACCAAGTTTTGTCGAGGTAGATTATATGTCTGCTGGATTCTCGCCTCAAATATACTTGTCGCTGTTGAACAATACGTGTCGATTCCATTATGACCATCCGATTGTTCAATTTTTTATGATTGAAGCCACAAGACAATAAAACACCTCGTAGAGCTTCTAAACATTTGTAATTGTAATCGGGATAGTCGACTAATTTATACCAAATCATTTCCAAGGTTGGTACTTCATTTTTTTGTAACATCATCAACGTTTGCGAATTTTTTATTCCTTTGTTTTCGTTTCATCCCGTTTTAATTAAAAGACAAACAAATAAAATAATTTGTTAATAAATAAAGTAAAAAAATAAAACGTTAAATAATAAATTCTAAGTTCCGCCTCACTCCGCTTTTAGAAAACCGTTCAATAATATTATCCTCGTTTAATTCAATGTCTCTATGAACACTCATTAACGCGAGACCAGTTAGCCGTTCTTCGCCCATATTAGATCTCAACCAAGTTTTGAGCCGTCTAAGTCCTGAAAAACTTCTCTCCGCTGATGCTACACTAATTGGAAGAGTACACAAAATTTTCAAAAATTCATATATGGTTGTATATAAAATTTTATTGCAATGTTGAAGAGAAATTGACTGACTCCAGTTCATTTTCCATAAATCTATTTCAGCTAAAAAAGTAGAATTTAACACCTCTCTGTTTTCCTTAAACAAAGCTTCATGCTTGGTAGTTAAAATTTTAGCGGCCAAATTAATATCATGTTTATTTATCTGCAATAATAAAGTAGGAATACAAACGTGCAGGTAAAATAAATCCATTGATTCTTGTTTAAACCGGTTCTATATCACAAATGATGCTTTCAAGCAGAGGAATATATACCGTAGTTCGAAAGTATTCTGCGCTGGAATAAACCTTTCGATTAGGACGATTTTTCATAAAATTATTTAATCTAGGAGTGGAAAATTCTACGTTGAGTTTCTCTAGACAAGGCTGAATTTCTTCAAGTAGGACATTAAAGTTGGTTTCTGCGTTTTCTCGTTTGTCTTTCAAAACCAAAGCCGTGTTAAGTACAGCACTTTCTGTAGAAGTTATATCCAAATGTTTAGTTTGCAATAATTTGCTTAAAGGTAGTGTTATTGTAAGTATTTCAATCAAACAAAACAATGTAACAATGAAGCCTCAATTTGATAATGCAAGGATGTGCGTCCTCGCTTTACTTGATGATTCTCGTTCGGTCCATTCGGAAATTAAATTTAAAGCTTGCAATATTTTGTCAATACAAGTCTTGAACTGCAAAATGGAATTGTGCCTTTCGATTCATCTTGTTTGACATAATGCAGAAAGGTGCTCACCCAATGTGTGTTTAAGAACATAATTGCGTTTAGAAGAAGATGTAAAGAATGATTTTACTTCTTTTATTACTCCTAAAGCATTTCTTACACTTTGAATATTTGATGATTTTGACAAACTTAAATTCAATGCATGACTGAAGCAGGGACACCGTGCAGCTAATTTCATCTGTTTTTGAACTTCTTGAACGGCTCTACTTGTGTTGACACCATTACACTGCAACCGTCTGTACAAATTCCTACACAATTTTGTATTGGTAAACCAAATTTTTTGATTTGTTTTATTACAGTTTGCCCTAAAATTTTACCATTCAAAACAGGTTCTAACGTATCAGGATCGAGGTTGTAGTTTTCGGAATGACAATCTATAAATGATACAAAATCCTCTCGCACTTTGTTGCCTTCTAGGTATCTTATAACAATTGACATCTGAGACTGAGAAGTATATGAATATCAGTAGTCTCATCAAACATAATGCTGTAATATTTAGAATCAGAAATTTTTTTCATAATTACTGACATTTCGTCTTTGCAACATTTAATTAACTCATTTTGTGTTCTTTTACTGATATATGTGGTACGCGCTGATGTGTTTTTCAAATGGTTTTCTAAATTTTTGTCTCCTGCTTCAATTCTAAATCGAAGAAGTTCTCGAAAGTTTCCTTCGTTCATTGTAAGTTCGGTATTTTCTTCGTTTAACGGCAACAACGGTCCATCATCTCTATAACCACGGAAGAAAGATTATTGATCGAATAATAGGTTTTAGTCTATTACGATTTTCATCAATTTGTCTTCCTCGAGCACTGTCTAACAAATTTTCTATTTCCAAAGACGGATTTTTATAGCATTTTACAAAATTATCACTTTTCAAAACTGCTTCCATGTGGTACTGATGTGTATTATGTTTTTCTAATACACCATCCTTGCCATACAATTTAGCAAACCTTGTTACCGGTTTTGTAACCAAACTTTGCAAAATTGTTAGTTTATTTTTACCTCCTGAATTTGCGAAAAAAACGCGGTGCTTACAAAATAGTCCTTTTTTTATGTTTGAAAAAGCAACCCAACTATATTTTTTAATGTGTTCATGTCTTATGTAACGCTTAACTATTTTGTTGTTTTTATTATGCTCCGAGAATGGAAATACATAGTTTTTGAGGGAACCCACGTATTTTTAATATAGTTATATTTTTGAAAGTCCGTCAGAATATTTATACGGTCAATAGCTTGGCCAATATCATAATTATCGTTTTCACTAGAGTTTTCAACATTATGGAACGAATGCGATGATGAAGTCGGCCCTGCATCTTCAAGTTTATTAGTTGTCGGCGGAGGAACAGTAGTATTAGCATCTGTATCTTTCGTTTTCTTTGGGACAACAGAAAAATACGAACTTATATCATTATTACTTGTTGTTTTCATTGTAATTTTCTATAAAGAGCAAAACAATAATTTATTACAATATAATATGTTTACATATAAAATAAATTATTACCTTTTCAAAGTTCTTTTAATTTTTCGACTATACCTAAATACTCGTTTTCACAAAATAACACAACACTAACATACAATACCAGCAAACACCCTAATACATATAATACATAGAAAAAAAGCGAGTTTCAAAATAACAATTAACTTCTAGTAGGAAGAGAATCGGAATGAATAATGAATCATCAACACTCAGTTGCATTAATTACATGCCGAACCAGCGATATGCGACCCCGTCTACACGAACAGGAAATGATTAAGCCATTCCGGTGCCATAATTTAAAAATGTTTTAGAGTATTTCGCATTTCGCGATAGAAAAAGCCAGGGCTCGCGTCCCCTTTCCTGCTGCGGTGAACCTTGTGGCGTGTTTTTTTTTGCACACAGCGAACGGCAGCTCTTCCGTCTGGGGCAATGGGTCGTGGTCCAAAGAAGAATATAAATAGTCAAAATTGAAAGTGATTTTAATATTGGGCGCCACTAAATTTCGTGTTATAAAATTTAGAAACTAAAAAAAATATTTGTGACAAACCTGGTGAAGATAAACAAAATTGTCCCAGTGACAAACTCATATATTTACAATTATGTACAAAAAACGGTTTGATACAAAACAAGATGTCGAAGAAAAAAAAATCAATGTTTATAATAAATAGCTATAAATACCTATGATTTTTTTTTTAGTTGTAGGAGGGCTGATTTTCCGTTTTCAAGGTGATTTCTTCACTTCTAAAAAGACGTAGAACGAAAGGATTATCCTCAAGAAGGATTATCTTCAGATAGTAGAAGGATTATCCACAAGAAGGAGTATCTTCAGATAGTAGAATGATTATCCGCAAGAAGGATTATCTTCAAATAGTAAAATGATTATCCTCAAGAAGGATTATATTATCTTCAATGTCGTGCAGAACAAATATCCTCAAAAAGGATGGAAAGGTTATCTCCAAAAAGGACCCTGTTGAATAATGTTAATTTTCACACACGTCTTGAGTTCAAAAAAAAGGAGGTACAAAATGGCAGGTGCTCAGTTGAAAATTATTTATATAAAAAGAAAAGGTACAAATACATACCTCTTAAAATCAGAGGGTATATTAAAATACCAAAAGAAGGAACTCGTTTACCAACAATTGAGGCCTTTTCGTCAATTTTAGAGATTTCTCTTGACGGTCCAAAAAGAAAATTGCACTTCCAAAAACTTTACTTCAACCGGCCAAAACGCAAGAATGATAAGAAAAATGACAGCTTCTACGACGTGGATTTGTAATCGATATAATTAAAAGATTAATCGACTTACCTGTAGGATGATTAATCTTAATTTTCCGAGCTTGTCCGTAGATATAATTACACCCTGTAGTTTCCCGTTTTCGGTCCTCGCTGGTACGTTTTTATAGAATACTGATAAAATTGTTTTGAATGATTCATCGGTAATATTCCTCGCTCTCACCTATTAGGCAATGATATTCATTACTTTTTTTTGTAATAAAATCCCATGGGTTTCTTGGGATCGGGTGGGTTGTAATTATATCTACGGACAAGCTCGGAAAATTAAGATTAATCATCCTACAGGTAAGTCGATTAATCTTTTAATTTTCCTTCGCTTGTCCTACGATATAATTACACCCTGTAGCTGTTTAAAGTAAAACAGATTTTATTACAAGGAATTTTATTTCCAATACTTCAGGTAATTTATAAGTATATGGGATCTTATTTCTAAACACATTTATAAATTTATAAACACATCTATATGAATATGTGTTAAATAAGAAAGAATTAACTTTAAGTGAAAATTAAATTATACTATAAATGTATACAATGGTACTATCAAAGTTCTAATGTTTTTAAATCTTAACCTAACCTATATCTACAATCGATTTAGCAAATGAATCTGATTCTGGCAGTACTGGTCTATTGTAAAATTTGAAAAATGTGTCTGAACCCATAGACCAGCCTGCTGCGTCTTTAATTTGATCAATACCTAGCCCAGCTCTAAATGCAGCTGAGGTAGCAGAGTGTCTTACACTGTGGCTGTTAAATAGATCTGTGTTTACCCCGCTGGCTAAAAGAACCTTCTTTATCCAATTACTGATAGTTTGAGGGTTTGCTGAGTGAAACGGCTTTCTGCAAGTTAATACCAGATATTCACAGTTATTGTCTTGTTTTTTCTATATAATGGTCGATAGTAGAAGCAATGCATAATTCGGGTTTCTCTCTAAAATATGGGAATATGAGTAAGGATTGATTTCTATTTTTTCCAGACGTTTTGATTCGATCTATAATTTTTTATCTGTATTTTATCTTGACTTCTAAAAATACATTCAATCTTAATTTTTGATAGAGTTTGTACTCTATGTGCAGATGTTTGAGCCATTAACGTAACTAACTTAAATGTTAATTGTTGAATTTCTAAAGTGTCGAAGGAATACATTTTTGCCAAATAATTCAAAACCGGTGCGGGATCCCAGGTGAATTTGTATTTAGGTTCAGGTGGTTTATATTATAAATTCCTTTTAATAATCTGTTTATAATTTGTTCATCTTTAGTATCGTATGGTTTAAAAAGTTCAAAGATGATCTATATGAGTTTATGACTGAATAGGAGTTATTTGCAGTTAAGGTCTCTGTTAAAAATTTCAAAATTGAATTTAGATCATAAGTGAATGGATCTTTATGTTTAATTTGGCAAAATTTCCAAAATTTTTTGTAACATGGAATATTGTTTAAGGATACTCTCGTTTATAGAACCAATCAATAACGGAATCGATTATTCAGGAATATTTTTCTTCAGCAATGCTCTCCGGATATATGTCCTGCCACCAGGGTAATCTTCTGATGAAGAGGGTGACTTTCCCTGAAAGGGGATAAAAGTAAGAACTCTTCTGGTTCGAATCTAAGAGGCTTTTGAATCAATAATTCGCGAAACACCGGATACCACGATTGGCCTGGCCACTCTGGCACTACCAAAAATACCTGATGCCTTTCTCCTGAACAATCTTATCTATCACTTTTGAAATAATAGCAAACGGTGGAAAAGCGTAAAAATGAATATTTTTCCATGATACAGTAAATGAGTCCACTTCGAGGGCATCAGGATCTGGAAACCAAGAAACATATTTCTGACACTTAGCGTTTAATTTGGTGGCAAATAAATCGATTTCTGGATTACCAAATTTTTCTATTATATGCAAGTAAGCTTTATTGTTTAATTCATATTCTGTTTCTGTTTTTTAAACGAGACTTTTCGTCTGCCTCTTTATTTTCTCCAGATGATATATAAGAAGCAAATACCTTAAGGTTTTTAGATTCGCACCAATTCCAAAGATCTCTTGTGACCGAATTTAAATTTCTATATCTAATACTACCTCCTTTATTTATACATGCAATGGCGGTTACATTATCGATTCTCAGTAAAATGCGTGAATTTAATAACTCTTTAACAAATGATTTTAAGGCATAGAAGGCTGCAATTATCTCTAGTACATTTATGTGATAAGTTGCCTGTTTTTGGTTCGAAAAACCATGTATTTTTATTCCTTCCGAATAACCGCCCCACCCAGATGTCGATGCATCTGAGTATATAACTTTTGTAAAAACTTCTTCATTAATGTCCTGACCTAAACCTAAATGTTTATTCCACCACAACAATTCAGTTTTTATTGTTTCATTGATAATCATAGTCTTGTTATAATCTTGATGATTGGAACGTAATGCTTTATATTTTTCTCTCTCTAAAACCTTCAAATGATATCTGCCATATTGGGTAGCAGGGCAAGCTGCTACCAATTTTCCAAGTAATATTGCATACTCTCTTATTACACAAACTGGTTTTTTTTTTAATTTTTGTTATTAGTATTTTAACATACTGCATCTTTTCTTCTGGCAGAAATATCTGCATAGTAATAGTATTATTATACATAAACCCTAAATATTTTAAACATTGTTGTGGAGTTAGGTTACTTTTTCCCGATTTATTATAAAACCTAAGTTACTAAGTAAATTTAAAACTGTTAAGGTATCTTCTTTACAATGCTGGTAATTTTTTGCTATAACTAAGATATCATCTAAATAAATTACAAGAACTATGTTCTTGCTTCTTAAAAAAGTTACCACCGGTTTCAGAAGTTTGGTGAATATATATGGTGCCAGATTCAAACCAAAAGGCAAGCAATTAAACTCAAATATATTGTTTTGATATTCAAATCTTAGATATTTCCTGTAGGTTTTATTTATAGGTAACAAAAAGTACGCTTCCTTTAAATCAATTTTGGATAAAAAACAGTTTCTTGATATTAATTTTAAAACCGTTCTATGATCTTCCAACTTAAAATGGGGTGCTTTTATATAAACATTTAGATTCTTTAAGTTAAGAACAAATCTATAATTTCCATCCGCTTTCCTAATAAGAAAATAATGTGATAAAAACTGCTCCATCTTTGGTATGCATCTTGAAATAGCTCCTATATTTAATAATTTATTAATTGTAATTGTTTCGGTTTTGTAGTAAATGGAATTTTTATTCCTTCTACCCAACTTAGTAACAGATAGTTATTTGTTACTTTTGCCATTGCTGAATATGATTTTTTAAAGAACCTGCATATTTGCCCACCTCATTTAAAATCTTCGATTCATGCTCATTTCCCTTGCTGTTTTGTTCTTCTTCTCCCAAGCGTACGACCTCTTCGTCTCCTTTTCTCTCCCTCCTTGTTTCATTCTTGTCTTGTAATATAGACGCGGGTAGTTTTTTGAACTGCTGTGTTCTCGTGACAATGTTGAAGCCTTGTTGGAATAGGACGTTGCTGGCTTTTTCTTTATTTCCGTGCTTATTTTCTTCGTTGCTTGGCTATTTCATCCCCACATTTGTTGCCAAAAAGCCATTCGTCAATTGGAGACGATTCTATAAATTTTTTACACTCGGCATTTAAGTACGGTATGATTTTATAACGTCTGTATTGCGAAATACCATTAAACACACTTGCAAAGATTTGTGCAGATTCGACCAGCTTCGTTATAGTTTCATTCTCTGCTTGTTTAGTTAAATGGTTGTTAATAACCGACCCCATAGCTGCAAGACCATGGGATAGCTGCTGCTGCAGAGACATCATAAATTTGTCATGCTTCATTACAAAATCTGGAAGACAAGGGATAATTTCGCCGTTTAATTTTGGCGGCAGCAGAGCTTTGCAGTTTTTTGGGGTGGGATACTTGGTCATTAACTCTGTTTTCTTTACCAATTCCTTTCTGTAAATAAGAAGTCCATCTCAGCACAATCTCTTCGTGTGTTTCTTCCCCTTCTTGTGCCGTCTTCACTGGTATTTCACCCAGTAATTGAAAATTGATACCTTTGATTTATGGGGATCATGTGATCTTCTTCGGTATTTGAGTAACGTGTGTTACTCCTCATAAATAACATCGAATTTTATTTATTTTATGGAGATCGTGTAATCTCCTTCGGTACATGAGTAACGTGTGTTACTCCCGAAAAAATAAAATCAAATATTTATTTATGGGGATCGTGTGATCTCCTTCGGTACATGAGTAACGTGTGTTACTCCCGAAAAAAAATATAAAATTTTTATATCCTCGATCTCTCTAAAACATTCACTGTGATTATAAATGAAAAAACTTACCAAAAGTCGAGCTTTCTAAATCGTCTATCTCCTGGAAAGCTCTTTGTAATGATTCTAACTGCTCCTTGAGCCTTTTCATTTTCTTGTTCTTTATCGCAGACCCTGGACGTTTTGGCATTCTGCTTATTTTAACACAATTTTTTAAAAAGCACTGAAATAAAATTCCGTCTAACGTTAACGAGGTACGAAAAAGGAATGAATATCATTGCCTAATAGGTGAGAGCGAGGAATATTAACGATGAATCATTCAAAACAATTTTATCAGTATTCTATAAAAACGTACCAGCGAGGACCGAAAACGGGAAACTACAGGGTGTAATTATATCGTAGGACAAGCGAAGGAAAATCAATATAATTGATACTGAACAAAACGAACTATCGAAGTAGAAAATATGAGAGGTGAGATCAACAAGAAAATGACGTATCTTTAATATTCAACAGCACCGCAAATACTTAACCGACAACGAAAATATTTAAAAATCTTCTATCGAAGTCATGTCAATCAACTGGTTGTTGACAGAACCGAAAAATATAACCTCTCCATGCATATGAGAAAAATCATAGGTTTTGAAAGCAAATGTAAATATTGACAATATCGTAATTAAAGTAATAATATATACATATATAGTAATAATATATACAACAGAAAACTACAGACAAAATAGGTAAGTACAACATTATTTATGTTACTGAATATACATATGGTGATCATACAGTGAATCAAATAAACAAACATTTTATTTTTTTAGGACTGTTTGCTCCTTTTGGTAGGTCCTCGAAGTACTTGTGGTGGTATTTTTTTAGGACTGACCTAAATGGAATTATTGTTCAGTTCAGGATTAAAAGACACTGGCAAGCAGTAATCGCCGAACCAGCAGGTGATAGATAATAAACCAGAATTATACAGTGAGCAAAACTAACAGTGATTTTCATTTCAGGTAATGGTTGACCTTTTCAATGTCGTCATGAAATATTGATAATTTGTAAATTATAACTAAATATAAATAAAGTAATAAAATATTTGTTAAATATTATTTCCGGATGAAAATAATGCTATAACCTCTTGTTTTGTCCCCTACCCTGGCCCATTGCGGGAGGAGTTCTCTTTTTTTCGCGATTTTACGTGTTACTAATTATTAAATCACAATTTTTTGAACTCTATGACCGCCCTTGCTCGCACATTCTTTTCACTATTTCATTCTGTGAAGTGTGATAGTTTTCATTTTTCAAGCATTCATGAATATTTAAAATTACTCGCTGAACTTGAACATCCAAATCCTTATTTTCAAATTCCGGATTTCTGTTGATTGACACAGATTCCTCACATGTAATGTTATTTGTTTCAAGAGGTCTCCAGAAAGACATATTGATAAAATTATTTTCATATGGATAATTCACCTAACCTCACCAACACACGGCACTGATTAAGGAATATTGTGAACTGGCGAATTAGTTTGGCTTCAGATGACAGGTGTCCAGTCCTGCTAGCCGAGCATTTATTGATATATTTGAGGAATGCCTTTACTAATAACCTGGGCGACGAGGGCCACACGACCAAACTTTTTTATGTTTGTACCAACACTTTGAAAGTAAAAACACTGATAGTATATAAATTTCCCATTTTTTGGGCAGTGCATATGAACACTCCTCGTAGTGCTCTTATTTTTATTGCCGTTCTAATTGGAATTAGAAATACAATAACTTTAGTATTTTTTCTATTCTTACTCACGTGTGCAGCTTTATCAGCCTCGGTTACAGGTACACACTTTGTGTAACTTTAAATACTTTTCCTATTCTTACTCACCTAAGTAACTTCGGGCATATATCACTAGCGCGCGGCGGTCAAGAAATACCTGCTAAAGACTTAATCCTACATTACAGTTGCGACAGGGTATAAATTCAGGTTCGGTTGAGCGCAAATTGTTCTTTGAAGTAATTTGAATTCTGAGAAATGATAGACCGTTTCATTGCAACTTATGTACTATATTAAAATTGCTTACAGACATATACAAGTCGGCAACATCTACAAATATATAAACCAAATCTGCATTTTTCAGGAGAAAGGTTTGAAAGGTTCAGACCACAGGAAAATTATTGGAACCTGTTCAAAAAAAACTGTAAATTTCAAGTTGCACAGTTTAAACATTTTTCTTTGTGTTTCCCAAGTTTTAAACTATTCGTTCGCGGCAGTAATTAATAAAAAATATTTTTAGTGCTGAGTGTAACATATTCGCCCTTTTCACATACCTAAAAATTAGCCATGATGGCTTTTTGGCCAAATAGTCTAGCCTAGTTTTGTGATAAAGGAATCAAAGAAGCATCATTCTTTTTTCATAAACAATTATGTATTACAATTTTCAATAAAGAATAAATCAAATTATTTAAAACACTAAACATGGTCAAAAATCATTTTAATGAAATGGTTTATGTATATTTCATTTGATGCAAAAATAAATCAAATTAACTGTTTGTAATGATTATTTCTCGACTATGTATTGTTTACATAGTCGAGAAATAATCATTAGAAGCTACGTAAAATTGTTCATTCATTTTTCCTCTGAGACAACTTTTTTTGCTGCGACGGTTCGGTTTTCTGGGACAATTTCTGTATCTGAGACGTGTTCTTTTTCTGATTTGATGCTTTTCTTTTTTTATTTTCTTTTCTTTTCTTACCAGGCCTGTTTGCTCCTTTTGGTAGGTCCTCGAAGTACTTGTGGTGGTACAAGGGGATAACTCTGGTCTTACACAAATCTATCAAGTCTTTGTGCTTAGCAGCTGTAATGGGTATCCGACTGTTGTAAGCCTTAGGCAGGGATTCTACTGTTGGATTGCTTGGCCTGCCCACACCTTTCAAGATTGTTATTTCATGGAAGAGTTCGTCATCATATTGATACTTGAAAAAGATTGAGTCTGGTTTAGCTTTCAAGAATCTAAACCATTTGATTTGTTTCCAGCTTACCGGCTCTCCTGTTACAGTGTGATACCTTAGTGTTTCTTTGTTCGTTTGAGCCAATTCATTCCAGTCTATAAAAGATGTATGGTCTAGATAAACAATGTTGTAAGGTTTCGGTGTCTTTCTTGCGGTCTGACAAGTTCTGAGGGTACATGTAATAAAACAAACCTTTCACTAACAAGGTTTAATAAAACTACAAAACGATGCTGAGAATTTGAAATAAATTATGACAGTACAGATAAACAAATATACATATAAAATATCACCACATTCTTTCCGGGTTAGTTTGTTTCATAATCTTCTAAATATTTAGGTGCTCGTCTGAAACGGGTAGAGCGGTTTTGTTCACTACCTTCTTCAGTGTTGGAACAGGATTCTTTGGAAGATGAGGGAACTTCATTAAGGACTTCTGAAGCTTGGAAGATGATATTTTCCTCAGTTGCTTGAGTTTTACTGTTTTCGTTGGTATCTTTAGACTTGCTTATTTCTCTAGCATTTATTAAATTTTGTTCCAACGTAGTGTCATCCCCTCTAGGTGCCAAATGTTTAAGAGAAACTGTACTTTCTCTTCCATCTGGGAACTTGATTTGAGCATATTCTGGATTAGCTTCTATCAATTGTATTTCTTCTACAAGTGGATCACATTTACTTTGGCGTCTGAAATTTTTGAGGACAGGTCCTGGAGAAGTCAACTAAGTAGGAATAGTAGAGCCATTATCAGATCGTCTATGGTGGTTGAATATTCTTTCATGCTGAGTACAATTGATAGATGTACATAGTAAAGACCGCACAGAATGTAAAGAATCTTCTAAAACTAATTCCCATTGCGAAACAGCTAATTTTTTTGTTTTTAACGCCAGTTGTATTGTTTTCCAAATTATTCCATTATATCTTTCGATTTGGCCGTTCCCCTGAGGATTATAAGGACTTGTACGACTGGTAGCTACTCCACGAGAATGCAAATATGCTTTTAGTTCATTAGACATAAACGATGTCCCCTGGTCGGAATGAATATAGGAGGGTAAACCGAAAGTCGAAAACAGATTTGCCAAACACTTAATAACAGTAGAGGAAGTCATGTCTGAGCAAGGGTAAGCAAACGGGAATCTTGTATAGTCCTCCACAATAGTTAAAAGATATTTGTTTTTGTTAATAGTTGGAAGCGGCCCTTTGAAATCGATATTTAACCTTTCAAAGGGTGCGGTAGCTTTGATTAATTTCCCACACTGTTTTAAAAATTTTGGTTTCAATTCACAGCAAATTTAACAAGAGACGGTTCTACGGACGTCTTCTACAGAAAAGGGCAAGTTTTTCGAACGAATCCAATTGGTAAACCTAGTGACTGGTGGAGATTGAAAAGTTTGATTTGATTACACAGGTTTACAAAAAAAAAGTCCTGACTATTTGACCGGACCATGGTATTCCTAGGTATTTTGGCGCCCTGAATCCGATCCTGGGGTCAGTTTTGCCCCATCACGTCAGAAAACCCAGATTTCATGGTCATTTAGAGGTCAAAATGGTGATTTTCTGGAACTGGCTCCGGGACAATTTCTCAAGCGATCTGTTAAGTTGAGGGGTAACTGTGTAGGTCTTGAATACCTTCCAAACATTGGGAACGGTCCCCAAATCTCGGCCAGGACCAGCCATGTGAATAAAATGTTGTCATGATCGTTGTATTTCGCCAATTTCGATCTCCCTGCCAAGGTGGCTCGAGCTTCCCTTGCCAACACTTAGAATTTTGTCGAGTTAGTTATCGTCAGTTAATGGCAGCACTTCTCAAAGTGCTCCTAGAACATCGTCCAAAAATTGGGTGAAGCTCAGTATAGTTTCCGGGGCAAACTAAGGTTGCAGAAAATGGCCCCAGGATCGTAACCCGCAACTTCAGAATTTGCCACCTTTGTTCGGCTGAAGCAGGCCATTGGAATTCAATCTCTCTGATAAGACGTCACATTCCACCAAGTGAATTGGTGTGGCTATCATACAATATTTGCGACTATGAGTCTGCTGATAAACTCAGTTCTGCTATTAGCATTACCCAGGAACAACGACGGGGACGTTGCAGATACTGTTCCCTTCGGGGTGCTTGTTTATTGTGAGTCCCCTCGCCTCTCAATTGCTCAATCTTTGCGTGCTTGTTTATGGGGTCTGCAGGTTTGATCAAAACTCCTTCTAAGCGCCTTTCTCTTATGCCCCTTGTTGGTATCCCTCTTCAAGTTCCAACAGTAATCTGCCAACATGTTAATGTCCCAGAAACCTTGGTAGCGCCTTTCCATCTCTTTTATATCTTGGTGGAATCTTTCACCTTGTTCTTCTCTAAAATGTCCGAGGTTTTCTGGGAAATTTCCCAAATGCGAATCCAAGAAGTGGACCTTCAAGCTTATCAAACATCCAATGGCTTCATAGTTCTGGAGCAAGCCCTCCACCAATTCCACATAGTTTGGGTCTTTAGTATTTCCAAGAAATTTCTGGGAAACATTCACGAAGCTCTTCCATGCTTTTTCCTTATCTACCGCCATCTTCTTCGGGAATTCTGTATCTTTTATAAGCTCTCGTATTTGCGGACCATTGAAAATCCCTTCTTTGATTTTAGCATCTGACAACTTTGGGAATTTCTGATAAATATATTGGAAGGCTTCGCTACTTCTTTTCTTAAGAGCCTTGACGAATTGTTTTATCAACCCCAATTTGATATGGAGAGGAGGTAGTAAAATACTTTTGGGATCTACTAATTTCACTTGGTGTATGTTCTTCTGACCCAAAACAAAATTGTCCCTTGATGGCCAAACCTTCCTTTGGTAATGCTCATCACGAGCTCTACTGTCCCATTCACATAAAAAACAAGGGTATTTTGTAAATCCACTCTGTTGTCCCAAAAGTGATGTTACCACCTTCAAATCCGTACATATTTTCCATTTATACGTGCTGTAATTGATTTTTTGGAGCAAATATTCCATATTGCAGTAGTTCTCTCTCAATATCGTCGAGTAGGCTATATGAATGGACGCTAGGTCATTGCCATTGTTCAACAAAACAATCGTCCGAATAATGTTTGACTTCAAATTCACCGAATAGACCTTCTATATATATATATATCAAAATACTAACGATTCATGTTGGTCATAATATTTTCGGAAAGGCTCATCCCTATTTCTATAATACGTTCCTATCGTTCCTTTCTCTACACAACCTTTCTCTTTCAAACGAGAAGCTAACAGTTCGGACTTGTCCTTAGATAGGCCCAAATCTCGAACCAAGTCATTAAGTTCCATTTGATTGAAGTTTGGAGCTGTTCATTTTCGCTGTCATAGTCCAAATCAATTGGAGATTCTGAGGACTCTCCTTGACTTTCTTCCAGTTCCATTTCCCGACCTCCTTCATCTTCGCCATCAATAACCATACGTTCATCAGCGTGAACATCA
Organism: Crepidodera aurea; assembly: GCA_949320105.2. Classification (NCBI taxonomy): domain Eukaryota; kingdom Metazoa; phylum Arthropoda; class Insecta; order Coleoptera; family Chrysomelidae; genus Crepidodera; species Crepidodera aurea. The sequence continues at coordinate 8,475,188 of OX439472.1, read as the reverse complement.
GCTATCACTGGCATGGTAACTGACGAGGTGACCACGTAATTCAGCGATTTTCTGTTTTTGAAATTCATCTCAAACGTAGCAATCGCGTTCGTGATTTTCTGGTTCGCGCCAGTTCATAGGCGAAGAAAAATTCATTCTTGCCGAGCCAGTTTTCCAACGCCTCAAACGCGCTTGACATGTTCGACAAATAACTTTTGGGGCCCATGGGTTGTTATCTGGACCTTCCAAATCGGGAAAACACGCCTTAAATTGTGCAGATATGGTCTCTGTGAAATTCACCAAGTTCGTCTTCCCCACACAAAGTACAGAAGGACTCTCTATTACTCAAGCACTTATCCATTGTCCCTACTATTTCTCGACTTCGGGGCCAGTTTGAGTTCTACTCTGTACTGATCAATGTGCCAGAATGGCTTGAATTCCTCTCCCTCTAAACTCCCTGAAATGACTAGCCGAAACCTTTGATCAAATGACCAGCAGAAAACAGTTGCCTGTGAAGAACTCACACTAGATGTTGGCAGTGGTACTCGGATGAAGAAAAATATCTGGGATATCCCATTTGCGAGCCACGATACCGACAAGGGAAAGAAAGTTTTTCCGAATATTACTATATATTTTGACTATACTGGGTACTAATACAAGCACTAATAAAGTAGAGGCAGTGCATTGAAGATTGTCGGTATTCTTCGTTAACATGAAGGGAATGTTTACACTTTCATGAGAATTTCAACTATGTATGTATTGTATCATCAACTCTCGAATTCTTCTGGCCAATATTTGACAAGATGCAACGGTTATGGCAAACACTGAATTCTGGCAAGGTTCTAGGTCCATTTGGGTTACTGCTGGATCCACTGGCATTATGTCACAGCAAATGGATTGCCGAAATTGAACACTTTGGCAGGGAGATCGAAATTCGCGAGATACAACGATCATGACAACATTTTATTCACATGGCTGGCCCTGCGCTGGTCCTGGCCAGGATTTGGGGACCGTTCCCAATGTTTGGAAGGTATTCAAGGCCTACACAGTTACTCCTCAACTTAACAGATCGCTTGAGAAATTGTCCCGGGGCCAGTTCCAGAAAATCACTATTTTGACCTCTAAATGACCTTGAAATCTGGGTTTTCTGACGTGATGGGCCAAAACTGACCCCGGGATCGGATTCAGGACGCCAAAATACCCAGGAATACCATGGTCCGGTCAAATAGTCAGGACTTTTTTTTTGTAAACCTGTGTTATTAGAGCTACCAATATAACTACAAACTCTACTAAATATATCAGGTACCACGTTTCCGGATCCCCGGCGATAAATAATATCGAAACTATAGCATCGCAAAATTTTTTTATTTTTGATTTTACTACTGTGTTTACTGTTGAACATGAATGAAACTGATTTTTGATCAGTATAAAGCTTGAAGTGTCTGCCTATGAGAAAATGTCTCCACTTTTTAAGAGATTCTACAATAGCACAAGCCTCTTTTTCGACGGAAGAATGATGTTGCTCGCTTTTTGATAAGGTCCTCGAAAAGAAAGCAACTGGTCTTGCTTGTTGGCTTAAAGCGGCTGCGATAGAGTGTTCAGAAGCATCGGTTTCTACCGTGAATGGAACGCCATCCTGTACAGAGGTAACAACTGCATTGGCTATTTCAAGCTTAAGATTTTCAAAATCAGCTACTGCTTCCGTACTTAAGGGGAATGAATTGGAACCGACAAGTCTGTGAATTTTTTCCGAAAAACGCTGTATCCACTTTGAATAGTGAGAAAACATGCCAAGAGTACGCCTCAATGAGGCAGTATCTCTTGGGATGGGAAGGTTGAATAAAGGTTCTAACTTAGTTGGATCGGGCTTAAGTGTATTATTTTTAATCAGATAACCTAGTAAGTTGATTGAACGTTTATTGAATGAACTTTTATTGTGGTTAATAGTTAGGTTATACTTAGAAAGGGTTTTAAGGAACATTTTTAGATTTTCATCATGATCAAACTGATTTTCCCCGCAAACCGTTGTATCGTCGAAGTAGACGTAAACTCCATTAAGTTTCTCCTTTGAAATTGTTTGGTCTAAGACACGTTTGAAACATGCAACCCCATTTGTTACTCCGAAAGGTATTCTACAAAATTGATACAGGCGACCTTCAGCTTCAAAACCTGTATATTGTTTTTCTTTCGCTAATATAGGTATTTGGTGATAGCCGCTTCGCAAATTAATTGTGCTAAAAAAGTTAAACTTTGATCCTTCACCGACAATTTTATCGATGTTGGACAAAGGATATGCGTCTAAGTATGTAAAACGATTTATAGTTTGAGAGTAGTCTATAACCATTCTCTTCTTATGGTTCTCATTTCTGGTAACCAGAACTTGGGCTCTCCAAGGAGACCGACTTTCTTCTATTATGCCTTTCGAAAGTAATTTTTGTTGGTTATTGGTTTACGATCTGGCGCTACATTTGAAAATAAAGCAGGAGAGACAATAGAGGCAGCAGCTAGATTACAAGTTTTAGTAGTAGGTAGTCCACCTAGATCTAGCTCCCCAATTTGTAAAAGACTTTTGGACGCACCTATATGTAAAGGGGTTTTAGAGCCATTAAATTGAAATTCAATCGAAGAATGTTGTTCTAAAACATTTAGACCTATGATAACATCTGCACATAACTCTGACAGAACAGAAGCATTCAAGTGGTAATAATAGAAACCCTGGATATTGACGTCAATAAAACAATAACCTTCTACATCAGTATTTAATGAAGTTTTAGCCATTGATATTTGGCTAGAACTCGGGTATACTTTGAGATTAAGGCTAGAAACAAAGTTTGCATTAATATAAGTGTCGGAGCTACTAGTCCAAGATCCCAGTGCCCCCAGACCTAACTTATTTTCTAAAGGACAAAATGTGGGGCTTTAAGTACTGTTTATATGTGTCTTCAATGGCAGCATACTTGCTAAGTTGGTTAGACGGCCAATTCACAGGTACCAGGTGCGAAAGGTAGCTAAAAATAGGGTTAACTTAATTTAAATTCTAATGGTTGATTTTTATACACGTTCCATAAAATATCATTAGAAAATGATATCGAACATTGCCAGACACTTTCCGTCGGCCATAACTTCCGCTAGACGCTTTGAAGCTCCCAAAAAAAATATCGAACTTAACTTATTTTCTAATGTCTGGATTTTATATATGTTATTTAAGAGACTATTTTAAACATATATTCATCCAGCCAGACCAACTGTATGGGCCAAACATCCGACAGACACCAAAAACATTCAGCCGTAAGTGTGAATGCGACAGTAATATGCTCATGCTTTGGAACGAGTAAGATATCTATGGGAAGTGAAAAGTAAGAACTATTTGAATAATTATTACTCGAAATTATTTGAAAAAAATTTGTTGTATACAAATTTGGTGAAAAAACGTCTTTTTGAAAAGATACTTAATTATATTAAAATTTTCAACAAGTATACTTTAAATATTTACCAATTTTGGTTCAATTGTTTTTTATCATTATTCTAATATTATGAAGTTAATGGTTAAAATTTTATTTAAATTTCTATTTACTATGATATATTTAAAAGAATTATTTATAAATATTTAGGATATTAATATTGCTTAACAATGAATATCATCAAAAAAATATTCAATTTTATAAGGGCAATATATTGTTTATTATTTTGATAATTCAAAAAAGATACATTAAATATGAATAATTTATTATCATTATTTTTGTCATCATCATTAATAATATTCATTGAAAAATATTTTAATGTCTCTCAACCGTCCTGGTCATCATTGTTAGAATAATTAGAATCATCATTATCGAACCAATTATGATCCTCTACATTGAAGTAATCATTATCATCATCATCATCATCATCATCATCTTTTATATCTTTAGCGTTATCGTCGCTAGCAGCTTCTTCTATATAAACAAATCAACAAATTAAAAAACAAATAACTAAGAATAGGATAAATTTAGAAGTTGGAGTCAATGTAAAATACCTGTATTTGCCTGAAGCGATTCACAGACATATCCCGGTAATTGGTCACCATCAAACCAGTGAAACTGATACTGGTTGCCTTCCAATGTCCACCCGTTCTCTGGAGTAAAAGTGGTTGGTTGTTTTTTGTGAGCATTATTCCAAATACTCGAAATGTAATTTGCTCGAAGAAATTGTTGAAAAAGCTCAGTTTTGCATGGTGGTAGAAGGCTCGCATCAAAGTTTTTTAAATTCTTGCGGTTAAACTCTTCATTCACATCCGAAACTGTGTAGTTATTTATGAACAGCTGAAGCCGGGCATTATTCACTTCAACTGTTCCAGTAACGTTGTAAATGTCGCATAGGAAATTTTGTACTTTGCTGAATATCATTTCTTGCAGATCTGGATTTTCAAATGACTGTGACTCGCCGAATTCAATAAAAGCTTGCTGATACTTGAAATTCTTTTTTAATATGTTGAATGGTTTTTGTTTTCCTTTCATGAAGAAAGCAGGATTATAGTCACATCCTGTGAGAGCATGAAATCCGGGTAAACTCCTACATAAGGTTGGTCCTAAGTACTCGCAAATCTTCGTTAAATTTATGTATCTTTGTTTGTTGCCAGTACCTGTTAATACCCATACATTTGAATCGTCATTTTTCAAATTATGCATATTACCCAACATTATTGTTGCGATATCAGTATCAGAACATCTTATTACAAAATTAGCCTGAGTATCAATATTACAAATGTGCTAAATAATTTTCGTGTCCGCCTCTTCATGCTCTGGACATCTTATTACAAAATTAGCCTGAGTATCAATATTACAAATGTGCTAAATAATTTTCGTGTCCGCCTCTTCATGCTCTGGACATGATAAATCGTTGTCTACGCTTGTTATAACTTTATTGTTTTGAACCATGTAAGAATGACATTGTTTGAAATTAATATAAATTATTTTATTGACAATAAATGGTATCAATTCATCTGATGCCCAGTCTTCAATGAAAAAATTTACAAGAGCCTGTTTAAAATTGGTATTCTTCAACTCCTTCAAGAAGTCCGATGGTCTAACTTGATCTGTCCCTGTAATATTGAAATCAAGCTGTGTAGTCTCTTGTCGAAGAGATCTTTCATAACTTTTTATGGAAGGAGAAAAGTATTGGTCAAAAATGACGTCGTATCTCATTGCTTTAAGTTGTGTGACCATTTGAAGCATCTTCTTTGAAATAGCTCCAAAAGTTTTTGGCACGTTTCTCATTGTATGGAGCAAAAAGAACCCGTCAATTAACAAAATGTCAATTTGAGAAGGTGGATCGTGTTGAACGTCATTTTCCAAGGATTTCATTAAAATTGACTTTTGAGTTTTACAGATGCCACCATCGAAATGGCACATCGATAATGGCACTGGGGTTATCGGATATGACAACATTTTAGCCATATCGACTTTGTAATCAATAGGTATGCCTAAAATACGGCCAAATAGATCCCTTTGAATCCTTATTTCCTGCAGTTTCCCACCTATTTTCGTTTTTCTTTTTTTAACAGCGTCCAGAGAAAAATTTTGTAATGGTGTTTTTTTATGCTCTTCTCGAACCTGCTGACATCTGATTCGCATTCTTCAATGAAAGTTGTACGTTTGACTTCACCATTCTTTTCGATGTTGAGAAGAAAATTCTCTACCGGCTCTGACGCTGCTTTACCTGACGAAATATTAATTAAAAGATCTTTTGGAACTCCCGCACCGAATGGATTTATAAATAAATCAAAGGTTTCGATGAGTTTTTGCAGCTGCTTAGCATTGCTTTTGATGGTATGATTGGAGAGCTCTCCTGAAATATCTTGATCATTTTGTAAACCCAAGTCTTTATACACTGAATTGATTATGGTTGATCTGATATCGTGGCTGCGGGCCCATCGTTGGCGTGCTGAGATTGAATTTGTGAACTGTATGATACCAGTAAGCCTCCTGGCTGCATCAGCATTTATAGTTTGCTCGAGAACCAAATCAATAGGTTGTTTTGAAAAAGGTTTATTTGTTCTTTGAACGCCAAAAAAACCTGCTTGAAATTCTTCAAACAAATCAGGGTGAGTTTCGGCGACATTTAACAAATTCGCAATGTATCGAACTGTCCATCGAGCATAATTTGGTTGATTGAAGATAAAAAAAAGATTCGTGATTTTCGGTAGTACGTATTTGAATAGACTAAAATCTCCAATGCGAATACTTCGTGATAGGGTTAAATAGTAATGAATAAGATTAATGTATATTGAATAAAACTGCGCTGTTTTACCATGTTCCCCATTGAACGTCTGTTCTTTGTAAATATTATAATTATTCAATAGTTCCTTCAATTCTTCATTTTCGATTTTGAATGATGATAATTTAGTATTTTGCAGACGAGTAATTTCTTCAATTACAGTATCGGTAACTTGCATATTACACATATCCAAGAACGATCTGAAATGTATAATTTCAAGGCCCACTGACATCAACGGATGCAGCCTTCTACATCTATTGAAATGCTTTCCTTCTAAAAATCCACCAACTGACCCCGACGCCAGCAAATTGCTTTGCGCCATGATGTTTGTTAAGCCACAGTCAACTAAAAATTTTCCTATAGCCTTGAAATATGACATCATAATATGGAACGGCCCCAATTGTATAAATATGTTGTCAAACTTAGGTGCTTCGGTAGCTTGAATCTGCAAGGCTACTTTTGCAAATGCAAGATCGTAAGTAACCTGAATAGAAGATTGTTCAACTTCTTCACAAATTCTTCGGCTTTGATTCATTGTTTCCAAAACAACTGATGTGTTAGTCGGTGATGCATTTATAGGAGTGAGATACGATACGATTTGCTTTATATTACTATCATCACTTATCAAACTATTGTATCCAACCCACATTGGAATATTTTCTAATTGCATGGCATGGCTTAATATCCAAATTGTATCGATATTATTATTCTTAAGGTAAGGTTCTTCTTCCAAATTAACACCTTCAAATGTTCTCCGTTTCCTTTTTTTTAAATTGGAAGTTCCCTGGCTGCTAACAGATGGCAAAGTTTGAACGTCGGTTTCATTTTGAATATTTGGGTCTATATTTTGATAAATAATCCCAACCGTATCGTGCAATGTATCTTTACCGGTCTTTGTTTCAACAAATCGATCAAAAGCAACTCCAGTGGATAAATTGGATGTTTTTTTAATAGCATCAGGACACAGCATCGATTTTTTTAATGAAAAATAAGTAGTTTCTGTTTCCAGTTCTTCTACTCCACAATAGCTAATACAATGTCCGTATCTGTGAATGATGTCGACAATTTTACGACTGCTAGTCAAACTTTTGAGTGTCATTCCGAGCTTAATATGCTTTGAAGTTTTATATTTCCCATTATATACACAATAAACGACGTCTTCACACAAAGATTGGACTTGTCGCATGCATTTAGGATTTTTTTTCCATTTACTATTACTACCGGCGATCAAAGTATGGATGTCTGCATCTTTCAAATATTCAAACGACTGGTCGTCGATGTTCGTTAAATGTTTTGGAGCTAATACTTTTTATTTTGAATTATGAAAAATTTTACTTCCTTGTCAAAAGCTTTAACTATTTTAGTCTCTAAATTTTGTGGTGTGAAATTTCCGATTTTTTTTTCATCATTTTCTTCCTTTTCTTCAAATAACTCCATATAATATCTATGAAGATAAGTAAGGAAAAAGCAACGTCCTTTATTTATTACGTTTTCTTGAATAAAAACTGATATTTCATCAAAAACAGCTTGATGTAGTTGACGAACACCATGCCAATTTGTTGTTATTGTTTTTTTCTCCAACGATATTTTATAAGAAAAATCCAACTGACATTTTGCATGATAATATATTGTTGAAGAAGAACTATTTTCAACTTTATCAATTAATTCCGTGAATGCTTCAATTTCTCCATCTAACTTTTTTAGAAAATCAGTTTTATGAGATGAATGTAAGTGCAGTCTTTTTGAACGATGTTTTTTTGACTTTTGATTACAAAATATACAAATTTGTACATTCAGAGGGAGAATCAACAACACATACCGGCTGCATACAATGGCCTTCAGAATGAGATGAACCCGATTCAGGTAACTCCGATGTAACAGCTGGCTTCGGTATTACAATAAGCTCAGGTAAAATACTAGTTGGTAGACTTGAGGTAGAGGCTGAAGATGGATCCTCAACTGTAGAGATAATTGTTTGGCTTGAGGTAGATGCTATAGATGAATCACCAACTATAGAAGTAGTTGGTGGACTAGGTGTAAATGCTGTCGATGTATCTTCTTCTATATTTAATAAATTTTCTTTTAGTACAGATTTTTGTGTAGCTTCCAATTTTTCCGAATAATATTTTTTCATTAACGCCGTGAACGACTTATAACACTGTCTGTGATAACCACCTTCAAATAATTCAAGTGGCAACACAACATCTTTGTATTTTAGGTCATGTAATTTTCTCTTTTTTAAAATTACTCGACATTTTTTCAAAGTTTCATCCGTGAATAATATTAAACTTTCATCATATTTTTCACAAAATACACAATTTAATAATTGTGCCATGATCTTTTATTGAACACTGCAAATATTTTTTTATTTTACTTGAAATAACACACGTTGTAACCGGCATAACAGTTGTACTCTTGAGACTCGATATTATACTGTGTGTGACGCTACACGGGCATACACACACACATACACAGTAGGCTGTAGGGGACTGTGAGTTTAAGAGGGAGAAATCACTTCACATAGATATCTCACTCGTTCCAAAGCATAAGCATATTACTGTCGCATTCACACTTACGGCTGAATGTTTTTGGTGTCTGTCGGATGTTTGGCCCATACAGTTGGTCTGGCTGGATGAATATATGTTTAAAATAGTCTCTTAAATAACATATATAAAAACCAGACATTAGAAAATAAGTTAAGTTCGATATTTTTTTGGGGAGCTTCAAAGCGTCTAGCGGAAGTTATGGCCGACGTAAAGTGTCTGGCAATGTTCGATATCATTTTCTAATGATATTTTATGGAACGTTTATAAAAATTAAGTTAACCCTATTTTTAGCTACCTTTCGCACCTGGTACCTGTGAATTCGCCGTCTAACCAACTTAGCAAGAATGCTGCCATTGAAGACACATATAAACACTACTTAAAGCTCCACATTTTGTCCTTTAGAAAATAAGTTAGGTCTGGGGGCACTGGGATCTTGGACTATACCAGAATCTATCAAGGCTTGTGCTTCACGATTATTTACTTTTATTGTTATAGTTGTTTTAGAAAGACATTTGGGAACGGCCAATAAAACTGCAGTTTTAGACCGGTTCAGTCGTAATTTATTTTGATAAACCTTTGCGAAATGTCCATGCTTCTTGCATTCCTTATAGACGACATCTCTTGCAGGGCAGACCGAACGAGAATGTTTTTTATTACCACAAAAGTAGCATTTGGGCCAACGTACAGCGGCATTTAGTATTTGGGGGTCTTGTTCGATGTTGTCCTCTTTAGGTAAACTGACAGCATTGAGGAAAGTAGGTTGAGAATATGCTTCAGCATGTTTCTTGGCGGATTCTAAGGCGCTGGCTTGAGTAACAGTTTCTTCTAAAACTTAAAGAACTATTTTCTAGGAGGCGTTGTCTAAATTCTTGGCAATTTAAGCCGCTTATAAATGAATCGCGTATATAATCATCTCTATTTTTGTCGGCGTCAGAATCGAAACTGCATTCCTTACTCAGTTGCTTAAGGCTTTGTATATATTGATTTACAGATTCCCCTATTTGTTGTTTGCGAGTCAAAAGTTGATATCTTGCAAAAACTTCGTTTTTGGGTTTAACATATATATTCTGAAGCGTTTTTTTTTACTTTACTTTACAGCATAAGTATTGCAATCTCTGACGAACTTATAGATGGAATGACTTACATAGTTGGTTAGTAATTTCTTTTTATCTGCGTCGGTAACATTTTCAATAGAGGATAGAAAATTTTCAAAAGTATCTAGCCAGTGGACCCATTCTTGATTGGATTCTGGAGTACTGGGATCTGCATCGAATCTCTCAGGACGACAATGTTAAGTGTAGTTTTATTAATTGTAATAAAACAAAGCTTTCACTAACAAGGTTTAATAAAACTACAAAAATGCTGACAATTTGAAATAAATTATGACAGTACAGATAAACAAATATACCAGGTGTATAAAATATCACCACAGTACATTTATTTGTAAATTCTCTGCTGCCCTCTCGATAGTAGAATGCATTGAATAGCCTTGTTATTGGGAGTGCCCTGGCTCATGCAGTTTGTATATCTTACTGCATGTAACAACGCGGTGGCAAAATATTGGTTTAAATTTTGTCCCCCACAGCTATCCCTCATCAGAAAGAATTTTTCAGTTGTTGGATGGTTTTTTATGTAATTAAATACGTATGTTCCTATTTTATTTGCACCTCTATTCCCCTCGGTCTCGTCCCATAAGTTACAAGTACCTTCTTTGGTCACCAGATCGAATATTGTTAGGTCGAACACAGCTAGTTTAAGTTTGTAAAATATAGAGGATACCTCGCACTTGGGACATTCCAACACAGCTTGGAGGTCAAAGTTTATGACAGCTTTCTTTTCATTCGTTTTTTCACTTTCCTTAACTCTTTGTGTTTTGAGTTCACGAGCCTTTTCTTTGTTCTTCAAATGTCTATCATATTCACCTTTTCTTGTCTCCTTTTTTTCTGGAGTCAATGACTTGTAAAGATTACAGGTGCTACATTGATCCTTTTTTGGCTTATGAAACCGTAGATTTCCGTAGGAGTAAAAGTATGTTTTGTACATTGATTTGGAAACAGGTTTTATCAAGGGCTTTTTGCTGTCTGAATCAATCTTTTCGTTGTCCATTGTGGTTTTCGTGTTATCTTCCCTACATTTTTCAAGATACAAAGAATGCAACTTTTCAAGATTGAGCTGCGAAGACAGGTAGAGTTTACTGCTAGAGCGTCTGCAGTAATGGGACTCTACTTTTGGTATGGATTGAATATGCTGGCGGGCATGTTCTTCTATCCAGGCTGGTATCTTGTTTACGGTCGGGCCTTTCCCTCTTCTATCAGTTGATACAATTCCAGACAAGTTCGAACGAATTTTTCCGTCACAGATAAAACTGACAGAAAAAATAAACGGCACACACGAACGTGCTCTGAGTTTTTCTCTAGATGGTAATGAAGGCTCCGTTTTTTTCTTGATGTAGAATTTCCCCTTCGTCTTTCAGGTTCAGTTTCAACAACATGGTTTGCAACAAATTGTCGTTGGCGGTCTTGACAACAATCATCTTCACCCATTTTCCAAAACTCAAAGAAAATGTCATCTTTTTCAGAGTCAGAAAATTTGTCGCTGCACTTGAGAAAGCATTTGTTGCACGAAAAATCCTGTCTCACTTTCTGTTTTACTTCTTTTCCTTCTTTAACATTTCTGTATGCTTTTCCAGCGGCCCTCAAACATTTTCCTTCTTCTCGCTTCTTTTTAGTAGTAGCCTTGTTTTCATTGTCAGTTTTCTTTTTTTTTTTTTTTAGCAAATGTCCAGTATTTTCAATTGAACTCAAACCAGTATCATCATCAGATTCTGACAGTTGCAAAACCATGTGACGTTTGGAAATGTGCTGTCTCAAAACTTTCTTGTTTTCAAAAATTATATTACAATGGTAACACATGAATCCCTTTCTAAAATCAGTCTCAAGATTTTCTAAATTTGAGTCTTTTTCTACGCATGACTGAAGATTAGTATTAGAGGACTCATTTTCAAACATCGACTGGTTTTCTCCTGTAAGGTTAAGGTGGCTTTGATCTGTTGAATCGAAATAAGTCTGGATGATTTAGTGTTAGTTCATTGGATAGTAGGTCATCGATGATTTCAGTCCCTGCTGACATGTTCGCAATGTTTTCTTCGTACAATGATAGTGCCGCTTGTTCATTTTCCCCGAGCAATGGTAGGCTTAAAGGTTGAAGTGAATGTAGTACGTAATCATCTATGATTTCTTCATTATTTGCCAATAACTCTTGTGCTGGTACTTGAGCAGTTCCTTGCATGTTTGTCTCATTATCTTGTTCAACCCCACTGTTCTGAAACTGTGTATTCTGCCGGGAAAGAGCCAGGATTTTTTGAGATCGAGATTGATACGTTTTGCCCCTGAAATTAAAAAAAATTGTAAATTTGTGACCTCTATACATAGCAACATACTAAATTATTACCGGACGACTAAAAATGTTATTCATAAATCATAAGCAAAATATAAATGGGAACCTGAGTGTTAAGCAGCCGTGGCAATATTATGAACTTTAATAAACAAAAGAATGATTTTGTTACTTACCAGAGAAATACATTCAAGGATGAAAAATGTATTGCACCATGATACAGCAACAAACATGAAAAAATGTTTAAAAACACAACTACACTCTTGATAAGGCTAAGCCAAGTTAGGTTCTATTCTAACCTCAAAACTGCAAGAAACAAAACAGACCGACAACAAAAACCTAGCTTGATCTAGTTTTATAATTAAAATGTAAAAAGGGCCAATATGCACATTCGCCCTTTATACCTGTTTGATCGCCGTATTTACACGACACTATTTTTATGAATCTCAGGTAAGAAAGGCGAATGTGTCCATTCGCCCTTTTAGCCGCGGTCTCATTAGGCTGTTTGGAAGCCGCTACTATCCAGCCGCTGGTAATATTTCCAGCAAGCAGCCTAGTCTGACCCAGAACCAGCGGCTGGTGAATGCCAGCGGGCTAGTGTTTACTAGCCACAATCGGAAGTTGAACATGTTTAACTTTTTAGCGCTGCCTACCCTCCGCTGACAGTCACGTGATCTCCTCGCTGGCGCCAGCCAGCCAATGTGAACCCCTAGTAGCTCACAAGCGGCTGGTGATTTAACATGTGTCTAGTTTGTTTTATGCAAGCAGTGTTGGTTTCGTTAACTGTATTTTATATTCATTTTTTCTGAACAGTGAATATGGTCGACACTAACAAGTGGTCGGGTAAAGACATAATTACTTTCCTAGATATATTTCGAAATTATCCTTGCCTGTGGGACGCTTCGTCTGCAGACTATATCAACAGAAATGCCAAAGACTCAGCATATAAGGAGTTATTGCAGAAACTTGAAGAACGAGGACTGAAAGCAGATTTGGCCCGACTGAAGAAAAAAATAAAAAGTTTAAGAGATACATATCGAAATGAAGTGAACAAAATAAAGTCAAAGAAGAGTGGTGCGGGAGCAGATGACGTCTACAAACCTAGACTGGTGTGGTTCTCGGTAGTCCAAATCTTCTGGAGCAGTAGTATTGTTGGTCGTGACTCATCATCTAATCTGGTAAGTTTTAGTACAAATTTAATCTTCTTAAACGAGTCTAAAAACTAATCTAGTACGGTAATCGAGGAATTTTAAAGGAAGAGACAATTACTTTAATTTACAGAAAAATATTGTTTATTTGGTAAAATAATGTACATACAAATACTGTCAATTTTCCTAAGAAAAAAACATTTCTACATATATCTTATCAGATAGTTCTTGGGCGAATTAGTCGCTTTCAACACATTCATGTCCGATAGATTTCATTTGCCAAGGGACAGCCAAGGTAGTTGTTGGATGCATACAGTCTGTAACATGGAGACACAGTGTTTGGGTCTTGGCGCCATTCACCAACATTATTGTTAAGAAATAACGAATACCTTTCGGAAATAATTACAAACAAAACCGAAGAAATTGTTAATATGAGCAAAGAAATTGAAACTTAAAAAAAAATATTTCTGACGTTTCCGAAAAAATAATTTAAAAAGACAAATTAGTTCGTGAATTGGATAATGACTACAATCTTCTACAGGAAGAGGTTATCAGGCTTGAAAAAGACTTAGTTAATGGTCGAAAATCCTTAAAAAATTGCAGGCGACAAAAAAACAAGTTGGACAAAAAACTGAAACTTTTTGAAAAACCGCTAGAAGAGTATCCAGATATGGTCGGCTTATCAAGATAGAGAAGATTTAGTCAACTAGGTACTTAAAATCTAGAACATTTATTTTAAGTTTTAAATAATAAACTGTTCGTTTACAAATGGTTTTTTTAATTTTATTTGCTAAAGTTTTCTCAAAACCCTTATCTCCCTCACTACTTATTTAGAATAATATACAGTTATATGTCAAACTACTAAAAGTATGACATGTCATTTTCCCAAAATTTTTGTAATTTAAATCTATGTTGAGCAATACCAAAAGACTGGAACGAAAATTCAAGTAGGTGTATATGCGGGAACGACTTGCCTGAATGGATATTTTTGGAAAATCAAAGGTAAAGAAAAAACCTGCTTAAATAACACATGGCGACCCTTTTGAGTCCTCGAAATTCTGAAGTAAATGCTCTTGAAAAAAGGGAATACTTAATTGGAAAGAAGATCGTTCAAGGTTCATACAGATCTCTCTGGTTATAATTATATTTATAATGTTGATTATGATGTATTTCATGCGAAACAAGTGCAGTAGCACTTATCGCTTATCATTGTATTTATTGAATGAATAAATAATAAGAATAATAATCTTATCAAAAACATGTTATATATATATATTTAAGATGTGACCAGCTTTTACTTGTGTCAAAATGAATTTTAGTGGGTAAATTTTAGTGAATTAGTGTCTCAGCTTTTCGATATTTTTCTTTATAATGTTATAGGTTTTTAACGAAAATAGGTAGTGTTGAATTTAGTAAGGCCCCAGTTGGCCAGAAATGGGTTGACCTCTCCTCGGGGTTAATCATTATTAAAAAGGGTAAAAAAACAAAATTAGACCGTTTTGTATTATTTTATAAAATTCTTAAAATTTTAGATACCATAATAAAACTCATATCGGAGAAAATGTAAGTGGATGTAAACAAATTTTTAGATTCTTAATTAATATAAAAAATTTAGTTCTGAAGAAAATTCCGAAATACTTTTGAGGTAGTAAGTTTTTTATTTTTTTATAAAATCTGATATATTTTTTTAATTTTAGCTTTAATTCTAAAGAGATCGATATGGAGAAAAATTTAGGGGCTTGGGGGTAACCGCTTTTAATTGTTTTTTAAAAACCTTTTTTATATCGTACAAATTTTTTAGAATTTTTGAAAAAATAGGTGAAGAAACCTACAAAAATGGATTAATAGGCCATCAGTGGCAGTTTGTCACCGAAGGTGGCAACATTACATCGATTAAGAAGGAAGGTAGAACATATACAAACTTATTTAAAGATATTCAAATAATTATATATATTTTTAGAAAACGCTATGAACATTTTTCAAATGTACGGTGTGGGTAACAACCGGTAAGGAAACTTAATCAAATTAAAAAAATAGATAATTATATAATTTTACGTTTTTAGTAACGCTTAGTAAGTACCCAGATAACTTATATTAAAAAATATTAACTGTAAAAATTTTAGTAATCAGTCAATACCTACGCCAAAGAGAGTAAGTTCAATTTAATTTTAAAAAACATTACCGTTATATCTATATTTTTATTATTTTTTAGCTAAACAGCCCTACTTTTCCACAATAAGCCTATTTATTATAGATAGTTTTTATTGTATTTATCCAAAACTGCCTAACTCCTGTCTGCACTTTCCTTTTACCCCTTGCGGGTTAAAGCTGCAACCTACCAAATATCCGCTGTGAAGGTTAAAATTGTTTTTACATAGAATATTTTTAAAATTTTTGAAAACGAAGCTTATAAAATAAATTTACCTAGCCGATAGCAGCAGATAGTTTTAATAAACAAAATTAAAATTATTATTTTTATTTTTTCTAACAAGTTTTTCACTGCTTTCGAAAAATTATTTTATCACCCACACATATTAAATCTACTATAGATATTTTAGCAGCTATGCAATTATAGAAGATAATGTTTTTATATAAATGTAAACAACTATTCCTCCATATTTATTAATACTAAAATGCAGTGTATTGGGTATGTATTATTATTGTTTATTAAGTTTTGTTATTTTATTTTTAACAAATTTTTAGATTTTTTCAAAAATTGGAAAATCTCTGTTCCGAGATTCACCATTAGGCCAAAAGCGGTATTTAAACCAATTTGGTGATGAGGTGGTCATCGCCACCACACTAGGTAAATAAAACTATATTAATATACTGTTATTTATCTAATTATTGAATTTTAGAAAAAACGATTAAGTTGGAATACGTTTTAAAAAATAGTAAATTAAACGTTTTGAATTATTTAAAATAACGAATTAATTTTGTTTTAACATTATCAGAAATAGCACTTTATCACGAGTAAGTTTATAAACTGCCTAAAATTAATGAAAATTATTAGTTTTAAAAATACAAATCCAAAATTTTTAGCATCGAAGAAGTTCAAACGCCGCGATTGTAAATTTTTTATAGTTAACATAATACAAGTTTTATATATCTTTTTGTTTTTAGATTTTAACAGAACGAGCTTAGAATGAGATTTATATTTAAATTAAAAATCCTTTTTTATCCTTATCCCCCTAATAAATCCTTTTTTAACCTTTCCCAAACCTGGTGGATTAAAGCTGCAACCTACTCGTTTGGTATCCACTGTAATAACCGTAAACGATTTAAGGTTATTTTTTTACCTTTGCGTGTCTATTAAAATTTACGAGCGGTCTAAAAAGGTTTACTGAGTTTTATACCTGAAAGAAAATCCTAGAAGGGCGTGATCCCTGCAGCGATTCAGTGTCTAAAACTCTCGGGGTGTGGTAATTTAAAAGAAACGCTTATTAAAGTTTAAATGAATCTATTAACTACTAAAAGAAAATGGTTAACAAAACATGACTACAATTTTACGAAATAATAACTCTATCTTTTACTACTAAGAAAACGTCTAAAATCATCCCAAAATGATAAAAAATTAAACTAACAATGAAAGAAACTAAAAATCGCTCTGTGACGGTAAAATAAAACCACACTTAATATTTCTTTACTATACTAAGTGACAAAAGGGTTAACGTGATATTGAAACTTTGTTTCTACTAAAAACAAAAACTGTTTTGGGAAGCAATTCTAATAGCAGAGAAAAAAAATGCGAGAGCAATTAACTGGAGTTAAACTTAACTCTCTCCAAACAACACAAGTCGGTGCGCAATGACAAAAGGGGTTAAGAAAAATCGAATCAAAATCTTACTCTTAGCTCGTCCTCAAATTATGGTGAAATCTACAGCCCTGGAAATCCCTTGTAGACAGGGCGACGAAAGTATTCCTGATTCTACGCCAAACAAAACTATATCACTAGCGCAACGCGTCACTAACCGAACTGCGCGGTACGATAAAACAAAGCTCGAAATAAAAAAAAACCAAACTTACTCAGAAGAACAAACTTATTTTTCTTACTAGACAACGCGACTTTTACAGCGCGACCGTGGACCACTAACGAGGGGTCCGTATACAATTACCGGCTCTGTCCTCTCTTTCGTCCCCGCGATCAGAAAAACTTTACTTTTTATAAAATTTTGTCCCCTCTTTGTTGGAGGGATAATATTTTTCCTCAACTTATTAAAAGGTCCAATCGCGATCATTTTCCTTGGACGCCATTACAATTGTCTTATATACTGACCAATCACGCGTACTCCGTTATTGTTTATCATACAAACTACTAGAAATGAAAATAATGCCAATTCGGCACTTTTGTCTTTTGTGTTACACTGTAAAGGAACTTTGACCAGAAAAATTGTTTATGACATCCAATATTTAACTTCCTTGAATTGCAAGAGGACGGTGTCGTATTGCTCAACTTATATTTTGAAACTTTTCAACAAGCCACGAAACCAACCTACATTTACTATGTTTTTTGCATACATTGCATTGTGGTAATTTTCTAGATGATTCGATTTTTCTACAGTTTAGGACGCTAGTTATCTACCTTGACTATACCGGGTGTTTTAAAATTATCTATGACTTTTATTTATTTCTTTCGCCATTTTTCCAGATATTACATCACTGTGAAGGGTAAAATTGGTTTTAGCCTTGTTTAAACGTAAAAACGTTTTTTAAATTTTTTGAAAACTAAAATAAAACAAATTTACCTAGCCGATAGCAGCAAATATTTTTTAATAAAATTTTAATTTTAAATATATTTGTTTAATAGGTTCTTATGCTGACTCCATAAATAAAAAAACGATGTTAAGTATCAATATCCATATTGTCTGGAATTGAATAGTGCCCCCATGGTAAAGTCTCATCAGTTCCATGAATCAGGTATCGCTTATCGTCTTCTGAGCGGAGGGCGACTTTATTCTGTGTAACAGAATGAACTTGATGCTTCTCTGAACGTATCAAATTTTGAGAAACAGTCATTTGTTTACGATTATTTAATTGTGATAGCAATCTATTGTCATTTTTCTATCGTATTGGGGAAGTTGATAATTATATAACCTTCAAATTGTTTTATTAATAAAATACATTGTTTAATCAGGCTAACTCGTTTTTTTTAACCTTTAATACTTATGAAATTAATCTAAATATGTTTCAGTTTGTATTCGGTTGTTAAGCTAGTAGAGATAGCTAGTGTTTTGTGAAAAATGTAGAAAGTTCTTTTTATTAAAATGATTCTACGTCGTTAAAATGTTTTTAATGAAAAAATATAAAACTAGTTTTTGTGAAAAATGTAAAGTTTTAAAACCGTTTAACTGTGTAGAGACATTAAAAATAAGTTCTAAGGTACAAATTTAAATGTGTTTATTGTTCTGGATCTGGGTACTAAAATCCAAATGCTAATTTAAACCAAATTTTATCAACGCAGATATACTTTATTCTTTTCTAAAAGTGGGTACTGAGGTTTAGAAAGTTTTCTAAAAGAAAAAACTTATATCTACTAACAATAGAAACATTATTGGGGTTTTAAAAATTAAATTTAATAGTTAGATTGTAATTCTAAGCTAGGTTACAATCTCTGACACTAAAATTATATTTGTCAATATCAAGTCCAAAACCAAGGCCAAGATCAAGGTTAAGAATGGTCTTAAAATATGTATTATAACAAAGTTACGGTTGAAAATAAGATTAAACAAGGTTAAGAATGGTCTTAAAATAACTATTATAAGTTCTAACAATATGTTAATCATAATATCAAGGTCAATATTAACAATGGCAGATGTCACTATACTGAATTTCTAGTAAAAATAAATCTTATTGTTCCAACCTACTCATCTCAACAGCAATAAACATTTTATACCTTTTTATCGTTAAAACCAAGCATTTAACAGCTGTACCCCAAGAATGTTAAGGTTAGTCAATAAAAAAATAATCTTAGATATGTTTAACATCCCAACCGTAATCGATTAAATTCAATTACTCAATACCGAGCTTTAATGTTTAACGTATTACGTTTTATTTTTTCAATTATTATTCGTTTATTGTAACTTGAAGAAACAAAGCTGTTTTTTTGAACGGAAGCGAACTGTCATTGACATGGTCAAGGTTAAGATGTAATAAAAAACAAAAATTATCATTTCTTTTTTAATTCTAACAAAATATTTTGCTCATTCGCAATTAAGTCGTCATTTTTATTTAATTCAGAGATTATTTTTTGTAATGATACTATACTGATACGGACATAGCGAGTTCCACCATCATAGTTTTGGTCCATATACCGGATCACAATAGACATTTGGGAGTTATTGCTTACATCAGTTGTAGTAATCCGTGTACTTGATTTCCTTAACTATAGAATTTATTATTTATTCGCCACAGCATGAAATAAGCTGATTTTGAATCGTGGCACTAAAATATTTGGTGAGGGTTGTAGCCGTTGTCAACATTTGTTTGCAACATGGGTTTACAACCTTGGTGTAAATGCGGATTTATAATTTCTAATAACAATTCACATACACTCAAAATCTCAACATTAGATTATCAATGTATCTCCGACCCTGCCAGCATAGTCCCCTTCCAATCAGTATTGTCGTCTGATATTGCAGAACGGGCGGTAAGTTGTATGAAACTTTGGAGAAACTATGGACGTTGAATTTTTAGCCTAACCAAAGGCCCTGAACCAGATCACCGTCGTACGCTCAGTAATCCAGTCCGGGCACAGTCGAGCTATAACAACTCAACGTTCATGTTTAGTTACCATGATGACAAGCCAGTTTTATTAATTTAAATTTAGAATTATGGTCTGATTTTTAGCCTCATATTCCAATCAACGTCGTACGCTCAGTAATCCGAATCGGGCACAATCAGGCTAAGACGACAATACTGAGCTTCCAGGGAGAGCAATAATTTTAGGAAGTATCAAAAGCTAATGGCTCCGACGCCCCAGAGAGGCCGAGCACGTTAGGTCAATTAATACAACCAATTATCTCCCGCCGTTTACCCGGGCTTGCTTGAATTTCTTCACTTTGACATTCAGAGCACTGGGCTTGTATCGCCCCAACCGGGAGCGCTATGATGCGACTCCCTGCGGGAAAATTTCCCCGTGCTATCGAGTCCACGAGCAGAGTACCGCTGGACGCAAGCGGCTATAGGATTCGATCTCATATGTATCGTCGGATTTACGTATCCAAAAAGAGGTTTGCCATTTCAATATAATTCTTAAGCGCTGTCATGCTCAACGTCGTGCACACACTATTGCTAAAAATGTCAAGGGTTTTTAGGCACCTGACCGTTGCTCCTCTTGCTCCAATGACGATGGTAATCACTGAGCATTTTACCGCATTGAACCTTGCCTTCATTACCTCTACTAAGCACCTGTATTTCAGGGCTTTTCTTCTCTGGCAGCTTCTAGAGACTCCTGCACATCATAATGGACCGTGTAGTCGACTATGTGTGCAACCTTTCTCTTGTCGACATAGACAAGATCGGGTTTTAGAGTTACTCCATCCACTTTCATTGTGGGCTCGTGGTAGAGTTCCGCGTCTGGGTTTTTGCGAGCAATCTCGTTTGATACAATCAGACCAATTTCGTTGTGACGGTGAATCACAAGTTGTTTTTGCACCGCACACCCGCCAAGTACATGGCTGAATGTTTCTGGTCGCAGATGACATTTGCGATATTCTATCGGTGTGTCACAGCCTGCTCTAGCTAATGACGTGCGGTTTCCGTGAGTGTTAGTCCTCAGCTTAATTCCGCCGATCCTGCGGTTGTCTGACATATACGTGGGGTCCCTCTGCCACTTGTTGCTCCATTTGTTATTTTTGAAGCAATCTTGACCCTGACCTTGCGAATTTAACTTCGCCCACTCCTTTAACTCGTTATCAGCAAAACGCTTCTTTGCGCGTCGCAAATCTGGCACGGTTATAGGTGTGTTTACCCTAAGATTCCTGAGAGTCTCTCTGTTAACGACTGCAGTTGTTTGAACCACTTACGTAGTTCATTCCTGATTTCTTGATCGCAACTTTTCAGGTTTGTGGCCGCTGGTGGATATACTTCTGACAAAGATCGAGTTTCTGCAATGGTTTTAGGGCCAGTTTCCCGACCGCCAAAACACATCGCTGATACTCGTTCAATGCCTCTACGCTGGCTTTATTTCCCCATGGTGTATATGTCTTCCCTAGGTACTTAAACTCGCAATTGGGCCCTGTGTACGTCACGGTTTCACTTTCTAGGGTTAGCTTTGGGTCGTCTATTGTCCAAGTTCTGTTTTTGGTGGTGATCCTGAAAATGGAGCACTTACTCACTGACAGGGACATTCCTATGCCTTTTAGACATGTTCGGAGTGTGTTCAAGTCGTAAGCAGTCCCCTCCACATTCTGGCTAAACAGTATTGTGTCTTCGGCGAATGCCATCATGGACACTTCCCTCCCGTTCATCGGAACTCCATTGCCGGAGTTTGCGATGAACTTGAGGATCGGGTCCATGACGGCATTAAATAATAATGGAGAAAGCGGGTCTCCTTGCTTAACTCCTCTCTTAAGGACAATTTTTGACTTCCCATCGCAACCCTTTACTTCCGTACAGCAGTTGGCATACATATTCTGTATGTAATTCCCAGCCGCTTTAAGGCGGGCCTGATGGCCGCATGTGGTACAGTATCAAAGGCTTTAGATATGTACACTATCGTTACCACTCCTCCGGAACTAGATTTCATTTGTCCTAAGACATTTTCTAACGTCTGCGTGTTGTAAACGTTCCGTTCTCATTTATGGACCCCTTCTGGCTGCTCTCGAGTTTTATGTTATCTCGCAGCTTGAGATCTATTATGCCGGTATAGATCCGACACAATAGTTGACCTATAGTAATTGGCCTCCAGTTCCTTGCCCTCTTTAGGAATTAAAGTGGTACGATTTTTCCTCCAAGCTTCTGGGAAATACCGAGCTGCCAATAATAAGTTGTATAGCCCGCAAAGCAGTTTTTGTACTTTGGGAGTAACATCCGCTCGTTCGATTCGATCGAGGCCGCTGGCTGTATCTTTTTTGAGCTTGCTAACCCTACTTTTGATGATTTGCAGTTTAACGGGACTTACTGCTATTATTGGGACAATTATATCGCTCTCTTGAGACCAGTCTTTGGGGATATCCGCTGGCGCTTCCTTCCCCCAGAGTTCGGAGTATATGGCTTCGATGTCACCGCACCTCGGAAGGTTTGGTTGATCTCTGCCAGACTCCTTGCCCTGTATCACCTGTCTCGCGAGAGTTTTCGGCTCTTTTTCGTACAACGCTTGCGTGTTAGCATAGTTTGCTCGTCGTCGAGAACTTCTATTCGATTTAGCTTTTTTTCTTTTTGCACCTTCTTTGACCCCGTTGTTTGGGGGCCTTCTTTTTAAAAATATAGTCGGTTAGGACGCCGACTATTTCTTCGATTTCACTCTGCATGTGTGAGTCAACGCTGGGAGAACGCCTCAACAATTCGCTCTGGCAGGCTATCCGGAAAATGATGTCCTGTTCATCACGGTTCATGCTTTCGTGATATCGCCTAACGGTGACTGCTGCGAGTGCTTTAACTCAGGTCTCCTCGTCTTGATGGTCGCTCTCGGGTGCTGGAAGAACACTACCGACGAGAACGTTTGCTAGTGACGCTTTGGGTTTGGGGATTGGTGATTCAACAGTGATGCTCTTTTCCAACTGTTTCGTTGTTTGACGGTTGGACCTGCGTTGCAGGTCCGACCATTTATCCCTTATCTGTTTCCTGGGAAATAGTTTTCTACCTGCTCGTACCTATTTACATCGGTGCTCCGAAGTATGGGTTCCAGTGTCCACATTATTCGCTCTTCCTCTGCCGACCAGATTTTGCCCCCTTTTCCGGCTGGTCTGTCCACCGCTATTGCTGTGTCTTTATTTACGTCAAGCTTACGCTTTTCGTTTCTCAAATCTGGACAACATGCTCTTTCGTGGGTGGAGAGACCTCGCTTTGCGGCGAAGCCTCTGCCACAATTTTGGTATTGGAAATTGTGAACTACCTTGACCACCTCAGGGCGGCCTTTGCATCTAGGCACGTGCTGGGTTATTCCATTCAATTTATCGAGGATCTTGTCGCAACCTTTATTTACAGATAAAGGACAACGACAGCTTGGGATGGGCGCTGACTATATGTTTGGCATAGTCTCTAGCGCCCAAGTGAGCAGTGTTGCACCTTTCCACCTCGCATCTCAAGTTGGACTGGTCGGGGTAAGCAATCCTAACCTTTGCGTCCTGTCTACCGTTTTCATCCATGTTGCCTTCCATGGGTCCAGGGATAGAGGCGTTACTAGCCTCTACTTCCTCGTGCACCTCTTCCTGAAGGGGACCGGCTTCAGCGCCTAAGGCTACTGGCAAAACCACTATTGGAACTTTTTGGTTACCGGGCATATCCTGGCCCGGTTCGAGGCTTCTCATGTTGCGTCTTCTCATATCATGCGTTACTTTTCGTATCTCAATTCGCCAAGTTTTCGGAGTCCAGTCCGACCTAGGGAACTACGGCAGTCTATGGCAGTCCGCCCACAGTGTAGAGTTCGAAAGCCCTGATCTTGCTCAGGCCGCCTGAGATCTTGTTTCAGGGTACCGTGGGTAACGTGGCTGCTAGTTCAAAATTGGGTGTCACGAATTCGCCAACTTTGACTCCCTTCGACCATAGTTGTTCGGTCCTATGGGGAGTGCATCCAGGAAAGAGTCTGTACACGCGTTAGAGTTCAACTAGTGTGATTTCCTGGTGGGATTTTACAAACTTCACAGAGGTTCACAAGTTCCCATGGCCTAGTCATAGACCAGATGCCCCAAAGCTCCCCCAGAGCCTTATGGACGTTTGGCCTCGGCCGAGTATACAGCTCGTTGGTTATCGCGTGAGACATTTAGTCACGGTGGAATCCTCATATTTGTTTGTGGATCTACCACTCGCTCCTATGTTGGAACCCCCGTGTCCAGCGGTGCCACGTGGAGGCAGTCTCGTTAGTAACTATGTTCTCTTAATTTTTCAGAATGAGCTTTCTCCTCCTTCCTTAAAAAGAATGGAGAAAGTTTAGAACGTAAAAATGGCCGGCTCTGGGAACGTCATGCCTTATGCTTGACACCGAGAGCCGGCTAATAATGCATCCCTCTATTCTTCTGCCGTCACTCCCAATCTGTGCCACCAGGAGTACTCACAGTATTGGTCGCTTTGTCTGTCCACGGTTCCGTCGGCTACGAGTTCAAAAATTTTGCTGGACTCGTAGAAAACTAGTCTTCCGAGACCCAGCGCAAAAATTGGCTCGTGCGGAGTCACCTGGCAGATTGTCTTGTTTTACTCTCTGACAAGAAAGCCGCTCTTTCTATACGACCTCGTAAGAAAAAACATGACAGTTGCTCTGCAACCGACAACTGATTAGTAAATCGATCGAGCACGTTTCTCCACGACCGGTTTCTAAGCACCATCCAATGACAATGTGCCGAAAGAGGGAATCTGGTACCGTTAGTTGCTCTTTGATTTTTGAGCGGGCGGAGTGGGGTACCAGTTCCATTTTCAGTTTGAACATCTTCAGGAACTGTCGAAGACCGGACCGCAGTGTGGGACTTTCGATAGCGAGAAAAATTAAGAGACTCCTACGCAATAGTTGATTTTGGCTGTCGAAAACGTACATGTACATGTC
Organism: Crepidodera aurea; assembly: GCA_949320105.2. Classification (NCBI taxonomy): domain Eukaryota; kingdom Metazoa; phylum Arthropoda; class Insecta; order Coleoptera; family Chrysomelidae; genus Crepidodera; species Crepidodera aurea. The sequence continues at coordinate 8,450,172 of OX439472.1, read as the reverse complement.
TCACCGTTGTCGACGCGCACAAATCATCCATCGCATACGTGAAGTGTGCAATAATCTAAGTGGTGTCGAGCCTTTTCCTTTCAAACGCAGAATTCCCAAGGTTTCACCTTGGGTGGGAGTTCTTTAACAGCCCACCAAGTTACCGCAACCCCGCCGGGTAAAAGAGTCATAGTTACACCCGCCATTTACCCGCGCTTGCGTGAATTTCTTCACTTTGACATTCAGAGCACTGGGCTAGTAACGCCCCACCCGGGAGCACTATGATGTGACTCCTTGCGGGCAAATTTCCCCGTGCTATCGACTCCACGAGCAGAGTACCGCTGGACGCAAGCGGTTAAAGGATTTGATCTTATATGAATCCGAGAATACAGTTGCCGGATTTACGTGTCCAAAAAGAGGTTCGCCATATCAATATAATTCCTAAGCGCTGTCATGCTCAACGTCGTGCACACACTATTGCACGGGGTATTGCTCCGATTACGATGGGAATCACCGAGCATTTTACCGCATTGAACCTTGCCTTCACTTCCTCTATTAAGCACCTGTATTTCAGGGCTTTTTCTTCTCTGGCAGCTTCTAGAGACTCCTGCACATCATAGCGGACTGTGTGTGCAACCTTTCTCTTTTCGACATAGACAAGATCGGGTTTTAGAGTTACTCCTTCCACTGTCATTGTGGGTTCGTGGTAGAGTTCTGCGTCAGGGTTTTTGCGAGCAATCTTATTTGACACAATCAGACCAATTTCATTGTGACGGTGAATCACAAGTTGTTTTTGCGCCGCACACCCACCAAGTACATGGCTGAGTGTTTCTGGTCGCAGCTGACATTTGCGACATTCTATTGGAGTGTCACAGCCTGAAGATACCTTGCCGCCTTAGTAATCTTGTCATCCATGTAGCCGCTATTGCCCACTGTATGGGTGAAAGGGTCACTAAAGTCTATTCAACTTAAAGAAAAGTAGATCACGCCGTCAAAACGTGATCTGATATCTGGCAGTACATTAGACAGGGCCGCAATCAGAATAGGTACGTCGTAAGCAAGAATTCCTTATCCATAATAAATAACAATTTTGAATCATACCTACTTAGGTACCAATATAATAAATTAATAATATAAAAGTACATAAAAATTTAATCTGAAGAGCTCGAAGTGCTACTGTCATCAGCATCGCCGACATTTATTATAAGGGGTTCCACTTGTACTTCAATTATATTATCCAATTTCCACATGTTTGGTTCTACTTCTTGTACTACATGCTGGACACATTTTTCCCACTTTTCTGCAGTAATTGTTGATACAGCTTCGTTAAAGAGGTTCTTAACATCCGAAAACTTAAAAGAAGTATTTCTTGCAGCAACATAATTTTTCATATCTGCCCGCACCAGCTCTATAGGGTTGAGCTCGCAGTGGTACGGTGGCAGCCTTAACACGGTTTTATTATGACTTTTGGCCATTTCATCTACTATGTATTTATCATACTGTTTTTTGTGTTGTTTAACTATTGCTAACAGTTCAACTTTTAGTATTGACTCTTCAAAAGGAATATTTTTTGAGCGCAGCCAATCTTGAATTGCAGATTTTCTGAAAGCAGTTGTTGGTAGTTTTTCCAGTTTACGCGAGTGATACGGAGCATTGTCCAGTACAATTATGGCATTTTCTTCCAACTTGGGCAGTATGTTTAAAAACCAATTTTCAAACGATTTTCCGTCCATTTCCTCATGGTAGTCTCCAGTTTTGTTTGACTCAAAAGCCCAGAGACCATCAGGAACAAATCCTTTTTTATTTCTCATATTGCAAATTATTAATCGTTTTCCTTTCCCTAAAAATGTCGCAAGTTAAAAATACATATTTTTGGTATAGATTTTTAATATAAAAAATCCATTACCTGAAGGATTTTTTAAACTTGTGGAAAGCCCATTTAGAAATGCTTGTCTAGATGACGTCACAGTATCATCAACCCATACTTTTGATTTGGTATGACCAGCATTTAGCCAGGTCTCATCAAGGTAGTAAATTGGGCGTTTTTCATTCCTATAGGCTCTAATTTTTTTTAAGTAATCTCTGCGCCATAATATAATCTCGTCTCTGTCCAGCAGAAGACTATTTCTTCCACGCTTTTTAAATTTGAAGTTAAGTTCCTTTAATAACTTATAAAAAGTAGTGCGTTTAAAATTTGGCAGGTCCATGTCATCGTTTAAAAAAAAAAACGGTGCACTTGTCGTCTTATCGCATTTCTGTCGAAATCGTCAACACAGTCCAGGGTACTTGTACGATCTCTCTGTTCTTTTGGTCCACATAATGTCCCTGTAGTTTTATGTTCTTTTATAACTTTGAAAACACTACTATTACTGACGCCCACAATCTCTGCTACCTTATTGTTCATATGGACCAATGGTAGTGAGGGATTCAGTTTTAATTCATGTTTATGCACATTTAGTATTATTTCTTTAGTTTCCAAAGTCAGATGGCTTTTTTTTGATCGCTTTCTTGTGGGGCTATAAGCAATTTCATCGGCACTGTCTGTCTCAGACATGATTAATAATTTTTACTTTCTTCTGAAAAGTGAAAGATGTTTTCAGAATCAGAACCAAATTTGAAAGAAAATGATCGAGAAACTAGAAGCCAAACAAAAATACTAATTTTCGGCTTATTAACCGTGTACCTTGAGAAACATTTTAAAAGCATCCTGAGCCTTTATTTTTAGTCCGATTTTTGTGAAATTTTCACGATATACCTACTCAATAATAATAAACTTAGGCTGCTTAAACCTTGATATTTTTTAAACCTTATAAGCAGCCTTGTGTATTAAATTTATTTCTAATAAAAAATATCAAGTAGTTTTTAAAAGGGATACCTTTTTCTAAAATGTCTCTGTTGCAATATATTAATCAAGCAATATTTATTTTAGAAAAACTTACCACTCAAATCCCTTTGAATCGTTTCAAACAAAAAAATCTAATTGTTCGAAAAACAGAATAGTTGCTTAACACATAAACTCGACACAAATTAAAAAAAAATCATATATAACTAAACGAAAATACACAAAAGTTCTTATTATAATCACACTAACACACTAACGAACAATATCAATAGATCGTAATAATAATAATGATACAATAGTATCCCCTACCAAACCCATAAGTATAGCGAGGCAAGTCCATACCTGAACAGACTCGCACTCCGCAAACCAACCAATCGTAGCGGTTCTTTGCCGAGTCACGCCTAGACCATGCTATTTACTTTACTTTTCTTTACGTTGAATAAACTTTAGATTCCCTCATCTTTGCGGCTGCTGTTAGAAAAAACACCGGAATGTCATTTTCTAGCCGCGGGTAACCTAAACCTAAACCTCCGTCAGAGCATAGAAGAGTCTCTCCGTCAACGATTGTGGGAGTTTGAACCACTTTCGTAGGTGTGTCGGAGTTTGCGATGAATTTGAGGATCGGGTCCATAACGGGGAGAAAGCGGGTGGTCTCCTTGCTTTACTCCTCTCTTTAGGACAATTTCTGACTTCCCATCGCAACCCTTTACTTCTGTACAGCAGTTGGCATACATATCCTGTATGTAATTCGCGATGATAGAGAGAGAGAGAGAGAGAGAGAGAGAATATGCTTTATTGTCATAGAAAAATTACAAAAATTTTATAGACAAAGCGAAATTAATCATAATAAAAATAAAAATAAATTACTAGATAAAACAAAACACAAACAAATTAACAATAACAATTGCATTGGATATGCAATATCCGTCACTATAAATTATTGTTCAAATTAAAATTTTCAAATTAACTTAATTTAATTATTGCTCCTATATGCTGCAACCCAAAAGTCTAAGGCACGTTATAAAATTCTGCCACTGTGTAAAATGGTCTTTCTTGAAGAAAAGCCCTAGTGGATCTTCTGAACTTATCATAAGAATTTATAGATTTTAGCTGTTTTAGCTGTAGCTGTAGGTCAGAGGTGGGAATAGGTAAGTAAACATCAGTATCTAAATTTCTTGTAGGATATCTACGAGTTGGTCTTTCCGATAAGTTTTGAATGTGTTTGCGAACTAAGCAGACGGATTCAAAGATAAATAGAGCAGGAAGGATTAGAATTTTGAAATTTTTAAAGTAATTTTCACAGTGAGTCCTACTACTTAAACCAAATACATAACGAATTGCTCTTTTTTGTAATTTGAAAATAGATTCGAAGTGGTATAAGCTACAAGAACCCCAGAACGGTAAACCATAGCGAAGGTGAGATTCGAATAAGGAAAAGTAGGTCATTAATGCAGTAGTAGGGGTCAGCTCTTTAGAAACAGTTTTAATGGCAAAACATGCAGAAGATAATTTTTTTGCCAAGGTATCAATATGAGTGGACCATTTCAGGAATTTGTCTATATCAAGACCTAAAAACTTAATTGAGTTCACCGTTAGAATCGGATTATTGCTTAGAGTTATAGGCTGTAAAGTACCTTTGTAAGACATTGCTACGGTTTTACTGGTGTTGAAACAAAGCCCATTCGAGTCAGACCAAGACTTGATAGTAACTAGATCTTTGTTTATGCTAGATTGTAATGTCTGTATATCTGTATTAGGAAGGAAACCATATTGATGAGGTGTTATGATGTTTTGTTTGAAAAGAAAGGGCAGTAGCACAGTAGATACAGTAATTCCACTTCGGCCAATTTCTGGTTGTAAGTTTTCAACGCGCATTAGCCAGGAGTTGCGACTCCTGGCTAATGCGCAAACGACGAGTTTAAGAACGACCGGCATTCTTCCATAGTTGCAGGATTTAAAAAGTTTCATCCAATCTACTGTGTAATATATTAGAAGTGTTATAAACATTTCATAAAGTATGCTCTTATTTCATCAAATTCTGGTTTTAGGATATTTTATCAATCCCTATGTATTTCCCTCCACTTATTTCATTGAAAAGTAATCATTTTTGTAACAATTCTACAATAGCATCTCGAATTATGATAATTTAACAATTCACATTGGCAACATTGCAATATGAAAACATTTTTAATTGTGTTGCTCAATTTATTATTTCATTCGTTTTCGTTTGTAATATTTCGTGGTGTTTTCTGTTTGTTTTGTGCGAAATAGTAAAAGTGAAATGTCTACAGTCGTTGGTGATGTTGTGCTTAAAAAACCATGTACAATTTGTGTAGTATGTCGAAGCAATTCGAGGGAAAATCCCCAATTAAGTTTTTTTAGGTTTCCCAAAGATGATGAGTAATTTCTGAAACAATATTGAACTTCTTTACTAACTGAAGATATTTTTTATAGATGTGCTAAATATTTTAATATATCCAATACATTCTATGATCGTTCTCAGAATATTTGCTTAGGAATATTCTGCAAAAAGAACATTGGTATCTTGTGAGGATATTCTGGGAATATCCTTTGCTGTGTGGGTGTCTGTCTGTTATTGTTATTGTAAATTATAGTTTTAAGCTTGTAATAATTGTAATGTTTTGTGACGAGTGTAAAATTCTTGTAATTTTATATTAATAAATATCTATCTATGTTTTTATTAGGTGTCATGCATTCTTGGTTCTTGTTTTCTTAAAAAAAAAAATTGTATTGACTATGTACATTGTATGCAATAAATTTCTTTCTTATATATTAGGAATGTGAAAGGTCAACTGAAATAGGAAAAATAAATATTTTCGTAATAATCTTTTGCATTTTTTTTAACAATGAATATAGAATGGCTGTATTAACTTTTTTAAACAGAATCAAACTATATAAGCGCACAACTCAACCACAATTTTGTATTTGCCATATTGAATTTTGGCAGAAACTCCATTCCCAAAAACTCCTTTAAACCACGTTTGAATAACATCGACCCATAATCATAAAACTCATTTTTTGTTCATATAAAAATATATGCCAAATCTCAACTCGACTAGAAATGGTTCAAATTTGTACTAATAAACGTACATATGAAGTTAATATAAGTGTGGCAATAAAGATAATCGTGAGATTAGAAACAAGTTTTTATACTTTTCGGGCCTATATCTCAAAAAGCATTCGAGACCTCCGCTTTTTGACTTCAAATTCGTGTTCAGGAGACAAAAATACGTAAGAATCACCAAACATTTTTTTTTATCTCGGGTGCATCCGATTAAATGAATTTTACCTCATTGAAAACTGCATAATTAATTTTTACTACTTTTCCATGTTTCCAACCTTATTTGCATAGACTGAATTTTAGCGAGCAGTTTATATCAATAATTGATATATCGAGCAGTGTATATATGAGCATTGTTAGGGATCGTGGCGGGGAGAAATGTCATTACTGTCAATACCAGTGCGAATATAAAAAATGAAACTGCTGGACACCAATATCAAAGGTGCCGACGCTAAGTGGAACTACTGTATCTACTGTGGCAGTAGGCGATTTTTCATTAGCCTTTCTATTATCTTCGATAAGGTAGGTAATAGAGCAATAGGTCTATAGTTACAAGTTTCGGTTTTGTCGCCGCCCTTATGAAGTGGGATTATTATAGCTGTTTTTGGACACCTCGAAAAGGTACCAGATTCGAAGGATTCATTAATCAGCGAAGTTAAAATGTTAATTACTACATCAGGTATAATTGAAAATATTTTAGTGGACAAGCCATCATTTCCACAGGAAGATTTATTTTGAATGCTGTTTATGGTTTGCACTAGTTCGTGCTTATCTACTGGCCCTAGGAAGAAACTATTAGTGACCCTTTTAGTAGGTAGGAGGAAGGAGAGAGCATCCTGGCCCGGAGCTATGTTAGAGCTGATATTCTTACTTACATTAACAAAATAATTGTTTAGTTCATCAGGACTAGGATTAACAGTGTTTGAAGAACGGGTTTTATTTCTTAAGTCATTTATAATAGACCAGGTTTCTTTGGAAGAGTTTTTAGCTCTTGAGATGCGATTTTTATAATAGTTTTTCTTAGTAGATTTGATAATTTTCCGATACAGTATTTTGTAGTTGTTGATATAATTTAATATTAGGGGGTTATCTGAGAATTTTTTAATATACATAAGTGACCTCATATTTTTTGAAGAAATTCTTATTCCTTTAGTTGTCCAAGATTTATGACGTTTAGTTTTAATGGGGCGAAGGGGAAATGCTGTATTGAAACACTTAATTATTTTATTTAGGAAGTCCAAGAATTTAGAGTTAATAACCAATTGGTAGCTAGACACAAGTTATAAAATTTTTCAAAATTACGCTGAGAGAAAATTCTACCCCAACTGACTGACTTTTTTTGGGGCTGCGCGTGGTACCGCAAAATTGGCAAAAACTGCTTCATGGTCCGAAAGACCTGAGCTAATTACTTGGTGTTCAACATCAGCTGGTTTAAAATCGGAGACTACGTAATCTATAATTGTTGATGATGTTTTGGTGATTCTAGTTGGCGAATTTACGTGCATAGTGAGTCTGAATGATTCAAAAATATTTGTCAAGGACTTTTTAGTAGCACATACATTAGCAAAGTCAATATTTAAATCGCCGCATAAAATTTTCCTACTTTTTATAGGCAATGCGTCAAGTAAATTAAGAAGATTCTCGAGAAAAAGGTGGACATTTGATTTGGGAGTTCTATAAATACAAATAATAAACAAATTAATGTTTTAGTTGTACACTACGGAGAATTCAAAGACAAAGACTACTGGCTACTGGCAAATCGACTATTGGACCTTTTTGCTTTCCCGGCATGATCTGGCCCGGTCCGAGGCTTCTCTTTGTGCGTCTTCTCATTAATGCATTTACTTATTCCTTTCGCTCCTAGTCAAGATTTCGGTAGTCCTGTCCGACCAAGGGGACTACGGCAGTCTACGGTCCACTCACAGTGTAGAGTTCGAAGGCTCTGATGTCAATCGGGCCGCCTGAGAAATTGTTTCAGGCTACCGTGGGTAACGTGAGTGCTAGTTCAAAATTGGGTTTCACGAATTCGCCAACTTTGACTCCCTTCGACCATAGTTGTTCGGTCGAACGGGGATTGCATCTGGGAAAGCGCCTGTACGCGCGTTAGAGTTCAACTAGTGTGATACTTCACAGAGCTTCAAAAGTTCTCTGTTTCTCCCATGGCCTAATCATAGACCAGTGTCCCAAGCTCTCAGAGAGAGTTTTGTGGATTTTTGGCCTCGGCCGAATTGGTTATCGTGTGAGACTTCAGTCACGGTGGAACCATCTTATTTGCTTATGGATCTACCACGCGTGGAGGTAGTCTCATTAGTAACCACGTTCTCATGTTCGCAGATTTCCAACTCTCGTTAAAAAGGTAACGATAAAGTTTTGGAGAAAAAAAAATTGCCGGTCCTCCGAACTTCATGCCCTATGCATGACATCCGAGGATCGGCGCAAGTGTCCCTTTTTTCTGCAAACACTCCAATCGGCTTTGCCGAGTGGGGATACTCGCTTGGCGCCATCGATTATAGGATTAAGCCGTATCAGTTGCTAATTTTTTCATGTCATTCGTTCAAAATAGGTTTATTTTATGGCTATGTATTTAGAAATTGTTTCTAATAAGAAAGTTGACTTGTTGACCTGTCTTACCTATTTACATGATATTAGGAACCGATACTTGCGATAATTATTTGGTAGTACCAAAAGCTAATGGCCCCGACACCCCAGAAGGGCATATTATTCATCCTACCATGGGGATATACCAACGTGTCTTCGATCCGGGGTCTAAGTCCTAAGCCTCGCAGAGGTACGGTACGAAGTCCATTACGAGACGTTGCCTAATCAGTCAATACGCCTAATTATCGCAAAGTAATACCGATCGTTTTTCACTTTCCCTGGGCCGGTGCCTAGGATCGTTGGATGACCGCCTTACACAAGAGGGTAATAGGTACCATTCGGCAAGACCTGAGATCGGTTAAGGTTCGTTTGTACTGGAGAGGTTGCAGGTACAAGTACCATTTAGCAAGAGCGGAGCCTCATGATCGTTTGTACCGAAGAGGTTCGGTATCACCGAGTGGCTATTTAAAACATTTATTCAATATAAATACATGTACCCTTGGGGGTTGGAATACAATATTTGTGTTTACAAAAATTAGACGATCGTTGGAATACAAGGTGAATGACTCAATTGTGTATATATATAAAATGTATTTTAAAAAGTCGTATAAAAATTTCCCAATTAAAACGAGATAGATATACAGATGTCGTAAGACAAAGTCACACTAATAAAAATATAAATAAAATAGAGTATGTATAAACGCGACACACACAACACGTTAAAAACTGGTGGCTCCGTGGGTGTAGGCTGGCGTCGATCCTAATTGCTCCTTCTCCACACCTTTTTGCCAAAGGTGGAGTGGATTGGACGCAGCTGTGACCAGGTCGTTTGTTTTAGGCCATACGCCTCGTGCTCCGATGATTATAGGGAGGACAGTGATCTCTTTATTAGTATATTTCTTGCCAACTGCCTCCCTAAATTTCTCTTGGTCGTAGACCTTCTTTTTGGCCAGGTAGATTGCTTCCACAGCTACGATCACCCTGTTATTCTGGTGAATTACGATGTCGGGTTTGTATAGTGTGCCGTCTTCGTGGCGGATGTGGGGTTCATAATCAGTCGGCCAGGACGTACGACAATCGTCGATAATCTTCCTGGCAATCTCGTTGTGGCGCCGAATTCTCGTCCAGTGTGTTGCCGGACATTGCTGCAGAACATGAGATATGGTTTCCACCTTGTCGCATCCGGCTCTGCATTTCCGGGCCTCGGGTGGATTATATGGAATGCCCACCGTTGGGAGATTGTTAGTCCTTAAATGGATCGTACGTATGAAATCCCGCCCGCTCCAGCCATTGGGTGTACGCTGGAGCCAACTACGACTGGCGGAATCCTCGGTCGCATGATGCAAACCCATAGTGGTAGAGGTTTGCTGGATCTGGTTGCGCCACAACTGGTCATCCCATTGGTTGCCTGTCATGGACTGGAGCCTTTCCATTAGGGTTCTGATGTGTGGCGACTGCAACGTTGCACTGAGGATTGGATCTTCTGTTTCTTTCAGCAGGTTTTCGTTTCAAAAAGTTTGAGGTATATGGTGTCTCAACTCTAGGATGCCCAGGCCGCCATCTCGCATGCGGGCGTGGAGCGAGGCATCCAGCGCGTGGAGATGTAAGTGCAACATTGACTGGACGCATCTCTTCAGTCTGTCCGCGCTTTGAAGTATGTGGAGCTTCTGGTCGGGTTTTAGTGGGGACCTCTTCAGCTTGTCTAGCCACGTTGGAAGCGTGGACAAACATGTCTTGAGGGTTCCAGGTGCATTGAATTGATGGCCTAGATATTTGAAGCTTTTAATATCGTCTACTGGCGGTATTGGACTGCCGTCAATTTCGAATATCCCTCTTGACCATGTTGTCTTGCACCGCCCCCCCCCCCCCCCCTTTTCCATGGCAGAAGGCCACACTTTTCTTCGCGTTTCTCGAAAAAGGAAGATGCCTGTGAGAAGAAGTATTGGCATCTTTGTGGGGTCATCTTTCATCCGAATAAGGTCGTCAGCAAAGGCTTTAACCTCCTCTCCCTCAGCGACTGTACCACCCATGTGCTGATTCGTATTCAGGCTGCTTAAGAGCTTGGGCTCACCTTGTTTCACCCATCTCAATAGTCTTATTGGCCTGGTGGTCTGGCTTCCTACCTTAATAGTAGTGGTGGATCCAATCCCATACGGAGAGCTCGGTCGATGGACCTTCTCTGCACCGTGTCGAACGCCTTCCGGATGTCCAGCGAGACACCAGCGTGGCTCTTGTTGCTGAGACGGCTGGATGGAAATAGTTGTCCAGGACTATGACGTTCGCCATGATGCCGTCGATTTCCGTAAAACCCCTTTGGTTGGACTTCAATCGTACGGCAGACTTCAACCAGCGCGCCAAGGTTCGATGCATGAGACGTTCAAGGGCCGATGATATGGTCTCCAATTGGCTGGGTCCTGCCTACGTATACCATTTTTAAAAATCATGGTTGTACGGGCTGTTCTGAACCTTTGCAGCTGTACATTTCGCATTAAAAGGATGGAAAAGAGTACCGATAGTGTTTGATTTGGCACTCTTTTCACCTTCTCGACTTTTAAACCATCCGCTCCGGGGCGGAGTTGGACCAGTTGGCCTTGGCCCGCTCTACGTCTTCACTCGTAAATGGGCGGAATGTAGCAGTGTTCTTCGGATTGGTGATGTCGCCACTGTCGAGGTCTCCTACCGACTCGAAAATTTCAGCATACATCTTTTCTACATCTTCTATGGAGGGGGTAGTGACTGGCACATCCATGTTCTTACCAGAAATGATTTGGTCGATAAGTGCGGCTCTGTTTTTAGTGTAGAGGTCCACCTTTTTGTAATAGGCTGCCCTATCTCCACGACCAGTGTGCCGTTGGGCATAGTGCTTGGTCTTTTTGTCCCTTGCTGTTAGTTTTCCCCGGTTGCTCTTCCCCTTTGCGTCCTCGGTCTTATCGATATTATTGGCGATCCATCTTTCGATGTGTTCCGATAGTTCCCCTTCTTTCGGATGCAGGACTTGTAAGGCTTTTTCTTGCCACTAAGAAAAATATTGCCTTACAAGATGACGCTTTAGTACGGAGATTGCTCGAGCGCCAGTTTTTTTATGTGGTATGCTCCACAACCCTTAGAAACGGCCTCTTAGGGGCACAGGTAACTTCAGATGGAGATACGGTATTCTCCAGGGGTCTAGTTGACTTCAGACTTAATTATTTTTACTTTAGTATATACCTTTAATAGCCCTGAAAAGAGGTAAGGTTGGTGAATATAAACCAGGAAATAAACGTGACACTTATATTGTTTTTAGCTACGTTACAATATAAAAATTTGTTTTATTTCAAAGCCCACCCACTTTAACCCTGAACAAAAATAATAATTCTTTAAAAGAAAACGTTCGATTCGGCTCTATTAAATACGGTAATGACGGAGTGACTCAATCAGACTTTATTGAAATTTACCCAATTATTAAATTACACGGAAGAATTTAATAAGTTAAATATTTACATTTAAAACGGAAGAGTTATTTAACCTTATTAACCTATAAGCTGACACGACGGAGTTTATCAAAATTAACGGAAGAGTTAGTTAACTTCATTAACTTTAAAAATTAATCAAACTACAGTAAATAAATTAATTCTTAATTACTTATATTCAGAAAATAAATTCAGGAGAGTTATTATATTTAAAATACAGTCTAACGGATGACTTTATCCTACTTTTCTACTTTTGATTTTAAACGGGGACGCGACCGATTCCTAAACTTTCAGTTTAGCCGACATTGACAGTCAATACGATTGACGCCAAAGCCCAACTAGCGTGAGTAAGGGATTGAAATTTCCTAAGTGGTAATGGGGAGCCTAAAATAGTGCTAGATCAATCCCAAAGTTGTCGGAATTTAAAACGGATTTACGGACGAACTCCTAAACTTTCAGCATAGCCGACATTGACAGCCAATACGATTGACGCCAATGCCCAACTAGCGTGAGTAAGGGATTGAAATTGCCTAAGTGGTAATGGGGAGCCTAAAATAGAGCTAGATCAATCCCAAAGTCTTAGAATCTGAAGAGGTAGCTTGTTTTAAAATATAAAATAAATAATTGAAAGCAAAAATATAATTTCAACCTTCAATTAAATAAATCAATTTCAACCTTCAATTAAATAAATCAATTTCAAAACCACTACGATCAAAAACCAAAATAACTCAAACAACTAACGTGAAATTAAAATTGCAGAAATAATTAACTCAGTTAACGGAGAAATACTACTATTCGGTAATTATTATCAAAGATTAAAATTATATTTTAAAAGAAAATTCTGTATTTAACGTAAATAACTCTCCAAAAAAAATTAAGATGATTACGGATCACCAATTAAATTAATTATTCCCAAAATTACTAATCAGTAAAATAAACGGACTGAATGCAAATACCGAATCTAAATTACTAAAAAAAAATTACAAGTATACTAACTCATAAAACAAAAGAACATTTGTAAACAGGGTAAACAATAAAAAAAAATAAAAATGAAAATCTTAATTCCAAACTTTAAATAACTCTCCGTATAAAATAAAACGAAAATTATACCCCACGAAATAAATTTTCCAAAAGAAAATGAGCGGAAATCAAAAAGATTAAAACTAAAAGAATCTTTTTCGGCTAAAATATTTAACGCGCTTCTCAGCAAAAATAAAACGATTCGATTTTGTACCAAATTAACACGGTGATAAATTAAATTCAAAACACGGAAAAAAACGATCTTATCAGTTGTATACCTGAGGTTTTTATAACGGCGGCGGAAAAATTCGGACTACTGAATATTGTTATCGACTGGTTAATTTAGATCGGAGAAAGCGAATGAATCTTTATTTTCAAATTATTTTTCACCTAAGCTCTGAAGAATTCCTACTACCGAAAAATCCCTTCCAAAGCGACCGGATTCGTGGCGCGCGCAATACTATCTTTAAACGGCGTTAGCTCGATACTTTGAATATTTAATGTACCCGGTGAGCCAAATAAAAATCGAACGTTTTATTTGATTTTAAATAAATTTTCATTTAATTTCGAAATTATTCAAATTATTTAGTTTGTGAAAAATAACTTCATTACATCCCCCCCTTACTTCGGTAAGAGTGAACTTCGTTTACGCTTATTTTTCTTCCAGACCTACCTATCAGAATACAATTTTAGATAAAATTTACAACAAATAAAAGTCTTCGGCGTCTTCTTTGGTTATTCACGGGACAACTTCCCTTGGAATAATGAGGGACGGAAACATTGGACTCCGACACTCCGGTGTCGGGGTTTCGGGTCGGTTTGCGCTCCAATGGATCTATGGCGCATCCTGGCATCAAACGTGGGGGCAGAAAAGTAGTAATGTAAGCGGGGTACTGGGACCGTTTGAAAACTCTACCATCCACTTCTCTAATTTCACGTATACAAAGCAATAGTGTACCAAAGCTGTAATCGACAATGCCCAGAAGGTGTACTCTTTGACAAAACTTGTCACCAATTCAGTCACCTATCCTCCCTGTCACTTATTTTCACCTATTTTACCTTTTCCACCTGTCACCTATACTACCTGTCACCTGATTTACCTTTCCACTTGATTACCTAATAATATTAGATTTTGTAGATTTATTGAAATAATTTTGTTTGAGAAAATTGTAGAAAAAAAGCAAAGTGGTTTGTGTGGGGATCGATCCTGCATCGTACAAGTGAACGTATTTGGTATATGGAGCCGTATAACGCCGAGGCTATCAACGTAATTGATAAACTTTATGTAATTTGTGTATTACATGTTGCATGTACCTAAATAGCGTTTATAAGAGACTAGCCTAGCCTAGCCTAGCCAACTGTCAATAATGATGGAATAAAACGTCTTTGTATATTTATTTGATATTATTTTTATTTACACATAAATTCCAATGATATAAATTGAATACATTTTCTAAAGAACAATTTAATGAATTATTTGAATGTCTTAAACAATGATATGATTTAAAAATCATCTTCATTTCCTCCAAGGATGGACAATAATCTAAATTGATAATTTGATGACTTGTCAAATCTTTTAACCATTCCATTTTTTGTTCACCTTTAACCATCAATATAGGTTCCTCATTATTATTATTATTATAATCATTTCCACAACACAATTTAAGAAAATTATCAATGAAACTTGATAAATTTTCATAATTTACATTATCGTCACAACCATACCACTCTAGTCCATGAAGATTTTGAGTTAACCAGTCCATATGTTTTACAATCTTGTATTTAAACATTTTCTTATCAAATGGAAGTTTTAATATTGTGTGTGCATATTGTCCATTCGCGGCATTTAAAATTGTGATTTCTTTGCAAATAAAATTTGATGCTCCATATTGGAACCCTTGCACATCAATAAAAAATAACATGTTTTTTTTGTCTCTCTATTTCAAACTGAATATTAATTACAATATTACATCTATATATAACGGCTTCCCCACTATTACAACTACCACCACCACTTCTTTTTAGAATTAATATTTTTCTTTTGATTATTTCTTTGCAATTTGTTTTGCAAACATTGTGCTTGGTATGTGTTTGGTATTTGAAAGCATTTTTAAATATTCTTCCAATTCACAATTTAAACATTTTTGATTTTCTTCTTCTGTTTCTGCTCCACATTTTTTACATTTGAGTTTAATTGGAACAGGCATTATGTAAACGATTTAAATAAAATATCGTTTTGTTTTATCAAAGATTTTATTCAACTAATTACAAAAGTAAGTGTTAGGAGTATATATAGGGTATTATGTGACTAAAAATAAAAACTATCATTACATTTGAGATTTTCCAGTTTTTTTCTACAATATTTACATTGAAACTTTTCCAATCTCCATATTGGTCCATCATTTTCATCGGTCGCCGTTCTTTGCTCCTCCTCAACTTCTCTTAAAATATTTTCAATTTCACACTTAAACAAATTCATACATTCACATTTGCTTCTAGTTCCTCCTTTACTGTTTAAAAATCTACCAATACACGTACCCATACTTATTTTTTTTTTAAATGTTACAATGTTTTTATGGAGTTGGTTAGAGGATTATATGTCACTAATTTATCGTGTATAATCAAACAAAATGCACTAGTTTTCGCAGGAATATTTTTCAGACTCTCAAATTCAATTCTTATATCTACTGCCCCACTCTTTAATCCCTCATTTTGATGTGTGCAATCTAACACTACTATTGGCGCTGTTTCTAGAAATTTATTCGGTGATAAACAGGGTTCACCAAAACTTTTATAATAATAGGATTTTTGAAAGTCTGCATACATTTCATATAGAATGGCCCACTGGTTATTATCAAAGTTCAAATTCATGTTATCATAAGGATAGACGTCTGAATTTAAGAACAATTTAAAATTCGATAAATTACAATGGTCAAATCTACTAGCATTTCTTGTATTAATGTTCTTTTTTTCAGTTTGTAATGCAAACAAAACGTATCTAGGGCGTTCTAAATGACTACTACTCTTCACTGTCAATGATTGTCTTTGTGTTTCCGGTAATATAGGATATTCATGTAGTTCCCAACTACGAAATGCAATGTGTAAATCTCTGTTATTTTCAATATGTTTCATTAATTTCAATTTTTCCACATCTGACACCGAAACATGTGGCATTTTCCAAACCATTTTTAAAAGTGAAATCTTTGGTTTTTCATCTGCCTTATTTGTCACTACCACTTCGAATAAGAATTAATTCCTGACGCATGTTAACAATTACTTTTCGGAAATCTTCGGCAAATCCAAATATCATACTCAAGGGTACACAAACGGAAAATTCACCATCTTTATTAATGAAATCGGGCGTTCCATCTGCTGACCATCCAGCATTAGCGTATCGGTTACTTACGTTCATGCTCAACGAGACATAACTTTTAAGTGTTGATGTAATTAGTGGGTTTCGATTACGATCCACCACAAGTCCACCTATTTCATATCTAATTTCATCAAATAGACTCATTAAACCATTATTTACAAATTTTAGTGTTGCACTTGTCTTATCCTTATCATCATGTATAACACCCTCGATAATCAGAAAGCTTTGAGATGGTAGTGTTAACAAATCCTGACCCTGAATTGGTATTCGAATTTCATCGTTGTGATTTAGAGATGTTGATGAATAGGGTTGATGTGTATGAAATTCCAAACTGGTAATGGAAGTGTCTGCGTAAACAGGTTCCGTAACATTTAAAATATTCATTTCTTCTTTTCAACAACTTTAAAACCCAAACTTTTTAAAAACGTCTTATTTGTTAATGTTAACTCCTTTAATGGTTCCTGAACACTAACTTTTTTTTGATGCTTCACAATATTTATGGATTGTTCTTGTTGTTGTTGTTGTTGTGGTGGTTGAAGATAAATAAACACCATTACAATTTTTTCAAATGCAGTCGTATCGTGATGACTTCTTCTTTGAAATTGACTAAATTACCATCTTGATCCAGTATTTTAAGTGTAATTTCATTAATTTCCTTGATATTTATAGGTAAATAAATTACAGTATTTGGATGTTCTACAATTTTGAAACCAGGTGGAACAACAGGATAGAACATGTGAATTATATGCATAGGTTTATTGTTTACGTATGAGTTAGTTATCAAATTACAATCTATACATATAGCATTAACTTTAAAAATATTTAAAGGGTGATCAGATATATGATTCAGATCTTTTTTTAGTTTCCGTCTATCAAACCCCAATAGACGACCAATGGAAAAATCTTTACTAAAGTCAATGTCGTACTTCGATTTCACTTCACACTTCATGGTATTTAAATTTGGGGTGATCTTTATCTTGTCTTCATATTCTGATTCTTTGATGACTTGATTGGAACCTAAATTTATGTGATTATTTATATAATTTGTAATATTATTAACTTCATACATTCCATCTGGTAATTCAATTTCTTGAATTTTATTATGATCATCTATATAATGAAATTTGTTGTTTGATTCGTCAATATTTGGCACGGTGTTGTATGTTAAAAAATCTACCAAACCCAATACATACACTCCCTCTGATTCCAAACTAACTGTTGGATATATTTTAGTTGTTAGGATTGAAGAGGTACCTGTTAATGTAAACACATAAGACATTTTCACAAAAGGAGAGTTGGATGATTAATAAGAGAATATTCAGTTGTTAGTCTTTATTATATAAAAAATTTAAACACAAATGACCACAATTGTACGTGTTAAATGACTGATACACATCGTGGTTATAAAATATTTTACATTTTCCATTGGAATTGAAATATTTTATTGTTTCCAAGGGGGGTTTTAGGTTACCAAAACTATCAAAGTAATTTATCACTCCATCTTGACATTTATAAGCTGTCCAATGAGTACCAGGTCCATTTAAACTATCCAAATTAATTATACCACATTCTTTTTTATGTATTGTCTTTGGTAATGAATTTCGCATAAACACTCCCCGAAAGTGGGATATTTTTAACACTTTAACGTAACGTTTCAAGTCTATATCAGTCAGAGGTCTCTTTGGTAATTTCAACGACATTTTTTTTTTTATTTAAGTACAATCCCATACCGGATTTGTAGGGTCTCAGAAAAATTCCCTTGCCACCTGTTAGAGCAATAGCCTCCATAGTTTTATTGTGACGATTGGATTCTTCCAATTGCTCTTTTGCTGATTTGGCGTCATTCACCGCTTTCGCAACTCCGGCCACCCCTCCAGTTATTGCCCCCAAGGCAGATAACCCTGCAAAAATTGGTATTAACGGAAGTATTCCACCAGTCTTTGGAATTTTAATTATACGAGTTGATTGTATATTTTTATTTTTCTTAAATCTGTTTGCAACTTTTAAGGCTTTTTGTACTGCATCTTTTACAGTTGTCGGTTTATATTTTGACAATAGTTTTCTAATTTCACGTATTAAACCTAACAGAGTAATTTTCTTCTTTCTCTGTTTCACAGTTTTAGCCATGACTGCTGCTAATTCATAACTAACTCATTTCATACTGGGTCATCTAATTTTATATGTTTATTGTTACTATAACTATTGTCTTCTTCGTCGTCTTCTTCCTCCTCTTCAAATTTTCGTTTTAAAGCAGTAGTAGTAGTAGTAGGAGTACGTTTCATACTGTTATCTTCATTATCAATAATTTTTCGTTTTTTTAATTGAGTGCCTCCGTTATCCACACAATCATCTAAAATCTTACGTTTTCTTTGAGATATTTGTCTAGAATTCTGTATCCTATTAATAATGGTTCTTTGTTGGGGTGTTAAAAATTGTTCTTTTCGTCGTCGTCGAGGATATGTTCTTCTCTTTCGTTTATTTTGTGATGACACATTTTGATGATGATGTGAAAGTTGTTTGATAACATTTTCAACAGCTGTTTTAATTTTTCCTATTGCTTTTAAACATTTTGTGTGGTTTTTGTTTCTACTAATATTGTTGTTGTTGTTGTTGTTGTAACCCATCCCTAATTTAACTTTTGCCTTCATTATACCCGCAACACCTAAAGCAGCCAATTTTTCAGCTACAGACGCATCTTTTGAATGAAATCTTTGTATAGCCGTTTTTGCTAATTCACTATCAGCTTGATTACGTAATTTAACTTCTTTAGTTTTACTGTAAGCAATATCATGTTTTAAACACCCAGCGTCAAGTCCATTTATAGGCTTATCACCCCTTAACAAACGTTTCTGTAGTTTAGTGCCCGGACCGCAGTAGTTGTAGGATTTCAGATGCATTTCGAACGGTAATTTATTAATTGCATCATTAATTAAACCACATCCATTATAGAGTTTCATCGTGGACTAACTATAAATTAGGGAACATCACCATTTTTATACTAGTTTGAAAATGAAGGCTATAAAGCAAAAGACAACTTTTAACATTGACAATCACGATTTCATAGAAAACACTGATTGTGTCACTTTTAAACATAGTGCTTTGTTCCCGTCAACTTTAAGATGTATAATCGTTGGTCCGTCAAATTGTGGTAAAACCAATTTAATGTTAAATTTAATTGAACATCCAAATGGTTTAAAATTTCAAAATATATACATCTATTCAAAATCATTATACCAACCAAAATATTTGTACCTACAGGAGTTATTAAAACCTATAAAAGAAATAGGATATTTTGCATTCAATAACAATGAAACTATCATAGATCCTTCAGAATCCAAACAGAATTCTATTTTTATTTTTGATGATGTTGCTTGTGATAAACAAGATGTTATAAGGAAGTTTTTCAGTATGGGTCGTCATAAACAAGTTGATTGTTTCTATTTGTCACAATCATATGCACAAATTGGTAAACATTTGATTAGAGAAAATGCAAATGCTTTAGTTCTATTCAAACAAGACGATCAAAATTTGCGACACGTCTATAATAATCACGTTGGAACCGATGTAACATTTGAGAAATTTCGAGAAATGTGCAGTGTCTGTTGGCGAAAACCACATGGTTTCCTAAGTATCTTCAAGGATAACAAACTAAACGATGGTCGTTATCGACAAGGATTCGATACATTTATAAAAGTATAATCAACCCACTCGTAATAACAGTTCAAAAACTGTTCTTAACCTGTTCAGTACCTGATCAGACCTGTTTATACCTGTTTAATACCTGTTCAACAGCTGTTCCATACCTGTTCAACTATGGATGATCATGCAAAGCGAATCAAAAAGGAACTTATAATGAAACGTAAAAACATCAAAAATAAATTGAATTTCCTTAAACATGGTACAATTGTTCATGAAAAATTTTTCTATCCAATAACTAAACATCTCAAAGATATTGAAAATAAATTGGGTGAATCTACAACGACAACAACGTCTCTATCACAAATAAAAGATCTTAAAAATGAAGAAGAAGAAGAAGAAGATCAGCTTTATAAAGTGGCAAAACCACAAGACAAAGAAGCAGAAGAAGAAGAAGAAGAAAAAAGCATGATTGATGAGGAGGAAGTATATGAACAAAATCAAGAAAAAGAAAATGGTATTAATGCTTCAAAGTTATCAATAATTAATGAAATTAATGAACACACCACACCAACAATAGATTCACAAAATAAAGTTCGTTTAGTGGTTAACAATGAAACAATTACCGAGGAATCTTTTAATGATTTTCTAAATGAATTTAAACCATTGCCTAGGATGTATATTAAATCAATGTTACTTGATTCTTCATTTGAATTTGATCATAAGTATGGTATTCGGTATGATTATACACTTAATAAATTTTATATTGGAAATTCTGAACTATTTATTATTGATAATGATGTTAAAGTGAAAAATAAAAGATACATAGGAACTCAAGGATTATATGAGTTACTGTTTAAAAAGGAACCAAAAAACTATTCCAATAGCGATATTGAAAACTATAAAGACATTGTTCTGAGAACTAATGCTCATAAACGATATTATCAAACAAACAAACAAGTTGATGGTAGTAGATCACTGAAATATAAAAAGATTATACATCCAATTACAAAAGGAGGAGAATTATTTTCACAAGTCAATAATGCTGCAATAGATTATATTCATTGGAATGACCCAAATGAATTAGTTGATCGATTTCGATTACTGCTTGCTTCTCAGGAGGCTGGAAATACAAGTCATCCAAACGAAATTGTTAGTATTATTGAAGAATTAAAGGAAGCAGGTATTATAGTATAATGACGAAGACCTCATCTAAACGAACAGTTGTCAATGAAATTCATAAACCGATTAGAATTAATTTCAAACGTCGACGTGTAATCATCAAATCTCTTTATGACCTTTTTCAAGCTGATATTGTCGAGATGATTCCCTATGCAAAATTTAACAGTGGCTTCAAATATATTCTCATTGTCATAAATTGTTTTTCAAAATACGTTTGGGCATTTCCACTAAAATCTAAAAGTGCTCCAGAGGTTGTCAAACAAATGGAAAAAGTATTAGTTGAACAAACACCACAAAATCTACAAACAGATATGGGTAAAGAGTTTTTCAATAAGGATTTCAGTGGATTAATGTTGAAATACAAAATTAATCACTACAATACTTATAGTGAAAAAAAGGCGTCCATTGTTGAAAGGGTTAATCGCACATTGAAGAATCTCATGTGGAAGGAATTCAGTTATAATGGAAACTATAAATGGTTAAAACTATTACCTGATATTGTTAAAAAATACAACAATACAAAGCACACTACTATAAAAATGAAACCAATCGATGTTACGAAAAAAAGTGAATCACGCTTGTTGAAAAAAGCCTACGATAGAATTAAGATTGTCGATTTAAATGTAAAGTTTCGAGTTGGTGAAAAGGTGCGAATTTCAAAAATTCGAGGAGTATTTGATAAAAACTACACACCAAACTGGTCCACTGAAATTTTTTCAATTGCCAAAGTTCTATTAACCAACCCGAGAACATATTTGTTAAAAGATTACAGAGATCAAGAAATAAAAGGTTGTTTTTATGGTGAACAATTACAAAAAGTAAAGTATCCAGATGTATACTTAGTAGAAAAAATACTTAGAAGGGATAAAGACATTGTGTATGTAAAATGGTTGGGATTCGATTCCTCTCATAATAGTTGGATTAATAAAAATAATGTTGTTATATGACGCATGCGTTATAATCCTGCATAGGTATATAAATGGTACCAGAGACACAGAAATCACAGTGTTATTTACATAATAATAATGATGATTGTCAACAAGATTTTTTCCCTTGTCTTCTGCTTTTTGTTCTGCTGTACAGGAGGGGAAAAAAATGAAAAAAGGGAAATTTTAGTTAATACACCCTTTAAAGTTGAAGAATTCTCCTTTATGTTATTAGAAAAACACCACGATACAATACTCCTAAATTCATATCCTGCGTTTCATTCAACAAAATCCATACCAAAATGTAAGTATATTTAATTTTTAATTATAATTTTATGTCTTATCTTTTATTTTATTTTTTTTTAGTCTCTCCTATTACTTGTAAGCAAATGAGTGGAGATTATTCATGTGGATATGTTATTGGATCACACGAAAATTACTATCCTATTGTTCCCTTCAAAAGTGAATTATATTGTGGACACTATTCCATTGACAAACAACTAAGAACCAAAAATGAAACTATTACATTTGTGGATCAAATATTTAATAACACACAAGATTTTTATGATGCTTTATTAAAATCGCCCTATATACCATTGGATAAATCATTTTTTTGGTTAAAAGAAATATGTTTTGTTTATCGAAATAAGTAATAAAGACTTTATTCACTTAAAATTTATTTTTATTTACCAATAATCCACAATCTAATATTATTATTGTTTAGTTCAACACCAAAAAAATTATTCACAGGTAAAAAATAAAAAATGGTAATCAGATAAAACTATATTTTATTAGGTACATTATTTGTTCTATTTGTTCTATTTTTATGTAAATCATAACTACACCACCACTCTCCTTGATAACATATCTGCAACAAAAAAAAAAACAAAAAAAATGAATATCTTAACGTGTAAAATAACTATAACATCAACAAAATAATAATGAACTTACGTTTATTCCAAGAGATTTTGTGAAAACCCAAGGCAATCTTCTTCTCCTAAATCATCATCATTATCATCTTTACCTTTTGAGGGTAATGATGTATGACGATGATTATTAAACTTTTTAGAGGTTGAGGGTTTATTAATATCCTCAACCTCATCCACATCCACTTCCTCCTCAAGTGTTAAAGGTTCTAAATACAATTTACGTTTGGTGGTTACCAAACTTTTAGGATGTCTATCGGTATCATCCTCTTCATCGAGTAAATTGTACTTATACCTTTTAACAACTTTCTCTAACTCTTTAAACTCTTCATCATTTTCAATATTCGCCCTCATGTACCTAATGGGTAGGTTCCCAAATTTCCTTTTTAGGGTACTAGCCCTGGGCGAATATGATAGGGAGATATAAACTTTATCTCCCCTCAGTGAAAGTTCTTTCACACCATATCTACATAAAAAAGAAAAAAAAGTTTGAAAAATTAAAATACAAAGTAATTTTATAAATTATACTTACCGAAACAATTGTTTCATCACAATCAATGCTGTTTTTATCGGGAAGTGGATTTTGTCTTCTGTGAAGATTATTAATGTAGAAGGAGTAGTAGCCATTATGATTTACTTTTGAGACTGATGGTTTAGTTAAATTTCAAATCGATATTTATACAGAAAAATGATAAACAGTCAGCGAAAAACCAGTCAGTTTCCAATGTCCTATGAAAGTTATCTACCAATACACGTTTTTAGCAATTTCTCAAAAAAACATTGCAACTTTGTATGTCGTCAACAAATTTTTGCAATTGATGTAATTATAAATTCTTTATCACGAGTAATAAACAGTCAGTGAAAAACCAGTCAGTTTCCAATGTCCTATGAAAGTTATCTACGAATACTATCATTGCAATATTACACGTTTTTAACAAATTTCTCCAAGAAACATTGCAACTTTGCATGCTGTCAACAAATTTTTGCAATTGCTGTAATTATAAGTTCTTTATCACACCACTAATATAAGTTCGCTGTTGCTGTTGGAAATATTAGGTTTATGTCTTAATATTAAACAAGTAGGAAGAAGGTAATCATAAAGAAAATATGTGTAAAATGATTTGTATGCATTGTGGATTAATAAGACCTTTGGCGTGTTACGTCCCATCGGGTGTATGGATAAATAAAAATTGGATTTGTACTAGTGAACCGTGGATGATAGAATGTTTGGATTGTTTGAGTGAAATAAGAAGAAGACGTGAAGAAGATGTTAAAGATTTTTATTATAAACGATATAGAGCCTAATAAATTTTTTTAGAATTTTGTCGTGTTTTATTTGACATTGATAAAAATTCTTTATCACACCATTAATAAACAGTCAGCAAAAAAAAAAAAAAAAAAAGCCTTAGTCAGCTTCCAATGTCCTATGAAAGTTATCTACGAATACTATCATTGCAATATTACACGTTTTTAGCAAATTTCTCAAAAAAACATTACAACTTTGTATGCTGTCAACAAAATTTTTGCAATTGGTGCAGTTATAAATTCTAAATCACACCACTACCATTCAATTTACGTCAATGATTTTTTTTATATCAGTATAAATATGAGAATCTTTGGGTAGTCCCATTTATTTATTTATTTTCAATCAAACAGTTGTGTCAGTCCTGTCCAAATAAAAAAAAAAAAAAAATGAACTCAAAACAAGTGATTGATCAGATGTCCAACCAAATTGTCAGTAGAATGGAAATTGTAAGTAGATTGATCAAAACTAAAAACGATTTACAATACTATATTAAATTTTTGAAAAAACATATTTTTTTATTGAAAAAATGTTTAAAAAATAAATTGAGTTGTGTTAATAATTTTTTGTGTGTAGAATCAAACTTGACTATTTTAAAATCATATCTTGAAAAATTTAAAAATAAATTACATTCTAAAAGACAATCTAGAAGGGAATTAATGTGGCAAGATGTTGAATCGTGTTTCAATGAAAGAATTAAAACTGGTGTTATAATAAATTTGAAATTTGTAGATCCAAAAGTGTTTCTCAATAAAGCCTTTAAAAGTTTTTCTATTCAAATTAAAAAGCAATTGAAAACGTATTTAATAAAATCCAATGTAATTTTTTATGCTGTTTTTATTAAACCACAAAATGGAGAAAGATCTATTAAACATTTTGCCACAAAATGTGAAATAATTGACTTTAAAGGATTGGTATAAAATTTATTGTGTAGATAAAATTATGACAAAACTTGAAGAATTTCAAGAGAGGGACAGTGGTTGGGCATTATTAAAGATTTTACATTTAAAAGTTAATATAAATAAATATAATCCTTTATGTGGAGGTATTTCAACCTATGTTGATTTACCAACCTTCATAAAGAACACAAAAAGTGTTATTAACATTAAAAATTCTGATGAATTTTGTTTTTTGTGGTCAATTGTTTCAGCTTTACACCCTCCTAGTGTTAATAAAAATGTATCAAGAACATCATCTTATCCACATTTTAGTAGAGTATTAAAATTTGATAACATTAGTTTCCCCATGGACATTAAAGATATTCCAAAATTTGAAACGTTAAATAAACTTGCAATAAATGTTTATACTGTAAGCAAAACGAATGAAATCTTACCTCTAGTGTTAAGTAAATCAATGACTACTCCTCGTATTAATTTACTTATGATGTTGGTTAGTAATAATAATAATAATTGTTTAAGTAGTGATAGTAGTGATAGTAGTATTAGTAACAGTGAGGAGAATAGCTATGAAAAGAAAAGGGTCTTTCATTTTGCTTACATAAAAAATTTATCTAGATTGGTATGTAAACAATGTGGTAATGTAAGAAACCAAAAGTGGTTGTGTGAACGATGTTTGAATCATTTTAGTAGCAATACACATTTACAAAACCATTTAGAAGATTGTAATAGTAATATGGTTGTTGCTAAAATGATATTACCCAATGAAACAAATAAAATTATGGAATTTAAAAATTTTAAACATAAAGAACTTGTTCCTTTTGTTATTTATGCAGATCTTGAAAGTATTCTTATAAACTGTACTGATAAAAAAAATTTTATCGATAGTAAATCAGAATTCACCGAAAAACACGAAGCTTTTAGTATTGCATATTACCTAAAGGCTGCGTATGACGATTCCATGTCATATTTTAGGTGTTATACTGGTTCTGATTGTCAAGTGTGGTTTGTAAGAGAATTGGAAAGAATTGCAAAAACAATAAAATTGAAAAATTTGTTTCAAAAATACCGTAAGTTACCTCCTTTAACTGATGAGGAGAATAGTAATTTTCATTCCTCTTCTATTTGTCATATTTGTTCTAAACCCTTTCTAAATATAACTGACAAAGTAAGAGACCATTGTCATATGACAAATAAATATACAGGGGCAGTCCACAAATCGTGTAATATTCTATATCAAAAATCACACACTATACCTGTAATTTTTCACAATTTATCTGGATATGATAGTCATTTTATAATTAAAGCTCTTAGTACAGAAATTAAAGGAAATGTAAGTTTACTTCCATTGAACAAAGAAAGATACATTTCTTTTACAAAATGTATTGAAAATACAAATATAAAATTTAGGTTTATAGATTCATTTAGGTTTATGGCTGATGAATTGGATAGATTAGTTTCTTATTTAGACGATAACCAAAAGGTTATTACAAAAAAATACTATTCAGATCCTTCCAAATTTAACTTAGTTAACAGGAAGGGTGTTTTCCCGTATGAATACCTCGATAATTATGAAAAATTACAGGAGACTTGTCTTCCACCAATTGACAAATTTTACAGTAAACTGAAAAAGGAGGAAATAACTAGTGACGATTACGAACACGCTTGTAAAGTTTGGAATACTTTTGAAATTAAAAACCTTCAACAATATGCTGAATTGTATTTAAAGACTGACGTACTACTCTTAGCTGACGTATATGAAAACTTTAGAGCTATGTGTCTAAAAACATACGAACTGGACAGTCTTCATTATTATACATTACCTGGAATGGCATTCGATGCAATGTTAAAGATTACAGATGTGAAATTAGAATTGTTAACTGACATTGATATGGTATTGTTTTTCCAAAAGGCAATTAGAGGAGGAATTTCACAGTGTTCAAATAGATATGGGAGGGCTAACAATAGATATATGGGCAGTGAATACAACCCTGACAATGAAACAACTTTTTTAATGTATTTTGATATAAATAATATGTACGCTGGAGGTATGAGTGCTTCTTTGCCTTACGAAGGTTTTGAGTGGATATCCCAATGTGATATTTACAAGGAAAATATAATGAATTGTCCTGATGACAGTGAATTTGGATACATTCTTGAAGTAGATTTAGAATATCCGAAAGAAATTTTCCATTTTCACAAAGATCTACCACTTTGTCCTGAACATATAATTCCACCAACCTCTGATTCTACTATTCCAAAATTATTAACAACATTATATGATAAACAAAAGTATGTCATTCATTATAAAAATTTGAAACAAGCCGTTCAATTGGGATTAAAAATAACTAAAATTCATCGCTGTTTGAAATTTAAACAATCTAAATGGTTAAAAAAATACATTGATTTAAATATTGAATTAAGAAAACAAAGTAAAAATGAATTTGAAAAAAATGTATATAAATTATATATAAATGCTCCTTACGGTAAAAGTATTGAAAACGTTTTAAAGTATAAAGATATTAAATTGGTGAATAAATGGTCAGGAAGGTATGGGGCAAATTATTATATTTCTCAACCAAATTTCCATAGCTGTACAATTTTTGAAAAAAATATGGTTATAATTGAAATGCAGAAACAAAAAGTTAATTTTAATAAACCAATTTATTTGGGTATGTGTATTTTGGATATATCTAAAACATTGTTATACGATTTCCATTATAACTATATTAAAGATAAATTTCATGACAAAGCAAAATTGTTATATACAGACACTGACAGTTTAATTTATCAGTTTTATACTGATGACATTTATCAAAATATTCGCGAAGACATACACAAATTTGACACATCCGAATACCCTAAAGATAACATTTTTAATATTCCTTTAACTAATAAAAAAGTATTGGGTTTAATGAAGGATGAAAATAAGGGAAAAATAATGACACATTTTATTGGATTACGATCAAAAATGTACACTTTAAAAGTAATTGACAATTTTTCAGAAATAGTAGTTAAAAAAGCGAAGGGAATAAAAAAATCAGCGTTAAAGGAACTAACTTACGATGATTATTATGCAAGTTTATTTAATAAAACTACAGTTGAAATCATTCAAAATTCAATAATTTCAAAAAAGCATGATGTTTTTAATTTATCACAAAGAAAGGTTGCATTAAGTCCTTATGATGACAAGAGAATGATAGATTATATAAATACCGATACGTTGCCATGGGGATTTAACGATAAATAATAATAGTAATAATAATAATAATAATAATATGTAAATAGTAAATCGTTTTTTGTCTTTTTTCAATCTAACAATTTCAATTCAGGAATCAAGATCACTGATGTAAGTTATTTTTTTTAATTGATTTAAATTCGTTAATATATAACTATTATTTTTTTATAGACTCAACTTGAAAAATGGATTAGAGTTTTTGAAAATCAAACACGTTTTAAACGATTAACAACAGACACACAATTACGAATAGTACCAATCACTTTACCTTCACCTCATTATGATAATAACAGATGCGGTACAATGTGGTGTAGAAGATGTAAAAAATTTTTTTGCTTCTGTGAAATATCTATTAAAGAGAATAATAGCGATAAGACTCTGTATTGCAATGAAAAAATGCCAGATTCATAGTTCAAACATTTCACAGAGGTAAGCAATAAAGTTATTTATTTGATTTTTTTTTTTCAAAAAGATTTTTTTTTCTTTTAGCCTCGTATCAATTGTTTCATCCCATCCACAGAAAATTTATTGAAAATGAAGGAGGATATCATTACACACGATGTATCAAGATGTTTTCGATTGTACCAAGCACAACCAAAGTATAAAGAGGATTGGGAGGTTATGGAAAATGATTTTTCTGATGCGAGGTTGGCTGATGCATGTACCGACAAATATTGGACATACATCAAAGCGGTCATGTGCCATGATATCAAAACTTTTTGTTATTATAAAGACATTAATTATATTACGCATAATTCAAAACGTTTAAAAATAAATTAAATAAAATTTTTGAATTATATTTTGTGTTTTATTACATTAGTTTTAAGGTATTGACAGTTGGCTAGGCTAGGCTAGGCTAGTCTCTTATAAACGCTATTTAGGTACATGCAACATGTAATACACAAATTACATAAAGTTTATCAATTACGTTGATAGCCTCGGCGTTATACGGCTCCATATACCAAATACGTTCACTTGTACGATGCAGGATCGATCCCCACACAAACCACTTTGCTTTTTTTCTACAATTTTCTCAAACAAAATTATTTCAATAAATCTACAAAATCTAATATTATTAGGTAATCAAGTGGAAAGGTAAATCAGGTGACAGGTAGTATAGGTGACAGGTGGAAAAGGTAAAATAGGTGAAAATAAGTGACAGGGAGGATAGGTGACTGAATTGGTGACAAGTTTTGTCAAAGAGTACACCTTCTGGGCATTGTCGATTACAGCTTTGGTACACTATTGCTTTGTATACGTGAAATTAGAGAAGTGGATGGTAGAGTTTTCAAACGGTCCCAGTACCCCGCTTACATTACTACTCAGAAATACTCGGGAAAACAAATCCACGAGTTTCGGAGCAAGGGCAATCTCTGGACAGGGTACCCACAAGACCACAACGGGAGCAGAAAAGCAATTTCTTCCTAATGCAGCCATCTCGGCGGTGACCTGGATATCCACATCTCCAGCATAAGTCTCTATCGACCGGCAGGTGGATGCGGTCGTCGAGTAACTTCGGCTTCTTAACGACAGGTCCTTCGATCGGTACCTGGCGCATAGGGTGTATGCGAGTCTGGGGATGGTTCGTTTGGGACGGCTGAATTTCCTGCAAAGGGATCGAGGCACCACTGGGAGGTACCAGGCTCGGGCTGGGAAGTTCCGGGTTCGTAGTCGGTAACGTCCATCACCCTAGGAGGACTCGTCGGTTTGGAGACGGAGGCGGAAGTCACTAACTCTTCATCCGAGAGAGGCGACTCGGAAAGGCTGATGACATCGAACGAGGAGTCAGATTCCATGGGACTGAAACAAAATGCAAATATTATCCAAAAAGAAATTATACACAAAACTTCGATGGTTAACGGTATTAACTTACGGTTTAATGAAACTTCGGAAACGGCGGATGTATTACTATACCATAACGGACAGGGTAGGGGACGGATGGGGAAGAAGGAGAACGGAACGGAGGTAACTAGAAACGGGGTTTAGGTAGACGGGCCATCGAAGAATACGGGGTTACTTCAACGACGGCGGGGGGGACAAAAACACTGGCGTGACAACACGCCGACCAGCCCACAACGGGAGCAAAAAAGGATGAAGGGCAAGGAACAGGCATCACGGCGGTGCCCCGTACCACCGCACCTCCAACAGGTATTTGGTCTCACTGTGATGTAGTGAGGTGGCGGCGGTGACGGGGTGGACGTCTCCGGCGGTGAGGGTGGTGGTGATGGTGACGGTAGTTCGACCGGGCGGTGTCTCGGCCAGTACATAACGGACGGCCCGCTGCACTGGTCCTCGTAGACGGTGAAGTCGTCCAGCGACGCCCCCGGGAAACATTGGACGGGCATACTGAAAAATACAGGTACCATAAATGTCTTCATTGTTCCATTAGGGTATACGGCACAGGGGTTTGGACCAGGGGTGGTCGGACAGGAATCGATGGTATAAATTTGGATGAATTTTCGGACCAACAGATCGTGACGGATAACTCCCATACGGATGGAAGAAAAAAATAAATTATTCAACATACTGAAATTAATTCCCTTTCAGGGTAAGAACAACAAAAGAAATTCTAGGCCCCGGTATTCCCTACCGGAGCGAAAAAAAAATGGATTGCCTCCTGAATGAAGCAAAAAGGGATAATAACACAAAAAAAATCATGGGGACGGGTCCACCGGAGGAAGTACAATTCGGACCCATTCCCGTTCGGGAGCCCGGTAATTGATCCGAGCATGGGTTGACAAGGACTGTCTCGGGGGTCTCAGTTGTTGGGCCCTCCCAATCAACCCTGGGGAAACCCGTCTGTGATTGTCGTAACAACGAAGAATATCCTCCCAAATTCTTCCCTGAAACTCGCGGGTTCGGGTCGGGGAACAGGGGAAAGGATCGGACAAGGGGTGAGGAAAGGTTTCTTCTCGAGGAAGCTGAAGCTGCTCCTCCCAAGCTCTCCCGGCGTCCTCCCACATCATCTCCCTTCTCACGTAAGGGAGTAAGGAAGCTCCAAGGTTTCCCGGGATGAGGTTTGTCCGGTAGGAGGTTGTCGGGGGTCTGAAGGAGAAGGGGAGGGGGAACGATCAGGACGGTTAAGGATAAGGTTCTGCAATATTATGATTTTGGGGAAATGGTGGGGTTCTTCCTGCAACGGTTGGCGTTTCATACTGGAACAAAACAAACTAATAGTCACCAGTAGCGGGTTTGAGGTGTGTGATATGTACCTGATTGAGCCTTTTTCCCATTCACGGCTTTTAGATTGTATATGACGGGGGATACAACTTTGTCAACGGTGCACGGAACGGAATATTTCGGAGTTAGCGTGGCGGCTACATGATTGACGGCGGGCGGCGAACGGTGGCCGATGGACATTTCCAGTCACGGCGGCGTAGATCATGATAGTACCTATGAGAAGTGACTGCACGAGGGTCAAAGCTTGTAGCAGAACATTTACAATCTCGGGACATCGTACCTACGAGACCACAACGGGAACAGAATAGTAACTTCTCTCTACTACAACCTTCTCGGCGGTGTCCAGAACATCCACATTTCCAACATAAGTTCTTGTTGACAGGAAGGTGAAAACTTTCAGAGCATATTGACTTGTCGGTGGTAGTCTCTAATGGACAGTGAGTACTACGGATATTTTCTCCCCTTGCATCCTTATCACAGCTTTCACTGAGTTTGGAACCAAATGTGTCGTCCTTTACCATTTTGTTCAACCCTGGCGTGAAGTATCTTGTCTTCTTTCTGGTCATTGGGGCTGTGAAACAGATAGGGTCGGAACGAATAGAAAAATTCTTCGGAAGTGACTCGTTGTCCATTTTGAGTTCAGTCTTTTTCCTGGCAGCATGAACGGTGGGTCTGATGACAACGGGATTTCGCCCTGCGGACGGAATCGGATCGGTGACGGCTTCATTTTCTACGGACTGTTCTATGATTCCCATTGGGTAACAGGATACGGTTTGCTCGATAGGTGGCATCGGCATCTCACCTATTGCTATTTTTCCAGTGCCCAATTCTAATCGGAAATTATACTTTTTCAGTAGGTCCATTCATAGATCTATGTCGGTACTCAGGTTAGGAAAGTGGACGATCTCTTCAGACAATTCTTGGTTGCCTAGCTTCATATCTACGGAATACGTGTCTCGAATACGGATAACCATTCCATTTGCTAACCTAACAGTAGTCGGAACTGCTTTTCTGGGAAAGATGTTCCGCCAATCTATTTCCTAAATATGATTTTAAAGCTCCAGTATCCAATAACGCCAAGAAATTTTCACCTTCTATTTCCAGAGTCATATGCGGTCGGAGGTCATGATCGGGTACGGTTACGGTCTCTAGCGTCGGTTGCGGCTGCTGGGACCTGTCTTGGTTACACGGGAAATCTCGAGAATAAACACCTTCCTTCATGCATTTTCCTTGGATTTTTACATTCTGGTCGAAGGTGTCCATATTCTCCACAATTCCAACACAACACTTCTCCACGAGAGGTGGATGGTTGTGACACAGCTCTCTGCGGTTCCAATCGTTGCGGTCTTACGGTGGTTGGAGGAGCGGTTCTCTGAGGATAATCAGGACGGGAATATCGGGGTGTGGTGGTCTGGGAAAAACGAGAAGGGTTTGGTTGGGGATAGCGGGGTTGTTCAGGAGGTGGGGGAAGGAATGACTCAGGGGGTGAGTGACGGGGAACGGTATTCCTCGGAGCGGAGCTGGTTGACGTAACATTCTGTAATTCTTTCCTCAATAGTTCATATTCCCTGACTACTTGACAGAATGTTGTGACGTTGGAATAATCGGTCTTGCGGATCTGTTGTCGGTATTCTGGCAATAAGTTTCTGTAAAGCCAGAGCAATTGCTGATCGGTTGTCAGGTTTCCATGTCGCCTCATGAGGGTCTGAAGATCTGTTATATAACTTGAAACGGTCTCATTTCGGCGTTGTAATCTTTTACCAATTTCAACCTCTAAGTCTATTTGGTAATTTACGGGGAAGTAGAAAGTACGGAAGTCGGTTTCGAAGTCGTTCCAGGTATTCCAAGAGAGTCGGTTATTACGGAACCATAATGAGGGGTCTCCAGACAGAAGCTCAGGTACATTCGGTAATAAACGGTCTTTATCAACGCCTTTAGAAAGGCAGATTTCATCTAGTCTTTCTAGAAATGAGACTGGGTCATCTCGGTTTCCAAAAGAAATTCTCCAGTCGTGTACACGGATTGGCTCGGCACTAGCGTCACTGGAATTCGGCATATTTTCCTGGCTTGTTTGACGAGACGGTCCGGAACGTGAATCGGTAGCTTGCTGTGTTTCTCGTAAAAATGCAACTAATCGTGCACGTTTCTTTTTGACGGGTCCCTCCGTGGGTAATTGACGGATTTCTAGTTCGGTAGTTAAATCTGGGTTTCGTAGAGTATATACCCAGCTGGCGGAGGGTATCTTTAGAATGGGAACTTCTTGGATAAAAAATTCAGATGGATCGTCGAGTTGAGAGTTGTATCCCTCCGTATTTTTGGAAGAAACGTCAGAATCTGACTCGGACATGAACTTGTAGAAGATCCGGTCGCGGTCGGGTTTGTTTCACGAGTGGTCCAATACCGGAACACAACACAGGTAAACCGCGGACACGGGATGGCTTTGAAATCCGGTTAAAATCTACAACTAACTAGTTTGCGGCTGGTTTATATTCACTGCTTTAGGGCTTATTCGGAGAAAGAAAATTAGACAAATTTTAATTAAAATACTAGAAAAACAAGTGTATTCTGGAAATTAAAAACAAAGAAACGGGCTTCTCGTGGCAACGGAACTACCCTAAATCAATACGGTCCCTGCTCGGGCGCCAATTTGTAAGGCTTTTTCTTGCCACTAAGAAAAATATTGCCTTACAAGATGACGCTTTAGTACGGAGATTGCTCGAGCGCCAGTTTTTTTATGTGGTATGCTCCACAACCCTTAGAAACGGCCTCTTAGGGGCACAGGTAACTTCAGATGGAGATACGGTATTCTCCAGGGGTCTAGTTGACTTCAGACTTAATTATTTTTACTTTAGTATATACCTTTAATAGCCCTGAAAAGAGGTAAGGTTGGTGAATATAAACCAGGAAATAAACGTGACACTTATATTGTTTTTAGCTACGTTACAATATAAAAATTTGTTTTATTTCAAAGCCCACCCACTTTAACCCTGAACAAAAATAATAATTCTTTAAAAGAAAACGTTCGATTCGGCTCTATTAAATACCGTAATGACAGAGTGACTCAATCAGACTTTATTGAAATTTACCCAATTATTAAATTACACGGAAGAATTTAATAAGTTAAATATTTACATTTAAAACGGAAGAGTTATTTAACCTTATTAACCTATAAGCTGACACGACGGAGTTTATCAAAATTAACGGAAGAGTTAGTTAACTTCATTAACTTTAAAAATTAATCAAACTACAGTAAATAAATTAATTCCTAATTACTTATATTCAGAAAATAAATAAATAAATTCAGGAGAGTTATTATATTTAAAATACAGTCTAACGGATGACTTTATCCTACTTTTCTACTTTTGATTTTAAACGGGGACGCGACCGATTCCTAAACTTTCAGCTTAGCCGACATTGACAGTCAATACGATTGACGCCAAAGCCCAACTAGCGTGAGTAAGGGATTGAAATTGCCTAAGTGGTAATGGGGAGCCTAAAATAGTGCAAGATCAATCCCAAAGTTGTCGGAATTTAAAACGGATTTACGGACGAACTCCTAAACTTTCAGCATAGCCGACATTGACAGCCAATACGATTGACGCCAATGCCCAACTAGCGTGAGTAAGGGGCTGAAATTGCCTAAGTGGTAATGGGGAGCCTAAAATAGTGCAAAATCAGTCCCAAAGTTGTCGGAGTTTATTATCAGTTCACGGACGGATTCTTAAGACTTTCAGCTTAGCCGACATTGACAGTCAAAACGATTGACGCCAATGCCCAACTAGCGTGAGTAAGGGATTGAAATTGCCTAAGTGGTAATGGGGAGCCTAAAATAGAGCTAGATCAATCCTAAAGTCTTAGAATCTGGAGAGGTAGCTTGTTTTAAAATATAAAATAAATAATTGAAAGCAAAAATATAATTTCAACCTTCAATTAAATAAATCAATTTCAAAACCACTACGATCAAAAACCAAAATAACTCAAACAACTAACGACTAACTCTCCAAAAAAAAATAAGATGATTACGGATCACCAATTAAATTAATTATTCCCAAAATTACTAATCAGTAAAATAAACGGACTGAATGCAAATACCGAATCTAAATTACTAAAAAAAAAATTACAAGTATACTAACTCATAAAACAAAAGAACATTTGTAAACAGGGTAAACAATAAAAAAAAAAAAAAATGAAAATCTTAATTCCAAACTTTAAATAACTCTCTGTATAAAATAAAACGAAAATTATTCCCCACGAAATAAATTTTCCAAAAGAAAATAAGCGGAAATCAAAAAGATTAAAACTAAAAGAATCTTTTTCGGCTAAAATATTTAACGCGCTTCTCAGCAAAAATAAAACGATTCGATTTTGTACCAAATTAACACGGTGATAAATTAAATTCAAAACACGGAAAAAAACGATCTTATCAGTTGTATACCTGAGGTTTTTATAACGGCGGCGGAAAAATTGGGACTACTGAATATTGTTATCGACTGGTTAATTTAGATCGGAGAAAGCGAATGAATCTTTATTTTCAAATTATTTTTCACCTAAGCTCTGAAGAATTCCTACTACCGAAGTTACATCAGCAGAACGGACGAGTTGTTGCTGAGGATAAGTTCTGCTTTTTTTTTCGATAAATTGTTTCAGCAGCGTGCTGTTCCCCTCGTTTTCGGCCGTAAAATCCATGGAATCATCATGATCACCATGTTCTGCTAGTGCAGGGATGATGGCTTCCGCTGTGACTGTATCGGGGAGGGCGAGTCATAGTTACTCCCGCCGTTTACCCGCGCTTGCTTGAATTTCTTCACTTTGACATTCAGAGCACTGGGCAGAAATCACATTGCGACAACACCCGCCATCGCAAAAAGAAACGTGTGAAGAACTCAACATAAAATTCAGAAAAATGTATTGGCTGCTTGGAAGAAATTCTAGCCTGTCATATAACAAAATATTGTTATACAAACCAATTCTGAAACCGGTATGGACATATGGTATCCAGCTGTACAGAGATTCCAGAACAAAGCATTAAGGAGCATAGTCAACGCTCCCTGGTACTGCAGAAATAGTAACCTCCACCGGGACGTGGAGATGGACACTGTTAACCAAACAATTAACAAATTTGCAAGAAGTCAATAACATCGACGTATTAATTTAAGTTGGACAAAAATTACTCATTGATCGTTATGTGATCAGATTGCAATATTAACAAATGCCCCGTAAGGGCTATATTAATATAAAAAAAATATTTTATCAACAGTAAAAACACAAGAGCTTTTTTTTTATCGGATAAATTTCTCTTTGTATCGAAACATTTTGTCAATCAGTAATTTTACGAGAAAAACTTCGGTCTCGCGATTTTATCAAATGTCAGCTTTTAGAGTAAAATTACTGATGGAAAAATGTTGAGATAAAAAGAAATTTATCCATAAAAGAAAAGTTCGCGTGTTTTTTGATAAGATAAATTAACGACAGAATATAAGAATAAAAAAAAGAAACTTTATTATATATATATTATATAAAATACAATTATTATAGGTTGGTTGGATTGGTGTACTTATTTTAATATTTTCTTCTCGGGTCTCTATATATGTCGTATTTTCATTTTCTCTTAAATCACTAACAAGATTTTCGTGATGTTCAGGATCTATTTGGAGGTATGGTTTAATTGATTGTGATGAAGAGTGACCTGTTATTTTTATTAGTTGTTGATCGCTTACTCTTGATTTGGCTAGCTGGGAAACTGTACTAGCACGGTGAGAATGATTTGTAATTTTATTATTTATTATGTTGTAGTGGTACGTTCGGGGGAGTGTTACTTAAGAAAATCGAGAACAGTTACACAAACAACTATATTTATTAGATTTATAATTTTACAGTAAATACGCTCAACACAAAATACAAAAATGGTAGTCGCCGTCCTTCGCTCTTCGCTGCCAAGGACCGACTGCCGACTTTACAGTTACATTCTCTGTTCGATTTCCGCACACGCGCACTTCT
The DNA here is from genome assembly GCA_949320105.2 of Crepidodera aurea. Classification (NCBI taxonomy): domain Eukaryota; kingdom Metazoa; phylum Arthropoda; class Insecta; order Coleoptera; family Chrysomelidae; genus Crepidodera; species Crepidodera aurea. The sequence goes on along the minus strand of OX439472.1, from coordinate 8,412,545 downwards.
GTTGCCCCAGTGGCGTCTCGCCACGACCACTTCAATGTCTAGCCCAATTTTTGCGGCCGAATTTTTGGTCCAAGATGATATTGTATTAATTCCCAGAGGAACGTTTTTATACCAACTTTTTGAATGTTTAGTTTTCCAAAAACGATTTGGAGTTAAAAATAAACGATCAGTAGTTATATTTTTATTTCTTTTTTTAAGAAGTAAATTAAATAATTGTACTGGACAAATACTTTCATCAGTGTCATTTTTTGTTAACCATTTGCTGTCTGTTAATTTTTTTGAACCACCCTGAGCCGTTTTTGAAAATATGGTATTGTATTCAATTCTACCTGTTGGAGTTCCATCTTGGTCTTTTTCTTCTTTAAAATAATAAATTTTACAATTTACAGCTTCCCCTCCTCTCCAAGCCAATTCATGAGAAGATATGTGAAAGAATCTTTTTTGTAATCCTTCAGGTTCGTCTATATTCCACAATTTTGCCATTTTTAATATATTTTTTCTGTCTAATGCTACAGAACATATCTTTCTTTTTTCAGGAATAACTTGCAATTCTTTTCTCTTACTATTTCTAGCATCACGAGCTTCCTTAAATATTATGTCCGCAAAAGGATCAAATTTAATATTGTATACTTTAAAATATTTTTCTTGCATTATCTTTGCAGTTGAATTCCATATCGTTTTAACGGCATATTCTTTGTAGTCATCCCCGTTTTTTTTCATATTGAAAGCCCAGTCCTTTAATATATCTGCTAATTCTTGTAATGAAGTATTTTCTAATAGTTGATATTGTCGAACATGACAAAATTCAATGAATTGTTTCCATATTGATGACTTCGTATTTTTTGTAGATTGCGGTATTAATTTTTCAATGTTTTTTGTAATTTGTTCATTTAAAACATTTCCAAACCGACTCATATTGTAAAGAAGCGATAATAATCAGTAACAAGGTATTAAAATTTAAAAATTTTCCAGCTCTTACGCTTAGTTGCTGAAATTATAACTAAAGTTGACAAATAAAGTGACGTCCGCTTACTAGATTTGAGGAAGACAAGTTTTTATCCGATAAAAAAGGATGCACCTTTTTTATCGATGTCAAAGTGACAAAAACATTTCCAAGTATATGATGTTTTAACAATGGAGTTAATTTATCAAAAATAAAAGCTGTCCGTAAATCAAAATTGTTCAGTTTATAGAAGTTATCAAAAATAAGCTTCCTTTCCTCTAGTGTGAATAAACTATGACATTTTTTATGACATGTGCAATCACCATCATAAAACTTGTTTACAGGAACAACCTGACCTACTACATTTAAATACTCTTGACCTGCAGCTCTGGTTCTTTTTACCGTCAGTCTGTTCCATTCGGAATGATGTCTACTTTGCTTTCTTTTTTCTTTGAGAAACAAAAAATATTGAAGGTTAGCCACCTTCAATATTTTTTGGCCAGGGACCGCATTAGTAGGGTTGTCAATCATTGTTTCATGTTCAGGCGAACATCTGACGGAATGTATTCATATCCAGAATTCTCGAACTCGGAAAAAGCATGTTTGGACGTGTAATGAACGAAAACCAGAATAAGAAACATTTATTTTTAACAATTTGCGATTTCTAGAGAACTGTCGGTAACATATCATTTTATTTTGACATGTAAGTAGGCAGGTGGACGTGTAATAAACGATATTTTTCATTATATCTACATGAAAACCACAGATTGTTAAGAAACATTTATTTTTAAAGATTAACGAACAAAAAAACATTTTTAATTGTTATTAATTGTAATATTTATGGAACAATTTGTGTTATTGTAAATAGCTAATCCTTTAGCAGCTATTTCATTTTCGTTAACTGTATTTGTTAAAGTCGAAGGTGCTATATTAGTAGAAATATGTTTTGGATTTTCCCCCGATGCATTGTATTCTGTTGGCGTTGTTTTTGCTGTTGTTGAATGGCTGAACAATTTACGAGAAACTTCCAACTTTCTGCTTACAGATTCTTCGATGTAGCCTTCTGCTACAGTCGAGGAACGCCAACCTCCATGTCTTTTTAAAGTAAGCAAATCTCCTCCGCCCTCGACTAACATAGATGCTGAAGATCTGCTTTGTTGTACCACTGATTGTATGTCACCCTGCATGTTGATCAAAACATTTACCTTTATGATACGCAATAAATAATCTGTTACTATTCATGTATGCAGGTCTTAGATTAATATATTTACGATAAAAAGTGCATTGTTAAACTTCTTGATTTGTGATTTTTGCCATCTCGAAGGAATACTATCAAAAACCGGCCATTATCTTCCACGCCTTCCAAAGTAAGACGAATCAAGTCATCTCGAATATGCCAAATATTAAAATTACTTTAATTAATAACCACTTCTCGTCTGGTGCTTCAAGCATGGAATTGACGATTTGGTTAGCAGTTAATACTTTGGACTTTTTCGGTGTGTAACCAACACTTTCTCGCTTGAGAAATGCAGTAGTTTTTGGTAAATTATTAACATTTACATTTTCTTTTACTGCCAGACAACTTTTTAACATTGAAAATTGACTCCATAAAGTTGAAGATTTCATGGATTTGCTTTTTTCTGACAAATAAACGAGAAGAATATCTTCTCTTACATTTATAACTTTCTTTTGTTGGCGCCAGTTGCAAAATAGACGATACTGGTTTTCATATCTCTCACGTGACTTCTTGGGCAGTAATTCTGCACTTACTTCTGCCGCTTCACGTGAGATTTCTTCCTCTGGTGAAATTATTTTTAAATATTTCCACTAACAATTGTAACGTTCAAATCGTCCTTGGGATCCTACGTTATATATACTAGTTTGCAATGGGTTTTTATGTTTTTATAAAGTGACTTCCCATTAAGGAGTCAACTCCTTGTTCACAATCTAGGCCTGGTACTTTTCGTCAGAGAGCACTAAGGTCGGGGTTTCTCTAAATAGAGGGTGATTTAGAATATGGTGTGGGACGGGCGCCACCCTATTTCTCATCGTTAGAAATAGGGAAATCAACTCCTTTTAGAAAAGGCGTGTCTTGGTTTTTATTCAAAAATACAAACCTACTTTTATTGAAATGAAAATACTAAATTTCTTGTTTGTTTCCTTTATATTCCTTGTCTTTCAAAATTCATAATAACAACAAATTTAAAAATTACAAACGACAAAAAAATTTAAAGAAAATATTTGTTAAAATAAATGGTGGGATGAGTTCTTATCTACAAAAATTTTATTAAGGCGTTACGCTTACTAATCAGCCATCCACCATATGCGAGGGGCTTTGGTTGAGTTCTTTAATTTTAGAAAATGGTTAAATAGGTAAGTTCCAATAATATTTATATGTCAGCCATCAGGTCCCCGCTATGAAGCGCTTTAAAAAACTAACTTAAATCAATTTGTACCACCTAATTTACCTGATATTCGTGATTACCGCACCACCCTGTATTCATAATTGTTAAAGCTAAATAATGGATTCACACCAATGAAAATCAAACTTGTCTGGACTAACATTAAGCAAGTTGTACGTATATTTATACCCTTACCTAAATAAATTTATATTGATTTTAAATTTAAACAACAAAGCAAATTTGTAAATATATAGTTAAACACACTGATAGTTCTGGAAAAGTTCATTGAAAAGAAATGGCAACTATCGCTAATAAAATTTCAATTTTTAGGTCACGTAAATAAATAATTCTTTACGAGAAGCTAGGTTTTCGTGGTGAAACCAAAATAAATCAAAATACCAGTACCTGATCTCCATCAATTAATAAAAGAGCAGGACTTCACAGAAATTTACCGGCATCTTCTTCTACACAGGCAAACAAGTTTCAAAGGACTGGAAGGCGAAATGGAAACTAACAAATCAAAATCTTCGCTTCATATCTACTAGGGTTTATGTTCGGCATCTCTCGAAATGAATAAGTACTGCTGCATCAGCTTAAACGTTAAATTTTTCCAAGGCACTGGCTCGTGCGGGGAAGAAACAAAATGGCCTCAGGCCCCAAAATAAAAAACCATATTTGGAACATGTTAGGCTTTAGACCGTAACAAAGAAAGTGAATATATATCCTAAAATAAAGAGGGTCGTGAAATACGTAAAGAAATAGATTTACCCACACAAGAAAAAAAATCTTACCTCAATATGAGATATTACTTTTAAAACACTCGTGGTTCGCAAAGCGTTAAAACCATAAAAGACTGAATCAACACGGTGTGTGCTTTCAACAGTCGAAAAAAAACTCCCGAAATTATCCTCGACTCATATGCCTATTGAAATAAAAGAGACAACAAGAGTTAAATGTGTCGGTTGTATTAAGCGAACGGAACCTCACATACAGAAATGTGTAATACTGGTTGCTATCTATTAGTCAGGTTAAAATTATAATCAATATGTTCGATCGAGAAAGATCAAGACGAATACAGTGTGGTACGCAGTCTCTCGGTGACCAGACAAAAAAGGTGTTACACAATATCCAAATATTGTCATAAAACAAGCGTTATTTACCCCGTAGCTAAGGAAATATACAAACAATTTGCGATTGCTAGAGAACTGTCAATAACATATTATTTTATTTTGACATATAAGTAGGCAGTAAGTTGGCTGTACAATTTTCCGTGCGGTCACACAGAAAAAGCTCATTTACGGTGCGCTAAATAAGCAAGTAAATATAGTGTTTTCAGATAGGTATAATGAAAAAACAATGACCAGTGAACTCTTTGTATCCTTGTCAAAGGGCCACTCTGTATAATACAAGATTCTACACAATAAAAATAGTCATAAGGACACAACGACAGCAAAATAAAACATAATCACAAAACTTACCTAACGACTCACAAAGCTTTTCATATCGCTTGTATTTTTACAAGTATGGTGGCCTAAGTGATTATAGGCCACTGTTGTATTGACTAATTGTAAGCAATTACAGTGGCTTAAATTATATTCCGCCACTTTTCCGTATAAAATATTGCAATTGTGTGAGTGGAACAACTACTGATTCATTTCACTCTATCTTATAACGTCAATAATAAGGTTAGTCCACTATAGTTTTGAAAGTTTACGTCCTTCGCCAATAGATGACAGTAATAACCCTATTTTGAGCAACTCAAATATATGTTATAATTTAATTCTTCACCACTCGAAAATACTTCTAAAGTCTTATATCGTCACCACTCGTAAAAATTTGTAATGAATCTATTTTTCACAGATTAATTCATTTGAATAATTTCGGGATTAAATGAAAATTTATTTAAAATTAAATAAAACGTTCGATTTTTATTTGGCTCACCATATACATATTGTTAAATATTTCACGGGCTAACGCCGTTTAAAAATAGTAATGCGCGCGCCGCGAATCAAGTCGCTAGGGAAGGGATTTTACCTGGTAGGAAGCGGAAGCCTTCAGAGCTTAGATGAAGAATAATTTTAAAATAAGAATTCATTCTTTTACTGCAACCCGAAATTAGCAGTAGAACAAAAATTTAAGTAACCGTTTTTTAATTCCGATTTAAAAGACCAGCCGAGGTACAACATTAATTTTCCGTAATTTTCGTATTTGAATTATCGCCGTATTTGCCGTGTTAATAAAATCGTCGTATTTTGCTCAGAAAACGCCGTTTAATTTTGTAACGTATTAACATACCGAAACGAACTATTTATTTACGTTTTGTTTTTTTTTAAATCCGGTTTATCAATTAGTAATTTGGGAACAGTTTATTCATTTTTGGGGATTCGTAACTATTTTATTTTAGGAGAGTTATTTAGAATTTTCATTCCGATTTCATTTTTATTTTTGTTAATTATTTTTCCGAAAAATTAATTCTTCCGGTAAATTTCAAAATTTAAATAAATTTCAGGTCCCTCTTTTACGTGATCATTATATGAAAGCTAAGGAATGTGTGGAGGGGGGTAAATTAACATGTAAAGATATGGAAAATCGGTTTTTCGCATGTAGCTCTCTGAGGTTTTTTCGGATCGAAACGACTTCTATATATAAAATAAAGTGCTCGCGAAATCAAAGAGAAAAAAATTCCGCAACTGATGGCGCATAAAAGATTTTCCTCATTTTACTCTTTCGGAAAATCAAAAATTAAAATATGCAAAATCCGAAATTCGGTCGCCATTTGTCCGTTTTCGCGAAAACCATCATCTCCTTAATACATCCTGTAGCAGTGTCCTCATGAAAGAGTTTGCCGTTTTGATGAACCGGATTGGTCAAGAAATAAAAAAGTTACCTCGAGTCAAAAATGTTTGCCCTCTCTCTCCCCCCCAAATTAAACTAGCGGGTTGAAATTTGGACACAATGCTTGGGTCATGACTATCTATCGGAGAAAAAAAATCAAGTCTCGAAGTCACTTTCTTCCATGCGAAAAACGCGAACACAGCTCTAGGTGTGTTCTCGCCGCGGCGAAAATCCATATACTTTCAAATCGCAATATCTCAAGACCCGCTAGACCGATTTAGAAGGGTTAAAATTCAGTTTAAGCGTTTTCGGGAGTACTTTATTTTATATATAGAAGTCGTTTCGATCCGAAGAAACCTCAGAGAGCTACGTGCGAGAAATCGATTTTCCATATCTTTACATGTTATTTTAACCCCCCTCCACACCTCCCTTAGCTTTCATATAGTGATCACGTGAAAGAGGGACCTCGAATCTATGAAATCACAGCGACTTCCTTTAACGGGATTTTTTCCGCCAGATCGACTCCATTAATTTCATAGAGCCGAATCGAACGTTTCTTTTAAAGTATTATTTTCTTTGTTCAAACAAATTTTATTTTGTAAAATAGCTAAACATAAGTGTCACGTTAATTTCCTGGTTTATATTCACAAACCTTACCTCTGTTCAGGGCTATTAAAAGTATATAATAATGAAACGTTATCGATAAAAACGCGCACGTTGTGTGTGAAATAAAACTAATGTTTTACCGAACGTTAGATCAGTTGTCTAAATGACAACTGGGTATATGCCGCTAGCTTGTAGTCGGTGAGAGGGAGGATTCGACAATTAAAAAAAATGATTGTAATGCCTAGGCGCCAAGAAATTTGTCGTCATATACCCTAATAGAGTGAACAGCCCCAAACTTCTAAATCGACTGCCCACCCCCAGATTGGTACAAGTTCACAAATCTATACAGGACCCACGTATCACCCTTGTAAATAAAACCAATAGGTGAAATTTAACTATAACAAATTTATATTAACTGACTCTATATTTAAAAACTACGAATATTTATCTATGTACAAAACTACAACTCAGAATATTTGGATGAGGTTAATTGGTACTTCAAACTGTTACCTCGGACCAGTTAAAGTCAGAGTTACTGAATAAATAAAATAACATAGAAACTACAATAGTCCAGGCCTTAACAGTTTGAGAACTAAATTAGAAATATCAGGACTATGTTATAAAGTCGAATTAAGACGTCTGAGCTCAGTGCGCATATTAAACTAGGTGAAATGGTAAAAATCAAATAACTAATATATAATTACCGCCACTAAAATTACTAATACAAATTATTAATGTTTAACTAAACTCCAATAAAATTTTAAGACCCCACTAGCAGTTGCACTTACACAAATCGTCCACTGTAGTGATAAAACTAATTTAAAATGTACAACCCTGGAAAATACACTTCTAGGGTACAATGAACTTAACTATACGTTAACTTGTAACCGATGAAAATGAATAAAAGAAGTTACACTAAATCAGAAGTACGATGATAGTGAAGGGTGATAATATTATCAAATTCTGGTATCCCTTTTAAATAATACTAGAATTCACAAATCTTTAGTTGATTTAACGGTTATTCTGTTATTCTACCACTTATCTGTTGAGATAGTATCCAGCGAGGGTGGATCCGATGGCCCAGAATCCCAACAGGATACTCCCAGCAAGGACAAACCTTCAAGGCTCCTGAGATGGACACGGAGACAGAAATACTAGCCGTTCTTCGCTTCTCTCCAACTTTACAGTATAACGTATAACCAGATAAAGAACCAGTAGAAAAGTTCCAGAGTAAGAATAACCAATAAAAGAGGTTCGAAAATAAGAACATCCAATAAAAGGTCCAAAACAAAAACCCTAAAAAATTCGGTTAAATAAGTACAGGAAACACAGCAAATTTCCAGGCACTTAGTCAGTATAAGTGTATCTGTAAACATGTCTTAAGTCAGTCAAAAACCCCCACAATTACCATTCTAACCTAACACAAAGGTTACTGGTGTCACCTGCGAGTGAACAAATTAGAAAATTACGTAAAAATCTACACAGAGTGAACTATAAATAGAATTAAAATGCTACATACCCAAATAGGGGCTCTTCAGTTACAGAGGGGTGGAAAAATTCTACTTCGACCACGTGTGAGGTGAACCTAAATCTTCGTAATCGCAAACTCGGATTGTTTGGGAGAACTAATCTCAGAAATATCTGAATAATAGTATCCAGCCAATTTTCCCCAAACTATTTGGCAAATTTCAGTTAAATCCCACTAAGGATGACTACACAACACGGTCATAAAATTCCAAAATTTACCAGCAGACTTAGACGCCTCACATTAAAGCACAAAAGAGAACTGACACGTCACCACTCAGAAAAGAATACCACCAGAAAGTTGATAGTCACAGAGATGTTCCGTTGATAATTAGTGGTCGAGGCCACTTGGACGAACGTACCTGGTTAAGACAGAAGAAACAACGAAGAAGCGGGCCTGAATTCTACAGCCAACCTTGGCTGACAGCTGACGGTAAAGACAATAATTATAACCTGTTTTATTAGTAAATAAGATAGAAATAAACTTTATCTAAGAAGTTGCTTGCTTCTAGGAAATTGCTTTAGAGATGAAAAATGGACAATTAAATGTAGAAAAGATTCAGGTAAAATCGTCAACTAGACAATGTAGTTGTTTTATAATAATAATAATTTGCAGGTACAAAGAATATAAAAATAAATTACGGATGTAGACTAAATTTGGAACTGATTCCTATAAAACAAAAGGCTTGATTAGTGTATCAAGAATAAGTCCTGATAAAGAATGGTATCCTTTAGACAGTATTAGATATATATTGGTGATAAGTGGTTTAGCGTCAATTTATAACGTTACAATAAGTTAAAAATAATTGAGTCTGAAATCAACAAGACCCCTGGAGAATAACGTATCTCCATCTGAAGTTACCTGTGCCCCTAAGACGCCGTTTCTAAGGGTTGTGGAGCATACCACATAAAAAACTGGCGCTCGAGCAATTTCCGTATTAAAGCGTCACTTGTAAGGCATATTTTTCTTAGTGGCAAGAAAAAGCCTTACAAATTTCTAGGACTCTTAGACCCTTATGAAAATATTCCATGTTTTAGCGGACTCATCGCCAATTATCTTCACCCGTAAGAAAATATGTTCTGTTCTAGCGAACTTATTATGCATATTGTGGTTTAAGGATATGAAAAAAAGGGAAAAACTTTCTATTTACAGTTTTGTTTTTTTTAACCAATAGGTACAGAAATGTAATCAGGAAGAAGTTTTCTTTTTTGGAATTTTAGTTCGTAACATTTTTGATGTGACGTTATTACCTCATGTTCGCCGTATTTGTTTTCCTGTAATGTAAATAGGATCTCCAGGATTTAAAATCATTTCTTTAATAGAATCAAAATTAATGCTTTGTATTTATTGTAATTTATTTCAATACCTTTAACATACAAATTTTTCGGTATTATCTTTACTAGACAAAACCTTGTAACCGTAGTTTTTGGGACCCCCAATACAAATTCTGTTATATACACCATAACTTACTAGTTAATCGGTCATGTCACCAACAAACTCTCCCGGAGATCACTGTATTACTCAGGCTTAGATAAGTATATCACAGAATCGGTATAAAACTCGTTCGGCAAGCGGTTAAAGATAACTATATAATTTGACGGGAGCTTGACAAGTAACAAACGCCGGGATTGACACATTCACCGTGCTTAAAGAATCGTAGGATTTCTCCTTATACTCCCAGTTAACAATCAAAATATCTTCATTAACAGGAAGTATATTGCGGGATCAATTAACATTTTGAAAAATTCTTCAGGACTATTGACAATAGATGTTTTTGGTTGATTTTCACGTTGACCAAGTTTAGCCACCGATCGAAGACCTGGATTATTACAAATTTTGTTAAAGTCCTACAATAGTTATTTGTGTAACTAGTGCAACAAATATGCTTTTTGCACGTGTAACACAAAACATTTTTTCTACGATCCAAAACAAAATTTAACTTTAAACTACTTAATGATAATTTCCTTGAAACTAGTTTACTTTTTTCGAATTGATTTCAATTTTTATGTCGCAGTTAAAACAATTTACAATGTTAACCGACGGACAAACTTCATTTTCAGTAATTTTTTGAATTTTGTGTTCGTATTTGCTTGTGGATGTTTCAGGTTCTTCACTTAACACTCTTTTTCGGATTGTTGTGAAGTTTCCGGTACTGGTGCTTGGTTGACCTTCCAGAATTTGAGTGGCTATTTCAGTTTTTTTGAAATTGACTCCTCAATGTAGCCCTCGGCTACAGTTGAAGATCTCCATCCTCCATGATGTTTTAATGTTACTATGTCTGCCCCCGATTCTACAAGCAATGTTGCAGAAGATCTGCGAAAACAGTGTCCTGTGTATTCCATTGGGTTTTCAAGATTCAGGTATTTTGCAATTTCACTTGGAATTTTACTAAAAGTATTTACACAACCAGGTTGAACAGAACATTTTTTATTAAAATATCTTATGAAAAATCTAGTGTGACTGGTAGACTGGGGACGAAGGGATGCATATTTGCGATACATTTCAACAAAATTAAAAGATCTAATTTTACCGCTTATTACAAATGATCGAGGTTTGTTTGTCTTGCTATCGGGAATTTTCACAGTTATGATAGAATCCATGTCATTAATATCGTTTAATGTCAGTTTCTGTAACTCGTCCCTGCGGCATGCTCCTGCAATGCCAAATACTGCAACTATCTATAACAAAATACAAGTAGGTAAGGGTAAAGTTAAAAATTACGCCTCGACTAGGAGTAGGTATAGAATATAAAAACTCGTTCTGAACCCTCACCGACAATTCTGTTTGATCTGCCACAGGCGCGCGTAGATACCTCATTTTATAAATTTATTATTTTTAAAAATATGTGATATGTGAGAAAGTATTATTATTATTATTATAGATGCACGTATTTGTAGTCCTACTTGAAACTTAGAAAAAAAATCATTATTATAGCTCGTTAACTTGCTACAACTGAATTTCAAATTATAAAACGTAAATAGACGAGTAAAATGTACCTGTCTGTAAGGGCGTTTGGTTTAAACAAGGTACTAGACGTGAACTGAGCCCTTTTTGTACCCCATTCGTTTTTTTTTTGGAAAACGAAATTTCAAAGCAAAAACCATAAAGGAAAATAAATTCTTTGCAAATAAAACAAAACGATAAAGGAAAATAAATTCTTTGCACATAAAACAAAACCATAAAGGAAAATAAATTATTTGCAAATAAAAAAAAAAAGTTTCAATTCCAAAGTATCCTTATAAATAATCATGGCAGTCAGAATCGTCCGAACTAGAGTCACCATTTGGTTGAATTATGATGGGTTGTAAAGAGGGTAATACCACATACTCATCCTCTTCTTTGATAACATGTTCAACATATTTTTTCCAAAGCTCTTGGCGGTCTGCTGCTAGAACTTTATTTACGAGTTCTACAACCTCTTTACTCAGTTCTGGAGACTGATTACATTTTCGTAATTCTGATTTCACGTTTGCCCATATTAACTCTATAGGGTTGAATATGCAATAGTAAGGAGGTAGTCTGAGAAGAGTATGACCCTGTTCTTTGCACAGCTTGTCAATATAATACATTTTCTCTAACTTTAGACCTTTAATAACAGTAAGCAATTCTTTGTTTGTTGGGCCTTTTTTACGATCACTGGTAGGAATAGGAATATTTTTTTCAGACATAAATGCTAAAATTGTACCTTTGTTACTGCTACTATTTGGTATCTTAAGGAGTTGTCCATAACAATTACTGACTGTGGTGGAATGTTAGGTAAAAACTTTTCATTAAACCACTTTTCAAATAATTCTGCTGTCATATCTTCATGATAATCAGCTACACAGTTTTTAATTTTTTTAGCAGATAATAATAAAGCATTAGACACGAAACCATCTTTGCTTCCAGCGTGTACTATTATAATGCGTTTCCCTTTAGAGCATGGCCCATTCAAACAGCAATTTTTACTATTGTCAACCCACCCGAAATTTACTACATCGTGACTGTCAAACCATGTTTCATCTAAATAAATTATGTGTCTATTAAAACTTCTGTACTCTTTTATCTGACGCAAATAATCTTGTCGCCAGTGAACTATTCTTGAAGATTCCGTGATTGCCATCCGTTTATTCAGTTTTTTGTGTTTAAAACCACATACTGATAAAACTTGACGCAATGTCTCTAAACTGGTATAATTGCATTCTGGATAATCTGCTAGCTTTTGCTGGATTCTTTACATGTTTTTCGGTTCTGTGAATGATCCACAGTAACCCCTTTCATGACTACTCGATAAACGGAAAATTTATTTATTTTAGTTAATTCGGCAATTCTTATTATGATAGCATTATCAGATTGCTGAATATTTTCCTTTTTTAAACATTCGAATATATTTAAAATAACTTATTGTGTTTGTATATCTAAATCTTTATTGTTAAATATATACCTGTCTTGAATCTCACTACACTGTGTAATTTCATTATCTCCATTCGCCCATGGTCTCCAGAACGCCATATTTATTTAAAGAAATATCTAAATTAAACCCACCAACAAACTCATGAGACTACCCCACTGATATCTCAGACTGTCTTACTCGAATGTTTTGGAACAAAAACGAGATGATTTATAGCTGTTGTGCCTTCGTAAACCTTCGGCCAATACCGTGCATTTAAGTTTACGATTCGATGTTTTCATTGGTAAACAACGAATATGATGGATTTTGACACACATCAATCAAGTCAACGTGGACTGACGGTTCGTTTGATATTTACCGCATTTTATAAGGGGAATAAGCATTATTTTTTGTTTCTTAGTTTGGCATGAGTGCCGTGCGTATATATTAAATATTGATCACTCCTTACATAACTGTGTTCTGCAATTGATAATGGAAGAACTATACATCGGTTGTACGTAGTTTATTCGTACATCGATCGGGTCGTGGGAGCTTACAACTCGAATTTTTGACAAAATAATCTTAAAAAAAGTATTCTGTTATAAAAAAAAGGATTATTTTCAGGAAGGTGTATATTCGTAAAACAAATTTAAAAAAAAAGTCGTAAAAAAATAAAATAAAAAATAACCAGACTGGGATCGAACCCGTGGCCCCTCGCGTCGTGTCGTGACGTACTACCCCCTAGACCACGGTTGGTTGTTGTATTAGGATGCCAACAACGAATATCTTATGCGCTTGAATGTCACTTCTACTTTCATGGTTATGCGTAAACAAAAAGTACATTGTTCAACCAATGTACTTCTAGTCACTATCTAAAAATTAACATCATTTGCAGGTGTTACCTTCATCATTAGATATTTATTATCTGGAGCTTCAATTAAAAATTTGTCAAATTCCGATCGGGTAAAAATTTTTGATTTCTTGGGTTGATATCCTACGGACTTCTTCTTCAAAAATGGAATTATTTTGGTAAAATATCGAATATCCACATTTTTATTAATTAAAAGTGTAGCCTTCACCATCGAATATTCTGACCATAAGGTCGATGGCTTTAGGATCTCCGATTTTTCTTTTAAATACGCTAGGAGGACGTTTTCGCTAATGTTCTTAACACGCTTTGTGTCACACCAGTCTATAAATCATTTATAACAAATTTTTTTACATTTTTCGGGTAATAAATCTGCTGTGGCTTCATTTGCTGTTTGAATTAAATCTGGAGGAGTACAAATATATTCTTCTTCACTATTCGACTCAGACATTTTTAACAGCTTACAACAAAATATTAAAATTTTAAATTGACAACTTGAAATGAATTACGTAAACTGCTACGGTCAGAGACGCCATCCATAGCTAACTATGAATATGCTTTCGTTAGTAACAAGATTTGTATTAATCAAAACTACAGTAAAAAATATTTCTTTTTAATATCATACAATAATGTTTTTAATAATATTTAATGGTACCTAAGTACCTACAGTTACCGCGTTTATAAGTATACTCAAATTACATGGAAAAAATGTTTTCTTCATATCGAACTCCTAATTACAGAGTACCAAAGCACTTTGTTGCACTAGTGCAACAAAGTAAAACTTTTAACACAGTTGAGAGTGCAAAAAGTAATAACTTTATGCACGATCGTAGAAAAAATATCTTCTCTTTCCAAAATGTAGCTCAATGTACTGATCTTTACAACCTGTGGCTTGCTTTATTTTGATAAACTTGTTCATCATTTTGGTAAACAATCCTTCAATACCAGAAACTTTATCGAATTGAATAATATCGTATGCCCAAACTTCGTAAATATTTAGAAGTTGGTACCCCATTTCAACTGCTTTTTTTACCCAATCTTTGTCTAAATGTTGACGTTCCTCGAAATTAAGGTTTTTCAACAAGTATTACAAAGACAAGCATTAACTTGTTATTTATTTTTTGAGGTAGCACAGGGTGAAAAAGATCTCTCGGTGGAAGGATTCTACATTTAGCAATCCCTGATATTACAGATACCTACGTAGACTTTGGGGTGTCCTACAGGAAATTTACCATATTTACAAATTTAAAGATATAGACAATAAACATCAATATATTTTATTTCTTCACCCTTTTTGGTTTGATAATAAGTGTGTGTGTGTTCCCTGTTCGCCCCCCATAAAATGCATCTCTAGGATTTAAAGGTGCCTGAAAAAGTTGTTTTTTGAAATCACACTCACATTTTTCTATTACTTCATACCCTAGATATCGCAATCTATTAATTTTTGCTCTTGACTCATGTCTTTTGAAACTGGGTTTCGCCTGGTACCCGGAGTCCGCATAATAGCGACTAAGCAACCCCTTAGCCCCACAGCGCAGTTCCTACGCCACGTCAAGCCTTCGGCTTATGCTGTTCTACCACTGGCTTGAAGGGAATTTTTGAGGTTCCCGGCTTACCAATACGCTATATACCGGTCAGGTTTCCACGAGTTTGTGTACAACACTCCCTCTCCACGCTGTTGGTCCCGGTATTTGCGTACGCCGGAGCTTCGTTAGCCAACCTGAGCTGTTTCCATCGCACACCACTTGGAAGTGAAGTTGGACTTTGTGAGGCTTGTTGCTTATTTGTTACGCAAAAACTTTTTTGTTGCTCTTCAATTTTTTTGTTACACAATGTTTTGCTAAATGAAGATGAATTACGCGAGACACTCGTTGAAAAAGTAAAAAATCGAAATATGAATCACACGAAGTTCCGAAAACATCCATGTCATTTTAACATTTATTTCAGTTTATAGCAAATTAACTTTCCTGTGCTAAAATTCACTTAGTATTTTTGCCAATCGATACATATATCAATATTTGGGGATCTGTTTTATTTTTGCTTTCTCATATAAATCGTTATATTCCATCCAAGTTTTATTTGGTCTGCGGTAGAAGGCAACGAAGTGCCCTGTGGTACATTTTTTTTGCTGATCTTCAACTCCGACAATGAATAGTTGTTATAACGTAAATGTCTTTCTTTACTATAAACCTCGATGAAAAAAAGCGGACCTGTAAGTATAAATATGGGATCAAAAATATACTTCAAAATTTTAAATGTTATCGAGTAGTCGAATGTGAGACAAAAATTTTAAATTGTAGATATGTATAATGTATTTGCAGCTGTGTCAACCTTTTTTCCATTTTCTATAAAAGCTATTAATAAGCTTTGTCATAAGCTGTCGAATGCACATGCATTTATGACGGTGACTGGTCTACGTACCGTCAGTAGTCAGCGGTTGTAAATTGACTGAGTTTCCGTTTTTTTAGTATTGGCAGTTGTCTATTTGGTCGTAATTTCAGAGCACCTGCCACTTCCTCTTTCCGCTACCCCAAGTATTTTCCAGCCTTTCATTTTTTTTCACTCTCAGAATCGGTATAAATCGAGTTTTTTTCCTTTTTATTTATATTCGATGCGGCAAATCTTTCTATTCAACTAAAAAGAAAAATAACCTTCATCAACTGAATTACTTATATTAGCCATATTCTAAGATTTAATAGTGATCATGATTATTGTTAATTTGAAGACAATATAATAGAATATGGGTTTTCCAAAAAGCAGGACATAAAACAGGGCTAATTTAATATTTTATTAACTAATTTTATCGTAGATATCCACCTAAATACAAATCTACAAAAGATTGGCAGTATTGGCAGGGTAATAGTCTGAACAATATAATAATTTTATTTACCTAATGACAAGGGACGATAATACCTGGACCCTAGTAATGCAGAGAGGGGTTTTTTAGTGGGTGAAAATCGCCACACTGTTGCACGTACGGGCGTGCTTCGTCTTTGAAAGATTTTTCCCTTCCACGTTAAAAAAAAAAGTATTGGCTGCAGGGTGAAAGCCACTGTTTCTTTTAGCTGTGCTGCACTTTTGTAACCCCTTCTACTAAAAATCTTAAAAATGAACACCTACTTGTAATATAAAAATGTAGTAATAATAATGGTTGGTTGGTTGGTTCAAGTGGCGGGCTCCGGCCAGCTGTCCCGAACCCCAATTAGCGCTTTAGCACCGTTTTGCTACCACGATCGCGCGAACCTGAGCTTTATTTGGTTGTTTAGATCCATCCCGTGGTGTTCAGGAAATGTACTGTTTCCGTAGGCCACTTACTAGATAGATCGCTGAGTTCATTAAGGAGGTAATTCCCGAGAGAGCAATTCCTGGCCCTGGCCAGCGCTGGGCACTTGCAAATGTAGTGCGTAATTGTCTCTCCTTCGCTGGGATCTCCACAGCTACGACACGACCGATTAAACGGAATACCAAGCCGAGAAGCATGCTCTCCAATTGGCCAGTGTCCCGTGTAAACAGCCGTAGCCCTAGCTATGTCCTTCCTCGAAAGCTTCAGAAAGTTATCCGTTTTGCTTTTGACGTACGAGGGCCATGTTTGCCTGGCCGTCTTGCACGTTGTTAAGGCTTTCCACCTAGCGTCGGCTAAGGCTAGGAAGTGTAGATAAATATCTCGTTTAACCGTATTAATTGGGGGTTCAACCTGTTCAGACATTGTCACGTCCATGGCTGCGCCTCTCCTTGCTAATTCATCAGCGCATTCGTTCCCAGGTATATTCCTATGGCCAGGAACCCAGAGTAACGTCACGATGTATAGGTTGCTAATTAACGCAAGCTCCTCTGAGCATATGCTAGCTAATTTCGATGATATGGTAGTAGCATTGAGGGCCAAAATGGCGGCTTGGCTGTCCGTAGCTATCACCACGTTGTGTTTCGGAGACGGATCGTGTCTCACCGCTTGGCATGCACGCCAGATCGCTAGCATCTCTGCTTGAAATACGCTAGATTTATCTGGTAGTCTAAATGATTGACTAATTTGGAGTGATTCTGAGTAAATACCTGCACCTACACCGCAGTCCATCTTTGAACCGTCAGTGTAGATCACCGTGTCTACCCCACTCAGTAGATTATTATTTTTCCACTCACTCCTAGCAGGTATCTTGACTCTGAAATTCTTGCCAAGACACAGCTTGGGAATGGTGTAATCAGTGGACGCGGGCAGCATCTGCCTCACCTCCGAGCTGAGAATATTGCTATGTCCATAGGGTTTTTCTGGCCAGTGCCCGTTTTCTTTGAGCCTGACCGCGCTACAGGTAGTTATGTATTTAATGTGAAGGTCGGTTGGGAGGAGAAAGAGGAGAGCATCCAGAGCATCCCGTGGCGTTGATCTCAGCGCCCCCGTTATGCACACGCATGCACTCCTCTGAACCCTACCAAGCTTGGTGCGGATATATTCTCTCCCAAGGGCCGGCCACCATACTATTGAACCGTATGTAAGAATGGGGCGTACAATAGCAGTGTACATCCACAAGGCCATGCGTGGTTTTAATCCCCATTTCCTACCTACCATCTTATTTGTAGAGTATAAGGCTATACAGGCCTTACGAACTCTTTCTTCAACGTTTAGTTTCCAATTTAGCTTGGAATCTAGGATTACTCCCAGATATCTCAAACTAGGGGATAGATCCAGCACGACACCTTCCAAACTCGGTTTTGTGAAAGCTGGGATCTTAGTTTTGGTCGTAAATAACATTAGCTCCGTCTTTGCCGGGTTGGCATTCAGACCACAGTCTTTGGCCCATTTGCCAACACTGCCTAGGGCCCTGCCCATAATTTCGCTAATTATGTGAAGGTACCTACCGGAGACCAATATTGCTAGGTCATCTGCATACGCAACTGCTTTTATACCTTCCCTTTGGAGTTTTTTGAGAATTTTGTCCATCACAAGTAACCACAGCAGAGGTGATAGCACGCCACCCTGAGGTGTACCCCTGCTAACATACCGAGTAATGTGATAGTTACCAAGATCCGCCGAGATCTCTCGCGTTTGTAGCATGTTAGTTATCCACTGACTGAGTGCTGGGTCTACACCCAGTTCAACCAGTCCATCCTGGATAGCTGACACTTGAACGTTATTAAAGGCACCTTCTATATCTAAGAATGTGGCTAGCGTGTATTGTTTGTATTGGATAGACTCTTCCACCGTTCGCACCACTTGACTCAGTGCTGTCTCTGTGGATCTACCCTTGCAGTAGGCATGTTGGGAGGGACAAAGTGGAGTTCTCTCCAGGATACTCCTCAGTTCCTGCTCCAGAATTCGTTCGAGAGTTTTTAACAGAAAGGATGAGAGACTGATCGGCCTGTAGTCTTTTGCCGTTTCGTGTCCCCTCTTTCCAGATTTTGGTATAAAGACAACCTTCACCCGTTTCCACGTCTTTGGAATATAACCGAGCAGGAGGCTGCCTTTAAATGGTTTTCTAATCAAGGGAACGGTCTGTTCCTTTGATTCCTGTAGTAATAATAATAGTAAATATATTTTAAACCTAATGTTTTTCTTTTTTTTATAAATATTAAACAATTTAAATATGTTGGTATGTAAACTTTTATTTTAGACATTTTTTAAAAACGAACACTAAATATAAAATAGAAAATATAATATAATATAAAATAAATAATAGTAAATATATATATATATATATATATATATATATATATATATATATATGTTATGATTTTTCAGAAATCGTAACTTTTTTGTTATGATTTTTCGAAATCGTAACTTTTAATTAAATAATGTTTTACTAATAAATTTATTTGGTTATTGTTAATAATTTAGAATTTTAAATAATATTGTTATGATATTTCAAAAAATGTAAAATTTTAATAATTTTAATAATAAATTTTTTTTATACCACCACGACTATGCTCAATTTTATATCTGTCAATCTTCCAATCTCAGGGATTCTTTGATTGTGAGTTCAAGTTTTTCTAACTACTGATAGTTTCTGTATTTAAAAAATAAAGTGTTGTTTCAAATTTAGAATGATTTTATTTAATATAGATTCGAAGAAAAATTTATTTACACAAAAAACTATTTACTATTATGAATTACATTCACACCACACACACACTCAATGATATCTTATATCTAGAAATTCAAATTTTACGCAATAAATTTTAACTTTGTGAAGGTTGGTACACCCGAAATACAGTAATAAGAATGTCAGATTTAACCTCACTTAACCACACTGTTTGTTTCTGATCTGCAGTATGTTGTACTTAATTATAATAAATTTATACCTTGTGAATGTTCCTATTCCTTCTTCTTTCTCGTACAACAGTGATGAGTTATAACCAGATTTATAGTTATGTGTTGTTTCCACTTTCTGTTGTTTTTTAACGAAATTGATGTCACAATGATTTCCGCAACAAAACAACCTCCAGGTAAGTTGTCTACGTGTTATTTAATACAATCACTTACTAAATATAAACAATTCGCCGAAATAATTTTCCTCCAGAATATAAACGTACTTTTCCAAATATTATAATTTTTCTTAATAAGTTTTTTTTTTAAATTAATTTTCTCAAATTCTCCTACCAAACTCCTTCTACCATTTCTTCTGATAAACTAATTTTTTATAAACTTTTTGAATTCAAAAATCTTCTTAATTTTTTCTAACAAGAAAAAAAATTCTCTCCCTAATTTTCTTTTTTTTTTAACTATCCCCAACTAACTAACTTTCTTTTTTTTCTGTTGCTATGTTACCCTTTTACGTCATGCAGAAATTTTCAAATTATTTCAAACTTTTATGTATTTTGAATTTTATAATTTCAATTATAACAAATAAAATACTTTCCATTTATATTCTGGTTTTCAATTCTCTACATTTTATCAATTTATAATTTACTTACTAAAGTTGGTATGCTGTTATTTCATTTTAAATAGTTGTCACAACCCTCATTTCATTTTGCTATACAGATTGTCCTATGATTAATTTTTTATTATAAAGATTGTCCCAAATTAAAATGTTAATAAAATTTTGAATATGATTTAATTTTGATTTTAATTTTTTTTTAGGTTACTATCAGAGCTTTATTGAGAAAGATTTTTCTAATAATTAGGATCTCACAATAAATCAATCCCTTAGGTGAGTTCACCTTTAACGTTTCTCTTTATCTATAAGATATTATTTTGTTCATTTTTCTAAATTGTATTTTAATAATATGGTTTCTTTATTTTTGGGTGACGTTCATTTTCTTTTAGCTGACAAAATAATCTTAAGAAGAAACATAGGATTGGGCATAGTCTTGGTATTTATTTTCTTCAATTTATAATTTAATTTTACCTAAATATTATAATTTTGATAATGTTCAATTTCCATTTCATTTTAAAATATTAAATTCCATTTCAATATATATATATATATATAAAATAAATTGTAGTATAGTCTGTCTAATAGATAAGTCAGAAAGAAAGGAATACACCGTCAAAGGTACCGCTGAGACCCAAGCACAAACGGTAACACTCAAATAGGGCGACATAGGCGTGCGGGGGATTTCTTCTGCTGACATGAATTTCTCAAGTGTGTTCAACTCAATGTAGGACCGCAGCCACGGTGCCTGATTAAATTTTAAAATTTTTTGAATTTTTTTAATTTTGATCCGGGTGGAACGCGGTGTTTGGCAGCAAATGGCAAATCTTTATGTACATTTTGAGGATATTCCAAATCAACTTTTAACAGATATCCTTCGAAGAAATCGTCTGGAACGACAACTACTCATGCGAAACCCTCATAGGTTACGTATTCTCCCATTGTCCGCCCATATGTTATTCATATCTAAATAAAAAAGATGCTGTGATGGTTTAGAGCGATCGTAATCAGTCATATGGCTTTTTCTACAGACATTACCATATCCATATCACGCAATAACTCTAATTTACACCCTGTATATTTAAGCATGCTATCCCAGGTATACCCAGGAATGGTATAGGACCACGCTGGATCTAAACCATAGGTTACAGTACATTTTTTCTAGAATTTTCAAATAGATCTGCCAATAGAGAATATCTGTTTTCAGATACAAGTCCGAATAATCTTACAAAGTTTGAATGTTGATAGACTTCCAAACACAGTGTGCATAAACATACTTCCAATTATCAATATGTTCATCTTTTAATTTGTTGTAAAACTTTTCTATAAAAGGTCATTTATTTTCACTTAATTTATTTAAAGAATTAATATAATTATAACAAAATACATCCTTACGAGTTAAAAATTTAAATTTTGTTTCGTCTACGTCATGAAATTCCCTTTTTAAAATATTTAAATCGTCTTGTTTCATAATTGATGCTAGTTCACCCAGAGAAGTCTCCATTAATCTAAACGAATCAATAAACCGAAATTTAATATTAGTTTGTTAAGACGCATTTCCACTATTTCACTTTTATGTACATCCGAAGTGACTGATCCAGAGTGAAATCATCCAAAATAGTAATCCTTGTTTACATTTTTTCATCCAGTTTGTGGAGTCTTTAGAGGCATTGACCTTATTTCACGTAGACTGATACATGACCTCAACTCAATTATATACTACTGGCCATACTCAAAGAAGTTGGTGGGTGAAACCGTTGTTTTTTATTTTTCTATTTTTTTTTTGTTTTTATCTTATAGTCACTCATAAAATCATTGTAATATTTACGAATAATCAATGGAGAACACTTATTTCTATCAAATTGATAAAAAAGTCCCGATGATCAATACAATTAAACCATAAAAAATGAACTTTCAAAAATATATATTTTTTTAATTTTATCTTCATTATTACAAGTACGACCGTATTCTTTCAAAGCTATATAAATGATGTAACCTTGTGCTAAAAATAAAACAATGTTTTCGGTGACATAACTTAGTCTTCGTTTATCATTTTCCTTAAACTGTGTGAATAAATAACGCAGTTCTATAATATCTGCAAAAATATTCTTTTTGCAGATATCACACTCAGTCATTTTGATTTTTTTAATAACAAAACCAACCACATAAGTAATAGCTTGTGAATCAAATGTACACTCCGATAAAGCTGAGTAACCATCAGGAAAATTTAACGAACACAACTCGTTGTATGTGGTGGCTGAAGGCTTTTTTTCAATATGATGACTTTCCAAATTATCTAAATGGCAACTTTCCTGATTTAAAGATCTTGTCCTTAATAATTTTATACCTAATTGGGAACAGGTTTCAAAAAGGTCCCTAACTTCACAGATGGTGGTTTATCAACATTGCTTAAATGGAAGGCTCGTTCTAGAATTTATAAACCTTCCCCCTTTAGGCCCAACTTTTAATTTTTGGCACCATTTGATCCCAAAATGCTAAACGCAATAAGGGGTAGGTTTACTTCCATTTAGACTATCAAAGAGATTGTCAATATCTTCTATAAATTCTGCTGTGTTAATAATTTCAACAAACAGCTTTCCAGGTGCAGATCCAATCACGCTTTCTAACGCGGCAGCCATTGTATGGCTCATAACTTTAGCAGCTACTGACACTTTCATTTTCAAACGATTACTTCGGCTAACATCAAAATATTGCTCTCTAATTTTATGAAGCATCTGAAATCTTTTCATACGGTCTAATTTATAAGCCTGCTTGACATAGTCTGAATTAGCCCACTTAGTCACACTATTGTAACAAGTGGGTACTTCTTCCATAAGGGAAAAGCCCCCTCAGAGATTCTAAATAATATTTACTATACATTAACTTATTAACAAAAGAATCCCTATTGTGCCGAGCGAAACACGTGGATTCTTGTGATTGTGAGATTGAGACGTTATAATAAAATTCACTTACCATATGTCGTTTTATAAGTATATCCGTAATTTCGTGATGAGTTCATATGGAGGTCTTACACTAACTTAACTTTACACACTAGGATATGGGAGTCGATTATTATACCAAACAAACAAAGATCTTATTTTTTCTTACTATTTATTGGCAGATGAAATGGTATGCAAAATTAACAAAATGAATTTATAACAAAGAATTTAACAACAATGTACATTTATAGTGGAACTGAAATTAATAGTGTTTACGAGATATTAAAGGTAACTTTACGAACCAAATACTTTCTTGCCATGATCTATTAATAATTATAACCCAATTAATAATATTCTAACTCTGAGTTCTACGTTAACCCCTGACTTCTTAAATTATTCTGACCCTGAATTCTAAGCTAAAAACCCTTAATTGACTCCCAAAATCTAGCGGATCCGACCGTGTACTATTTAACTTACATTCAGACAATCACTCGATGCAAAAAGTGACTTTTCGATTTAAAATTCAGAAATCGACTAATGAGAAATCGCGTTGTTTCGGCTAAGCTGAAACTTTCAGACGCCCGCTTTCCCTCCCTGGCGAAGGGACATTTCGATGTCCATTGGTTGGCCCTTTCAGTAGGCAATAAATCCCAAAAGGATCGATTTCGAACACTGACCAGTGACAGGTACACCCCTTGACTTGGGACTATATTTTGAATAGCAATTACTTATTTATAGATCATAGCACATTATTATTATTATTTTTATAAACCTAAATTTCCTCGATTAGATTCGCTGACAAAAACAAAAACCTAATGAAACCTGTTTTCAAGAACAGGCATGAAATCTCAAAAACCTGCCCACTAGATCGCGAATTCTAATTGCCAGTTTATTAACCTTTTTTTTTGTTTTGGGAGGGGGTAAACCGCTTGGCACCCGATCACTCTCGATCGGGTAGTGTGGGACGCTATCCCCACTAAAAACCCTCTAGCTCACCAAACCCCGGGACCGTCCGTTCCGACATTCATCAGGGTTTGGTAGCTGTCTTCACTCTGCTGTCGCCCTTCTCTCTTCACCTTGGAATCCTCTTTCCTCTTCCTCTTTATCCTTCATAATTGTTGTTATAAAGGTAAAGCCCCCATTCCAGCTTCGTCTGTTCTCCAGCATCTTGTTTATAAAGGCGCTCGGGTCGTTGGCGTCGATTTCCCATCCCAGTCTTGTTCTGTTCACTTGCCATCGCGGGCATTCAAAACACGTATGGATTACTGTGTCGACCTCGTTACAGTATCTGCAGGTGTCTACTTGGTCCTTGCCTATTCTTTTGGTGTAAGTCCTAAAACTCCCATGGCCGCTGAGAAACTGTGTGAACCAGTAATCTGTTGCTTTGTGCTTACACTTCACCCATCTGCGTAGGTCTGGGATGAGGATCTTTGTCCACCGACCTACCTCCGTTACTCCTTCCCACCTATCACTCCAACGCTCAGTTGTCCGCTCTCTTTCGCGTCTCTTATCTGCCTCCGATACCCTTCCTAGTTGGTGCAATCTGACCCTTTCCTCAATTTGTTCGTCGATAGGTGGGATCCCGCTAATAACGGCCAGAGCTTCTGTAGACACCGTTCGGTATGCTCTACACACCCTCAGGAGCGCCTTCCTTTGCGCAGAAAGTACCATGTTCTTATATTTTTGGATCCGCATAACCTTCGCCCAGACCGGTGCAGCATACAGTAAAACGGAGGTAACAACTCCTGACAGCATTATCCGTCGATCGGTGCCTGTTCCTCCTATATTTGGGAGAATTCCACCCAGCGCCATCGCCTGCCTTGTGACTTTCTCGCACGTCCTTTTTATGTGTTCGCTAAAGATGACCTTATCGTCAATCCATACCCCTAAGTACTTTACGCTTGCTTTTGGAACTATCGTGTGTTCCATCATTTGAATTAGGGTGGTATCGCGCTTGTTCCTTGCTCCTCTCACCACGATGCACTCAGTTTTTTGAGGGGCAACTTCAAGGCCACTCATTTTTACCCAGTAGCAAATCTCGTGCAACGCCTCCTGGGCCTTGTGGATGATTTCTTCTTGGTTTCCTGCGCGAATCACCAAGCCGAGATCGTCAGCGTACCCAGTGCTTTCACAGCCTTCTGGTAAAGTAACCTCCAGGATCCCGTTATATACCACATTCCACAATAGGGGGCCTAAAACTGACCCCTGGGGGACGCCTTGTTCCATGCGCATTTTTTCCTTGCCTGATACAATTTCCCTATTCCTAAAGTAGTCTTTTATTATATTGCATAAGTAGGGACTAATTTCTAGCCTCTTTAGTTGCTCTATCATTTTTCCCCACTTCGCCGTGTTAAAAGCAT
Source organism: Crepidodera aurea (assembly GCA_949320105.2). Lineage (NCBI taxonomy): Eukaryota > Metazoa > Arthropoda > Insecta > Coleoptera > Chrysomelidae > Crepidodera > Crepidodera aurea. The sequence goes on along the minus strand of OX439472.1, from coordinate 8,386,835 downwards.
TCTTAATGTCCACCAGTATTATGGTACTCCATTTCCAGTTTCCGTCCGTGGCTAGTCCCAGTACTCTTTCCACCGCTTGTATGGTCGACCGACCCTCCCGGAAGCCAAATTGTCGTTCGGATATTCCTCCTTTGCTGCTTATTTCGGCCGATAATCTGGTTTTCACCATATGTTCGTACAATTTGCTAATAACGTCGAGCAGGCAAATTGGTCTATACTTCATGGAAGAACCCTCTATACTGCCCTTTGGTATCAGTATGACCTTAGCGATCTTCCATGCCTGTGGCATTTCCTGTGCAGTTAAGGTGTCATTCATCATTTTGAGAACTAGCTTGGTCCTATTTTCTACCGCCCATTTGATGGATTCTACGAGTATCCCATCCATTCCTGGTGACTTCTTATTTTTTAACCTGCCGGACGCTTCTAGCACTTCCTCCTCTGCGAATGGTGGTGGTTGGTTACATATTTCCTTTCCCAAGAACGGGTAGTCCCTTGTTGGCGGGAACAGTTCTCTGGTTATTTCAATAGCTCTCTCGTTAGATAGTGAATACGGTTCTAGCAAGTATTTCATTTTATTAGTTACGATCTTATAGCCATTTCCCCATACATCATTGTCAAGTTCATTACATAATTCGTCCCAACTTTTCTTTTTGGCTCTTTTTATAGCATCACGGAGTTCCTTCCTCGCGGTCTTATAACTGGCTTACAGGGCCTCTATTTCTACTTCCGACGCTTGTCTGGATCGAGCCCTACCTACCATTCTCCTGCTCTTCAAGCAGATGCGCCTGCGTTCGCTAACCTCTTCACACCACCAGCCGGGTTGCCTACTTGCGGTCGTGTGAAGGGGTCCCTTCATGCTAAGCTTCTGGGCCGCTCCTAATTTTTTTCATAAACTCTTCGTCATATCGTTGTTAGTGGTTAGGGACATGGCATTTTCGAATATCTTACCGTCCCGAAATCGTAGACCGTCTGTCCTTCTTTTTCCTGATGGTGCTGTCTCCCCGATCTCAAAACTAATGTATCGATGTAGGCTTAGGGTCTCCTCTTCCGCCGATATCATCCATTTCGCCACCTTGTGTTTCATGCTACGCGAGCAGAGCGTCAGGTCGATGAACGAGACTTTGCTTCCGCGTGAAAGGGTGGGAATCCTCCCATCATTCAGGGCGACAAGGTCAAGAGAGCCGATCCAGTTAAGCAGGAGTTCCCCTCTTGCATCTTCGTGAACAGATCCCCATGCTGGTGACTTTGCATTAAAGTCTCCAGCTATTATGTAGCCTTTTGTTGCAATCTGGCATCATTCATTATCTCATCCACATACTTTGTAAAGTGCTCTAAGCTTCTGTTCGGTGAAAAGTAGCAGTTATAAATTATGAAATTAGTAAGTTCTATTTTAACGTAACCCTATCTCTTCTCATGCGATAACACCCCACAGTTTCTATTGACACATAGAACTGCCACGTTGAATACACTATCACATATCCATCTTGAGTTTTTTCTTACGTGGGTCATGTTCGGTTCTTGTGCAAGAATTATATCCACTCCGAGTCTTTCGGCGTTATATTTCAGTAGGTCGTGTGCGGCTTTTACTCGGTCCACGTTGATTTGCAGGCATGTTATGCTCATTTTTTAAATTTTATGCTAATAAGACACTATACAGTAGGTTAAAGGTAAACGTATATAAATAAATAACTAAAAACATACACAAATATATAAAATATCACAGCTAGTATCACAGTTCGTTACTTTCTTTATCGCTTAAGCTCATGGACGTTTCCGGTCGCCTCTTTGGTCAGATCCCCTGCCTGTTGTCCCTCATCCGATTTCATGTCCTCAAAGACGCTGTCCTCGTCCTGTGAGTTTCGGACATTCCTTCCAGATGACCCGATCCTGTTCAGGTCCTCGAGGACCCTCATCGTGGTGTGGGCCTCGGTCGCTACACGGTCAAAATTTTCCATGAGATATTGGACTCCGCTGCTTATGGCTTCCATGGCTTCGCCTGTTTCCGTCTTGCCGGCAGGTTCCCAGATGGTTTCCCTTCTGGGACACGATACCGTGTTCTGCCTTCTGCCTTGGAGTTGCCTGCCCTGTGTCCCTTTACATTGCACAAGGGACACGTCTCCTCTCCGCTGCAATCCTTAGCGGAGTGCCCTGGCTCCCCGCACTTGTAACAGCTTTCCCTCCTGTCGGGCCCTTGGCAGTTTCTCGCCTCGTGTTCATGGGACCAGCACCTAAAACATCTTTCCACCTTGTGCCATTTCTCGGCCACGCATCTTACCAACCCTATGCGCATATACCTTTCGGATGTCAGGATTTTTGCTGCTTCCTGGTCCAGCAAGACTGTTACAGCTGCCATATTGTTACGCATCGGTCTTATGTCATTGATACGGTACTCCGGATCCCAAGTACCCAATGTCTCCGTCACTGCCTCCTTTACATCTTTCTTTGTCGTACCCTCCTGCAGGCCCCTTATGTTTACTGTCTCCATATCTCTTCTTACCAAGTCCTTTGTTTTCAGCTCCGCCGTATCCTTTAGCATCTTACCAATGTTAATCATTGCTTCCTGGTCTTTTTCCAGGGTCAGGAGTAATTTCCCATCCCTTGTACTCCTTATCGTTCTAATTACGTCTTTTCTTTCACTGGCGTCCAGGACCTTTTTTACAGTATCCAGGATACCTGTGAAACCCTTCTTCCCCTCACTGATCACCATACTGTTGGTCTTAGCTGGTTTCTTCGATTTCTCCGTCACCTCTCCTCCTTTGAAGTTCTCGGTAGTGTACACCGTTAGACGAATTTTCGTGTCATGAAAAACTGCCTGCCCAAGCTTTCTTAGTTTATCCAACCCCATGCCTCGCACGTGGTGCAGCGCGATGTCGTCCCCTTCTTCTGCTGCCTGCTTAAGACATACCAACTTATTCCAGATGTCCCTGGCCGTTCCGTCATGGGTAATTTTCACAATCCTCTTTCTGCATAATTTGTCCCTTTGGGAAGCAAGCCTTGTCGTTTGCTCCAAGACTTCGAACTCGTTCGTTATTCCATGGAGCTCAGGGAACTTGTCCTTGAACATTTTTTGTATGCTGTTGTTCATCTCGGGGTCATCTGGTTCCACCAATACCGCTTTTACTGTGGTGTCAGGGGTATTAATTGGGTTCCCCACTACCACTTCCGCGTTACTGTAAAGCGAGTCTTCCCAGTCCATTCCTTCTACTTGTAAAAATTTTTCGTACCCGTCGATACCCTCCAACGATTTCAAGGACTCTTCCCTGTTCTGCCATGGGTCCGTTTGCGTGGCTATCTCCGCCGTGGCCACCCTTGCCGTTTGTGACTCGGTGTCTATCGTCACTTTTTCTATCGGGGCGTACCTGTGGGTTTGCAACCACGACTTCACCGATTTCCCTCTTGTATACATCTACATTTCTCCTCAGCTTGCCTACGATTTCCTTAATGCCCTTTTGGGTATATGGATGTAGGACTACCTGCCTGACCAGGTCTCCGACTAACTTTATACTGGCCTCCATGGCTTCCTCCAAGACGAAATATTCGGGACATTCGATTTTGTTATACGGTTCCTCTTCCTCCTTATTTTTATAGTCGAGCCTCTTTCTCTTTTTAAGCAAATTCCCTTCCTCTCCCAACGAGTTACATCTACCTATCCTTGGTAGCAGTTTGATCTTTCCGCTGCTGCTCCTGCTAAAACCTGCTTGGCCTTGCTTTGGGATCCAGGTGTTCCACCACTGTCGTTTATTAACCTAATTTACGTATGTATATGTTGGTGAAAGTTCTCCTTGGACGATCAATCTATTTCGGGGTGTCATCGCTAATTTTACTGATTCTAAGAATTATCTAAAATATCCGGTTCCAATGACGACTCTTTGGGCGCTTTCACATTAGGCAGCACGACAACGGCAACGATGCCGGTGGGGTTGAATTTACATTGAAATAAATGGAGTGCTTTCACATTAGACGACATGCCATGCTGGTATCGTCCCCGGCAGTCGTCTTCCCACTCGTGTCGTCCCGATTTTTGAAACAAGATGTTTAGTAAAACAATAAATAAATAAAACTGATTATCTCAATTCAGTTCCTTAAAGTGTTTTAACATGGCTTTTAAGTTTGATAGTTACCTTAATTGAACTGCTTGAAAAAAATTGCTGTATTGAAAAATAATACGAAAATAATAATAAATAGAATAGGCCCGTCTCCATTTCTTTAATGCAATTTTGTTTTAGTTTTTTTTGCCTTAAGTTCTTTTATGTAGCTAGATATGTTTAACACACAAAACACAAAAAAAGTGGTTTTTTAAAAACTTTTATTCTCTACTCCAAACTACAACGGTAAAAAAAATGGGAATAATTCTATTTCTAAAAATCACATGGTCGAAGGCATGTTTGCAAGCTTGCGTTTTTCCGGTCGTGGATCTCGTATAACTTGGTCGAAGGCATGTTTGCAAGCTTGCGTTTTTTTCGGTCGTGGACATCCTATAACTCCTCCCCTCTTAAATGAAGGCTTCGGGTTCTTCTGAAGTCGAAGGCTGAGTTCTTGTAGATTCTTTTTTTTGTTTTAAACAATTTTTTATGTGTTTGTTTTTCCCTAAAAGAATGAAAAGGAGTAGAACCATCAAAATGCTGATGAAAGACCACTGGAGCCAGCTTTTTGATTCTGGATTGTCGATCTCATCTATGGACAATTGATTGATGGCTGATAGGTGGTTTTGAATTTTGTGAATGTCTTCTAATAGGATGTCATCTATGGTTAACGGCCTTTGCTTCAGAATTTGAAGCTGTGCGTTGTCACTATGGATGGTATGTAAAACTAATGGTTTTCCAAAACTTTTGGTTGTACCGATGCCAAATTTATATTTTGAAATTTCAATGCTGCAATTCTTAGGAACATGGACCAAAACGTTGTTGCTAATGGTAATATATTGGTCATCAGGGCATTTGGATTTAATTTTCATTTCTTTCATAGTAATGATTATCAAATATTCATTGTTAACTTTATTGAATATTTGGGACGGATGTTGAATTGGCGTGTGGATGCAGGTGGCTTCTTCATCTCTAATAGTTTTTCTTGTTGACAAATGTAATTCTTTTCGAGAGGGATGCAGATATCTTCCATATATTGGTGTGTTTCGTCAGTTAGGGCCAAATAGGGTTTTTTCGGTATAATAATGGTTTTATTTTTGGTAGGGATTGGGTAAAGGTGAAAATATTGAAATACTTTTGGATAAACTATAGGAATTTCTATGGCAAAAATTATTTTATCACTTGTGAAATAACAATTAGTGAATATTATGGAATACCCAGGAATTTAGATCTATATTTAAAATTTCGTAACCATTGTAAATTTTATGTAATTTATTTAATGACTTTTCTAATTCTCGTGGCGTTAGAATATCCGGGTGGATAGTGTGTTATTTAGCGAAGGTTACGGCATTTTCTAAATTTTCTAGAAAATCCGTAATTCTATTAACATTTATATAAATTTGATCAAGGATACTAAAATAAATGGAGAATTTATAAAATTCGTCGGTCAATCCGTCAATATAGGATAGGTAGTCTCTAATATATTGTGATATGTTTTTCTGGTTACTAATTATTGAATTGAGAGTATTTGAGTATTTGTCTACTAATTCTTTTGAAATCGAAATTTGAGAATTTATTTCCTGCACTATATTTTGCTGATTATTTTTTAACGTGTTTATTGCCTTTTCGAATTTTTCTCCGTCTGCTGCGTCGAGAGTTCCGAATAAATACTTTTGAATCTTGCCTCCTAAATTTATTAATCCACGCCGGTATTTTGAATTTTTAAATAAGTTAATATTATCTAATTTATTACGTAATTCATTGACTATAGGCTCTAGATGATTATATTTGTTTCTCAGAGACATTGAGTGTATTGCTCCGTCAAGGTTCATGGAATTGTTTAACATTTCGTACGAGTTTATTGTCTCCGCAATCTGAGAGGCAAGGGATTGTATGTTTATGTCATGTAAGAAAATATGTTTATTAGTGATAATGTGTGCAAAACCGAGTTTAAAAGAAAGAAAGAGAGTTGTTGATATCAGTAACTATTATTTCCTAGTTTTTGGTTTTCGTCAGCAGTATTAGTAGGGTCATTAGTCTTGGCGTCATTTTGATCCTGGAAAGAAGAAAATGGTTTTTTGAGTTCTTTTATATGAATAATATACTTTTTATTTTTGTCGTTTTGAATTTCTACTTTATTTCTATCTAATAATTTCGTTATAGTATATGGCCCAATGAACTTATTATTTTTTTATTTCTATAGTATGGGTTTTTCTTATAACTTTAAATTCTACATTTTCGTTACCACCTATATTATGTTTATTGATTAATTTTTCTTTACCCTTAACCAAAGTTTTATTAACTTGATTATATATGTGTTTTAGTTTGTCCTTATGATTTTGGACATAACTTGAAAATAACTCTTTAGGCACAAAATATTTCTTCGGGGTTTCTGGAATTTGTATGTCCGAATACAAGTTCGAAAGGTGTGAAACCCGTTGAACTATGTCTGGAGCTATTATATCCAAGAACGGCATAATTAATTAAGTCATCGTCATTGGAGTACAGCTCTTTTAGGATTCGTAAATGTTCGATTAACGTTGAATGAAATCGTTCAATAATTCCATTCGACTCATGATGGCCAGAGGTAGTAAAGTGAATTTTTATTTTGTTCAAATTTAAAAGTTCTCGAACTGTATCATTTTTGAACACAGTACCACTGTCTAGGAAGATTTTATTGGGTGTTCCAAATTTTGTAAAATATCTAATCAAACCGTCACAAACGTTTATTGCTGTTTTACCCGAAATTGGGATAGCTTGTGCGAATTTTGAAAAGGGGTCAACTATGGTTAAGTAAAGCTTTTTATCGTAGTGAAAAATGTCTATATGTAATATTTCAAATGGTTTTACGGGTGTTTCTGTTAAATTCAATGGTACATATGGATTTTTTCGTGCATATTTAGTACGTTGACAAACGTCACAAGAATTAATATATGAAGTGATTGTCTTTTGCATATTTGTCCAATAATAATTTCGAAGTAAATAATTGAGAGTTTCTTCGATACCTCGATGATTGGTTTTCCCTTCATGATGATTTTTTATTAACATTATTTGCTCGTCGTCATCTTTAATTGTATTAACTAAACATGATTAATTTTAATATTTCTTTTTTAAACATTTCCGTATATATCTCATTAAATTGAGGTATGAATTGCCTATCATCAAAATACATATGGTAGGTCTTATTAGGGCTTAAATAATTTTTTAGAAAGTCTATTATTTGTTCTCGGTTATTTTCTATTGGTAATTTTAAGGTTATAATTTTTTTTCTGTCGAAACTTTCGATTTTGACTACTATTCGTTCAGTGTTATGCTTGAAAATTAAAATTTGATTGTTTTTGTTATTAACAATATCAACCAATATGAGAATTCCATCATTTTCAACTTCCTTTGAAAGTGAATGCGGAGTTTCATCAGAATCAGCCTGATTTGGACGGTTAATTTGAATATCTGAGATTATTTTAATTTTTTGTTTATTAGAAGTACCAGCTTCTTTGAAATCCTTGTCAGAAATATAGTTATTAGGATTTTCAGCTATATTTCTTAGTGTTTTTAAGCTTTCGATATCTATATCTCCTGGGTTGTTATCCATCGATTCAGTTTCGAGAGCGTTAAGTTTGATTCTACTTAAAGCGTCTGCGTTACTATTCAATTTACCTTTTTTGTAAACTATTTTGTAATCATACTCCTCTAATTTGAGGCGCCATCTTATTAATTTTGAATTGGGTTCTTTTAAATTGAACAGCCAAACTAAAGGGCGGTGATCAGTTTGTATATTGAAGGTTTTCCCAAAGAGGTAAGCGCCGAAATATTTACATGCCCACACGATTGCGAGAAGTTCCTTTTCTATCGCGCTATACCTCTGTTCAGTTTCGTTAAGGGTCCGTGACGCGTATGCCACTGGTCTATCTTGTCCTACGATATCTTGAGATAGTACTGCACCGAGGGCAACGTCTGATGCGTCAGTAGTCAGTATAAAGGGTTTAGTGAAGTCAGGGTATTGGAGAATCGGACTATTACATAAAATTTTCTTACAGGTATTAAAGCATTTAATAAAGTTTTCATTGTGAATTACCTTTGCATTTTTTTCAAATAAAGGGTCATAGGTTTTGTAATGCTGGCAAAATCTTTAATAAATCTACGATAGTAGCCTAAAAGACCCAAAAAGGATTTTATCTCTTTCTGTGTCCGTGGAATTGGGAAGTTTTGTACTGCCCTTATTTTATCCGGATTCGGTTTCACCCCTTCCGGTGTGATTACATGACCCAGATAAGCAACTGATTTCTGTATCAAGTTATCAAGTTGAATTTGAAATTGGCTTTTCTTAATCGGTCAAAAACATCTCTAACTCTAGAGATGTGTTCTTGTAATGACGCGCTAAATATTAAAATGTCATCTAAGTAAACAATGCAAATAACATTATTTAAACCTCTTAGGACATTGTCCATGACTCTTTGGAAAGTCGATGGCTCATTTTTTAATCCGAATGGCATACGAGTAAACTCGTAGTGACCATTGAGAGCAGTGAATGCCGTCTTTGGCATGTCCTGTTCATCTATTTCTATTTGATGATAACCGGACGCCAAATCTAATGTTGTAAAATAATTAATAGTTTTCTATAATCTATGACTAAACGATAATTTTGTTCGCCTGTCTTATTGTTAAATTTGTTTGGGACAACCCATATATTAGAACTAAAGGGACTTGTGGAATCACGAATTATTCCTTGTTCAAGCATTTTATTAATTTGGTTACAAACTTCTTGTTTGTGAGTTTCCGGAAAACGATACGATTTAGAATAAATTGGTTTATCGTCTGTTAAGTTAATTTTATGTTTTACTTCATTGGAAAAACTCAAAGGAATATATTCTGAATAAAAGATATCTCTATATTCGAAACATAAATTTGAAATTGCTTCTGCTTCCTCGTCATTGCAGTGATCTAAATATTATTTTTTTAAATTTTATCTGTTTTTGGGTCTAATAATTGAATTTTTGACATTCTTTATAAAATTTAATTCTTTTATATTTAATTCCCGTACTGTAAAAGGTTCTGTTATCGTAATTTCATACGGTTTAGCATTATTATTTGTTATTGTTGTAAACACGAAGAAATGTTGTATGTTTACAATTCCGTCGTGTGTTTCTAGGTTGTTATTAAAAGTTATCTTGTCAAGTAACCCGATACCTTACTTCTGATAAACTGGCAACTTAACTACCATTTCAGTATCTCCCGGAATTGTTATGCAATGATTATTAAAATTTAAATTTTGATTTGAATTAAGTATATTGTTAAATTTCAAAGGAATATTTGTATAAGGAGTGGTTAATAATTTTGCTTTTATATTTATTACTGCTTGAAGGTTTTTTAAAAGGTCCATTCCTATAAGTCCTTGGTATTTATTATTAAAATCTTCAAAGATTGGTATATTCACTACCTCATTATGAAAGCTTATGTTATGAGAAGTTTGAATTTGAAATTTTTCTTTTTGGATAAATTTAAAATAAAACTTATTGGCTAGTTCTGAATTTATTAAGCTTCGAGAACTACCGGTATCTATGAGAAAGTTTGCTCCCAACTGATGTTTGTAAATTTTTAGTGCAGACGTATATACGTGTTGATAGATTTCTTGCCAACATTTTTCTCTTAATATTTTTTTATTTTATTTATTTTCATATAATTTTTCAACACAGGGATTTTTTAAACCAGTTCAATTAAGGTAACAACATCAAACTTAAAAGCCATTTTAAAGCACATGAAGGAACTGAATTGAACTAATCAGTTTTATTTAGTTATTATTTTTACTAATTATTTTGTTTTAAAAATCGGGACGACACCAGTGGCCAGGATGCTTCTTGCCCGGCTGTCATCTGTCGGCGACGGCAGTTTTTATTGGTAGGTACTTAACAACGTCGTAAAGTAATTTCGGACCAATAAACCTTATAATAGATTCTTAATAACTTTTATTGGGGTTTATTCTGCTATTTTGATGAATTACGTGCTAATCGAATATTTAGAAAAATGTTTATATTTAGGTAATACATCTCACCCTCGTTTTAATCATTACCCCCTTCAGTTTAGATGATTAGTACAGGTAGGCGCAAATTTCATACAGCGAAATCTGATTGGTTTAATTCAGTTCCTTCGTGTTCTAAGATGGCTTTTAAGTTCGATATTGTTACATTAATTGAGCTAGCTGAAAAAAATACATGTATTTAGGATAAAAGTAATGAGAACAATAAAAATAAAATATTAAGAGAAAAGTGTTGGCAAGAAATCCATGAATATTTGAATAATGAATTTGATCAACTTTCAGTTGCAGAAAAGAAAAAAAGAGGTTTGTAATTTGCCCAGTTGCCCGAGCTAAAGAACCCCATTCTTAATAATTTTAAAATGTTATCTCTCATAAAATGTGATGTCGCTGAAACTAAGCTCACTTTTTGGGTGTAGAAAATGATTAAAAAAAATTATTTTTAACATAGAGTATATTTATTTATATAAGTAGATAAAATTAGTGGGAAGCAGTTAATTTATCTACATAAATTACAATTAACAGTCTCGAAAATATCCACTTATTTATTTATATATTTTTTTTAAATGAAGTTTTAAAAATACATTTTATAATGAGTAATAATTCAGACATTAATACAACTTTATATTTTTGGTAATTTTTAATAAAAGAAATGTACAAGAAAATGCTTGGTTATTGCTTATTTTATTATTTTAATTCATACAACTTAAAATTAAGCTTATTATTAAATTATTATATATTATTATAATTTGACTAAACTAAATTTTCGAGAATTGCTATGATACTTGGCCATGTTTACTAAAAAAGTAGTTAGCAAAACAAGTGCGAACACCATGTCCTGTCTTGTTAGTAGACTTCGTTGGTACAGGTAATTGCTGTAGTTGGGAATTCGAAGAAATTAATAAATCCTCTGTGCGGTAGCCGTCCCTTATGCGTACTATGTTATGTAACACAATACACGCTTTCACAATATTTTTCGAAAATTCCTTGGAAACATTATTGTTATTCGAAAAATCTTTGAGAATATGATGATCCGAGGAAAATGCATTATCCGCAACAAACACGTACGGTACTTTTATGCCAGTTTCTGGTACTATGGATCTAGGCTGTGGTATTTCTAAGTCATTATTTATTAGTCTTCTCCAAAATTCCGTATTTTTAAAAATAGAGGAATCACAATCTTTTCCATATGAACCAATGTCTACAAACGAGAACTTGTAATCTGCATCGGCAATGGCTAACAATACTATAGAGTAATATTTCTTATAATTAAAATGCATTGACCCTGCGTTGGAGTAGTTTTCAATTCTAATATGTTTTCCATCAATAGCACCGAGACACATAGGAAAATTAGCTTTTTTCTCAAATTCACTGGCAATTCGCACCCAATCTTCTTGCGTCAAAACTTTGAGAAAGACTGCCTGAAATGTGTTCCATATTTGGCTACACACAAAATTTATATTACTACTTAACGTTCTATAATTGTAATGTAGCTCTGTCAGTGTGCATCCTGTAGCTAAATACCTGTAACAAAAAAACTTACTTAATAAGAAGTTCATTAAATCATTAAATATATATATATATATATATATTAGGACAAATGATTACGAATATATGGTCTAATATAAGAGATTCGTTTTTGAGATCATTGAGAACAACTAGTGGGCAAGCTGCTAAGAAAAATTACATTTACGGCGAACATCTAAACTTTCTTTTGAAAATATTTCAAAAGGATAACACTGAAACTAATTATAGTAACCAGCCAAAATATTGTTTTTGAAAATGTGGTAGCTGGTAAGGTTTAATATATGAAGGGGTTACATTCTGTTGTAAGCGCATTTCTTGCGTTTGTAAATTAGATATAGTAAATGGATCATTTTCTAAATAGAAAACATCTGCAAATTTGGCACATATTTTCTGTAAAGATACTACTTCTTCTGAAGACATTCCATCAGTTTTTATTAAATCTAGTAATTTATCAACCCTATCAACAGATTTACTAATTTCTGAAAAATTAAAAATATTAAAATCTGATGATCTTTTTGTATTGGGCTTAAAATTTTTTAATTGTATTTCTTTATCGGCAACATTTAATATTTTCACTGGAATTCTGTTATCAACAGGATTCACCAACATACCTCCTACGAAAACGTTCTCACACACTTGTTCTGGCAAAATTACACACTCATTCGTACATTCTGTCGTAAAATAAACGATCTTTTCACATCTAGCGGGTATTGTCGTATAAATATTATGTTCTGATTCAAGAGGAATTGTAATTTTACTATTGTCGAGAGTAAAAGTGAAATTAAATACTTGGTAATCTAATATAACTAAATGCATAGACAGAAAATCGGATCCTAACACACCTTGGAATTGGGTTTCAAAATCCTTTACTACTTGAAATTCATATTTTATGTTATGAACCTGACCTATGCTAAGCGTTAAAACTGTGCTACCGACTGACATTGTCGAGCCAGCAACTCCTATTATCTTTGTTTTATTTGCAGTGTTTACAGTATTCGTTTCATTAATTACTGAAGAAAAAATTACGCTAAGAGAAGCACCGCTATCAACTAATAATTTTAATTCTTTCGTACCATATTTCATTCGTACAAAATTTAACCCATTCATACCAAAAATTTTTGCATTATTCTTATTATTGACTTTGGACACGAAAAAATCGTTCTCCCGAATTGTTTCCCACATTATTCGTTAAAGTTTCGTTATATGTATTGTCCGAATCTCTCATGTAATATGTTCGTTGATTATAACGTTGATTTGGAAATCGTCCCGGAGTACCGGAAAATCGACGAGGATTTACAAAATTGTTTGGTCTCGGTCGACCCCTAAATTTCTTGTTGAACCCCGTTTATTTTCACGTGAATATGTATTTCTTTTAAAAAACGAGATATGTTGTGGCTGCGGATTTACTCTAGAGATTTCTTCTTCCTTTGCACCAACTATCGCATCTTTTAAAGAAACATAATTCCTAGCTTTTACTATTGTTCTCAAAGTAGTATCGCGTAAACCGTTTGCAAATGGCTAGTTTATCGTTCGTAGAAGTTAAAATAATTGCTTCCTCATCTGTACTAGCTTCAGCTAGTGTTAAATTTACCATTAGATCTTCAATGCATCTACCAAATTGTTCAATTGTCTTGTTATTCTGTTTAGTAGTATGTAATTGTACAGAAAGGGCAGCAGAAGATTTCTTTGTCAATAAATGCGTTTTCATGTCCCTAATCATGTCACTGTTGTTGTTGTAAGTTGTCCGTAGTCTGAGTTTTGCATTTTGGGAAAGTCTTGCTTTCAATACATAAGAAGTTAATAAACGTTTCCCGTTTTCATTTAAAATACTATCGTAAAATTCAATGGCATCTATCAATTGTTTTACCGAATTTTCACTATTGTCCATTAAAGGCAATAAGCTTGCCGCCGTTTTTAAATCAAAGTCACTCATGATTTCTTTTATATCTAACTTATTTTCTTCAAATTTATTATTATCAATACTTTCTACCCTACTATCTAAAATATCTTTAATTTGATTATTATGATTTTATTATGAATATTTTCATTGCATTCTTTGAATCTTAAGACATCCTCTGGTTTTTCCGCAATTAAATTAAATTCAACTTTTTCTTGAAATAATTTTAATTCAATTTCTTCTACCCATTTGAAATGCTGATTAATAATAACTAATTTAAGCGCCTATCTAGATTTTCTTTCTTTAAGTTACTCGTTCATAAATTTTATAAACTTTGTCCAAAATTATATAAATGACTAAATATAATAATTAATATACGAATAATAATAATCCTCTAATATATAACTAAAGTATCCGTAACAATAAACAATAATTGGTAGAAATAGTCATTATATAAGCTTACGATTTTTTTTCTGTTCTTTCCTTAGTGTTGTGCAACAAGGACTAAACACTTTTCACCATGACACACTTAACGCACTAGCACTAATTATTCTTCATTACACTGGTTAATGATGATTTTAGCCTTTGCTTCGTCCTATGGCTAAACATTCTCCCTCGCTACTACGGCTGCTCTAGCTGCTTCATCTCTTCTTTTTCTCACAAACCTCTTCTTACTAACATTGTAGAAGTATAATAATATTAATCCTACAATTACCACAATGAAAATTAATTCGACAACATCTCTGATTGACCAGATTTTTGCATTTTCACTAGCACTATTTGTTTGGCCTCCACTGTTACCTGCTTGAACGATGATAACTTCTTCCTTAACCTCTTTTGACTGGTTGCTTCCACACATTTTACTCTAAATTATTTTTACCAAGGGCGGTGTATAATTTATCAAACTTTTTCTCAGCTTCCAAGAGTAGTTAGCAGGATCGCCATGTAATATTGTTCCTTGTTTTTGAAGGGTTCCGCCTTGTAGGCTTGCTACCTTTCTTTAATTTAAACTCCTAAATCGCATTTATACCATTTATTGGGTCTTTCAACTTATTACATAAAATTACAAGTTTAGTGGCACATTATCAAATTAATACTAAAAGTTCTTTTTAATTTAACACAAATTATTGTCAGCAATTTCTACATGTATTCTAACTAAAAATGGAACAACAATATTGCGAGTTTGCAATATTACTATTCTTGCAATTCTGGTAGGAAAGTGCATTGGACTTTGATATATAAAACTATTTGAATTTTCAGTGAACGAATCTAATTTGAATAAAATTTTAATTTTGTTTTATAAAATATTGACCTTTGATAATTAAATCCATTACACACGAACCATATCAGATGGAAAAGAATTAATTGGGCCACAGTTGACAGCTGGTGCCGAGTCCCCACCACGTACATCAACGCCGTCATCGCAGAGTCTTCCATCAACCTCAAGGCAGCGTCCAGTTCCAATATGCAAAAAATCAAAAAGAGATTTACACTTTATAGAAGATGAAATCCTTACAGAGCTGAGGAAAAAAACAAATGAAGCACATTCACAAATACCATACCTTCGAGACATGCGTGAATTAGAGGTGATGGATTTTCAAATGGAAACTCTTTCAACAATAAGAAACATTAAAAAAAATCGTTCCAATCAGAGCAATTTCACAAAACCACCAGTCTCACAACAGCGTTTTTTGCCCGTTCAATCGTATCGCCTACGGACTCAGATTTAAGTGTGGCATACCTGTCGCCTCCTGATTTAAATATTACGGCACAGGAACAAGAACGATCACCTGCGAACACAGATTCTTACCAAGGTATTGACTATCAATCGATTCTTACACCGCAGGAACAAGAACGGCAAATAGCGTTAGCAGGACTTTCAAATTACCCAGGAAATAGGTTCCAACAGCTGTTTAATGAAACTACTAATTAAACTGTCGCATATAATTCTTTTTGCACCTACATTTCTAAGTATCATTTTATGACTTTCATGTTCTCTTATTTATGAAATAAAATGTAAGTTTCATTACATAATTTTCTGTTTTATTTAATAATGCAAACCCAAGAAAACAATTTAAGGATAAAACTAATTTTTGAAATAAAGGAAAACACTTACCTTATTGTCACAACTAACATTTCTTCAGGTGGTATCGACATTCGACATGCAGTATCATTTTTCTTAATACCATCGTGTAAGCTGCCTAATATATAATCAAAAGTATTTTTGCTCATCCGAAAGTAATTAAAAAATTTTATTTCGTCGCTACACAATTTTTCAAATAGGGTATAAAAACTACCATCAAGATATCTCACTTTTATAATTGGGTGTAACCACAACTGCCTACGTTTTTGTTTTCTACGTCTTCGAAGATATAGTAAATATAGTAAGTATAATTTATTGTAATCCACCATGTTACACTACGATCAACAAACTGAAATAAAAATCATTGTTGGCGTCGTGTCGTCGTCGTGTCGCCAAATGTGAAAGAAGCCTTTGAGATAGCGAAACTAATTTTATGACTTTAGGTTAAAAGAGACGTCTGGGCGGAACAAAAATATAACAGAAAAAAAGGTTATTTCTTAAAGTCCCTTTGTCAAATCTTTCAATTGACTTGCTTTTAAAAATAAGAGGAACAAAACGTCTCTCTTACAAATGAATTGTCTTTACGTTACAGGAAATGTTACTCGATTGTTATTTTGAAGGGACACACGTCTAAATCATTTTAATTAGGTTGTTTTCGAACTTACAGTGACATATTTCTGAGAAGTTCGAGAAAGTCTTTCAATGAAATTTTGGTTCTCAGCTATTTTACCCATGCGTGACTAAATGATTTCAAATGTTTCTTAATTTTTGTGAATTTCTACATACAGGGTGTCCAATGGCCTGTTACACTATATTGAATGTTATATTTGAAAAATGCATTTCTCGTACATTTAAGTAAATGTGGTGGATCAAATAGTGTGATCATTTAAAAAAAAAAAGTACGGATTTAATGTTAATTTCGTGCCCCTTTCTGTTCTTAAAGATCTTAAAGCAACTCTGTTTTCACCCATTAAATCGCAAGCTGTTGCCAAAACATTTAAACCAATACTTTGAAGAGCCGTAGTATCCTCCTGTAAAATTTCTAATAATTCGTTGGATTTCACAGCATCTTTGGTAAAATAATAGGCTATGGGCTGTTTCCATGCTTTTCTTATACCTTGTGCCATGAAAACCAAAGCATGATCAGCCACTTCCGGACGTCTCCAACAATTTTATCTTGAGTTCTATTTCTCCGAAAGAGCAATTTCATCAAACATTACAATATTTTGTGCTTTTGTGAACTGTGACAGTCTTCCTCCGACTCTCAAAATTTGTCGATCGTCCAGAAAGGGGAACAGAGCCGCTATTTGTTTATTTAAGATTGGTTTCTGTGACTTTAGAGATTTTATCTCGTCCCTAAATGAGTTTTGTTGCACTTGTCGGGTGAGAAATTGCAGTGCTCCTTCAATTTCAGCCGGAGATAGGCCATAGACTTTATTACAATAGTCAGAGAAGAAAATTTTGAAAGGTAATTGTACCAGACATTGGTCTGGGCGGTAGTGCTCACCGATACTTGCTTTTTTTCTTCTGGAGGATTTGAGATCAGTGAGAACAAGTCATATGAGGATATGTCTGCATTATTGTCTAGAAGAATTTCAGGGCCGTGCATCCATTTACTTATACAATTTTCGGGAAGTTGTCCTCTGGAAAGGAAGTCGGCGGGATTATATTGGGATCGAATAAGTCTCCAACTAACTTGAGAAGTGAGAGAATGAATGGTGGACACACGGTTAGCGACAAAAATTGCCCATCTGGAGGGAGGTCCTTTGAGCCAAGAGAGACATATCTGTGAGTCGGACCACAATGTACTTTCCGAGACGACTACATGATTTTGTAGTATAGCACTTAATCGCGAGAATAACTGAGATAAAAGAACCATCGCATTTAATTCTAGTTTTGGAATGGTGAGAGGTTTTTTAATTGGTACAACCCTTGATTTGGCTGCTACTAACTGAGAGGAGAGAGAGTGGTCAGAGTAAAAAGCACGAAAGTAGATGCAACACCCATAGGCTGCCAAACTGGCGTCACAGAATCCGTGTAATTCAATTTTAGTTGTGGTCTTTTTTAAGACTAAACAACGAGGTATAGATAAGGTGTATAGTTTGGATAAATTCATGGTGAATTTAGCCCATTCAGCCAATATAATTTGGTGTGAAATTGGTTCGTCCCAGGAGAAGTTTTTTGACTAAAGTTGTTGCATGATTAGCTTGCCTTGTACGATGATTAGGTTCACCAAGCCTAAGGGGTCGTAACATTGGGCAATGAGAGACAACATAGTTCTTTTGGTCAAATGGGTGGTTCTTAGCGAGCTGGGGGTGGAGAACTGGAATTTGTCTGGTGCTGGGTTCCATTTTAGCCCTAGGACTTTGCAGGGGGTCGTCTCCAAATTCAAATCTTTTTCCAACGATTGACCAATGGAGTGAGCAGAGGAAAATTCACTAGAGTTTGAACGAAATTTGTGAAGTTTAAAACCTGATTGTGAAAGTATATCTTTAAGAGTTTGATATAATATCTGCAACTCTTCTTCTGAGTTGGTTCCGGAGAGTATGTCATCGACATAAGTCTGATATAAAATAGCTTGTTGAGCTAAAGTACATTCTGGGTGATTTAGAGATATTTCTTTAAGTCTCCTGCAGGCGAGGAAAGGGGCGCTTTTCTGACCAAAAGAAACGGTGGTTAGTTCAATACATGATAACTGATCTGATCAGTGGGGGATTCTCTCCAAAGTACGCTTTGGAGAAAGTGAAACTTAGGATTCATTGCTACTTGCCTATACATTTTCTCAATATCGGCAGTAAAGGCAAACCTAAAACTTCTAAATCGAACGAGGATGTCGAGCAGTTCGGGTTGAACTTGAGGGCCCTTTAAAGTTATATCGTTTAAGGACTTGGAAGAAGTAGTTAGAGCGGAAAAGTCAAAGACTACTCGCATTTTGGTGCTGAGACTCTGCTCACGTATGACACATAAATGTGGTACAAAATATTTGTTTTCTGAGAGAGAAATTGTGAGAGTCAAGGGAACTAGTCTGCCATGACCTAGTTGTAGATATTCATTAATAACTCTTTTGTAGTCTTCTCTGAGAGAGGGGTATTTTTGAAATTTTCTTTCTAGTGAAATGAAACGATTTTTGGCTGAGATAAATGAGTCGCCTAATTCGTTGTGGACTTGAGAATGAATAAGAGGTATCTATCTTCCATCTTGGAGTACCTTAGTAGTGCCTGAGAAGATTTTCTCAGCAAGTTCATCTTGCTCTGAGAGAGTAGGAGGAGATGGAAAACTTTCCTGTTCCATGAAATTTTCCAGTAATTGGTCCAGTTTATCCTCCTCGTGAGAGTGAGTAGTCATATGAAAAGAGTGGCAACTATGCAGACAATGTCTGGAATTTTTAAGGCATTGGGGAGGTAATACTCCCGAGAGGACCCATCCTAAGAGGGTACTTATGAGAGAAGGAAATCCTTTTCCTAGAAATTCCAGGCCGGGTTGTAGCAAATCATAATAGACATCTGCTCCTAGCAACAGATCTATCTCTGCAGGGGTGTAAAACTCATCATCGGCTAATTGACTTTTTAAGTGCGGGGGAATTTGTAACTTACCTACCTCTATTGCTACCTGGGGTAGTAGTTGCATGATGTTATTTACTATAGCACAAGTCACCGGAAAATTATTAGATGAAGAGCGATGGGAGTAAATAATGATTTCCGTCATTTTATTAATGACATTGCTTTCATTGAGGATGCCGAGACGTGCAAATTATGAGAATAAGAGCGACACCCAAGCTTTTTGACAAGGGCGGAGGTGACAAAAGAGCTTTGGCTTCCATTGTCTAAGAGGGCTCGAGAGGGGTCGCCCATTTTCCGGGTATAAGTGAACCTTAGCGGTTGCTAGAGGAATGTGAGCACCGGTTGTATTTAGAGCTGACACCACATCAGATTGTTTAGCATGAGATGTAGAGGAATGTCCATCAGAGTGGGGCAAATGTTCAGAGTTTGCTCTGATGGGTGGAATGTTCTGTTGGTGTTGTGGTGTCTGATTAAATTGAGCAGAGGTAGACTGACATGGAGGGTTACTGGTTAAGTGGAGCATGGAGTGGTGTCTTTTTTTGCAGATTGCACAAGAAGAACGCGATAAGCAATTTTGCAGAGTATGTCTAGTGCCAAGACAGTTGTAGCATGTGCGATTTGTTTTGTGTTATTTTGTACTTAATCAACAAAATAAATAAAACAATAAATTGAATAACCAACGGTTTTATTATACTTAATTTGAAGTCTCAGGAAGGAATGAATACGTTTTTCCCATCCACAGACAGGTACCACAAAATCCTTGGACATGATAAAATTAATAAACAACCAGTGGCGCATTACCAACATTTTATCTACAATATATATAACAAAGTTAAGTCCTCCACCGAGAGAGTGCAAAAAGCATTGCAGCTATAAATTTTATGGCCGTTGCTTTTACAATAGTCACAGCTTATCATCGAAGGCGAGGGTGATCTGGTAATTAAATTTTGATTCTGTTTTTGGGAGTTTGTGGAATATGAGTTTGAATTATTGGATTGAGAGTGCAGCGCGACCTGAGGAGAATTAAATTTTTGAGAATTATTTTTTGGATAATTATAAGATGTTTTAGAAGAGTTTTTATTGTCGTCGCGTGACTCCGAACTTACATTTTCGAGAGCTACACATCGTTTATTTAAGAATTTTAAAAATTCTTCCCCGTTAGACATAATTGGTTGGGTCAATTTGTTCTTCAAACGACCAACGAGTTCTATAATCTATTTTTTGTTCCAAAATGAACACTATAAGTGAATCAAATAATTGTTCTTTCGTTAAATTTGTTGTATTCAAAGCATCGAGAATAGCTTTGGAGTTTGCTACAAATTGCCTCAGACTTTGACTGTTACATTTTTGTAGAGAGGGTGTGTTAAGCAACTGCTGATAATAAGACTGTATTATCTGTTTTTTATTACTGTAACGGTCATCCAAAATTTTGAGAGCAATGTCAAAATTATCATCAGTTACCTTCAATTTGTCAATGATCTTCAAAGCTCCCCCTCTTAAATAAGATTTTAAGTAAAAGAATTTCTCTGATTTTGATGGTAGCTGGGCGTTGTTGACTATTAACGCTGTAAACAAATCTATAAATGACGTATACTCTGTACAGTTTCCAGAAAAAGTGGATAGGTGGATGTCAGGTAAACGTATTTTACTACTCCTCAACTGTGTATTAGGTACCTGAGATATTGTAGTAGTGAGTGAAGCTAAGTGACATTGCAATTTACTTTTTAAACCTAAGATTTGTTCTCAAAAGCATCTCTATCTTCAGGAGTACTGGGAGCGGCGGCAGCGTTTTCAATTTCATCTTGAATTGTATTGTAGTTGGAGAGGAGCCTTGAAATTATCTCTATTCTATTTTGTAATTGAAATTTATCAGAGATATTATCTTTATTAGTTTCATACCAATTTTGAACGCGAGTAATTTGAGCTTTGTAAGCTCCACGTTTTTGGATGAGACCGTCCATTTTACTAACATTGAGCTACGAGCGAAGAGACATAAGCTTTCCAAAGCTTCTGGACGACTATGAAGATCCGGCTCGAAGGACCATGCGCAAAATTGGGGCTGATATTTCCCAAGTTTGTGTGTTGACACGTAAATGGACTGTATTGGATTTAAATAACGAGGTTTTTCACAACCATTTTTTATTCTTTGGAAAAACACAAAACTTACTAACTAAACTAAATAACACATACGCTAATAGACAGAATGTCTGAAGCTATTTGTATGATCTCTTATTAAATGCGATCGAGAAAATGATTCTATTTTTCACATCTGACATTACATGTCAAAATCCGCATACCTGATCATCTCGTCAGCGGTAAGGGGGTAGGTGGCAGAGGCGTGCGAATTAACCTTTTGAGATTCAACGGAATGACACATATAATTTAGCATTTATTCTGGCGGAAAATAACACATTTTCCAACATTGTTATTGATGTTTATTAGTACATCAAGAAACGGTAATTTTTTTATATTTTCAATTTCAATTGTAATTTTAATGTTATAACGTGTCTACTTTTTTCTCATAAGATTAAGAGACTTATCGACAGGGACATTTGGAAATAAACTACTTCAAAATTTAACTAACCGTTATGTCTGATTTTGTCATTTAAATTTTTGAAAATTTTCCTAAAGAATGTTTTATATTTTTAATAAAGGAATTAATATTATTATTAAAAATAAAATAATTTTTCTTAGGCAAACTATTTATTTTTCGATTTTGTACGATGTTATATTAAAATAAATCAATCAAATCTCAATTTTCCAATTTTTTGCCTTGATGTGGAAAAAAATTTCTTTTTTCTACGAACGTCAGTAAAAGTATAATTTTTAACGCATGCTGTCAGTGTCTAAAATGCCATTTTATGACACTGGTGTTAAAAGTAAATCACTTTTAGCACTAGTACTGTTGCTTTGACTTACTAGGCAATAATTCAAAAGCAGATTCTTCAATTTCCGGCGGTAGAAATTCATTTTCTTAATAACTTTCCATCGAGGAACGAAGAAACGAGAAAGAATAATTCGTGATTTATTGACGTTAGTTGTCAACAAAGACAAATCAACAAATTCGGTTTTTGTTTACCTTGGCAACTTGTTTCATAAATAGATTAGATGAAATTGGATTCAAAACTGATAATCTCGAGACTATTATTTTATCAATTAATTAATGTAAAATAGGTATGCGTTAATTTGGACTTTTAATAGTGTTTGTAGAAAAAATAGTGTATGATAAACGTGATTTTATTTTGTTTGAAGGGATGGAACACTCCGCCTTCGGCGTCGTGTTCCAAAATAAAATATCACTTTTAGCAGTTATATCATAAATAACTATTTTGTGTTTTAAATAACCTGTAATTTTGCCAAGACAAAATATTGAATTTTCGATTTTATATTAAAAAATATATTATAATTATTATACTTTTTTTAAACAATATATATTTAAGAATTTTAAACTTCAAACTATAACACAATTAAATTTACTTCTTATAAAGTTTACCAGTCTGCATGGTGCATACCTGTGCTGTAATCCAATCAGACAAAGTTTCTTGAAATACAGCGATAACCAACGAAGAAAATGAGCTCTGATAAAATTATAAATTGAAAATTTATAAACTAACTTTTTTTTCGATTGAAAATTAGGCTTTTTCTTCGTATAACTGAAAAATAGATATTTTGATTTGAAAAATTGTCAGTAGTAATACCCCTAGGGCCTTGATAATACCGAGATAATTTTGTCATAGAGAATGCTGAAAGCGTGTTGCTTGATAATGGCCCGAGGCCGAAGCAACACGCTTGAAGGATTCTCTATGACAAAATTTTGAGGATTTATCAAGGCCCGAGGGGTATTCGATAAGATAATTTTTTACTTTGTAGATTTAAACATTTTTAAACTAGTTGTCAGTTTGACGTTTAATTAATTTTTAATCAAAAACTTGACTTGCTGAAAACACCAAACTGAAAACACCACATGTAGGGTGTTATCGCTGTAATCCATAGCTGATTGGATGAAATTTGACACATGACTCTAAATTAAGTAATTTGATTGGTTACAATAGTTAGTAAAAAATTATCATTTTAATTTTTGATAATTTTTCTAAAAAATGTTTTGTATTTTTAATAAAAGAATTAATATTTCCATAACGGATCTAAAGAGCTTATAATTGGTCTGAATCCAATAATTTGGCTGTCTGTCCTAATCACTTCTTCTATTTCTTCTTGTACGAACGTTTCAAGTGAACTAAAATATATGTTTTCCTCTACTTTTTGTTGAACTGTCTAAATTTAAATTTGGCGATGTTGACACGATTTCGAGATGGCCTGACCTGACCTCGCACACGAGTTGCGCTCACACGTTTCAAAACATCGGGGTCCAGTGATTCCCATCGTCATTGGAGCAAGAGGAGCAATACCCCGTGCAACGGTAAGGTGCCTAAAAACCCTTGTGATTTTTAGCAATAGTGTGTGCACGGCCTTGAACTGTATTAACGGATACAGATAAGATCAAATCCTTTAACCGCTTGCGTCCAGCGGTACTCTGCTCGTGGAGTCGATAGCACTGGGAAATTTGCCCGCAGGGAGTCGCATCATAGAGCTCCCGGGTGGGGCGTTACTAGCCAAATTTCTCGCCATCTAATTAGTGACGCGCATGAATGTATTAACGAGATTCCCACTGTCCCTACCCACTATCTAGCGAAACCACTGCTAAGGGAACGGGCTTGGAAAAATTAGCGGGGAAAGAAGACCCTGTTGAACTTGACTCTAGTCTGACAGGGTCTATGACAAGTGGACGCCGTCAACTGGGTGCGACACCAAATGGGCGCAAGGCCAACTGGGCGCCGCGGGTTGAACATTAAATAATATGGGATATAATTGTTTTTATATTTTGTTATGATATTCTAATTGGGGAAAATGTTATGATATAGAAATTCACTAAAATTTATTTTAATAAAACAGAATCTCAAAATACCAAATATTTTTTTTAAATTAAGTTAAGAATTATTTTGAAATTGATTTATACGGGGTATTTCATAGTTAAACCGACATACGTTAATTTAAATCAGAAATTATTTTTTTCAATTAAGTTAAAAATTATTTTGAAATTGATTTACGTTAATATAAATGTATGTCCGTTTAACTATGAAATACCTTGTATACATCAATTTCTAAATTATTTTTAATTTTATTTAAAAAAAAAATTAGTGAATTTCTATATCATAACATTTTCCCCAATTAGAATATCATAACAAAATATAAACACGCGGCGCCCAGTTGGCCACGCGCCCACTTGTCCCATTCCGAGTCTGGCATTGTAAGGAAACATGAGAGGTGTAGCATAAGTGGGAGATGGCAACATCGCCGGTGAAATACCACTACATTTGTCGTTGAAAATGTAATATTTTGACAAACATTTTTTTTGCAACTTCTACCATTTTCTTAGTTGTTACAAAGGGTATTTTAAAAAACTTAAAAGTTAACTGTTTATCAAAAAATGTCCCCCTTGAAACCAGTTCTAGCATTTTTTCATGAAACCTTTACTTTTGTAAATTTGCGGTGGATAGTTTGTACCAAAACAAATACAATGTGGGCATAAAAACACATATTTCTAAGAAAACTATTTAAAAAATGAGAATATAGGTTTAATGATTAAAAAAATAAAAGATTAATAAACTTATCAAATTATTTCATTAAAGATGGTTGACAATTAACTAAGGCACACACTATAATTACTATTTCCAAAATTTTTAAATAACTTAAATTAATACAAGCATGTATGTTAACAAATTCAAAATCTCTTATTCTCTCTTTCAACGTTTATGCGTAAACCAGCAATCTGCTTTGCCAATTTAGCTTCAGTCTCTGACAATTGTGTATCTTTTAAAACACTAGGGGGTTTAATCAATTTACAACGATTTCTAATTAATTATTCTTCTATGTTTTTAAATCCCCTATCAGCCATTATCGTAGAATTAGATACTATTTCTAAATAATTACTGGCTACAACAATATTTTTATCTGTTATTCGACCTCCGAATCCACTAGAAACATAATTTATAAAACCATTTGGTGTACAACTAATTAAGTATTTGGCAGTATTGCACTTTTTATATTCAGATCATTACTGGCTCTGGTATAGTGGATTCGAAGGTTTTTGCATTTCAATTTCAAAACAATCAATTAAATATTGTACATTGTTGTACCTACATCTAAATGGAACTGGCAAACATTTTTTAATTTGATTTTTAGTGGGGCAAAATATAAAATTCTGTAATTTGGCCGCAATTTTTGTGGTCGCATTTAAAAAAAAAATTCGAACTAATGTTTCACTAATTCCAAAATCAATCCCTAGCCTTACATTCACATCATTTAAACGAATTTTCTTTAAACATATAAATATGTCTCTATAATTTACTTCACACGTTCTTGATAAATAAAGTAGCGTTTGGTATATAGATTTGGGTATGCCCAAATAAAACCTTGCATTATTTTCAATAACGTACATTGTGGTCTCTTGCCTCTTTTTCATCATTTCTTTCTCCTTTTCTGTGATCAAATCCTCGTCGGTCACATTTGAAGGACAATAGACCTCTTCTACTTCTGGAGAAGTTGACGAAGAACTCGTAGGATAAAAATGAGAAGCAGTTGCGGTGCTGGGTTGTGGTTCTTCAACTCTTCGTTTTTTGGGGGCATTTTAATTTTGTTCAGTTTTAAGTGCGGCACTACCTCCGGTTTTAGAAATAGTTTGACGTTATCGAATTTCTGAAATTCTCTCCAGTTGCTGGCGTCATTTGGAAGCTATAAAAATATTTAATGATTAACAAACAATTCAATAAAACTTCCATATTATATGAAACTTACATCAAAGTGATCCTGGCAACAATAATAATTCCCTCCACCCTTTGGAATATTTTCTTTTCTATTTTTTTCTTTTGGAAAAGTAAAAAATATTCTATTGTCACTCTCTTTAGAGTAATACATTTTAATGAAACATTTCTTCGGCATTTTACCTAAAAAATAAATAGATAAATTATTATTATATAGACTTATTTTTTTTTAACATTTAATGTAAACAAAATGTTTTAAAAAACTTTTAGGGTAAAATAATAAACAATTTCATATTTTTCTTAACTTCTATGAAAATAAACACTTAAATAAATGATTTAAATTGAAATATAAAAAAGTTTATAAAAGTAAAAAGTAAAAACGAACACAACGAAAAACACTACAACATA
Organism: Crepidodera aurea; assembly: GCA_949320105.2. Classification (NCBI taxonomy): domain Eukaryota; kingdom Metazoa; phylum Arthropoda; class Insecta; order Coleoptera; family Chrysomelidae; genus Crepidodera; species Crepidodera aurea. Next base: position 8,360,429 of record OX439472.1, on the reverse strand, counting down.
CGCCCAAATGTGACAAACTGATGGAAACTGATCCCTAGTGTTTCTTAAACATCGATAGTATCGATGGTAACTGTGCATCGTTACTATCGATGCACACCTACTATCAAAAATATATCGAGAACTCTACATACTACATCGAAAAATTGTATATCAAGAATTAATTTACTGTTATAATGTCAATGACAAACGTTTTAAAGAAAGAATTTTACATTGTTTTTAAGTTTTTATTTTTTGTTTGGATGTACCACAGAGCAAGGGCAATAAAAATCAAAATATTGAGGTGATCTAATTCCATGAAATTTGTTTATTTTAGAAATGACTCGAAACCCGATAGTATCGATACTATCGATAGTTTGTACCATCGATGTTTAAGGAACACTACTGATCCCTTTCAGGTAAACGAGAGCGGTGTCGTTTGGCAACATTGCTTCTATGAGATTGGGTACCAGCACACTACAATGAGCGGCAATATTAAATTTAATAATCTTTTTAATTGCATTTTTCTCTGAATCCGGGGATTACCTTTGAAAATAATTGTTTTGTTAGAAAACTAGGTAGCATTTATAACCCCTCTTATATAAAAATTTTCCATATTTATATTATATTATATCTACTATTAAAGGACTCCGCAGTTTTTGATAGGAAAATGGCTTTCGGTGGATTTCTCTCAAACTTCGGAAATTTATTCTTCATCCCATCCCGATCAAAAGTGTTCACGGGCCCAACTCAATCCTATGTACAGATTTCGAGCTAGCGCGAGTTTAAAATGATTAGGGGGAACTCGATATATGTGCATTTATCGGCAAGTTAGGCGTTCACCTCTTTACGTTTATGGTTTATATGATGGATATATGTCATACACACCCAGATAGAAGATTTTATTTTGATTTCTAAACTATTACTTAAGAATTTATTTTTTATTGACATTACATTTTTCAATCACTTTTTTGTTACCATGACTATGTCCGACATGGGCGTTTCATTAACAGGGTTAAACACAGCCAGTCACCTTGAAATAAATTAAAAAACTAAATAAATGTTCAATGGAGAAATATTTTTTGTAAGAGAACGCTTAACAATTAATATGGCCAGCACAAGCGTCACTTGTCGTTATCTCATCTAAACCCTACTCTTTTATACTCCTACAAGGGTTCCACGACTCGCATAGAGCAAAAATGCAGCATAATCATTATGTTTATTATTATTATTTATAGCACATGTGTTATTAATCTAACTACAATTTGGCGTAGTCTTTGGGAGATCAACTCGTCATATTTGTTTAAAATGAAGGATTAAAAAGGAACATGCGAAAAACCATCTTGCCATCAGCGAAATAACAACGATGCTTATTTCAGCTCATTTTCATAGTGCCCCTATTAAAGTAACATGTATTTAACTCTATGATCTATAATCTAGACATCTATCACTCGCGGTCCACCTTCAACCTAATAATCTTGTTGACGGATCTTTCTAACATGAATTATTAAAAAGGAACATGTGAAAAACCATCTTACCCCGTACCTTGGGGTATGATTGTGAAAGCTAATTATTTTCACAACGAACAAATGTGCATTTCTTCGGCGTCTTCATCATCCACACCGGCACAAACATTGTTACCCCAATGTTCACAAAGCTGGCAACCTATCCAACCTTCTAGTGATTTCAGAAAAGTATTTATGTGTAAAAAAATTGTGTCTTCATCATTGTTCTTTTGCGTTTTGTCTGAAAGTTTAGTATTTTTTTTAACAGTTTTTTGTGTAGATTATGAGGATTGGCATTTTTAAATTTTCCAGCTCATTTTTATAGTGCCCTTATAACCCTTCATACCCCACACCCATTTTCCCGTCATGCCCCCCTCCCAAACTTCAAAAAGTTACACATATATGAAAAATAAATGTCAGCATTCTGCATTGAACATATACTGTGAAATTGAATCTGGTGATTTTATATTATCAACAAAAAAGGACCATTGAACATTTAGTTTTGTATTTATTTCAAGGTATCCGTCCGGCTGTGTTTAACCCTGTTAATGAAACCCCCATGTCGGACATAGTCTAGCTGTATTCATGGTAACAAAAAAGTGATTGAAAAATGAAAAATGTTATGTCAATAAAAAAATTCTTAAAAAATAGTTTAGAAATCAAAATAAAATCTTCTAAACGACGCTAAATGTGTGCGTGTGTGTGTATCTGGATGTGTATGACATATATCCATCATATCAACCATAAACGTAAAGAGGTGAACGCCTAACTTGCCGATAAATGCCCATATATCGAGTTCCCCCTAATCATTTTAACCAATAAATGAATTGATTGATGATATATTTTCGCAAATAGTTTTGATGCAAATATCTTGAAGTCCCATTATCTATAATATTAAATGTTTTCATTTAGTATGTGTGGGTGTACGGAGCGATATATATTCAGATATGATGTAATGGCCCTATGGTAATGTATCAAAAGATTGGGGTATACGGTAACGTTTATCGTCGTAAGGACCGATTTTAGTTTGTTCAATGCTATATAAGTTGTGTAAATGTGAACGAATGGTGTTTTGGGCTACGGTTTTTTCTTTAAATTCTTTCACTCTACATAATCATCAAAAGTTATTTTATTTTTCACAACATTAGATTTAACCCCCTTGGATTTTTTTGCAATCTCTCCCCCCTGCAGTTTATGGGAATACATTTTGGATCTGAGGCCAACAAAGTGTGTTATTATGCTACATTTTGCTTCGACTTTCATTAGACCGAGTATTATTTTATTCACTAAAGGAATATTATAAGTATTATCTGAAGGATATGCGGACGTATCAAATTGGGAACTATTTGGTTTAATTAGACACTGGTAAACATCGTACAAGTCAGCTCATAAATAAAGGAATCTGTGTCTGTGTAATTTAACTTTACGTTTCCCTCCCCCATTTTGGGAAGTAGAATATTATAATGAAAATTATACATTCACGTTTTTGAGATATCCAAGATGGCCATACCGACGTAGAGCGGTTTAATAAAAATTATTTCGGTTTTTTTTAATTCGATAGCCATCAAGTTATCATCAAAAATTACCCGATTGTGAAACCGTGAGCTGGCGATTAAATTCGTGGCCGCATATCTACCCTCGTAGTTGCAAACGAGCTTCAATATCCGGTGAAGTCGTATATTCTCCATGGTCTTCCCAAACACAGCGTTGTTCATCAGTTTAAACAAATTTTTATAAAAGGAATTTGTTGCTGCGGTCCTTAGTCGAGTATTTAGCTCAATATAGGAACGCAGCCACGCAGATTGTTTAAATTCTGACATAGCAAAGCCATAAAGATTGTTTACATCCAAATCTAAAAGATGCTTCAATGGTTTAGAGGGATCGTAATCATGCATATACTTATTGTTTGAACTGATTGTGGTCTCTTACAATAATAAGTAGGGTTAGCCATATGTGAGTAGTAAGTACTGAAGGTTTGGAAGAAAACAAGGTCCTTTATATCTCACAAGTTATTTATTATTGAGCGACCGGTTTCGGCGATCAGAATACCGCCATCATCAGGCCCTGCGTGCAAAAATTATGGAGTTAAAAGGAGGTCACAATGGCAGTTTAGTTAAGTTATATAATTTAAGAAATTTATTTTAATTTAATTTTATTTCAATTTTAAGCAAAAACTCACCATAAATTTTCCACGTAGGAGAAACATCAGGAAAGCATCAAAAACATGTCAACACAATAGATTAAAATATAATTCTATTTTTGTAGAAAGCAAGGACGATCTTATAGGTCCTATTTTTATATTTAAAATTTAATTTATATTTTATTTTAAAAACGTAGTTATAAAATTTAAAAAACTTTTTACTAAAAATTAACCAGCAGTCAAAAAGGACATTTACAAACAAATTAAAACATTAACACTAACAAAAGAGACAATTTTTAAACGATAGCTGGTTAAACAATGGAAGAATTTTTATCAACAAGCGCTTTTTATACAAGTGACGTGAAAAACCAAGTTTACAAATTGAAAGTGTTGGATTTACTTTTGGTAAGACTGAAATTAATAAAGTTATTTGTAATGAGAATTATATAGATCCATGTATGGTTTGTAGAATATCAAGTAGGTGGCGTTAACAAACATAATTAAAATTATTTAAATATTAGATTTTTCAAATTATAAATAAGTAAGTATATGTTAACAAATTAAATTGAAAACATTGAATAGGAAAAATTTATACTAGAAATTTTTGTATTTGGTCTCGGTTACATTTACGGCGTCATTTGGCTCTATCATTGGCACAATGTTTTTGATTTTAGATTCGGTAAATTTTGCTATATTTCTCTGGCAAACCAATCTGCACAATCGAGACCAACATAACTTTTGTAGTATGAAAGCGTTGGTTGGTAAGCACATTTCATGTAGTAACTACACTATACGCCTTATGTTGTTGACACTGCACAATTTTTCTAGAAACTCTATTATTACATTTTTCTAACATTGATTCAAAATCTGCATACATTATGAATGGCGTTGTCTGCTTATATGTATAATTTTTAAATTCAACAGCGTCATATGGTGGGAAAGATATTCTACAGCTATTAATATTTTCGCAAATGGTTGCGTGTTCTGTCAATTTTAATTGTGTAGAATAATAATTTAGACATCTGTCACAAATAAGCTTTGGGAACCTATGTTTACTAAGTTGATGTGAAACTAATCTAGACAAATCCTTAGTCCACACATAGTGGTATTTTATTTCCACATCCTCGTTATCTATAGATGGAGCGTCATAATCATTTAATTTTGGAAAATATGTATTTTGAACTATTAAGAGGTTGACATGGGGCTCCATCTTTTTTATAATTAATCGTGCAGGAACTACTACATAAAATGAACTATTGTCAGTTTCGTTCAATAGCCCACTCGAGTTAGATCAAAAAAGGGGCTAACCCGGACAAAATTGAAAACGGCAATTTTTCTTCGGGAATCGTTAGGGGGGGTCACTGGCAGTCTAAATTTCGATTTGTGTATGTTCAAGTCCATTGCGTCAGCCGCCATATTGAATTTAAGGGTGCATATTTATTTATTCAATAACTCGTTCATTTGCAATTTTACATGAAAAATGGTAATGACCAAAGTTGTCTGGAATTAAATTTCCTACAATTTTGGTCGTTATCACTTTTTCGCAAGGATCGATATTTTTCGACTAAGAGCCGAAAGAGGGGGTGAAATTTGAGAAAGAGATAAATTAAGAGAGAAAGATAGAATAAATTGATGAAAATGAAGAAACAAAACCAAAAAATAAAAATTCAAAGATAGAAACCAAAAATGAAAAATGAAAAACGAAAAACGAAAAAAAAAAAAAAATAGAAAAATGAAAAGCGAAAAATGGAAAACGAACAATGAAAAATGAAAAATGAAAAATGAAAAACGAATAATGAAAAACCAAAAACGAAAAATGAAAAATGAAAAACCAAAAACCAAAAATGAAAAATGAAAAACCAAAAACCAAAAATGAAAAATGAAAAACGTAAAATGAGAAACGAAAAATGGAAAATGAAAATCGAAAAATGAAAAACGAAAAATGAAAAACTAAAAATGAGACATGAAAAATGAAAAACGAAAAATGGAAAACGAATAATGGAAAGCGAAAAATGAAAAACGAAGAACGACAAAAGTAAAACGACCATGGATTTTTGTTCTATGGCCTAGTAGAAAAAAAAAAGTCTATGTGGGTCCGCATCAGCCCCATCAGCCTTGCTCCGTCGGCATAGTAGAATTTATTTTTTTTTTTTTTCAATATCTGAAATTTTAAAATTAAATTAAATATCATAAAATTCTTACTCAAATTCTTTAGATTTGAAGGAAGGAAGGAACGTTGATTTTCGAAATAACTACGGGCGCTTCAAAATGACAAATAGAGTTTCGGAATAATATTTTTTCGCTCTGTTTAGTCATTACCGACCGTGCGACGCCACGGCCACTCTAGTATGGGACTTTATTCAATGAATTTCGACGCTCACTCTGTGTAACCAGTATAGCCCAGTATAGCCGTTGAAACCAGTTGAAACGCAAACTGCGCACACGTCTTGGGACCGTTTTTTCGTTATTTCGTTTTTGGACAGGTTTTTCGTGCATTGGGGTGGTGTTTTCGATTATTTTATGAACTTTTATATTAAATCATGAGGGATAAACTGTGAATAGACGCTAAAGGCTACGAATGTGCAACCGGCGCTAATTAAGTTTTATGGACACAAGCAAGCGTGGGCTCGGTTTTTCAACGTAGAAGCGGCGGCGGCGGCGGCGTTTCATCGGTTTTCGTCGTTTGTATCGTGATGGAGTAGCAGTAAACAAAGGTAAAAAACTCATCAAGCCTGATATTTTATATTCGTTTTTTACTGGACTCGTGGACTGGACTGGATTTGTAGTAATGAAAAAAAAGATGCAAATATGGGGACGCGTCTTATTACGCAGAGATGAGTGGAATATCTGTAGCGTCAGCGTCTAAACGCGAGTAGAATATCTGCAACATACGCGCCCAACAAGCCACTTTCCCGCGTCGTTGTATATCGGTTGTTACTTTTACTATATATTCGCGTCATTTTTTTGTTAGTTTTTTGTTTTGTTAGTATAATTTAAATTTTAATATTTAATAAAGAATTAATATAAAATTTTATTTAAATTAGTATTGTTATTTTTTTTCCCGCGTAAACAGGCGTTGTATGGGTTGTTACTTTTACTATATATTCGCGTCATTTTTTTGTTTTGTTAGTTTTGTTAGTACAATTTAAATTTTAATATTTAATGAAGAATTAATATCAAATTTTATTGAAATTAGTATTGTTATTTCATTTTTATTGTTATTTCGTTTTTTTTACGTTTTCTGCATTTATTTGCAGAAATTTTGGAGTTTTTCAATCATTTTTCATTAAAAATGTATTCATTAATTGTTCCAGATACGTTCCTTGGAGACGTATGTGCTGCTAGCCGGGGAATTTATTTTTTCCTTCCGACTATTATAACCGCTTTTAACATGGAGACCTGTTTTGTGTGCGGAAAAGCTACATGCAAAGAGAATGAGAGAACGGTGAAAAAACGAGGTGTTCAGACACTTTTATCGACAAGCATTCTTCGAGGTAATAAAGAGCACGAGCAAATGCTGCAATCTGTGGATACCGTTACCATGCACGAAACGTGCTATACGAATTACATCGATAAAAGATTGATGGGAAAACATCGACGAAGCCACGACACGGATCAACCGTCTACGTCGTCAACAGTGGAATCGCAGCTACCATCGACTTTTGATTTTAAAAATCGGTGCCTTCTTTGTGCGGAAACAATCCGGGATTCGTTGGCTGAAAAGAAGTTACCCGCGGAATTGCGAAAAACGGTTAGAATTGTTACGGCAAATTCGATCCGAGATACGATTTTTGATCATTGCATTTCACGCACCGACGCCTTTGCACGAGAATTAATAGCGCGCCTTGAAAATGTCAATGACCTTACAACTATTGGTGCGCGATATCATTTGGCTTGTTACAATAAATTACAGCATGCCATCGTGAATGATGGAAAAGAGAGACCAATCTCTGACGAAATAAATATCGCTATGGAGTATATTTATACTTACATTGAACAGAATAGCGACGAATGTCAATTTACACTGAAGAAACTCCAGGAAGCCATCGAAGGAGATTTTGTACCGGATGTGAAAACCATAAAGCGGCGCTTACAGAAAAAGTACGAAAATGAAATTTTATTTTTCGACAAATTAGGAGCCAGCAATATAATTTGTTTCCGCAACACTGGGTACAAAATACTCTCACAAGCCTGGTACAACGAAAAGAATTCCAATCCAGAAGAAGAAAGGTTGAGAGTAATTCGTGAAGCAGCTGCCATTATCGTCGAGGACATACGCTCAAGACCGTATGATACGAAAACATACCCCCCCTCTGATAATTTCATGGAAAACGTGGACAACTGCATCCCCAATTCTCTCACTGTGCTACTCTCCGAAATTATTCTAAAATCCAAAAAGGGATCGTTCGAATCGTGGAAAAGAAAATGTACCTCCATCGCACATGCAATTATATCGGCCGTTCGACCGCGATCTTTCATTTCTACATTACAACTCGGCGTTGGCGCTTTGTTGTACAGAAAATTTGGGTCCAAACTTTTGATTGACGTGCTTTCATCGTTGGGATTTTCGTCAACTTATGAAGACATTTCAATTTATGAAGCAACTTCCATCGAGCGACCACAGCGCCAAGTGCAAGACACAGCTTTCATACAGTTCGTTTATGACAATGCGGATTTTAACATTAATACTCTGGATGGGCACGACACTTTCCACTGTATGGGAGGAATCCAATGCGTAACGCCATTCGATGCTGTACAACCCGATACTGAAATGAGTCGAGGCTCAACCAGAAAATCTGCTGCGGCCGTTGCACAAATAGGGCACATAGAAATTCGGTACTACGGAAAGGAGAAATTGGCTGGTCTCCGAAAAGTTAAAGTTGCTGAACTTTCGAACACGGGCGATATTTCTAAAAAATGTCTTCCAACCAGTGGCGATTTCATGTGGCTCTACGGAAAATGGGCCTGCGTCAATGGCATACCAGGGTGGAATGGGTTTATGGAAGAAGTAACTGCCCTGAAAAGCTTCGCCATATCGAGAATCATGTTTCTACCATTCATTCATGGCGTACCATCCGATTACGACACGATATACACGACTCTCTGCTCTGCCCTTGACAGGAGCAAGGCTTCGAAGTGCAAATCGTGTATCGTCACATTCGACCAGCCGTTGTTTTGGAAAGCTCGCGACATCGTTTCAAACGCCGATCCTTCATCTGAAATGAGTTCCATCATCGTTCGCCTCGGGGGATTCCACATTCTAATTTCATTTCTGGGGGCCATCGGCTACGTAATGAGTGGCAGCGGACTCGAGGATCTTTTAAAAATAATTTACGCTGAAAATAGCGTTGTAAAGATTCTCTCGGGTCATGCGTATTCGAGAGCAGTTCGTGCTCATTACATTGTTCATGCGTCCTTGGCGAAGCGCATCATGGAGATGATTGATTTTCAAGATAACGAAAGCAATGAATTTGAACAACTTTTGTCAAATTCAGATCGAACTCTTCTTCTCACAGCTGGGGAAAACGATGTGGTAAAAAAAGTTGTCGGAAAATTCGAAGCGGCGCTCAACCATGCCGAAGCGAAGGGACCCACTGCGAAATTGTGGGTGCAGTACTTTAGAATGGTCACGCTGATGAAACATTTCATAGAGGCTGAACGGTCCGGTAATTGGGAACTGCATCTCGACACAATTCGAGGGATGCTGCCCTTTTTTCACGCCAGCGGCCATTTTTTGTACGCGAAGAGCGCTCACCTATATATTCAAGATATGGAAGGTTTACGTGGAAAAATGCCGGCAGATGAGTTCGAACTGTTTACGACACAAGGATATTTCACGATAAGGCGCAGCAACAAATTTTGGTCAGGCATCATGTCCGATCAAACGATCGAGCAAACGCTGAATCGAGAAACAAAAATTCACGGTGGATTGTTTAAGCGGGGAGCAGATGAGAGCGTGGCAGCAAAGTGGACCATGAGTTCGGTACATATGCAAGATATTTGCCAAGGAATTGAAGATTTTTGCAATGTACACGGCAAAGCAACGGAGCAACACGTCGATTTCAGACCGACTCGTGTCTCGAGAGACAATCAGGATACAGAGAAGCTTGACCACTGGTTCGATGACCACAATCCGTTCCCTGAGGATTCTGAAGTAATGTCGATCAGTTCGGGAATATTCGGCACTGAAAATATTAATTGTCATCTTGCTTCAGAAATCGGTGCAAACATCATGAACAAAATGGTCGGTGCAACTTACGATGCAGTGAAATTCAAACGAAACGATAAAGTTTTACCGATATCAACAGTTGGCAGCAGCATTATAATCGATAAAGTGTCTGTGCCCATAAACCCTCTCCTACTTTTCCAACGAATTTGTATTTCCAAACAATCGAACGAAGACCTGCACGATTATTTTGCCTATGAGCTTGCACCGTACCCTCTTTCTTTATTCAACGAGGAAGGAATGAGAAAAGGTACAAAGTCTTCGCTTTACAGCGCGTTTCAGCCTCTACAACGTTCTGCAGTGCTGGGAGAAAAACGTCTCGATGTCGTTGACGGAGGCTTTTTATTGCACAAAGTTGTGTGGCCTCGCACGAATGCGACGTTCAACACGATCTGCGATCACTACGTGTCATATGTGAAGAGACACTTCGAGAAGAACGTCGTAGTTGTATTCGATGGCTACCCTGACGATTCCCAAACAGTCGTTTTGAAGGGTTGGGAACGGAGAAGACGCGCAGCCAAGCACCGTTCGCCTGAAATGGATGTCAAGGAGATGGCGTTTCCTCACACGACACAGGAAAAATTTTTAGGCAACGACAAGAACAAAACAAAGCTTATTGAACTTTTGAAAAAAGCTTTTCAGAATTCTGGTATCGTTGTTCAGCAGGCACCGTCAGACGCAGATTCTTTTATCGTGGGAACGGCAATCGAAGAAGCCTCGAATTATGACGAAGTCACAATCATCGGCGAGGACATCGATCTCCTCGTGTTACTGACTGGCTTAGGGTATCATTTGAGCAACGTTTTTTTCAAAAAACCAAGCAGAGCACGGAGTTCGGAACAATTATATTCACCGGCAAGCTTCAAATATAATGAGGCTGTAGCAAAACACATTTTGTTCTTACATGCCTTTAGCGGATGCGATACTACGTCTTCGATATTCAACGTAGGAAAATTAAAATTCTTCAACACGCTACAGAAAAATGACAATTTAGATAAAGTTCTGAGCCTGTTCCGCGAGGAAAACGTTCATAAACATTTCTTGGCTCAAGCTGGGGAATGTTTCCTCGTTGCGTTGTTTGGAGGCGATCAAAATGTAAAATCTTTAAACGATTTGCGCTTCAAGAGCTTCACGAGATCGGTCACGAAGAGCAAATTTAATTTGGCGACGCTTCCACCTACCTCGGCAGCAGCGGAACAGCATACATACAGGGCGTACCTGCAGGTGCAAATGTGGCTGCAGTATGAAGCCGTTGCTACGGAGTGGGGATGGAAGAGAACGAACCGTGGACTGGAACCTATCGCGACAACTGCCGATCCAGCACCCACAATTTTGCTCAAAACAATTTCGTGCAAGTGCAAAACGACGTGCGGAAAAATGTGTGGTTGTCGCAGAGCGGGACTCGCATGTTCGGTTATATGCCACAACTGCGGCGGAGAAACATGCTCGAACGTCGTCGCAATCCGAGACATGCTCGAGGAAGACGGCATCGAGGATGACGGAAATTTACCGTCGGAAGAAGTCACTACCGACCCTCCTGAGGTTCAGGACGAAGATGTCGATGAGGAAGAAGCAGAAGACCCAAACTTGGCTGGGCCATCTGCTAAACGTCCAAGAGAGGCATAGGGACTAAAGGGGATGAAGGAGGGTGCAAAAGTGTACTTAAGAAACAATAAATGTTTATTTTTTTTCAGTTAAAAGTTCGAGAAATGGTTAATTTACACCTCCTTTTCCCTGATCATCGTTTTTCGTTTTTCATTTTTCGTTTTTCGTTTTTCATTTTTCGATTTTCATTTTCCATTTTTCGTTTCTCATTTTACGTTTTTCATTTTTCATTTTTGGTTTTTGGTTTTTCATTTTTCGTTTTTCATTTTTCATTTTTCATTTTACGTTTTTCATTTTTCATTTTTGGTTTTTCATTTTTCGTTTTTCATTTTTCATTTTTCATTTATCATTTTTCATTTTTCGTTTTTGGTTTTTCATTTTTCGTTTTTCATTTTTCATTTTTCATTGTTCGTTTTCCATTCTTCGATTTTTTTTTTTTTTTTTCGTTTTTCGTTTTTCATTTTTCATTTTTGGTTTCTATCTTTGAATTTTTATTTTTTGGTTTTGTTTCTTCATTTTCATCAATTTATTCTATCTTTCTCTCTTAATTTATCTCTTTCTCAAATTTCACCCCCTCTTTCGGCTCTTAGTCGAAAAATATCGATCCTTGCGAAAAAGTGATAACGACCAAAATTGTAGGAAATTTAATTCCAGACAACTTTGGTCATTACCATTTTTCATGTAAAATTGCAAATGAACGAGTTATTGAATAAATAAATATGCACCCTTAAATTCAATATGGCGGCTGACGCAATGGACTTGAACATACACAAATCGAAATTTAGACTGCCAGTGACCCCCCCTAACAATTCCCGAAGAAAAATTGCCGTTTTCAATTTTGTCCGGGTCAAATTCTAACTCGATTGGGCTACAATTCCAGAGCAAAAACGTTTACCGAAATATTAGCTTTTAGATAGAGGCATTGGAGATTCCAAATCCTCTGTTTTTAATACACTATAATATGGATATGCTGAGGTTCGATCCGTATGTGAATTAGCAGGATAAAGAGAACTGGCTATCGACCAATAAAAACAATTAGTATCGGTATTTTTACCCATTTATGCAGGCTCCTCTTTTCTGTATAGGTTCGGGGAGTTTAATGTAAGAGGAGCCATTCCCCATTTCATATTTATTAATAGCTACTTCTAACAAAATAATTTTACTTAGCGCCCAACCGCTTTCCTTTTCTTGAAATTCGCTAAGTTTTTTAAAAATTTTATCGGTAACAAATTCATTAAACCACTTTTCCAAGTTAGTCCCCAAATCGAAAATTGCATTTGGTGTAATAAAATATTTTCTATCAACCAATTCGTTATCGTTTGATTGTTTAATAAAATCTGCACAAAGAGTAGTATTTAATTTAATCATTGAGAATTCTTTTAAAAGTCTATTGACTCTGGTTTTAATTAAATGAAATGAATCTATCAAAAAATCCTTAATTTCCTTATGTCTTAAATTTATAACCACCCCAGTTCTGATTCTATTATTAAAAATAGCATTTACGTTTTTCCATTTTACTCTATTGCATCGTTTTAACCCTGAGCCTTTATGATCCTCCCCATTACCCATTAATTTAAGAAGATGCCGCATTCGTTTTAATTCCCCAATTTAAGTATGCATTTTCTTCTTTTCCCCTATCCAAAGTGTATTAATTTTTTTCATTGCCAGAGTACATTTATGAATATGTTGCCTAATAAAACGAAGTCAAACCTTTGCATTTATATCTGAATAGTTGTTTCTCATTAATTTTATTGGTTGGTAAATTTTTGTTAAAACTTCACGAAATTCAGTCATGGTATATGTATATGACTTAAAATAAGAAAGGAAAAAAAATGTGACTTACCAATTCTAAAATTAGTTTTCGCTTATTTCGAATGATGCCGCTGGATTCTGCTTTCCAACATCCACCAACCCCCTAAACGTTTGTTCTGCGTGAAATATTTTAGAGAGGATCGGTATTGTTCTGTCACCCTGGTGGGCAAGAAGACCACACTCTCCTCCAGTTCCACCAGCACCGTTTCTCCAAATTTTTCCTTTGTCAGTTTGGCCGCCTCGATTTTTTGGGGCTGGTTAATGGGCTCAGCTTCAGAACCGGTTTGTTTTCCTTTAGGAGAGAAACCTTATTGAGTTTATTAATATCCATCTGTAAGTAAATAATAAACCAGCCTTATAGTTTAAAACAATAACATTAAAATATTTGTGCGTCGGCCGGAAGCCTGAGGTTGGGCTGTGGGAGTTTTGCTTTGGGTTTCCTAAAGAGGGGGAGACGACGAGGTCGCCAGGGGGTGAGCAGGGTGTTTGAGCCATTCAGGGTGCGAGAGACGTATTTTTTCCGTAGCAGTTGGAAACGAGAGAGAATTGGGGCGCTGGAGACGTTGTTGTAAACTTCTCTAGAAGGAAACAGATAGGGTAGATATTGGCATCGTCGTAAGATACGTCTCTCGAGTGAGGAGATTTTTCGGGCTAGATGGGGGGTAGTACGCTGTATGGGACTGCTCTGTATTCGGCAACGGGGCGGATGAAGGAGTTGTAGGTGTGTATAAGGGTTTTGGTGTTGCACCGTCCAAACCGGCCACATAAAGCACCAAGGAGGCCGGCTCGTTTACGCATTCTGTTAAGCGTGTTGTCAAGGTCAGGGGACCATTTAAGTGTTTGAGAGAATCGAACACCCAAATAATCAATCTACTTCCCTTTGTTGAGTGAGCCTGACTCCCTGGAGGTTTACAATGACGTCTTGGGGGAGCTGGGTGGGTCTTTTTGAGTTCGGATGTTCGGATTCAATGAGACACTCCACCTATTGCTCCAGCTAGTGAACTGATTCAGTAGGTTTTGGGTTCTGATGCTAAGTTGGTTAGAGTTTTGGGCTACCGAAATCAGAGCAGTGTCGTCGGCGTATAGAAGGCGGTTTGGGGGCGGGAGGTCGCAGGTGTAGATGAGATAGAGGAGGGGGGCCAGAACGGAGACCTGGGGCACTCCAGCAAGGGGAGTGACAGGTTCGGACAGGGCGTTGCCTACTTTGACTTTGATGGTTCGGTCCGAGAGATAAGAGTGGATGAGTTTGGGGGAGACCTATGTTCATGAGCTTTTTGATTAATCCGGCATGCCAGACTTGGTCAAAGGCTTTTTGAACATCCAGAAGAACGGCTGAGGAGATTTGATTTGAGTTAACTGCCGTGACGGCAATTGTGTGTAGAGGAGATTGGGTCCTGAGTGGAGTGGTGGTTTCTGAATCATGTTGGGATAGAGGGATGATGTTTGTCTCTTCACATAGGTCCATATTCTCTCCTTGAGCAGAAGTTCAAGGAGTTTTCCGAGGACTGATATAAGAGAGATGGGACGGTAGGAATGTACGGATTTGGGATCCTTGCCTGGTTTTGGAATTAGGATAGTGTTGGCGGTTTTCCAGGCAAGGGGCAAGTAGGATTGGGAGAGGCAGGCGTTAAGGAGAAGGGTTAAGATGGGAAACATGGATTCAGGTAGATGCTTCAGCGTTCTTCTGTTGATGGAATCAGGCCCGGGGGCCGTATTTTTGCCTGATTGACAGGCGGCTTGGATGTCGTGGGGGGTGAAGGGGGTTGTGAGGGGGTTTTCGACAAGGGGGGTGCTGGATTGGCAAGTGTCTGATGGACAAAGTGTTTGGTCTGGTTGCGGAAATTTTCGTCAAAGTAGGGGTTGTTGGGGGTTCTGAATATGGCTTCAAGGTAGGTTTTGTGGGCGTGGGCTTTCTCTTCAGGGGAGGTGTGGGTTACGCCGTCGATTTCGAGGTGTGAATGGGTTTTGGATTTTTTGTCCCGTGAGAATTCGGAATTTGTCCCAATACTTGAAACCGTCTCTGAAGTCCAAATTAGAGGTGGTATTGATCCATTGTTGTTGTTTGTGTTGATTAATTCGGAGCCTGATCAGGGCATTGAGACGGTTCCATTCAGTTTTGGTGACAGGGTCGTGGGTACGGATATAAAGTCTATACAATCTGCGCTTTTGTTTGGACCTCCGTCACGAGTGTGTCGATGTCCTGGGAGGTGTTGAGAGGGCGTTGCTCTGGAAGGTTGGCAGAGATGGATCTCTGAAATAAGGGCCAGTCTGATTTTTTGAGGTTGCGAAAGGTATGAATTGTAGCTGGTGGTGGGATGGGGGTGAAGAGAGATGTATATAACATCAAAGGGAGGTGATCAGAAGTGATTGTCTCTCAAATGAAGCAACTATCATCAACGAGTCCCGTACAGGGATCTGTGATCTGTGATCATTGATAGAAGATCCATTGTAAGACAAATAGATCGGACAAGTGTTGGAGGCTCTGAAGACGGGAGATCGATGAGCAGATTGGCTAGTCTGTGGCCATTTGGGTTGGAGGCATGATCTCCAAACATGATATGTCTGGAGTTTAGGTCTCCAAGCAAAATGGCTCTGGGAAATGATGATAGGTATTCTATCAATAAGGAGGAGATTGTTTGGCCTGGGTGGTTGTAGTAGGAGATTATTGTTAACGGATTGTCTATAGGAAGATCAATTGCTATTACGTCCAGGTCTGCTAGATGAGCAGGGAGTGTATGATTGTTATAAGGAATGGAATTCTTGATTAGAATGGCATTCCCATGGCAAGTTTGGAATTTATTGTTATGGACGGTTTGGTACCCAGTGAAGCTGGGGGGGTTTTTGGACCTAGTGTCCGTAAGAGATAACACTTGTGGTGAGTGCTTCTGAAGGAAGTTTTTCACCATGGGCCTCTTCCGATTAAGGCCACATCAATCAATCAGACAATCCATCAACATTCGGGGTGTATGGGGGAGAAAGTGAAAATGGCTTGGTTTCCATGACCTGTGATGGTGCATGTATGGCCGAAGATGGCTGGGACCAAGTACCCAAGGGTTTTGGAAATGTGTTCGCGGCTGTTGGGTAGAATATTCATCAGCAACGTCGCGAATAATTGGGTAGTGATTTTGAGCTCTGATGACAGCTCAGGTGGGGGGTGGATGGGGGGAGGGTGACCGGTGCTACTTGCTCCGGTTTTGGGGGGGTTTTCTGTCTTGCGGGACAATAGAGGGTGTAGGCGGGGTGGTTGCCCTTTCAATTAGGGCAGATGGGCACCTCTGATTTTTTACAATCAGGTGGCCTGTGGTGCTGACCGTCGTTAGGACAGGTGGGTTTTTTGGAGCATTCTGAAGCGGAATGTCAAATATTTGGGGATTGGGGGAGGGGGTGGCTTCTAGCTGGGGGGAAGCAGTTTTTAGTCTGCTGAAAATGTTGGGGTTGGGACGAATGGTTACGTCCATGAGAGAACGGATCATGCTTTGGGGGGCTAGGGGGTCTGAGGTGGTCCGTGGACCGTTGCCGTACTGCGTCGACGATGACGCAGAGGGGCTGGCATTTGAGAGGGATCTCGCTTGGTTGCGAGTGTTCGCCATAGTGAACAATTTTTGGGTATGGATTGTTAGTGGGGGGGGGGTCCCTAATCCAACTACTGAGTGGCAGCCTCACCACCCAAGGGCTGTTAACCCCTGCAAATTAGGCTTGACACTAGAAGGATAACGTTTGTTAGTTTTAATGTTAAGTGTCTTACTCTTTTGGTCCGGTTTTTCTTTCTTGGCTGAAATAAAAATTATTAGTAGTATGAAATTCTTTCAAAATTCTTCCAATGGATACCTGAAAGAGAAAGGTAAGAAATTCTTTCAAAAATTCTTCCAATTGTGTACCTAGAAGAGAATTTGTTGAAGTGGCTTGGGTTTTCGCTCCGGCTCAGCGGCTTGTATGTATTAGTGTGCCGGGGAAGTGACTGATACTAAGCTGCTGTTTAGCGTCTTACAGTCCGTTCGCTCGCTTGTTCGACACGTCCTTCCTACTACGCTGTCTTAGGAGTAGGGAGTAGTACGATTCTGAAGGAATCAGCACCCGGATGAACGAGGTAAACTCTTGAGTTTTTTGGGAGCGTATTCTCCATATTTTGGTATGGGGGATGCTCCGGGAATCGAGGGCCGCCTGGATTTCAGCGGTTGTGATGTTCTTGTGGACCTGACGGATGACAAGAGAAAATTGGGGGGTGGGGGGGTTCTAGGGGCGGGTGTGGGTTTGGGGGTTTTTTGTCTCAGATTGAGGACAATTTTGTTGTCGCCCAACCTTTGACGGAGTTGGCTTTGGAGCTGAGTGGGGGTTTTATTAGACCAGGTTGCGATGATGGCGGTTTTGTTAGCTTTAACGATGGTCAAGGTGTTTCTTAAAAGCTCCTGGGTGTTGAGGATATTGAAGAGAGCTTTTTGGGTGGCATATTCAAAGGAGATGTTTCTCAGAACGTAAGTCGAGATTTGGGGTTGGGTGTTGGGGGACGGGGTGGCTTCTGGCTGGGGGGAAGTAGTTTTTAGTCTGCTGAAGATGTTGGGGTTGGGACGAATGGTTACGTCCATGAGGGAGGAGATCTCTGACGAGATCGAGCTTGGGGGGCTATGGGGGTCTGAGGTGGTCCGTGGACCGTTGCCGTACTGCGTCGACGATGACGCAGAGGGGCTGGCCTTAGAGAGGGATCTCGCTTGGTTGCGAGTGTTCACCATAGTGAACAATTTTTGGGTATTGGATTGTTAGTGGGGGTCCCTAATCCAACTAGTGAGTGGCAGCCTCACAACCCAAGGGCTGTTAACCCCTGCAAATTAGGCTTGACACTAGAAGGATAACGTTTGTTAGTTTTTTTTGTTATGTTTCTTACTCTTTTGGTCCGGTTTTTCTTTCTTGGTTGAAATAAAAATTATTAGTGTTATGAATTCTTTCAAATTCTTCCAATGGATACCTGAAAGAGAAGGGTAGAAATTCTTTTTCAAATTCTTCCACTGGTATACCTAAAAAAGAGAGTTTAGAAATTCTTTTTCAAATTCTTCCACTAGTATACCTAAAAGAGAATTTGTTGTGTGGCTTGGGTTGATCGCTCCGGCTCGGCGGCTTGTATGTATTAGTGTGCCGGGGCAGTGATTAATACTAAGCTACTGTTTAGCTTTCGCTCTTCCTGCACGCGCTCGCTACTCCGACTACTTGCGTCTTACAGTCCGTTCGCTCGCTTGTTCGATACGTCCTTCCAACTACGCTGCTCGAACTGGAATGGATTCGACAGTAATAATTTTTAATTTTAAATATGTTTATTTATATGATATTTTTTTTACATTCTTACAATTTTTGGGGTTTGTTATCCTAGTGCCCTACTATAGGAAATTGTCCTTTTCAGGGCCTGAAAGAGAAAAAAATTAATGTTTTACAATAAATGTCCCTACTAGCTGTGTGATTGTGGTTTTGGGAGAAGGCTGTGGCCCCCTGTTGTCCCGTTTAAGAGTTACCAATTTTGGTGTGCAATGGCCTAGGGAAACCACAGAAAACCTAGTGCCGAGACTCTTTACAGTGTTACTTAGTTATTTGGTTTTACAGTTTGTTTTTATTATTATCTTAGGTCTAGGGGGGCGTTTTCTAGCAGATCTTCGTAGTCTTCTGGGAGGTTCTGGGCTTCTCTGATGATCCGGAGGTTGGGTTGGGGTAGCTTCTTCTTGGGTGTCCTGTGTCCTTGTTTGTATGTTGTCTTGAGGGTGGTCTGGGCGGCGGTGTTCTCTCCTTGGATGGTCCTGTTGGCGTAGTTAGCTTGTAGTTTCTGAAAACGAGAAAGAATATTGGTTATCTGGGTGGTTTCGTAAATTAGGTGGCTAGGATGTCTGGGGTGTAAGTAGTGAGTTTTCCTCAGAACTCTTCTTTCCGTGACCAGGATGGCGTGTTGGAGGTGGTTTGGGAGGACGGAGTAGACTAGTGACTTATAATCAAGAATTGGTCTTATGAATGTTTTATATGTATGGAGGAGAGTGCTCGGGTGACATCTTCCGAATTTTCCGCATAACGCTCCGACGAGGGAGGCTCGCCTTCTTACTCTGTCAAGAGTTTTTTGAACGTCGGTCCTCCAATTGAGAGTGCGAGTAAATCGCACTCCCAAGTAGTCGACCTCGTTCTTTAAGGTAAGCCTCTCTCCCCGGAGCGTGAGGTGGATGTCGTCGGTTGTCAGTCTTCTTGTTGTGGTGAGATTAGGGTGGGTGAAGATGATGGCTTGGGTCTTATTGGGGTTGAGTGAGACTCTCCATTTGCTGCACCAGGCAGTATATTGGTTTATGAGGGCTTGGGTTCGGTTGTTGAGGATCCTGGTTGTGGGGGCGGTGTCGTCAGCGTAGAGCTGAAAGTGTTGTTGGGGGTGGTCGGGGGCTGGCGAGTCGTGGGTGTAGATGAGGTATAGAAGGGGGGCTAAGGCAGATCCTTGGCGGACTCCCGATAGCGGAGTGAAGGGGTCGGAGATGTGGTTGCCAACTTTGAATCTGACGATCCTGTTTGTGAGGTAGGAGTGGAGGAGTTTGATGATGGGGAGGGGGAGGTCGATGGCCTCGAGCTTCCGAACAAGCCCGGCATGCCAGACTTGGTCGAAAGCTTTTTGGACATCGAGGAGGATTGCGGATGTGGCTTGTTTGCTGTTTAGGGCAACAGAGGCTTGGGTGTGTAGGTTGAGGATGGCATCTTGGGTGCTGTGTTGGGGTCGAAATCCGTGTTGGTAGGAGGGGATGATGTGGCGGGAGTCGAGGTCGTCCCAGATTCGCTCTTTGAGCAGGAGCTCGAAGAGTTTACCCAGGACGTTTATTAGGGATATGGGTCTGTAGGATTCGGGGTTTTTGGGGTCTTTTCCTGGTTTTGGGATGAGAGTGGTATGGGCGGTTTTCCAGGATACGGGAAAGTATGCTTGTTGAAGACAGGCATTCATTAGGTCGGTGATGGGTGTGTGAAAAGATGCCGGGAGTTTTTTGAGGGTTTTCCTGCTCATGGAGTCAGGGCCGGGGGCGGTGTTTTTGCCCCATTGGGGCAGGGAGAGGACTTGGGGGTTGTGGGTGGTGAGTAGGGCTTTCAGGAGTGCTCTTTTTCGGGCCAGGCCCGAGCAGTTTATCGTACCTATCGTACAATCCATCTACAGTAGGGGGGTGTATGTGAAGGTGGCAAGGTTGCCGCTTTCTGTGATGATACAGGAGTGGCCGAAGAGTGCCGGGATGATTGCTCCTAGAGTCTTGATTATTAGCTCTCTATTGTGGGGCATGGTGTTCATGAGTAGGATGGTGGTGATTTGAATCGTGGTTTTTATCTCTGGGGTGAGAATGGCGGGGACTTCGGGCTTGGGGAGGTAGACGGGGGCCACTTTTTCGGGCTCGTTTGGGGGTGGGGGCTTTTGCCGTTCTGGGCATTTGGGAGAATAGGCTGGGTGTTCACCGTTACAATTTGGACATTTGGGTTTTTCGGTCTGAGGGCAGGAGGATTTTCTGTGGAGTCCCCCGCAGGAGGGACATGCTGGTTTGTTTGTGCATTCATCTGCAGAATGCCCGTTTTGGGAACACTGTGTACAGTGTTTTGGTATGGGGGGGATTGGGTTGGGGTTGGAGGTTTCTGCACGGTGTCTCATGCCGTAGAAGATGAGGCCGTTGGCTAGGGCGTGTGAGTAGTGAGTTTCAGACTCGGTGATTACCCTGATAAGAGTGGTTGGAAGGTTCGTGGCCTTGGAGATGATTCTCCAGGTTCGGGTGTAGGGGAATTCGAGGTCTTTTAGGATCTCATTGAATTCCTCTATAGTGGTGTGCTTGTCGACATTCTTGACGACAAACGAAAAGGTGGGCTTTGGGTTGTGTCGGGGGGCTTGTGGGTTGGGGTTTGTGGGTCTGCTGGACAGCGGGAGGACAATAATGTCCGTGTCGCCGGTTCTGGCGCGGAGGGCTTTTTGTATTTGTGAATCCGTTTTGTTTGAGGTGGTTTTGAGGAGGGCTGTTTTGTTAGGGTTTACCTTCAGGAAGGTAATTTGGTTTAGGAGGAGTTCGTTTGTATTGAGGAGATTATAGATCTCCTTTTGGGACAAGAGAGTGGTTGGAATATTACGGGTGTTAAGTGTTTGTTGTGTTTGTGGAGGTGAATTTGATTTGGTGGTGCTTGTCGATGATGTGGAGGTTGTGGTGCTGGCTGATGCTGCGGAGGCTGTGGTCTTGGTTGATGGATGACCTTGAGGAGTTTGAAGTGTTTGGCGATGAGGGGTTGGGGGGGTTTGGCGGTGGATTTATTGGAGGCCATGGTAGGCCTAATGGGTTTTAGTTCCGGGAAGTCTTTGTTCCGAGATGAGGCTCGGGTGGGTCTGGATACTTCCGTATCATGGGGGGCTGGGTTTTTCCTGTATGAGGAAGGGAGTGTCCTGGTGGCAGGCATGTTAATGTTTGGGGGGTCCTATCTACAGTGACTGTGTAGCAGCCTGACTATACAGGAGCTATGAAAACAGCTCTGACAATAGGCTTGGCCGTCACTGTATCGTTGTTAGTGTTTTTTATATTTACGATACGGTTTTCTGCTATTTTTCCCTCGGCGGTGGATTGGGTGCTGTTTTTCGCACGATTTTTACCACTAACCGTTTTTATTAAACTCCTGTTTAAGAACTCTTGCTAGAATATTCTTCTAAAACTTGAGTATCGAAAACCAGAATTCAACAACGGTCCGTAGAAAAAAATCGTGCGGACAGCGCTGCGTGAGCTTGATCGCCTCCTCTGCTCGGCGTCCTCCGTGCTTTCGCAGTGACTTGCACTAGGTTGCCGTCTGCTTCGGTTCGCTGCGCACCTCTTGCGCCGCTACTGCTGCTCCGGTTTCCCTTACAGTCCAGTAGTGGTGTTTACGGTTTGCCTCTCAACTCTCAAGTGGGGTTCGACAGTGGTCCGCTCGGTCGTATTTATACCCCCGCCGTTGCGTTGCAGTTGGGGGGCTGAGGTAGGGATGGTGGTGGTGGTGGCGCGAGGTTTCGGCGTACTTGATGTATGTCGAAGAACTCGCTTCCAGTCTGGGTTTAGAAACGTAATTTCTTCCTTTCGGTTAAAATTGTTGTCGTGCTTAAATATATCAATGGCTTCCCTGGTTAGTCTCGGATAGTAACGCTGTGTTTGATGTAAAATCTCCACCTCGTTAAAAAGAATGTTATGACCTTCAGAGAGAGCGTGCTCTGCTACGGCTGACTTTTGTGTTTGTCCCAGCCTGCAACTCCTTTTGTGTTCCGTAATTCTCGTGTTGACACTGCGCTTCGTGGTGCCAATGTATACCGACCCACAGCTACATGGAACTCTATAAACTCCGGGTGCTGATAGGGGATCTCTGCGGTCTTTGGCCGATCTCAAGCTCTGTTGTATTGTACGAGTGGGTTTAAACACAGTCTTGACCTTGTGTTTTTCCAGTAGCCTGCCGATCCTATCCGTGACTTTGTGGATATATGGTAGATGGTCCAACCGCGCTTTTCTTCATCATCTCCTGTTGTTTCTTCTTGGCGCTCTACATTCCTTGGACGGACGGCCCTATGGAACTCGTGTCTGCTGTATCCATTCCAACCAAAGGCTCTTTCTAGATGTTTCATTTCCCGTTCCAAATCTGCCGGCTCAGTGGTGTACTACAAAAACTCCCAAATAGGATCACACACATTTTTATCATTTGCCCCTGCTCTTTTAGTTTGCTGGTCAGTAGCGGATCGATGAGAACGCAACCAGGTTTTTACGTAAAAAATTGGATTCCAAAATTCCAAGGATGGTCCATGAAGTTTAATAAACAATAAATTTGCAACATGATCAATTAAAATGCGTGATCTTCTTTCCGTTATAATTAAATTCATGCTGCTAAAACCACGCATTCTGAAGAACTGCAGGCTATAATTTTAGAATATTTTTTTAAAGTTTCCAAATCGTCTGAAATGTTACGACCACTACAAGCCAAGTAATCTCTAAAGGCATTTAATGTTTTCCCCAAAGGTAAATTAAAGCGTTGGCAGAGAGATTCTACTTCCTTTTCTCCAAATTCTAAATTAAATTCAAATGGCCATTCGGTTGGTTCAAGAATTCGCAATTCTTTAACAATGTCGGAACTGTCGGAAGTCAAAATTCCGTCTGAATCTGAACAACTTGCTGATGTGGTGTTTAGCCTATTCCTCATATTATTAATAATACTCATTAGGAATTGATTTCTGTGAATCAATTTTACCATTTTATTATCTGTTAACGTAATTGAAGATAATTGCATTATTCTACAAGCACAAGCTGCTTCCAACGACTTCGTTCCTTTCGCAGGATTTTTTAAATGTTCTAAATAAATGATTGTGTGGCGAATCAATTTGTCTGCATATACCATTGATGTTTCTCTATTTTGTAATGCTTCTGATAGAACAGATAGTTCGAATAGAACATCATACATTAAGGCCAAATCTTGGATAAATTGTTTCGATGATATTCTTTTATACAATCCATTGAACATGGATTGTTCCGTCTTAGTGCGGTTGTTGTCTTTACTCGCATTTTCGAAATGATGGCATAAACATGACCAATAGGGTGTTTAACTCCAAATCTAACCTCGTTTGTTTTATATTTATAATTACTCATACTTAATTACTTTCTACATAATTGCATGTTTTTTTGCTTAAAATTGATAAAAAATAATAAGAAAGGATTTGAGATTTTATGCAATTTTTAATACAGATACGTCACTAACACTGTACTGGTTTCCTTTACGGTAAACGATTAAAAAAGAAGAAAACAGTTTCGAAAAGTGAAGACGAAGAAGAAGAAGAAGAATCTTTTTCATTATTTTTGTGTGTTGTATGTCGTATACACAGACATAACCTTAAAGGTTATGTTGATGTTTGTATATGATTATTGTGTTTAATAATTTTGTGCTGTTCAGACTTTACTAGTTTTAAAAATGGGTTCTCGTTCTAATTACAAATATTGTTTTGTGCCATATTGTACTAACACTACAGTAACTACACCAGATAAAATTTTTATTACTGTCCCTAAAAATGTGGTCCGGAGAAAAAGATGGTTTGAAGTAGCTAGAAGAATTTCAGACTTCTCAAACACTGGCAATTATTTCTGCTGTGAAGATCATTTTGAGGTAAATAAAATACTTGTGTGTGGAAAGGATTGAAATTTGAATAATAGAAATTCTGTAGTTTCACTTATTATTTTAAGAACACTCTATTAATGATTTTAATTTGTAGCTTAAAGAAAATATGGAGAATTATATGGAGTATAATCTAATGGGAGGAAAGATTTTTTTAAAGAAAACTGTAGTACCACACATTTTTAATTGGCCAGAATCTTCTTTAATGGAATCTACATATGTTGATTGTGAACCTTCATGTAGTAAACAAACTATTACTACAAAAATTGGAGTTGGAATTCAGTGTACTCCTGAGACAACATCTATTTCTCAACAAACTGATATAAAAACAAAGAATGTTTTGGTATCTTGTGACATAAAACCAAACCGTCATGTTAAACTAGACACATCTAGTTTAATATTTAAATCAGATATTGCTACATCACCACCCAAAAAGAAGAGAAAAATTCATGTAGACGAGATTGTTGAGGAAGATAGTGAAAGCATTCCATCCAGCAGTGATTATGTTCCACCAAGCGACAATAGCGAAATGAAGAAAACTATTAAAAATGAGCTCTGCAAATGTGTTTTAAATAATATAGAAAAATATCCAAAGAGATATGTTGGTATTCCAAATGTTTGGTATCCAATAATAATTAAACTATTGTGTGATAAAGGACATTTAAAAAAAGAACATATATTACTATGTCTTATGAAAATAAAGTTAAATGATTCTTTTGCAAGATTATCAGACCAGTTTGCGGTGACTATTGGAGGAGCATCAAAATTTTTTTTGAATAATGTGTACAAACTAGATAGTTATTTAAGTACTTTTATATACTGGCCTGAGAAAGAAGAAATTAAAAAAAATTTACCAATACCATTTAGGGCTTCATATAATGATGTGCAGTCTATTATTGATTGTTTGGAAATAGAAATTGAAAAACCCACAAATCCTGTACATCAAGCTTTATCGTGGTCACACCATCAAATATTTAGTTTCTTGTACACCTGATGGGTTCATTAATTTTATTTCAAAAGGTTACAGTGGACGAATCAGTGATACGGTGCTGATTCAGGAAAGTGAATATTTAAAGGTGTTACCAGAGGGATCTGTAGTCATGGCAGACCGTGGTTTTAAAGAAGTTTCACAAATTCTTCAAAGGCACAACTGCAAATTATTAAGACCACCCAGTGTAAGCAGCACTCTAAAACCAACAAAAGAAGAGGTTTTGGAAACTAAAAGAATTGCTAATCTGCGGATACATGTTGAAAGACTGATTCGAAGGTTAAGAGAATTTGCTTTTTTAAAACCTCATTCTGTTGTTGACCACAACTTAATTTCATATTCCGACGTTATTATTCGTATAGCATGTGCCTTAGCAAACTTACAATCACCATTAATAAAATAAATTAGTTACTACAAATGTCTAGTTATTATTAATAATTTTTATGTATAGTATATTGTGTGCAAATTGTATTTTCGTTTTATATTTTTATACAGCTTTGTGAATTTTGGGGGCTTTGACACTTGTCGACACGACATGGAGTGGGGATGAATTTACATTGAAATCGATTTCAATGTAAATTCATCCCCACTCCATGTCGTGTCAAGTGTCAAAGCGCTCTAGGAATGACATTTTCTTCGAACAATAAAGCAATTTTTATTTTGATTTGTTTTTTTAATATTTTTTTATTATTATTAAACACGGATAAAGGCATTTAGTGTATTACAATCTGGTCAACAGTGACCAATGAGCAATTTAATTCTAACTTAATCTAATAGAGTTTGAAACTTCAATCTAAGGTATACTCATCAGCGTTCCTTAGGTTTTTTAATATAAAAATATTTCTAATTTTTTCACATTTTTTTTGGTAAATCCAGAAAAATAAAAGACTTTAATCAAGCATCTAACAATTTATTAAATATATTATTTTTATAAAATAATGTACACTGTTCTACAATTTTTTTAATATATTCTTCGTCGTATTCAATCCACAAGTTTTCAAAATCATTTGATTCTTCAAAATCGGGTTTGGCTACAATGAAAAGTGCCTTTTTTTTCTTTGTTGCCATCAGTTGCAAATGTACTTGGGCTTTATATTTTTCCATTATTACATTATTTTTGATATATGTTTGATAACTCTTTTGCGTTGATGGGCATTTTACCTCCACAACATATTCGTTTGTAATCGCATCAGGCGTTGCTCCAAATACTGGGTGTTCAGGAATTAAATAAACACCACTTTTTTCAAATGTGACAGAAAGTTTTTTTTCTGCTGCCCTCAGTACCCTCTCTTCCAATTTAATTCCTCTCACCATGGCCTTTGTGGGTTTATTTTTATAGGCTCCTATAATACAGGATACAAGAGCACCACCTGAAGTTTTGCATCTGGAAATTTCATACACCTTTGAAGCTGTAATTCTTCCATATCTTAATTCAAACCATAAACCAGACTTGCTTTGGCTCCTTGTTTCACTTTCTGCATCTAAATATTTTTCTTTTATATGCACTTTTGCAAATTTAATAAAATCCTCAAAACTAGTTTGGTCATTGAGTTTAAAGGAATGAATCAACTTATGTATACTCAGCAGATCATATTTCTGTCCTGGAGGTTGGTATCGCATTAGCTGGCAATCTATATTTTGTTTTCGCCCCTCCAAAATCACTTGATTAAAAAAATCTTGCCTGTTTCCTACATCCGGGATTTTAAGTTTTCTTGAAGATGGAAACTCAGACACCTTCATAAATTTTATCGAACTGCCGATTTTTGACATCACCGGTTTTTGCCAGTAGCTAACAACATCTGTTGGAGATGGCTCTTCGCTTCTTCTGTGAGCCCACATTAAAAAAGCCAGTGCATGCTTGCATCCACCTAAAAATAATATATGTTATGAAATGTTTTACTGAATTCATAATTTTATGGTATCTTGCCTAAGTAGTAACTATGAGTGCGAATTAAATTTAACCAAATTAAGAATTAGACCACAAACAAGATATCAAACTACAAAAGTGATTTTTAATGAAACTATGACTGTAAAAATTTTTTATATCTTACCTGCAGCAGCTGCACATGAATTGCAAAGAACATCTTTCAGAAGTTCATCATCTTCATCAACTACCAGTTCCACAGTATAATCCGGTTTTTTTACGCTGTGTTCTGGACAAACCTTCCCTCTTACATGGCATATGTTACCATCTCTTTTTACTTCCACATATCCAATGGCATTGTCGCCATATTCCTCTCGCATTGAACTAGAAATCAAAGTAAACATGGTTAAGGCAACAAAAGCAAACTTGAAAAGCATTTAAAAAAAAGAAAAGTGTATTAGCATGAAACATGTCATGATCACGCCTTACCTCCATAAGTTCTGTGTCAAAACACAGATCATACAGTGATTAATTTATGCTTTGAAAATATTTAAATTAAACTGAATACTTACTGCGAGGCTTTTGTTCCTTTAATTTCTGATAAATTAAATCTATCGTCCCTTTTAAGGAATTCATGCACCATGAATATATCTAAGCTCGGCAAATTATTCGAATTAGCTTTAACATACTCCGCCATATCGATTTTAAAGTCCAGAAAACACAAATACAAATACACTTATAAAGAAAATACTATATACTAACTAAAAGTCCAGAAAACACAAATACAAATACACTTATAAACAAAGAAAATACTATATATACTAACTAAGAAATATTAATAAATCAAAAATAACTGCAAAACCAAAAACCCACGCTTAACAAGAATTAAAGAAATGCTATTGTTGTATTGTTGACAATGTTGATATTTGACAGTGACATTTAACAATTTTAACTTTGAAGTCGAGTGAATTCGTTGGACTTTCGATTCGGCTTATATCTAACTTCAGATACGTAACCAGTGACGTAATTTCAACAATGGCGCAATATTCAAAAGGCACATTATAAAAAATAACAAATTTCTGGTAAAAATTATGAATGCAATTAGAATAAAAAAAACATATTGTGTTGTTATTTATTCATATAGTACTAGTTATTTATAAGGTTTTAAATAGAATCTGAAACTTAGTTAAACACCCTATTCTGCCATACTGCTGATACAGTCCTAAAGGAGCTGGCCACCCATCTGACGTTAAATATACGTCCAATACGTTTAATTTCCACACCGAGCGCAGTTGCACATGTTTCAATTTCTCTTTGATTTTTCGGAGATTGACTATATAAGGAGTATAACTTGTCGATAAATATTTGAAAATGATTAACCCATTAACCTCAGAAATAGCATCTCCTACCTATGGTTTAGACAATGCCATGTAATTAGATTCGGATATTTCTGTGTTAGTCTTGTTCCTACTCCAGATTTTCTTCCTAACATAACACTGGCCCCATCGCTTGTAAAAGAAATTAAATGGTGTTTTAAATAATTATCATCAAAACCATTTTTCTCCAAACATTTTAAGAGAACCTCTGTTATGGTGTTAGCTGTTTGATCCTGCAGTTCAATTAAATCAAGAAACAAGAAATGAGGATCTTTCATTTTATCGATTTCGCATTTTAAATATATAATAAGACCTGCTTTTTACTTAAAGTGGTAGATTCATCTATGATAATAGATAAGTTTCCTTCAACTTTTACTATTTGTTGACAAATTTTGGATTTCATTTGGATTCCTATATGATCAATTATTTCTGTAGCACTAAATTTAGATCGTAATGCGTGAGCTATATTAGATCCATTCATTTCCTGAAGTTTTAATAAGTCAAAATGATCAGAATATGGACGATCATGTTTAGCAATATAATAAGCAGTTCTAAAAACCTTACTGGTGCTACAAATTTCAGAATCATTCAACTTATCTACAATAACTTCAAGCTTTTGCTTGTCTGCCTCTTTTAAGATTTTCTCAGCTGTTGTATGTGAAATACTGTTACAATGTGTGTGAATTTTTTTTCGCAAAGAAGTTAGTTGTGCAGCTTTCTCCTTTCCATAAGCTGATACCTGAGTGTCACTCCAATATTTGGATACGCTTACCACCTGCGTCTTTAAAGGTCCTAAATTTTGAATAGCCGAACAACTCAGACATCCTAATTTTCCGGAATCGCATTTTAGCCAAGTATATTTTTTTTCTTTTCAAAGCACATATCTGCAGTCCAAATACTCGGCCAGTTTATTACTGGGGATTCTGCTTCTTTTTGAAAATTTTCTGTTGATGTTGATGGAATATTCATTTGATTTTCCTTAGTTTCGAGCACTTGTACATTTTCTTCTTGTTGTTTTCCAAAGAAACTGTCCAAAGTGGGTTGTTTACGTTTTTCGTTCATTTTAAATTTTTAATTGCTAAAAATTTTCATATATTAAGTAGGTATTTATATCTTTTAAATCTAACTTTGAAATCTGAATAAAAAAATATGCGGGAAAACGCATGGCACTTGCTATGACGTCAAGTCCGGAAATATACGTGAAATATACAAAACCACCAACATAACGTTGTTCATTGTATTCGAATCGAAAATGCCAAGCGTCTCTGTCTAGCGCAAACCACGTGACGTCATAACCCGCCACGCGTTCTTATCCCTGTTTACAATCACGTGACAATGAGCGTTAAAATTGCAATTTCAATTAATTAAATTTGCGCAATATTTAGGGAAAATAAGATTAAATATATATATAAATTGATTTCTTATGGCATAAACTATTGTTTAAAAAATTTTTATTCGATTTTGCAAGTGCAGTCAAATACCCTATACATTAAAATATAATTAAATTACCTTAAAATTTACAATGAAAATAGAAACCACAAACTGCGAAACAACTTCCAAAATATTTAGGCACTTCTTATATCGTATATTTTTACTTTTATTATTTAATATAATTAAAAGTGAAATGGCGTTGGCGTTGTACACAATACAATCTAAAAAAACAACGTAACTGGTTACTGCTAAGTGGGGGTAATACTGTGGAACACCAGCGAAACCGGTGGCGTATTTTGAATAGCGAACATAGAACACATTGTTTATTTGATTGGAAAGGGAAAAGAAACAAAACACAAAAAGCAAGATAAATACTCCGTTAGTTAACATATTTTTTGAAATGTTTTTCAAATTCGTCAATTTAAAATATAATTTTCATTTGTAATTAAAAAATTTTCTACTAAAATAGTACTGGAACGCGTTCCAGTTCTAAAAAAGGGTAAGGGAACGGCGTTCCACCGCGTCCCCCCCCCCCCCCCCCCCTCTATATTCTCTATATTTATTTCATTAGTTTTATTGTGTTAGCAGATTTGGGAATACCGATTTAATTTATTTTTAAGAACCTCTTGTGAATATAATTACGCCCAAATGTTATATTTCTTAGTTAGTTGTTTACGAATGATTGTAAAGAACGGAGTTTCCGAATTCTGCCACATACTTTAGGTAACGAAAAATTGTTGTCCGGACTCTGCCACGGATTACAGTTTTAGGGAATAGGTTCCTAAATCATTAGGGGATCCGATTAAGAGATTAGCAATGTAGGTTTCCAAGAAATTGATGATATTGTTTACTATTTGTGATACTTACATATAAAAATATGCAATAATATATCAGAACAAGGTAAGAAATTATTAGAATTTATTTTATATACATATACAAAAAAACAATACAAAATTAGTAAAAAACTACAAAATTACAATACACAATTAATTTAAAATTACAAATAATAAAAGAGTTGTAAGTAAAATAAAATTAGACATTGGGAAGATTTTTAAATGACGAAATAGATTTATTTTTATAATTTTCAATATTTTCTTGTATGGTGCTGATTTTCGCTTGGACATTTTTTTTAGTTTTTTCTGATTAGTGTTAGCTGACCGCATTTTTGAATAAGTCTACTTGGAAATCTAATAATACACGTGTAAAATGCATTATATTGGGATGTGCTTTATAAAATGAGGTATTGAAATGCAAATGAAAACTTTTACATGCGTTAGTAGTCCTCTTACTTACAGCACTATTTGCCCAAATATTTGGTTGGAATATTGCTGATATATGTTTTAAGTAATTGCGGAATTTAATTACTCTTATATCATTTGGTAGCAAATAGTGCAATTCTTTATTAAAAAAATCCACAACTTCCTCATAACTGAGGTACATCATACCAAAATGAAGTTGTAAATACCTACCAATATATATTAGAAATTACTACTGTACATTATTTATCACTTCTGTATATTCATGGTTTTCATCATTATAATTTAATATGCACCTAGGATAACAAGCTTCGTTGTATTTCACGATTACATAGTCACCAACTAAATACCTTGTTTCCTTCTGAACCTCTTTTACCCTTTTTTCGTTAGGATCAATACATTTCTTTTCCCCTTTAGTTCTTGAAGCCGTAGCTTTGTTTTCTTTATTTTCCAAGCGAATTTTTTTTCGTTTGCCTTTTTCTTTTTGTTCGTTTTGCTTTTTGTCCAATTTCCGCTTTTCATATTGCTGC
This sequence comes from Crepidodera aurea, assembly GCA_949320105.2. NCBI lineage: Eukaryota > Metazoa > Arthropoda > Insecta > Coleoptera > Chrysomelidae > Crepidodera > Crepidodera aurea. The sequence continues at coordinate 8,328,584 of OX439472.1, read as the reverse complement.
CAAACTTGAAAAACAACAACTGATGGAGTTTTTTCTTAGTTTAAGTGAACTCGTGTTTTTCTGTTTATCGTAATTTCTAAAATCGTTGTGGTATTTTTCTATTAACTCTTACATATTAATATTTTGTTTATTATGCTGTCTGTGTGTGTGAATGGATCTGATATTCACTAATTGCTTTTATATAAACTGATTTTTCTTTTCGAATAAGGTCCAGGACCCAAAAAAAGATTGTTTAATTTATTTCTAGCTGATTTCTATTTAATTAATAATCCCTTATTATCTTAATTCAACCCTTGATTTTTATGTTAATTTAAATGTTTCTTGTTTTACTCAAATAACCGTACTCTAAACTATTTGAGCACTGTTACTTTGTTTTATCATACTTAATACTTGTATGATTTTCGTAAAAAAGAAATTTCCAAAATTGCTACAAATTCGGCATCCTATGCTCGTTATACCTATGTAAAAAAATGTATTAATTCCCCGACATCTTCCAATGTCTCGTGCAATGGCCTGTGTGCCTGTTAAAATATAAAAAAAATTCTTTTTCTCCAACTTTCAGCATCCTTTTCTTTGTTGGAAAAAAAATGAAAACCATAAATTAAAACCATGAATTAAACTAATTTCCCCCGCTGTCTCCATGGCGTCTAGGGTAGTTCCTGACCTGTACGCTAAGGTTGCAGAAACTTGTCGCGTCTGCGTGCGAATACTTGGTGAATCTATTATTAAAATAAAACATATGCCATCGAATTCCGACGTGACTTTTGTGGGAATTCTGTTAAAATTGTAAACTAGGGTAAATTACAAACTTTATCTTACCTAATGCTGGAAGGGCGGCAGGCCCTTCGCAGCGCAGGTCAAAGAACTGTCATCCGTCCAAAATTTTGAAGCCCGCGTTGGGAAAATCGTCTCTCGGTGAAGCCAAGGTGACACTGAAACTACGGTCGCGCTGATGCGACAGGTAGGGGATATTTTTATTATTCTATGAAAAAAGTTATTGCCAAAGTACTACAAGACGTCAAGTAACATTGACCCGCGGAGCGCGTGCTCAATCAATTTAGGTCACTATGACCTGTAGTTTGACTTAGTGACCACGTATGTGTTGACACCTCCAGTGGCGTCGTCTACATTTCTTATGTTACATAAAAAAAATGTAACATTAAATAGAAAATAAGGAAGAATTGTGCAATGACACCCAGTGGTGTCCTTTATAAAATATACATTAAAAAAATGTAAAATAAAATAACTCTAAAACATAGTATATTGACACCAGAATGGCGTCCTTCTCGTGCCTTTTGTACATTCACAAACGTGAAAATGTAATTTTTCATGAATTAAAATCTAAATTCTCATAATTAAAACAATGTAAATTCTCCTAAATTCAAGGGAGAAAAACCTAAAATTAAGCCCATAAAATGCTATACAAAATTTTTCGTAACGAAAACGAAACCAAATTTAATCCCTTAAAGTGTAACTTAAAGTTACTTAACCCTTTGTTTGAAGGATGCGGTGTCTGTATATGCTACTAAAAGTTATAAGAATGTTATTTGAAGAAGGGGAGGCTGTGTCCATTTTGGAAGACCAAGTTCATTATTGAAAAGGGAGAGAATTGTTTGTCAGAGACATTTTGGAATAATTCCGGGTCTCGGTATGATCTAGTGACGGGGACAACCCCTGTAAAAAATTTGATTTCAATGCTTACATTGAATACAATGCTGGACTGTTTGATTCAACTTAGGCCAGAGGAATACAACACCAGTTTAGTGTAAGTTGTGATGAAGTAATCATAGGACTAGATATAGCAGTGCAAAGCATGAAAATCAATGAAAAATCTCAATTTATAATTCATTTCAATGCTTGCGACCAACTTGGATGTTTGCAAAGGGTGCCTGCAAATACAGAAGTTTTATTTGAAGTAGATTTGAAGCCGCTTGTGGATGTATCCGCTGCGACGCGATTTGATTTTTTATCTAGTAATGATCACAATGCTTGAGACCGCACCCTTCCTGAACCCGCATTCGTGTGGAAAATTATTCTCCACACCCGGTGGGAACTATCCCGGAAAACCGCATTTGGGGGACTTTTACCCCGCCCGATGGTAAGTGACTCGGGTGACCGTATTCTTAAGCCCCAGCCTACGTTAAAATAAGCAATGGGTAGACAAAATTTTTCACCTGAATTGTTTAATCTAATTCTTAAGTTCCTAAACAAAAATTCTCCACTTTTCTCTTTTTTTTTTGTCTAGAGAGAATAAAAATCAAAATCCCAGTTAAACTTAAGCTCCAATCAAAATTAAATGAAATTCTCTACGTTCTGTAAGTACCCAAATTATTTTTCCCTAATAGGTAAAATAAAACTTTTTTAAGAAATTTAACTTTTTCTAAGTTATTTAAAATGTAAGACGAAATTTAAAAAAAAAATTAGTTAGATTTTCAATCTAGCTGGATTAGAATTCTCACTTTTCCTAGATCCGGAGTCAAAATAAATAAAAAATTATAAAATTCAAAAAAAAAATTTCCCAACAACAACAAAAATAATTAAATAAAATTTCCAACTTTATTTTAAGTTAAAATTGCAGTGGAGAAAGTGAAATTTACTTTGGGTTTCCAGACAAAATTAAAATTAATTTCCTCTTATCTGATAGGGCTTTTTAATATCACTGTTAATCTGATGTGGGCTGTGCTTCTTCTAAAACTTCCATATCTACATAAAACTGGGAAACCTCTTTTATTAAAGGGTATTGTAAATTTGTTAGAGCCCCAACAGTTTGAAAAATTACAGAGCTATAATGAAAGAGAGGCTCCGCAATAATATTTAAGATTTTATAACTCTTCATTCTCCTGATTGCTCGTTCAACATGGATTCTCGCCCTGGCAATACATTTAGTTTGCTGGATTTGTCCTGTTGTGAACTGCGGGGTGGATAAAAATGGAGGTATATTAAGACTAACACCACTGGGTAATAGATCTAGAATGAGGAAGCCTTTATCAGCAAGAATAAGATCTCCGGGTTAATATTCTACAGTGCTTGACTATGTCTTTATCACTAGTCGATCCTGGGTATAAACATCTTAGGAAAGTGACAACTCCATTAGGGGCTACACCAACTAATCCCTTGAAACTATTTCTGTGTTTATAACTGCTGTATGTGAGTCTAAAAATTACAATAGTAAAATATACCCATAAACAGAAATATCATTACTAACCGCTGCCTTTTCATCGACTTCCTAGGTACAGCACAGAAAATATCAGTACGATCAATAATGATCCTACAATTGGTGAAACTGCTGGCACAATTTGGTAAACAAGACTTATTCTTAGATCTCTTTGGAATGTCTTTAAGGAGAGTTTTGAAGAGAGCCTCATGTAATATATGCAGAAAAGTTATCACAATGTTTGTTATGGTTGCCTTTGAAACCTTAAATCTGAATGCCAAGTCAGTGTGTGAAAAATTGTGACGTAATTTCATCAACACTACAAGTTTTTCAACCTTCCACTTCAAATAATAATTAATTTCAACATTCTCGATCAAAGCAAAAAGGCTTTCGAAGATGTTTCTTGTAGGCAATCCAGTATAATCTAAAATCAATTTATCAGATTCACAAATGTGTAAGTAGCTCATCTGCATTCTTAGGCTTTCTTTAATTTTCTCTCTCCTCTCTATCTCCATTTTTAATAAATAATTTTCTGCTTCTACCATTGACGAAGAAAGTTTTAGGTAATCTTGTGATAGGAACATCTATTGGCATCACCTCTTGAATCGCTTCATCAGGGGCTGCTGAAGTACTAGGTGCACTAAAATGAATAATAATAATAACTACCATTCTAATAGCAGAAGATTTCACCTCTCATACCTCTGAATTTCAGACATGGGAGGGTGTGCCCTCTTCCGTTTTTTCTCTGGTGAGAGATGATGATCTTCGAACAAAACTTGTTTGTTTCGTTCAAAAATCTCTGGAAGATTTTCTTTGTTTTGTTCGCGAAAGTGGCAACTACATACCCGGGCACCAGATCCTGGCTCTGCATCTCGTCTAAAAAAATAGTTATGGTTCACTTACATGATTTCATTAACAAAATATATGAACTCACCTCAGCAGAGTGAGCCAAGTTCTCAATTTTTTTTGATCACGTGGAAATCGGAAAAATTTACATAAATGTGTGAGGTTGTTGTGCTTGCAGCAAGGAGCCCAACAGGTAATAACCATAGCTTCCTGAAACAACAATGCATAAATTGAAAGTTAGGTTGTTTGTTTTATTTTTGTTAATAGTAATTTTTGAGAAATTATATCGAAACAAATAAATGTTCCAAGTCGAAGTTCTAGGTATATTTCATCCTGTACATACCTGGTTAATGTTTAAATATCTCCAGAATTCGTAAAATAAAATGTTAAAATTGTAGTGACGTTTTCACGTCTCTACATTTTTGACACATAATGACAGTTGGTCGGTTTTTATTTATAACCTCACTTACAAATTTCTGGCGTAGAACAATCAGCACCAAGGCATCGTTACAAAGTTCATCTCTCCGTTTCCCTCGTCCCAAGATCGAAGTTCATCACGCAGCGACGAGGGAACAAATGAATTGTTTACGATGATTCATTATTATATTTTTATTTTTGATATACACATATACACAAGCTTCAATATATATTTTTACATCTTTAAATTTATTTATCTGCAACGGATCTTTAAGAGATTTTCTACAATCGATCTACTCATAGTATTCGGTCATGGACGCTCAAATAAAAATACCAACCGAATACTATAAAAATAAACTCCTATGTTAAAAAGATAGGCTTTTCGGTTTGTTGGCATCCAATAACTGACCTGCCCAATTAAAATGGCGGCCGTGACGTATTCACTAAACGAGCGTATTCTAGAGAGTTTTAGCAGAGCGACAATGTCGTAACATGATACAATCCCATGTGTTTTCTTATATTTAGATATGACCTACCCTAACAAAAAAAGGTTAATACTCATCGGTTATTTTTAAACATATACGTACACCTATCCTTTACACCTTACACAGAAACAACGTCAATCTATTGCCGGGTTTCTCAACTGCTAACCCCAACCTTACAAGCGGACTCAGTCCAAAAAATATGGAGAAGGGATATTTCGGAATAATTTTGAAATGATTTCTAAAATCATCCGTGAAATTTCTTTATTTTCTGACATAATGTAAATGAGTCGTTCTCGATCAAAAAGTTTCACAGGGCCTACCTCGCGAAAGCCACGGTTTGAATTATACAGGGGTTTGAAATATAGTATTTCATCGATTTTTCGAATAATCAATAATTCCTTTGTAACGGAAAATAATATTGTTTCCTAGTGTTAGATTTCAGGTAGAATACACAATAATTATAGCACAACGTCACAATATTTATTTCATTAATAATTCGAATAATACAAAAATCGTAATAATATAACAAACAAAATAATTCGAGCGGCTTGTAACACGAGCGTGCTAGTCTTCACCCAACTGAAGTCCGCACGACCGATCGTGGCTCAACTTGTCGAATTTCTTACATAATAACAAAAATGATTAGTCAGAGGAATATTTCAGTTAACTTGCAGAAATTATTCTAATATTCCTAACACTAGACAAACTTCGAAACATTTCAATGACAAAATATCTGAAATGAGAATTCATGAATATACAAAGGGTTTCCCGCATTCTTTATCCCACGGGCATTTTATCAAAAAAAAAATGCAGTACGCCCCTGGAACAATTTATCCCATCTGCTGCGAAATTTCGAAATTTGATAAGAAAATTTAAATTTGCTGATAAGGAGGGGCACGAAGATAAGGATAAGAGTGATTGCAATAATTGATATCAGATCTCGTTGTACATAATGTCAGATTCAGTTACAAGGAAATATAAGATAAGTCAACACGTGCAATATGCCTCTTCAATTCATTAAAAATAGTAAGGGGAGAAATGTTTTGGTGGTAGATGCTTACATTTTTACGCATAAAAGAGATTTGAAATCCTCCGTTGAATGGAGATATGTTAAATGGAATATATGGATGGAATCTCCAGCAATATTCTTTTGTAATTTGTTTTTTCATTATATTTTTTGTTAGCCTTTTTTGTTGTTTGGTGTATTTTTTTGTCTTTCCAAGATTATAATAAAGCGAAACTGTTTTTGTATATTTTTACGCATGGATCTCTCCTATGACAAACGGGTATAGGTTAAATAAAATTTATTGTGATAAAATGTATGTGGAATAAAGAGTGCGGGAGTCATACAAAGGTTACAACTCAGTCTCATTCTGCAATATGCATGAGCATACGAATACGATTCATGTTTCATAAAGTATATGAAAATATAATACAAATCAATACAATACAAATAATACAACATTTTCGTTTCCAAGACTTGTAACCACTTCGTTTCTATGCAAGTAACTGTATTATTCCATATCCAAAATAGAGCAGTCCTTGGAATGTCATTCAATTGCTGTCAGAGTTATGAATGTTTTTGATAGCAAACATATTTCGATGTGTTGAACGTTGATGAAATATTAGTATTTGATAATAATTAGAGAATCGGTTGATGTTTTGGTCATCAATAACGTGTTTCCTTTTATTTTCTGCTCTTAGAAGTTAGATAAGGTGAAATAATCATTATCTTCAATTGTATCTCATATTGGAATATTCCCAGGTCATCATGGCCTATCAAAATCAAGTAAATTGCTTTGTATGCGATACCCGATCAATACCAGCTCGAATGTCACATCTTCTTTATTGAGAAGAACATTTGAAAAAGTGTCAAATAGCTATTTCTAGGCGGGATGCACGATGTGGTCCTCCTCTCATCATAGGAGAAAAAACAAGAATATGTTTAAACTGTAATCAATCTATTAGGTGTAACATGAAAATTGACTTTTCTTCCATATTTAATATTATGTAGATGCGCTACTGATTTATTTTTTTCAAACGCCTGATAAACATTTTGTTCAGTGAACCTTATAATGAGTTCTATAAATTTTACTTTTAAAATAATAAGATATTTTGATAACTAAGTATAGACGACCCACATCTCGTCTAAGAGAACTTTTGATTGCCTAAATTTAGTATTTGGACCTTATTGATCTGACTCGAAAATCGATATGTCAGTTTGGATTTCATTGAGTGGACGGGAGATCAGATCTTTCTTCTGCGACAGACCTTTGACTAAGGAGGTCGATTTTTGTTTTTATTTCAAAAAAAGAGATTTCTTTTTGGTTGGCTTGAAGATTTGTGGCCAATTACATTTTGGATACTTTTATAAGTCTTTTTCCTTCGATGTTAAAAAGGAGAACCCTAGAGGACTTCTGAGAGTATTTAGTTCCTGTTTGGATTATGTACAACTTGGTTAAAGTGACGCCATTAATCGTTCTCTACAAGCCTATTTTTAGTCTACCCACCAGGGATTCTTGTTGCCGTTGGACGGCTGCCGTACAAAAGAAAAACTTTTGTAGTTCCAGATCATTTCTACACTTGCTTGCCATTAAGGGACAAGATGGCGACCGGCGTATCAATTTTGATGCCGCTTCAAACTTTCAAATTTAAAAGACCAGGTCAGATCTTTAATTTAATCTAACAACAATTTCTTTCTTTTGGACAGTTTTTTAAATTTAAATTATAATCTACCTTTTCTGTAAATGTAACCTAAAACTTTTTTTTTTGGAACTTTGAATAATTTTGATTAGTTTACTTTAAATAACTTTGAGCAATTTACTTTATGATTTTAAAAACCACCTTCTAAATATTGGATATAGTACTGAAATTATTGTCCTAAATATATTTGTTTATCAGGTAAAGGTTTTGATTCCTATATTTTTTGTATAATTTTGGTAAGCCCTCTTGTGAGGCCATTTTTTTTTTAGTTTTAAGTACCTAACTGATGTCTGAAATTTACCTGTGAAATCTTAAAAAAACTTTTAACAAGAACTCAACCAGTAATATACCTATTAGATTAAAAATTTAAGTGTTTGATTTTTCTTTGTTTTCAGGATTAGTAAATTTAAATTCAACTTTTTCTTAATTTTGAATCAAAAATTAAGTGGCGCCTAACATTTTTTTTTTAAATTCACTCTTAAGAATCTCTAACCTGTGACCTACTGCTCACCAGTACGGAAAGCTGCCGCGCGTGTAGGTTTGTAAAGGGAATTGACTAAATTCCCTTGATAAGATCACTCATTAAAAAATATATACTTATCGAACCACATTAAACTCAGTGATTTAAATTAAAGACCTATTTAACGTCACATAGGAATGAAATAAGGGACTTGATATTGATCTAACTTGTATGAGACTTAATGTTTTGACACAAACATCGAGCCATACATGCTTCATCTGCAATGCCGCCGCTGATCAGCAAACTCTATCCAATAAATGCAGGGCCAATGTTTTCGTCCATCGGAATATGTTCATCCCGAAAAACGTGAAGGCGTGCAGATATCATCTTGATGATAACGGTTTTATTTTGCCATTTCTATTACCAGGAATCCAGTTTGTAAATAGACCTTATGTGATAAAGGGACAGCAGTAGTGAAGCACTGTCAGTATGGGACCCTAATTCACAGACCAAAACTGCTTTTCCTCACCCCATACCATCAAACCTGTCAGACCAAAATCTAAAAAAGTCAGACCAAGACTCGGAAGACGCCTCTAACCGAAGAATTTCGACTTCTAACCTTTACCTTGGACCTCTAGGACCACCAGGAAGAAGCCACAACCCCCTCAAAAATGATTTACCCCAAAAAATGATCTAAAAGAAGTCAATAAAAATCGTAAAAAATAATCAAACACCCGCGGCTGTGATTTAAGTCATAAAAACCCCAACGCATCTTCAAATTAAAGGAATAAAAAATCCCTAAAACCCCCAATTTTAATTCCTTAAAATCATGGTGCATACGTGGTACCTCGTATAATAAAATTGCAACTTTGTTGCAAGAAAATAATTATAAAGTCAAACCCAGTACTATCTATATGTAAATTTTATTACCTTGTTTGTACATTTCGAGAAATCTGAGAATTCTGTATAATAAAAAATAGTTGTTTTGGATGGGATTTGTAAACCGAAAGTCCACTGTGAATTCATTTGAATACCAAAGGCCAACGAAGATGAACCCAACCCAAATTGGTAAGTTATAATTTAATTGTAAAAATAGCTATTTCATATATTTTTTTCTTTATAGAATTTAATTTCAAAACGTTCTAATGCGGGCAGCTAAAATGTTATTGCCGGAAAATGAGCGAGTGAGTATTATTTTAATTAAAGTAATTAGTTTTATTTGCTATGCATTGTAAATATATTAAATATTTTTTATTTTTTAGAACCAACCGGCAGTTATATTAATATCGGTGTGCCCTGCTGAAATTATGGAAATGTTTAGAGATCGGTTGGTCCACATCGACACCCGGGGGGGTGTAGAAATTGGAACCGTGATGGGACACAGGGTGTACCGGCTCCCAGGACCCCCCTTACGGCTTTGGTGCATAAGTATTGAGGTGAGTAATTTAATTTTTTCCTGTTTGCATAAATTTTTCTGTTTTTACGTTAGCAAATTCACGTTTCAAATTTTTATTTTTATTGTTTAAAATTTAATTTTTATTAAACCAATGTTAGAACTGCTTATACAGACTGAAAAATTTTTTAAGCAGACATTGTTCTCTATCTTTTTTTTTTAGTTTTTGTATTTAAAAGAAGTGTTTTAAATTTTTAATAGTCCAACAAATATATCAAACGCCTATGATACACGGTATAAAATTTGTTTTAGTGTTTAAAGATCTCAATTATTCTTTTACGAGACATTTAGAATTCATTTTTACGTAAATATTTTAAATTACATTAACAAATATGTGGCACACCTATGTTCCATAATGTATATACAATTTCGTAGAAGTCCAGTATTAGAATCATTTTTATAGTGAACAGGGTTCATGTTTAAGTAGACACATTGTATAAAATGTGTTTTAGTGTTTAAATAATTCAATTATTATTTTATGAGTTATTTACAATTAATTTTTACATAAATTTTTTAAATTACATTATGCTTAGAGCTCAATTTAACAAATAGATCTGGGTGTGGTATATTCAACTAGAGTACATATTTTGCACTATTTTCGCTCGATTTTAATTTTAAAATAAAAAACTTTTACAGTAGAAACACTATAAAATTTAATTTTTATTAAACCAAACATTTTTTAACCGCTTATATAGACTGAACAATTTTTACAATTAAACTTTATTTGAGTTAAAATAGCTTACATGAAATTCAGGTCGCGTTTAGGAATTGATGTACGGGTGATGGAGAGTTGAAATCGGAACAGTGAGCTTTATTGTTTAAAATTTAATTTTTATTAAACTTTAGACCGCGTTTACGAATGAGCGTTTAGTATGGGTGGTACGGTTGAAATCGTAATAGCAATTTTTATTAAAATTTCAGGTCGTGTCTGAAATCATAATAGCGATATTTATTGTTTAGAATTTACAAATCAGTTTTGGGGCAATAAAATAAAAAACTTCATTTATTTTTAAATTATATAATATTTAAATTTTAAATATTTAACAATAATTCGTAACAGTAAAATTAAGATACCTAATAAATTTAAAGAGGATACAATCAAATTAGAGTTTCCCTCAGGCTGACTTTTAATTATTTCCTGCCACTGTGAATCTTCTGAATAATTTGAAAAAACCATTTTTAATTTGAAATATGCATTTTCCGTTGATGGAATTTCGGAATAAAATACCGGAAGCTTCCCCCCACTATTTAATATTTCACGATCCATTGTATGCCATGATGCATAATTACAATCTTTTTTGTAGTCACTAAAACATATAGCCAAATACTCCACATTATTCAAAATATTATTAATTATTGCGGTTAGTATCAACACGCTCGTTAATAGGTGAGGCATAACGGTTTTATTCTTTTCTTCGTTAAAGGTGATGATGGAATTGGTCTGTCACTGAATACGTCACTCCACAATCTCAAAGCGGTTAATTTGTTAAGCACAATTTTTTTATCTTCATACAATAATATTTCTTCCCTCAATTTTTTAAGATTTTTTGAAAATTTAACCAGTTTTAAATAATACTCAAAATCACAAGTGCTTCCTAAGCCAGACATTACAATACTAATAAGAATGAGAATGATTTTATGATTTCATTTGAAATACTATACGTGGATAGTTATTTGGGTTATGTTGGGAGCAGTGGCGTATCAAATATAAAACGTTAAATAAAATAGTTTATTTGTAGAATATACAGTTTATTTTGGTAATATAACATTTAAAAACCAGTTATGTAGATGTGTTACGTTTTGCTGGGTGCATGAAAATTTACCTCGTCCATGATTAGGATAATGGTCAATTATAGCTTCAAAATTTTCGGTAGAACATGGGGTTGAATCATATCGGCTTACATCGTAGACAACTGGGTACAATCCAATTTCTGAACATTTAGTTTGCAAAAAGGTTCGTTTTTGATCACCTCTTACATAAATTATTTCAACATATGGTAATAAGTATTTTTCCAAAATGGAATTTATTTCGGTATATTCAATATCACCAGAGCTATAAGGAATTCCATGAATAAATTTCTCCAAGTGGCTAACGATCTTCTTATCTCGTGAACTTAATTGGCTAAAGGAAATATAAGGTTTAAACATAAAATGATGATTTTGATATCCAATCTGAATGGACATTTCCTTCGGATGGAAAATTCCATCGTTTGTAAATCCTTGTAAATCGACAAATGCTATCCTCATGATGGCTGCAGGCGAACTAAATTAAAATTTTTTTATGTGATGCTTTTAACTTCTTCAGTTAGAGGGAAATGTTCCATTAAATAATCATGAATTATGATGCAATAGGCTTTAGTATTTGCGGGGAATCCGGTATCGGCTTCAATATCCAGCTTTATATCGACAGTTGACGATTTAATGGACTCTTCTTGTCTGCTTGAGTCTATTATAAATATGGGATATTTTTTAAAATTGTTGTAATTTAAGATAGGATGTTTTTGTGATGTATTAGAATAACTCGGATAAAATTCGGTATAATTGTAATGGGAGTTTGGAAAGTCCAACCTCATTCTTTCATTCGGATAGTATTCACCATTCAAGGACAACCGGATACTATTTACATTCACCGAATCGAAGGTAGTGGGGTCAGCTAAAATATCATCGCGTTTATCGGTTTGAAAAAAGTTGAGAACGTATCGTGGTTTTTCTATAGACGAGCTTGTCTTTACGGCCCAAATTTCACGTCTAGCATCTTTGGTTATTGCTGGTAACTCGTTAAGCTCCCATTTTCTAAATGGAATTATTATGGGTTTGTTTATTTGGATGCCCCTCAAAAGTTTCTCCTTTATTATATCATTTGGAAAGATATGTTTCACCCTAATTTCAATGCTTTCAATAAATATTGAGCCAGATGTGTTTGTGGTTGCGTTTACGCCAGTTTTTTCTTTGACAATTACACAATCGTTATCGTTGCGTGATCTCACAAATCGGAATGTTTGCCGCCCACACGTAACCATCTGATAATCATTAAAGATATTGAAAATATGTTTAAGTGGCATCATTAAATCAAACGTATTATCATGACTATTGAGAATAGGTGAAGATGGAAAATTCCAACCAGCGATATCCATATAATTTGTATCCTCAGGAGCGTAACACGTTAAAGCACGAACTGTACTTATAATTCCAGGATCCCGGACTGTTTCAATTTCTTTCGAGCTTTCAATGTATGTACATGAGTCGAATAGGAATGCTCCAAAGTTTGGGGCAAGTGTGACATCCCCTAGCCCTTGTTTCTGTACTTTCCCTTTAATTATCAATTGGGTAAGACTCATATCAAAAAATGAGTCAACTTGGTTGATACTGAACTCGATAACGTCCGAATTCGAAAATGATTTAACATATGGACTATATGTGCGATATTCAGCTTTGCGTATGGATTCATCAACAATTGGAGGTTGATATAGATCAAATATTGGAGGTATGGTTGTAGCAGCCATATCCATCGTATCATTGATTTTTCTTCTTTTGTATGGCATTATTAACGATATAACCAAGAGATTGTAGAAAAATAGTGTTTGCAGGAGTAAGTTGTTGCCGTTTATAAAGTTTGGCAAACACTGATGATTTACGTCCACAGTAATTTCTTATAACTAGCCCCATTTTTATTTAGATCTTCCCCTCGAAAATTAACAGGACCTCCGTTTTGATCTAAAGCTTGTACGGTGATATTAGTAATTTCACTCTGTGGAATGATTGGGAGGTACAACAAAGCTGTAGGTTTTTCAATGATAGAGTATCCGGGGTCGGATGATATTGCAAATTCGTATATCGTGTGCGCAGGTCTGTCCCCGTCGAAAGCCCCCGTAGTTATGTTACAATCAAAATGAATGGATGATACTTTTATAATTTTAACGGGTAAATCGGAAAAATGTCTCTTATTTGGATCTAAAATTTTTTCAGAAAATCCTAATAGGTACCCAATATTATTAGGTTCTTTGAATGATATCCTATACCGACTATAAATTTCACATTTCAATGTATTATTATTTGGTGTCAACGAAAAATATCTACTTGGGTCGGTGTTATTCAAAAGTCCCATTCCTCTAAGTATATACGCCTCTATTGCAGCAATTTCATAGCATCCAGCCTCAAATTCAATGATATTTAATTTATTTTTAGCATCTTAGTAAAAAAACCGTTCACCTTTTTCAATGTTAGGAATTGAATAAAATGAATGAAATGATTTCAAAGCTAGATCGTGCTCTTTATTTGAATCTAATCTAATTGGGGGCTGCGGGTTGAAAGAAAATATATGATTCTTGCTGTTCACTCTCAACAGCTGCGACATAATGACTGACACATATCCATGGGCGTAGGAATTTAAATAATATACTATTTTTTATTTCAAAATTATTTATTGAGTTCCACAAAATATACAGCGTGGCTCCATATTACCACATACGTCACTCCAAACGTGGAGCTGCTTCCAACATGGTAAAAGTCGTTTTAATGTTTCACACTTACGATATTCTTCAGGAAGGCTATACCAAATATTTTGCAAATCTTTAGAGTTTCGCATGAAAATTTTAATGACGTTCTTCAGATCTTCTCGATTCATTTTAGGTAATTTGTTAAAAATTTTAGGCACAGATGACCACAATTTGCCTGATTATAAGATTGAAAATATCGTTGTTGTAGAATATTTGAAAATTTTTGCCACCTAAATATCTGACGAGTTCTTTCGGTGGCTTCAAGTTACCGAATGAATCAAAATATTCAACTGCATCATTTATTTTTCTATAAGCTACCCAGTGGGTCCCCTCATGATTCGACGTGTCCAAATTAACAATGGCACATTCACTTTTGTATGGTTTTTGTGGTAATGTGTCACGCATAAAAACGCCTCGAAAATTTGGTATATTTAAACGTTTCGCATAACGTAATAGGTCCCCATCAGTTAATGGTCTTCCGGGTAGCTTTATTGAAAGTTTTTTTGATGTTTTAAAAACAAACCAAAGCCTCCTTTGGCGTTTTTTCTTAAATATAACCCCTTACCGATGACTTCCATAGCTTTATTGTGACGTTTATCTTCCTCAAGCTTATTTTTGGCACTTTTCGTATCCATGACTGTCTTTGCGACTGCGCTTGCGCCGCCCTTCAATGAACCCAAAGCTGAAAGCGCCGCCATTATTGGTATTAGGGGTAAGATACCACCCGATTTAGCAATTGGGATTATTCTGGGGACTTTAATTTGTTTTCGTCCACCTGCTTTTTTCACAATCATTCTTGCTAATTTTAAAGCATTAGCGGCAGATTTCATTATTGTTGGAGCCGGTTTTAAAGATTTAGTAATTTTTTGAACAACTCCCCTTTGAAAAGGTACTGGGCGACGATTCAACCCCCAACCTAATTTACGTTTAACTTTCATGGCACCTGTGACCAATAAAGCTACTGCTTTCTCACCCACTGAGGAATCGGATGCTTTTACTCTTTGCCAGGCGGCGTTTTCAAGTATCTGATCCGCTTTATGACGTTCGTCTAGAGATTTGTTTTTCCAGTAAGCGATGTCGTGCTATCTGCAGGCTTGATCTAATGGATTAATACCAGGATCACCTCGTTCAAGCCGTTTTTCAAGCTTAGTGCCCGGACCACAGTAGTTAAATTTTTCTGGATGAATTTCAATTTTAAGGTTATCTATAAGAGAATTTAAAACACCTTCACCATGATACACCAACATGAGTAATGGTGAGTCTGCGTTACGATAGTTACATTTATAGAAGCGTAATAACAGTATTAGTTTCACATAATGAAGATTGTTCAACAAGAGCAGACGCTACCAATTGAAAATTTAGATTTTACAAATCGAGAACAAAGTAAACATGGTAAATTACTACCAAACTCGTTTCGTGGTATTATATGCGGACCATCGGGAGCTGGAAAAACAAATGTCCTTTTAGCGTTGCTTTTCAATTTAAATGGTGTCAGATTTGAAAACATTTATGTTTATTCAAAATCGTTGTATCAACCAAAATATGAGTTGTTGAAAGAGGTCTTAAGTAATGTACGTGGTGTTGGCTATTACCCGTTTAAAGATAATGATGAAATTATAAGTCCAAGCAAAGCGAAAACCAATTCCATATTTGTATTTGATGACGTTGCTTGTGATAAGCAGGAAAAAATTCGCGAATATTTCTCCATGTGTCGTCATAAAAATATCGATGCAATATAATTATGTCAGACATATTCTAAAATACCAAAACAATTAATACGCGATAATTGCAATTTAATTATTTTATTTAAGCAAGATGAAATCAATTTAAAACATATTTTCGATGAACACGTATCACCCGATATGATTTTCGAAGTTTTTAAATCATTATGCGCGACATGTTGGGCTCAAAAATTTGGTATTCTAGTAGTCGTGAAAGATTTCCCTTTAAACAACGGGCGATATCGATCGGGCTTTGATAAGTATATAAAAATATAAATACAGTTATGCTATATTATTATACGTTAAGATGTTGAGCGATCGAGTTGCAATTGCTGTTCGCAAGAGGAAAATTGCTGAACTTGCTCGATCTATTCGAAAAAAGTACTTAGCATTAAAATTAGGTAAATCAGAACATGATGAATCTATCAGTCAACTATTTAAACCGATATCTGAACCGTTAAAAGAACTTATTGTCCAATCATCACCACATATTTTAAAGAACGTAAAAAAGGAGGAGGAGCCATCAAAAATGACACGAAAAGAAGAAGAAGAAGAAAATAATGATGATGTATTTTCACAACCAGAATTCTTAAATTTGCAAAATGTAGCGGAAACTGATGAACAGGGTAATGTTTCTCTTGAAAAATCCCCATCACCCGATCGAGAGAATTATTCCGATGTGGTAATGCAAAATTATTTGGAGCAATATCCACCTATGAGTCATCCCTATATTTCAGACTTTTGGACAGATAGTGATAAAATTGATAGAATTTACGGTCCCGTTTATGACAGCGGTTCAGATCAATGGTGGCTTGGAAAACGTCGTATCGATTTTGATGTAAATACTGCAGCAATATCTGTAATACCTCAAGTCGATAAAGAAGGAGGTTGGGTGCCTGGAACTCCAGGATTGTACCAACTAATATTTTACAGCGATCCTAACTATGTTGAGGAGGATTTAAAACCATATAAAATTTTATTAACGCATACAGGGGCACATCTCACTGCAACAGGCTGTTTTAAAGGTACAACCAATTCAAAGTATACTGAAATTATTAGACCACTAATGAAACCTCAAAGCAAATCTGTTGGTGAAAAAGCATCATCTTCATCATCATCAACAGCTCACCCATTAAAAAATTTAATAACACAATTGAGAAAATCACCACAGGTACCTTTAACTCGATCAGTGGGAACCAGGAGTTCATCCACATCAAAAGTTGATGGTAAAGGGTTTGATCACCTTGTGTTCAACGAAACACCTATAGAATACATATATTGGGATAACCCAAATGAATTAGTCGATCGCTTTAAACTACTTACTGCTTCTAAAAGCGCCGGCAATACATCCCACGATAATGAAATAGTTGCAATAATTAATGAGCTGAAAGAAGTAGATATAATACAATAATATGCAAATTAGAACTCATTACCAATATGTCTGTCGATAAATTCGGTCGTTTTAACATTCAACATAAAATTTCACCTTTTCACATCCAAAAACAGACATTACCACACACACCTGATGGAAACGTAGACATTCAAAATGTAAAACTTTGTCATGTAAAAGATCCGACAAATGATGATGATGGCGCTACCAAAAGTTACGTAGGCAAGACTATAATTAATGCAAAAAACATTGAACAAGAAATTGTAAAGTTGACTAAAAAAACTGATGATATATCTCAATTTATAACAAGGAATCCGCCTACTGCAGGTAGCCATATGGCAACTAAAAAATATGTGGATGAAGTAATTGTGAAAACAAAAAGTTTTCTTCGCGGTGATATGACTAATTTAAAAAATGATTTAACAAAGGAATTTACAGATAAATTGTCAACGACTAATACAAACTTTATTCAACTATCTCAAACGCTCACCCAATTACAAACGGATACAACTGCGGCTATAGAAAAAATCAGTAATCAATTTAATACTCTCTACAATACAGATCTAATAAATCTACGAAACGACCTGATGAAAAATATTACTAATGTTAACGAGTTGCATAAACCGGAACGAAAAAATTACCCCCACCGTCGTACTATTATTAAAGCATTAGATGATCTTTGGCAGATGGATTTAGCTGAAATGCGACCTTACGGTCATCAAAACAAAAATTTTAAAATGATTTTAGTTGTTATTGATTGTTTTTCAAAATTTGTTTGGACTAGGCCACTTAAAAATAAGTCTGGTGAAGAAATCACTCGTGCATTTAAAGATATTCTCACATCTCGACAGCCGAAAAACTTGCAGTCTGATCAGGGTACGGAATTCTATAATAGCAAGTTTCAAAATCTTATGAAATCCCATGGAATCAATCATTATAGTACTTTTACTGCTAAAAAAGCCTCAATGGCAGAACGCGTCATTAGAACATTGAAAAATAAACTTTACAAATATTTCAGTTTAAATGGTACTTATAATTGGATTAACATATTACCTCAAATTACTGCGGAATACAACGATACTCGACATCATACAACAGGATATAAGCCATCAGAAGTGAACAAATCTAACGAAAAGAAAATTTTGTTAAAAACGTACACTCACTTAAAAATTATGGGACCCCGAAAATTTAAAGTTAATGACATTGTACGCATAAGCAAAGCTAAACATGTGTTTTCAAAAGGGTATACGCCTAATTGGACTACAGAACTTTTTAAAATCAATAAAATTAAAATTAGCAACCCAGCAACATACATGTTGGAAGACATGCAGGGTTCCCCAATCAAAGGAGCGTTTTATGAGGAGGAATTGCAAAAAACAGCAAATCCGGATGTTTACCTAGTTGAGAAAGTATTACGTCGTACGGGCAAAAAACTTTTTGTCCGTTGGCTAGGAATGGACTCTAACATAACAGTTGGATTAATAATACCGATTTGGTGTAGGAAAACAAGTTTCGACAAGTTTAAACAAGATTTTGTAGGCTCAAGGTTTTTCTAAGTCTCCTCTCACTTACAGAAAATCTAGTTAGAAAGTAATATGTTAAATGCCTTGACCTCGTTTCCTTAGTAATACCAATCTGGCATAGGAAAACAAGTTTCGACAAGTTTAAACAAGATTTTGTATGCTCAAGGTTTTTCTAAGTCTCCTCTCACTTACAGAAAATCTAGTTAAAAAGTAATATGTTAAATGCCTTGACCTCGTTTCCTTAGTAATACCAATCTGGTATAGGAAAACAAGTTTCGACAAGTTTAAACAAGATTTTGTAGGCTCAAGGTTTTTCTTAGTATCCTTTCACTTGTTGTTATTTTTGTGGGAATATAAATTTGAGAGGGCACCGTTCATCATTCTCAGTGTTGATCGAAAAATAGTCATTATGAGTTCTGTAGATTCTGGTTACAATACTCAAGAATACAATCCAAAATTAGAGAAAGTGTAAATTTTTACGAAAATGCTGCTGCTGAAGAACATTACTATTTGCTTCATACAACGTATCCAGCTGGTGCAATCCAAATTGGATGTGCCCTAAGCCCAGCGAGACAATTTTTTCCCACCATCATTTTGTATAAACCATATACGTCAGCAAAAATATCATTCGGAAGTTTGGAATGGGCTGATTTGATTGATCTGCTGCGAAACAATATGTTTTTTCAAGAACACCCACCACAATATGCAGATGAGTACGATAATGTCACAATCAAATGTGGGGATTATTGTACAGTTACACAAATGGTTTGTGAACATACAAAGCATCTTGAAGTAAATAAACATGGAGTTTTCTTTTATTTAACCGAGTTCGATGTTGGGGAAATACTGCGTCTGGATAGATGTATTATTTCACATCGTGTGGACATGTTGCAGAGTTTAAATTTCCAGGAATATTACGATCGAGTTATTGATACCGTTAAATCTTATAATTGTAATTTAAGTAGATTAGAACTTATGTATGCTTTTTGCGAAGCATCTTGTAAAAATGTTTTAAGTATTGCGCTTAGAGAGTATATTTATTTTTATAGGAATAGAGTTGTTAGCGATATAGATGCTGAATAAATATTTAACAAAATACTTGGGTTTTAATCAAATTCAACACATTAATTTCAATGTAATAATACATATTTCCTTTTTTAGTAATGCAGTTTATACACCCTGTGGTCGTTAATTATCCTCCCCCTAGGACCTGAGGAAGGCATACCCCCAGGGACCTTAGACCCCACCGTGGGACTTCCAGAATGTAGACCCCCAAAAGTGGGACTTCCAGAATGTAGACCCCCAAAAGTGGGACTTCCGGAATGCAGTTCAGACCTGTGGGACTTCTGGAATGTAAATCCCCACCCGTAGGACGCAAGAAGTTTTTTTTTTTTTTTTAAATAAATA
The DNA here is from genome assembly GCA_949320105.2 of Crepidodera aurea. Taxonomy (NCBI): domain Eukaryota; kingdom Metazoa; phylum Arthropoda; class Insecta; order Coleoptera; family Chrysomelidae; genus Crepidodera; species Crepidodera aurea. The sequence continues at coordinate 8,308,529 of OX439472.1, read as the reverse complement.
TTTATTTTGATTATTTTTTAATTTAAATCACTTCTGGAACTTCCGTACTAGTCAATAAATACCATTTAAGTATTGCTTAACGTTCAGTATGTGTAAAAATAAAAAACGTTTACCATTCAGTCTTCCGTCCGACCAGAAGTTTACTTTATATCTGCTGATTGACATTCTAGATTATTAAAAAATGATTTCCTAAATTCAGTCACTCACTAATGATTAAAATTTTATTCTTTTACAATTAACAATGATGGTAGAAAATATTTTTCCCATTTTCAAATTTAAAGCAATTCTGAAATTTCATTCATTTATTGCATTTCAACATTCTATTCAAGATTGGTTTCAAAGTGAATTTATTACACATACTTTTAGGTGTGCTTAAAGTAGGTATTTACTGAATAAAATATTGTTTAATACTTGTGTGTTAATTTATTCTAACAGGTATTAACATGTCAGGGAAAAATTGTTTCAATTAAAGAGAATATTTTTCACATTTTTCAAATTTTATTTGTTTATTACTTACATTTCAACATTCAAATCAAGATTGATTTCAAAGTGAATTTATTACACGTACTTTTAAGTGTGCCTAAAGTAGGTATTTACTGAATAAAATATTGTTCAGTTTAATACTTGTTCATGAAAAATTGTTTCAATTAAAGAGAATATTTTTCACATTTAAAATTAGATTGGATAATTTAAACAATTTTATAATTTCATTCGTTTATTGGTTACATTTTAACATTCAATACAAGATGGTTTATAAAGATAGTGAATTAAATACACATACTGTTAAGTGTGCCTAACAGTAGGTATTTAATGGATACAATATCGCTTAGTTTAATACTTGTGTGTTAATTTATTATAACAGCAGGTATTAATAGTTTTACCAATTTTAGGGAAAAAATTGTTACAATTAAACTTCAAAGTTATACAAACATATATATTTTTAAATTTGTTTACATTTATACATAGGTTAAAATTATATTTGAAAACAATATATTTATTTATAGGTTAAAATTACATCCTATATTTATTAAACCGTATCCATATTGCTGTAATGCCCCCATGGAAGAGTATTATAAGAATTTGGCAATAGATCGCGTTTATCATCATGAGAACTTAATGAAATTTTAGACTGTTCTATGCTAAAGACATTATGAGCGTATGAGCGAATAGTACATTGAGTTTGAAATTGATTTTTATTTTCCTTTAAACATTTTACATAATCATCAAACGTAATTTTATTTTTTACAACACTATATTTAATTCCTTTCGATTTTTTTATTACACCTAAATTGTTTAATGAAATTTTAATTGTTATCTTATTCATTTGTTGATCAATTAATTTCTTTCTTTCTTTTTCTATTTCCTCATCAGATACAGAAACTTTAAATGAATACATTTTAGATCTAAGTCCTACAAAGTGTGTTACAATTTTTCCCTTAGCTTCATCTTTCATTAAACCCGGAATTTTGTTATTAACTAAAGGTATACCATAAATGTTGTCTGGTTCATACTCGCTGGTATCAAATTTATGAATATCAGTTTTGAAAATTTCTTTATAAATGTCTTCTGTTTTTACTTCATATATAAAACTATCGGTGTCTGTATATAATAATTTAATTTGATTTAGTGGAAATTTCGTTAACATGTAATCATAATGAAAATTATACATTAAAGTTTTTGATATGTCTAGAATTGCCATTCCTTTGTTAAATATGATTTCAGATTTATATAATTCAATTGCCATTAAATTTTCATTAAAAATAGTTCTGCTAGAAAATTGTGGAGAACCCATCATATTTTTTGCTCCATATCTCCCCTCCCATTTATTTACTAGTCGTATTAATTGGTGTTTCCTGAGGTTTTCACAAGATTTGCCGAAAACAGCGTTATTTGCAAGCTTATATCTATCTTTTTTAAACTTACTTGTTGCATTAGCTCTCAAATTAGTGTTTAAATCCATATACGGTTTAAGCCAATCACTCTGTTTAAATTTTAATACCCTGTGAACTTTCTTTAATATCAACCCATGTTCTATTGATTGCTTGAGATTACGATAATGTATAACATATTTCTTTTTATTATATAAAGTATTCATTAATTTGTTTAACTTTGATTTTGGTGGCATTCTATGCTCACAGCAGAATGGAAAATCTTTGTGATGGTCATGTAAATGCTCTGGATAATCCAAATCAACCTCTAAAATATATCCCCTGGGGAGTCGTCAGGTATAGACAAAACATCTATATTTGTATCAACCCACTCGAATCCTCCATAAGGAAGAAATTGAGCTTGAGCCCAACCGTAGAGGTTATTTGCATCTAAATATATCACATAGATAGGTGGTTTTGAATGATCAAAATTAGGCAAATATTATTGTTATTAGCCTCTGAATATCGAGCACAACACTGACTAATACCACCACGCATACCTTTTTCAATGAACATAATTTTATCCACATCATCGAGTAATTCTAATTCAACCTTTGTATATTTTAACATACAACTCCAGGTATAGCCAGGTAGTGTATAAAAATGACTTGGATCTAATTGATATATTTCCATAGAATCGCTCCTAAATGTCTCAAAGATGTCAGTCAATAACAGTATATCAGTTTTTAAATATAACTGACTGTACTCTGACAAATTTTTAATATTAAATGCCTCCCACACATTTTTTGCATGTTCGTATTGTCTTAAAGAAATATGTTTATCTTCTAATTTGTTATAAAAGCAATCAATAGGTGGTAACTCTACATCATTTAACTTGTTTAAACTATCAACATAATCATAGCAGAACACCCCTTTTTGTCTAAGTAATTTAAATTTTTCCGGATCTATGTCAGCAAATTCACGTTTCAAATTTTTAAAATCATCTACATCTAAAGATTTTGTAAGTTCATCTAAAGAAGCACCCAAAAATCTAAGTGAGTCAATAAATCTAAATTTTATCTTTGTATCATTATCAAACAAGGTAAATGATATATAACGTTCTTTATTGATTGGAAGTAAACTAACACGACCTTTTGTTGCCAGATCTCTAATAATAAAATGGCTATCGTAACCAGAAAGATCATGAAACACCACGGGTAAATTAAATTTTTTCTTCTAGTTTAAATTACACGACTGATGCGCAAGACCTCTCAAGATCGAGGTAAAATGACAATGATCTCTAACAATGATATCATTAGGAAGAAAAGCTTTTTCACAAATATGACATATATCAGAAGGTTCAATATGTGTTTCCACAGCCGGTACTATATTATTAATTTTGGATTCTGTTTCTTTGGCTATTTGAGACAATTGATTTGCAAACCAACCCATACAATCCTCCCCCTCATAACTATTGTAATATGAAAGAGTATCATCATAAGCACATTTAACATAATAGCCCGCACTGAAAGCTTTATGTTTTTAATATTTTGTAGTTTTAGATATTGGCTCATTATTCAGAGGTAATAATATAGATGCAAAATCTGCATAAATTACAAATGGAACTTTCTGTTTGAATACAAAATCTTTAAATTTAACTATTGGATTTTTAGGTATAGTAATTTTACAATTATTTTTACTTTCGCAATAAATTAAATGATCTTTTAATTTTTCATCACTTCTAAAATAATTTAAACATCTATCACAAATAAATTTTTTATGAATATTTTTACCTAACTGAGCATTTATTAATCTTGATAAATCTTTAATCCAACAATAGTGGTATTTAATGTTTATGTCATGTTCATCATCTGGTTTTAACACATCATAATCGTTTACTTTAGGCACATAAAAATTTTGAATTAACAATAAATTAACATGATTGACCAATTTTGTTTTTGTTAATTGTGCTGGTGCTACTGTGTAAAATGATTTTTACTTTGTGTTTGGTTAAGTTCTAACATATAAAGATTCACCGAAATATTATTTAATTTCTCAAATTTCGGAATATTTTTAATTGTTATTGGTGTTTCAAGACCTTTAAAACATGTTTGTAATGTGGATATGATGATACTCTATCAGAATGGTTGGCTGCTGGATATAACCCACTTACGACAGCCCAATAAAAACATGCATCATCCTTATTTTGAACATTTATACACGCCCGCTTTTTTAAGATTTGTTGAGGGAGTTTAATATAAGAGTTCCCCCCGTTCCCCATTTCAAATTTATTAATATTAATTTCTAGTGAACTTATTGACTTTAAAGCCCACCCACTATCTTTTTCACTAAATTCAGAAAGTTTATTTTCAATCCTATCTACCACGTGATTCTGAAACCATTCTCTTATATCGGTTCCTTCATCAATAGTCTCATTTTTAGTATTAAAATATTTAAAATCCAGTTTCTCCTCACCTACGCCCTGTTTAACAAATTCTCCACAAAAGCAACAGTTAACTTTAATCATCCCATAAGATTTTAGCAATAGTTTAATGCGGTTGTTAAATAAAGTTTCACAGTCACTTAAAAGTTGTCTAATATTTTTATGATTTATATTTATTATAATTCCTGTTCTCACTCTACTACTAAACGCGGTAACCAAGTCTTGCCATTTTACTCTGTCAGATAGATTATTTTTATTTACATTTAAACCCCACCCTAAATGAAGTCTTGATATATTCTGAATTGATATTTGAAAAGTTTTTAAATGGCCTAAATTTGTTTGTAATTTTCGTAATTCTCCAATTGAAAGGTCAACATTTCTAACAGCTTTATTACATATTCTAATATTCCATTTTATATGTTTACTCCAAATTTCAATTTCCCTAGCATTATAGCGTTCTTTTAATAATCTTTCTACTTTTTTAAAATTAATGATTATGTCATCACTTAATGATAAGATCTCCACTGCACTCATTGTTGATTTAGTCTAATATAATTCTGAATAGGTTTTTGGTTTTGTACTGTCAAATCTAAATATTTAAAATTTATTCGTTTATTGTACAATATAAATCTGAGTATATTTTTATAAGCAACCTTTTGATATTACCAAATCTAAATATGAGCTAACGGCTTTTTCTATTTTTATTGTTCTGTACTGGAGGGCTTGGACTTAATGTTTCATAACAATAAAGATCAACTTTTGATACTCTTTGTGGTATGGGTAATACAGGTGTTGGAGGATGGTATACTTTAAATGGATGTAATCTTACCGATTTTTTGCAAAAACAGAAAATTTTTACACACTCCGGACAATAACTGCTCATTTCCTGTTTATTTGGAACTTTTGGGCTGGGTGCGGTTTCCCCACGTCTTTGACACCCTCATAGATTAATTGATATCTCCCTGAATTAAACTCCTCTTCTTTCCCCTCCAAACAGCTATTCATCCGCTTCGGCAGAAATATTGATTGACCCTCTAACTCCAGTAGGATGAAATTTGGTTTTCACCAACTTTGCGGATACAATATTATAGGGTTTGCCTATATCAAGTTGATTGAGCTTTTGAACTGGTTTGCTTGTCAGTTGTGCAGCGCTGTTTATTGCTGAAAGATCCATCTATAATTAACAACAAACCAAAAACATAGACAATTATATCAATATCCCTCCTTTATTTTTATTATGTTTATATGAATTGTTTTAACAACAAACCAAAAACATCTCCTTTATTTTTATTATTATGTTTATATGAATTGTTATCAATTAAATCTTTTATATGAATTGTTACCTTAGAATACCCCACTTAGGGTGTTAATAAAAAAATGTATATGACAAATAAATGAATAAACTTAAATATTTAAATAATTTACCTTTTCACTTTTTCTTTAGTTAGGAAAATCTTCTATTAAATGTTGAAATGCAACTGAATAACTGTTGAGCATTTCAGGCTTTTATATCTCCTTCTTCTTACTTTCTAACACCTAGTTACATCATCCGTTTACATGATCCGTTTACATGGAAGTTTAATTTTTCAAAATATATATATATATCTAGGTAGAAAAATCAACTACTTATGCATGTTAGCTTTGCCATACATAAAATAAAAATCCATTACTATTTGCAATAACATATTACATCAGCCTTATTACTACTAAAGATATACGAGGTACCACGTATGCACCATGATTTTAAGGAATTAAAATTGGGGGTTTTAGGGATTTTTTATTCCTTTAATTTGAAGATGCGTTGGGGTTTTTATGACTTAAATCATAGCCGCGGGTGTTTGATTATTTTTTACGATTTTTATTGACTTCTTTTAGATCATTTTTTGGGGTAAATCATTTTTGGGGGGTTGTGGCTTCTTCCTGGTGGTCCTAGAGGTCCAAGGTAAAGGTTAGAAGTCGAAATTCTTCGGTTAGAGGCGTCTTCCGAGTCTTGGTCTGACTTTTTTAGATTTTGGTCTGACAGGTTTGATGGTATGGGGTGAGGAAAAGCAGTTTTGGTCTGTGAATTAGGGTCCCATACTGACATTGTTACCCTACTCCCGTGCAGTCACTTCTCATAGGCACTATCATGATCTACGCCGCCTTGACTGGAAATGTCCACCGTCCACCGTTCGCTCCTCTTTCGATGTCATCAGCCTTTCCGAGTCGCCTCTCTCGGATGAAGAGTTAGTGACTCCCGCCTCCGTCTCCAAAGCGACGAGCCCTCCTAGAGTGATGAACGTTACCGACTACGAACCCGGAACTGCCCAGCCCGAGCCTGGTACCTCCCAGTGGTGCCTCGATTCCTTTGCAGGAAATTCAGCCATCCAGGTGTCCCAAGCGAACCTTCCCCAGACTCGCATTCACCCTATGCGCCAGGTACCGATCGAAGGACCTGTCGTTAAGAAGCCGAAGTTACCCGACGACAGCATCCACCTGCCGGTCGATAGAGACTTATGCTGGAGATGTGGATATCCAGGTCACCGCCGAGATTGCTGCATTAGGAAGAAATTGCTTTTCTTTAAAACGCTGCAGGCGATAGAAATTGTTTATCAGTATCGTTCTCAATACGCCTCCTGAAGCGAAGATAAAATGTATTTTTTAATTTAATTGATATCAATTAACCCACGCTCGAACAAAAATAATATATTATCGTTACTAACAGGAAAACAATATCCGAAGTTTGATAATTTAAAACGCGTAGAAATTGTATATCCGTATCTTTCTCAACACGCCTCCTGAAGCGAAGATGCGTCGTTCTACAAATTTTATAGCTATGTGTGGGAAGTGTTGGAGATATAGTCAAACTAAATTTCATTTCCAACGCCAGTAAGTTGTTGTGTTCGTGTGCCGTTCAAGTTCACCTCCCGATCAAACCGTAAGTTTTTTTTTATTAATATCTAATTTACAATTAACTAGGAATTATTTTAAATTATTTTCAAACTTTTTAAAATAATTAACTAAGAATTATTTAATTTCCAATTAACTAGGAATTATTTTAAATTATTTTAAAATAAACTATGATTTATTTTCAAACTTTTTAAAATAATTAACTAAGAATTATTTTCAAACTTTTTAACTAGTGTTAGTATGAAGTTTTATAAGTATTGGTACTCTTTCAGATGGATTTCCAAAAAATAAATACGAATTCTCTCATTACAGCCAAAGAGAACAAACCTATAAGAAAATTGAAAGATTTTCCAATCAATGAAAAATTCCGAATTATAAAAGCAGTGAAGACAAAGTCAAAGTTTTCCTCAGACTTAATCATTCTTCTAGAATTGGAAGAGTATACCGTGTTCTTGCCACAAAGGGTAACTGAAGATTACACTCCGTACATTGAGGAGCTAGGAAGGGGTGTATATGCCCTGAGCGTTAAGGAGACAATAAAGTTGGACCATTTCCCCCATCCAACGGTTTCTTTCGAGATCGTTGCGTATATATAAGGTAATTTACTTAATTTTATATTTTTAATAAATACAATAATAATTCTTTTTTTTTGTTACAGATCACCTAACTACTTAATCATCTGTACACTTCCCTCAACCATATATGCTGCTACCATTCTAGGTAATTAAAACAAATCAGCTACGACCTGCTACTATCAACCTCATCCGCCAAGTGCATACCATCTTCAACGTTTTCTACAAATCTATAAGGTAAAAACTAATAATTATGAGTTCTGAGGCAATTATTAAAAAATCGTTAAACATTCTAGAAGCATTTCGAAAGCTTAGAAAAATTTTATTTAACAGTTGGAATGCGGAAACGGTGAATATTTGGTTTAAACGTATAACGAGACAGATTTCATTATGCAGTAAATTGATTCGAAAAGGAAACTTGCAAGCCAATGTGCGACGTAAATTGCAAACTCTCGTCGCACGTTTAAAGCAGTTAAGGGCACTTATACGGAATAGACATGTTGGAACGGGGGCAATAAATTTAAAACAAAGGGTTAGATGGGAAAATGTAGCATCATCATTTAAAAGTAGAGTACATACGGGGGTAATTTATAACTTAGCTCATAAGGACTTAAGACAATTTTTACCTGATGCTTTCAAACTTTTTAAAAATAAAATAAAATTAAATTTGAAGCAGCATAACATGCTTAAAGTAAATGTAGTATTTTGTGGAGAATTTATTAAACCTTCTGCAGAAAATGAAAATAGAGACATTAAATATTTTAATACGAAAAATAATTATATTGACATTTTTCTGAAAATGTCTCTGATAAATTATTAAATAAATTATGCGAATTTCAGGAACGTGATTCGGGATTTGCCTTGAATAAAATAATATCACTCGAAATAAATATTAATAGATACGAAGTAGGTAATGGATCATTCTACATCAAACTACCAGAGTCAATTTCAAAAAAACGTGCTTGTATAAATATAAAAAATTTTGATGATAATGGATGTTTTTTCTGGAGTATAATGAGCTATTTACGACCAGCATCAAAACACGTTGACCGCCCATCATCATATCCTTATTACAGATCTGTATTAAATACAGAGGGCTTAGAAATACCTATGACATTAAATCAAATTTCAAAATTTGAAAAATTAAATGATATTTCCGTAAACGTTTATGCTTTAGAATTAAACGAACTTAATGGGAGGGAGTTTTTCACAGTAGTACCTGCTAGACTGGCCAAAAATAAATTGAATTTACATGCAAATTTACTATTAATTCAAAACCACTATTTCAAAAAACTCAATGACTTTGAAGCACCACCTATAGATGATGAAAATGATGAAATAAAATACCATTTCTGTTGGATTAAGAACCTCTCATCATTACTATGTTCACAAATTACTAAAAATCGTAAAAAAATACTATTGTGACAGATGCTTAAATTATTTCTATTCCGAACTAAAACTAAAGTGTCACTCTAAAAATTGCATTAGCGTTAATGATTGCAAAATTTCTACCAACAGAAATGTCCATACATCATCTATAGCGACTTCGAGTCAATTTTAGGAAACAATAACGATAAAGTTTCTGATAAAACTAGAAAGTATCAGCAACATAGAGCGTTCAGTGCAGGGTATTATTTAAAATGCTCGTTTGATGATACTCAATCATTTTATGTAAGCTATCGGGGTAAGGATTGTATGGAGTGGTATGCAAAGCAAATGGCTTCAGTTGCAAAGTTTATAGAATCTAAAATTAAAAATATTGTGCCTATGATTGAAGACATAAGCAATGTTAGTGCATGTCAATGTTCAATTTGCGAGAAACCTTTTGAACCGAAATCAATAATTGTGCGAGATCATGACTATTTTACAGGTTTATTTCGTGGATATTCGCACCAAGCATGTAATTTAAACTTTAAAAAATTGTTCGTTGTACCTATAGCATTCCACAATCTCTCAGGATACGATTCACATTTCATTATTAAAGATATAGCTAAGCGGGGGAGAGTTAGCATACTCCCCATAAACAAGGAAAAATACATTTCCTTCACGCAACACGATTCAGAAACTAGTATAAAATTTAGATTTATCGATCCATTCAGATTTTTAGGCGCCAGTCTCGATGACCTGGTGTCCACTTTATGTTTAGGGGATTTTAAAATTTTGCGTAGAGAATTTTTAAATTTAAACGATTCAAAATTTGATTTACTAACTAGGAAAGGTGTTTTTCCGTATGATTTTATTGACTCGTTCGATAAATTAGAGGAGGCGCAACTACCACCGATTGAGGCTTTTTACAATTTATTGAAAGATTCAAATGTAGATGTTGATAAGTATTATCATGCTCAAAAAGTCTGGCGAGAATTTAATGTTCAAACGCTAGGTGAATATAGTGACCTGTATATGAAGACTGATATACTCCTGTTGGCTGACGTTATGGAAACATTTAGAGAAACAGCTTTAAAAATGTATGGCTTAGATCCAGCATGGTATTATACAATGCCGGGATACACTTGGGACTGTATGTTGAAGTTTATGAAATGTAAACTAGAACTTTTGAGTGATGTGGACATGATAATGTTCTAAACCCCCTAAACATCTTCTCTACCTTGATGTTAATAATTTGTATGGGTGGGCTATATTACAATTCCTCCCATACGGTGGGTTTGAGTGGGCTGATACAAATATCGATATCACTCAAATTCCCGATGATTCAACAGGGTACATCCTACAGGTGGATTTAGAGTATCCTGAGGAATTACATAACCTCCACAGAGATTTTCCACTATGTCCAGAACACCGCAAACCTCCAGGTTCCAAGCTACCTAAATTAATGGTAACGTTGCATCCTAAAAAGGAATACACGCTACATTACCGGAATTTGAAGCAAGCTATGGAACATGGACTTATATTGACTAAAATACATAAAGTTTTGAAATTTAATCAATCTCCATGGCTGAGACCCTACATCGAGCTCAACACTAGCATGAGGGCTCAAGCAACGACCGAATTTCAAAAAAATCAATTTAAGTGAGCTAACAATGCCGTCTTCGGAAAAACAATGGAAAATATTAGGAAACACCGTTTAGTTAAATTGGTGAATAAGTGGATTGGGCGGTATGGTGCAAAAAATCTAGGTTCCACAATCGAAAAATTTTTGATGAGGATCTCATGACTATTGAGCTACTAAAATCGGAATTACTATTTAACAAACCCCTGTATATCGGTATGGCCATTTTAGACATTTCCAAGACTTGCATGTTTAACTTTCACTACAATTTCATGATGCAAAATTTAGGCATTGAAAAGTGTAAATTAATGTACACAGACACAGATAGCTTCATTTATGAAGTTGGTTGTGAGGATGTCTATGCTGAAGTCATCAATAAACATATTGATAAATTTGATACCAGGAGTATGCTCTAAAAAATCCTTATAATATCCCTAGAGTCAATAAGAAAGTACCTGGTCTAATGAAGGATGAGGTTAAGGGGAAAATCATGACACACTTTGTAGGGTTGCGTTCTAAAATGTATAGTTATAAGGTTCATGATGTTGGTGTTGTTAAAAAATCAAAGGGTATTAAATATAATGTAGTTAAAAATAAAATAACTTTTGATGATTATTTAGAGTGTTTGAAAGAATACAAGGAAAAAACTTTGACTCAGCGTACTATTCGTTCATATGGTCATGAAGTTTTTAGCATTGAACAAACAAAAATTGTCCTTTTGATGATAAGCGTAAATTACTCGCCGGCTCATTTGATACACTGCCTTGGGGGCATTATAGCATTACAGAATAATTTCCATTTCAGGATGACTACTACTCCAACTTCCTTAAACGATTTATGTATCAAAAAAATTTGTGAAAGTATTACGATACTCGGTGAATTCATTACGATATTACGATATTCCTTTCCTACGACTTTGACTGAAAAAATTATGCAAAATTTTGTTGAACATAAATGGAGTAGAATCCGTTAAGAGGCTGCCGCAAGCTATGATGATGAGAATCTTATAAAATTCGAATATTATCTAGATTATGTAGTTTATGATATTTCGTTAAAGCTTCGAAATGCTTTATTACTATGCAGTAATTTGGAAATGGTATGTGAAAATGATTTATATTGTACTTGGGTTCGCTATTATAAAATTCCATCTTTGAACCTCAATCTTTGTCGATATTGTATAAGATATTTCAAAGCTCATGCTCAGACTTATAATCTAACTTACCATATAGTTTATTATCATAAATCGTATACTGCTTCAGAATTACATAATAAAAAAAAATTGGTGAAATAGTTGCTTTAATCGGGTTGTATTCATCCTTAAAAATAGTGATGGCTGTCATGGGGAGTTGAAGAAGTTACATAATCACCATAGAAATAAAAAATTTAGATTTATTGAAAATTACTTGAAATGGTAGCAATTACATAAAATATTGTAAGTTTCATATATTTTTAAATAAAATATTCTAAATATTTTTTTTATTTCATAAAATATCTTAAACATTACTTAAATCATACAGAACCGTAGACTTATAAAAATATAAATATTCCCTAAAAGCATTATTTAAACTACAAAATCTTTCCAATAAATCAATTTCACTAAACAACAAAGTATTTGATGCAAACCAATTTTTTACAATGGATATAATATTTTGATAACAGGCAACAAAATTTAACTGATTTAACATGATAAGCCTATGTTTTATCATGCTTGCATTAATTTGCAAAATTTCCATCACATCTTCTTCGGTTAGATGAAAGTAAAAACCATGCTTCCGGATCTCCAAAAACTTTATGTTATCAAAGACCAATTGCGTCAAAGTTTCAAAGTCTCCGCATGCGTATTCTATTGGAACGTACTCGGATGTTAGGGGTTCATTGAAGAAATCAACTTTTTGGCTTAGTAAATCGATAAAAGTTTCCCACTCAAAAGTTCCCATAGAAATTTTGTTGGGTTTGAAGGGTTCACTTAATATGATAGCTGAACTAAATGTTCTCGTTGGACTTAGCCCACAATCAATTTGGATGGATCTCACTCGAAACGATGACTTAAGTAGGTAGCAGCTTTCTAATTTAGCAGCCTGCTCATACATTCCCAATATTTCGTTTAGCTCTTGCTTGAAATCTTCAGGTTCAACACTCATCGATGAAGAAACCAAAAAGGGTGGTGGAGGTGTTGTAACATCAACGAGAGATGGTAGGCTAGGCTTTGAATTACCTGCCAATCGTTTTTTAACATCACCAGATGCTTGTTGACGAACCTTACGTTTTTTCGATGGAGGTGGTGGTGGCTGAACATCAAAATTTTCACTTAACATACTGAAATAACCACTATCTTGACTACACATGTTAAAAAAATAAAAAACGACTGAGAGCGAGAATGGATGCATGCTCATATTTATAGCCCCCTCTCAGACAAGATACAGCTTGTAAAAATTGATTGTTGAAAAAAGCTTCGGAAATTGTGAAATTTGTTGCTATACAATTTTATCGTTTTTTATCCAACTGTTATGCTTATCATCGAAACCCAACGCATTCTATCACCTTTACGTTGAAGCACTTTTTCAATTAGATAAACGTCAGTTTTTTGAAATTCTTCTTCATAAAAAGCGCCGTTTATAGGTGTTCCTTCAAGGTCTTTAAGTAAATATGTAGCTGGGTTGGAAATTTTTATTCGAGCTATCGTAAATAACTCTGTAGTCCAATTCGGTGTATAACCTTTCTCGAATACATGTTTCGACTTGCTAATGCGAACAATATCGCCTACTTTAAATTTTCGGGGGCCGAAAATCTTTAGATAATTATAACTTTGATTTAAAATATCTTTTTCATTTGTTTTGTTAACTTCTGAAGGCTTAAGCTTTATCTTACTATGTTTGGTGTTATTATATTCTTTAGTGCGTTGAGCTAAAATATCAACCCATTTATAGGTTCCATATAAACTAAAATGTTTGTATAATTTTAATTTCAAAGTCCTGATAACGCGCTCAGCTATAGCGGCCTTCTTAACACTATACTTATTGTAATGATTTATTTTAAATTTTTTCATCAAATTTTGAGTTGAAAAATTCGGTACCCTGATCAGTTTGTAAGTTTTTTGGACACCTTTTAGTATGCATCAAAATGTTAGAAAAGGCTTTGGTAACTTCTTCACCAGTTTTCGTCTTAAGCGGGCGAGTCCACAGATATTTAGAAAAACTGTCGATAACAACCATAATCATTTTATATCCTTTATTTTCGTGTGCGTAAGTACGCATTTCAGCTAAATCCAGTTCCCATAAATCATCTAAACCTTTAATTATGGTGCGCCGCCTGGAATAGTTTTTCCGTGCAGGTTTGTGTAGCTCGTTAACTAAAAGAATCTTTTCTTTTGAAACCATTATGATTACTGAACCGAAATTTAGTTGAATGACTTTATATTGAAATTTTCTCTTTTAATTCTTGTAATTCCTTTGATAAACTTGAAATCCTACTGTCTTCCAATTTCCGTTCATCTACTTGATCGCGTACAAATTTTCTAATTGTATCATATGTTGAAATTCGAATTGCTTGTATGTTTTCGCGAATACCTGCTAAGGTATCAGTTGTGTTTTTTAAGAGGGGCCTTGCAACTGCCGACCTCGTTTTCAGTTGGCAATACTGAATATGCATAAAAATTTGACGATTTTTTGGAGAGTTAATCTCGAGAAGGGAATTTTTGTTTGTGGAAATATTTATACCCGTTATAGCTTATACCTTGGAATAGGACATCTCCTTTTTTGAGTCAATTTTAAGGATTAATAAAAAAGATATCAGCCATTTAGTGGAGGTGTGTTTTTGACAGTTTTGACAATTTGTGATCACCAATTTTAACGTGAAAAGGAGATGTCCTAAATGAAGGATACAGAATTAATTTCCGAGAATACCAATTCGCAAAACTTTATAATTTTTGAGATTAACTCTCCAGAAAAAAAAAATTTATGTAAGTTGCCTATATCCCAGTAAGATTTTCTCTTTCCATAGTTCAGGCGTTTTCCGCCTCACACTTTGAGACATTGGCGCTTTTTGGTTTTATTTTGAACGATGTATGCAACCAGTTTTACGAATACGAAGAAAGTTTAGATATTTAGAACTGACATTTTAGGTTATGTTGGCTAATTTATTCGTGTGTTTTGCAATTTTGTTTAATGAGTACATTAGTATTAACTAAAACCAGTTCTTCAGTTTAAAGTATTTCAATTAATGCCGTATACCTCATGTAGGGCATGTTTCACTTTAAAATTGGTGATCACAAATTGTCAAAAGCACACCTTCCACTAAATGATTAATATGTTTATTATTCTTTAAAATTTGTTGAAAAATGGAGATGTCCTATTCCAAGGTGTAAGCTATAACGGGTAAAAATATTTCCACGAACAAAAATTCCATTCTCGAGAGGCTGTTCAAAAAATCTTCAATTTTTATGCATATTCGAAGGAAGTTGTCAGTGTTAAAAATTAGTGATTAGTAAATATGGAGAATGTGCAATTCAACTATAACAGTTTTTTGTGATTTTTATTCGTGCATTCAAAATAGTGCCTGCATAGTTGGGAATCACAGACATTTGCAGAAATTAATATTTACAGTATGTCTCACATATTAACCCGTCCATGGGACTCTTGATGTAGGTTTGTTACACATTTTATTTGCTATTATGTCTTTTGTCCATTGCTAAAAAGCAATGCAGTTTTTTCATAGTGTATTGTTTTGTTTTTGTTTTAGTGAATAACTGTAATTAGGTACTTTTAAATAAAGAAATAATTATTAATTATTCAATTTATTTTCTTACAAAAATGATTTTATAATATTTAATGATTTACAATAAAGTTAACATTAAAGAAATGAGTTTACGATTAATACATGCAAGTATATTAGAACTAAGAATCTGAAATAAATTTATGATTAATAAATGCAAGTACTAGCACTTATTTATTTATTTATCGTATCACTGCATATGGTTGGATGGTTGGATTAAATGTCGCGTCAGGCATCATGTGCTTTAGCCGGGAGATCAAAAGATTGTCCGGCTGCCAAGTTTGTTAGCTCTTTAGCGTTACCCAGGGTGCACCACGTGGAGGCGAGCTAACTTTACACCCCTGAATCTGAAATAAATTTATGATTAATAAATGCAAGTACTAGAAATAAGAATCTGAAATAAATTTATGATTAATAAATGCAAGTACTCGAACTGAAAATCAAATAAATTTATGATTAATAAATGCAAGTACTCGAACTGAAAATCTGAAATAAATTTATGATTAATAAATGCAAGTACTAAAACTAAGAATCTGAAATAAATTTATGATTAATAAATGCAAGTAGTCGAACTGAAAATCTGAAATAAATTTATGATTAATAAATGCAAGTATTCTATTTGAATGTACTTACTAAGGGTCACAATTACTATTAATATTTAATGGGCTTCAACTTCAATTTTATAGACTGCATTCTAAAAGATAAAAGAATAAAAAAAACTAATTTCTATTTGAATGTACTTACTTAGGTATGTAAGGGTCACAATTACTATTAATATTTAATGGGCTTCAACTTCAATTTTATAGACTGCATTCTAAAAGATAAAAGAATAAAAAAAACTAATTTCTATTTGAATGTACTTACTTAGGTATGTAAGGGTCACAATTACTATTAATATTTAATGGGCTTCAACTTCAATTTTATAGACTGCATTCTAAAAGATAAAAGAATAAAAAAAAACTAATTTCTATTTGAATGTACTTACTTAGGTATGTAAGGGTCACAATTACTATTAATATTTAATGGGCTTCAACTTCAATTTTATAGACTGCATTCTAAAAGATAAAAGAATAAAAAAAACTAATTTCTATTTGAATGTACTTACTTAGGTATGTAAGGGTCACAATTACTATTAATATTTAATGGGCTTCAACTTCAATTTTATAGACTGCATTCTAAAAGATAAAAGAATAAAAAAAACTAATTTCTATTTGAATGTACTTACTTAGGTATGTAAGGGTCACAATTACTATTAATATTTAATGGGATTGTTATTATTTATATTTCAATGAGCTTTTCAAACATTAATTTTGGATACTGCACTCTGAAAGATAAAAAAAATTAAATATTCTGCAATTTTTTCATTCGGATAGAGACTTACTTAGATTTGTAAAGGTCACAATTGCTATTATTTATATTTCAATGAGCTTTCAAACATTAATTTGTATTCTTCACTGTTATGTATTTTTGTATTGTACTTTGATTATATGAAAATAATAGAAACAAGGTATTTTACCAGCAATATATAGGTCCCCACCCAAGTCCTACGACCCCAGAGTGGCTATATTAGAGCCAATCAACTATTTAATTTCTATTTTTTCCAAATAATATCAATTTGTGCATATAAATTCAGCCAACTGTTGCTAGTTTAGATTGTATTTATATTTTTATACTGTTTATCAATTATATTCATCCTCTAGACTTAAGTTTTTGACTTGTGCTATACATTGTATAATGTCTGAATGGATTAATGAATATTATTATTATTAACATTAAACACATTCCATTAATTATCATCATTTACCATTGGTCTAGCAACAGCTTTCTTCTTTTTCTTTGCTTCATATTCTAAAATTGCTTGTCTAATATATGGTGGGTCAATGCATTTTTGTCCTTTTCTTATACAATTTCGAATTATTTCTGGTGCTACACATTCATTATAAAATGTTTGCAGTTTTGGAAGCATTATTTCATTCCATAATTGAACATCCTTATGAATTTCTTCAATATATAAATTAATATCATCACTGATGTACACAACAAAGTAACATTTTTCCCTGTTGGTTATATTTAATTGGCCCTGAATCTAAAAACGGTTAATCAATTCATTAAAGAAGTTTCATAAATATTTTGAAAGATTTTCAATATTTTTTACTTACTTGATAGTAGTAATTATGGTTCCTCTTTAATTGTATTGTATTGTTGCGTTTTTCCAAACAAATTTTATTTTTCATTTTATCAATTACTTCATCAATTGTATTAATTGCCAGATCAAGTTTTGAAGCTGAATGGAGGCATTTTATTTCCAAAATTGCATCTTCACCAAGCAGTCCTAAGATTTAGTAAATAAATTTAATATATCATAATATTCATAGACTATGTAGTTGTAACTAATTGCGACCAGGAGGTCGTAGACATAAGGTGACTCTGAATTTTAAATTCTATTCACTTCAAAAAGTACCCATTTAAATTCCAAGTGTCTTAAAATGCACCAGAACCTGCAACCGGCCCGTTATTTATTAGCATAGCTTTTTGAGTAAAATATGTTACCATCAGGTGATGCTCCAAGATAACCATTTTGTATATCAACCCATAAACCAGATTCAATAACTTTAACATTTAGAATTTCTTCAAAAATTCCTTTTGCCACTTTCTCCTTGAGTATTCCATATTCCATAGCCTCTGTCATACAATAATTTTTCTTCAAAATTGTTTTTACAAGACAATGACATTTCCAAATAGAGAAGCAGTCAATCTCAGTTGTCTTTCCGATTCATATATGTCATTGCCAAATTGTCCTATGGATTGTAGTTGTATACGGTCTCTTTCAATTTCAGTTACCTTTATAGCAAAAAGTAAGTATTTGATATTTGATAACCTACTAGGGCATCCACCAACATGATTATTAATAAAAGCATTAAAAAATAAATATAACACTTACCCTTAACCTTTGCAAGAGCTCATTTACTTCCAGTTTTATAACCTCGGTATTCTCAGGTTGCTCTGCATTTGGACCATAATCAATATTTTCAGTGCGCATCTTTTTCATTATGGATGATGTCTCATCTGAAGGTTCATTAGAATTATGACTAAATAACCGTTTGCGACAGTTCTTATTTTTGTTAATGTCTGCTTGTTGTGCTAAAAATTTTTTGAAATGTTTTCCTGGTGAGCACCCAGTAACATTTTTGTAAGGACTTGTATGCCATTGAGCTCCTGTATTATACCTCAGTCCAGATAATTGCACCCTTCTTTGATATGACCCTCTTTGAACTAGGTTTAATCTTTTTCCTTCATTAAATCGTGCTACAACATTCATGAGTCTTTCAGCAGTATTATTAATTTGGTTTTCAATAAGTAAATGGGATTTTCTAGTAAGAAGATCCAAAGCTCCTAAAATAAATTTGTTTAAAAAAATATATAAATTTATTTATATCTGCACTTACCTCTAGCAACAATATTGTGCTTAGCAGCTCTAGCGCAGATAGCACAAAATTTATTTCTAATTGCAATAAATAATACGTGGCCAGTATTTTTTCCTATTATTGCAACCATGCCAGATAGTGAATTGAAGTTTGTACCATATGACCGTTTACTCCATGATCCATCAACATAAACCGTTATCCAAGGAGTACCATCCATACAAAACTGCTTCTTTTGAATTGCAATCTCTTTTTCGGTTTCTCCAGCTCTTTTCATTGACCTGAGAAGAGAAGATTCCCATTCCTAAAATATGTATCATTTCATAAATATTTGTTAATTCTGTAAGTTACAACTATTTACCCGTCCTAATTCATTTTCAATCTTATAGAACATGTTCGAACTCATGGTGGGTATATCCATGGATGAAAGCAGTTCACTAGTATGTGAATATGTGCTTCCAGATGCAATAGTTCCCCACACTGCACCAATATTAGCAACGGATTTTATTTTATTTGGATTTTCAGTTTCATATTGATATTCGCTTTCACAGACAGAACATTTGTATACTATTGTACTAGTCAACCCCTTGCCCTTTCGGCGTTCTTCTTTAACACTTAGTTTTCCGAGAGTACATATTTTGGAATGATCATATTGTAGATTAGTAGCCCAATCCAGTACATACCCAAGTTCTACAATTCTCATACCTGTTATCGGGTTCTCAGGTTTCGGTACTCTCTCATATTCTAGCTCATGTTTGTTTATGCTAGAAAATTAATGAAATATTAAATTATACAGGGTGTATCATAAGGAATGGTCAATATTTTAATCATAGGTTCAGGACCTCAAAATATTAATATTTTACTAAATAACTCTGGGTCAAATGTTATCTACTACTAAGATACAGGGTGTTGAAGATAAAATGTATTTTTCGTTTTTTTGCAATAATTTCTTTATTATTTAATATATTGACTTGAAATTTGGTATGGTTATATTTTTAAGAAATTATTGCAAAAAACGAAAAATACATTTTATCTTCAACACCCTGTATCCAGGCCAGGATTCAGAGCCGTGATTTGGGGGGGGGGGACCTTCCGGGGGGTCCAGAAAATTTTTGAAATAATGTATTTATTACCTTTTAGTTATTTATTTGTATATGTGATTTTTTGCGTTTGACGGGGCGGTCGCCCCCATCATCGCCCCCCTTGTATCCGGGCCTGCCTGTATCTTAGTAGTAGATAACATTTGAGTTATTTAGTAAAATATTAATATTTCGAGGTCCTGAACCAATTATTAAAATATTGACCATTCCTTATGATACACCATGTAGATAGCTAGCTGGCCAAGAATTTTCATTATGGTTTATAAGTCTAAAGATAGATATAATGTACCCATGCATTAAAAATATTAATTCACCTAATTAGAATGCCTTGGTCAATACTGTCAACAAAACGGACACAAGAATTTCCTTGTTGTTATCTGGTTAAATTCTTGGTATGTAAAAACTCTATTTATGCAAATATTCTAATATTTCTTACCTGTCATATTCATCTGAAGAAATTATTCCAGGTTCTGAATTATTATATGATTTTAAATTTATTTCTTCTTGGCTCAGGAAATCCTCTTCTAAATTTTCTTGTGTGAAATCCTCTTCAATATCTTCTGTATTTCCTTCTCGTGGAAAGTCATTGAGTTGGATGACCTCTTCTAAAATATCCTCTTGCAGAAAACTCTCCTCTTGATTGCCGGCTTCTTTCTTTCTTTCTGTAATTCTTTCTTGTGGGAATCCCTCTTTTTGGATGTTCTCTTCTGGGACACTTTCTTCATTAAACCTAAGAAAATGTACATAATCAAAAAATTGAAATAAAAAGCTTAATAACTTATAAAAAATATGGCTAAAATATAACTTTAGAAAACTTACGATTCTTCTAATATTTCTGTGGAAATGTCCCTGTTTTCTCTATTTCCCCAATTCAATCGCGAAGCTGCAGTGCGTTTGTTCGTCTTTCTAGTTTTACGCGAACTTCGAGGCATCTTTGGATAATAACCTACCCTATATAAAAAATAATAAAAAAAAAATTGTCTTTTTTCACAAAAATGAAAATGGTGTCCTTTTTCACCGAGGAGGGTAAACAATCAGAATCTAAAACCTAAAACCTAAAAATACTGTTGTGTCCGTTTCACACCACGTTTGTACCGTAATAATATAGCTCTAATGGAGATAAAAGCAAAAATGCAATATGCGTTAGCGTGACCTGCTCAATCAGAGACCAACCAAATCACGACTAATAACTAAATTGTAAAATCACGTCACAAAACGGATGGAAAAACCGCCAAAATCACAAAACATTAGTTGCAAACATTTTCAAAGAATCCCCGCTCGAAGACACAATAAGAACTGCTGCCGCTCTTTGTCTAATCATTAAAATTAGTAGTGTTATCTTATTTTATTTCAGAATTAGAGAGCGGACAGAGCGAAAACAAAGACAAACAGGCAAAAAACTAACAACTGAAATGAAAAAACACACCAATGTTGCCGTAATGCCCGCACCTCTAAATTATCAATGCCTAAAAAGCTTTTTTAAAATAAATGTACATATTATATTTTCCATTTAAAATATTTTGGAATGTAATATAAAAACGCTTTTCATATAAATTCATATCGTATATTGATAATAAAGAAATATCTAGGTAGGTATTTTCGACACTGTTCTGATGCTGCGGTAAATAAATAAAGTATAAAGTTTAGAATGGATACTAAATACGTGTCACTGGTTTTTTGGGTAAAATTTTAAAGTAGGTTTATTGTTGTATATTATTCTTATATGAAAAATCACACTGAATACAATGGTGACATTAAAAAATTTATAAATAGCCGTCTTCATTGTTAAAAGCGATCGTTTGTGAGGATTTTAATTTTTCAACCCTATTTTTTGGACTTTTTAACGAAAATGGTGACACGGACAAAAAAAATTTCAAGGGATGAAACATGAACAATTTATCATAACCCATGGTTTAAGACTTGCAGCGATTTTTTATCTGTAACCGTTCAATTGTTATATACAAATTAATGCTCCAACATTAACAAATTTTTTTTATAAAAGGACTTTTTTATAAAAGGACTTGCAGATAATTTATTGTGGTTACAATGTTGCATTTTGTTCATAGAACGCAGTTTTTTGTGTCGATAACTCATGTATTCTGCAATTGTTTAAACAAATAGATATTGATAAAAACATTTTGCGTTTGGGGCCGCCAATTATTTATTAATTCATTTTTTAAAAAAATTCTTGCTTCACCTTAAAGATTATACATTTATATAATTCTCAATTTTCGTATGAATCCATTGATGTTTAAATATTTTTTTTATGTTAGAAATATTATTTTCCGAGCTCCATTCCTAGCTGATGTATTTAGAGAGATTAGTCGCGTGGCAGCGCTATTCATATTAAAATAAACGGATTTATTCGAAAATAATTGAAAATTAATTAAATTATAAAATATAAACTCTATTTTGATGCTAGAAAAAAAATAGTAAACAAAAAAAATGAAATTTCCTAAAAATAAAAAATAAAATTTCTGTCGTGGCTGAAGCCGGTATCGAACTCATGACAAATGGATTATTAGCGCTCTCTGCGACAAGACCAATCGTGAAAATAAAGAAAATTTAATCTCTCAGATTCCTTAGATATCCCAAATAATATATTATATTTTAATACTAGCAGCGCCACCTAGGATACAGGAGATTCACTGAAGTCTTAAGATATCTATCTCTCTTCATTATTGCAGAAAGACAGTGATAAAAGATAAAGATAAAAATGGGGATTTTTGGTGTTTGTAGTTTGGCATACCTGTCGCGACACCCCTCTTAAATCCCCTAAGCGATAATTATTATTAGCAATTTGATTTACAACTATCTGATATTTGTTTTCAATGTTTTCAGTTAATTTTTGGAATTTAGCATCAATATTTAGTGAAATTTGTCTAGATCTAGCCATAACTTGATTATCAACATTAATTTTATTAGCGGCATCATTAGCATCAGTTGGCTCCTTTAAATTATGAATTTTTATTTGTTTAATCTCAACATTAGTTGAATTAAATGCGATTGGTTGGACGCTGCTGATATTCATACTTTTAAGCTTGAGTAGGTCTTTCGATAAATTTTTGATTCTTGCATCATAGTTTTGCTCCATACTCATTATATTCCTAGTGGTATTGTTGAGAATTCTAAGACGATGACTTTTTTCAACTACATCATAAATAAAACGATCTTTCAGATGTTTAAATTCGCCACGCAATTGGTCAATTTGCTCATCAGCGTATTCTCTGCAAGAATAATTAAAACATTTGCTCCTTTTTCCAATATTTCTCGTTTAACTTGTTCAATCAATTGCTTGGTATGACTGTTCAATATTTTAATTTGCTCATTAACATATTCTTTACTAGAGTCGTTTAAACATGTTTTAGGAATATTAGCATAATGAAAATGTCTGCCGTAAAGAGCTTCTGTAGCCATTATCGATCTTACATCATCGCTGTGACTTATTCCTATCGCATGACCAATCTCATGCACCAACACCATTAAAAGGTTAACAGAATTTTCGGGAGTTTTTCCTAATCCATCATACCACGTTTCCCCACCATCTAAGTGAATCTCCGTGCAAGACAAATGAGGTTCAGGGAAGTAGCTGTGTCCTAGTACTCCACCAACACCGTCAAATTTAAATGAGCATATACCATTATTTTGACAATTTTGGTTAAATGAATGCGTTTGATTAGCAAAGAAAATGGTAAGATTCGGATCTGGATGATCTACATTTACCATTTCAAATTTTAAATTTGAGATGTCTTGCCACATTTGAAAAGCTTTATTTATTATTTCAAGGTGTTGAGTGTATCAAGCATCATCGTAATTCCTAGGAAAATACCATCTGAGATGAGTATTGTTCTATGAAGTTCTGACTCGGTATTCATTCTCTGAATGTTGACACCTCGGCTTCTTCAATAGATTTAGAGTACCATCAACTGGTAAATTGTAACGCTCCTGAAAAGACGTTAAAGTTGATGATATATCAAATAGAGCATTATTTGAATTATTAACATAACCAAACTTTTTAAAAAAGTTATAAGCTTCGATACTTCCAAAACTGATGTCTGTCAACAGCAACACTGCCAGCGAGCAGCAGCACAATTTTAATTAGTTTCATGATCGCGTGCTCAAAGATAACTAAAATTTATTACGAAGGAACTTACACTTAATAATACAACATGTTTTATAAAAATCGTTTATTAATGTCTATTTAAAGTTAAATTACAATAGTAACATTCATATTGAGATGACACTAGTCCAAAGTATTTTCCATCGCTAGTATCACAATCATCTTTTTTACAATGGATGAAACATGGTAAACGAATTTGTAGCTCTAAAGTACATTTATAATCATTAGGTAACTTAGACCATACATCTAGCAATTCCCATGGACCTCCATGTTTTATCAAATAGTCTATAGAAAGGACTTTCAGTTCCTCATCAGAAAGATTGCGGAGTGACATTTTATAGCGAAACTAATCTGAAATCAACGACATGATTATGAGGTAATTAATTCCATATTTGCAAGCTGTCGTTGCACATTATTATTCAAATTTGTTGTAAAAGTATACATCTGCTCTAAATCGTTTCTAACACCCTCAATAACGGTTTTTAGCGAAGTAATTTCCGTATCAGTATATGTTTTATTAGAATCATGACCTAAATTAATCTTTTCATCAACATATCTTTTATTAGAAGCATCACCATCTTCTGTGGGGTCTTTCAAATTACGAATTTTAACATTTTTCATGTTTAAATCACTTCCACCACACCTGCTGACCTGCGTCCGAATTTGTCGAGACCCATAATGTAAATGGTTTTTAGCTACATACCAACACTAATATATGATGTCAGCTTCTCGAAGTTCGTTGATTATAGCCACAATTTCATTGTTATGAGACGTATTTCCAGCATTTTTTGAAGCCTTCAGTAATTTTAGTAATCGCAAAGTTCATTAGGATCATCCCAATAGATATATTCAATAGGATGATTATTATATCTTAAAGACAATCCACTTCCAACCGCTCTCTTGAACAATTCTTTCAAGAGCTGATATTTATGAGTCTTGGTGTATTTTAAATGCTTTTTTTTATTTAAGTGAACACCAGACAATTCCAAGATGGATTTGTATGCCTTTGAATCCTCATCATCATAACCTTTAGGGGCATCATTAAATATTAGTTGGTAAAGACCCTCGGTTCCTTTGAATTTTTTATTAGATATTTCGATTTGCCTTCCATTAAAATATACATATAGTTCTTTTACCAAGCATCCATTTTGATGAATTGTCATTGTAAGTAGGACCATATTTATGGTCTAATAAAGGACTTCCTACATAATTTTGTAATATAGGCCCATCCTCATCATCGTTTTCCGATGACAGCAGCTCTTTTTTTTTCAGAATAGGTTCTTCTTTCGACTCTAACAGCGATGACAACTCTCTTTTGGAGGTGGATGTGTTCTCAGCAATTTCCTGTAGAGGTTCAGATATGGGTTTAAATAGTTTGTTTATAGATTCATCTTGCTCTAACCTACCCAGCTTTAGAGCTAAATATTTTTTTCGAATAATTCGAGAAAGCTGTGCAATTTTATGTTTACGTACAGCAACTTGCTCATTCAACATCATATTGATAATTGTTAACTGTTGACTTGCTCAACATATTTTTATATACATATCGAATCCCTTACGATATCTCCCTTCGTTAATGTTAAAGTCCTTAACAATTACTACAGCACCAAATTTATCGTTCCAACATTCTGAACACATGCTCCTCAAATATGTGTTTCAGGTTGATTTCATCCTGTTTAAATAAAACAATCATGTTAACGTTATCGCGAATTAATTGTTTCGGTACTTTTGAATATGTTTGGCAAAGGTATGCCGCATCTATGTCTTTATGTCTACACATTGAATAATATTCACGTATTTTCTGTTGCCCATCACACGCCACATCGTCAAATATAAAAATGGAATTTGGTTTTGCATCTGAGTGATCGATAATTTCAGTGTTTTCTTTAAAGGGGAAATATCCAACTTCTTTTACATTTTTCAAGACCTCTTCAAGTAATAAGTATTTTGGTTGATAAAGGGATTTGGAGTAAACGTAAATGTTTTTGAATTTAGCACCGTTTTCACTAAATAAAAGTGTTAATAAAGCGTTTGTTTTTCCGCACCCACTAGTAACCAACATACACTTAGATTGCAACATTACCTGTGGGGCATTCTACGGAAACGCACCAGCACACACGATTTACGAATTTCCTATTGAAGTTGATGCATGCTACTCCTTTGACGAACGTCCTAATAATCCTATATTTGTTCCTATCAACGATATTGGTGAAATTTCAAACATAACTGTAAGTGCTTATGATCAGGACCTCAGACCAATAAATTTTAGAGGCGAGAAAAGTATAATTCATTTATATTTGAAAGAACAGTAATGGGCTTAGTAGTTGTCCATAAAAGTAGTAAGTCAATCAAGTCAACATCATTGTCTTCGAAGACTTTTAAGCAACGACATCTCACTCCAGCTAACAAGTACTTTCTTCAAGCTATAGGACTAAAAGTGAAACATGGTTAAGCGTAAATACTACCGTACTCAAGAAGAGCCTATGAAGCATCAGAAAATACCACCGATGTTTAACCTCAATGAAGAACCAACGTTTGATGACACTCTAAGAAAGGAGGAATTTCGATCATGTACTTCTTATGTTAAATCATACAATAACAACGATGTAGTTGAGTTTACTATAAATCAAGTAGACTCATACTTTGCTATGTACGATTCATTGCTACTAATTAAGGGAAAAGTTGAACTTGCTGGAACAGGAGCAGGAACAGCAAAAGTGCGTTTAGCACCTAACTTTGGAGCTTTTCTCTTTGATTCATGCTCTTATAGTGAAAATGCTAGAGAAATAGAATCCGTTCGCGACCCTGGGATCGTTTCTTCTGTGCGAAGCTATTTATGCTATAATAGCAATGATTCCAATCACATGGCGATAGCTGGATGGAATTACCCAGATGATTCGCTATTAACAAATAATTCCTTTAACCTACTAATACCCCTCAAGCACATTTTTAATATATTCAATGATTATACGAAACCTACTTATGGGAAAAAAAATTTGCGTCTAACTCGAGCTCGTAACGATAATGATTGCGTAATTATTGAAGGAGCTAATGCGACTGCTAAACTTACAGTTGAACATGGAACATGGAGTTGAAAATTAAGCATGTCTTTCCTAATGATGAAATTAAATTACAATTAATGGAGGCAATTAGAAGCGATGCACCTATAGTGATTCCGTTTAGAAAATGGGAAATAAGCGAATTGCCTTCACTTACGACGGGTGCTAAGAGGGAAATTTGGGCTGTGAAGACTAGTACTGCAATCGAGAGGCCTCGTTTGTTTCCAGACTAATAAGCGAAATAATTCTGCAGTCGATCCTACACTGTTCGATAATCTGAATATAAATAGTATAAGAGTATCCCTAAATGGAGAATTTTGGCCCAATGAGAGAATGTTATTGGATTTTGGGAAAAACGATTATATTCATGCTCATTACAATTATAGTGAATTCTTTCCTAGCTATTCCCAATCGAAAGAGAAGCCATCGCTATTGAATTATGAAGATTTTAAAGATCGTGCTTTATTCGTTATCGATTGTTCGAAACAGGAGGAGCAAATGAAATCGTCTACAGTTGATGTAAGAATAGAAATAGAAGCAGATACCGGATTTCCTGCTAATACCAAAGCCTATGGTATTATTGCTCACGATTCTATGATAGAAATGCGACCTTTAACCGAAGTTGTAAAAAGCTTATCTTAAATCTAACTGTGTTCAGTTCATTCCTGCCCATCATGCGAATAGCATTTGTTGACTTCCAAGGCTTTATTATTATTAATGGCGTCTTTCATCCCAAAGAGATATCTATAGAGGTAGGTTCCAAGCACTACCAATGTTTGTTCACTCCCCCAATCCCATTTTCAAAATTAAACGGGTGTGATAGAAAAACAGCTAGATACTTGGAGAAGAATTTACATGGAATAAGGTTTTCTTCTGGAGATGTTAGCTATTCTGAAGTTAATTCCATTTTATGGACCTACCTTATTAGTGCTGCAGACTATATTTACGTTCGAGGTTATCAAAAAGCAGAATTTTTGGAAAGGAAATGTCATGTATTTGGAGTTTTCCCTAAAATAATAGACGTCTGCAAATTCGATGGAACAGATTCTTCAACAGAAAAAATTGAGCATCAGTGTACGAATCATGCTTCTGGCGGAACATGTTGTACTTTGAAAAATGTACGTCAACTACGCAACAGGTTCCTTAATATTATACCATTGTAATTTTTAACTTAATAAAACGATCTATTTTTATTCAAATGTTTCATTATTTATTTCTAATTTACATGAAGAATTCAGTCGCTTTATTGCGAATTTTATAGCAATTTTTACACTAATAAATAATATAAAGGCTAATATTAAACAAGACATTGTAAATATGTCATAAATTTCATCTTTTACTTTTACGCTGGCAGCAACGTCGTTAGCAACGGCAGCAGCAGCTTCAGCAGCCTTCAGGTCGCTCATTCTCTACCACAGCAGGTGTTGGTTGAATTCGTCTCAAGGGATATATTGTTTTTGGTACCTTACGTTTTTTCAAATTTAAATGTTCAAATTTTTCTGTAATTCCTGCAAACTCTCGAGGTGTATGCTTCTTCAATGTCATTTGTGAACTAAAAGAATTATTATATAAATTTTAATTTATTCAAAAACAAAAATATTTACTTTGTGGCGGGGCGGTTGAGGGTAGTATTGTGCTAGCGGCTGGGGGTGGTGTCGCCTGTTGTATGGTGCCTAAATTGGCGGTCGGTGGTTGTTCCTCATACGTTTGTTGCCAAATCTCTGGGACGTCACTCTCCTCTATCTCGGTGCTAATCAGAACACCATCCCGATACACAAATGTAACCATCCAATCTCCGTTCCCAAATTTTTCGAAGTACGCATCTATACTATGAATAAGTAATATTATCATTTAAAATAAAATAAATTAAAAGTCTTTTACTTACATTGTGGAGTCATCAGCCTCATCATCAATCCGATCTACCCAATCAGAGTGATTCCTCTGTTGAAGTAAATTACACGATGTATCCTCCTTCGACAACATTTCTGTACTAAACGAGTTATAGTTTAATCCAAGAACGATGATTAAAATTATTAGACCATTAACTTTTGGTAGGGTAATAAAATCGAAGCCGAAAATTTAAATTTTTATTTATTAAAAAAAAAAACAATTTATTCTTTTCGTGTAGTGGTGCTAGCGTTGGTGGTAGCGTTGGTCATCGTGGTGGTGGGCGGTGTCTGGGGTGGTGCGGCGCTGCCTGAGGTGGATGGCACCATGTAGGGTGGTAGTCTGGCGTAGATGTTGGTACAATATACCGGTGATGAGGGATGTTCAAACATCCGCCTGAACCTCTCTGGCACGTCCCTCTCAGCCACATCGATGGTATACGTTAAACCGTTAGCGCATAGATCCGTACACGTCCACGTCCCATCTTCGCTACACTTTTCGTAGTATGTATCAACACTATGAACATATATTTATATTATTAATTGGAATAAAAAAATGCTCTTTACTTACACGTAATCATCCTCTTCATCATCAGGATCTGGTACGGAAATACCCCAGTCTTGGCATCTGTTGAGAGGAAGATATGTTAGGCGCAAATAGTATACAAACATTAAAAATAAACGAAATGAATTTCATTGAATGAAAATCGGTAAATGTATATACTTACGGCTTTCGTATGTAAAAAAAAAACTAACACAAACTGATGCTCCATAGAATTGTCTAGAGTTTTATACGGTTCATAATCATTTTAATATTCAAATCTAATCAACATACGCCGATCTAATTTGCATAGAAATTGATATCAATTAAATTAAAAAATACATTTTATCTTCGCTTCAGGAGGCGTGTTGAGAACGATACTGATATACAATTTCTACCGCCTACAGCGTTTTAAATTATC
This sequence comes from Crepidodera aurea, assembly GCA_949320105.2. NCBI lineage: Eukaryota > Metazoa > Arthropoda > Insecta > Coleoptera > Chrysomelidae > Crepidodera > Crepidodera aurea. The sequence continues at coordinate 8,278,431 of OX439472.1, read as the reverse complement.
AAACTTCGGATATTGTTTTCCTGTTAGTAACGATAAGATATTGTTTTTTGTTCGAGCGTGCGTGGGTTGATTGATATCAATTAAATTAAAAAATACATTTTATCTTCGCTTCAGGATGTGAGAACGATACTGATATACAAATAAATTTATTTTGTGACGTAGGCGCTCCTCTCTTACACACAAACACCTTTCTCTCTCGCACCCATTGAATCTCCTATATGGTCTGACAGTGCCATAGCTGTACTACTCACTACCTAATGAATATTCTAGTAAAATAAATTGAACTTAAGGTTGTTATGGAAGGCACTGTTGTCTAATCTATAGGGCGCCTGGCAATCGAACGAGTATATGAAGTAATCGTATATCATGTATACGAATTGACGCTGCTAGCGACCCGAACGTCAGGACCTGTTAACTAATAATATACGGCAGCTGAATATTTTCCTTCATTTGGACACCGAAAAAGCGTCCACCAAAATTTTGTCATGAGGGGTTTCTATAAGTCAGGAGTCATCTCGCAAATTTTTACAGGTGGATGCAATAGAGCGTCCGTATACGGGCGCTCTAGTCACGTGGACGCTCTAATCAATGTAAATCGGTAATGTATGGACGCTCTTATGATAATGAGATATAAATATATATATATATATATATATATATATATATATATATATATATATATATATATATATATATATATATATATTAAAAACTAATATTGTTATAATAACGTGTGATCTACAAAAATATTTCTAAACCAGGCCATGAGTGACAAAAATAAGGATATTTTCAGATATTCCAAACTCTCATTAAAAAAAAAAGAATGATAGTAATCTCCGACATGCATGATTGTTTCCAATGACTACTTTAGAAACATTTATTATCAATTTTTTTTTTATTTAACTTTTAGCGTTACAACTCTAAAAAACAGGACTATTAGTATTTACCTGGTCATATTATTGTCAAAATTAAAAAGTTATTTAGCAGTAAATTCTGAGGAGGGAGTATTATAGAAGAGAAATAAAATAATTTAAAAAATCAATGGGCTGTATATTGTAATTAAGAAAAAAAAATTAAATTAGGTATATCTGGTAATCTTATATTACATCCTGTTCATAAATATTTCATGACCTTTTCAAAAACTTGCTCCATCTCCATTATAAATACATACATGATTAAGGACCATTTGCACGATAATCAAGAAAAATATCATTTTAAGCTTCGCTTATTTCTTCATCATCTACGTTTTGTTAAAAATATTACTCAAAATTACATGTTAAAAATATTAGACTACGCTTTCTACACTGACCTACAAAAAAAAACGGCCACCTAAAATTTTTGCATGCATTTTAAAACATAAACCCACGAACCAACTATATTTCCAACGACATCCTCGGGCATTCCCAACGAATACAGAAACTCAGCAGCCATGCTTCAAACACCTGTTTTAAAAAAGTTAAAATAGAAAATGTATAGCTTTTTTAGTATAGGTGCTAGATACAAACATAACCAGCTATCCATGCCATTTAAATACCACCCAGAAATAAATCATATAAATTGACTTACCTTTTTCCTTTACATGAATGTAAGCCACTAAAAAATCACACCGCCAGTCACACTCTTTCCTCTGTGAAATTATCGAACAGACAACATCTTCGATTGCTCTAAGGTAGAAATACATACCTTACTCGGATGCTGAGCTATCGAGCACAGTAGAAGTAACTACCTTGCTCGGATACTTAGCCATCGAGCACCCCTTATTCGTTTGTCCGTCATCCGATTTACGAACTTCATACAGCCGAAATATTAACAAACACTTTGTGACTATCTAGGTACCTACATATTTGTTATTTAGAATGTCAAATTTAAATAGCTTGGCACGTAGATTTATTGAATAATCAATTCAAGCTGAATTTGCAAAAATTTAAAAACTTTTATGAAGTTTATTTTCGGCTTGCGAATTTTCGGTTAGATATTGAATTACAGATTGTTTCTGGATATCATTTCTTCTGGAATTTCAGGAGAGAAATGTACCTGCACAGAGGTATGTGCAGTTGTCTCTATCAAACTGATACAAAATAAAGCAAAGAACTATTTCATTCTATGAGACTTTTAAATGTTTTATTTTCAATTTTTAGATAAATAAATAGTATGTACGTATTTCTAAAGGTCTTCTATGTTTCTCTGAAGACAATTAAAAAAAAAGTTGATAAAATCGTTCAAAAATGGAATTTTTCAATTTTTTTCTAAAAAACTTTGAGAAAGTGGCTCAAGGAGAATAACCAAACACTTTTTTCTTCCAAAAATAAAAAAAAAATGTGGCAGAATGTAAAGCTTGCATATGCCTAGATACCTACCTATATATTTTCTCTTTGTTAGGCAGTGGCACTTTCTTATTGGGTTTCAAAACCAACTGTAAGCTGAGTAAAGAATTTATTAGCAAATAGTTAGGCATCACCTCTTCCGCGATCGATGACAAAATATTTGTATTTTAAACAGCAGAAAATTATGGAAACGCTTGTTCAACAAACGAATTTTTAACAGTTCTCCTGTTCAAGATCTGACGTCGGCTCTTCGCCGTACTAGCTTTGTTGCTCGGATGTTCCGTTTTTTTCTCAGTGCAGAACCCTAGTCTAAAAATTTATACAATTCTTCAACCGCATCATTATGAACTAAGGTAATCAATACTAATTCTAAAATTGTCGGCAATATCAATAATAACCATACGATTGCAATAAATGTTGATACTAATAACTCTGTAAGTAATTAAAATTTTTCTTTGCCATATATAAAGATGTCACATCTAAATTTAAAATTTAATTGGCTGCATTACAATAATATGTTTATAGCAAGTCACGCGCACGAAAAAGGGTGCAGAAACCAAAAGTACACCTATATATTAAAAAAATAAAAAATAAAGTCAAAAAAATAATAGCAATGAACAACCACTACAAAAATCAATAAAAATCATTAAAATTACCGCAACATAAAAATAGCATATAAAGCTAGAAAATATAATAGGTCAGTGAGCATGCTCCATAATCCACGACGCCAGACCCCATATCAATAAGTTAAATTTTATTAAACTAAATTAAAATACATAGGATTTCAAACAATCAATAAGATAAAATTGCCTTTAGTTCTGTATTAAGTAAAAATTAACCATTACTAAATTTAAGATAAAACTCCACATGTCTCTGTTTGAAGTCGTCTGCTTTATACCGTGTAACACAAAGGGACAAATTCCAATATTGTTTTGATTCTTAAGTTAGAAACCAACTGAGCTGATTATAATAACTTTACCATATTCAATTAAATGTAGAAGAAATGAAAATGTTTCCTAATTTGATAAATTTACATAAATCACCTTTCAACGTAAGGATTTAAAAATACTTAAATGACCTGTCTGTAATATCAAGTTAGATTTTAATTTTATGGACAACTCTTAATGTTTTATTGTCCAATTTTATCAACTATTTACAATTAATCTCAAGAAACTAAGTATCATCATAAAATTTTATATATATATATATATACATACATCCTTCTAACCAAGTCAGGCCATCAGACATTACATACTATACAGAGCCATCAGTTTCTGTCAACGTAGGAATAATTTTTCCGCCAGATTTAGATTTAGGTTATATATGACGTAATGAAAAACCACAGATATACAGAAAAATTGTAATAAGACCACTTAAATACACACTTTGTTTATTGTGATCTGCCATCTTGTTAAAAGCGAGTGAAATCCTTTTTTTTTCAGAATCTGCTATCTTGCTAAAACATTGAAATTGTTTACAATGATAGTCCGGTCCGAGTTCGTGGGTAGACGCACTTTCATAACCGTTGACATTCTTCCGGTTTTTTCCGTTTCTTAGAAATATAAACACTGCTATGAGCCTCATCAGAACTAGAGTCACTCTTGATCTCGACATTATTTTATTCGCAATCGCAACATAAACAATACTAAACAACTTGCAACACAAAGAGGGAACAAGACAACATGAAAATTACCGTGCTTGTTGGTACGTGGTACGTGACTGTTAAAAATGACTTAAACCATGAAAAATCCGAAGTCTACTTATAAGGACAATTTGGGTGTAAAATATCAGACTTTTCATTTTACTACCTATACTAAATAAAAAAATTAAAGTTAGATTTGTAAAGCAGTTTGATTTAAATATGCCATTTACTTACTTACCTGTAATAGGATTATTTGTGCACATTGTCAATATTTTACGGGTTCTAATAGATGTCATTTTACTTATTTTCACAATCTGCTACAACAAAATATCTTAACACGCACTTAAACAAGTAGTCGAATTAGAACGAATCTTCGACAGCGACTTAGAAATGGCGGGAAATATAGTTCAGCGTTGCCAATTATCCTGGTCCAGGTTTGTTTGTTTCACAATATATACAAAACAACACATCAGCGCTTCTATATTTTTTAACGCGGATTTCCTCGGAACTAGATGATAGATCCTTCGTATAAAGTCGAGCCAATGTTGTGTTTCACTATTTGACTATAGGTGACTTAAATATAGATATGTCAGTATCACGTACGATAGATGGAAGCATTTTGCTTTAGTTCATAATGCAGAAAGTCAATAGTTAGGAGAAATTCGCGTAGAAAATTGAGGTAAACAATCCCGAACCACATATACGGCTCAGGATTGTTTTGCTGGTTCGTGATTGTGCATTCATCTTACTATTGTTGGCCTGAGTTTGTAGGAAAGATGTATATATATATATATATATATATATATATATATATATATATATATACATCTTTCCTACAAACTCATATACTTATATATATATATATTTATATCTCATTATCATAAGAGCGTCCATACATTACCGATTTACATTGATTAGAGCGTCCACGTGACTAGAGCGCCCGTATACGGACGCTCTATTGCATCCACCTGTAAAAATTTGCGAGATGACTCCTGACTTATAGAAAACCCTCATGACAAAATTTTGGTGGACGCTTTTTCGGTGTCCACATGAAGGAAAATATTCAGCTGCCGTATATTATTAGTTAACAGGTCCTGACGTTCGGGTCGCTAGCAGCGTCAATTCGTATACATGATATACGATTACTTCATATACTCGTTCGATTGCCAGGCGCCCTATAGATTAGACAACAGTGCCTTCCATAACAACCTTAAGTTCAATTTATTTTACTAGAATATTCATTAGGTAGTGCGTTTCAGATTAACTTTTTACAATCGATCGATACATATTATATTGGCAATTTCGCATTCTGGAGATCGCCATGATCGGCTCCAACGAATATCTTGGTGGTTCGCGACTCGGTTTTTTCCTGCGAATTTAAGTAACTTTTTTTGGAAGTAAGGGGGGGGGGCGTAATGAAAATCGATTTTCACTTTACTTGTTACTTCCCTAAACAGTTGTACTCATAAATCTAGAAATTTCGAAAAAAATGTCCCGGTCAGACTCCAGGCATGACCTCATCAGGTCATCAGGGTCAATGTCATTTGAGAGTCAAATTGAGGAAACCTTCTGGGAAAAATCTGAAAAAAATCATACAAGGATTTTCAGGGTTGCTGAATCCGAATCCGAAGTTCGCTTGACCTCATGAGTTCAGGATCAATGTAATTTGAGAGTCAAATTGAGGAAACCGTCTGGGAAAAATCTGAAAAAATTCATACAAAATATTTCAGGATCGCTGATTCCGAATCAGTGGTCAGCTTGACCTCATCAGGTCAGGGTTAAGGTCTTTTGAGGGACAAATTGACGAAACCTGCTGGGAAAAATCTGAAAAAATTCATACAAGGATTTTCAGGGTAGCTGAATCAGAATCCGAGGTCAGGGTCATTGTAATTTGAGAGTCAAATTGAGGAAACCTTTTGGGACAAATCTGAGAAAATTCATACAAAAGATTTAGGATCGCTGATTCCGAATCAGAGGTTAGCTTGACCTCATCAGATCAGGGTTAAGGTTATTTGAGGGTCAAATTGAGGAAACCTTCTGGGAAAAATCTGAAAAAATTCATACCAAAGATTTCGGGATCGCTGATTCCGAATCAGAGACAGCTTGACCTCATCAGGTCAGGGTTAAGGTCATTTGAGGGACAAATTGAGGAAACCTTCTGGGAAAAATCTGAAAAAATTCATACAAAAATTTAGGATCGCTGATTCCGAATCAGAGGTCAGCTTGACCTCATCAGGATAGCTGGTTACCTGACCGGACCAAATTCTCATCAGGTCAGGGTTAAGGTCTTTTGAGGGACAAATTGAGGAAACCTGCTGGGAAAAATCTGAAAAAATTCATACAAGGATTTTCAGGGTAGCTGAATCAGAATCCGAGGTCAGGGTCATTGTAATTTGAGAGTCAAATTGAGGAAACCTTTTGGGACAAGTCTGAGAAAATTCATACAAAAGATTTAGGATCGCTGATTCCGAATCAGAGGTTAGCTTGACCTCATCAGATCAGGGTTAAGGTTATTTGAGGGTCAAATTGAGGAAACCTTCTGGGAAAAATCTGAAAAAATTGATACAAAGATTTTCAGGGTAAATGAATCCGAATCCGAGCTTCGCTTGACCTCATCAGGTAAGGGTCAATTTCATTTGAAGGTCAAATTTAGGAAACCTTCTGAGAGAAATCTTAAAAAATTAATACAAAATTTTGAGGGATGCTGAATCCGAATCCGAGGTCCGCTGACCTGATGAGCCGGACCTCGGATTCAGATTCAACGACACCGAAAATCTTTGTATGAATTTTTCTAGGCTTTCTTAATTTGACCCTCCAATGACCTTGATCCAGACCTGAAAAAAAGATCGGACAAAAAAATACACCGACCGACCGACAAATTGTTCGGTATCTGAATTCGATCTGTGTGTGGGGGGGCTACTTGTCATTCTGGGAATCGCCATGATCGGCCCCAACGAATATCTGGGTTTTTTTCTGGGAATTCGAGAGTCACTTTTTTGGACGTACGGGGGGGGCGTAACGAAAATCGATTTTCGCCTTACTTGTTACCTCCCTAAACAGTCGTACTCATAAATCTACAAATTCCGAAAAAAAAATGTCCCGGTCAGGCTCCAGGCATGACCTCATCAGGTCATCAGGGTCAATGTCATTTGAGAGTCAAATTGAGGAAACCTTCTGGGAAAAATCTGAAAAAAAATCATACAAGGATTTTTAGGGTTGCTAAATCCGAATCCGAGGTTCGCTTGACCTCATGAGTTCAGGGTCAATGTAATTTGAGAGTCAGATTGAGGAAACCGTCTGGGAAAAATCTGAAAAAATTCATACAAAAGATTTCAGGATCGCTGATTCCGAATCAGTGGTCAGCTTGACCTTATCAGGATCGCTGGTTACCAGACCTGACCAATTTCTAATCAGGTCAGGGTTAAGGTCTTTTGAGGGACAAATTGAGGAAACCTACTAGGAAAAATCTGAAAAAATTCATACAAGGATTTTCAGGGTACCTGAATCAGAATCCGAGGTCAGGGTCATTGTAATTTGAGAGTCAAATTGAGGAAACCTTTTGGGAAAAATCTGAGAAAATTACTACAAAAGATTTAGGATCGCTGATTCCGAATCAGAGGTTAGCTTGACCTCATCAGATCAGGGTTAAGGTTATTTGAGGATCAAATTGAGGAAACCTTCTGGGAAAAATCTGAAAAAATTCATACAAAAGATTTCGGGATCGCTGATTCCGAATTAGAGACAGCTTGACCTCATCAGGTCAGGGTTAAGGTCATTTGAGGGACAAATTGAGGAAACCTTCTGGGAAAAATATGAAAAAATTGATACAAAGATTTTCAGGGTAGCTGAATACGAATCCGAGCTTCGCTTGACCTCATCAGGTAAGGGTCAATGTCATTTGAAGGTCAAATTTAGGAAACCTTCTGGGAGAAGTCTTAAAAAATTAATACAAAATTTTGAGGGTTGCTGAATCCGAATCCGAGGTCCGCTTGACCTCATCAGGTCGGGGTCAAGGTGATTTGAGGGTCAAATTAAGGAAACCTTCTAGGAAAATCGGAAAAAGCCATACAAAGGTTTTCAGGATCGCTGAATCCGAATCCGAGGTCCGCTTGACCTCATCAGGTCATTTTTCCTGATGAGCCGGACCTCGGATTCAGATTCAACGACCCCGAAAATCTTTGTATGAATTTTTCTAGGCTTTCTTAATTTGACCCTCCAATGACATTGATCCAGACCTGAAAAAAATACATTTTCACTGAACAAATTGTTCGGTATCTGAATTCGATCTGTGTGTGGGGGGGCGACTTGTCATTCTGGAGATCGCCATGATCGGCCCCCACGAATATCTGGGTTTTTTCCTGGGAATTCGAGAGTTAATTTTTTTGGGACGTACGGGGGGGGGGGCGTAACGAAAATCGATTTTCGCCTTACTTATTACCTCCCTAAACAGTCGTACTCATAAATCTACAAATTCCGAAAAAAAAAATGTCCCGGTCAGGCTCCAGGCCTGGCCGGAAGTGGGGGATCCAATTTTTCCGGAATCCGATCGGGTCCAAGTTTACATTTTGCGTCCGAACAAAATAATTTTTACACTGACCAACTCTACCCATGGGAGTCGGGGTGGTGGGGGGGATATTTTTCAGGTTCTATTTTTAAGTCAAAAAATCTTGTACTCCTCACCCCAAATCTCAACCGGATCGGACAAAAATTACGGCAGTTTGAAAGTTCTACCCGCTCTCCTGACCACGAGTAATTTTCGAGTCACTCGAGGACAACTTTCCCGGAACATCTGATGCCGGGCCTTCGGTCCCGCCTTCAAAGCGGTCGTAGATGAGTCGGTGTGCGTTTGGTAAAAAAAAAGCTCGTGCGGTAGTATTTAAAAAAGCTTGAGAGGTGCACTTGTTCTTATAATTTGATCCTGTATCCGTTAGTGTATTTTGGTGACCTTGTGGTACTTTTCTGTTTTTGCTCAAATTTCAATTAGACAACCACAAATGCGTAACTTACATAGTTATGAAACTGTTGTGTGCCAAACGCCATCAGAATGACGCACGGCAAAAAAATATTAAGTGTCCAAATGTCGAGTTTGTTTGAGTTTATTTCAAAGAGAATATCGAAAGCTCGCATGAGTAACTCTTCCCACTATCCTCACTTGTACTGGCAACATCGCAGGACGCTCTTATATTCAATGAATAGATGTCGGTATACACCGAGGACGCTCGACAATCTATGAAATGAGAGTGGTACCGTATATTATAGACGCCCAGATGATATACTAATGAAAAGACGCCTTAATGTAAATAGAGTGGAACTATAAATGTTTAACGTCTTCATCTCTTACTTCAAAAAGTATCTTTGATCTCCCTGCTGTATGAATTGTCAGAGTATATTACAAGAAACTTTCGATAAATATGAGTATCAGAAGATGGACGCTACATGCTTCATCTTTATAGGGACGCTTCAAAGATAGTAAGATGTATATATATATATATATATATATATATATATATATATATATATATATATATATATATATATATATATATATATATATATATATATATATATATATATATGTAATATAAAACAACTTTTATGCATGAGATTTTACCTCTATATTTAATTATATTTATTTATTTATTTTTTTTATTCTTAATCTCGGGGTCAGAAGCGAGTTCCTCTGGCTTTAATCTTGTTAATAGAGATATTTTTTTTATGTTTTTATATTTATACCAAATTTTTATTTTATGAATTTCTTTTCCATAAGAAAATGTTTATAATTATATTAACATATAGCACCGAAATTATTACCTGTACTTGTGTATCATAACCAATGCACCCATCAACAATTAACTGTCAAATTTAAATTTGAAACTGTGTTGGCTGCATTGATTTACCAACTTCCTAATTACGTTATAATAACAATTAACCTTTGTGAATTTATGAAAAGAAGAATGAACAATGAAACTATAGCTTATTACTACAAGACAACTATGAGTTAAATTTAAATTGTTTGTGATAAATTGTTTTAGTTCTTTGTATGTTTTTTTACCACTGTTTAGAAAGTTTATTGGATATATATGGGATTACCTTGGCAAACTTGTATTGACTTTACTATAGTCACAGCTGGTAAGTATTTATTTTATTTTCTGGTGTACTTACAACTGGGATACTGGGAATCTTCAGCAAAGTTTAATATAACCTTCATTACATTAGGATCCTGACACAACTGGAAATCTTTGTCAATGTTTAATACAGCCTTCTGTGTATTATTATTATACTTATACTCCAAAATTTTTCTTCCTATCACTCTCAATTCAAAATTTATTATTCTCCTTTTATTTTTTTCTGTTGCCCTGGAGATTCCTTTCTTTCCTAGCTTCACTACACTGATTAATTTAAAACCCTATTTTTTTATAATTATAACATTTTTCATGTTTTTAATTTGTTTAGGTATGAAGAAATTTAATTGATTAAAAATTTATATGTCAAAGTTTGGTTCGAAATTTATAAAGTTCGTTTGCTGTTATGAATTATCAGGTAACGTTTTGTGACGTACTTTCGTCTCGCGATTTACTTTTGGCACCTTCGTAGCAGGTTTCGGGTTGCCTCGGGCGCCACCTTCGGTTTTTAAGTGCCGAAGGACACTGTACTCGGGCAGCTTCAGTGAAGAAATAAATATTCCAGGGGTCTTTATGGGATTGACCAATTTATGCGGTGGCCAGCAGAGTAGTCTTTAATTACCCAATTGGGTCGAGTACCTGGAGGATCGCTGCGGGAATGTTAATACTCTGAAACCAATTAGTAAAAATAATACAACCAAGTGCTTCAAATATATTTTTTATTAAAAAGCATAAAACCCAAGCCACACCAAATTAATATATTTACAAGCGGAAAAGGGTTATGTAACGAAAAACTAATACCAAAACGTTATGAAACGGGTTATACATGCGGTGCGGTGCAAAATCGGGTAATATATGAATGGGTGATTGTAAAAATACGAGCGATACCAAACTCTACATGTGGTGCGGTGCGGTGCAAAAGCGGATGATATACGGAGAGCAATATTAAAACGCGTCCAATAATAACAGCAATAAGCCATTCGGGAGTGCTCATCGGAGTTACCGTGTATTCTATGCTTAAAGCGCGCGGAAATGAATGAAATTTATGACAATCTAAGTTCTATTCTCTAATTCTATAAAGGCGAATGTTCTTAAAACTCAAACAGATCTAATTGTATAAATATGGGATGCTCTTTCTTAAAACTCAAACAAATAACGAACGGTAGTCACTAAAATCTCAGATAACTACCTCACGCTATCAGTCCAGCGTAACCTCCCTAAAAACTCAGTAGAAGCTACGTCGGGAACGGGGACGGGAACTATTAATATTGCCAACAAATAACGAACGGTAGTCACTAAAATCTCAGCTAACTACCTCACGCTATCAGTCCAGCGTAACCTCCCTAAAAACTCAGTAGAAGCTACGTCGGGAACGGGGACGGGAACTATTAATATTGCCAACAAATAACGAACGGTAGTCACTAAAACCTCAGATAACTACCTCACGTTATTAGCCTGGCGTAGCCTCCCTAAAAACTCAGTAGAAGCTACGTCGGGAATGGTTCAGTATAGGAGAATAGAACTTAGAATAAATAATAATAAACTCTTACCAATTACTATGTCTTACCGGACTTCGTTTCGGTGGAGCACTCTTTGGTTTGCGGATTTAGCTTGCTTGCTGCTGCCGGATAACTAAAATTTCTCAGCAGCACACCATTAAGAAGCCCGGCTTGAGCGTGGTCGTCCCTCAGGGGGAAAAATCGTGATTTTTCCTCTTGAGAGAAGGCCATGCCCAAACACTCCACATACCCCCCGGAATCTTTCAGTTCCGGGTCTTCTTACATTTATTAGGTTTTTCGTTCTTCATCTAACTGCGTTGTTAGTCTAAGCACATCCTCTCCCATTTTTTTCACCTCTTGCAGTAGTTCTTCCTGCATTTTCATTAACTCCTCATTCGTTTTTTTCTGTTCTCTTAACTCTCTCTTTAGCATTTTTATACTGTCCTCGTCGCCTATACGCGATCGCGATCTGTCTTTTCTCACTTTGGGCTTAGTGCCCTTGTCTAATTTGTCACTACCTGTAATCACTTTAGTAGATTTAAAATGACTTACCTGTCTTGTAGGCGGCTAATCCTTGTTTGTTTTCACTCACTTTCCACTACTTTCACATTCACTTTTAATTAATTGTATCTTCGCGTATGAATTTTATGCTAACTTCACTTTTGATTATTAAACTATCACTTTTCCGTTTTAACACTGCCGTATAGGCCGCGTCGTTCGCCTATTTCAACACTTTCGCCGATTCGTTTTGTGCTGCTCTTCTATAAAATATAATTTATAGTTTACAGACCACGCCCGTCTCGGTTGGGTTTTTCCGTTTGTCAGCTCTAGCACAAGAAGTACGTCCGCACTGTTCAACTGCTCGGAGTCGACTTACTGAAACTTTTTTTTTTTTTTAGTTTATTATTTATTTTCATTTGGTATATATTACATTTTCTAAAACATTTCATTTTCCTAATTCCCTGCCATAGGAGTTTTCCTCCTTTTCAGGGTGAGGCCCTGATTACAATATTTGTAACCTAGCTAGCTGATTTTTCCTAAGGTTTCTGTGCGCGTTGGTGTGTTATGTTTTGTGTGTGTTGGTTGGGGCCTGTGTGGGCAGGAGCTGTTTCCCAGTTTTTTATCTAAGAATCGCCAATTTTGCTATTTCCACCCTTATGTTTGGGGAAAACGGTGCCCAATCTAAGGGGGGAAATATGATTTAGGAAAACCACGAAAACCTAAATCACGATTCTGTACAGGTGGTTCTTATGTTCTATTTATTATGTTCTATATTGTTATGGTATTGTATGTTGGGGGTTGGGGTTTGTGGGGGGTTTACCTTATGGTGAGGGGGGCGGAGTCCATTAGATCCTGGTGTTCGGGGGGAGGGGGAGGTCTTGGGCGTCAGCCAGAAGTCTGAGGTTGGGCTGTGGGAGTTTAGCTTTGGGTTTCCTGAAGAGGGGGAGACGACGAGGTCGCCAAGGGGTGAGGAGGGTGTTTTGGGCGTGGGTGTTTGAGCCATTCAGGGTGCGAGAGACGTATTTTTTCCGTAGGAGTTGGAAACGAGAGAGAATTGGGGCGCTGGAGACGTTGTTGTAGACTTCTCTAGAAGGAAACAGATAGGGGAGATATTGACATCGTCGTAGGATACGTCTCTCGAGTGAGGAAATTTTTCGGGCTAGATGGGGGGGTAGTACGCCATATGGGACTGCTCTGTATTCGGCAACGGGGCGGATGTAGGAGTTGTAGGTGTGTATGAGGGTTTTGGTGTTGCACCGTCCAAACCGGCCACACAAAGCGCCAAGGAGGCGGGCTCGTTTACGCATTCTGTTAAGCGTGTTGTCAAGGTCAGGAGACCATTTAAGTGTTTGAGAGAATCGAACACCTAAATAATCTACTTCCCTTTGTTGAGCGAGCCTGACTCCCTGGAGGTTTACAATGACGTCTTGGGGGAGCTGGGTGGGTCTTTTTGAATTACTTACTGAAGCGCGTTACTGTCTTATATATCGACCGGTTCTCCCACTCCTAATTCGGTACATGCGCAGAATTATAATTCTCGGACTTACGCCCGTATTAATCGAGATTAGTTAATCCAAGTTTTGTATCTGCGATGAAATAACAATGCACCGCGGTCGGTTTAAGGAAGCCGGATTAACATTTTGGCAACATTGTATATTTTAGCGAATCTAGTAGCTATCGTACCAAAAAAGAAGGAGAGAAGAAATTATAACCTTGTTTTTCGGGTTTTCATCAATGTTATGTTATAACTGTTATATATAAATATATATAGTTATTGCGAATAGTGTTGAATTGTTTATCTTTTCCAATTATAAATATGGGAAATGAAAAGAATCGTATACCTAATTTTTCTACTAGTGAAAAGGTATGTCTAATGAATATTTGTAAAAAGTATCAAAAAGTACTTGAAGACAAACAAACAAACAGAACATCAATTGATGATAAAAATAAGATATGATGGTCAAAAATTGAAATGGAATTTAATAGTCAGGCTTCCATCATATGCTACAGAAGCAGCGAACAACTTAAACGATTGTATTCAAATAAGAAAAAAGAATTACGGAAGAAGTTTGCTGATCATAAGAAAGATATATACATGACAGGAGGCGGACCACCACCACCCGATCCGAAGTTAAATGCAGCAGACACCATTTTAATAAGCATGCTACATGAAAATACTGTATCAGGATTTCATTCAGAATTTGACTCTGACAATTCAGTGATATTGCAACCTCCAGAAAAAAAGCAAAAAACAGAATGTGATTCCCAGATTTATGAGTTTGATCCTACTACTGGTTTACTTATTGAAAATAATGTGAGTTTCTAAATTTTTATTGTCATAGTACTTGCGTATGCCTTTCATTCGAGCCTTTATTAGAAACAGGACATAATCTCAATTTAAATTTGTAGGTTCTTGAAGAATTGAATAAAGAAGAGGAAAACATGACAGGAAAGGCATATAGAAAATGTCCACCTGGCATATTACGAAAACCAATTAACCAAAAATTAATGGTATCTCCCTCTTGCCATTCAAAAGACACTGAATAAGTTAAAGCATCCACATCGACCTTGGTATCAACTCAGAATAGTAGCACCCCTAATGGAAAACCGTGCAATTCGCGGCGACCAATAGGAGGTATAAGAGCTCTGACATCTTCAGATGTAGCTGAAAAGTACAATAACTTACTAGACAAGAGGCTAGCATTGGTTGAAAAGCAATTGGAACAAATTGTAGAATCACAAAATTATGCACAGGAAGAGCAACAGTATAAAATAAGGATGTTAAAATTACAAGAAGAAAATTTAAGATTAGAAGCAAATGGAAAAAAATTAAAACTGGAAATTTGCAGCTTGAGATTAGTTACAAAAAATCATTGCTGGCACATGATGAATAAGATTGTTTCCAAAATCGTTACACTTTGAAATTTTTATTTTGTTTCTCTTTGTGAGCAAAAATTATTGGTTAAAAATGTATTACTGCATTTATATGTTAAAATAAAATCAACTCAATAATAAAATAATATCAAAAAAGTTTTTATTTTATTCAACACATTACAGGTTATTAATTAGGTGCTGTCTCATATTAAATACTTCATTTTCATCATGGATGTTAAGTAAATTCTCAATATTTCCCTGTTGTATGAGGTAGTTCAGCTCATCTTCATTAATATTTTCTGGTGGTGGGGGAACTGGTTCATTATTTTCAATTGAAATATTTTGTAATACTGCAGTTGCTTGAAAATTCTGGTTTGTACCTTAAACCATGTGCAAGTATTGGAAAACGCCTTTTCCAAACTCCGATGGCACGTTCTACAGAATTTCTGGTACGTATGTGAGCCTCATTATAAAGGTGTTCTGCCTCATTGCCTGGATTGAGAAGCGGTGTTAATAGATAGTTGTTATTGCTATAGCCACTATCACCTAAAAAAATATCAAATGTTTATTGTAGGGTTTAAAAACTACTACATATTGTATACCTAAGTAAGTACTCACCTATCAATATAGAGTTTTCAAATTCATTTTTTAAAGCTGTTACCTGGAGACTGCATTCTAATATGTGTTCCATCCACACAGCCAAAGACACGAGGAAACCGAGCAATGTTATAAAAGTCTGTTGCTACATGAAGTCTTTCATTGTTATTGGGTATTGTTACAAATAAGGGTCTTGTCCTAGCAATTGCATTAGTAACTCGATGAACAATCCTTGAAATTGTGGATTGATGGGCTCCAATAAAGTCTCCTATGGCCAGCTGGTGTCCTCCTCTATTAAATAACTTACCGGTTCTCCCACTCCTAACTCGGTTCATGCACAGAAATATAATCGCGGACTTAGTAAGTTCTCTAACAACTAGGTTCCCTACAATTCATAAATATCTTACCAATTTTTCTCTAAGTCATTCGCGGTTCTACGGATTTGAACTTAGCGTATTTTTCGGAATCCTAAATAAAAATGACTACTAATAATTTCTTACCGGTTTGTGTAGACGGACGTGGTTTTAATGTCTAAGCGGCTCGTATTTAACTAAAAACTCTAACTGTTCCAAATATCTAACTATCTACACCTATTCCCCACTTTCTAATTGGCTCATGCGCAGAATTCAAATTGTCTTACCGGTTCTGCCGTTGTAGTCCGCGTGGCTTTTTGTTACAAATAAAATATGAAATTAGTAACTTCGTTACACACCCTTCCTACTTCGGGTAAAAAAAATGATTGACACAAACATTTTTTTTTTACGTAATAAATAAAATAAACGGTAATTCGGAGTCGGTTTATATAAAAGAAAACGGAAAAAATGGAAACGGAAATAAACGATCTTATCAGGCGCCTACCCCCGACAACGGCCGAACCCTTATTATTAGGGGGTAAGTACACCTGTTACAAACTTAACTAGTTTAATCAAATGAGGGCGGTGAAAGAGGAAGACTAATTTATTTGGAGGCGGGTCTTTTCCGTCCTTGGGATGGATGTCCTCCGGGGTTTGGACATCCACAGCTGAGGCAGGGCTGCGGAGTTTTTGGGCGTCTTTCGGATGTCCTGGTGCATGGGCACTCGCGGGATAGTATCCCTATCAGGCCGCAGCGGGAGCGGAACTTGGTGTGCCGGGGTTGCGTACACTGTTGGCGGGTATGTCCTGGCTGTCCGCACCTCCAGCAGAGATCTTGGTCCACGGGCAGGTGTAGCAGGGACGGCGTCCTCTCTTTCGGGGGCTCGGGCTGGGGCTTATCAGCAGCCCAAAAGGCGTCGTTGAAGGGGTCCTCTCAGGGGTTCTCAAATACGTATTCTTCGTAGAATATTCGGACTGGGGAACTTACGGCTGGCGGGGACAAGGGTTTGTCTCCGGGCGGCTTTGGATTGGGACCTGGTCCTTCCGGTTGCGGTTCGGTGAGGAGAGCCTCGTCGGCATCTTGCATTGCTTCTAGTAGCTCGTCGGCAATGGAGTCTCCGCCGACGGGCATTAGGTCCAGTTCCAATATAGTAGGATCCATTCTATAAAGATATAAATATTAATAAATATATTTAAAACGGGGAAACAAACAGAATGACGGTTGGAATAAGAACACAACTTCTATTTAAACGTGTATTAAAAAGAAAACAAAAAAATAAGAATAAACTACAAGCGCATTGTGCATATCACAGGAAAAAAGGACTTAAAAAAAAATGATCACATTGGTCAATGGTTTTCACGCAACGGGGGGAAGCCATATGCGAAGGGATTGACCCTCCGGACGGAATATTTTGCGCCCCATCGGTTTTGTGGGGTGCTCCGGAGGGCGGAAGGATTGTAGTGTGCGGATTACTTCCGCACTCCAGAGCATCCCCCTGCTTTAAATAGCGCTTCGGGGGACAGTGTGTTTCCTGGAGGGGGGCTGGGGTGATTGTCTTCGGTTCCCGACGCGGGTGGTGGAGGAGGGGATGATAGGTCCGGCATAGACCGATCTCTTCCCTGGGCACGTACTGGTTGTGGTCCGGGTGGGAGCGGTATGTCGGCCACATTTTGGGAGTCCATATTGTTAATACTTCTCGTTTCATTCACTGGGGGGAAAGGTCTCTGACGGGTTAATACGGGGCGGGTGGGTTTGCGAACCGGAGGTCCAGTTGAGGGTCGGGCTGGCGGCCTCCGTAGACACACCTCCCGTGCAATCGCTATACACTGCTTCATTATCTTTGTGAGGGCTTGCTTTTTGCGCTCATTGTCGTGTCCCGGGTCATTAATTTTTTGGGTGGTACACTGCCTCTGGGGGGTTCTCCGGGTAATCTCGGCATTTTCCTGAAATTTAACGGACAGAAGTGTTACGGGTCCATGATATCATTGACATGTGCGGGGCGTAGATCTTTGATATGTATCCGCTGTATGCGCTTACCGGTTTGGCTTTTTAGATTATACACGACTGGAGATATAACGCGGGTAACTGTATACGGACCGGAGTATTTCGGAGCGAGTTTCGCGGCGAACCCTTTTTCGGCGGACGGAAGGTGATGTTCCCGTTTCATCACTTGGTCTCCGACGTGACAGCGCCATTCCCGGCGTCGTAGATTGTAGTGTCGGCTTTGGGTTACGAAAGCCTTGGCGAGGTTAATTCGGACTATCTCAAAAGTTTCTTGCAACCTTTGCAGTCTTTCGGTAGACTGGGTAACTTCATTTTGACTGGCCTCTTCGGCTTTTTCTTGTTCAGGCGCTGTAGTGCGGTAAACGGCTTTTGGTACTTCTAACTCGCGTCCAAAGTTCAGGAAGGCTGGTGTATATCCGGTTGATTCTTGGCAGGCGGTATTGATGGCAAACAGCAATTCGGGTAGATTGTGGTCCCATTTACGGTGGTCTTGGTCACAAAACTGAGCAATCATAGTCTTCAAAGTCTTATTGGCTCTTTCTACGGGATTAGCCTGCGGTGTGTATGGCGGTGTTCTACGGTGGGTGATTCCCAGCTCTTTCAGCATGTCTTCAAATAGGTGTCCAGTGAACTGAGTTCCATTATCACTTAGAACTATTTTAGGACAACCGAAGCGGGTAATAATATCTTCATACAACGCCTGTGTTACAGCTTTAGCAGTAGCCTTACGGATTGGTCGACATTGTACCCACTTGGTAAAACGGTCCTGGAATACCACTAAAAAGGTGCTTCCTTTTGAAGATCTAGGCAAGGGTCCTACTAAATCGGTGCTGACACATTCCCAAGGGTGACGGTTAGGGGATGGTTGCATCTTTCCGGCAGGTTTCATTTGAGAAGACTTGTATCGTTGGCAGGAATCGCAGCTACGGACATATTTAGTTATATCACGGAACATTCCAGGCCAGTAGTAGCGTGCTATAATAATAGTCTTGGCAATGCCCATATGTCCAGCCGTTGGTGCGTCGTGCATTTCTTTTAGCACATTCAGCCTGGTTAGCGTATGGACACACAATTTCCATGGATCGGCTAGTTCCGGCTCCGTAAGGTCGTTGGAGTCCCAGAAGTGATGGTACAAGCGGTCGTCTCGGATGCAGTAATCGGGAAATGTTTCAGGATTTTGTCGGACTTCTGCAATCTTTTTTTCATACCAGGAGCATCCGGTTAGGGGTTCAACGATGGCAAGTCCTTCGGTAATCTCTTCAGTACTTTCTCGAGGCTCTCTGGACAGAGCATCGGTGACTTTATTCATTCCTCCTCGCGGTTCTACGGATTTGGACTTAGCGTATTTTTCGGAATCCTAAATAAAAATGACTACTAATAATTTCTTACCGGTTTGTGTAGACGGACGTGGTTAATGTCAACTAAAAACTCTTAACTGTTCCAAATATCTAACTATCTACACATATTCCCTACTTTCTAATTGGCTCATGCGCAGAATTCAAATTTTCGGACTTAGTAAATTTCGCGAAATTAAATATACGTTGTAGTCCGCGTGGCTTGCCGTTCGATGATCGTCGATGAAGTGAGTGATTGTCCGAAGCGTCTCAAATGAATATATTTCAACCTGCGCGGAACGGACGCGTAATACTTATCGCCGCGATGGACTAAGAACGATGTTAACTTTGTATTTGAGTTTGGAATCAGACGTAATTAAATTGGAAAATAATAAATATGTAATAGATAAATTAAAAATAGTAATTTTTGTTACAAATAAAATAGGAAATTAGTAACTTCGTTACAGTTTAATTATACTATACTATTGATTTAACCTCATGCATATTTTGTATTTTTTTAGATAACACTGCAATATATATATATATATATATATATATATATATATATATATATATATATATATATATATATATATATATATATATATATATATATTGATTTAAATAGTTTACAAAAATTATTGTTTAATGCAAAATAAAAACAAACAAGAAAAGAACAGAAGAACGAATTTACTTGACATTTTTAATGAGAAAATTGGCAGTGTTTTCTCGATACAAGCTGATCAATATCAGCCGAAATTGATGAGGTAGCTACACGTACGCAGCTTTCTAATCGTGCATCAGTCAGTCTTGATCGGTCGTCATTTTTGATTAATTTCATGGTTGAAAATAATTGTTCGCAAACATACGTAGTTCCGAACAGACATCATTTGCTTTGCATTTTTCGTCAAAAGCGAAAATTTCTCAGGTCTCACATAAGATTTATAAAAATTTTCGATGTCAATCACTTCTATTTGAAAGTCTTCGGGAACTGTATCCACATCGATATTAAATGGTGAGGAAAATATTTTCATGGAAACCGCTGTCTTCTCAGCTTTGAACATTTGGAATCGTAATTGAAATTCGTTGATTAAAATGTCTATATATTGTGCGTATTTTCGAGAAGTAGTAACGTTTTCTTTCTCTAAATGTGGAAAGTGAGACATATTATTCCGCAAAAGATGCTTTTTCCACAATTTTAATTTGCGCATATTATGTCGTGATGAAGTGAATATGTTGAAAAGGGAATTAAATTTCCAAATGAACCGTACAGCTACCCTTGACAACGATGTGAAATTATGGAAAGAATTGTGTGAAAATAAACAGATTGACGTCAACTCTGAGATTATTAGGTAAGCATAATTTTATTTGTAAAATTATCTCTGGATTTATTTCTAAAAATCATGTTTCAGTATTAGGGGAAAGTGAAAGGACTATTTATAAAACTAGTTTTATATTGGAAATTACTGTCGTAATTTTATATAGATACTTTTAAATAAAATAAAATTTTAGTAAAATTATATAAATGAAAATACACGTACTTATAACCGTTTAGTTATATTATTGAAATGTATGTAAAATAGTAAAAAGATAAAGTAGCCTTATGAAATATTTTTAATTAATTTCTAATATGCCTTCTTACTCAAAGTAATTTCTTATCATCAAAATAAAAAGTCTTTAATTTTAATCAGAAATAAAAATAATATGCTTTAATAGATTATATTCTTTACGCTCGTCATTAACAAAGGGTTTTTTAGATTACGGATGGTAAATCGATTTTTGGAAGAAAAATTAATGGAGCAGAGAGAACTATACGATAATATAGTGGGGAATTTTGGTGCTAAACAGTACATTAAAAAATATAACTTAGGCATATACCGAGTGTGGCAAAAATAACAGCAACATCGCAAAAATTAAAGCACCAGAATGAAAACGATCTTCATTTTCTAAAAGAGGAAAATGTCGAGCTTTATGAAGACGTCGAAAAAGTAAAGAAAATGAACAGAAACCTACAGGCGAAAGTGAGAAAATTAACGTCAAAATTAAAAAAGTACAGAACGGCTAAAACAAAGTTGAGGCAAAGAATAAAGGTGGGGTGTAATGAGGCCTTTGAAATTTTTAAAAAGAATGCCAAACAATATTGCTCCTCGGACTAGAGCCATTATCTAATTTAATTTGTTTTTTTTATAATTATATTTAACTAATAAATAATTTAAAATGTCTTTTATATTTTTAATTAATTTATACTAATCAATTTATAAAGGAGTTTTAAACTTTACGTCTTCGCTATGTATTTTAGGAATACCGGGTGTATCAACGATGCGTGCGTGGAGGGTAGCTGCTTTCCTTTTGAAGATACCAACATAAAGGGTGTCCCATAAATGTGTGACTTATCAAAGTTATGTTTTTTTAAATGAAATACCCTATATATTTTTACTCGATTGAATTCCTTTGGAAGAGTGCTTCACAAAAATATAGGGTTGTATGGCTTTATACCAGGTGGTTCTGAAGTTATGGTGACATTTATGTCCCAAAATGGGTTCATTCAACACCAAATATCTCAAAATCAATAACTAGAAATAACAAAAATTTTTCACCAAATATCCTCGAAAATGGTCTATTTTGATTTCATATTTATAAATTTACCGAATGGCACTTTTCCCATACAGGGGCAACCAAAACTCGGGATCATTTTTTTCTCAGTTTTTTCAAATGGAACACCCTGTATATAGTGCCATACCAGAATAGTCAACACTATGAGCTTCCAGAAAATATAGGGTTTGCCTACTTCATTTTCACCGGAAATGCATCTAATTCTTAAGGAAAGTATGAAAAATGTCATAAAAGCAATAATGATATTTTTTTATTCAATGATGGACAAACATGGTACAAAATAATCTCAAAAAAATGTAAAAAACTGTCATTTTACAGTAGATGTTCAGACAATCACCCGTTTTGAGCTATGCATAAATTAAGTCTATCTACAACTTCAGTTAAAGTTCATCTTGTAGTAGAGCGAAGAAATCCTCTGTTCTTTTTTCCTTCTATTCTATTTTTCCTTCAGCGTCGTTGGTTTGCCGCTAATTTATTTTTTTGCTCACATCTTGTGTTTCACATTTTCTGTTTCCACAAACCTCTCCTTCGAAAACTCTCGAGTCGCATATCGAACTGCATACATTCTACTGGCTACAAGCAGTTTCTGTAACATCTATCCGGAATGTAGATCACTTTATCAATTATATCAAATCACCCTTGGAACATTTTAATGTTTCAGGAACTGTCAACAAAGATGACATTTTATTATCGAAGTGAATTTATAATTTAAACCATAATATTTGATGTAGATCATGTTTATCATTTCTTCGGTGGATAATTTCATTTCGAAACGAGAAAATATTAGATTTAAACTATAAATTCACTTCGATAATAAAATGTCATGTTTGTTGACAGTTCCTGTAACATTCAAATGTTCCAAGGGTTATTTGATATAATTGATAAAATGATCGACATTCCGGATAGATGTTACAGAAACTGCATTTAGCCAGTTGAATGTATGCGACTCGAGAGTTTTCGAAGAAGAGGTTTGTGGAAACAGAAAAAATGAAACACAAGAAGTGAGCACAAAAATAAATTAGCGGCAAAAAAACAAAAAAAATAGAATTAGAGGATTTCTTCGCTCTACTACAAGATCAGCTTTAACTGAAGTCGTAGATAGACTTAATTTATGCATAGCTTGTTTGTTTGTTTGTTTGTTAATTTTAACGTCTCTTTTCTGACCTAATGACCTAAACTGGACGGGACCTACAGCTTATCTTGGGCTCCGAACCACGGTCCTCAATCACCTTAAACCCAGGACTATGCCTTTGTCATGCAGGTGATCTACCGAATAACAAGTGTGTAAACGTGCCACCAACCCCTATCAGTTCCACGAGATATCCGATCTCATCCGGCCTGTTTACCGGCGTGAATGAAACTGCGTATGACGCAAATACCTTTTTACACTTGCCCAAAGTCTTATCTGACTTTAATTCCACTTGAATACGCATGATTCGAACTTACTCCCCGAACACTGACCAAGCTGAATCGGCAGACGCCTTACCAACTAGGCCACCGTATCCGGTTATGCATAGCTTAAAAGGGGTGATTGTTTGAACATCTACTGTGAAATGACGGTTTTTTACATTTTTTTGAGTTTATTTTGTTCCATGTTTGTCCATCATTGAATAAAAAATATCATTATTGCTTTTATGACATTTTCCATATTTTCCTTAAGAATTAGATGCATTTCCGGTGAAAATCAAGTAGTCAAACCCTACATTTTCTGGAAGCTCATAGTATGGACTATTCTGGTATAGCACTATATACAGGGTGTTCCATTTGAAAAAACTGAGAAAAAAATGATCCCGAGTTTTGGTGGCCCCTGTATGGGAAAAGTGCCATTCGGTAAATTTATGAATATGAAATCAAAATATTTTCGAGGATATTTGGTGAAAAATTTTTGTTATTCCTAATTATTGTTTTTGAGATATTTGGTGTTGAATGAACCCATTTTGGGACATAAATGTGACCATAACTTCAGAACAACCTGGTATAAATCCATACAACCCTATATTTTTGAGAAGCACTCTTCCGAAGGAATTCAATCGAGTAAAAATATATAGGGTGTTTCATTTAAAAAAAACATAACTTTGATAAGTCGCACTTTTATGGGAAACCCTGTATATTGGTAGTTATTTTTGGAACATATCTTTCATTGCTGTCTACAACTTTTATTTGAAACATTTTTATCTTCAAAAGGGAAGCAGCTATCCTCCACGCACGCATCGTTGATACACCCGGTATACTTAACTATAATTTAACTTGCGTAACAGCAAAATATTAACATATTGAATATAACTTTTGACATTTGACTTATTTCTAATATGTATTGTAAACCGCCCGTACTGTTATTAAACCTGTTAAAGAAAATTGTAGGTGAATGTAAACATATTCAATAAGTGTTCCGTCCTTTAAGGGAATATTGCTAGATAAATTATTTATTATTAGTGAAAACGTA
The DNA here is from genome assembly GCA_949320105.2 of Crepidodera aurea. Lineage (NCBI taxonomy): Eukaryota > Metazoa > Arthropoda > Insecta > Coleoptera > Chrysomelidae > Crepidodera > Crepidodera aurea. The sequence continues at coordinate 8,254,124 of OX439472.1, read as the reverse complement.
TTACAAAATTTAGACTGTTACCAAATGACTATTACTATTACACTGTTTCAGATTATAAAGATAATTGAATACCTACAAAGTTTCTCACCTTTTTGATATGAAATCCGTTAATCACCCTTTTTAATAGTAGATGAATAATTTGCCAACCACTAAATAATTTTGAATATTTCCATGCTTTTATTATTTTAATATATACTACGTTAAAGACAAACATGTTCCAGTATTAATATAAATATTGTTAACGAGCTCCAAATTTATTTAATATTTAAAAGATACTTATTACTAAGTAATAGAAAATAAAATGGTGTTCAATAGTAATAAAGAAATCAGGTAAATAGCAAAATGGTTTTATTTAAAACATACATACAGCTTTCCCGCTATATGACACTCTCACATCTGGAAGTTCACGCCCGTTTATATTTTTATTCATTAATTGCAATTATATGGTATTGTAATTATATGGTATGGTACCAGAGGCGTATTGAACGTTTTTTAATTTTCTTCTTCTCAATATGTACTTGCTTTTATCAAATGTTAAAACTAAAAAGGATAACTCCTCTTTATTAAATTCGACTGTTAGGCTCCTCTAGTGTATATTAAATTTTCGTTAAAGCATTTTTAAAACTCACAAATACTTTAAATATTTATTCAATTAGGATCCTTTTATAAAATATATAATATTAATAAAGTTTATTTATAGAATTTACATAGATATAAATAAACAAGGGCACCACAGAAGCAATATGTATCGCTTGTACGTGATATAGCTAGGTGATATGAACTATTAATATACATCAGCTTATACAAAAACGCTTAAGATACTGTATTATTTTACATACATTTTTTGTTGTTAGTTTTATAATTTTATTAAGAACAATATTTTAAAACGTATTTTCTTCTCAATTCTTGTACCAAATTATTTCTATAAATTATTTTGATTTGTCTCCTTCTGGCTTGTAATAGTTATCAGACAATGATGTAAAACTATATCGCCCAATACCTTTCCGATCTATGCTGTACTGATGATGATGATGATGATGATGGCTTGCTTCATGTTTGCGAGATTTTGTACAAACTGTAGGCTTACAATCACTACCCTCGCAACAGCGAGAGCCTCCAAAAAAATTACAGCTGGGCATATTAAGAGTTCAGAAATGTACGACGAAGGTAAAGTGGTCGGGAACGCCGGGAATGGCTGGCTGAGGAAAAGGAATGGCCTCAGAAAGGGAGCCAATAATTAAAGCTATAACGACGCCTGGTGAGGGAATTTCCTCATATAGGTTATGGTTGGCTTCGTTAATAAGAGCGGCGTAATTACCTGGTGTGCGGTCAATCACGTGAACAGGTAGGGGAGGGAAAGACGGGAAAAGATGCTGTCCGCCTTTAGTCTGCACCTCACCAAGTGCAGAGAGGTAGAGCCGAATAGGTTCAGGAACGTTGAACGCAAAGTTGTCACATTTATCGAGAAGTGACTGCTCTACAGCGGTGATTTCTTGACGAAATTTCGATTTGAGATTGAGGATCCTTAGCCACAAGAGAAATGTACAGTAATACTGATACGCTTCACGAGACCACGTTTTGTTTAGATTGTGGTCGTCGATAAGCATATGGTCATAAGAGAGATTGACTACTGACACAAATCCTGCTAGATTTGGGTGGTGCTGCACATTAGTGCGAAGTTCCCTCACCGAAGTATTAAAATTGAAGAAAGAGTCGGTGGAGGAATCCTTGGTTGAAGCGGTCGACTTATCTGGGATAGGTGTGTCGACCTGGGAAGGCTTGGGTGGATCACTTGGTGGCTTAGACTTGTTGCCTTTGCCACGTTTGTTGCTATTTGAATTGGGTACAGAAATGTAATAGTGCCTTTTTATTTATACATTCATTAGAAACACATGATAGAGAAATGTAACTAACGCCATCTATAGGAAATATTCTTAATGTATTTCGTATAGGATTAATTTCCTGATCAAAGTATTTACCTATTTATTATAGAATAGGTTTTTTTTTAATACTAAAAGTTTAGCCTAGTACTTCATATCTACGACCATAATTGCTGCCGAATAAATTAAAAACAGAAGTACTGTACTGCTCTTACAATTCTAGAGAGTTTTAGTCGGTTATTTTTAAACATATTCGTACACCTATCCTTTACACCTTACACAGAAACAACGTCAATCTATTGCCGGGTTTCTCAACTGCTAACCCCAAACATACAAGCGGACTCAGACCGTCTGGGGTCTGCTTGTGGGGGGGGATACCTACTTGAGCTGTAAGGCTTTTTCTTGCCACAAAGAAAAATATGCCTTACAAGTGGCGCTTTAATACGGAGATTGCTCGAGCGCCAGTTTTTTATGTGGTGTGCTCCACAACCCTTAGAAACGGCGTCTTAGGGGCACAGGTAACTTCAGATGGAGATACGGTATTCTTCAGGGGTCTTGTTGATTTCAGACTCAATTATTTTTAACTTATTATATACCTTTAATAGCCCTGAAAAGAGGTAAGGTCTGTGAATATAAACCAGGAAATTATCGTGACACTTATATTGTTTTTAAATATTACACAAAATAAAATTTGTTTTATATTTTAAAGCCCACCCAATTTAACCCTGAACAAAAAAAATAATACGTTTAAAAGAAACGTTCGATTCGGCTTTATACTGACGGTAATGACGGAGTGACTCAATCAGACTTTAATTAAATTTATCAAATTATGAAAGCAAACGGAAAAATATAGTAAGTTTTATTAAATATCTAAATTAAAAGTAGTATATATTGGAGGAGGGTGCAGTGCAAGGTCATCTGGAGGCCACCTGGCCAGAAGTTGTCTGTATATATTCACAGGCGGTGCATTGCAAGGTCAATGACCTCATACATCTGGAGGCCACCTGGCCGGAAGCTGTCTAGACAATATCCGGTGTCAATAACCTCATACATCTGGAGGCCACCTGGCCGGAAGTTCTCTATGTATATTCACAGGCGCAAGAGAGGAGGTAGAACATCTGCAGCCCACGTGCGCGATAGCTGCTTCCGGCTAGGTGCGCGCCATCTGTATCCGGTCTGAACAAGAAAAAACAGGCCCGAACAGAAGGAAAATCTGCAGGCCATATGACCTAAAGTCTGACCACATGTGTCAATGACCTGGACATCTGCTGTGAATTACCCCCATCACTTTTATTTTCTTATTTAAAGCATCTGGTTTAACCAATTATAAAAATTTTCCAAAACTACATTCTAGCGACATCTTTGGGTCAAGTTCAAAACCCTCGACACATAGCGATCTGCCTTACCATAAATTTCTGTTAAGACGCCGGCGCGGGTGGATCGACGGTAATGTTTATCAAGTCGGAGAGTAATAGTCCAGGAAAATTTAGAAGTATTAGGATTAAATTATTACAAGTTTTACAAAAACAAGCAAGTGCACCTCCAAAATTGATTAGTGACACTTCGAAAAATCGTACTTGTTGAATTTGATGGGAAAACCAGTCAACAAATTTTTATCAAAATCTGAAATTTTTGTGATTTTTTCTATTTTATTGGGGTTAAAAACGCATCATTTGGGGCAAGTGCGTTCTCAGATGTGATAGAGGTGTGTCATCGTATATTCAAATATTCCGGGGTAAGAGCATCTTATTGCAAATTTCTTTTTCCCCCTCGATTTCACAGAACTGTAATATCACCACCCGTTCAGAAGTAATGAACTTTTTTCTCAGAAGAAACGAATTGGTCATATTATCAGAAAAACTTTATTTCATAGAAACAATAACGAATAGGTTCTAGAATGAACAATTGATTGGTTTATTGAATATTGAACATATAGAAAGAAATCTTGAAGCGTATTTCACCTCTGCGACCAATCTTCGGTGTGGGTAGAAGTGAAACTATATCACTTTCCAAAACTACCGACGAATCTTCAACTGTAGGGAATGTGAATATGAACTTTTCATTGAGAAAAATATTTTTCCTTGTAAATTTCACAATAATAACATCATTGGTGATATTGGCGATTTGGCCCACGTAATGCTTGATGCTTTTTTTCCCTGGAAATTTCACCAACACCCAATCATCAATATTCATGTCACTAACATTTTTACCCAAGTTTTGCTAGTCATCCTGTTCACTTTGAATATCTTCGGCGATATCATTGCTGAATTCTTCTTCGCTTTCAGTCAATATTGTATTGTCTTCTTCTGATGATGACGACCATTCATCAGTTGGTTTTCTCTTTCTATTCACTCGTTTTCGGGATGAATCGTCATTTTCTATGAGACCAGGATCTTTACCAACTTCATCAACATTAGGTTTTCTCATTTTAGTTTTTAATGATTCATCTTTTTCTTTCAATCGCTGGATCACATCATTGCTTGTTACAAACTTTTCTTTTGGGCTTCTTAATTTGCTGGGTTGAATTTGTGGAATTTTTTACAGTTCTGAGGAGTGCCTCAAATGAAATATCATTTGCATCGTTTGGCTTACTTCTAGAAGGTTCCACTGTTTTGTCAACTTCCGAAGAAGTACTTGCTGATATGTCTCCAGAAGTACTTGCTTGGATGTCTCTATCACTATTTGTTGATGGACAGTTTGAACGATCAATTTCCATCTGTTTGTTTGGCGGATCCGTATGCATTTGAATAGGAGGATCGACATTGTTTTGACCGGAGACATCTTGACGTACAGTAACAATATTTTGTGATGTTTTCCACCTTCTGAGAGCTTCCGCATCGTAGAGTTCTTCTGGTATGACTTTATCATCAAATGGTGAAATCCCTCCTTTTTTGAACCCGCTTTTGATGATATCTGCACTTGTTTCTAGCCAAACTTGACCTATCAATGAAGAAAATTGTTTCTTAGGAATTTTCATTCCATGGTGCTCCCTTTGCCACTTTACTAATTTAGCATCCCAAGAAGATTTTAAGGAACGAAACATAGCTAGGTCAAGTGGAGTAAATGAGAAGAGTGTGGAGGCAACTTTAATATAGTGATCTGCTGTTCCATTGCTGATTGAATCACCCCAACAGTTATGTGGGTTGAATGTCCATCATAAATAAGGAGGATTGGTCGATCCGTACCAATATTTGGAATTAGGGTTCGCTTAAAATAATTTTCGAAAACCTGTTTCCATTTAACCCTTCTTTGTAGCTGCGTACGCTGTTCCTGGATATTCTGATCCTACCCATTCATTCCATATGCTCTTTCCTTTAAATACGATCAATGGGGGTAATTTATTCCCAGAAGCATTACAAGCCATCAACACAGTAGTGTTTTCACGTCCCGGCCCGCTTGTTGGTCTTGTGGATGGAGCGCCGATTTTCCCAACTACTTTAGTCTTCGAGGGATCTGAAGAAAAACTGGATTCGTCTAAATTCCAAATCTGGCTCACTTTATCATTCAATCCCAAGTCATCCAAGTTTTTTTTCAGCAGCTTGAAGTATTCTTGTATAATGAAAGGGTCTACGGATTTCTTCCGAGCCACTTCTACACTTTGAGGCTCCTTTATAGAAAGCCTATGTCTCTTTCTGAAATTGATAAACCAGTCTGAACCCTGCCTACCATTTCTGAATTGGGTTTTTATTTTATTTTCCAACACAAATCTCTCAACTAGGTCCAGTACTTCTGTACGAGACAGACCAAAACCCCACTTTTCCATACAGCAGAGGCCATCTGCTAATTGCTTTTCCAGTTCTATTGGAATGTCGGGTTTTCTACCAAAACTTGAACTTTTATCCCCCCTTCTTCCTTTGACATGGTCCTTCGGTGTAGTCACTGGGATATCATGAAGTTCACTGGCTCTCTTGAATGTTAATACTCCTGCTTTTATATCATTTACGGCTCGTTGTAGAGTTTCTTGTTTGTATTTTTTCGCGCGATCACTCTTTCTCTTATAATTTCGAACCATTTTTCGAAATCTTCCTACAATAAATAACATTTGTAAGTATTTTTATTCTATCACCAAATTGCTTACGAGATAAGGGGGTAAGTGCGCCTTCAGAACGCACTTGCCCCAGTCATAGGGAACGCAATTGCCCCCCGAGGCTTTTTTTGTGGGGCAAGAGCGACCCCCACGCTAACAAAAAATTTAAGAGAAATCTTAAAATACCAAAATTCGGTGATGGTTTGATTATATAAAAGAGGAATATTAAACATGCAAACTTCGAAAGAACGCAAAAATACACAACGAAGGAATTAAATGAAAATATACTTACGTACTCTTACTAGCGGAATGACACTGCTTGTCTGAACACGACTAACGTACGCAACAGAGGCATTCATGCGCCATGTTTTCTCTCGCGCACTGTTGCCAAGAGTTGTACCACCGTATTAATTCCGGAAAAATCCGAAAATTATTGTATTTGAAGTTTTTGCAAGCCAAGGACGCCCTTACCCCAAAGTCGCACTTACCCCAACTTACCTTAATGCATAGTCATGCCTATGTACCATCTTATTCACAATGTAATAGTCAAGGAAAAGGCGAAAAGAAACCAAGTTTTTTACAAAATCGATAATATCATTATATACTATTACAAGTTTTACAAAAATCGATAATGCATAGTGTGTACAGATTTTCACCACATCCACCATAGTTAAAACAGTTCCCAGGGACCCTGATGTACTAAAATGCTGTGCTCGTGCTGCAAGTTTTCTTGAAATGATGTCACTGTTTCAAAGTAGCAAGCGTAACAAAGCCTTTGATTCTCGCACAATATATAATTTTGAGTGACACATAATGTTTTCGAAGAAGTATACTGCAAAAATTTTTGACTTTGAACCACTTGAGTTTCTTCGAATTTGTAGTCTAAAACACAGCAATCCACACAGCTTTCATTATCACTAGAATCTTCTTCTGCCACAGTAACAATCTTTATAAAAATCTTGTAATATTAGTGACTATATCCATCCAGGCACGAAGTCACACACTTTCTTGTAGATGTTCTGGTTCATTCTTGTCAATGGTCAGGTGATAGATACAAATATTTAATTGGATGATATGCTCCCTTCCACTCATGGAAACTTATTTAGTATGGATCTGCTTCAACTTGGAATGACTTGGCACAATCACAACAAATTCCTATTGCAGGTAGTTGCTTCTTTATACTAAATAAAGGCGGAAACCGTCTATATTCGTGCCTAATTTTACACACTTTATATGGATCGACTAAGTCTTCATAACTAATAGAAACCGGTCTTATTTGCATACATTTTGGGCAGAATGCTAATATTTTCTTTTTCTGTTTCTGCAATCAACTTAGATTTCACTGCACGGCAAACCAAACATATTTTTCGTTCGAGTTTATATTTATTAGGTGGATAAAGCATATCCAATAAATCACTAAAATCTTCGCTCGACATTACTAAACTAGAATTATTTTAATCATTTATATGACCCCCACCCTAATGCTCACTCATGTAAAACATATGGTTTCCCACGATCCCCTGCGTGGCCTAGTTCAATGACCGGTAGCCGCACATGTGGTGTGTAGATGTTTCGGTCCGGTGGTCTCCAGTCTCAACAATGAACGGCATATGAGTTCAATGACATATCAGATTCTGCATCCGGCCGCCGACTAAAAACGTCAGCAAAAATCTCTGGAAATGTATTAAAGAAATGTCAAATGTTCAAAATAGCAAAGTAAAATTGACCGAATTAAAACTATTCAAGGGACCGAGACCGACAATCTTAAATTAATTTCAAATACATTTTGTGAACACTATACAACAATTGGGGAAAAAATGGCTAATAAGATCTCTGTACCAACGAACTTAAATATTAAAACAAAGCGAAATAATAAAAGTATATATACAATAAACAGTCTTAAAAATAATAAAAAACCGGGTTTGGATAATATAACTTCTGAAATACTTAAAGAAATAAACAATGAAATATCGCCAGTTTTGACTTTCCTAATAAATAAGTCCTTTAATGATGGAAAATTTCCTGATCCTCTAAAAGAATCTATGATAATCCCCATTTATAAAAAAGGAGACAAGCTCGATGTAATTAATTACCGACCGATTTCAATAATTTCTAGTATAGGAAAAGTTTTCGAAAAAATAATAAAAAACAAAATGTTATCATTCTTAGATAAATATGAAATCTTATCAAATAAACAGTATGGGTTTCGGGAAAATACTTCAACTTCGGATGCTATTGCGAGATTGACAAAAAAAATTAATAAATCTATAGACCAAAAACAGCCGTCACTTTGCATCTTTGTCGATTTCGCAAGCATTTGATACCGTTAACCATCAACAACTGTTACAAACACTAGAAAATATTGGATTCAGAGGCGTAATCTACAATATATTTAAGAGCTATCTCCAGAACAGAGCCCAATTAGTAAATATTAACGGCATTTTAAGTGATGCTAAAATTATAACATGTGGTGTTCCTCAAGGAACAGTTCTCGGTCGACTACTCTTTAATATATATATATATATATATATATATATATATATATATATATATATATATATATATATATATATATATATAATTATATATATATATTATTAAGAAGGCCTTTTTATATTTTTAACTTTTATTCAAAACAAATATCAGGGTATTTGGTGAGTTCATAAAATATCTAACATTTTTTAAAATTCAAAAAAACATTGACAACCTATTTTTCCCTAACTACTGTCAAACAAAAAATTCCTTATTACACTATAAAAAACTATAACCTAACTTACACACTACATAACCCCCCCCCCCCCAACATTTCAAAAATTTTTAAACAGAATAAAAATATTTTTAAATGTTACAAACATTATTTTCCATTTTTAAATTCATTTAATCATATTTATTTTTTTAAATTCATGTTCCTTGTCCATTCACTTATGTTCATTTCATTTTTATTCATTCCTTTGTTGATTGAGTTATTTGAACATTATTATTTGTTTTTTTCATTTTTACTTTCTTCCAGTTTCTTTTCTTTTTCTTTACTGTTTTTGTTTTCTTCCTTCTTCTAATTCTTTTTGTTTGGTATCCTAATTTTTTATATTTACAACTTTTTTTAATTTCAGGTGTATACGCCTCCCAGCGACGATTACCTAAATACTGCAGATTATATGCTACTATGTACATTACCTAAATTTTGTACATTTCTGTTTTCAGTTACTTTATTTGTTATTGCATGTATCTTTGTTTTATCATATTTCTCTTCTTCTTTTCCTCCTTTCTCTTCTCCTTCTTCGTCTTCATAAATTGTAAATAATTTTGTTTTCTTTACCATTACGTTTCTTTTATGACTCACATATTGTTCTGTTTTGGATTTCTAGCATTTTTCTTTAAATTATCTTCTAATTGCTTTAAAGCTACTTTACACTCTTCTTTGTTTTCTTGTATGTCCTTATTTTCCTGAATATCTTTTTTTAATTCTTCCTGATTTTTATCTACTCTATTAACCACTGCATTAATAGCAAATTCTACTTCTTCTCTAATTTCTTCTATTTTTTTATCTGTTTCCTTTTCTTGTTTCTCTAATCTCACTTCAACTCTTTCAGTTTCTCTTCTTATTAAAATTATCATCTCCTCATTATTTCTTTTGAATTGATTTTCCATCTCCATTCTATTCTTTTCTAGATTTCTTTCTATGTAATTCTCCATCTTTTTTTGATTTCTTTCTAAGTTGTGTGTGTGTGTGTGTGGGGGGGAGAATGGCCTCGGAACTAGTCCATTAGCCACAGAATTTTAATATTTACTTATACTGTATATTATAACTGTAATTTAATTATTTGTATATGTTTGATTAATAAATCGAATATATCCTTGTTATCGGTGGCTAGTAGCGTTGTTAAGTTTACTGGGAGAGGGATACTATTTCTTAAAATAGAATTATACAGATTTGAGATCTTTTCTGTGTACTTGGGACATTCCAATATAATATGATTAAGATCTGCAAGGGCAGAATCATTACATACACAAAATGGGGAGTTTTGGATGCCTATTTTATGAAGGTGAGCAGGAAAACGGCCATGGTTAAGTTTTAGTCGTGTTAAGATTGACGCTTTTTTCTGTTATAATCAAAAGTGGTGATATGGACAATTTTATCTGGTAGATGAGGATGCAGACGAAAATATTGGTTTCCAGATGCACTAGCCATTTCTTTGTAATGAATTCTCAATCTGTCTCTTACATATGTTTTATGTATATTTATTAAATCAGAAAAAGCTGAGATTACCGTATTTACTTCCATTCTGCAAGCCTCTTTGGCTTCTAAATCGACTAATTCATTTCCTTTTAGTCCACAGTGTCCTTTGACCCAAAGGAAGTGAATGTTTTTTCTGCATTTTTTTAGATTAATTAATATTTTTTTTATATCAAATATAATTTCTTGTCTATAAACTTTGGTAGGAGGGTTTTCAATGGCTTGTAGAACGGATTTAGAATCTGACATAATAATAGCTGATGAAATTGGATTCAGAGTACACCACTCGAGTGATTTTTTATTTGCTAACGCTTCAGCTAAAAGTATTGAATGTAATTTTGGTAGGCTAAACTTTTCCACATAACTGGAATCATAAACGAGAAAGGCTGCTCCCGTACCATCATCACATTTTGACCCATCTGTAAATATTTTTGTTAAATTTTCGCCCATCTTGCTCAATTCGGCTTTTAAGAGTGCATTGTTTATACTAGGTATATCGGTATAGGTTGGGTATATGATGAGTGGTTTGAAAATTACTACTTCATAGTTGTGTTGGAAAATCGGTAAATGCTTATTATATTTAATATATTTATCTACTGGACTCGTTTCAATAAAAGCATCAGCAAAAGGTGGTGAACTCTCAATCCTCCAATAAGGAAGTGTCAGATTACTATGGTTAATGTGAGCAATTTTGGTGACCATATTCGTGTTAAATGTTCGATATTTTATTAGCTGCTTTTCAGCCAAATATTTTCTACGAAGTGCTAAAGGGGGTTCTTGAGATTCTGCTAATACTGCATTATTAGGTGATGATGTCATAGCACCTCATCTCATCTCTCAAAGATGGATGAGTGACTTTGAGAGATGAGTGTCTAAAAGAGCTTCAGAACATTCTTTTAGAAAACTCATATCCTAAATCTTTAGGGAATAAAATTCTATTTAGTACCTCTATTTCTGTTTCAAATTTAAACCATCCACCAACAACTGACCAAATTTTTTATTTTTAAATCTTTACCACATATAGATGGTTTGACATCAAAACTCATACATTTGTTTAAAAATGAAGACAATATTAAAATAGCTAAAACCAATTTGAAAACTATTTCACAAATACATTCTAAATTGAAAACACCCATACCAGTCAAAAATAAATCAAATATAATCTATGAAATCCCATGCAGCAGCTGTGATGAAGTATACATTGGTCAAACAAGTAGAATGCTTAAAGATAGAATAACTTCTCACAAAAGTGACTGCAGAAGGAATGTGAGATCTTGTCGCCTTGCTGAACATGTAATAGATAAAGATCATGTGATTGACTATAATAATGTCAAAATTCTCGATAATGAACGAAATCTTAATAAGCGTCTCTTTCTTGAAATGGTTCATATAAATAACAATCAAAATTCAATGAATAAAAGAACAGACATCAATGGCCTGAGTATAATATACACATTTCTATTAAAAAAACATAAAGAAAATTTCTCAACTCGTCCTCCTTGAATTGATATTTATTATTTTTTTTTTTTTATATATATATTTACACATTCTTATACTTTTTATAATCACACACTGTATGTTACAATTGTATACTGAAGTTTTTGGAAACTGTCATTTTGTCATTTTAAAATATTTTAACACCGATGTTTCTTTTTGTATTTAATTTTTTCCGTATTTCATGTTATTAGTCTTGAAAAAGAAAATAAACGTTTTCGAAAGCTTGACCAAAACGAAGAAATCAAACTAATTTATTTTATATTGCCTGATTCCCACGAATTTTTTCTACTTAAACTATATATATATATGTTCTGCTTTAGGTTTCCATGGGCATTATATGAATAGCTGGGCTTCCGGGATCTGCTCCGTGTTGTCACTGGTTGATTCTCACTAGAATCGTTCAACGGTCAATTTAAATATCTCTTAAACTTTGTCACAATTTCATCTATTCAAAATTAATCTTATTATATGAAAGTTAATGGAAAATATATTATGATCTAAAGGTTTTACAAGTTTATTTTAAAAGGAAAATCATTTAAACAATCTATAAATAAAGGAGTAAAATGAGATACTATAAAATCAAGTTATCCCCAAATAGAATGAACAAAATTATTTATGATTATAACCAAAATAAAATTGAAGACAATTTTTAAATATTTCAAGTATTCAATCATCAATTGAAAATAAGTGTACTCTTGAATGATGTCAAATTAATCATAAACTGAAGTTACAATAATCAAATATTTCAAGTCAAATTCTTAATCTCTAAATATAATATACTATAGAACCATTTAAATAAAAAATATGAAGGAAACAGGAAAACCCAAAATAATCTTTGCTAACAAAATAAATTGTTATCAAGTTGCTCCAAAACTATAAAATAATTCAGTAAAAAAAAATTAATGAAAGTTAATAAATATGAAATGAACGTAAAGAAAATTTAAGTCCATTGATTTTTATCCAGTCCAAGTAATTAAAATACTGATTGAAATTATTCCGAAAATATCAAGTTTTAATAACTACAATTAAAAAAAAATATACCTACAATAAGCTAACCTACTATATACAAATTCAGAGCTTATACACAGGCTATAATGATTAATTAGCAATAATCATCTCTCTGGTCATAAGAGATTTTTTTTTTAACTTTGATCAAAATTAACTATCTTTAATAATAAAATTACTAAGTTTCCTAAAATTTAAAATATTATTTACCAGGAAATTCAATATATAAAATGGTCTATCAATCAGTACTCCAGCAAAAAAATAAGTTTAACGAGTGACAAAAAATACTTATCTTAACAGAAAAACTGTTCCGTCACCAGAAAATGTAAACTTGTAAATTCATGGTGACAAGGTACTTCAAGGACTCTTAAGGTGATGCTGATATAATGAAATTCTCGGCAAGGGTAGTGTTAAATTCCAATTACCTCTTCATTGAATAGAACTTCCCGGAATCAGTATATACGATAAAATCGTCAGAAAGTTTTCCTGAGTAAATCTGGTAGAACTGGTTGCAGTGGAAACAAAACTAACCAACAAACAATAGCAAAATCATCAACGATAGCTCAACAACGTGGAAAAATAACGATGGTGAAAATGATCCAAAGACATGCAAGCAAAAGAAGGCAATTATCCAGTATTCAAAAACTGTTAAACTTAACAAAGTGATATCTATTCCACAGCATCAAAACTTCAAATTGCCTTTTGTGGAAACGAAATCACTATGTACCTATAAGAACTTTTTCCAGTCAAAAAGCAGTTAAAAAAACAAAAGAAAAGGAACTAAATCACTTCTGCACCGTTATTTATACTTTAGAAAATTCTACAAAAAACTTATACGTCAAAACTCAAAACCGTGTTTTATGAAGACAAGCAAGAAAAAACTAATAATCGATAATTTCAAAAATAGAAAAAGAAGAAGAACCTAAATAATCGATTCTAATATTTCGAACTAAAATACTGGACAACCAACAATATATGAATTTTAAATTACACCGTGAGCAAAATAATTAAACAGTGACTGACTGTTATTATACTTAAAAGTTAAATATGTTATAAAACATTATCAAAATAAATTTATAACCAAAACTCAAAATTGAGTTGTAACAAGCTAACTCATGGGTTTTTCTAAATTTCTTCTAGTTGTTTCCCCAACATCTTTTCCTCCTCCATATTTCATCTTATTGCACTAAAATATAAATACCTAAATGAGTAACCAGTATGTTTCAAAATCACCTGATGAATTCTTAATTAAAATTTTAAAACACTTATTGGTGGTTTACCATTTCAGAAAAAAAGTTGTCTTCCAACAATTGTTTATCCAGTTCTTTCAAATCTTCCACAGTATTTTTTCTCTCAATTATCTTATTCTGTATTTTTATATCAGTTGGGTTGGTTCTTTGAACTAACTCTCTTATGGAGTCCACTTTTGCAGAAAGAACTTCTGATTTTCTTACAGAAGCCTTAACGAGGGCTGTAAAAAAATTATAAATAACTATACTCAGAGACGAAAATAATAAATAAATTTTTTTTTCAAATCTGCCATCACATTTCAAAATTATAGGTTGTTCAAGTCTTAAATTGCACACACTATAGAAATCATAGAATGTCGAAATATAAATGTTATAAGCAACATAGTTTTACTGAAGGTATGGAAGAAACTAAAGTCCTTTATATCTCACAAGTTATTTATTGAAGAGCGACCGGTTTCGGCTATCAGGATATCGCCATCATCAGACCCTGCGTGGAAAAATTATGGAGTTAAAAGGCAGTTTAGTTAAGTTACATAATTTAAAGAATTTATTTTAATTTAATTTTATTTCAATTAAAGCAAAACTCACCATAACTTTTCCACGTAGGAAATACAACAGGAAAACACCAAAAACATGTCAACACAAAAGATAAATTACAATTCTATTTTTGTAGAAAGCAAGGACGATTTTATAGGTCCTAATGTATATATTTTAAATTTACTTTATATATTAATTTAAAACGTAGTTATAAAATTTAAAATTTTTTAACTAAAAACAGTCAAAAGGACATTTACAAACAAATTAAAACATTAAAACTAACAAAAGAGACAATTTTTAAAAACGATAGCTGGTTAAACAAAGGAAGAATTTTATCAACAAGCGTTTTTTATAAATGTGACGTCCAAACTAGTTAACAAATAGAAGGTGTTGGATTTAATTTTGGTAAGACTGAAATTAATTAATAAACTAATTAAATTATCTGTAATGAGAATTATCTAGATCCATGCATGGTTTGTAGAATATGAAGTAGGTGGCGTTAACAAACATAATAAAAAGTATTTAAATATTAGATTTTTTCAAAATAAATAGGTAAGTATAAGTTAACAAAATTAAACTGAAAACATTGAATATGAAAATTTTATATTAGAAATTTTGTATTTGGTCATGGGTTAGACAATAAAAAGAAAATTAATTGTAGGAAAGAAAAGGACAAAAGATAATGAAAGAAACAAACAAAACGTCTCAATCTGAAAATAATTGGAAATATGAAACAAGTGGGGGTTCACTAATAAATAGCATGAAAAGAAGAAATTCTGTTCCTTTTTAATGTACTATACAATGGAAGACTGAAGTTATTTAACGTAAGAAAAAGTCAGTTATAAAAATTTGGAAATTATTTGTACAGGGTAAGTAAGATGTGATTGAAAAGATTTTAAGGAAATTAAATTACTGAATGAGAAAATATTAAATTAGTGCTGAAAATGTTGGGGTACTATTGAAGTTAATTTGAGCGTTAAGTGAACACGTGGGATTGAGTTTGACGTTTTTTGCAATTTCTAGATTTTCAAAGTTATCGAGAAGAAATCTATTACTCACTGTATGTAGGACTTTGAAACCAGAAATAGAGTCGAAATCATGTCCAGTGTCTAAAAGGTGGTTAGCGAAATGGGAGAAGCCCGTGGTGCTGGTATTAAGGCATCTTGTATGTTCCCTCGAACGCACTTTAAAATTGCGGAAAGTCCTTCCGATATAGGAACAAGGGCCAGTGGAACATGTTAATTTATAAATTCCGGATTGGTCCATGATGTCAACTTTATCTTTGTTTCTAATAAAAAGTTTACTAATGGAATTAGAAGATTTGAAAGAAACTCTAAAGGAATCTTGGAACAAGTTTGCTATGCGATAAGAGAAGCTACCTATAAAGGTAAGTGACAAATACTTACGATTGTCTAACTCGACCAATGGGGGGTTAGTTATATAAACATTAGTCTATTTGTTTGATAGTATCAAGCTCTTTGTTGAAGTTTTGTAAGGAAAGTGGGACTTTTAATTTAATAACAATTAAATGATGCTAATTTATGTGAAATTGGGTGGTTAGATAAGTTGTCTATAACAACACCTGTATGTGTTGGTTTTCTAAAAATATTAAATTCAAACTTCTGGCTATGAAGATGAGAAAAAGTCAGGTCAAGGAAGTTAATAGACTTGTTGTTCTCGATTTCTAAAGTAAATTTTATATTGTTATGTATGTCATTAATTTAAAAAAAATTTAAAAAAATCTAATATCTGAACAAAAGACGTTATTCTGTAAAATGTTAATATTCTCAAAGTTATGCATGAATATATCAGCCAATATAGGGGATACGGGGGAACCCATAGCTAGACCAGTCTTTTGTGTGAAAATTTCATTATTAAAAGAGAAAAAACTTTGTTCGAGGCAGACTGTTAGTAAATTAATAAGTTCGATAAGTTCATTGTCTGACAAATTAGAATTGGACAAATGTGATGAAATCCAATACTTCTGGTATTGGTACATTTGTAAAAAGATTAGATACATCTAAAGAAATTAGATAATCTGTGTCTCCAACTTGGACATCCTTGATCCTGTCTACCAATTGAATACTATTATTTACTGTGTGAATGAAATTATCTTTGTAATGTTCTTTGACAATTTCATTAAGCCATTTTGAAGTATGGTATGTAGGGGAATTTACAAAAGAAACAACTGGTCTAATGGGTATGTCTTCGAAGATATTTGTCTTATGTATTTTAAGTAGTCCATAAAGGCGTGGTATTAGTTTGTAGTCGGGTTTGAATTTATTATAAAGGGATTTAGTGATTAAGTTTTTGCTGTTTTTTAAAATGTTCTTGAATTTAGTATTATATTTATTAAGGGGGTTGTTAATTCTTTCAAAGTCTAAAAACTTATATATTTTTGCCAGATAGTCAAATTTGTTCAACAAAATGAGGCAATTGCCTTTGTCAGCCTTAGTATTAAATTATTGTCTTTTATTTTTTTAAAAATATTTTTAATAAGTTTGTCATTAAAAGTTCCAGAAGGGCAATCGTTAGTAGAGGAAGATTTTTTTTCTTTTATAAGTAAATTTTACTTAAAAAAGAAAAAAGAAAAAAAAAACATAGTTTTAGCTTAAAAATCTTTGGTTTTTTGTTTCAAGTAAAACCTAAATATCAATACTTTCGATTCTTTCAATATGTTTGAAGAGCTCTTTGAAGGTGTAAAGGGGATCCTGTACAATTGTCCTTTCATGATCATGTGGTGAAAAGACAGCATTGCTACGGATTTGTGCGATTGATGGTCTTGCTTGTGTATCTTTTGATGCAGGTTTGATAATTTTGGGCACGTCTGGTATTCCTTCATCATCTTCTGAGGATATCTGTTGTGATGATAAAAATATTTGTTTCTTTTGATACACTTTTCTGGGGGTTTCCGTAATTTCATCTTCTGATAAATAATATTTAGGATCTTTTTTCATTCTTCGTTTTGTTACTGTTTCCTCGTCTGAAAGTGCAGACGAGAGACTGGTTTCATTTTCAAGGCATTTAACCCTTGAAACTGCTTTCTCATAATCATCTGAAATCATAACGAACTAATAGACATAATTATAAATTTTAAACTTCCCTCGGGTGTGAGCAATGTGCAACTATTAGATTACGTGAAAAGTTTAAGTGAAACTTTAGCGAATATAAAGAAATCAGATGGAAAACCAGTTAACCTCAGCAATACTCCATGTGCGCAGTGCAACAATCTCACGAGAGACTTAAATGCAGTTAAAAGTGAACTTGCATCTGTAAGTAAACTTTCATTTCATCTGGAAAAACGAACCGAGGAACAAGAAAGCTTAATTTTGTTATTAAAACAATGTAACAATAATCATTTTCTCGATTTGAGTACAGCAGGGACATCTAGTGGCAAGAATGGCAACCACTCAAATTCGAATTCGACGAACATTTGGGCCAACAAAAAACCTGTCTCAAACAATTTACCGGTCATCAACAATCACAGTATAAAAACTAGTGTTGATAAAGGTAAATCGCTAGATATCGAAAAGCCATCTTCGCAAAAACCAGTTGTAAACAGAAACACGACAAAAACGGGGAACTCCATTGGGAATCCCCCTCAGAAAAATACCAGTACAAATAAATATAAACCAATCATCGGTAGCAACGACGTTTCCAATTTCAAAACCATTGCACGACAAGGACATGTACATGTCTCCCGTATAAGTTCTGATATGACTTCAAATGATCTTTTAGAGGTTCTTAAGAAATCAGCTCCGGACATACCATTCTCCTGTGTTGAGTGGAGTAAAAATGATTATAGGTCCACTTACAAAGTGTCTTTTCCCTTCGAGAATTTGGACCAAGTTTATAATCCACAAATTTGGCCCAAAGAAGCAGCTATAAGAAGATTTAACTTCAAAAGAAATTTTCACCAACACCAGACGAACGAAGAGGAAATCTAAACCCAAACAATTTAAATAGTTTTGACAAAAACAATGTTCTTAGTGTTTTAAAAAAATGTCACCAGCGGAGTGCGGTAAGTATGCTCCATATTAATGTACAATGCGTCTCCAATAAGGTGGAAACAATAAATGCTTTCCTTTCTGATCACCATTTTGATATTGTTTGTTTCTCAGAACATTGGCAGACCGAGAACAGTCTTCAGCATATAAACATATCTGGATATACTTTAGCCAACTTTTTTTGCCGTAATAATAAAATTCACGGAGGCGTCGCTATTTATATAAAACAAAACAAGGATAGTTTGAAATACATCTCAATCAATATGAAGGATTTCAACAGTGAACAAAATGCAGAATTTTCAGCAATTTATTTACCATCCATAAAAACAGCGGTTATAGCAGTATACAGATCTGGTAAAGGCAACATCGATGTGTTTCTTTTGAATTTTGAACATGTATTGAACAACTTATTAAAAAATCATGAAAAACTGGTAATTTTAGGCGACTTCAATTTAAATTTTAAAATAGAAACATGCATCTTGAATAACTTAAAATGTCTGTTGAAATCGTACGGCATGGTGATCACAATTTTAGAGGATACGAGGATTACAGCTACTTCGTCCAACTGTATTGATAATATAATTACCAATATAGCGGAACAAAGATTTTTGGTCGGTGTCTTCGAGCCTTGTTTTTCTGACCATCGGGCTCAATACATTGTCATAGACAGTATGAACCCTATTAATTCAGTTCAATCTGTTAAGGGACGTTTTATTTCAAATAAAGGAATAGATAAATTTAAACATCATTTAGCTATTGTAGACTGGAGTCTTTTTAACATAGGTTTATCAGATGTAGACCTTTTGGCCACGTTTCTTGTCAATACTTTCCATAATTTAAGTTTAAAATGTTTTCCTCTAAGAAAAGCTAATCAAATCATTAGACATTCGCCAGTATCTTGGTTCACGGATGACTTGAAATACTTAAGAAATCAACTTTCTTCTGTGAAGTTAATAGCAGATGTAACAAAACGTCCAGACGACCAAAAAACATATAGGGTATTAAGGCAAGACTATAATAACGAGCTAAAAATCGCTAAAAAATCTGCATACGACAATTTTATAATGTCATCTGAAAATAGAGCAAAGGCTTGTTGGAAAATCATTAACTATGAAAGAAATAAATCTAATAAGCAATCCGTAATAACTCCTGAATTGTCACCACATGAAATAAATAACTTTTTTTGCGAAATCGCTGTAAATATTATTCAATCTCTACCTAACATTACCAATGACGAACTCTTAAGTTTTAAAACTTTTCCAGCCCCGTGCAGTTCATTCTATTTGCACCCAGTTACTTATCTTGATGTCTCCTCAGTCATTAAAGCTTTAAATAACTCTAATTGTCTTGATATTCATGAACTTAATAGTCGAATCTTGAAGGAAGCAAATTTTATTGCTGTAAAACCTTTTACTGAACTCATAAATCTCATGTTTAATACTGGTATATATCCTGATATTTTTAAATTATCCAAAGTGCTACCTCTTTTTAAAAAAGGCGATACTTCTGTAATCGACAATTATCGACCTATTAGTATTATCTCAATATTTAGTAAAGTCATTGAAAAATTAGTCAAAATACAGTTGTATGACTATTTTGACTCAAACAATTTCTTCAATAATTCCCAATTTGGCTTTAGAAATTCCCGCTCAACAACTCAGGCAGTTCTAAAAGTTGTGAGTGACGTAGTAGACTCTCTTGAACATGGCAATCGTACAGCTATAATGCTGTGCGATCTTTCGAAAGCCTTTGACTGCGTTTCACATGACATTCTCATAGAAAAATTAAGTTACTATGGTGTCAGAGGAATTCCGTTGAAACTTATAAGTTCTTATCTTTCCAACAGAAAACAATGTGTTACAGCAAATGGTATAACATCAGATTTTCAGTCTGTAAGTCATGGTGTGCCTCAAGGATCGGTTCTAGGCCCCCTTCTTTTCATCATTTATATTAATGATCTGAGCTGTTTTATGTCACCTTCGAAGTCAGCTATGTTTGCAGACGATACCACTTTTGTCATTTCACAAAAAGACGACATCAATTTAGCCGCATCTCTAGATTATGTAACCGACAAGGCAAATGAATGGTTTTCAACAAACAAACTAAAATTAAATAATGATAAAACTCAAATCATGCAAATATCAGCAAATAACCAATTCTCAGTTATCCAAGAAACAAAAAGTGTAAAACTACTTGGAATAGTTCTTGACAACAGATTAAGCTGGCAGGCACATATTGATCATTTAGTTAAAAAACTTTCGAGTTCTTTATTTATTTTACGACAGTTGAAAACAATTACAAATTCTAGTACTCTTAAAACTACATATTTTTCACTCTTTCATTCGCACATTAGCTATGGCATCACCCTTTGGGGTAATTCCTCCCATGCGTTAATCATATTTAGAATGCAAAAAAAGGCAATAAGGGCGCTCGCCGGTCTGGGTTTTAGAGATCATTGTCAACAGTTTTTCATAAAACTTAAAATCATGCCATTACCATCTTTATTTTTATTTCATATTTTAATTGAAATTCATGGAATTCAGTCAATGTTGCCAAAAAATTCAGATATCCACAGCTATAACACGCGCAGTGCTCACCATATCAGAAGCAGCCGCTTTCGTTTAAATACTTCGCAGTCAAACTCACCGAACTATGAGCTTTTTAATATTTTGCCGTCAAATTTAAAAAACTTGGGCATTAATGCATTTAAAAAACACTTAAAAAAGTTCATCCTTTTTACTTCCTTTGTTTTTTTTTTTATATCATGTCTGTAATGTAACGTATATATCTCTGTATAAAACTTTTTGTATGTTTATTTACTTTCTTCTTTTTTTGACGTGCTACAAACTTTTGTAAAGTAAAAGTAGTTAATAAAGATCTATCTATCTATCTATCTATCTAACAATTTGTAATTTTTTGTCAAATTGCTCATTTTGATTTACACTGGAACCAACACTTCGTAAACAAGTCATGTTTCCAAGAAATGGATATTCAAAATATGTACATGTACATGTTTCGGTCTACCCGGGAGTTGACAAAAACTATTATTTCAGATTTAAATGCAATATTACAATATAATAGACAAATAAAAGAGAACTGTTTATATGTAAAACTCAAATGGATTATTATTACATTACCTTTTATATTTCGTGAAACTTGTTTTGTTTTATGCGAAGATAATTGGTTTCTATAATGAAAAGGCTTTAACAGAAAGAGACACTTACTGGTTTTGTATTTAATGTTTACTTTGCACCAGTCAACTGCGTCCATAAAGAGCCTTAATTTTACAGCTTTTGCCTTACTGGCAAAGTTACTACAAAAATGTAAAAGGCCAGCATTTATTTGCCATTAAAGTCACTTCCCCGGCAATGCAACCACTGGGCCGTTAACGTCCCGGCAGATCATTGTTTGTTGGGTACACTATCGGGAAGCTAAGCTAAGCTATGGAATGGTTAATATAATATTAACGCTAATTTTTTTAAATAATAAAACTTGTAAAGGTTGAATTAACAATTATTATTTATTTGGGGTGAGAATTAAACGATTAATTGAATTAGCACTAACTCTTTATTACACAAACAACAATAATAAACTAAAAGTTCTAACGTAGAACGTTTGTTTGAATCGCTTAATGCAATAATAAGTTCCATTAATTGTTGTTGAGACATACTAAGAGACGAGTTTGAGGAACCTGCAACCTCATTTTCAACAAGAAGATTATTGTCTTTGGCGACTTGAACTTGAGAAAAAATGTTAAAACTTTAGAAGCACTAACAAAGTTCATAAAAATTATAATTGCCCACCTTGTAAATGTTAACAGCCTATAATAAAAATACAACGAACTTACTTGAATCCAATAGTTTTTTTTTAACATCAAACCATGAAAAACACAGCTGTGTCAGTCAAAATCCTCGACTTTGGATTTGAGATGTATTGGTTCTTCTTTTCACAACCAAGAACACTAATGTGTATGAACGCTAAAGTCCAGAACACGAAATAAAATACACCAAAAGTTGTTATAAACTTTTTTAAACGACCGCACTGTAAAGTTTTGACAACATCACCCTTTGTTTTGACAGGAATCAGCTTGTAAACGGCTGACGGCTTGACCTTGCGCACGAATTAACCGACTTTTGGCGCGAAAGATGTAACAATAACGTGTCGTATCTTTTTATAAATTCGGTTCCTTAACCGGCGAACTTTAGCATCCGATTTGGAATAAATATAGAATCCCTAATAAATTTTAATCACTTCCGAACAAAAGTGTTATTGTTTATGCAAAAATAATATTCACTAATTCACGAGTTGGAGCGCCAGTGTAGAGGTTGAATTAACAATTATTATTTATTTGGGGTGAGAATTAAACGATTAGTTGAATTAGCACTAACACTTTATTACACAAACAACAATAACACTGAAATGAATAGGGAAAGTATTGAATTATAAAAATATGAAAACGTGAAGCGCGAGTTCTTAAAACAAACTATATCTTGTCTTGACAGGTCAGGGTTGTCGGCGTTGCCGGCTCTCGTACAATATCTCTCATCTTGTTACAAACTACTATTTTATCCTACCCTATTTGTCTGTATGTATTTTATTTATATATATTTATAAAAAAGTTTAAGTTTTGTCATTTAAATTGTGGGCAGATGTGCCATATGAGTGGTCAGTTTTAAAAAATATGGATGGATTAAGACAAGAAATTATTAACAGTAAGAAAGAGCTACAAAATAGTATACAAGCAAGCGAAGTAAATATATTATTAAAAATTGAAACAATCCTAAATGAAAAAATAAGAAGACTAGAAAAAGAAAATTTAGAACTCAAAGAACAAATAGAAAGGTTAGATAGAAATTGTAGAAAAAATAACATAATCATTTTTAGATTTCCGATAGCAGACAATAAAATCTCCGTAGAAGACGAGTGTAGTAATTTGGATAGTTTATTAGATACAAAGATTAATATACAAAATATCGCAATGAAGTGATTTGAGCACTTTTGCAGCCGTTTACCAGTACAGCCTTGTCTTGCTGACTTTTTAAACCCTGTTTGATTTTTGTGGTTTGATAATGTGGACTGTATATAGAATGTATAAGAACTCTTTCTCCCTTCCCTCCAGTATTATTAATAAAACATCAGGAATTTTATAACACCTTTTATTTAAATTTCTTTAACGAAGAACAACAGGAACAACACATAAAAACATGTAATAATAGGTACTATAACTTAACTATAAATAACTAGTATAATATTTCAACTAGTTTGAGCAATTCACTGAAGTGAATGTTTTAAAATTGAATTTGGAAATTGAAATTGCAAATCTATCGTTGTTAAGAACGATCTAACCGAACCGAAGGTGTGAGAGATACTGATTTTACAAGCGCGTCTTTTTTGCCGGCCCGACGATTGCAACGAAGAAACTGGCTCCAGTAGGCCTGGCTATTTCCAGTTCAAAACCAGATTTTTCGCCTGGCTAACAATGTAACGGTTGGAATCAAGGTTGTCGTTGGGCAAATTGAATAATATCTATTTTTAGCTAGTGTGGCGTGTTTTCGCGGCGTTGTCGGATTTACGAAATAATGATAATCGTTATGCAAATTACGATTTATGTTCAATTTTTAATTGAAAATTGCACATTCTCCCCCCACGAAAGAGGCGGAGTGCAACGAAGCAGTGAGATTTGAATTTTCAAACTAAAAAAAATAAAAAAAAAATTTTCTATAGTTTGAGTTATCACCCTGTATTTTACCTAAGTTTAATTATAATGAGTTCAACATATTTGAATATTTGAATCTTTGAGTCCTGACTACTTGAGTGCGCAATGTTTAAAAAAAAAATTGGATATTTGAATCCTGGCCGCTTGTGGGCGCAAAGTTTATAATCTAATGCAAGTACGAGACGATTTGTGATTAGGCATCACCGAGCCATGTTTCTTATTTGAAACCAAAAACAAAATATGCCAAAATTCTGGCATCACTTGTGAAAATTGCAATTGTAGGCGTTGACTTTTCCTCAGATCCGCTGGCAGAGGTATCCCAGCTCAACCCCTTCGCCCTCTCTCTATTACGACTACCTCAGCCTAAATAACTTTCCTCACAAATGACTACCAAAATAGTACATTAATGTTTGAACGACAAAATGGGCAAAATCCCAAGGGTATGCGATCACCCTGTATTTGAATTGTACAATTGTTTACGAAATATTTATATTAAGGTTTTTTCGGAATATTTTCCGCTAGAGGAATCACCCTATATCTTAACAAATGTGGGCATATAAATCCCTGAGGGGTAGGTTCCCTCGTGAATGAAACTTATTAAATAGGCAGTTGCTAGTCAGGACTCATTATAATGAACGTGAAAAGTAAATTATAAACTAATGGATATAAAATCCTATGGGTATTTATTCACCCTGTATTTGAGATGAAAAGAAAAGAAAAATGAAAAAATAGAAATTGCATCACTGCTTGTTTAAGGTTTTTGCTATAAAATGAAGTGCCTTGTGCAATTCAAGCAGAGGCGCAATAGCAGAAGTATTTCCCGTTAAAGGTTTCGTATCACCTTGTAAAAGTAAAAAAAAAAATGTAAAATATATGAAATATTTGAAGGTATGCCTGCTCTCTGCATAATGGCATCCTTCGTTAAAACCCTAGGAGCTCCTTTGACAACCTGTCTGAGACTCCTTTATTTAAAAATATTTTCCCCAATAGCCCCCGGGTTCGGCTATTAAAATTTAAAATTAATACCCGCCAGTGACTTTTTCTTTTTCAAAATTGCGTAAAAACGCGGATGGAACGTCACCGGCCGCCTTTGGCTGGTGCACGATCCGAGTGCATCAAAATTGTCACCCATCTCTGCAAAAGGGGGTAGGCATTCACCTACCACCCCTTAGCTAGTGTAACAAAATTGTTGCACCCAGGTAAGTCGGTGGGGTTTTCAAGGAGAGGACAGAAAAGAATTAATTTACATATGCGGTTATATGCGAAAATATCAATGCCTGTACACAGACAAAAATATAACAAAAGAAAGTAAAATAAAGCGTTTATTGGGGTTGATAAATGTCATTGCCACCAATAGGGACGACGTTAGTAATCGGTCTTACGTAGGTACTGCCGTTAGATACAATTTTGATCGAACGAATATTACCATCCTTGTCAGGGTAGGTTTCAAGAACTTTAGCCAAGGGCAATAAAAGCGGAGGAGTCTCTACATCCTTTACGAAGACTATATCATTGATTTTTAAATTTGTTTGAGGAATTAGCCACTTGGGGCGATTTTGTAACCGATTTAGGTAATCTTTAGACCATTTTTTCCAAAAGTTTTGATGTATGTGCGTACATTTTTGCCAAAATGAAAGTCGATTTGTTGGTAAATTAGAAATATCTTTATCTGGAAAGGAAGTTAGCGCAGTTCCTATCAAAAAGTGACCAGGAGTCAGTGGCAGTCTCCCGAATCATTTGAATTTGGGTATAAAGGTCTGGAGTTTAAAATGGCTTCGATTTGAGATAAAATTGTAGCAAGTTGCTCGAAAGTGTGAGTATTATTTCCTATGATTCGGATTAAATGATATTTTGCGCTTTTAATTGCGGCTTCCCAAATTCCACCCCAATGTGGAGCTTTAGGATGGATAAATTTCCATTGGATTTCATTCGTCGATAAAAAATCACTGATGGAAGAAGTATTTGAAGTATTTTTAAGAAAAGTATGAATGTCTTTGAAATAATTATTTGAACCTTGGAAATTAGTAGCATTATCGCTGTAAATAACAGAGTGATTTCCTCGTCTAGAAATGAAACGTTTAAGGGAGGCGATAAATGCCTCAGTGCTGAGGCTAGAAACTAGTTCAATGTGTACTGCCTTAGTGACCATACACACAAAAATTGCAATATAACATTTGGAAATTGGAGCTTTTCGTAAATGTGAGGTTTTTATAAGAAAGGGACCTCCGAAATCAACACCTACCTTTTGAAAAGGTCGAGATACTGTGACCCGATCAGCTGGCAAGTCGGCCATTACTTGTTGAGCAGTCTAAGCAGTAAATTTGAAACAAATGATGCATTTTGAGATGATTCGTTTGATCTCTCTCAAAGCATTTAAAGGTCAATATCGAAGTCTGATATTGGAAAGAACATTTTGAGGACCACTATGTTCCAGTCGAATATGTTCAAGAGTGAGCAATAACCTCACTACATGACATTTAGAGGGCAAGAGCACTGGATATTTTTGTAAATAGTTGATATTAGCTTGTGAGAGTCTGCCACCGACCCTGATCACCTTGTGTGAATCTAAAAAGGGCTTTAATGACAAAATCTGTTTATTTTGAATGGTTAATTTATTTTGTAGTGCATGGATTTCTTTCGAAAAATATTTAGTTTGTCAAATGTGAACTATGAATGTTAGAGCAGAATCTAATTCTTTTATGGTTAAATTTCCAATAATTTTATTATTATTATTTGTTAAATTATTTTTAAATCGAAGAATGTATGCAACAGTTCGTTGTAATTTAGTAAATTTAGAGAATTTTAAAAATGCTGAGTACCAAAACTCGGTGAACTCAACTACGAGGTGAGTTGAAAAATTAGCTACAATATTGGATTTTTTAGTTTTTAAAGACAAATCGACTGGCTTAAAATTGTTACACTTGCTTATATCAAACGAAGGATCCGTAAGGAACTCAGGCCCTGTGTACCAAAAATTTAAAAGTTCGGGAGTAAGTAATCCCCTGGATAACATGTCCGCTGGATTTGATTTTGATTCAATGTATCGCCAAGTAGCGCTGGGTGTCAAAGTTTGAATTTGGGAAACACGATTACTAACATAAGTATCCCATTTTGAAGGGTGTGCTTGAATCCACGATAAAGCGATTTGTGAATCAGACCATAAGTTGATTGATTCAAACGAAAATTGTTTTTCAAATATGTGTACGATTTTTGCAGTTAACTCGGCCAAAAGTTTCATGGCACACAGCTCAAGTTTTGGAATGGTTAGTACATTTTTAATCGGTGCGACTCATGATTTTGCTGTTATTAAATTACACTGTGTGTGATTGGCATAAAAAGAAAGTAAATAAATGTTGCAGCCATAAGCAAGTTTACTGGCATCACTAAATCCGTGAATTTGAATTTTAATGATGCTATGATCTGAAAATATCCGCCGAGGGATCTGAATAGTTTTAATAAAGTTTATTTGATCAAGAAAATGTTGCCATGGTCCCAAGAACATTTGGATAAGCACAAAGTTTGCATTAAAATCTTCCCTGAAACGATTATAGGTTTAATTAAGCCTAGAGGATCATAGCATTTAGCAATTGTAGATAAAACAATTCGTTTAGTGATTTTATCGAAAGTTAAATCTGACGGAGTCGAAATATAAAAAAGATCAGTTTTTGAATTCCAGTGTAAACCGAGGATTTTTTCTGATTGTTCATTGTCTAGATTAAGATTTAAAGTAAGTGAAGCAATATCTTGGTCTAAAGAGTTTTCATGCATTATATTAGTTTTTATCTTATGTAAATTGAAATTATGTTTATTTAAAATTGAGTGAAGTTCAGTTTCCAATTTGGATAAACCTGAAATAGTTTGAGCTCCGGTTAAAATGTCATCAACGTAAGTTTGATGGGGCAGTGAATTAGATGCTAAGTAAAATTGTGGATTTTTAATGGCTATGTCTTTTAGCACGCGACAAGCGAGAAAAGGTGACGATTTGTGTCCAAAAGCAACTGAATTTAATTCTATGCATTCAAAAGATTCTGAAGGCGAATCTCGCCATAGCAAAGTTTGTAAAAATGTTTGATTCGGGTTTATTTGAATTTGACGACACATTTTTTGGATATCTCCTGTAAGTACGTATTTGAACGAGCGAAATCGACATAAAATATCGAACAAAGGTGGTTGCACCTGAGGTCCCCTAAGGGATATGTCATTTAACGACAAATTTGTGGATGATTTAGCAGAAAAATCAAAGACTATACGTGTTTGAGTTATGCTACAGTCTTTGAACACACAAAGGTGTGGGACAAAATATTTATTTGAATTTAATTCATTAGTTAAAGAAAAAGGAACTTTTTTAGCTTGTCCTAATTGGATGTATTCTAATATTTGCTCACGATAGAGCGTAAAAAGTTGAGGATTTTTATGTAACCGGCTTTCTTGAGTGAGAAATCGGTTCTTGGTCGTATAATACGAGTTACCAAGTTAATTGTAAGCGAGTTTATCAACTAAGGGTAAATCTACCTGATAGATAAAACAATGGTAGTATCACAAAATATTTGTTCCGCAATTTCGTCATCGGACGATAAAATTGAATTAGGAGCGTTGATCTCCTCTTGTTCCCAAAATTTTCAATAAGACAATGAGTGTCTTCCTCCATTGAGGTTTGTTGCCGATTAATGGCCAATAAAGAATGTATGTGTTTTTCTGCGATTTGTGCAGTTTGTAAACAATATTGAGGGATTGAGCCTGATAGCAGCCAACCCAAATGTGTATTGATTAATGTAGCGCGGCCCCTACCTAAGTTCCTGAAACCACCCTTAAGAAGTCTGTAATATATGTCCGCTCCTGCCAAAAGGTCAGTATCAGAGGGAATATTAAAAGATTCGTCAGCTAAATTTTTAATATAATACGAAGGTATATTTAATTTTTTTATATTGATTGCGGCTTGTGGCAACTGTTGTGTTATACTAGGAACGATAGAACATGAAATTTTAAATTGTTTATCAGTTTTACAAGAAGCTATTGTAACGTCGACGGATTATGAAACTTGACTGGATTTGAATACGATTTGTACCCTAATTTTTTAAATACCGATTGCGAAATGAATGAAGTTTGGCTGCCGTTGTCAAGTAGCATTTTGATAGTTACCGATTTACCAGCTTTAGTCTTAATTTGTACTTGAGCGGTAGCCAGTAATACGAAATTGTTTTGAACAGCTGTCGCGGACAAAGCGCTCTTAGAATTCTGTGTAAACGCAGTCGTGCCTGTTGGCGTTTGCTCGGTAGCATTCGCCGAGCGGTTGAATTCGAATTTGTTTGAAAATGAATTTGAATTTTGCGAACTATTTTTATGTTGAGTGAAATTATTTTTCGACTCGTTGACTGAAAAATGTAAAATTGTGTAATGTTTTTTGTTACATGTGCGACAAGAATATTTAGATGTACAATCTTTAACGATATGTGTTTGTTTGAATAAAGCGGACTGTAGATTTTTAAAAACTTTAATTTGAACATATAAAGCTGAACAGGTAAAACATTTACAGATAAAAACAATGATTTGTTTGTGCTAGTCTCTGTCGCAAGCTCATCGACGTAATAATGTCACTTTAGTTCGCGCACTCTCGGTAATAGGTGCGCTGTTGCCAGATGCACTTTAAAGTCGTATAACTAGAGATTCAACATATTCCCCGGGTTGAAGGCACTTCAACAGTCACTATATTAGTTAAGAGTTTATTGGAAGTGGATGGAGATGGCGGGTTGATCTTCTGATGATTCCTTTGGAGGTTTTGATGTCTGCTACTCGAACAGCTGAGTCCTTTCCTGGATAAACGTTAATAATTCTTCCCATAGCCCACTTGCCTGGGGGTAAGTTCTTTTCTTGGATTAGTACCAAAGTTCCAGGGCCAACAGGTGCTGATTCTTTTGGCCATTTGTAAGATTGGTGGAGCTGGGTAATGTATTCCAGAAATGCTGATATAGCTGCTGTATCTTTTGGTAATTGTTAAGTCGATATGGATTGAGAGGTAATAAGTCTGGTTCGGGTAATGATGTCAATGGACGATGAATGAGAAAGTGGGATGGTGTTAGAGGTTCTAAATCGGTTGGATTGGAGGACATTGCATATAATGGCCTAGAATTTAGGATTGCCTCTATTTGATACAATAATGTTGACATTTCTTCGTAAGTTAATAAAACATTTGTTATAACACGTTTTAAGTGATGTTTCATTTGCTTGACTGCTGCTTCCCATAGTCCGCCGAAATTAGGACTATAGGGTGGAATAAAATTCCAAGATATATCTAAATTGGTAGCAAAGATGTGAATTTTATTTTGACTTTCTTGCAAAAAATCTGCAAGAAATTTAAGGTCATTGCATGTACCTTTAAAAGTACTGCCATTGTCTGAATAAATTTTGGTAGGCAAACCTCGTCTAGAAATAAATCGTCTTAAACAGGCAAAAAAGCATTCTGTGGTTAAATCTGACAACAATTCAAGATGCACTGCCTTTGTAACAAAACAAACAAAAATAGATACATAGCATTTAAGAGTTTTACATCCGCGACCCTTTTTATCTTTCATTTGAAAAGGTCCCGCATAATCAATACCAGTAATAGTAAATGGGTAAGCTGATGTAACTCGATCATCAGGTAAGTTACCAATCCAGACTTCAATCGGTTTAGGTTTGTGTTTAAAACAGGTTACACATTGATGCACAATCTGTTTTGCTAATTTGCGTCCACCGATAGGCCAGTAGCGCTGTCTTACATTAGCCAATAACAGTTGAGGACCTGGGTGAAAGAGGCTAATGTGAATATGTCTAAAAATTAGATTTGTAAAGAGTGGTTAGCAGATAATAAAATTGGATGTTTTTTATCATTGGGTAGAGGTATGTTTTAATCGTCCCCCCACTCGTAAAATTCCTTGATTATCAATGAATGGTGACATATGGAGTAGTTTACTGCTTTTGTCAATAGGTTTATGATTTAACAAATTATCGATGTCCCTTTTGAAACAACTTATTTGCGCGGTTTTTATTAGTTTTGTAAATGTAGAATTAATTTCTTCTACAGAAAGCTCGCCTGTTACCTTGGAAATAGGTTTATTAGTGAGATTAGGTGAAGGGATAAGATTGAAAATAAATCGTGAACATAAAGCCATTACTCGTTTTAAATGGGTAAGGTTAGAAAATTTACTACAAAAATCAATTGATATTTGTTCTTGATGTTTAACATGAAAAAGGTTTTGAACATTTTTCTTAACTTCAGGAATATCGGTTGAATTAAGAATTTTCGATTGAAATAATTGTGTAAAATCTGATTCATGGGTTTCCTTTAAAAAGGTAGGACCTTGCCACCAAAGGTTACATGTCATTAGATTATTTGGTAAAACACCTCTGGACGCAATGTCTGCAGGGTTACATTTTGTATTAACATAATGCCATTGATGTGGGCCAGTAATGTCTTGTATTTTAGCTACTCTGTTGCTGACGAAAACCTCTAAAGTGTTAGGCAGTAATTTTAACCACGCTAAGACAACTTGAGAGTCAGTCCAAAAATAATAAGGAATTTTAAGGTTAAGAGAATCTATAACTTGTTCTGATAATTGTGAAGACAATAGAGCTGCGCACAACTCCAATCTTGGGATAGATAGGGTTTTAATAGGAGCAACCTTTGTTTTTGAACAGAGTAGATGAACTGTTATTTTGTTATTAGCATCTTTGCTTCTAACATAACAACAAGCTGAATATGCATGTTGGCTAGCATCTGAGAAAAAATGAATATCAATAGGTTCAGAATTTTTTCCAATTACTTGTCTTGGAATTTCTAACTGATTTAGGTTATATAATTGATCTCTAAAGTATGTCCATTGTTGGTTATATTCTATAGGAATAAAGTCATCCCATGATATTTTTAATGACCATAAACGCTGAATTAGGATTTTGGCCAGAATAATGGTAGGACTAAGGAGTCCTAAAGGATCATAAATTTGAGCAATTTCTGATAGTATTTGACATTTGGAAAATGGTTCAGAAAGAGGAGATTTTGAAATGGAATAATTTAATTGATCGACTCTGCTGTTCCATTTAATGCCTAAGGTTTTGGAGCTTTCACCTTCACTAAGATTTAAAATAGTTAAGTCGTCGTCATCTATGTTTAGATGGGTAAGTAGTTGATCGTTGTTGGATATCCATTTCCTTAGTATAAAACCAGCAGAGGATAGGTGATGATAAATAGATTTGCAACTATTTTGTAACGTTTGTAAATCGTTATGACCTGTCAATAGGTCATCTGCATAGAAATCGTTTGTTATAATTTTTGAAACCAATGGATCTATGCAAGTAGTCGCTAATTCTTTTAAACACTTTATTGCTAAGTAGGGAGCTGATGTGGTACCATAGGTAACAGTGTTTAATTGGAAAGTGTCAAGGTTTTGATTAGGATCGTCTCTCCAAAGAATAAGTTGAAGAGACCTGTGATCGGGATGGATGAGTACTTGACGGTACATCTTCATGATGTCCGCAGACACAACATATGTATATGTCCGAAATCGAAGCAGAATAGGAAAGATGTCATTTTGTATTTTGGGACCAACAAACTGGAGGTCATTTAGTGACCACCCACTATCGGTAGGGTTTGAACCATTGAACACAACTCGAAGTTTGGTTGTTAAACTGTCTTGTTTAAGTACCCCATGGTGAGGCAAAAAATAGGAAAATTGTGAATTCTGCAATGGATAGTCTATTTTGGACATGTGTCCCATAGTACGGTATTCCTGAATAAACTTGGAATATTGGATTTTAAGTTGTTGGTCTTTAGCAAATTTGCGTTCTAATGATAAGAATTGTTTTTTGGCAGATGACAATGAGTCACCTAATAGACTGGGTGAATATTTTAAGGGTATCGAAACCACAAATCTACCGTTTTCATTGTGAAAGGTAGTTGAATGAAAAATGTTTTCACAATCTTTGTCATCTTGAGACAACTTAGGTGCTGGAGATAATTCTTCTAACTCCCAGAATTTTTTTAAATGGTAATCTTCAGGAATTGTCTGAGTGAAATTGCATAAAACATTGGCAGGCACTATAGGGGTAGGTCCAGCTATAACTCAACCTAGCTTCGTATTTTGAAGTATTGGAAGATTTTTGCCTAAGGTACATTTACCTTCAATGATAAGATTCCAAAATAATTCAGAACCAATAATAGCATCTATTTCTTGGGATATGTGAAATTCTTCATCTGATAATTGAATGTTAGCGGGAATATCGTAATTATCTATTGCTGCATTGTGTAAAGGTGTATTGTTGGAAATAGTAGGCACAATGTAGCATGTAGTTGAAATGTTAAAGTCAGAAAACTTAGAGAAAATATTAATTATGCATTTCTTTGTTAATTTAGAAACTGTCTGGTTTATACCTGAAATAGAAAGGTGTGTGGGTAACAATGGTAATTGGAGTTTTTTGGCAAACTGTTCCGTTAATAAATTGATTTGCGAACCACTGTCAAGAATTCCTCTACATTGAATTTTTGCGCCTTGCGCATTTAAAATCAAAAAGGTCACTGTGGACAACAAAACTTGATGGTTGTTTTGATGTTTATTAAAAGGATTTACAAGAAGAGTTGAGTGAGTAGGTTCACCATTTTCGACCACCTGGTTAGTGGAACTTCTATTACCTGGATTTATATCTAAGTGTAATAGTGAATTGTGTTTTAAATTACACATTTTACATGGGCCTAGAGTGCATGTGTCAATAGCATGACCGATTCTAAGGCAATTCTTACACAGCGATAATTTTGCAACAGCTGCAAGTCTGTTTGCTGTATCTAATTTGAGAAATTCATGGCATGAATATATTAAATGGTCTTTATGACAAAAATTGCATTTACCTCTGCTATAGGTTGAGTGAACTTGTAATGGAGGACGTGAATATCTTTGGTTAGAGTTATGAAACCTAGTAGTTGACTCTTGTTTGTTAAAATTGGAAGAAGTTGGTTTTTGGTCATTTATATCTTCTAAAAGATCCATTCGACCATTGAAGAAATCTAGAAATTCGTTTATAGTAGGAAATTCACTGACATCTTCATTTTTCCAGTCTCGCATAGTGCGATCATCTAATTTATTTGAAATTATGTAAATTAATAGAGCATGACATACATTTTCTTTGGATATTTTTGTGTTTTCTAAGGCTGTAATATTGCTGGAAACTTTGTCTATGAATATTTTAAAATCAGTTAGAGTTTCCTTCCGAATTGAATCAATATTAAATAAACCTTTTATGTGTTTATTTACAAGTAATCGTTTCTTATCAAATTTGTCGATAAGAATTTGCCAAGAATTATTGATTTGATTGTTACTTTGAGAAGTAGATTGAGAAGGTTGTAAATTGTTTGAATACTCTTGTAAAAAAGCCATAGCCTCAGTGTATTTTAATTCAAATTGTTCTCTTTCACTGTATTGATCTGGCAGATGGCCTTCTTCACATAGAGTTTCTATTTTTAATTGAACCTTCTCAAAATCTTCATACAAATTGCAGTAATTTTGCTGTTTAACATTAATTTCTATAATTGTAGGTTTTTGATTAGGTTGTGCATTTTTAATTGTATCAACATATTTAAATTAGTTAATTTTTGTTTTAGTGAAGCACGAATGCGTTTTTCATCTTTTAAATCTTGTGCCATTTTGGATTATTAAGAATAAAAATATTTTTATGCGCTTTTTATACCGATTTAGAGGGCCAATCACACCAAAATCTTTAGTTTAACTTTAAATTCTAGGCTATTTATGCTGGAATTAGGTAAAAATAGGAAAGAAAATAGTGACAATGGATGACTTACAACCTTTTCAATCTCCTGTAGTCTCCACACAGCGAATCTTTGGCGATTTGCTTCTTTTTATAAATAGGTACCCGCTTGCAGGCTAGGCTGGAACGGCGATGAATTTGCGCACTTACGGCTCAATGGCGTCCGTGGTCAATGTTGTCTGTTGTCCAACGGCCGGTCTAAATGGGATGCCGGCTGGTTGTTTCTGGTAATCCGGCTCGATCGGACCAATTATGTTTGAATAAAGCGGACTGTAGATTTTTAAAAACTTTAATTTGAACATATAAAGCTGAACAGGTAAAACATTTACAGATAAAAACAATGATTTGTTTGTGCTAGTCCCTGTCGCAAGCTCATCGACGTAATAATGTCACTTTAGTTCGCGCACTCTCGGTAATAGGTGCGCTGTTGCCAGATGCACTTTAAAGTCGTACAACTAGAGATTCAACAGTGTTTTCGATAAACAATTTAAGCAGGCGTTACAACCTTTTATGAAATTAAATCTTTCTTTTACTGAAAGTCGTAAGAAAGTCGGACATTTCGACGTTATGTGGTCATTATTTCTACAATATGCGCAATAAAATAGTGAATTTGTAGAAAAAGTAAAAGTATTATTTTTCGAAGCTTGATTAGTTTATAGAAAAGATTTTTTATTTTTATGAAAGGTTTTATTAGTTGATGTCGACGCGATTTGATTATTATTATTCGATTTATTTTGAACGAAGTTGAAACTGGCAGAGTTCTCATATGAGACACATCTGTCCTCTAAAAATTCGAAAAGATTTGCAACTTCTAAAGTGTGATTTTTATCAATGGATTGCTCAAATGCTTGTTTTGTATGATAATCTAATTTACCCTCTAAAATATGTATAAAAAATGAATCAAGAATTTCACCTGGTGACAATCCCAGGTTAGCCAAAGAATCTATAATAGTTCTTGACTCTGCAATGTATTTTCTAAGTGACTGAGGATTTTGTTTTTCAATACTCTGTAACCCCAACAACTGAGTAAAATGGTTATTTAAAATTTGTCTCGGATTATTAAACCTTTTGTTTAATAAATCTAATGCAATGGGAAAATTCTCGTTAGTGACTTGTAATTGATTAATCAGTTGTAGAGGCTCATCAGTTAAAAAAGATTTAAGGTAGAATAGTTTTTCAGCAGCTGACAAATTTTCATTTTTTGCGATAAGCGCGTTGAACAAATCGATAAAGCTTTTATATTCTAAGGCATTGCCAGAGAATCTATGAATATTGACTTCAGGAAGTTTAATGTTTTGTGACACGTGACGACTAGTGCTTTGATTTGCAGTTGAATTTACAGTATTTCGATTTTCCAATTTATTGAGAAAGTCTTTAAATTTTACTATTAGCTGAATGTAGTGATTTTCATAATCTTCTCTAACTTCGGCATCTGATAGAGAAGCGTCAGTGGTTAATAAGTAATCAATTTCGTCTTGTGCAATATTATATTTTTCAAAATTAGTTTCTAATTGAGTAATTCTGTAAGAAATTTCAGTGGAATTTATTGTAGATGAATCATGATTTGCTCGAAACCAACTTTCAAGCCGTGTAATCTGGGCTTTAGCCGCAGTCCTGGACCTTTTGTATGAGTCCATATTGAAAATGTTAAGTGTGCAAAAATTTATTCTACCTTTTTATGTAAAATATGTAAATGAGAAATAAATTCAATATACAAAATCAGAAATGTGCGATAAGTTATATAAATTCAAATTCTGTAAGAATGTAAAAAAAAATGCGACAAATAAACATGTATTAAAATGAAATGTTTTTTATAAATATAAAAAATATGAAAAATTGAGTGTTTTAGTTGTAAAAATCGACAAATACTAGATTTACATTGTCAGCCTACAGTTTTGATTGACTGGACCGCTTTAATGACAATGAAATTAGAAATAAAAAGTTTTACACTGAAATGTTTTTTATGTAACAATGATAAATGATAACGATACCTTACATATGTTGAAGAACTTGTTGAATGATGAATTTGGGCTACTTTGCCCGCTGACTTGATGATCTGGACCACTGGAGTTGTATCGCTGGGTCCTGGATGTGATTCTGGAACCTGGATACGATTCTGGAACCTGGAGAACTGGAAGAATTTCTTGTGGAAGTAGTTGCTGATTTGAATCCGGCTGACGATGGACCATGAAGTGATTTGAGCACTTTTGCAGCGGTTTACCAGTACAGCCTTGTCTTGCTGACTTTTTAAACCCTGTTTGATTTTTGTGGTTTGATAATGTGGACTGTATATAGAACGTACAAGAACTCTTTCTCCCTTCTCTCCAGTATTACCAATAAAACATCAGGAATTTCATAATACATAATAATATTTCAATTTCTTTAACGAAGAACAACAGGAACAACACATAAAAACGTATAATAATAGGTACTATAACTTAACTATAAATAACAAGTATAATATTTCAACTAGTTTGAGCAATTCACTGAAGTGAATGTTTTAAAATTGGATTTGGAAATTGAAATTGCAAATCTATCGTTGTTAAGAACGATCTAACCGAAACGAAGGTGTGAGAGATACTGATTTTTTTTGCCGGCCCGACGATTGCAACGAAGAAACTGGCTCCAGTAGGCCTGGCTATTTCCAGTTCAAACCAGATTTTTCGCCTGGCTAACAATGTAACGGTTGGAATCAAGGTTGTCGTTGGGCAAATTGAATAATATCTATTTTTAGCTAGCGTGGCGTGTTTTCGCGGCGTTGTCGGATTTACGAAATAATATTGTCGTTATGCAAATTGCGCGGTATGTGGCGCGACGTTGTCGCATTGACGAAATAATAATAATCGTTATGCAAATTACGATTTATATTCAATTTTTAATTGAAAATTGAACAAGCAATATTTATAAACTTGGGAAAAACGAAAAAGCTCCGATTAAAAAGCTCAAAGGGTCGAACATACATAGTACCTGATTTGACTAAAATTCAGCAGGAAAGAAATAAAGTACTCAAGAACTATCTTAAAACACTGAGAGCCACCACAACCCAAGACCGTTGCTATATTAAGGGTGATAAACTCTACAGAAACAACATACCATACACTGTTGAAGATATCACTAGATTGGAAGAAGCTCAGACAGCTCTTGAATTAAAAGACACGTGTAGTGAGCCGGGAAGCATATTTGTATCGAGCGTCCAGGATACCGCGTTCGGATCGCCCGATTCAATATTGTATCGAGCGTACGTTAGTCCGATTCATTTTCGGTCTACCACACGCTCGTTACGCAGGACTTAAATTTAATAACAATTTTTTTTTCATTGTAATGTATCTATTTAATCAATTACATAATTCGTTGTGTATGTCGTATATCGTTTATTATAATAACTTCTTAACATAATAATTTTCTACAGACAAATAAAACATACAAAATAAAATAATATGTTGAATAAACACTTATTTTCGAAACTTATTGTCCCCGAGAGCTATGTTATTTATTACCCACCCACACAAGTACTCAATGAATGTGGAGCTTTAGTTTTTTTTACTGTAAGACTAGCCACCTTTCTTCCTGATCGTCTTCCTGTCATTTTTACCTTCCTTCGAGAGACAGAAGTTGGTTGTACAGCTATTTTTTTACCCTTTCTTTTAATTTTTTTTGAACTCACTGTCAAAGATCGAAGTAAGTAATCAAATTTGAAACTATTGTGCAAGCCACTCATAAGGGAGGAACTACTATTTATATTTTTCCTATAATTTTTCATGAATTGTTCAATTGCAGGGCCAAACCTATTAATAAAATCTTGTTTAATATCATTATTGCTGTTTTGAAAAGTGTCCATTACATTTTTACTTGTTGAAGGAGCATTTTTGTCGTAGCTAACCGTTTCAGTTTTTTCAATATGTTTAAGAACATCATTATCATTGTGATTAACTTCAGTACACTCTGAGAGTTTTAAAGGCAAAAACATATTTTCTGGAGGTTCTGTACCAGTGCAATAATATATAACATTTTTCTGCTTGCGAGGGACAAAGTATTGCAAGCGTTTTTTATATTAAATTCTTTTATTACGGCAGATTGATGCTTGCATATTTTTACAGTGGCACCTACAGGGCAAGAACAAACATTGCAATTCATATCGACGAAGTATATTGTCCCTTTAAGTGAACTGCCTAGATCCGTTATTTGATTTGGTAAAACATTTTTACTGTCTGGAGTCGAAACATTACCTCGATGTAATTATTTGTATCAGCACCACGTATCATCAGTGATTGGCGATAATACAAACACCAAGCTTGAATGTTTTCTATCTTACTTTCGACATATTTTTTGTATTGTGGATAAGTAGGGTTTTCATGAAATATTTTAAGATATTTCTCTTTTGTCCTTGACATAAGAATATTTCTAAACAGTTGATACGACGATTGTCTATCTTCCTTTTTAATTTCATTTTTAGAAAGCTGTATCCATTTCCAAACAGCTTTTAGCACATGAACCGAACACAGAAGTAAATTAGCCTGAGGCCAATATTTTTGTAATACAAAGCGCTCAGTCAAATCATCATCTGTCATTATTATTATTATTTTCTCTCTCTTTCCACTGGATTAAAACCACTTAGTTGTTAAAAAAGTTTTTTTATTGACGTTTCGGCTTTCCAGATCGAAAGCCGTTATCAAAATGACATAAAATAAATAAATTTACTAGAAACAGAACACTTGATAATCTTGCAAAAATATGACATCAACATAGTATACATAGAATAAGATTTTGAGATTGAAGATGTCAAAATCTGTTTCAATCATATTTTTGTGACGTTTCTGGGAACGAATTTTTGAAAGGATAGCGCATTTGCATATTATAAGAGAATTTATACTTCGTCATAAATGAAGTTTTCTTATTAATATTATCATAAGAAAAAACCAGATAAAAACTTATGATACTATCCCGATATAGAGGGTATCCTTTTTGCAATTAACTCTTTTTGTAAAATAGGTATCCAAATGTCCTATATTGCCCCTTAATAATATAAAAAGAATGACAAATACCTATGGTAAAAACAATTATAAAAACTAAATTGTGAAAAGAATACTTGTAACTACTTAAAAACTAGCCTCTACTAAAAAGACAAATGTCAATCATATTTTTGAACTGGTTTACAGTCACTGAATCGATTGCAGTTGGAGGGAGACTGTTCCATACATCAAAAATTCTGTTGTTAAGGAAGTGCTGTCTGGTGCGGGTATGGACAGTTTCTTTCTTTAGCTTCAGAGGATGGCCACGCAGCCGAGTATCGGAATTGAGTGTAAGCATTGACTGTAGGTCGCCATAGTTGAATTTTATGATCCTGAACGATATAATCATGGTGAGATTTGCCATCACCATCCGTTCTTCATAACAGGGCCTCGTACGACCAAATGAGTGTCTGGTAGCACGTCGTTGAATTTTTTCAAGCATATCTTGCTCGCGAACTAAATCTGGATACCATACCGGACCGGCATATTCCAAGATAGGTCGAATAAAAGTTTTAAATAGTTTACAATACGTGTCAAATGACGATTTCGAGAACACTTTTTGTATAAGGAATAACTTCGTATTTGCCCGTTTACATACCGCAGCGATATGTTCACTCCACGTCAAGGTCGAATTCACAATTACACCTAAATCATTGTGAGAAGAAACAGTTTTTAACACGTGTCCGTTCAGATAGTACGAAAAACCAGGATTATTCTTTCCGATGTGAAGAACAACACACTTATCGATATTTAAAGGGATGAGCCAGTCTGTACACCACTGCTGAATTTTGTTGAGGTCATCTTGGAGGTTCTGATAGTTGGTAAGCGGGTTTCCATATAGTTTCGAGTCGTCAGCGTAAGATGATAATAAATTTGAAATGTAATACTGGAGATCACTAGCGTAAGCAATAAACAAGAGAGGTCCTAAAACAGAACCTTGTGGTACACCGCTTGATACAGGTCTTTCCAGAGAAAAATCTTGTCCAACTCTAACTTTGAAAGATCTATTAGATATAACATCTGAAATCCATTTATTGAGATTACCTCGGATACCGAGGTGTTCTAATTTATAAAGAAGCCGTCTCCTAGGAACTCTATCGAAGGCTTTGGAAAAATCTAAATAAATAACATCGGTTGGAATTTTATTATCTAAAGCCTTCGACCAGTCATTAACACAGTGAAGCAAATTTGTTAAGGTAGAACGACCTTTTACAATCCCATGTTGTTGGTTGGGGATAACGTCTTCATGGAGCAAAAATTTTGTCATGGATTCAGAGATAATGGACTCCATTACCTTACAAACAATAGGCAAAAGGCTAATGGGACGATAATTATTGGCAGTAAGTTTATTGCCTTTTTCGAAAATAGGGGTTACAGAAGCACGCTTCCAGGCTGCTGGAATGCAGCACTGAGTGAAAGAAGCACTCATTATTAGGGATAATGGATACGCTAATGATTTTGCACATTTTTTTAAGAAGAAAGATGTTAGACCATCAAGCCCAGGAGAGGAATTGTTTTTTGAGATTTAGAAGGTGATTTTCAATTTGTTTTGGAGATAAGGAAATATCGCTGAGCGAGGCTTGGACACGAGGTCCATTTAAAAGAGGTAGGTTGTCCAGAGGTTCCAAGGAAAAGACTTTTGAAAAATGCAATGACAATGTTTCGAACGTTTCGTAATTGGAAGAACATATGTTACCATCTTCTTGTTTTAGAAATGGAATTGAAACTTTGGAAGAGAGTGATGAGCGGATATATTTAAAAAATCTCTTACTGTCTCCACAATTGGCGATTGACTGTTCGTAGTTCTGTCTGGCACTATTCAATTGTTGTTTAATGCTATTAGAGAACTGTCTATGAGCTACAAAATCTTCAACGCTTTCAGAACGTTTGTATTTCCTCCACATATTTCTCTTATGTTTTATTATCTGTAAGATTTGCATACTGATCCAAGGTTTATCCAAGTTTATTGCGATAAATTTTTTGTCTAGAAGTATTTTCTGAAATACATTGAGTTGTAATCTGAAGAAAAGTATCCCACATAGACGAACAGTCATTAATTCCATCAAATGCATTAGTCCAGTCCTTAATTGAAAGAAGGTTGTCCACTTTTGCGAAATTAGTTACATCTCGATACTCATAGTTTTCTTTGTTGCGTGAGAAATGAATACTCCATCCAATTCTTATTTTTTTAAAAATATTTATTTAACTTATTTACAATTAAAATATATGTTTATAGTATGAATGCTAATTATGAACTGAACTGCCTATTCTAAAACTACTTTTATATAAATCTACAAATTAAATGCTAACTAAGCAAAAACGTTATCTTCTTTATACAGGGTGTCCCACGACGTACTGTACACAGTCCAACCATAAGTCCTATAGACTGAGGCCATTTCATATCTGGTATTAAAAAATGCCTTGTTGCGTTTTTGACGGATATACAGGGTGATATTTGAAAATATGTGAATTCTTTTACGTTAAGTATATCTAAAATTAAAAATCTCAGACCAATCAAATTAGGCACACTGAGTGTGCTCCCTGAGCTCAATAAAATAGGTTTTAAAAAAATTTTAATTTCAAGTCCGGACTTAGTTTTTTTAGATTTTTATTGGTTTTTTGAAAACAACACCCTGTAAGCCAGATGAGATAATT
Organism: Crepidodera aurea; assembly: GCA_949320105.2. Classification (NCBI taxonomy): domain Eukaryota; kingdom Metazoa; phylum Arthropoda; class Insecta; order Coleoptera; family Chrysomelidae; genus Crepidodera; species Crepidodera aurea. Next base: position 8,211,519 of record OX439472.1, on the reverse strand, counting down.
TTAATTTTTCTCACTTTAAAGCTTAAGGATGATACTAAGCAACAGTTAAAAAAATTGGACGCGCAACTTTTTGTTTTCTGCAGAAAAAAATAAAACTTTGAAAAATAGTATAATTTTAATGGATTCACATTCTTCTTATGACTGATACGGCACTACTTTGATAGCACATCATCATTTTTCAACAAAAATCATAAGTACAGTTCATTTTACTCGATATAAAGTATTATTCAATCAACCGTTGAAATTCCAGGGCCGTATTTATTTTTTTAAAGTTTTATTGATCCTGTAAAAACAACACCCTGTAAAGCGAGTTGTACAAATTTTCTTTCTGTAACGTCAAAGAAAAAACTATTACTTTTGATAATTGTGCAAATGCAAGTAGGCTTTGAATTCGCTTTGACGTCCATTTTGACAGTTTGTGACAGAACGTGGTGAGCGAATGACAGAAGACCAAAAAAACTTAACAGTTTTCAGGACGTTAAAGAAAGATCTCCATCCATATCACCCCCAACTGGTACAGAGACTGCAAAAAATAAATACGGCCCTGGAATTTCAACGGTTTATTGAATAATACTTTATATCGAGTAAAATGAACTTTCCTTATGATTTTTGTTGAAAAATGACGACGTGCTATCAATGTAGTGCCGCATCAGTCATAATAAGAATGTGAATCCATTAAAATTATACTATTTTTCAAAGTTTTATTTTTTTCTGCAGAAAACAAAAAGTTGCGCGTTCAATTTTTTTTAACTGTTGCTTAGTATCATCCTTAAGCTTTAAAGTGAGAAAAATAAAAATTGTCTGATCTGGCTTACAGGGTGTTGTTTTCAAAAAACCAATAAAAATCTAAAAGAAACTAAGTCCGGACCTGAAATTAAAATTTTTTTAAAACCTATTTTATTGAGCTCAGGGAGCACACTCAGTGTGCCAAATTTGATTGGTCTGAGATTTTTACTTTTAGATATACTTAACGTAGAAGAATTCACATATTTTCAAATATCACCCTGTATATCCGTCAAAAACGCAACAAGGCATTTTTTAATACCAGATATGAAATGGCCTCGGTCCATAATACTTATGGTTGGACTGTGTACAGTACGTCGTGGACACCCTGTATAGTCCTATGGTGGAGATGGTATAACTCCTCCCCCCGAAGATCCAGGTTCCGAAGGCTAATGAGGAAGATGGATTTCTTCTAAGTGGAAGCTGTCTTCTGTCCTCTTCTGGCTTGGTTTTCCTCTGTATTTTTTCCATTTTTTAAATATATAAAAAGTAAGAATAAAAACTAATATAATGTAAATGATAATAGTCCATGAGCTTGGTATATATGAAATAGTTTTATTTTTTAAATTTGGTTGATTTTGAATAATGTTTTGTCGTAGAGTTTGGAGGTCATCTAAATTAATGGTTTGCAATTTGATGTTGGATGTGGACCATTCTTTTTCGGCAACTTGGTCGTCCATTTTTGGAAATAGAATAGGTTGATTTTCAAAAGTATTTGGCTCAGTATTAACGATCGTTTCTTCATCGGTAATAATTTGACAATTTTTGGGAATTACAGCGAGGAAGGTTCCAATCAGCTTAATTATTTCTATTTGTGATTTACATTTAAGGTTTAATGTAATTTCTTTGGGTATGACCAAAATCCATTGATTTGTTTGTTCTAACCTCGTGATAGAAGGGCGTGATACGGCTATGGATACTTGTGGACACTTGAAGGTACTCTCGTAGTTTAGAAGTTGGATCTCGCAGGAGCTATTCTGGTTAACTTTTCTGAGACTGGTTGGATCGCAAATGTAATTTTGGGTGGATAATTTCTTGCAGGAGTTACCCAAATAGGCATAATACAATTTATTTTGTACAACATATTTATTTTCCGGATTAATCGCCGAAACTGACCTTTTTTCAAAATTGGTATAGGATATAAATTATATAGGGTTAGGTATGGTTATTGGAATATGTAATAAAATAACATATATATATGATTCTATTGAGAATCAACCAGTGACAACACGGAGCAGATCCCGGAAGCCCAGCTATTCATATAATGCCCGTGGAAACCTAAAGCAGAACATATATATATATATATATATATATATATATATAAATAATAATAATACATTACTTAAGCTTAAACTAACTGGTATTTCGTTCTTATTATAACCTCTAAATATAGTTTCCAAAATTTTATATAAATCATTTACCGTAATTATGCTGGGGTGTAATACTCCAAGTTGTGCAAAGGATATTGAATTTTCAATATCTTGTAGTATTGAATTTAATAATTCATACATACATTCATACATACATTAATAATTTGGATTATAGTATCTTTAATATAAATACTATTTTCCCATTTAAATTCGTTTTGTACCAAAATTGTTATTTAATCAATTTTACTAGCCAATAAGTCTTGATTATGTTTTATTATTCGAATTGTTCTCTTGAATTTGTCTATTAGCGATACTGCTAATGAATTTTGGGTTTTAATTGAGTTTTTTAGTTTATTTTGATTTAATTGAAGTTGTTCAATCAGTTTCTCGTAATGTTCTCCGTCACTGGCGTCTAGATTTCCAGTAATTGCTTTAAATACGGAACCTACTCCATTTATTAAACATCTTTTTATTCTTTGTGGATGCGGTATAATTTCTTTTAATCTAATCTCTATTTTATCTTCCAAAAAGTATAGTAATTTAAAATAATTTGAATTATCTGTCCTATAGTCTTTGTTTTCTTGAATTGATTTAGTTATGTTCCTAGATTTTATTTTTAGTCCATTGAATTCGTCAAGTAATTGATTTAGGTCATAATTATAAATAATTGAATGGTAATATTTAATTACTTTTGCATTGCCAAGTTTTAAGGGTAAAAGTCCAGGATTGTCACTTAAGTTTTTTAATGTTATGGTGTCTGGGAGTCCTAGTATACCCGGTGACCTGAAAAGATAAATTTTAGTTATTGAAAGAATAAAGTCTTTTCAATGGGCGTTTAATATTACTCATGTGTATTTTGCCATGTTTCGAAGTAGTCACTGTTTTTCGTTTTTTATTTACTGACTTAATAGCAATTGGTTTATGGAATTTATTAGCACTTTTTTGTCTTTTTGTATTTTTTACATATGCAGTGAGGTAAGGTTCAAAAATTTTGGGGTCTTCACGATCTATATTAATTTTTTCAACATAGTCTTTTTTCGTTGATTTTTGTGTATAATATTTTTGTCTGTTTTTTATGTTGACTTACGTAATCATTTAGAAGTAATTTGTCCAGGTCTATATTAAAAGGTTCATTGTCTGTAATATGTCCATTAATAATGTCAATAGGTTTTAATTTCGTTGCAGAATGAATGGAGTTGTTATATGCGAGAATAGCGTAAATTATTTTATTTTTTATCGGAGTATCTGAAAAACCTTGAGTATTTAGTAAGCGTAAATGTTCACTTATCGTAGAATGAAATCTTTCTACTATTCCATTGGACTGAGGATGGTTTGGGGAACAAAAGTGAATTTTAATTTTATGGAGTCCCAATAATTCTGTTAAAACTGAATTTTTGAATTCTGTTCCGTTATCTAATATTATTTGTTTAGGTATACCATGATGGGAAAAGAATTTTATTAAATTATCTGCCACCTCGGTTCCAGCGACAGCGTTTAAATAATAAGCTTGAGCATATTTTGAAAAACTATCAACTACTGTCAAAAATTTTGATTTCTCAAAGGTAAAAGTATCAATATGTTTTAGTATAAACATGTATTTCATCTGTAGTTCGTATTCTGTGTTTAATTTTATTTTTAAAGGTTAGAGGTTCACCCTCTTTATAAAAAATATCTTGATATTCGTGACATAATTTTAAAATTTCTTCTCTTTCTTCATTATCCTATGATCTATTCTAATCTTTTTAAAATCTACACATTTATTATTAAATGATTCAATATTGTTTATTTCTAAATTTAAAATTTCGTTTTCATCGAATTTTTCTACTAAAATAGGTTTTGATAAATCAAGTGTTACGGTACTGGTATCGATATTTATAATTGTGGTTAATGCATACCCATCTTTTGATGTAGTCACATATTCTGGAATCTCACAATTATTAATTTTTTGATAAGGGATAATTATATCACCGTTTAATATAGAGGTCTTTATTTTAATTATTCTCTGAGTTCTAGGTTCTATTGTCACTGTATTATCGTTAGACTAACTTGTAGGTTCAATCTTATGATAATAAAGTGGGATACTTGCAAATGGTGAAAATTTATATTTGCTTGCAATAATTTCATGTTATCTAAGCCTATTAAGCCATCAAATACATTGTGAAACTTAAATAAAAATAATTTCAATCTTTCTTTGTTATCAAGATTAAAAATTTGAGAAGCATTAATATGTGCATTAGTTGGGTAATTGCGTTGAATGGGTCTGGAATTTACATTAAAGGGTTGTGAAGGAAAATTGTTTCTTTGTCTAGAGAAAAAATCATTAGGTGTGTTAAAATTATTTGAAAAATTTCTATTTTGATTTTGTCTTAACATTACAAGATCTCTGTTTAAACAAACTTCATCTCTTTGATCAGAGAAATTTCTAGTCAGAGTATTTTTTAAATCATTCCAATTTGCACAATTTTAAATATTAACTACCGTTTTAGCATTATCCTTTAATTTTGAGATAATGGAGTTCAATAAATAAGCATTTTGAAAATTATCTGGATGTTCTCTATCAAAAAATTGTGTGAGCAGCCATTCACTCACTGTTAAAAATCTACCTAAATCATTAGCATTACCATCAAATTCTGGTATACAATTAAGATATTCTGGTTTGAAAGCCATATTTAATTCTTGTAAATTATTTGCTACTTGTAAATTATTTATTACTGTTAGATTAGTATCTGAATCTGAATCAAGATCAGTTGAAGGTGAATGAATATTTAATTGTAATAAACGAGCTTCTAATTCCTCAAATATAAAATCTGCCATAAATCGTACTTACAATAAAAGAGTAACTATCATTATTAATTATCCAAAAAAAAAAACGTCTGAGTCGGCGATGCTGTCCTCTCCAGTACGTATTCTTGTAGATTCTTGTAGAGTTAAGCGATGTATGTCCCAAGTCTTCAAATCTTCTTAACTATTCTTACGATTATTCACCAACAGTTTGTTTTTATCACCAACAGTTCTTGTTTAAGATTGAAAGTTCGTAATCCGGCTAATCGGTAACATGAAAAATCGATCCGTTCGATACGACTCGATCCCGAATTATCCTACTGACTGCGCCAGAAATGAATACTCGATCCAATTCTTATTTTTTAAAAAATATTTATTTAACTTATTTACAATTAAAATATATGTTTATAGTATAAATGCTAATTATGAACTGAACTGCCTATTCTAAAACTACTTTTATATAAATCTACAAATTAAATGCTAACTAAGCAAAAACGTTATCTTCTTTATATTGTCCTATGGTGGAGATGATATAACTCGTGTGAAGAACAAATTAAACTGAATATGCGCAGTTAACACAGCATGGTCGGATTTTCCGATAGGAGAGCTAACTTCAAGTGATGACACTAGCCGGTCATCATTTGTAAGAATAAGATCAAGTGTAGAGGGCTGGTTATCGATTCGGAAACGTGTCGTTTATTAGCTGGGTAAGATTAGAGTTTTGGACAAGGTTTATGAATAGATTGTGAAGATTATTACCATCAGGAATATAAGTTATCGGCCACGTGATTTGTGGAAAGTTGAAATCTCCACAAATAACTAGGTTTTTAAATAGGGACAATTCTTCTAGTTTTTCCAAAAGAATTATATTATTTTCAAAGTCAGCATCAGTAGGGCGATAAATGCAGGCAAGATTGATAGAAGTATTATGTTTGGATATGTTTAAACAAATAACATCTATGGTTGGAATGGTTATGTCGACAATTGAGACAGAAAAGTTTTCAGTTATAGTATTAGTTAAATACACGCAGACACCCCCACCAACTCTTCCTTCTCTGTCAGAACGAAAAATTTGGTACCCATCTATGGAAACTAAAGAATCAGGGATAGAAGAATTTAGCCAGGTTTCACTTAAAAGTATTACGTCGGGTTTAAGTAACTGAATAGTGCATAAAAATTTATTAAATTTAGCATTAAGAGAACATAAGTTTGTATAGAGAAACGACCAATCAATAAAACAGCAGTTAGAGGAAGATTTATTTCCGAAATGTAACTATTTTTGGCAATCCATGGATATACTTGATGGTTAGATTATTTTCACCCTTATTTTTACGGTCGTCCAGCTCGTCTCGTATATCCTTAAGGTGTTGCATTTGAAGTGGTGTTTTATCATCAATTATACTGAAGTTACTAGTGGTTCCTTTTTCTAATAGCTTCTTTTTATTTTTTAAGATATATTTGGCAGCGGATTCAGATGACATAACGACTTTTATTATTCTGGGGTAGCGTCCACCCGGTTTGCCAATTCTGTATGTAGCAAGAGGTTCTTCTTGACAGTCTACTGCTGAAAGTATTTCTAAGATTTTTGTCTTGTCATTATCTTTATTGGTTTGAATGTTGCCGTTCGGTTCTGGAACACCTCTGATCAATATATTTTTCGCACGAGACATACGATCAACTGCCTCATTAGCGATCTTCTCGGTTAAGTCGTTGGAGTTAGCAGTTTCTACATTTTTTATCTTATTTTTCAGATCTGTAAGTTCAGTAGTTAGATTCCATTTCTGTTTTTAAGTCAGCAATTTTAGTAGATAGCAAATCGCTGTATTCGATAAATTTTTTTTCAATATCTAATTTAAAATCAGCAAAACGTTTTTTAAGATCTGAGATGTTGCTTAAATTTTGAGAACATATATTACACAGGATCCTTAAACCTCGTATTTTTTGCCTTGTAACGCGATCTGAAGCGGATAGTTCAGTGCTATCGATATGAAGAGGCTTCTTGCAGCCATCACACTGGATCGCACAGTTGCGATCCGCCACTGGTTTCGAACAATTTCCACAGCTGGGCATTGTCCACTTTTTTCTGTTTTTAACTACTGATAACGATGTATTTACTTTTAAATATATTGAAGACTGGTACTTACAATGTTTATCAAACTACACTTTCACTGTTGGATTATTGTTAAATTATATGATTAATCACTATTAATGCACTTTAACAATATACTGGTAAAGTTTAAAAAATTTTTAAAACGATATACTAAGTAAAAGATGAAATTTAAGCATAGCGACAAATTCATGTGTACTCACAAGAACTATCTCTATGGACGGCGAAATTTTAAAAGGCATTATTTCTATTAAGTCGTCTACTGCACGATCAAAAATGGAAGATTTTTGACTATTCGTTATTATGCAAGCTAATGGTATTTCTCCTGCTGTAGACTGGGTGGCAAAAAAATATAGTTTATGGTTCTGCACATCGCAGTTACTAGTGGCATCTACAAACAGAATTTCTGATGATTGAATTAACTGCTGTGCTGCACGCTGCATTATTGGAGTACATAATGAAATCGCATAGTCTTCTTTGTTACGAGTTATTTTATATGTCGTTGAAATAGAACGTTTTAGATTTTCTTCTAGGTGATCAAATATGTTTTCACCTGTTCTATCTCCGTATTGCCGTTTGAAGTTTGATTTCCATAGGTTCGAAAAATCTTCTTTATTTGGAAAATAATGTCGATCAGAAATTAGTTCATCGTATTTATCGCCTAACTGCTCCATTTTACCAAAACAAAAGGTGTTGTAGGCTGGAGCAGGAGAATGTCCCTTTTCAAACAGTTCAATAATTTCTTGCTTCGTTTCGATACCTATGGGTCTTTTCGTTAAAGCAGCTGCACTGTGTATTGTATGATTATGAGTGTTTTTAAAAATAATAACACACGGCCATTCTTCAAGTAGATTATCAACAAAATTTGGTTTTGTTCGGGGATGAAAATTTTGTTTTTTAATTATTACGATTATGCCCGCTGGACAGTCAATATTTCTAGAAGAATGTGTTCTTTTTCTGGTACCTTTTATTTTATTTACTCTTGTTCGAAATTGACAATGATAGGTTCTTTTAAATACATTCTGCCTTGCTTTTTCTGCTGGTGTATGAACAGTCTTCGTAATATACCATGTATTTTTCGATAACTCTTGTAGATCGTGCACCCACAGCTAAAAAAAGAAAAAAATTCTGTTACGGATTCTACCACTATTATATGGATTTTTACTCTGCCACGGTCTGTCTCAGAATGGTAAGTAGTTCCTTCGCGAAACCAACGCGCACACGAATCTCAGAGACTAAATGAAATTGGTCAAGTAGTAGCTACTCAAAATAATATGACACTTATTTATTTTAATGGATGATTTTTAAGCTAATAAGTCAATAAGTTCATATAAAGGTATGTCCTCCAAAGCTTAGTTTTCAATATACAGGGTTTTGAAGTCGTATAGTGTTCTCAGATGTTTAAAAAATTTCAAGAATCGTTTGAGATATTACATTAAATTTTAGTACAAAATATTATGGCATAAATTAACTTTTTTTTGACCAGAAAACATTTTAAATTTAACCAGTGACATAGATGTGGTCTTGGTACAATTTTAACTACTAACGTACATGAAAGAACGTATGATGCACTAAATTTTTGAAAAGCGCGGTTTCTTTGTATACTAACCTCAACTTCTTCCTTAGTTTTAAAATTTGTACGAACTTCGTTTAAACTCACATTATGGTAGCTATAATTGTCTGGCAACTCCATAATGTAATTACTTACACAAATCAATCCAAATTACTTTTAGACATCAACAACACACAAATCAAAGCAATACGTTAGCTAATCAACAAAAGAAACACTGATTCGATTAGTATCGAGCGTACGATAGTCTGCCGAACAATCGGGATCTCAGGCGTTCGATAACCGACTAGGTAACGAGCGTGTGGTAGTCCGAAAATCAATCGGACTAACGTATGCTCCATACAATATTAAATCGGGCATTCCGAACGCGGTATCCTGGACGCTCGATACAAATATGAAGCCGGGAACTCCAGGAAAAAAATACAGTGATAATTTTGAAATAGCTGAAAATATAACAGTCATAGATGGTAATATACAGCAGGCTGCAGACAAAAAGGAAGTACTAAAGAACGTAGGAGCTAAACTGAAGAAAACGAAAGAAGATGAGCTGAAAAATAAAGGTAGAAATAAAAATACCCCACCAAGCCCAGTTAGAGAAAGGAAGCCTTCATTAAGAAATAGAAATAATTAATTTTAAAACTGGACGCATTTATTGCAAATTATGAAAATAAGGAAATATTAGGAAAACTCATATATGACATACAAAATTTTAACGAAAGTTATTTTACTAATGAAATTACAAATTTTAAAATTTTACATCTAAATATCAGAAGTGTTGCAAAAAATTATGATGAGTTTCTAATATTTCTTAACCAGTTCTCTGAGCAATATGAAATAATTTTAACGGAAACTTTCACGATTTTCGATAAAAATGTATATACTATTCCAGGTTACAACAATATCTATAATGAAGGCACATTAAATAAAAACGATGGGATCTTAGTATTTATTAAGTCTAATATAAAGTACAATTGCAATATTGTTCAAATTGCTCAGAGTATTGCCACTGAATTACATATTATAGTAAACAAAATTAAATTAGTCTTAACAGCTATTTACAGATAACCCAGTACAGATAAAAACATCTTTATTACAGAGCTTTATGATTACCTTCAATTAAGGAAACAAAATAAATTTCATATTGTCATTGGAGATGTAAATATTGATCTACTCAAAAACAATAACGTTACTGATGATTATAAAAATGTATTCAACTCTTTTAATTTTATTTCTCAGATAAACAGAATCACAAGACCTAGTAGTAAAACCTTGTCTAGACCACATATTTGTTAAGAATAATTACATTCAAAATCATTTTAATTCATACGTTTTCAATTATGATATAACTGATCATTTTCCAATCGCAATTATGTACAATTATGGGTTAATTTCAACTGATAAAATTCAGCAGAGTAAATATAAAAAATATATTAATTTTAGAAATTTAAAAGATGCTCTGAACGGTGAACAGTGGATCGATATTTATAGCTCGGAAAATGTTGATTTAATCATGGAAAATTTTGTACAAAAATTGACTAAATATATTGAGTTACATACAAAAACTAGCAGAGTAAATGAGAAAAAGACTAAAAAATCATGGATTACCCCAGGAATACTTAATATAATAAATGAAAAAAATAAAATGTATAGAGAACTAAAGATAAACCCTGAAAATGAAATACTAAAAGAATATTATAGGCACTTAAAGAACACTCTTAGACAGACAATTAATAAATCTAAAAAAGAATATGCTAATAAAATTATAGAAAATAGTCCAAATTCTTCTAGTGGATTGTGGAATGCAGTTAACAGTATTTGTCCAAATAGAAAACCTAAAACAACAATAGAGACGTTAGAGGTAAACAATAAACTCATAACATCCAAGAATGAAATTGTAAATATACTTAATAATTATTATAGTGACTTAGGTGAAAATTATGCCAATAAAATTAATAATGTGCAAAAATTTTCAGAAAATATAACCAACATAAATAATACTGTGTTTCTTAATCCAGTATCTGAGACAGAAACTATAGATATCATTAATAACTTGAAATCAAAAAAATCCCCAGGATGGGATAATATCAGATCAGAAACTTTAAAAGAAATAAATACTGAAATTGCCAAACCTTTAACTAATATTTTTAATAAATGTTTTCAGAAAGGTAAATTTCCAAATTGTTTAAAAATTGGCATCATTAAATCACTATATAAAAATGGAAACAAACAGAAACTCGAAAATTACCGCCCTAACTCATTGTTGTCAGTGTTTTCTAAAATATTGGAAGAACTTATAAAAAATAGATTATATAAATTTCTGGAAAATTTTCATGTACTCTCTGATAACCAGTTTGGTTTTAGAGAAGGGAGATCTACTGAGGATGCTATACTAAAACTAACATCGCAATTATATAAGGCGTTAGATAAAAAAATCCCGCTGCTGTGTATATTTGTGGATTTATCGAAAGCCTTCGATACTGTTAGTCATAAACGTCTGTTAGAGAAACTGAAATGTTACGGTATAAGAGGTCAAGCTTATTTGTTATTAAAAGACTATTTATCAGTGCGAAAACAAATGGTAAGTATAGACGGAGTTTCAAGCCGTTCTAGGACAGTATCCTATGGTGTTCCACAGGGGACAGTCCTGGAACCTCTGTTATTTACCATTTATACAAATAGCTTATTGCAATCTCAAACATTTGAGACAAATATGCAACTGGTTTAAATATAACAAATTGACTCTAAATAGCCAAAAAACAAACTACTTACCATTCACATCCTACTCGAACCACCTTCCTGATCTGGGACCATTAATAATTGATGATCAAACACAAATTTTTGAAAAAGATCAAATGAAATATTTAGGAATCATCATAGACAGGCATTTATGGTGGGACTTACAAGTAAATAACGTTAAACAAAAGCTAAGGGGCCTGCTGACTAAATTCAAATACTTAGCGGATTTTTTGAACTTAAAAAATTGTATTTCTCGTTGGTGCAGTTACAATATGGTATCCTGGGTTGGGGAGGTGTAGCAGAAAGCAATTTGCAGGGTCTTAATGTCTTATAGAAGTGGATACTGAGAATCATTTATAGGAAGAATATAAGGTTTTCCAGCGATGAACTTTTTTCAGAAAATAAAATATCTGATGTTAGACAAATTTTTTGTGAAGATATTAATGAATATACATAAAAATAAAATAAAAGTAAAACCAATCGAACATTGTCACAACACAAGAGCAAATGAAAACTTAATTAATATACCTATATGTAAGAAAACTATTGGTCAACGCTCAGTGGAATTTCTATCAGCACAAATTTATAATATTTTACTTCTTAACTTGAGAAATATAAATAATTATAGAAAATTTAAACACTCTGTAAAGGTATGGATGTACAGTATGAACAGAAAAGTATTCAATGATATAGTCGACCTTAAATTTAATATTTGATGTTGTAAATCTATGTTTCCGATTTTGACAATTAACCCTATTATGACTACTTCACCGATTTTTGACAATCACCTAATTTTGGAAATTAAACTCCCTAATTTGTCTATTTTAAATTATAAGTATCTTGTAATGTTAATGTTTTAGTAAAATAGTAATATTAAGTGTGTCTTTTATGGTGTTGTACCTAAAAATGTATTTTGAATATGTAAAAATAGCACGTACAAGTGTCTTTGGCGCTTCAGTGGTTTATATGTTTATTCTCGTTCTTTATTTTTTATGAAATTATATCTTGTATTGTATTCTATATCTTGAATAAACATTATTATTATTATTATATTATTATTATAGTCTGAGCCAGTTCTGAGCTGACCGTTGAATGGCGGCCTAAGAGGACATCCAGTTGTAACGAATTTTGCCTTCAAATTTGAGTCGCATTGAATCTAGATCATCTCCATTTGCATATGGCTGGGTACTGAGTCTTCCGTAACTCTGGATGTACGAATGCAGTTCCTTTGTAATAACGGTCAGCAAATCAACGTCTATCACTACATCTCGATTGGGATTTTTTTTCTGTGAAGAATGGTTGCATCCGCATCGCCCGGACAGACCTACGTTTCTGTTTTTCATTTGCGTTTCTGTAACAAGTATCCCAAAACTTTAGATTGAGTTACCAACTTTCTCTAAACGCGCAGTCGGTACACACATTTCGTTGCAACCGCACTTTACGCTCCGGGTTCTTTGTAGACACATTCGGGTCGGGATACCCATCGAAAACGACAACGACTTCAGGGAGGTAGGGAAGACCGGGGTTGGTTGAACCAGTTTTTATTTTTTTTTTTTTTCATGTTTAGTGTTATTATATCAAAAAAATATTGTAATACGTCAAATAGTAAATGTTTTGACAAATTAATACTTCAGCTAAATATAACAAATATTAATATTTTAAAGTAATAAGATACTTTATTCATTATCTTATACAAGTAGTCAACCAACCCCGTCGTTGGGGCACGTTGATGCACTCTATGGGGTAGGTTGATTATATAGGAAGTTATAGACATACATATGGTTAACACATTAAATGTATTAAAAAAACACATTAATTCTTAAAAGTAATAGGTAAGTAAACAAATATGTAAAACAAAATAGAGAAGAATTAAAATATTCTAATCACTGTCACAATTATGGCATACATAAAATACATCTCCATTAGTGCATTGCTCGTGGGACCAACCCTTGCAGCTAGTACATTGTACCCATTTTTCCTTGGATTTACTGTTGGAATATGGTTTTAAGCATATTGAACAAAAGACTTCTTCTTCCGAATTACTAGAATAATTTTCTTTTTCACTTTGTTTATTTCTTTTACGTAAAGGATGTTTGTCAATACTTTTTTAATTTGCAGAAATTGACTTCTCTTTAACGGATATTGCTGTATTATAAGTTTCTTTTAACTATTTTTGCTTTGTTTTTAACATTTTCTTTTTGTTCTTTGAGAGCATCTCTGACTGGGGTGTCGGTTAAAATAGCTGAGACTCTTTTCCTTCTACTATTTTTATTTTTTCTTGGTGGTGCTTTTGGGAGTGGCTTTAATTGTTCCAGAGTGACAGTATTATTCACTACTGATTTACTACAACAAGGCTGTTCATCTAAAATAATATTGCTTACTATTTTAGTTGGAGTCGTGTGTTCAAGGATGGTTCTATTGGTGGCTTCTTTGTGAACTTCTTTAGAATCTACATTATATCCGATCGCCTCTAGATTAGTTTCGCTTTCCACGGTAGACGTATTAAGAGCGGTATCTTTAGCTGCTATTGTGGTTGGATCTGGCCTGTCCGTGACATAAGACGCCATAAACTCAGAATCTTCAAAAACATCTTTGTTAAAAGGAGAAATTCCAGAAACCTTAAAACCAGCTAAAATATTATTTGGCGTAGCAGCTAAAGGCAAAGCCATTTTAACAATCCCTGGTATGTCATAAATGGTCATTGTAGAGCCTGGGTGGTTTGTCATGCAGGAGTCACACATAGAATTTACATATTTTTTAAGGAGGCCGTAAAGACTTCTATCCAAAGGTTGCAGTTTATGGCTACAATGCGGAAGAAATGAAAGAACACTTACCCCGTTAGATTTAAAATAGTCCAATGCTTCTATCGATAAATGACTATCATGATTGTCTAATAGTAAAAGTGTAGGTTTTATTAAAGATGATTTTGAACGTTTCACAAAGTGACGTGCATATTCACACAAATGTGCCTCGTTCATTCACCCTGAGGGATTTGAAACACCTACGCTTCCTGGAGGACTATTGTTAATAAAATGATCATGATATCTTACCCGAGGGAAGACAAACATAGGTGGAATGCAATTGCCGTTCGCAGATACGGCAAAAGCTAAAATTACCAACGTCCCTCTTTCCGCGGAGGTAACACGGCCTACTTGCTTTACTCCACGACGAGCAACAATACGATCTGGTTTTTGGACCGTTGTCACGCCTGTCTCATCGACGTTCCATATGTCTCCTGGTCCAAATTTATGCCTTTCTAATACGGTTTTCAAATTAGAGAAAAAAAAACTGAAACCGTTGTTTCGTCAAACCTGTACCTCTGGCTAGGCTTGTTGCTTCAGGTGTTCTTATCGAAAAGCGGCGGTTCCGTTTCAAAAACATAGAAAACCAATCTTTACCAGCCATTTCGTGTTTGTTCCAATTCTGCGGATATTTTATCTTCAACTAATTTGCATACAAATATGCCATCCTTCGTACTTCTCTTGGCGAGAGTCCGTAATAAATATCTGCTGCTTTTAATAAATATGCAGATAGGTTCTCTTCTTGTTCAGAAGAAAATACCTGTAATAAAATATAATTCTCTAATTTTAAAAGTCAAAAAAGATATATATATATATATATATATATATATATATATATATATATATATATATATATATATATATATATATATATTGTAATGTTATCTAAAAAATACAAAATATGCATGAGGTTAAATCAATAGTATAGTATAATTAAACGTTACCTGATAATTCATAACTTTATAAATCTCGTAGTATCTGAAGGCTAATAAATAATCGAACCAAATTTTGACATATAAAAATGTTATAATTATAAAAATATAAAATAAATGTATTTAATATTAAGTTTTTAAATTAATCAGTGTAGTGAAATAATAAAAAAAAAGGTGAGGTTAAGAAAATTTTGAATGAAGAGAAAATTCGAAAATCGGGATGCCTGTGGAGTGAAGCTAGGAATCTCCAGGGCGACAGAAAAAAAAATGAAGGGAGAATAATAAATTTTGAATGGAGAGTGATAAGAGAAAAATTTTGGAGAAAATTAAAAATAAGTAAAATAAATTTAAACAAGAAGAAAAAGTATAATAATAATACACAGAAGACTGTATTAAACATTGACAAAGATTTCCAGTTATGTCAGAATTCTAATGTAATGAAGGTTATATTAAACTTTGCTGAAGATTCCCAGTATCCCAGTTGTGAGTACACCAGAAAATAAAATAAATACTTACCAGCTAAAGTCTGTAAGGCTTTTTCTTGCCACTAAGAAAAATATTGCCCTACAAGATGACGCTTTAGTACGGAGATTGCTCGAGCGCCAGTTTTTTTATGTGGTATGCTCCAAAACCCTTAGATACGGCCTCTTAGGGGCACAGGTAACTTCAGATGGAGATACGGTATTCTCCAGGGGTCTAGTTGACTTCAGACTTAATTATTTTTACTTTATTATATACCTTTAATATCCCTGAAAAGAGGTAAGGTTGGTGAATATAAACCAGGAAATAAACGTGACACTTATATTGTTTTTAGCTACGTTACACTATAAAAATTTGTTTTATTTCAAAGCCCACCCACTTTAACCCTGAACAAAAATAATAATTCTTTAAAAGAAAACGTTCGATTCGGCTCTATTAAATACCGTATTGACGGAGTGACTCAATCAGACTTTATTGAAATTTACCGGAAGAGTTATTAAATAAATTAAATGATTAATTTAATCCGCATGAATGTTATTAACCTCTCGTAAGTATTTGAAGTTAACCGGCAGCGTTAATTAATTCTATTAATTCCAATAACTATTATTCGGGAAACTAACTGATAGACTAAATAATCCTAATTAACCGGAAGTGTTAATTAATACTATTAAATTATTTAATTTAATTCGGGTGAGTTAGTTAGCTTTCTTATCTTATTAAAATAAACAGGGTAATATCAGATCGCGGGGATGGGGAGCTGATATTGGACAACGGCAATGCCGAAGCAACCAACAAGGCCAAGATCAGTCCCAAGATGACGGATTTCACGGACCTAAGCTTCCAGAAGCTGATATTGGACAACGGCAATGCCGAAGCAACCAACAAGGCCAAGATCAGTCCGGAAGCTGCAAACGCTAAAACAACCCGCTCGGAACTCAGGTAGATATTGGACAACGGCAATGCCGAAGCAACCAACAAGGCCAAGATCTAACCCCAGAATTCCGAGTAACGCGTCGACCTATACTTGCAATTGGGGAGATATTGGACAACGGCAATGCCTAAGCAACCAACAAGGCCAATATCTGATCCCAAAAGCGGCGCAAACTAATAAACGGTGCCCTAACTTCGCAATCGGGGAGATATTGGACAACGGCAATGCCTAAGCAACCAACAAGGCCAAGATCTGATCCCGAAAGCGGCGCAAACTAATAAACGGTGCCCTAACTTTGCAATTGGGGAGATATTGGACAACGGCAATGCCTAAGCAACCAACAAGGCCAAGATCTGATCCCGAAAGCGGCGCAAACTAATAAACGGTGCCCTAACTTTGCAATTGGGGAGATATTGGACAACGGCAATGCCTAAGCAACCAACAAGGCCAAGATCTGATCCCAAAAGCGGCGCAAACTAATAAACGGTGCCCTAAATGGTTAGTATTATAATCAGGATTTAATTGCGGACGTGAAAAAAAATAAAAGCTAAATTGAGATTTAATCAAAAGCAAACTAACTCAAGAAAACCATAAACAAATGAATTACTTTCGGTTAATTTTTCGGAAAAGATCATTAACAAAATTATAAATTAAATCGTACGTAAAACTCTAAACTGAGAACTTAAATAACTCTCCTAAAATTCGGCCACGAAAAGAAATACAAATTAAATGAATCCCGTTCAATTAATTTTTCGGAAAAATAAATTAATAAAATAAAACTAAAATCGGAATAAAAATTCTAAATGGTTTCCCCAAAATTCGGACACGAAAAGAATCAAAATTAAATGAATCGCGTTCAATTAATTTTTCGGAAAAACAAATTAATAAAATAAAACTAAAATCGGAATGAAAATTCTAAATAACTCTTCTAAAATAAAACAATAACGAATCTCCAAAATTGAATAGACTGTTCTCAAATTCCTAATTGATAAACCGGATAAAAAAAAAATATCAGAAAAACCAAACGTAAATAAATAGTTCGCTTCGCTGTCTTAAAACGTTACAAAAATTAAACGCGTTTTCAAAACAAAATACGACGATTCTAATATCACGTCAAATACGGCTATAATTAAATACGAAAATTACGGAAAATTACGGAAAATTAAAGTTGTACCTCGGCTTTTATTAATATTCGGAAACAAACGGCGACTCTACTTTTACCCAACTGCTAGTTTCGGAAGTTAATTAATTAATGATTTTCTATTTTAAAATTCTTTCTCACCTAAGCTCTGAAGAATTCCTACTACCGAAAAATCCCTTCCAAAGCGACCGGATTCGCGTCGCGCGCAATATCATCTTTAAACGGCGTTAGCTCGAGACTTCGAATATTTACATGTACCCGGTGAGCCAAATAAAAATCGAACGTTTTATTTAATTTTAAATAAATTTTCATTTGATTCCGAAATTTTTCAAATTATTTAGTTTGTGAAAAATAACTTCATTACATCCCCCCCTTACTTCGGTAAGAAAAATAAGAGTGAACTACGTTTACGCTTATTTTTCTTCCAAACCTACCTACCAAAGTACAATTTTAAACAAAATTTACAACAAATTCAAAATTTTCTCGGTGAGTTCTTCTTTACGGGATTACTTCTCTTGATATTACCAGGGGCGGCGACATTCTTGTGTGGATGGCTAGGATCTGTCTGCGTCGCGACGGATCGGTAGCGTCTTCGGGCATCGAAACTTGAAGCGGAAATACTCGTGGTGGTTGGCCAACGCCTTCGGGAACAAGGACATTCTCGGGATAGGGTACCCACAAGGCCGCAACGGGAGCAAAACAGGAGGCTTTTGCGGTGACATCCTTCTCGACGGTGACCAGGGTATCCGCATCTCCAACAGAGGTCCCTGTCGACTGGCAGGTGGATTTCGGTATCGGGGAACTTTTTCCTCTTGACGACGGGTTCATCGGTGGCCACCCAGCGCATGAGGTGGGTGCGCAATTGGGGCAGATTTGTTGGCGACACTTCTACGGCTTGGTTGCCCTCGAACGGATCTTGTTGCCACTGGGAAGTACCGGGCTCATTTAGCACACGAGAGGTGACAGGCTCTGAAGGGCTGATGGCCGGTACCTGGTGGGTTGGGCGTTTCTTACGGACCAGAATGGGAGCCTCGCGTCCCTCATCGGACAGGGCTGATTTGGACAGACTGATAACGTCAAAAGAGGTATCAGCATCCATGACACTAGAACAAAATAATACGATTAACAATAATTTAGACAAAACCTCGGTGGGTGAACGGTAATAACTTATAGTCACTTACGGATAAAGGTTGCTAAACGCAACCCCGGAAACCGGACAAAGAGGCATTACCATAAAATTTCGGACAGGGCGGGGAACGGTGATAGGAGGGAAAGAAAAGGAGCAGGAATAGGACTAGAAACGGGGTTTGGGCAGACGGCAGGTCGACGGTGTGGTTTTCACCTTATCGACGGGAGGGGCAGAAACAATGGCGCGATAACACGCCGAGAAGTCCACAACGGGAACAAAACAGGATTGGGGGAAGGGAACAAGTATGCCGCTGATGCCCCGTGCCACCGCATCTCCAGCAGGTGTTCGACCTCACGTGGATGTATTGGGGAGGCGGCGGCGACGGGGTTGGTGGCGGCGACGGAGCGGGTACCTCGGGACGGCGAAGGGGCCAGTACAGCACGGAGGGGCCACAGGTTTCGTCCTCGTAGGCTATAAAATCGTCCATGGACGCCCCCGGAAAGAATTGCACAGACATTCTGAAAAAATACAGGTACCGTAAGTATCTAGTTCGTTCCAATTGGATGAACGGCACAGGTATTTGGACCAAGCGGGATTCGATGATAAAGCTTTGGACGGAGTTCGGGACGATAGTTCGTGACGGATAACTCCCCCTATGGGGAAAAGGGAAAGGGTAAAAGTAAAAGAAAAGGAATTATTTTTGGGCTTGGGAATGATGTAAGGGGTCATTTTTATTGAGGAGGGAGATAGAGGCGGATCCACACGTTATCTATTTTACGCTTCATTCGGTGGGGAACCTGGGGGGGAATCGTCGACGGGCGGAGTTGTTGGATCCTCTTCTGCAAAACTCGCGGAAAGCGGAGGCCGCTTTTCACGAAGAACGCCAACTCTTTCCATATCTCCTCCTGGTGTTCGACTGTTCTTGTTGGAGGAACGGGGAATAGTTCTTCCGACGGTTGAAATGAGCTGGCGCTCCCCTCCCACGCTTCCTCAGCATCTTGCCACAACATGGCTTCCAACGTGGCCGGTGACAACGAGGGGGGCTCCATAGATTCCCAGGACGGGAGAGGAAGTTCCAAGATTGGTCTTTGAGGATGGTGGGATGGTGGGGGCCGAGGATCCACTGGAGGTAGGACAGAAGGTTGACGGGCGGGGACAAGGATAATATCCTGCAGGATACGGATTCCTGCAGGGCGGCGGTGCGTTTCTGCTTTGGATCGGTCCATACTGTAAAAAAAATAAAAAAGAAACCGTTGTTAGGTGTCAGGTCGTGTACAGGTACCTGATTGAGCCTCTTTCCATTTGCATCTTTTCAGATTTCGGAGTTAGCGTGGCGGCTACATAATTGACGGCGGGCGGCGGACGGTGGACGGTGGACATCTCCAGTCACGGCGGCGTAGATTATGATAGTGACTATGAGAAGTGACGGCACGGGAATCAAAGCTTGTAGTAGAACATTTACAATCTCGGGACATCGTACCTACGAGGCCACAACGGGAACAGAATAGTAACCTCTTTCTACTACAACATTCTCGGCGGTGGCCAGAGCATCCACACCTCCAACACAAGTCTTTCTTGACAGTAAGGTGAATACTATCATCAGAGCGTTTTGGCCTGTTAGTGGTGGTTTCTGATGGACAGCAAGTACTACGGTTATGTTTTCCCTTATTATCCTCATCACAGCTTTCACTGAGTTTGGAATGATATGTTTCGTCTATTTCTATTTTGTCCAACCCTAACCCGAAGTCTAAGGTCTTCTTACTGGTGTTTGGGGTTATAGAACAAATAGGGACGGAACGAATAGGAAGACTCATCGGAAGTGACTCTTTGTCGTTTATGATTTCATGCTTTCTCATGTCAGCATGAACTATGGCTCTGGCAATAACGGGATTTCGTATGACGGACGGAATCGGATCTATAACGGCTTCATTTTGTACGGGATGTTCTATGAATCCCATTGGGTGACAGGATACGGTTTGCACGATAGGTGGCATCGGCATCTCACCTATTGCTATTTTTCCAGTTCCCAATTCCAATCGGAAATTATACTTTTTCATTAAGTCCATTCCTAGGACTATGTCGGTACTCAAATTAGGAAAGTGGACAATTTCTTCGGTCGCTTCATGGTTGCCAATTTTCATATTTACGGAATAACTGTCTCGAATACGGATAACCATTCCATTTGCTAACCTAACAGTTGTCGGAACTGTTTTTCTGGGTTGCTTTTTCTGGGAAAAATGTTCCGCTAATCTATTTCCTAGATATGATTTTGAAGCTCCAGTATCCAACAGCGCCAAGAAATTTTCACCTTCTATTTCCAGAGTCAGATGCGGTCGGAGGTCATGATCGGGTACGGTAACGGTCTCTAGTGTCGGTTGCGGCTGCTGGAACCTGCCTTGGTTACACGGGCAATCTCGGGAATATACTCCTTCTTTCCGGCACCGTAATGACGGAGTGACTCAATCAGACTTTATTGAAATTTATTTAAATTTTGAAATTTACCGGAAGAGTTATTAAATAAATTAAATGATTAATTTAATCCGCATGAATGTTATTAACCCCTCGTAAGTATTTGAAGTTAACCGGCAGCGTTAATTAATTCTATTAATTCCAATAACGGAGCAGGAGAGTTACTTAATACTATTATTCGGGAAACTAACTGATAGACTAAATAATCCTAATTAACCGGAAGTGTTAATTAATACTATTAAATTATTTAATTTAATTCGGGTGAGTTAGTTAGCTTTCTTATCTTATTAAAATAAACAGGGTAATATCAGATCGCGGGGATGGGGAGCCGATATTAGACAACGGCAATGCCGAAGCAACCAACAAGGCCAAGATCAGTCCCAAGATGACGGATTTCACGGACCTAAGCTTCCAGAAGCTGATATTGGACAACGGCAATGCCGAAGCAACCAACAAGGCCAAGATCAGTCCGGAAGCTACAAACGCTAAAACAACCCGCTCGGAACTCAGGTAGATATTGGACAACGGCAATGCCGAAGCAACCAACAAGGCCAAGATCTAATCCCAGAATTCCGAGTAACGCGTCGACCTATACTTGCAATTGGGGAGATATTGGACAACGGCAATGCCTAAGCAACCAACAAGGCCAAGATCTGATCCCAAAAGCGGCGCAATCTAATAAACGGTGCCCTAACTTCGCAATCGGGGAGATATTGGACAACGGCAATGCCTAAGCAACCAACAAGGCCAAGATCTGATCCCGCAAGCGGCGCAAACTAATAAACGGTGCCCTAACTTTGCAATTGGGGAGATATTGGACAACGGCAATGCCGAAGCAACCAACAAGGCCAAGATCAGTCCGGAAGCTGCAAACGCTAAAACAACCCGCTCGGAAAAACAAATTAATAAAATAAAACTAAAATCGGAATGAAAATTCTAAATAAAACAATAACGAATCTCCAAAATTGAATAGACTGTTCTCAAATTCCTAATTGATAAACCGGATAAAAAAAAAATATCAGAAAAACCAAACGTAAATAAATAGTTCGCTTCGCTGTCTTAAAACGTTACAAAAATTAAACGCGTTTTCAAAACAAAATACGACGATTCTAATATCACGTCAAATACGGCTATAATTAAATACGAAAATTACGGAAAATTACGGAAAATTAAAGTTGTACCTCGGCTTTTATTAATATTCGGAAACAAACGGCGACTCTACTTTTACCCAACTGCTAGTTTCGGAAGTTAATTAATTAATGATTTTCTATTTTAAAATTCTTTCTCACCTAAGCTCTGAAGAATTCCTACTCGAAAAATCCCTTGCAAAGCGACCGGATTCGCGTCGCGCGCAATATCATCTTTAAACGGCGTTAGCTCGAGACTTAAATAAATTTTCATTTGATTCCGAAATTATTCAAATTATTTAGTTTGTGAAAAATAACTTCATTACAAGTCAATACAAGTTTGCCAAGGTAATCCTATATATATCCAATAAACTTTCTAAACAGTGGTAAAAATAAAACATACAAAGAACTAAAACAAATTTATCACAAACAATTTAAATTTAACTCATAGTTGTCTTGTAGTAATACGCTATAGTATAGTTTCATTGTTAATTGTTCTTTTATAAATTCACAAAGGTTGAGTTAGGTTAGGAAGTTGATAAATCAATGCAGCCAACACATAGTTCCAAATTTAAATTTGACAGTTAATTTTTGAAGGTTGCATTGGTTAAGATACACAAGTACAGGTCTGGACTTAGGTAATTTCGGTGTTATATGTTCATATAATTATAAACATTTTCGTGTGGAAAAGAATTCATAAAATAAAAATTTGTTATTGATGTTTAAATTTTTTTTTTTATATTTTAAAAGAAAATTGGTATAAATTTAAAAACAAAAAAAATATCTCTATTTACAAAATTAAAGCCAGAGGAACTCGCTTCTGAACCCGAGATTAAGAATAAAAAAAAAATAAATATAATTAAATATAGAGGTAAAATCTCATGCATAAAAGTTGTTTTATATAATACATTACAATATATATACCTTTCTGTGTTTTGTATATATCCAACACCTGTTTCGATTGGGTTAGGATTATTACAATTAATATCTTCATCAGTAAATTTTTTACAATATCGCCTTAAAGTTGGATAGGGAACTGATGGTCTATTGCAGCTTTTCTTATTGAAAACCCTTCTAATTTAACCTTTTTTGCAGTTTGTAACATGACACTTGCACTGGTATTACCTTTATTTGTTTTCCGTTTGTAATTTCTCATGTCAATAATTTTCTGAAAACTAAAATTTCCAGTTATTTATATTAATATACGCTATTATCAATGTAAACTATTGAAATAGAGTACGGGGCAGGTTGAACCATGCGGATCAACCTGCCCCATTAAAAATGGCTCAACCAGCCCCGCCTAACATTTTTTTAATAATCTATAGATTGACAAATAAATAAACTACACACTGGAATAATAAAACAAATGATATAGTTTATTCCTTACCCTCTTTTTAGGCAAAAACACAAAGTTAGTTCTTTTTGGTATTCGCCACGTGAAAATTCAATCACCAACACTTTCAAAACTACACGCGTTACTTTCTCAGAGGTTCTCTCCCGACTGATCATTAAGACATATTAAAGCTTGGACGGTTGTTTTGCTGAATTTCCACCACTCCTTTATACTTATTGGGCGTCCGGTTCAACCAACCCCGGTCTCCCCTAATGTCTTTCTACGTATCTGGCATATGAATCTATAATGTCGTCGAAGGTGAAACCTTTTGTCCACAGAACCCGATGCAATAGGAAACACCACCCATACTACTGAAGAGAGAACGTGTAAGGAGCCAGTTAATCTGCATCGCTCTTTTTCAAGAGACAAATCCGTTGGAACAATTGCAATAGATCAACGACCACCCACTTGGCATGGATTTTTACGAATTTTCTTATCTCATCTAATGTCTGAATGAGATTTTTTCGAAGAATATTGGCCTGTTCAACATCTTTACTGGATTGTGGGAGGGATAAAGGATTTCTCATTGATGACGTTTGTATTGTAAATAAAATTAAATTAATTAGACCCCCATTTTTAAAGAAAAATTCTCAACTTTCCTCAGAGGAAGGTATTTTAAATGCCAAAATAGCTTCTGCTAGAGTTCATCAAATTAGAGATTAAATTTTTTTTAAATTCTTAGGGAAAAATTAAACTGTTTGTTAATGGCAATGATTGAAGATATATTTATAATTATTTGTGCTGTAATCAATTTATCTTCACCTATTTTAGCAGATTCTAGATTTCTCAAAAAATAATATGAAAGGTTTGTAGTGAGAATAGGTACCATTTTGAAGAAATTGCTGATCGTGCCAGCTGCAGGGTTTTAATATTTTTTTTTAACGAAAAGTTTAACATTCAACTTATTTAAAAGTAAATTTCTATTGAATTTAATACCAATCATTATTTTTATTGTTAAATATTTGCACTACGTTATTTAATTTTTTTAATTAAGTCTTTACGCATTTAATTACTATTATTTATCACAAAATATTATTTTGTAATTTTAAAAACTGGCAAAACAGTTATTCATCTTATGGTGGTCTCCTTACATCTGGTACTTGCTCCCCCTTGCACGTCCCCTCAGGGTTTTTCCATAACTTGGCCGGACAGTACAAATATATGAACAATTTTATTAAAATTAGGAAATATGTATTCAAAAATTGTAGAATTTTGAAAGAAAATATGAAGGTCATTTATTTAATGGTTTATTTTGCAGCAGCTTATTTACATTTCTTGGAGACAATTACAATTCTAAAGTACCTACTTGAGATATATACAATGTAACTATAGAAACCAAATATGGCTGTTTGGTTATACACTAAAATATATTTGGGTTTTTCTCTAAGATGGATGGATGGAAAATTTATTTAGCAAACTTGCTACTCATTATACATATATGAATGAAATAATTATGAATAATTTATTTTTACTTGTTCAGACGCATGTCTTCTAAAAGAATTAAGGGTGCTACACGATCTTACAGTAATTGGCAAACTATTTTTTATTTAAACCTGTATATTTTGCCATCAGAATTAAAATCTCTAAATGGTATTCAATTTAAAAGAATGCTGAAAAAAATATGTCTCAAAATCTGCTTTTACTCAGTTAAGGAATACATAGATCACTGTAATACTATTAAATAAATGAAAAAATGGACAAAGGGCTTGTCAATATGACACACAAATTTTAGCCTATTTATTTCATTTCATATTTATTTATTATGTTTGATTTAATTTATAATTTGTAATATTTGTCTTTTTAACCTTTTAAATCTGGTTGTACTTATGTGACTTGCTACAAATGTACTTCTGTGTATAACGTATTCTAGTAATTATCCACCTATTTGTATTAGAATTAGTTAACTTTTGACATACATATTTATTTATATGTTTTTTGTAGTTTTATGATGTTAGTTGTATTTTTAGTAATTTTTCTTTGTACTTTATATTTAATGTGACCTGGCTACAAATGTACTAAGTTATGTAATGTAGTCAAATAAAGATTTACTTCTATTATATAATAGTAGTAGTTTATTGAAGACATATCCGAAATCGAGGATGGACATGAACGCGCACAGCGATATATCTGAATCAGGTGGTGATAAAAATGAAATTTGTATCCCTATAAGTTCGCAACTGGATGAGCTATGCTTCTATGATAAGAAAAAATAGGACTGTTATGACAGTCAATGTCCGCTAACATCCACAAAAGTGAAGTTGTGGTTCAACGACTGCAATAGCAGCCGACTGCAATTGCAGCTTCTGCACTGGTTGGAACCAAATTGGAATCTGAAGGTGCAAGGACTGCAATAGCGAACAATAAGATAAATCTATCTAAAAATAAACATTTATTCACGAAAAAATAATGAATACAGAACGGTAAAAAACAAGAATATTAAAAAAATTGTATTTATTTTCTATGCCATGCCTCAAAACATTCGCCTGGACAGAGGGGTACTTTGCTCTCGCAATCACGACATCTTCATCGCCTTGTTCAACTTGTTCCTTCTGCAATGAACGCATCTCAGGAAATATGTTTTTCTTTTGAAATTGGGTGGGTGCGGAATTTTTTCCTGGTAATGGTTGCTTCTTTCTACTGGTAGTGGAATGAAATGTCTATTAGGTGGTTTAGCGTATCTTCTGCCGTTTTTTTCATCCTGGAGTACACCGAGCAGGGATCTTATTAGAGAATCTCTGAATATTATAAATTGTATGTTCTTGTCTACCTTTTTTTTGTAGATGTAGAAAGAGTTCCATACAGCAATATCCAGCAGATGGAACATAACTTTCTTGTACCATCTCACAGTTTTTCTGGGACTCGAATAGTAAGCTATCATCTGATCACAGCGATCAATACCAGACATGTATTTGTTATATTCGGAAATCTGCAAAGGTTTTATTTTTTCTTTTCCATACCGATTCGACACAGTGACTAATGATGGATGGTAACCTGTGGTAATAGAATAGACATCTCGCTTGTCTTTCCATTTGGATATATAAACATTATTTTGACGTTTCCAAATGTGTTGACCCTTTTTCAATTTCGCCTTGACAATATCATCACATACACCTTTCCTATTCTTCCTTAATGTACCTGTTGGATGAGTCTTTCTACTGAGTAATGTGTTGGACATTCCTATACCATTATAATAATTATCCATGAACAAACGATGGCCTTTATCTAAGTATGGTTGCATAAGTTTCAAAACCAAAATTTCCAATTTAGATTTGCTAGGATTTTCATTAATCATTTGTTTTCCTTTGTCTATCTCCACATTCAAGTTTTATACCATACTTAGCTTTCTTTCCTTTGATATATTGTCTAAATTTCAGACGTCCTCTAAACAATAAAAGAGATTCATCCAGAGAGAGTTGCTCACAAGGATACACAGCGGATTGACTATTATCTATTATCAGTCTCATCAAAGGGTTAATTTTCCTAAGAGCGTCATCACCACCTGCGAGATGTTCACATGAGAATGATCTTAGAATTTCTTCGAACCTACGTCCAGACATTTTATTACTAAAAATAGGATGATAGTATAGTGGATCAAGAGTAAATATCTTTCGCAATGAAGGAAATTTAATTTGGCCTCCTAGAAGACAAAGACCTATGAATATTCTTAATTCTTCTATGTCTACCTCCTGAAAATTTTTGCCATATCTGTTGGTAGATACTAATAATAATTCTTCGACTTCTGAAGACCATATTTTACTGAACACGTCCATTGGTGTTGATGTTGCAGGGATGACATCAATCTTTATACCACTTTCATTGTTATTCAATGAAAAATTTGGTATCTCGATAGTATTGTTTACCCAGTCACCTCCCTCAACTCCATTGTTGTCCAAATTCTCTTCCTCCGACATCGTCAAATTCTCACGTTCCACAATTCCTACATTTCCATCATTATCATTTCCATCTTCAGAGTTGGAACTTGAATCATCCTGTTGGTTGTATGTAGGGTCGTCTGTCATATTGTCACTATCGTGAAAAGGATCAACAGGCGAATTTGGAATTTCACTTTCATCACCTACGAAATATAAGATTTTTAAATAAATTCGTTATATGAAATCATTATACTCACCACTCGATTCAGTTCCATTCTCTTCGTCACTATCCAATTCGTTGTACCACTTTAAAAGTTTTTCTACATCTTTTTCATCCATAGCTAATTTAAAAGTAAATATAAAGTATGAATAAAAAAAGTAAGTACAAACATAACACTTTAAAAATTGGGCATGTTAACGTTCGATCGATCTTAGCTTTGCCACTATTGTCCATGATGAAGATTTTGATATTGTGGCTGTGTCAGAGACATGGCTTAAAACGGACTTACCATCTTCTCTTATACATATTGATGGATATAATTTTCTTCGCTATGAAAGAAATAGCCGTGGTGGTGGAGTAGGAGTTTTTGTAAAGAGTAAATATTACTGTCAAATTGTCACATCTGGGCAAAGTGTAGATTTGGAGTATTTATGGGTCAAAATAAAAATTAACAACAGATGTGTTTCAGTTGGTATTCTATATAGACCACCAAAGGGGTCTGTGCCAAATTTTATTAATTTGCTGGATGATATGTTGACATCAATTGTGCCACATTTTCATAATATTTTTGTAGTTGGTGACGTAAATATCGATTTAAGTAACGCTGACAATAATGTTAATCGTTGCTTTCAAGCTTATGGACTAAAACAAATCATTTCAGAGCCTACGCGTATTACAAAGACCTCAGCTACGCTGCTTGATCCCATCTATATTGAAAAATCTAAAATTTGTTTAGTAAGTGGTACTTTAAATGCTGATTTTTTTTCGGATCATAGATTTGCTTATTGTATTTTAAAATTTGAATCTATAAAAAATCGACAAAAATTCATTACCCTTAGAGATATTAAAAACTTAGATATACTTGCTTTTAATAACCAATTAAATAATATGCATTGGCTTGATATAGTTACCATACCAGATATAGAAAACAAAGTCAGATTTCTCACTAATAATATTACTCAGTTGTTAGATACTTATTGTCCATATAAAACAGTAAGGGTGAGTAAACCTCGATCTCCCTGGTTAACAGAAAATCTCAAACGGATATATAATGAGCGAAATAAAGCACTGTCTCGTTTTAAGCATCTAAAAACACCAGAAGCCTGGGATCACTATAAACAGCTCAGGAACTTTGCTCTTCGTTCTACCAGAAATGAAAAAGCTGCCTACCTTCGTCATGTAAGTTCTCAAGGTACATCAACATTTTTTAAAACTTTAAAGCTTCAAAAAGTAATGACATTCCATATGAATTAGCTGATCCATATAAAATCAACAATGCCTTCATTCATGTGCTTTAGCCGGGAGATCAAAAGATTGTCCGGCTGCCAATTTTGTTAGCTCTTTAGCGTTATCCAGGGTGCACCACGTGGAGGCGAGCTAACTTTACACCCCTGAATCTGAAATAAATTTATGATTAATAAATGCAAGTACTAGAAATAAGAATCTGAAATAAATTTATGATTAATAAATGCAAGTACTAGAACTAAGAATCGGAAATAAATTTATGATTAATAAATGCAAGTAGTCGAACTGAAAATCTGAAATAAATTTATGATTAATAAATGCAAGTATTCTATTTGAATGTACTTACTTAGGCATGTAAGGGTCACAATTACTATTATTATTTAATGGGCTTCAACTTCAATTTTATAGACTGCATTCTAAAATAAAAGAATAAAAAAAAACTATTTTCTATTTGAATGTACTTATTTAGGTATGTAAGGGTCACAATTACTATTAATATTTAATGGGATTGTTATTATTTATATTTCAATGAGCTTTTCAAACATTAATTTTGGATACTGCACTCTGAAAGATAAAAAAATTAAATATACTGCAATTTTTTCATTCGGGTAGAGACTTACTTAGATTTGTAAGGGTCACAATTGCTATTATTTATATTTCAATGAGATTTTCAAACATTAATTTTGGATACTGCACTCTGAAAGATAAAAAAAATTAAATATACTGCAATTTTTTCATTCGGGTAGAGACTTACTTAAATTTGTAAGGGTCACAATTGCTATTATTTATATTTCAATGAGATTTTCAAACATTAATTTTGGATACTGCACTCTGAAAGATAAAAAAATTAAATATACTGCAATTTTTTCATTCGGGTAGAGACTTACTTAGATTTGTAAGGGTCACAATTGCTATTATTTATATTTCAATGAGATTTTCAAACATTAATTTTGGATATTGCACTCTGAAAGATAAAAAAAATTAAATATACTGCAATTTTTTCATTCGGGTAGAGACTTACTTAGATTTGTAAGGGTCACAATTGCTATTATTTATATTTCAATGAGCTTTCAAACATTAATTAGCATTATTTTGTATTCTTCACTGTTATGTACTTTTGTATTGTACTTTGATTATATGAAAATAATAGAAACAAGGTATTTTACCAGCAATATATAGGTCCCCACCCAAGTCCTACGACCCCAGAGTGGCTATATTAGAGCCAATCAACTATCTAATTTCTATTTTTTCCAAATAATATCAATTTTTGCATATAAATTCAGCCAAGTGTTGCTAGTTTAGATTGTATTTATATTTTTATACTGTTTATCAATTATATTCATCCTCTAGACTTAAGTTTTTGACTTGTGCTATACATTGTATAATGTCTGAATGGATTAATGAATATTATTATTATTATTAACATTAAACACATTCCATTAATTATCATCATTTACCATTGGTCTAGCAACAGCTTTCTTCTTTTTCTTTGCTTCATATTCTAAAATTGCTTGTCTAATATATGGTGGGTCAATGCATTTTTGTCCTTTTCTTATACAATTTCGAATTATTTCTGGTGCTACACATTCATTATAAAATGTTTGCAGTTTTGGAAGCATTATTTCATTCCATTTCATTCCTTATGAATTTCTTCAATATATAAATTAATATCATCACTGATGTACACAACAAAGTAACATTTTTCTCTGTTGGTTATATTTAATTGGCCCTGAATCTAAAAAGGGTTAATCAATTCATTAAAGAAGTTTCATAAATATTTTGAAAGATTTTCAATATTTTTTACTTACTTGGTAGTAGTAATTATGGTTCCTCTTTAATTGTATTGTATTGTTGCGTTTTTCCAAACAAATTTTATTGTTCATTTTATCAATTACTTCATCAATTGTATTAATTGCCAGATCAAGTTTTGAAGCTGAATGGAGGCATTTTATTTCCAAAATTGCATCTTCACCAAGCAGTCCTAAGATTTAGTAAATAAATTTAATATCATAATATTCATAGACTATGTAGTTGTAACTAATTGCGACCAGGAGGTCGTAGACATAAGGTGACCTGAATTTTAAATTCTATTCACTTCAAAAAGTACCCATTTAAATTCCAAGTGTCTTAAAATGCACCAGAACCTGCAACCGGTCCGTTATTTATTAGCATAGCTTTTTGAGTAAAATATGTTACCATTAGGTGATGCTCCAAGATAACCATTTTGTATATCAACCCATAAACCAGATTCAATAACTTTAACATTTAGAATTTCTTCAAAAATTCCTTTTGCCACTTTCTCCTTGAGTATTCCATATTCCATAGCCTCTGTCATACAATACTTTTTCTTCAAAATTGTTTTTACAAGACAATGACAAGGGGTGTGATTCTTCCTTTTAATGACATTTCCAAATAGAGAAGCAGTCAATCTCAGTTGTCTTTCCGATTCATATATGTCATTGCCAAATTGTCCTATGGATTGTAGTTGTATACGGTCTCTTTCAATTTCAGTTACCTTTGTAGCAAAAAGTAAGTATTTGATATTTGATAACCTACTAGGGCATCCACCAACATGATTATTAATAAAAGCATTAAAAAATAAATATAACACTTACCCTTAACCTTTGCAAGAGCTCATTTACTTCCAGTTTTATAACCTCGGTATTCTCAGGTTGCTCTGCATTTGGACCATAATCAACAATTTCAGTGCGCATCTTTTTCATTATGGATGGTGTCTCATCTGAAGGTTCATTAGAATTATGACTAAATAACCGTTTGCGACAGTTCTTATTTTTGTTAATGGCTGCTTGTTGTGCTAAAAATTTTTTGAAATGTTTTCCTGGTGAGCACCCAGTTACATTTTTGTAAGGACTTGTATGCCATTGAGCTCCTGTATTATACCTCAGTCCAGATAATTGCACCCTTCTTTGATATGACCCTCTTTGAACTAGGTTTAATCTTTTTCCTTCATTAAACCGTGCTACAACATTCATGAGTCTTTCAGCAGTATTATTAATTTGGTTTTCAATAAGTAAATGGGATTTTCTAGTAAGAAGATCCAAAGCTCCTAAAATAAATTTGTTTAAAAAAATATATAAATTTATTTACATCTGCACTTACCACTCAGATGATTAAATATGGATGTCGTCTTTAGTAGTGGAATCATATTATTGGTAATGTCTCCAACAGAATTGCATATGTCTGGACGACACGACAAGTGGTTTCCATATACATGGTTTAAACCATTTCTTAAATCTGTTCTCAGAAGATGTACATTGGGTTTTTTTTGTTTGGCATTTTCATAAATGGAAGTTTTTGCTCTTTTTGTTAAGAGTTTGATTTTCTTTAATGTCAACATCTTTCTTCCTTCCAATTTGATTCTTGTATCTTTTTTAATTTCTCTAAGTCGTTTTCCGTAATTTTTCAGGGCATGGTTTGTGCATTCAATTTTTCTTACATCGTTTCCATAACTAACTTTTTCAATAATATTTTTGTATACACTAGAATCGCCATCTGCTATAAATTTCAAGTATTTTACACCATGCATCTCTTGGCTAGAGTTAAATCCTTCGACAACCATGTCAGATTCCATGGCAGGAGCCGATTGATCCCATTTTTTGTAGCAGTAGTGGTTTTTAGCAACAATATTGTGCTTAGCAGCTCTAGCGCAGATAGCACAAAATTTATTTCTAATTGCAATAAATAATACGTGGCCAGTATTTTTTCCTATTATTGCAACCCTGCCAGATAGTGAATTGAAGTTTGTACCTTATGACCGTTTATTCCATGATCCATCAACATAAACCGTTATCCAAGGAGTACTATCCATACAAAACTGCTTCTTTTGAATTGCAATCTCTTTTTCGGTTTCTCCAGCTCTTTTCATTGAAAAAAATAAAAAGAAAAAGGAATCCAAATGATCCCACTAAAATTTCGCTAGTTAAAAAAAAATGATTAAATTATTTAATTAATTAATTAAATGACGAACAATAGGGGTGTTACACCGTCCGTGAGAGCTCTCAAGGTCGTTGGAATGGGGCGTAAAAAAAAATACCACTCGCTCCTATAAGTCGCTTACAAAATACCAAAAAAATTAGAGAAAATATATAAAAATGCTAATTTAGAGACCTGTAAAAATTACTAATTAACAAATAAAATAAAAAAAAAGGAAAAACTTGCGGTTGTTCCTAAATTAAATAGCGGCAACTTGCAGCTACTAACTCGTCAGCTCAACACGAAAATCTGGTTGACAATCAGCCCAACACGAGAAGGTGGTCAACAATCCGCCCAACACGAGAACCCTAAAATAATATACATTAAACCCCTAAATGAATACCCCTCGGCCCATAAAGAAATTTACAAACTCTAACAGTTTATACAATAAAAACATTTAAATATCTCAACATACAGTGAAGGGGAATTCTCGGCAAATCAGGAACTTCCCTGACAGATGCTTCCGTATAAGGTGAATCCTCGGAGAATCAAATCGTCTAACGTGGAAGGTACTATCCCTATAATATTAACAGGCCTTACACACTTGCCAAATAACATAAAGCTCGACTTTCATGAAAAACGCCTTACCTGACAAAAATGGCGTCGTTACGAACGTGGCTTGGTTCGGTACAAAATATCAATTCCTCTGTCGGGGGTGAGTTTTGGCCTATGGAGGGGTTGGTGAGGGTCGGAAGTAATCTTCAATACCAGCATCGTCTTCAACATCCTCGAAAAAAAAGGGACATCCATTTTGCCGCTAATATTAAAAAAAAACGACCCTTTCGGGAGAGAGTTTTGATCTGTGGAGGGGTTGGTCTGGGTCGGAAGTGATATTGAACACCACCATCATGTTCAGCATCCTCGAAAACAGACGTTTTGTCGCTGATATAAAAAATTATAAAACCCCCCTGTTGGGGGTGAGTTTTGGCCTGTGGAGGGGTTGGTCAGGGTCGGAAGTAATCTTCAACATTACCACCGTGCTGCATCCTCGAAATCGGGGGGAAAGACGTTTTTTGACACAGAGAAATGATGCGCTGCCCGTTTAACCCCTTTAGGGGGTAATTTTTGGCCATTTTAGGGGGTTCAGCAATCGAAAATAGTAATTCTGATACCGCCATCGTGTTCAGCATCCTCAAAAAGGAGGGGTAGAGGTACTCTCAATCCTGATGATTTTGGTCCATTTTTCATGGTTTTTTCCAACTCACAGACGCCACTATACAGTTTGGCAATTGCACGCAACTGTTTCTTGTTCAACAGAAGGTTTACAAGACTCTTTTCTTTTTAAATTGTAAATACCAGACGTCGCGACCCTGGATGTACGAATGCAGTTCCTTTGTAATAACGGTCAAGGACTTTGGCAGCTCTGGGTTTAAACCTGTACACTGTAACATTCTAAAAATCAAATTTTTAAAATTGTTATTTTTAAATTTGGGCCACTTTGTATATCACAAAATTCCAGTCTAATTTCGATTCTACGCGTTGAATAGTGGGGAATCATCTAGCCACCGAGGCTTCGAATTCGAATTTGGGAAATATTTTATTCACTTTCGATTGAGAACTTAGTTTGAAAAGTCTCTTTAAAATTAGTGTACTGTGATATAGCCTGGTAAGCACATAATTTTTTTTCTAATCTGTAATTTGTAAAAAAGTCTAAAAATCTTTACACAAATTTAGTAATTATTCTTAAATTATTTTATTAATGTTTTCGAGTTTTTTATATATTTATTGTACCTAGATGATTGCTATTAATTTCTGTTTACAAAATATTATTTACATCGAAAGGCACTAGTCAGAACAAAAATTATTTTTTCTTTAGTTGAGGCGGATTTCACACAGTCCATCCATCCATTCATTGTTCATTCTATAGTTCAGTGGTTGTTCTAAACTGTAGATTTAGTTCAGAACAACCACTGAACTATATTTGTTGTTCTGAACTAAATCTACAGGGTCGGCCACTGCACTTGTTAATTTTTGGGAATTTAGTAACATTCAATTACTAAACCAGCCGGAAGTCCAGAACCTGGAATTGATCCCGATTCCTGGTAGCTGCCGATATATAAAAGTCGAGTAGACTTTTCTTCAGCGTTGGCCAAAAACTGTAAAAATGTCGGTAAATCTTAGTTAGTTTTATATTTGGGTTTTTTCAATTGATTTAGTTTTTAAGAAATTTTGAGGTCACTTGTATTCTTACATTTTATATTTTGGTATTTCGTATTTTTTTTGTAATGGCGTAGCTACAAGCTATAATAAAATTGTAAAACTTTTGTAAACTATATTTCAACAAATAATTTTAATAAATAGTAAATCATTTTTTTCTTTAATATTTAATATTTCCTTGCGGTGTGACAACATTCTAAAATATCTTAATTTTGCATTGATGATAAAGTTGTATATTCATATTATTTTGATCAAAGCTAGAATATTTATAATTCTAAACTAGCTTGAAAAATATTAAAATAGAATTATTGGCGCCCTCTAACCCTTCAAATACTTCATTAAATGTCTATTAGAAAAGCTGCAACTCACACCTGAAAGTAAAAGTTTCATATGCTCAATTTTTTCTTTTATTATTAATAAATCATTTTTAAAAAAAAAAGTAAGTATTCTGAGCTAGTAAAATAAAAAGTAAAATTAAAATAACTTAACGATACAAATTAACGAAAAATTTGTACAACACTCGACATTCTTTATCGTGGGTAGTTGAGTCATTATTACCAGCAAATCAACGTCTATCACTACATTTTTTCCTGCGAATCAACTGCACTGTGTCACGAGTTATTCTTACTAACATAACTTGTCGTGGGATTATATAATCCTCTTTTTGGATGCTTTCGAATCCTTTAAATTGAAAACTTGACACCAACCAAGCTACTCAACATACAGTAATGGCTGACAAAACTGCCGGTCCTGTGCAGATTATCGAGTAGGACCCTCCCGAAATAGCAAAAACATCACAACGCGCAAGATTCACCTCAGAAACATCACAACCGACACGATCGCCAACATAAAGAAAACAAAACTGAAGGCCTCCTTCGGGGTAAATTAACCAGAATTAAAGCTGACTTAGACGTATCCAGACGACAGCCTCACTGGCCGCCAGCGCTGTCGAGTAGTTGGCTCCACGTAAACACTTTTTCGTGCCAGTCCAGCGCTGTCTCGAATTGAAAGTCCTATTTTTGATGCCAGTAGTCCTCACCCGCGTCCCCCGAACACCCGAATCAGTCGGCGCATTTTTATAGAGTGAACAGTAGCGGCGTTTAAAAAATGAACTTGGTTCAACTTTATAGAGAACACGAATGAGTTTGAAAATAATATATATAAATTAAGAAAATGGATATATTTATTGTGTACCAACATCAATATTATTGTGGTAATGAACATTAATGTATGCTTCTAAGTTGCCAAGGAACACTTCCGGTGTTGATAAAATAAGTCTTGTACCGTTCTCTGTGCGCTGTGAATAATTGCTGCCTTGAATCGCAATACTATGTAAGGATTGAATGTCGTTTCTCCATGAACCTAGCAGAACATGTCCTTGTTCATCTTCCCTATCTACACAAGTTGTAGTGATATAAGTTGTTGACTTTTTTCGTAGCCAATTGTGGAGTGTTGTGCACTGTGTCAACCTTAGTAGGTATTGGCTTTTCAAATATCCGGAATCTACTGACTAAGATCCCAAAAGCGTTTTCAATTATACGTCTGGCACGTTATAACATGTAGTTAAAAACTTTTTCTTTCACATCGAGATTAATTCCTGGGTATGGCCTCATTAAATAGGGCTTTAGTGGGAATGCCGCATCTTCGACAATAACTCCGTTTTCGGGCAATAAGTCATTTTAAGGTATGGTGAACAGTTCTTGAAAATGCCTCCATCAGATGCATTGCCAGTTACACCAACATCGATGTATGAAAAACAGTAGTTGTGATCTGCAACAGCTAACAAAACGATACTTTTTGTTTTTTTATAATTAAAAAATTGACTTCCACTTTTTGGAGGAGCTTTGATTAACACATGTTTTCAATCTATCGCGCCATAACATGAGGGGAAATTTCATTTTTTCCATTTCAGCGCGCTCAAAATATGGGTCGTCTGCAGAAAAACTGACAACGTCTAGATCTAAGCACAGCAAATTATCTCAAATGGCTTAAATGATTAAAGATTTAAAACATACGAACGATGACAGTATACCGATAATCGAAGAAACCGAATATGAAAAGAGCGTTTCTTCACAATTGAAAAATCTGTCAGAGGAACGGGCCATTATTGCGCAGGAAAAGATACAGAGCATATTAACACAATGCAGACTTGTTGATCTAAAAGCCAATAAGTTTCATTCAGCAAGCAAGAAGCGTTTCATGCAACAATTTCCAAATACTCAATTCTCGCAATGGAATCCTATTAGAATTGACCAGTATTGTAACGATAGTAACAGTCAGTTTTCATTGCCAGACGTTGGTACAACTTTGCCTACTTTGAGTTATTCTCACAACGCTAGCAAAAGTCAGTTTGAACTGTCTCCTCAAGATAGCTCCGATATAATACAGCATGCGTTTGATACTATAGAGTTATACAGTTTTA
Source organism: Crepidodera aurea (assembly GCA_949320105.2). NCBI lineage: Eukaryota > Metazoa > Arthropoda > Insecta > Coleoptera > Chrysomelidae > Crepidodera > Crepidodera aurea. The sequence goes on along the minus strand of OX439472.1, from coordinate 8,173,860 downwards.
AATACTGCCTCGCTTTAATAAGGGACTGCCTTCATCAATCAGCCCATATTTTCCACTGCTGGACGTAAGCGCCTCCCTTGATTGCTTCCACATTCTCCTATTTTGTGCTTCCTGTATCCAATTTGTGTGCATACGTTTAATATCATCGGACCATCTAGGTGGTGGTCGTCCCCTGCTTCTGTATGCGTCCTGTCTAGGCCTCCATTCTATGATTCTCTCGGTCCATCTGTTGTCCCGCATTCTCGCAATGTGTCCCGCCCAATTCCCACTTCAGAATTGCTATTCTTTCTACTGCATCACTCACTCTGGTTCTTCTACGTAACTCAGCGTTTGTGATGTGATCTCTGAGGGTCAGTCCCAACATTGACCTTTCCATTGTACGCTGTGTCACTCTGATTTTTTGTACAGCCTTTTTTGTTAATGTTAAAGTCTCTGTATGAATTTCTTTAAATAAAATTTAAGCACTGATTTTATGATATATATTTAATATAAAGGTTACACACATTAGTAAAAAAACAGTAAAGAAAAATTGACTACAGAACGAACTGACTCGCTCTGGTCTTAACTCGAATCCAAAAATAGGATAGGAATATGTTATAGTTCAGATTTGTTTATCTTCCCTTCGCCCTGTTATCACCTCGAGCCGAAAGTGTCATATGAAACAGGGCGGTCTTAGTAATAGTTTCTTGAACATGCCCCCCACCTTGAAAGAGTAAGCTTTCAACTAACACGAACCGAACTTCACAAAACACTTACATTACCCCAACAGTGCCTTGTACTTCTGAAGGTAGTGGGCAGATTGTGACAACCGATCTTCGCATGGGACCCTTGGAAGTGGACAATGTGACCACTCTAGTGATGCCATCCGGTCCAGGATGAAGCTGCTGAACTCTTCCGAGGAGCCAATTCAAAGGAGGTAGGTCCTTATCCTTTACAAGTACAAGAGTACCAACTTGGATGTTGAAACGATTAGTTTTCCACTTTTGTCGTTGCTGCAACTCTGACACATACTCTAAAGACTCTAAAGTCCAACGTCGCCAAAAGTGTTGGCGTAGCTGCTGAAGATATTGGAATCTTGACAGGCGATTGAGATTAATATCAGAGAGATTGACTTCAGGAATCGAAGTCATCGATCTTCCTATTAAGAAGTGAGAAGGAGTGAGGGGAAGAAGGTCTGAAGGATCTGAGGATAAAGGACTTATAGGGCGCAAATTCAGTATACCTTCGACTTGGACTAATACAGTAGAAAAATCTTCATAGGTTAATTTCGTATCTGACATTATTCGTTTGAGGTGCGACTTCATTGATTTAACCCCCGCCTCCCATATTCCCCCAAAATGAGGCGAGTGAGCAGGTATAAATTGCCAATTTATATCATTTTTTGCACATATATCAAGAATTTCATGCTCATGCGATCTGAGAAAGATGCCTAGATCATTTAGTTCATTTTTACTACCGACAAAATTAGTCCCGTTATCAGACATAACTTGAGCTGGCCTACCTCTTCGGGCAATAAAACGCTTTAAAGCACAAAGAAACCAATCAGAGGTCAGGTCAATGACTAACTCCAGATGAACTGCCTTAGTAGATAAGCAGATAAACAGACTTACATAACTCTTATAAGTAGAAGGATTTCTCCCTTGTTTGGTTTTGAGGCGAAAAGGACCTGCGTAATCCACCCCGGTAACTGAGAAAGGAAAAGAAGGAGTGACTCTTTGCGAAGGGAGATCTCCCATAATCGGAATAACTTGAACAGGTTTTGCGCGAAAACACTTAATGCAATTACGAGCTACTGCCTTAGCGGTAGATCTGCCGGAAATAGGCCAAAATTGTTCGCGTATTACTGACAATAAGTGCTGAGGGCCGGCATGCAGAAGATTCACGTGACTTTCTCGAAACAGCATAACTGTTAGAGGATGACGTGCCGGAAGCAAAACCGGATGTTTCTTATCAAAATTGAACTTAGAGTTGCGCAATCTTCCTCCAATTCTGATAACACCATTTTCATCTAAAAATGGGTTGAGTGCTAAGATTGGGCTTTTCGAAGAAATTGGAAGCTTCTTTTCGAAGCTCTGAATTTCGTGAGAGAATTTTTCTTTCTGAACTGATCTTACCATACATGTTATGGAATTTTTTAATTCAGCAGTAGTAAATGGACCAGAAGATCGAAGATTTTTATCTAATACTGAGCAATTGTGACGAAAACGCAAACAATAGACAATAATTCTCTGAACTCTTGAAAAACTAAAGAAATTACCAAAGGGAAAGGGTTGAACAGTAACTGCAAGCATGGAACGAGTTTTTTGTTTTAATTCTGGTAGCTCTTCTTGAGCTTGAAAAATTTGACATGGCCACGCTTCTATAGGATTCAAAAGAAAAGAGGGCCCATGCCACCAAAATTCAGAAACCTTGAGAATGCTAAGGTCAATACCACGGGACAATAGATCAGCTGGATTATCTATCCTATGTATATTCAACTTCCGAGTTAGATTGAATTTCGGACACTCTATTAGCGACAAAAGTTTTCAGAGGTGAAGTTCTGATCCACCCCAAAACAATCGTAGAATCTGTTCAGAGAACATTGCATTGGAACCTTATACCAAGGGATGTTGAAACCATTGTAATGGATGTAGTTATCAAAGGTCAATATTTTATAATATAAACAAAATTAAAATTTTATTCAAATTAGATTCGTTCACTGAAAATTCAAATAGTTTTATATATCAAAGTCCAATGCACTTTCCTACCAGAATTGCAAGAATAGTAATATTGCAAACTTGCAATATTGTTGTTCCATTTTAGTTAGAATACATGTAGAAATTGCTGACAATAATTTGTGTTAAATTAAAAAGAACTTTTAGTATTAATTTGATAATGTGCGACTAAACTTGTAATTTTATGTAATAAGTTGAAAGACCCAATAAATGGTTTAAATGCGACTTAGGAGTTTCAATTAAGAAAAAGTAGCAAGCCTACAAGGCAACCCTTCAAAAACAAGGAACAATATTACACCATTTTAAATAATCTGGATAACAGTAAGGCTGCGCAAAGCTTTCTTTAGAGGTGCCACCTTCGTTTTGGCACATAAAAGATTAACTGCAGTGTGACCTGATTCATCAGTACTTCTAAGGTAAATAGCAGCTCCGTAGGCCGATTCACTGGCATCAGAAAAGCCATGAGTTTCAATGGAAGCTGAATTTTTGAGAAGAACATGCCTAGGAATTTTCAGGTCATTTAGATGAGAAAGCTCTGCAATCTAGCTTTTCTAGCCAAAGGTGTTGCATTAAAATTTTCATTTTAATTACAGAAGCACTTAGTAGACCTAAGGGATCGAAAATATATGCTATAGACCTCTTTGTAGTTACTCTAGAAATAGAATCGGATGATAAAGAATAGAATAGTGTGTCTGATTTTGGACACCACTGCAATCCTAATGTTTTTGCATATTCATCACAACCTAATGAAAAGGCAGAATCGGAAAAAGATGTGGAGTTCTGAATACTGTCCAAAAATGAGGAATCATTGGGGACCCATTTTCTTAAAGGGAAACAACCACTAGACAAAATCTCAGAAGCTTGCTGACAGTGAAGTAGAAGATCAGAAAGAGAATCTGAACCCGTCAGAAAATCATCTACGTAGAAGTCATTGGCTATAATTTTTGATGCTTGAGGCATTGCTTCAGAAAAATCCTCAGATAATTGAAGCAGACACCTAGTAGCCAAAAAACTTGCTGAAGCAGTACCATATGTGACGGTATTTAAGGAGTAGGTATCCAGATGCTCAGAGGGATCCTTTTTCCATAAGATGCATTGTAAATGTCTTTGGGAAGGGCAAACTAGAACTTGCCTGTACATTTTTGCAATGTCGGCGGAAGCGACGTAAGAATGTTGTCTGAATCTTAACAGAATGGATATTAAATCCCTTTGAACTACAGGTCCAACCATTTGAATTTGATTAAGAGAGACATTAGAAAGTGTAGAACAGGAAGCGTCGAATACTACCCGAAGCTTGGTTGTGAGACTTTCCTCCTTCAGAACACCATGATGAGGAAGATAACATTTAAACGAAGAGTTTTCAGATACTCTTGACATATGACCCATGGATAAATATTCATCCAAGAAGGAAGTGTATCGCTCCTTTAGGAGAGCATTATTTGGAAGTTTACGCTCAAGACTGTAAAATCTTTTCTCTGCTTGAGGCTTAGATTCTCCAAGCCTATCGATGGAATCTTTAAGAGGAATTTGCACTACGACGCTTCAGAATTTCTACGATATGTAGACTTGAAGTGTTCTTCGCATTTTAGTTCTTCTTTAGAAAGGGGATGATCAAAAGAACATTCCTCGATTTCCCAAAAACGCGAGAGCTGACTGCTGAGCATAGACATAGAAAAATTGCAAAATGTCTTTTGCGATGATTGAGACTTGGGCAGTGGACCAGATATAATCCAGCCAAGCTTGGTATTTTGTAGGATGGGCTTTTGATGTCCCAATTTTATTTGACCTACGCACAAAAGGTCCCAAAAAAGATCTGCTCCTATCAGGATATCTATTTCGGAAGGTTGATAAAAATTCGCATCTGATAGACGAATATTAGAAGGAATATTTAATGACGACATATCTATTTTGAAACTTGGAATTTGATCACAGACTTTGTCTATTACCAAGCAAGATATTGAAGTAGAAAACGACGAATGCAGTGACTGAATTGATAGAGAGCATTTACGTTTTATACTTGAAGCGATTTGAATAATTCCGACCACAGAAATGTCAGTAGGCTGCATGCGAAGGCCTAATTTACTACCTAAGGATGATGTTATAAAATTTGATTGGGAACCACTATCGAGGAGTGCTCTACAATTGTATGCAACCCCAGAGTTGTCACGTACCTGAATAATCACCGTAGATAGCAAAGTAGGATTACTTTGAAAAGTTGAATGCATGACGTTAGTGACTTGAACACTTGACTCGATTTGAGATGAATTTGACGAGCCACTATCGTTATTTGAGTCAATGTGAAGCATTGTGTGATGTTTTTTCGAACATTTTTTACATTTTCCATATTTGCATGCTACACTTAAATGACCACCATGGAGACAATTGATACACAAATGCAATTTCTTTATTTCCTCTATACGCATTTGCACAGAAAGTTGTTCAAATTCTCTACACGCCGATATTTTATGAGGCCCCTTGCAAAGGGCGCACGAGACTCGAGTATATTCACTAGTAAGAAATGATTTGCTACTGTTTGATTTGTGTTTAGAACTATTTGACGTTGGGAATTTGTGTTTTGTATTATCTGACTCGAATTTTTCTAAAACATCCGATCTGTTTCTAAGGAATTCTAAAAGGTCTTCAAGGTTAGGGTCCGAACCGATACAATTATTTTCCCAACCCTTTGCCGTATCGCTATCAATTTTTTCTACGACTAAATACTTTATCAGTGAGTCCCAATGTTTAACTGGCTCACCCAAGGTTTCTAGTGATCTAAGATGGCTGCATAATCCATCGATTAACTGGCGGTAACTATTAGAATCTTCCCTAGTGATGGGTTTTAGAGTAAACATAGCCTTGATATGATTATGACGTAATAAAAGTTTGTTGGCGTATCTATCGCAAAGAAGTTGCCAGGCAACAGCAAAGTTTGATGACGAGACTGGCAGAGAACCGATAATTTTTTTTGCCTTTCCTGTTAAGCAGGCTTTTAGATAATGAAATTTTTGAATGACATTCACATTGTTGTTTTGAATAATCATCGAATCGAATGAGTCATGAAACTCTAGCCAATTTTCAAAATTGCCATTGAATTTAGGTAGTTGAATAGTTGGCAATTTTATACTAGAATTTGGAATTAGAATTAGAAGTATCAAAGTTATGAGTTATTTTCTCGAAGAGTCTTTTCGCTTTTGCCAGTGATAAAAAATATGAATCTTCGAAATTGATACGATATTGAATTTCATCGTCATCAATTTCATCAAACGAAGACTCTATATCTTGTTGAATATTTTCAAAATCTGTAAACGTTAAATTGGCACGCTCCATTCTGCTCAGCATCATATTCATCCTGCGCCCTATCAACGTATCTTGTGAAAACAGAAAGGCGGGTTTTAACTGAAGCCCTTAATTTACGTAATTTAGCGATATCTGCCATTATAAATTGAAGATATATTTATAATAACTGACGAAGAATAAAACTTGTAACGTAAAGTATTTGAAAATAAATGAAGACGAAATACGAAGTGATTATATTTATTTAAATTCAATTGTGTATTTAAATCGACTCATAAACTTAAACTCGTAATGTAAAGCAAGCCACACATCAAGGAAACTAGAAACGTGAAATGTGAAACATGAAATATGAAATACGAAACAGAAAGTTTGTGCTTGATCGATGCACAAACCAAATTAAATTAATTTGTTTCAGTTAGCAATGGACACCGATGACGACGCAGTAGTTGGGGTTGTAACCACATTATTATTATCAAAACACAAAAAGAAATCAAAACTAAAGAAACGACGTTACTGGGTACATCCGTATAACCACATAAATCTTAAACATGGTTCTTATATAGTGTCAAAAGAATTAAGTGAGCATCCCGACAAATTTCAGTCTTTCTATAGAATGTCTGTACAGACATTTAGTAGATTAGTTTCCCTTGTCGGGCCTCACATAATTAAAAAGGATACAAATTTTAGACTGGCTTTGGGAGTTGAAGAAAAGTTGTTAATTACACTGAGGTAAGTAAAAACTAAAATAGTTCCATATTATATTGTAATTTAACTAGGTTACAAAACTTAAAATAATACTTCATTCATATACAACAGCACGAACAAGATCCGTATATTGTTTATCATTATTATTTGAATACTGCAAGTTGCTGTCATAGGAAGACACTGATATTGCCTCGGATACTGAAGAAGAATATGGGGATGGAAAAGGAAGCGGGACATGTTGTACAGTATTATGTACAGAGTCTTCATTTAGAATGTCATCAAAAAGTGCAAAAACTCTTTGTTTGAATCGTCTCTTCTGAGCATCATTTAGTTTTTTTAAGTCGGGGAGTAAGCTTCTCAGGAAAAGTAAGTCGGCATCTTCTTCGTCAGACGATTCTTTCTTTTTTGTGTTTGCATTATATTTGTTACTCAAGGCAGTCAGACATTGTACAGCTGAGTTTTCCCAATTTTCAGTATGTTTTTGTATTTTGCGTTTTTTGGAAGAGGATCCCTGCGGAGTTTCTTCTGACAACTCGGATGACACGGAGGGAACACTATTACTTTCCAGTAAGTCTGAAGTTGATGTTTCATTAACTTTTTGAATTTGACTTTGTTCAATATTCTTCTGTGAAATATTTGAAATATTTACATTATCCTCTTTTTCAGTAACAGTTTGACTTTCCTCCAGTTGAAAATCACTGTCAGATACCTCAGCTTCATCAGAATCCGCCGTTCCAGTTTGATGTCGACTTTTCGTATATGGTATCAAATACTTCATTGCGTCTTCTAAATAGAAGGGTTTCTTCTTTCTTCCAGAACTGCCGCTTGGTTTCTTGCTTTCTCTTAGATATCTTAAGAGGCTAATTCGTAACATTCTCCATTTCTTTTTACATTCGTCCACTGAAACAAAACAAAAAAAATTTATTAGATAGACAAAAATATAGTAGAATTTAGTTATAAACAGTGATAAAACTTCTGCATGGAAAAAAAAATAATAATATTTTTTTCTGTTACAGATATCTTGCTACCGGTTCTTCATTTCGAACGCTATCCTTTTACTTTATGAGAGGAGAAACTACCATAGCATATGCAGTAAACGAAACATGTAAAGCTATTTGGAAATATCTCAGAAAAGAATATATGCCTTTACCATCAGAAAATATGTGGTTGGAAATTGCTAGGAGATATGAAGAACTATGGAATATGCCCAACTGTATAGGTAGCATAGACGGCAAACATATACGGATCCAAGCTCCACCGAAATGTGGCTCTGCTTACTACAATTATAAATCCTATAATTCAATTGTTTTAATGGCAATTGTTGATGCTGATTCTATGTTTACTATGATATCTGTAGGCGATTATGGAAGAAACAGCGACGGTGCAGTGTTTACAAATTCACGGATTGGTGGCCTACTCAATGAAAATAAGTTACATATTCCACCGGCCAGATCACTCCCTTGCGATAGTGGCGGTCCTTTTCCAATGTTTTTCGTTGCAGACGAAGCATTTGCATTAAGACAAGAATTAATGAAGCCATACCCACAACGAACCTTAAATAATGAGAGAAGAATTTTTAACTATCGTCTTTCAAGAGCGAGAAAAAGTGTTGAGTGTGCTTTTGGCATTCTCTGTTCAAAATTTAGAGTATTTTATTCACCAATAGCATGCAATGTTGACAAAGCTGAAAATATTGTAAAAGCTGCATGTGTATTGCACAACTTTATTAGAAAACACGATGGAGTTTTAATATCATCAGATACTTCCTTGCAATTACCACAAAACCTTAATAATCCATCACAATTATGTGGTCGACCAACAGCCGCAGCACTTCAATTAAGAGATAGATTATGTCAATACTTTGTAAAACCAGAAGTGGCTTTACCATGGCAAAATACAGTATGCGTTTAATACAGATTTTTCAGTTAAAATGTATTCGAAATATGTTTAGGCAGTATTTTAATAAATAGTATTTCATTATTTTCCATATTCTTTTTATTATATTCAGTATTTTAAACTCACCTGTACATTTTACTTCAGCAGCCACCTGTTGCCACGCTTTTTCTTTGAAGTTTCTATTAGAATACTTTTCCAACTTGTAATTATATAGAACCTCATGTTTTTCAATAACTGACACAAACTCTACATTAAATTCTTCGTCGTCTTTCATTTTGAAACTGATTAAATATTGCCTGCAACGCGAAATAACGAGCAACAAGAAACAAAAATATAGAACAGAACCTATTTCATGTAAACACGTTTCTACAAGATTTGCTTCGCTATGACGTCACATGAAATACATTTCGCTGATGTGCATATTCTCATTTACGGCAATGTATACTTATTTTATGAAACGTGTTTCATGTTTCTCGTTTCACATTTCACGTTTCTAGTTTCCTTGATGTGTGGCTTGCCTAAGATACAAAATAATAATCTGCAAAGGGATAAAATAAACCTGTTGTAATATTTAAATAGTTAAAATAAATTCAAGGTCAAATGAAGATGCACTGAAAAAAGGGAAATATGAACTCACTCTTTATGCAGAAGGGCTAAAGATGCAATCGCCCATCAAATTGGTGGCTGGCAGAGAATATGCGACTTCGCCTTCCTCGATGACTGGTCGATTGGCACTCGAAAACGCCGAAAATTTATTTTGATGTAAAATAAATTAGTAGAAATGTTTTTTCCGACGATGCTTGGCATTGGTATCCAATATCGTGGCTCGAATGGACCAAAATATGTATGAATTTCTTTAAATAAAATTTAAGCACTGATTTTATGATATATATTTAATATAAAGGTTACACACATTAGTAAAAAAACAGTAAAGAAAAATTGACTACAGAACGAACTGATTCGCTCTGGGCTTAACTCGAATCTAAAAATAGGATAGGAATATGTTATAGTTCAGATTTGTTTATCTTCAACTCAACTCAACCTCCAGAATGGATCTAAATTGAGCCCACTAAAAAAAAAATAAACTACGTCGCAACAAAAATTTGCTTACCTTAGTTCGGGTCAAGACTATTCGTGACTATTAGTAATTTATACTATTCGTCGGTCAAATTAGTCTCGTACCTCTTCAGGAGGGCCACTGGGAGTTTTATATAACTAATTTACCTGGATATTGGAGGTTATTGTTACCGCTTATGTAGAGGTTTCCGATGGTATAGAGAGTCCAAATGGGTAGGTGATATGTGATGTTTCCCAAGTCAACTAGGGATGTAAAACCTTCCAAAGTTTCCAAGAAGAATAGAATGATACTCGAAAGAATTGAAGAAAGTTAAAATGAAGTAGAAGTTAAAGTAGAAGGCCTGAAATACAAGTAAGCCCTCATTTATATGTACTTTTACAAAATATTATTTATTACAACTGTAAAAAAAAAATCTTACCAAAGGTGTAATGGGGCCTTCGTGTAAAAATGTCTGTCTCCTAAGACAGGGTTACCAGAATAAGGTTTTGTAAACTATGTATTAAGAATCCCTTAATCCGATAATTAAATGTAAGAGTTTCTATCCAGAACAACTCCAAATCTGGGATTATTAATTAAGCTTACGAATATAAATCTTGCAAAAATTGCAAACCTGCTGGCACGTGCTAATTGCTTATCCAGAAGATAAAAAAAAGTGATCGGTTCTACCTTATTCGAATATTTCCTGTTCCAAGGATTTGTTCAATTATTCAGTCCTTGAATTAATTACTTATCCATGACTCAGCCAGATAAGAAGAGAGCTGGATATTTCTTTGTTTTAAAGAAAAGAAAAGGATAGAAGGTTCCCTTACAACCTTTTGTCCTTAATGATAATTCCATAAAACCTTTGATGAACAAGGATAGTTGTTACCTTTCATTTGTCATATTCGTAATCTGACAAAGTAAACAAATATTTTTAAAATAAGAAATATGTTTATTTTATATTTTGGTGGTAAAAATACCTATAATATGAAGGCTTACGTCATACTTCTGTATTTTAATTTTTATTTTTAGGGTCTCAGAAATATATAAAGAAAGAAGATTCAACATCAAGTCATCCTAACAAAAAGAACGAAGAAAAGTGGATATTAAAAGGTCATATTATTAATTAATATCAATCATAAACTCTGAGACTTCAAGTAAGGTACCTTTATCTAAATGTAAATTCTCCTTTTTTTTTCAACCTCGAGTAAATATGTTTAAATCCTGTAACAAACTGAGTCAAAAACTTGAGGCTATCTTATGTGATATATGGTTCCTAAATAATATAATCCGATCCCGACAGTGGCTCACATCTACAAGGTATGGAAACTAATTAATGTAGTAAGGTCTTAATACCGAATTTAAACGTTACAGACTTTAATATGTGCCTTAGGTTCCCAAATGCGGCCCAAGTTAATCCTATTCGCCTAAGCAATTCGTAAGTTTATATTATATTATTTTAATGCATCAGCCTTATTCTGTTAACGAAATGAGTTATTGGAATGCTTTTATTGTCTTAACCTTACAAAAAAATCGTTGCTGGCGTGCTTTCCATGAGAATTTGAGAAAATTTGTTCGAGAAGCTATTGGTATTTATTTCCTATTTAGGTAATAGTAGTTTACGTAACAAGTCCCGAAAGTGGCCTTTTACTGGACGAGTGGGCAAATTGCAGGGCGAGCCGTAGGCGAGTCCTGCAAGCCTGCGAGTCCAGTAAAAGCACTTTTGGGACGTATTACGTACAATATTTTTTTAAAACGTGCAGTGTTGTACTATAAACATCATATTATTCAGTTTACATTTTTATAACAAGAACTCTTTATTAACTAATTTTAACAATTTTTTTTCAACAATCGCTAATTTTTGGTTTACAAATATAATATAAACATTATTTTTAAATAGTTATATTAAACGTACAATTATTAGCATTACTTATCTGTAAGCACGGTATTTCAAAATTATTCGTTGACGTGAGATTTTTTGAACTGCTTACATTATAATGAGTTTCTGAGACAATTTCTGTGTTTGAGCTACCTGCTTTTTGAATTTTGTTAGCTATATCAATCTTATTCTGAACCGAATCCTCAATGTAGCCTTCGCAACTTGAGATGAACTCCAACCACCTTGTCGTTTTAAGTTTATGATGTCAGCATCTCTGTTAGCTAGCAAAGTCACCGAACTACGCCTAAAGCAATGCCCTGTGTATTCCTTTGGGTTTGGCAATCTCAAAAATGTAGCTATTTTGGAGGGAGCATTACCTACAGTATGTATGCCTACAGGTTGTTTATTACATTTTCATTTATTGTAATTAATAAAGAGACTTCGATGAGGAACGTTGGTTGGGCGTAGCGCTATATACTTCCTATACAAAGTTAGCTCTTTTTCCCCATTAATAATAAATGATCTTGATTTGTTTGTTTTGGTGTTTGGAATTTTAACCAAAAGCATAGTTTGTTTGTCTTCTATGTCGTCACTTAATATATTAGTGATTTCTTCCCGTCGACATGCACCAGTATAACCCATAATCAACAAAACTTTGGTCATTAGATATTGTTCGTCTGAAGCTTCTACTAAAAACTTATCGATATCCTCTTTATTAAGTACTCTCGACTTCTTTGCTTTATACCCTACGGATTTTTTCTTCATAAACGCTGTTAATTTAAAATATTTGCTTATGTCGATATTTCTTCTGGTACGTAGCATGGCCTTCAGCATCGAATATAAACTCCACAACGAATAAGATTTCAGCGTTCTGATTTTTTTGACAAATATGCCAATAACACATCCTCACAAATGCTTATTACCTTATTTTCCAGGCACCACTTTTCAAAAATTTGGTATGTTTGTTCATATCGTGTCCGGGACTAATAAATCAAACGTTGCTTGGGTGGCCGCCTTAACAATTTCATCTGGTATAATTTCATCTTCCATTAATTCACAATCAAATGCATCATTTTGAATATCCATTTTATAATAAATGTCACGTTTTCAACTAAACGTCAAAATATGTCAAGTTATTTTATAGTTTTAAATAATACAAAACTCGGTTACTATAGAAACCAATTGACCGCTATCTTAGACTAACTATATTATTATTTTTTCATTAAAGATAGGCCGGAAAGTAAAAAAAAATGAGTCCGTTAAAAGCTTTTATCGGACTATCACAATAATTTTCTGCCTCGGTCCGACAAAATGAGATTTTCTGACCTAAAAATAAATCGGAAAGTACTAATTTCTGGCCGGTTTTTAAAAAAAATTATTAAATCAATAATGGAACATATTCTGGAAGCTGCTATTATAGGATGATGACGAAATTGAGTATATAATTTTGGACAATGTGTTAATAAATAGAAATCGTACTGGAAATGAAGGAGTACTTTTTGCTTTAGAAGTTATTATTAATAAATGTTGTATAATTTCCCATGCCTGTGAATTTACACTCAAAAATTCCTTTAGTAGTGTCATGTTATCTTCATAGGTGAACCTTAATCTGGTATGTTTCTCAATTTTCGCTTTTTTAACATGAATTACCACTACTATAATTCCCCAAAATCGTTGAATGAGATATGTAAAAATGATGCCCGCATAACAAAACAAGCGACCCCAGGCATCAGAGTGACGTCATTTTCACGTCAAATACGCAAATACGAAATGACGAAATTATCGACATGAAAGAGACGTAAATGTTACGTCAATATGTCACAGCGAAATGAAGTCATCTATACGTCTACTAGGTACGAGGTAACATTTCGTTCCCTATTATTCCTGCTTATTTTAGAGCCAATTTTAAGGTGTGACCAAAAGGAAGATTCTAAATCACTATTTGTTACCTTACTGTTCAAGCCAAAGAATAAGAACCTCATTTCGGAAGCTCATTGTGGTTTGTATTTTAATTTCTCTCTCTTTCCACTGGATTAAAACCACTTAGTTGTTAAAAAAGTTTTTTTATAAAAAAAAAAAATAAAATAAAAAAACTTTTTTAACAACTAAGTGGTTTTAATCCAGTGGAAAGAGAGAGAAAATAAGAACCTCTTACCAGTGTAATTGTCAGAGCTTTTTTTTCGTTTTAAAAGGGGTGATATTGCTTTGACTGCAGGAGGAAGAGGATGCCCTATTCGTTTTTGATCTTACTCATCTTCACTACTAGAAAATAAGCGTTTCCGTGGTATTATTTTTATTTTTCTAGGTTCCTCATCGCCACTTCGAAAGTCAGAAGTCAATTCGGTTTTTTTGATTTTTTGCAACGCCTTATTATAATCTACTTAAATCAAAACAAATAAGATGATAAACAAGACTTTAGGTAAAAGCTGGTACGAAATCCAGAGTGTGACGATAAACTTGATTAAGTTGTTAAAATTTTAATTTCTGGCTCGTCACAATTAAGATTGAAATAGTGCCAGTTTTCAAGTTTCTTAGGCTAGCTAATGAAGAGCTGTCAGGGCGAGAATCGGCTATACTTTGCGTTAATTCCTTGAGGGCGCCATCACATTTGAAACTTTCTTTTATTTAAAAATAGAAACATTTGTGAAAACAAAGAAAAAAAATTATCTGTGCCAATGAAAATAATAGACTTTAAATTAAATATAATAAAAATTGATATTTATCAATTTACCTGCGAACAACCTTGAGGAAATCAAACACGAATAAAATTTAATGGGATTTATTAATAATAAAATGAAAATTACAAGAGCTGAAGGCTTTTAAATAAATAAACAAGAATATAGCTGACGGCTAGTATTATTATGACTTTGTTTAGAAAACAATTAAATAGGATTAAAAAAAATATATATGTTTTAAAAGTATCTTTACAAAATTTATGACAATGATAACTGAGCTTGTTTTATGTGAGTTGGATAGATCTCACCGTTTATCCTGATGGAAGTTGGATTTTCAGATGGTTGATGAATTTGGTAGCACTTCTGGTTAAAAATGTTTGTCTATGACCACGAGCCACAACTACTTTAGCTCCACGAAGATTGGGGTCAGCTGGACAGACGATGACACTGATTTTCAGTGTTTTTAAACTGTGATCTGGCTACAGGACATTTAGTCTTTCAACATCTGGATTGATTTTTTTTCCTTCGGAACTCATGAAAATACGAGATAAACAAGCGGTTACATCTGTCTTGTACAAAAGATACTCGAGGGTAGTTAGATATTCGTAAAGACTGGTTTTAAAAGTTAAATGTTAAAGAAATATATTATAAATACGTTCTTATCAAATCTTGATAAGAACGAAAAAGATTTAGAAACAAAATTATTAAACTGTGAAAATTTTAAAACGTTTTCATTAGTAATACCACAAGTGATTGAATTTTCGCGATAAGTCTGTTGATTCATTTCATAACGAAACTGAGTTGCTTAAAAATACCACGAGTCCGCAGGACGAGGGTGTTTTCTTCAAGCAACTCAGTTGAGTTATGAAATAAGAGACAGACTTATGAGATGAATTCAATCACGAGTAGAATTTTATTAGACTATTTCACAAACAAAGTAGAAGGCCTCATTTTGACGTCTGTAGCTGTAATTATACGAAGTAAAAGGTCTCATTTTGACGTCAGTAGCTGTAATTATTTTTTTTAAAATGTCATATTTGATTATGCAATTCGTATCCATGGTTACGCCGTGAAAATACCACTCTGATAGACCAATCAGGATTGAAAGACAGCTGGTATTATCGCGATAATACCAGCTGTCTTTGGTTTGTGATTGGTCAGATTTTGTGAAAAATCGAAGATGAGTGAAATAGTCAAAATTACAAACACACTTACCCTGTCAAAGATCACAGCTAGACTGATCTAAAGACTAGTTCAATATCTATCAATTTTAAAAGTAAAAGCGCGCCAACGTCGATTCGACTGGACTGGAGGTTGTCCCAAAATTATGATCGAACTTCACTTAAGGTAAGTTCGTTTGTTCATTTAATTTTGTGACAACCTCCAGTCCTCGATATCAATTAAAATACTTATGTGTAGATGTTTAAAGAAATACCGAGGTTGCAAGGGCTGTGAAGTAAAGTCTGCAGTTAAAATAAATTATAATATTGACAAATATTTATTTTTCAAACAAATAAACACACTAAATCTAAAGTAAACTTTGTAACACATTAGCCGTAATATAAAAAGTGACATTCAACTGATTACCTAAATAAACAAAGGCTATTTTTGGTTGGCGAAATTTTGCTCGAATTATGTTATTCGAAAAATTTTGTTCAAAGCACGTTTGTTTGAAAATCCTTAGTTTGAAAATAAGTTTGTTCGAATGTGAGTATGTTCGAGAAACATTTATTCGAAGATACTTTTAATCGTAAACGTTATGATCGAAGATATTTTCTCGAAAAAAAAATTAGGTAGAACAATTCTTGTTCGAGAAAAGGGAAAAAAGGGAACAATCTAAATGTTAAATTATTTTATTTCAAATTGTTTGATTAATGAAAAACGATAAATACATAAAGAATTAAGTATTGTAATAATTCCTCGTCTCCAATACTAGCTTCAAACCCATCCAGTGTTCTTTTTAGCCGCTCATTGAGTGTATTGTAATTTTTATTTCTTTTAGCCAAGAGTTCTCCACTTCTCTCTTTAACAATTTTAATATATGAGTAGTGTATAATGCCGGTGCTCCTCTTCCAACGTTGCCATTTCTCCAAAAAACCTATGCCGGTGCTCCTCTTCCAACGTTGCCATTTCTCCAATCCAAAAAACCTATGCCGGTGCTCCTCTTCCAACGTTGCCATTTCTCCAAAAAACCTAAGCCGGTGCTCCTCTTCCAACGTTGCCATTTCCCCTAAAACCTATGCCGGTGCTTCCGATTTTTTAATTCTTTAAGGTCATTGGCTTGGAGTAGAAAATTATTTTTTAAGTATCCTGTGAATAAAAAACGGGTATTTTTAATTAATATTCTTTAAGAGTGAGAGGCAACATTAGAATTAATTTTTATATTTCATCGTTAATAAAAGGTTTTCAAGTAATTTCCAGATAAAACTTGTTTTAGATAATAATAGTTTCTACAAATGTTTTAAAATCTTAAATGCATCCATAAAAGTAAACTTGGTACACATGTGGTTTAATATCTGAGAAAGAAAAAATGCATACGTCTAGAATTTATAATTAGAATTGTCGTTGTTGAAAAAAAGATGCAGTTGCAAAAACTAAATCTTAAATGCATCCATAAAAGTACACATGTTGAGAGAAACATACATGAAAGAAAAAAATGCATACACAGGAAATTTGCGTCTGAGAAAATCGCGAATTTATAATTGTCGTTGTTGAAAAAAAGACGCAGTTAGTTTCCTTGCAGGCTCATATTGCATTTTGTATAAAAAATTCTCTGCATCTTCTGTGGTGAACTATTTTACCCGCTAAAAACGAGAAGAAACATTCTCACACAATCCCTTCCCTCTATGCGAATATGTGCATTTTTTTTTCTAAATCGTTTATTCTCATTTGCTGATGGGTGGGATGTATTAGTCTATTTTTCTACACAATGAATTTTAAACCAAATATAGGGAGATCAAAGTTGATTGGTTCTACTACTTAATTTTCACTTAAAATTTATTATATATATAAGGGTTAACGCAATCAAATTATTATTTTTCATTCATTCTTTACTTGTCTACCATGAGAACAATCATTTCTAAAAAAGGTGTAAAGATTCACACACATTTTAAAAAAAATCCTGAGTTACCAAATTTTCGAAAAGTGCCAGCTGGGGTAAAACTAATGATGACACCTACACCATCGACCAGTACAATCGACCTTAATCAGTCATTGGTTTTGGTTTCGGGCGAAGCCAAGCCAATGGCTGAAAAAACGTACGCCGAGTACAGCAAAAATAAAACACCCGGCTACATTCGATTTCAACGAATGTTGAAAAAAATGTCGACACCCCTACTAAATCCTGAGTTTGAGGATATTTCTTTCGAAGATCTTCTTTCACCAGAAGCAGGGGGAGATGGGGATGAAGAAAGTGAAGCAGAAGGGGGTGAAGAGAATATATCAGAAGATGCTGAAGAAGAGAACGTAGCAGAAGGGGGTGAAGAGAATATATCAGAAGATGCTGAAGAAGAAAATGGAGCAGAGGGTGATGAAAATAGTGAAATTAGTGATGATGATTTGAACATAACAAATTTAGAACCACAGAGACAATCCTTAAGTATTTTTAAAAATAATTTAAGTGATTTTTTGCACACCAACAATCAAATTTTAAATGATTACCCGCGAAAAAAAATTTTATTAGAAAAAAAATTAAAAAAATACGAAAAAAAGGTTATTAAAACTAAGCAATTAATTTTAGAAATAAGTAAATATATTAATTTATCGAATGAAATTAAAAATTGTATTAAAAATTGATTGGTCGGTGTGCAATAATAATAATAACGTCTTTAATGTGTATAAATATTTTCAAATTTAGCTTTTAAATAAAAATGTGTTACACTACACTTGTTTTTAGTATTATTTATTTCTATAAATCAGGTTAAGACAATTTAAATGTTGGTGTTAAAAAGTTTTCTAAAAAATTTTAAAAAATTACAATTGCCTTTAAAAGTGAGGTGTGAAAAAATAGGACCTACACTGTAACGATCAGATATTTTTAGCTTTTTAAATAAAAATGTGTTATACTACACTTGTTTTTAGTATTATTTATTTCTATAAATCAGGTTAAGACAATTTAAATGTTGGTGTTAAAAAGTTTTCTAAAAAATTTTAAAAAATTACAATTGCCTTTAAAAAGTGAGGTGTGAAAAAAATAGGACCTACACTGTAACGAAAATTTGTGGTAAAAACAATTGTTACATTTTTATACCCAGATAATAAAACAACAAAAAAACAAGGTTACTTACATTAAATTCCTAATAAAAATATTTTTCAATCACACACAAAAAACACATATTCCAAATGCCTACACAACAACCACATAATTAATAAATTATTACATACACAAATTCGTAAAACACTCGAAATTTTCACGTATCCCTCTAAAAAACATTTTTATTTCAACTAACAAACCGAGTGAAATTAACATCTGGAACCCAAATTTAAATTCAGACGAGAAATAATTTTTAATACCCGTTGCGACATCTGCTAATTAATGTCTAAACTGTTAATATATTTAAGCAGATTTCTAAGATCGTAATTTCAAGTCCATTATATTAAGGGTTATTGGTAACTTGAATAAAACGAAAAAATACTAGATTTTTCAAAATGTTTATTAAAAAATGGTTAAAAATAATAAAAATAGATAATAAATACGTGTAATAATAGACAAATTCTAAAACTATTTAACTAAAAAATATAAGGGCATTTCACTCATTTAAAAACAACTTATTGAAGTTATTGGTAATTTAACTGCGTTTATTAATCAAAATAATATAATTGTTTATTCAAAAAATATATTTATAAAATTAAGATAATATGTGTAATGAAAGAAATTATGAAAAAATGTATAAAAATAATAAAATACAATTAAAAATAAATATATAAAAATAAAAATCATTCATTGTCTGTATTAAAGTTCTTGTTATTGCACATATTACAATAGCTCACTAAACAGAAAATGTACAAAGGCTTTTCACAACAAAAACAGGTGAAGCATGACTCCATAACATTTGTTTACACCACCAGTGAAATGGGTTGTTATAAAATTGGGACGTATATTTTCTTCAATTGTCGACATCACATCAAAGTTTGTTTTCTGTAAGCAGAAAATAATTTTGAGTTACACAAATTGCATTTGTATGCTCGTAGTTTATAAATTTGAAGTTATTGACTTCCGTGACATGACACATCTTCACATCTATGATATCGTCATCGAGCTCAAGACATTCATTGTCGGCAAAATTCGAACTTATAATTGAGTCACTAGAACCATCACTAGAATCATCATCCTCCACCTCAAATTGTACACCATCCATTGGAATATTTAAAAAATCAATTGATTCGTCGGAGTCTGTATCCATTGCACAAAGATTTTAGTTATTCTGATTCAATTATTGAGCGGAGACTTGATATTTAAATACATATAATAAGAGGGTGGGGATGGTGGTGGTGGTGGTGTAATTTCATATCTCTGGGAAAGACATGAGCATCAGGAGACGACCATCTGGAAAACACCTGCATCCGGCCATCTGGTGTAATTTGATATCTCTGAATAACAACATCCTGTATCCGATCATCTGGAAAACACTTGCATCCGGCCATCTGGTATAATTTCATATCTCTGCGAAAGACATGAGCATAAGGAGACGACCATCTGGAAAACACCTGCATCCATCTGGTGTAATTTGATATCTCTGAATAACAACATCCTGTATCCGATCATCTGGAAAACACTTGCATCCGGCCATCTGTGAACGGTATTGGAAACAAAAAAGATAAAATTTCAATATATAATTATAAGCTGTAACATATTTTTTCAGTGTAGTTTGTTATTTTACAAGCCATTCTCGGTAGCTACCTTTTAATACAACAACCATATAATGTGAGAGATGTTTTTGTATGTTTTGATTCAAATGGAACACGAAATACAAGCTGGCCCTCCAAATGGATTAGAACAGAACGTTATTTACCAAATAATATACCAACTCTTAAAGCAACAATACCTAAAAACAGCACAATGTACAAAATACGTATTTTTAAGGGGAATGGCAGTTTTGTAGATTCTGATTGGGTATCTTTATACAGTTCAAATGAGAAGTCTACCATATCCAATACATACCCAATTATGCTTTATTACATATCATTGTGTTCCACAATATTAGTCGCAGAAAGGCTTTATCAAAATATTATGATGGAAATCGCTTTGCGAAAATTAGGTTAGTGTGCAATGGTTTTTATTTTACCGAAAAAATGCTGTTTTGAATGCAATGTTGAAATTTACAAATGGGAGCCCGAAGACATACCTATTGTTGACCATATCGAGCATAGTCCCTATTGCAGATTTGCCCAAATGATGAAGTCATCTTTAAAACACCCCAGATGTACAACAAAAGACATTTACTAATTTATTTTTATTTTTAAATGTATTATTTCTAATTTTTAATATAATAAACATTTATTAAAAAATATTTATTTTCATTGGGTGAACATCTGGCGAACACCTGTCGGATATCTATGGGAAAACATCCTGTTCTCACGAAAACATCTGGTGAACACATGTCGGATATTTATGGGAAAACATCTTGCATCCGACCATCTGGCGAACACCTGCATCCGATCTAATAGGGTATGGAAAGGAATTTCTATTTTTAGAACACATCTGGTAGGGGGTAGGGGTATGGCACATTTCTTATTATATTTATTAAATCTCATAAGCCTAAGCTTCAGTCAACAGTCGGCGGTAGTTGAAGTGATTTCGAAAAAATGACCTCTGCTATAGTGAAAAGTATATTTTTGGGTGAGCGTCGATTTTACCTCAACCCATCAAAGTCAAAGTTTGTGGGAGTCAGCTTATCAGCAGATTTGGATTTTGCACCTTGTATTAAAATATCAGGAAATAAAGAAAACTTTGTGGTATTTAGTGAGAAAGAATGGAATGAATTTTTATCATACAAGGATATTATTGATAATTTTCTGTTATCAGCGGAAACTGCAGAACCTGTAGACGTTGGAAGTTTCATGTTGGAGTTTACAAAATTTGAAAACATCAAGGTATTAAAAATACTGACTGGCCACTCCACGATCTGGTTGGGATCGGCATCCATTTCAGAGCTTTGGAATTTATTACCCCTAATAAAACATACATTGGAGACATTTAATAGCCAGCAGTTTGTTAGTTCTTTAAAAATTTTACAAATGGGTGTTAGACATACCGAGAATGTTGTAAACACAGCGGTAAATATAATGGAACCAATAAAAAGTGTAAACCCTATTACCTACAGTTTAGCTTTAGAACTAATTTATAAATACCCAGAGCTGCTGAAAGAAGATTTGCAACTATGAAAAAGGTAACTTTTAGAGAAGACCAAAATGAAGTCCGCCACTTGATAACCTGGAATTTTGCATACAGGGAGGCTAGAAGATGTAATTACATATTAGATAGAATTAGATTTGGTCGACGGATTCAAGAAGCAGCAAAATATATTAATCCAATTTTAGATGTAAACCATAGAAATAAGATTTACGAAAAAATAAAACATTACTAAATATTTTTTTTTATTTTGGGGAAAAGGCTGAGCGATAAGAATCAGTCATGGGCATCAGCAAATGTTGTAATAAAAAGTTTGAAATATGTGACTATAAGAAACATCGATTGGCAATCAAGAAATGTGAAAATATTAATATGTGAGCCTCCATTTGCGAAGGATTTCCCGCAGCCACTTATTGGTCAGATGAACCAATTGATTTAGAAGGTTCCAATTATAATTTCCAGTAAACCAATATGTTTTAGGGAATGGTTATTATCTTAAAAATAAAAAATCTGTAAACAGACTCTGTAAAGTTCCTAATAATGAAACTGCTAGATGGATTGTCTGAAAATTGCTACCTTGAAGAACAAGATAATTTTATGCAAATCAGAGTTATTATTTGAAATGGAACAAAAACAGATAGAAGAAGAAGAAAGAATGAAGAACGAAATGGTCAAAGACGTGCCAAAACAAAATACTTGTAATAATTTTGCATTAATATATTTTTATGAATAAACTTTATTTTTTATTTAACCTTAACCGGTTTCAAAATATGGGTACCCCCGAAGAAATAAAAACTGTTACATAAAATACATTTATTAAAAAAATTAAATACATATCAAACTACATCATTTTTATTTATCCATGCATTGTGAGAATTATCCATTCCAAGAAACTTGACTCGAAGTCTATTTCCTTTTTTAGAAATAATTTTTTCAATCAAGTAAACATCGGGGTATTTAACTTTTTGCAGTTCTTCAGTATAAAAACCACCTTTAATTTCTTCTTTTTTCTCATCTTCCAATATATATGTAGTAGGATTAGTTAGTTTAACCTTCTTGATTTTAAAAATCTCATTAGTCCAATTTGGTGTATATCCTTTAGTAAAAACATGGCGATATTTACTAATTCTAACGGGGTCCCCTGTTTTAAATTTTGGTTTACGTGGATCAACTGTTTTCAAATAATTATATGCAATTATATATTAAGCATTCTTTTCATTGACTTTATTAGGTATAGCACCAGTAGTTGAATGTCTAGTGTTGTTATAATTTTTAACAATTTTAGGAAGAATGTCTAGCCATTTATACGATCCTTGCGAACTAAACTCTTTCCACAATAATGACTTGAGGGTTCTTATTACCCTTTCAGCAATGCTAGCTTTCAAATTTGAGAAAGTGCTGTAGTGATTAATACCATATTTATGCATAAGTTCTTGGAATTCTTTATTATAGAATTCTTTTCCATTATCAGTTTGTAAATTTTTAGGAGGAGACATCTGTTTCAAAATTTGAGTCATACCTTGTGTAACATCTCTAGCTGTTTTTTTCTTAACCGGAATCGCCCATACAAATTTACTAAATGCATTAATAACTACCAAAATATAATTATATCCTTTATTAACTTTGGAATATGGGATCATAACAGCCAAATCAGCTTGGATTAGATCATTTAAACCTTTAACAATGACATGTCGTCTCCTGTATTTTTTTCTAGCTGGTTTATGTAGTTCATTCACAACTTGAATCTTAGACATTTTTTTCTAATGGACATTGAAAAACAAAATCAGCACACATTTCGTCTGGTGTCCCCAGTTTGAACTCGATTTTATCACCTTGTTTAATGTTAATTCCAGACAATTGATGATATTTATATGTTGCGGAATTTAATAAAATTTCTCCATCAGCACTATAGTGTTTACAGCTTTCAATTTTACCTGATATAGGAAAAATAAAAGCTGTGCCTTGATTATCCAAAATATATAAGTTTTTATTATTTTTTAATTTTTTAATACCCTTCAATCGAATGAAGCACTTAGTATGAAAAGAAGCAGGTTCGCAAATATAAAATGGTGAAGTTAGATTTAAAATATTAGTTTTATTGCTTCGATTACTTAAAAAGTGACCTCCGAACTTTTTGATTGTTACACTAATAAAATGTAATAGGGTTTACATTATTATACCCCCCTCTCTCAATTCTTCAACGATTGACATAATCTCGTTATTGTTACCAGTATTTCCCGCAGCTTGGGATGCTATAAGTAATCTAAGTCTATCAATCAATTCATTGTAATTATCAAAATATTTGTAATCAATAGGTTTATTCATATATTGTAACATTGACATTCCTTTCCCCGGTACTTTTTTACTTCTTGTTATTATTCCTTGCATAAGCGAGGACGGCAATGAACTAATTCTTGGTCTAAACTGTCTTGTTAGTAAGTTCGGCTTAATAATTAAATTGTATTTATCCTTAATATCCCTAGGAAAAGTTTTAATTGGTAAATCTGGATTATTATTTCTACGTATTGCATTAGTTCTTTTTATTATATCAACATAATGCTCAACATCTGTTTGTTTAAATGAAATTGGATTTTTTAAAAAAAGTAGTTCATAAAGTCCATAAGTCCCAGGATATTTAATTTTTTGTATTATAATATCAGGTCCATCAAAGTCTACTTCCGAGTCTCCAATATAAAATTTTTCTTGTTCTATATTATGATATATCCCCAAAATATGATCAAATTTACCTTCAATATCCGAAATACCTTCTCTAATAAATTCTCTAGGTAATGGTGCTGTAAACTGATCTAAATACGAAATAAAAGAATCAGGAGGGTTTTTTCTTAAATTTGTGAGATCTCTAATTGAATCCTCAATATATTGATCAATTTGTTCATCACTCCGTATATGTTCAAAAGTTTCTTCGGGCAAACGACTACTTTCATGAACAGGTGTCTCATCTGTAATAGTTTGATTGGGTGAAGTAAACACTAATTTATTATAATCTTTTCGATGAGGTATATGTGATGACATACTTTTTTCTGATTTAGGTGACTTGAATTCATTTTTAATTGGTTCATGTTTCCCCAAGGCAGAAACCAATTGTTTAAGAGGATCTGTAATGGGTTGATATGTTTTTTCCAAATGAGTTTGAGATTTATTTATATCACTTTTTAAACTTTTATATTTTTTCTTTAAGGCTTGTCTAGCTTTTATTAGTTGTTTAGTCACTCGAAGATCCATTTTAACTAAATTGGTTGATCAACATATCTCTTTATATACGTATGAAACTATCGAAATTTTTTCTAAATTTACATTGTGAATCCTTATCAATTGTTAGAAAATCATATTTTTTTCCCCAACAAAATGAGCACATATCTATAAACTCTTTAAAACTCATATCAATATTAACATGGTTATCGTAAATGTGTTTCAAATTAGTCATATCTTGTGGGAAAATGATTAAAAAGTTTGAATTATCCCTAATAAGTTGTTTAGGAATTGCACTATATGTTTGACAAATATAAAAACAATCTGTTTGTTTATGTCGACCAAAACAAAAATAACTTTGAATAATTTTTTGATCACAAGAAGCTACACCATCAAATATAATTAATGAATTATCTTTAATTTCTTCTGGATGAATTATATCTTTAGAGTCACTATATTGAAGATGAAGACTTTTGGAATACACATATATATTTTCAAATCTTAATCCGTTGGGGTGTTCAATTAATGAGAGCATACAATTTGTCTTTCCACTTCCGCTGGGAGCAACAATCAAACATCTTTTAGATTCACCATCAAATAAATAACTATGCTTATTAAGTTTTATATCATTTACTATGAAATCATGATTTTTTACTGGTAAGGTAGTGAGTTGTTTTTCAATCTTCATTTTAATGAATCTTGCTAAAGACTGAGAGTATATATATATGGATATATATATATATATATATATATATATATATATATATATAGTGGGGTATATATATAAATAGTACAATGGTTAAACGCCAGCGACAGAGTTCACATCGCAGAGGAAAAGGTTTATTAAATTCGTTGATAAACAAGCTACCAATTGAATTGCATATTCCTAGCGGCTATCAATATTGTGGCCCTGGAACTCAACTTGATAAGAGATTACAGAGAGGTGATAAAGGTGTAAACCAATTTTTACCCCTATTACTTCCTCTATTAGCAGCTCTCGGAGCTGTAGGGGGAGGTGCAGCGGGTATTGCGAAAGCAGTAAATGATGTCAAAACAAATCGACAACAGCTTGAAGAGCAGAAACGACATAATTTAGAAATGGAGAAAAAGGGACAGGGTTTAAGTCGTAAAAAACGAGGAAAAGGTTTATATTTGAGACCATACAAAGGATATGGAATAAAGTCAAAAAACTAATACTACCACAGCGAGCACTTACCAATATAGATTTAAAAAAGTTTGTTAAAGTATTGAAAATACCTCATTTTAGAGGGGTGTTTATGAGAGATTCTTTGCCTCAAACAATTCATAAATACGAAAGCGGTATTATAAATATGGATATTAACATAGGAAGTGGAACACATTGGACCGCATATACAAAACAAAATGATGAAATTATATACTTTGATAGTTATGGAAACTTACCACCTCCATTAGAGCTGATTAAATATCTCCATAGCAATGGTGATGTGAATATATCTTATAACTATGATAAATTTCAAAAAAATTCTTATAAATGTAGTCATTATTGTTTGCAATTCCTATATAATCAATACAATTTAAAAAAGTTTTCATTCTAAAACATTTCTTTGTTGGGTAAATATGTCTTTCTCTTTTACGTTAACTGGTAATTCTTCAATTTTAAGTTATGATTTTAACCCTCCAATATATTTAGATGAAAATACGGATTATGAAATAGGGCTAGTTAGTTTTAATAGTTTTAACACCATTCCAAATATTGATGAGAGCAATAATTTATTTATGTGAGGTGATAAGAATAAACTTAATACATTTCAAGTACCGATCGGTGCTTATGAATTAGATGAACTTATACATGTTATAAAACAGCATATAAGTGACATAGATAGCAATGCTAAAATAGAAATAATTCCAGACATAAATACATCAAAAGTTTCTATATCAAGCAATCGAATAATTTCTTTTAATAATACAAACTCAATTGCTGAAGTATTCGGTTATAATGTCCTAAGGCTTGACCCCGGTAAAACCTATTCATCAGATCACCCCGTTAAAATTTTAAAAGTAAATTCTGTAGGCATCGACTGTAGTATTGCAGCTGGTTCATTTTTAAATGGGAATCCGGTTCATATAATTCATCAATTTTTTCCGACAGTTCCTAGTGGGTATAAAATAGTGGAATCTCCTAAAAATGTCTTGTATTACCCCGTAAGCGTCAAGACGATCAACAACCTTACTATAAAAATTATTGATCAAATCGGAGACCTGATTAATTTTCGAGAAGAAGAGATCACAGTCACTCTTCACATTAGAAAAGTATAATGGTTTTAAAAATTTTCCACCCGTATAAAAACTATATAAGATTACCAAGTCAAAAGAGACCTATCAGTACTTCACCAGCTAGAGCAGTAATTACATCTAATAATAAAAAGTTTTTAACTTCTTTGGGATTTAAAGTTTTAATATAATGGATATTCTTAACGTTACCGGTCAACCTTTTAATGATATGAGTGTCGAGGATTTTCAATCACACAATTATCAACCATTTATTCCTGGAAAATTAAATTACAATGATGAGATTAGAATCCCCATTCAAGAGCTCGATGCTTATACACTGCCATCTCAAAGTTCTTTACATATTGAAGGAAAGTTATTAACTGATGGTGGACAAGTGCCAACTAAACTAAAATTTGTTAACAATGCGGTAGCATTTTTATTTCGTGAGTTACGTTATGAATTAAATGGAGTTGTAATAGATTCAGTTAGAGATGTGGGTTTAACTTCAACGAAAAAAAATTATCTAAGTCTTAATGAAAACGAAAGTATACTAATGCAAAATGCTGGGTGGTTCCCCAAAGAGCAAAAAGAATGTATACCAGATGCTGCTGGTGTATTAAAAATACATACAGAAAAATTTTTAGTTGATAATGCTGGAAACTTTAATGTTTGTATCCCCTTAAAAATGCTGTCTGGTTTTTTTGAAGACTTTAAAAAAATTATTATGAATATGAAGCAAGAATTGGTATTGATTCGATCAAGTGACGATATCGATGCCATAGTAAGTCCTGATGACACTGAAAAACCAAAAATAGAATTGAGTCGATTATATTGGTCTGTACCACATGTTAAACCTAGCTTAAGAGAGCAACTTCGATTAACCAATATTAGTAAAAATAACAAAGAATTACCAATTAAATTTCGTTCTTGGCAAATGATACAATATCCATCCCTAAGTAGTTCAAAAATAAATACGTGGGTAGTAAAAACCAGTTCTAAACTGGAGACGCCTAGACATGTCATTATAGCACTACAAAATAAAAGAAAGGGTCAGATTAAAAAGGATATGAGCAAATCTGATCATTGTAAACTTAACAATATTCGAATATTTTTAAATTCCGAAAGATATCCATATAATGACTTAAACCTTGATTTTACAAATAATAAATATGCTAGTCTCTACGAATTATACTCTAATTTTCAGGAAAGTTATTATAACCTCCATATGAATCAGCCAATATATAACCCAATCGATTTTAAAGATAACGCCCCTTTAGTTCATATTGACTGCTCGCGACAGAAAGAAGTCTTACAGCCAGGTAGTGTGGTATTAAGAATTGAATTTGAAACTGACGAACCAACAACACCTGATATATCCGCGTATTGTCTCATATTACACGAAAAAGAATTTACTTATAATCCATCAACAAAGATTGTTAAACAGTATTAATGCGCATGTGTAAATATAACTATATAAAACAGTGTATCATATTAATTCATTCAATATGTCGCTTGAAGAAAGACTAGATAGGCATTTATATGAATTAAGACATCTTCAACAGGATATTGAATTTTATAAACAAATGCAAAATATTATCAAAAAATTTCAAAAACTAAAAATATGAAGCTCGTTGTCGATTTACAGGGGTTTAAGATGGAAAACAATAAATTTCTTGTAAAGGAATTTTCTGCTTACCACCATTTCCTCTTAGGATGCTTTCTCCTGATTTGCAAAGACAGGCTTTATGGCTAATGAAGAATCATCATTATATTAATTGGAATACTGGTTTCACACCTGTACACCAATTTAGTAATATTATAAAATCATTAACAAAAGAAGTTGATATGGTTTACGTCAAGGGTATGGAAAAAGGGAATTATGTAAGAAAATATTCCTTGGCTCCAGTTTACGAATTTGAAGAACATCCATCACTTCAACCGATGCAACCAAAATGTTTTTATCATAATAGTAATAATTGTATTTGCGCTGTTTCAAATGTTTTTTTTTATATGAAAATTTTGTAATGGATGAAAAATAAAATAGTAAAATGTATTGTTGTTTTTATGTTAAAATAAAAAGAAAGTATATTGTATATATATTTTTTATCTCATCAAACTTCTAACTACTACAATTTGAAATATGTTCATTTGTTAATTTTATTAAAAAATTATCTAGATCAAAGTCAACCATATCTAGATTCCAGTCAACTAATTCACCTTCATCTAGTTTGAAATCATCTACTAGATTCCAGTCAACTTCATCTAGTTTCAAATCATCTACTTCTATGTTATTTATATAATTTTCTTCATTCATATTGTTTTCAGCATTACCTTCCTGTGCATTTCCATTTATTAAAAAATGCCCCCATGCCAACGTTTTCACATCTCCTGGGATCACGTGACGCTTATCATCTTCAGAAGATAAAGCAACTTTGTTTTTAAGTTCTGTAAAAGTGGTATGAAGTTCCGAAAGGAATACATACATTTTTCTAAAAATATATCCTCCAGTTTCTACAATCTGAACATAGTCATTTATTTGGAGTTGGTTCTTTATGATATGTTTAGAAATACCTTTGGCTTTCTTAATTTCCATTGTATTCTTAAAGGGTTTGCTTAATTTTACAGCGTAAGCTTTTGCCCCGGTGCCAATAAATGATTCTACGGGGATTCCACGAAACTCATCCTTCATTCTCCCAATAACGGATACTGTTTTCGGCACACCGAAAGAATTATTTTGCTCATAGTTAGAGGTATCAAAATATTGAATGTTCTGCTTCATATCATCGTAAAAATTCTCAGTTTCAATTTCTAGAACCAACGAGTCTGTATCAGTATAGCAAAGTTGAGTTGAGCCAAATTACCATATTTTGGTTTGATGTAGTCATACAAGAAATCATAGATAATTGTTTTTGAATTATCCAAAATTGCAAATCCAGCATAAATTGGTTTATCATAGTATACTTTTACTTTATTTAAATGGATAGCAACTAAATTTTCAGTGAAAACAGAACATGATTTAAATTCCGGTTTTGCTATCAAACTTTTTGCACCAACCGATCCTTTTTGAGACTCCCAGTGAGTAGAAAGGCGGATGTCTCGTCGTTTTTCAACGTTTTCCATGGTCTTACCAAAGATGGCGTTGATAAGCAGTTTGAAAAGATCTTTTTCAAATGCATTTTTTGCGTTGTTCCTAAGTATGGTGTTCAAATCAATGTAAGACTTTAGCCATGGCGATTGGGAGAATTCAATGACTCTGTGGATCTTCTTTAAAATTAAACCATATTTTATGCACTGTTTGAGATTTTGGTAATGAATAATGTACTTGGTTTTATCGTACAAATTTGGAATTAACTTAGAGTGTTTACCATTTGGTGGTGTAACATTCTCTGGACAGAAAGGTAAATCGTTGTGAACATCATGCAGATTGGTTGGATATTCTAAATCCACTTTAAGTGCATATCCTTTCGAAGAATTGTGTTCTATGGTGGTAACATCAAACGCATCAACTTCACTTTTAGTCAACCAACGGAAATCACCGTATGGTAAAAACTCGCTCATGCTTTTACCGTAAAGGTTTGTGGCATCCAAATATGTTATATAGGATGTAGGTTTTGTTGAATCATAGTTTGAAACAAATGTGTTATTGGCTACTGCTTTTCTTTTAGAACACTGACTCACACCTCCTCTGATTCCTTTTTTGAAAAAGTGTAACATGTCTATGTCAGTAAGTAATTGCAGTTCTACTCGAGTTATTCGTATCATTGCATCCCAAGACAATGAAGGTGCTGTTATATAATTTGCTGGGTCCAGCTTGTATTTTTCTAGACACACTTTCCGGAAATTCTCGAACACATCCGATAAAATTAACACATCCGTTTTTAAATACAGAAGGGCATAGTCTTTAAGAGTTTTGCACTCAAAAGTATTCCAAACCGTTTTTGCTCGTTCATAATCTTCATCAGAAATATGCACAGCTTTCAAGTTATCATAGAACTTACATTTTGACGGTAATACTGGTTCACTCAGTTTTTCAAAGTTATCGACATATGAATAAGGAAAAACACCCTTTCGTCTCATTAAAGTGAATTGAGTGTCACTCTGGAAGTATTTTCGCACTTCTACACATTGTTCAGATTCGAGAGCTTCACCAAGTGTATCGAGGGAGCTTGCTAAAAATCGATAACTGTCCACAAACTTAAGGGTGATATATGTGTCTCTAACTTTAGGATTATTTGATTTTTCCACCAATATAGATTTTGAAAAAGATATATACTTTTCTTTGGTTTGCGCCACAGCTGAAACCCTTTCTTTTTTCGGTGTTAATTTTTTAATAAAAAGATGGGTGTCATAATTCGTAAGATTATGAAAGAATACTGGTATAAATTTGGGTAGTTTGTAGTTCAAATTACAAGAGTTGTGGGCGGCCCCTCTATATTTAGAAGTCAAATGACAATGGTCACGCACCTTGTGATTAGTTAGTTGGAACTGATTTTCACATAGGTAGCAGTATGTTGCTTTATCATATTGATTTTGTTCTTCTTGGGTTAAAGGTGATATCGGTCTAATATGTTTTAAATAGTTGTTGTAAAGATAATGAATTGTTTGATCCAATTTTTCTACAAAAACTTCAGGGGCGTCTAGCCCATGGTATATTTCAAATCTGGATAAACTATCATCATAAGAACACTTGACGTAAAAAGCAAAAGAAAAAGGAACATGTTCACATACTTTAACAGTGAAGGATTTATCATTATTTGGTTCATTATGGTCGATGGGTTTTAGAATGGATTCAAAGTCTGCGTAAATAACGAATGGATGTTTCAGCTGTTTCTCAAAATTAGTAAACTTTAGTATGTTTTCCGGAGTGTACTGCCCACACTTATTTTTCTTAAGTTCTTTTGAGGGTAACTTGGAATATACATGGGTGCAATCATATTCATTATGTCTTCTCAGATCATCAATAGTACTAAATGATTGTAAACATCCGTCACAAATGTAATAGCGGTGTGTGTTTTTTGTTTTCTGACTGGATACTAATCTAGATAAATCAGTAATTAGTGTGTAATGAGTATTTTCATGGCTATCGGTTATAAATAGTAAATTTACGTGCGTAGCCTTCCGATTTGATGTGTGATAAAGTGGTCCAACAACTTCGTATGAAGTTTTTCTATTTTTAAAATTTGAATCCAAACCAAATACATTGACACTGATTTCATTCAATTGTTCAAACTTCTGAATATTTTTGAGCTTCATTGGAAATTCTATTCCTTCAAAATTTAATGATGCTCCATAATGAGGGTATGAGGATGGAAGCCTGATGTTACCTTCAGCTGGGAAAATGGCCGCGTTGATAGACCAAGCAAAGCATGCATTGTCTTCATTCATTAAATTAAGTACAGCATTCTTTCTTAAAATTGGTTTAGGGAGATTAATGTAGGAAGATGCCGATATGCTTGAATATTTGTTGATGTTCATATCCATAAACATAATCTCCTGTAGAGCCCAACCGGAATCCTTTAATTGAAAATCTTGAGCTTGTGTTACCATTTCATCCACAAAATTTTCATATATCTCGTCTAAGTTTGATGATTGGGTAATTACTTTATTTGTTGAATTCATAGATTTTATGTCAGACATTTCATTTTTTGGTATAATGTAGATTCCAAAAACCTCCAAATTTATTTTAAGTGATTTATGTTGTTCTAGGTATTCAGTAATTTTGTTTACAACTTTAGGCTTGATTTCTATAAAGAATTCTTTAAAATCCACAAGTTTTTTTGGACTGGAAAATCGATATGACACAATGCGATTCTTGAAAGCATGAGTTAGTTTACTGACACCATCAGGTAAAACTTCAATACCTAGCGGTATCAACCTTTTCTTGGGAATTGAGCATGGGTCATTGGAAGGTAATTTACACGACTCCTGTTTATGACGATTTAGATTACCTACGGTTGCATATTGTTTTCCACACCCCCCACAAACTATTGCATTTGTTGTTAAAACACGAATTTAATTGATGGCGATGTAGGTTATCTACCCGGTTAAACTGCTTTTGACACTTTTCACACTGCATGATTATTACGACACGAATTATATACTAAATGTAAATCACAAATGTAACCCAATATATAACATTACCCCACCACCACCAATAAATTTATTATTTCCCACCGCCAGATGGCCGGATGCAGGTGTTCTAGAACATGTGTGAGAACAGGATGTCTTCCCATAGATATCCGACATGTGTTCCACCAGATGTTCTCGTGAGAACAGGATGTTTTCCCATAAATATCTGACATGTGTTCACCAGATGTTTTCGTGAGAACAGGATGTTTTCCCATAAATATCCGACATGTGTTCACCAGATGGTCGGATGCAAGATGTTTTCCCATAAATATCCGACATGTGTTCACCAGATGTTTTCGTGAGAACAGGATGTTTTCCCATAGATATCCGACATGTGTTCGCCAGATGTTCACCCAATGAAAATAAATATTTTTTAATAAATGTTTATTATATTAAAAATTAGAAATAATA
Source organism: Crepidodera aurea (assembly GCA_949320105.2). Taxonomy (NCBI): domain Eukaryota; kingdom Metazoa; phylum Arthropoda; class Insecta; order Coleoptera; family Chrysomelidae; genus Crepidodera; species Crepidodera aurea. The sequence goes on along the minus strand of OX439472.1, from coordinate 8,140,286 downwards.
CATTTAAAAATAAAAATAAATTAGTAAATGTCTTTTGTTGTACATCTGGGGTGTTTTAAAGATGACTTCATCATTTGGGCAAATCTGCAATAGGGACTATGCTTGATATGGTCAACAATAGGTATGTCTTCGGGCTCCCATTTGTAAATTTCGACATTGCATTCAAAACAGCGAACGACATCTTCTTTTTCGGTAAAATAAAAACCACTCAGAGCCAAATCAATGGGAGAAACAACACCTTTCCAATTTTTAAAAGTTTTTAATCTGTAGTCGAATAACTCAAATTGTGAATGATCTTCAGCGCACATAATTTATACGGATTAATATTCTATCCACGACTGTGGACGACACTCATCTTGTTCTCTTCTACAATTTGTACAACGTAATACTTCTAGACCAAACAATTTTCTTGGAAACTGATGTTCAAAATTACAATAAATACAATCATAAATGTATATTATTTTAACTGGCCTGAAAGGTCTGTAGGAATTCATTACGTGGAGTAGGAGTAAAATGAGATATTTTAAAAAATAATAAGGGGGTAACAAGTTATAACATGTGTTCGCCAGATGGCCGGATGCAGGTGTTCACCAGATGTTCGGTGGGGTTATGCCCTCGGCGGAGCACCGGCATAGGTTTTTCGGGGAAATGGCAACATTGGAAGAGGAGCACCGGCATAGGTTTTTTGGAGAAATGGCAACGTTGGAAGAGGAGCACCGGCATAGGTTTTTTGGAGAAATGGCAACGTTGGAAGAGGAGCACCGGCATTATACACTACTTATATGTTAAACTTTGTTCTTTTTTTAAGGCGTTTAAAAATTTCCAAATGGAAGGATTTTTAATGCTATTATAGCAGTTCCACATGCTGTGCTGAAATTTGAGTTTTTTTCGTACCCTTCTCTCTAATTTTCCAATCCATACATCTTCAAAATAATTAACTAAATCTTGGCATTCCGTTTTGAACAGGTTTTGTTTCATAATTAAATTAAAAGATCTTACAATACAATTTTCAGGTACAAATGCTATTGAGTGTAAAAGTTTTACTTTTTGTGAAAACTCAATATCGGTATCATACTTTTTTTTTAATCCACATTTTTGGATTTTTCTGTATAAGCGTGGCTTAAAATGAAAGAAGCAACCACAATGTCTTACTTTAGGAAATAATAATTTTATTGCGTTTATGACACCCATCTCAAAGTCTGTCATTATTCCAGTTACTTTTTCTTGTCCATGTAACAAATCTTTTATTTTAGTCAACATTCTTACATACGTCGTTTCTTCTTTATTAGGAAGTAAAGCGTAAACTAGAGGTAGAACAGAATTATTCATTTCACCATGAATTACATAAAGTTGAAAAAAAATATTTGGTTTTAAATGTGCCGTCCATGAACCAATACTGAGATTCCGATAAAACTGTTAAGTTTTCATTTGTAGAAAAAATGAGAAAGCGCTCACCAACATCAATCTCATTGTGCAAGGAATCATATTGCAAAAACCTTTCAGACTTATCAGTGAACTGATATTCTTCCGGTAAGACTAAATCACGTCTACTTTTTGGAAGAGCCGGATAGTTGTTCTCCTTTTTTCTTAGGCTTCTTATTGTTTTTTTAAGACTTCGAAGTGCAGGCAAACGTGATAATACCGGCGCGCTTGTTGAAGCTGTGGCCTCTGCTATTATTCCCTGCGGAGTTTCTATAGTGGTTCGTGCCTTATTTCGAATTTCCTCTAATACAGTTCTAACTCCTTCTTTTTGTGGCTTTCCACTATGATTATGTTCTCCCTTTACAACCTTCTCTTGACCTCTCATAATAATTCTTCCTTTACATCCCTTTTTTACCTCCTCGCACTTCCAGTACGTGGTATCTTTGTTTAGTCGGTCTTTAACGTAAAAGTACCCTTCAAAATAGAGAATATTTTTTCCAAACTTGCTTTTCACAAAAGACATATCGTTGACTTAATTACAGGTACTTGACACTCAACAATAAAAACTATATTGACGTTGTCATGAAACAAAATATCCACTAATACAGACACTAGGAAAGACATACCTTCTTTTTCCTCCATTAACTAGAACGCAGACCAATAAAATTTTTGTTTTTATATAAGACACCTTACGTACATTTCTAAAAATGTTTATTGAATCAAAAATAAATTCTAAGTTGATGATTAAAAGTATTTTCGAACAACAGTTGCTCGAACAAAACAATTTTCGATTTAAGATTTTTCGAAAAATAGTGTTTTCGAAATAGGGGTTTTCGAATATATGTTTTTCGAACATACTCACATTCGAACAAAATTTTTCGAACAACATAATTCGAGCAAAATTCCGCCAACCGCTATTTTTATTTGTCCAGCAGGCACTTAGCAAAAATAGTAGGGTCTTCTGTAGGTCGGTTGTAGAACCTAAAAAATGTTTGAGACGTTTCGGACCATCCTACCGTCTGTCGAATTGTCTCTATGGAAACTCCTTTTTCAAACGCAGTAGAGGTAGATGCGTGTCTCATAGAGTGAGGGCCAAATTTAGAGGTATCAATTCCTGCGTTTTTTAAGGCAAACTTCACCAAATTACTTACAGTTTGTTTGGATGCACATTTGAATGGCGGTTTTGATGTTAAAAATAATTTTTCTAAATTTTCTTTACGTAAGTTCTGTGTTTGTTGTAAATAAAGCTGCAGTATAGAGCCTACACACAAAGACGGTCTCTCTCTATAGAATGGTACTTGTAAACATGGTTGGGCTTTGTTTAACGAAGAAGACTTGATCTTGTCTGGAATGAAAATTTCGTATCCATGAGAAGAAGCTACTATGTTGTCAGTTTTGCGTGGTCAGTTTGTATACGGTGTCCCGTGATTAAGACGATCAGAGTGGCTAATTTTATTGAAATAAGACGAAGGGTTAATTGTTAATTAGGAAAGAGTTTTTCCAAATATGAAATAAGAGGTTGGGTATCCCAAACTCGGTTATATTTCGGAGCAGTGGGTCGTATATTGTAAATACCCTTAAGAAATCTGTTGATCCTAGGGTCTTCACCAATTGGTTCTTTTAATATTAGAGACAAAGCTGACCTGTGCGAGTTAAAAGTTCCATATCGGATTTCTTGACTATTTAGAAGATATTGAAAAATGTAAAAAAGTAATTTGCCCCATGGTATTGTAAAAGCATCTATAGCTGCAGAGCCTGGATCCGGTAACCATGAGACATACTTCCTGCATTTATTGTTAAGAGAAGATGCGAATAAGTCGATTTGAGGACTACCAAATACTTTGACAATTTTGTCAAACGCATTTTGTGAAAGTGACCATTCCGTTTCTGGTGGCAAAATGCGAGATTCCCTATCAGCTTCCCAATTATCCCGTGAATTAATGTAAGATGCAACTATGAAAATATTTTGAGATTCCCAAAATTGCCAGATTTTTCTTGAAAGCTCATGTAGGGTCACATATTGGACACTACCCATTCTGTTAACATAAGCCATTGCGTTTGTATTATCAGTTCTGAGTAAAATATTACTGTTACGACAGTTGCGTGCGAAACATTTTAGTGCTAGATATATAGCTTTTAACTCCAAATAATTTATATGGTTCAGCCGATCTATTTCTGACCACCACCCATGGGTCTTTTCGCCATCTTTACAGGCTCCCCAGCCTGTCAAAGACGAATCGGTAAAAATTTCCATGATTTCCATGATTTGATGCGGTCAAAATATGAGCTTTCCACCACTCCAAATCATCAGTAACCTAAATTAAATTTGGACTCGACTTTGTTGGACCCCTTTTTCCCACACCACTGTTGATGTTAATATTGTCTACACGAGAAAGAATAAATTTGCTGTTGAAAACTATAAAAACAATTTATTAAGTTATGAAAAATAAGTGTGAACAGTTTTTCAACAATTATGAAAACTCTTATAGTATTATTATTCATTCATTCAAACACTCATACAAATTAAACTACTTAAAATTACAAAAAAAAAATATTCAAAAATTTGGCGGATTAAATTTTTGTGTAGTCGGCAACTCTAACCTCTACCACAATGTTAAAAATCAGTTATATTTTAAGGTTAGTTGTGAGTTGCAAACGTTTCTTCCTTTATTTCTTTTTTTAATTAAAGAGTTAATTTAAAATACCTTGTAAATGGTTGTTTTAAAACAGTTTAAACAAACTGTGATCCGGGTTAGTTGTATTGGGTTTTTAGTAGAATGTTCCTTCTTCTTTTCTATTTGGGATGTACATATGGGCAGTGTTTCTTTTAAATTGAAAGGATCTTGGATGAATTTATGGATTCTTCCTAAGTTCTTGATTTTTGATGTTCCACTACGTCACCGTGACGTCATAAATGCACCCTTAGGTAAGTCCACTTTTTTTATTACAGATTTTGTATTATATTTAAAATTACGGCCTACAAGAGAAAAAACAGCTGCGTCGCTACAACTTCCAAAAGCATAAAATTTTTTTGTTGGATATTATTTTGAGACATCGTTTAATTCTTAGTGCAACATTTAAAATTTTCAACGACTTACTAACCTTCAAACTTCTTCTTTTACAAAATGGTTCTAACATAGACGAGCATCTGCCAACTCGTTCCAAGAAGTTTATCACAGTGGCCTTTTATAATGAAGATCGTAAGTTTTAATATTCTCTAAACTTGGTTAAAACTCTCGAAGTCAAAAATTACGTTGTTTTTTCTCATTAAAATTTTTCTAACCACCTATTGTTTCACCAAAACTTTTCAAATTTTATACCTGTCGCTAGGTAACGAAGAAAACCAATCAAATTATTTTATTACTTAGTTAAAATTTCAAATATTTAATTCAATTACATTTTATATTAAATTTTGTGTTTATTAGTTTCTATAATTTTTATTATTTAAAATAAAATATTTTTAATTTTAGGTCATCGAAGGAGCTACCCCGGAAGAAGTTTTACTATAACAGTCACTACTAAATCCAAATTAAACCATTCCCCAGGTAAATTAAATATCCCATGAGATATCAATTAAATTATGGATCTTTTATTCTTTACAATATGTAACAAATTTTTTATTGTAGAATGAGTAACACTTTCTGATAAAGCCCAAATTCTCAATTTAAGCTCTAATTTTTCTATTTTACTCTCTTCTGCACTATTTGTTAAACAATTCTGTTCTGGGTCTTCAGAATTCTAATAAATTAAAAGAAAAAATTATTCCTTCAATTGAATCATTAGATTATTATTGGTTCACTCTGAATTTCTACACTAACTGATGGGAAATCTTTAGAAATGGTCTATAACTCAGTGGCTACACGCCGATATATTTGTCTCTTTGATACAATCTTTTTTAATTTATTCCAGGCATTTTTAAATTTTATTTATGCAGTATTTCTTAAAAGGAAATGGGAGAAAAAATTAAATTAACTTAATAAGACATTCTTAAATTTATGAAGTACTTTAAAATGAAATGGAAGAAAAATTCAAACTAACTATAAAATCACAATGTTCTGCGTTTTTGTTTTAGGAGCATGTTTCAACCAAATTTTTATACAATTGTCAACGTCTGCGACTTTTTGCTCTTCTGATGTTGATAAAACTGCATCTACAAAAAAGTCAATGTTAATTTTTTATTAATCTGCCTGCACTTTATTCAAAAGGAACTTTACACCAAAAAATTGAACACTTTTATTTAAAAAAAAATATTTAATTCTTATTTCTGCAAATCCGTTAAAGATAAGTATTTTTTTTACTCATGCGGGAAAAGTACTATCTTTGCGCCCGCCTTTTCGGGTGTAAAACGGCTGTTTGGCTATTTAATCAGTTCCGTGCGACAAGTAAATTTTGCGCACGGAAATTGATAATACAGACCTCCAAAAAAATGTGACGTTTAAGTGACAGATAAATTGATTGATTAAAAAATTAAAATTTAGAATAATGAGTTTCAACTCTATGATACTGAAGACTGATGAGAGTTCTGACGATGAATCCGTACCACCTGAAATTTATCACTGTCGTTGAAGAATCGATCGACAATAAAAAACGAATCTACCAGCAAATTGCGACCGCTATTTTGGACAGACCATCTACGAATAGGTACTTCACATGAAAAAGTACACCAAATCAACCCAAATATCGAGACAACGGCTGAAGTACATATCAGAGTCAGTGTCGAAGACAAAGAAAATATTGACTTGAATACGATTTCCTCTAGAATCTCCAAAAATATAAATTTCAATTTCACCAATTGTTCAAATGTTTCGATAATCATAGGTGAACACAAAATAATTAATTGCCTTTTTTAGTTTCCTAGTTATCGTTAAAAATAAAAAGTTATTTTGATTCTAAATATTTTACTTTTTATTGGATTAATTTTTGATTTTTTTGTCGTTGGCACCTACTTCATTTCTCATTTTATCCCCGCATTCGTAAAAAAAAAATAGTATCTGCAACTCGTGCGGCATTATCTTTGCGCACTCGTTGCACAATATACTATTGTAACACTCAAACCAATGTTGACAATATTATTTTATAAGAAGCCTGTTAAAAGTAAACTTGTCACCATAGAAATAATGTGATTTCAAATGGAAAATTTCTAAACGGCATACTTATAGAAACCTTATTGGTAGTCTGATGTACATATCAATGACATCTAGTCCAGATACAATATATAGGTTGGATTGTATGGATAAGGTTTAAACTTCGTTTAACATGTAAAAGTTCATTGTATCAACTAAAATCAACCGGTTTTCTTAGTTTAACCTAAGGATCAGGTTACTCGTCCACTTTCAGAGTTTAAACCTTGTTTTAAGTGTATTATGGATTATTGAATTTGGGTTGGATACATTTTTTACAACAATTTTGAGTTGAATAAACAATTAATAGCTCGAGAAATAAAAGAAAAATATGAACATTGGATTTTTAAATGATCTTACAGATGACGAAGATTTTTTGGAGTGAATAGAGTTAGTGGCGTTTCCCACACGAGCTCCCAGAACATTTCGTGAAAGGGAAAACCATTTTGAAAAATGGAACGAGGCAGATTTTCGAGAAAGATTTCGTTTATCGAAGGAAACGGTACATATTATAACTGTAGTTACAGAACAATTGTCCTGTTTGAAAAATTTGTGAGTCAATCACATTGTTTTTAAGTTTATAGTAATTTATTGTTAATTCCTTTTAGTAATGTTGCATTAACTCCAGACGAAATGCTGCTAGTAACACTTCGCTATTTAGCAACAGGATGTATTTTACAAGTAATTGGAGATTTTTCTGGAATTGATAAGGCCACTGCTAGCCGTGCAATTGCAAAAGTATTGCGATGCGTTGCTCAACAAGCTGGTGATATAATAAAAATGCCTTCAATCCAACAGGAAGTAGATAAAGTAAAGGAAGGATTTTATCAAATAGCCAGATTCCCTAAATGTGTAGGTGCTTTAGATTGTACATTTATAAAAATTATTTCTCCAGGAGGTGATCAGGCTGAAATATTTAGAAATCGAAAAGGTTATAGTGATAGTAGTTTACAGGTCATGGACATTATATGTAGATGGCCTGGTTCTACCCATAACAGTACAATTTTCAACAATTCTAGAATAAAAGGAAGATTGGAAAATGGAGAATTTGGTATTGACAGTGTGTTTGTAGGAGATGGAGGATATCCAATTAAAAACTATTTACTTACACCTTTATTAAATTCTCTAACTTGTGAAGAAAGACTTTTTAATGAATCACAAATTAGGTTTCGCAATCCTATAGAAAGGTGTTTTGGAGTACTTAAAAAAAGATTTCCAGTTCTTGCTCTTGGAATAACAGCCGTTTGCACCGACAGATTTAAGTAGAGTTTAGACAAAAGTGACGCTTAAAATGACACATGTTATTGCACCGCATCCAAAGCAGCCCTTAAAGGTGTTGAAAATAATCAATAATCAGGTGCCTTAGGTTAGGCAACACAACGTACACATTGTGTTCTCTTTCTTGTAACCATTGGTATGACTGCTTTATGTTGGTGGGGTGTCATGTTAGTTGTAGTTAGTCCATGTTTGATATAATTGTAAGAAGCTGTTTAGTTGTTTTGTATTCGACTGGGTTTATATTAAAACCATTGTAAAATCTACAAGTCTTATTCTTACTGCACACCTGTGGTTGCTATCCCAACAGGTTATGGGCTCAGATTTCCTGTAAAGAATAAAAGATAGTAAATTTTACGTTTTTTCTATCGAGCTGTTACAGAAACCGTTGCAAAAAATATGGCGGGTGAATCAAGTATGGCGGCAAGTATTGAAAAACTAAAAGGACGAGAAAACTATTCAGAATGGAAATTTCAAGTGACTGCTTTATTAAAACTAGATGGATTGTGGAATTGCATTTCTAGTCAAAGTCAAGTAGCAGTAGCATCGTCATCTGCAGATATTGCGGCAAATGCACGACGTAAAGAAAAGGCGTTGTCAAAAATAATATTATCATTAGATAAATCAACGTACCCACACGTAATGCAAGCCAAAACCGCAAGTGAGGCATGGACAGCACTTGAAAAGCTTTTGAAGATAAAGGGCTACATCGAAGGTTGAGATTATTGAGAAGTTTATGCTCAATAAAACTTGAAAACTTTGATAACATGGAAGATTATGTGAATTAAATAATGGGCATCTCCCAGCAACTAATGTCAGTCGGGAAACCCATTGATGATGAATTTCTTGGTGTGATAATGTTACAAGGGCTCACTGAAGACTATGAACCCATGGTGATGGCACTTGAAAATTCTGGTGTAGACATAACTTCTGATTTTGTAAAAACCAAACTGCTACAAGATAAAAAGTGGCAAAATGGAAGACATGGAAGTGATTCTGCTTTAGCTGTGAAATATAATAATTTTAAGAAATCTCCATGGTGCTGGTGTTGTAAGCTAAAAGGGCATTACAAAAATCAATGTCCCCAAGCACATGACAAAAAGGATGTGACACCAAATAAAAATAAAAACAAACAAAGTGATAACCAAACTGGAAGTAAAGCCTTGTTTGCTGCTGCACATTAGGTGTAAATATGAAAAATAATGTTTGGTACATTGACAGTAGCGCATCGTCTCATATGACAGGTAACAGTGATATTTTGATGGAATTGTCGAATAAAAATTCTGGACAAGAAATTTCCATAGCAAATAACAACAAACTGTTCGTTAGTGGAACTGGCAATAGTATTGTGAATCTAAAACAAGATGGAACTGAAACGAACATTGTTGAAATTAAGTATGTTCCAGACCTTTCAGTTAATCTTCTGTCAGTAAACTCGTTGGTGTCCAAAGGTTACAGTGTATGTTTTGATACTGAAGGTTGTAAAATTATTGAGCAGGAGAAGTGTTCTATTAAGGGAGAACCCATAGCAACAGCCAGTAATGTTGATGGGTTGTATAAACTTGATATTTCTTCGGAGCAGGTAAACATAACGAAAGCAACCACTTCTCATATGCTATGGCACAAGCGACTAGGTCATCTCAATCACTATAGTATGAGTCTACTAAAAACAAGTCTAGCAACAGAAATGGTGTACAAAGAAAATTATGTTCCTGAATACTGTGAAAGTTGTATTAAAGGAAAACAAACCATTTCCTTATAGAAAGAATAAAGAAATTGTTAAAAATAAACTTGACCTAATTCATTCTGATTTAGTTGGACCAATGGAAGTAGAATCATGGGGAGGTAAAAGATACATTTTTTCTCTGATTGATGACCATACAAGAAAAATATTTTGTTATTTTCTTAAATCGAAAGATGAAGTTCCTGCTATTTTCAAAGAATTTTGTTTGATGGTAGAAAATCAAACTGAACGAAAAGTAAAAGTACTAAGAACTGATAATGGGGGTGAGTATTGTAATAAAACGTTAGATGCTTTTCTCAAAGATAAAGGAATCAAGCATGAGCTAACTGTACCCTATAGTCCTGAACAGAATTGTGTGGCAGAGAGGTACAATCGTTCAATTCTTGAAAAGGTATGTTCCTTGCTTATTGAATCAAATAGCCAGAAACAAATGTGGGCAGAAGCAACAAACACCGCAGTTTATCTTTTAAACCGTTCACTCACGAAGAAAATACGTGGTGCAACGCCAGAGGAAAAATGGACTGGAAAGAAGGTAGATGTTAGCCATCTTAAAGTGTTTGGATGTAGTGCTTTCGTCCATATACCAGATATAAAAAGGAGAAAACTAGATGATAAGAGCAAAGAGTATATTTTCGTTGGATATTCTGAAGCCAGTATTGGATACAGACTATTAGATCCTGACAATCACAATCTAAAAATAGCACGAGATGTTGTATTTCTAGAAGAAAAATTTCCAGAAAGTTTGGAGCCTGCTAAGTTGAGCGTTTCCTTTCCACTTAGTGTCAGTACTGAGGACGAATTAATCGAGATACCTGACAGTTCAACCTTAGTGGATGAAAACTCCAGTTCACCACCTTCAGATTCTGGCGAATCCAGTGAAGAAGATAATAGAGCTGTGGTAGTGAGTGCTAGTGAAAATAGTTCGGAAAATAGTGATTCCGAAGTAAATATTTGTGAAAGTGATTGTGAATCTAGGTATCCAAAACGAAATAGATGTAAGCCAAAATTTTTAGATGATTATTGAATAGATAATGATAATGATGTATCTGATAATTCAAATTTTTCCATGTTAGCAAGTATGTTAGCTATATCAAATGATTTAGAACCATCAACTTTTTCTGAAGCAATGTTAAGCACAAGAAGTGCTGAATGGAAGCATGCTATTAAAAAGGAATTAGATGCGTTTAAATTTAACAATGCTTGGGAATTGGTTGATAAACCTAGTAATAAAAATATTGTAAAAAATAAATGGGTTTTTAAAACGAAGTTAAATCAAAATGGAGATATAGCTACATATAAGGCTAGGCTGGTTGCCAAGGGTTTCACCCAGAAATATGGCATATATTAAACAGAGACATTCTCTCCAGTAATCCGATTTAGTAATTTAAGATTACTTCTTGCAATGGCTACAGAATTAGACTTGGAAGCAGACCATTTAGATGTGGAGACAGCGTTTCTGAATGGTGACATTGACGAACAAATTTACATGAGTCAGCCAGAAGGTTTTGAAGAACCAGGGTCAGAAAGTAAAGTCTGTTTACTGAAAAAGGCTGTTTATGGGTTAAAGCAATCATCAAAATTACGGTATGAAAAAGCTCGTAATGTGCTCGTTGATTTGAACTTTAAACAATCAAAAATAGAGCCTTGTATTTTCTTTAAAAATATTGGAAATTCTGTAGTTATAGTTGCTCTTTACGTAGATGATTTCTTTATCTTTTACAATAACCTTGATGAGGCCAATTCGTTAAAAATTGAACTAAATAAACATTTTCATGTAAAAGACCTTGGGTCAATGTCACACATATTAGGTATGAAAGTTGAGAGAAACCATGCTAAGGGTGAGTTAAAATTAACTCAGGACAATACATTGATAAGATTCTAAATAAGTTTCAAATGTTAGACTGTAATACAGTAGGTACTCCCTTAGAACCAAAGCAAACTTTTAAACTTGAAGTATTTTATGATGCTCCTTTTCAACAGTTAATTGGGTCAGTTATGTATCTGTCAGTGTGTACAAGACCTGATATTACGTTTTCAGTATCATATCTAAGTCAATTTAATATTAACCATTCAAAAGAGCATTGGTTGAGTGCTAAAAGATTGCTTAAGTATCTGAAAGGTACGAAAGATGTAGGTATCACTTTCAAAAAATCAAATAGTCCTATAAACGGATTTGTTGACTCTGATTGGGGTAATGATATCTCAGATCGGAAGTCATTTTATGGTTATATTTTTTCTTTAGCTGGAAGGCCTATATCATGGGAATGCCATAAGCAAAGAACTGTAGCTTTGAGTTCAACTGAAGCTGAATATATAGGTATATGTGAGGCATTAAAAGAGTCTTTATATATAAAATCTTTATATTGTGAAATTTTTAGTAATAACAATAACTGTAATTTCCTAAATATGAAGATGCCTGTTACTATTTACAATGATAATCAGAGTGCCTTGATGTTGTCAGAGAATCCTAGTTTTCATAAGCGCACTAAACATATACATGTTAAATATCATTTTGTTCGTGAGTGTGTAAAGAATAATGAAATTAAATTGTTGTACATGCCAACTGAAGAAATGGTAGCAGATATTCTGACAAAGTCGTTAGGTACTAAAAGACACAAGTATTTATGTGAAAAACTGAATATGATATAAAAGTATTACATAATGTTGTTTTTCATATTTTTTTTTGTATTTGTAAAATTTTTTGGCACCCTTTTATTGAGGGAGAATGATGAAAATAATCAATAATCAGGTGCCTTAGGTTAGGCAACACAACCTACACATTGTGTTCTCTTTCTTGTAACCATTGGTATGACTGCTTTATATTGGTGGGGATATATGTCATGTTAGTTGTAGTTAGTCCATGTTTGATATAATTGTAAGAAGCTGTTTAGTTGTTTTGTATTCGACTGGGTTTATATTAAAACCATTGTAAAATCTACAAGTCTTATTCTTACTGCACACCTGTGGTTGCTATCCCAACAAAAGGCATATTAAGATAAGCCGAGAATTTTCTAGGTTTAAACAAAACTTAACCTATAAAGTGACATATTCGCGATGGAAGATTTATTCAATGACGATTTGGACGTACATGAAATTCTTGAATATGGTTTCCTAAGAAGAGTAAATGTGCGCCCTAATTATTTTGAGGAAATGGACAATTTAACATTTTTTAAAAGATTTAGATTATATAAGGAAACAGTAGCATATATTTTAACTCTCATAGAGCACAATATAGAGTTTCCTGATGATAGGTGAGTATTCGAGTAACTATTTGTTATAGGTACATTATAAAAATTGATACATTTACCATGTGATTGAAGTTTCTTTTTTTTTTCTAATCTGTAACGATGCCCCTAAACTGTAATGAGAAGGTTGAATTGAAATATTTTATACTTTCAGGAACAACAGTGTAAGTCCCATAAATCAACTGCTATGTTGCTTACGATTTTATGCCAGTTCAGGCCATCTCAGTTCTGTTGCTGATTTTATGCATATGGATGTAGGAACTGCAAGTAGAATTGTAGCAAATATTTCTATGGAGTTGGCACAACTCTATCCTCGTTTTGTTAAAATGCCTGCTCCCGAAGAAATTCTACGAGAGCAAGAAAAGTTCTATAATATGTTTCGATTTCCTAGAATCATTGGAGTAGTAGATGGAACACATATCAGAATAAATTCTCCAGGTAAACAGTATCTGAATGTAGAAAAATATTAGTTTTATTTTATGACATTTTTTAGGAGGAGATGATGCCGAGGAGTTCAGGAACAGAAAAACTTATTTTTCATTTAATGTACAAGTGGTTGGAAATGCAGACATGAAGTTTATAGACGTTGTTGCCCGGTGGCCAGGATCTCCTCATGATGCCACAATTTTTGCTAATAGCAGATTAAGGGCAAGGTTTGAAGCAAATGAATTTCCCAACAGCGTAATAATTGGTAAATTTTGGTTTATACTCACTGAGAATCATTTTTTATATTAAAGTTTGTTTACAGGAGATAGTGGCTATAGTTTAAGAGAATATTTTCTGACTCCCATTGCAAATCCAGTTACTCGAGGTGAACAAAGGTATAATGAGTCCCTTATCAGGACCCGCAACCTGATCGAACGCCTAATTGGAGTTTGGAAACGAAGATTTCCAGTTGTGGCATACGATTAAAACAAGAAACAACCATGGCAATTATAATAGCAACTTCAGTCTTGCATAATATTGCCAGAGAAATGAATGAGCCTGAGCCACCTGCTATTGAGGTATTTGATATTAATCAGCTGAATTATTTAATTAATGCAGGGAATCTAAATGTTCACCACGAGAATGAGAATGCTGGAAATGTGAACATGACACAAAATGAATTTTTAAATTACTTCAATAATTTAGCAAGAGTGTAGTACCTCCCATTAATGTTTAGTTTTACATTTTTATATAAATATATAAACTTTCAACATCATTAAGTTTTTTATTTATTAAACAAAATACAAAAAGGAAATTTCTACAAAAATATAAAAATATCAACATTTAACAACTTATTGCTCTTTTAAGAGTCTTAATTGTTCTTTTTTTATTTCAATGTCTAGCTTCAGTGCTTCTGTATGTAAGTCATGCTCTATTTTTTCATAGCTTGCATTTTTTCAATTTACTTTGTTCGTAATTGCAAACTAGGAGTCTTTTGTCTAATAATGCATCATATTTGTCGGCAATGTGGGATGATGACAAAGCTCTGACCACGGTGGTTGGTCTGCGCCTTCTAACATCTTTATTTCTGCTTGAAGTTTGTGAAGGGGTTTCTGTGTTAGAAAGTGAACTCTGTAGTTCTGCTGACGGGGTTTCTTTTAAATTAGCCGTTTTGTAACGTTTCCAGTTATTATTTTGGGATGCAGTAGATGTCATTGGTGTTTGTGCCTTAAAAGTAAAATAATGTTAATTTGGAACAGTAGACCTATATTATCCTGTTACCTCAGAACTCTTTTCCATTTCCATAATATTATGTTCACTGTTATCCTGTGGGAATTCAAAAATGTAATTCCCTTCTTCAGGAGCAGAAGATGTTTCAACCTAAAACAGATGACATATAAAATTTTTCCAGTGAAAGATTATAGATTATGTACCATTATGTTTCGATCTGCATCTAATGCATTTTGTAGACCATATACGGTTTTATTATTCACTAAAAATAGGAGTTTTCATCTGAGGCAGTGACTTTTGGTTTTGGGGGAGGCACACCACCAGTACGCAAAAACTCCATCCTTTCATCAGGTTTTCTTTTCCTCAAGTCTTTCTTCTGATTGTCGTAGAATTTCTTGAGTGAATCTGTGGACCTATTGGTACAATTTGGTGCCATGGTATTAAATTCTGAGGCAATTTCCTCCCAGGCAGTATCCTTTTCTTGGGACATAATAGCATTTGTTTTTTTATTTTCGATTATATCTGCCCGTTTTGCAATAATGCTCAACAAAACATCTTTTTCCCTTTGTGTATAATTGGGGCCCCTTTGCCGCTTTTCCATATTCGTCTCTATTTATTTTATTAAAACTTTAAAACTCGCACTATGCACTAATCACAGCGTCACATGTCAAGATGAGAAAATGTCGGATCTTTCTCAAATAAAATTAAAATTCCCTAAACTCTCACAGTGTTGCCTAATGATCCGCAAGTTTAACTAAGTTTGGTATGTATCATTACCGTGCAAAGCACATTTATTAAGCGGATCTTAAATTTTTAAGCTATCCTTAGTTAAACCACCTTAAATCATTAGTCGGCTGTAAGACTACATATTTCCAAAGTTGAAGCAATTGGAATAATTCCAGTTAAAATTCATATATCGAACGAGATAAATTTTATATATCTAATAAAGCAAAACACAAATAAATTAGGTTATATCGCATGTATACGACATATACGACAAGCACAGCGCGTGCGCTGTGATGACAAGTATTGCTTGAAGATAGTAGTCAATGCAGCCAACCCTACTTGAACTAAGTTTAGTTAATCTACCTTGTGACGTTAAGGGCCAGTTGCATAAAACTAAGTTAACTACCGGTTCAGTTGACTTGAGTTCAAATTTGATCAACCGTTCAATTCCAATTGCGTTGCATAAACAACGATCAACGATAGTCAACAGAACCATAGTTAAATTAAGTTGGTACCTGAAATATATTATTTTTTCGCAAAAGTCATTGAAGCGTTCTGATACTTGTCAAATAAATTGATAATTTCTTATATCAGAAAGTATTGCGCTGTAAATTTAATTAATAAAAATGAATAAAAGAACAACAAATTTTACTTCTCAAGAAGAATCACTATTAATTGGATTTATTAAAAAGTACGAAAACGTAATAGAAAACAAAAAAACAGATAGTGATGCCAATATTAAAAAACGTGATATTTGGAAACATATAGAAACCGGATTTAATAGTACATCAGCAGGAACATTCAGAGCAGAAGCAATTTTAAAGAACAAATACCAAAACATGAAGAAACTTACTAAATCCAAGTTTGCAGAAGAAAAGCGATGCAGCATGGGAACGGGTGGAGGCCCTCCGAAAACTGTAATAATTAACGATACGGAGCAGGCGATCAAAGATCTTTTGGGAACCCAAGCTACTGGAAATTCCAGCGAATTTGACGATGATCGCCTTGTAGATAATAGAGAAAACTTGATTGAAAGCCAGGATGCCGGAGCCGTGGGCAAGTCTCCTTTGGTCTCAAACGTTAGTGAGTCAGGTTCTCACCAATTTGAGGTAGCCTGTATTTCGCTAACAACAGCGACTTGTGAAGCAGGTGAAACGGATGAAGTAGCCATGGAATTGAACGATAAATTAGATGCAGCTGAATCGGAGAACTGGTCTCACTATACACCAGCAAAAATCCGAAAACCAGTAGCGAAGGTTTTACGTCCTACGAAGGAAGTATTGGGAAGAAGTCGCAATAAATTGTCAAACCAGCTGTCTGCTTGGGCCGACCAAAAGAGAAACAATGCCGAAAGCCAGGAGAAAATTTTATTGGCCGAATGCAACCAAAGAAAAGAACACCAAACAAAAACACAAACTGGAAATTAGATTTATGAAGGAACGCCATAACTGATGAAGTGTTTAAAGGAGGAACATGATGTTAAAATTAGTTTGCTTAAAGGATGTGGAATAGTACAAGAATAATAGAAATAATGTCTATACAAATCCGAAACATTCTTTAAAATATTCCAAAATGTCCATCAACTATCATTTGCTGGAAAAAATTGTTATTTCTACCATAATTGTTTTCTACAAGCTCATCTATGTCGTGGTTCTCTTGATTTGTTTCCTCAATAAATGCTTCTACTTCCTCGTCTAAGTGCGGTGGGTCTTTGATCTCCATTCTGGCGGGCGATGTTGTGGATTACAGCAGTAGCAACGACAATCGCTTCGACTTTATGTATGTGTAGTCTAATTCCGAGCGCTAAAATCGGAAATCTGCGTTTCCAAATACCAAAGCATCTTTCAATGACATTACGCGTTCTTATCTGCGACTCGTTATATAGTTGCTCGGCTCGCGTTACAGGGGCTCGCAAAGGTGTCATGATATACCGTTTGGCACCATAGCCACTGTCGCCTACTAATAAGTTATTTCCCATTTCCCCGTTTTCAAACATAGCGCATAAACGACTATTATTGAAAATGGTAGAGTCACGAGAAGATCCCGGCCAACGGCACACGATATTTCTTATATTCAAAGCAGCATCACAAACGCATTGGACATTGATAGAAAAATAGGACTTTCGGTTACGGTAAATTTCCGCATTGCCACCTCCGGGAGACTGAATTTTCACGTGTATGCAGTCGATTGCCCCTATACAACGTGGAAACCGCGCTTTTGTATAAAATTCGTACCGAATGAGTGGAATTTCCTCATCGCTTGGCATCTTGATGTACCGTCGACACAGTAGCGGAATCGCCCGCGATACTTTCCATACAATCCGACTCGCGCTCGACTTATGTACGCCAGCAAAATCGCCTGCTGCAATAAGCATGGAACCCGTCGCAAAAAAACGCAAAAGCATTTCTTCTGGCAGCACAGCTTTATTTCTACAAACAAATTATATATGTAGGGATACAAAACCACCCAGTAAACATACCTGCGGGTGGGCGACCGTATGTTAATTTGTTCCAAAAGGTCCTGTGCTGTATATTTTGTAATACGGAATCTGTCGAAAAACTCATCCTCTGACCATTTCATAAAGTGGTTGATTCGCCTGAGAAACACTCTTTTTTTTTTCTAATATTGTTTCGGACAATATTCATAAGATCCATGAAATCCTCATCGTCCTCATCGATATAAAAACTGCAATGCACTAAAGAACGTCAAAAATTTGACGTCATGATATACCAGTTTACCACTGACTATGAGTTAAACCGCCACAATTCTAGGTTCATTCTGACCCAAGGTTCACTTTACTTTAGCCTACCGATCAGAGTTTATGCAACGCACAATGACACATGAACTTAGTTAAATTTTTACTAGCGGTTCACCAGCGTTTATGCAACTGGCCCTAAAGCTACAACATATTTTCATTTGAACTAAGTTTAACTTTGATCCATGGTTCTTGTGAACCATGGTTTAACCAGTTATCATACAATCCACCCATATTTGAGCAGAACCCTTGATAAACCAGCAGAACAAACATGGAAGGCTAGTAAACATGTTCTCATTTGTCTACAAGAAACTAAAAATCTAGGGCTTGTTCAAAAAGAAGAAGAAACAGTAGTGGCATATTCAGATACAGACTGGGCATGAGCTAAGGTAGACAGCGCTCTTTTTGCTCGATTTAATTGAGTAAGAAATTGCTTACATGAATAAATTGTAAGGATAATTTATTATTTTAAGGAATAATAGTGCATCTCCAATAAATCAACTATTAATATTAACAGAGGAATCTTTTCCCGTTGTGTAAAATGAGGAGCTCTTCTATTGGACGCCTGGATATCTGCTTTTAGCATATTGAATTTTATTAAATATGCCACTTGAAATAATCTCACAACACTCACAACTTGTTTGGTTAGCAGTGTTTGTGTTGGTTAGGTTTTTGGCCGATGGTCGATTATTAGCGGTGTGAAGATAGCATTTAAAAAAATACACTGTTGCCAAATGTTTCTTACCCTTAGCTAGCATTGACAGCCGTGCAATCTAATCTTAAACTTAAGGCTAACCTTAACTAAACTGGACCCTTATGTCAAGTGAAAGCGGTGCAAAGAGCTGTGAGTCTAATAAATTCAACAGTTAATATTTGATGAGGGAATGAGTAGAGGATTATTTAGATGTATACAAAACTTTATTATGCTTTTAAATACATACGTACATCTTACAATACGATACAAGAAGACATATATGACATTGACCATTGACATTGATGACGTCAGTGGGTACGTTCAATACCAAACACCTTCATCTACTGAACATTGATATACATGTATGTTTGTAGAGATAATAATGCTATTACTCCTTTTCCAATTTAAATACGTTTATTTCATTTCTATAAAATGACAATTCTCTAAAATTATGTATCAACAAAAGTCAAAAGTAAAAAACAAAAACAAAACTAAACAACTCAAATTCATAACGTGATTTTCATCTAAAGTCATTAAGGGCGGAATAGACGTTATTCACTGAACATGCCGCCGGCCTTAAAACACTAAGTTTCAATATAGCACTTTTTATTTGCTTGCTGAAATGTCTTCAATAGGCAATAGGCACAATTTCTGAACCGCACGCTTAACTGTACTCGTTGAAGTTCGCACTGTAGCCACTCTCGGTAAACCGTCAGGTCCAGGATGAAGTCCTGTTATGCGGCCTAATCTCCAGAACCGGGAAGGAGTGTTGTCTTCTACGAGCACTACTAAATCACCGATATTGATAGCAGGAACGGACTTTGATTTCCACTTGGTTCGTTGCTGCATGTTGGACAAATATTCTTGGGTCCAGCGTTGCCAAAAGTGTTGTGAAATTTGTTGCAAATGCTCGTAATGTTTAAGTCAATTGGTTGGAGTAGTGGTATAGTCTGGCTGAGGAATTGAGGTAAGAGATTCTCCAATAAGAAAATGACCTGGTGTTAAGGCGGATAAATCTTGAGGATCATTTGATATCGGAGTGATGAGGCGAGAATTCATTATCGCCTCTATTTGTGCAAATACAGTAATCAAGTCCTCAAAAGTAAGATGACAATTGCCGACTACTCGCGTAACATGATATTTGGCACTTTTAACTGCCGCCTCCCACAAACCCCCATGATGCGGAGAATGAGCGGGAATGAATTTCCATTCAATATTATTAACCAAGAAAAAATCTGAAATTTTTCGTTATTTGATAAATTCATTTATTGTTTGTACAACTTGAGTTAATTCATTGTGAGCACCAACATTGGTACCATTGTCGGAATAAAGCGTTTTACAAAGCCCACGACGGGATAAAAAACGTTTTAAAGAATTCAAAAATGAAGCGCTAGTTAGATCGCTAACTGCCTCTAGGTGGACCGCTTTGATTTTAAAACACACAAAAATACAAAGATATGCTTTTATTATAGCACGGTTACGTAACTTTCCATCTTGTAACATTTTAAAAATCAAATTTTTAAAATTGTTATTTTTAAATTTGGGCCACTTTGTATATCACAAAATTCCAGTTTAATTTCGATTCTACGCATTGAATAGTGGGGAATCATCTAACAACAGAGGCTTCGAATTCGAATTTAGGAAATATTTTATTCACTTTCGATTGAGAACTTAGTTTGAAGTCTCTTTAAAATTAGTGTACTGTGATATAGCCTGGTAAGCACATTATTTTTTCTAATCTGTTATTTGTAAAAAAGTCTAAAAATCTTTACAAAAATTTAGTAATTATTCTTAAATTATTTTATTAATGTTTTCGAGTTTTTTATATATTTATTGTACCTAGATGATTGCTATTAATTCCTGTTTACAAAATATTATTTATATCGAAAGGCCATAGTTAGAACAAAAATTATTTTTTTCCTTAGTTGAGGCGGATTTCACACAGTCCATCCATCCATCCATTCATTGTTCATTCTTCACTCATTCGATAGTTCAGTGGTTGTTCTGAACTAAATCTACAGCGTCGGCCACTGCACTTGTTAATTTTTGGGAATTTAGTAACATTCAATTACTAAACCAGCCGAAAGTCCAGAACCTGGAATTGATCCCGATTCCTGGTAGCTGCCGATATATAAAAGTCGAGTAGACTTTCTTCAGCGTTGGCCAAAAACTGTGAAAATGTCGGTAAATCTTAATTAGTTTTATATTTGGGTTTTTTTCAATTGATTTAGTTTTTAAGAAATTTTGAGGTCACTTGTATTCTTACATTTTATATTTTGGTATTTCGTATTTTTTTTTGTAATGGCTTAGCTACAAGCTATAATAAAATTGTAAAACTTTTGTAAACTATATTTCAACAAATAATTTTAATAAATAGTAAATCATTTTTTATCTTTAATTTTTCTTTAATATTTCCTTGCAGTGTGACAACATTCTAAAATATCTTAATTTTGCATTGATGATAAAGTTCTGTATTCATATTATTTTTGATCAAAGCTAGAATATTTATAATTCTAAACTAGCTTGAAAAATATTAAAATAGAATTATTGGCGCCCTCTAACCCTTCAAATACTTCATTAAATGTCTATTAGAAAAGCTGGAACTCACACCTGAAAGTAAAAGTTTCATATGCTCAATTTTTTTCTTTTATTATTAATAAATCATTTTTAAAAAAAGTAAGTATTCTGAGCTAGTAAAATAAAAAGTAAAATTAAAATAACTTAACGATACAAATTAACTTAAAATTGGTACAATCTTTGATGTAAAATGGACCCGCATAATCGACGCCTGAAATTAAAAATGGTCTACTCGTAGTAACCCGATCTCTTGGGAGATTACCCATTTGGCAGTTGATAGTGCTTGGTTTAGCTCTAAAACATACGATACAATGCCGTAAGATACTACGGATTGCTTTTCTACCATTAACAAGCCAAAATTTTTGACGCAATGAAGCCAAAATAGCTTGCACTCCTGCGTGCAATTGTCGTAATATTATTAACCTTGTGATATTGTTTTATAGGCAAAATATATTGATGTTTCGTATCATAATTTAAATACGATTTTGTTATTCGTCCACCTACGCGTAATAATCCATCTCCATCAAGGAAAGGATTAAGTGATAACAATCGAGTTTTATTTTTTGTTAACGAGTCAATTTCAGCTAAGAAATTATCATGTTGTGCCACTCGTAATAATACATTCAGTGATTCGTCTAACTCATTTTTAGAAAGTTCATCAAATTTGCGATTTTCTTTGATCAGTTTGCAATTTTTATAAAATCTTAGACAAGCAGTAACTCGCAATAAACGATATAAAGAGGAAAATCTTTCAAAAATATCTAACTTATTTAAGGGGATTCTCGAATAGCGAATAATAACGTTGAAACTTTGGGACAATTTTTTGAACTTGCGCTTCAGCCGATTTAAAAAATTCAAAAACTTCTTAATAAAGAAAAACAAGTTCTAAAGCTTGATTGTTTTCGAATAACACGAATAACTATTATTTTAACATTTGTACAAATTCCATTTTTTTTTTCTAATTAACTTAAACATTTTAAAGCCATCAAGACATTCGTCTGATTTTTCTGGATTCAACGGTTTTTGAATTTTTGAGATCGAATAATTAATAAGCCCAAAAAACTGGCGTAAAGTTTGCAAAAATTTGTTTAAAATTACAGAAATATTAATCTGGTAAGTGGTATGTACGCACGTTCATCTTCTTCGCTGAACGTGCAAAAAATCTTGTAGGGGAGACGGGAAACGGAATGTATTGTGTTATGGAAATGTATTGACATCGACTTTATAATAATTGTGAATAAAAATTTGAAGAAGTTACTTATAATTTAATACTTAATAAAATTGTTTATTTTCTTTTTATTTAGTATCAACACAAGAAGAGTGAGCGTTATTCGAAGTAATTCAATAATGCTGTGTCTTCATCTGTCGCCGGGTTCATCAAGTGGTTATGGTTTTATAAATATATGGTATTTTAGTGATATGATATTGATGCCTTGGTAAAAAAATTCTGTTTTGTGTCAACAATTTACAAACAGACCACATCTTCGAC
Organism: Crepidodera aurea; assembly: GCA_949320105.2. NCBI lineage: Eukaryota > Metazoa > Arthropoda > Insecta > Coleoptera > Chrysomelidae > Crepidodera > Crepidodera aurea. Next base: position 8,117,583 of record OX439472.1, on the reverse strand, counting down.
GTGTCTAGTGGGAAGAGGGTCGTTTATTTATTTTTTATTATTAGATACGTTTGGAGTGTAGGTACAAGATCGTTGATAATTAATTTTGCTTCTTGTGCCTATTTTGTGTCTGTGTAGTTAAAATTTTGTTCAGTTCTTTTTATTCATTTTCAATCAAGTGTTTTATTTAAACTGTGATATAGTTTTATTTGAACGTTTGAACTTATTTGTTTTGTGGTAAACTAGACAATGAGCCCTAAAAAGCGACTAAGTAAAATAAAAAGTCGGAGACTTATAGCTCTAAGGTAAGTGAAATAATTAATAAGGAAATATGTGTAGTTTTTCGTTAAATAGTAAGTAGTAAAGTTAAATTGGGTCAAATAAAAAACGTCCAATATAAAAAGGCTTTTTTTAAAATTTGTCCTATTCAAAAAGGATCAAAGAAAAACCAATTATTTTTATTTATATCTTCGTTATTTTGCTACTATTATATAGGCTATTTTTAAGAAAATGATTTATTTTAAGAGCTCCTGCTCAACTTTGCCTCAACTTTGAAAATTTCTAAAATATAATTGCATCCCTAAAACTTTGAATGAAAAAACTTCGTGCCACACCCTGTATATATTTCCTTAATGTTTCAATCATTTTTCGGGTTTTTTCTAAGTACCTATTGTTTGAAATTTTTATCTAAATGGATGTTTTTTATTCGGGGTCCTTTCTGCAGGTTATTTGGGATTTATATTCCTAGATTCGGAAAAAGTAGCTCTTAATAGAAATTAATTATGTATACAGGGTAGTCCTGTATACATTAAAATATTTTAAAAAGATTGGTATTATTAAATTGCAATAACACTTTATTTTCAGAAATCTCAAGGGTAGAACGAAGATTTTTCAAAATGCCGAAACCATGATGTTGATACTGACATTATTGAAGATACATTACCTTCAATGTCTGGAACTCAAAATAATGAGTTTTTAGACGAATTAAATTTTTCTGACTCGTCTGAGGATGTGCAACTCGTGACTAAAGAGTCCATGGAAGAGCCCATGGAAATTGAATTTGAAACGGAACATCTTGTCCCAAGGAATGTCGATATTGTTGAAGGAAGAAGGATAGTAAATATGTATATATTTCAACAAATTCAAAATGCTAGTAACCATCAACCTTTTGACTGCAATTTCTCTTCAATGGTTCTCATTAAAGAAAAGCAAACAGGTCTTGCAAGCTGCTTCGTTTTTAAATGTTCAATGTGCAACATCCAAAAGAAAATATATTCGGAAGATCCAAACGAAGGATCCATTTTAAATATTAACTCTGCGGCTGTCCTTGCTAACATAAGTACTGCCCGTGGGCATTCTGAGTTAGCAGAACAACATTCAATTTTGAATATTCCGCCAATTTCTTTTCACCATTATAATATTCACCACGATAGAGTATCTGACGTCATATTTCAAACCGCACTAGATGCTATGGAAGAAGCTGGCCAGCAAGAGCTCCATTTAGCAAGACAAATTGGAAGTGTTGACAAAGATGGAAATGGTTTGATTGCCCTTATAGCAGATGGAGCTTGGTCAAAACGTTCTTACAAAGTTAATTATAATGCTTTATCAGGCGTAGCATGCATTATTGGAGCTAAAACGGGCAAACTTTTATATTTGGGCTCAAGAAACAAGTACTGTCCTACATGTACCTGAGCTGCATCAAAGAAGGTGGATATTCCAGTTCATAAATGTTTTAAAAATTGGACAGGCTCATCAACTTCAATGGAAACCAGTATAGTAGTTGAAGGATTTAAGAAGAGTATGGAAATGCATAAGTTGAAATACGTAAAATTAATTGGCGATGGAGATAGCAGCGTATATGATAAATTATGCTTAGAAAAACCTTATGGCGCCTGATTTCCAGTAGCCAAAGTTGAATGTACCAACCATTTATTACGGAATTACTGTACTCGACTAAGAGAGCTTGTTAAAAAACGAATAGGCTCTAAAAAAGAAATAGTTAGTTTTAAATTAAGGAAAAGTTTGGAATCAAATATAATGAGATTACGTGTCGGAATAAAAACTGCTGTAAACCAACATCGAAAGGACAGTAAATCTCTAACTGAACAAATAAAATTGTTGAAGTTAGATATTTCTAATTGCCCACGGCATGTTTTTGGGGACCACGAGAAATGCAGTAATTATTTCTGTAAAGGTCCCAAGGAAGGCGATATCAATTTAATACCAGAAATGGAAAAATGTGGTCTGCTACAAGATATTTTGGTTTGTGGTAATAGGTTGCAGCAAAATGTTCACAGCTTATTACTTAACATGAATAATAATGCAGCAGAATCGTATAATTCCATTATTGCAAAATTTGTTGGCGGTAAAAGGATAAATTTTTCTGTCAAAAATAGTTACGATACGAGGTGTAGAGCTGCTGCTTTACAATATAATGCTAAGGAACAATATTATACTGTTTTACATCGTAAACTAACAGGAAACAATCCTGGTAAGTACACTAGGAGCTTCTTACAAAAAAAAAGAATAAGAGGTTATAAAACCTTCAAGAGAAAATTGTGTCCAAGAAAAAAATCAAAACTCACATCAGCACCAGCTGACAAAGATTATGGTATTGAGGAGTTAGAGGTAGAAGACTCGGAAGTGATTCAAAATCGAAAAGATGAATTTTTATCATTCCTGAAAAAAACGAGAGAAGAAATTGTAGAAATAGAAATTAAAACAAGGGGTCAATCCGTAAACCCTACTTGGAAGGAAGAAAGATCTTACAGATTATCAGCGTCACGATTTGGAGAGGTTTGTAAGTTAAGAAAGACCACAAATCCCAAAAAATTAGTTACAAACATTTTAAAAAACCAGTTTAGAGGAAATGTGGCAACAAATTGGGGTGCCGTTAATGAACCACTAGCAAAAATTCAATTTGACAAAGAACATGCAGTAACTGTAAGAGATTGTGGTTTATTTATTTACAAAGAATATCCTTATTTAGGAGCTAGCCCCGATGGTGTTATTGATAGCGATACAATAGTTGAAATAAAGTGTCCTTATTCAGCATCCAAAAATACACCCGAAGAGGCGGTTATTGAAAAAAACATTAAATATCTTAAATTGGGGGAAAATGGATTACTAACTTTAAAAAAAAATTCTAATTATTATTATCAGCTGCAAGGTCAGCTAGCAATAACGGATGCCAAATATTGCTATTTCATCGTTTGGACCCCGCTTGGAATGTGTGTGAATAAAATAGAACGGGATGAACACTTTTGGTACAGTATGTTAACTAAACTAAAGATATTTTACTTAGAACATATGCTACCAGAAATTATAAAAAATAATTAAAAAGTTTCATTTTAAATATCAATTAGGTATCTAGACTAGCACAACCAATGTTAAATACTTTTATCTAAACTTTAAACTTTTTAAATAAACATAACTTAATCATAAATAAATGATTTGTAAATTAATTTTAATATCTGAAGTAATAACAATTCCATTCTGATTTTATTGTTTGTATATTGTCACGGCTTGTTTTTTTATTGTATCATTGTATTATATTGTTGTTTTTATTTTTGTGCTCTTGTATTTTATTATAGCTCACAATGTGTATTATTTTTGTGCTTATTTTGGACTACATATTTCGTTTCTTTACATTTTTATATTCTGCACTTATAGTCTGTTTTCCAAATAATACCAATATACCATAAACTAATCCATTATACACATATTTTTGTATCGGTTAATTATAATAATAATAATTAGTAATAATAATTTTTGTTATCGGTTAATAAATTTTGTATTTTAAATTTAATCAATGTCTATTGTATTTGTTTATTTTTCTCACGCACAGGCTGAGCCTTAGTAAGTTATAGTTTATTCAAGCACCTATTTTTCTTCTTTGTATTAGGTAGATTGTGAATTTATCTTATTAAACCTATTTATTTAAAAAAATATACTTTTATTATCAGTAGTGAATGCTACCGTATAACGATAATATGGTAGAATTCTTATATTAATGACAGTATGTTTTTATGTACCTACCTACCTACATACTATGATGGTACACTATTAGATTTTGGAATGTTTGTTGTATCAAGAATATCGAGAATATGTCTATTAATTAAATAAAAAAAATTGTTTTATTTTTATTACATGTGTTATAAAAGTGGATTAAAATTTGAAATCAAAAACATTTTCCGTTTCGTTAAGAATATCAAAGCCGAAATTAGCCCCACTTTCTCCTAAAGCAATAAATCAACCGCTGTTTGATCAGACGCCGACCGGAAGCTGTACCAGTGTCTGTCTCTTTCAAACACAGTTAATTTTAATTTTTATATGGAAGTAAGTAGTTCTTTGTCGCACCATACATTTGGAGTTTGAAGTTTGTAAAAATTCGAGAACCCCCTTAATATAACATTTAAAGTTATAGTTTTTAATTTACGATTTTCTGGAACTTTCTTGACACTAATCTGATTTTTTGGCCATGAACTTTGATTTAAAGAAAGCCAGTTAGGACCAGTCCACCAAATAGAATTTGCTTTTAACTTTTCTGCTTCAGTCCCTCTAGAAACTAAATCTGCAGGGTTTTCAACCGATGATATGTGGAACCATTGGGTTGAATTTGTTTGAGATACACGGTTCGTTACAAAAAGTTTCCATGTATTAGGTGGTGATGCTATCCAAGAAAGTACAATATTACTGTCAGTCCAAAAAAATGCTGAATCAATATTTATTTTTAATGCATCGACTACCTTTGAATATAAGTTACAAAGTAATACAGCACCACAGAGTTCAAAACGTGGTAATGTTATGAATTTTGAATGGCGCTACTCGCGATTTGGAGCATCGATTATTGAACGATTACTGTTTTATCGACGCCAATCGATTTTAAATAAATACATGCTCCATAAGCTAACACAAAAGCCATGAATTTTTATCCTTTCTGCTCTAGGTGTGATTACACATCTAGGAATTTTTATGTTTAAGATCATAGGTAACTGTGTTTTGAAATATAGCCATGATTTCAAAAGTTCCGGTGGGGCAGGTTCGTCCCACTCTATTTTTAATTGCCATGCTTTTTGAAGTAACATTTTTGCTCTTACTGTAATAGGTGCTAATAACCCTAGGGGATCAAAAATTTTTGATATTGATGATAAAATTACTCGTTTTGTTATTAGGTCCGATATATCGATGTTAAACTCAAACAAATCATTATTAGCTTGTAACCAAAGACCTAGAGTACTTTTAGTTTCACCATCTAATATTTGATATTTGTTTTTAGAATCAATTTCTGTATTTTCGAGTATCCGTTTGTCGCTAGCTGTCCATTTTCTTAGTTCAAACCCATATTTATTTAACAACAATAATAAATTATGTTTAAGTTTACACGCTTCTTCTATGGTGTTTGAACCCGTGAGCAAATCATCAACATAGAAATCGGACGCTATTATTTGGCTCTCTTAAGGCAAAATTTTCCTTTTCATTTATTGCTACTTGAATTAAGCTGCGAATCGCTAACCAAGATGCCGATGAGGTTCCGTAAGTGACGGTCTTTAATCTATAATGATCAATAGGTTTATTGACATCTGTACGCCATACTATTCGTTGGAAATCTTGTTGATCATTGTTAATCCTATACATTATCGCGATATCAGCATTAATTGCGTAAATATGTTTTCGAAGTCGTTCTAAAATTGAAAACAAATCATCTTGTATTACTGGGCCAACCTTTAGTTTATCATTTAAGGAAACGCCACTGGTTGATTTACAAGAGCCGTCAAACACGACACGAAGTTTAGTTGTAGTACTATTTTCGTTTAAAACACCGTGGTGGGGTAAATAAAATGTATTTTGTGACAAATTGCGTTCGCAATGATTTATATTAATTTTTTCCATGTGCCACAAACTTTCATACTCATGCATAAAATCTACGTACTGCTGCTTAAAAGTTAAGTTTCTTTGAAATTTTCGCTCCATCGACTGAAGTCGTTTAATTGCGTTTTCAACGGAATCACCTAATTCATTCACGTGCTCCCGTATTGGTAAATTAACCACAAACCGACCTGTTTTATCTTGTGTTGTAGTTTCATTGAATATTTGTTCGCAATCATTTTCTTCATTGGAAGGAAAATTTTGCTTTAAACATTCTTCAATTTTCCAAAATCTTTCTGAGATTCAAGTGACTCGTTAGTTGATACATTACAAATAAAAGGTTTGTGCTGCAATAAATGTTTAAGAGGAATGGGACCCGAAACAATCCATCCCAAGACCGTGTTTTGTAGTATAGGAAGACCAATACCTAGCTGAATTTGATCAGTTTTTAATAATCGATAAAACAATTCAGCTCCCAAAAGCAAATCGATTTTATCAGGTTTATAGAATTGACAATCTGAAAGCGTTATATTAGTGGGTATCTGTAATTTTGATTTGTCAACTAGTACTGTGGGCAAATCCTCCAACACAAAAAATGTGAGACTGGCGTGAAAATTATCACACAACGATTTTATATTTGAACTAACTTTCGATAAACTGCTTGTGCAAGATTTTCCTACTCCAAATATAGGAACATTAGTTTTTGATATTGGAAAGTTTAATTTTTGACACAAATCTTTAATTATAAAATTAGGTTGAGAACCGCTGTCAATCAAAGCACAAGACATGTGCCAATTATTGTAATTAGCACGAATGTAAACTAAGACAGTACCAACCAAAATATGCGATTCTTGTTTGGCACAATGATTTGAAATTGACTGATTTTGTCTTGTACTAGGTACTACATCTGAATTTTCAGATGACGACGAGACTAAAGCGCTAGAAACTAACAAGTGTTCTGCTTTCTCATCAGATACTGTTACCTGATGACTCGATTGGAATTGATTTTCAAAATGTAATAAGTATTATGTCGCTTAGAACATTTTTTACAAACTTGCGATCTGCATTCTTTTGATAAATGATTTGTACGTAAACAACTCAAACAAAGTTTTAATTCCTTTGCTTTCTCATAACGAGACATCACTGGTAGTGCTTTGATTTTATCACATGCATAAATATGTGCATCTTTACAAAAAACACAAGAAATATTGCGACTTCCAACCTGACAACTAGCGTGCGCCAATGCTTTTGCTTGAAAACAATTCTTAAAATTTTTAGGTTTATTAAATTGTACGTTTTTATGAAACTTATCATTTTTTTCATGATTTACTGATTCAACCTTTTTGTTCTTTTTCTCTAGCATGTTACACCGTTCTTGTAAAAATTCAATTAATTCGTTCGTTTTCGGACGTTTAATTATTTTCGTGTTTAGATACTCCTCCCACTCATCTTGAGTGGAAGAATCAAGTTTTTGATATATTATGTAATTTAAAAGAGTATCCCATGAATCTACAGGTTTACCTAGTGACTCTAGAGATCTAATGTCCACTTGTATATCATCCGTAAAATTAAGCAATTCGTTATTCGCGTCTTGAATCTGTTGCCTATCTACTAGTGCTTTAATATGATTTCTAGTTACAATTTCAGTATCTTCATATTTTGATTTTAATCATTTCCAAGCTAGAAGATAATTATCGTTAGTTATCTTTATGGCTTGAATCGTTCTTGCCGCAGCACCAGTTAAAGCACCCTTTAGATAGCAAAACTTTCTTACGTTATCCATTGCTCCATCACTATGCACCAATGCTATGAACATATCACGAAAATGTTCCCAGTGTTCATAATCCCCATTAAAATTAGGCAAAACCATTGTTCGTAATTTAATGTTAGATTTATTTAAACTAATATCAGAAATTGGCATGGGCGCATTGTGTTGGAGATTCTCAATGGCACTTTGATCATTTTTAAGAAGTATTTTAGCCCGCGCTGTCGCATCGTAAAACTTATCTTCGTGTTGCTCACTTTCATCTGAACCTATCTCAGTTGTATCCAGTAATTCTATTTCAAGTTGTACTTTATTGAAATGCTCAAGATTATGAACTATGTTTTCATATCGACCTTGTAATTGTTCTGTCTGATCTTTAGTAAATTTATCAAGAAACTTAATAAATCTAGTTAAATTTCCCTTAATATAACCTCTCTCGGCTTTTAAGGCCGTCAACCTTTTTTTAGTTTCCTCATCCATAGCAAATATCAAAGAATAAAGAACAGACTTACTATAAATGCACAAATATTAGCGATAAAGAATTAGCTTAAAACTCACTACTCCGATTTGATTATATGTCTCAACCACTAACTCCAACGTCTTTCCAATTTTCAACAATTATGTATATTGAATTTGTTCGATTAACAAACCATGCGGCTGAAGGACCAACTTATGTATGTTTGTAGAGATAATAATGCTATTATTCATTTTCCAATTTAAATACGTTTATTTTATTTCTATAAAATGACAATTCTCCAAAATTATGTATCAACAAAAGTCAAAAGTAAAAAACAAAACTAAACAACTCAAATTCATAACGTGATTTTCATCTAAAGTCATTGAGGGCGGAATAGATGTTATTCACTGAACAATACATAAGTAGTAAATTATAAGTTCAAGCGAGTGGACGCTTTTATTTCGCTACCATACCTCGATATTTTATTTATGTTTAGATTGCGGTCAATGGTTGGTTGGTTGTTATGGATATTATTTTCTCTGTATATATTTTAAAAGTCATTAAGGTGCGTTTCCATAGAACCGTTATCCGACGATACGATTGTACGAAAGTGCTGTGATTGGTGGAATTTTTGAAAGATGAAAGCGCGCCAACTATTTATCCGAATGTTTTTATTTTCGTCCGTTATCGTAAAAAGTTAAAATTTATTCAACTTTTTTCCGACATCGGATCAAATTTAATCTTTAAGTTCACAAAATAAATAAGGCACATTTGCATTACATAAAATTTTTTATAGATTATGTAGAGGACGTAGAATAATTGAAAACGTTTTTGGAATAATGACAGCTAAATGGACGATCTATAGAAAACCTATTGTAGCAAGTGTAGAAACTGTCACTAGTATTGTAAAAGCTACAGTCTGTTTACACAACTTTTTAATGAAAGAAGAATTAAAAGTAACTACTGAAAATAAACATTATTGTCCAAACTCACTGATTGATAGAGAAGACTGTAATGGAAATATTATTGATAGTGATGTAACTGTTTCATTTTTTCCCCAGATTCTAAATTATTTTTTGGATGCCCCTGGTATTAATCTTTTTTTATTTTGACAGTAGTGACTGACGTTAGGAATGGATGACAATTCCTAACTGTTCTAGTTTATTTTAATTTTGCGTTTTACTCCAATATATTCACCGTTTTATTTTTAAAAGGGTATTTAATTTTTGGTATGCGTTAATATTTAGATTTTATAGTAAAAATTGTAAAACGAACGTTGACGACAAGTTCGTTTGTATTTTGATTTGGATCTTTTGGAAAGTCGGTAATGTAGATTTTATTTTCGAGTTGCTATTAGGATTGGTCCTAAAGGTCACATGACTGACGCCAAATTTTCCAATTGGTTACGGAAATTCAGAGATTTGGGGATGCGCGGTTTTTGTTTTAGAAAAGGTTGGTTGTTGACGAACAGCTTTCAAATTTAGACAAGCGTCGGTTTATTTTTTCATTTGGAAGAAGCACTTATATAGTGGCAAATTGCCATCCCTAAGTTGTTTGGGGGATTAAAAGTGCCATTCCATCTGCGAACAAATTGTAGGCGACATTTTGGTGTGTTATATACTGTTAAGTATTGGTATAATCGCCTTTGTTCGCTCGACTGTCGTCGGATTATTGGAAGAATTTGCCGTACTTGTAAGACAACTCTACTGCCTAGCTGATTTCTGTTGACTATTGGAAAATTTGATTTGGATTTTATTATTTGGAAACTTTATTTTGGATTTGGTCTACTGGAAATTACTTTGATTTAGATTTGGAACATAGAAGATTTTAGAAGACAAACGGTTTGATAAATTTATTTTTTGTATTCTTTCGTCAATGTTTTGTTGAGTTGCGTTTTTGTAGTTTTCTTTGTATCGCCCTTAATTTTAAGTATTTTATTATTCCATTCAGCATTGGTACCACGGCTAAATGAGAACGTTTCTGTTTAGTTAGTTGTTTTTGAAATTGCCATTTGAACATTTTTATATTTAATTTTCGCACTTTTGTATATATTTAATTATTTGTTTGGGATTGGGGTTATTTGTTTAAATAAATCGGTGATATATTGGAGTTTTGTCTTGCATTTACCCCTTTTGTTGATTTTCAGAGGTAAATTAGGTCAGATAAGCTAATTTAAATCAACTGGCGCCTCCCGAGCACTTTAAAAAAAAGTAAGATTTCGATCAATATTATAAATTGGAACCACGACCGTCTCCACTACAGAGCTACGCCGATAGGCATAAGGTTGAGATCGACAACCCACCCTTATATGTAGCCCTATATTGTTTTATAGGCGTATAGGGTGTTACAGTGAATGGAGTATGGAAAATGGTAACAACTTTTCACAAATTAATCGAGTTGGAAGTAATATGTATGGAAAAAATGCAGATGATTTGAGAAATATGCTAACTTCTCACTTTTTGTTTGATGGTGCAGTTTCTTATCAGTGGGATAAATAGTTATTGTTGAACAATTTTCAAAATTATAAACCTAAATAAAAAAGTTGAATTTCAGTGTCCTTTCCTTCAGTGGCATCTTCGAAAGTAGTTCCGATATAGTGAAATTGGATTGATTGAAGGATGTGTGGCAGTGGAACTTACTGGTTGATTGACTCGATTTAATGCTTCAACAATTGCCAATTCTACTTTTTTTTTCGTCCGGTGTGTTTCTTGTAATACTGCCTGAACAAGACGGCAAAGACAATGAAATATTTGGCGAACCTTCAATTTCCATTACACGGCTTTTTTCATTATGTGAAACAACATTTATTTGAGGTGTTTGTATGTTGGTGACTGTTGGTCGATACTTCACAGTATCACTTAAAAATGACATTAGATCATAAAATTCCCATTTCTTTTTCTTTTTTTTTCCTGCCCCACTACCGCTTGGGACAAAACTGTCCATTTCTTCTTTAACCCGGACATATGTGTCCCTTAAAGGACCAGGCACCTTTCTTATGGGAAAATGGCTTTCCGTCAAATTTTCTGAAAAGTTGGTATGATGTAGAACTCGGTGCTCTGACAAAAAGTGTCAATTGGCCCAAACCGATCCTATGACTAGTTTTCGAGGTACAGGGTGTTAAACATCGGAAATGCCACTTTTTGTAACCAGATTTCTCATAAAAGACCTGTTTTACTCGCATTTGTTGTAGAAAACATGAATTATAGATTATTTGGCAACAATATTTTATAAACAATTACTGTACAATTTGGTTACTTACAGGGTGGTTCGAAAATAAGTAATATGGTTTTTTTGAAGAAATTATTTTTTTTATAACAGCTTTAAAAATACAAGCAAATGTCATTTAATCATGAATATATAGTTTGAGTAATTACTTCTTGGTGATGAATCATATTTTATACAGGGTGACTCATAAATGTAGTTACAGAAGGCATATAATGTATTTTAGCTTTAACGAATCGCCCTGTATAAACGATGTGTTATAAAAATTTTGTATTATCTTAAATAAATGTACGACCTGTCACTCTAGCACCACTCTATGTCATACAGCGTGTTAAACTGATTGCAAACACTTTAAAAATTAGAAAACCCGTATTTTGTGCACCACCCTGTATTTTAAAAGTTTCTCCGTCAACTTTATAAATTAATATATTTTCAAATTAATACAAGTTCAGTATTTAACTGAGCAAAATTTTGTTGTAATCATATGACCAGTTTTCCAAAAATGGGTACCCATAGTTACTAGTTGTTCTAAAATAATATAAAAAAAGCTTACTAATTATGAAAACAGAGTTATGGGTACACATTTTAGGAAAACTGGTCATAGGATTACAACAAAATTTTGCTCAGTTAAATGTTGAACTTCTGTTAATGTGAAAATGTATTAATTTATAAAGTTGACGGAGAAACTTTTAAAATACAGGGTGCACAAAACACAAGTTTTCTAATTTTTAAAGTGTTTGCAATCAGTTTAACACGCTGTATGACATAGAGTGGTGCTAGAGTGACAGGTCGTAAGATATTATAAAAGTTTTATAACACATCGTTTATACAGGGCGATTCGTTAAAGCTAAAATACATTATATGTCTTCTGTAACTACATTTCTGAGTTACCCTGTATAAAACATGATTCATCACCAAGATGTAATTACCTAAACTATATATTCATGATGCAATGCCATTTGCTTGTATTTTTAAAGCTGTTATAAGAAAAATAATCTCTTCAGAAAAACCATATTACTTATTTTCGAGCCACCCTGTAAGTAACCAAATTGTACAGTGATTGTTTATAAAATATTGCTGCCAAATGATCTATAATTCATGTTTTCTACAAACAAACGCGAATAAAACAGGTCTGTTATGAGAAATTTGGTTACAAAAAAGTGGAATTTCCGACGTTTAACACCCTGTACCTCGAATCTAGCCATAGGATCGGTTTGGGCCAATGGACACTTTTTGTCAGAGCATCGAGTTCTACATCATACCAACTTTTCAGAAAATTTGACGGAAAGCCATTTTCCCATAAGAAAGGTGCCTGGTCCTTTCTCCACTTTTTCATTAGCACAGAAATGGAAAATTTCTCTTGCTCTCCAAACGCCTTAAAAATATCAATCCACAGATTATCCCTAATCGTTTTAGTGGTAACCGAGAATCCCACAATGGAGGTTTCGTCATTATTTCGCTAATGAGAAATTCTTCTACCAGACACTTCTTCCTTTTCAATCTAAAAATGCGGAGTTCGGATAAGCTTTCGCCATGCGGGAAAACATAACTTTGCGCACTGAATAGGAAAACTACTATTACCAATCCTAAAACAATTTCCCAAGTCGTTAAAGCAGCATAAATATACAAAACTATTTATATATGGATTTATAAGATTCATAACTTTACTGGTCTGCTACTTACTTGCGACTCCTCATCTTCACCATTATTTGTATCGTTAAAATAATCATCTACTAATGAATCGTTCATCACAAATTCGATATCATTATCCATTTTAACTATTATTAAAAATCAACGCCACAGCTATTTATCAACATCAACACAGGGAAACAGAAAGTCAATGAAGCCGGAAATTGTGACTACTGTCACTACCGACATTTATACTGTCAGTTGTCATCAAAGTTACTAGAATTTAAATGAAATGTAACTAAATTTGTCACCAAAACGTACGACCTTTATTACGGATATCGGATACGTGGAGAATGACGATTTTATTCGTCCGAAAAATAACAATATGATTCCGAATCAAGTGAGTTCGGCATAGCACATCGATTACGTCGATTAGCTCGTTTACCTCGTAAAGCGTTCGGTACCTTCATTTCTTTCCCTCCATAGGATCGAATATGCGTTCGGTATAGACAGATTCGGACATAATTGAGTACCTCTAATCGCTCCTTCATTAAGAATAGAGTTAACAGATAAAATTGCACGGAGCAGTCAGAATCAGAATGCACCGTCCGAGCAGTGGGTGTTCTGTGTTTGAGATATTTCGATATTTGATAGGTTATGAGAAATAGGAAATTTATTCGTCAAATAATAAAAAGTACCTAGTTGAAATTGGAATAATGGACAACACAAATTGCGTTGTTACAGTTATCAATGAAACTGAAGAACTGCATAAAATTGGTGAAACATACTACATCTTCAATAAAAAAGGTAATCTTGTTGATTTCAGTTTTTTTATCATTATTATTTTTTGGTTTGTTTGGATATGCTTTTTTGTATTATATTTTTAGAGAACACTTATCAACCTGCAACTGTTTCTGAAGAAGTTTCAGAAAATGCAAATCCATTACCACCAATAACGGTGACATTAGAAGAGAGAAAAAAATGGACTGATGACTCTACTTTAATGCTTATAGACCTATATGAGGAAAATGAAGAAAACTTTAAAAAGTGTATAAGAAAACGTGTTTGGATAAAGATTGCCAATACAATCAATACCAATTTAAATACAAATTTCACTTGGCAACAGGTAGACACAAAATGGAAAGGTCTTATGAAAACGTACAAAGATATAAAAGACCATAATGCTAAATCTGGTCAAAAGAGACGACGCTGGGAATATTATGAAAAAATGAATAATACACCACAAACCAGAAATAGAACCAGTGGTAACATGCAGTAGCTCTTCAGGATTGGTTCTCCAGACAAATGGAAGTAATTGTCAGCAAGAACAAACAACTAATAAGAACCATCAAGAAGAAGCAGCAGTGTCATCTTTTTCTAAAAAACGCAAAGCTGCAACAGTTGCAGTTGAAAGGAGACATAAAGAAAAAATGGATAGGCAGGATCGATTTTTAGATTATTTTGATCAATATATAAATATTTTACGTCATAAGGAAGACAAATAATCAGATAAGATTGAAATGTTGTACCAAAGTTGTTTTAAAGTTGAAATATTTAAATTTCTTAGTTTAGGGTGTTTGTTTTATATTTTATAATTCTTTGAGTTGAGTTATATATTATTTACGTTCATTACAGTTATTTTACAGACAAGTTTGTTTTTATTCATTATCTATTGTTATTTCATTTGATAGAATAACTGCTATTTCTTAATTCATACTGACGCTTTTTGTAAAACCGTTTTGAAAAATTAATTAAAATTTTAAATGTAGTAATGCTACTTTTATGCTAATAAGACCTTTATTAACAATTTTATACATTATTAGCCATTTGCAGACCATTCATAATATCTAATCTTTTGATAATAGCAGGATCCTCATCTTCATGGTTCATATCTTCTTCATCAGCAATGTGATTTTGATTGATTATTTCACAATTTCTTCTGGTATATCACCATTCAGAATGCAAATATTATGCAAAATACATGCAGACACAACTAATAAAACGTTCAGGTCAAGTCTAACTGTCTCCATGAATTTCAGACGCCGAAACCTTCCTTTCAAATATGCAAAAGCATTTTCGATAACAACCCGACATTGGGACAATTTTTTGTTAAAGTTTTTTTGTCTGATTATTAAAACGCCCACATTTTTAAAGTTCACAAGAAGATATTCTGCTAATTTATAAGCAAGATCTCCAATTAGATGGCTGTCATCTGGGAATTCAACAGTACCATTCTGAATGCTGCGATACAAATCAGACTTTCTAAATAATCTCATGTCGTGAATTGATCCAGGCTCCCCTGCATACACATCCAAAAACAGCTTTCGATGGTCACACACCCCTTGTAAAAGAACAGAGTGGAAATGTTTTCTGTTGCAGTAGGAATTTGGATGATCTTTGGGTTTTTTTATTCGAATATGACATCCATCAATACTTCCAATGATTCCTGCAATAAAAATAATAATTGGGTATGGCTCTCACATCATCACCATCAGTTATACTTACTTGGAAATCCATTTATTTGTTCAAATTCTCTCATAATAGTTAGTGCTCGATCTCTACTTGGCCAAGATATTATTTTATATTTGGAATTCACCTTTAGCAAGAGTCTACATGTCCTCTGCAGGACATCCCAACATGTACTCTTACTCACACCAAATCTATCTGCAACAGACCTATTCTCAACTTATTTTGATGTAGCTTTGTATACACCACATACCGGATTGATTCTAAATTAGCCAAACACCAAATGGTAATCATAAGTTGCTTGTCTAGAGGCATTGGTTTATTATTGGTAGTGACTCGACCAGCTAATTCAGCAGCTAACATTTCATACTCAATTACACTATGTAATTTTTCCAAAATATCCTCGAACGTACTAGGTATCACACGAAAATGCATTTGAAATTGTTTATCTGAAAATCTTGGCACGACTTCCTCCCCATAGTTTTCGACTTTTGGAACGTTAATTTCCTCGTCTTCTTCATCTGATTCAAAAAACATATTTGTTGCCATGCTTAAAAATACAATAATAGCACCTGGGTCGTTCATGATAAAATAATATTAAACTGGATCTCATAAAATCACCTAAAGAAGAGTAACAATTGTCAAATTTTTCAACGACATTTGACATGTCATGCTATTAGCGTTCGGACACAAAATTTAGAATCTCAACTCTCGATGATCACGTGACCAACATTGACATCTGCTCGCTCTCATCTGCGATGTGCAACACCGAACTCACTTATCGTATGACGGATCTATGAAAATGCACCTTTATTCGGGTTAACGTCTATTTCAGGTTCACTAATGTCACTTTTTTTAGCTTTTCGCTTATATCTCGAAAAATATGCATCGTAGCAAAAAAGTTATCCAATACAAAATTAAATATCATAAAATTTACTACAAGATTGTTTTATATTCACTTTTTCCTATATCTTCTGGTTCTAGAGATATTTGCTAGAAAAAAATGCATATTTTTGATAAAAGCTTTTTTAACTTAGGGTTTTTTTAATTATTTAGCGGCTAAACTTTTAGTTTTACAGCAAACTTTTTCTAAAAGAAGTTGTAGAGGATTTAACGATCTTTTAATTGATATACTTATTTATTATTTTAACCTAAACTAATCGAAAGCTACAGCAAATTTCTACATTCGCAAAAAAACTGTACATTCTAATTTTTGTTATTTATTTAAGAGCTATAACCTTCTATACCTAAGAAAATATTACTTAACAAATTAATGTTGAGTTGTCTTGAGTCTCTTGGGGCGAGAGGTAAAAAAACTTTTCAAAACTTTGCTTCTTTTGCTAGCAAATATCTTTCCCACTAAACAAAATTTTGTTACCTCAGTATTGTAATTATATAACATTGTAATAAAGTGACATTAGATAAGATATGGTGGTAATGTCAGTGTAACATGTATGCAATCCCTTATGTCCCCACATTCGATATCACGATATTACGAAATATTTCACCCATATTACAAGAACACATCGACGTTATATTTTTTTGTGATATCTTGTCAATGTTATTTAAAAAAATATCTAAGTGATGTTTTGTGACATTGAAACCACATGTAGGAGATATTTTTCAGAGACATTTTAGTAATATGTATTATATTATATTGCTGAAAATTGGCACCATATTACAGTAACATGGATGTAACATATTTCTATTATGACATATTACCAACATATTGCTTTTTTTAGTAACTAACTCATCTTTGTATGGTGTGCTAGTCAGTTCTACAGCTGATGACGTGGTGTGTTGACGTTTTTTTCTAGTACCACTGACTTGGGAATTCTTTGGAAGGGTACATATCTCTTCTAAACTTTTATTAAATGTGTTAGGACTGATTTCGGACAAAATAGCAGATAAGGATGGACCAGCCTAACTATTTAATTTTGATGGTGTTTTGTCTTCAGGCCTTTTGTCTTCAGATGTTTTCTGTGTTTCGTTGAAAATAGTAGATAAAGATGAACAAGCTTGACTATTTAATTTTGGTGGTGTTTTGTCTTCAGTTATTTCCTCAGGTACTTCGAGATTTTCTTTTTCTATTTGTCGCTGGACTGCAAGGGAAGGTGCAAAAAGGTGGTCTGGGAAAAGATTTCTATTGACAGGCCAAATACCTGGTGCTTTAAAAGCATTTTCAACTGTTCCAAGTAGTATGCTTCACTAATAAGTTCTGAAATATCGTATGCTGAAATCCCTTGTCCAACATGACCCCTAGGCCAAGAATCTTGTGCCTGTGCTTGCTCGTGCAAGAGAAGTAGATTCTGGTTGTCTGAGTGATAATTCCTTATGACGTCCCATGAACCCATAAAACCATTTTTTCTCAGCCATGCATTTTTCTTTATTAAATTTATGAGGTAGTTTGTGCTTTTCTGCAAGTTGGAATGCAATTTTTCGGACGTCTCTTATTGATAAACCAAAAAACACTTCTTCAAACTTTAGAATATGTTTGACTAATAATGTTTCCATTTCAACATTAAAAATATTTCTTGTACCCATTCGTTTTATGCCGTTATTTGCGATTTTATTTGATTGTCGAACATGTCTTAATAGTATTGATTTATTGATATTAAATCTTCGTTGTCATTCATTTAATCCAACTCCATCTTTGTAGTCCTTAATGGCCATATCCATCCTGGGAAGCATTATGGCCTACAAGAAAATATTATAAAATGAAAATATACTTTAACAATAATGAAGGTACTGTAAGGCTTTTTCTTGCCACTAAGAAAAATATTGCCTTACAAGATGACGCTTTACTACGGAGATTGCTCGAGCGCCAGTTTTTTTATGTGGTATGCTCCACAACCCTTAGAAACGGCCTCTTAGGGGCACAGGTAACTTCAGATGGAGATACGGTATTCTCCAGGGGTCTAGTTGACTTCAGACTTAATTATTTTTACTTTATTATATACCTTTAATATCCCTGAAAAGAGGTAAGGTTGGTGAATATAAACCAGGAAATAAACGTGACACTTATATTGTTTTTAGCTACGTTACACTATATAAATTTGTTTTATTTCAAAGCCCACCCACTTTAACCCTGAACGAAATAATAATTCTTTAAAAGAAAACGTTCGATTCGGCTCTATTAAATACCGTAATGACGGAGTGACTCAATCAGACTTTACTGAAATTTATTTAAATTTTGAAATACACCGGAAGAGTTATTAAATAAATCAAATGATTAATTTAATCCGCATGAATGTTATTAACCCCTCGTAAGTATTTGAAGTTAACCAGCAGCGTTAATTAATTCTATCAATTCCAATAATTAATCAGGAGAGTTACTTAATACTATTAATCGGGAAACTGACTGATAAACTAAATAATCCTAATTAACCGGAAGTGTTAATTAATACTATTAAATTATTTAATTTAATTCGGGTGAGTTAGTTAGCTTTCTTGTTTTACTAAAATAAACAGGGTAATATCAGATCGCGGGGATGGGGAGCTGATATTGGACAACGGCAATGCCGAAGCAACCAACAAGGCCAAGATCAGTCCGGAAGCTGCAAACGCTAAAACAACCCGCTCGGAACACAGGTAGATATTGGACAACGGCAATGCCTAAGCAACCAACAAGGCCAAGATCTAATCCCAGAATTCCGAGTAACGCGTCGACCTATACTTGCAATTGGGGAGATATTGGACAACGGCAATGCCTAAGCAACCAACAAGGCCAAGATCTAATCCCAGAATTCCGAGTAACGCGTCGACCTATACTTGCAATTGGGGAGATATTGGACAACGGCAATGCCTAAGCAACCAACAAGGCCAAGATCTGATCCCAAAAGCGGCGCAAACTAATAAACGGTCCCTAACTTCGCAATCGGGGAGATATTGGACAACGGCAATGCCTAAGCAACCAACAAGGCCAAGATCTGATCCCGAAAGCGGCGCAAACTAATAAACGGTGCCCTAACTTTGCAATTGGGGAGATATTGGACAACGGCAATGCCTAAGCAACCAACAATGCCAAGATCTGATCCCAAAAGCGGCGCAAACTAATAAACGGTCCCTAACTTCGCAATCGGGGAGATATTGGACAACGGCAATGCCTAAGCAACCAACAAGGCCAAGATCTGATCCCAAAAGCGGCGCAAACTAATAAACGGTGCCCTAAGTGGTTAGTATTATAATAAGGATTTAATTGCGGACGTGAAAAAAAATAAAAGCTAAATTGAGATTTAATCAAAAGCAAACTAACTCAAGAAAACCATAAATGAATGAATTACTTTCGGTTAATTTTTCGGAAAAGATTATTAACAAAATTATAAATTAAATCGTAAGTAAAATTCTAAACTGAGAACTTAAATAACTCTCCTAAAATTCGGCCACGAAAAGAAATACAAATTAAATGAATCCCGTTTAATTAATTTTTCGGAAAAACAAATTAATAAGATAAAACTAAATCGGAATAAAAATTCTAAATGGTTTCCCCAAAATTCGGACACGAAAAGAATCAAAATTAAATGAATCGCGTTCAATTAATTTTCGGAAAAACAAATTAATAAAATAAAACTAAAATCGGAATAAAAATTCTAAATGGTTTCCCCAAAATTCGGACACGAAAAGAATCAAAATTAAATGAATCGCGTTCAATTAATTTTCGGAAAAACAAATTAATAAAATAAAACTAAAATCGGAATAAAAATTCTAAATGGTTTCCCCAAAATTCGGACACGAAAAGAATCAAAATTAAATGAATCGCGTTCAATTAATTTTTCGAAAAAAAAACAAATTAATAAAATAAAACTAAAAACGGAATGAAAATTCTAAATAACTCTTCTAAAATAAAACAATAACGAATCTCCGAAATTGAATAGACTGTTCTCGAATTCCTAATTGATAAACCGGATCAAAAAAATATCAGAAAAACCAAACGTAAATAAATAGTTCGCTTCGCTGTCTTAAAACGTTACCAAAATTAAACGCGTTTTCCAAACAAAATACGACGATTCTAATATCACGTCAAATACGGCTATAATTAAATACGAAAACTACGGAAAATTACGGAAAATTAAAGTTGTACCTCAGCTTTTATTAAAATTCGGAAACAAACGGCGACTCTACTTTTACCCGACTGCTAGTTTCGGAAGTTAATTAATTAATCAAAACGGCTAGTTATCGTTCGACTGGAAATTTCGGATTTTTGTCAGGGAATCAATTCTTATTTTTCAAAATGTTAAAATCTCACCTTCGTGAGCTCCTACCACGCAAAATCCCTTCCAAAGCGACTTAATTTACGGCGCGCGCAATACTATCTTCGAACGGCGTTTAGCCCGTAAAAGATTCAACAATATGTATAGGGTAAGCCAAATAAAAATCGAACGTTTTATTTAATTTTAAATAAATTTTCATTCAATCCCGAAATTATTCAAATTATTTAGTTTGTGAAAAATAACTTCATTACAGTACTACCTTTTGCAGGTCTGCCGAAACCACTATTGAATCTCTATCATCTGTATTATTATTAGGAGTTGAGTCAGCTTGATATTGTGTTCTAGCAGCCCTATATTTGGTTCGATGCAGTGAAAAGTGTTTGCATTCCTCGCAATTATCATCTAAGGCGTCCTTCTTGTGGGAAGTGACTGTAGAATGTAAATGAAAAGCTTCACATACCCAGCACTCTTCATGTCCTAATTTTACAAATGAAATGTTCAATTTACTGACAACCTCTCTATATAAGTAATATGAAAAGTCAACATTGGGATGTTTTTGTTTAAAATCGTTGTACATCCTGGTAATATTAATATCACTAGGAAGGTAGCGTCTGTTGGGAGCATGTTCTCGATGGTAATGTGGTGTTGTTGGTTTGAAGGATTCTATGTGTGATATGATTATGTTTCGATCAATTTTAGTTTTGTTTTCTGTTTTTCCTTGAATATTACGTTTTTCTGTTACTTTAGAATTGGTTTTAGTAAGAGCATCTCGAATGACCCTATCATTTTTCTTGTCATACCCCAGAGTTCTCATGAAAAATATTTTACACACACTTTGTTTGCAACCTTCTGAATCTTTAAGAAAATAAAAATAACTGTTGGATCTTCTAGATTCGACACTATTTGTTGTCTTTCGTCTAGTTATTTCTTGAGACACATTGTTAAAAAATAAATTTTTCTGCTCATCTTTATGTAACTTCCAAAATTGTTCATTTATTTCTAGTCGTCTCTTCTGGGAAATTTTAGCGGAACACTTTTTTTTACAAGACTTTATATTACAAGAGGCTTTTACACAATACTTCGCAATAACAGCCAATAGTTTCCTTTGTTTTCTTATATTTAAACTTTCTCTATGTTTTTTTCTTTTCCGTAACTCTCCTGTTTTAGTATATTTGTTTTGTTCCGATCTATCGATTGCAACATGAATGATGTCGTCCAAGATGTCATTAATAAAAAGCATATAATCTTCATTATTTGTATTTGCATCTCTTATAGTTATGTCACTAAGAATTTGTACTTTTTTCGAGCCGTGATTATTTAAACGTACTAAAGGTTTTCGTTTTTCATTTTCTAAGTCATCAGAAAAAACAAAATTATTATTCGTAACCACCTCATCCAAATGATCACTTTCTTCTGAATCTGACATAATAAAATTCGGATCACTATCAGACTCAAGTTTAGGTCTTTTTACAATATGTCGTAAACTTTTCATTTTTTCACGATGTTGCGTGTTTAATATTTGCAACATTTTTAAACCTCTGCTACCACTTGCTCGGTCCATTTTACACAACTTAATTGCACAACGACTACGCACTGAATAAACGTTTACAGGTCTATTATTTTAGGTTAGAAACGTCACTGAAAAGTGAGGTTATAAATTAGGATTAGAACATATTGTCGTATCTACGCAGTTGTTAGGCGAATTTGTCGTAACTACCACGTATCCTGAGAAGATACGACTTATACGTCTAATAAATTGAGATTCGACAATTTAGCGTAACATGATCAGTAGTATTATAGATACGACACATTTTTATAATGAAATTTCTCATATTTAGCACGTACATACGACTTTGACATTTAACACTCATATAGTTTTACTTAATAGCAATGTGAAAATGTCATAAACTAAACACGTCCAAAATTGCAGATACGACTTCTATCCTTAACAGGGCAGTATTGCAAAAACTTGTGTTCACTGTCCATTTAGTACATTCATTAATTGTATCGACAGTTAACCCAATAAAATTAGATTCTTCTTCAGAGTAACTATCTTCATCTACCAGATTAATGTTTTTAAATTTGCACATTTTGCTAAAATGTCCTTTATTGTTACAGTTAAAACAAACACTATTTCTTGCTGGGCAATTTTGTCTTGAGTGTTCTTTGCCTCCACAATACAAACATTTAGTTGGAACTTTAACATTCTGGTTTGAGGTACCAGGCTTATTTTTCCAATCATTCTTTTTATCGAACTTAGTTTTATTCCACTTTTTGACCAGTGTTACCTTATCAGCAGCATTATTATTTGAAGAACTTCTAAGGGTTTCTTGCTGATTTTTCACAATTTCTGTTTGCCTTGCTTTAGTAACAGCTGTCTTAAGAGTCAATTGCGGGTCCAATTGTAATTTTTCTGAAAGATTTTTGTCCAAAATTCCGACCACCACTCGATCCCTTATTGCCTCATTTACAAAACTAACAGGGAAGTCGCAATTTTCAGCTATGGTATGTAAATCAGTGACGAAATCTTCTACTGGTTCCCCTTCTTGTTGTTTCCTTGTGTGAAACAAATATCTTCCATATATAACATTTTTAGTAGGACTAAAATGAGTATCAAACTGTCTTAACACCGTGTCAAATGACTCCAGATCTTGAGCACTCAATTTAAAAGACTTTAAAATATTCTCTGCTTGAGGCCCCATTAGATAAATTAGTGAATCCACCTGCTCGTCTGATGATTTGTTTATTAGCCCCGAAGCCTTCCTGAATCTTTGGAATCGAGACTTTCATTGCTCCCATTCATCCCCACATTTAAAAGAAAATGGTTCTGGAGCCGGTATTTGGTAGACTGGGGCCACTGGCAAAATTATTGTTCCATTTCTATCTTCTTCCTCACTCATTTTGTATATTTATAGTTGGTATAGTTCGAAATCCTTTTTTATAGACAAAGCGAAACTAATCATAATAAAAATAAAAATAAATTACTAGACAAAACAAAATATCAATAACAATTGCATTGGATATGCAATATCCGTCACTATAAATTATTGTTCAAAAATTAAAATTTTAAAATTAACTTAATTTAATTATTGCTCCTATATGCTGCAACCCAAAAGTCTAAGGCACGTTATAAAATTCTGCCACTGTGTAAAAAGGTCTTTCTTGAAGAAAAGCCCTAGTCGATCTTCTGAACTTATCATATGAATTTGTAGATTTTAGCTGTATGGGGAGGTTATTATACAATTTTTTTACATTGTAGGTAATAGAATTTTTTATTAGGTCAGGGGTGGGAATAGTTAAGTAAACATCAGTATCTAAATTTCTTGTAGGATATCTACGAGTTGGTCTTTCCGATAACTTTTGAATGTGCTTGCGAACTAAGCAGACGGATTCGAAGATAAATAGAGCAGGAAGGGTTAGAATTTTGAAATTTTTAAAGTAATTTTCACAGTGTGTCCTACTAATAATAATAATAATAATATACGCCCTGCAATTCACTCCCTTACGAGTGAACCCCAGAAGCTCTGCAGCTTGTGCGGGGGAGGGACGGCTATTATTATTATTTGCCGTGGCGCTCTGGGGCGACTTACTACTTAAACCAAATACATAACGAATTGCTCTTTTTTGTAATTTGAAAACAGATTCGAAGTGGTATAAGCTACAAGAACCCCAGAACGGTAAACCATAGCGAAGATGAGATTCGAATAAGGAAAAGAAGGTCATTAATGCAGTAGTAGGGGTCAGCTCTTTAGAAACAGTTTTAATGGCAAAACATGCAGAAGATAATTTTTTTGGTATCAATATGAGTGGACCATTTCAGGAATTTGTCTATATAAAGACCTAAAAACTTAATTGAGTTCACCGTTAGAATCGGATTATTGCTTAGAGTTATAGGCCGTAAAGTACCTCTGTAAGACATTGCTACGGTTTTACTGGTGTTGAAACAAAGCCCATTCGAGTCAGACCAAGACTTGATAGTAACTAGATCTTTGTTTATGCTAGATTGTAATGTCTGTATATCAGAACTACTCCAGGTTACACTCATGTCATCGGCAAATAAAGTAATTCTTCCACTTATTTTTAAGTCTGTGATATCGTTGATGAATAATAAAAATAAAATTGTACCTAACATTGAACCTTGAGGTACGCCACTGCTAATTGGCAGATTTGAAGAATCATCACCATTAGCACTTACCTGCTGATTTCTATTTTCTAAGTAAGTTTTATACCATTGCAAAGGAGAACCCCGTACGCCATAAATTTGTAGTTTCTTAATTAAGATTTCATGATTAACGCAATCAAAGGCCTTTGCAAAGTCACAAAATACTGAATCTGTGAAAAGTTTATCATTCAGTGATGTATATATTTCATTAAGAACGGAAAACATTGCGTCACTAGTGCATTTTGATGAGGTGTTATGATGTTTTGTTTGGAAAGAAAGGGCAGTAGGCGATTTTTCATTAGCCTTTCTATTATCTTCGATAAGGTAGGTAATAGAGCAATAGGTCTGGGATTATTATAGCTGTTTTTAGACAGCTCGGAAAGATACCAGATTCGAAGGATTCATTAATCAGCGAAGTTAAAATGTTAATTTCTACATCAGGTATATTTGAAAATATTTTAGTGGACAAGCCATCATTTCCACAGGAAGATTTATTTTGTATTTTGAATGCTGTTTATGGTTTGCACTAGTTCATGCTTATCTACTGGCCTTAGGAAGAAACTATTAGTGACCCTTTTAATAGGTAGGAGGAAGGAGAGAGCATCCTGGCCCGGAGCTATGTTAGAGCTGATATTCTTACTTACATTAACAAGATAATTGTTTAGTTCATCAGGGCTAGGATTAACAGTGTTTGAAGAACGGTTTTTATTTCTTAAGTCATTTATAATAGACCAGGTTTCTTTGGAAGAGTTTTTAGCTCTTGAGATGCGATTTTTATAATAGTTTTTCTTAGTAGATTTGATAATTTTCCGATACAGTATTCTGTAGTTATTGATATAATTTAATATTAGGGGGTTATCTGAGAATTTTTTAATATACATAAGTGACCTCTCATATTTTTTGAAGAGATTCTTATTCTTTTAGTTGTCCACGGTTTATGACGTTTAGTTTTAATAGGGCGAAGGGGAAATGCTGTATTGAAACACTTAATTATTTTATTTAGGAAGTCCAAGAATTTAGAGTTAATATCTTCAGAAAGACCATTCCAATTGGTAGCTAAACACAAGTTATAAAATTTTTCAAAATTACGCTGAGAGAAAATTCTACCCAACTGACTGACTTTTTTTGGGGCTGTTCGTGGTACCGCAAATTTGGCAAAAACTGCTTCATGGTCCGAAAGACCTGAGCTAATCAATATCAGCGGGTTTAAAATCGGAGACTACGTAATCTATAATTGTAGATGATGTTTTGGTGATTCTAGTCAATATTTAAATCGCCGCATAAAATTTTCCTACTTTTTATAGGCAATGCGTCAAGTAAATTAAGAAGATTCTCGAGAAAAAGGTGGACATTTGATTTGGGAGTTCTATAAATACAAATAATAAACAAATCAATGTTTTTGTTGTACACTACGGATAGTTCAAAGACATTTTCAGCTTGTAAAAAATCGTATTTAGATACAGCAGAGAAGTCATCATTTAAGGATAAAATTAGAGTTCCACCATGGTCTGTACTATTTCTGTCATACCTGCTAATTACAGTATATTTTTCAATAAAAATTGGTTCATCTACTTGTAACCAGTAGCCACTATTTGGGGAAACCCTAATTCTTCCAAAAACAAATACAACTCCTCAGTTTTGTTCCGCATTGATTGAATATTAATCAGAACCATTCTTAACTTACTCTCTGCACGACCAGTAAGACTAGCTGGGGATTCTAGTTCCCCAGAACACGTCAAATTAACTAAAAATTTTTCCTATGAGTATCGGCAGTAAAATAGCGGATATTGTACTCCCTTTGTTTTTGAAGGTAAATTCTTCGTTCCGCGGTGACATATGACCTGTAGGTAGACAGATCGTTATCCACTTCAGCTGGGCCAATACCATATAAATCATGATCATTATAATAAATTGTCCGTAGCGCTACAGGATCAACAGGCAGACCCTCGGAGGCAAGAAACACTTTTACACCTCATGACAGACAGATGATAGTTGGTCATGTAGATATGCGAGGAATAACTAAAGGGATGATAAAATAGCCGGTTCTCTTAATCTAGCCATCAAATAGCGACCATTGCCGACAAGTGATTTCTTTGTTAGTCGGACAGTAGGAGGAGTCAACGGGTCCAGCGAGTTGTTTGTGTCATCTTGCGACTCTGATGTAAACTGGATGGACTTCTCGTAGAAGTTGTTGGATTTACATGCTGAGATAGCATGCTTGTCAGAAGAGATGGTCACTACTGAAGGTTGATTAGGTCCGATAGTTTTATTCGAGGAATTTTCCAAATCAGCAAAGCTTCCGTGATTATTTTTCCTCGGCTGCAGAGTGTATGTTGGAGACGAATCCTTAAGGGGAGTCGAAACCATTTGGGAGTAGAGGATTCGGCTGACCATTTAATTGAGATTGCAGCTGGCCAGATATTGCTGTTAAATAATTTATTAGCGGAGTTTCTCGACTGCAGCCCTATTTTAAATGATCCCTTAGACTCGTTCTCACTGATCAAGGGGTAACAACGAATAAATTCACTAGTACCCAATTTTTCCTTGACGTAATGTACAACGTGATTTGGAGTATAGCCTGAGGGGAGATTGTAAACTACTATATAATGCCATTTGTGATTTAGGTTATAGATAGGGGCTTAGGGATCTTCTCGGGTATTGAACGCTTCTGGAGTTGAAATGGTTTGAGTAGACGACGATGTGGTGTATATCTTCTCTGGTTATTTATTTAGAGGATTAGGAACAATTTTGGAGTTTAATTCCTGAACCAGGCTTGAAACGTTACTTATTTTTTTCCCAAACTTTCAATCCCCACTTTAATCTCAGCGGAAGAAGCGTCCTGAACATGGATTTTTATTGTCTCTTCGGTATTGTTGAAGAAAATTGAAGATAAATTGAATATATTCTGTTCCATTTCCCTTAATGATTTCAGCAATCGATCTGGCTTAAAGACGGTAAATATTTCAGAGATTTTGTGAATTTCGTCGATTTTATTTTCCAAAAGTCTCCATCTGCTTTCGTTTTTTAATAAAATATCATACATCTCTGTAATAGTTGGTACGCTGTTTGTTAGCTGATTCAAACGATTAGCTAGCGAGTCAAAAATCTCATGAGGGATCTGGTTCTTCGATAAATTAGAAACTTTATCATTAAGGTATCTTAAATTAGGAGAGTCACAGAGGGTGCAGAAGAATCGTATATGGTTGAATTTCTGTAATAGTAACATTTTTGTAGTAGTTTTATCCAGGCCGGTACAGCTCATATAGAAAGAACGTCGACAATCTCTATTGCAGCGAAGTTTATTGTATTTCTCTTTTTCGGGAAATTCCTTCAAACAGTTATCGCACTTATAAGCGGCCATGTCTATATCAAGGTCACTGCCAATGAACTTATAAGAAGGTTACTTACAACTAGTTAACAATAATACTACAAACCAAAACAAAACAAAAAACAAACACATATGTTGAGTAAATAGTCGGCGTGCGAAAATGCAAAACAAACACAACCGTACGGTACGACAGCCAACGATTGATAAATGATTTTACTACTAAAAACGTAAGTACCCCACTGTACAACTGATTGAAGTCGCGTCATATGCGTTTTATGCGTTGACAATGCAAGAGAAAGCTTATTTAGTTATGAATTAAATCAAAGAAGTGTGTGTTTCGTTAAGCGTACAATCAAATTATACTCAAGGCTTACAATTTTATACTAGAATTACTAGTAGTGAAATTGGATCGTTACATGACGCGCATGCTACTAATTTTCGAGCTTTATTTCCATACTCTTGGAACATCCAATAGAGTATTTTGTATTGTAAAATAGTTTTTCGCTCACTGTCAAAAGGAACAAGTGCAAGTGATTTTGTAATAATATTTTTTAAATCTCACATTGCTTTCTCGTGATTCGGAAGCCATTGCCATCCTGAACTAGATTTTAATAATTCAAAAAGGGGTTGCATATGTAACAAGCGGAGCCCCCTCAGATTCTATGAATTTACTCTAAATTAACTTTTTAAAAGAATCTCTATTGTGCCGAGCGAAACACTTGGATTCTTGTTATTGAGACGTTATTGACCATACCTGTATTATATCACTAAGATTTTAGTGGATAGCCATACTGATTTAAATAAAATTCACTTACCATATGTCGCCATTATAGGTATATCTGTAATTAGTGGTGATATCACATGGAGGTCTGTACAGCTAGGGTATGGGAGTCGATTATTATACCAAACAAACAAAGATATGATTTTCCCTAACTATTTATTGCAAGATTAACAAAATGGTAACCTTACAAAAGAAACATTCTGAAAATCTACGTTATTTGATTACCTTAGATTATTCTAACTCTGAATTCTACGCTAAAACCCTTATTTGACTCCTAAAATCTAGCGGATCCGGCCGTTTAATATTTACTTACATTCGACGAGTACTCGATGCAAAATGTTCAAACTTTCTAACTCTCCTTTCCTAGCCCGGCGAAGGGACATATCGCTGTCCATTGGTTGGTCCCTTTTGAATGGGCAATAAATCTAACGGTCAATTCTGAACCCCGACTAGTGATCATCGCGAATTCTGAATATATTTAAACAGCAATTATTCATAGATTTCATAACACATTATAATTACTTTTATAAACCTATTCCTCGGTGGACTTCCCACGCAGGAGTGCTTACAAAATCCTAATTTCAATAACACCCAGGAACCTTCCTAAAACCTGGGCTGAATTTCACTGGACGCGAAGGCCGATCTATTAACCTAATTTACATATGTATATGTTGGCCAAAGTTCTGTTTTGGGGTGTCATCATAATTTTACTGTTTCTAAGAATTATCTAACTAATTTTATTGACTTTAGGTTGAAAAGACCTCTGGGCTAAACATAAAAAACGAAGGAACTATATAAAGAAAACTCAAGAATATCTAGTGCTCAATTTAAACTTTAATCTAGTCCCTAGGACCGGTTTGGCTTTCATCAATATTAGCATATTGCCTGAGCGCCTTGAGTAAACCCAGATGAAAGTGCATAGAAATAGGGTTGTCTCTATGACATTCTCATTTGACTTTTCACGGAAGGCTCCAATATACCATTTTACGACAGAATCGCCACTTTTCCAGGAATAAAGTATCATTGTAAGTTTCCGTAAGCATGCGAAGTATCCCTCATTCCTACTGTTTCGGCCATGAGCACACCTTGTAACGTTTAAATTCGGTATTAAGACCTTACTACATTAATTAGTTTCCATACCTTGTTTTTCTTGTGTAGATGTGAGCCACTGTAGGGACCGAATTATATTATTTAGGAACCATATATCACATAAGATATGTTACATTTAGCCTTAAGTTTTTGACTCACTTTATATCCATTTGAACGAGCTATTCAGTTTCGTATAAGGTATTTCTCTAATTCAAAACAGTGTTGTTTACTTTATTTTTATCGATGTCATGTTTCGATCTGTCGTTCCGGTCATTTCTTCTGTTAAATTTGAGGTACTGTACGGCTGAGTTAGCCAGTCACCTGTTATATGATTGGTCAAGTCGCAGAGTTTGACCAGTCATGTTATATGATTGGTCAAGTCGTTTTTAGTGACCCGTGACGGTTAATAGGTGAATCTCTTTCTGGACTTGCGTGGTTGAATTCGTTCTAGAATGATTTCGAAGGAAATTTCGGGCCGGTTTTCTTTCCTTTTTCTTGTTGGGTGACATAGTGTAACGTGGTTTAGACAAAATTTTGAGGAATCGCCGGTATTTTATGAAAATTATTTCGTACCATTGATTGGGATAGACGAGCGATTCCCGTATTGTTAGACTTGCAGGGTGCCTATTTAATTTGGTATGTTTACCCTGCTCTGATTCTCTTGAAGAGGAATTGATATTTTGTACCAAACCAAACCACGTTCGTAACGACGCCATTTTTGTCAGGGATAGTACCTTCCACGGGAGACGATTTGATTCTCCGAGGATTCACCTTCCACAGAAGCATCTGTCAGGAAAGTTCCCGATTCGCCGAGAATTCCCCTTCACTGTATAAAAGGGTATGTTGAGATATTTAAATATTTTTATTGTATAAACTGTTAGAGTTTGTAAATTTCTTTCTGGGCCGAGGGGTATTCGATTAGGGGTTTAATGTATATTATTTTAGGGTTCTCGTGTTGGGAAGATTGTTAACCACCTTCTCGTGTTGGGCAGATTGTTAACGTACATTCTCGTATTGGGCGGATGTTAACCAGATCCTAGTACTGGGCGGAGGTTACGTACATTCTAGTACGCGTTCAGCGATCTTCTGACGAGTTAGTAGCTGCAAGTTGCCGCAATTTAATTTTTGAGTTGGTGGAAGAAAATCCACTTTTTAAAAGCGAGGGAGTTTTGGAACAACCGCAAGTTTTTTATATTTTTTTATGTTTGTTCATGTACATTTATTTGTTAATTAGTAATTTTTAAAGGTCTCTAAATTAATATTTTCATATATTTTCTCTAATAAAATTTTGGAATTTTGTAAGCGACTTATAGGGGCGAGTGGTATTTTTTTTTACGCCCAATTCCAACGACCTTGAGAGCTCTCGCGGACGGTATAACACCCCTATTTTTCGTAATCATTTAATTAATTTAATCATTTTTTTTAAACTAGCGCAATTTTCTTACAATTTTAGTGGGATCCCTTGAGTTCCTTTTTCTTTTTTTTGACCTGTGTAACTTTAGTTAAGTGGAAATATTAAAACAGTTATTGAGTAATTAGTTACTTTTCTTTCATTTACTAATAGTCACAAATAGTCTTGGCCCGAACTAAGGTAAGCAAATTTTTGGTTGCGACGTAGTTTATTTTTTTTATTAGTGGGCTCAATTTAGATCCATTCTGGAGGTTGAGTGACTAAATTGACTATATTTTGGATGAGGGTAAAACAATCTCCTGGCGCCCATTTTTCTTTTTAATTAACATTTATCAATCCACACCCCACTTCACTGTGTAGCCAGTGTAGACACTTTTTACAAGTCAACTTTTAGTCATGTTATGTATATTTATAATCAAACTTTATAGTTATTACATTTCTCAAAAACTTAATGGATTTAATTTGCATATGTTACATATGTAACAATATTATACAATAAAAGTATAACAGAATTAATTTGCGCGATCATTTTTTTAAAAAAGGTCATATCACTATTAAATTTGAAAATAAAATATATTAAATGACGTTAAATTAACTATTAACGACTTTGCAAATGTCAAATTTAATTTGAATATTAATAAAATGCAGGTAATAAAAGAAAATAATGTACTTTATAAATTATAATACGTATATTATTTTTTTGCATATACAACAATTATATACAATTGGAATAATGAACATATGTATACATATATTCATTTTTTTAGTAAAGCCCTTATTCGGTCGCCAGATCGTCGCAGCCATTCTTGGAGAGTTCGTCGATTTATCTTGCCTTAAAACAGTGGCTATAAATTTAATAAAAATCAAGTTTGTATGTGTGTATATATTATAATGAAATGGTAATTGTTATGTATTTACCAATTATGGAATTAACGTTTTAATATTAAATTTGAATATTAAATAAAACTGCGTACATACGAAAGACACTAGATGTTTATTAAAGGTTAAATACATACTATATCGCTTAGCAATGTGGCGTTAGCCGGTAGGCTTACATTTCGGAAATTTACAACGTTGCCAGACTTGACTATATGTAACATCTTCCCCTTTAAAATATCAATATCCCATCACCAAGAAAATACCTAATCTTAAATGTATACAATATTTACAAAATTCAGTAACCAAACCTTTCAGGTTGTCTGATATTACTTCTACGTCTTAATAATCTAAAAACATTATCTTTATCTACTTGTCCTGTTTCTTCCCCTTCTATATCTACTTCACTGGCACTATTTTCCCCCACTTCACTATCTAAGCTAGATACAATAATTTCATCAAGTTCTGATCGTGGAACATACGAAACTGACGGTTTAACCCTTTGTTGAGTCTCAACTATAGTTCTATCAAATTTCAACTGATTTTTATGTCTTTTCCATATTTTTCCACAATCAGTTCTTATCAAATAGGTTCTTCGACCTAACACCTTGTGTATAGTACCGGTACACCATTTCTTAGAATGAGCGCGATAATCTCTCACCCACACCTTATCATTTAATTGAAAAAATATATCCATTTTATTCGAATGGTATTTTTTTTGATACCTTTGCTTTGTTTGCACTATATTTTTCGTAGAGGGCATTAAAAGATCAAATTTGGTGCGCAACTTTCTCCCAAATAAAATTTTAGAGGGTGTCTCATTCGTGGTGGTATGTGGAGTATTTCTATATTGAAAGAGAAAACGACTAATGATGAGATGACAATCTAAGTTCGAGTTTTCATTTTTAGCTTTCAAAATTGCATTTTTCAAAATTTTGACGGCACTTTCCGCTTGCCCATTCGTGGCAGGATGATACGGGGCGCCTGTCAAATGTTTTATACCACTGCATGATAAATATCTCTGAAATTTTTGGCCAGTAAATGTTTTTGCATTATCTGTACAAACTTCAGAGGGTAGTCCAAATCGTGCAAAAAGTTATCGAAAAACTTTAATAGTATTTGTAGCCGTGATATTTGACATTTCGAAACATTCGATCCATTTAGAGGTCGAATCCTCGATTACCAAAAAATACTTATTGCAACATGGACCGAAAAAATCCGCATGTATTCTCGTCCAAGGTGTGGTTGGCCAATCCCACACTGCTAGCGATGCTCTAGGTGGATGTGCCGAATGTACGCTACAAATTTTACATCCTAAAGCAACTTGTTCAATTTGATTATTTATTGATGGCCACCAGACATAAGAACATGCCAACAACTTCATTTTTACGATTCCCATATGGGCGCTATGTAATTCACTCAAAATTACATTATGAAATTTCTTCGGAACAATTAATCGGTAACCCCACATCAGGCAATCTTGTTCTGTAGTAATTTCATTTTTCCGCATAAAATAAAATAAATCTTGTTCTGTAGTAATTTCATTTTTCCGTATAAAAAACGGTTTAAATTCATCCGAAGGGCACTTAATGGGCCAACCATTTTTGACATAAAAAATGACTTTACTCAAAATGGGATCAATGGATGATTGCTTTTTTATTTGTCTAAAATCTAACGGTAATGTGGATTCCTCCACATAATGTAAATATGACATTTCATTCATAAAATCTAACGATGACTCTGATATTTTCGGAGGCAATCTCGTTAAAAAATCTGCCGTATTCATACTTGACTTAACGTAATGAATTTCGTAATCGAAGAGGACCCTAGACCGAAGAGGACCTTAAGACCCACTGAACGAATGTCTCCTTCGACATCGAATTGGGCCAGGTTAGTAGTATTATTCGGATTCATTACACCTGAAAATAGCTTTTTTTTTCCAATTCATACTAAACCTTTTTTTTTTTTTACACTTTGATTTACTGACCATTTGGTCTTCGGATCCTTTGATCCAGGTTTGTGACCTTCAGACATTTCGTCTACTTGAGTTTACACTCTCCGGCCCGTGGCCGTCCTGACCCTTTGGTCTTCGGATCCTTTGATCCAGGTCTGTGACCTTCAAACGTTCCGTCTACTTGAGTTTACACTCTTCGGCCCGTGGCCGTCCTGACCCTTTGGTCTTCGGATCCTTTGATCCAGGTCTGTGACCTCCGTCGCCACTGTATTGTGCTTTGTTCTGTATATTAAATAAAACACTATTCACTCTTCGATCATCTACACCCTGATGAATCATGATCACCCAGCGCTGGACACAGCGTTACACACACCATGATTCATTCGTGCCATATAATCCGTTTATTGAGGACTCTGTATACTACACTCTGTAAAGCTGTTGTTTCGACTAGCTGTTTTACTAATTAGTAAGCTATAAATTTTAAATATTATTAAAACATGTACTTGCCTGGCGGAAAATATGTGACGTCATTGTGACGTTGTGGCGATCCAGGAAATTGGGAGGAATCCACATTTCATACAGGACACATCAGTTTGGAGGGAAGTTTTATGTCCACATACACTTAGAGAAGAGGAAACCTACCACTAGAAATCCAGACGCACAAATTGGATTACTGACTGTGTTCATAACATTTGAAAACAAAGTATTACAAATTAACTTTTTAATTATCAATGTTTTTTTAAAAGAAACAATTTTAGTATACAATCATAACGCACAACCAACCTCAAACTAAGACTGTGTCTTAGTAATGTGTCATAAGTAAAGGGTTGCCAATATTAAGATAGTAATTTAATGCGCCAAATTTAAATATCATCTAGTTTAAGTATTTAAGTAGAGTCATTGTGTGAATGTTGGAGTGGGTGAAATTCATTTTAATATTTTGTCTGTAATTGTCCAATCTTGTTCCATATTTGCTATATTATAAAATAAATCACTTTAATAGTTACAACAACAAGTTTATTTTTCTGATACTGTAGTGTGCACCTCTTATATCACACTTACACTTTCTTAGGGAAAATATTAGGATACTAAATAAAACACCAATTTCACTATACAGCACCCTCACTGTGTCACGGTCTAACGTTAACTGCCCGTCTTCGTCACTTCGTATCGTCCCCCTCAATGAGTGTTTATCTCTTTATTCATTGCATGATTCAATACACTACATCTCTTCCTTTTTTTCAAAATTCAAAATACACAAAAATATAAATATATGAAGACATAAAAATATAAAAAGTAATTTCCCATCACCTCAATATAACATCTAGAATAGGTACATGTAGTTATTGCTATAATATGAATTATACCTGTTCATAGAAAATACACAAAAATATAAATATATAAAAGTAATTTCCCATCACCTGAGTATGTAACATGTAGAATATTTATATATATAAGAACCAAATATGTATGACAGTTTTTTCCTTTTTTTGAAATATAAATTATTTTATTATCTAAATTGAATACTTAATCTAAAAAGTTAAATTTTACAAACATACTTCATTGGGAGTCATTTCTAATTCATTTTGATTATTGTCATTTACTACCTTCCATTTCCCTTCCATTCTTTTTAAATGGACTACGTTTCGTCGATATTGTTGCCCCGTTTCGTCATTTTTTCCTATCACAGTGTGTGGTGTAGGGTTGAAATTTGATGTTAATTTATTTTCTTTAATCATATTTTTTAAATACACTTTATCGCCTAAAGCTATAGTACTTTCCTGC
Source organism: Crepidodera aurea (assembly GCA_949320105.2). Classification (NCBI taxonomy): domain Eukaryota; kingdom Metazoa; phylum Arthropoda; class Insecta; order Coleoptera; family Chrysomelidae; genus Crepidodera; species Crepidodera aurea. The sequence continues at coordinate 8,081,598 of OX439472.1, read as the reverse complement.
GCTTTTCTTTTCCTATCACTATATTCACTCTATATCCCTTAATGTCGGGATTTTGTCGCGAAATTGTCTGTGAAAAAATAATTCTGCTGGTGTTTTACCAGTTGTGGAATGCGGTGTTGCGTTGTACATCATAAGATAGTCAAGTAGATCTTGTTTCCAATCGGTCTTCATCGATCGACTAATTTTGAGACGTTTAACAATATCCCTATTTTGACGCTCAACTTCACCGTTTTGTTGGGGCCAATAAGGAATAGTGTTAAACAACTTTATACCTGCTTCTTTACAAAAATCTCTAATTTCACTACCACTGAACTGTTTACCGTTATCAGCTGTGATAATTTCCGGATAACCTAAACGTGAAAATATTTCTTTTAGTGCTTTAATAGTGTTACTAGCAGTAATTGTTGTCATAATTTTGATTTCTTTATATCGACTGAAATAGTCTATTATGACCAAAAGATAATGTGCACTTGGTAGAGGACCTAAAAAATCCATTGCCACATCTACCCAGGCTTCCGTTGGTAACTGACGCCGTTTCATAGGGTGAGGTGGATTTGGTGCTGCGACTAATGTACAACCTTTACAACTTCGGACTAATTTTTCTGTATCCGAATCTATTTTGGGCCACCACACTTTGGTGCGTAGTCTACTTTTCATCGCAACGATGCCAGGATGGCCTTCATGTGCCGCTTGTAAAACATTTTGTCTGAGAATTGATGGGATCACGATTTTATTGCCTCTTAGTAGGATGTCTTCATAGAAACATAACTCTGTTTGAAATACTTGAAAATTTTTCACAGAGTCGTCTTTCTCATTGCACGAGAGCCATTTTTTTACTTTCAAATTTTCCAAGTCACTTTTGGAATGTTTTGCTATATCTGATAGTGATATCGCTATTGGCCGAGAGTATTCAACAATCTGTTGAATGTGCTCTTCCTCATCGAAAGAAGTGCACTTAATTTCATTAACACATAGTCTTGATAGAGGATCAGCTATGTTAGTCTTGCCTGGCCGATAAACAACTTTGAAATTATATTACTGCAATCGTAGCACCCACCTTTCTATTCTAGCACACAGTTTAGGCTTTGTTCCAAAGATTACTTCAAGCGGTTTATGATCGGTAACTAATTCAAATTCATTTTTTCCATATAAGTAGATATGAAAGTGTTCCACCGCCCAGACAAGTGCTAAAGCCTCTTTTTCTGTTTGACAATATCGCTTTTCGCAGTCTGATAGACTTTTATTGCCATATGCTATTATACGCGGACCTTCAGAATCGTACTGTATCAAAACTGCCCCGAGTCCTACGGGACTGGCATCAGCTATGACTCGTGTTTTATCTTGAGGGTCGTAGTAGCCTAGGGTTTTAATAGTGCTCAAGGAATCTTTTAATTTGTGGAATGCAATATTTTGGTTCCTCTGCCAATATTTTCCAATTTTTCTATTTTTTTTCAAAGTCGTAATAATTCTCTAAGTGGTTCTGTAATAGTGGCTAGGTTAACTATCCACTTCCCAATATAATTAACTAAACCCAAGAAGCTTTGTAGTTCATCTATGGTATTTGGTGTTCGAAATTTTTTTATAACGGAAATATATTTATCCAATGGTTTCATACCGTTTGGAGATAGCTCGTGTCCCAAGAATTGTATGACGGATATATTGTAAATACATTTACTTTCATTTAACAAAACGTTATTTTCATGTAAAGTTTTTAATGTGTTTTTTACCCTTTTGTTATGCTCGATTTCATTTTCCCCATAAATTACGATATCGTCGATAAAATTGACAGTTCCGTCACAAGGTGCTAAAATGCGTTCTAAAATTTTTTGAAACATTTCTGGGGCACAGGAGATCCCAAACATCAGCCGTTTGTATCTGAAAAGTCCTTTACTAGAAATAAAAGTTGTAATGTATCTTGTACCATGTTTTATTGCATAGAAAGTTGCGCTAGTAGTGGTATCATTGATTTTTATCTCAGCGTCAAAACAACCTAAGATGTCTAATGGTTTTTTGCTAGCGTATGCCATGAATACTTTTTGAGGATTTTTTATTTGGTTAAATACTTTAACTTTCAAAGCCTTTAGTTGCTGTTTTGGTTTTGAGTATCTTGATCTCTTGCTTTCCTGTTTTGATATTGGTTTTTCGGATGATCTTCTTTTGTTTGCCCTAGTTCTACAATGTTGGCGAATATGTCCTTTGAAGCCACATTTGTTGCAAATTGAATTTATTTCTGGGCAATTTGCAGCGATTTGTTTGGTTGACCCACAATGGTAGCAAGATTTGACTTCTGTCTGGTGGTATTTTTGTCCTTGTTTCCGGTTTATTATTATTTTGTGTATTGCTTCCGGACGAATTTCTTTCTCACTGAATTGTTGCAACTGTCTTGTCACCGTCTTGAGAGCAATTGCTTCCTTCACTATTGTGTCTAAATTAACAGTATCGCCTATTGTGAGTATTTTTTTCTTTAGTTCAGTAGACTGACATTTTTCTACTATCTGATCAATCAGGTTGTCTTCTTCATTGGGAAATTTGCATTTTGACGCTTGATTTCTCAAGCGTACCAGAAATTTTTCGAATTTTTCGTCTTCTTCTTGTTTTATTAGACGGAAAATATGTCGCTCATATACTTTACTCTGTTTAGGCGAAAAATATTGGTCGAGTTTTTCTAGAGCTACTCCAAACTCTGAGACTGTAACGCTTTAACCAACTCAGTTAACAATGTTTGAGAATCACTTGCACTATTTTCAGAATCCATTGTTTTTTTTTATCTATTGTTTATACAAAGCACAAATTATGACACAGTCAGCCAAAAGTTATAAACAGTTCACAAAGGAATTTAAAACAAATAGTCCACAACACAAAGGGCTTGAGTCCTATCCTACTTCTGATGTTAGAAATAAAGGGGTCAAAGTATTATTAAAAAGCAAAGTTAATATGAACACTCCTATAATAACTAAAAATCAAAAATCAATTCACAAAATGTAAATAATATTTTGTAAAATAAACAAATGAGTAGCCGGCGTTATCTGAGCAGGGAGCTAACTTTGACTGGCGACTTGCAGGCCTAATCTCTACCTCCGCGATCATCGATGATGTCATCTTTTAGATATTTCTTATCTCCCTGACCAGCGGCGTCTCCAGATCATATTGCTAACAATATAATCCTATTTTGGTTGGAAGATCAGGGACTCGGTAAAATTTCTGGTTTAGGGCAGTGTGCTTCTGGCGTCAGTGATTAGCTTCAGTGGCAAAAATATTAAATAAGAGAATTTAAAAATGAAGTTATATAAAATAAAAAAATTGTATTTGTTGATTAAGTCTCTGATTAATCTACCACCCTCACTCGACAAATGATGTGAGATTTATAGTGCTCAAATAAATTTGCAAAAAACAATCCAGTTCTAAGCATAAAAATGACCTATTTACTACCTATTTCTTACATATTATTTATTCTTTTTAGGATTTTTTTGAAACCCAAATAAATGTGGACAAACCAACAACTTGCGAATCAGATGCTACGCCAATTCAGACCCAGGAATTTGAAGTATCGATAACTACAAGGGAACAAGTTAACACATGTTTTGTGAATAAATATGCGGCATTTGTTAAATATCACCAAAATAATTTAGAGATGGTACTCAATTACCAATTGGATTTGGAAAAAATTGACCAGGAAATACATACAATAACAAATGATGTTAGCAAACAAGAAAAAAAAATCAAGGAATTCAATACACAACTTAAACAATTAAGAAGTCAGACACAAGAAATGGAAACGCAAAAGAAGACTGCTGAAGATGATTTTGCTGTGGTAAAAAATAAAAGAAAAAAATTAATTAGTTCTAAATCAACAACAATTAACAAAATTGTAAAATGAAAATTTAAATTGTTTTGTAATCCTTTTAATTAAATAAATATTAAGCAATTTACATACTGTTTTTACGACTCCTACCATTCTGTTACTTGACTATAAGAAATACTCCTTCTCACTACAAATAAAAACAAGTTTAAATGATGTTGTTTTGTTTTATTAAAGTTTTGTATTTAAAAAAGTAACTTCTTTAAATATTTTTTTATTTTGGGGTTATAACGGCTGAGCGAAAAGAATCTTTAGTCAGTCATGGGTTACGATCACAGCTGTAATGAAGCTATTTTTCTCCGTTCAGAAAAGATCAATAATTTCGGAATTAAATAAAAATTTAATTAAAAATTAAATAAAACGTTCGATTTTATTTGGCTCACCGTGTACATACTTTTTATTTGGTTCACCGGGAACATATTATTAAATCTTTTACAAGCTACACCGTTTAAGGACTGATTGCGCGCGCCGCGATTTGAGCCGGTTGGAAAGGGAATTTTGAAAAGGTAGGAAGGCTCGAGAGCTGAGATGAAGAATAATTTGAAATTAAGAATTTAATTCTTTTCCTGCGATTCATTCTGAACAGTCGAACCGAAATCTAGTTAGCCGTTTTTCCGCCGTTTAAAAGTATTCCGAGGTATAAAATTCTTAGTATTGTTTTCCGTAATTTTTCATTTGATTTTGCCGTGTTAATAAGATAAATTAGAATCGCGTTAATTTTAATCCGAAATCACATCCGTTTATTTTAAAAGATAAGACGCCGCGTCGTATACTGTTTACCTACGTTTTTTTGTATCACTACGACTTTTTTTTATCGTTTTGTTTTACGTTCGATTGCTTTGCCGGTTATTTTAAGTTGGGAATAATTTAGTTATTAGTAAAAGAATTCATTTAATTTTTACAAAGAGTTATTTAGATTTTAAAAATCAAAATACCGAACTACTTGAGATTTTATTTTAGTTCCGTTTCTTTTTTTTGAATAACTGGCTGAAATAGTTTGTTCATTTTTCCGGATTTAAAATTAGTTTAATTATAATTAAATTTTCATTCTCAGTAGCGTACCTATTTTAATTTCGTGGAGAGTTATTTAATTTATTAAATAATTATTTTCTGAATTAGTAGTTTGGAAGCAAGTCGTTTATTTTGGGATCCGTAATTCCGTATTTATTCATTTTTAAGGGGAACCGTTAAAGTTTTAAATATTAAATTTATTTTAAAGACTGGGAATTATTGGATATATGGCATCGACTCCCTAAGGACTACAAAAGCTGTTACCAATTACAAATTCGACTACCCTGCTTCATTCACAATGGTTTAGAAGAAGGAAACTTTGATGGTCCTGTTTCTTCCCAAGCGGAGTGCTGTTGTTGTAATTTTACATGTCAACTTAATAAACAAATAAATTAGTGATTGGTGATTTTATTCCACATCACCTAACAATTAACCCCTACCCTCAATAAATCATTGATGACCTTAATTAGGACACTAACCCCTTTTGACCTTGATTAGGACAATGGGAAGGCAAATGTGGAATAACGAGTTGCTGACCTTGAATTAGGTCAGTGACTCGTTATTCCACATTCGCCTTCCCAATTCATACCTACTGAAGTTTTTCTGTTATTTGGGGTTCCTCGTCTACTCCTGTGTGATAACGGTGTTCAATATAATTCTGCTATTTTTACTGAATTAATGAAAAATTACGGTGTGAAAGTTAGGTATAACGCTCTATACCATCCTCAAGCAAACCCGTCCGAGAGGTACAACCGTACTTTGAAAACTATGTTGGCTACTTATGTTTCCGACAATCACAGGAAGTGGGATGTAAATTTAGCGAAATTGGCATGTGCCACCCGGACGGCCTATCACGAATCTATTAAGCAGAATCCATACTTTGTTAATTTTGGTAGAAATATGGTACTTAATGGACAAGAGTTCGAGGAAAGAGAACGTTTAAGGGATCTGGTAGGAACTTCTCAGGAGGAGCCATCTGTAGAAGAACAACGGTTTTAAAGGAAGTATTTGCAGATGTGCGTAAACGTTTGGACAAGGCTTCAGAAAAGACTGAAAAAAGATACAATCTGAGGAGACGGCGAGAAGAATTCATTCCCAATCGGGCAGTCTGGAGAAGAAAATTTGCTATTTCGGATGCTTCGGCATTTTTCACTAAGAAATTAGCTCCTCGATGGGTTGGTCCATACTTTGTAAAAAAGAAAGTTTCTACTTGGACCTATTTACTGAAGGATGAACATGGTAATAATCAAGGTACTTGGAGTGTAAAGGATTTAAAGGCGGCTAGCGCCATTGAAAATTTACCTCGGTAAATTTTCTTCAAGTAGGGGGGGTGTAACGTTCGTTTTAGGTTTATAAGATCCATGGTGACACTAACTTAAATTTTTAATATAAATACCTTATTTTGAGGCCCTAAACAATGACATTTCGTTATATTGTTTAGTTGTGGCTAATTTATTGCACCTAAGGTGACATTAGATCTGTTTTCTTCAATCCGATACATCTATTATTAAGATTTCTTGGTTTTCTTGTCCAAATTCGTTTAAAATGTAAAATGTCTTTTCTGGATAATGTTTACAAATGAATAAATAGGGTTAGTTGAGAAATTTGTAAATGACAATTGAAATTTTGACGTGCCCTGTTAGGCAAATAGCTGAGACACTTTCGTTTTGTTGGTAGGTAAATGGTGTTCGTTTTGTTGGTAGGTAAATGGTGTTCGTTTTGACTTGAAATGTCAATACGCTTTAATGATATATCCTTTTGATTTTTTTTTATTGTATTTAGGATGTCACAGCGTGCATGTGGGGTTCACGATGACGTCCTTTGGTGGAAAATAATATTTGTTTTGTGTTGAACTTACTTTCGTTTGTGAACGAGGCCTTAGATTGGTACACTTGACTGTCATGGTTATTTCGTGTGACATGATTTTGTCAATACTATCCATTAAGTAGGAGGAGACCATTTTTCTTAAGTCAGTTCTCGTGGTGACGCCATAATAGAAAATTTGCTGGTAAATTTTTGACTGTTAAGTCGTCTTAAATATTGAGGATTTCAACCGCAAATTTATTAAAGTTATTGATAGTGTGATGATGTTTTGGTAGTTAACACGTTGGATGTGTTAAAATAGAGGTTTTGGAAATACACTATTAAGCGTCTGTTAAAGGATTTTTTTTGGCTAAAAATCACGAGGCCGTTTTGGAATTTTTGGAACCCTTCATTAAGGTGTTAAGTTTCATAGCTTAATTTTTGTACTATATGTATTTGAGTATCTATGACAATTATTATTGTGCTGATGTTTTGTTTTTGAGTGATATAAATAAATCAAGTTTAAAAGTCATAAAAGGTTTTTTGAATATTTTTTAATTAAAAGTCTTCTTCAAATCTCATCCACTTTAACATGGTAGCAGAACGTGGTTACTGAGGAAGTAAAGATTTGTTAAGAAAAGATTTTTTTTAAATAAAATATATTCGAAAAATATTTGTCAGTGTCACAGTAGATCTTTGCAGTCAGACCATTATTTTGGAGAACCAAGTCCAATATAAAATGGATGTAAGCAAGCTGCATATTGGTTTACTTGAAGGCAAGTCAAATTGGCATACATGGAAGTACAAAATAGGTATTTTGCTTCGAAGTGTTACTGGTGCACATGAACTTTTAGAAGGAAAATTAAAGACTCCCTTGCCTCTTAAAGACGATGCCTCACCAGAAGAGAAAGCCAAATATGACAGAGAATTAACTTATTTTGAACAAACAGATAGCAGTACACTTCTCATACTTACCCTAAATATGACTCAAAGTACTTTAGAAAAAGTAATGAGATATACAACAGCAAGAGAGGTGTGGTTGGAACTTCAAAGATTGTATGATGGCGTAATAGAGGACAAGACATATGATCTATGTATCCAGTTCTTTAGTTATAACAAAGAAGCTGAAAATGATATAGCCACACACATTTCAAAATTAAAGAATGTTTGGAATGACTTACAAAATGAACTTTTGAAAGAAAATGTTGTTAATGGGAAAAGCTGTAGCTGTAATTTACCGGACCTGCTATTGATATCTAAAATATTAGGAACTTTGCCACAGGATTATTTTCCATTTAAATCAAGTTGGATGTTGATGAACAAAACAGAAAGAACGGTCGAAAATTTAACAAGTCAACTGTGTGTTTATGAAAAGTCTTTATTCAACAAATGTGAACCTAATCAAGAAGTTCTTTTAACATATAAGAAGTTTAATAAATCAAAGAAAAAGTTGATTTGTAATTATTGTAAACAGCCAGGTCACCAAGTTAGGCAGTGTGAGAAATGGAAGGCTGATGGAAGACCCCCAAAACCAATCACTAGTTTTGTTTCTGGTGCTGCTTCTTCCAGTAACGTAGCTACTTATCCTTCCACCACAATCACTCTACTAATAGAATCAAATGCTGCTTTATTAGCTGAATGCGACAGAGAAAGTTGGTTTGTAGATAATGGAGCAACAAATCACATTTGTAATAGTCGTGATTTGTTTGAATCTTATGAACCATTTGAAAGTCTTCGTGCAGTGACTACAGCTAATAATGATACTGTTGAAGCCTTAGGAAAAGGTGACATAAAAGTTGAGACCAGAGTAAACGGCAAGAAAATTTCAGTCACACTGGCAGATGTTTGGTATGTACCAAAAATAAAGAAAAATTTGTTTTCAGTTCTATTTGCACAAGACAAGCAAGAGGACAGTATCTTTTACTCTACTGCTGTTCTTTGGAAATAGCAGGCAGAACAGTTTTAGTAGGTAAAAGAAGTAGACATGGAGGACTATACAAGTTAGCTCTACAATCTAGACCTAAAAACAATACAGAATCTGAAATAAATGCAATCACAGATGAGAATCTTCTTCAGTTATACCATGAAAGATTAGGCCACCAAAACAAGAAACATGTTCGGATGGTAATTTCAAGAGAACTGGGTATAAATTTAAGTTTAGATAATAAACTCTGTGAAGGTTGTATTTATGGAAAGGCACATGTTCTTAAATTTGGCCATAGAGATAGAGCAAGAACTCCAGGTGAACTTTTACACGCCGATGTATGTAGACCTTTTGAGAAATCACAGTCAGGTTACAGATATTTTGTTTTATTTAAGGATGATTTTAGCAGGTTTAGATTTGTATTTTTTATGAAGGAGAAGTCTGAAGTAGCTGATTATCTACAGGCTGGCCTAGCTGAGATAAGAACAACAGGGCATGTTACGAAAGAGCTCTTAACTGATAATGGAGGGGAATTTGTAAACAAGCAAGTTAAGCAAATTCTTCGTCAGCATGGAGTGAAACATAGATTGTCAATGTCGTATTGTCCTCAACAAAATGGATGTTCAGAGCGGGATAATAGAACCATTGTTGAGATGGCAAGGACAATTATGCATGCTAAGGAAGGTTTACCTCAGAGTCTTTGGGCAGAAATGGTAAACACAGCAGGCTACATCCTTAATAGAACAGGTGTTTCTGGAGTTGATGGGAAGTCTCCATTTGAGATATGGTTTGGCAAGAAACCATGTTTAAAACAACTAAGAGTCATAGGAAGCACCTGCTGTGCCCACATTCCTAAACAATGAAGAAGAAAAATGAACAAAAAGGCTGTGAAGGGAATACTTATAGGGTACGATAACAATGACGGTTACCGTATTTGGTGTAAAGAAACCAAAACATTAATAAGGTCTCGTGATGTCACTTTCGACGAAAGTATTTTATCTTACGTAAATATTCCCACTATGTTGTCTGATCAAAATCAAAGCAATGATCAACAAGGTCAAAGCCAGTTTGATACAAGATCAGAAGAGTCTCCTAGTCAGTCAAAAGAATATAGAGATCAAACTATATTAGACAGTGATGAAGACAGAGATAAAAATGAAACAAATAATAAATACGACTTAAGTGATGAACCTGAGTACACAGATGATGAAATTCATGAAGAAACTGGTAGAATTCTTAGAGATAGGGATAATCTCAAAAGGCCTGCCAGATTTGAAGACTTTGTAATGTCCGTTGCAACTGATATACTTCAGTTAAAAGAGCCATTAACTTATCAAGAAGCCATGAGAAGAAATGATAAAGAGCAGCGGAATGAGGCAATGAGAAAAGAAAACAACACTTGGACTTTTGATGAATTACCTCCTGGAAAGAAAGCAATTTCTTGTAAATGGGTCTATAAAATTAAGACATATCCAGATGGTTCAATAGATAAGTATAAGGCTAGGCTAGTAATAAAAGGTTATTCACAGAAAAAAGGTGAAGACTATGATCAAACCTTTAGTCCAGTTGCAAAGTCAGGTACTATAAGGGCTTTGCTAGGTATAGCTGCTAGTGAAAAGATGGTTTTAACTCAATTTGATATTTGTACAGCGTTTTTATATGGAAAATTGAAAGAAGAGGTTTTTATGAGACAACCAGAAGGTTACCAAGATGATACAAATCGAGTATGTCGCCTGAATAGAAGCCTTTATGGTCTCAAGCAAGCTCCTCGATGCTGGAATAAAAGATTTGTTGACTTCATTGTGTTTTATGCTTTATAGAAAGTGAGGCTGACCCATGTCTTTTCATAAAGAAAGAAAACAGCGATATGCTTCTTTTGGCCTTATATGTAGATGATGGCTTGTTAGCATCAAATAATGAAGACATGAAAAACAATTTTTTGAATGACTTGAAGAATGAATTTAAAGTTACCATAAAACCGGCTTCTTATTTCCTTGGTCTCGAAATTAATAGAAGAGAAGATGGAACAATCACACTAAACCAAAGTGCGTATATAAAGAAATTGTTACAACGGTTTGGTATGCAGGACTGTAAGCCAGTATCTACACTGATTGTAAAGAGCTCTCAAGAAGGGAAGGAAGAGAACTTAGAAGAAAGGGATAATGAACAAATTAAACCTTTGTTATAGAGAAGCTGTAGGTGCATTAATTTATTTAATGACTGGTACACGACCAGATATTGCTTTTGCTGTAGGTGTAGCATCCTAAAGCAGAAGATTTTAAATTAGTTAAGAGAGTTTTTAGATACCTGAAGGGCACTTCTGATTTTGGCATAACTTATAAACCAAATTTTAAGAAAGGTTGTATAGATAGTTATAGCGACGCAGATCATGGAGGAGATAGTACTACAGGGCGTTCCACTCCGGGTATTGTTTGTGTATACGCAGGAGGTGCTGTTTCCTGGATTAGTCAACGGCAAAGTTCTGTTGCAATCTTAACTACTGAGGCTGAAATTGTAGCTGCTAGTGAAGCTGCTAGAGAAGCTATATGGTTAAAGCGACTCTATGAGCAGATTGTGAAGCTGGAGCGTCTACCAATTATAATGATTGACAATGAAGCGTCAATCAAATTGGCACAAAATCCCGAACTTCATCGATGAACGAAACATGTCAGAATTAGACATTTTTTTATTAGGGAACTTGTTCAGGAAGAATCGGTCGACGTTTTAAAGGTAGATTCGGATACGCAAATAGCAGATGCTTTGACGAAACCTTTGTTTAAGCCAAGGCTTAATACACTTCGACAAGCTATGGGACAAAATTATCCAATGAGGGAAGGTGTTGTTTCATAGCTTAATTTTTGTACTATATGTATTTGAGTATCTATGACAATTATTATTGTTCTGATGTTTTGTTTTTGAGTGATATAAATAAATCAAGTTTAAAAGTCATAAAAGGTTTTTTGAATATTTTTTAATTAAAAATCTTCTTCAAATCTCATCCACTTTAACATAAGGTAATTTTATTGCAGTTATCAAACCTAGTTTATCCTCTTTCCAGGTGAAGTATATACAAAGTATATTTTGTTTTAGGGTTCTTTTGGCGGTTCTATTTCTTGGTTAGACTTTTCGTTGTACCGGGATTTTTTTGTTTTGAGAACGGATGACCTTGGAGGTAGCCATCGATTTTGATATTTTGGGACTTTTTGTTACTGATGAAGTGAACTAGTAACCAGTCTAGAAACCTTTTCCTAATTGACAAGATTTCAACGTCCTTAGATGACCTCTGTTTGGTATATTTAAGTTTAAGTGTTTTGGAAAAAAAAACTTACAGTAAACTGTACAAAAAAACTAATAGGCTCCAGGTTAGTTTGCTTTCATTTTTTATATAAGATCCTTCACGATCAGAAATATCATGTAAATAGACATTTTACTTGTGCGTTAAAAAAAAATTGTATTGGTATTTAGATTATCAATTTAATGTGAATGCTTCTACGGGGAAAGGTAATATTTTATTCCCTTTATTGAGAAAGGAACAACTGCGGTATATTAAAACAATTAATTTAAAGATTCGTGTATAACAATTCCACTACTACCTTCCGTATAAGTACATTTAGGAGTTTAAATTAAATTTGGGATTCTCTCTTATGTACATATATTGCATACTGCGCTGTACATGTTAATTATCTTTACAACAAGGGCCCCTCTTAGAAATTTTCTTTCAATCAGGTTCATCTAGTATTTAAATTGATAGTTTGTCTGGGTTTGCAATGAATAATAATTTGTATATATTTTATATTTAATAACCAATATAAGGGAAATAGTTTTTGAAGAATTGTTTTTTTGCCGTTGTCCTTTTACCAATTTTCTAGGACAAGGAAAGGTTACAAGCAACCTTTTGGGGTAAATTGGTTGGCGCCCCGGATACTTTTGTTTAAAAAAAAAAGGAAAAAGCACAGGTAGGTTTTTCAACCTTTTTCGTTTGACTGTGTGGAGATCCACCCCGTCTCTTTCTGAGTTAGCTAGCGGTTGCAGGATCGAAGAACGAACGGTCCCTAGAAAACTATTGGTGACTCCAAATTCACCTGGACATTTGATGGTAATTTTATTTCTTTTGGCAAATTTTAAATAAATTAATAATAGGTGAATTGATCGTCTCAGCCGTTTGTATCACACCTTGATACACATGTAAAATGCTACCATATGGGAAAAATAATACGGCCAGACCATGAACAATATTTTATATGTGAACACTAACACAAGTTATAAAAGTTTCTAACAAAAAAAACATAAAAACTTGAAAAAAACCAACTCAAAAAATTATTATTTGTAAACACTAATACAAGTTATAAAAGTAAAATAAAAGTTTCTACCAAAAAAACATAAAACTTGAAATAAATAACTCAAAAAATTGTTATTTAGTATGGTACACTCGAAAACATGGCTCCGTGCACAATCCAGGTAAATCTGGACATGTAGTGCAAAAAAATGGAGTTCACAAAATTTGACCTTAACATCAGAGTATGAAATTTCGATGAATTAGATGATAGTTAAACGAAAAAAAAAATATGGCTTGAAAAAGTTTGCTTTTGTATCCAGGAGAACGTTTAAACGATATTTTTAAAAACTTGTGATTTTTATTTTTATTTTATAAAAAAACGATACAAATATAAATGTACATTATTTTTATTAATTTTAACTATCAAATTAGCTTACAAAAAAGTGGAAAATAATTTAAAAATGCACAGTATTACTTTTTCTTTTATGCTCGTAAGTACTTTCTCTCAATAAGCCCCAAATATAGTCTCCCATCATATTTTCATTGTATTGACCTTGATAACGTTGTTCGAAGTTCATGATATCTTGATGGAAACGTTCTCCTTGCTCTTCGGAGTACGCTACCATGTTGTTTTTAAATTTATCTAAATGAGCATGTAGCATATGTACTTTTAAAGACATCCTGCAACCCATGGCTTTAAAATTTTTCAACATATTTTTAACTAGTTTTTCATAGTTTTCAGCTTTGTTATTTCCTAAAAATCCAGAAACTACTGCTTTGAAACTATTCCAACTTGCTTTTTGAACTTTATTAAGCAAGCTTGGAAATTTTTTATCAGTAAAGATTTTCCGAATTTGTGGACCAACAAAAACTCCAGCTTTAACCTTCGCCTCTGACAATTTCGGGAAAAAATTTTTTAAATATTCAAAAGCTTTCGATTTTTCATCCAGTTTCTTAACAAATTGTTTCATCAACCCTAGCTTAATATGCAAAGGCGGCATTAACAGTTTTTCCGCTTCAACAATCGACTCAAATTTTACGGTCTCTTTTCCGACACAAAATTGTGTTCTTACAGGCCATGATCGTTTATTATTATAATGTTGAGAATCCGCTCTGCTATCCCATAAACACAAATAACACGGATATTTTGTATATCCACCCTGTAGTCCCATTAAAAATCCTACCATTTTGAAGTCTCCAATCAGCTGCCAGTTATATTCGTGATACTTCACAGATTTTAGTAAGATTTTAACACTTTCATAATTTTCTTTTAAATGTACAGAATGAGGGATTGGAAGAGATGGAAATTCATTCCCGTTGTGTAGAGCTGTCAATAAATAAACGCCATTCACTAGGAACACAAGGAATTCCAATTTCTTCAAACATACCTTTTATGTCATTACAAAAACAAATCCCATCTTCTTTCGTAAAAAATGATAAAAATATTTCATGCCGAGTTCGCTGGTCCGTGATATTGACTTCAATCAGTAAATTCCACTGTTTTAAACGAGAACCCAAAAGCTCTGCTTTACTTTTTGGCAGTTTTAAATCTCGTATCAAATCGTTAAAACCTTCTGAAGAAATAAGATGGTGTTTTGGTTGTTCAGGGGTAGGTGAAAAATCTTTATCAGACCCACTTCGCGCTATGTACAACTAGACCAGAAGATGAATCAAGGTCAGGATATTCAATAGATTTTATTTTCGACTAGTGCCCCGCTCGCGCAGGCGGCCACCACAGGTACGGGCGAGTTCCGCAAAGCGAGAGCCCGTCTGAGCCTGAGGTGTGGGATGAAGTCCGTTAGTCGCGGTATACCTAGACTGCCGAACTTCAGTGGTGCATGAAAGTAGCCTGTCGCTACGTCTCCTGGCAGGCGGAGCCAACGTCTCACTGCGTTACGAATCGTCACGTCAAGCACTCTTAGTTCTCCAGCCGTAACCCTCCCCAGGACCCATGCTTTTAGCAGGTATGGATTAATTAAACACAGTGAATATTAGTTCTTCTATTTATTTATATACGTAACTAATATCTTTATAATACAAGAGCTCTTATAAGACTAATATCTTTTGGGTGTGGTGTGGTATTTAAACTATACATAAAATTGTTATGATTTCTAAGCATAACCAAACGCCATCAGAAAGAATAACGGATACATAATTCATTATTTGTTTAGTCTAAGAACGTTTAGAAGTTAATACAGTTTTTGTCACTTAAAACCAACACACCCCCTCAAAAATGTATAAACTTATATTTAGTACTTTACGGTTAACTGTTATTGCGATTTACGGGGAACTTAACAACTGATATATGTATATATATATATATATATATATATATATATATATATATATATATATATATATTGTAATGGTATTGAATATAAAGCCTTTTTTTTAACGTATAACATAGACAAGAAGAAAATATTACTTATAAAAGTTAACCTTAAAATTCAACATAATTAGTTTAAATTAAACGAAAAAGAGTTTAGGATTAATAAAATTAAAGAAATATAGCAAAAAAGTACAACAATAATGAAGTTTAATGATATTTAGAGAATCAATGATGACGAACAAAAGTGTCTTTGTAAGATGTTAATATAATTCGAAATGATATAAAAAGTATATCAAAAATTTTCTTTTAATTTATAGAATAAGATGTTATTAGTCAAAATTTGCAATAAAATCAATAATTTTTTTAATTTTGTAAAAATTTAGGTTAAATGTGTCAAATTTGTATCTAGTGAGCTGTGACATTGTACTTTATAAAAAGCAATTCGTGTGTCAAAGTAGGGCTTTTGACCAAAATCTTTTGAAGAGTTCACATCGCTCCGTACAATAAAAACAAAAGAAAAACCCAAAGCAACGCGATAAAAAAGAAAAATTTGTTACCTGTCAGAAAAAGTGAGGTTAAAAAATGTTTATAATTCAAGAAGAACAACAATCTTAAAAGGTGGCTTTATCCAAAATTATCCATCCTATCCTGTGTTCCTGTTTGGACATCTCCAATCCCAGCTGTATTCCTGTATAAAAGTATCCAGATCCAACTATATTCGGCATAAAAATATCCATCCTGTTTCCTGATTTTGGTGTTATTTGGAAAAACGATGTTATAAAATCCCATATATTTTGAACAACTAAAATAAGAACGAAAAGCATAAATTGAATAAAAGGTACCATTTTAATTACTAAATATCGATATTTAAAAAGTTTAAACTATAAAAGGCCATATAAAGTTAGATTGAAAACAATCTAAACTTATAAAAGTTTACTTATGTTAGGTTAGAAGTTTAAGAAAATTTCATATCACACTTACAAATATTATTTTATAAAAACTACACTTACCGTATTACACCAAACAATTGTCCATGTACATATAAAGTTATCGTTAATTTTTTTTCCTTTAATAAATGTTTATAATTTTTCATTACGTTCGTTGTCAATGATTTTATAAAAATCTAACCTCTTAGAGAACCCTAGAACCTGAGATAGATATTGACTATAATTTCCTAGGTAATTAGACAGATGGCGCCCAACTACAATAACAAGATTTACAAAACACGTTCTGTCTAAATTTACGGAAGAAGGTAAATTAAATAAAAACTTTAATAAATATAAAAAAGAAATATCACGTACCATTATATTTGTCGCCAGCCAACGTGGGGCGAATTTAAATAAAGAGGGTTGGTTTTTTTTTCTTAAAGAACGCTATTTTTAAATTAAAATAAATTTGATTTTATTAGAAATAAAAAAAAAATACATTAACAAGATTAAATAAAATAACTTAAACAATAATTTAAAAAAAAAAAGAAGCAAGAAAATGGATCTTAGAGATGGAAAGAAAACAGGATCAGAAAGACAACAGAGGGTATTGGAACGACAAGAAGAAGATGAAGAACAATGGCAAGAAGATACACAAAGAACAGGTCGACAAAATGTACAAGGAATAATCATAGAAGAAAAAGAAGGAGCCACAGTTAGCGCAGTTGAAGAATCTGAGGATGAACAGAATAACAAAGAGAAAGAAAAGACAGAGACACAAGTACTGGAAAAAGGAATGAACGACATTTTACAAGTAATAATGTACGAACTGGAGAAGAACAGGGACGAAATCAGACGAGATAAAGAAGAGATGAAACAAGAAATTAAACAATGTATTAAACAAAATATAAAACAATGTGTTGAACAGTTAGAAATTAAGATAGATATTATGAGAAAAGATGTGACAAAACAACAAGAAATATTTAAAAAAGAAATTAATCAGAAAATAGAAATAATAAAAAACGAGATCAAGGAAGATAGAAAAGAAGTAAGACACGAAGTAATGACAGTTAATGAAAAATTAGAAGAGGGAATGAAACAATTAAGGCAAGAACAGGTAGAAGAAAGAAATAATTTAATGAAAGAAATAGAAGAAGCGAGAAGAACCACAACAGGAAATAGAGTTATTACAACATGTCATAGTGACAATGTTAACAAATTTGAAGGTGATATAAGCAAGATGCATCCAATTACTTTTATTAGATCTATTCAAAATAAATATAAACACTTAAATAATATGGATGAAATTAAGGAAATAATTCGTAACAATTTGGTAGGTCATGCATTACTATGGTTTACTAGTAGAGAAAGTGAATTATTAGCAAAACAACAATTTGAACAACAGTTTTTAGAATACTTTTGGAGTGAAAGTACACAATCAATTGTTAGGGAAAAACTATTTTTTGGTAAATTTAATTATGCAAGAAGCAATAATCTTAACCATTATGCTTTACAAATTTATACTTCAGCAAAATTTTTATCTCCAATAATTTCTGAAGAAGATATTGTTATGTCAATAGCAAGACATTTCAGACCTGAAGTGGCTGAAATCATTGCGTTACAAAACATAAGAAATTTTTCACAGCTTTCTAATTACTTATTGAGAGTAGAAAGAACCTTAAATAACAGTCAAAGAATCAATAACACTTACAGGACTAATTCAAATTTTAATGGTCAAAGCAACAGAGATAATTTCAATTTCAGAAACAACAATAATACATATCAAAATAATAGAAACCAAAATACCAACATTAGAAATTATAATAATAATGATAGACATAATTACAACCAAAGAAATCATCAAAGCTATCCTAACAATAATCAAAATAATAGAAATAACAATTACGATAGATCAAATAACCAAAGTAATCCTAATTATCATTTCCAAAGAACAAACTCAGAAGGAGATATACAAGGGTATCAAGAGAGAGAAAGAGAAAGAAGAGTAAACTGTCAAAGAAGGGAAGTTAGGCAAAGAGATGGAGAAGTGGAAACAGAAAGAAGAGAAACAAGACAACATAATCAAGAAGGGGAAACTAGTTTGAGAGGTAATTCTTTGGATAGAAATCAAAACGTACAAAACCAAAATTTTTAATTAAGCACTTGCCCACCTTAATAAATAATACATGTTTATATGAACATCCCAAAAACTTTTTACAATCTCATGATATACAAGAATTAAATGATAACAAATCTGATTTAATTATAATAAATACAAAGTTTAATGATTTAGATATTAATTTATTATTTGATACTGGTTCAGAAGCCAGCTTAATTAGTCAAAATTTTGTAGAAAAATATCCATTAATATTTAAAAATATTATAAAAATTCCTAAAGTAAATATTATAGGTGCCAATAATCGTAAACTATGTGAAATAACTAAACTTGTTTGTGTAGAATTAAATCTAAATGAAAAACTTATAATGTTAGAACTATTAGTAACACCTAACTTATTAACAGACATTATTATAGGATCTGATCAACTAAATAAACATAAAGTAATAATTGACTATGAATTACAAAAATTAAAAATCAATGGGGAATGGTTAAATATGAATGAAAACATGACTTTAAATAAAATTGAAAAACTCAATGCAAATAGTTTCTGTACAAAAGATGAATTTAAAAATAATAAAGTACTAGATGTGGATGAATATAGGAATAAATATAAAAATAATGAAGCAAGTAGAGAAAATAATGATAAAATATATGATGAATATGAAATAAATATTAATGAAATTAAAATAAATTGTCCTGAAAATAGGCGAGAAGAATTAAAAGTACTTATAAATAACAATATTGAATTATTTTCTAATACATCTAGTGTTGCTGAAAACTATGTGCATCGCTTTACAGTTAAACCAATTGAAAGTTTTAAAAATAAATCTTACCCCATTCCTTATTATTATAAAAATCAAATTCAAGGTGAATTAAACAAATTATTAGAACAAAATATAATTGAGTTTTCTGACACACCTTATATTAATCCTATTGTAATAGTTAAAAAGAAAAATGGTGATATCAGAATATGTTTAGATGCTAGGGAAATTAATAGATATTCTATACCTCAATATGAACAACCTATAATGATTCAAAACTTGTTAGGCAGAATTACAAATGCAAAAGTTTTTTCTAAGTTAGATTTGAGACATAGTTTCTGGTTAATACCACTTCACAAAGATTGTAGAAAGTATACTGGTTTTTCAATAGACGGTGTTGTTTATTGTTTTTCAGTAGTGCCATTTGGGTTACAAAGTGCTTCTGCTAGTTTAATAAGGGCACTCCATGCGATTCTTGGAAAATACGAAACTTTCGTACTTAATTATGTGGATGATGTGTTGATATACAGCCAAAATGAAGAAGATCATCTACGACATATAAAAATTGTGTTAACAGAATTAAATAAAGCAAATTTAAAATTAAATATTGACAAATGTGAGTTTTTCAAAACTGAAACAATATTCTTAGGTTATAGAATTGACCAAAAAGGTGTATCAATGGATCCTGACAGATTAAGGGTGATTCTAGATTATAAACAACCGCATAATTTGAAAACTTTACGTGGATTTCTAGGTTTAATTAATTATTTTAAAAGATTATTACCAGATATTACAAACTTAGAGCTCCCATTTTTAGAGTTAATAAGAAAAGGAACGAGATGGAAATGGACTCCAGAATTCGAGGGATTTTTCACATTTCACAATTACACCATTTTAATGAAATTGAAACGTGATTATAAAATAAAACCAAATAATTAAAACCTAATATAATAAAATGAAACTAGCTTTCTTTAATAAAAATAATAATTAATTTAATTAAAATTTAAATAGTAAAATATTCCAGCAAAACGCAAAATATTTAACTATTAAAATTGGGGAAATTGTAATGGTATTGAATATAAAGCCTTTTTTTTAACGTATAACATAGACAAGAAGAAAATATTACTTATAAAAGTTAACCTTAAAATTCAACATAATTAGTTTAAATTAAACGAAAAAGAGTTTAGGATTAATAAAATTAAAGAAATATAGCAAAAAAGTACAACAATAATGAAGTTTAATGATATTTAGAGAATCAATGATGACGAACAAAAGTGTCTTTGTAAGATGTTAATATAATTCGAAATGATATAAAAAGTATATCAAAAATTTTCTTTTAATTTATAGAATAAGATGTTATTAGTCAAAATTTGCAATAAAATCAATAATTTTTTTAATTTTGTAAAAATTTAGGTTAAATGTGTCAAATTTGTATCTAGTGAGCTGTGACATTGTACTTTATAAAAAGCAATTCGTGTGTCAAAGTAGGGCTTTTGACCAAAATCTTTTGAAGAGTTCACATCGCTCCGTACAATAAAAACAAAAGAAAAACCCAAAGCAACGCGATAAAAAAGAAAAATTTGTTACCTGTCAGAAAAAGTGAGGTTAAAAAATGTTTATAATTCAAGAAGAACAACAATCTTAAAAGGTGGCTTTATCCAAAATTATCCATCCTATCCTGTGTTCCTGTTTGGACATCTCCAATCCCAGCTGTATTCCTGTATAAAAGTATCCAGATCCAACTATATTCGGCATAAAAATATCCATCCTGTTTCCTGATTTTGGTGTTATTTGGAAAAACGATGTTATAAAATCCCATATATTTTGAACAACTAAAATAAGAACGAAAAGCATAAATTGAATAAAAGGTACCATTTTAATTACTAAATATCGATATTTAAAAAGTTTAAACTATAAAAGGCCATATAAAGTTAGATTGAAAACAATCTAAACTTATAAAAGTTTACTTATGTTAGGTTAGAAGTTTAAGAAAATTTCATATCACACTTACAAATATTATTTTATAAAAACTACACTTACCGTATTACACCAAACAATTGTCCATGTACATATAAAGTTATCGTTAATTTTTTTTCCTTTAATAAATGTTTATAATTTTTCATTACGTTCGTTGTCAATGATTTTATAAAAATCTAACCTCTTAGAGAACCCTAGAACCTGAGATAGATATTGACTATAATTTCCTAGGTAATTAGACAGATGGCGCCCAACTACAATAACAAGATTTACAAAACACGTTCTGTCTAAATTTACGGAAGAAGGTAAATTAAATAAAAACTTTAATAAATATAAAAAAGAAATATCACGTACCATTATATTTGTCGCCAGCCAACGTGGGGCGAATTTAAATAAAGAGGGTTGGTTTTTTTTTCTTAAAGAACGCTATTTTTAAATTAAAATAAATTTGATTTTATTAGAAATAAAAAAAAAATACATTAACAAGATTAAATAAAATAACTTAAACAATAATTTAAAAAAAAAAAGAAGCAAGAAAATGGATCTTAGAGATGGAAAGAAAACAGGATCAGAAAGACAACAGAGGGTATTGGAACGACAAGAAGAAGATGAAGAACAATGGCAAGAAGATACACAAAGAACAGGTCGACAAAATGTACAAGGAATAATCATAGAAGAAAAAGAAGGAGCCACAGTTAGCGCAGTTGAAGAATCTGAGGATGAACAGAATAACAAAGAGAAAGAAAAGACAGAGACACAAGTACTGGAAAAAGGAATGAACGACATTTTACAAGTAATAATGTACGAACTGGAGAAGAACAGGGACGAAATCAGACGAGATAAAGAAGAGATGAAACAAGAAATTAAACAATGTATTAAACAAAATATAAAACAATGTGTTGAACAGTTAGAAATTAAGATAGATATTATGAGAAAAGATGTGACAAAACAACAAGAAATATTTAAAAAAGAAATTAATCAGAAAATAGAAATAATAAAAAACGAGATCAAGGAAGATAGAAAAGAAGTAAGACACGAAGTAATGACAGTTAATGAAAAATTAGAAGAGGGAATGAAACAATTAAGGCAAGAACAGGTAGAAGAAAGAAATAATTTAATGAAAGAAATAGAAGAAGCGAGAAGAACCACAACAGGAAATAGAGTTATTACAACATGTCATAGTGACAATGTTAACAAATTTGAAGGTGATATAAGCAAGATGCATCCAATTACTTTTATTAGATCTATTCAAAATAAATATAAACACTTAAATAATATGGATGAAATTAAGGAAATAATTCGTAACAATTTGGTAGGTCATGCATTACTATGGTTTACTAGTAGAGAAAGTGAATTATTAGCAAAACAACAATTTGAACAACAGTTTTTAGAATACTTTTGGAGTGAAAGTACACAATCAATTGTTAGGGAAAAACTATTTTTTGGTAAATTTAATTATGCAAGAAGCAATAATCTTAACCATTATGCTTTACAAATTTATACTTCAGCAAAATTTTTATCTCCAATAATTTCTGAAGAAGATATTGTTATGTCAATAGCAAGACATTTCAGACCTGAAGTGGCTGAAATCATTGCGTTACAAAACATAAGAAATTTTTCACAGCTTTCTAATTACTTATTGAGAGTAGAAAGAACCTTAAATAACAGTCAAAGAATCAATAACACTTACAGGACTAATTCAAATTTTAATGGTCAAAGCAACAGAGATAATTTCAATTTCAGAAACAACAATAATACATATCAAAATAATAGAAACCAAAATACCAACATTAGAAATTATAATAATAATGATAGACATAATTACAACCAAAGAAATCATCAAAGCTATCCTAACAATAATCAAAATAATAGAAATAACAATTACGATAGATCAAATAACCAAAGTAATCCTAATTATCATTTCCAAAGAACAAACTCAGAAGGAGATATACAAGGGTATCAAGAGAGAGAAAGAGAAAGAAGAGTAAACTGTCAAAGAAGGGAAGTTAGGCAAAGAGATGGAGAAGTGGAAACAGAAAGAAGAGAAACAAGACAACATAATCAAGAAGGGGAAACTAGTTTGAGAGGTAATTCTTTGGATAGAAATCAAAACGTACAAAACCAAAATTTTTAATTAAGCACTTGCCCACCTTAATAAATAATACATGTTTATATGAACATCCCAAAAACTTTTTACAATCTCATGATATACAAGAATTAAATGATAACAAATCTGATTTAATTATAATAAATACAAAGTTTAATGATTTAGATATTAATTTATTATTTGATACTGGTTCAGAAGCCAGCTTAATTAGTCAAAATTTTGTAGAAAAATATCCATTAATATTTAAAAATATTATAAAAATTCCTAAAGTAAATATTATAGGTGCCAATAATCGTAAACTATGTGAAATAACTAAACTTGTTTGTGTAGAATTAAATCTAAATGAAAAACTTATAATGTTAGAACTATTAGTAACACCTAACTTATTAACAGACATTATTATAGGATCTGATCAACTAAATAAACATAAAGTAATAATTGACTATGAATTACAAAAATTAAAAATCAATGGGGAATGGTTAAATATGAATGAAAACATGACTTTAAATAAAATTGAAAAACTCAATGCAAATAGTTTCTGTACAAAAGATGAATTTAAAAATAATAAAGTACTAGATGTGGATGAATATAGGAATAAATATAAAAATAATGAAGCAAGTAGAGAAAATAATGATAAAATATATGATGAATATGAAATAAATATTAATGAAATTAAAATAAATTGTCCTGAAAATAGGCGAGAAGAATTAAAAGTACTTATAAATAACAATATTGAATTATTTTCTAATACATCTAGTGTTGCTGAAAACTATGTGCATCGCTTTACAGTTAAACCAATTGAAAGTTTTAAAAATAAATCTTACCCCATTCCTTATTATTATAAAAATCAAATTCAAGGTGAATTAAACAAATTATTAGAACAAAATATAATTGAGTTTTCTGACACACCTTATATTAATCCTATTGTAATAGTTAAAAAGAAAAATGGTGATATCAGAATATGTTTAGATGCTAGGGAAATTAATAGATATTCTATACCTCAATATGAACAACCTATAATGATTCAAAACTTGTTAGGCAGAATTACAAATGCAAAAGTTTTTTCTAAGTTAGATTTGAGACATAGTTTCTGGTTAATACCACTTCACAAAGATTGTAGAAAGTATACTGGTTTTTCAATAGACGGTGTTGTTTATTGTTTTTCAGTAGTGCCATTTGGGTTACAAAGTGCTTCTGCTAGTTTAATAAGGGCACTCCATGCGATTCTTGGAAAATACGAAACTTTCGTACTTAATTATGTGGATGATGTGTTGATATACAGCCAAAATGAAGAAGATCATCTACGACATATAAAAATTGTGTTAACAGAATTAAATAAAGCAAATTTAAAATTAAATATTGACAAATGTGAGTTTTTCAAAACTGAAACAATATTCTTAGGTTATAGAATTGACCAAAAAGGTGTATCAATGGATCCTGACAGATTAAGGGTGATTCTAGATTATAAACAACCGCATAATTTGAAAACTTTACGTGGATTTCTAGGTTTAATTAATTATTTTAAAAGATTATTACCAGATATTACAAACTTAGAGCTCCCATTTTTAGAGTTAATAAGAAAAGGAACGAGATGGAAATGGACTCCAGAATTCGAGGGATTTTTCACATTTCACAATTACACCATTTTAATGAAATTGAAACGTGATTATAAAATAAAACCAAATAATTAAAACCTAATATAATAAAATGAAACTAGCTTTCTTTAATAAAAATAATAATTAATTTAATTAAAATTTAAATAGTAAAATATTCCAGCAAAACGCAAAATATTTAACTATTAAAATTGGGGAAATTGTAATGGTATTGAATATAAAGCCTTTTTTTTAACGTATAACATAGACAAGAAGAAAATATTACTTATAAAAGTTAACCTTAAAATTCAACATAATTAGTTTAAATTAAACGAAAAAGAGTTTAGGATTAATAAAATTAAAGAAATATAGCAAAAAAGTACAACAATAATGAAGTTTAATGATATTTAGAGAATCAATGATGACGAACAAAAGTGTCTTTGTAAGATGTTAATATAATTCGAAATGATATAAAAAGTATATCAAAAATTTTCTTTTAATTTATAGAATAAGATGTTATTAGTCAAAATTTGCAATAAAATCAATAATTTTTTTAATTTTGTAAAAATTTAGGTTAAATGTGTCAAATTTGTATCTAGTGAGCTGTGACATTGTACTTTATAAAAAGCAATTCGTGTGTCAAAGTAGGGCTTTTGACCAAAATCTTTTGAAGAGTTCACATCGCTCCGTACAATAAAAACAAAAGAAAAACCCAAAGCAACGCGATAAAAAAGAAAAATTTGTTACCTGTCAGAAAAAGTGAGGTTAAAAAATGTTTATAATTCAAGAAGAACAACAATCTTAAAAGGTGGCTTTATCCAAAATTATCCATCCTATCCTGTGTTCCTGTTTGGACATCTCCAATCCCAGCTGTATTCCTGTATAAAAGTATCCAGATCCAACTATATTCGGCATAAAAATATCCATCCTGTTTCCTGATTTTGGTGTTATTTGGAAAAACGATGTTATAAAATCCCATATATTTTGAACAACTAAAATAAGAACGAAAAGCATAAATTGAATAAAAGGTACCATTTTAATTACTAAATATCGATATTTAAAAAGTTTAAACTATAAAAGGCCATATAAAGTTAGATTGAAAACAATCTAAACTTATAAAAGTTTACTTATGTTAGGTTAGAAGTTTAAGAAAATTTCATATCACACTTACAAATATTATTTTATAAAAACTACACTTACCGTATTACACCAAACAATTGTCCATGTACATATAAAGTTATCGTTAATTTTTTTTCCTTTAATAAATGTTTATAATTTTTCATTACGTTCGTTGTCAATGATTTTATAAAAATCTAACCTCTTAGAGAACCCTAGAACCTGAGATAGATATTGACTATAATTTCCTAGGTAATTAGACAGATGGCGCCCAACTACAATAACAAGATTTACAAAACACGTTCTGTCTAAATTTACGGAAGAAGGTAAATTAAATAAAAACTTTACTAATAAATATAAAAAGAAAAATCACGTACCATTATAATATATATATATATGTTCTGCTTTAGGTTTCCACGGGCATTATATGAATAGCTGGGCTTCCGAGATCTGCTCCGTGTTGTCACTGGTTGATTCTCAATAGAATCGTTCAACTGACGACGTTTCGGCACAATCTCATGTGCCATCTTCAGGTCTTAGTTTTGCTGCTTTGCTTCTAGTTTAATGCGACTAACTAGAAAGAGCCCCACGTTGGGATGCCAATTGTTATGCTATTGAAATTCTTCTCTAAATACTTTTTAATCGCCCCACGTTGTTGCGCCAATTGTTATGCTTATGATATTCTTCTCAATACTTCTAATCAACTTTTAATAATCTTTATTTTAATTCTTTAACATCTGACATTTTTATCAAATTTCAATTAACATTAACATAAACTTCAAAAACTCAAAACTGTCAACACTCTATTAAGTCTTTTTCATATAATTTATTTTAAAATACACTTACAAATTTTGCCCCATTTTAACATCATAACAATATGAATAGCTGGGCTTCCGGGATCTGCTCCTAGAACAATTCCTGAACCACCTTAACGGAATTCATGACAAAATAAAGTTCACCATGGAAGTCGAACATTTGATCAACCAGCAAATAATTAATTAATTAATATCGAAATCATCATCTTTATATGATATTATTAGTTTATTTTTCAACCTTTCGCTTCTTCTCACATCCTGCACATTATTTAATTTCCTCAATTTTTTTATTAGAGGTACACCGACTTTCACTATCACTATCACTATCTGAGCTCATATCGGTTGGTTCAGGGACATCCTTTAATGAGGATGTTTGACCTTGAGTGCAATTTTCAGGGACACCTTTTTCATTAAGGGTTTGTTTGCACCTTGTTTCGTCCGTTTGGCCAGGTGTGATATTACCTTTTTTTTTTTTTTTTTTTGGCAGGTGAGGAACCTCATGGCCTCCCCAGCGCTCGGATCGGGCTCTATCGCGACTGGGAGTGTGGGACTCAGGGCCTCCAGACCTCATGGCTGGAGTAGTGCAAGCCCTGCCTACCGCACCAAACCTCACCTCGTTTCCCTATAGCCCGGAACTGTCTAAATTGACTTGCATCAGGCTACGGTGCTGTCTTCTAACATTTACTCTTACTCTTACTTATTGTTGTTGAAAACGCCTCTCTTCTTCCGCCTTCGTCGACATGACGTCTTGAATGTATTTAAAACCGATTTGCCAGTTTTCTCTTGAGGACATCATCCAACGCAGTAACCTGCTTGTACTCACGGCATTTCCCATGACCACCTCCAGCCTATTTCTCCAAATGCCCCAGCGGGGGCAGACAGATACCGTGTGCTCGGCGTCATCTACCTCATTGCAGTAGTCACACCTGTCTGAGGCAGCCTTTTTAATTCGGTACGTATAACTTTTAAAGCTACCATGACCCGATAGTACTTGTGTCAAATAATAGCCCGTTCTTCTATGCCTGCAGGCTAACCATTCCCTGACGTCCGGTAAGATTCGCTTCGTCCACTGCGCTACAGCGTGTTGGTCCGTCCATCTGGCCTGCCATCTATTAAGGGTTTCCAATCTTTCGG
Source organism: Crepidodera aurea (assembly GCA_949320105.2). NCBI lineage: Eukaryota > Metazoa > Arthropoda > Insecta > Coleoptera > Chrysomelidae > Crepidodera > Crepidodera aurea. The sequence goes on along the minus strand of OX439472.1, from coordinate 8,053,849 downwards.
CCTTCTTTATTTCCTCCGTCAACCCCTCCACACTGGAGTCTATTCTTCTCCTTTCTTCCACCATCTCGTCGATTGGCGGTATCCCCGCGATCACCGCCGCTGCCTCCGCCGACACTGTTCTGTAGGCACAGGTTACCCTAAGGAGCATTCTCCTTTGCAGGGAAATTAAAGTGTTCCTGTGCCTCTCAATGCCCAAATCGGAGCTGCATAGAGAATGACTGAAGCCACCACTCCATACAATATTCTTCGCCCATAGTATCCAGGTCCTCTCAGATTCGGTAATATTCTCATTAGAGCACTTACCTGCCTATTTGCCTTCTCGCACGTTTTCTTGATGTGTTCTCCGAAAATCTTCTTCTCGTCAATGTGTACCCCGAGGTACTTTACACACTTCCTAGGAGTAATCTCCTGTCCATTAAGCAGGAACACTATGTCTTGCCTGTTCCTTGGTCCCTTCAGGATCAGTGCCTTATTTTTTTCTGGTGCGATCTCCAGTCCTTTTTGGTCAAACCAGTCGGATATTCGTAGTAGGGAGACTTCGACCTCCCCCTTGAGGTCGTCTACATCCTCTCCGTATACAAGCAGGGCCAGATCGTCTGCATACGCTACCTTTTTACACTTTGGACCCAGGTCCATCTCGAGGACTCCATTATAGAGCACATTCCAAAGGAGTGGCCCTAGCACTGATCCCTGCGGAACGCCCTGCGAGACCGACAACCGGCCGTTTCCTACGGCGATCTCTCTGTCCCGAAAGTAGTCTTTTACAACATTTAGCAGATAACCGCTAACTCCCATTTCCTGCAATTCATCTATGATATGGCTCCACTTAGCCGTATTAAAGGCGTTCTTTACGTCAACAAATATTGCTACACTCCATTTGTAGGGTCCCCTAGCTGCTAAGTCTATCAACTTCTTGACAGCGTCGATCGTCGACCTCCTCTTTCGAAAACCAAACTGGTTGTCGGAGATCAAACTCCTTTCCTCTAGTTCCCTTTCTCCTCTTTATAAGGTGTTCGAAGAGCTTTGCTGCAGTTTCTATCAGACATATTGGCCTGTGCTTCCCGTGGAAGGGTTTCCTTTTGGTATCAAGCATACCTTTGCCTTTTTCCAATCGATTGGAATATCGGAGGTCCGAAGGACGTCATTTACCAAGTCAAGCATGACTATTGGCACTTCATCCACCGCGATCTTTATGCTCTCGGCCAGGATCCCGTCAGCCCCCGGCGCCTTGCCCGTCTTAAGTCTAGCCGCTGCGTCGCGCATCTCCTCCTCCGTAAATATGGGTACGTCATCGGTAACCACCTTAGTGGTATCCGGCCTATCTGTCGTCCGCGGAAAAAGATCTCTTGTAATCTTGAGCTTCTCGTCTTCTGGTAGATCGTACGGAGTAAGCAAATTTCTGAATTTGTTAGAGACAATTTTGTACCCTTGTCCAAAAGGATCTCTTTCTAGATCTTCGGATAATTTCTTCCAACTCTCTGCTTTGGACCTTCGGATCTCCCTACTTAGGATTCTTCTATCCTCCTTATATTCCTCCTCCAGACGATCTATAAGCTCCGGTGTCTCGTTTCTTGCCCTTAGCCTTAGAATTTTTCTTCTTGAAGCCAAGCATCGTCGTCTCGCGATATCAATGTCATCGCTCCACCAGAAAGGCGTTTTTCGAGAAGATGTGTTGGCCCTGGTTATACACGCGGTCTGTGCTGCTCTGATTACCTCCAGAACCACCTGGGGATGAACCGGTGGTCTCGGCATTGTCATGCCAATTATATCCTTAAAAATTTGTTTATCAAAGGCTACAGTGCCAGCGCATCGGTTCTTCCTGACCAAGTTAACGTCGTCAACTTCGATTACAATGTACCTATGCAGGCTGAGAGACTCAAGGTCCTCCAATACAGCCCAGCTCTTTATCCTGCCAGTCATGCCGTTGGTGCAAAAGGAAATGTCTATGATCGATTTCTGGTTTCTTCTGACAAACGTTGGTATAGTTCCGTTATTTAAAACTGTGAGATTGTGGGCCATCAGGCAATCTGCCAAGAATTCCCCGCGTCGGTCCTGTACACTCGCGCTCCAGAGCGCCGACTTCGAGTTGAAGTCTCCAACAACCAGGGCATCTCTGTTTTCTCTCCTGATATCATCCATCAAGGTACCTATGTACTCCTTATAGACCTCCAGATTTACATTTGGGGATATATAACAGTTGTATAGAATGAAATTCTGCAATCTTAGTTTAGAGTAACCGTTCTTTAGTGAGTGTTTCACGACTCCGCACTTGCGGTTTCTACAAAGTAGGGCCGTGTCTCCTTTTTCGTCTTCCAGCCATCTTGGATCTTTACCTGTCAAGGCTCTGTTAGGTTCCTGTAAAGCGATTATGTCAGCGTTTAAGGAATCAGCTGTCGCTCTGGCCAAATCATGTGCTCTCCCCCTCCTGTCTACGTTTATCTGCAGGATTTTGGGAATTAAATTGTTTAGTGGCTTATCTCTTCCATCCCTTGGCCCTGAAGGGCACCGTATATAGGGCAGGGAGGTAGCCCTTGCAATACGTCCATATCTTCTACCTGTGCCATCTGCGGCTTCACTCCTAGTCTAATCATGTTGGGGTCTACTGCTCCGGTATCTTCCTGGTTTGTCTCTGTTCTGTTTCTTTTATGGCTTCGTTGCCTAACCTTTTTAAGGGCATTTCTGAAAGCGGGACATTTCAGAGTGTCCGTCGCGTTGCATACAGGACATGCTGGCTCATTTACGCAGTCTTTGGCGAAGTGGTCATCCCTTCCACATCTGAAACAACTGGCTTTCCTCTCGATCCCTTGGCAGTTGTCAGTCCTGTGGTCATATGCCCAGCACTTTGCACACCTGGGGACCCTCAGTCTCCTCTCCAGTCTGCATCTAACAAGTCCGATTCTTATGACTCCGTCCGCCAAAAGCCTATTTGCCTCATCTCTAGGGATTGTTACAGTTGCGGCCCTTTGGTCATTTGCCATTGGCCTTAGCTCACTGACTTTATGGACGCCCTCTTCCCAGTGTCCAATTTTTTCTTGTAAAGCCCGACGGAGATCCTCTCGGGTACTCTCCATGTCCATGCCTCTGACATGGAGGGTCTCCATTTTTCCTTCCTCACCTAACTGCCAGGTTTTAAGACCCCCTTCAGAACCCTTAATAGCCTGTCTAATGTTGGTCATGGCCTCTTGGTCTTTGTCGAGTACCATGAGCAGTTTCCCATCCTTAGTACTCTTTATCACTCTTATGGCTCCCCTCGCTTTATTCCCGCCCACTGCAGTTTTAACCTTGTTCAGTATGTCTTTATAAGTGGCGCCGCCGCTGACCACCATGCCCAGGGTTGGTCTCTCTTTCCGTTCGGTCTTGCTGGGGCCAATCCTGTGAGCGTTTGTTGTATAAATCGTCACTCGAGAGCTGGAGCCGTGGAAGACGCACTCCACCATTTTTTTGAGCCACTTACGGTTCAGATCCTGCACGTGATGAGTCACCACCTTCCTATCTCCCCTCGTCTCCTCTTTAAGTAGGTTTATGTTTTTCCATAAGTCCTCAGGGGTTCCATCATAGGTAATCTTTATCACTTTCTTAGTCTTAGGGCAAGCCACACATCAAGGAAACTAGAAACGTGAAATGTGAAACGAGAAACATGAAACACGTTTCATAAAATAAGTATACATTGCCGTAAATGAGAATATGCACATCAGCGAAATGTATTTCATGTGACGTCATAGCGAAGCAAATCTTGTAGAAACGTGTTTACATGAAATAGGTTCTGTTCTATATTTTTGTTTCTTGTTGCTCGTTATTTCGCGTTGCAGGCAATATTTAATCAGTTTCAAAATGAAAGACGACGAAGAATTTAATGTAGAGTTTGTGTCAGTTATTGAAAAACATGAGGTTCTATATAATTACAAGTTGGAAAAGTATTCTAATAGAAACTTCAAAGAAAAAGCGTGGCAACAGGTGGCTGCTGAAGTAAAATGTACAGGTGAGTTTAAAATACTGAATATAATAAAAAGAATATGGAAAATAATGAAATACTATTTATTAAAATACTGCCTAAACATATTTCGAATACATTTTAACTGAAAAATCTGTATTAAACGCATACTGTATTTTGCCATGGTAAAGCCACTTCTGGTTTTACAAAGTATTGACATAATCTATCTCTTAATTGAAGTGCTGCGGCTGTTGGTCGACCACATAATTGTGATGGATTATTAAGGTTTTGTGGTAATTGCAAGGAAGTATCTGATGATATTAAAACTCCATCGTGTTTTCTAATAAAGTTGTGCAATACACATGCAGCTTTTACAATATTTTCAGCTTTGTCAACATTGCATGCTATTGGTGAATAAAATACTCTAAATTTTGAACAGAGAATGCCAAAAGCACACTCAACACTTTTTCTCGCTCTTGAAAGACGATAGTTAAAAATTCTTCTCTCATTATTTAAGGTTCGTTGTGGGTATGGCTTCATTAATTCTTGTCTTAATGCAAATGCTTCGTCTGCAACGAAAAACATTGGAAAAGGACCGCCACTATCGCAAGGGAGTGATCTGGCCGGTGGAATATGTAACTTATTTTCATTGAGTAGGCCACCAATCCGTGAATTTGTAAACACTGCACCGTCGCTGTTTCTTCCATAATCGCCTACAGATATCATAGTAAACATAGAATCAGCATCAACAATTGCCATTAAAACAATTGAATTATAGGATTTATAATTGTAGTAAGCAGAGCCACATTTCGGTGGAGCTTGGATCCGTATATGTTTGCCGTCTATGCTACCTATACAGTTGGGCATATTCCATAGTTCTTCATATCTCCTAGCAATTTCCAACCACATATTTTCTGATGGTAAAGGCATATATTCTTTTCTGAGATATTTCCAAATAGCTTTACATGTTTCGTTTACTGCATATGCTATGGTAGTTTCTCCTCTCATAAAGTAAAAGGATAGCGTTCGAAATGAAGAACCGGTAGCAAGATATCTGTAACAGAAAAAAATATTATTATTTTTTTTTCCATGCAGAAGTTTTATCACTGTTTATAACTAAATTCTACTATATTTTTGTCTATCTAATAAATTTTTTTTGTTTTGTTTCAGTGGACGAATGTAAAAAGAAATGGAGAATGTTACGAATTAGCCTCTTAAGATATCTAAGAGAAAGCAAGAAACCAAGCGGCAGTTCTGGAAGAAAGAAGAAACCCTTCTATTTAGAAGACGCAATGAAGTATTTGATACCATATACGAAAAGTCGACATCAAACTGGAACGGCGGATTCTGATGAAGCTGAGGTATCTGACAGTGATTTTCAACTGGAGGAAAGTCAAACTGTTACTGAAAAAGAGGATAATGTAAATATTTCAAATATTTCACAGAAGAATATTGAACAAAGTCAAATTCAAAAAGTTAATGAAACATCAACTTCAGACTTACTGGAAAGTAATAGTGTTCCCTCCGTGTCATCCGAGTTGTCAGAAGAAACTCCGCAGGGATCCTCTTCCAAAAAACGCAAAATACAAAAACATACTGAAAATTGGGAAAACTCAGCTGTACAATGTCTGACTGCCTTGAGTAACAAATATAATGCAAACACAAAAAAGAAAGAATCGTCTGACGAAGAAGATGCCGACTTACTTTTCCTGAGAAGCTTACTCCCCGACTTAAAAAAACTAAATGATGCTCAGAAGAGACGATTCAAACAAAGAGTTTTTGCACTTTTTGATGACATTCTAAATGAAGACTCTGTACATAATACTGTACAACATGTCCCGCTTCCTTTTCCATCCCCATATTCTTCTTCAGTATCCGAGGCAATATCAGTGTCTTCCTATGACAGCAACTTGCAGTATTCAAATAATAATGATAAACAATATACGGATCTTGTTCGTGCTGTTGTTTATGAATGAAGTATTATTTTAAGTTTTGTAACCTAGTTAAATTACAATATAATATGGAACAATTTTAGTTTTTACTTACCTCAGTGTAATTAACAACTTTTCTTCAACTCCCAAAGCCAGTCTAAAATTTGTATCCTTTTTAATTATGTGAGGCCCGACAAGGGAAACTAATCTACTAAATGTCTGTACAGACATTCTATAGAAAGACTGAAATTTGTCGGGATACTCACTTAATTCTTTTGACACTATATAAGAACCATGTTTAAGATTTATGTGGTTATACGGATGTACCCAGTAACGTCGTTTCTTTAGTTTTGATTTCTTTTTGTGTTTTGATAATAATAATGTGGTTACAACCCCAACTACTGCGTCGTCATCGGTGTCCATTGCTAACTGAAACAAATTAATTTAATTTGGTTTGTGCATCGATGAAGCACAAACTTTCTGTTTCGTATTTCATATTTCATGTTTCATGTTTCTCGTTTCACATTTCACGTTTCTAGTTTCCTTGATGTGTGGCTTGCTTAATGATTACAAGTTTCTTGATTAAATTATTCGCCGCAATAGCGACATAAGGTGAACAGCAACTTATCGGTAAAACTGGGATAAATAAATTTTTTGTGTATTTTCCAATTTCAGGATTCTCAGACATAAGTTTTTTAAACTCACATTCCCGATCGTAGTTTTTCAGTTGTTTCTCTGGTGCGTTCGTATCTTCTATTTAAAGTTTCTGTGTGATTTTCATATAAAGGTTTATCTCTGTTAGAAGGAATACAGACATGTCGGTGATAATAGCACCCATGAAACATAAAATTTTCATTAGTTTCTTCACAAAACCCGTCTATTTTAATGCTTTTGACAGTCTTTTCCTTTTCTTTGGCCGCATGAAGTATGTTAATATTACGTTGATGTTCTTCCCAGATTAACCATTCTATTGCAATATCTGATAGGTTATCTGAATAACGGTACCTCTTTTTTGGTATTATTCCAATAGTATTAGGTTTTAAAAAATTTCTGCGATAAATTTTGTTGCATGTTCCTGCGATCGTAACAGCTTCCGTAAACGGGCATACGTTAGAATTTTCTTAAAGTTCTTTTCTAAACATTTTGCAAGACTGAGCCAGTATTTTAACGTCACTTACACAATATTCAACTAATTCTTTTTTAAAATCAAATACATAGTTTTCGGCAATTTTAGCTCCATGCCAATTAAGTAATTTAGCTCTATCTTCTACTTTAAGGTTGTCAGGGTTGAAATATTTCAATTCTGGTATAGGGCCCACATAATTGTAATTCTCCGTTTTGTTAAATAAATAGGAAAATACCCTTTTTTAAGTTCTAAGAATTCAAACGCTTCCGGCAATTTTGTTAATCTCATTGGAAAATAATTAATAGAATCTAAAAATTTAATGCTGCCTATCGTCATTAAAATTATTTTTGTTCCTCTCATAATAAGTTCAGGTTTTAACTGAGTAGTTGTAAATCGAACGCCTGTGCATTATGAGCTATAGCGACTACTTTTTTAAAAAGTTTTCTTTTATTAAGTATGTATTCTATAAAATTGGGGACACAACGAACTCGTAAAATTTGATTCTTGACCCCACATTTTAAACATAATATTTTTTCATCATCATTTTCGCAAACATTACAGAACTGTGAGAATACGCACAGATTCGGTTCATGTATCGTCATTTAATATTTTTTCTTGGCGTGTTTCAAAGTCGTAAAAGATAAATAGATCATTTTTTGTTTCTGGAGATCCTTTGTCGATAGGCATATAACACTGATGTCCTTGCGGGACATGACTTTTACATATTTTACAGAATATTTCATTACATGTATGCGTTTTGCTTTTTAGCACAATTTAATGGCAGTCATTACATCTTGTAGTTTTTGAACAAAGAGAATTGTTTATATGATTATCGAAACACAGTTTCCCTCGAAAATGTCTATTACAATCTGCTCAGTTTATTTTAAGTTGGTTTATATCACAAACAGGAGTTTCTTGGCAAGCAGGACACGTCTTTTTACACATATGCTCATTTTTATGTTCGTAAGGCACATGACACGATTCGCAAAATCTTTTACAACAAAAAGCCGAAATAAGAGACGTTATTACGTTATAATGATTTTCGTAATATAAGAGATTTATCGGCAAGCCTTCATTTTCTCCTTGGAAAATTACATTTCGTCCTTTAAATCCATACTGGTAAACAGTGATCTTGTAGTCTTTTAAATAGTCTTGAAACTTCTGTAATTCACAAATTCCTGCGCCCTCTTCAGGTATTAGTAAATTAATACTAGCAAGTAACTGCTCCGCCTTTTCGGTCTGTAATTTTTTTCGACTGCATAATTTCTTTAAATCGACATGTTTATCGATAAAAGCTTTTCCAACGAGAATCGCAATAGGTAAACACAGATTATTATTTTTAACAGTAATTATACCACCTCTTTTATTGCATTCTTCCTCAAAAGAATTGTATTCTCTCGCTCTTCCACTCCCGGCAGGCATTTTGACCGAAGCGACTTCCAAACAAAATGTTTCTGTTTCAAAAGCGTCTGAGTTAGATTGATAAATGCCGGATATAATACTCCACACTTCACTAAAAGTAAGATCTTTAGCTTTTCTAAAACTTAGATATCCCCTATCTTTAAAAGATTGTGATGGACAAAAACTCAGCCCTACAAAATCATTAGGGTCTTCAGTGGCTTTTTCAACGATTTCTTGAATTGCGTCTCTTATCCATTTTGCAGAATCAGAGTTTTTTGGAACATCGTTAATTTTGAATTCCAGCTAAAGCAGCTACTTACGAATTATTGCCGGTAAAGTCAAGAGGGAGGTATGAATTGGTTTACAATTTATTTCAAAAATGGAGTAGTGTTAAAAATGTGCATATTATAAATGAACAAGTGATTCTTGCATATTTAATGGCAAACCCTAAAATATTAAAGCCAACAAGCCTCTGGAGCAATTACTCGATGCTTAAGTCTACAATTAATATTAAGAGAAATATCAATATAAGCCGGTATCCCAAAGTTATTGCTTTCCTTAAAAGAAAATCTATTGGCTATAAACCAAAAAAATCAAAAGTACTGAATAAAGAAGAAATAGATCATTTCTTATCTACCTAATAACAAAGGTAATACAATTAAATCTAATTCCTCTTCTTCATTGTGATTATTTTTTTTTTGATTTTAGGTTGCATTAATAATTGGTTTGGCAGGAGCTTGTCGTCGTGAAGAGCTTTGTAAAATGAATTTGGATGATATAGAAGATAAGACAAACATGTTAGTGATTAAAATTCCTAATTCTAAAACGAATATGTGCCATATTAATGGTTTTGAAATTTCCACCAACAAAAGCGTTGTATGTATTTTCACTCGACACAACACACCTAATAATAATACAATTAATTTAAATAACCAAGAATATCCTTTACAAACACATGCTAAATATCTAGGAATTTTCTTCGATAAGAAGCTCACTTGGAAACATCATATTGAATATACACTAAACAGATGCCAGAAGGGCTTAAATTTCCTTAAATCTATCATGAAAGTCTGGTTAGGTGCCGACGTTAATGTAGGTTTACTATTTTATAGATCCTACATTCGTGCTATATTGGACTATGGGTGTTTTTTGTATGGATCGGCCAATAATTATTTACTTAAAAAGTTAGAAGTTTTCCAAAACTCTGTACTACGAATATGTTTGGGTGCTATGAGGTCTACAAAAACTGAAACTCTTTATATCGAAGCGGTAGACCCACCTATTAAATACAGAATAGAATATCTAAGTAAAAAATTCCTAATTAAGGCACTTATATATAATCCAACCTTATATTCTGAAATCATTCGACTTAATACACATAACCTAACAAATAAATACTGGACTCATAAAAACTCAGCGCCTTTATGTAAAGCTGTTCAAAGTTGTAAGATAACTACCCATACACTAAGTTCTTTCGACCAACTCTTCACCATAACTGACTTCCCTTGCTTCTTCAACAAAACTTTACTTAAACAACCCAATTATGAAGAAAATCCTCACAATTGTTCAAACCTACTCCTTTATAATTTAAATTATTTTCCTGATTATACTGTTATATACACTGATGCCTCCAAGACAATTGTAGGTACTGGCTGCGCCTATTATGTCCCGTCCCTTAATATTAAGAATATTTTTAAATTACCAGATAACTTCTCTAGTTACACTGCAGAAGCAATTGCGATACTAGAAGCCTTACAATTTGTTTCAGAATCCAATATTAAAAAAGCTTTAATTGCTTCAGATTGTCTATCTGTCTTAAAATCAGCGGTAGCGATGGATATGCCCAAGTTTAATTCTAAACAATATATTTTCTTGATCAAAAAGATTTTGTACCAACTAATGAATAGTAGTGTAGATATATGTTTTATATGGGTAAAGGCACATATTGGTCTGAAGCACAACGAATATGTTGACATGCTTGCCAAATCTGCAATAGAAAATGGAAATAACACAACTTATAACATCAGTAGCCCAGATGTGTTTGCCTTACTAAAATCTAATACTATGAGAAGATGGAGGTCTGATTGGTCACAATTCTGCTCCACTTACTCCAATCAATATACAAAAATACAGAGAAACATCCCAAACTCACCCTGGTTTAGAAATCATATTATTCCAAGACATTATATTACATCTTTAATTAGAACTAGGTTTGGTCATGCCATTTATCCAAAACACCTGTTTAAAATTAATGTAAAAGAAAATGAATATTGCGATTTTTGTGGTTCAATTGGATCAATCACGTTTATTTCGAATGCAAAAAATACACGGAACATTCAAATAAACTTTATATAAACCTTATAAAATATAATATTCCTTCTCCCTTGAATGTCGAAACGGTTTTGACCCATTTCTCTGATAAAATTATCGATTGCTTTTTGGAATTTCTGAGAGATACTAAGATTCGTCTATGATTAGAATCTTAATCTTGTTTCCTCTGTTTTATACCTATTTGTTTACACCCTAACGAGGCCTACCACTGTTTGTCAAAAAAAAAATGTCCTGATCGGTCCCTGGACGAGAAGCGTGTGTCCCTGTCATATATTGTTTTTCTTGCTATAACTTCTGCTGTTAGGTAATATTTTGGGGTCTACGCCAAAAAAATAATACGTTAAAGAATTAATATAGAAAATTATTTATAGGTTCTATAAATATTTTTAATAACTATTTAATAAATACTTCACGTTATAGTATATTTATATAAATTATTTCCTCCGACATATACAGTTTAATATGTATATAAGTGATATCGAGTTAACTTTATATAGACTAAATTTATATTTAAAATTTCGTTTATTTTTCCAAACATTAATTTAAAACAAAAAAACTTGCTTTATTTGTTTTTTCCAATTTTATAATTACGTAGTAATTACACAAATTTAATTTTTGTACCTTCTGAGAATATCTGCAAACCCTGTGACTCGAACCTGCGACCAACGAACCCACAACCTACCTCAAATCTCAAACAAGACGCTCTAACCAACTCGACTAACCTAACATTGTCATTTTATGTTCCAAAATCGAAAGTAATCTTACCACCGGGTTAGGTTAGGTTGTTAAAAAGTAGTTTTGTTACATACAATTTTATCATAATGGATACAAGGTATAGAAGACTACATGAAATTAGGAGTAAAAGGCGTAAGGTGCATGGCGAAGATGAATATGTTGTTGGAGAAAAACTTGTTGAAAATATATTTGACTCTATAGTGGATGATTATATGGAAAACAATGTTATTAAAATTGATTATATTCAGCAACAATCAGAATTATTATCACCTAGTACTAGTACAACAATACAAGAACCAGTTACACTGGCACAAGATTTAAAAGAATGGGCTGTAAATCTCAATATAGAATTGGTACCCTTATCAAAACTGCTTAAAATTTTGAATCGACATGGTCCTCAATTTGAGCTCCCGTTAGATGCAAGAAGTTTATTAAAAACTCCTAGGACTGCAGTTCTCAAAGAAATAGAAGGAAACTGTTATATTCATATTGGGGTAAAAAAATATTTTAATACTTTGTTTGGTGTAGCTGCATTACATATTGAAAATTTAAAAGTAAAATCTCTCATTGTTTCATTTAATATAGATGGAAGTCCAATCACTAGTAGTGGAGGGCGTCAATTTTGGCCAATTTTTGGCAAAACATATTTCAGCGCCCAGAAGTTTTTGTGGTGGGAATTTATGGTGGGATATCCAAACCAAAAAACAGCAATGAATATCTTAAAAAAATTGTGGAAGAAATGAATGATCTAATAGTAAATGGATACGAGTGGAAGGGAATGAAATATGAAATAAAAATTAAAGCCTTTATATGTGATGCTCCTGCTTTAGCTTACATTAAAAGAGTTAAATCTCATGGTGGGCTACAGCTGTTGTACTAAATGTTTTATCAAAGGACAGAGTTTACTACACGAAGGAAAACATAGGGTAGTTTACTTAGAAAGAAACTGTCCTTTAAGAACAGATACTCTGTTCAGATCTAGGAAGACTCCAAATCACAGCGCACATCCAAGAAAAAGAAGATAGTGGTAATCACTTAAAAAATGAGCCAAGTATCTTGCAATTGTTAACTGTAGATATGATAAAAGCATTTCCTTTAGATAAAATGCATCTTGTAGATGAAGGAGTTGTAAAAAAAATGATAAAAATTTGGTTAGGAAAACCCCATCCACAAAAGTTACCTGCACTGAAAATAAATACTCTCAATGGACGATTAGAAATGTGCTACAAATACACTCCTAGTGATTTTCAGAGGAAACCACGTACTTTCCAGTTTGCAAATTTTTTAAAGGCCTCTGAAGGAAGAGTTTTTTTACTATATACTGGTCCTATTGTATTAAAAGGAATTTTACCAAAGTCTACTTACAAACATTTCTTAAACTTATCACTAGCAATTCGGATTCTTGTATCTCCTACTTTTTACAATACTTACAATTCTTATGCAAATGATCTGTTGGATTATTTTGTAGAGAATTTCCCGAAATTGTATGGGAAACATAATATGAGTTACAATATTCATGGTTTATTACACATTGCAGAAGATGCCAAAAACCTTGGACCATTAGAAGAAAACAGTGCTTACCAGTACGAGTCTTTCATGAGAACTTTAAAAAATAAATTGCATTCTTTTAATAAGCCTCTACAACAGTGTTGTAACAGACTCCATGAGCTATCACAGACAAAAATGTATGATTCTGCAGGATTTATTGCTAAATATTCTGATGGCGTGAACAATGCATATCCTACCCTTTCCTATTCTACAACAAATGGAAGTTTTATATGTGGTGACTTTAAGTGGTATAAAATAAAAGCAAACACTTTAAGTGATAACTGTCTACTTTTAAAAAACGAAAATATTATAAGAGTAAAGTACTTCAAAAAAGTAAATGAAAATACGAAGGTTGCTGGTGAATCATTCATAATTGAAAAACCCCTCGCACTAAGTCCCAAAAATTTAAATGATTTCAAGTTTTTTACAGGATATTTTGACAATGAAGTTAGAGAATACTGTTTAAAGGAATTTCCTGCTGTATTTAAAATGTGTTGTTTGCCAACTTCTAATGAAAATGAATTTTTTGTAGTACCCATTATTCATACTTATAAATAAAAAGCATATATATAACTATCGGTTTTTATTTTAGAGATATTTTTTTAAATAAAATAAATAAAGATAAATAATTTCTTTACAATCTATGTGTATAAAAAAACTAAAATAAATCTCTGAAATACCCTACCATGGTATATAATTGCAATTATGAGGAACTATTTAACTAAATAAAAAATTCTCATTGAGGATCCTTAAATAAAAAAAAGGATACAGAAAATACATTATTCTTTCACATTTTTCTTTTTTTAATTTTGACAAATTCTGTCACCTGCATGTTGCATTATGATACATGTATTCACTTATGCAATCGGACAGAGATTTTTTGAATTATACTGTACAACTTCTAAAAACATATAAGTAATTAATACATGTATTTTATATATTATATTTAACTAACTTACCAAGAATTAGTTCAGTTTGTAATAAATTCTTTGATGCAAACTTTCCCTCTCTTCCTGAATAATTGAATAAAGATTGTAACTCTAAATCATAGAGTTTACCGATGATCAATTTTATTATATTCTTAATAGTATTGCCTCCTAGAGTAAGCAAATACAATTTCTGAAAATTAAAGAAACAAAATATAAAACCTTGCCAAAACAAAATTTTTATAAACTTACTAATTCATTCCTTTTTTCCTCTAATTTTAATATCTCTTCCAATTTTTCCATTTCAGTTATTCCTTTTAGTGGAAACTGAAGCTCAGCAAATTCACAGGTCTTACTAATATCTTGTCCTCTAATAATGATATATGACGTTCTGTGGCCAATACAGATAAATGGTTGACGCCATCTGATTCATTTTGGTGATTTTCTATAATTGTTTCATCAATAGGATGAGTTTCATTTAGGTCTAAAAAGGATTAATAAAATTTGAATAATTAGCTTAAGGATTAATAAAATAAAAAATGCTTTTCTTACCTTAAAAATGATTTTCGCTTTCATTAAAAACTGATGGTGGATCTGATATAGTGTCTAAATTAGATCTACTTTCATCAACATCATCACTTGATGACACCTGATATTTTTTATTAGGTATAGACACCCTTTTCTTGGCTACTTGTCTCTCCTCTTCCAGCTCACTGGAATCAACATCTTCTTTATCTAATAATATCCTTTCAGCAGTAAGAGCCAATTCTAAAGAATCTAAAAGATTTTTTTTAACAAAGCATTAAAACAGTTGGAATAAGTGAAGTGTTATTGATATTCAAAACTTGTATCCAAACTGTAGAATCATAATAGACTTACCAAAAGTTCGTGAACTGATGGGCGTGACCTTATAAGAGTTCCACTTTTTGTATGGTTGTTTCCCTTTTTTAAATGGTCACTTACCTTGTGACTTATATTTTACCTATAATGCATAAAAAATATGTATATTAGGTAGGCATAAACATTATAAGATTATATAACTAAATATTTTGGTATGGTTACCGATCCATCCTTAAACCATGAAAGAGGTAAAACGGAAATCGATTTATCGACCTCGAATTCAAAAATTTGATAGTTTTCCATTTTATCAATTTTATCTTATCACGTCGCACAAAAAAGCGGTATTAGCACATACATACGTCACATAACCTAAAATAATATTCTTTTTACGAAATTACGACACAGACAAGTAAATAGCGGACTGCAGCAAGTGACAACTTCATGGTAACGAGAAACAGTTGTCAATTTTCTGTATCACCTAAGTATTTATACGATAAAGATGTTTGATAAAGTTTAAATAACGTTTGTATTATATAATTTTGATTGAGAAAATCTGTATCAGTTTTTCTTTATCAACATGATAACATAAAATTTTACCAGAACGATAAATATAGTTTTGTATCGACCAGGTAAAGATTTGATAACAAAATTCTCTATCAAAAAGCGGTACTCATTTTATATCTATTTGTTACCCAATAATTTAAAACGATTTTAAAGCATTCAACGATATGATAACGATTTTAAGTTTATAGGGTTTACTCTACCTATCCGATAAATAATAATAAAGATAAAGATAAAGAAACTTTATTTATCAAAGATAATACATACAATAATTCAAAATAAACATAAATATAAACTTCATAATTAATTCAAAAAATAAATAAATAATAAATATAAACAAAAAAAATTCTACAATTGACCCTCGTATATATAATTTCTGTCGAAAACTGTACATAAAGAGCAAAAAAAAAATTAAAAAAAAATATAACAAAACACAATTTATTTAATAACAAATTTTAAAATTTAACTAAAAATAACAGCTCAATTAAATAAAAATTAATAAGTAAAGTAAACTTTATACTTTTTAATTCATAATTTATTTATTTTTAACATACTTAATAAGCTCTTTTTTAAAATGACTAGACTTAGGAGTTGTTTTAATATTTTGAGGCAGATGATTGAATTGATCTATCCCTTTATGAAATAAGCTTTTCATGGAACTACTTTTATTAGTTGTTTGAATGTAAAATTTGTTGGAGTTTGTTGCTCTTGTATTCCTTTGATGTACCTCTGTGAGTGGTATTAGTTGACAATTAAGATATTCAGGCAACATATTGTTTACTATTTTGAATATGAAAACCATTGTTTGCACATACAGCAATTGTTCAACATTTAACCAATTTAATGCATCTAACATAAACTGAATAGGCGTATAATCTATTTATTTACAATCTAAATTAAACTAAATAAAATGTATAACTAATATCTTTGGAGTCTTTTTTTTCCTGGATTTGTTTTCTCATTATAAGCAAGTGGTGGCGAAAGAAAATCGGTCTGAAAAAAAATCATGGGTTAACTATTGTATTTAACATATTTATCAATCTAAATAATAAGAGCCAATAAATAAAAATCAAATCAAAGAAATTAAAATAAAATAATTAAATTTCTAAGTAATTGTACAACCAATCATAGACAGCTCCCTTAAATCCATATTTTTTTAACTTTTGAAGTAAAATGTTACGGTCAATTGTTTCAAATGCACGTTTTAGATCAATGAAAACTGCACAGATACCAACTCCTGGCTTATCAAGAATATTTTTCATATCTGAAACAACTAATTGTAAAGCCGACTCACAAGAATGAGCTTTTCTAAAGCCAGATTGATAACTGCACAGTATATTATTTGTAGTAATAAACTCCATGATTTGATTGTACACAACTACTTCTAAAAGCTTTTCACAAAAAGGTAACATATTTATGGGTCGCAACTGATCTGCCCTGTTTGTGTTAGCTACTTTTGGGATTGGAATTATTGTGGATGTTTTAAATCGCAGTGGAACAATACCCTTCTCTAAGCTAGTATTTATTAAATTAAGTAAAGGATAACCAATTACATGAAAAAGATTCTTAATAATATCGAGCCCTATCTCATCTGTACTAGATTTCTTTTTTTGAGTTTTAACTATGTCATACAAGTTACTTAAGGTAACTGGTCTAAACTTTGTCATTGATGATTCGTTATAGGGTACTGTTTCCAAGCAAGCTTCAAAGTCATCATCGTCTATATCAATAGTTAACATAATGTTTTGTATGCTACCCACGTAATATTGATTTAAAACATCCGCAAAACTATCATTATATTCTATCCCTTCACATACCAAACTATGAATGTTGCTTGTCGAATTTTTGGTGCCAACTATTTGTTTGAGATGTTTCCACATTAACTTTGGATTTCCCTTGTTTTTATCTATATTTAGTTCATAAAAATTACGTTTGGCTTCCCTCAAGATCCTAACACATTCGTTTCTTTTTAGTTTATAGTTGTCCCAATCATCTGCCTCATTTGTAAATGCAAAAGTTTTATAAGCTACATTTTTATCTTTCACAGCTTTTCTACAATTATCATCAAACCATTCATTATTTACATTATGTATTTCAATACATTTTGTAGGAGCTACAAAATCAATCGCTGATAATAAATTATTTATAAAAATATCTGCTAGAACATCAACATCAACTATAGAATAACCCCACTCCCTCTCCACCAAAGTTTTGACTACTTCATCATAATTTATTTTCATACGAATTGATTTAGTTTTCTCTAATTTAACGCTAAGGTTTTGTGCTTCGACTTGGATAATAAAATGGTCTGATATTATGTAATTTTTTTCCACGTATGCATTTAACATGAAATTATTAGTTAACACGAGATCAATTGTTGACTTTGCATCCTTATGTACTCTAGTAAATTCAGTGACTATTTGTTTCATTCCATTATTTTCAATACATTCTTGAAGTTTTCTTTTTTCTGGACAATTCTTATCAAAATGAATGTTGAAATCACCCGTTACAATCACACTACAATTGCTATTGGTTTCTACATATTCATCAATCCATTTTGAAAATGATTCAAAGAACAGTGTAATGTTAGAGTTAGGAGACCTATAAACACCTGCTACACCATATTTAGTACCATTTACCCTAACTTCCATAGATAACAACCAAAGGGTCATGTCAATCGTTAAAGTTCTTACATTTGATACTTTTAAAAAAGATTTGGTAAATATTAGAACACCACCTGTATGTCGACTGCTTGAATCACATCGCGCTAAATTATACCCATTAATGCATAATTGAAAATCCTCGAACTCACTAGTTATACAAGTTTCAGTTAAGCATAGAATTAAGGGTTGGTATTTTTCAATATAAAATATTATTTCATCTCTGTGTCTAAAATAACTTTCGGCATTTATGCAAGATATAAATAGACTTTGTTTGCTATCGATTGATCTACTCGTTGATTGCTATTGATAATTAACTCTTTCTTTAACTTTAGAAATTTGTTTTATGTAGCTTATACATTTACTATCAAAAAACATGGTGATCCACATTAATATTTTTTATTTTCAGGATATCGGTAGCAAATTTACAATTTGTGCATTCGTACTTACTGGCTTTGCAATCTTCCATTTTGTGATTTTTATTGCACATAGGACACACTGAATGAGATTCGCATTTATCCGCTCGATGACCATACTTCCAACACTTAAAACATCTCATCACACTAACGAATTCAAAAAATCGGTAACTACTCCATCCTAAATAAAGATACTCTTTTTTTTTATTTGCTAGAAAATTGAACTGCTTGGAATTTAACTCAAGAATGACATTACAGGTACCTCTTGAATTTTTTGGAGTTTTGTATTTTTTTACAAATTTAATTCCATCCTTTATATTATCCGACAGATTTTGGTTTGCTATCTTTAATATAAATCCATCAACATCTTGTAGCTGTTCTTCCTTTACATTTAGTACTTTTATCTTTATCATCTTTCCTGTACTAATCTCATATTCTTCACTTAACTCATTTTGCGTTTCTCTTTTTAAATTTTGCAACGATTGTTCATCTTCGCAGTGAACTATTACGCATCCGTGTGAGACCTGCTTTACTCTTGATATCGACTGGACTGATTAATTCTTATAAATCATTTTTTGTCTTGGTGCTATCTTGATTTCCATTTTTTGGTTTGATAATTAAAGGTTCTATTTTGGTTTGTTTTTTTACAACATCGGAGAATTTTGGCTGTTGTTGTTTTTGAAACAAATCAATTAACTGTTCAGTTTTTTCCAATACTTCTCTCGTTTTTTCCTCCATACAATCCACTGGTCTTTTTAGTTTCAAGTTTACTTCATCCAAACAATCATTGCAAAACCATTTGATGTTTAAACTTTCTTGCTTATACTTAATGAGTTGATCCTTTACTCTACCACACATTGAATGAAAAATTTTATTACAATAATCACATGATATACATCTTGAATTCACTATGAAGTTGTCAGAGCACACAGCACAAACGTCTGTACTCGCTGGCATCTTGACTACTATTACTGTTATCGGAGCTTGGTTATACGGGATGTCAAACTTAGAAATTGAAAATGCAATAAAAGAACAAAACAATATAGATGGAGACGTCAAAGTCACATATATCAGAAGGAAAATTAGAGACAACACTAAAACAATTTTCTGCGAATGTTCACCTCTAGCATTTCACCAAATCATAAGTAAGAAAAAAATTTGTATTGGATGGGAAAGGAATAATGTTTTTGAAGATCTATCTATACCCAAGTGTTTCAACTGTCAAGGATATTTTCATAAGAAGGAAAACTGCATCCATAAAATTGTATGTCCAAATTGCTCTGAAGAGCATCAAAAAAGTGATTGTTCGAATAATAATATATTATCATGTAAAAATTGTGTTACGTCGAACTTGAAATATAAAACAAAATATGATACCAGTCATGGATGTGATAGTAGGCAGTGCCCTTCTCTTAACTATCATGTTCAGCGACTTAGGGAAAAAACAGATTATACGATTTTCTTAAGTGAACTTTTCTAAACAATTTATGTAGCTTTCTATATCTTAATTTCTTGCACTTATGGAAATCGGAGAGGATATCATTTTAACTGAACTTGAGAAAGAAAATGTTGATGAAAAAAACATGAATTTAGATGATATAGAACAATTCACTAATATTGTAAGTATTTCTAAACATTCTTCCTTTTTTAGGATTTTGCATATAAATATTAGAACATGCAACCTGAATGAAATTGACGTGATAATACTTGGAGAAACACGATACATTCACTCAAATTCAGATTTCACGATACCAGGCTTTAATACCATTTTTAATAACAGTTCTCTAAATAAGTGTGATGGTGTCTTGATTTATGTACATAAAAACCTGAACCTTAACATAAACCACTTTAAATTAAATCATTCTCAGGTAACAACATCACTTTTAACTTTAAATATAGATAACACATGCCTAAATATTATGGCTTGCTATAGATCGCCAGCCACAAATGAAAAACTATTTGTCGAAGATTTAGATAAATTTTTATGCGATATAAACAGAAACGACTTCGATATAATAATCGGAGATTTAAATTATGATATATTAGACGACTCAGATGCGTCCAGTAATAATTATATAGCGATGCTATTATCCCATGGCTTTGAATCCCATATAAATATTTATACAAGAGTGACCCCAACATCTGCATCATGCTTAGATCATATTTTCGTAAGGAAGAAGTCAACAGTCACTAAATTCATAAACAAAGCATCTGTTGTAAATTATAACTTAACTGAACACTTTCCTATTTATTTCTCGATAAATCATAAAGAGATGAAAACATCAGACAGTAAATTAACCTACAAACATATTAAAAAATTCGATGATAATAAATTTTCCAACCTAATTTCAACTATTGAGTGGTCAAAAATCATTTCTAACAAAAACCCTACCGTAGCTTATAATATGTTTTCTGAAATAATTACAAACTTAATAAATCAGTGCACAACCACCTTAACAATTACAATAAAAGAACACAAAAAACTAAAACCCTGGATAACTAATGTAATAGTCGAAATATTGACTGGACTAACATTTATATAAACTATATGGTGTTTATATATGACATCATGCTGAGGCAGCATTTTGAGCCGCTTTTGTTGATGGGAGACTGGCATGGTCATTCTTAGCTATATTTTCAGTAAAATTACATGTATCTTTTCTAAACCTCAATTATAATTGTTAAACAATCTATTCTAATTATTTAACCCTTACAATTCAGAAGTGGGATAAAAAACTTACTGCCCTTAAGTAAAAAGTTTAGTTGTGCAAAAGCAGTGACTGTGAAAGTGATTAGTTAGTACCATGGGAAAGAATAAAAAGAAGTCCAAGCGTTCGAGTTCTTCAACACATACCAGATCAGAGCAACGTAAAAGAATACGGCGCTTAGAGAAAAAGATAAGTAAACTTACAAAAGGCAATGCATGTACTGTTTATGTTCCAACTTTAAATGTCGCTGTAAATGAAACTATTATTCCGATTTTTGATCCTAGCAGAGCTTCCTTAAGTGTGTTAGAGTGGACATATAAAGTTGATGAACTGATGTTTTATCATAAATGGGATGATTTAACGGCATTTAAGTTAGCAACAAGTAGACTACGCGGCAATGCGCGAAAATGGTACGATTCTCTACGGCTAACATGTCATACATAAGGAGAAATAAAAACATTATTAATAGAGAGTTTTCCGCATAAGGTGAAGTTCGGTCGGCTACTTGTGGAAGCTGCAAATTACGTGCCGAACATTAATGAAAATTTGGCCGATTATTGTTTTGAAAAAGTTGCAAAATTAAACAAATTAAATCTTTCAATTCCGGACGAGTATGTAATTGACAGTGTTATCGAAGGGTTAGGTGATAACACTCTTTCTTTGTCGGCCAGGGCAGCAAAATGTAAAACTGTGGGAGAATTGGCGAACTATTTAAGTCACGTCAGTGCTGCTGTACCTGAGCGAAGTGGTCATAGTTCAATAGGTCCTAAAGACTTTGCGAAAGTGCAAATAATACAGAATGAACATAGACCAAAATTTAACAATAAAAATCAAATAAGCTGTTATAATTGTAGTGGAAACCACCGTGTAGTCGAATGCGATAAACCAATTATAAAATGTAGACTTTGTAATAAAATGGGTCATACGCAACAACAGTGCGTGAGTGCTTCTCGATAGAAAAATAAATAATCTGGACAATTCTGTGAGCGCGGTCACTGAAAGAGAGATGAGCAAAAATATATTAATAAAGAACTCTTTTATTAATGGGTGCCGTATAATTAAACAGTCGGTGGCTTTAAAATTGAACCTCCAAGCTAATGTGGGGCCTGAAAGAATGTTAAAATAATGTTTTATGGGAAATATTATTACAACAAGTTTAATAGTTCAAGTTACCATCGGAATTGAAGAAGTCAGCGGAAATGTGCAAGCTGTCGTTCTCAACGAGACCTATTTAAATCACGACCTTATCATAGGAATATGAACCGACTATTTCATATAATAATAAATAAAACACGAAAACAGTTTAAATTATATACACTGCCGAATTTAATGATAAAAGAGACACCCCTAATTGGGTTCGTGCCTAATGACGAATTAGCCTATGACAAATTAAAGTTTGGTAATATTATTAAAAGTCAAAAAGTGAGACTTTTAAAATTGTTGGCATTTTATAGAGATTATATTTCCTCGTCTTTAGTAGAGATCTCGATAAGACGAGCGCAGTTGAAATGCATATAAAATTAACTATTGATGAACCAGTGGCGTACCGTCCGTATAGTATGTTTTTCGGTGAGAGGAATATTGTACGCTCACTAATACAAGATTTATTAGATAAAGACAATAAAACGAATGTCAGAAAATTATTCGTTGCCAAAAATGAGAAAGTTTGTAGAGAAATATGTCCAGGCATGTTTACACTGCAGTTATTCTAGGCGCACAACAGGTGGAAAAGAAGGGGAGATATTTCCAGTGGAAAAGACTCCAGTGCCTTTTCACATGTTGCACGCCGACCATGTGGGTCCTTGGTGACAAGTAAGAAAGGAAATAAGTATTTATTAGTGATCGTTGACAACTTCACGAAATTTGTGATTATCGAGCCTGTAAAAAAAACGAAAATATGTAGTGTCATGAAAGTATTGACAGAAGTTATGTATTTGTTTGGTGCACCAACACGTTTAATAATTAATAGAGGCTCAGCGTTTACTTCGCAAACGTTTCAGCATTTTTGTAAATCCTATGGGATTGACACATTTTGAATGTTGTGGCTACTCCAAGGGCAAACGGTCAATGTGAGGGAGTCAATCGAACGATTTTAAGCACATAAAGCAGCCGGTAGTCCAAGTGGGACACGTTTGTTAAGTACATACAGCAGTAGGACACATTTGTTAAGCAAATACAGCAACAGGTAGTCCAAGTGGGACAAGTTTGTTAAGCATATACAGGGTGTATTAAATTGCACAGAACGTAGTAGAATCAAAAGTTTCAAGTGCAGTTCAAGACAGTCTTGGACTGATAGATTTGTATCAAATGAGATCTGAAGTAAGTGAGCGAATATTAAAAGATCAAGAAATTCAGAAATAACGTTTTGATAGAGTTCGTATTCAAGTTAGACGATATAAAGAAGGAGATATCGCAATGGTGTTGAATACTAGTTTTGTGCTACGGGGGCTAGTAAAAAGCTTCGAGCAAGGGTCAAAGGACCTTTCCGAGTAAAGAAAGTGTTATATAGTGATCATTATGAGGTAGAAGACCTCAGAGAAAACATGAAAGATATCGGACGGTGACTGCCGTGGATATGATGAAATGATAAGATATAACTCTAAAGTGTGAGTTAAGTAAGTTATGTAAGTTAAGTAGGTACCTACGGCAAAAGGCCATAATTAAGAGAGCATGCATGCAAGTAAATCTAGCACAGGGCTGGAAGTTGACGAAGGTCAACGTTGATGTAAGCTTTACCGACAACTCTAGCACAGGGCTGGAGGTTGACGATGGTCAATAAAGCTTAGCGATGGCTTAGCTCGGTTGGTAAGGATGCTCAGTGACAAAGGTCACAAGGTAGATTAACGAAGGTTGATCAAGAACTTTGATCTCTAGTGACACATGGTCAAAGAGTAGAGATTAAAGTTGGACGATGGTCCATTTGATGAAGTAGATTAACGAAGGTTAATCAAGAACTTTGGTCTCTAGTGACACATGGTCAAAGAGTAGAGACTAAAGTTGGACGATGGTCCATATGACGAACTAGCGAAAGCTGGGCATGCTAAAGAAGTAATTTTTGAGTAAATGCCAGAATGATATTTAAGAAAATGTTTCGATGAACTAGTGATGGCTGGTTATGCTAAGAAAGTATTTCTTGAGAAATGCCAGAATGGTATTTAGGAAAATGCTTCTAAGGCTTTTTAGACTAAGTGCAGATTTCTAATTGATTTGTATGTTTTTAGATGCAGAACATGGGTTAGATGGACCTGAGGACAGGTCATAAAACAGGATGGCCGAATGTAATAGTCGAAATATTGACTGGACTAACATTTATATAAACTATATGGTGTTTATATATGACATCATGCTGAGGCAGCATTTTGAGCCGCTTTTGTTGATGGGAGACTGGCATGGTCATTCTTAGCTATATTTTCAGTAAAATTACATGTATCTTTTCTAAACCTCAATTATAATTGTTAAACAATCTATTCTAATTATTTAACCCTTACACTAATGGTATAATAAATTCAATTAAAGTTAGAGATAAACTTAAAAAGCTAGTCAATAAAAACAAACAAAACTTGGAGATTTTAAATAACTAAAAATTATAGAAATCATTTAAATAAAATAATAGTTGCAGCTAAAACTAAATATTATGCCAATATTTTTGAAAACACAAAAGATATTAAAAAAATTTACAGTACCATAAAAGAAGCTATAAATGAAAAAACTAAATCTAATGAAGAAATTGTTATAAAAAATCACATAACCCATGACACTTTTACTACTGTTAAAGAAATGGTAGATTTTTGTAATAAATACTATATTGAAGTTGGTAGTAAATTGGCAGAAAAAATTGATAAACCTTCTGACAAGTTTAAAGTAAATTATCCGTCTATCAAAGACTCTTGCTTCCTGAAACCAGTTGATAAAAACGAAATTGCGTCACACATCAAAAGTTTAAAAAACGGTTGCTCACCAGGAAGTGATAACATAACAACAAAAATGATTAAAAATAACTATAACCACTTTATATACCCACTTACACATATAATAAATTTAATATTTATGACCAGCCTTATACCTGAGCAGTTCAAAATATCAATAGTTGTACCTATACACAAAAATGGAAATAAAAATAATATAACTAATTACAGACCTATCAGTCTTATAAACACATTTGCCAAACTTTTTGAAAAATGCATTAAAATACGCTTGTATGACTATCTACACAAGAATAAAATTCTCAGTGAAAAGCAGTTTGGGTTTAAATCAGGGTTTAGCACTAACGACGCAATGTTTGAGCTTGTTAACCGAATCAAACTTACTTTGGATAAGGGTGATAAATGTATTGCAGTGTTCTTGGATTTAGCAAAGGCATTTGATACAGTGCCTCATACTTAATACTTTACAACAGTATGGAGTGACGGGCACTGTATTAGATCTTTTCAAACACTACTTGTTAAATAGAAAACAAATGGTGAGAATAAAGAATGTCTTAAGCGAAATTGTTCAAATGGGAGTGCCTCAGGGAACGGTTCTTGGTCCAATTTTATTTATCATTTATATCAATACTATGTTAAAATCACAAATAAATGGTTCAATAATTTCATATGCGGATGATACTGTCATTGTATTCGAGGATAATAGTTGGGAAGCAGTCAAAGAAAAAGCCAAAACGGGTATAAGTAAAAACTGGCTTGATTTTCATAAACTCTCTTTAAATGTCTCTAAAACCTCATTTCTAGCATTTACGTTAACTGACGTTAATAGGCCTTCTTTCGACATAAAAATAAGTGAAAACTTTAAATTAAAATGAACAATACAACAAAATACCTCGGTATAATAATTGACCAAAATTTGAAATGGAATGAGCACATCCAATCATTAACAACCAAGGTTAGAAGATTTATTTTTAAATTTTACGAGTTAAGGAAACTCATGACTAGAATTCTACTAATTACTATTTACAATTCGTTGGTTGAATCTATTCTCCGATATGGTTTAATAATATGGGGTGGATTATATGATATAGCGCTTCAACCTCTTAATATAATCCAAAATCGTATTATCAAAATTATTTACAAAAAATCGATATTATATCTTATCTCTCTCTTATATATTAAAGAAGTGCTTAATATAAGAACATTATATTATCATTGTTGTTGTACTTTTATTTATGGAAAGCCTGAACTGAGACACACTGCTAAGCATTTGCACAACACAAGATCCAGATTAAATGAGTATCTGAGAACTCCAGCAGTTCAGCGAGATGCAAGTCAAAGATTTGTAACTTATGTTGCCCCCAAAGTCTTTAACACCTTACCTACCAACGTGAGGAACATAAAAAATTATAATTATTTCAGAAGAAATCAAAACAGTATATCACTTCTAATATTTATGCTATTTGTATTTTTTGCTACCTTATTCACATCTATTATATGTATACTATAAGTGTATGTATATATGCACATACAGGTGCTTGCACCTAGGTGCTTTAATTAATTAATTAATTTGATTACTATATTAATTTAATTTATAAATTGTAAAATTGTAAATAAATGAAATAAAATGGGATCAAGCATCCAAATATATCAAACTCATGCTCTTCAGCATTGTTGGTTTTATTTAAACAATCAGATATTCCTTGCAGTTGATCGAGGACACCATGTAGTTCCTGAACCCTTTTTCTTTTTGGCGGAACTTGGCTTGAAGTGGGCGTTTTATTACATGCAGCAGTTGTCGCAGAAGTTTGATTGGATGCAGCAGTCGTTGTTGTTATCAAAGCACCAATACGGAGCGGTAGCTTGTTCTTCAATTATAAGAAAACAAATAGCATAAGTACTACTTGCGGTGGTAGATGATGACTATTATTTTTCATATATCGATGTGGGATGCAACGGACGCATTTCTGATGGAGGAGTCTTTCGAAATAGCTCAATATTTGCTAAACTAGAAAGTGGGATTTTACCAGATGGCATTTTTTTAGTAGGAGATGACATACATACTATAGATTATCAAGAGCACGCCGTATTGTAGAGAACGCCTTTGGTATTCTAGCCAGTAAGTTTAGGGTTTTTGAGAAACCTATACCTTTTGGTCCAGAGAAGGTTGCCAAGATAATAAAAGCGTGCTGTGCAATTCACAACTGGTTAAGAAAAGATGAAAGAATTTATCTGCATCCGGGTTCTATTGATATGAAAGATACTGCAAATGGCATACTTATTCCAGGATCATGGAGAAGTGAAAATTCGAGAATGGTCAGTTTACCCACCAATGTAGGCAACCATTCCTCACAAAATGCCAGAGATATGCTACGATTTTTAGGACCATGGCAAGTACCTTGGCAAATAAAAATGATCCAATAATTCCAGTTTTACATGATGAATGTATTGATAAATTGTCTGTACAATAAAGAAAGTATCAGAATGTTTTCCTCTTTTTGTTTCTTTATATCTCCATTTATTCTGCTGCCAATTTTGATCTAAATTCCTCACGTTCGTCCTAATTATTGTCATACTACTCGTCGCATTACCCCCGTATATACGAAATAACGTACAAAAATATTCAATTCAAAAAATTGTGAATTTTTTTAGGGTTTTCTCATAAAAAAAACAACTGGCTGTAGAAATATAAGATAAGTATATTCATACAAAAACTTACCGTATTTGTTTGTTTCCTCCAAACTTTTGAACCACTTCAAAGAGGGAACGTATATATATCATCAGTACCAGCTCCTGATTTTTCTGAATCTTTTATTTTTTTCAGTTCTTGACTATAAGTCGACCTTATATTTTTTATTTTTTGTATTACGTCTTTAGGACCAAATCCATCAATGCCCATCTTTTCACTGATTTCTGCATACGCTAGCTGCCGCTTTTGTTTGTTTTTGTATTCAGCTATTGCTGGATTCCATAGAAATTCATATTTTATGTACTGTTCAACAAATTTTATGGAGTTCTCTTCTGACCACCTAGCCATCATAAAAAGCGACGCAAGTCTTCAATAACACAAATAAAAAGTGTAGTCAGCGCTAGGCCTAACAGTGCTGAAACACACTCAAAATTTCAATAACATTTCTCTGTTGCTTTTAGTTATTAATCCCAAAGTGATTCTGTTAAAGTGTAAGCAGTTTTAGCAGGTATGGATTAAATAAACACAGTGAATATTAGTTCCTTCTATTTATTTATATCTATACGTAACTAATATCTTTATAATACAAGAGCTCTTATAAGACTAATATCTTTTGGGTGTGGTGTGGTATTTAAACTATACATAAAATTGTTATGATTTCTAAGCATAACCAAAACGCCATTAGAAAGAATAACGGATACATAATTCACTATTTGTTTAGTCTAAGAACGTTTAGAAGTTAATACAGTTTTTGTCACTTAAAACCAACACACCCCCCCTCAAAAATGTATAAACTTTATATTTAGTACTTTACTGTTACTAACTGTTATTGCGATTTAGGCCTCTTTTATGCACGTGCAGTTGTGCGGTTTGCAGTCGAACGGCATAAAACGCTCGAAAATTATTTATGTAGGAGCAAGTGCTTCCTTTTATGCAGTTGCGTTTGAGAAATTTGCGGTCGGATTTCGCAAACGTGCGGTTGTCCGTCTAATCATGCCGTCGAAAATATAGATTTGGACCGCAGACGCCCGACCACATTTTGTGGTTACAAATTTTTAAATACACGTACCCAGATGGAGGTTTTTATGCAGACGTTCAACGTTTTTGTTGGCACCATTCGCTCTGTTGCCATCCCCCGAGTCCCGAATCCGAGTGATAGTTTTCAAAATGAGTTCAGACGGGGCAGACGTCAACACAGAACAGTTAATTGAGGAAATCAGGTGTCTGACGGCTATTTGGGATGTATCTTCCCAAGATTATAAAGATAGGAATATCAAAAAAAATCTGTGGATAGAAATTTGTCTGATATTTTATCCAGATTTCGAAGAATACGAGGCGAAAAAGAAATTAAACATTTGTAAGTATTAACATGTGTATTTTACATACTCTTTATTTATACATAAACGTAGATTTCACTGAGGTATACCCAAAAATGTTTTACAATATTCAGAATAGCCTTTTGTTGATCACTAAACGGATACTTTGTTCATGTAATTTTTATATTTTTGAATTTTGCCAGGCAACTGAACCCGCAGAACTTACAAAATAGTCTGTCAAATCTTGTCTAACACTGTAAGCTTGTTTTTTTCCTCGATGCAACAAGACGTTCTCACTGTTATCGGTGTCATGTACTCCAACGATTGCCAGTGTATCCTCAAATCGGAAACCGTCTCTGTCTAGAACAAAGTTATGCAACGCACAAATAGCTTTAACAATAACAATACAGTTATTTACACTCACGTTCATTGCTTTATGAAGTATTCTCCACTTATTTGTGAGTATTCCAAAGGTACATTCTACAAATCGTCTAGCACGGGACAATCGATAATTAAAAATTTTCTGGCTGTGGTTGAGGCACTTTCCTGGAAATGGACGCATTACGTTGAGGGATATTCCAAAAGCTTCATCTGCAACAAAAACGTAAGGCACAGCCTTCGAATATTCATTAATTTTTGCTGGCGGTGGGATATGCAGCGAACCAGATTCCAAAGCGTATCCAAAAGAAAACCTCTCAAAGATTGTTGAGTCTGCATCTTTCCCGTATGCACCAACATCAATATATATAAATTTATAATTGCTATCAGCAACAGCCATTAAAACAATAGAGGAATAATTCTTATAATTGTAGTATAATGAACCAGAATGTTCAGGTTTTATAATCCTTATGTGCTTGCCATCGATAGCTCCAATGCAGTGAGGCAAATTAGCTCGTGCTTCGAAATTTATTGCTATTTGTTGCCAAACTTCTTCTGAAAATTGTGGAAAAACTTCCTGCTTCAACGTAATCCATAGTACACGACATATTTTTGGCACAATAAAACTTGCAGTTGTAGTTCCCACTCTAAATAAGTAATGGAGATCCGTATAAGTACAGCCAGAGGCTAGATATCTGAAAATAAAAGAAAATGTGTATAGCTATTTTTTTGTAGGCAAGCAGTTACAAGACAAGTGGAAACATATTCGTGATGGTTACGTTCGAAGTCTTAAAATTCAAAAAACTAAATCGGGACAAGCACGGAAAAAAACAAAAATCTATGTATTTGCACTTACAATTTTTAAAGAATATAAAGCCACGCCCTACCGAATCATCTGTAGAAGAGATTCTTCCCAACAATAATTCTGAAACTCACATTATTGACGAAGATGGGCGCAATAATGAAGTCAGCGAGAACGACGGTGAAGAAACTGGAGAGCAGAACGGTTCCAATGAGGCTACACAAAACCATACTCCGACCAATTCTACTAGTACTGTGCATAGAAGAAAGCGAAAGAGACTGGAAGAGAAACTTGAAACATATATAGATAATTATCAACAACCCAAACCGTCGACAAAGGAGGAGAACTCAGATGATATGGAGTTTTTTCGCTCTTTACTTCCAATTCTGACGCCACTATCAATGTTTCAGAAACTGAAAGTACGGATGGATATAATGAACTTATTACTACCGTACACTAATATGTCTGTCCCACAAAATATATTTACATCGAATCCATCTGATGCATTAGTCCAACAAACACCACAATTCAGTAGACATGATAGCCAAAACCGGTATCCACTTACTATGTCACAACCACAAGTAGCAAACTTTCGTCATTACAATAATACACTATTACAGCGAACCCCACTTCTCACTCAGCTTACCCCACAATATCATCGGGCCCTTCAAACTGTGACCACTCCGAGTAGCCCGCCTACACTATCCCAGCTGGTAACACCATCAGCTGCTACTCGACCAACGGAGCAATATTCGGAAGAATATAGAAGAGTTAATAGCCCTGACGATAACCATTCATTGATGTCAGCAAACAGTCAAGAATCCATCTTGTCAGTGGCTTCATTATTCAGTGAAAGTGATTTTCGTTAAAATGTTGACATTAGTGTTAAGCAAAATACTTCTTGTTCATTAAATGTTTAATATAGGTATGGACCGTTATTTTGAGTTTTTTATTTTTCTCCCTTAAAAAGTATTAATGTTCAAAACAAAATATAACAGAATTTCTAGTTATATAGCAAAAAATTAACTTACCTAAGAGTAATTGTCAACATTTCTTCTGGTGAAAACAATAAACTTTGCACCAATTCTGGTTGACGTGTGATAGTTTCCCTTGTTTTTATAGCAAGCTCGTCGAAAGATTGAATGGACATTCTAAAATAGTTAAAGAATTTTTGTCGATCCTCTCTTAACTTTATGAACAAGTTTCCGAATGCCCCATCGATAGATCGTGTTCTATTAATAGGATGGACAGCCCACCGTCTTTGTCTTCTTTGCTTTTTGCGATATATTAATAAATAATATAACACGCACGGATCCATTCTGTTTCTCTTGTCTGACAACACTGTACTAATAGATCTACCAACCGTCTGAACGGTTGCAACTTGCATAAAAAGGTAGCGACGGCACCACACTGAAACGCCAAACGTTGTGCCGTTCGACTGCAAACCGCACAACTGCAAGTGCATAAAAGAGGCCTAAAAATTTGTAACCACAAAATGTGGTCGGGCGTCTGTGGTCCAAATCTATATTTTCGACGGCATGATTAGACGGACAACCGCACGTTTGCGAAATCCGACCGCAAATTTCTCAAACGCAACTGCATAAAAGGAAGCACTTGCTCCTACATAAATAATTTTCGAGCGTTTTATGCCGTTCGACTGCAAACCGCACAACTGCACGTGCATAAAGGAGGCCTTACGGTTTACGTTCACTGTTTACGCTTTACACTTTACGGTAATTGCGGTTTACGGTATGCTTTACGGGGAACTTAACAACTGATGATGATGATGGTCCAACATTTGTTGCAAGGGTTTAGGAAAAAATCGGATGTGGTCATGCACATGACTTTACCATACTTTAACGGCCATACGGACTCATAATCCAATTACTCGTACATATTTAAGGCAGGCCATGCCTGGCAAGAGCGTACAATTGTCTCCATGAAACAAAACACTTCTACTGCGCTTGCGCTATTATGCAACTATATTATTCCATATTTTATTTTTAACTCGCTTATAATACAAAATTTGAAAAAAGTTTTTAAACAAAATTTATAGTAAATTTAATTTAAAATAAATTTTTTCTCTTAATATTTTTACATAAACTTAATAGAGTAAACCCCCACTTCCGGTTGTCCCATTTTGCCCAAAATCTAATCAGCTCATTAGCATGTTGTAAAAATGCTAAATATAAAATTTGGTTAGGAAATTTCGATCGCAGTTGGAGTTAGAGCGCACACAAATTTTTCCGGACTACATACTCCATAGATACATTTTCTGGAAATGGTCTTAAATGACTTAGGGGGTCTCAAAACATGTAAATCCACTGAAAGCTGAACTTTTTTTTTGCGATTACAATACTTTACCTATGGTAAAGTAAAAACCCCTTCAAAAACCTAACCAGACCATTTACTGTTCTTGAACACCCATGTTCTTTTCTTGTACTCCCATCTTCTCTCTCAGATCTTTGAACTGCTGTGGTGGTAATGATTTTGTCAGTAGATCAGCCTCCTGATGACCTGTAGGCAAATATTTCAAACAGACAGTGTTGTTCTCTACTTGCTCTCGTATAAAATGGTATTTAATGTCGATATTTTTTGAACGTTTATGACTAACAGGATTATTTGCCATTGCTATACAACTTTGGTTGTCTTCATACAATGTTATTGGTTCTGACATATTGACATTAATACTAACTAACAAAGATTTAATCCAAAAGGTCTCTTTTACTGCCTCAAATACAGCCATATATTCTGCCTCAGTTGAGGACGTGGCAACTGAATTTTGTCGTCGTGTAATCCATGTTACTGTACAATTTTTAAATAAATTAAATAAACAACCTGTTGTACTTCGACGATCTAATTCATTATTTGCCCAGTCCGCATCAACATATCCTATTCAATTATCTTTGTTATTATCGTTACGCTTACATACCGTCGCAATGCGCTGCTCCGCGGTAAACAATGGCCAAACAAATGCTCAAAACATTCAGACATACCTTACTACAGCTCAACGCTGACGCGCGTTGCCATGTAGTAAGGTTTGCCCCATGATTACGCTAAGATACTTCGGACAATCCTTACCGCGATGCAACTCAAAATAGCGCCACTGCCACGCACAAGAGCGCGTCTCTGTACTAATCGGTACCAGTCTCACGCCTTGAAGATCGTCTTTTCAGAATCTCGAAGACTTTTGTGCATTTTTCATATTTGTTAAGCTATGTGGAGATTGTTGTGGGACAGCCATCACGGCATTTCTAAAGATGATAGAAGACATATATAATGACATTATTTATAAGAATTCTGTATGCGAATACCGTCGAGGAGACTTTCGAAAATTATGAAGGATCTTTAAATGATGACATTCTCAAAAAATATGTTAATGCTAAAGCACATATGGCTAATTATTGGCTATAGAAGTAATTTATCTACAAGGGGAAATAACACGAACAACTACGTAGAAGCGTCGATTCGTATTTTTAAAGATATTGTTCTTCAAAGAAGTAAGGCGTTTAATGCGTGTGCCTTAGTGGCCTTCATTGCCAGTGTTTGAGTCACGTCAAAGGCGTCATTTGTTAGCATTTGCAAATTGCCGCTGTTCCAAAAATTAAATACTGTTTAGAAAAATGTCACACCCCATCAGTGTCTCTATTCAGGAAGTCGACGAGAACACCTTCCTTGTTTCTTATGAGACTGATGACATTATGTTCTATACAACGTATCTAGACATAGCATTCTGCGATTGTGTTGTTGGACAGGATGGAAGATTCTGCAAACACCTTTGTGCTAAACAAAATATGTATGGAATAACTCTCAGAAATTGTATTCAAATTAGTGCATTAGACAGAAAGGAATTGGCGTTGGGAGAAAACGTAACGCCCGAACTTTATGACATGTTACTTTCGACAGATGAGGCAGCACCAACACTACACGAATTCCTTCCATCTAATGCAGGAAATGAATCAAGCCTCGCTGGACAGGAAAATGAACTAGATAATGATAAAATAAATAGTACTGGAATGGTTAATAGCAAAATTCAAATGGACGAAGAACATTCTAGAGCTGTTCAGGAATTATCGCAACATTTTGAAAAAATAAGCAAGATCGCACAAGGCAACCAGACTGTCGACATGACAAATTCTCTGAAAAAATTCTTGAATAGAATAAAAACACCGCTGGACGTACTACATTTTGTCAACATGTCGAAAAACATAACTTTTAAGAGAAATATTCCTGTTCAGCCTACATCCGTTTGTAGGAGAAAAGTGAGACCTGGGTTGAGTTCCGGAGATAAACGTTTGCAAGCTGGTAGACCTTCTAAGTAAGAAAACACGTGCCTAAAAGGCAAAGATCACTCGATAGAAATATTGAGCTCAATAGACCAAATGCGAAGTCACACTGACAATTAGTGGTGCTTCAAACTTTTGTAAAAATTTTCCTTTGTTTTGTTATGAAAAATAAAACAATGCCTAGTCACAGTGAGCCTCATTTGATTTTAGTTTTTCAGAACAAAGTGAACAGCGATCAGTATTTGAGAATATGTGAGAAGTTAAATTTTGCGGTTGTATCGCAGTAAGTATTTTAACGTAATCATGGGGCAAACCTTATCTTTAGAAATGCCGTGATGGCTGTCCCACAACAATCTCCACATAGCTTAACAAATATGAAAAATGCACAAAAGTCTTTGAGATTCTGGAAAGACGATCTTCAAGGCGTGAGACTGGTACAGACTAGTACAGAGACGCGCTCTTGTGCGTGGCAGTGGCGCTATTTTGAGTTGCATCGCGGTAAGGATTGTCCGAAGTAACTTAGCGTAATCATGGGACAAACCTTACTACATGGCAACGCGCGTCAGCGTTGAGCTGTAGTAAGGTATGTCTGAATGTTGTGAGCGTTTGTTTGGCCATTGTTTACCGCGGTGCAGCGCATTGCGACGGTATGTACGCGTTGTACTGTAGTAAACAATGCCAATACGCGACCGGGTTGCATTCATCCATTTTAAATTTTATTAATATTGATTTTAAGTATGTGGTTTGATCGAGTGAAATTTCAGAGCCTGACCTGTTTATTTTAATTCCAAGAAAATAATTAAGTTCCTTTAAATCTACCATTTCAAATTGGTTCATTAAAAACTTCTTAAAATTATTTAGTGTATTTATTTCTTTAGTAGCGATCACTAAATCATCCATATAATAATATTACATAAATATTTTTATGAATATGGCCTTTGTCTAAGAAATACAAACAATTATCTGCTGAGGAATTTACAAATCCCTTTTCAAGCATTATATTTTTAAAACATTCATACCAGCATCGCGCTGACTGCTTTAGACCGTATAAAGATTTATTTAGTTTACATACAATATTGTTTGTTTCAACTTCAACACCGTCAGGAACCCTCATATAAATATTTTCTTTTAATGTACCATTAAGAAATGCTGTTTTTACGTCCTTTTGATGAATTAACAGTTCATATTGATTTGCTAATGCAAGCACGCACCTAAACGTACCAATTCGCGCAACTTGTGCGAACGTTTCATTATAATCTAACGTTTTTCTTTGGCTAAAACCGCGCGCTACCAAACGGGCTTTATATCTTTCTAAATTTCCGTTCCCGTCTACCTTTATTGTAAATATCCACTTACAGTCGACAATATTTACATTACTCGGTTTTTGTATAAATGTCCAAGTTTTATTCTGTTCTAATGATTTTAACTCATCTTTTATAGCTTTTTTCCATTTTGTTCTAAACGCATTTTTAAAAACGTCTTGATAACATGTGGGAATATTATTTTCAAACATTTGATCAACTAGCAAATAATTATTAATATCGAAATCATCATCTTTATATGATATTATTGGTTTATTTTTCAACCTTTCGCTTCTTGTCACATCCTGCACATTATTTAATTTCCTCAATTTTTTATTAGAGGTACACGGACTTTCACTATCACTATCACTATCTGAGCTCATATCGGTTGGTTCAGGGTTATCCTTTAATGAGGATGTTTGACCTTGAGTGCAATTTTCAGGGACACCTTTTTCATTAAGGGTTTGTTTGCACCTTGTTTCGTCCGTTTGGCCAGGTGTGATATTATTTACAGATTCACAATCAGCAGCACCCCCTGCTGAAATATTATCTGTACTTATTTGTACATTTCTATCTGTATTTATTTTGCTAACAATTTGATCTACGTCATCAAGTTCTTGTCTTGATGTTTTATATGTAATTTCATCAAAAATTACATCACGTGCAACTATGAATTTTTCTGATTCCGAATTAAAAATCTTATATCCATTTGGCACATAACCCACGAGAATCCCTTTAGACGATTTACTATCGAATTTACTTTTACTCGTTTTATTATGCACATAAGCCGTGCATCCAAATATTTTTAAATGACCTAATAACAATAATTTTGGACATTCTTCTCTATGCATTTGGGACTCCTTTTTTGCTCGTGCCAAGTATGGGTATACAGGGGTGTACATGATATTGTTTTGGATGATAGGATATAAGTGATAAAATTCTGATGGAACAGGTTTGAGGATAGGAATGTGGATATCGAAAATTATTTTTGATTTTGGAAATGTAACTTGCGTTCCAAAAAATAGATAGTAATTCAAAATATTGTTAAATTTTGGAATTTCTTTAACGTTATAAATTTTGCTTAAATAATTTCAGTAATCTCTTGACTCGATATTATTGAACTATGAAGCGAGTTCTGTTTCGAGAATAAAATAGCGTTTTCAATATTATCTATAAAAGATATTAAATTTTGACAGTCGAGATTTATTTGGCTAATAGTACCTTCGAAAATAATAATATAATGAAGTTTGTAAATTTTGTTCATAAATTATTTGCTTTTGATTTTGTTGTAAAATTTTAATAGCATTATCATATCTATATTCATCGTCTGAATCTAGGTTACCAAAAAGCCATTTATTGATTTTGCCTATACCGTTAAATAAACTTCTTTTTGAACGTATATGTGGATTTAAATTTTCAAATTTCCTCTCTAACGAATGAAATAAAAATTCTGTTCTTTCTAACATGTTCTCGCTTAATCCGTGGTAAGAAATCGGATTTGAAGCATTAGTTTACTATTGAAATATGATATTTTAAAGTATTGATTTGTCTAATAGTCCAGTAACTGAAGGTCCAAAGCTCCGATAAATTCCAAGAATTAACCACTCATGGCGCAATTTGTAGGTCATGACAAATACTTTCAAGGGAGAAAACCTTTAACACGATAGCGGCTGAAAAAAAGGGTTTTCCGCTGATATCTGCCAAAATATAGGACTTAGAGAAATTTCCTTCAGACAAAAGATGGAGATTATTTTATTATCTACAAAAGTGTCCCTTATCATTTTTCTCGGAAATTCGATATTTTTCGAGATAATGGGACCCAAAAGTCCGCTCATTCTTACGATGCTGGATCTCTGCGAGTGCCGCTGTCTAGGCATTGACTTCCGTAAGCAGGCGGACAACTTTTTCCATATCTCGGCCAAAAATTAACATTTTTTCATGATTCAAAGTTCATTGCAATGGGAAAACCAATCCCTATCACGGCATGTGACTCGCAGTCCGTTTCTATTTGCCAAGAATATTTAAAAAAGCGGTCAAAGTATTTTTTTACAATATTTTGAGTCTATTTCATTAATCCATTCATATTTTTTCCACAAAATACTCTTTTCTGTTTCTTTTTTTTGATAATGGGACCTTGGGAGGTTTTAAATGATGTAAGAAAAGTTTACACACCATCTTTCTCGCGTTCAAAAAAAAAATTCATTTGTTTATTAGCATTTTTCAGCCGTGCTCGGAGTTCCATAGAATCTTTAGAACAAGCGTGAATTGAAAATTTTTTATTTATTGGATTGTTTAACAAGGCACATCACATGAAAGCTGAGATTCTCTATTTTTCGAATCCATGGTTTAATTTTAAATCAGGACTGAGAATTCCCCAGAAATTAAGGAAAATTGAGACTATGAGCCAAAACCGGACTTTCATGTTTAAACTCTTCTTGTTCTTTGCTTTTTATTTTTTAAGGATTAATAACTAGACCAAAGTAAAGCTCATATTCTCACCTTTCCATTGATATAAATTAATTCCTACTTTTCTTCTTGATTCTTAAACGTGCTCTACAATTATATCCCTTCGTTTTAAGCTCTCCGTCCGAGACTCGTGGCGTCGCACATATTCTAACCTCGCGTGCCCACGTAGTCACGTTCGTCGGCTGCTTCTGTTGGTAAACAAGCTCTGTTTTGGAGTCGTTGGCGTATTCATATTATTTATTTATCCAATTTTGAAGATTTTTTTCTTCAGTTGTTCGTTGAGCAGAAAATAAGG
The DNA here is from genome assembly GCA_949320105.2 of Crepidodera aurea. Taxonomy (NCBI): domain Eukaryota; kingdom Metazoa; phylum Arthropoda; class Insecta; order Coleoptera; family Chrysomelidae; genus Crepidodera; species Crepidodera aurea. The sequence continues at coordinate 8,015,279 of OX439472.1, read as the reverse complement.
TTTGGGTGCTTTTGATTTACATTATCAATTTGGTATTATTGTTGTGACAATTATGTTATTGATTTTTTGGTGTAGGTCTTGTTCTAGAAATGGAGGCGGACTCGGTTTCAGAATGCTTTGTTTGTAAGCAGGATGTTGAGGATGGCAGTGTAAATATCGCTCGTGGTTTAGACACTTTGATTCAAGTGAGTAAGGAAAGAGGCGATAATTTTCACCTTATGCTCCAGAAACAATCCTCCGTACGAATGCATAACAAGTGTAGGGAACGCTACACTATTAAATCTCGAGGCAAGTTCGCTTACAACGACTTTGAAAAGCACTATTCAAGAAGATTGGATCATTTAACAAGCCCAAAGAGACAAAAAATGCGTTCCAGTGGTGGTTTTGATTTCAAAAACAATTGTTTATTCTGTGATTTACCAGCTTCAATAGAAAAGGAGAAAAAAAAAGGAGGTTTGACAAAGAAGCGTGTTATTATACTTGTTTCGAAACCAGAATTCAAGACCAATCTTATGAACCGGATGACAGCACATTCTCATATAGAAAAGTATAGACAGATGTTAGGAAAAATTTCTGGAATCGACCTCACAATTGCTGGTGCAAGATTTCATGAAACCTGTCGACTTGCATTTAATCGAAAGTCTGAAAAATCTGACAAACCTAAAGGACGGCCCGAGGATCAAATAATTACAGACCAGATTGAGAGAATTGTCGCTTACATTGACGAAACTAAGGAAGAGATGTACAACCTGGACGAGCTGATTAAGATTGCAGGTATTTATTACTAATAACAAATGACTGTATTCCCAAGTATTATATTCAAGATTATTCGACATAGACAGCTAACGACTATTCAAGAATTACAGCAATTAGTAATTATCGATTGTTGTTAGCGTCAAGCATCGACAGCTAACGACAAACAACAATTGATAAATACAAATTGCTGAAATTCTTGAATAGTCGTTAGCTGTCGATGCCAACTGTTCAAGAATATTCGAGACTATTTGACATCGACAGCTGACAACCAACAACAATTGATAATTACTAATTGCTGTAATTCTTGAATAGTCGTTAGCTGTCTGTCGAAAAGTCTTGAATATTCTTGAATAGTTGGCATCGACAGCTAACGACTATTCAAGAATTACAGCAATTTGTAATTATGGTTAGTGGCAAGCATCGACAGCTAACGACTAACAACAATTGATAAATACAAATTGCTGTAATTCTTGAATAGTCGTTAGCTGTCTATGTCGAAAAGTCTTGAGTATACTCCGTTTGGTTGGAACAAATACTTGACTCTTTGCCGGCGTCTCCTTACGGTCCATAAGTCTGAGAGAAATCAGTGCAGTAAAACCTGCAACTGCACCTGGGGAAATGTGAAAAGTGCGTCTCCAATGGAAGCTGGATTATTTTTAGAGCTGAAGCTTGATTACATCTTGTTTTGGGCGGCCAAAGACCTCTTGCCAAGGGCTATTGAGCTTCTCTCCAGTAATTAATCTTCGAGAAGAGTTTCAAAAACTTGACTAGTAGTTGTCACTTCACTTTCACTTCACATTAACATAATAACTGCGCATAACTTTCTCCCTGAAATCCTGAAAAGCATGAATCATCAAAATACATTATTCTTTGAAAAAGGAACTTTTTTGCAAGATCTTAATGCAAAGAATGCATTCATTTAAAAACAATTTTTTGCATATTAATGCAAAGAATGTATTAATGTAAAAACAATCCTTTCGGTTCATGACGTTAGCGAAAATGCCAAATCTTTTGGAGCTATCCAGCTGATTTCATTTTGTTTACTTCTCTGTGCAAGAAGAGGACAGAAACAATAAGGCAGTATCGAGACAATGGTAAAGGCGCGTATTCATCAGTCTATTGGCCAAGTGGTGTCCAAGGATGAAATCAGTTGCATTTCATGTTTTTGATGACCTATCAATTGTTATTAACAAATGTTAGTTATTAAATGATTTGGGAACTGTTAACCTGAGTCTAGTTTTTGCAACTTGAACTTTTTGGCCGTTATTTGAGCAGCTAAACACGATCTGGTCCTCGGATTTCATCTGCCACATTCGGACCAATTGTTATTAACAATTGTTAGATACACTGAAAACAGTAGCGACTAAAAAACTTTGTAAGCACAATTTGTTGCTAAATCTTGAGACTTTTTCCGATTTTTTGAGCATATTAGCCATTTCATGGCCAAATTCAAACTTTTTGCAAAACCGATGAGAATATAGGGATGGAGGTTTTTAGGGACCCTGCGCACGAATATGAGGGAAGATTTGTGGGGAAAACCCCGAAATTCTTCAGTATTGAAGAGAAACAACAAAGAAAGAATCAAATTACTAGGAATTATGACAAAAAAAATCTAAAATTTTTGAGACACATGCCAAAAACCATTTTGTCAGGTCCTCCACACATATAATTCTGAACATAAAATACGATAACAGGGTGTTCTAATAATGGTGTTTTTTCTTAGGAGAGCCTAAAATAAACCGGGACACTCTGCGCATGAGGTTGAACAAGCGGTATCCTGACGACCTAATTGGTTTTTCTGCATCGAATGGCAGTGGAGCAATCATGTATTTCACAGACACAGAATATAAAATTTTGAAGAATAATCTCACATCCATTGGCGGGAATATCGAAGAAGAAGAGACGAAGATTCTTGATCAAGCTGCCACAATTATTCGGCGGAGCATATCAACATTTCCTCACAATCGTGACGAATATCCTCCAAGTGACAGCCTGCTAGACGGACTGGAGGATCATGTACCAGATAAGCTACAATATTTGATTAATAGGATTATTTTGACTAATAAAAAAAAAGATCATGTGGCCTTAAAAAGAAAATGTGCTGTCATAAGCCATTCAATAATAGCGACGGCCCGGCCGAGGTTCTATATGTCGCATATTCAGCTTGGTTTGGGAGTAATGCTTTTTCGCAAATACGGTTCGCGAAATCTTCTCGATGTACTATTTCAATTAGGATCTTGTATCTCATACTCGGAGGTGATCAAATATCAAAATACTATAATGCATGCAGACCCCCCAGTTATTAAGAAGGGCTCTTTCGCGCAATTTATTTTCGACAATTGCGATTTTAACGTGGATACGATAGACGGGAAGAATACATTCCACGGAATGGGAGGTATCATTGCTGCTACTCCTGCAGATTGTTATGAAGCCAAGCAGCCCATAGACCGCCAGGTTGGCAAGCTTGCTCGAGAGACTATGGATAAACATAAGATCTTTTTGCGAACCCATAGGCCTGCCAACGTGTCCGGGTATAAAAATATAACAGCTGCTGTACTTGACATACCTGAATTTAGTATCGCAAACATTCACAATGCAGATTTTTTGTGGTTATACGGCAGGACCAAATTGCCAAACACTCCAGGCTGGAACGGATTCATGGGCAAACTGACTGAAAAATACGATTACGAACGGTCTAAAATAATATGCTTGCCATTTGTAGACCATCAGCCGAGCGACCCAAGTACAATCTTCACCGTGTTGAAATATGCCGCGGAAAAAGCCCAAGCTTTAGAACTTCCATCCTGCATTGTTACATTCGACCAACCTCTATACCAAAAAGCGACCGAAATTGTTAAATCTTGCAACGACGATGACCCCATATCTGGAGTAATTACTAGGCTAGGTGGATTTCACCTGCTTCTGTCATATCTTGGCGCCATCGGATTTATAATGTCCGGAAGTGGACTAGAAGACGCGCTGGGTGTTATTTATGCCGCCGGGACATCAAAAAAAAGTGCTTCACGGACATGCGTACCATCGAGCAATGCGTGGACATTCATTGGTTTTTTCTGCTCTATGCGAAAAAATATTCCAAGAAATAGAATTTTCAGCTGATGAAGAGTCAGGCATCCAAAATTTGTTCGCGAATTTTGATACGATTGATTACAACAATGTAGAGGCTTATGAATTTATAACAAGCGCGAATGAAAAATTCATCCAGAAAATGAACGAAATTGAAGGGCGAGGGAAAACAGCAAAGTTATGGATACAATATATGCGCATGTTCCAAATAGCAAAATGTTATCTCAGGTCAGAGAAAATGGGTGATTTGATATCGCAGTTAATATATATCGAGCAAATGCTCCCTTATTTTCATGCGGCCGGCCATTTCAATTATGTACGTTCAGTTAATGAGAGGTTACATTAGAGACATGGAAGAATCTATACAAGCTGATCCAACCAATACCGCACTAATTATGCAATACAGAAATTTTATAACAAACGGATTTAACACAGTTAGACTTACAGAAAAATTTTGGTCGGGCACCTTTACGGACATGACGATCGAACAAGACTTCATGAGAATGGTTAAGGTTAGTGGTGGATTGGTAAAAAGAGGGTTTAATACCGGCGCGACTACAAAGTTCATAGCATCCCTCCCTTTCATGGTGGATATTTGTGACCAAATGGAGGTGTTTTGTGGGGTTCAGTCTAATTCTAGTGACCAGCACGTCGATGCCCGAGATTGTCGGGTGGCTCGTGATGGTGAAGACAGGGCCAAACAAATCGCGTGGTTTGATGTCCATAATCCTTTCCCATACGAAGAGAAACTTGTTGCCTTGTCAACGGGGCTCGTCGGCGGAGAACACATGAATTGTCACGATGCTTTTATGGTTGGGAAAGCTAGTATAATAAGTCAAGTTCAAGGGAAGCGGTTTGCTGATATTTCATTCAAGCGAAAGCATCGCGTGGTGCCCCTCATCAATGCCACGAGCTCGGGAAAGGTTCAGGACGCACTCGTAACCGTGGATCCATTATTAATTTTCCAGAGGATTACCATAACAAAACAGTCGGAAAAAGATTTAGCAAGGTATTTTGCTTATGAACTAGCTCCTTTTCCCCTGAGCATATTTGAAAACGGGACGATGCGCAAAACCGCCAAATCTAAGTTACTAAAAGTTTTCTCACCAGAAAAAGAACGCATTGACAAATCGAAATGCGCTTATATTTTCGATGGGGGAATGTTAATACATCGCGTCCCCTGGTCCGTCATTGAGCTTTTCAAAGATATTTTTGTCAGATATGTCAAATATTTGGAAGACCATTATCCAAAGGAAGTGACAATAGTATTCGATGGTTATGGCACCAATTCTAATAGTACTAAAGGGGCTGAACGCTCGCGGCGTGCAAGCAACAAGTCTTGTCCTGACACCCAATTCTCTCCGGACATGGCTGCAACGGTTCCAAAGGACAAATTTTTATCCAGTAACTACAACAAAAGTCGGTTCATTGATTATTTGAAGGAAGCCTTGGAAACAAAGGGGTATTCCACTAAACAAGCCTTGGACGATGCAGATTCATTAATTGTCCAAACAGCGCTAGAACAAGACTCTGTAGGCAAGCTACCAGTAGTAGTAGTGGCAGAGGACATCGATATATTAGTATTATTAACAGCCTTAACGCCACAAAATCGTAAGATTTATTTCTTAAAAGCTGCCAAGGGAAATAAATCCGAGCAGATGTTCTCTTCCAGGAGCCTGGATGCCCGTCCTTCATGAGAGATAACATCCTATTTTTGCATGCAATGACCGGGAGTGATACAACATCTGCCTTTTACAGAAAAGGGAAATCAACAGTAGTGGAAAACTTGTCCACAATCGGGGCAAAAACTGGACACAGTGAACTCAAAAGGGCCATTGAAAGTTTTAGGGATCAAGATCTTACTCATGAGACTGTTTTCGACAATGGATAGACCATTTTGCTATCGATTTACAAGTACCAGGCGACTGTAACGACTCTCCGGGACGCCCGATTCTTGATTTTCAACCAGTTGAGCACAAAGAAAACTGCGATAAAATTAGAAAGCTTGCCACCTACCGCTGAAGCTGCTAGGCAGCACTTTTATCGGGTCTATTTACAAGTGCAAAATTGGCTGGGGAACGACCTATCGCCGGAGGAATGGGGGTGGAAACATGAGGAGCGTGAACTGTTGCCGGTCCAGAATACAAAGGAACCGGCCCCCCCGCAACTCTTGAAGATGATTTTCTGTCAATGCAAGACATGCTGCGAGAAGAATTATTCGTGTTGGAAAGCAGGTCTAAAATGCTCGTCCATTTGTGGTTCATGTCAGTTAACACAATGTTTAAATTACAAAAAAAATGAAGGTATATTCCCGGAAGAAGTAGAGGTAGAAGGAGAACCAGAAGGGCTGGAGGAGGAAGAGGAAGGGTTAGAGGGGGAACAAGAATCAGGAGAGGGAGAGGTAGAGATAGAACAAGAAAGACTAGGCGAGAGTATCGTTGACGATGAAGACAATGAAGAATATGTAGTTGATTCTGATTACATGGAAAGCTTAGAATTAATGTAAAAGTTGTTATGTAAAGAAATGTATGTTTTGGTTTCAACAAATTTTCGTCAATAAATGTAATTTTTCCATAATGTAATACAATAATAATTTTTTAATAATGTAATAAATGTACAGACTTTTTTAATGTAACGACGTATTTTTTCCTAAATCCTGCGCCTACATCATCCCGAAATAAGTTTGCGAAAAAATTGAAAAAAAATGCGAAGGACGCCGTCGAGGAAATATTCACCAACTCCTCAAAGTTGTCACTTGTTATTGGCTAAAACAACGTCACTCACAACTTTAACGCATGGAAAAATACATTTTTGCAATTTGAATTACAATTTTTGCAGTCTCAATTTGCAACTTCTATCCTTGGGAGATGATACTCAGCGTTGGCTAAGAAAGAAGAGATCTCAAACGCCACTTCAGTGCAAAAGCAACACATGTAATACGCCAGTAAAGGTCGAAAAATTGATTTTTGTCGGGGTTTTCATTTACGCAATCCGCGACTTAGCGAGCAGAGCGAATGCCCTGGCGCCATCTACAATTGGTCTCCAGAGGTCAAAAGATAGAGATCAATGTATTTTCAACTCCATCGAGCGGAAATTCGGCCAGAAACTACTATATCTATTCACTAGGAAAATTATGGATTTTTCGACGTCCACTTTTGCGAAAAATATTGGTCTTGCGAAAAAATTGGTAGAGGTCATTATTGTAGATAATGAAAAGATCTCCATCTTTTGTCTGAAGGAAATTTCTCTAAGTCCTATATTTTGGCAGATATCAGCGGAAAACCCTTTTTCCAGGGTTTAGGGGCCCATTTTGGGCCCCATTCTTAGCCGCTATCGTGTTAATTCGCGGAAATTCGGCCAGAAACTACTATATCTATTCACTAGGAAAATTATGGATTTTTCGACGTCCATTTTTGCGAAAAATATTGGTCTTGCGAAAAAATTGGTAGAGGTCATTATTGTAGATAATGAAAAGATCTCCATCTTTTGTCTGAAGGAAATTTCTCTAAGTCCTATATTTTGGCAGATATCAGCGGAAAACCCTTTTTCCAGGGTTTAGGGGCCCATTTTGGGCCCCATTCTTAGCCGCTATCGTGTTAAAGGTTTTCTCTCTTGAAAGCATCTGGGATGACCTACAAATTGAGCCACAAGGGAATAATTCTCGGAATTAATCGGAGCTTTCGATATTTTCAGGTCTTCAGTTACTGGACTATAACCAGTTCTCCTAAATCTAAATAGTGAATAAAAGTATGCTTAGTGTATACTAATCTACAACTACCTAACTGAATGGGAAGAAGAAGGTTTTCTAATGGCGTAATACCAATGTCTTCTTGACTACATTTTATCTTAACTAGTAGAAGTGCCAGGAATAACAGGATCATCAGTGATTTCATGGTCCTGTTGTTCCTACAAAACATCATTTAAATTAACTGTTTCTAATAGGACACCATTATCTTTTATTATATCTATCCTTTTAAATTTTGGTAGCTTTTTGTCGCAAAATTTAGTTCGGACATAAGCTGTTTCATGATTTGAATAATCCGGGGGATCTGGGCGATTTTCGTTAGCTTTAGTGATAAACCTTGTTTTTACTTTTTCATTCCGTTCTTTAATAGTATTATATAATTGTTTACTTGCTTGTTTGTGATTTTGATAAGATAAAATTAAGTGATCGTCTAAGTCGAACGGATCTGGGTTTTTAATGTGGCCTTTGATAATTTCAAATGGAGTAAATTTTGTGGCTGAATGAATTGAATTATTACTAAGTACAGAATGTTTCATTAATTGATTAGGAGTTAATTCTTTGTTTTGTTCTAATTTCCTTTGAGTAAGGGTAACAATTACTCTATTATTTTCAAATATTTTTTCTTGTGTACATTTTATTTCATTTTTTGCCTGTCGTGTATTGTTAAAAAAGTTAAAATTGTTAATTTCATATAAAGAAGGTGCAAAGGAGTTTGCGTTAATAGGTTTATCTAATATTTTAAAAACTGTTTCATTATTTTCGTTTATTATTCCTAATGTGGCATAACCATTTTTTGCAACAGTTAAAGTTTCTGGAATATAGATTTCCCCTAATTTCATTTCATTGAATAGGATTTCGCCATCTAAAATACTAACTGGAAGTGTTTGTAATGATCTTTCAAATGAACCGACTGAAAACTCAAATTTTGTGTCATTGTTGTCTAAATTGATTGATTGATTGAAAATTACTATTAATTAATTGTGGAATATAGTTATTATTCCTAAAATTATGTTTTTGAAAATTATTTTGGTCACTAGCGTTGCCGTATAATTTTTCAAAATTTTCATAATCGGTTACATAAGCCATAGCATCTTCCAGTGATGCCGGTTGTTTTAAATGCATATTATTTTTTAACACGCCTGTGCAACCTACAATAAAAGTGTTTAGAGCCGTTTTGTCGCAGTGATTTATTTCGCAAAGTTTTTCTTGAGCATTTAAATTTATATCGTTACTAATTCTCTGGGCTACACTGCTACGTAGTAGTTGTAGTCTCATGCCAAAGTCTATTAAATTTTCGTTTTTATAGGGGGTAGTTCTAATCATTTCTTGCATCATGCAATCCAAATTTCGCCTATCAGAAAAACAATGTTCTAATGCATTCTTTAAAGAACGCCAATTGTTAAGTTCAACCCGGTTTCCTACCATGGCTTCTGCTTTGCCTACCAATTTTTCCTGTATACATTCAAAAATATGATTGTTAAATTCTGGGTTGTTATATTCTCTGTAAGTTGCTATTAAATTTTCACAACGAGAAATGAATTTGTTTAAAGTATTACTATCGCCATCATATGGCTTGATATTTGAAATTTTAGACCTAAAAAGATCCCAGTTAATAGCACGAGGTGCTGGAGGTACAGAAGGGTTCATATTGACAATATTTAAATTAGAATTTTCACTTAAAATACTATTAATATTACTTTCTACAGTTTCAATACTGAGATTACTGAATTGACGTAATATTTCTTCAATTTCACTCATAAAATTCTTAAAATATTTATTTATTTCAAAAACGTATTAAAATAAAATTACTCTTAAGTACTATCTATTTTCGAAACTCCGTAGAAAGGGTTCAGGAGGGTTAAAAGGAACTTGGCACTTACCCCTATGAATGGAGTTCGTCGAAGTGTCTTTTCTATTGCTAGTGATTCTTTGTAACCTCTTGGAGACTTGTTCGGTGGTTCTTCTTTCTTCTTAACAAATTTTCGGACACCTCGGAAGGGTAAGTTCGTATCGGATTTGCACTTAAAACGTTGAAACGTTAAAGTCTGGAAAGAGTTCTGGTAACGACAAAAGCGATTTTTCAGTTCTTTCGTAACTTGTACAAATCCTACTGACTGCGCCAGATATAATTTCCAATATTTTTATTAGATAAAGACACCTTTTTTGATAATATATTTTATTTTGATTAGAACACAATTTATTTTATTTAAGTTTTAACATTGAAGGTTAGACAAAGATTAATTATATTATAAAACTGAGTATGTAACTGTTGTGAATATATGATAAGATTTCTAGGAAATCTTCTACTACTCGGCATAATAGTGATAAAAATGCGATCATGTAACGTGCCACTCCGTTTTGTTGTGGAGTGTATGGCACCGTAAGATGATACGTTATACCTTTTTGTTTACATTATTCCTTCATTTCGCCAGATAAATATTCGCCCCCGTTATCACTATACAAAGTGACTAATTTTATATTAAATTGAGCTTCACTTGTTGCAACAAACAAGTGAATACTTCTGATTTATTATGCATTAAATAAGTTACTGTATAATGAGTATAATCATCAATAAAATTCACAAAAAAATTCTTTTCATCTATCGTAGATGGTGTAATCGGCCCACATACATCTGAATGCACAACAAATAAAGGCCGTTGTATATACTCTTTATCTTTTAACTTGGCGAAAGGAAGACGTACTTGTTTTCCGCTAATACAAGCTTTGCATAACGAATCAATCGGATTAATATTCTTTAAACAAACATTATCAGAGGATAATTCATTTACTTTAATTTTTGTCAATTTTTCTTTACTTATGTGACCCAATCGCTCATGCCACATTTTATTTTTATCAATAATATTTGCCTCAGCCACGTGGCCCACAGCCCGTGCTGTATTATGCGCATTTTGTACTATTCATTCTATAATATACAAATTATTTATGCGCTTACCTTGAATTACTGTTGTACCTCCTTTTCTGATCTCCACATGTCCATTTTCCGTAAATAATACGGACATTCCAGCTTCCTGGAAGCGCCTTACGGAGATGAGGAGGTTGGTTGGTACAATTTTACTGTAGAGGACATTCTTCAGCTCGCCATTGTAGCCAAGTGAAGTTTTTACTTTTATTATGCCGATATGTGTTGCTTCAATAACTGTCCCTATTTTCGCCACAGTTATACGAATTGGCTCCTCCAGCTCTTCGTATTCGGTAAAAAGATTACAATCCTTTATGATGTGCTCTGTTGCACCAGAGTCCAACACAAAATGCTTTGATGCATTGTTTTCGCCTTCATCGTACTCATTTTCATTGAAAATCATAAAAGCAAACGATTTATCAACTACTGCTGTCGATGAACTGGCTTCATGATTGTTTCTTTTCTTAAATTTTTCTTGTGTTTTTAAACTTTGCATATAAAAATAACAATCACGTTTAATATGATTTGTTCGCCCACAATGAAAACACTTTTTCACAGGCTTATTTTTAAATATAGGGATATTTCGTTTCGTGAACTTTTTCTTTTTATTTTCAGATATATTTGTGGTGTGAAAATGAATAGCTTTCATACTTGTATCAGTATTTTCTCGTATTAAATACTCTTCATGTTCTAATAGCATTATTTTTACAAATCCTAGCGTAAGTCTGTCATCACTCATAGTTTTAATTGCAGCTTTTATTGACTCATAACTCGGTGGCAAAGAGTTTAGTGTGTACCACACTTTAGTTGTTTCATTTACTTCCCCGCCACTGGCAATCATATCACGCACCATTTCATCAATTTTTATCATGTGCTTTTTCAGTGACATACCTGGCTTAAGTTTGCAATTAAACAATCTATCCTGGAGACATAGCTGTGTTGATACCTTTTTAGAAGCGTAAAGACCATCAAATTTCTCCAAAATTTGTCGCGTTGTCGCAGGGCCTGTCGGTATTTGTGATATTATTGTATCGTCTAGGGATTCGATTAATGTGCCTCTGGCAAATCGTTCCCATTTCATCCACTCTTCACTAGTTGGTGTTGGTGGATCTTCAGATAGCACGTTACTAGCACCTTCTTGTTCAAGAATTTCTAATAGTCTAAATTTCCACAGTAAATAGTTTTAAATTGTGTTTTTGTGCAGTTAACACGCCACCACTAGCCATCGTTATTTTCACTGTATTTTTATAATACTGTCTCAAATTACTAATTCACAACTCACTTTTGATCACACACGGTGACTGGGCCCCATAACCTTTTAGCAGGTATGGATTAATTAAACACAGTGAATATTAGTTCTTCTATTTATTTAAACTCCTGGACAAAATTAACGCACCACTTTAATTATTCTAAATATTTACAATATAAACACAAAATAAAACTTAGTTAAATTGAAACAATAATGAATACCTAAAAATTAGTCGAATATGACCTTAACATGACCTTAATTTGCCTTATTTTTTCTTTAAAAATTTGTTTTTGCTGAAAATGCATAATTAAGCTATCATGCTTTCCAATTGAAAAAAGAAAAAAGAATATGTGAAACACAATAAATGAATTTTGGTGAACCCTAATACCGTGTAGGGCCTCCTCTACTTCTTATTACTGCATTCATGCGTCGAGGCATGCTTGATATTAAATGTTCAACAAACGCTTGCGGAATAATCTCCCATTCTTCAATAACGGCCTCTATAAGTTGGTTGTGATTAACAACAGGAGGTCTAAGACTTCGAATCTTCTTTTTGAGATAGTCCCATAGATGCTCTATAGGATTCATGTCCGGACTGTTAGGTGGCCACTCTAATAAAGGGATATTAACATCATTTAGGTAACCAATAACCTGTCTTGCCACGTGGGGACGAGCGTTGTCCTGCATGAATAAAAAATTAGGCCCAACAAATGGAGCAAAAGGCATTACATGTTCGACAATAATGTTATCTAAGTAATATTGGGCATTCATAGACCTCGTACGTATAGGGACTAATTCCGTACGAGCATCGAAGCAAATTCCTCCCCAAAACATTTTAGAGCCACCACCAAAAGGTACTTTAGGAGAGATATTACAGCTAGCAAACCTTTCTCCTCGTCTTCGCCAGACACGCTCACGTCCATCTGGAGCTTTAAGGCTAACTCTGGTTTCATCGGAGAACATAACCCGTTTCCAATCATTGATGGTCCAATTCTGATGTAGTCTTGCAAAATTCAATCTCTGAACTTTGTGTTCTCTGGTAAGCAAGGGCTTTTTGGCTGGTCTTCTATTGCTCAATTCTGCTTCATGTAAACGTCTTCTAACCGTTCGAGATGATATAGCGACGTTGCGAACATCCGCTAATTCATTTTTTAACAGATTGCTGGTAACTCTCCTGTCTCTGAGAGCACGTTGTCTCAAAAAACGATCATCAATTTGATTAGTGCAACGTTTTCGCCCTTGTCCTGTTCTTCGAAGGTACGAGCCTGTTTCATTATGACGTCTCACTACGCGACTGATACTGGAATGATGTCTTCCTAATAAACCAGCAACATGTCGCATTGAATATCCTTCATCGAGAAGAGTCGATGCTCGCACTGCCTCCTCTATTGACAAATTTCTTTGGCGGTTCATTTTTCTTACTTGTTTTACTCGCAAATGAACTTCCAAACATGCATATGATAAAAACAATTACAAACAAACGCTTGCTTCTTACAGAAATTTTGTTTTAATCAACACTTTTTTAAAAAAAATTTACACAGATTTACTCTAAAACAAAGTTTAATATGAATTATTGTCAAAACAAGGTATTATGTGACACTAGCTAGTTTAAATAACATCTGTCAGTATCAAACACGGTCCATAGCCTACTTGTCGTACACTAAGTTAACAATAAATAAAGATTATTGAGAAAAATATGAGTGGTGCGTTAATTTTGTCCAGGAGTTTATATACATAACTAATATCTTTATAATACAAGAGCTCTTATAAGACTAATAATCTTTTGGGTGTGGTGTGGTATTTAAACTATACATAAAATTGTTATAATTTCTAAGCATAACCAAAACGCCACCAGAAAGAATAACGGATACATAATTCATTATTTGTTTAGTCTAAGAACGTTTAGAAGTTAATACAGTTTTTGTCACTTAAAACCAATAACACCTGGTATTTTTTATTAGGTATTGACACCCTTTTTTTGGCTACTTGTCTCTCCTCTTCCAGCTCACTGGAATCAACATCTTCTTTATCTAATAATATCCTTTCAGCAGTAAGAGCCAATTCTAAAGAATCTAAAAGATTTTTTTTAACAAAGCATTAAAACAGTTGGAATAATAAGTGAAGTGTTATTGATATTCAAAACTTGTATCCAAACTGTAGAATCATAATAGACTTACCAAAAGTTCGTGAACTGATGGGCGTGACCTTATAAGAGTTCCACTTTTTGTATGGTTGTTTCCCTTTTTTTAAATAGTCACTTACCTTGCATAATGCATAAATATGTATATTAGGTAGGTATAGACATTATAATATTATATAACTAAATATTTTGGTATAGTTACCGATCCATCCTTAACCCATGGAAGAGGTAAAATGGAAATCGATTTATCGACCTCGAATTCAAAAATTTTATATTTTTCCATTTTATCAATTTTATCTTATCACGTCGCACAAAAAAGCGGTATTAGCACATACATATGTCACATAACCTAAAATAATATTCTTTTTACGAAACCACGACACATACAAGAAAATAGGGAAGAATCACGGAGTGGGCGACATCTATCATTGATCATTTGAATGACTCAAGGGGTGATCAATAAACTTTGTTTGCATGGGCGTAATGTGAAGTTCGAATTTATTTTAAGTTATTTGTGCATTAAAAGTGGTATATTTCGAAGGTGTTTTGTGAAGAACTATTGTGAATAAACCATACAACGAATTACCTGAAAATGCAGAGGATTATAAAAGGCGATATGGAGATAAAATCACGAAAAATGTGCTCTGTTCCACAATGCTCTACATATGGCAATTCGGTCATATCTTTCCTTTGAATCCCAAAGAAATCAAGAAATGGAAGATAATCTTGAAGATAGGAAAACCTATATCAAAGTATATGTTTGTTTGCAGCAAGAACTTTGTGAAAGACGATTTTTTTAGTGGTAAGTTTGACGAAGGTTCTTGCAGAGACTTCCACATATAATTTTCAATTCTGTTGTCATTTGCTATCACATTCTTTGAATTTATTTGTAATTTTACAATACAGTGACTTCAACAACACAGAGAAAGCGTTTGAAAAATGGATCTCTTCCTAGCCAGAACCTTCCAGTGCTCACTAAGGAATTAAAAAAGAAGCAACCAAAGTAGGAGAGAGGACTCAGAAAATAATAACTTTCATTACATCATATTTAATTCATTTCAGGCTTAGGCAGAAATTAAATGAAAATGAAATGCAGGCCAAACAACATACAACATGGAGATGAGCAAGTGGGGGTAAAATTATCAAGTGAACATGATGCACTCTAAATTTATTATATTGATCGTACGCCTATGGCAAGTAGTGAGTAGGTTGTGTCAATTGAGGTCCCTAAATTATCAAAAATTTAGTAAAATTACGTTTTAATAAATTATAAAATTGTGCTCATCATACAAATAAAGCTGTGCTCTATTAGCAGTAGTAAAATCTCAAGAAAATTATGGTGTTAAGTGAAGAAATTTGTGAGGAAATAAAATCACATGTAAATGAAGCAGTAAGTACATCTTTAAAAAATGACCAGCTTATCAGTAAGATAACGAAAAAAGTCTCTGCTGCTATAATAAATACTTTTAATGAAAATATTCGAAGATCGAATGCACGGTGGCGGAGCTCGAGAAGAATTTTAAGAGAATGAAAGAAAAATCTGAAAATAATAAGAAGGAAGCAGAAGATAAAATTAATGGATTGGAAAAGAAAATAGATTTTCTTGATCAAGCGGCAAGGCAATGTAATCTACGAATTTTTAATGTTAAAGAAAAACAAGTAGAGGACACAAGAAAAGAAATAATAAGTATAATAAATTCTAAAATGTCTTTAAATATAGCAGATAAAGATATCCAGCTGTGCTACAGAATTGGAAATAAGGACGAAAACAAAAATAGAGGCATTTTCCTCAAGCTCAATAATATAGAAAATAAACAATCAATTTATGCAAAGAAGAAATTGCTAAAGGGAACTGGCATTGTAATCAAAGAAGATTTAACCAGCAGAAGAGTGGAAATGATATCGAAACTAAGCGATAAACTGGGTTATCGGAATGTGTGGTCTGAAAATGGGAAGGTCTATGTAAATTTAAACAACAAAATCACGATAATCAAGAATGAGGAAATTGTTATAGACATTATTTAAGTGAGGTAACAAAAAAAAATCTGTTAATTTTCAGGTACTATTATGCACATATATATGTATATAATTTTTTTTCTCCTTCTCTTTCTCATTAATTACTCACTGAATATCCAGTAAATTGTTTATTTTTGCAAAAATTTTCTTTTAGGGTATTAATTTTATACAATATATTTAGTGAATTTTTTTTCTTTTTTTATCTTTCTCTATTATGTTAATTAAAATATCTAAGATTTCAGGGAACTCAGTGAATTGTCCATATGTTAGAATTTTTGAATGATTTAGACAATAGTGTGGAGATAGAAACAGCAATATACAATGATTTTAAGGAATACGTTCAACAGGTAGCAACCAAGGATGGGCAAGGTATAGGTATTATTCATTTAAATATAAGAAGCTTGCGAAAACATTTTGATGAATTTGTAGTATATGTTGAAATGTCAGGAGACCTCTTAGATATTATCGTCTTATCTGAAACTTGGAATATAGACAACATAAACGATTTTTCCCTTCCTAACTATACTATTTATGATAATAAATCTACTATTAATAAATGTGACGGTGTTATAATCTATGTTAAAACAAAATTATCTGCTGTAGTTAATATTAAAACCGTAAACGATACCAGTTTCTTGAGATTGACTTTCTCATCGAATAAAACTCAAATTGGTCTCACCGCATTTTACAGACCACCTTCAACTGACGTTAAAGAATATTGAGACGAGCACAACTTTGAAGCGACACCACCGGTATTAATTTGAACCTTCACGAAAAGCATAATTTTGTTTGTTTACCTGCAAGTCGAACGTGTGTTTTGATTTTGTGCTTCGTGTATTTTGCTGTTATTTGTTAGTTAAACGTTAAAAATGCCCAATAAAAATAATACAAACTATTTCGTTTATGGGTATACCTCTAGGAAATCTAAAAATCCGGAATTACACTTCCATTATGATCCACCCAAGAAGCAACAAAAAAGGTGTCATCGAGGAAGTTGAAAGTCCTAAATTCCGGAAAAAGTGTAATCAATTTTAAATCTGAAGATTATATTACAAAATCAGGTAAGATAAAGATTAGCATTTCTGAGATTATTTCTTGATTACTACTGAAATGTTTTTAGAAATTATTTCAAACAAAATAGCACCCAAGTAGTGCGAAAAGTGTGTGCCATCACATCATTTGCCCAGTAAGCCACTTGATGTTAAAACCATTAAATGTGCAAGGAATGATGGTTAGTTGGAAGACAGCAAAGTGTTGCCTATAAACTAAGTAAACTTGTCCTTGCAAACTGTCGAAACTGTACTTTTATATATGTAAACTTAAAATCTAATTAGGTGTGCACATCATTGCTGATATTTCAACTTATCATTTTTCTAAAGGTAATATTCAGTAAAATAAAACCTTTGTCACATCATAATTTTAAAAATACCATTATTATGTTCCCCTCTTGTACAACACCTGTTTTCAATAATTATACAGTTACAATTAGTAATTAATTATTATAATAAAATGTTAAATACTACTAAAACTGAATAATTCAAAGTTAGCTTTGAACTTATGTTAAAATAAAGGATTAAAAAATATACATTTTGTGTTTATTTTGAAAAAAACAAAGTAGATAAACGAAATAAAAAATTTTACATTTGATGGCCTATGAAGTGTTTTAAGCCAAGAAAAAAATTTCTTAATTTTTTATATTTTAATTTGATATTGATTTAAAAAATAATTTTGAAACAAGGAATAGGATATATTTTACCATAAATCAATCAAAAGTAGGTTCTTAGAAATCATTTTTTATTTAAATCACTTTTACAATTACAATTATTATCCTGAAAAAATTGAAATAAAATTTATCTGCAGAAAACTGTTGTATGTTTCTTTGGCATATGATTTAGCTCCCTTCCAATATCATTCTATATTAGTAGAGGTGAAGATGATAATACCTCTAGGCTATATTCATCCTGAAACACAAAAAAAGCACACAGAAACAGAAGTAAACAATAAATTTCTGAAAAACGTAAGATATGCTAAATAAATAACCTCAATTTTAGAATAACGACACAAAAAACAGGTTCAATTGAGTCTAAATACTTACATGTACAGGTATATTATGGTAATTTCCAAATCAAAAACCTCAAACAATCACAAAAAGTCTTAAAATACTACAAATAAACCATTCACTCAGTATAACTTAATGCACTATTTACCAAAAATTACGCGTTTCGTGTGAACAGCTGATCGACGTGTGGCGCCGCCATCGGTAATTATTTGTCTCAATACTGATAATTTGGAGACTTATTTAAATGATATAGAAAAGGAAAAACTTGAAATATACGTGGGAGATATAAATATAGATTTAATAAAAAATGATAACAATTACCTTAATATATTAAATTCAAATGGTTTTCTTTCATACATTAATGCACCCACAAGGGTTACAAGGGATACTAAATCAACCGTGGACCATATTTTTATCAGAACGCATAATAGCATACAAAAACTTGTTAACTTCAAGCCGGCTGTCTTCCATACAGATATGACAGATCATTTTTCACCCTATGTACATATACTTCCTGAATCTACTGATCTCAATAATGAAATAAAAACTATTGATAAAATAGTAAATACAATTGACTATATTAAATTAAAAGATAAATTGGCAACCGAAATTTGGGAAGATGTTATCCGTATTAATGACTCGCAATCTGCATATAGAAAAACTTAACACTTACATCAGTACATCAAGTAATAGAAAAGTACTTAAAAATAATAATAAAGTTAACAAAATAAAACCATGGATAACAAACGCTCTTATTTGTTCAATTAAACATCGGGATATGTTAAAAAAAAGGCTATTAAAAAATCACACAATTGCACTAGAGCACGAATATAAAACCTACAGAAATAAATTAAACCTTTTAATAAAAAAAACAAAGAATGAATTTTATCAAAACAAAATTAGTCAAGCCGGAAACAATATTAAAAAAATATGGAACGTCATCAACGACATAACAGGGAACACAAAAAACACTAAACAATTGGAGAATATCTCTATAGTTGAAGAACAGAGCGATAAGCTCATAAATAATAATAATGAAAAAAGCGTTATGTTTAATAACTATTTTACAAAGCTTGGAATCGATATGGCGGCCAAAATTGATAATACTGACTTACCAAATAATTTTGTAAGAGGTGATAAAAATGAGGCCTCAATATTTCTTGAACCTGTTAATAAAAATTAAGTAATACTGTTTATATCAAACTTAAAAAATAACTGTTCCCCGGGACCAGATAAACTAACGTCAACTACTATAAAAAAAATTCATGAATATACAACAACCCCCCTGGTACATATTATGAACATATGTTTCGAAAGTGGTAAAATTCCTAAAGAATGGAAGGAATCTATAATCACTCCAATCTACAAATCGAATGATCCAAGTAGAATTAAAAACTATAGACCAATATCTGTAATAAATAACTTTGCTAAAATCTTCGAACAGGCTTTAAAAAAACGTTTAATGAATTTCTTTAATAAACACAATATATTAACAGATAGACAATATGGCTTTGTACAAAATTCCAATACGGAAAATGCAGTAACTGATTTCCTGGAAAAAACAGTAAAGGCTTTGAATCATCGAAATGTATAGCAGTTTTCCTTGATCTCGCCAAAGCCTTTGATACAATTTCTCATCAGATCCTTTTAAACAAATTAAGCAACTATGGGATTCGAGGTACTGCATATAATTTACTAGCAAACTATTTAACAAAAAGAACACAAAGGGTAAAAATTGGGGGTGAAATAAGTGCTACTTCGGAAGTAAAAATCGGAGTTCCTCAAGGAACTGTATTAGGCCCAATACTTTTTTAATATACATTAACAACATCACTCATCTAAATGACTTTAATGGGCACCTAATTTGTTATGCTGACGACACAGTGTTACTCGTATCTGGAACGGACTGGAATGAATTAAAAACCTCTAGTGAGTCTGATTTACGTAAGTTGCGAACATGGTTAAATCATAATAAACTTACCCTAAACGTAGACAAAACGAAACTTGTTACATTTTCAGCATTAACTACAAATCAGCCAGTAGGCATTAATATAAAACTACATAATTTATACTGCAATAATGATAACTGTAATTGTGCACAAATTGAAAAAGTTTACTCCATGAAGTACCTAGGGGTCATTATAGACCAACATATGCGTTGGTCTGACCACATTAGAGAGTTATTGCACACTGGCAGAATGTATACCGTATACGTTATACCTTAGCGCTATGACGATGTAAGGTATGCGTAAAATAGTGAGTTATTGCAGTTGCTTTTCTCAAGGTAGTGACGTTTGACATGCTAATAGTGGGGTGTCAATGGTGTCGAAATATAAATATTGGATATTGTGCTTGAGTTGATGGTAGAAAAGTATTAACGAAATTACGGAAGAACTTTTGAATATTTTTGTTGAGGAAGAACATGAAGATGAACACATAGATGAAGCCATTATTTCACCTTATCAATAATTAGGAAGGTCGAGGAAGAAATATCTATGATCGCCTCAATTTAGAGTTAATGTTAACCCATTACATAAAATCAAATTTCCGATTTGAAAGAGAACACATTGTATTCTTAGCAGAACGTCTTATGTTACCAGCTGTAATTAGAACAAGAAGAAGTAATGTTATATCAGGTATAAACTATTGACTTTCTCCTAATGAAAGTAAAAACCTATTACCCCTAATTTTGTGTTACAGGACTTGAAGGATTGTGCATTT
The DNA here is from genome assembly GCA_949320105.2 of Crepidodera aurea. Taxonomy (NCBI): domain Eukaryota; kingdom Metazoa; phylum Arthropoda; class Insecta; order Coleoptera; family Chrysomelidae; genus Crepidodera; species Crepidodera aurea. Next base: position 7,994,589 of record OX439472.1, on the reverse strand, counting down.
TGCTTAGAAGATTAGATTATACGAATAGGTTGAAGGGTTTTGATGAAATTTCAACAATCAAAACCGGGAAGTTCATACAAGAAAAGACTCTTAAGATCCATCGGAGCAAAAAACAAACCAAGAAATAGAAATATGTTGTAGAATTAAGTTTAAATTACTTTGAAATAAAATATTTTTAACTTTCTTACCTTTATTAAGCAATAAATTAAGACTGATAGTTTTTTAGTTTTATTTAAAACCTAAAATGCAAATATCAGATATCAAAACTAATGGAAAATTTCATTTTTTGTATTTTAAATAATTAACATCTTTTCAATAATATATATTTAAATACATATAGAGAAAACATTACAATTAAGCACAGAATTTTGGAAAATGATTTCTTTAATCCCCAGCCAGCAGTTAAATTTACATTATAACGATTGGATTATAGGTTTTTCCCAATCTGTTGTAATCCAAACAGACTAAGTTCCTTGAAATAATGCAATAATTTATTTTTCAAAATACTCATAAACTAATTCATCTAACAAACCCTTTTATGGTACCGAAGCCCTATGTTTTGAGGGTTGGATATTGGATTTTTAGAATTTGTAGCTGAAATATATCGTAAACAGTTTAATATAAATGTAGATAATTAAAACTTTTGTATTAATTTGTATTACTTTTCAACATAAACTCAAAATTATCGAGAATAATAGTTTTTATTAAAGTCTAATGGTCAGTCGAAAAATTTTGTTTACAAATTTTCAATTTTTTAACTTTATTTACGTTAACCATTGAATACGGTTTAACATTACTCTTCTTCTGTTATTTAATTCTAAAATCGATCGCGAAAAAGCCGCTTTTTGGTTTTAGAACATCAAATATGCATAAGGTATAAGGTTTAAGACTCTCCTTATGCCTTAGATATAGCGTACGACGTTATACCTTAAAAATGGTTGTTTACTGTTGCGCACGCGTAACTGTCACTGTAAGGCATACCGTATACCCCAAATGATGTGCAATAACTCTCTATTATGCATATTAGTAAGCGTCTAAAGGCACCAATACACTGCGATGTTAACTTACAATTTTAACCGCGCGAGTAAAATCGTGCACGTAAGATCGTCGTGTATGGCCAAAAAATGACAATTTTACTCGGCAATTTTAACTACGGTTTTGACCATAATTTTAACCGTGCGATTCAACAAGCTCGTGCAAGTCGGCACGTGTATGGATGTTACGACGTTGCCTTTAAAGTTTATTCAGAGCAGTTCGTGAATAAAGGTGAAAAATGGATACGAGAACGTGGACCAAGGACTTCGTAATAGAATTTATTGAGTTATACAGAAGTTATCCATGCTTATGGAAAACAAATTCAAGTGAATATTCAAACAAAATATTAAAAAACAAAGCATATGCCGTTTTAATAGAAAATGTACTTGAAGTGGATCCAGAAGCGACGAGAAAAACTGTAAAAAATAAAATCGACTCATTAAGAGGGTCGTTTAGAAAAGAACTCAAAAAGGTTAAGGCATCACAAACATCAGGTGCCGGTGTGGATGAAATTTATACGCCTCACTTGTGGTATTTCCAACATTTAATGTTTCTAGATGACCAGGTAACAGCAAGGCAGAGCCAGTCCAACATGATTATTGAGCAGGAAGATCTAGAGGAAGAACAGGTAAGGAAAATCAAATATTATAAAATAAGGTTTTTTTATTTATACACGGTGGAAGCCAAAAGATTCATATTTTTTATTCGGAACTGTAATGTATTCAAGTATGTATGATGTAATATCTGGAAAAATGGCGAAAGAAATAAATGAAAGTTATAGATAATTTTAAAACACCCGGTATAGTCAAAATAAATAACTAGCGGTTCAAACAGTAGAAAAATCGAATCATCTAGAAAATTACCACAATGCAAGCTTTGCAAAAACTATACAAAATTTTGTTGCTTGTTGAAAAATTTCAAAATATAAGTTGAGCAATCCGACACCGTTCTGTTTTAATTCAAGGAAATTAAATATTGGATGTCATAAACAATTTTTCTGGTCAAAGTTCCTTTACAATGTAACGCAAAAGATAAAAGTGCCGAATTGGCATTATTTTCATTTCTAGTAATTTGTATGATAAACAATAACGGAGTACGCGTGATTGGTCAGTATATAAGACAATTGTAATGGCGTCCAAGAAAATGATCGCGATTGGACCGTCTAATAAGTTGAGGAAAAATAGTATCCCTCCAACAAAGAGGGGACAAAATTTTATAAAAAGTAAAGTTTTTCTGATCGCGGGGACGAAAAGAGAGGTGAGAGCCGGTAATGATATACGGACCCCTCGTTAGTGGTCCACGGGTCGCGCTGTAAAAGTCGCGTTTTCTAGTAGAGAAAAATAAGTTTGGTTTTCTGAGTACGTTTGGTTTTTTTTGATTTTGAGTTTTTTTTTTATCGTACCGCGCGGCTCGGTTAGTGACGCGTTGCGCTAGTGATACAGTTTGGTTTGGCATAGAACCAGGAATACGTTCGTCGCCCACGTCTACAAGGGATTTCCCGGGCTGTAGATTTCACCCCAATTTGAGGACGAGCTAAGAGTAAGATTTGATTCGATTTTTCTTAACCCTTCTATTCATTTCGAACCGACTCGTGTTGTTTGTAGAGAGTTAAGTCTAACTCCAGTTAATTGTTCTCGCATTTTTTTTCCCGCTATTAGGAGTGCTTCCCAAAACGGTTGTGGGGTTAAGTATTGTATACAGTAAAGCCTGTCTGTAGGCATCAGAAATTTAACCTTTGTTCGTAAATTTTATCCAGTACTTGAATGGACCTTTTCCTTTTATGTCACATGTATCGTGAGGTAACTAGCGAACTTCTGATATTTAGTAGAAACAAAGTTTCAATTTCACGTTAACCCTTTTGTCACTTAATTTCAAGTAGAAATATTACGTGTGGTTTCATATTACCGCCACAGAGCGATTTTTTAGTTTCTTTCATTATTAGTTTAATTTTTTATCATTTTGGGATCATTTTATGCATTTTCGTAGTAGTAAAGGATAGTCATTATTTTAATATTGTAGTCATGTCTTGTTAACCATTTTCTTTTATTAGTCAATAGATTCATTTAAATTTTAGCAAGCGTTTCTTTTAAATCCCCCAACCCCGAGAGTTTTAGACACTTCGTGAGACAAAGGTATATTCTGCACTGAATCGCTGCAGGGATCACGCCCTTCTAGGATTTTCTTTCAGGTATAAAATTCAGTAAGCCTTAATTGACCGCTCTGCCAAGGTTTGATAGACACGCAGCTAGGTAAAAAGTAACCTTAAAACTACCCCGGTTATTACGTATGGTGGGGTTATTACAATGAAGTACGCCACGTACTTCATTAAAAGAAACAACACTTTAAAATATCTGTTTAATCCACTTATGATGAATAATTGTTACAACTCTATATAAAACATTGGGTACAACAAAAACTATATCTACTCTGCCGCGTGTATCTGACACATGACATGGTGTGTAGGGTGCGTTCCTAAACTCACCTACCTAAGCCCAACACCATATGATTGACAGGCATCACAGGAATAAAACTGAAAAAAATGTTAGGTACTTATTCTAAATAAATTTGTTTTGCCAAGGCACGGACCCTTCATTGTTGAAGTATTGCAGGTACAGGTTATGGATTTCTTTGGCCTTTGCTGATGACTGATGGTTGTATCGTTCTAATTGTATAAGGGTATTTTCTCCAGATCTAGCACCACTTTGTATTTTTCCATTACTCAAATCTTCTTGATCTAAATCTGAAGAATGTAAACGTTTTTTTCGCAAAAAGTTATGAAGTGCACAACACGCCATAACTACTTTCTCCGTATTTTCCAATTGTAAACTTATTGCCGTGTGAAATATTCTGCCGTTAAAATTCCAAATACATTTTCTATTATTCTACGAGCTCTGCTTAATCTGTAGTTAAATATTCTTCTTTCGGTATTTAAAGTTTTTTGACTGAAAGGTTTCAAAAAATCTGTCCTCAATGTAAAAGCTTCATCTCCTATAAAAACAAACGGAAGTTTTGTACAACTTTTTTCGCTTTTGGAAGGTGAAGGTAATTTCAACTTATTTGATTTTAATTGTCTGTAAAATGTGGTGTTGTCGATGACACCTCCATCTGAAATGCGACCGTTTGTTCCGAAATCACACATAATAATTTCATAGTCTGCGTTGGCAATTGCCATTAGAACAAGGCTATTGAACCCCTTATAGTTGTAATATGTAGACCCAGATTGTCGAGGTGGTACAATCTGAACATGCTTCCCATCAACAGCACCGAGACAATGGGGAAATTGCCATTTTTTTTCAAAATTATCAGCTATTATTTTCCACTCTTCTTCACTTTGCGGAAACTAAAAAAAAACATTTTATTTTCAGGATAAATCGCAACAACCGGAAAGTATAATTACACTTTCGCCTACACATTCTTCGTCCACCACAACAGATTTTAATAGACCACACTCCAGCCAGTCAACCAATACAGAACGAACTTCTCTTAGCAGAGATAGACCACAATCTAGTGGAAGTTCTTATACGACAGCAACTGAATATACGCCACAATCGAAAAGGGCAAAAACCAAGGCAGACCAGATCCTAGACAAAGTCGCCACGGCGTTGGATGCCAAAGAAGACCCTTTTATTATAATTGGGAAAAATTTTGGTAATAAATTGCGAGATTTGCCTAAAGAAACGGCAATTATAACAGAAAAATTAATGGCTGATGTTTTGTTTGAGGCACAAATAGGAAATATTACACGTACCTCACGAATTCATATTGAAAATATTGAAAACATGCAGCCGACAATGAGCTCTACTAATTATATGCCTCCATTACAAACTACACTCGCACCAATAATTGGAACTACTCAAACAATGTCATCAGCGGCACGACTATTTTCTATGTTTTCAGATGAGCAGGTGTAACAGATTTGCATTCAATGTGTTAAATATGCAGGTTCTCACCAGTTTTTTTTTATAGTTTTCTATGTTTAGAATGTACATAATAAATATAATTAGAAATAATGTATTCTACCTTTAAATATTGGTCCCTTAGTACATCATAAATAGCATTGCAAGTTTCAGGAATAATACGGCCCAATGCCTGTGCTGATATTCTACATGAATACTTTAAGTCTTCATAATTTCTACCAGTAGCCAGATACCTTAAAGTAGCAATTAGTCGTTCATGACATGAAATTGGTGTCCTTAAATGTGTTTCTCTTTTCTCAATCAAGGGAGTTACTAACTGCAATAATTCTAAATAAGTTTGTTCATCCATCCGTAAATAGTTAAACCAGTCGTTTTTTTCGAACTTTAATTCTACTAATAAATTTATATGAGAAAATTGAGGTCTTCTTAAAAGCCAGTCTTTAGACCATTTTGAACGTTTCTTTCTTATTTTGCGTTTTACAGCTAATGCCGCCGCCACTGCCAACAGATGTTTTCGCTCCATCGTTGCACGATTAAAACTGACCAAATAAGGGAGAGTGTATGGGTAACTCGTTCATACGATGTTACTTGCACGATTTTACTCGCGCGGTTAAAATTGTAAGTTAACATCGCAGTGTATTGGTGCCTTAAGAGCCTTAATATATAGATTTTTATACACTTAGGGATATTCTGTCCCGTAAAAATTTAATAATTCTTTATAATTCCTTAGTTGAATCAATATTGAGATACTGTATCACCGCCTGGGGAGGAACCTTTAACACCACACTTCAAACATTACAAACAATCCAAAACACATTACTAAAAATTATTTTTAAGAAAAACAAATTACACTCCACAGAACTTCTATATAAAGAAACAAAAATCATGAACTTAAAATTACTTTATTATAAACTCGCGTTTAACTCGTGCGACCAGTAATATGGAATTATGTGTCCCTCTATTTAAAAAATCATTAACTCAACGAACCATTTGCTACTTTGGTCCAAAGTTATTCAATATACTCCCAACTTGCCTTAAGAAAATCCAAAACAAAAAACGATTTAAAAAAGAAATAAAAAAATATATAATAAATTCATCGCATGCCTTCTACAATTTGCTGTCATAATAAGTCTATATCTATAACGTCCCTTGTCACTTTCGGCATTATGGTATAAAAACTTAAGTACCTAATACCGATTGACCTTCCTGGTTGTCTGAAAGTAGTTTTCTGTTTGCATCTTTCTCCACATTTGTCCAATATATTTTATATTTCGTTTTCAAATTAAAACTAATGATACCTACTTACAAAACATTGTTAAAATCATTACATAATTAACAAAGGAACCGGGTGTATGGGTGTATGATAAATAAATTGAATTGAATTGAATTATGAAAAAAAAAACATATTTTTGCTTAGCCAATCATTTATTTAAACAATAAACATGTATCATCTTATTGAAATGTTTTTTCTTTCCCCCATTTTTGTGTCAAATCTGTGCAACTCGCTGGTTCCAACATCTCAAATCTAAAACATGAAAGAAACAAGTTGAACAGGAAATGCAGTTTGAAAATAATATTATCTTCAATAATTACTAACCTGTTGATGATTAGGGCCTAATCCTGCTTTACAGGAACATTGACAAATCCAGGTATCCTTCAGTTTTATGGTGATTTCATGAGGGGATTGTAAAATTGTTCATATTCTTTTGATGATTTTCTCATTGGGGCCGTCAGTTCCACATAACATTATGTGACCAGCCTTAAAAACCTCTTCACCTTCCTTAATTTGTCTAACACGTTCATCCACATAATCCAGAATGTCGGACATTGATATTTCAACTTTTACAGGCATTGTCATAAAAATACAATGACAGTAACTCTAAAACCAACTGAAATTCAAAAATCAACCTTCAATCCAATTGTACAATGAATAAAAATGAACTTAAATCTCTAAGAAAACTGAAAAACAAATCTTATAAAAACTGTGATTTTAAAGTGATCAATTAACAGAATATTTGTTGATCACCCTTAATCCGACATTATGTCATTCATGATTTTTCGCTATAGCGGACTGCAGCAAGCGACAACTTCATGATAACGAGAAACAGTTGTCAATTTTCTGTATCACCTAAGTATTTATACGATAAAGATGTTTGATAAAGTTTAAAATATCTGGTCACCGAGCTTCGCTCTTAATATTTAAATCTACATTTTTAAGCAGTCCAATGAATATATAATTTAAGTATATTTATAACCTGACAAATTATTAATTAATTCGCGAAAATTACGGAGTGGGCGACATCTACTTGAACTACTGAAAGGTAGATAAATTGAAAGTTGATTGGCGATTGGCTTGAAAGTAGGCGGGAAAATTAAAAAAGCTGTCAGTGTTAATTTTCAATTGGCTGCAGCTGTTGTTGACGTTTATCAACTGCTTGTCACAGAGGTTAGTTAAATGCATTAAAAGTTGCCTAGTTTCTGGAGATTTCACCCTTTTAGGGCAACATCTACTGACGCTTGATCTTCGCGGATAGTCACGGCGGACAGGCCCCATTTCCGGGAAGGGCACAGTGGTTTCAGTGGGGTGGTTTTAGTGAGTAGCCGTAAGGGGTAGTCTCACACTATCGGGGAAGGGAAGAACCTTTACCCGATGTGCATAAAGCATTTTCACCCGCGAAAAAAGAAAGATTAGCTTTAGGTTAGGTTAGATCTTTGTAATAAATAAAGAAAAGTACGATACGTGTGACATTTTGACATTTGTTACATTCTGACAGGTGTCATATTTTGTCATTTGTTCATTTCGACAGTTGTAACATTCTGACACGTATCACATTTTAACAGTTGTCACGTTTTGACAGGTGTCACATTTTGACAAGTGTCCATTTTAACAGTGTTACTCAACGTTCCTGTAAATATTTACCTAAACCCATGATTTCTGAAATTGAATTGGCAACGTTGTATTTTCAACTTTGAATTTATGAGATGGCTGTCATTTGACAAGCAAATTATTTATGTCCGTCAAATGAACCTTTCCTTTTTTATACTTTTCAGGTTTATTCTGGTTATAAATTGCTACTTGGGCATTTGTAGCATAAAAAAATGTGAAAAATATTTTTCTGCGCAAAAATTTCTATTGCTAAGTAAACTGATTTTATCATGTTTTATAGCATCTGTGAAAATTTCATGAAAATCCCAGCCGGTCCCATTTTCTTAACGTTTAACCAGAGCTGTGCGTGTCAGTAGTTGTCAAAATTTGTAGATAAAAAGCGGCAAATTTAAAATTGAATTCTTTCAGATTGAAACGCCAGAAATTAAATAAAGTCAAACCTTTTTACTACTATACTATACAGAAGAAAGGAGTGCAGTATTTAATTTGCAGAACGTAGTACAGGTTCAAGAGGTAGAAATTTTATTTTTACCTCATCCTTCATTGCTTATTTGAAGTTAAAATTTAAATTTTAATACATCTGATCGGCCTAATATAGTTTTTGTCTAGATTTAATCTTGTTTCCATGGTTTTTACTGTAATAAACCTGTTCTTTTGACAGATAAGTCAGACTTTATTTATTCATAGCCGTATCGTATGTATTTTAATTGATTCAGAATTTTGTATTAATATATATTTCAAAATGGCTTCATTCTAAAAATATTATCAGTCCTCCTAAATCCTTGAAGGCAGAATTATTAGTAATAGCAAGGCAACATAAAAACAAATTCAAAAAATATATTATAGATGAGATGGCCAGAGAAAAAGGAATTAAAATTCTCAGATTGCCTTCGAACTACGCAGAGTTAAATTCCATTGAACTGATCTGGTCACAATTATTAAAAGGTTATGTTTCTCAAAACAATAATGTGCGAAATTTGTTTTTGAAGGCAGTTTCAGATGTAAATAGAGAACATTGGGGAAAATACATTGGTCATGTTAAAGATGTGGAAAATTCATTTAGGAAAGTGGATATATCAATGGATAATTTAATAGAACCTATAATAATAAACCTCAGAAAAGACAATTATAGTGATACCAGTAGTTTTAGTGAAGACAGTGACTTTTAAAGATAGTTCTTGAACTAACTTTTTTTTTAATCTTTGAGTTTAGGTAAGTACTGAAGCGTTACTTTTAATGCCAAGAGATTAAAAAAAGTTTAATCCCAACATATAATCCTCCTTGTTGTTTATTGGTTAAATTTAATTCGTTCAATGTTAAAGTGTCAGATGCATAAAGTTTATTTTTATTTTTTGTAAATAATATAACTTCAAAATTTAATCTACGAAGTGCGTATATATATTTTATATGCTGTGACCTTATTTATATTATAGAAACTTATTTTGCAAAGTACGCCTATGGAATGTGACGTTATGTCCCCACTTTTACCTTTATAGTATATATTACTATAGAAACAAGTTATTATATCTGCCGTTGCTAGGAAATAAAACTAAAAGCTAACTTTTTGTAAATATCTCGGAAGATCACAGACATGAGACCTACATTTTTTGCCGATTTAGATAGGAATTAGTCTACCCTGAAAGTTTCATTGAATTCTGACGAGTGGATTTCGAGATCCTCTGGACACACACACACACACAGACACACATACACACATACATACATACATACATACATACATACATACATACATACATACATACATGCATACATACATGCATACATACATACATACATACATACATACATACATACATACATACATACATACATACATACATACATACATACATACATACATACATACATACATACATACATACATACATACATACATACATACATACATACATACATACATACATACATACATACATACATACATACATACATACATACATACATACATACATACATACATACATACATACATACAAACATACATACATACATACATACAAACCTTTGTATTATATAATTTAGATTGAGAAAAATCTGTATCAGTTTTTCTTTATCAACATGAAAACATAAAATTTTACCAGAACGATAAATATAGTTCTGTATCGACCAGGTAAAGATTTGATAACAAAATTCTCTATCAAAAAGCGGTACTCATTTTATATCTATTTGTTACCCAATAATTTATAACGATTTTAAAGCATCATTATTTTTCGTTTATTATTGCAGAATTTATTTTTATTTTATTCAATTCAATTCTTATTTCAGTTTCGTTAAACCTTGTAAATTCACACAAAATCTACAATAGAAACTACCCAATACTCTACCCTATAAGGTTATTAACACTTACAAATCACACGAAAAAAAAACGCAATCACAGGGATCACCCTGTCGGTCACCTAAAACTAACTCGGTTTGAAGGAATCAAAGGTTCGTTCCAACCACCCAGAAAACCGTACATTGTACGATAACAGACATGCGCATTTTGAAATACGCGTTCCAACCGTGTGATTATCGTACATCGCACGATACATATCGGCGTTCCAACCTACCCGTTATCATTCTGTGTATCGTGTTATGTACCGTCATTTCAGTACATGGCCAAGACGTATTACTGTTTGGACTGACTTGAGCATTGAGAACTTCGTGACTCGTGTTTTCTGAGTTTTCTGTTGTGATTGTGAGGTTATACACAGACATAAGTTAAAATAGTATAGTATATTCTTCAACGAGTGTAGAATGATGGCTATTATTCACGCTCGCTCGTTTTGGAAACTTCATCCGCGTGAATAATAGCCATTCTACACAAGTAAAAGACTATACTTTCTCCACGACTATGTATAAAAAAAATCTTTCATTGGGAATCGAACCTCGATCGCCTGCGAAAGAGACAAGTATCTCTACCAGCTTTCGACCACATTTATTTATGAAAATTTAAAGAACATAGATATAGGTATTAACTCAATTTTTAGTAGAAACCTTTACATTTTTAAATGAAATTATAACATTATTAGGAATAATAATAGAAATAACATAAATATAGGTACTTAATTTAGACTCATTCTTTTGCAAAATTTATGGTAAAGTTATTACAATTGCTTATATTTAACGTGGTTGGTATTGAATTATGATTAAAACCAGCAGTGCTAGTACTGCTAGTCTGTTCGCAGTTTTCATTTTATTTGTCATTGAATCATCCACGTAGCCCTCAGCTACGGATGTACTTTTCCAGCCACCGTGTCGTTTGAGAGCCGTAATATCTCGTATAATATAATAATATAATATCTCTAATTTATAGTCTTGCTTTGATCTCTCCGGTAGCAAATTCATTGTGGATGATTGAGCAATTTGTTTAATTTCGGGAGGCGTCCATATTAACTCTTCACTATCGCTACGGTTGTCCATTTTGTTCTCTATATATACGTAAAATTATGATTATATGATTATTTTGACGTTTCAAACGACGCGCTGTCAGAAGCGATTTCCGTAGTTAGGTATTTGACGTTTTAAAAGAGACGATTTGATTTATTCATTTTAGCGTGATTTCTGATAATCATAGAATGTGATTGGTTAACGAGAGTGAATTCTTTTTCATTCTTCACTGGTGTGAAGAATTTATGTCATTATTCAGCTAAATATGTAAAAATAATTTGTGCATTATTATATAGTCGTGGAGAAAATTATTTCTGGTTTTGTGAATTGTTTGGTACTGTATTTCGCATTATTGCTAATCAAAATGTTAGACGATGAAGGAGTTAGTGATTTTTCAGACATTGATAGTAGTGACGAAGACGAAGAACTTTTTAATCAACCAAGAAAAAAAAAATGAAAATTATATAGGTAGGTACTTAGTTAAGTATTTAATACTAATAATAAAAACATGTTTTAATTTTGGAAGAGATTGTGCCCCAGTACTCCAGCGAAGTGTTTTTTGAACATTTTCGTTTGTCTAGGGAAATCGCCACCCAAATAAGTTTAAAATTTGCAAACTGTACTTATTTTAATGACCAATCTGGACAATATGGAAAACTTTCAGCTTGGGAACATGTAAGTATGAATTAATTTTATTAATGAATAGATTACAAAAATAATATAAAATGTAGGTACAAATTGTCAGACTGATTATTTGAAATTTCCTAAAACAATAAATTTTTTGTAGGTGCTTATATATTTATGGTATATTGGTCACCAAACTGCAAGTTTCAGAGATGTTGCTGATAGATTTAATGTTACCATAAGCACAATAAATAGAATAATATACCGCATGACGTTTTTTCTAAGCAACATGTCCAGGGAGATAATCAAGTGGCCAACTGATGCAGAGAAAAGTGTTAGCCAAGAACATTTTGCAGAAAATGGCTTTCCAAATATCATTGGATGTATTGACGAAAGTCATATTAAAATTGACAAACCCAAAAACGACCCCGACTCATATGTCAATAGGAAAGGGTATTATTCTATTCAGGTAAATTTATCTAAAGTACAATAAATAAATTTAAATATGTACAATGTAATCAACGTTTCAGATGCAGGCTATGTGTGATCACCAGAAAAAAATTTTAGATGTGTTTATTGGGTACCCAGGCTCGGTACATGATGGTCGAGTTTTTAGAAATTCGCCCCTTTTCAACGAGTTCGAAGCAAAATGTGGAAGGTATTTTATCTTGGGAGACAGTGGGTATGCTTTGAAACGTAACCTTCTTGTTCCATATAAAGATAGGGGAAACTTAACAAGAAGGCAGATAAATTATAATGTAAAGTTGGCAAAAAATCGATATGTCATCGAACACTGCTTTGGCATTTTAAAGCAGAAATTTCGCCAAATGTTTCACGTAAAATTACGGAAAATTCGTTTTGTTGTTCACTTTATTAGGGCAGCATGTGTACTTCATAATATAGCTCTTGAAGATGAATTTAATATTAATGGGGATGAGGATCCTATTAATGGGAATGAGGGGCCTATTAATGAAGATTATCAAATCAATGATGATATCGACGATGAAGAGGGAGATATGCAGGCCAAAGCAATTAGAGATAGGGTGGCAAATGCTTTACAAATGTAATATTTTTTTTGAATTTGTAAAATAAATTAATATATTTATAACCGCTTGTGTTTATTATTTTGTTTTTTTCAGATATGAATCACAAAGCATTATTAATCTCATATAAAAGTATAAATAATTTTAAATATTTTATTCAAAACAAAACATAACAAAAAAATATCACTTGAGAGCATCAACAAACTAAAAAAAGAAAATAAATATCTTAAACTAAAAAACGAAAATAAATATACTAAAATAAATATTCTAAACTAAAAAAAAACCTAAATCTAATCAACATGGCATTTGCAATGGTTGCAGTTTGTTAAAATTTTATTCGGTTCCTCAATAAGGTCATTCCTCCTTATTAATTGTTCAAGTTTTTTTTTTCAATCTCTAAGACTTGTTCTTGAGGACTTTTTCTATCAAGTCTAATATTCTCAAGGGTAGTAATTCTTTTTTTTCGTGCAATTTTTCTTTTTTTTTATAGGTACAACTTCTTTTTCTTCTTGCACGTCAGCTAACATCTCAACGTGTTCCTCATTCTGTAGCTCATCAACAGTGTTGGTTGACAGCAAAATTTCTGGCTGCATAGTTTTCTTTCTTCCAAAAATTGCATCCATTTCTGTGAAGTATTCAAAATACTGACGTCCTCTGCCTACAAAATTTAATGTGAATAGATTTATGAAAATAAATACATGGCCCAAATTTAATTTACCTGTTTTATTTTGGTTATCAACAAATTTTTTGTAGTTTCGTTCCAACTGTTCAAACAGACATGCTTATAACGTTTTTTGCACGATTGGAGCAATAATAAACTATTAAATTATCCATTTTTTTTTTATATTCAAAATTTCGATTCATCATATCAAGATACATGTTATGGTTGCTAGGTAGTTCCGCATAATAAGTCACTGCTGTCACTTAAAATATTGTTACATCAATTTTGGTTTTTTTGTGTTGCTTTTTCGATATTACTTTAAATTTTAAAATATGAGCGACAATAGTGACTCTGATGAAATAGAACAGGCATGGGAAGAAGGGCGTGCCGCAATTATTCCAGAGAAGTCAAAGTTGCGGTATGAGAATACCTACAAAATTTTTAAAAAGTGGTGTCAAGATAAGAAAGTAGATATTCAAGAAAAAAGTGTATTGGCATATTTCGTTCAAAGAAATACACAATTAAAAGCCCCTGGTAGCTTATGGGCAGAATACTCTATGATGAAATCCACAATTTTTTTATATGATGGTATTGATATTTCCAAGTTTTCTACTTTGATCGCGTATCCCAAAAGGAAAAACGTTGGCTATAGGCCTAAGAAGGCTAGCATTTTTACACGCGAGAATTTTTCAAAATTTCAGATGGAAGCACCAGACGAGGAATTTCTAATTCACAAGGTAACAAACTAGTTTACACAAGAAATACTCTAATAATGATAATGTTTGCACATTTGTAGGTCGCAATGATTTTGGGGATTTCTGGTGCATGTAAAAGGGAAGAATTATATAATATTACCATGAATGACATCGAAGAAAATGATTGTTTAATCATTGTAAAATTACCCAATACAAAAACAAATATCCAGCGTAGTTTTACAGTCGTTAACAAACTCGACGACCAAATTCTGGAGGAGTTTCTATTATCAGTGAAAACACAGCACAAACAAGTGGGATATCTTTAAGCAATTTAAGAAAATGTACAATATCATTTAATTTTAATAAATAATTTGTTAGTTTCCTATAATTATTGTTAAAAAATATTGTTACGTCAATAAATTTAGTTTTTTAGTGTTTCTTATTGATTATTATTATAATTTTTTAAAATATGAGCGACGAAAGTGGATTTGAAGAAATTGAACGGGTATGGGAAGAAGGATGTGCCGCAATAATTCCTGAAAAATCAAAATTTCGGTATAAGAGTACCTGTAAAATTATGAACAGTAAGTGAAAATTCTGAACGGTAAGTAAAAAATCTGAACGGTAAGTGAATTACTTACCGTTCAGTTTTTCTTGACATTAGTAAATGCTCCTTACTGTCATCAAAATAGACATGGTAAACAGTCAAAAGTGACCAATCGTGCAAAAATAAATTTGTATGTTCGAATAATAAATCCACAAAATATATATCTAACCAACAAAAATATTTGCTTGATATTAAAGATATTTGTATCAAAATGTACTCCACCTGTAAATATAATACTACTGTTCGCTTTATCTTGTAGTTTTTCCAAAAATAAACAATTTTAAATATGAATTTTGACTTTTATTTTATGGTGGCTACCGTGAGTCACTAGATCAAGGCCAATCAGCAACCAAAGTAGCAGGCCAACAACCAGGTAACTTTAAAATGAATAAAAAAATTATTTTTTCAAAATTCGCCCTACAATTATAGACATACAAAAGCAAAAATTAACCCTTATACAGTCCCCAAATCAACCAATTAATCCGTTGGGCGCCATTTATTACGTTTCGTTCCTTGCTTGTTCCAAAAAAAAGGATGTCGGAACCCGCTAAGAAGTTACTACCTTCACGGGGGTGGGTTGTATAGTTACTAAAGAAAAAAAATGACTGATTTGACAGTGACAATTGAAGACTATTTATTGGTTAAAAAAAATAATATGCAGGCTAGAAAATTTATATAAATTGAGATTGTAATTCTAATGTGCACTATGCCCAAAAGGCTTACTAAAGTAGCGACTCCCAAATAGTACTATTTGTTTACAGTAGGTACGTATAATTTAAGAACTATTGCACACCTTAATCATTAATACGGCAACTACCTATCTCTGAAATTACAATTTAGAGACCTGTCTATTACCGACGCATAAACTTAAAATTAATAATATGATTGTCTATAATTGTAGATAACATATAACTGAGAGATAAGCCTGGATGGCTGATATTACCTCGGGAGATTAGGGCCCTCGGTAGAGAAAATAAGAAAGATCTTACTTGTGGTCCTGTTTCTGCATTGGGTCTATCAACGATGGGCCTGGCATAAATTCAGCGACTTCTCATACAGGTACGTGTAGCATTAACGTAGAGATACGGGCTGGTTAGGGGTTGGGGTGTCTACCCTTGATGTACTCATACAGAATGGTTTTATTTCAGCATGCGAGTCGCAGGTATACTTCGCTGGTTGCCGAAGAAGATACAGGTGATGTAACAGTAACAGGCAAAAGAAGAAGGCTCGTTGAGTGCTCGAGCGAACAAAATTCCCAATTAATGGTAACGGACGAAAGGAGGTCTTAAATATGAGACAGGATGAGTCACATGCAAAAATAGCCACAGGTACAGGTAAGCTAAGAAAAGTTGAGATATATTGATCGGAAGAACTTACCGATATATATGTTGGGTGACCTCTACTCTAAGTGACGATTTTCGTAATTTTTTTAATGCCAGAAAATAAATCCACCCAAGGGTGTTGAAATCACATTCATTATGTATATTTTCCTGACTTTATTACAGTTTTAGCCTAAGAAAATCCTAGAGATTCTAGAGTTAGCACATGCTAAGCAAAGGCCGAGCTAAAACTGTTCAAAAAAAGAAGGAAGTCCCCAAGATGGGAGCAAGTCGATTTTTGAGGTCTGGGCTATTCAAGGATAGCAGGTTAAAATCGGGTAAGACTGTGGCCACTTTTTAAGAAAAGAAGAATTTTGACACTTGAGAGTGACAGAATAAATGTAAACAAATAAAATAAATAAATCTGTCCTTTTTATAGTAATTTACGTAACAAGTTCCGAAAGTGATATTTTACGGGAAGAGTAGGAAATCCTGCGAGTCCCGCGAAATCACTTTTGGATCGTGTTATGTACAATATTTTTTCTGCAGCCGTTTTGTATGTGAAAAAGGATATCGATGGATAATAACGTATCAACTTTATATATCTAGACAATTACATATAACAATCACTCTAATGAATACATTACTTACGCAATAATTCATAAGTAGCCGCTTTAGCATATTCACTAATCTCATGTGGAATCATTTCACTACTTATTTCAATTTTTTTGATTTGAAAAGCGAAGAAACACACCAATGTTACATGACAGGCGCTGTCAAAATAAAATACAAGTTCATGTTATTGTCAAAACCGCCTACTAGATATCCAAAATCGTCCCGAAAGTAAAGAAATCGTTCCGAAAGTGAAAAAAATCGTCCCGGAAATAGCATTTTCGGTACGATTTGTGTAAAGTGGTACTTTCGATTTAATAAATCATACCGAAAATTTTGTTTTCGAGACGGCTGCAGAAAAAAGTTATTTATTATTTACGAGTTATTTAGTGTAGTGAGAGATATTGTTTTGGATCAGATAATATTTATTGGATGCATCGATCACATAAACAATAAAGAAAGGTTAGACTATATTTTAACACAAAGATAAACTGTCAAAATAATATGGATATTTTGTGGGTTTATTAGCCGTACTTCTTTGAAACTAATTGTCAACAAATTTAATAATTATTTTATAGATAGCATAGAACATATTGTGGAAAGTATTGTAAGTGATGAACAGTGGAAATTTTGCAACTATAACTTATATCCTACTTTTTCAAAGTTTAGGACAGTATCCATTGAGGAACTGCGTGTAATTATTAATTCTCTAGATAATAAAAGTAGTACATATGAATTTCTAAATTCAAAAACTTTGAAAGAAATTTTTGAAGTTTGTGGTCATGTAATATTAAACTTGGGGAATACATCACTGAGGGCTTGCTACGTCCCAGATGATTTAAAAGTTAGTACTGTGGTTCCCATACCTAAAGTTAACAATACCATAAAGGCTAATGAGTTTAGACCTATTAATACCTTACCACCTCTAGAAAAAATTCTTGAAATAGCAGTTTATAATCAAATTTTAGAACACATTGAATGTAATGAAATTTTAGTTGACACTCAATTGGGGTTTCGAAAAAAATATTCATGTGAAGCAGCACTTCAGCTTGCATTATGTAAATTTAAAAGGGAAGTAGATGCTAATAAATATGTCGTAGCTGTGTTCTTAGATCTAAAAAGGGCTTTTGAAACCATAGATCGACAGATTCTATTAAGAAAACTAAAGGGGTATGGTATTAAGGGTGAAGTGTATAAATGGTTATCTCACTACCTAATGGATAGAAAACAAAAAGTCAAAGTTTGTGATATCATCTCCAATGTAATAAATATCCATGTAGGTGTACCCCAGGGTAGTGTATTAGGCCCCCTCCTTTTCATTCTGTATTTAAATGACTTGAATCTTTTTATAGACGTTGATTTTCTTAATATATTCTGTAATATCTGGAAAAATGGCGAAAGAAATAAATGAAAGTTATAGATAATTTTAAAACACCCGGTATAGTCAAAGTAAATAACTAGCGGTTCAAACAGTAGAAAAATCGAATCATCTAGAAAATTACCACAATGCAAGCTTGGCAAAAACCATAAAAAAATTTTGTTGCTTGTTGAAAAATTTCAAAATATAAGTTGAGCAATCCGACACCGTTCTGTTTTAATTCAAGGAAATTAAATATTGGATGTCATAAACAATTTTTCTGGTCAAAGTTCCTTTACAATGTAACACAAAAGACAAAAGTGCCGAATTGGCATTATTTTCATTTCTAGTAATTTGTATGATAAACAATAACGGAGTACGCGTGATTGGTCAGTATATAAGACAATTGTAATGGCGTCCAAGAAAATGATCGCGATTGGACCGTCTAATAAGTTGAGGAAAAATAGTATCCCTCCAACAAAGAGGGGACAAAATTTTATAAAAAGTACAGTTTTTCTGATCGCGGGGACGAAAAGAGAGGTGAGAGCCGGTAATCATATACGGACCCCTCGTTAGTGGTCCACGGGTCGCGCTGTAAAAGTCGCGTTTTCTAGTAGAGAAAAATAAGTTTGTTTTTCTGAGTAAGTTTGGCTTATTTTGATTTTTGAGTTTTTTTTATCGTACCGCGTGGTTCGGTTAGTGACGCGTTGCGCTAGTGATACAGTTTGGTTTGGCGTAGAACCAGGAATACGTTCGTCGCCCACGTCTACAAGGGATTTCCCGGGCTGTAGATTTCACCCCAATTTGAGGACGAGCTAAGAGTAAGATTTGATTCGATTTTTCTTAACCCTTCTATTCATTTCGAACCGACTCGTGTTGTTTGTAGAGAGTTAAGTCTAACTCCAGTTAATTGTTCTCGCATTTTTTTCCCGCTATTAGGATTGCTTCCCAAAAACGGTTGTTGGGTTAAGTATTGTATACAGTAAAGCCTGTCTGTAGGCATCAGAAATTTAACCTTTGTTCGTAAATTTTATCCAGCACTTGAATGGACCTTTTCCTTTTATGTCACATGTATCGTGAGGTAACTAGCGAACTTCTGATATTTAGTAGAAACAAAGTTTCAATTTCACGTTAACCCTTTTGTCACTTAATTTCAAGTAGAAATATTACGTGTGGTTTCATTTTACCGCCACAGAGCGATTTTTTTAGTTTCTTTCATTATTAGTTTTATTTTTTATCATTTTGGGATCATTTTATGCATTTTCGTAGTAGTAAAGGATATTCATTATTTCAATATTGTAGTCATGTCTTGTTAACCATTTTCTTTTATTAGTAAATAGATTCATTTAAATTTTAGCAAGCGTTTCTTTTAAATCCCCCAACCCCGAGAGTTTTAGACACTTCGTGAGACAAAGGTATATTCTGCACTGAATCGCTGCAGGGATCACGCCCTTCTAGGATTTTCTTTCAGGTATAAAACTCAGTAAGCCTTAATTGACCGCTCTGCCAAGGTTTGATAGACACGCAGCTAGGTAAAAAAGTAACCTTAAAACAACCCCGGTTGTTACTAAATGGTGGGGTTATTACATCTGGTGACAGCGGTTGTTACTAAATGGTGGGGTTATTACATCTGGTGACAGCGGTGTTCCTTTGATTTCTCATAGGGTGTTCCTTTGTTTCTCAAAAGGGTGTTAATTCTGAATTCTCTCATAGTAATAGGACGTAACAATTTAGGGTCGCTAGTAAAATTTTGAAGAGCTTGGCCAGACAGTCAAATCTACAAAATAACTAGAGACTAAAAATTGTAAAGTGCCCTAGTACGCTATCGGACATAACAATTTAGGGACTCTTGTAAAATTTTGAAGAGCTTGGCTAGACAGTCAAATCTACAAAATAACTAGAGACTAAAAATTGTAAAGTGCCCTAGTACGCTATCGGACATACCAATTTAGGGACTCTTGTAAAATTTTGAAGAGCTTGGCTAGACAGTCAAATCTACAAAATAACTAGAGACTAAAAATTGTAAAGTGCCCGAGTACACTATCGAACATAACAATTTAAGGATTCGGTAAAATTTATTGTAAAGGGAGTTTATTAAATGAAACGGAAAAATCTGGGTAAAAAGAAAAGGGAGGCCAGAAAACTAAAACGCGCCCTCGAATGTAATTTAAGTCCGATTAGGGAACCAGATTTAAGCAAACTACCTTTAACGCCGCGCGATTTAAGCGAACATAGTCCTCTATTCAAAACTGAGAACCAATTTTGTTTTGATTTCGAACCAGTGGGAGACAGACCTCCTACCCCGCGAACACCAGACCATTTAAAGCAAAAATAAGCAGAAAAACTGAGAGAGGAGAATTTTGATTGGGGTTTTGAGCAAATTTTAGCATTTTTAGATATATTCAGGGTCAAAAATAATAATTAGGGACTAACAAACAAGTTTATCGCGTCAAATAGAGGGTAAAAGCATCGTAAAAGTAATTTCAGAAGGTTGTATTGAGTTTTTTTTCCAGTCGAGGAAAATTTTGGGTTCCAAAATAAGGCAATTTTACGTCTTGTCAGGAAAGCGAAAATCTCTGAGTTTAATTTTGTTCTAAGGACAGAAAAGCTAGTAAATATTAAGAAAATCTACGGAGTTCAAATTTTAAGGGAATAAACCTTGAAAGAGTAATTTTTTTTTGGGTCAAAGAAAACATTTTCTCGTGTGCATCTAGAGTCAGTTGCCGTCGGCACACATATTCGTTGCATAAGCTATAAAGTAATAACAAAAAAAAAAACGAGTTTTTTTTTTAATGTAACTGTAGTCGAAATATATAGAACGACAACGCAGAAATTTTGGAAAATAGTCTAAACGTTTCCAAAATAGATTTTGAATTTAATTATTGAGTTAGGATAAAGCTACGTTTTGTCGAAATTACGTTTTAAGAATTCTACTGATAAAATCTTTTTTTTGTTTTTTGAAAATTCTGGAATTTTAATAAATCTCAAAAACTTAATTTTTTTTGGGAAATTCCTGTTTTGGGGATCCTCAACCTATTTTGTGTGATTTTCTGACTTATAAAGAGTCGAGATTTTTTTTTATTAATTTTAATTTTGTCTGGAAACTTAAAGTAAATTTCACTTTCTCCACTGCAATTTTAACTTAAAATAAAGTTGGAAATTTTATTTAATTATTTTTTTTGTTGTTGGGGATTTTTTTTTTTTGAATTTTATAATTTTTTTATTTTTATGTTGACTCCGGATCTAGGAAAAGTGAGAATTCTAATCCAGCTAGATTGAAAATCTAACTAAATTTTTTTTAAATTTCGTCTTACATTTTAAAAAAGTTTTATTTTTACATATTAGGGAAAAATAATTTGGGTACTTACAGAACGTAGAAAATTTCATTTAATTTTGATTGGAGCTTAAGTTTAACTGGGATGTTGATTTTATTCTCTATAGACTGAGAAAAGTGGAGAAATTTTGTTTAGGAACTTAAGAATTAGGTTAAACAATTCAGGTGAAAATTTTGTCTACCCATTGCTTATGTTAACGTAGAAAATTGATGATTTTATTTAATAATTTTGGGAAATTGAATTGAACTCTGTAAATTTTTTTTTGCTTTCAATCGCTGTGGTTTCTAGAACTTAGAAACGAATAGGTTATTAATTTTTTTTTCTCTGGGGAAATTCAACTCAGACGTTTTGGTAACTCAAAAATAGTTTTGAGACTTTCTTACATAGCAATTCTGGCACTAATATATAAGAGGGGAATTGAAAAGTTAAAATAAAGGATTAACTACTTAATTTCCGGTACAGAACGAAATAATTGGGGAGTAATTATAGATTGAGTGTTAATTGTAACTTAGAGAAATTTTAGCAGCGCTGGGAGGGTCGCGGAAGCTGAAGCTAGGGGATTGATCTGGGATATCCTCGCTTGAGAGCTTAGACAAGCAGCAAAGTCAAAAAAGAATTCTATTTTACAAACATTAATTTTCTTTTCTCTCAGATTTTCTCTTACCGCGCAAAGGGTGACGACCCTAGCACATAAGTAGACAATTTTAATTGTTCATTAAAGCCATAGGCGGAACAATAATACAATTACATTTGATTCTGAATTTTTTTTTTCTTCCTTTTCTCACTTTGTATAATTACAATAAGGGCCAAATTCTAAATTCACGAGTAGGGATAGTCTATCAAATTTTGAGCTACCTATCACTGCATCCTACCCCATTTTTTTATCCACAACTCCATTTCAGGCAACGAGGAAGCCATAAAAAGGTAAAATTTTATTATTACAAAAAGGCCATTCATTTGCTGAGTCACAAGTCGGTACGAAATGTTTCCAAGTAATACTAACAATACAGCAAATGCAGAGACTACAGCGACGTCTGGAACGAGTCAGCCCTCAATCCAAGGGTCACCACAGAATTTAGGGTTGCAAATGATGCAACAACCCCTGGGTATTATTGCAACAACTCTTACAGATTTTACAGGTCGAGATCCAGCAAGGTACCTGGACAAATTGGAGCAGCGTTCCAAACTAGACAATTGGTCCGAGGAGGACACTTTAAAACTTTTAAAATTTAAATTTACAGGGCCGGCTCATGATTTTTTTAAATCTGAACCATTACTTGATACACTAAACTATAATGAATTAAAATCTAAATTACTAACTAAATTTTCACCTAAACGATTGCCAGGGGATAGTTTATATAAATTAAGCCAATGTTATCAACGGCATGATGAAGACGTAGCAGCTTTTTGTACAAGATTACGTCTACTCGGAGCAAAAGCGCTGGAAGACGATCTCAAAGGAGCCTCCACTGAAGAAATTGCGGGACTGAAGAAAATGAGCCAGGACTTGGTTCTTAATCAATTCAAATTAGGATTACGGAAGGATCTTCTCAAGGACACTGGGGTCATGTTATTAAATGAGAAGGATATTAATTTGGAAAAAGCCGAAGCTCTGGTAACTCTTCAGGAAACTACAATGTTAATGGTTTCTGGGAAATCCACTGGTCACAGGGTAGCATTTATGGAAGCAAGGAAAATTTGCAATATATGTGGAAAATATGGGCATCTAGCAAAGGAATGTAGAAGCAAACAAGGAAAAACTAACACAGAGGACAATCCATGTTTCTACTGTGGCAGAAATGGTCATTGGGTCAGAGACTGCAGAACCAAAGCAAGGGATCGAGCAAGTGGGATGGAACAAAGAAGCAGAAGCTTCCAATCGCCGCAAAGGAAAGAAGGATGGTACGGTAACAGAAAAATGAATACAGGAGGGTACAACGCGGGAACAGCGAAAAATACAGGCGCTATCCCAAAAAGTAACAATTACCAACCAAGGAACAATTGGAACAATAATGGTAGACGGTATGAATCAGATGGGAATCACCCAAGGAATTCAAGAAACTATGAACAAGGAAACAGGAATCAGCAAGAACGCTATCCTACAAGGAAGGATGGACAAAACAAAAATAATTTTGGAAGGAATTTAAACTAAAACAGACTAACAATAAACCCCGAATTGTTGGTCGCCTCGGATTTCAAGGGGAACATCGGGTAATTAATAACGGGCAACGTCGATCTAATGAATCGACAGCCCAGGATAATAGGTTTAAAAATAGGTATAAAAAGACGGTTACTTTATACCATTACGAACCAAACATAAGTAGGTGTAACGAGACACCATACATAGTGGTTCTAAAAATTAACGGAATTTTGCAACCTTGTATGATAGATACAGGAGGAGCTTATTCCTTGATCAAAAGATCAATAATTCCTAATTGGGAATTAGATACAAGCGTAACGGATCAAATAACGTTACGAGGAATAACGGGACATTCAATCGAACTCTATGGCTCTGCAAACATTGCAATAGCTACAGAATCGATGAAAAATAACCTAAACATAGAGGTTATTGCATGTGATGACGTCACAATGGGTGAAGTCGCAGTACTTTTAGGAAGAGACTTCCTAACACAACAGGAAGCTGTGATATCATATAGGGACGTACCGTCATTGGAAATATGGGGACAAAGGATCCCTCTGCTCAAGGCGAGCGAAACTTGCGGATTTACAAGGAATATGGAAAAAGAAACGGAGTTAGAACACTCCATAATGGTATTAAAACAAGAAATAAAGCAACTCAGGGAAGAAACAGAGAAGTTTACAAGGAGTAAAATAAAGGAAATGTACAAAAGGAAAGAAGAAAGAATAAATGAGATAAGATGTTCAGAGGTAAAAAGGTATCAAGGAAAAAGTTACATGGAAGAAAAAGGCTTCCGGAATAAAGAAAAATGGGAAAAATGGCTCGATAAGGTAGCCCAGGTAATGAAAAATAGAGGAATACAGAGGGTAACGCATAAAAGTATTGCAAAGAATATAAGTAGCACAAAAGGAAAATGGAAACAAAAGGAAGCTATAAATAGTTGTAGTATACAGAGAAACTCCGAAGTATGGATGAATTGGCTCCAAAAAGTGGAGGATTTTATGAAAAAAAGCTGTGTCAAAAAGGACACAAAAAGGAATAAAAAAATGGTGAAACAGACCACCCCAAAGTTACGTCAGGAGGACGAATGGGAATTTATCGAAGGAGATCTAGTATACGTGCTAGACCTAAAAATGAAAATAGGAATTTCAATGAAATTACAAAGACACTGGACCGGACCATTTAAAATCGCGGAAAGAATAGGACCGATGATATATAGAGTAACGTCAGTAGAAGGGAAATCATCCCAAATTGTACATATAAACAGAATTAAAAAATATTATGGTAAAGAAAAAGATGAATTAATAACACAAGTAGAAGAAATTGAGGAAAAAATACAAAAAGAAGTAGCAGAAGAAGAAAATCAAGAAGTTGATCTAGCAACCGCAGCTTTATTACCTATATGGCATAATGAAACCAATACAACAACACAGAAAAAACAGAAACCGCAAAGAAAGCGAACAAACAGTGTAGGAAATACGCTTCGACCACCCCCAGTAATCAGAAGATCTACAAGGATCAGAGATCGTCTTGCAAGCGCCCCGAGTTACACAAGAACTGTCAGAGATGACAGAAATGGAAAAATGAAACAAATTACGAGTAAAGAAGAATTTGAAGAGTTCTATAGAGACGATGAAAATGATCTCGAAAGCGAGATTTTTGAGGATGCAGAAGGATAAAAGATGTTACCACATCTATCGCTCTGTGAACCGGGCTAAAGAATAGGTTCACCCGAGTCGGTTACCATCGGGCGTGGTAAAAGTCCACCGAATGCGGTAGCTCTGTGAACCGGGCTTTAGAATAGGTCACCCGAGCGTTTTACCATCGGGGTGGTAAGAATCCACCAAATTGGTAAAAAAAGGAGCTTTTAAAAATATTACAAAGTCGTTCTGCTATATTTTTTGAAAGTTCTTTAAATTTAGGTAAGAGTAAAGTATTACAGGGATACATTTTATAAGGCATTTTAATTTTTTTTGACAACTACGAAAGACATTAGTAGGTCATTTTTCTTTTATGGGTTTAATTTTAGGTTTTTCCCCCTTGAATTTAGGAGAATTTACATTGTTTTAATTATGAGAATTTAGATTTTAATTCATGAAAAATTACATTTTCACTTGTGTGAATGTACAAAAGACACGAGAAGGACGCCACTCTGGTGTCAATATACTATGTTTTAGAGTTATTTTATTTTACATTCTTTTAATGTATATTTTATAAAGGACACCACTGGGTGTCATTGCACAATTCTTCCTTATTTTCTAATTAATGTTACATGTTTTATGTAACATAATAAATGTAGACGACGCCACTGGAGGTGTCAACACACACGTGGTCACTAAGTCAAACTACATGTCATAGTGACCTAAATTGATTGAGCACGCGCTCCGCGGGTCAATGTTACTTGACGTCTTGTAGTACTTTGGCAATAACTTTTTCATAGATTAATAAAAATAACCCCTACCTGTCGCATCAGCGCGACCGTAGTTTCAGTGTCATCTTGGCTTCACCGAGAGACGATTTTCCCAACGCGGGCTTCAAAATTTTGGACGGATGACAGTTCTTTGACCTGCGCTGCGAAGGGCCTGCCGCCCTTCCAGCATTAGGTAAGATAAAGTTTGTAATTTACCCTAGTTTACAATTTTAACAGAATTCCCACAAAAGTCACGTCGGAATTCGATGGCATATGTTTTATTTTAATAATAGATTCACCAAGTATTCGCACGCAGACGCGACAAGTTTCTGCAACCTTAGCGTACAGGTCAGGAACTACCCTAGACGCCATGGAGACAGCGGGGGAAATTAGTTCAAAATTAGTATGGTTTTTCATTTTTCTCCTTACAGGCAAAGCAGTTCCAACAAAGAAAAGGATGCTGAAAGTTGGAGAAAAAGAATATTTTTTATTTTAACATGCACACAGGCCATTGCACGAGACATTGGAAGATGTCGGGGAATTAATACGCTTTTTTTCAGGTATAACTAGTATAGGATGCCGAATGTGTAGCAGACCATTTTGGAAATGTCTTTTTTTTTACGAAATTCATACAAGTACTAAGTATGATAAAACAAAGTAACAGTGCTCAAATAATGTAGAGTACGGTTATTTGAGTAAAACAAAAAAATATTTAAATTAGCATAAAAATCAAGAGTTGAATTACGATAATAAGGGATTATTAAGTAAATAGAAATCAGCTAGAAATAAATTAAATAATCTTTTTTTGGGTCATGGACCTTATTCGAAAAGAAAAATCAGTTTATATAAAAGCAATTAGTGAATATCAGATCCATTCACACACACAGACAGCACAATAAACAAAATATTAATATGTAAGAGTTAATAGAAAAATACCACAACGATTTTAGAAATTACAGAAACAGAAAAACACGAGGTCACTTAAACTAAGAAAAATAACACTATTGATGCAAATACTCAAAATGACTTGGTCCTAGTTCAAATATAAACTCAAAAATTATTCGAAAAAATAAGTGGGTTTTTTGGAAAACAGAATAATTTTTGAGAAATTTCAAAATTTCCTTATTCCAAAATTTTTTTTTCTTGAACAATCTCAAAAAAATCGTTGCAGAACCTTTGCTTTGAAAAATCTTGAATATTTACAAAAATTTGAAGCTGTATAATCTTTTTTTTGAAAAGTTTGGAAAATTTTCAATTTTTTCTTTGGAAATTGAGTACTTGAAAAAATTTGGAATCTATTTGGGGAAAAAATTAACTTTCTGAAATTCTTCAATTTTTTTTTGAATTCAAGTTAATATAAACCCTTTTAATGTTTTGTTTTGGGAATAAACTTAAATATTAGCAGATAATTTTAGTACCATAGTAAATATCCAAAGGACGTATCACATTTCTGTTGAGAATTCCTATTAGCCAGTCAGCTGACGGCCTTGAGTAATGTTAAAAGAAAGCTATCATGAATCACAATACGAAAATTTACGTTGAATGCTCACTCAAAATAAATAATGCAAGGTAGGCATAGAATATTTAGATCATAAAGCTGTTTAAAAGAAAGGAAATGATATTGCATTAGGTGCAGGGGTATTACAAAAAGAAATAAGTCAAGAATGTTGACTAACTAAAGATTTTAAAATGAATGAAAACTGATTTTTCTTTAAAAGGCATAAGTACAAATAATTAAGTTGGAAAAATTAGTATAATAGATTGTTGGAAAAATATGCTTGTAAATTTAATTTTAAGAAGTTAGTGCGCGGCAAATAGACTCAGTGCGAAAAAGACTTAGTGGTTATCTCTAAGGTAACAAACGCAGGGACCAAACCAAAGTCAACTCACACGAAAAGAATTAACCAACGCAACCATGGATCAACACCGTAAAACTCTTTAGCTTACTACTAATTTGGCTAGCGTTATACGTACTACAGTTTAATCGCTTACGACAGTTCGGAGCTCGGATACAAAGACTAATGTATCGGTTACATAGTTAATAGACATTCAAAAAGTGTTCATCGCCAGTATGGGGCATACGCGAGTGCGAATTTAAAAAGAAAAAAGGATGGACTTGTTTAATTGAAGTCACACGACTTGTTGTCCGCTGTGGTATACACAGCCACAAATCAATAATAAATGGAGGCATAATCGAGAGCCACGCAGAAGAAGTAGATGGGAACCACGTAATCCCAGCAGTGAGCAGCTTACCTTTTATAGAGGGCCTTACCAAAGGAGTTAGGAGCAGAAATGGAGTTAGTCACATGTTTCAACCATCAAAGAATTATGGGGATGGTTTTGTTCAGATTGGAACATTTATGAGCAGTCTCATAGTATTAGTGGTTATTGCATGTTCAAAGCAATACAATAGTTATTTGGAGTAATGCTTAATGGTTTAAGCGGTTATCAAACTTTAGGATGTGGTAGAGCCATACCAGCCAATGGGAATAAAATGAAATGAAAGTTACAGGGTGAACAAACCACGTCGCGAAATCATTGGACGAGTAAATGGAAAAGTTTCAAAAACATTTAAAACGGGAGTGACATAATCTCGCCGAAAACAGACAATAATGAACAAATAAACTTAGTGTGGGCGGTATACAACAAGTACGGAACGCATAAGCCAATACAGTAGTTTGCGAATAGAGTAGAATTACGGCCAGCATAACCAAAGTTCAGTGCAGTGCCGTGCGCAAAAATCTTTTCAGAATTTTTTTTTGTAAGTGCGGGTGTGGAAAAAAAAACGTTGTATTAGAAGAAGATTTTCTTTTATTTTTTGATTTTTTTTTATTTAAAAAGGTATTGGTCCTGTAAAGGACGCAATACTTTTATAAAGGGGGAAGCAATGTAATATCTGGAAAAATGGCGAAAGAAATAAATGAAAGTTGTAGATAATTTTAAAACACCCGGTATAGTCAAAGTAAATAACTAGCGGTTCAAACAGTAGAAAAATCGAATCATCTAGAAAATTACCACAATGCAAGCTTGGCAAAAACCATAAAAAAATTTTGTTGCTTGTTGAAAAATTTCAAAATATAAGTTGAGCAATCCGACACCGTTCTGTTTTAATTCAAGGAAATTAAATATTGGATGTCATAAACAATTTTTCTGGTCAAAGTTCCTTTACAATGTAACACAAAAGACAAAAGTGCCGAATTGGCATTATTTTCATTTCTAGTAATTTGTATGATAAACAATAACGGAGTACGCGTGATTGGTCAGTATATAAGACAATTGTAATGGCGTCCAAGAAAATGATCGCGATTGGACCGTCTAATAAGTTGAGGAAAAATAGTATCCCTCCAACAAAGAGGGGACAAAATTTTATAAAAAGTACAGTTTTTCTGATCGCGGGGACGAAAAGAGAGGTGAGAGCCGGTAATCATATACGGACCCCTCGTTAGTGGTCCACGGGTCGCGCTGTAAAAGTCGCGTTTTCTAGTAGAGAAAAATAAGTTTGTTTTTCTGAGTAAGTTTGGCTTATTTTGATTTTTGAGTTTTTTTTATCGTACCGCGTGGTTCGGTTAGTGACGCGTTGCGCTAGTGATACAGTTTGGTTTGGCGTAGAACCAGGAATACGTTCGTCGCCCACGTCTACAAGGGATTTCCCGGGCTGTAGATTTCACCCCAATTTGAGGACGAGCTAAGAGTAAGATTTGATTCGATTTTTCTTAACCCTTCTATTCATTTCGAACCGACTCGTGTTGTTTGTAGAGAGTTAAGTCTAACTCCAGTTAATTGTTCTCGCATTTTTTTCCCGCTATTAGGATTGCTTCCCAAAAACGGTTGTTGGGTTAAGTATTGTATACAGTAAAGCCTGTCTGTAGGCATCAGAAATTTAACCTTTGTTCGTAAATTTTATCCAGCACTTGAATGGACCTTTTCCTTTTATGTCACATGTATCGTGAGGTAACTAGCGAACTTCTGATATTTAGTAGAAACAAAGTTTCAATTTCACGTTAACCCTTTTGTCACTTAATTTCAAGTAGAAATATTACGTGTGGTTTCATTTTACCGCCACAGAGCGATTTTTTTAGTTTCTTTCATTATTAGTTTTATTTTTTATCATTTTGGGATCATTTTATGCATTTTCGTAGTAGTAAAGGATATTCATTATTTCAATATTGTAGTCATGTCTTGTTAACCATTTTCTTTTATTAGTCAATAGATTCATTTAAATTTTAGCAAGCGTTTCTTTTAAATCCCCCAACCCCGAGAGTTTTAGACACTTCGTGAGACAAAGGTATATTCTGCACTGAATCGCTGCAGGGATCACGCCCTTCTAGGATTTTCTTTCAGGTATAAAACTCAGTAAGCCTTAATTGACCGCTCTGCCAAGGTTTGATAGACACGCAGCTAGGTAAAAAAGTAACCTTAAAACAACCCCGGTTGTTACTAAATGGTGGGGTTATTACATCTGGTGACAGCGGTTGTTACTAAATGGTGGGGTTATTACAATTCTCAGATGATACATTATTAGCTTGTTTTGATGAAGATCTCAAGAATGCCTTAAATAAAATGAATTCTGCTCTTTCTGCAATAAATAAATACTTAAAATTAAATAGATTAAAACTAAATACTTTAAAAACCAAAGCTATGATAATAACGACGAAATACAAGTATAATTGTCTAAATATTAATGAAATTAATCTTAAAATTAATGAAGAAAAAATAGAAATTGTAACATCCATAAAATATCTTGGATTTTATATGTTTAAAAAAATATCTAAGAAAATATATTTTTTTACAAGAATATCCAGAAGTTTATCACTACAGTCCAGAGTTACAGTTTTCAATTCAATTATTCAGCCTCATTTTGATTTTTGCTCTTCTGTTACCTATTTGTTTAATCTAAATCAAGTATCACAACTACAAAATCGGGGTATGAGGATTGTTCTGCGAACAAATCGATATACTCCAATTGTAAATATGCTTCAATCTCTGCAGTGGTTCTCAGTCTCTCAGAGGTTATACTATTTAACGATGATTTTTATATATAAAATTCTACATAATTTGGCACCACCCTACTTTAATGAATTTATTAATTTTAATGTCGATATTCATAATTACGACACAAGACATAATAACAATATTTACATTTCTACAACCAATAAAAAGTGCTCTATGAACTCTTTGTTTTTTTAAAGCATTTGTAAGCTATAACAATTTACCAAAAAGAATTAAAACTAGTTCATCATTAAGAATTTTTAAACACCATCTAGCAGACTATGTGAAAAAAATAAATAATTACAATCATTGTATTGCTATCTTCTGTGATTCTATAGATCAATTTTTTAGTTTTTAATTATAAATTTCTTCAATGTATTTTAAATTATATCCCAAGGTATTTTGTATTTTTTATGTAATTTATCTAATTAGTGTACAATTGCATTTATAACTTTTTAACTATTTTACTTTTGTACTTCTTATTTTATTAGAGATTTATATTTTTGTGTATATTAGGGTTACCTATTTTTTCAATAAAGTTCTTCTTCTAAAATTGGAAAAGGAAGAGAATATAACAAACATGAAAGGAAAAATAATTTACCGGCGCTCTGAGGTCGGGAAGTGGAAGAGGGGGAGTTTTTAAGGGTAGAAAACTGTTTATCTCGATTTCCGGCAAAACTACAAGTCCTATGGAAAAAAGTTTAATAGCAAAGATGTAGGTATTAAAAAGATCTACAACTTTTGTATTTACACTTTTTTCACATAACCTCAAAATTCATGTGAAAAATTCGAATAACCAAGTTCTTGGTTTTTTATTTTTATCTTTTACAAAATTTGTTTTTTTCCACGAAATTTGGTGTAAACTTACCTTTTTATGTCCCAAACACTCTGTAATTATTTTGTTTTAAAATATTTATTTTTTTAACCTTATTTTGAATTAATATCGAAAAAGCAGTCTAATTTTCAATCGAAAATTCTCACGTCAAAATATCTGCTTTTTTAAAAAACTCGGTGGGCTTTTTGTTCGTTGAAATCTCTACTTTTTGATGGTGTAAAAAAATATACATTACTGTGGTAAATGTTCTCAAAAAATGCAAATAAGAAACGAAGAAAACTCCAAATTTCTTTTTTTTTAAATCATCATGTACAATTTTGAGCTATTTATTTAAATTTATACTTTAATTACTCTTTTGTTTATCACGGAATCTTACATTTTTCGAGTTTGTATTCTGTATTCCGTGATTGTTTACAAAAATAAGATTTGCCATGAATGTCAAATTAACTGTCAGTATTAGTTGAGGTGGTCTTAATACTGAAGTTTGATATCCTAAAGACCTATTATGTGTGCATTTTTCAGATTTTTATCTGGTCCCCCAACAAAAATATTGCAGGTTAAACTTTAAAAAAAGTTCAAAAAGTTGTTTTTTAAAAATTAATTAATACCATTAGTACTTAAAAGTAACTATATTGTGTAGTGTAACAGCAAAAAAAATATTAAGGCTGAGAAGTTATTCCTTCTTTGAAAAATTATCATTCAAAAATTGAATTTCCGACCAATAATTTTGAACTGTAAAAAATATATGAATAAATACATATAATTAGGTAATTATGGTTTTATTTTGTATGTCACCGCATACTGAACTCAATGCAGTTTATTTGAGAAGGCTAGGACGATCCATTGCTGTACAATTTAAAAAATCGTAGATGCCTGCAAACGCGAAAAATAGCGCGCGGCCTAAAATAAATATGGCCGCCATTCCCCAATGATACACAATAAAAATTTTGAAAAAATATTTTTGAACTCCCAAAACATACTGGAATCTACATACCAAATATTAATTTTTTCTGAGATGATCAAGCAACCAATTATTTTTTTTGGACCACTTGGTATGAATTGACCCAATAGGAAAATGTACAAAATCATCGTTTTTTAACATTTTTTTAAATGGCTGTATATTTGAAGAGTTTACAATTTTAAATCAATTTTCTTGATAACAATTTTCGATATTATAAAAAATGAAGGTACTTTGCTCTTGCATATTTTTGATCATACCTCGTATACGACTGAAAAATTTTAATATCTGATAGTTGTATTTTCAATTTTAGACCATGTAGACCTTTTTATGAAGAATAACTTTTTTTCGTAACATTAACAATAAAAAAGTTTCCCATATGGCGCGAACTTAAGTGAACACGCTGTATATTCTAACCTAATATTTTACCCTCTCTTTCTTTTCCACTCCCAACCTTTTTCTGTCATTTCGTTTGCGAATATTTCGGTCCGCATGGATGTGACCATGCAACAGAGCTGGGTAGTATCCGGGTACTTCTGTATCCGGATACTTTTGATGTATCCGAAAGCTGTATCCGGATACTTTTAAAATTATGTATCCGGTATCCGTATCCGTGACCAAATTTGAAAGTATCCGGATACTTTTTTTGACATTCGGATACTTTTAAATCAACGTCTGCCGGTAATGTACGCACCACACTTCAATCCAGATGTACATAGTATGTTAAATCCCATTTTATTTTCCGTACTCATGGTATAATATGATATAGTTTTATTTTTACGTAGTTCCACAATATTATGTTGTTTAATTAATTAGATTTATATGGTATATTTTCTGTATTTCATTTCCCTTAAGAACTCGGTATAATTAGAACCTTTTCAAGAAGTACACGAATTACAAAAACGACTATACCACGTCGTCAGGCGTATATTCGCTTATTGATACATATGGTACCTAACTAAGTAAAAATAGCTAAATGTATGATCAGTTGTATATTCGTATCGAATATCACGCGAGCATACGAAAATAATATTTATACTACCCTCCTCATTTGACGTATTTCTTTAAAACACCACTCGAGCTACGCTCTCGTGGTGTTTCACGAAATACGTCTCGTGAGTCGGAAGTACAATCGATTATTTTCGATGCTCTTGTGGTATTACTACTGAAAATCGCTGTTTGTTTATTAATATGTTTTTAATTTCATTTATAATTACAACTATGTTTCTATAAAAGTAATAAACTACTTGTGAACCAACTATTTCTTGTTTTTTGAGTACTTTTTCCTTCCATTATTTTATGCATTTTCTTTTTAATATCATACAATAAAAATACATGTACTTAAGTATATTACATAATTCTAATACAAGCAATTTAGGTCCCTTTTAAAAGTATCCTAAAAAGTATCCGGATACTTGTATCCGAGTACATTTTTAACTGAAAGTATCCGTACTTTTTTAAAAGTATCTGGATACATTTTGAGTATCCGTATCCGGTACTCGGATACTTTTTTTCTGCATCCGGCCCAGCTCTGCCATGCAATGCATTTCAATCTAACTCCACCACATAAGAATAGTGGTCACCTATTTCAAAATACAAATATTGAAATTTCACTGGAGAATGTGACATATCCGCATGCGGAATTCAATCGCACGGGTGTATGTAATGTTTCGATATTGTGTCAATAAATCATTTATACTATTTTATCAGTACTACCATTGTTTAACTATATACATTGGTATTACACTACTTATTTATGGATAATTTCTTGAAATGTCATGAATCAGCTCCACTGGAGCGGATCTAGGGGGGAACATATAATTTTAATTAATAGTTAAGTAAATAAAAAAAATGGACAATATTAAACAAGAATTCAAATGCTAAGAAGATTATCCATTAGGGTAGGAGCACCATTTGTTGCCACGTCACCGTTAGTGGCCACCTAAGCAATTATTGTATTCTAGTAATTCTTATATATCTGCTGTTTATTCAAGCGATTAACAGACATCCAACGTTGCCAACCTCTCACAACTTTTGTTCAAATAGTATTGTCGTCCGATGTATCAGTTAGTTCAGAAATGCAACTACCTTTGACAAAGTCGTATCTAAGGTGTTTTCTTAGCAATATTAAGCTATATTTAACATGTATGTGAAATGTTTAAATAAATAAATTTGATAGGTTATAACATTATGATTTTCGTATATTTCTATGTAGTCAGAAATACTTAATTTCATCTTGGACAAGCTTTAAATGGAGAAACGGAACAGAAAATATTGCACTTATACCAATTGTGGACATGTGGTGGCTACTTTTAGAACACCTATGGTCCTATTTTGGCCACATCATTTTGATAGACCAAGAATCATTAAATGTATTGGAAAATAGTGGCTTGATCAATAAATTACTTGACTCTCCTTCAATTTCAAGTCCTACATTAACAGTCCCAACTACAAATACTTACTAATATTATTTTTACGCCGAAAAGAAACACGATACAAATCTTCAGTAATATATTGGTGTACCCTGGTGAAGAAAATTCTTCTAAAGATAAAAGAAAACCTGAAATTTTGTCTTCAGTACCGACATCTACTGTGGTTGGAAATTGCAGAGGGTAAGTAGAAACAGAAGGAACTGGAAATGGCAGAAACAAAATCAAAAGAAGAAATATGGAATCAATAAATTAAAGACACACTGGTGATGAACAAATTGAAGTCATCTGATAAGAAAAAAATAGGAAAATATTTAAGAAATTACAAAACGAAGAAATTGATCCTGAAAAAAATTTTCTGAAAAAAGACGAATTACAAAATTCAAAGAAAGAAAATTTGAATATTGGCCAAATGACTGAGTCCCAAAAATTCAAGAGGCTACTACTTTATTGAAGAAATGAAAAAATACCATACTTTTAAATGAATGTTATCCTACTTTTGTATTTAACGAATAAACACTTTCAAAACATTTTTTTTATTTTAAATTTAGGTATGGTGTCTTTTACATAATAAAGGTAAAGTGGCCAGAGAGAGTAAAGAGAGTCGAAAAAATTAAATATCTAGGGGTGATGGTTGATACAAATTTACAATTTAAGGAACATGCTAATAACGTCATAAATAAAATATTTCATTCAAAATTAACTATTTGAGACGCTGTTCTCCACATCTCAGCAAATGGGCTAAAATAGTTATTTATAATACTCTTACTATTACCTCATTTTAATTATTGTGAGACTATATTGTATTTGCTCAACCAAAATGAGTTGCAGCGATTGCAAAAGTTACAGAATAGAGGTATGAGGATAATACTGAACTGTTCGCGATTGGAACCAATCAACTCCATGTTAAATGTTCTTCAGTGGTTGCCTGTTAAAAAATATTTACTCTTTTATTCCTTGCTATTTATATTTAACCCTAAACGGCCTAGGTGAAAAAATTGGAGAATCACACTAGGTGGAGTCGGATTCGACTCCAGTTTTAATTTGCTAATATTATGCAATAAAAGGATATTTTATGTGCATATTGGGAACATTTTATGTCTTGAACACCTTTGTATTACATAAAATATGAACCAGTGTGTTGATCAGAGTACTTGTTTCATAGTAACACAATAAATAAATGCTAGATAAATAGAATTCTATAATTTCAGACTCCCCGAGAATCGAATCCAACTCCACGTAGGCCTTCTAGGGTTAAGATTAAATTAGGAATCTCCCCAGTATATTTACAAAATATTTTAGGTTATAATCAGGATGTTCATGAACACATTACTAGAAATAAGCAAAATTTTAGAGTTCATAGGGCCACGAAAAAATGTACACAAAATTCAGTTTTTTTTAAAGGTATACAGGCTTTTAATAATTTGCCTGAAGCTATTAAATGCTCTTCTTCAAGCATAATAATATTTAAGAGAAAACTGAGTGATTACTTGCTGACTAGTTGATGTTTTTTTTGTGTTATGTTTTGTAAAATTGACTTTGTTTTATGATTTTAAATGTATATGTATTTTTATATTAAATGTGAAGAGTGTGTATTATCATGTAAATTTCTATGTAAAATTAGTTCTGTTTGACTAAATAAACGATTTATATATATGTAAATGGGTCTTTAAAAGGCCACATTAACAATGGAGTGGCCATAAATGGAACAAAATCAATATTCATGTATTCGATGTTTTAAAAGTTAATAACAAATAAACCTTAGATTTAAAACCATTAAAATGTAAATAGAAAAATAATAATACTTTGCTTTGGTTAATTTTCATACTCGTATGGTAATTTTATGAATTTTTATGATTTTTTCAATTCCCTAAATACGTTAAGATGGCCATAAATTGTGCTCTTGCCCTAATAACTATTGTATGATTTGCTATTCTAAATGTCTGATGGAATATTTGATCAAAATTATTCAAATTTGTGCTCAAGATTCTAGCAACTTTATCAGTGAATGCAGCAACTGCTGAGCGAAATTTTTCAACTCTATGACAGCTCAAAACATGGCTAAGAGCAAGAATGGAGGAGGCAAGGCTCATTGGTCTAGATTTGCTGCACATTTATCGCGAGATTCAGCTTGACGCGGAAAAAATTACTACACAATTTGCGAAAAGTTCTCAAAGACGAGTTGAGTTTATCAACTAAATCAATCACGGGTTGTAATATGATTGAATATAAGATCATAAAGATATAATATATATACATATGATACATAATTAGATACAACATTCAAGTCAGGGAATAAAAAGTGTTTTTCGATGTTCAGTTGTAATTCTAAAACCATTTCAAAATAATACAAAAAAAAACTTAAGGTTGAATATTACCTTTTATATTAGCACTAACCTTGTTATTGATACACCATTCGCAAAATTTCTAGCTAGGTATATTTGCTTTTTCCTTTTTGGGAATATGAAGATGTTGAATCTCTAAATTATATCCATAATGTGTTATATTATAAAAAACTGTACTTTGATGTAGCTCGTGCATGCATATCCAATTCTAGTTTGACTAGAACTGTTTTTCAAACGTTTTCCGATAGTGTCCAAGAGATTTTCCTAAAAAAAATATGTATAGATAATTTAAATAGGATAGTACAACAGATAAAGTTCACTTAACCAATGTTACTTTAGCATTGATTACATTATGCTGAGTTCCAAATTTAAGTATTGATTAAATATCATTATATTAATAGTGTGCGTCCGTTTAATTGATTCAAATATACATATGGTAACATACTATACAGTATAGACGTACAAAAATAAATAGAAACAATTTTACCTTCATAATTATCAAACTGAATCACTTCTTCTCGCATATCTACATTAGATTTTTGTTAATTTTAAATTAACTATTACAATTGTTTTCTAGAGATTTAAATTCATACAGAGAAATGTCATGATATAACATTTTTCTGCTAAATGCCTAGTCAAACTACCTTGGGTTGTGTGTAACTTTTTGAATAAAATTGGCATACCACGGCCATAACTGCACGCAAAACAATTACCAATACTAATAACTATTTTTTCTACTCTAAGGAATAGGTACAAACACAAAAAAACAGATTAGATTTAGATATGACATTTGACATTCTGACAAATCGAATACGAGCAAAGTACATTTGGCAACATTGGTAAACAGAGCTACATTTAGACGCTCCTTCGTTTGTCTCTACAAAACTAAATTGACTAATCGATAACCGAAAAATCGGGCTTATTCAGACGACCATTAGTTATTTCTCAATAAACAACATTGGTTATCAGGATACCTCAATGTTGAAAAGTTGGCGTATTAAGACGACCACCGTAAACAGTGTATGATATGTTCTCACCATGAAGTTGGCTACTCAGAGATACCAATAGCTAGAAATCTTGTGGTTTTTTGTCCTAGGGTCACACCAAATTGAGAAAATGACAATACATCAATACATAACCATACTTTTTTAATAATAATAAAAATACTCAAAATAGCCTCCTCAAGTTGGAATATTCATTTAAGGTATTAGAAATATCTGTTCTAAGATTTTTAAGATTAAATTTATAAAAAATTGTACATGTGTCTCATTTATTGGAATAAAATGATACACTCATGATCAAATATCTCCAACTTTAATCACAGAACACATATGAGTTCTGTGACTTTAATAGGTTTTTCTTACAATTTTTTTGGGAAACCTTTGTATATTCCACATAAACAAAAAGGAATTTTGAATTTCTTTACGTAAATTTCGCAAAGTTTTGTTATACTGAAAGTATTTGGGTGTAGGTATCCATAGTGTTAAGAGTTAAACTTAATTGCTTTTTTAATCTACAATAGAGTTTCTCTTCAAAATTGTTTTTTTAATCAGGTACCAAGCTGTTAATTTATTGCAACTATATATTTTTCTGAAAATCCTATCAAGGGGACTAGATAGAGATACCGACCGTAACTGCCTTTTTGTACCGTTATGTTCGAAGCATAAAATGATGGTAAAAATTAGAATTACGTTTCATCTTCATTTATAATTGCTTGTATGAAAAAGGGGAAAATTCAATTGATCCATTACTACAACGCACTCAAAATAAATGGTTTTAACCTAAAACATTTTCTTATTTTATTCATGTATGTCTTACATTTTTCCTCATTTTTTACTTTTTTGGTTAGGCATAAAATGTTGTTTTGTATTTTCTGCACGAATCACGTCTTTTTGTGCATTTTGAAGCAAAAAAAAATTTCAAAATTTTTTCTAATTTTTTGGTTAGGAGGTTCATGCATTAAATTTTTTTGTGTTTTCTACACGAATCACGTTTTTTTGGAGCAAAAAAAATTCAAAAATTTTTCCAAAAAATAAATGTGTACGGACATACCCGACCTACCCCAAAACGACGACACACAGACAAAAATTCTGTAAAAAACCAGGCCAAATAACGATGAATGGACTTTTTTTGCACGATTACATTAGATGTATAGTGGACGGCGGAAAAGTAAACATTTTTCTTACAAATACCTATCAATTATTCTTCTGACACAAAAAACAAATGTGTAACAGACAAAATTCAAATAACCAATATGCAAAATAGTAACCTGAGCCCTATTTTAAAATCCAATATTCAATTATCTGTTCTTGCTTAAAAATGATCTTCTGAATATGGCTATTGGTTTTTTGAACTGATCTTCAGAAAGAACTAATGTCAGTGTTGTATTTCAACCTTCAATGTGCACCTGAATAGGAAACCGCCATGATTGGGTATTGAAAAATAACCAATATCCAATGGACGTCTGAATAAGCCTGAATATGTGAAAATAATAGGGGACAAAACAAGAAAGAAATAGAGAGAAGGTTCAATGCTAGTGGCCCCATGGTGTGTTTTCGAAATGCAGAATCATGATTTGTTATTTTGTGGTTACAGAGGCAACTATTGAGACGAGCACAACTTTGAAGCGACGCCACCGGTATTAATTTGAACTACCATGAAAAGCATAATTGTTTGTTTACCTTGCAGTCGAACGTGTTTTGATTTTGTGCTTCGTGTATTTTGTTAGTTAAAAGTTAAAAATGCCCAATAAAAATAATACAAACTGTTGCGTTTATGGGTGTACCTCTAGGAAATCTAAAAATCCGGAGTTACACTTTCATTATTTTCCACCCAAGAAGCAATAAACAGTTTATATAACTAACAAAAGAGGTATCATGGAAGAAGTTGACCGCCGTAAATTTTGGGAAAATGTGTTGTTAATGGGTAAACCTGTCACCAAGCATATGAGAGTATGCTCGAAACATTTTAAGTTTGAAGATTATATTACAAAATCAGGTAAGATAAATATTAGCATTTCTGAGATTATTTCTTGATTATAACTGAAATTTTTGCAGGAATTCTTTCAAACAAAGTAGCAGCCAGGTTGTGCAAAAAAGCTGTGCCATCTCAACATTTGCCCAGCAAGCCATTTGATGTTAAAACCATCAAATGTGCAAGGAATGATAGGTTGGTTAGAAGACAGCAGCTGAGGCAGCAAAGTGTTCCAAAACCAACATCACCTGTTCTTGGGGAAGTATCTCCTGTTGAGATGCATACTATTTCTGTTCAGGAATTCCATATAACTGGAATGGAACAAGATGCTATTGATGGCTTGTTACAATTATTCGAAAGGGGGGACCAGCCATCTACATCTTCACAATGTGATAAAACCTTTCAAGTCTCAAGTGGAGATTTTAAAACTGAATTTTGGCAAACTATTAATAGTGATTCAATGCTGAATTCCATTAGTGGTGTACCAAATTTTGTGCTGCTGAAAGTTATTTGTGGATTAGTTGATCAGTATTATCCAAGAAAAAGACATACTATTCTGTGTACAATGGATAGCATTTTACTAGTCTTCATGAAATTAAAACTGGGTATTAAATTTAAGGTAATTTCATTCTTTTTTCATGTTTCATCTTCATTATGTTTGAAAGTATTTCATGAATTAATTCAAATATTATCAAATATTTTTAAATCATTTATTGTGTGGCCCTCTATTGATGAATGTAGACAAAATATACCCAAATCATTCAAAAACTTCCAAAACGTAAGGGTGATTCTGGATTGTACAGAAATTGGTATTAACCAGCCAAAATGTCTTTGTTGTAGAGTAAAAACATATTCTTTTTACAAAAAGAAAAATACTTTAAAAATTATGACAGGTGTTAGTCCTGGTGGGCTGCTAACTTTTGTCAGCAAAGTTTATGGTGGTCGTACATCAGACAAAACAATTTTTGAAGAGAGTGGCATAATAAATATGTTAGAACCACAAGTGGATGCAATTATGGTTGACAAAGGTTTCCTTGTGGAGGATTTATGTAATAGCCATTTTATAAAAATAATTCAACCAAATTTTCTGAGAAAAAAAAGCAATTTAATGAGCAGGAATCATTACAAAACAGAGAAATTGCTAGAGCAAGAGTTCATGTTGAAAGGGTCAATCAAAAATTACGCATTTTCAATATCTTGAATGTACAAATGACATGGTCTCTAGCACGACATATTGATGATATCATTATAGTTTGTAGTGGTATGGTGAATCTACGAAACCCTCTTTTCTCTGAAGATAAATTCATTTAGATTTATATATTTTCTCGACTAATACAAAAGTACAACCGTACAATTTCAACAGTTTACTTAGAAGGACATGGACCAAATTTTAATAATGTATGTATTTTTGGTTTTAAGAAAACGAAAAATTCATTAAAATGGTTATTTAAGCTTTAAGTTTGAATTTATATTTTGCTTAGCATAATAATTGTCTATTTGTATTACACGTTTTATTAATTTTGTATTATATACTTTAATTATAGTTGTTTGGTGTAAAATAAATAAATATATATTATTATATATATAAATTTTGTGTTTATTTCGGAAAAAATAAAGTAGACAATAAGTCAAGAGAGAAAAACTATTCTTTGTCTAAAGGAAAAATTTCTAATATTTTCATAAACAAAAAGTTTTGCAACAGAAACATTTGATGGCATGTGAAGTGTTTAAGCCAAGAAAAAATTTTCTTAATTTTTTATATTTTAATTTTATATTGAGTAAAAAAAATCATTTTGAAGCAAGGAAGAGGATAGATTATACCATAAATCAATCAAAAGTAGGTACTTAGAACTCATTTTTTATTTAAATCATTTTTACAATTATTGCCCTGAAAAATTAAAATAAAATTAATCAAAGGTAATTCCAAATTTTATTGATTAAATTTTTGGTTTTCACAGCTTTATTTGGAAAAACCACGAAAACAAACTGATCTTATCTCAAATCAGTTTGTTTGAGTGGTTTTGCCTGAAATAAAGGCGTTTGAGTATGGAGACCAAAAATTTAATCTATAAAATTTAAGAGGACGAGTGGTATTTGTATAATTTTGTATTAAAAACGAAGAATATAGTCATTTATGCAAAAGACACTACACACACATGATCTATATTTCTCTTATTGGCTAAAACCACAAAATCTCAGATGGAAAAAATAATCAGCAGAAAACAATTACTCGATTACATGTCTTAACAGGCATTGATTTAGATCTAACAGTCAGACAGCTCGAGGAGCAATCAAACTTGTGAAACTCTACTTCAACTTGGATCTAAGATATAAAAATTACTCAATTTCTGTTGCTTCACAAAGAGTATGTAACATT
The DNA here is from genome assembly GCA_949320105.2 of Crepidodera aurea. Taxonomy (NCBI): domain Eukaryota; kingdom Metazoa; phylum Arthropoda; class Insecta; order Coleoptera; family Chrysomelidae; genus Crepidodera; species Crepidodera aurea. Next base: position 7,951,651 of record OX439472.1, on the reverse strand, counting down.
TTGCAGAAATATTTTTCTGTAATTGATGATATCATATTTCTAGCAAATGACTCATCAAATGGAACTTCCAATCTCAAAAACGTCTTTGAAAAACTGGAATAAATAACAAAATCACACGTTTTTACATTTAAAAGTGTCAAACCTAGCTGGATCTGTCCATAATAGGGGTGTTTTTTATTCAATTCCAACCCTGCTGGAGAAGTTTTGAGATAATGGCATGCAGTTACAAAACAATCTGCATCTCTTGTTTTTCCTATAATTAAGTATTATTAATGAAAAATATAAAAAAAAACCTTTATTAATGTCTACTATTACCTATGAAAGGGCATTTTATTTCAACAAGCTTGGCAGGTGTTCCTCTATCTACAACTAAAGCATCTGGAGAAAATCCAAGCCATGGAAAATACTTTGGAATGACAATACCCAGATTATAAATAACTTCCAACTCTGAACTTTCTCTATAGGCTTTAATTGCATTGTTTTCTTCATTTTTTCCATGTTCCATACATTCGTTTGAAAATTGTTTAGGAAAAAAACATTGTTTGGCTTTTCTTTTCCAGCATTCATTGCTTTTGTTTAAGTTGTATGTAAAAATAGAATAGCAATTACTGCCTAAAAAGTGGTCTAAATATCAATTCAGAGAAATACAAAAATTTAAAACTCAGTAAAGAGTATAATAAAGGAAATATGTACCTGTAATTCTACATTTTCGAATATTATGCCACTCTTCAGAATTTTGGGACAACAGCAAACATTCTAAATTGTTGCAGTTTTCAATTTGTCTCCACTTATTTAGGCAACATTCCTTTAAATTATATTTTTGAAAAAATAAATCTTTAACAAGATTATTTAACAACTCTGATGTACTACAGTGTGTAAGAATACTGTTCATTTGGGTACGTACAATATTAGAGTTTGAGCCATTTGAATGTTTTACATTTTGATTTTTTCTCTTTCTCAAACTAAAAAATTTAATTGTTCAAAATAACTACCTTAACTCTAATATCATTAATATTTACCGATGTTTACTTAAATTACTGTCAGGTGCAGCTTTCATTATAACATCTAACGAATTCCTCATTTCATCTGCAGTTAACTCTCGAACACGTTTTAACTTACTCTTAGTTTTAACAAACATGAATATTCACTCACTGGTTAAGGTTTGTATGTTTCTTTGGCATACGGTTTAGCTGCCTTCCAATAGCATTCTACATCAGTAGAGGATAATATCTCGAGGCTGCTTATAATCATCCTGAAACACAAAAAAACACACAGAAACAGAACTAAACAATCAATTTTGGTTTTAGTATCAATAAAATTGCTTGGGCATGATATTGCGCCTCTTCAGTTTTTTAATAAATACAACCTTGTGCAGTTCAACAGTAATGCAGAAATATGTTTGCAAGTTCCAGATAGTCCTGCTTTACATGTACACTTCATCCCTCCAATCTTTACACCGTCATCAATAATAAAAATGCCCTCAATTTGGTGAGGTTGTCCTTGTAAGGCAGATGTTTGTAGATGTTTTCTTTTGAACTCTCCTTCTTGCCACATAAAATTAAATGATTAGCGTGCAACACTTGCTCACCCTCCACAATACAACGACTATCAGCTGTTGCCTGTAAATACTTAAAAACTTCCGATAACTTCAAGTACATCCTTGCACTTCTTACAGAAAACCTGAAAAACGTAAGATATGCTAAATAAATAACCTCAATTTTAGAATAACAACTCAAAAAAACAGGTTCAATTGAATCTAAATACTTACATGTACAGGTATATTATGGTAATTTCCAAATCAAAAACCTCAAACAATCACAAAAAGTCTTAAAATACTACAAATAAACCACTCACTCAGTATAACTTAATGCACTATTTACCAAAAATTACGCGTTTCGTGTGAACAGCTGATCGACGTGTGGCGCCGCCATCGGTAATTATTTGTCTCAATAAGTTGTCTCTGGTAGTTACTTAGAAGTTAAGTTGGCCATCCTGCGATGACAGATGTCATGTCATTCAGGCCAAGCCAAGCGGAAGCGGCAAAAAAAAGCGTCTGTTTGGAGCTCATGTAATGTGTTTGGAGTGTTTGGTGTTTGCGGTTAGTTAATTTAGTCAAAATTTGTCAAGTATTGTGATAAATAGTTATTGTCTAATAACGGTGTCCTTTATTGAATACACAACATTTACGAAAATAAAAAAAGACTTGCGAAGGAAGTTAGGCGAGGAAAAAAACAGCGGTACGGATAAACTTCTGAGATCTTCAAAATCCTTTTGACTGGGATCAAGAAACACCCATCAACATGCAAAGTGGACACTATGAATTTAAATTTATACATGAAACTGAAGATGAAGGCGGAGATGAAGAAAATCCAAGAAAAAATATGAGTCTGAATAAAGTAAACAGTAAAGTGTGCAGAACTTTGGTATTATTGAAAAGGTATGTATGCAAATTTTTCTGGAAAATTGTATTCTTATAGGCCATGGTTACAGTTACACACCTTGTGTATTTTTTCTATTCTTACATGTGCAGCTTGTGATATTTGCATTGTTTGCATATCTAAAAAGTTCAAAAGATGGATAGATAGATTTATTGGGCTTTTTGTAGCATTTGCATGACATAAGACAAGTCACAAACATAATTTGATAAAATGTCTTATTTCTTTGATTGAATCTAGTAGCAAATTAAAAAACTGTCCTCCGGCATACATTGGAGACTTTTTTAGTTTAAATTGATTGAATCTGTTTAGGTGGATATCACTTTTATTTCTCGTATTGTAATGTATGGACGCCACTGTTTATTTGAAACTTATTTTTATTAAGAAAAGTGTAGGTTAATAGTTTGAAAAGACAGATTCATGTGCAGGTCATGATATTATTCTTTTTAAATGTCTCTCTACAAGATTCATTGTAATCTAAGTTCAAAATTAGGCGGATGAATCGCTTTTGAAGGACTAATACTTGCCCAATTTTCGTTGCTCGGTCCCACACAATCTAATTCCATTCCAAGAAATTTAGTATGTTTGACAGTCTCAAACTTAGTGGAATTATTTAATGTAAATATTAAGTTGTTTCCCTCCCTAAGTGGAGATGTGAATTGGATAAAAATGGTTTTATTTTCATTGATAATGAGGTGATTTTTTTGACACCAATAACTTAAGATAGATAGATGGATATATTTTTATTGGTTCATTTAGATCATTACATAAAATGATATTGAACAAGTCACATACCATTTATAAGACAGTACGGTAATAAATAACAAAAAAATAAATAAAAATAACAGTGTTAAAATAATATCTATAACCTTTGGATAAGAACATTTTTACATTCAAACAATCGAATTGTCATTAAAGTATTCATCTACTGAGTAATACGCATTCTGTTTTAAAATTTTTTTAAATTCAGTTTTTAATTTTTTTATTGGTAGATCTCTTAAAAGTTTTAGGCATTTTGTTAAAGGCTTTAATGGTCATATACCTTTGATTTCGCTGGGTAGAGGTAAGCTTGCGTAGAGGTACTTTTAATTGTGTCCAATCCTGAATGTTATAAGCATCACTATTGATTTTTTCTAAAGATAATTGGTTACTACAGTAATAATTAATTAGCTGATATATAAATAGACTGGAAACTGTTAATATTTTCAGCTGTTTAAAAATATCTCTGCAACTACTGAGTCTCGATACTCCAGTTAAGTTCTGAACAGTTCTTTTTTGGAGTTTGAATACCCTCTGGCTTTCTGAGGATGGACCCCAAATTATTATGCTATATTATATTATAGATTGTACACAAGCAAAGTAATAAATCAGTAACATATCTTTACTCATATATTTTCTTAGCTGCCAAATGCAGTAACATGCAGTAGATAATTTTTTGCATATATTATTAATCTGATTGTCCCATCTGAGATTTTCAGTAATATTTACCCCAAGAAAATCTACTTGTTGAAGAGATTTTGCATTTCTGCTTTTAATTAATAAACTATAGTCAGTATTAATTTACTATGTGCAAATCGTATAAACTTTGATTTCTTATCATTTAATACTAGTCTATTATCCTGAAACCAGCAATGAATGTCTTCTGAGTGTCACATAATAGTTTTGCCTGATTTTTCGCATTTATCATCCGCATATATGACATATTTATCAAATCTAAAATCATTAACGAAGATTATATATAATAGAGGCCCTAAAATGGAGCCCTGTGGAACCCCACCTTGCTTTTAGATCGGACTTTAATAGTTTTTCAAAATTTATTGTTTTGATATTGGCGGGTAACATGTTAAAGAAATAGGCCCCAACATAGAGAGGTGACTTTTTATGTTGGGTTTTATACACCCGGTTCAAACGAAAGTCATTGTTTTTCCTTGTATCATGGTTGTGATATTCTCTGTTTTTATTAAACTTGATTTTATTTTTAAAAGTGTAGATTAGTAGTTTATATAAATAGATAGATGTAAATGTGAGAATGTTATTTTTGGTGAATATGTCTTTTCATAATGGTTGGTAATTCAATGTTGTCAACTGTAATATCCACAGGAATGTTGTCAACTGTAATATCCACAGGAATGTTGTCACCTGTAATATCCACAGGAATGTTGTCACCTGTAATATCCACAGGAATGTTGTCACCTGTAATATCCACAGGAATATTGTCAACTGTAATATCCACAGGAATGTTGTCAACTGTAATATCCACAGGAATGTTGTCACCTGTAATATCCACAGGAATATTGTCAACTGTAATATCCATAGGAATGTTGTCAACTGGAATATCAAATGGAATAATAGGTCTAACAATATAGTCTATGTTCTCTATAAAATTACTTGAAGCTGAAGGTTTTGTTACAGTAGGTAAAATGGTATGTGAATGGGCGAGGGCGATGTTGTGGGTATCACTTGTAAAAACAGTTTCACAAAAGATATCAAATTTGGAAATACACTGGTAAAATTCTTCTGTACCAATTTCAGCCACAGCCGAACAAAATTTTTGGCACTTAGCCATAGCTATTTTATATTTTTTAGCTTGGCTCAGAGTTTTTCCAAGATTTTGTGGCAGCACCGTAATAATTTCATTGGTGGTACAATTTGAATCACCATCTTTTAGTAGCAAATTGTGGTCTTCCATGTCATCAGTATTAAGAGATTTTGACCCGGAGTAACATTTTATGTAGGTCAATTTCTTAAATCTATCAGGTATTAATGTATCACAGAACAGTGGTATTTTTTTTAGGTTTCTTAGCATAAAAATATGTTCACATGGAAGCCTTAAATCATAAAAAGAACATGAACACACTGTCTCACTTACAGAACTAAATTCATTATTTTTGGATATGTAGTAATAATTCCCATCAAGTAACTCAATTTTAACTTTGTTAAAATTTTTAATTTTTTTCTGTACAATATCAGATGCAAATGGTGTTAAAAGGTTATAATATTCCTCTTCGGTTTGAGATAAAGAAATAAAATGTACTTTTTTATAAAGCATATTGTTAGCTTTTGATTTTTTTTCAGTATACATAGACTTTAGAAATATTAAAAATTCTTCAAAAAATAAGTCCAAACTATTAAATTTTGTACATACTTTCTTAATTTTGTTATTTATAGATTTCAGATGGTTTGTGGTATGTACTTTAAAGCACCCAGCATTTTCTTTATAAAATTTAACCCACTCTTCTTTAATAGGATGCCAATTAGATTCAAAGTATCTAGTAACTAATGGACAATTCATATTTTTGAGAGAATCATAGGTATCATTGTATTCCAGTTCTGATTTGGCATATGCCATGCATTGCAACATATTTAAAATATAATCTCGTTGAACTGTTGTTATTGACATTTTTTGTGTAGATACTGCAGCTCTAAATGCTTTAAGAGTATGAAATAGACACAATTTTAATTTTGCATTTGGAAATGCAGATTGTAATGCCTTTCTTTCAGAAAAATCTTTATCAGTGAGTATAACTTGGGTCTTGTCCCATAATGGGTTGTAAGACTTAAAATAGTTTGACTTAACAGTAATATGTTCACAAGTTTCTTGATCTAGTAAAAATATTGCTACAATATCACCTTCATTATTATCATTGGTAGATAACAAAATATAAAGAGGCATTCGGAGATTATTTAGTTTATAAGTGCCATCTAGTAACAGTATCTCAGGGTAGACATTAAAAATGTTCATTTCTTGGTTTTGAAAAAAGATTCCTGACAAAGCTTTATTTTCAGTTACCAACAGTTTCACTGTGCCACCTTCTTGAGTTTCTAGAAACTCGACTACCTTTCTTAGGTTTGTTGAGTTATTATTGTTAAATTTGATATTCGATAAGTCTCGAAGAAGAATTCTTCCCTGTTTTTTGTTCAACATATTCTTTTAAGAGGACGTTGTTACACTTAAGTTGCTTTAACTTCCTTACTTCATCCTTTACCTCACTATTTAATTTTCTCTGCTTTAGCAACAAATTAAAATTTTCTTTGGTAATGCTATGATTATGTTTTTTCTCAAAACTTTTCAGTTCCAAATACTGTCCATCTGTAGATAATGCAAAAACCATTCTCATTTTGCATTCATCTTTAAATGTGCTAAAATAAAAACATACCTACTTAGTTTTGGCAACATATCTAATGCATTTAAAACTACAGTAAATTACCACCACTACCATATACTTACCAGAGCAGTTTTCCTTATAGGCATATACTTTTTTTTTAATCATATTATATTTTTTTATTAATTCCTACCTTGTTCGCCTTTGTCCAGTACTCCGACTTTTAAACTTCATGCCCCCTTTTGCACAACTGTATATGATTCTTGTATAAACCAAATCCTTGTTTGCTTTATTTGCTTTTGAAGGACACTTTTTTTTTCATTTTCATTTGCAATTTTTCTACTGTCTCTTTTGTAAAGTATCACATAATTGCTTTGCTCATAATCTTTTATGAAACATTCTAAATCTTTTAAACTGGCAAACCTCTTTTGTTCCATTTTTTAGGTAATTTATGATTATGATAAAGTCTACAAGTGATAAAATAAGTTACATTTTCCAAAACTTTCTCTCTCAATTCATAAGTTATTTTTATAATACGAACTTACCTTCCTAATAGAAAAACAACATTTCTACCATTAGCTACCATTCAACCATTAAAACACATCAAAACTCCCATATTTTTAGGTTATGTAGCTTTGTTAATACCATAATACACTGAAAGTGCGTAACGATAATAAATTTAGCTAAAGTTACTCACGTGAGTAAGAATACAGAAAATACTAAAGTTACACAAGGTGTGTAACTGTAACCATTGCCAAAAAGATAATCATTACATACATTTTATCATAATTTTTCTGTAATATGTATATATAAATGTTAGTTTCTAAGGGGTTATCAACCCCTAATAAAAGTCAAATTTAACCACTAGAGATTTATTACTCAAATACAACGCAGAGTTCGATATTCGATATGCTCTCGATCACTCATCGATTACCCAACTGCCGGCTCCGCGCAAGCTCCACTTCGTACCGACTCGGCTGTCCTGTGATTTACACGTCATGGCATGGACTCGGTCATCATGGGGGGTTCCCAAGGGGAGTGCGCTAACACGGCCTTCCTGCAATAGGCGCGTCCTCGCACCGTAAATGCAGTATTTATCTGAAAACAAATAGAAAACAGAAAGAACTCTCATTTCGACAAGCAGTTATTTATCTTTCATTTCTTTTTTTTACTTTCTTTATAACAGGTGGTACTGCCACCTTCTCGGCATAGTGGTACTGCCACTATCCTATTTTTTACAACAGGTGGTACTGCCACCGTTACGGCATAGTGGTACTGCCACTATCCTCTTTTCTCCCCCTTTTTAGGGTCTTTATACACGCCTATGCATTACGCATAGTAATTAATACTCTTTTTTTTTAACAACAGGTGGTACTGCCACCTTTTCGGCATAGTGGTACTGCCACTATCCTCTTTTCACCCCCTTTTCAGGGTCTTTCTAAGCGCCTCTGCATTACGCATAGTAATTAATACTCAGCATAAATGATTTACTTACTTGTTATTTTTATTCTGTGCAAGGCCAGCGTCTCAATTGCTCGTGAGCGGCTACTGTAGTGCGCTGTCCCTTCTTTCTATGTAGTACATATCTTTCATTTGGAAGCACCTTGCATATTGTATAGGGTCCTTTATATTTGGGTTTTAATTTTCCTCCACCAGCCAGCTGGGAGTCTTTGACGGCCACAATATTTCCCTCTGAAAATAAGCCGGTACAGTATCGTGTTATGTTGAATTGCTGAGCTCGCTTATTTGCACTGCTTGTTATTCGACCTCGGGCTTCGGCAACGGCCTTGTCTGGATCAACGAAATTATCCGTCGTCGGTGCATCTCCCAAAAATTGTTTAGTAGCAACTAATCTCGAATTTATTCCAAGGTGTAACACGTTCGGTGCATAACCAGTTACGGAATGAATCGTTGTATTTAAATTGTCTTCAATTGCCGGTAATGCAATTGTCCAAGTGTTTTCCTTTTCGGCGGTAAGTGTTGCTCTCATCAAATTAAATACTGTCCTCATGACACGCTCAACTTGCCCGTTTCCACGAGGCACACCAGTTGCGATATGATGAAGCTGCACATTTTGTTCACTCAGGAAATTTCGAAATGTCTTTGAGGTGAAGGCTGCATGTGTCTAATATATCATCGGGCTTTTCGCCATGTTGCCACAATCCTGATTGACGGCCGGTGTGTGATTTCCCTACGACACATGCTCTGCAATTTTTAATGTATTTCTTCAAGCATTGTCCCATCTTGGGCCAAAACAAATCCTCTCGCATTTTCGAAATGCACTTATTCCAACCAATATGTGACGACTTATCATGATATAATCGCATCGTTAGAAGACGCGCAGCAACAGGTACGAAGCACTTGTGGGGTTTTGTTCTAGTTACAACTATATTGTTTATTATGGTATAATCTGGGCTACTAATAGAGTTATTTAATATCTCATGACAAAACGCGTCATTGTTCTGAAATTCTCGAAGCGTTTCAACGTCAGATATTTTGTTTACGTTTAAAGTTTTTAAAACACACACTTTTAAAACACACACTTTTAAAACACATTCATCGTCCAGGGGATTTCGGCTTAAAAAGTCCACATGAGCCATTTTTTTTCCTGGCCTATATTCAATTGAAAAATCATAGTCTTGTAATTTAATCCACCAACGTGCCACGCGGGGATGTAAATCTTTCTTTAATGCAGTCGCTCGCACTGAATTACAATCTGTATACACTGTAAAATGCACACCGTTTCTAAATCGTAAGAGTGATATCGCGACTCATAATCGGTAGTTCGACGACTGTAGTAAGCAACAGGTCGAGCGACACCATTTTCTACCTGGAGCAATGCAGCACCAAGTCCCACAGAACTGGCGTCGGTATGCAACTCACAACTTAAGTCTGGGTTGTAAATGCGCAACACAGGAGTATCAGTTAGTTTTCTTATAATTAATTGTCTAGCATTCTCACACTCTGAAGTCCACTCAAACTTATGATTCTTTCGCAACAATGTCGATATTGGTGCAGTCAATAAAGAAAATCCCTTAATAAATCGGCGAAAATATCCGGCAAGTCCCATAAATTGTCGTACGCTTTTCACATCCGAAGGAGGAGGTAATTGAGTCAGAGCACTAACCTTACGTGGACTGGGGCGTATTGACCCTTCGCTTAACACTACACCGAGATATTCAGTTTCTGTTGCAAAAAAAACACATTTCTCGTAATTCAGAGAAAATCCGGCAGTAGCTATAGCGTTTAATACTTCATCTAAATTTAGCAATCCTTCTTCAATTGTCTTAGAGGGTACAAGTACATCATCAAGATAAAAAAGCGCTTTATTGCCCTTCAGATCACCCAAAGCCTTATCAATAGCGCGTTGGTATAATGCTGGAGCGTTAATGTAACCAAATGGCATGCGATTAAATTTTATTTTTTCATGGATAAAGGATAAAGGATAGATTTTAAAATTATTTTGAAATATACAGGTTGTCCCAAATCTATTAATTTTGGAGTTATTTTAATTTTTGTTATATTTTACACTATTTTTCTACCGTAACGCCTAAATATAACACCCTGTATTTGATCAGCTTGGACTATGATCCGAAAAAATTATCTTTGAAACTATGTGTTTGGTTTTGACATTATTAAAAATGTTTCGAGATGCCTCAAAATCTGTATGGAAAAGAAGGATAGATTTTTGTTTAAATTGTTTATGGGCATTGGAGAAGGTTAGTGAAGATGATTTTTTTTATAATATGCTGTTTACAGATGAATCCACTTTTCATAATTATGGATTAGTCTGACGGTTAACCATACAGATTTTGATGCATCTCGAATTATATTTAATAATGTGAAAACCAAACACATAGTTTCAAAGATAATTTTTTCGGATCATAGTCTAAGCTGATCAAATACAGGGTGTTATATTTAGGCATTACGGTGGAAAAATAACGTAAAATTTAACAAAAATAAAAATAACTCCAAAATTAATACATTTAGGCATAGTAGACCTTTATAATTTTTAAAAGGTAATGGAATTTGCTACATAATAGGATTATAAAATACAGGGTATCCTATTTAAAATAAGAACGATATTGTCGTTTGAATATGTCATTAGAGAATCGCCCCGTTTTAGACGCACTGTATAATTTTAAACAACTCTAAATAAATTATTGCTTTCAATTGTTAGTCTAATTTTTTTCAGTTAAAATAGGATTTGGCTGATTCCATAGTTTTCCAAGTTATTGGTTTTCTTGTAAGTGCTTCCATTTTTAGAAATATCAAAATATCTCGAAAACTAAAAAGCTTAGGTATATGGAATGCTTAAGAAAGTTTATCTTATTTTTAACGTATAATCTATAAATGCAATAAAATATAGGGTATTCCATAAGAAATAATATAACTTTGATACGCCCCACTTTTTTGGGATAACCTGTAAGTAGTAATACAAAGGGAATACTACAACAGCTCTGAAGTTAGCTATGACAGATGACAGATTGTTGGCAACCCTGACTACATGGCTTGAAGTTAGCTACGAGTTGACAGTTGGCAAACCTGACTACAGGGCTCTACGACGGTTGGTAACCCTGTTGACAAACCTGTTGCTGTCTGACATATTGTTGGTAACCTAACCTAACCTAACCAACTTTCGCGCGCTTAGCTAATTAAAACACAATCACATTTTATTTTATTTAAAAGATACAAATATCACAGTCTGCTTATTTCTTTGTTTTTCATCAAAGTCCTGAATTCAAAGCTTATATAGGCACGTACTTGTATGAAACCAAATTTGTATTGTTTTTCCTGTCATAAAGAACCTCTTCTGTACTTTCTCGATGCGTTCTAGACGAATGTATGCTGCAATTATAATGAAAATTAGAGAAAACATTTTTTTTTAATTGATTTAAAGGGAAAATATTATCTTATCCAACTGAATCGTAATATATCCATTGTATTTTAGTAATTGTTCTAAAGCTGGAGGTCTCTTTTATCCAAAAATCGATTAAAAAATTGCTAATACTTACTTCCAGTGCTTTAGATTGTCGAAAAACTCCTAAATTCAAAGCTATCTAGCTGGGTACTTGTATGAGACCGAATATGTATTGTTTTTCCTGGCATAAAGAACCGCTTCTGTACATTTTCGATGTGGCCCACATAAATGAAGGCTGAATGCATCCAAATGTATGCTGCAATTATAATGAAAATAAGAGAGTAGTGTTTGTTTGGGAAAGTAAGAAACTAGGTCAAACTAGCCGCCCCCAGCCCGCCCCACCCGTGCGAGAATCGAGTGCGCTCTCATGTATCTGAAAATCCCTTCCTTTTACAATTATATGCTCTCATACATATCGAAACAGTATCTAAGCCCTCCCATACCTATCAAAATTATCTAAGCATATCTAAGTGGGAGAGAACGAACTTCATTCATCCAAGGATCTCCGAAGAATGAACTTAATTATATTATTCCTTATTATTAACCAAAAAAATTCTAATTTTTGAATTAATATAATCTTTGAAAACGTCCCAAAAACGAAAAGTTTATGTACGCACATGTTAGCAATTGAAGTAGGTTTTTGTATAAAAATGCACACATACTCAAGAAATTTCTCACAAGACCAGCTTGATAACTAACTCATTAGAAAATGAAGTTTATAAAAATGTTGAGTTCATATACTCAAAGTTATTTCAAGGACAGTTGCATCTAGGATGTTTTTAAAAAAATGTTTAGGTTCACATAAAGTGGTTGAACTAAAATCACCCCATACTAAGAAGGTGGGGTTCCATATAAATACAGCATGCAATCAAACCTGATGCGAAAAAGATTGTTAAAAGTTTAAGTTTTAAAGAGTTAAAATGATTGGTAAGTTATTTAATGTATACAATTATTTTAAAGTTTTATATACAAAATATTTTCTTATTAATACAAAATCAATTTATTCTATATAATAAATAATTTTTTAACAATAGATACATTTTTTAATTATTGTTACTGAAACACACGCTATGAATATCATAAACTAGACATCCATTAATAAAAAATCTTTATTCAACAAAACATTCACCTACTATTTTTTAAATACTACACATAATAATTTTTATTCAAGTTTATTAAAATCAAATATACAATCTCTAATTATAAGAAAAAAAAGATTTTTTAACATTAATTATATGTATGCTTCAATTTAATTAAGATAATGAATTTTTCTTCATAATAATTTTTGGTTGTATATTTGAGAAGGTGTTACTATTAGTAAAACAAATTTTTTTAATTCAGATATCGTATATGAAAGGCTAAGGGAGTCTTTAGTTGGAATATATGAAGACAATTTAGATGTAAGTCACAAATTTTTTATTTTTTATTTTAAATTAACAACTATAAAATTTTAGAATTATTTTATAATGTACGATTTTGGACCACCACCATCCCCAATGTATTTGTTTGTGGGGTGGCTGTTGGGGACCCGGATATGGGCCCACATTGAGGATAATGTTATGCACGCATTAATCGAATAGTAAGTTAATTAAATTAAAAAAGTTTTATAACTAACGTTTCAATATTTTTTAGATTCACACAAAATTTTATTATAAAAAAATTTATAATAAAAAAATTAAAAATACAAATAAAATATTTTATTTAAATTAAAGCATAAAAGAAAATTTTATCATTAATTTTTGAATTGGTTTACTCTTAATATAAGATATAAAATTCAAAACAGGTGATAAGGAAATTATTATATCATATGAGAAAGCAATTATAAAAAATTTAACCAGTCATACACATCCAACCTTGAAACTAGTTCGAGTTCGCATTACACCATTCACTCGTAATCGCCATGGGAATATAATAAGTGCATTCAACTTTCGTTGTACATTAACCTTTTGTAAACATATGAGGAGATGCATTATAAATAAGACATCTTTTAAAAACAAATCTTTAGTTTTCAAAATGTTACAGTCTTTAAACATATTATGAAATCTGTGCAACTGAAGTTTCCACAAAATTCCAAGAAAAGTTTGAAATTACAATCTTTTCAAGATCAGACTGCTGCACAAGATGCAATTGATTTAATTTTGCTAAATGCTGATTTTGATGGTGAAAAATCAAATATGCCATCTCTTGACAATATCCCAGATGTTTCATGCGAATCAGATACCCTCAAAAGTATTGAAGAGCTTGCCAATCAACTTGTAAAAGCTGAAGGGAGTGAACTAAATATTTTAAATACATCACTAACATCAATAAGAACCCTTTTAAAAACGAACAAATCTAAGAAGAAAATGGTCGATGCGAAAATTACAAATTTAAAAAAAATTTTACTTAACTTGGAAAAAGTGTCCAATTATACAAATTGTAACATTAAAAAATTTGAAAAAACCTTAATAATATATGAATAAATATTATATAAATCATATTTTTTATTAGTTCATAATAAAAGTTATATTCATAAAGAATATCTGTGTTAACTCCGCCTATAATAGGAAGGAGATCTCCTACTCTGAACTCAAAATTTCATTGGGTAGCATCTTTCGATTCTGTAAATATAATTCCTTAGTAACTATTTGATAGTACATGTTTAAAGTTTAATGAGTGCAGTTATAAAATGTTACCTAAAAAAAGGTTGCGTTGTGACACAATTGAATGTGTAGAAGAAAATGTTATCAAAATTTCATCGGCTTTCAAAAATAGAATTAGTACCTATAGGATTTCTTGTAAGAATAAAAATAATTATACAGATTTTCTAACAGGTGTTAAACCAAAAGTAATCAAGTTAATACATGATCATATAATTATTCACAAAACATTAAAAGTTAATGTTGAATTATTTGGGATATTTATTAAACCTGATAAAGAAGTATCAGATATAAAATCTTTAAATACATCCAACAAAATTATTACAATTTCATCTAATTTGGAGAAAATCTATGATGAATTTGCAGATGAACTTTTAAACCAAGCTTCTGAGTTCCAAGAAAAAGATTCCAATTGGGCTTTGCAAGAAATAATGTTTATAGACCTTAACATAAACAGATTTATAAGCATTTCTGCTTCTTCATACATTAAATTACCAATGGAGATAATAAGAAAACGAGCAGTTCTAAACATTGAAAACAATGATTTTTTTTGTTTTGGTTGGTCAGTAAATGCTGCAATTTTTCCAGCTAATGGCGACCCAAAAAAAACCACATCATATCCACATTACAACACACTATTAAATTTTGAAGGAATCCAGTTTCCAGTAAAATTAACACAAATTGAAAAGTTTGAAATAATATTTCAATAAATGTTTTCGGATTAGAAAAAAATACAAAAAACATTTATGAGATTATCGGTCCATTTTATTTTACATCAAGACGTCAAGCAACACACGTGAACCTTTTACTAATTGAGGGTGAAAATGGTAACTTACACTATTGTCTAATAACAGATTTATCAAGACTAGTATCTAAGCAAAAATCAAATCATCATGGAAGAATTTATTTATGTGATGGGTGTTTGCAGACTTTCAAATCCAACCAACATTTAGAAAATCACCAAATAAACGATTGTAACCACATTATATTTTTTTATTTTTTTTTTGAATTTTTTTTTTAATTTTTTTTTAATTTTTTTTTTTTAATTTTTTTTTTATTTTTTTGAATTTTAATTTATTTTTTTTAATTTTTTTTTTAGTCAAAAGATACGGCGTTGCTAATAGATGACACGGGGCGCCATCTACCCCCACCAATTCCAGGGGCGTTCTTGGGGGTGGTAGCGGGCTACCACTTATTCCTCGTACAGGAGGAACCGATGGTGGTGGTATGGGCGTTGGTGATGCCCGGTAAGTCTTTATTTATTTCGAATTTGTAAACTAAATACGGTTTTATATTTCTCCGGCAATTTGTGCCAAACGGTTAGCAGTTCCCAGGGAAGAGCGTTTTCTAATAAATAATCAATAGATAAATTTTTCAACTCATCGTCGGAGTAATCTCTCAAATTTCTTGAAGTCATTATAATTTTATCAAGTACAAACTATATTAGCGGAGATTTTCTCTGTTATTTGCTTTTATACTAAATTTCCTCACCACCAAGTTTTCTGAAACCACCAATCAAAAACTTTATCAATGATATAAATTTACATTTTATATAAAATTTATTACTAGTGCTATTAAAAATAAAACATTCCAAAATTAAGTTTTTTTTTAATTGTGCTGGTTTTAAGAAAATATTTGAAATGTATAAATGAATTAAATGAAATTCTTCAAATATAAATATATAGTTTTTTATTAGTAAACATTAAAAAAAAAATTCTACATTTTAACTAGGTAAAATAATATTAGTCAACCAGTAGTGTAGATCAGACACGTTTTTTTGGGAACACATGTACTTTCCACTCGTATGTATGAAACAGGAATCTGTGGATGGTTCAAATACTTGCGTTCTACATAGAAAATTATCATAGTTGACTAAGTCAATTATATGAGGGGGATTATTGAAAATCTTGCATTTCTCTCTTAAAAAGTCAGCCTCTAACGTATATGTAGTCTGCATTTTGTAATAGATACGTCTCCAATATATTATCCACTTCTGAATAATCAATTAAACCAGAAGAGTATTTTATTCCATGAATGTACTTTTCTAAATAATTGGCAGTTTTTCGGTCTCGGTCATTGAGCTCACTATACGGTAATGGTGGTTTAAAGAAAAAATTAAATTTTTTTGTACCGATTTCGAAGACAATTTCCTTTGGATGGAAAGTTCCTTCAATAACAAAACCTTGAATGTCAACAAGAGCGATACGCATGATGAATGAGAGTAGACTGATAATAATAAAGAATTCATATTTCATAAGTATATATCTATAATATTTGGGGTAGGGGTAATAAAGAAAAATATATTTCAATTTATATTTTTTTTAATAATTATTTTTCATTCATCATAAAATTATCATATAAAAATAATACATTTGATAGAGCACAAAAACATTTATCAATTGTATGGTAAGGACATCTTGGTTCAGACAAACTTAGAGGCTGATGTTCATCTAATTCAAAAATTGGTACTTTACAAAATTTCTTAATATAATTAAAAATTTTTTTCCCTTTAATATACACTATATCAGTAGTTCTAGTTAAATTTTCTAAAATATTTCTAAATTGATGTACAGGTGTAAACCCAGTATTCCAATCGATTCCATGGTGACTCTTCATCATACTAATGACCTGGTTGTAATAATTTGGGGGTAGCAATTTAATGCTGAATGGAGGTTTGAAAACATAATGGCTTAATCGGGTTCCATCATAACTAGCAAACTCTTTCACTATAAATTTATTATTATCTATATTGAATCCTTGGATATCAACTATGAGCTTCATATTTTCAAGTTTTAAATTCTTTTACGAGTTCTTGAATTTGTTTATAAAATGTATCAAGTCTCTCTTTATAATCATCAAACACATTTGATTACATTTCTACGTTTATATCAGTTTTATAAGTTTGAGACAAATTAGTATTGTTTTACAATTTTTGTTGAGGGATTGTAGGAAAATTCTTTTTCATGTAATATAAGACAATATGCTGAGGTAGGGGAATCAGTTTCAAATTCAATTCTCAGAACAATAGATCCTTGTTGAAGAATTTCCCGTTGATGGTTGAATATTGGTTGCTTCATACTAAGTTGATAATAGCTTTCTTGGAAATTAGGAAACATTTCATATAAACTTGCAAATTTATTATTTTTGAAATCTAGATGTAAATCATTATAGGGATATCTTTCTGAATTTAAAAATATTCGGATGTTAGTCAGATCACAATGATCGAATTTACTCATATCCGTTGTAATCTTTCCCTTTTTAGCTTTTAGCAAAGTTGCCATTTGCACCAACTAGAATTTTTTGATTTTTATCTACAAAAGACTATTTGATGGTAATGTATAAGCATCCAAATCTTGAATAGAAATGCGTAATTCATCATTGTAATTTATGTTTCCTGTATTGTTTGGCTGATATAAATGATATTCAATGTTTTCTATAGTATTATCATTAAAGGGCTGACCTGTTACGTGGAGCATTTCCATTATACTAATACTTTAAATCCTTGTGATTTCAAAAACTTTTTATTTTTATATGTTATCCTCACAGTTGTTTTTGTATGAGTAACTGGATTTTTCATAGTGAATAATCTT
Organism: Crepidodera aurea; assembly: GCA_949320105.2. Lineage (NCBI taxonomy): Eukaryota > Metazoa > Arthropoda > Insecta > Coleoptera > Chrysomelidae > Crepidodera > Crepidodera aurea. The sequence goes on along the minus strand of OX439472.1, from coordinate 7,933,963 downwards.
TTATAGTTTTTATTTTCTGAATATGGGTGAAAGAATTTCAAAACCATATTTATGGCCCCGTTCTTCTAATACGTAAAGTGATTGTAACTTCCTCCTCTCGAAAATTGATAAGATTTGAATTTTGATCAAAAATTTTTACTGTGATTGAGTTGATAGTCTTGGCACTTACAGGATAATATAAAATAGTTTTTGGTGTTTCTACTATTTTATACCCAGTGGGAACAGTGGGGAAAAATTGATGTATGATATGAACTGGTTTTCCATTTAAATAGGATCCTGTTGCAATATCACAGTCAATCAAAATACTATTCACTTTTAAAATTTTTACAGGATGATCAGAAATATAAGTTTGTTTTGGATTAAGTCTCTTAATATCAAAGCCAAATACTTAGCAATTGAATTATCAGTATTAAATGAAATTATACGATTACTTCTAATAATAATAATAAATAAATTGGTACATTTTTATTACTTAGGTTACTCATTAAATTCTGTCTGTATTTATAAAATTAAAGATTTTTGTTATATTTTCCTATTTTTGTTTTTTTTTTGTAGGCGAAAGACGGTTGAGTGTCACACATGCAAACAACGCTTTAGCTGCATGAGCGAGAATACTATTTTTCAATGTAAATAGTTTGGACCAATATTCTTCTGCAGAGTATGCAGAGCCCAAATTTCCATTCATTGTCAAGATTTTGAGGATTAACAACATTTTTTAGGTATATAAATCTTTTAAAAATATTAGCGAGCGACTTAACATTGGAGCTTTGAGCTATGGTCGGCTCAACTATTGAAATAAGATCAAAAATTGAATCTGAAAAATCGAATCGTTGCTTTATTTCACTGACCAACTCTATATAAAAATTTTGACAAGAATTCGGGCTCATTTTGATTGGTTATGCTCTCATGTGCTGAAATTCCAACATATATTTTATCGAGATCTGTGTAAAATGCAGTATTTTTATGATTAATATTAAAAATATCCATGTTTCTCAAATGTTCAATATCGATGAAGTTACTACAGATAGTTCTTAATAACTTTCAGACGATACAGCAAAGGAGTTTCAGACTGAAATAATCTATTAAAACCAGTCATCAAACCTAAAATATAAGGAGCATCATTTATGGCCATCTTAACGTATCTAGGGAATTGAAAAAATCATAAAAACTAATAAAATTACCATACGAGTCTGAAAATTAACCAATGCAAAGTATTATTATTTTTCTATTTAGATTTTAATGGTTTTAAATCTAAACAATAGGGTTTATTTGTTATTAACTTTTAAAACATCGAATACATAAATATTGATTTTGTTCCATTTATGGCCACTCCGTTCCTAATGTGGCCTTTTTAGGACCCATTTATGGCTACTCTACCTTTATTATGTAAAAGACACCGTAGATACCTATATTTAAAATAAAAAAAATGTTTTGAAAGTTAAATACAAAAGTAGGATAACATTCATTTAAAAGTATGGTATTTTTTCATTTCTTCAATAAAGTAGTAGCCTGATAAACAATTTCTTAGGTAATAGTACAAACATGTGCCGATTTCACAACTACCCTTCTTACCATTTATTTTACTCCAACATAAACCATTGTTAGGTAATGGTGCCTCATAAATGGCTAAGTTGTACACTATCAATTTTCGAAGGAAATAAAGTGGACCTACTACGCTCGTAGGAATTTGCAAAATAGCTTGCAAATCTAGACTTACAGACACAAAAGTTTTATCCTCACCTGCTTTCTTTTTGTCTGCCTCTTTTGCTTTTTGACATAAATCTTTTCTGCGTATGTGATCTTCGTAAGAAGTTTTAAGTTTTCGTTTGTTTTCAGGATCAGCTGCTGCATATTTATTTATTTATTTATTCAACGGGTAGTCCCAATTACAATTTGTTATATAAAAAAAATGTAAAATCTTAAACTAAACTAAACTAAAGATAATTAAATACATAATACAATACTAATCATATAAAACACAATACAATATAGTGGTAGATAGATAGATCGATCGATAGATTTTATTAATCACGTTTATACACAAAAGATATAATAGTGACAAGTCATACATTTGGATGATACAAACAAAAAACATCGTTAACAATAATAATTATTAAAATAAGGTTCACAATTAAAATATTAAAAGTATTATAGTATTTTTTTTTTTTGACTTGGACTTTTGTCATTCAGCCAGTCACTTAATATGTATATTATTTGTGGGACTTTTGGAAATTTTTTTAAAAATTGAAATTGTTTTGGCAAATCGAAACTAAAAACTAACCTATCGCAACATAACTAACCTATACCTACAAACAAGACAATGATTTCAAAGGGAGTTAAACAGGGACACTCATTTCTCATCCAGGGACCCATCAGGACATTTTTTTTAAGATACACAAGACTTAGGCCGCGGTGTGGGTAGGGTAATAACAATAGGTCATTGGATATATAAAACAAAGGTAACAAATCTACTACAATCTTATATCTGCTTTTGACAAAAATTCTATCAAACAATCAAAGTTTTCTTTTTTAGCTGAAGCTAATATTGACAATATGTTAAATGGAGCGGTAATATTTGCTCTGCAAAGTTTTTTATACAATTCATCCGACAGATTCCGATACTTTGTGCATTCAAAGAAAATGTGCTCTAAATCACCTTTACCTCCACAGTGTTCGCAGTTATCACTGGGTATAACATTTAAACGGAAAAGATGTTTGGGATAACATGCGTGTCCAAATTTAAGTCTAATGATTGTAGTAATAAATCTGCGAGGAATATTAAACTGATTGTGCCAATATTTTGTGGGTATGGTCGGATGTAACATTGTGTATCTTGTTGGGTTAGTGAAAGAAAATTCTCTCCATGAGTACTCCCACATTAAACGTAGTTTGTTTTTGAGAGTAACACAGTAATCAGCAACGCTTAAGTCGTATACTATTTTTAGCAAGTTTATCGACATGTTCATTTTCTTCAAGGCCTATATGAGCTTTTATCCAGAGAAAACGAATTATTGTGCCAGTTAGTGTTAACTCTGCGACAATTTTTTTAATTTTGTATATATATATGGGTTACAACTAATAGTTGGGAGTTCCAAGGCCTTTAGAACAGAAAGAGAATCGGAAACTAATACCGCACTACTATGATTAACTGTTTTCACATATAGTAAAGCTTCATATATAGCTACTGCTTCGGCGCTAAAAATAGAGAATGCTGAATTTAGACTGTGTGATTTTTCTATATTTTTAGATGGAATATAATAAGCAAACCCTGTGCCAGTGGAGGTTTTGGAAGCGTCAGTATATATGATTAGGGAATTTTCCCAATTAGACAGAAATTACCTCAATATGTTTTTACTTACATCAGTGTCATAATATGGTTAAATAATACGATTTTTTTGAAGAAAAAGAGGATAGTCATCAAGTTGTCCTAGGTCATCTGGTTTATATATGTTGGGCAACTGATGTTGGCATTGTTGAAACGCAATGCACAATGGTGGGGAATTTTTTTAATTTCCAGTATTTATTACAAATATCAAATACATGCAGTCGAGTAATATTTCTAAAAAGTTCTGAGTTTTGAAGGTGTATTTTTGTCAGAAACTTCTCGCTAAGATATATTCGTCGATATTCTAGTGGGGGTTCAAGTGCTTCTACGTGAAGTGGTTCAATTGGTGTCGATTTCATTGCTCCATAAGCGCAATACTTTATTTTGAAATACATCAATTCTTTTAAGTAAATTATTACTAGCGGATCCATAAAGTATGCAGCCATAATCCAATATAGACCTTAAATAAGCGCGATAAAATAATAAAGCTGTTTCTACATCAGCACCCCACCATTTTCAAAAAGTTTAATCCCTTATTACAATTGTTCAACATACAATCTATATGTGGTTTCCACGTGAGTTTTCTGTCAAGGATCAGCCCTAGGTATTTTACCTCGTTTATTAATGTGAAATCTACGTTATTAAGTCGTATGATATTATTTGGTAAATTATGTCTGGTGAATATTATAATTGATGATTTGTCTGTTGACAGTTGAAATCCATTTTTAATTAACCAGGAGTTTAATTTTTTTGCTATGGAGTCTAATGACTCCACTACATTTTCATATTTTCGGTGTTCAGTATAAAAACAAACATCATCCGCATATTGTATGATTTTAAAAGGAATGTGTAAAGTATTAACTTTGTGGATATCTGCTGTATACATGTTGAACAAGATGGGGCTCAAAACTGAGCCCTGGGGTAACCCTGTGGTGTTTATACGAGGTCCAATATTATGATTGTTAGATCTAAGATATACCAGTCTATTACAATAGAATTGTACGATACTATTAGCAACATGTGTTGGTATATTAAACTGGTTAATCATTTTTTCTTTTAAAATTGGAAGACATACGGCATCATATGCACCTTCAATGTCCATGAAAAATGCAGCCAAATAATTATTTTTTGAAAAATTATTTTGCATGTCGATTACGATACTTGACAAAGCATCAATTGTTCCGAAACCTTTTTTATATCCAAATTGATTATTAGACATAAGATTTTGTTTATATAACCACCATTCCAATCTGTTTTTAAATAATCTTTCAAGCGTTTTTAGAATGCAGGACAACAGAGAGATTGGCCTATAGGATTCAGCATAGTTTGGGTCTTTACCCGGTTTCAATATCGGGACAACAACGACTTCCTTAATAATATTTAATAAAAATTTCTTTGCAATGTCAGGCAGATTGGTTAACATAGGATACTTGATATTGTCATAACCGGGGGCAGTATTTATGCGGGAATTTAGTGCATTGTCTAATTCTATTTCAGAGAAGGGTTGAGCTAAAAAGTGATTATTATCTTTAGGTGATGCGTTTTTACTTATAGGAGACATTACAGTAAGGGGGGCGATTTTGTCAAAGAATTCCATGGTCCAGTCATCGTTTAAGGAACGGATAGTCGATTCTTGTCTTCTGCTCATTTTTCTTGCTTGATTCCATAGATCATGAGATCGAGTATTTTTATTAAGCTTAGTACACCAGTCTATTCAGTTTTTTTTTGCTTTATTTTTTAAAAAATTTTTAGATTCAGCAATTATTTTTTTGGCAATTTACGTAATTAGCCATTGTTGGGAAATCCTTATAATTTCTTAAGGCCTCACGTCTATTGTTGACAACGTTATCACACTCTCGATCCCACCAAGATTTTCTGACAGTAGCAATAATTGTACTAACGTGTTGCCTGCTACCATAATGAAATATAGCTTTTATGAATTCGTCTGATAGTCCTTGTCTCAACTTGCAGAGAAACGCTAAAAGATCCTTTTTCTTTACATACCGGAAACCGCCACTGAGGGCACAGGGTCGCAAAACGTGTACAATTCTTGGAACTGATCTTTGGTCACCGGCGAAATGCATTGGAAGTCCTCATCAGCAATGTCATTCTCATTAACAATCATCAAGCCATCTTTAGCCAAATGACGTAGTTTACCCAAAAAATTTTGCATTTCCCTACCTGGAATTACACAAGGGAGAAGCACGGAGCGTAAGCCTGGCAATAGCCGTTGAAAAAGTCTACGAGAGTCGTCAACATGTAAGTTACAACATATTGTTTGTGGAGGAATATAAATATCAACCTAGACGAAGACATCTATCCTTGCATCAAGTGTCAAGCGATGGGCATCGGGCGAATTGCAAATCATATACACGTTCTGTTAGCTGTTTGTGTTAGAACGTTTAAACGCATACAGGTCGGATCTTGCTGAAGAACACGCAACTCCCTTATAATCGATCTATTGCAAGCCGCACTTATTCTTGTTTGATCATTTATGTCTATATATATATATATATATATATTTCGTCTTTCAATATTTTTAGTTGCTCCAAAGCATTATAAAATTGGTCCGTTCCATATTCAGTGAGCGCACTACATATCTGTTGACACTCCAACATACTTTTATTGTATTTTTCATTGTTAGACAAAGGACGTTTAGGTGCTTGTGGCAATACTTTTATAGCCACTGGTGCAGAGGATGGTCCAGCAGTGTTTTTATTTGGTTCATCTAAAACGCCAGCTGTGACTTTATCCGGATCACAGGGGGAAATCTTATAAAAAGCTAGGTAGGAGCTCAAAAGGAATCTTTCCGGTACAAGGGAGACATCAATTAGTGACATACTCTGCTTATCTCTCTTAAATAAAGTATATGTTTACATGGCAAACAGGAACTTTTGAAAGAAAGACACAAGGCAACTGTTTAAACTAGTCATATACAGTAGTGGTTTGATTTCTTTAACAGTGTATAATCGTGTCATATTCTTAAAGCCTTTAGTCCGTACTTTTCATTTACAGTCTCCGTTCCTAATTGTTTACTGTTCCACTTGTATAGCTGAAAGCAAAATATAATCTGTGTTATTATTTATTATCAACTATTTCTTTATAGGTAGGTATTATTTATTACTTATGTAACTAGGTAGTTCTAATGAAAATCAAATTAAGACTTTTTAATTAAAGCTTACCTGGCAGTAATTCTTCCGTTCCTAATTGTTTACTGTTCCACTTGTATAGCTGAAAGCAAAATATAATCTGTGTTATTATTTATTATCAACTATTTCTTTATAGGTAGGTATTATTTATTACTTATGTAACTAGGTAGTTCTAATGAAAATCAAATTAAGACTTTTTAATTAAAGCTTACCTGGCAGTAATTCTTATTTTGGAAATCATCAATAAACTCCTTCAAATTGGTGAAGCTGCTGAATTTTTTATTTAAATCTGACATTGCATTGCAATTAAATTAAAATGAAAAAAATTAAAATAAACACTGCAAAAATAAACAGAGTAGATGATTAGACAGCTGACAGAAACTTTCCACAAAGACGACCCTAGCGCTCCTGGTGAGGAATGGTGGAGTTTCGCACCGATGGATAGGCACTCCGTTACATTTCCGTAACCTTTCTTTCATCATGGCCCAAACCATTTCAATTGGATTGAACACACAATAGTATAGAGGCAAACGTAAGAGAATATGACCACGTTGTTTTATGGCCCCCAATAATACCTTTTTGGTTGGAATCTTCTCGGATATTTCCTTGTCATGATTTCGCATGAAATCAACAATATCTGCTTTTTTTGTGTTATTGTTTGGTATTTTATTCAATAACCGAGATTGATACGAAGTGTTATCCATAACAATAACAGAGTTTGAAGGAATATTTGGGAAAAGCTGCTCACTGAACCAGGTTTCGAATGAAGCCGCAGTCATAAATGAACAAAATAAGAAAATAAGATTGTAATGATCAAAAGGGACAAACAAAGAAATTATAAAAATTAAATAACTTATTTGCTTATTCTTTTCTTGGCCCTGCGGTGCATGCTTAAGCCACACTTTGATGACGTCGTCAATTTCCCCATTTGTGGCTCCAGGCGAGGTAGATTTTACTGAATCTGTTAACAAAGTAATAATCTTTACGGAATTGTGAAATAACAAAAGATCTATAAATTTTGCAGTTTTCCATTATTTCTATTCAGTTAAATTTCTGACAGAAACTACATTTTTTTTAAACACTTTCACTACTAAGCAATCTACAACTGCATTGCCCACATGACTGAGTTAAGGAAAGTTTCAATAGGCATAACTAATAAACACAAGTGACAGAGGCATCTAATATTTGAATTAACCCTTTCGGTCACGACTTTTTGTCTCTTATGCTAAAATTTTGAAATTCGACAGGCCAAAAACTTAATTTTTTTAAAAATTTTTGACAAAAAAAAATAAAATATCCCCTCCCGTTTTCGAAAAAAAAAATGTCCTCTATAGAGGACAATGTGACTTAGTGGTTGAAACTTAAAAAATATGATTTCTTTGCTCTTACTTTGCTGGGTTACATTCAAGTAAGTTAATACAAAAAACAATTTAAAACAAATATTTAATTGCTATATGACAAAAAACAATTTTGATTTTTTTTTAAACATAAATACACATTACATTTAGTGCAATAAATGTGTGTTTTACTTCTGCAACGTGGTAATTTGCAACTTGTAGTGAAAGGTTTCTCATCATTATCCAGTCGTACCTCTTGTACTGGGGGATATTCTTTTCTTACAAAAGAAGAACAAAGTAGTGGTGATCCTCTCGGTGATGATGTGGCTGATGTACTGGCTATTTCAGTTTTTAAATAAATAATACTCGGGGAATGAAAATGCTGTACTACTTTTGTTATCACCAAAATACACACAATATATGCGGATTTCATTTTTTGAACACAACGTCGTCTAAATGCTGTTCGTCGCGTACGTAGCACTCCTCCAATCTGTCTCTAAAATTTGCATAGACGCGTTGACACATTGCCGCTGGAATGTTGTTAATTTCTTGGCGAATGCGATCCTTTAATTCTTGGATGTTGGCAGGAGGGTTAGTGTACACGACAGACTTTAGGTATCCCCACAAAAAAAAATCCAGAGGTGTGAGATCCGGTGAACGTGGCGGAAAAGGAATGTCACCTCTCAGCGAAATGAGCGTGCCTGGAAACAACTCCCGAACGGCCTGCATGGATATTGCTGCGGTATGGGGCGTAGCACCATCCTGTTGAAACCATATCCCATCATTATAACCAGGCAAACGTCGAATGGTTGGGTGCAGGTAAGTTTGAATCATTGTCCTGTATCGCTGAGCATTAACAGTAAGGGTCCGACCGCGGTTATCTTCAAAAAAATATGGTCCAATAATTCCTTCAGCTGTCATGGCACACCATACTGTCACCTTTTTGGAATGCAGTTGTTTCTGATGTTTTTTCTTGGGGTTGTTTCTGGACCAGTAACGAGGATTATGTTTGTTTACATACCCATCTAAATGAAAGTGTGCCTCGTCACTAAACATCACCGCCTCTAGGCCACCGGCATTCCAGAAATTGTTCATCATGGTTTCCGCAAACTGCTTTCGGCGAGCATAGTCTGTTTCTTTTAAATATTGCGTAATTTGAATTTTATATGGATGAAATTTTAAATCTTGCTTTAAAATACGGTGTAAACTGGCACGTGAGAGATTTAACGCTTGCGCGTGTTTCCGAAGGGAACGCCTCGGCTGTTGAGTCACTGCCCGGCGTACTCTTGCAATATTGTTTGGTGTTCTTACAGTTTTCTGGCTACCAAGGTATTGTTTATTTGTCGCACTTCCTGTTTCTCGAAATCGTTGCAACCACGATTTAACAAGATTAGCCGTAGGGGCATCTGCTATGCGCCGAATGTTGAAGTGGGCACAAAACCGACGTCGAGCTAGGGTATAGGACTCGTTCGCCTTAAAATATGCCTCCAGCATGAAAGCACGATGCGCACCTGACCACTGCTCCATGGTGACTAAAATCCGCATTCGTCTGCTCCCTAATCGCCGTGACATACGCTGCTTAGCTTGTACAGGGTCGGTACAGGGCGCATATGAAAACTGAAATACCCACTGAGACACCCAGTAGTAGGGCTAGATACAGGTCGTCCACGTTTTCTAGAAATATTTTTGTTGGCTAAAATTATTTTTCGCCAGTGTGTATTAGTAAATGTTCTAAATTATGTTTCAGAGTAAATGATTTGTAACAGATGCTGCAGTGGAATTTCTTCTCACCTGTATGAGTTATAGTCTATTTTTATGTATGAGAGAGTATTAAAATAATAAAGCGTTCGTAATCCACTTCTTTTAGTAGACAGTTAAAATATTTTTTGAAGTTATACCTCGAGTATTTTCGTATGAAATAACATTTGTATAAATATAATAAATATATCGGGTGTACACATATTTTCACCTAATTTCTAAACCTAACTTCTAAACAGCTGAAGGTAAAAAAGTGCAATTTTTTCTAAAATGTTTTATTTTTCCACAAGGTATGTTAAGAACATTGTGTCAAACGGGTTATGTAGGTATAAGGGTTTAAACTTTGACTTTTAAACAACGTTACGTTCATAAATAATAATTTTAATATAAAAACTACTTCTTACCTACAAATCCAAATCAGAAGATGAACTGTCGCAACCAATATTTACAATGAGTGGCTCGATCATTTCATCAGTAATATTGTCCAACTTCCACATTTTCTCTTCTTCTTTAATATGATTTACTGCCTTTTCCCAGTTTTCATGCTTCACATTATTTACAGCCTCCAAAAACAACTGTTTAACATCACTCATTTTAAAAGAATTATTTTTTCTTGAAACTTCTCCCTTTATCTGTGCCCATATAAGTTCAATTCGCAATAATATGGTGGTGATCTAACCACCGTCATCCCACAATTTTTTGCAATTTCATCAATTTCATATTTTTTTTAATTTCTCTTTATGAAGGGAACACAAATGATACAGTTCTCTTCTCACAGAACCGGGATGGAACTTAATATTCTTTGAATTTAGCCAATTCTGTAAATCTTTTTTTAACCACTTGGTTGTGTGCATTTTTTCTGTAAGTCTCGAGTGATAACTTGCATTATCCATTACTATTATACAGTTCTGAGGAAGAAGATCTATCATTTGTTCGAACCACTCTTTAAAGACATCAGCATTCATGTCCTCATGGTAGTCACCGGTACGATTCAAAAGTCAATAAACCACCTTTAACAAAACCGTTTGAACTACCGATGTGTACTATTATCAGTCTGCGCCCCTTTCCTGATGGTGGATTTAAACCAGTAGATAAATTATTAAAAAAAGCCTGTCTTCGACTTGTAACAGTTTCATCTTGCCAAAATTTATTTGGTGTATGTCCCTCGTCGATCCATGTTTCATCTAAATAAAATATATTCCTTCTTTGGTTTCTCATTTCTTTTATAGTCCTTAGGTAATTTCTTCTCCATACTACAATATCGCTTCTTTCTATTAAAATAGACTTTCTGGAATGTTTTTTCCATAGAAAACCTATTTCTTTTAAAAGTTTCCATAGTGTACTTCGACTCATTTCAGGGTAATCCTTATCATGTCGAACCGTGGCAAGAACTTTGTCTACTGTCGGAAATTCTTTTCTAAAGAAGAACGCATGCACTTTCCTTCGAAGTTTTTCTTTCAAATGATTTTCTATTTGAAATTTTGGTTTTCCTGGAGCTTTACGTGCTGTTTGAAACTCGCCACATTTCTCTTCTTTAACAACTCTGTAAATGGTAGATACACAACTTGGACCTCCTTACTAAATGTAAAACCTACAATCGCATTTTCGGTGAAATTTGTTGGGAAGGGATTTATCTACTTACGATTACTGTAAGAAATTCTTGGAATTAAAATAAAACAAAATGTAATCTTTAATACACAGGGCTTTTGGCCTGTCCAAACCTTTTTCTATTGTTCTATACAGCTTATGGTTATAAAAGACCCAAAACTTATATTAGCTCAGGTACATTTATGACAATTTTAGGAAATATTTAGATTATTCTGTAATAGTAGTTTACCTAACAAGTGCTAACGCGTCGTTCGGCCATCTGCAATCGCCTGCGGAAAAGTCACTTTACGCACGTGTTAGGTACACTATTTTTTCTACTAGCGTGCGGAAAAAACCCAAAAGTTAACATAAAGAAACATTTATTATTAAATACATATCAACAAATTAATTATTCTTAATATTAATATTGAACGTGCAATTTGTAGCATTCTGCAAATTAATTGCAGAGGCTAAAATGTTTTCCAATGAAGTCAGATTTCGGTTTTCCACTGCTTTGTCAGCACTAATTGTTGTAACCGTGGCGATGGGAACTTGGCTGGAAGAGGTCATTTTGGAAGGCTTTACTGGCGACAGCTGCTGACTAGTGGAAGGGCCAGCGACAGCGTCACTGAAGTTTAATATTTTATTCGATAGGCTCTTTTGGAAACTTGGTGAGCTTTCTACATAACCTTCTGCGACGCTAGAAGATTTCCAACCTCCGAGGCGTTTAATATTTGTTATTCCTTCTCCGGAATCTGCAAGTATTGTGGCGGCGGAACGTCGGAAACTGTGGCCCGTATATAATTCAGGTTTTGGAAGCTTTAGATAACTTGCAATCTCTGATGGCATTTTTCCGAAGGTGTTTATTCCGATACATTGTACAGTGCAAGTTCCTTTCTTATATTTCACGAAAAATCGCTTATGTGGGGTTTCAGGCTTTCTTTCTAAACAAATTTAGCAATTTTTCATTTTCAGCTTCCTCAGAAATCGCAAAGCTTCTGAAAGAGTGGTTTTTTGTGTCTGGGATATTTATCAATAAAATATTTCCTTTGTCATCAATATGATCTAAAGACATCTTTGTTAATTCTTCTCGCCTACATGCGCCCGCCAAACCAAAAATCGTAGCGACTTTTATATGAAGAAGAAAATTTTTGCCTTTTTTTTATATATATATATATATATATATATATATATATATATATATATATATATATATATATATATATATATATATATATATATATATATATATGCCGTGACCTTGAAAAACTTGCTTAAATCGACGACTTTTTTGAGTTTAATTACACTTTTCAACATTGAGTACCTGGACCAAAGAGTGTTTGGCTTGCATGTTTTGGAAATTTCAGCGAAATAAGCCAAAAAACATCTTTAAAAGTTTTAATTCTCTTATTCTGGCACCAGTTTTCAAACAAAATATATTCCTTTTCATACCTATAACGGGATTTTGATGGTAGTAGACCCAAGTTTGCAGTTCTAGCCGCTTCCAAAACTGACTAGCAAATCTTCCTGAAGAATCCATGAAAAATTATCTTCTAGAAAAAGATGCGACGGTAAAATTGGTTTTGACAAGGTATTATTTTGACTGACTGGTTTATTTTTTCTTTGTTGCTACGGTGATTCAAAGTGACAAATAAAAAATGTCAGATGTTTATTATTTGACATTCATTTGATGAGGCTTATACCAGGGCCATTAAAAAATTATTGAAACGTACGTTTCTTTTTATTAAAAATTATAGCAGAATTCTAATAAGTTTCTTAATTTTTCAGTCATCTTGTAAACTACAACCATACAAATATATATTTTAAATATTCAAATGTCAGTATATCCCCAAAAACTTAACAATTTTACTAGTGCGGAAAAGTTACTCTTTCAACACTAAAATGAGTGCGGAAAAGTTGACTTTTCCGCACGCTAGTAGAAAAAAATATTTAAAATGACCGTACTAAGTTTTGCATTAGAAATGCTGTTTTATTACTCTCTCATACATAAAAATAGACTATAGGCACTCGCCAACATAAGCCCTAAAATGAATTAGGTCCAGGATTTCTTTTTTTGGTAGCCCTAAGATTTTCGTTTTTTCCGAATATTCCAGCCACGCATTAGTACAACATAAGTCAATTCCATGAGTAAACATTCGTAGTGTCCACTTCTTAGATCGAATAAAGGTTCTATAAATTTTTAATAAAAATTCTAATTTGTCTACCCCACCCATATTTTCGTTAATGGTTTGCTTTTGGGCATTTTTATTATCACACAGCTACGATAAATATTAATTTAGACAAACAAAACAATTAAGTGTGGTAATAAATACGAACCAATAATATACCGGTGGATCACAGCGTCCTCTCTAGAGGACACACTTTTAATCGTCAAAAACAAATTTTTCAATAGTCTAAACTTGAAACACAAATACGTAAACTTTATATCCGACGATAGAAGGTGATATATAAAATTGCCACCATGCCCCACAACTGTTCTGTGATAAGTTTGAAAACATGTTTTCTTATTTCCTAAACATAATGGTACATTGCAAACACTACACAACCAATTTGTTCGTATATCTTTTTGTTTTGTACTGCATAATGTACATCGTCGTAGACTCGACCTTAGTGGTTGGTGTAAACTTTCAGTTAGACGAACACATTCTGGCTGATTGGGCTTTTTCTTTTTGATAGGTACAGATAGTTCAAGAGGAAGTGATCTTTTTTTGACAATAGTTTTTGCAGTTAATTCTTGAATTAATTCTCTTCGGAAAAGCTTGAGAGTGATTTTCTTTAACCCTAGTAATTTATATAGAATGAAGGCATTTACTACTGCAACATCTATGAAAAAGAAAAATATTCTGTGCCACCATTTTTTCGATTTTCTGTCTACACCGTAAGTAGATCGAAGCTGGTCAAACTTGTCTACAAAATTCATGTTTTTATTGTATACATCAACCATAATTGGACACGGAACATCCCTAGTATAGTATAGTCTGTCTCAAAGTATATCGTCTTGGCTTTTGCCGGCGATTATCGAAAAAACCTGCCGACAGCAATAAATCACCTGAACACTGACAGAGCATCAGGGACGGACTCTTAAGGTGTTTTAAAAATATTCATGTTAAATAATACTCGTATATTATATGTTTATTAAGGTTTACTACAGATTATTTTTTTCATCTGTCAAAACAGTCAGATTTTGTGGTTTCAGCCAATAACAACTCAGGATCCTAACCAATCATTGTGTTTTATACTGATAAAACCGCTTCGTCGTTTTTGTTTTTTGATTAAACTGTGTTTACCTATTTGAGATGTCAAATGTAAACATTTATCAATTATTATTATACTAAAATGTATTGCAAATCTATGTTAATAACCAAATTTCAAAAAATATATTTGTAAACTAACCTGTTTTTATTAGTTTATTTCAAAACTCCTTTAACATTTTTAGATACCTCACTTTAACACTAAACTTAAAATTAATTAAATTAAGAAAGACATCATTTCACTCTTCTTCTTCGCTTTTATTTAAGGCGCCATTTCGCGGGGTAGCCAGTCAAAAAATCGCCTTGGTGGCCCTGTATGTAAAACTATAACAGCTCAGGTTTCAATTTAAATTGGTAAAGAAAATTTTCAATATTTGTGTGTAAAGTGTCTTTTGCATAAATGACTATGTTCTCTGTTTTTAATACAAAATGATTCAAAAAATAATCCTTTCAAATACGACTCGTCCTCTGAAATTTTATAGATTAAATTTTTGATATTCATACTCAAACGCCTTTATTTTAGGCAAAACCACTCAAACAAACTGATTTAAGATAAAATCACTCGTCCTGCGGACTCGTGATTTTATCAATCAGTTTGTTTTCGTGGTTTTTCCAAATAAAGCCGTTTTCGTGAAAACCAAAAATTTTATCGATAAAATTTGGAGGACTCGTGGTATTACCTTTGATAAAATATAATTACACTATTATGTATATACAAATTTTTATTAATTACCTACACAAGTATGTTTTTATTCTAAATCTAATTCTGTCTCACTGTCGAGAGTCATTCAAATTAATAACAATGGGGCTGTATGTTATTTTCAATGTGAATGTAAGAATCTTCAACTTTTACAATGTGTGGTACAGAATTTTTCCAGCTCTCAACAGGCATATTATTAATTACATTTATAACACTCGGACTTAAAGTAGGAGTAACATTTTCTGTTCTAATCTTTGATTTTACTTGATGCCACAAATGTTATATGGGGTTGAATATACAATGGTATGGAGGAAGACGTAAAACAGTATGCCCCAGCTGTTCAGCTAAGTTATCACATACATATTGTTTTTTAATATCATAGGATTTTAACACTTCCAGAAGTTGTCCTTTTTTGTAACTGTATTCGAAATAAATATCATTTTGTAACAAATATTCCTGAATTTCCGTTTTTCTACTCGATAAGTTTGGTGCTTTTTGTACTTGGCGGCTGTGATAGCTTGCGTTATCCATTACAATTACACTTTTATCCGGAATATTTTTCAAGAGATAATTTTCAAACCAGTTTTCAAAAAGTTCTGCAGTTGTATCTTCATGATAGATAGTCCAAGCTTGAGTCCTTAATATTCTTCGCAGACAACAGCAAGCAGTTTGGAACAAATCCATCTTCTGATCCGGCGTGAATTATGGTGATCCGTTTTCCTTTATTTGAAGGTGCTTTCGTCTGACAGTTTTTACTGGAATCAACCCATCCTTTGGATACTGTATCGTGTGTATCAAACCACTTTTCATCGAGGTAAATTATACGTCTGTTTTCGGACCGATACTTTTTAATTTCCTGAAGGTAATTAAATCTCCAAGTGCGCAATCTATTCGATTCCATTACCACTTGCTTCTTGTCTATCTTGCGATATTTAACCCGGCATTATTCGCTAGGTTAAAAATCCCATCGTTAGTCGCGCATGAGATTTTCTCTCACGAACAAAATTAAGAAATAAAACGCTGTTCATTTTAATGATTGGTTTTAATTGTAAATTGAACAGTTGTAAAACATGATATTTTCAATTGCAAACGACTAATAAGTTTATAAATCTTGATCAGATCTGAGGTACAGATTCGACAAGAAAAAATTGTGTGTTCAGGGCAAATGGGTCGCTGGCAAGTTCTACATACTTTCTTGACTTTTCTATTTTTTCGACGAGGACAGAAGCTACAGAACCTTTCAATGACATTTTCAGGTTTCCGTTTGTCGCCTGCTGGGTCGTCTGTTAAGACGAAAGTCTTTAAATACTTACCACGAGCATATAAATTGAACAGTTACATAGTAACAGCAAAATGAGTTCAATTCCAACATCGATTGAAAGTGAGTTCATCGATTTTGATTTTTTAACAGAGGTAAAATTTTTTTTTTTCTTTTAAGTTGATTTTTTATCTGCTTCTAATGTTATTGGAAGATGTCGCCTAGAATTTGAAGATAATTACGAAGATTTTTTGCAAGCAAAACAATTGTATATGTTAGAAAGAATTGGACCAAAAGATAGTAACAACATTTCCTTTTATGATGGATCCGCTCCTGAGACGTCCGCTTGGCAATTCATTCATTCCGAATGGAATAGTTTTTATCGCTGTGATGACATTTTTATTAATTGTAATCAGTTCTACCATTTATCTGGGTTTACGTCACAGAGAGAACTTATAGTTTGTCATACATGTTTTCACAGAAGAAACATATTATGTATGCAATGGAATTATCCTGAAATAATTTTAGTAGATATTGTACACTTACATGCTCAATATCATTTACATTGTATGATTTGTAGAAATGATGTTGAATTACATGGCACTTGCTTTCAAAATCAAATTTTAGAATTAAATATTCGCACAGTTTATTGTATGATGGTATCCTAATTTTTTTTATACGTTAGTTTATAGATAATAACAATGGAACAGCAAACAATGGAAATTTGTCAACAAATTTGTCTACTGAAATTGATGGAATTGATTTGGCCTCAGTCGGGCATAGCTCTGAAAGTTATAACGAGTCTTTTAGAGTTAACAATAGCTCATACGACACACAAGAAGGATTTAGAGGAGAAGAGGGAATTGAAAATATTATTAGTGACCTGGAACAAAGCATTGAAACAACTCAAGAAAGTACCGACATTACAGGGATCAACAGTTACCTTCGAGGAATTCAAAATAGCATTAGAGGAACAAGAATTATTCACGACGTTGTGCCAAACATTGATGAAAGAACAAACACATACCTCATTAATAGATGTTTATCAAAAAAATTTCAAGGAGGATTGTTCTTTTGGGTTTTCCATACCGATCACGCCCACGACTGCATGTATGCAGGAGGCAAATGTAGATGCTCAAGAATCCAATGCATTCCTATCAAAATTAGGTCTAGACGGTTTCATAGATTCTTTAACTTCTGTGCAAGATACATCTATAATCTCACAAAATATTGTTGTAAACCACCGAGAAAATTTTGTCACATGGAAGTCGGAGGGAGAAAAAGGAGAATACCTAGTGAAATTGGAAATTTATCGTACCAAAGATATTGCCAACTTGGACAAGAGCCAATGGTGGAGGCAGGGTCAAGTGAGGATGAATTTTCTGACGGGGAGTCCAGTAGACCCCCTACAAATGTTAGTCAACAAAACAGTTCAAATGGCAATGAAAAGAATAACAAATTTAGAAAATATAAAAAAGGAAATTCGGAAGAAGAGTTGTTACAATGGCTCAAACAATTTCCGGCAAGCCCCTTATTAGGAATTATAGGTTCAAGATGTTGGATGAATAGCAAGTATAAATTTTTATTGTCTTCTGATCCATTGTTAAAATCTGTATTTAATGTTTTTAATCATTTTTTTCTTGATAAAACGGTGGAGGAAATTTATGAGTATAGTGTTAATTGTAATCCATTGTATTCATCATTTAAAGGAAATATAGAGGATTATTATTATAATAATGAAGAATCATTAAATATATTAAATGAATTATTATATTATCAATTTATTGATAATGAAGATATCATAAACACTTTTTTATTAGATTTGTATAATATTTTAGATAAGAAAATACCAAAAGTAAATTGTATGCAAATTATAGCTCCAGCATACCAATTCAAAGCGTAAGGAGGTCGAACAAGAGAATAGTGATAGTTTCAAAGTCCAATCAGCTGCCACATTCGGTGAGCGATATGTTATCTCGTTTAAAAACTCGCAAAAGACAAAAAGAGAAGTGATAAGAAACATGTTTCCACAAACAGCACCTAATTCATTTAACTACACAGTGGGCCCCGTCCACAATGCAGATGGTCAAGAAATAATGCATCAACAGCAAATCTTCTCACAGCAACAACTAATGCAGCAGCAGCAGCAACAACAACAACAACAACAACAACACCAATTAATGCAGCCACAATTCATTAATCATACACCACAAATTCCCTATATGCAACCCAATTACAACTTTACGCCAATGCCAATCCAGTTTCCGTCTTACAATTCACCACTACCAGTCAATCCTCAACACAACCAGCAATTAAGGCATTCTCAAAATCCTAATTTAACAAATAATAATAAATCATTAACCAAAAATACTACTGAAAATAATTCAGAAAGAGAAACCGAAAAAACCTCGGAAACAATAAGTAAATATTCCTGGCAAACAATCACAAAAAGAAAAAGATTAAATCTTACTCCAGAACCAAATGAAACAAGAAATCCATTCGAGTTCAATACCCACAACCGATACGAGCAACTTTCTAACCTACCTGAGGATGAGGACATGCAAGATCATAACTCATCAGAGACAACACCTGATAAGCAACCCAAGGAAGTTAGGCCACCTCCAATATACATCTACGGCGTTACTAATTACAATGAAATGATAAAACATTTAACAGACACTTTAGAGCAAGAACTGTATTATTGTAAAGCATTATCTAATAATACAATCAAAATAAACGTATCTTCCATAGATTCCTATCGCAAATTAATTAGACAACTCCAAGAAGACCAAATAGTCCACCATACGTACCAAATTCGCCAAGAGAGAGCCTACAGGATAGTAATTCGGAATCTTCATCATTCAATTCTAACTACCGATATAGTCGACGAATTAAAAAAAGAAGGTCATACAGTACGAAATATATTAAACATCAAACATCGCAAAACTAAAGAGCCTCTCCCTCTATTTTTTATCGATCTAGAGCCAAAAGAAAACAATAAAAAGATTTATGAGCTAAAGTACTTATGTAATCTGAGAGTAACTGTAGAAGCCCCAAGAAAAAAAAACACCATTGTTCAATGCACAAGGTGTCAAAATTACGGACATACAAAAACGTATTGTGCAAAACCATTTGCATGTGTAAAATGTGGCAGCATAGCACTGAGGCATGCAAGAAAACATTGGAGACTCCGGCTAAATGCGTGCTGTGCGAAGGAAATCATCCAGCAAGCTATAAAGGATGTGATGTATACAAGAACCTCCAAAAAGCTAGGGGAAGACCCATAAATCAATTACCTCGTCAAAATAATTCAACGAACATTAATATCAATGACAGAAATCAATTTCCGCAGATAAACACTCATCAACCTCAACTTAATCCACAGCCAATTCCACAAACCTCATACGCCCAAACAGTCATCCGCAACCAACCTAACGATATATCTGCACAGTTAACGATATTTCTAAATGAATTCAAAGCTATGTTTAGCCAGCTTATCAATCAGAACAGCATGGTTCTAAACATGCTCAGTACCGTGATAAGTAAAATTGCATAATCTTCAACTCGTTGCGAATAGTAGTCTGGAATGCCAACGGCATATCCAACCATAAACTTGAACTAGAAAAATTTCCTTCACATTCACAAAATAGACATCGCACTAATATCAGAGACTCACTTCACTACCAGGACTATGCTCAAAATACCTTATTATAAAATATATCACACACCACACCCAGATGATACAGCACATGGTGGTTCAGCTGTTATAATTCGCAGACAATTTCTCATCATGAACTTAATCACATTCAGACCGAGAAATTCCAAGCTACCAATATTAAAGTCGATTGTAATCCATGGCCAATAACGATATCTGCTATTTATTGTCCTCCCAGGCATTCAATATATAGCGAGGAATATGAAGAATTCTTCAAACAATTAGGCAATAAGTTCCTGGCAGGTGGAGACTGGAACGCTAAACATTCACAATGGGGAGCAAGACTAATAACTCCGAAAGGCAGAAACCTTCTACAAGCAATAAACAGACTAAACTGTGACTATCTCACAACTGGCGAGCCGACATATTGGCCCACCGACCCCAATAAGTTACCAGATCTGTTGGACTTCTTTATATACAAAGGTACTGCAGCTAACTACATGACCATTGAATCTAACTTTGAGTTATCGTCGGACCATACACCAGTAATAGCGACACTAAGCACCTATGTAATAAACAAACCAAGTATACCAACACTAATAAACAACTCCACGAACTGGGACAGTTTCCAGAGCTATATAAACGAGAACATAAACTTAAACGTAAGAATCAAAGAACCAGACGAACTTGATGAGGTGGTACATGACTTCACAAACCTTGTTCAAAAAGCAGCTTGGCACTCAACTCCCCCACCAAATGTCGAAACCAATGGCACAGTTAATATTCCTCGATACATACGAGAGCTGGTAACTGAAAAACGAAGGGCAAGGAGTAAATGGCAGAGAACAAGACATATTGAAGACAGAAATAGCTATAATAGATTAAAACGTAAGCTGCATAAAACGCTGATGAATTCAAAAAACAAAACATTTGAACATTACATTACTTCAATGAACAACGAGGACCACACAATTTGGAAGGCCACAAAAAAGCTCAAAAGACCACAAACTCCAATTCCACCAATAAGGAATACAGACGGAAAATGGTCCCGAAGTGAAGTAGAAAAAGCTGATACCTTTGCCGAACATTTAGTCCAAGTATTTACGCCACCTGAACCACCCATAAATTACAATGATGAGATTGAAAATTACCTCGACGTTCCATGTCAAATGTCGCTACCAATTAAACACATTTCACCGTCGGAAGTATTACAGGAAATAAATAAACTAAATCAACACAAAGCCCCGGGATACGATCTAATTACAGGTAAAATACTAAGGAAACTGCCAAGAAAAGCAATAGTATTACTGACAATAATATACAATAGCATGCTCAGACTATCATACTTTCCCCTAATATGGAAACTTGCCCAAATTATACTAATACATAAACATGGAAAACCAGCTAACGAAGTAAGTTCATATCGTCCTATCAGTCTTTTACCAATTCCATCTAAGTTATTTGAAAGACTATTACTAGTCAGAATTATAAACGATATTGAATTAAATGCCATAATCCCTGACTATCAATTCGGGTTCAGACAACATCACTCCACAGTTCAACAAACACACAGAATTGTTAACAAAATTATCTCGAGCCTTGAAGAGAAGACATATTGTATAGCAGCATTTCTTGACGTCGCCCAGGCCTTTGACAAGGTCTGGCACACGGGTTTATTATATAAAATCAAAAACACCTTTCCAAGTCCTTATTACCTGCTAATGAAATCGTATTTATCTGAAAGGTATTTCCAAACGAAGTACAATACGACGGTTTCAAGATGTCATCCTATATGCTCAGGCGTACCACAGGGAAGTGTGCTCGGGCCACTGCTCTATCTGGTTTATACTGCAGACCTACCTGTATTAGACAATACCACTATTGCTACATTCGCAGATGATACTGCTGTATTAGCAGTAAACGAAGATCCAGCTGTAGCATCCAACCACCTCCAGCTACACCTCGACGCCCTTCAAAACTGGTTCGACACATGGAGAATTAAAATTAACAAGAACAAATCAGCACAAATAACGTTCACAACTAGACATACCTTATGTCCACCAGTATCCATTCACAACTCACCGATACCAATTCAAACTGAAGTGAAGTACTTAGGATTGCACTTAGATCAAAAACTTACATGGAAAAAACACGTTAAAACGAAACGACTGCAACTGAACATAAAAACAAGAGAAATGTCCTGGCTGATAGGACGTAAGTCAAAATTATCCATCGAGAATAAGCTGCTATTATACAAGTGCATATTAAAGCCTATATGGACTTATGGGATACAGCTATGGGGATGTACCAAAGCATCAAACGTAAATATAATTCAAAGGTTACAATCAAAAGTATTACGCACATTAACAAACGCCCCATGGTATGTATCCAACTTCACTTTACACAACGACTTACAAATTGCATTCGTCGCCGACGAAATGTCGATAACCTACAAAGACAAACTACAGGAAAATGAAAACCAATATATAGCTGACATGAGTAATCCACCTAATATCAGAAGAAGACTTAAAAGACAGTGGCCTACAGACCTAATGGAGGCCCCAAACCATAATGTTGATTGAATCCATAGAACCACTGAACCACAGTAAATACAGGAGGATCGTCGGTGGACGATTTCTTCTCACCCGCCTTATTCGTTCCACACATTTACTTATAACTCTATTAGTTTACTTGAGTTGATTGTAAATTTGCAGAATTAAATTAAATAAAAAAAAAAAAAAAAAAAAATTTTCAGGTTGTCTTACTTCTTCTGGTGGTAGTTTTGCTGTTTTTCTAATAGATGTTCGTAGGCTGCATGGTAAGTTTGTAATTTGGGACCGGCTTATTAGGTGAGGTTTCATTAGCGAAAGAGCCAGTTCTTTCAAATATGCACGTCTAGGAGGAATGGGGTCATCGATGTGATTTGCCTTATATATTATAAAGCTATTGATGCCACCAATGTTTAGCATTGAAAAATATATCGTCAGTGGCCATCTACAACTCATTCTTGCAACCGAGTATAACGTTTTCATTTCGTCAACCACGTCGACTGCACCCTTAGTTAAATTATAAAAAGTTATAATTTCAGGCTTTAGTGGTCACCTGTGTCTTTATCTATGACATCGCCGTTGTGCATGGTAGACAAAAGAAGTACATTTTTCTTTTTTTTCTTCTGAGGGACGTATGAAACCAATATAGACTCTTTTGAAAAAGCAAACATACTACTCAGATATGGTCGCTCCTTGATATTTAACAATTGAGGGGGAATTTCTTTATTTTTTCGCAACGTGCCAACAATGGTAATGTTGTGGTTAACTTTAAGATCTGTAGCCAGTGGAACTGAAGTAAAATAATTGTCCATCGTGACATTCCTACCGGTATTGAGAATTGGGTCTATAATCCTCTTGACTACACTAAAAGCAGTATTTTCCATTTTATATTGACCTTCGGGCTGTTTTCCGGCGTAAATTTCTAAATTAGAGGTATACAATGATCTAGAGTCGACCAAAGCGTATATTTTAATGCCGTATTTTGCCGGCTTGTTAGCAATATATTGTAGAAATTTACAGCGACCTCTAAATGCCTCAAGCATCTCAACTACAGTTTCATATTCACCAATGGTATAATGCGATTTACAAAACTGAACAAAATCATCAAACTGTTTTCTAATAGGGGCCAAATTATCCGAGGCTTTGCGAACATCCCTATCATGAATGTTGTCAAATCGTAGAGCACTTAGTAGTGTATAAAATCTTCTTTGACTCATTGTTGTCCGAAAACATTCAGGAGCTGTGTCGTCATCAGTAGTATATATTTGTATGCGGTGCGGTGCAAGGTCACCTAAGGTTATTTGCATCTGACCAGGTGCAAGGTCACCTGCATCCAGCCAGGTGAAAAAGAATGCCGGCATCTGCCATTAACACCTGCATCCGGCCAGGTGGACCAGGTGTCTGGACAGGTGGTCGCCAGCTGCATCCAGCCAGGTGAAAAAGAATGTCATATGCCCCGAGCATCTCTCCACCACTTTTATTTTCTTATTTAAAGCATCGCCCAGTTCAGTAAAAATGAATACATGTGCAACAATAAGTGTCAGCAATATGAACTTCAGGTGTGTCACTCCAGAATTGATATATACAAATAATGAATTGAAGTTTATAGTATCATCCCTTCAAGATCGTTCGGCAAATGCGTTATATTGGAGTGTTAAAGACAGAAATCCAGAAATTATTGGAATAAGTGATGAAACGTTTGTGATACCCGAATATATAAAAAAACAACTAAATTTATACGCCATAATGCGATTAAAAAGACAAATTTGTAAAAATAAATAATACCGTGCTAGTGAAACGCTGAAATAATAACCTGTTGCCAGTATCGTGTTAAACAGATGCTGCAAATTTTTATTTAATTAGAACAACAGCTGATATTTAAGACAGCTGATGAGGATCTACACATATTTTCAATGTTTCAGCTGTAATATTTGAATTACCCTCATGAAAGTCATAAAAGAAATGCAAGACAAGACACATGAGAATTTGTTTTAATGTATATATTTTTTAAAATATTGAAACTTGAGACATGAGGGCGATTTACATGAGAAATTATTTCAGTGCGTTTAGACGTTGGTTAGATTTTTTATTTTAATATTACTACCATTTTCATTGGTCTGTGGGGAGTAGGGTTTATCCTTTAAATATAACTAGCCTGTATTATTTTAGTTAGTCCAAAATGAATACCGCAAACATTCTGAGCCATTTTCGTTGTGAGAAGGATGGAGATTTTTATCCACTCGATTTGGATAACTCCATCGTGTTTTATGGTGATGAATTCCCGATGCCAATTGGGATGAGAGAAGCCCGAGTAACATCAACCCCAAACCTTCTGAATGCTCGATTTGAAGATATTTTTACAGATGAAATCTTCAATCAACCAATGATCGAAGCACCGACCAGGATGGAAGAGGGCCACTTCTGAATGCTCGATTTGAAGATATTTCTACAGATGAAATCTTCAATCAACCAATGATCGAAGCACCGACCAGGATGGAAGAGGGCCACTTCTGAATGCTCGATTTGAAGATATTTCTACAGATGAAATCTTCAATCAACCAATGATCGAAGCACCGACCAGGATGGAAGAGGGCCCACGCAGTGATTTGATCCAGACCGACCATGATTTATCAAAAAGTACAACCACCCCCGACCAGTACCAAGCGTCTACTTCCATGGATGAATATCTAGGAAGTACAAACACCCCAAGAGCTACCACCCCCGACCAGTACCGAGCGTCTACTTCCATGGATGAATATCTAGAAAGTATAACCACCCCAAGAGATACCACCTCCGAAGAAGAAGGAATTTATAAATATAAGCGAGAATTAGAGACATTTTTGGAAACGAATAATACGTTTTGTGAGCTTTCTCCAAATACGTTAATTAATCTAAAAAAAAGACTAAAAAAATATGAAGGTAAAGTTTCCTCTATTAAAAAAAGAATTAATAAATTAAATAAATATAATGATTTAGCGCTAAAATTAAAAGAAATGTATAAAGATGTAAATAAATAATTTTTAAGTAGCTACTGTTTCAATTATATTTTTCAGATATATCAACCTATAAACTCATACTGAGTAGAAGTTTATAGTTTAATTAGTGTTTAATTACCTTTACAAAGGTGTACAAAGTCTACAAAAATATATCCTTTCGGAAAGGTACATGCTTTAATGTTTTAAAAATTGGTTAGACTTACAATTAAATTTTAATCCATAATCACACCTTTAATAGGTAACAGCTTTATGATAAGCAAAATGCACATTTCACAGTAATGCACTGAAACAAAATTTCTCACTAATCCGCACATATGATATTATATTTTTAAAAGGCAACAGGTAACAAATTCTTATGATATATTTAAACTTCATTCTAGCGACATCTTTGGGTCAGAGACCTTGTACCGATTGATACATAAGCCTACAGTCCGATTCAGGTTCGGATAAGACCACTCTGCCGGGTGGCGATGTATGAGAGTTGATAGCCCAGGAAAATTTAGAATAAATATGGATTATAATAAAAATTGATTTTTAACAAACAAATTATATTTATAAGTTCGTGTTATATTTAATTATGTGTTGCAAATTTCTTATTTTTATCGGTCCATCGGAGAATACTGCCGTATCTACATTTTTCGGTCATATTGAGATATTACCAGATTATTTGTTGTTATTTTCTGCTTGTTTTACTAAGGTTTTTGTGTTGTGAATGTCTTTACCTTTATCTTGTTAGCCGTATCTGCACAAATTGTACCTTTCGCTAAGGCTTCTGGTTGTAAGTGACAATACTAAGTTATATTTGTCATATCTTTTGTAGATACGACCTCATACCTAAGCATTACGTATATTATTATGACCAAATATGTCATTGGTTTTCACTATTTTATTGGTTGTAACTACTGCTATACAATAAATAAATACAAATAAAGTGTTTATGCGCTTTTATACATTAATTTATATGCATAATAAAATTACATTAAGAGTAGTAATATTTTTTAAATCTGTAAACTTCAAAAACTCAAAAGAATTAAGTTAGAACTTTGAACCTCATTTTCTCAGTTTTAGCTCAAATGCCCCCTTTGTGCTTAGTAGGGCAGAATAGCAATATCCACCTGATCTGTTATATAATAGTTCAGGTTTTAAATCAAAGAAAATTATTTATAAAGCAAATTTTATTTATAAAAACATTAAGAGCAAGTCTTACAAAAATCTATGATGCATATTGTGTACAGATTTTCATTACATCCGCTGCAATTAAAACAATTACCAGGTAAGTTGTGCCCTGCTGCACTAAAGTGTTGTGTGACATGCACGTTCTGAAAGTTTTCTTCAAATTGCGCCACTGTTTGAAAGTAACAAGCGTAACAAAGCCTCTGGTTCTCATATAATATATAATTTTGAGTGACACATAATGTTTTTGATGAAGTATATTGTAAAAATGTATGACTTTGAACCACTTGAGTTTCTTCCACTTTAAGTCTAAAACACTGCAATCCAAGTCGATACCACTCTCATCACTGTCAATATCTTCTAGGTTATCCATGTTATAACTCAAATAATATATAATAATGTAGCAGTATAACCCATAGCACGAGGTCACACACTTTCTTGCCGATGTTCATGTGTCATTAAAATCAGGTAATAGTTACAAATATTTAAATTGAATTGGATGGTATGCTCCCCTTCCTTCATGGAAATTTATTCTCTCTGCTCCAACTTGATATGACTTGGCACTGTAATGGACCTCGGAAAGGATTGGATACTGGCAGCAATAATAACGTTGAAGTAATTATGAATAATTAGCACTTTATTAACTGATTAATACTTTATAAACTATTACGTTAACTTAATAAATTTAAGTTTAATTAACTTGAATTTGGAATTAACTTCGAAAGGATGCAAAGACAAGAACAAGAATTAGAAATAAGACCTTTCGAGTTAAACCGTTGAAAATAGAACTAACTAGAAAATATTCATTTGTTAATAATGAAAACTATTATCATAATTACTTTAAGATAGTAATTTTACCGAGAAACGTGGAGATTTTGTATTTTGGTAATATCTATTGTGACCCGTAATATTTGTATAATTAGGTTATTTATTGTTTACTTGAAAATTGTTTATGGTAAATATTTTGTTCAGACTTCAGTCTCCAAGTTTCTTGATATGAAAATTCAAATTTTATACGGGGTGTTTGGTAGGTACATTACACCTTCCCCCTTAAGAAGAAAGATAAATTTTGAAACAAAAGTAACTTAAAATTTGTCTTTCATTCCTAAAATACAATAAAGTTAATGAGAAAAGTAAAAGGTTGTTTTCTTTACCTTAAAATTAAAATTTAATACAAAATAAAATACATATAAAGAAATTAAACAAAGAAATATCATTCAATTGTCCTTTAATTGAGCGATTCTTGAACTTCGTCTCAATGGTAACGATTCTTCGCGCACAGTTTCACTAATGTCGTTATCACTTTTTCTTTCAGGTTCACTTCTTATATTAAGAGTTAAACAGTTTGTAAAAGCTTGACAACAGTTCTTTCGATCATGATTATGTTCGATACTAAGCCTATTTTTTGATTACAATAAAATTTTACATATTTATATAACCTATAAATTAAATATAAGAAAATTATTTTCAAGATGGTGCACAGGAAATAAACAAAGTAATTATTTTTATGAATATTTGAGAATAATGATTCAGATTTAAGTTCTTCAGCAGTTTCTGTTATTAGTTTTAGTTTTTTGGCTTACAAGATTTAAACTCTCTTTATCCAAATTAACTGGACGTAAGAAATTAAGATTTAAATTAATATCAGATTTATTAATTTTAGAGTTTTCTTCACAATAATCGATTAGTATGTCAAAATCTGGAATAAATGATTGGAAAGTGCTTTCTTGGTTCTTTTGTTGACTATGTAAGGTCGTTGAACTTGTATAGAGTTTACAATTTTCGTCTAATGTTAAAATTCCGGTTTTATCTAAATAGAAATTAGTTGGACTGTTTGACTGACAATTTAGCGTAACATCTGTTAATTTAGGTAAAATATATATCCACGTGTTGACTTGGTTTAGTTTATGCCAAATTTCATATTGAGCGGGCATAAAGCGAGCATCACAAGATTTAGGAATTGACATAACTGGTAATAAAAGTTCGGTTTCACAAATAGGTCTTGTAGTAGTTGAATATAATGGCTCTTTAATATTACAAATAATCTGATTTGAAGTTAATCCTTTACATAAACTCAAATCTTTAAGTTCGGTATAACTATTTCTATTTTCAGATAAAAGTAAATAGTTTATTGAGGGTAAAATAAATAATATATTGGTTGATTTAGTATCGGACATTGGCAAGGGTATTAGATTATATAGAAAATATTGCATAGAATTTACAATAGGAACACTAACTACATAAAGAATTCTTTCTGATGAGAAATGATACTTCATAGAACTTATCTCGAGAAACGTATTACTATTTTTATATTCTAATGATAATGGATAGGAAGTATAAGGTTTCAAATAACTTATTGTTCTTGTTAATTCTTCAATTAGTTGATCGGGAGAAATAACAGAAGGGTGGAGAATATTAGAACGAGCAAAAAGGATAGTGTTTATGAGAATTGCATATTCATTTTGAAGTTCTGTAGAAAGCAATATTAATAAATTAAAATGTTCTTCTAAAGTTTGTTTAAGTTCCAAATTAAAATATTTTTTATGTGTATCAGAAGTAAGGTTATAAATTTTTTGGAAATTTTGGTTTAATAATCCATTGTTTCTATCGAGTTCAGAAATGGTATGATTGAAATTTGTTCTTGTTCGCCTTCATTTTCTTCGTCTGTGTCTGTATTGTGTAGGTTGTGTTCGCTTTCTGCGTCACTTTCTGGTTCGTCACATCTCCCTTTGTTATCTTTAAGAAGCCGAATATCTTCATTTTGATCTGAAACAAATTTATTCTTTAGTCTTTAGATTAAAAATAAAAGGTCAAGCACGAATTGGAACTGAATTTGTTCCATGTCATTGATTTTTTTTTCATTTTTAGTCTAAAGCAAATAAACAGACAGGCAAAGAGAGATAGTTACACAAACCATTTTGATGAAAGTATCAGTTTTACTGATTTTAGTACAGAAAGCAGAAAAAAAATCTTATGCTTACCTCTGTTCTTTTTCTGCTCAAACTTTAAAAGTGCAAGGTCTAAAAGTCTTTTTCCACGACTCATTGCACTACACTAATCAAAAACAACAACCGAGAGTCACTAAAAACAGTTCCAAAATTATTACACGTTTTGTCGCGCAATGAGAGAAAATCTCACACGAAGTGCAACCGCCTCTACTAAACTCTGCACAATACTAATGCGACGCGATCGGCTTACACTCGTTATGCTAGTAAAGGGAGTGGGAGTAGCCAGTAAAGTACCTAGAAGCACACGGGTCAATATTGTGTTAGAAAGAATTTGTACCAAGTAAAATAAAAATGTGAGAGAAACACTCATATAGCGACTAATGCCGGCTTAAAAGTTTTCTGTTATTTTGCATTTTTCTCCAACGAAAGCCTATACCATGCATCTCTTTCCTCAGTGATTCTATAGAACCGCGATACTCATAGTCGCTGCAAAACTTCGAATAAACTTTTTAATGTAGGTACGTATTTTTCTGTAACATGGTGATTTATTATCATTCGCCGAAGAATACATTTGTCTGTTTGATCTAAAGCGACAGTAGTTTTCTTCTTCTTTTTTAGTTCGGAAACAGAGCTTTTCTCTATTACTTCATTGTTCTCCTTCTTAATTCTCTGAAGGGTTCTTGTGCTTACCTTTGTTGCAGCTGCTACTCGCTCAAGAACCTGAAAATAAAATTTTAGGTTTTTAAGGTGGCTTATGACTTGATTAGATACAATTACGAAAAAGCCAAGCAATATCTTTGACTGCAGTGAAAAAACATTTTCTTTCACAAGTATCACAATCTTTTATTTTATTTCGAAAAAAAAAATGTTGATAGTTGTAGCAATATCTTAACTAGTTTAAAACACAAAATTTTACAAAATCAGAAAGAATATTTATTTTTCTGAAATTGGCACTACAGATTTTTTTGTAATTGTCGTTGTTTTTAGTAGTTCTTATGATATGTGAAACATCTTACCTTTGTTAAAGGAATTGAAACTTCTCCCCTCAGCTTCTTCTTTCATAAATTTCAGAATATTGTTCAATATTTCACGACTTTGTGCACTTAATTTTTTTTTAAACACCTTACTTTCTTGAAAAGCCATCTTAATAACCAATCAGACGCACCCGGTAAGTAGTACTGAAATGTACTGTATGAGAGCACCAGACAGAATGAGCTCCGGACGTACAATCGACATTGTGCCACTGCGCATCGAAAACTCGGGCGCCAAGAAATATTTGTCGACTTGTAATTATGTAAGATTCTCTCCACTGTGCCGTTTAATGGACAATGGAAACAAAAATACTCTTGACTTCTTTAATACATCTCTATATTCTCTTAAACGTAAATTACATTCTTCATAAATACTTTTACTATTGTATATTATATATAAAAATTCTCTTTGTAACTTTTCTAATTTATAAACTTCAAATGTGTATAAATAAATAAATTCTTGTTTTTTCGAAGGGTGCCTACTAAAATAAGCTTATTCTTAGCGAGTTCCTCAGTCAGTTAACAAGACGAAAACCATTTGTCCTTCTCTCTCTGTAACCTGCGGTTTTGAGCACCTGATTTCTTCTTATTTCCAGTCATTATGAATCTCAATAATAAAAAATTGGTTCCCAGGAGAGTATTAGATATTCTGTTATTAAAATTATTTAGACTTATGTTCTAGCCTATTTCAACATCCAAAACAATTATTTTTGTTCAAAGCGAAATTCGTCGGCCTAGACCCTATGCCCAATGCAAAATAAAAATACTAAATGAGAATTCGTACTTCAAATCTCCGAAAGCAAGGTATTGTTTTATCGAAGCTTATTCGGATTCGGGTTCACAGTCAACAGTCACGCAATCTCTTATTGAAAGTTGAAAGCGGACTTCTGTTGCATAATTCATGCTACAACTGGTCCACTGCATCGAATGACCCTTGTCTTGTAGTGGGAGCTAGGAGCTAGCTTTATTGAAGTTTAATGAGAAGACGCGAAGGTTTTATTTCATGAATACTCAGTATGGAAAAAATTACTTTGTTTTGCCCTGTTTAGCGCCCGCCGCCTGGAAAAATATGAAGCGCGCGCCTCACCTATGATCCTCCACTGCCAAAATGATAATAAACTTTCAATGGCATCTCTCTAGGAGTATGCACCTGCAGGAAGTTCTGGATGCATAGGTTTTAATATATGCAGTAAATTAGAAACTGCTGTTTGGGTTATGTTATGATTCACTGCCCATTCTCTCAATTGTAATAGTAGGGATTTTTGGTCACTTTGTTGAGTATGAAAGTTATGAGACTTTGGTTCTAATAAATTTTCTTCATCGTCCTCTGATGACGATGAGTCACTAGTTCACTACTATTATGTTGATGCTCGTTTTCTGTGAATGGAGACTGAACACTACCACTTAGGATATTTATTGACTGTTGAACACAATCTTTACTACTTTCCCCAGAATTACTATTATTGAAATCACATATATAAGCTCGAATCAGGTGGTGAAACAAAAGCAGACCTTGATGGAAGGATCTATGCGTCACTGGTAGAAGATAAGTTTATCTCTCTTCGAGTTCTCTTATAGACTTTGTTTAAGTACTTCTTTCGTACGACGTTTTTCCCCATTCTTACCTGGCGATCAAAACAAAAATCTTTTCTTTTTTGAAGAACTTATTAACAATGGAAAATGGAACTGAATATTGAATATATTCTAAGGCTGCACACAGACAGGACCGCCCCCGAGCCTACTTTATATAAATGGTAGCGAACATTGTAAACAAGTCATGCTTCCAAAATATGTAAGTTTTCAATTTCGGTCTACCCGGAAGTTGACAAAAACTATTACTTCAGATTTAAATGCAATATTACAAGTTCCTATTGGATTTTTCGATATATTCATTTTCTAATGAACAAATAAAAGAGAACTGTTTATATGTAAAACTCAAATGGATTATTATTACATTACCTTTTATATTTCGTGAAACTTGTTTTGTTTTATGCGAAGATAGTTCGTTTCTATAATGAAAGTGCTTTAAAAGAAAAGACACTTACTGGTTTTGTGTTTTATATTAACTTTACACCAGTCAACTTCGTCAATTGATAGCCGTAATCTTACAGCTTTGGTAAGATCTAAATTATTTTTGATACTTTTTGGCCATCTGCATAATATCCTACCTCCATTATTTTGCAACCAGTTACATGGAACAATGGACATTGGGGTTTCACCCTTTTCTTTTTCGTCTGGAAACTCAACTATACCATAATCTCTAAAACCAAAGATTCAAAACAATATTATTTATGAATTATTTTTTACATATTTCTTATTCACAAAGATTTTGTAGGGAATATAAAACTGTTTAATAAAACAACATTTCCTACATAATCAAAAATAGAATAGAATAGATTTTATTTGATCACTTTACAATAGAATGTTTGTGACAAGTTAAAGTTTAAGTAGAATGAGCAGTAATAGTTCAAAATCTCAGATTAGAAGTTAAAATTTCAAAGCTTAAAAGTTACAGTTTCAAAGGACAAATTCATAACGTAGAATTTAAAAAAAATTAGCAACAAAATTTTAAGAGTAATAAATAGTAAATGATATAAAGGGGAGAAAACATAAGGTATATAAAATTTTTGAAAAAGAAAAATCTTTTAAACTATCATTAGTTAACTCAATTCCCAAAAGGGAAATAATACTGGAATCTGAAAATGGTTTAATTACATTGCAAGGTTGATCAATTACAATGCAATCACTATTAATAAAGTACAAACAATGAACAGTTTTTCCGCACTTCAGCATTACAATATTCTTTCCAAATTTTCTGGTTAACTTAATTTTTCTTCTTTCGGAGGTCAGTTTTGTTGAAAATTGTAGTCGATATATTTGTTTTTTATTTCTTCACTGGCATTTTCTGGAATATGTCTGGCCTTTATAATCTTTCCACTGACAGATACATCTGGCTTCGAAGTCCTCTTCAATATAACATTTTCCTTCTCATATATCCTTCGAATAACTTGCTGAAGAGGTAAATTTTAGTTTCTCAGCAACAAGATGATATTGTAATCAAAAAAGGAATAGAAAGATATCTTTATGTATATTATTACTATGAGGTTCACCATTGGATGATAACTTTTTAATAAATAAGTGACAGTCGTAGTTGGTGAGATTGTGAAAAAATATGGGAATAACTTTAGTAGCTTATAATTCAAATTATAAGAATTGTGGGCTGCATGTAAAAATTTTCCCGAAAGGTGGCAATGGTCACGAACTTTTTGAGATCAAACGGATTCTGACAAATGTAACAAATTGTATCATTTTTATATGTTGCTTTTTCTTCAAGAGTTAAAAGAATCATTGATTTTGGTGTTTGGTGTTTGTCGTATATTTCTTGAACAGTTTTATCCTAGAACAAAACAACCACTTTGGCTGCATCTGGTCCTTAATAAACTTCTAATCTGGATAAGTTATCATCATAGTAACATTTGACATAGAAAGCAAAAGAGTATGGTTCACAACCTTTCACTGTGAAGGAATTTCCGTTAAAAGGTTCGTTATGGTCTATGGGTTTTAATAAACTTTCAAATGGTACTTTTAACTGCATTTTTCTGTTTGTAAACTTTAAAACGTTTTCCGAAATTAACTCGCCGTACTTCACATTCATTATCAAATTATGTGTTTGTAACAATTATAACAATCAAATGTTAGTGTGCATTAAATAAGTTCAGAAGTTAGGATAACAATAATAATAATAATCTTTATTCAATACTTATAAAGAATAAGATGATAAGCGATAAGTGCTACTGCACTTGTTTCGCTGAAAATTGAAAAAGTTATACCTTCGTGGGACGCGTACAATCCAAAACTCTTACTGACGAAACAATGCCAGCTGGCGATATCCTTTTCGATTTTATACCTAGTACAGGGGCCAGGATTAGTTCCATTTTTACAAGGACTACAAGGGCCAGACTTACAGCATGGTGGACAAGGATCGCATTGTTTAGTTTTTTTAAATCGACTCCAAAATTTGGAAATTATAAACCGATAAATTAAGTAATGACAGCTGTTTAACAATTCTGGTTCAAGTGCAAAACAAAAGACTTTCATTAACAAAAATTCTTCAGATAATATTCTAAAATGTTTTAGACTTAGCCAATAAATGTAATATAAAGAACCTTACTTGCAATAATTGTAATCGCAAGGGTCACCTGAGCAGGGTGTGCATGCGGAGGAGTCCAGGTACAGTTGATATAGTGGAGGAGGCCCATGTTGGTAAAAGTCCTAGTTCTCAGTTTTCCTAGACGATATTAAAATTACAGCTCCAGATGATATTATACACTTTCAAAGGTTAACATACGGGTTAATTTCTAACAGATACAAAACTGGGATTCAAAAAACTCAGGACAAAATTGAGGCTATACAAAAAGCAAAAAAACTGAAGTTCGTGTTTTACTGAATTAATAAATTATTTTTTAATTTCCCATTTATTTGCGATCTGTAACACTTTATACAATAAACAAATAATTTAATACATAGATGATTGTCATGTAGGGAGCTTCCCTTTAAAATACATAATTAGTGTCTAATTAGTTTTTACGGGAATACAAATTAAAGGCAAAAACATTAAACAATGCAAAACTTAAAATCTAGTAATTAGGTCGTATGATATGTAGCGCTTGAGTCTTAGCTGTGTGGTTGGCTGCGCCATGAGATTTTTTGCATGACTATTGGGATGATCACTTAGTCTTTTAGAGTAGTTTATTTTCCGATTTCACTTTCTTAAGTAATTTGGAACATACCTAGGAGCGTTCACAATAGTATGTAGCACTTTTGATTGGAACCTTTTCAATATCTCAATATTTGATGTGGAAAGTTGAATGCCATACGTCCATATAGGCTTGATAATCACTGTATATGTTTAATGATAACTGAGATTGTCGTCCTATCATCGCAATATAATTGCCTGAGCTTGAGACCCAGTTCTTTCCTTTTTGTAAATATGTGTTCCCTCAAGGACAACCTTCTGTACAATTTTAATAATAAATTATGGACGTTTTTTACAAAAACTGAGTGACACTACGTCCAATCTATAACCTTCTAAAAGATGATATTCCTTTTAAATGGACCCAAGATTGTCAAAAGGCATTTATGGCAGCAAAAAATGAAATAATCTCTGGTAGAGTTTTAGTACATTTTTATTATTCTTTACCGTAAATACTAGGTACTGATGCAAGTCCTTATGCTGTGGGGGAAGTATTATCATATTTGTACTCGGACAACAAAAGTATGTCCAAATTGATAAGGCATAAAGAAATGTTATTATTATTTATTTGGCAGGGCTTTTATTTTAGTGGTTGATCATCAACCACTTGTTCAAATTTTTTCACAAAAAAAAATGCTCCCATAAATCGCATTGAATCGATAAAACGTAATTTAATGTTATGTGCATTAGAGTGTAAAGTGAAAGAAATATGTTTATCCTTGTTGATGGGATGTAGACTCAAATGACTCACAACCGCTTAAATTGTGAATAACAACTAGCACAACAAACAATTTTCTAGTTTACATGTACAAATCCTCTAAATTTACCTGTAAAATGGTCGTGATCGAGCACAATAATGTCTGATGTACAAATCCTCTAAATTTTTCTGTAAAATGGTCGTGATCGCGCACAATAATGTCTTTGATTGAAAACGTCTTATTACACATATGGCAAGATTTTGCCGAGCATGTCTTTGGATTTTCAATCATTGGTACATTTGTTTGATATTTTAAAGTTTGACTTGTACTAGGTTCGATAAAATTTTCTAATTGCCATTCAAAATCGGCTTATACAATGAGCGGAACAGTTTGTTGATATGTGAAATTTTTAAATTCTACATATTCATATTTAAGAACACTCACTCATTTTATAATTGTTTAATTTCGAACATAACTTTTCATCAACAAAAAAGAAATATCCTAATCACGCTTGTTGAAAAAAGCCTACAATGGAATTAAGATTGTTGATTTAAATGCGAAGTTTAGAGTTTGTGAAAAGTTATGAATTTCGAAAATTAACACACCTTTAAAGTTGAAGAAATCTCCTTTTCGGTTGTCTGTTGTGTAGTAAATTATACTTATACCTTTTGACGACTTTTTCTAGTTGTTTGAATTCATCATTATTGTCAATATTCGCCCTCAGATAACGAATTGGGAGGTTCCCAAATTTCCTTTTCAGGGTGCTAGCCCTGGGCGAATACGATAGGGAATATACACTTTATCTCCCTTCAATGATAATTCTTTTACACCATATCTACGTAAAAAAACGTTTGAAAATTAAATTACAAAGTAATTTTATAAATTATACTTACCAAGACAATTGTCTCATTACTATGAGCGCTGTCTTGATCGGGAAGTGGTAGGTAGGGTAGGTAAGGTTGATTAGTTTTTGCACGATCGTTCTCCATCGGCGCGGGGAGGGGATTCGGGGCCTACTAATATATTATCACATCGAAACAAATAGGTTTACGATTTGTTGGCAGATTCCGATGTTTTTCGCCCGCATATTCTCAGCAATCGTTCTGTGTGGTGTTTAAACCTCCAGGTTAGGAATTTGCAGGGACGCTTGACAGCTTTTAGAGAAGCCTCTCCCTTCCCAGACAAATTTTCCTCTCCATAACATGAGAATTCACTCTTAACTTCATTTGACTGTGGGACCGTTCTAATAATAATAAAATTTTGGACTATATTGAGAAATATCCTCTCATAGTCTTGGACTATATTAAGAAATATCCTCTCATTGTCGGACTTGGGGGGAGGGGGTACAATTGCCCCTACTGCCCCCCCCCCCCGGAGCCGCCCCTGCTTCAAATGGGTATTACCCGTGTATAAATAAATAAATATTCTTAGCGAGTTCCTCAGTCAGTTAACAAGACGAAAACCAGTTGTCGGTGGTCACGTTTCTGTTTGAGTTCTTGATTGGTTCTACCAGCTCGAGAACATATTGAGTTGGTAACAGCAGGTCACTCTGTGGTCTGTTCTGTTTGCCAATGTAAGGAATTCCTCCACAGAAATAGAATGTTTTTGCATCACAAAGCGAAATGATTTTGAGTCCATACTTATCTGGTTTATTTGGGATATACATTTTAAACGGGCATCTTCCCCTAAAACTTAGCACGGTTACATACTCCGATGGAGTGTAATTTTCCCAGAAATTACTCTCGAAAAAAACTCCAATGGAGCAAATTTATCGGTTCTCCTTCGTTGTTCCCTCGTGATTTTAGAATCTAAGCGGAGCAGTCTCAACAAAAACTCAAAGCGATTTTTGCTCATGACGCATCGAAATAAACTGGGAGAAAAGACATCCAGTAATGTTAAGCCTGAATTTTTTAGTGCATCAAGCATATATAGCAAGCCAATAAAGTACTTTGTTTCTGTAACATCTCTCGGAGATATGTTAGACTGTTCTGAATTATATGACGATGATTTTATCTAAATTTCTTCATTAGTATATTGAACAATAAGTTCAATCATCTCATCTGTTATAAAAAGTTTAAAAAGGTATATTTCTTCAGTAAGACCTCTGGCCTTACCCTTTATACTACTCAATGGAGTATTAGTTCAAATTGTTTCATTGCCTTTATCCACAAGAAAGTTTCTCTCATCTAGTGAGTAGTGTATAATGCCGGTGCTCCTCCTCCAACGTTGCCAGTTTTCCGAAAAACTTATGCCGGTGCTCCTCCTCCAACGTTGCCAGTTTTCCGAAAAACCTATACCGGTGCTCCTCCTCCGATTTTTTAATTCTTTAAGGTCATTGGCATTTTTAAGTATCCGGTGAATAAAAACCGGGTATTTTTAATTAATATTCTTTAAAGTTGTTATCACTCACTTCACTATTGAGTGAGAGAGGCAGTCATTAGAATTAATTTTTATCCTAATATTTCATCGTTAATAAAAGGTTTTCAAGTAATTAAAATTTCCAGATAAAACTTGTTTTAGATAATAATATATAGTTTCTACAAATGTTTTAAAATCTTAAATGCATCCATTTAATAAAAGTAGACTTGGTACACATGTGGTTTAATATCTGAGAAACATACATGAAAGAAAAAATGCATACACACAGGAAATTTGCGTCTGAGAAAATCGCGAATTTAGAAAAAATAGCCTGCATGCATGCACATATTGCATTTTGTATAAAAATTGTCTGCATCCTCTGAACTATTTTACCCGCTAAAAACGAGAATAAACATTCTCACACAATCCCTTCCCTCTATGCGAGTATGTGCATGAAGGCTATTTCTTCTGCATCCTCTGTGAACTATTTTACCCGCTAAAAACGAGAATAAACATTCTCACACAATTCCTTCCCTCTATGCGAATATGTACATGAAGGCTATTTTTTCTAAATCGTTTATTCTCATTTGCTGATGGGTGGGATGTATTTTTCTACACAATGAATCCCGATTGGCTCAATTTTAAACCAAATATCGGGGGAGCAAATATGATTGGTTCTTACTCTCACTTAAAATTTATTTTAGAGAAGTATTTAACGCAATCAAATTATTATTTTCCATTCATTGTTTAGTATCATTGTCTACCAGTCATGAGAACAATCATCTCCAAAAAAGGTGTAAAGATTCACACGCATTTTAAAAAAAATCCGGAGTCACCGAATTTTAGAAAAGTGCCGGCTGGGGTAAAACCAACGATGAACCCTACACCATCAACCAGTACAATCGACCTTAATCAGTCATTGGTTCTGGTTTCGGGGGAAGCCAATCCAATGGCTGAAAAAACGTACGAGGAGTACAGAAAAAATAAAACGGCCGGCTACATTCGATTTCAACGAATGTTGAAAAAAACGTCAACACCCATGCTAAATCCTGATTTTGAGGATATTTCTTTCGACAATCTACTTTCACCAGTAGCAGGGGGAGATGAGGAAGAAGAAAGTGAAGTGAATGTAGCGGAAGGGGGTGATGTAGAAGAGACTGTAGCAGAAGAGCGTGAAGAAGAAGATGGAGCAGAGGGGGATGAAGTAGAAAATAGTGAAATTACCTCCAATAATAAAAAATTGTAATATTTAGTGGTAAACACAATCTTAAATATTCAAATGTATCATTGGCTAATACCCGGTAACATACTTGTCCATTTGATCTAAATAAATAAATCCACAGAAACATCCGGAGTGATTACTGGAACATATGGTGTAATGGGGTCTGTTATATGTAGGATGTCGAACGTATCTTAACATTAAGATAGGTTCGAACGCAGTGTCACTGACAGATGTCAGACTTGCCACTTCCGGCTTCCGGGAGATGTTTTATTGAAGAACCCACAAAACAGGGTCAGCTGTAATGCAGATTCTTCCAGAACTTGGGACTTGGGTGAGTCATTTAAACTATTGTATTATTTTTGATTTGTGACTGATGTTTCGCTCTATATCGTGATCTTAAAAAAAATTAAATCTTCAATTTTAGATCATATATGCTACGCGAAGCATATATGATCTAAGGTCCCAACCACCCAACCAATGTTGTTCCTGGATCTTTTTTTCGGTGCATTATTTGTCAGTTAAATAGTGCACTTTTAGATGTCATTTCACCTGGACCTGACCTGGCCTGAAATTAGTGATGATGATTTTAATGTAACAGACTTAGAACCACAGAGACAAATCTCTATTTTTAAAACTAATTAAGTGATTTTTTGCACACCAACAATCAAATTTTAAATGATTACCCGCAAAAAAAAAAAATTATTAGAAAAAAAATTAAAGAAATATGAAAAAAAAGGTAATTAAAACTAGACGATTAATTTTAGACATGAATAAATATATTAATTTATCGGAAGAAATTAAAAATTGTATTAAAAATTAATCGGTCGGTGTGCAATAAATCACTTAAATTATTTTTCAAATAACATTGTAAATATTTTTAGCTTTTAAATAAAAATTATACTACACATGTTATAGTTTTATTTATTTCTATAAATCCGTTTCAGGTTAACACAATTTAAATAAAAAGTGTTGGTGGTTTTCTAAAAAATATCAAATAAATGATGAAAATAATTTAAAAAATTACATTTGCCTTTAAAAAGTGAGGTGTCAAAAAAATAGGAATTACCTACACTGTAACGAAAATTCAATTGTGGTAAAAACAGTTGTTGCATTTTTATACCCAGACAACAAAAAAAACAAGGTTACTTACATTATTTATGAAATTCCTAATACAAATATTTTTCAATCACAAAAGTACACAGAAAACTATTAACACATATTCCAAATGCCTACACAACAACCACATAATTAATAAATTATTACATACACATCACAAATTAGTAAAACACTCGAAATTTTCACTCTAAAGAAAACATTTTTATTTCAACTAACAAAACAAGCGCATTTTATAACATTTGGAATCTAAATTTAAATTCAGACGAGAAATAATTTTTAATACCCGTTGCGACATCTGCTAATTAATGTCTAAACTGTTAATATATTTAAGCGAGTTTCTGTTTAGGTCCATAATGTTGGTAACTTGAATAAAATGAAAAATACTAGATTTTTTCAAATGTTTATTAAAAAATGGCTAAAAATAGATAATTAATGTGTAATAATAAACAAATTCTAAAACTATCAACTATTTAACTAAAAAATATAAAAATTTAAGGGCATTTCACTCATTTAAAAACAACTTGTTGAGGGTTATTGGTAATTTAACTGCGTTTATTAATAAAAAATAATATAATTGTTTATTCAAAAAATATATTTATAAAATTAAGATAATATGTGTAATGAAAGAAATTATAAAAAATGTATAAAAATAATAAAATACAATTAAAAATAAATATATAAAAATAAAAATCACTCATTGTCAGTATTAAAGTTCTTGTTATTGCACATATTGCAATAGCTCACTAAACAAAAAATGTACAAAGGCTTTTCACAACAAAAACAGGTGAAGCATGACTCCATAACATTTCTTACACCACCAGTGAAATGGGTTGTTATAAAATTGGGACGTATATTTTCTTCAATTGTCGACATCACATCAAAAAAACATATACAATATACAAAGTTTGTTTTCTGTAAGCAGAAAATAATTTTGAATTACACAAATTGCATTTATATGCTCATAGTTTATAAACTTCAAGTTGTTGACTTCTGTAACATGACACATCTGCACATCTATGATATCGCCATCGAGCTCAAGACATTCATTATCCTCGTTTAATTCAATGTCTCTATGAACACTCATTAACGCGAGACCAGTTAGCCGTTCTTCGCCCATATTAGATCTCAACCAAGTTTTGAGCCGTCTAAGTCCTGAAAAACTTCTCTCCGCTGATGCTACACTAATTGGAAGAGTACACAAAATTTTCAAAAATGCATATATGGTTGGATATAAAATTTTATTGCAATGTTGAAGAGAAATTAGGCCATTACTTGGAACTTCCAAGTTATTACATTGACTCCAGTTCATTTTCCATAAATCTATTTCAGCTAAAAAAGTAGAATTTAACACCTCTCTGTTTTCCTTAACCCATCTTTTACCAAGGGTAAGAAAAACGAATGTAATTTCATAAAACTTAATTTTATTCGTTTAAATAAAGCTTAATAAGACAAAAATAGAACACAAATGTTTTTCATTATCAAAACTAATGAAAAAACCAGTGGTGCATATACGCACCACTGGCTAAATCCGTTAAGAATTGCGAAAAACAATTGGCATGCAAATGAACTTTGCACTTTTGGCATGTATATATTGTATGACTATGACATACCCTGCAACGTCTACACTTTTCTTGCTTAAAAATAACGTGATCCAGATTATCTGTTTGAACCTCATTAGGTATATTCATTGGAACCGCTTGAGCTTCTCTGGTATTGTTAAATTTCAAAAGTCGTAAAGCTAGGTAAGATCTAAAATCGATTTGCGACATTTTGTCCTTATTGGCTATATTATATATTTTCCACGAGTTTACTATCATATTATCTAAAACATTTTTAAATAAAGGCCACCACCATTTCTTACCCATAACATTTATCCGATAGTTGGATACACCGTTGTCGTGTAAATCTACACCACCCATGTTTTTATTATATCTGTAAATA
Source organism: Crepidodera aurea (assembly GCA_949320105.2). Taxonomy (NCBI): domain Eukaryota; kingdom Metazoa; phylum Arthropoda; class Insecta; order Coleoptera; family Chrysomelidae; genus Crepidodera; species Crepidodera aurea. The sequence goes on along the minus strand of OX439472.1, from coordinate 7,891,137 downwards.
ACTGCAGGCTGTGGCACAGTAATAATTTTTTTTTGTGGTCTGCTAATGGCTCTACGTGGTAATGAGTGCTAATCAAAGTAACTATTGCATTATCGTTCCATCTTACCAAAGAAATGTGCGTATTTTCCTCAAAGCAAGAGTCATAAGAATCTCTAGGGCTTTTTTTCATAAGGTTTGTACATTGTAGAGGACACTGTTCTGTTCTATCTGCTCTGATAGTGCCTGTTGCAAAAAAAGCCCTGTTCTTTCAGTGTTCGAAATAGACCAAAGGATGAGAAAAAATTGTCGAAAAATATGTTATGATTATTTCTTATAACTGATAATAAATCCAGAACAACTCGGGTACCCAGTGTTTGCTTTTTATCCACTGGTCCAGCTGCTGCACCTTGATAGGGCACAAACTTGTACATATATCCTTCACTTGAACAAATACACCAAATTTTAAAACCAAACCTTACTGGTTTGCCTTTGATAAACATCTTACACGAGTGGCGTCCAAAGTATGGAACCATTTCTTCATCTATTGATAGATTATGTGAGAACACACCGAATTGCATAAATTTCTTATTTGTGTTGTCAAAAAATGGGCGCAATTTAGAAAACTTATCATTTGTATCAAGCATTCTATTATCACTTACATGTAAATTGCGTTTTATGGAAGTAAATTTGTTACGGCTCATGCAGTCTTTCACAACCTGTACTCCTTTATCTGCGTCAAGTGACCAGTACATATGGGTTTGAGGTAACGTATGGTATCCTGATAATATTAAAATTCCAATGAAGTTGAGAAGGTCTTTTCTGGTTAGACTAAAGTCATGTCTATTATTGTCATAAGCATATTGGAAAGAATATTGAATAATCATATCTTGCATATCCACGTCAAAAAATAAAAAAAATATATCTAACGGTGTCAGTCCTTCTAAAACTCTTACAGATTCAATGGACGTGTATTCATTTGATTCGGGTAAATCCTTATATAAAAATTCACCTTTCCTCCACTTAGGCGACTCTTTCAAATTTTTCTGCTTCTTACTTTTAGATTTACCTTTTGTAGGCAAGGAAACCCCAGTCTGAGATTCTGCTACGTAATGCAAATCTTCTATATCGTGTAAATCTTCAGGACAATGTAAAATAAAAATACATACCATCTTTTTCCAATTCATCAACTGCGTCCTCTAAAGCAATTTCTAACTGTTGTTGTGTAAGAAATTTGGGCATGATTATAGTAAAAGTGCACACAATTCTAACCAACAAACAGAACTATGACAAATAACTCGACAGCATTTCTAATAAGAATAACAAAAACACGAAAATCTGATACCCTCAGATCCTTCAAGGTCAACTACATTTTATTAGCCAGTGGTGCGCTAACGCACCAGTTGTGTTTAGAGTAACATTTAAAAAAAAAATTAAAAAGATACAAATATTTCCTAATTTACTGTTATTTTCAGAATATTCGAAAAATAAATAGTTCAAAACATATGTCAAAGATGGACATACGGAAAACACCAAATTTACTAATTTTTGAATATTTTTTTGGACTTATTTTAATTGGTATATAAGTGGTGTATTTTTTTATAAGTTATATGTAACTTCAGAAATCAACTAATTCGAAATGCTTCAAAATTTTCATTAGTGATGTAAAGAAAAAATTAATATTGAACTGGTGCGTTAACGCACCAATGGTAAAAGATGGGTTAAACAAAGCTTCATACTTGGTAGTTAAAATTTTAGCGGCCAAATTAATATCATGTTTATTTATCTGCATTAATAAAGTAGGAATACAAACGTGCAGGTAAAATAAATCCATTGATTCTTGTTTAAACCGGCTTTCTATATCACAAATGATGCTTTCAAGCAGAGGAATATGTATCGTAGTTCGAAAGTATTCTGCGCTGGAATGAACCTTTCGATTAGGACGATTTTTCATAAAATTATTTAATCTAGGAGTGGAAAATTCTACGTTGAGTTTCTCTAGACAAGGCTGAATTTCTTCAAGTAGGACATTAAAGTTGGTTTCTGCGTTTTCTCGTTTGTCTTTCAAAACCAAAGCCGTGTTAAGTACAGCACTTTCTGTAGAAGTTATATCCAAGGTAGTGGTATTGTAAGTATTTCACTCAAACAAAACAATGTAACAATGAAGCCTCAATTTGATAATGCAAGGATGTGCGTCCTCGCTTTACTTGATGATTCTCGTTCGGTCCATTCGGAAATTAAATTTAAAGCTTGCAATATTTTGTCAATACAAGTCTTGAACTGCAAAATGGAATTGTGCCTTTCGATTCATCTTGTTTCACGTAATCCAGAAAGGTGCTCACCCAATGTGTGTTTAAGAACATAATTGCGTTTAGAAGAAGATGTAAAGAATGATATTACTTCTTTTATTACTCCTACAGCATTTCTTACACTTTGAATATTTGATGATTTTGACAAACTTAAATTCAATGCATGACTGAAGCAGGGACACCGTGCAGCTAATTTTATCTGTTTTTGAACTTCTTGAACGGCTCCTACATGTGTTGACACCATTACACTGCAACCGTCTGTACAAATCCCTACACAATTTTCTATTGGTAAACCAAATTTTTTGATTTGTTTTATTACAGTTTGCCCTAAAATTTTACCATTCAAAACAGGTTCTAACGTATCAGGATCGAGGTTGTAGTTTTCGGAATGACAATCTATAAATGATACAAAATCCTCTCGCACTTTGTTGCCTTCTAGGTATCTTATAACAATTGACATCTGAGAAGTATGTGAAATATCAGTAGCCTCATCAAACATAATGCTGTAATATTTAGAATCAGAATTTTTTTTCATAATTACTGACAACATTTCGTCTTTGCAACATTTAATTAACTCATTTTGTGTTCTTTTACTGATATATGTGGCACGCGCTGATGTGTTTTTCAAATGGTTTTCTAAATTTTTGTCTCGTGCTTCAATTCTAAATCGAAGTTCTCGAAAGTTTCCTTCGTTCATTGTAAGTTCGGTATTTTCTTCGTTTAACGGCAACAACGGTCCATCATCTCTATGACCGCTCTTGAAAGCAGTTGTTGTGCTGTACCCTTGTTGAAAACCGGATTGGTGTGTTGGAATTATTTTGTTCACAACCATAAATTGATACAATTGTACATAGGCGGCACGTTATAGTATTTTAGACAATAAGGGAAGAAGACTTATTGGCCTTAATTCGTTAAATGATTCCGGATTATTTTTCTTGGGCAGTGGAATAACTAGTGCTGATCTCCACTGTTGAGGAAAATATCCTTTTCAAGACAAATGTTAATTATATGCAAAAGATATGACTCAATGGCTGTCATACACAACTCTAACATCATTAGATTAATTCCATCATCACCAGCGGCATTTGATCTAATATTACGAATGATAGTATATAAAGTAGCTCTATCAATTGTATTAAATTTAAAACTGACATGGGGACCAAAATTTGTGCGATATCTAAATATTGACTCCCAACATTGTTTGTCACTTTCTTGATATACAGAAACAAAATAATTATTAATACTTTAAAAAAATTTGATGAATTGTTTTGATTGCTTAGATGTTGTAAATAAGCTGCTTTTTCCCTTCTTAATGAGACTTGTGCAAAATTCCTCAATTCCCTGTACCTTAGCCAACTCTCATTAGTTTTTTTCCATTTTAAATCTACTTAGAGCATTATCCCGCTCTTTGAATATTAGTTTGAGTGTATAAGTTATCCAGGGAGCTCGTGGCTTACTCACCCGAGAAGTTCGTAAAGGACAATGTTGATCAAAAAGGTATTTAATTGAGTTGGTTAAAAATTTAACTTTACCATTAACATCTGGAAGTCGGAGTATAACATCCCATTGGAAACTGAATAAAGATTGCATGAAGGCTATTTGATAAAAATTTCGAAAATCCCTGTATGTTATAAATTTTAGAGGATGTTTATTAACATTCAAAAGTACATCACAAAATACCATTTGATGGTTAGTAAAATGATCAACATTAATAGTCCCATATTTCACACATTTATCTGGAATGTTTAGAAAAATAGGGTCGATTGGTGTTGCTGAGTGACTCGTATAATGAGTAGATTCATCAATAATTTGACTTAGACCAAAGACTTCAAGACATGCATTAATGGGGTTGACCTTATTGATAACAGTCACATTTATATCACCCACTATTAATACTACATTAATATTAGTTATTACATCAGGCACAATGTTATCAAGCAGTTCTACAGCTTGACTAACATTTTTATTATATAATGTATAACACCCCTATACAGAACGAGTTACTAGAGATTTTAAACTGTATCCAAAGATGTTCCCCTTTTTTATAAATGGGAGTGACTATTAAAAGTTTAATAGTATGATGCTCCCAGGTCATCTTGTGGTTAAAATATATGCCTAGAAATTTGTTGTGCAATGCTGCATGCTTGATAGCATACTTGCTGTGGTGAGTTTCCAATAAGGAAGAAGTTAGTATCGTCTGCGTACAACATTTTTGTACCTGTACCTGTAATTACGTGGACACTTTATTTATAAAAATTCCCATCGAAGCAGATTGTTGTATCTCCCTTGGTAAAGCATTGAAAAGACGAACTCCCTCATTGAATAATGATTTCATGAAAAAGGTCTTGTTTGTGTATTCCATATTATAATTATCCTTTGATCTAAGAACACGGGAATGTATTTCATGTCTAGTAACTAGTTGTCCACTAAGGTACTTTGGAACATCTTCATGTTCCATTTTATAAATGATGATCATGTTCGCTCTTTTAATATCCTCTTCGACTGTACTCCAATTTAATGTTTTTAGCATGGAATCGATTGGTGTGTATCTATTACAACCTAAGATCACCCGCATACATTTATTTTGTAGAACTTGAAGCCTCTGTGTCTGTTCTTTTGGGCAAGATATTAAGAATGATATAGACCACTGGCCTAAATTAATAAATAAATAAATAAATACATCCTTTGAGACCATTTACAATGTTATAGGATAGGTCATAGGATGGTACATATATAAAAACACACAAAATATCACATTGGTCAAAGTAGTCGCTTACACTATAAAGGCTTCTCTATTAGATAATTTTTTAATTTAAGTGGATACAGCTGTGACATCATCAAGTTTGATTTTGTAATAACCGTAGAAGTATTTAAGGTTATTTTTCCCTATTTGCGTGTCTATCAAACCTTGGCAGAGCGGTGAATTAGGGCTTACTGAGTTTTATACCTGAAAGAAAATCCTAGAGGGGCGTGATCCCTGCAGCGATTCAGTGCAGAATACATCTTATGTCTCACGAAGTGTCTAAAACTCTCGGGGTTTGGTAATTTAAAAGAAACGCTTATTAAAGTTTAAATGAATCTATTAACTACTAAAAGGAAATGGTTAACAAAACATGACTACAATTTTAAAATAATAACTCTATCTTTTACTACTAAGAAAATACCCAAAATGATAAAAAATTAAACTAACAATGAAAGAAACTAAAAATCGCTCTGTGGCGGTAAAATAAAACCCCACTTAATATTTCGAACACTAAACTAAGTGACAAAAGGGTTAACGTGAAATTGTTTCTACTAAATATCAGAAGTTCGCTAGTTACCTCCACGATACATGTGAAAGAAAAGGGAAAGGCCCATTCAAGTGCTGGATAAAATTTACGAACAAAGGTTAAATTTCTGATGCCTACAGACAGGCTTTACTGTATACAATATTTAACCCAAAAACTGTCTGGGGAAGCAATTCTAATAGCGAAGAAAAAATGCGAGAGCAATTTACTGGAGTTAAACTTAACTCTTTACAAACAACACAAGTCGGTGCGCAATGGCAAAACGGGTTAAGAAAAATCGAATCAAAATCTTACTCTTAGCTCGTCTTCTCGACTGATACTCTTAACACATTGACGGACACGCCGGATTTCGAAAACCTCCAAAACAAATCACACCTCTCCTGATCCTATTTATTAAAATTTTTGACAAATATTTCAGTAGGTTATATTATTTGATTATTAAAGTTAAAATATCTGTCAATTTGACAAACGGCCATAGCTATCAGCGTCCACACAGACAGACATTTCTTTTGGGAGGGTCAGGACGGTTATAGCCGTCAGTCTTGGGTAATAAAATGTCGTCAAAACTAGAACAGTTTATGGTATGAAAATGTATTTATTAAACAAAAAATATAAAACATTATTTATTTCAACTATTATTGATGCCATAATTGAAAACAAACACCTAGGCACAGCGCTGGTTTGTTGACGCAGGTTTTGCAACGCAAGTAAGTTTCCTTGCGTTTGTTATTCTTTGAGCACTGTTTGCAACGCAAAAAATATTTTTTTCTTTTGTATTCCGGTGGACATGGTATATTTTCCTGAAAATGTGTGGGGGTTTCTGCAATTGCATTCTCACTCTGGGTTTCAGTTGACGACGGGGCTATTCCAGCTGGTCGATGAATAAGCAGACACGAGCATCTTTTATTTTAGGATCAAGACCTAACAGCGATTTTATGAGGAGCTGTCTAAATTCAATAAATTTAATATTTTTTTTTTTAGTTAACTGCTTGTACAGAAAAAATGAATTCCATACAGAGATGTCCAGCAAATGAAAAATTACTTTTTTATACCAATACAGGGTTTTTCTTGGAGACGAGTAGTAGGAAATCATTTGATCTCCTCTATCAATACCCGACATATATTTATTATAGTCAATGATTTCTACTGGCTTGATAAATTCCTTACCGTACCTATTTTTTGTTTTTTCCAATTTAGGATGATGGGCAGTTGTGACAGCTAGAACTTCTCTTTTATCTTTCCATAATGATACATATACTTTTGATTGAAAGCGGTCCCCATCAGGTATATCTTCTTTATTATGAAAACAGAAACAACGCAGTATTTGCTCGAAACGCCTACCACTCATTGTCGTTGGAAAAACGGGATGGTAATTTAATGGATCTAAACTAAACAAAGATCGAATATTATGGGGCTTAAGTTGTCCCTGTAGTAGACAGAGTCCAATAAACTTATTCATATCATCTGTATCGACAGCTCTAAACTTCGCACTTCGTGAGTGTCTAGTTTTTGGACAAAAATATTCAGTCATTTGTTTTCCATAATTATTCGTTGAATTTACCAATAGATCCATAATATCTGGAATATGGGCAATGGGTGTAACATCTGTAATATTTTTACACCAGACGCATCCTCAAACGGAAATGCATCGATTGGTTCGGTATCGGTTAGCCAGTTTTTATTACCTTCTGCAACCTAGAAACAACCAAACGTTAGTAAAACAAGGTGTATCTAATAAAATGGAGTACCTGAACTTCGCCCTCGTTATTACCCACTTCTCTCTCAAGAGGTTCTACATCTGCTGCTGAATCAGAATCTGATCCCTCTTTCTCAAACAGTTCCTCCGCCTCTGCACTTGAATCTGAGTCTAATTCAAAATCTGAATCTCGTGCATGAAAACTTTCTTCACTAGAATCGTCAATAGAAATCTCATCCGAATCAACTTCATCAAAAAGTTGTAATAAACGCTCCTGTTCCTTACGATCCATTCTAATAACTAAAATACAATTATTGCAAAATAAATAATGTTTACAATGAACAATAATCTGATATAAAGATAAATAATATTGTCGGCTATTTAATTTTATTAATTTGACGAATTTTTACCTTTTACAATAGTCTATTCCAGCAGATAAAGCAAATTTTTCACTCACTAAAATTGCCCGAAGTATAAACAACAATACTGCAACAGGTCTGAACAAATCTTATGCCATCGAATTTCGACGTGACTTTTGTGGGAATTCTGTTAAAATTGTAAACTAGGGTAAATTACAAACTTTATCTTACCTAATGCTGGTGATAGCGGTGACGTCAGTGGTAGCGGGTCCCCCCGGCGGTCACCTCGCTCCAAGATGGCGGTGGCGGCGGTCACCATAACTTTTTTCACAATCTTTGACCACAATGGGTTTGACCGGTCATCGACCACAATTTTTTTTTCACCGGCCCGTTGACCACAATGGTTTTATTTTTTAACATAGTGACAGGTTTTAATAAAAATCAAAATTAAAAAAAATATTTATTTTGGTAAAACAACATTTAAAAGCCAATATTGTAGATCTTTAACATTTTGAACAGCACACATAAACTTCCCCTGGCTGTGACGCCCACACTGTGGAATAGCAGGTTGAAAAATTCCAGTATGCATTGGTGTATCATCATATTTGGCTACATCATATATATTTGGAAATATTTGTAGTTACTCACAAATGGCTTTTAAAAAAGTAATTTTCTGCTCACCTCTTGCATACATAATGTCACTCGAGTAAAGTAGGTACTTCGTCAAAATGGCATTTAGTTCACGGTAATCAATGTCCCCAGACTCGAATGGGATTCCATGATGGTGGGTTTGTAAGAATTCGATCGTTCTTCTGTCACGATCTGCATAAGGTACCGGAGATTTAAATAAAAAAGTTGACAATTGATTGCCAATGAGAATGGCTAACTCTTTTCGATAAAAGTTTGCGTTAACGACGAAACCCTGGATGTCAACTAGTGCAATTCTCATCTTGGACTCTGTGAGATCGTTTCAAACACACACAAATTACTTTTGCGCTGTTATTAAATCTATATTATATATATAGTCTTATTTTCACATCAGAGAGCGGTTTCTTATCGGTTTCCGTTCTAATTAATGTGAAAAATAAAATTGATAAGATTCTGCTAATTTATGTTTATCGATACCGGAATTTTTTTTGTTTTGCTTCATATTTGAAATTAGGTTATGAGATTACCATTCTAAAAAATGTATGAAAAATAATAACTTCTTGATAAGATTTCACTAATTACGAGAACAGAAATTTTCTTATCGAGGAAATAGAATTTTTTTGTTTTTGCTTCATATTTGAAATTAGGTTATTAGGTTCCCATTCTAAAAAAAATGTGTGAAAAATAACAACTTCTTGATAAGAATAATTTCACTAATTACGAGTACAGAAATTTTCGTATCAGTTTCGTTTCCCTACTATTCTTGATAAGACTAATTTTTGTCGAGAACGGGAATTTTTATCAGTTCCATTTCCCTACTAATTAAAATAAAAGCAGCAAAGTTGTTTTTGCTCCAGTCAATATTTGAAATTTAAACTGTGAAGTCTTAAGAATGAGTTCTAAGAGGGTAATAGTACATTTAAATGACGTTGTACAGACGGCGAAAAAACAAAAAAAAAATACCGTCATTGAAGAAATTGATGAAAAAATCTGATTCCATAGATGACATTACTCTAGAAAGTTTATTAGAAGAAAAAACTTTGGTAAGTACTTTTTTCATTCTACTAGTACTAGTATTTTGTTTCTTTGTAGACAATATTTGATTCTTTTTTTTGTTTGTAGCCCATTATAGATTTAATTGACATGGAAGATTTTTTAGATCAGGTGAATGAGCCGTAACCTTATGTGGAGCCTCAACCCCAACAATCTCAATCTCAACTCACAGATTTAACTTCTCTGAAGCAAAGGCTTGAGTATGGATTCGATTTCTATTCAAAACATTTACAAAGGGTTACTCAATACATTGCGGATATAACCTCTATTACAGGAGAATATGAAAATATGGAACTGATCAACAAGGAACATATGAAAGAACTTGATGACTTAAAGAAGAAGATAGAAGATAATATTTTCAAGCAAAAAGAGGGACTCGATAGAAAAAAAAGCATTTTTATGGAAGCTTACAAAATTAATAATGTAGAAAAAAAAATTTTAAGCGATAGTTTTAAATAATTTGTATGTACAGTTTTTTTTTTATTTACTAGACTAACATTTCTAGAACAGAAGTCATATCGGTTTCCTTTTGATTTGCACAGTAATATTAGCAGGCAAAAATGCATGCAATGTTTATTTCTCAAACAAAATTCAAAATGGGTGTTTGTAATATAGTTATTAGACATAAAGTTGATAGGGCACGGTGCGCTTCTCGTAGAGTGTGGAATGGGGAACTCTTAAAATTAATAGTTCACGAATACTATTTATCGTTAGAGCAAACCGAGGAAGATCTACAAATTCTACGAGAAATGGACCTGCATGAGGATGATGATGATTTTAAGATATTGGATGGATTGCTGCTGGGTGGAGCGGATGGAGGAGAAATGGACAATGCGTGGTTGAGGCCGTAGTTAATAGTTTTGACATTTTAGTTTTATTGACATTTTTTGGTTTTATTTTTGGATACTTTTCGTGATTTTAATTTAAATAAAGTTTTATAGTTTTTCATTTTAGTTTTATTTTTGGATACTTTTCGTGGTTTTAATTTAAATAAAGTTTTATAGTTTTTTATACAGTTTATTAATATTTATTTTTAAATAAAGTTTTCATTTTTAGATGTGCTGCCATCTATGATTAGAAGAGAGTATTGACAATTACTAAAAGCAAAAAAATTCCCGGTGTATTGGGGTTGCATACACAATTTGCATTGTGTGTTGCAAAGCTTTTATTTGACTGATTCTAGTCAAAATGTCACTCTCTTCTTTCGTATCCCTTTCAGAGATTAATACAAAGTTAGAAAACGAGTAAGGAATTTAATTTATCAGATTCGACATCCTAAGACCGGTTTCTGCCTTTCGGCTTCGTCATATATCATAGATGGCAGCACATCTAAAATTTTTATCTTATAGCGGATATAGCTATTGACTTGTACGAGTTTGGAATTTTATTTATTGGATTCGAAAAGCCTAACTGACGAAGCCGAAAGGCAGAAACCGGTCTTAGGATGTCGAATCTGATAAATTAAATTCCTTACTCGTTTTCTAAAGTTTTCATTGTTTTATTTGGTTTTATTTTTTTTTGATACGTTTCGTGGTTTTAATTTAAATAAAGTTTTCATGGGTTTTTTTTTTGATATTTTAAATTATTTTTTATTTATAAAACAATAACAAAAAATATTACCACATTCATTACATTCTCTCATTGGCATAGAAGTCAATGAACTTATTGATACAGAACTCAGAGACCATGGACTCTCAGGAATGGTTTCAGGACAAATCAAATACTGTATACTCTCAGAACCACCACTAATAGGCGGACAAGTCATCGTCAGAGACGTCGTCTGATATCTCGTCATCGCTGTTATCTGATCTTTCGTCATCGCTGTCGACTGGTCTATCGAGTTCTTCAAAGCATTCACATTTTTCTTCTTCTTCATCTTCAATGAGTTCATCCCAATCAATTTCATTTTGGTATAACTGTAGGACGCGGTAGGAGGGTTGGAGTCTGAGCCATCGCAACTTTTCGACATTCAACAACTGCCAAATACTTTTAGTAAAACTTTGTATCTTATGTTTAATTATAATGTTAGGAACACCCATTACGTTCAATTAACTACTCCTACACCAAGTTCTCTGCTTTTATAAAGAAAAACTATTGTGGTAACCATACGTCACTGGTACCACACGCTTTGACTGCTAAAGTCAAAAGGTCAATGACCTGGTCAGTGGTCCCGGTCAATGATCCGGTCAGTGATCCCGGTCAATAGTTAAAAGTTCAAGGTCAAAAAGATGTAATATCCCCTCTTATTTCTTTAAAAAGAAATCTTTGAGTCACCCTCGTATTTCACTCTATAAAAGCGGTATACAATCCCAAATGTATATGGTTTGGAGTTGATAGGTGTTGAAGTATATGGTAGTACCATTACGCTTAACAAAAAAGAAATTAACTAAACATTTAAATTTATTATATATTCAAAATATATATTTTCCTAAATTAAATGATTATGATGCTCCCGATCCGAATGATACCGAACCAGTCGATATAAAATATCACTATTGCTGGATAAAAAATATGTCAAGATTACTTAATTCACAACTAAATAAAAATGGTCATAAAAATTTTTTTTGTGATAGATGTTTTAATTATTTTCATAATCAAGAGCGGCTAACATTACATACAGGAGTTTTGTGAAAAAATGAATGATTGTAAAATTTCAATTTCAAAAGATTCATTCAATTTAAAAACTTTGTATATAAACAGCGAACCCCGTTTGTTATATATGCAGATTTTGAATCATTATTGGAGCCGATTAACGATTCATATAGTAAAACGGTCAAATATCAGCGACATATTGCATTCAGTTGTGGTTATTATGTTAAATGTGACTATGATAATAATCTATCATATTTTAAGAGTTATCGAGGATTAGATTGCATGGAGTGGTTTGCAAATGAAATGGTTTTATGTTCACACATGATTGAGTCAAAAATTTAAGCATATAGTTCCCATTGCGGAAAAATTATCGACTTTGAATGCTCGTACCTGTCATATTTGCGAAACAAAGTTTACCGATAAAGATGTTATCGTTCGCGATCACAATCATTTCACTTCGGAGTTCCGAGGGTTTGCTCACAATGCCTGTAATTTAAATTTCAAAAAGCAGTTTGTCACTCCAATTATTTTTCACAATTTATACGGATATGATAGTCATTTCATAATAAGAGATTTAGCTAAATTGAGTAAAATTACTTTGTTGCCAATAAATAAGGAAAAGTATATATCATTTACGCAACATATGGATAATAGTATTAAATTTCGTTTTATTGATTCACTTCGATTTTTGAACAACTCTCTAGAGGATTTGGTATCTCTACTAAATGTACAAGATTTGAATAATTTAAGGCAGGAGTTTGGAGCATATACTCAGGAACAATTTCAATTGCTCAAATGAAAAGGAGTATTCTGTTATGATTATATTGATAATATGGATAATATGGAATAAGGATATCACTGATGAAGAATATGAACATGCTCAAAGAGTGTGGACTTATTTTGATATTAAAAATTTGGGGGAATATTCGGATTTATACTTAAAGACAGAAATTATTTTATTGGCAGAGGCAGAGAAAATTTTCGAAAAATTGGATACAAAACAAGTGGGTTAGATCCTGCTTGGTATTATACCATACCGGGATATTCGTGGGATTGTATGTTAAGATGTATGTATGTTTAAGATTTTTACTAGAAATTTTATACAACGTAAAATGAGAAATAAAATATTTATTAAACACTTAAACTTTATACAATCAAATATTTGGAAATTTTATTTTAATTTAGATTTATATCCAATTTTCTTGGTTTTTCAGCCAATTTATTTAAAATAGAATCGATTGTAGGAGTCATATCCCTATACATATGCAGGAGTGTTAATCCGTTTAACCTGTTCTCCGAAATTGAGTTTCTTAAAAGGTTTTTAGTCTGCGCAATGTGGAAAATGTTCTTTCATTTTCTGTGGTAGACACAGATAGTGTCGCTAATATTCGTAGCAAAATTTTAATATTTGGTAACACGTTTTCATCACAACAGTCTAAAGCATCTTTTGGCCACTTATCTTTTTCCACCCTAAGTAGTAATTGTTACCAAAACTTTGGGTTTGTTTTACAGATCTTCTAGGTGTACACAGAGTAAAGTCATACTTTTCTGATTGTTTTTTTAGCATTTTCAAATAATTTTTTGAATTCTTTTATATTTCGTTGTTGGAGTAGTTTACACAAAATATTGCTATAGGTAAATACTTGATTTATCACTTGCAGAGAAATATAAAAGTCTGCTCTTTTTATCGAACAATTTAACTGATTTGCAGTCTTTATCAGTCCATTCAGAAATTTTATCCAAGGCCAATATAATAGTATCATATAACTCAATGAAAACTGCAACAGAATTAAGTACATCCAGACAGCTGCGAGGGGCACACGAAGAAACTTGAAAAGGAAAAGTGCATGAAGTTGCAAAGAAAAAACTTTTTAACACACAGGGTGGTATATGCATGGAACACTTTACAAGAGAAAACTGTAACTGCAAATAATGTTATCATTTTAAAACCAAGGGTTGATAGGGAAATCTAGACTTATACATTACAGTGTGTTTTGGGCTATTCCAATTGTTACCAATTATTTGGAGACTCAAACTTTTTAGACTGCACCCTGTAGATGAGTATGTCCCAACTATTGTAGCTTAAGCTGGCGGTGTAGATGTGGACTGTATTTTGAGGGTTGTTAGGTATTTGTAGACTATACTACGAGTTGTAATGAAAGTATACACTGGTTACTTGATATTTTTGTATTAACAATAACTTTCGTAAAAACACTTTTAACAAATGTACATGTTTAACAACGATTTAAAAACTGTGGTGCAATTGCTCAAGAAATGTGTGAGTTGAAGAAAAGTATGCATTTTGGTATCATGCAAGTTTGTATGATTTAAATTACTGATTTTATTACGCATGAACGGTCCCTAGTTAACGACCTGTTTCACACGGAGTTAGAAGTTCTACTAATTTTTATTACTCGTGGACGGTCCCTCGGTAACGACCTAATCCACGCGGAGTCAGATGTTGTACTGATTTAATTTCTGATCTTATTCGAAAGGCCAGCCGTTGGGCAAAATCCCTTTGGCCAATCGCTGTAGCTTGTTCGCGGTTTCATAGATGTGTGTTTTTTATCTCTGCCTGGCGACCCATTGTTGCGACTGCGGGGCGCGGTATATTTAAAAGGCGTGTGCCGCTTAAAGAAGCGGTCTCCACAGTGAAATATGATATCCTTGTTAGTCGGTGACTTACTTCCGCGTTAATTCGTATCTGCGCGATGGCTTTGATTTCACGACACGTGTTATAAGGGTTCTTTTGTTATCAGGCAGGTACATAGGCGTGCTTTTGGTTATTTTTATTTTCTTTTATATATTATTTTTATTTCCTTTTATTGCCATGGGCGTAGATTAAATGTTCGATTTCGAACACAGTGTGTGATGTTAGTCTGTGACAATTGGAAAAATTGCGATGCTTGTTAAATTGTGATAATTGTAATTGAACTGTGATAATTATTGTAAATCAAACTTTTGTCAGGTATTTATTTAATTTTTTAAGACAATTTATAAATTCAAGTTCAGCTTCATCGACTATGCCGCTCGCCTAAACTCTTTAATAATAATAATATAAAAGTGGCCGCCTCGACGTCACACTAATCCTGCGACACAAAAAGTTTCGATAAGGAATTTCCAGTTGCTGCCTTGACATAGGCGTCTGTATATTATTTTTCGGTGATATTTTATACTTATTCTTACAATCATAGCAATTGATCACCTCATGTAAAAGTAGACACATGTTATCTCAAAAGAAATTTTCCACCCTGAGTAATTATTAAAAACTTCGAAATATAAGGTAGCTGATTGCTGAGTTAAAAACTCTAAAATACAATGAAAACACAAATAATCACTCAACACAAAAAAATAGAGGCCAACAAAATTGGACGAGAAACATCAAAATCCTTCTTCGCTATATTCAGATGGAATCATCACCGGGTTAAATAACGATTGGATTTATGGAACCTTTGCACATAATATTTGTTCTCTTCTTTTATAACGTCACACATCACTATTACCTACTTCATTCATCACTCGCCTTATATTGTCAAGTACCACAGCATTCAAGGTCGGTGACTGATTACATTTCCGCAACCTTTCTTTCATTGTGGTCCAAACCATTTCAATTGGATTGAACACACAATAGTATGGAGGCAAACGTAAGAGAATATGACCACGTGTTTCACACATCGAATCAATATACCTACTCCTTTTTGAACTTACGTTGTTTTATGGCCGCCAATAATACCTTTTTGGTTAGAATCTTCTCGGATATTTCCATGTCATGATTTCGCATGAAATCAACAATATCTGCTTTTTTTTCTGTTATTGTTTGGTATTTTATTCAATAACCGAGAATGATACGAAACGTTATCCATAACAATAACATAGTTTGAAGGAATATTTGGGAAAAGCTGCTCACTGAACCAGGTTTCGAATAAAGCCGCAGTCATAAATGAACAAAATAAGATGGTAATGATCAAAAGGGACAAACAAAGAAATTATAAAAATTAAATAACTTATTTGCTTATTCTTTTCTTGGCCCTCTCTAGTCTCTGCGGCCACACTTTGATGACGTTTTCCATTTCCCTTTTTGTGGCTCCAGGCGAGGTAGATTTTACTGAATCTGTTAACAAAATAATAATCTTTAGGGAATTGTGAAATATCAAAAGATCTATAAATTTTGCAGTTTTCCATTATTTCTATTCAGTTAAATTTCTGACAGAAACTACATTTTTTTTAAAACACTCACTACCAAGCAATCTACAACTGCATTGCCCACATGACTGAGTTAAGGAAAGATTCAATAGGCATAACTAATAAACACAAGTGACAGGCATCTAATATTTGAATTAACCCTTTCGGTCACGACTTTTTGTCTCTTATGCTAAAATTTTGAAATTCGGCAGGCCAAAAACTTAATTTTTTTAAAAATTTTTGACAAAAAAAATAAAATATCCCCTCCCGTTTTCGAAAAAAAAATGTCCTCTACAGATGACAATGTGACTTAGTGGTTGAAACTTAAAAAATATGATTTCTTTGCTCTTATTTTGCAGGGTTACATTCAAGTAAGTTAATACAAAAAAACAATTTAAAACAAATATTTGATTGCTATGATATGACAAAAAACAATTTTGATTTTTTTTAAACATAAATGCACATTACATTTAGTGCAATAAATGTGTGTTTTACTTCCGCAACGTGGTAGTTTGCACCTTGTAGTGAAAGGTTTCTCATCATTATCCAGTCGTACCTCTTGTACTGGGGGATATTCTTTTCTTACAGTCGAGGAAGAAGAACAAAGTAGTGGTGATCCTCTCGGTGATGATGTGGCTGATGTGGTAGGGCTAGAAATATTTTTGTTGGCTAAAATTAGGCACTCGCCAACATAAGCCCTAAAATGAATTAGGTCCAGGATTTCTTCTTTTGGTAGCCCTAAGAGTTTCGTTTTTTCCGAATATTCCGCATTAGTACAACATAAGTCAATTCCATGAGTAAACATTCGTTGTGTCCACTTCTTAGATCGAATAAAGGTTCTATAAATTTTTAATAAAAAATCTAATTTGTCTACCCCACCCATTTTCGTTAATGGTTTGCTTTTGGGCATTTTTATTATCAAACAGCTACGATAAATATTAATTTAGACAAACAAAACAATTAAGTGTGGTAATAAATACGAACCAATAATATACCGGTGGATCACAGCGTCCTCTCTAGAGGACACACTTTTAATCGTCAAAAACAAATTTTTCAATAGTCCAAACTTGAAACACAAATACGTAAACTTTATATCCGACCTTCAACTAACACCTACAAAATTGAAATAAACATTGGAACATCGTCACTTCCCAGGAGTACATAGGATACTAACATTTTATCTGGACTGTACAAAAATCTTAATGACTCGGTAGGAATCTCTTTTGTGTCAATAAATGTTGTTGTTTCAGGAACGTGTTATAATGCTTATATTCACTCTACAGAAAACTCTATAAATAACAATATCAAGAAATTTTGGAATTTTGTTAATTCAAAAAGGAAAGATCACGCCATTCCACAACTAATGTATCTCAACGATATATCAAGTGATTCTGTCCATGGCATTGCGGACTTATTTGCTGATTATTTTCAATCTACTTATGTATCTAATAATAATAATGCCTTAAATACACCCACTTTCATATACTCAAAAACAATATCTATTAACGACTGTGACATAACATTAATCAATGTCTTGGAAAAATTGAGAACTCTAGATATCAGAAAATCTCCAGAACCGGACAGTGTCCCCCCAGTACTACTAAAAAAATGTAGGTTTTTTTTTGGCAAAACATCTCTATGAACTTTTTAATTTATCATTGCGAACTGGCATTTATCCGTCATCTTGGAAATGTTGCTTTATCACACCAGTGCATAAAAATGACGCTAAGAATAGTACAAAAATTATAGACCTATCAGCATAATGAGTTTAATACCTAAATTATTTGAGCATATTATTTATGATAAAATTAATAATGAGATAGGACAAATTATTATTCCTCAGCAACATGGGTTCTGCCAAGGGAGGTCAACATCTACTAATCTGCTTATTTTTACTCAGCAAGTATTAGAAGTCTTAGAAACTAAAGATAAAGTTGTTGGTGTATACACTGATTTTTCCAAGGCATTTGACAGTGTCAATCATGTAATTCTATGTAATAAACTACGGGCGGTTGGAATCCATGGAAAATTGTTGGAATGGTTGTCATCATATTTAACAAATAGGTCACAAGTAGTAAAAATTAACGGCAGTTTATCTAAAGAAATTTAAGTCTCCTCTGGTGTACCTCAAGGAAGCCATTTAGGCCCTCTGTTATTTAATATATTTATTAATGATATTGAGAAAGTATTTGTTAATTGTAAATTTTTATCTCTATTTTGCAGTTAGCAATCTCCAAGATTTTAATAAAATTCAAAATGATCTCGATAAATTACATGATTGGTGTCAGGTCAATCACTTAGCTCTTAATATCAACAAGTGTAAATATCTTGTGTTTTCTAGACTTGAAACAGCTTTGTATCCACGTTTACACATTGCAGGGGTATATTTGGAAAAATTGGACAGTATACGAGATCTTGGAGTAATCATGGACAGTCTCGTCGAATAAAATGGCGTAGTACCCGGCTTGACGAACTCTTTCGAGTATAATACTAGTTACTTCCTCTTCACAGCACTTAATAATATTATTTTGAGTGTTTTTCCCAATGTAAGTTGCTCTTGACGATGCTGTTGCAAGATGCATCTTCAAAATGTTGCCCCCACTAGCAACTTTAAATTTTAAGAGCTCTCTGTTTCCCTCGTTATCCACTAGGCCATCATCCCTATGCCCTCTCAAAGGAATGTTTTGCCGTCCCAAAAACATGACAGTTTCAACTATGCGTCGTAATCTGGCTCTGTTTTCCTCAACTTGTTCAAGTCTTTGCTTACTGATTTTGTTTATAACTTCATCCTCAGGAGATTTGAATGTTCTTATAAAGATGTCGTTCGCTGTTTTGAATGCAATGTTGAAATTTGCAAATGGGAGCCCGAAGACATACCTATTGTTGACCATATCAAGCATAGTCCCTATTGCAGATTTGCCCAAACGATGAAGTCGTCTTTAAAATCAAAACACCCCCTCAAAAAAGGTGTACAACAAAAGACATTTACTAATTTATTTTTATTTTTAAATGTATTATTTCTAATTTTTAATATCATAAACATTTATTAAAAAATATTTATTTTCATTGGGTGAACATTCGGTGAACATCTGGCGAACACATGTTGTAATTTGATATCTATGGGAATGATCAAGACATCCTGTTCTCACGAGAACATCTGGTGAACACATGTTGTAATTTGATATTTATGGGAATGATCAAGACATCCTGTTCTCACGCGATCATCTGGAAAACACGTGCATCCGACCATCTGGCGAACACCTGCATCCGGTCTAATAGGGTGCATCTAATGGAAAGGAATTTCTATTTTTAGAACACATCTGGTTCTGCACCCAGAGGTACGGGTATGGCACATATTTTATTATATTTATTAAATCTCATAAGCCTAAGCTTCAGTCAACAGTCAGCGGTAGTTGAAGTGATTTCGAAAAAATGACCTCTGCTATAGAGAAAAGTATATTTTTGGGTGAACGACGATTTTACCTCAACCCATCAAAGTTAAAGTTTGTGGGAGTCAGCTTGTTAGCAGATTTGGATTTTGCACCTTGTATTAAAATATCAGGAAATAAAGAAAACTTTGTGGTATTTAGTGAAAAAGAATGGAACGAATTTTTATCATATAAGGATATATTGATAATTTCCTGTTATCAACAGAAATTGCAGAACCTGTAGACGTTGGAAGTTTCATGTTGCGAGTTTACAAAATTTGAAAACATCAAGGTATTAAAAATACTGACTGACCAGTCTGGATGGGATCGGCATCCATTTCAGAGCTTTAGAATTTATTACCCCTAATAAAACATACATTGGAGACATTTAATAGTTTGTTAGTTCTTTAAAAATTTTACAAATGGGTGTTAGACATACCGAGAATGTTGTAAACATAGCGGTAAATATAATGGAACCAATAAAAAGTGTAAACCCTATTACCTACAGTTTAGCTTTATAACTAATTTATAAATACCCAGAGCTACTGAAAGAAAATTTACAACTTTGAAAAAAGGTGACTTTTAAGGAAGATCGAAATAAAATCCATCACATGATAACATGAAATTTTGCATACAGAGAGGCTAGAAGATGTAATTATTGTATGTTAGATAGAATTAGATTTGATCGACCGATTCAAGAAGCAGCAAAATATATTAATCCAATTTTAGATGTAAACCATAGAAATAAGATTTATGAAAAAATAAAACATTACTAAATATTTTTTTTTATTTTGGGGTTATAAAAAGGCTGAGCGATAAGAATCTTTAGTCAGTCATGGGTTACGATCACAGCATTGATGTTACTTTCAAATGTTGTAATAAAAAGTTTGAAATATGATTGGTTGGATATTCTAAATCCACTTCAAGTGCATATCCTTTCGAAGAATTGTGTTCTATGGTGGTAACATCAAACGCATCAACTTCACTTTTAGTCAACCAACGGAAATCACCGTATGGTAAAAACTTGCTGATGCTTTTACCATAAAGGTTTGTGGCATCCAAATTTGTTATATAAGATGTAGGTTTCGTTGAATCATAGTTTGAAACAAATGTGTTATTGGCTACTGCTTTTCTTTTAGAACACTGACTCACACCTCCTCTGATTCCTTTTTTGAACAAGTGTAACATGTCTATGTCAGTAAGTAATTGCAATTCTACTCGAGTTATTCGCATCATTGCATCCAAAGACAATGAAGGTGCTGTTATATAATTTGCTGGGTCCAGCTTGTATTTTTCTAGACACACTTTCCGGAAATTCTCGAACATATCCGATAAAATTAACACATCAGTTTTTAAATACAGAAGGGCATAGTCTTTAAGAGTTTTGCACTCAAAAGTATTCCAAACCGTTTTTGCTCTTTCATAATCTTCATCAGAAATATGCTCAGCTTTCAAGTTATTATAGAACTTACATTTTGTCACTCTGGAAGTATTTTCGCACTTCTACACATTGTTCAGATTCGAGAGCTTCACCAAGTATATCGAGGGAGCTTGCTAAAAATCGATAACTGTCCACAAACTTAAGGGTGATATATGTGTCTCTAACTTTAGGATTATTTGATTTTTCCACCAATATAGATTTTGAAAAAGATATATACTTTTCTTTGGTTTGCGCCACAGCTGAAACCCTTTCTTTTTTCGTTGTTAATTTTTTAATAAAAAGATGGGTGTCATAATTCGTAAGATTATGAAAGAATACTGGTATAAATTTGGGTAGTTTGTAGTTCAAATTACAAGAGTTGTGGGCGGCCCCTCTATATTTAGAAGTCAAATGACAATGGTCACGCACCTTGTGATTAGTTAGTTGGAACTGATTTTCACATAGGTAGCAGTATGTTGCTTTATCATATTGATTTTGTTCTTCTTGGGTTAAAGGTAACATCGGTCTAATATGTTTTAAATAGTTGTTGTAAAGATAATGAATTGTTTGATCCAATTTTTCTACAAAAACTTCAGGGGCGTCTAGCCCATGGTATATTTCAAATCTGGATAAACTATCATCATAAGAACACTTGACGTAAAAATCAAAAGAAAAGGGAACATGTCCACATACTTTAACAGTGAAGGATTGATCATTATTTGGTTCATTATGGTCGATGGGTATTAGAATGGATTGAAAGTCTGCGTAAATAACGAATGGATGTTTCAGCTGTTTATCAAAATTAGTAAACTTTAGTATGTTTTCCGGAGTGTACTGCCCACACTTATTTTTCTTAAGTTCTTTTGAGGGTAACTTGGAATATACATGGGTGCAATCATTTTCATTATGTCTTCTCAGATCATCAATAGTACTAAACGATTGTAAACATCCGTCACAAATGTGATAGCGGTGTGTGTTTTTTGTTTTCTGACTGGATACTAATCTAGATAAATCAGTAATTAGTGTGTAATGAGTATTTTCATGGCTATCGGTTCTAAGTAGTAAATTTACATGCGTAGCCTTCCGATTTGATGTGTGATAAAGTGGTCCAACAACTTCGTATGAAGTTTTTCTATTTTTAAAATTTGAATCTAAACCAAATACATTGACACTGATTTCATTCAATTGTTCAAACTTCTGAATATCTTTGAGCTTCATTGGAAATTCTATTCCTTCAAAATTTAATGATGCTCCATATTGAGGGTATGAGGATGTTACCTTCAGCTGGGAAAATGGCTGCGTTGATAGACCAAGCAAAGCATGCATTGTCTTGATTCATTAAATTAAGTACAGCATTCTTTCTTCAAATTGGTTTAGGGAGATTAATGTAGGAAGATGCCGATATGCTTGAATACTTGTTGATGTTCATATTCATAAACATGATCTCCTGTAGAGCCCAACCGGAATCCTTTAATTGGAAATCTTGAGCTTGTGTTACCATTTCATCCACAAAATTTTCATATATCTCGTCTAAGTTTGATGATTGGGTAATTACTTTATTTGTTGAATTCATAGATTTTATGTCAGACATTTCATTTTTGGTATAATGTAGATTCCAAAAACCTCCAAATTTATTTTAAGTGATTTATGTTGTTCTAGGTATTCAGCAATTTTGTTTACAACTTTAGGCTTGATTTCTATAAAGAATTCTTTAAAATCCACAAGTTTTTTTGGACTGGAAAATCGTTATGACGCAATGCGATTCTTGAAAGCATGAGTTAGTTTACTGACACCATCAGCTAAAACTTCAATACCTAGCGGTCTCAACCTTTTCTTGGGAATTGGGCATGGGTCATTGGAAGGTAATTTACACGACTCCTGCTTGTGACGATTTAGATTACATACGGTTGCATATTGTTTTCCACATCCCCCACAAACTATTGCATTTGTTGCAAAACACGAATTTAATTGATGGCGATGTAGGTTACCTACCCGGTTAAACTGCTTTTGACACTTTTCACACTGCATGATTATTACGACACGAATTATATACTAAATGTAAATCACAAATGTAACCCAATATATAACATTACCCCCCACCACCAATAAATTTATTATTCCCACCACCAGATGGTCGGATGCAGGATGGACGCGTGAGAACAGGATGTCTTGATCATTCCCATAGATATCAAATTACAACATGTGTTCGCCAGATGTTCACCGAATGTTCACCCAATGAAAATAAATGTTTATTATATTAAAAATTAGAAATACATTTAAAAATAAAAATAAATTAGTAAATGTTTTTTGTTGTACATCTTTTTTGAGAGGACAAGATGTCTTCATCAATTTATCAAGAGGAGCAGCATCTTCGGTCTCCCAATTGTAAATTTCAACATTACATTCAAAGCAGCATTTCCTTTTTTCGGTAAAATAAAAACCAGTGCACACTAACCTTTTTATACCTAATTTTCGCAAAGCGATTTCCATCGTAATATTTTGATAAAGCCTTTCTGCGACCAATATTGAGGAACACAATGATATGTAATAAGGCATAATTGAGTATGTATTGGATATGGTAGACTTCTCATTTGAGCATTTACTGTATAACTGCAAAACCGCCATTCCCCTTAAAAATACGTATTTTATACATTGTGCTGTTTTTAGGTATTATTGCTTTAAGAGTTGATATATTATTTGGTAAATAACGTTCTGTTCTAATCAATTTAGAGGGCCAGCTTGTATTTTGTGTTCCATTTGAATCAAAACATACATTATATGGTTGTTGTATTAAAAGGTAGCTACCGAGAATGGCTTGTAAAATAACAAATTGTAGTGACATCTTCAACTACACTAAAAAAATATGTTGAAATTTTATCATTTTTGTTTCCAATACCGTTGACAGATGGCAGGATGCATGTGGAATGTTGACAGAGATATTAAATTACACATGTGTCTAAATAAACTCCTACCAGGTGGGTGCTCATTTCATTCCCAGAGATATTAAATTATACCAGATGGCCGGATGCAGGTGTTTTCCAGATGATCGCGTGAGAACAGGATGTTGGTATTCAGAGATGTCAAATTACACCAGATGGCTTTCCAGATAGCCGTCTCATGATGCTCATGTATTTCCCATAGATATGAAATTATGCCAGATGGATGGATGCATGTGTTTTCCAGATCGTCGCGTGAGAACAGGATGTATTTATTGTCTTTACCACCACCAACATCCCCCACCCTCTTATTATATGTATTTAAATATCAAGTCTCCTTATTAGCTCATTAATTGAATCAATAACTAAAATCTTTGTGTAATGGATACCGACTCTAGTTCCGACGAATCATTTGATTTTTTAAATATTCCAATGGATGGTGTACAATTTGAGGTGGAGAATGATGATTCTAGTGACTCAATTATAAGTTCAAATTTTACCGACAATGAATGTCTTGAGCTCGATGGCGATATCATAGATGTGAAGATGTGTCATGTTACAGAAGTCAACAACTTGAAGTTTATAAACTATGAGCATACAAATGCAATTTGTGTAACTCAAAATTTTTTTCTGCTTACAGAAAACAAACTTTGTATAATATGTTTTTTTGATGTGATGTCGACAATAGAAGAAAATATACGTCCCAATTTTATAACAACCCATTTCACTAGTGGTGTAAGAAATGTTATGGAGTCATGCTTCACCTGCTTTTGTTGTGAAAAGCCTTTATACATTTTCTGTTTAGTGAGCTATTGCAATATGTGCAATAACAAGAACTTTATTACTGACAATGAGTGATTTTTATTTTTATATATTTATTTTTAATTGTATTTTATTATTTATTAATTTTATACATTTTTTTATAATTTCTTTCATTACACATATTATCTTAATTTTATAAATATATTTTTTGAATAAACAATTATATTATTTTTTATTAATAAACGCAGTTAAATTTTTTAGAAAACTTTTTAACACCAACAATTTTTATTTAAATTGTCTTAACCTGAAACGGATTTATAGAAATAAATAAAACTAAAACATGTGTAGTATAATTTTTATTTAAAAGCTAAAAATATTTACAATGTTATTTGAAAAATAATTTAAGTGATTTATTGCACACCGACCCATTTATTTTTAATACAATTTTTAATTTCTTTCGATAAATTAATATATTTATTCATTTCTAAAATTAATTGTCTAGTTTTAATTACCTTTTTTCATATTTCTACATTCACTTCACTTTCTTCTTCCACATCTCCCCCTGCTACTGGTGAAAGTAGATTGTCGAAAGAAATATCCTCAAAATCAGGATTTAGCAGGGGTGTTGACGTTTTTTTCAACATTCGTTGAAATCGAATGTAGCCGGCCGTTTTATTTTTTCTGTACTCCTCGTACGTTTTTTCAGCCATTGGCTTGGCTTCCTTCGAAACCAGAACCAATGACTGATTAAGGTCGATTGTACTGGTTGATGGTGTAGGGTTCATCGTTGGTTTTACCCCAACCGGCACTTTTCTAAAATTCGGTGACTCCGGATTTTTTTTAAAATGCGTGTGAATCTTTCCACCTTTTTTGGAGATGATTGTTCTCATGACTGGTAGACAATGATACTAAACAACGAATGGAAAATAATAATTTGATTGCGTTAAATACTTCTCTAAAATAAATTTTAAGTGAGAGTAAGAACCAATCAACTTTGCTCCCCCGATATTTGGTTTAAAATTGAGCCAATCGGGATTCATTGTGTATAACACATTTTTATTTAAAAGCTAAAAATATTTAAACAATATTATTTGAAAATATTTATATACATTTATTGCACACCGACCGATTAATTTTTAATACAGTTTTTAATTTCTTTCAATAGATTAATATATTTACTCATTTCTAAAATTAATTGTCTAGTTTTAATTATCTTTTTCTCATATTTCTTTAATTTTTTATCTAATAAAATTTTTTTTCGCGGGTAATCATTTAAAATTTGATTGTTGGTGTGCAAAAAATCACTTAAATTATTTTTAAAAATAGTTAAAGATTGTCTCTGTGGTTCTAAATTTGTTGCATTAAAATCATCATCACTATTTTCTGCTTCATCCCCCTCTGCTCCATTTTCTTCTTCTTCACACCCTTCTGCTACATTCTCTTCTTCTACTTCAACATCTTCTGATATATTCTCTTCTGCTACATTCACTTCACTTTCTTCTTCCTCATCTCCCCCTGCTACTGGTGAAAGTAGATCATCGAAAGAAATATCCTCAAAATCAGGATTTAGTAGGGGTGTTGACATTTTTTTCAACATTCGTTGAAATCGAATGTAGCCGGCCGTTTTATTTTTGCTGTACTCGGCATACGTTTTTTCAGCCATTGGCTTGGCTTCGCCCGAAACCAAAACCAATGACTGATTAAGGTCGATTGTACTGGTTGATGGTGTAGGTGTCATCGTTGGTTTTACCCCAGCCGGCACTTTTCTAAAATTGGGTGAATTAGGATTTTTTTTAAAATGAGTGTGAAACTTTACACCTTTTTTAGAGATGATCGTTCTCATGTTGTTTGAAGACGTAAACAATGAATGAAAAATAATAATTTGATTGCGATAACCCTTCTCTAAAATAAATTTTAAGTGAAAATTAAGTAGTAGAGTAGAACCAAACAACTTTGCTCTCCCTATATTTGGTTTAAAATTGAGCCAATCGGGATTCATCGTGTAGAAAAATAGACTAATACATCCCACCCATCAGCAAATGAGAATAAACCATTTAGAAAAAATAGCCTTCATGCACATATTCGCATAGAGGGAAGGGATTGTGTGAGAATGTTTATTCTCGTTTTTAGCGGGTAAAATAGTTCACAGAGGATGCAGAGAATTTTTATACAAAATGCAATATGAGCCTTTAGTTTTTGCAAGAACGACAATTCTAATTCTAAGTTCGCGATTTTCTCAGACGCAAATTTCCTGTGTGTATGCATTTTTTCTTTCATGTATGTTTCTCAGATATTAAACTACATGTGTACCAAGTCTACTTTTATTAAAGGCCGTGTCTATTCATCGGGGCGCCCCGACATATAGGTATATTTGCTATTCATCGGGACGTGATGCACGCATGCTCATATTCCGCCCCGGCGAATAGAATGTTTGTCTAAACATCGGAGGCGCTCCGACATATAGGTACATTTACTATCCATCGGGGCGCACCCGTGTCGTATAGGTACAGTTGCTATTCATCGGTGTGTAATGCATGATGTTTGTGATGAAATGGAAACTTAAACATGGGTACTATCGAGTAAAATAAGACACCTCAAATTACTATTATAATAACTGAAATGAACATATTAAATACAAAAACATAACATAACTTAAAACTGGTTACATTTAAATTATTGTGAGCCGATTTTTTCTTGGATCGTTTTTTCACACCGATCACACAAGTAGAACGAATACCTCTTGGTCTGCCAATTTGTTTTAGTTTGCGGTTTCGGTAGTGTATTTGGCTTAATGGGCAAGTTTGATTTATGTCTTCAACATTTAGCCTTTCATTATTTTCTTTTTCTTCATCAATAACTTTACGTCTTATATTCTCATTCATAGTTTGAACTTCTTGAGTGTTTTCTGTGAGAGGCAAGTTCATATTTTGATCGATATTTAGTCCTCCAATAACTTCGTCTTCCATATTATTCTTATTCATACTTTGAGCCTGGTCAGTATTTTCTTTAAATATAATACTGGCTTGTTCTCCAACACTTCCACCAGCTATAACTTCAACTTCCTCACCGTCTCTATTTACTTCCTTATTTCCATCAGTTATTAACAGGGGTAACGATTCGTTATTTGCTTCATCGACCATTTCAACAATGAGAAAATCTTTTCTGTCCTTAATTAAATTTGTAAATTGCTTAAGTTTTTCAAACTGCCGTTTGAAATTATTTGTTCCATATTCAGAGATACAACTGGCAAGTTCCTGACACACTAACATGCTTTTTTTATATTTTTCATTTGTCGAGAGGATAGTTTTCGTTGTGTTGCCCACAATACTTTGGATAGGGACATAAGTTTCACTGAAAGAATTTTCTGTATTATTTGGCGTTGGGGCCATTAATTCTCTAAAGTGTTCGAAGTAATTTTTTCGTTTGAATTTATCATCCACCAGTGCTTCATCAAAAAGATTCTCATTATTCACAGACTTTTTGTAGAAAATATGAGAACATGGTAGCCTCATATTTATTTTAAAATTACAATTACAAGATGTTGAAGTCGTTTCATATTCTGGATTTATATTAGTTATATTTTTGGAATAAGTGATATGTTTTACTACAAAGTCAAATGCATATGGTGTTAATAAACTGATATATTTACTTTCGGGAGAATTTTCCTCATTATGATGAACTACTTTTTTCGTCGCCATCTGAATTGCTTTTATCTTTAATTCTTTTCTTACTGTTTCTAACTCAATAAATAATTGTTCGTAAAATGTTTTTATATCACTCATTTTATCCACAACTTGCTTAATTTTGTTGTTTAATGACTCTAAGTGATTCGTTGTAGTTACATTATAAGTTACATACTGTTTTTTAAAACCCTCCACCAATTCCTCTTTAATACCATTCCAGTTATTGTTGTAGTAATTTGTGACTTTTTCATATTTTAAGCCAAGAAGTTCTGTATAATTTTCGTCGTACTCTGATTTATTTCTAGAATACGCTAGTTTTTGCAGAATATTTAAACAAGTATCCCTTTGCGTCGAATTTATATTCATTTTTTCTGTCGTAATATTCACTCTAAATGCTTTCAGGGTATGAAATAGACATAGTATCAACTGTGCATTTGGGAATTCGTGTTCAAACACTTTTCTCTCCTTGAAGTATTTGTCTTTTATGACGGATACTGTATGTAACCACCTTTCATTGTATTGCTTGTATATCTTGGTCATGTGACGGATATTATTTTCACTTTCATGTGCCAACAAAAAAGTTGCTACTATTTCTCCGTGACCATTGCCGTTGACTATTAGAAATATGTAAAGAGGCATTCTTAAGTTGTTCAATTTATAGGTAGCGTCACAAAGTAACACTTCTGGATAGTTCTCATAGGATCTTTGCATATACTTATCTTAAAAAAATATACCTTCGAGGTAGTTTTCTGCATCAGTTACAATTTCAACTATAGAATCAGAGTCCCTTTTCAGAAATTCTACAGCATCTACAAAATCGTTATTGTTTATACTTTTTACTGCTTTTAAGTTAGATAAGTCCTTCAAAGTTACTATTTTTCCTGTAGTTGATTTTAAGTAGTTTTTCAACATTTTTTTGTCACATTTTAACTTAAGTAGTTTCAACGTTTCCTTTTTCTCACATTCTTGAAGTCTTCTTTGTTTGGGTAGAGAAAGAAGTAGGTCTCTACTAATTTCGTGGTTGTGGCCTAAATCTGCGTCCACAATTTGCAAGCATTGGCCATTAGGTGAAACATTAAATCTAATTTTCATAGTACAGCCAAGTTTTGTAGAACTAAAATACTAGGTATGAACATCCACACCGAGAAAAATTCACTTACCACTAGTGAAAATTTAATGATCCTAATTAAAAACTTTAATACGTATTGTGACAGATAAACACTTTAATTGCTACTATTAAACCACGTTTAATTATAAGAAGTGAACAGAATTTAATTATAACAATTAATCACTTTTAATAATTTAATAGCCTTTAATATACGCCTAGGCCCTATCTGTTAATTATACCAATTAAACAGTTCATTAACAGCAAATACTTAGTTTAATTATCATTATTAAAAATCTATGTTGGGAATATTAATCAGTTTAATAGGTATTGAAAGTAACAAATACTTCCTAATTAACCAAAATAGTTATGACAATTAAACAGTTCATTAACGTCCATTACTTAGTTAGATTATCATTATTAAACATATATGCTAGGAATATTAATCATTTTAATAAGTATTGAAAGTACTTCGTAATTAACTAAAATAATTATAACAATTAAACATTTAAATTACTGCAATTCGAATATTTAATTATTACAATTAAATATACCGATAACGTTCATTAAACTGTTAAATAAAGATAGGGGGTGGGACCCCCTTCCGTAGATAAACTAATGGACATGAAGGCTTGTGGAAAAAACAAGATATTGAATTGAGAAAGTTTATTGTTATTAAAGAACAAATAAAATAAAAATTTAACAAAAAAACAAGTAAAACATATAGTATTATATTGTAAAAGCTAGACCGTATATACGATCTCAGAATCGATAACAAATTGAAAGGCGGTTAAATGAGACAAAAAGTTACATGTTTCAGGAAGCACTGTACTGACATATTTGAAATGGGCCCCCTATTCAAAATATTCGACAAAACCCAAATTGGTTTTTTTTCTGGTCCCGTAAAACCTTTATTTAAAAATATATTAAAAAAATCATAATTAAAAATGTTCCATCAAAGTTTTGTTTCGTCTGGCCCACCGTCATCAATATTTTTAAATTTGGGCCTGCATTTTTAATTTTTCTTGGCTGTAGTCCCCTTAACATATATCTAGTATTAATTATTTAGTGTACAGCTGTTTCGATTGAATTTAAGCATCATCATTATGCAGGCCCGTAACAAAACGTTGGCCGAGCATTTTGGACGCGCCTTATTATAATTTATTAAAGATAGAATTAAAAAGTTAAGTAGTGGATCTATGGGAAAGCAACAAAAGGTCAACTAGTTTTCAAGAAAAATACATAATTACGCCGCCCCCAGCCCGCCACAGCTCGCCCCACCCGTGCGAGAATCGAGCGCGCTCTCATACATATCGAAATAGTATCCAAGCCCTCCCATACCTATCAAAATTATCTAAGTGGGAGAGAACGAACTTCATTCATCCAAGGATCTCCGAAGAATGAGCTTAATTATATTATTCCTTATTATTACCCAAAAAAATTCTAATTTTTTGAATTAATATAATCTTTGAAAAAATCCCATAACAAAAATTTAAACACTGCATGCTTATGATTGTAATTTTTTCTATAAAAAATGCACACACAAAAAACTTTGAATTAAAAAATTAATATACTAATAAAAAATTTAAAAAATGAATTGGGAAGAAATAAAATCAAACAAAAAATTCTATATTCGATATATTTTTGGTAAAAAAACAAATTTTAATTATTCATTGTTGAAATTAATTCAAATCCTTCTGGTGGAGACAAATCAATTCCTGGTTTCCATCTTATAACTTTTGATATTCATCCGGGTTGAGACTCATAAAAAAAATATGATTAAAAACAAGTTCATAAAAACGTCTATTAACTCACCAATACATTAAACGATCTTTAAATCATTGTTGTGTAATCTGTTCATTTTTTAATAACCATATTTTAATATTAAATCAAAAATTTGTAGATTAAAGTATACTCATTTAATATATGATATAAAATTCAACCTTAGGTGTAATGAACCCAACAAATATATTCACCTATAAACACATGAAAGATCAAGTGAAGGTGTGTTGAACCTTACAAGTATATTCATCTATAAACATATGAGAGATCAACTAAAGGCGTAATAACAAGTTTATTTACCTCTAATCACATGAGAGTGACAAACCGAAGTACTTTTTTTAATCATATGAGAGTGTGTGGAACAAGGATTAAATAAATACAGGGCCCTAGACATTGAAAACTTTAGTTTCAAAAGTTAAAGTCTAGTACTCATTCGATATGTGGATGTGTTATCAACCCGACTCCAAAATTACAGATCTGAAAAGTGCTGTTGAAGATCGAAGACGCTTGTTTGCAAATTTAAAATTCGATGCTTCCCACGAAATCATTTATGGAAATGGTTATTATTCTAAAGAAGAATGTACACTTTTGGTTGAAAAAAATGATGCAGCAACAGAAGTTTGTGATGCTTTTCTTGAAGGTGAAATTTCAATTGAGACTTTGGTGGATGAACTCATTACTCTCAAATTATATATTTATTTAGATGTGTTGGAAAAATATGTGGATCCAATTACGTTAGAGAAAATACAATCCATTAAAGAAAATGTTGATTATTATGATGATTCTGATGAGGAAAATTCACAACGGTTTTAATAATTTTTATACAATTTTAATCATAAATAAAAAATTGTAATTCATCATTTCATGTATCTTATTTTCCCCCACCTAATCACTAAAATCCAATAAAAGCAACTGTAAAGGCAAACTGCGTTTAGTTTATTTAAAGTTTCAACAATGGGTGACATAGAAAAATCCGATATTTTCTTGGGTGAACGATACACTTATTTAAACCGATCAAAAACAAAATATGTTTCTTCAAGTTTATCATGTGATTTAAAATATGCACCTTGTGTAGTAATTAGTAGCAGCAAAGGGTTCTATATAACGTTTCCTGAAGAAACATGGAAGCACTTTTTAAACCATAAAGAGAAAATTAACAACTTTTTCAATAATTCAGAAGCCAGTGAAGAGATTGTGGGTATTGGAAAAATATTTCTAGAGTTAAAACATCTAGCATATGCAAATGTGTTGAAGATATCAAACGAATATTCATATATAATCTTAGCATCAAATACAGTTGAAGAATTATGGAAAATTGTACCACTAATAAACAACAATTAGAACAATTAAAAAATTAAAAATTTGGTAGCACACTCAAAGTTCTTCAAATGTGTGTTAAATCTGTGACTCGATTATGAAGAATGTTAGATTCGATGAAAGCAAAAACACAATTCACATTATCGAGGTTGACCAGACGATAATAAAAACTAATTGGCAATCAATAATTTTAGATAAAATCCGATTCAAAACTCGTATAGAGGAACCTCCATATTAATTAATCCAATTTTAGATATATCACATAGAAATAAAATTTATGTAAGAAATAAAGTTTATATTTAATTTGTATACTTTTATTAAAAAATTACAATAAAGCATTCTTATTAATCCAAGACTTTTCATTTAATCCCAACCATTTTACATAGTATTGATTTTTTTTTCGTTTCAAAATTTTTTCTACCAAATAGATATCTGGGTTTCTCACTTTTTGTAGTTCCTGTGTGTAAAAACACCCCTTAATTTCACCATTATTAACATCTTGCAGTAAAAAAGTAATGGGGTTAGTCATTTTCACCTTTTTAATCGAAAAATTTCAGTTGTCCAAGAAGGAGTATATCCCTTTTTAAAAACATGTCGATATTTACTAATTCGAACAGGGTCACCTACTCTAAATTTAGGTTTTTGTGGATCAACCACTTTTAATTGATTAAAAGCTGTTATTTTATTTTCATTTTTTTGATTAACTTTCGTTGTTGAATGTCGTGTATTATTATATTTTGAAACAATATCAGGTAGAATGTTTAACCACTTGTAAGAACCTTGTAAACTAAAATTTTTAAATAATAAATTTTTCAAAGTACGAATGACACGCTCTGCAATGGATGCTTTTAAATTTGAATACGTAGAATAATGATTAATTCCATATTTCATCATCAAATTATTAAAATCTTATTATAAAACTCTGTTCCGTTATCGGATTGTAAATTTTTAGGTATTTTATCCATTCGAGACAAGATTTTTGACATTGCATTGCATCTTTTCCAGATTTTGTTTTTATCGGCTCAGCCCACACAAATTACTAAAAGCGTTGATAACAATAAGAATATAATTATACCCTTTATTTTCTTTTGAAAATTGTGATAATACTGCTAAATCTATCTGGATTAAATCATTCAATCCTTTAATAATAACATGTCGTCTTCGAAAATTTATTCTAGCTGGCTTATGTAATTCACTAACAACAATATTTTTTTCAGTCATTTTTTTCTAATGGACATTGAATTACAAAATCTGCACACATAATATCGGGTGTTCCTAGCTTAAATTCAATTTTATCTCCTTTCTGCAGTGTTTATCCCGATAAAGTATGATATTTATATAATTTTGAGTTTAACAAAACGTCACCATCAGCCGAATAATGTTTGATTGATTCTATTAGACCAGAAACAGGGAAAACAAAGGCAGTACCTTGATTATCCAATATATATATATATATATATATATATATATATATATATATATATAATTGTTTATTTTTATTTATTTGTTTAACTCCTTTAAGTCTAATAAAACATTTACTGTGAAATAATTTAGGTTCGCAAATATAAAAAGGACTTGTAGGGTTTAAAATTCCTAAATTGTTTCCAAAAAAGGAAGTTTCGTTTAAGAGATGACTACCAAATTTATTAATTGGCATATTTCAACTGACTAATGTAAACTGATTCAAAACTTTTTGTGTTAGTCTATTTATTTATCTTGACCTGACACAATCTAAGCTATTCAATAATACCAGCCTCTGTCAGTTCTTCGATAATCGAATTCGTCTCATTATTATGTCCTTTATGACCTGCTACTTGAGAAGAATTAAGTAATTGAAGCCTTTCAACCAACTCATTATAATTATCGTAATATTTATAATCGATTGGATTGTTTCTATATTCCATCATTAAACCAGTACCAATACGACCCTTACTTCTTGTCATAATTCCTTTAATTAACGAAGACGGTATTGAACTAGATCTTGGTTTTTGTGGCTTTGTCTCCATTCGAGGTTTAATTATATAATCATATTTATCTCTAATATCTGCCGGGAATTTTTTTACAGGTAAATCAGGTTTAAACTCCCTGTGAATCGCATTCGTTCTTCTAAGAATATCAATATACTCATCAATGTCTTTTCTAGTATAAATTATAGGATTCTTTTTGAAGAGTAATTCATATAAACCCGGGGTACCTTTATAAATGATTCCCTTAATTTTTATATCAGGTCCAACAAAATCTGCTTCAGAATCCCCAATAGAAAATTTTTCTTCTTCAGCGTTATGAAATAAACCTAATGTATGGTCAAACTCTCCAGCAACATCTTTAATCGTATTTTCTACAAACTCTCGAGGTAAGGGGGATGTATACTGATCTAAATAATCATTTAAAATATTTGGATTATTTACATTTTGATAATATTGTGAAATACTATCTTCTATAAATGCATCCTCTAGTGATTCATTGGGTTGATAGCCAGGAGACTCAAAAACTTCTTCATTTTGTAAAAAATTTGATTGGTTTGTTTCATTTTGCAGTTTGATTTGTACTATTTGCAGAACGAGGGCTTATGAAAGTAAACGGTTTATAAATAGGAGATTTTTTTTTATATAATCGAAAGGTTCCTCTTTAATCTTAGGATTTAATAAAACATTAACCAACTCTTTAAGTGGTTCAGTTAAAGGTTCATAGGATTTGCTTAAACGTGATTTGGATTTTTGTAAATTATTTTTTAAACTTTTATATATATTTTTTAAAGCATTTCTCGCTTTAATTAGTTGTTTAGTGAGTTGTGGATCCATTATAAATATTTTTTATAAACATCACCTATTTATATAGAAAAGTGTCAAATTGATTTCAATATCTTCCAGAAGATGTTATATCTTTACCAATGACAAGAAAACCAAATTTTTCTTTCCAACAAAATTTACACATATTAAGAAAATCTTTGAATGACATATGAATATTAACATGATCATTGTAAATATGATTTAAATTTCGCAAGTCTTGTTCAAAAATTAATAAAAAATTAGCATTGTCTCGAATTAACTGTTTGGGAATCGCTGAATAAGTCTGCCACAAATAAAAACAATCTGTTTGTTTGTGACGTCCAAAACAAAAATAGCTTTAAATTATCTTTTGATCACATGTTACTCTACATCATCGAATATAATTAGAGAGTTTGGTTTGATTTGGTTAGGTGGGACAATTTTTTCAGAGTCATCAAATTCTTCATATCCAATCTCTTTCAACGGTTCAGCAACTTACGTAAATAATATTTTGGTTGGTGTAAACTTTTGGAATAGACATACAGATTTTGAAATCTCAACCCATTAGAATGTTCGATTAATGACATCATAGCATTTGTTTTTCCACACCCACTTGGTCCAATAATTAAAGCTCGCTTTGATTCACCAAGCAAATAACCATGTTTATTAAATTTAAAATCTTGAGCATTAATATCATGATTTATAACTGGTAGAGATATATTCTGTTTTTCAAACCGCATTTTTCAAATGCATGAATGTTACTAATAGTATATATAGAACCCCAGTGGTTTAAATAGAATAATGGTTCTTAAAAACTCAAAGAGGCCACATTGTATTGGGAAGGGTCTTTTAAATTCTCTAATTAATAATTTAGAAAGTGAATGGCATTTAAAAGGTTATAATTTTTGCGGAGCTGGAACTCAACTAGAAAAAGGCTTAGCAAGGGGTGATACCGGCATCAACCCCCTGGATGAAGCTTGTCGAGAACACGATATTGCTTATTCTAAAAACGAGGATTTAAAATCTAGACATATTGCAGATAAAATCTTAGAAAAAGAAAGTTTGGACCGATTTTTATCAAAAAATTCTTCTTTAAAAGAAAAGGCAGCAGCCTTATTAGTAAAAACAGCGATGAATGTGAAAAGACGAATTGGAGCTGGTCTTAAAACAAACAAAAAAAAAAGATTAGTAAAAAAGAAACGAATAATTCAAACACCAAAAAAAATTGGGGGATTCCTTCCAATAATACCAATTATAACCGCCCTGGCCAGCCTGGGAATGGGGGGTGCTTCAATTGCAAGCGCCATAAATAAAAAAACTTCAGACGATCTAGCTCTTCAGGAATTGAAAAGACACAACATAACTTTGGAGAAACGAGGCAATGGGTTATATTTACGACCATACAGATCAAAAAACTAAGTTTGCCACAAAGAGCTCTCACACAGACACAGACTTGGAAAAATTTGCACACCATCTAAAAATTCCTTATTTTAGGGGTGTGTTTATGAGAGATAAATTACCTAAAAAAATTCAAAAATGTGAAAGTGGGATTGTAAATTTGGATATAAACAGTGGTAAAGGTACACACTGGACAGCATATGCAAAACAAAAAAATCAAATAGTTTATTTCGATAGTTATGGTAATTTACCACCCCCCACAGAACTAATCAAATATTTCTACAGCAATGGTCAAGTACAAATTATTTACAATTATGATAGAATTCAAAAAGATTTATATAGATGTGGACATTTTTCACTAGAATTTCTATATAACCAATACAATCAAACTTAATATTCATTCTATTACAATAATCAGACAAAGATAATATGTCTTTATCGTTTATATTAACGGGAAATTCATCAGTTTTGAGTTATTTTAATAATCCACCAATATACTTGGAGGAAAACGTTGTTTATGAAATAGGATTGATAAATTTTTATTCTTTCAATACTATCCCCAATGTAGATTTAACCAATAATGTATTTCAGTGGTTTAGTAATCAAAATGTAACAAACATTTATAGATTCGAAATTCCTGTAGGATCATATGAGTTAAAAGATCTAATACTTATTTTAAAAAAACATATGTTTACCATAGATAAAAATGCAAACATTGATATAGTCCCCGATCTCAATACATCTAAAGTATCAATAACCACAAATCAAAATATTAGTTTTACTGATCCAAATTCAATAGGTTCATTACTTGGGTTTGATATTTTACGAATTACTCCTAATAAAACTTTCACATCTGATCACCCAGTCAAAATTTTAAAAGTTAACAGTATTGGAATTGATTGCAACATTGCTAATGGCTCATATTTGAATGGAAAACCGGCTCATATCATTCATGAATTCTTCCCAAAAGTGACGCAGGGTTTCAAGATCATACAAGAACCAACTAAAATTTTAAATTATCCTTTAAGTCTCAAAACAATTACAAATATCACAATCAAGGTTATAGATCAATCTGGTGATCTTATAGATTTTCGAGGGGAGGAAATATCCATCAAATTACAACTTAGAAAACAACTTTCAAAACCAATATAAAAGAGGTATTTTTAGGAGGAAATAACAGTCAAATTACAAATTAGAAGAGTACAGTTGTAAATTATGGTTTTAAGATTTTTTCAAAAACAATATAAAAGGCATAGTTTAAAAAAAAAAACCTAGTTTTAAAAAACTTTTAAGTTAATAACAACTGAAAATAAAAAATTTTTAACTTCATTGGGGTTAAAAGTATTAGTATAAATGGATATATTAAATGTAACCGAACAAACGTTTGATGATGACACAATCGAAGATTATCAATTTCATATTTATCAACCAAATATCAGTGGAAATATTCAACCAAATGATGAAATTAGAATTTGTATTCAAGACTTAGATATATATACATTACCATGTAATAGTTTTTTATACATTGAAGGAAAATTGCTAACAATAGATGATAAAGTACCCACAAAACTTAAATTTATTAGCAATTGCATCTCATTTCTCTTCAAAGAAATTCGTTTCGAAATTAATTCTACCTTAATTGACACATGTCGCGATTTAGGGATTTCAACATCATTAAAAAATTATCTAAGTCACAATGAAAACGAAAGCAAGTACATGAAAAACGCTGGATGGTTCCCAAAAAGAATTAATGAAAGCATTTTAGTTGATAAAAATGGAAATTTCAATGTGTGTATTTCTTTACGTCTCTTATTAGGATTTTTTGAGGATTATACAAAAATCATTTTAAATATGAAACAAGAATTTATTCTAATTAGGGCGAGTGATGATACTGATTGCATTATATCCAGTGATGACACAGAGAAACCAAAAATTGAACTATCAAAAGTTTATTGGAAGGTGCCACACGTTAAACCAAACTTAAGTCAACAGCTTCGTTTAACAAAAATAGCTAACAGCAATCAAGATATACCTTTAAAATTCAGATCTTGGCAACTAATAGAATATCCATCTCTCAACTCATCAACTCGTCATTCGTGGCAAGTCTGCACGAGCAGTTTAATCGAATCTCCTAGATACGTTATTGTAGGTGTTCAAACTAATCGTAAAAAATCCCTCACTTCTGATATGTCTAAATTTGACCATAGTAATTTAACAAATATTAAATTATTTTTAAATTCTGAAAGATATCCATATCATGATCTAAATTTAGACTTCTCTAGCAATCGGTTTGCAGAGCTTTACGAAATGTTTGGAAATTTCCAAGAAAGCTATTATGGCCTTCGATCAAATCAACCCCTTTTTACCCCAGATGAATATAAAACCATTGCACCAATCATTAACATAGATTGTAGTCATCAGAGGGAGCAACTGCAGGCAGGTAGTATAAGTCTAAGAATAGAATTTGACATGAGTTCCCCCACTCCCGTTGAAACGAGTGCTTATTGTTTAATATTACATGAAAAAGAATTTTCATATAATCCCACCACAAAAATAGTAAGACAATATTAAAAACATTCAAAATCATATAAATACATCATTTTGTTGAAACATGTTGCATCAAAGAAAGACTTGAAAATTTTTTAGAAAATTTACAGAAACTAAAACAAGACATTCTCAATATCAGAGATTAAAAACGTTAAAAAAAATTTTGAAAATTTAAAAATATGTCATTAGTGGTTGATGTTCAAGGATTTAAAAGTGAAAATAACAAGTTTATTGTGAAAGAATTTGCTGCTTTTGATGGTATTAGAATTAGTCATTATATTTTTAAACCACCTTTTCCGATACGATTATTATCACCAGACTTACATCGACAAGCTGTTTGGTTAATGAAAAATTATCACTACATAGATTGGGATATCGGATTCACACCGATGCATAAATTTGCATCTATTATGACAGAGTTAACAAAAAAAGTTGATACAGTTTTTGTGAAAGGTTCTGGGAAAGCTAAATATATTAAAAAATATACATCAGCAAACGTATGTGAATTTGATGAACATCCAGCAATTCAACCTTCTTTACCAAAATGCTTTTCTCATTCAAGTGAAAATTGTATCTGTGCAATGTCTAACGTGTTCTATTTGTATGATACCTTTATAATGAAACAATAAATATTTTTTATACACTTATTCGTTTTAATTATTTAAATACCTATAAAACTTAAATCATTTTTTTGGTTTATTTTAAAATAATTCAATAAAAATATATTTAATTGAGGAAAAAAATATATAAATACTAGAAACATTTAATTTGTTTTTTCAGTTATTAAAATATTGCCATCGCATTATATTATTCTATAATCAATTCTTAATGGTGTGTTATTTATCGGTCAACCATATGACACAATAGATGCATTTATTTGTTTTGATAATAATGGTATGAGGAATGATAGTTGGCCTTCAAGATGGACTAGAATGTCTCCATATTCAGCAAATAATATTCCCGTATTCACTATTTCTCTTCCTACGAATGCTACGAGTTACAAATTACGTTTTGTAATGAAAAACAATAAAGTATCACAGTCAGATTGGGTTTTGTTAAAAATTGTGAAATTGATACAAATTGGTTGATTTTAACAGGAGCTGTATCATCAATATTTCTTACTTGTATAATGATAATTAAACTTAAACCATGGAATATCTTATTTAAAAAAATTAATTTTAAATAAAAAACATAAATTTCTATATATATTTATTTAAAATACATTTGTAGAATAAAGGATAACATATTAAATATTACTATAATCCATAAAATAAAATTAGAGAAAAAGAATTTTTACATTGTTCATGAACATATATCTTTATTTCTCGACAAAACTACATTTTGGATTATATTTTAAATGTTCCATAATTGGTATGTCACATGATTCCCAACGATGTATTTGTATTTGACATTTAAAACATTGAACAATGTCTTCATACCCCAAAAAGTAAAATCCTGCTAGAGCCAAGTTTACCGGTGATACAAGACCATGCCATTTTTTAAAAGTTGATAATCTGTATTCAAAGGAATCTAACAAGTCCGACTCATCTTCAAGACACATTGTAAACTAAATTTTCCTTACTCAAGATTTCTTCTTTATATAACTTTATTTTAAAATTATAGAAATTTTTTATTTATTTAAAATACATATTTTTAAAATAATGTGTAATTCTTTTAATTTCTTGGGATGTTTTTATGCCCCCAAGCAAGAGTTTTTACATCGCCAGGAATGATGTATAAAGATACATCTTTTTCAGTCAATGCAATTTTGTTTTTGAGTTCTGTAAAAACATTATGCATATGTGAAATAAATACAAACATTTTTCTATAAACAACCCCACCATTTTTAACTATTTGTTTGTAATTATTCAAATGAAGTTGATTTTTAACAACATTTTTTGAAATACCTTTAGCTTTTTTTAAGCAGTTTGAATTCTCTGTTTCAACACAATAGGCTTTGGCTCCGGTCCCATTTAATTGGCATTCCTGCAAACTCATCTTTCATTTTACCGATAATTGATGGATTTTTTGGAATTTTGTAAATATTATTTTTAGAATAATTTGATGTATCAAAATATTCAATATTATTTTTCATATCTTCATAAAAATTATTTGTATAAACCTCAATAATTAATGAATCTGTGTCAGTATAACAGAGATTGGCAGAATCACCATATTTGTTTTTTATATAACCATAAAAAAATTCATATATTATAGTTTTTGAAATATCTAAAATTGAAAATCCAACATATATCCACGTTTTCAAGACTTTTCCCAAAAATTGCATTAATTAAAAGTTTATACAAATCACGTTCAAACTCATTTTTTGCTTGATTTGTTAATGATGTATTAAGGTCAATGTATTTTTTCAACCATTTTGATTGTGAAAATTCTAGAATACGATAAACTGAAGTAAGTTTTAGCCCATATTTTAAACATTGTTTTAAATTTTTGTAGTGAATAATATATTTTGAGTTATTATGCAAATTTGGAATTAATTTTTTTAATTTTGAACCTGCTGGTGTAATATTTTCTGAACAGAAAGGATAATCATTGTGTTTTTCATGTAAATTTACTGGATATTCCAAATCTACTTCTAAGACATACCCTTTTATTGAATCGTCTTTTATTAACATGACATTAAAATTTTGAATTTCCATTTCACTCATCCATCTAAAATTTCCATATGGTAAATGCTCAGACATTGCTGAGCCGTACAAATTTGTAGCGTCTAAATAGATTATGAAGCTTACTGGTTCGCTTGGATTAAAATTTGATCAAAATTTATTGTTTGCCAATGATTTTCGTTTGGTGCAAACCGCTACACCTCCTCGAATACTTTTACGAAAAAAATGAACCATTTCAATTTCTGTTAATAATTCTAATTCTATTTGTGTATATTTCAACATGACTTGCCAAGACACTGACGGGGAACTAATGTATACGGAGGGATCTAATTTGTAGATTCTTAAGCAAACCTTTCTAAAATTTTCAAACACATCTGCTAACAAGAGAACATCGGTTTTTAAATAAAGTAAACTATATTCATTTAGAGATTTACAATTAAAAGTATTCCATACATCATTAGCTATTTGAAAATCTAAATCAGAAATATGTTCACCGGTTAGTGTGTTAAAAAAATTGTCTTTTGAAGGTAAAGATTTTTCTTCGAGTTTTTTAAAACAATCAACATATGAATATGGGAATACACCTTTTCTACGCATCATATCAACATTACATTACATTGATTTAAATCTAATGTGTCAGCTAATTTGTCGAGTGATTTTGCTAAAAATCTGAAAGAGTCTACGAATTTTAGTGTAATAAATTTATCATTAATATTTGGTGTATAAGATTTGTCAACCAACATTTTTTTTGAAAACGAAATATATTTCTCTTTGTTTTGGGCGATAACTGAAACAGATTCACCAGTATTTGACAGTTCCTTAATAAATAAGTGACAATCATAATTAGATAGATCATGAAAAAAAAATTGTATAAAATTCGGCATTTTAAAATTAAGATTACATGTGTTGTGAGCTGCTCCTAAAAAGTTATTTACAGCTAAGTGATGGAAATGGTCTCTAACTTTTATATTAAATTGAGTAAACGGTTTTTCACAAATATAACAAATAGTTGCATTTTCATATTGTTCCTGTTCTTCAGGAGTTAATGGATATATAGGATGAACGTATTTTAAATGATTGTTATAAATATTAAAAACAG
This sequence comes from Crepidodera aurea, assembly GCA_949320105.2. Taxonomy (NCBI): domain Eukaryota; kingdom Metazoa; phylum Arthropoda; class Insecta; order Coleoptera; family Chrysomelidae; genus Crepidodera; species Crepidodera aurea. The sequence goes on along the minus strand of OX439472.1, from coordinate 7,848,163 downwards.
TTTTCTCCAATTTTTCCATAAAAACTTTTGCTGCGTTTGGACCACTATAAATTTCAAGTTTGGATAAATTATCGTCAAAGGAACACTTTACATAAAAACTAAATGAATAAGGAAAATGCTCATGAGTTTTTAAAGAGTAAGATAAACCATCAAAAGGAGAAACTGTATGGATTTTTTTAAAATAGATCACAAATGGAGTTTGAAATTGTTTTTCAAAATTGGTAAATTTCAAAATATTCTCTGGGAGCGTCTCACCACACTTATTTTTTATCAAGTTTTCAGTAAGTAAATTTGTTTTAATATGGTTACAATCGTTTATTTGGTGATTTTCTAAATGTTGGTTGGATTTGAATGTCTGGAAACACCCATCACATAAATAAATTCTTCCATGATGATTTGATTTTTGCTTAGATACTAGTCTTGATAAATCTGTTATTAGACAATAGTGTAAGTTACCATTTTCACCCTCAATTAGTAAAAGGTTCACGTGTGTTGCTTGACGTCTTGATGCAAAATAACATGTGCGTACATAAAATTTTCGTTTTGGGACTTTTTCAAAGATTATATTAATTCAAAAAATTACAATTTTTTTGGGTAATAATAAGGAATAATATAATTAAGCTCATTCTTCGGAGATCCTTGGATGAATGAAGTTCGTTCTCTCCCACTTAGATATGCTTAGATAATTTTGATAGCTATGGGAGGGCTTAGATACTATTTCGATATGTATGAGAGCATATAATTGTGAAAGGAAGGGATTTTCAGATATATGAGAGCGGGCTCGATTCTCGCACGGGTGGGGCGGGCTGGGGGCGGCGTAATTATGTATTTTTCTTGAAAACTAGTTGACCTTTTGTTGCTTTCCCATAGATCCACTACTAAGTTAATTTCCATTTGTGATATCTTTATAATAAAAGTTTTATAGGGTTAGAAAGAAAATTGACAAATTTGTTTTTTGTCGAATATTATGGATACGGCCCTGATATTGCAGATCTATCAGTACAATTACCTGAAGTATGCATTTAACTGCCTTTGTATCCCTTATGTGAGCACGTAAAGGTTGGAATAAAATACAATAAGTTTTATTTTACAATGAGAAAAAACCCCGGACAAGTCGATTTTTCAATTGCTCTTGAGTATCCGACGCTATTAAAGATTACGTAACTGCTGACTGCAAACGGTTCAAGATTGATCAAAACGGCTTATGCTTCTAAGGACTAAAGAAAAAAATATAATAAAAAAACTGAACTCTTGACTATATAGCCCATATTATATTTTTGTCTTATGCCATAAGAAGAAGAAGAAAAAAAATAAATTAATGGCAAACCAACGACGCTGAAGGAAAAATAGAATTCAAGGATTTTTTCGCTCTACTACAAGATCAACTTTAACTGAAGTCGTAGATAGACTTAATTTATGCATAGCTCAAAACAGGAGATTGTTTAAACATCTACTGTGAAATGACGGTTTTTTTACATTTTTTTTGAGATTATTTTGTTCCATGTTTATTCATCATTGAATAAAAAAATATCAGTATTGCTTTTAAGACATTTTTGATACTTTCCTTAAGAATTAGATGCATTACCGGTGAAAATCAAGTAGACAAACCCTACATTTTCTGAAGGCTCATAGTGTGGACTATTCTGGTATGACCTTATTTACAGGGTGTTCCATTTGAAAAAACTGAGAAAAAAATGATCCCGAGTTTTGGTTGCCCCTGTATGGGAAAAGTGCCATTCGGTAAATTTATGAATATGAAATCAAAATACACCATTTTCGAGGATATTTGGTGAAAAAATTTTGTTATTCCGAGTTACTGATTTTGAGATATTTGGTGTTGAATGAACCCATTTTAGGATATAAATGTGACCATAACTTCAGAACCACCTGGTATAAACCCATACAACCCTATATTTTTGAGAAGCACTCTTTCGAAGGAATTCAGTCTAGTGAAAATATATAGGGTGTTTCATTTAAAAAAACATAACTTTGATAAGTCACACATTTATGGGACACCCTGTATGTTGGTAGTTATTTTTGGAACATAGCTTTCATTGCTATCTACTACTTTTAATTGAAACATTTTTTCCTATCTTAAAAAGAGAAGCAGCTATCCTCCACGCACGCATCGTTGATACACCCGGTATTCAAGTATTTCATTAAAAACATCCTTGATTTCAAAAAACTTTTTTAATACTTCACGTAGGGGAATAAAGTGCGCAGTGTATTTGTGTAGATTGTTTACACTACCATCATCAGCTTGATTTAGACTTTCACCAGTAACAAATTCAATTGGTTTAATGTAGTATTGTGAATGTTCTAAATGTTTCAATCTAAAATATTCAGAATGTAAGCCTTCAAAAATATTTTGAAATTCATAAAAGTAACTATTTATTAACTTCTTTACTGAACTATCTACCATACATACACTTTCCATAATATTTAAAATATCATTCTTAAAAATATCAATTGGTTCTTCCAATAATAAACTCACAGCATTAATTATTGTTTGCACGTTCTTTCTGTTAAAAGTGGAAGTGGAGTATAAATTTGTAACAAGTAAGGAAGGGTTTTCATGTACAGTTTCTTTAAAAACGTCAAAATTACAACATAAAACATTACCTTGTGCAGTATCAGTCTTATTTTTGGCGTTTAAATCATCATACATTACTTTATCTACATATGGAACAAATATATGAGATTCTGCTGAAGTATTGTCATTTGAGTTATTCACTTTAGTATTTAATTTAACTTCATCCACACTGTATATGTTAGCAACATCGTGATGTTTTAAATGCTTTTTAAAAGAATTTAAATTTGAAAAATCTCTGTGGCAACCTGTTTCTGAGCATTTATAAATTGATTGTTCTTCCATATTATGTACATATTTTAAATGGACTAGCAATGACTTAAAGTCAACAAACTTGCTAATACATTTACTACAATTGGGCATTGTAAATAAGAGAAAATAAACAAATTCTTAAAAGATAAATGTAACTGAGTACCTAAATCACATTCATAAAAATGATAAAACCTCAAATTGATGTGGTTTCTTTTTTTAAGTGGTAATTAAGATCGGCCAAAACACTTGCAGTACTACTGGATTTGTTTGTAGTTGGCATATCAAATACAAACTCTTGTATCACATGCCAGATGTGTCTGGACTCAACAGAGTATTCCAAATTTAATGCATGTGTAGCTTTAAACAGTAGCTCCAAGCATCTAATACTAGAGTCACATTTGTATTTTTTATCATATACACAAACAAAATACTCCTTGTCAACAACGCAGCCATAAGGTAAAAACGGCAGATTCAGATCGGTTAAAATTGCTCGTCTTCTGCTCACCACCTCGTTTAATTGGTCAAAATCCTGTAACAAACGTTTAATATTGATTTTGGCAATATTAAGTATGCATCTTTTAAAAAGATAAGAACAAGTTGCAGTACAATTTTTGATGCTTATTACTTGCCAACCAGTTTCAACATTAAATATTAAAGTAAAAAGTGCATACTTAAACAAAATATTTCATTTTAAATTCGCTCATAACTGAGTATCATCTCTTTAAGTTGTTTATAGTTTATGCAGATTTTTTCTTTATATTAAAAAAGTTTTCAAAGCATTTATTAATGGTTATAAATGTTAAAGGTTAAAACTAGTTCACAAATGAAACACAAAATGCAATATGGATAGTGAATAATTTAATTGTTTTCCTCTTCCAAAAGAAACAATATATGTTTTTAAAGGAATACCCTGTATCTTACAAAACTGTTCTGGAACTACTAACCTCAGCATAGACGAAAAAACTATTCGAAATTTCCATTCTTATTGGTCTCCAATTTTTCTTTGGATCCTTGCAGTTCTTTTTCAAAGTTACTGGTGAAAATAACAGTGGCAGTATTAAGAGGATTTCAGTGTCTTTATCTGTAATAAAAAAAAGTTACAAATATCTCCTCATTTCGGAAGCTCATAGTGGTTTGTATTTTAATTTCTCTCTCTTTCCACTGGATTAAAACCACTTAGTTGTTAAAAAAGTAAATAAAAAAACTTTTTTAACAACTAAGTGGTTTTAATCCAGTGGAAAGAGAGAGAAAATATCTCCTCCTTGCGCAACTGTTCTGACTGTTACGACGGCAGAATGGCCGGTTTACACAAAGAAATTTTTAACACAATTATTCTTATTAGATAGGATTTATTAAAAAAAACTTTTTTGCTGCTATAGACAAAACAATACATTTACTGTTTATTAAACTGAATATTCATCTAGTTTTAAAGATTTTCAAAATAACTAATGATTAGTTACTTCTACCGTATAAACTTCATGATGTGACAACATAATAACCATGACTGGTTTTGAAGTATTTTGATTATTATTATATTGTAAGAACTTGAAATTGATAAGAAATCATCTTATTTTTATGGTTATGTTACAATTGAATTTGACATGTAACTATACACATAGCATATTATTTATTTTAAAGAAATTAAATAACGAGTAAACCATTCGCACTTTCTGTAATTACTATTTCCTAACATCTAAAGAAGCGATAGTAAATTCTTACCATTAACGTTTTTGTTGTTAAACACCAATGATCGTTCTTTTGCCTCCATCCGTATTGCTCCTGAAAATTGTGGCCATTTTACATAAATAATATCAACCTTATCAGGGTACATATTATTAAAATCCATTTCCATCTGAAATAAAGACAACGATTTACATTTATTGGTCTACACAATACAAAATATAGCTACATTTAAATAAAAGATATTTTAAAGAATTTAAACATAGATTTCAAAATTTTGCTTGGAGAATGTTATCAAGACATATCGCTAAAATTCACAGATCGTATTAACTGTATTATTTCGATGGCAATACAAATGGGAAATTTTTTTATTGTTATCAGACCTCGCTTGAAATACTGCAGTAGTATATGGTTACCCTACTATTACATTTATATAGAGAAAATTGAAAATATTCACAATATATTCCTCAGGTTTTTGAGATTTAAAATTAGAGCTTTAACAGGTTTTGCAGATACGAAGAAATTAGGGCATATTCGTATATGGATCACTAGGTAACCTAGAAAAACGTCGTTTTCATCATGATCTATTACTTTGTATAATTTGTTAAATTGTACAGCAAATAGTAATAATTTATTTTCTAAGATTGGGTTTAAATTATATACCACTCACAATGCAGATAAAAGCAATTTTCATGTACCGTTCATCAATGTAATTATGGTCTCAATGAACGTCTAGCAAATAAAAACAGCAATACTTGAATTTTACTTAACATGCAGTAAATTTTTACGCGACTTGCAACAAAGTCATATTGTTTAGTGATTGTTTTAACCATCTATTTTTACTAGTTTTAAATGTATTCTTTTAAGTATTTGTCTTATTAAACTATTTTTACATTATGTACGACTAAATACTACTACTCAATTGGTAATATATTTTAACACTGCATTGGGCTTGTCCAGTAGAAATAAAATAAATAAAGAGTGAATAGTACTTACAAGGTCCACTCCAAAATCCTGTTTCAAAGCAGGGAATATATCAAATAAGTTTTCTGTATTTGGATCATTAATATACCGCTTTAGACGTAAAGTGTAAGTCAATTCCCATATTTCCAGAATCCTGTGGTATGGCTCAATAGCAGTTTTTAAAAAGATGATTTTATCTTCCAATTCCTTAAAATTTTCTTCTGAAGCCTCCACTACCGAGGTACTTGATAAGAGAGACCTATTTGAAATTCTTAGGGCCGCCTTGACATTCACATACCGTGACCACAACTTCCCTCTTGCTGGAGTTCTAACACCTTTTGTTGGCCATACATATGGTATGTAGTACGTTTCAGTTTGCTCATCAGAAAAAACTTGCTTTATTTCCTGAGCAGCATTAATAAATTCTTCTCTTTTTATTCTACAACAAATTAAAATCACCAGTCAGTACAATAAAAATCTACTTGTATGTATATTACTAAATGTTAAGTTGTCATGTATTAAGTAAAATTGGAAAAATAATTTGATGAATTTTTTATTACAAATAAATGTGGGCTTTTACTCTTTAGTATATATTGGCACAGCTACACTCCATTTATAAAAGATGGGGTACTAAATGGTAACAATTTAAAAAAAATTCAAGTAGAATTTTAAAAATGTGTTGCATTAGTTATATTTTGTTACATGGAACACCTTGTATTTTTGTTAATTTAAATCCAAATTATGAAGTGTTTTAAAAAAGAGAAGTAAAATTGCATTAGTTATATTTTGTTACATGGAACACCTTGTATTTTTGTTAATTTAAATCCAAATTATGAAGTGTTTTAAAAAAGAGAAGTAAAATTGTATTGAAGTGTGTAATTGTTTTATTTAATCTAGCCAAGCGCTTTCGACATGAAGTCATCATCAGGGCTTTCGTCAGTTGGTCCAGAGTCACGTTAAAAGTATTTTATTTTGAATTTGAAGTTTTAGGTCGTTGGCTTTCTAAGCAGCGGGTCTTGAAAAGACTAATAAATAAAATGTCCACTATAAATGTTGAGTGTTAGTCCTCGAGTTAAAAGTTTGTCCATTTTAATGTAATTTTAATAGTCTGTTTTTATTGACTTAAAACTTAAAATTCAAAATAAAATACTTTTAACGTATCTCTGGACCAACCGACGAATTTTACTTCTCTTTTTTTTTTTGTATTTTTGTCCCTATTTTGATTCTCCCTAAAGAGCTGATTTTATCGACCAAGTGTAAAACTTACTCATTTTGACTTTCTCTTCTTGTTAGGAGAGCATTTATTATCAATTTGGCTAATTTCTGCCTATTATCATTGTTCAATTTATTCTTTTTGCCTAAAATCAAACGGCCTTCTATACTTGATTCCAATAGTCCCTGAAGACCCTAAAAATTTTAAAACTGATGAACATGTTTACCAAGTATTAACAGTAGATTATGTTTTGAGCGGCTTTAAAATGTTGTGATTTTTACTCACATCAACAAAAAGTGATGTTTCTCTTTTTAATACTTTTGCTGGTGATGGCAACTCAGGGGAATTGATTAAAGACACTAACTCAGGATCATCAATTTCAAGTATACTACTGGTGTTTTCATCAGTTTCTGACAATGATGTACAGGATGGTGGCGGCACTGGAGACAGTACCAATGGTGACATATTAGTCTAAAACATTATATAGAATTAAAAATGAAATAGTTACCTATGGGACAAAAATTTTACAACTCTTTCAGATGTATATTTTAAAAAGGTATTGGTTACACATTTCTAATTGCAAAGTCTTAATAAAAGTAGTTAGAGTTATTGCTTGCTTCATTTCAATTTTGTTCAGTAGTAACATTAGTTACCGTTAAAAAAAACAACACTAGAAATGTTACTCTTGAACAAAATTCAAAGGAAGCAAGCAATAACTCTAACCACTTTTCTTAAGATTTTACAATAAAATAAAACAAATGTCATTTGCATACAAGTTGAACCAAGAATAAGTAGTTAATTTATTTACTGAAATATTATGTTTTAGTTTTGACAATACGTATATATTTCTAAGTTAAGTCATATCCATCTATAGTTTGTTGGTTATATGACAGTAACATTTGTATAAGTATGTGTCTATTTGTCTTATTACATTTTTTTTGCAACAGTAAGTAACCAATGTATACTGTATCTGTGTTTTTAATAGTAATAACCCATGGACATTGATAATTGTTCGAAAAAATTTTATAACAGATTTCGAAAGCTTGTTGCTTAGAAGCAACAAGCTGGATAAAGTTAAAAAATTTTTGAGTATTTATCAATGTTCGAGGGTTATTCGGATAGAAAATTTTTTGCAAACAGTATTCTTTGGTATATTTGATTCAATCATTTCATTATTATTCTCGTCAGTATTACAACCAAATCGTGACATTTTGAAACATTAAATATTTGAAACGTCAAAATCGAAATAAATCAAAATGTATCCATAACAATGTGAAAACAGACAATGGGGTCTGTTTTCAGTATAACGTTGTTCCTATTCGTTGTGTTCAATCAGATGAACTCAAATTAACTGCCTTCATTGGATTTCTACTTGAGCAAAAAATTTTCGGGGGTAATTGCAAAAGTGCATCAAAATTACCGATAATTTTTGAATGAAATGTGTTTTTTTATAATTGCAAGAGTTTGTTTTCATATTTTCGCGAAAATATGAAAACAAACGATTGCAATTTGTAAAAAAACACATTGAATAAAAAAATTATCTGGTTATTTTTATGCACGAGTGTAATTTATTTGAATATTTCTCAAATGTCACTCAATAAGATGACGTTAATTGTCAGAATATTACATTTTTTGACGTTTGTTAACAATAAAATCCCGCTTTGACGTTTCGTCAACAATATAAACTTGCGATGCAATTTTCGATTTCTGGCAGTGCTGTTTTCGCTGTAATTTTGCGAAAATTGCATTTCTCTTATGGGAACTTTAACATATGAGGGACATATTCATTCAAATTACATATCATATGGTGGAAACTAATTTTAATCGTAATATTTACCTCTTTTGATTGAGCCAAATAATTGCGGTAATTATTTTGGAATAGAAGCCTAGGTCCTAACTTTGGGATCAGAGTTCTAATTGCTTCCACATTCAGAAGATTAAAAGATTCATCTGTAATTCCTTCATCTTAAAAGAAATTAAAAACAAATTGTGTATGTAATTTAGAAATCAATTATGGTAGGTAGGTACAGTGTATTCCTTTTAAAAATAATTTAATGATTATTGTTGGATGGCAAAATTTTATCATAAACACAAAACTAATTTTTAAAACCTTTTAAATGGTAAATATGAGTCTTAAAATTACAACCGTTTAACCTAAACAGGTTCTTTTCTGCAACGTTTAAGCATACTTGATATAGGGTGTTTCAGAATAAAGTACAGTAAATGGGAGATATATCTAGATCTTGATGAGTTATAAATAATCATTTTTAGATGTGCTGCCATCTATGATTAGAAGAGAGTATTAACAATTATTAAAAGCAAAAAATTCCCGGTGTATTGGGGTTGCATACACAATTTGCATTGTGTGTTGCAAAGCTTTTATTTGACTGATTCTAGTCAAAATGTCACTCTCTTCTTTCGTATCCCTTTCAGAGATTAATACAAAGTTAGAAAACGAGTAAGGAATTTAATTTATCAGATTCGACATCCTAAGACCGGTTTCTGCCTTTCGGCTTCATCAGTTAGGCTTTTCGAATCCAATAAATAAAATTCCAAACTCGTACAAGTCAGTAGCTATATCCGCCGAAAGGCAGAAACCGACTTGTACGAGTTTGGAATTTTATTTATTGGATTCGAAAAGCCTAACTGACGAAGCCGAAAGGCAGAAACCGGTCTTAGGATGTCGAATCTGATAAATTAAATTCCTTACTCGTTTTATAAATAATCATTTTCCTGTACCCCCCCGTTTCCATTCTATACAGGGTGATGAAGTGAATGTGATATGTACATATTTTTTTAAATATTTTCACTTAGGTTAGAAACACTCACTTAAAACTTGCAGATTGCAATCTATTTTTTTAAACAAATTAATAGTTTTCATGACTACTTACTACATACACAAGACACAATAATTTATTGTTATAAGTATAATGTCACTTTAAATCAAACTTGGCAAACACTATTTACTACACTGGCCTTTTTAGTCTAAGTACCTATATTATTTCGATTCCATAGATATAAAATTAGACAAAAAAAAACTTGAATGTTTTTATTATGTATCAACTGAAAGCACTTTTATAAGTAGTCGAGTATAAATTATTTAACTTGCTGTTCAGTAGTATTTTAATAATTATTTTGATAATTTATTAGTTAACTTTTGATTTGGGTTCCTTTTATAAACTCATGTTTCTTGCCATCATATAGTCAATAAAACTTACAACTCACAAAACCTGGTTCATGTAACCACACTATTAAATTACAAATAAATATCCTTATTCTTATTTATGTTCGTTTGCCATGACCTAACCCTTATTATTTCATAGCATTACTTAATGTCAATCATGCTTAATGTTGAAGATACTTTATAGCGGCTATTTGCTCGACGGACGTGAACGTATGTGCTTTGACGTCGGACGGTTTCATTGGTCTACAATGGTTACTATTTATATAATAGAAGTATTTTTACGTCGGACGTGAATATGCTGGGAATTTTCACCTCTTTTGTAATTAAGAAAACATTGTATATAGGGACAGGCGCCTTTGTGGATAAAGTTAGGTATATATGAGGCAAATCAAATTTAATAATTAATTTACATAATTCATGTATTATTATGGTATTATTATAAAAATGGACAAAACCTAACTTAAATCATGAACCTAACCGTGTGACCATTGTCGACCAATGAAACCGCCGACGTGAAAGTACATACGTTCACGTCCGACGGGAAAATAGCCACTTTGTACTTTATTATAATAATGTCTCTGATAATTATAATTCATGTGATGTATAAATTGTTGAGGGTTCTGGAACCAACCCTATGTTGCATCAGTTTACCAGGACGACCGATGTAATTTCATCGCCTTTTTAAACTATGTCGTAGCTTCTTAAAATGGACTGTATATTTGCTGTAGTATTTTTATCTTCCCAACTCCATTGACAAAAACAACGAACACTTTTTATTTAACGGTTTATTTAAATGTTAAATAAATAAATACATCACAAACAACTTAACAATACATTACTTTAATAAGTAATCAACGAACAAATTATTAACATATGTGTTTAACAAACACTAACACATATTAGTAAAGAATTAAAAATGATCGCATCATTCAGAAAATATTTTTAGGTGTTGTATGTAAGCACTGGTTTAAAAGTTTGCGAAGTTTTGTCGCTTCAAGTTTATCCCCACCCGTCCGTTTGTTCTAGAAAGAATTTAGTCGTTATCGAGTGGGCGAATCGATTTGTTAGATGTGTAAGTTTTTTATGTCTGTCTCTTTCTCTCCCGCTTGAGAAGACAAGGATTAATTTAATTGCGACGTTATGAGTTTATGGTGGACGTGACGAATCTAGCGTAATAAACAAATATCCGTTAAGACTTCCTGTCTCAGCGCTGTTGTCAGATTGTACGGGTTTGTGTTTACTTCGTTTTGAAAATTAAACAGATGCGATGTTGTCGATTTGAGTTTATATGTTTAATTTGTTTTGAAAATGAACCATGAATCGGGTACTTTTTAACACGCTTTTATTTAAATTCTATATACTTAGATTTTCAAAAGCTTTATACTGATCGTATGTACAAGCAAAGTGGAATTACTACAGTAAGTAGGTAGGTACGGTACAACTGAGCAAGTACATTGATATTTCACGACATACATCAAGAGCATAGGACTATCTGCCATGCATTTTAAACGCAAATAACTAAAAATATAAATATAATGTATGCAACATGCAACTTACCTGTAACTTGTTGGATGTAGTCACTTAACCCCCACTCAATTAGTATCATTTGATACTCCATCATAATTTGTTCTACACATTCACTCATAGACAAAATAATTATTTCTTTATGCATTCACTACTATTTCGATGAGAAACTTTCTTCAAGCCATAAACGAATACAAACATACGTATGAATACGAATACGAATGGCGAATGGCTGCCGCTTGCTTAGCTTTCCTCCCGCTAACGATGGCGGCAATCCCTCACGATCACTAACGATTGGCGACGAAGATCAACGGCATTTAAAATATCACTTAAAATTAATTAAACAGTTTATATACCACTATTTTAGCAGCATTAATGGTAATTAAATTGTTTTAAAAAATAAAATTTAATTGACACAATTAATTTGTAGAATTGTAGCAAACGTATTATCAAACAGTTGATTACTGGTTGGTATACACATTAATTATCACAGAAACATGATTCCAGGTAAAAAAAGTTGCTGTGGTAATTGTACAAAATGTTGGTACTTTAATTATGGTAATTAATTTTTTTTCAATTAAACTTGTTTAATTGGCCGTGTTTTCTCGGTGTGGTGGACATTATGGCAACTTATATACGGAAAAAAAATTCACTAACTAACTAACTTTTACTTACCACAAGTAAGAAGTTGTATACTATATGGGACAAGTAAAATGTTTACTTATGGTAAGTAAAACAAGATTTCTGAAATTAGTCACTTTTGGTTAGTAAACAGTTTAATTAGGATTTACAGGACCTGTGGTTAGTGAACTGTTTACTTGTAGTTAATGATATTTGTTTCTAAAGGTATTAGACATGCATCCTGCTATTAGTACACATTATACTAGTGACTGGTTTCCGTTCATTTGCCACTAGTAAACTGTTTTCTTGTGATAGATGATTTTCGTTTCAGTGGGTGCTATAAATGCATTTTACTATTACACTAGTGACTGGTTTCCGTTCATTTGCCACTAGTTAACTGTTTTCTTGTGATAGATTATTTTAGTTTCAGTGGGTGCTATAAATACATTTTACGTCTAATTTTATCGATGTCAGGTTTCGATCTGTCATTCCGGTCTTTTCTTCTGTTAACTTTGAGGTGCTGTACGGATGTGTTAGCCAGTCACCTGTTATGTGATTGGTCAAGTCGCAAGTCGTATTAAGTGACCCGTGGCTATTATTAGGTGAATCTCTTTCTGGACTTGCGTGGTGAGATTCGTTCGAGAATGATTTCGAAGGAAATTTTGGGACGGGCCTTGTCTTTCTTTCTTGTGGGTAATAAGTATAACGTGGTTTAGACAAAATTTTGAGGAGTCGCCCGGTGTTTATGAAGATTATTTTGTACCATTGATTGGGATAGACGAGCGATTCCCGTATTGTTAGACTTGCAGGGTGCCTATTTGAGTTGGTGTGTTTACCCTGGTCTGAATCTCTTGAAGAGGAATTGATATTTTGTACCGAACCCAGCCACGTTCGTAACGACGCCATTTTTGTCAGGTAAGGCGTTTTTCATGAAAGTCGAGTTTTATGTTATTTGGCAAGTGTGTAAGGCCTGTTAATATTATAGGGATAGTACTTTCCACGTTAGACGATTTGATTCTCCGAGGATTCACCTTATACGGAAGCATCTGTCAGGGAAGTTTCTGATTTGCCGAGAATTCCCCTTCACTGTATAAAAGGGTATGTTGAGATATTTAAATGTTTTTATTGTATAGAGTTGTTAGAGTTTGTAAATTTCTTTCTGGGCCGAGGGGTATTCGATTAGGGGTTTAATGTATTTTATTTTAGGGTTTTCGTATTGGGCGGATGATTCCCAGCTTCTCGTGTTGGGCGGAGTGTTAACCACCTTCTCGTGTTGGGCGGATTGTTGACCACCTTCTCGTGTTGGGCTGATTGTCAACCAGATTTTCGTGTTGAGCTGACCTGACCTGACGAGTTAGTAGCTGCAAGTTGCCGCTATTTAATTTAGGAACAACCGCAAGTTTTTCCTTTTTTTTTATATTTGTTCATAGACATTATTTGTTAATTAGTAATTTTTACAGGTCTCTAAATTAGTATTTTTATATATTTTCTCTAATTTTTTTGGTATTTTGTAAGCGACTATTTTTTTTACGCCCAATTCCAACGACCTTGAGAGCTCTCGCGGACGGTGTAACACCCCTATTGTTCGTCATTTAATTAATTAATTAAATAATTTAATCATTTTTTTTTAACTAGCGAAATTTTAGTGGGATCATTTGGATTCCTTTTTCTTTTTATTTTTTTTGTGACCTGTACAGTTTTGTGTAAGTGCAATTATTAAACCGTTATTGAGTAATTAATTACTTTTCTTTCATTTACTAATAGTCACAAATAGTCTTGACCCGAACGAAAGTAAGCAAATTTTTGGTTGCGACGTAGTTTATTTTTTTTATTAGTAGGCTCAATTTAGATCCATTCTGGAGGTTGAGTGACTAAATTGACTGTATTTTGGATGAGGGTAAAACAATCCCCTGACGCCCATTTTCTTTTTAGTTAACAACTTATATCAATCCACACCCCACTTCACTGTGGTTAGCCGGCATCCGAAGCGGATTACATAATCCCACGGAGGAAAATCTTTATACGAGAATAACTCCTGGCTACATTTATTGTAACACTAGATTATTCAGGTATACAAACAAAAAGAAAACATAAAAGGAAATACTTATCAACTAAATTTGATGCCTATACATATAGTGATTGAAATCTAAAATGAAACTTAAATATTTATATCTTAAAAATGTGATTATTTTTTCTAATAATGTAACATACAGTGTGTCCACTTAAGTTCGCACCATATGGGAAACTTTTTTATTGTTAATAATACGAAAAAAGTTAATCTTCATATAAAAGTTCTGCATGGTCTAAAACCTAAAATGCAACCATCAGATATCAAAATTTAGCAAAATGTGAGTTTTGTTCAAGAGTAAAATACCTTTATTTTTGACAATATCGAAAATTGTTATTTAGAAAAGTTGTTTAGAATTAAAAACTACATTTAAATATGCAGTCGCAGCATTCTACCTTAAAAACTAATATTTTGCGATATTTCCAAAATAATCCTATATTATGAAATATGGAGTTATTAAACAGAGTTTTAGAACTATTATTTACTTTATTGTAGAACTTTTTTTAATAAAATTTCAGTATAATATAATATATTTTGGAAATATCGCAAAATATTAGTTTTTAAGGTAGACTGCATATTTAAATGTAGTTTTTAATTCTAAACAACTTTTCTAAATAACAATTTTCGATACTGTCAAAAATAAAGGTATTTTACTCTTGAACAAAACTCACATTTTGCTAAATTTTGATATCTGATGGTTGCATTTTAGGTTTTAGACCATGCAGAACTTTTATATGAAGATTAACTTTTTTCGTAATATTAACAATAAAAAAGTTTCCCATATGGTGTGAACTTAAGTTGACACCCTGCGTATAACACTACAAGAATACGAATTTATTCTGGTACAAACAAAAAAACATATAAAAGGAAATACTTATCAACTAAATTAAATGCCTACACTTTTAGTGATTGAAATCTAAAATTAAACATAAATATTTATAACTTAAAAATGTGATATATAATTTTTTCTGTTTGATAAAGTTAATGTAACATGTAGAAAAAAAATATCAATTATAACACATCCTAGCTCGTTAGTCAACTGAATTTCATGTGCAAATAAATGCGAATTGAACTGAACGATACTTATTTTTTGTAAAACAAAACCTAAATTATTGTGTTAATTTTTAAGTATTTTTTTAATTTTTCCAAAATAATTCTCATTAGCTGCTTGTATTATGTCAGTATTATGTCTCATTTATAGAAACTGAATTTGTGGTGAAAACCTGCTGAAATGAGTGTGGCTTGCCCATTATTTTATCAAAATCAGGAATAAGGGAAAGTACATTAGTCAAAATAGTTGTTTTGCATTTAATAATATCTTGAAAACCTTTTAAAGCTAAAAATCTGTTACATAAGCGCAGTTGATTTTTTATAGCCAGTGTTTTGGTTATATTTGTTCTAGATGAAATTATATTAGCTGAAATTTTTGCCTCTCTATGTTTAGACTCATATCTGAGGGTAGATAAATAAATTAAAGGACCACTTTTCATCCATTTCAGGATAGTGTGTGAGGATATGGTGTGTGGGTTTTAAAGATAGGTTAAATAAATTCTGATAGAGTTTATGGTGTTCTGCAATCAGTTCTTTTACTAAAACTGATTTTGCTTGTGAAACATTTCTAGATAAAATAATGACCAACATTTTTCTCAAGAGTAACTTCCAAATTTTATTATACAGAGGAACCAAATTTCCA
The DNA here is from genome assembly GCA_949320105.2 of Crepidodera aurea. Lineage (NCBI taxonomy): Eukaryota > Metazoa > Arthropoda > Insecta > Coleoptera > Chrysomelidae > Crepidodera > Crepidodera aurea. The sequence continues at coordinate 7,832,375 of OX439472.1, read as the reverse complement.
ATTATAAGCCCAGTATATAGTACCAACGTTTTTGTTTCAGCAAATGACATATTTAAGGTTTTCTTTTTCAACGAATCTGTTCGTATTAAAGGTGGCTTATTTTTGTGTTTTCCATAATCAAAAACTTTTAAACGCGAATTCAAGGTCTCTAGAGAGAACAATTTGTTAACAAATACATAATTATAGAATATTTCAATGATATCAAAAAGAGCAACACCTTCAAATATGTCATGTGCTAAATCTACCGAATAATTTTCTGTAACATGGAATGATGGTATATTGTTCCAGATACATCTTTCCCTAATGCCAGATAATGATAAATTATTTACTGTAACATCACTTTCATAATTCTTTTTATTACGAATCTTGTCACATTTTTCAACACAGTCAGTTTGAGTTTCTGTTCGGGTACATCTGCAAAATCTACAGAAATAATTTGCACGAATGCTTTCAGTAAAACCCAATATACTATTCAAGCCTAAATTATCTCCTAATATAAAACATAAATAAAAATAAATTTTTGTATCATCAGTAGTTAAGCCTTTTGTTTCCAAATCTATTAACTCTGATATAAGTGTTTTAAAAATAGAGTCACTTCCAAAATCTTTAAAATCACAAGCATGAAATGTAAGTGCTAAAAATATATTTTCTAAATCTGATAAATATTTTACAGGAATGCATGGAATAGAGTAGTAGACAGCTCCTAACTTATGAATGAGATCCTAATGGATTACCACATTCATAATCATAATAAGTTTTGTGTAGTAGTTGCCCCTGTCGTACGCCTCTGGATGTAGCTAGAAACTTTTATTTAATATAATTTAGCATGGTGTATTGTACCTAGAATTCCTGCCAAGTATGATAGGGAAATGTCAAACAGTTTTAAACTACTATGCAAAAATGGTTTTTAAATTTTTAATTAGATGAGTGTTATTTGGATTAAATCTTCATATTCTGAGTCCAGGATTCTCCAGTTCAAATATTTCCATTTATTCATGAAACACCCAGTATACATGTTGAAAATATTACCAAAAAAAAAAAAGGTTAAAGAATTTTCAACTTACCCCAAATTTGTAATCGTTGATTCGTCTGGCTAGGCTGCATAGGAAGGGATGAAAAGGAGAAGGAAAAAATGCCTGTTTTTAATAATCAAGAACCGAAAAATCTTAAAACCACTGGTTACTTTTATTAAAACTAAAAATTCATTCCACGTGCTCTCCGTACAAAATACTAATAATGCCTTACTCTTTTATATGAATAAGCAACGTTGCCACGTTTTAAAATATTTACGGAACAATACATTACCCATGATTTGGGTTCACAAGTGAGGAAAAATTTAAATTTCTTAAAAAAATTGATTATTATCAATTATTATAAAACTGATCAATTTTGTTTCATTTGCCAGTTTAACAATTTTAAGTAAAAGTAAAAATTCAAAATCAATGTCGGTACCACATATAATCAGGTTTACAAAAATGGGAAATTATAAACAACGACTAGTTTTAAGTAAATTAAAAAGCGAACTTTTGTGTCTATTTCTAACATCTTTGTCCTATTTTCTTTAAATGGTAAACAATATTTTACCAAGATTTAAATTTATTCAAATTCATATTTTATCATTTATGTGATAATTTAAAATTGAAATTGAAAACAAAAAACTATTTTTTTAATAATTCCCTGGGTTTTAGACCATGCACCAACATACCACAAAAATAATTACAAATAGAAATTTGCATTAAAAGCCTACAAACATCATAATTAATACTAATACTAAATAGGTATGGTAATACCAATAACGCTTTTGTAGATAAATCTAAAAGATTTAACAGCTATCAAAATATTTATTAACAGCAATAAGCGATGATAAAGAGTGAGCCACAAAAAATGTCCTTGTTCATCACGGACATGACTCATATCTCTGTCTTTGTCTGTCATGGCCTACTTTAGAAACATTTTTTGTGGCTCACGCCGTACTTAGGTGTATTATTCCCTAGGCATTATGAAAGAAAAGAAATGGTTTGTCTGTGAAGATTTTTAATATGTTGGTTGCATCCCTATATTTTTTTTTAAATTGACTGCACCAGAAGATGGGTCTTGCCCCGAAACATATGTAGTGATATATATATATATATATATATATATATATATATATATATATATATATATATATATATATATATATATATATATATATATATGTAACCCTACGTTCCGGCACCAAAAACGACCTTATATAGACGTTGTGGCACCAATTTTTGGTGCCACAACGTTTTAAGTCATTTTTGGTATCTTGAGCACCCCAGGATGCCCCACAGCAATTTTCAGGAAGGTGCCACTTGGACCATTTATATGTAAAAACCCGATTTTAGTTAATCCGTATACTCTCCAGGGGTCACCCCGACTCGTCTATAGCATACGCTACGTACAAGCACCAGGACGCGATCGACGCGTTGTGGCACCATGAACGAAAGTACGTCCAAGCACCTTTTAGTCGTGTTTTGTGAATGCGATGTAAAAATAAACAACTTGATATTTGCGGTGTAAGCTTAAGAGGTAAATCTTGCTTTTGGATTGCGATTCATGCTTTAATAGGTAGAATTATAATTTTTCATAAATTATTTTATTAAAAATAATATAAATAATAATATTTGGGAATTATCAAGAATCACTAAAAAATTTTCTCCACGGCCACTACTGAATGTAGTTATTCTGAAACCACTTATAATAACAGAAAAGAAACATTCTCGCTCTTGAGATTGAAAGAAAATTCTGAAACATTTGTCTCTTATGTATTTTATACGTACTTCATTCTATCACTAGAGATACTCTTTATTCCATACTTGTTTAAAAAAATAAGGTTTGCCATGAATCTCGAATTAGTTGACGTGGTCTTAATATTGGTTTGTAAAAACTTAATTTATTAAAAAGGAGAAGAAAATCAAACGATTCAGATGTACAATTTCTTAGTTTGTGTTTTTACAAAATTTCGATAGAACGCCAATTCATTTCTCAAGAGTAATTTTTACATTTACACTTACATTTTACACTTTACATTTTTACATTTACACTTCACATTTTTACATTTAGATAATTAAAATTAGATTTTAATTTTAAATTATAATAACGGTATCCATAAATAATCAATTATTTTAATAACAACCAAACGGATTATTTTTTTTATATTTATTAAAAAATATAATATCTAAGACCTTTTGCCATTTTTAATAAGAGTTTTAAATCCTTATTATTAATATTTAACTATGATGAAAAATATTATTCAAGTTTTTACATATTCAAAACTTCACAAATCAAAAATATTGTAATATTAAAAAACAAATAATAATTCTAAATGTCAACTAGTTGGTTAGTTAATAACAGTTTTAGTTTTTTTGTTCGCCACTCCATTGATTATAATTATTTACTTACTTAGATCCATTGAATCTTTTGAATTTTTTGTCCTAACTTAGTAATAAAAAAATTAAATTTATGTAAATATCCGCAATTTATAAATTTATGTATAAAAATTAGGTAATAATTTAAAAAAATTAGAAGCACTTTAAAGTAAAATTAAGTTTTTAATTTAGAAGCGTTTTGTGAATTCCGTGTAAAAACTTGGTAGGTATTTTAACGGATTGCGGTGCAAGCTCTTTAATTAAAAATTATATCGATAATAACATTTGGGCATTAAAAACCCCTCTTTTATCAAGAATCACTAAAAAAATCTTAATTTTACGAAAAAGTTATTCGTTATAAAAAAATCATGTTTGTCAAAAAAAATAAGATTCGTATATCACAATTTTAAGTTACATGTAGAAAATTAAGAAAATGTGTAAGAATATTAAAAAGTAACTAAGATTAATTAGTATTTTACTCAAAATATTTATATAAGTAAGCTGTTGTCCAAACTACAAATTTTTACATCAAAAACCCTCAAATGGAACCTTTACTTATATCAATATCTACGGAATCTCTAAAATTTTATTTTTTTGCAAAGAAAGCCATAACAAAATGAAATAATATAAAAATTGTTCACTTATACTTAGAATATATTAAATAGTGCAATTTTGTTTAAACAATGTGGTTCATTTTAAAATATTAACAATTGTGCAATTTGTGTCAATTAATAAATAATTTCGATAATTTTTCTCATTTAATTAATTTCTTAGTACATTTGTGTTTTTACAAATGAACTAAAATTTGGATTTGCCAATCTTGTTTGTCAATAAGACTAATTTTTATGTTTTAAAAATTGAAATTTAATTTTTAATTTGAAAATTTATATTTATATTTTATTTTAAATGATGCATACAATTTTTTCAATTCCTAAACATTTTGTGAATAATAATAAGTAATGGTAGTTTTCTATTGATACATTTTTACTTTTTAACACACCGTACAGGTATTCTAAGATTTTGATATTCTGATCTTATTTTATGGACTTTAGTAGGATTTTTCTAAAGAATAAACTAAAATAATATTTTTTTCCACTTTTCGATCCATTTGTGGATATACTGTATATTCTAACCTAGAGCATTTTGGCAAAAATTACAAGACTTCAAATTAAAATGACTTAATAGAAATTATTAATTAAAAAGACAGATTCAACTGTTTACGAACGTTTAATAGTATTTTTTATTAATTAAAAGTCTCATTATAAAATTGGATTAAATATTAAAATATGCATTGCCAGAGAAGGATATTGACCAACAGCTCGCACAAAATGTGATCTCGATGAAACTTGGCATTTAAGTACTTGAATGGGTGTAGAAAACGATAAAACAATCTTTGCTGCTCTAAAGTATATGCTAACTTCACAATTTCGAAAATAAAATCGAAAACTAATAGCACCAAAAGAGCGGAATATTGTACTAAAAATTATATTTAAAGTTAAAAAGTTAAAGTTAGTTAAAAAAAATTGTATTACTGTAAAAAATTATTAAAAATAAGAAAGCAAATTCAAAAACTCGACGCGCGCCGAGCCGTTGAATTCAAATATTCAGGCGAGACGTTCGGAAAAACTAAAGTATCTTTGTGTAAATTGTAAGCAAAAAAACAAAAAAGGAAACATTTTAAAGAGGAGACTCTAAGCTTTCTCAGGAATCCATTAATTTTTAATTTTTTTTTTTGTTTTCTTATAGAAAATTTGATCGGACGTTATAATTTCTAAAATTCTCACTGCTTTTTATAAAAGTGAAGATATATAGGCATAACAAAAAAAAATCCTTGTAGATTTATCATTATTATACTTTTACTTTTGATTTAAATATAATTAAAATGATGAACATTATCTGGGTTTAGTAAAATTCGTTTTAAAATATTTTTTTTTTACAATGTTCATTCGACGCAATTTTTATTTTCAAAATAGTGTTTATATAAATCAGAAATTATTTTTTTTTAACAAAGTTAAAAATAATTTAGAAATTGATTTATATAAAATAAAATTTTTTATAGTAATACCAATTCTTTTTAAAAATAACTTATAATATAAATTTTAGTAAAATTTTCCGCTCTTTCACGTGGTGCTATTAGTTTTTCGAATTTTTTTTTTCGAGATATAATGGAAAAACCAAATTTACGATTTTATTTTCGAAATTGTAAAGTTAGCATACACTTTAGAGCAGCAAAGATTTTTGCCAAGTTTCATCGATATCACATTTTGACGAGGTCAAACTCTCTGACAACTGGGTTATTGGTTATTTGCTCGAATAAAAATATACTGTTTGCTATATGTAGGATTAAAAGTTTTTTAACTTTTTGACTTTAGGTTTTTTTTATAGAAAATTTTGTCATACGCATTAATTTGTTAAAAAATATTTTTTCAGATTTTTCATTATTCTTGTCTAACGCCCCAACCTCCTTACGCGTTCGAGGCGAATATGTATGTCCAAGATAAAATTGAAAAGTGTATTCTGAAATAATATATATGGTGCCAGACAGCATATACAGTCAAAACATATATACGGTGCCGGTAGAACCTCTTATATCTCTACAATTCCGGGTTTGTATACGTCGATTTAGTTTTTGGTGCCAGTACGTAAGATTACCGGTATATATATATATATATATATATATATATATATATATATAACTACTTTACATGTGTTGTGGCACCTGTCAAGTCTACCGTAGTTGTGACACCACCGTTATAATTAACGTCATTAAGGCACCGTCCAATTAAAATGCGTTGGGGCACCTATGTATATAAATTTTAAAGGGTATTATGGCACCTTGCAGTGTTGTCAAATGTACTTGGTGCTTAAACGTGGCTGAATATATACCGGGTAACTATATAATTGATTGTGATTTTTTTAACGATTGGCAACGAAAAATTTATACCAATGACAATCTACTGTTTAACGCAAAAGTGCGGTTGTACTCCAGATAAAAAAAATAATTCTTCTCGGAAATGTGTTCCTTATTGTGGACTTCACTAAATGACAAATTGCTGTTACCAAACTGAGTTTTGAACCTTTCTTTAAAAAATCCCAACAATTTTATAGTATAAAAAACCAAGTAACAGTAAAAAATGGTTAAGAACAAATTGAAACGAAAAATGGCTTCTACGACTGATGGATTATTTTTATGAATATTACAGAATTGAGGCAGATATTCTTAAAAGCATTTAAGTGGAAGTATTTTTATCTATATTTTTCAAGCTATTTAAATGAAATTTTGGAGAAACATTCTATATTCATTTTTAAGTTTACATTTTTTAAAGCTGATTTGCCGAGATAAAATAAAAAAAATATTTTAACAACTGATTTCTAGAGAGACTAGGATAAATAAATTACTTTAACATTCCGATCTTTCAAATTTTTACTTTGAAATTTTAGGAATGTTAACGTAATTTAATTATATAGTTTTTCTAAAAAACAGCTTTTAAAAAATGGTATATAAAAATTGTAAACTTAAAAGTGAATATAGAAATTCGTGTAAAATGTCTCCGAAATTTCATTTAAATCGCTTGAGAAATATAAATAAAATATTACGGCAGGGTATGTATTCTATACCCAAAATTGGTAATGCATCTGAAAACAATTAGGCAGTACAAAAATTATAAAATGTGTTTAAGATTTTTTATTAATTCTTACAGAATTAAAATAATGTAATTGTAAGTTAATTTAATACCTAATATCTAAAATTTACCTGTTTTTTAAAGTGTAGGTAAACTGGGATTTAAAAAATATAATTAGATATTTATTAGCTCGGTTCCCATAGAGCCGGTTGCAAATGTCAAACTATTAAATTTCTAAATAAAATTTTCTTAATTAATAATTGTAATCAAAAAATAATTTAAACTTCAACTATTGAATTATAACACTTAAGTAGAAACTATAATGTATCGAACATGTATTGTGAATTATTTTAATTCTGTAAGAATTGCTAAAAGAATCTTGTTAAAAATATTTTATCTACAACTGTCATTATATGGATGTATTAATTGCGTATCTAAGGCAACATAACACATGTGAAAATATATTCATATTACACGGTATTTGTCTATTAGCCGGAATAGAATTAAAAATCATTAGATCTAGTAGGTACGCGTTTGTCAAATTAGTTGACAGTTATTCATTGTTCCCGATTCTTTTTTTGAAACCAAACTTAAAATTAACAACTTTAGGCCCGTTTTAAGTGTATATCAAGTGAAAAAATGAAAGACGATGATTACATGGAACTAACACCTCCCGAAATCCGCGACGCTGCTAAAGTGGCGTCGTTGGAATTACTACCCGAGATATTGAGGAAAAATTATGAAATTGCATACAACAAATTTATATCGTGGAGACAAACAAAAAATGTATCCTCTTTTTCCGAAGATACCGTGCTTGTATATTTTACGGAAATTGCAACTAAATACAAATCGTCTACTTTATGGACAAACTACTCCATGCTAAAAAGCACGTTAAGCATCAAGCACAATGTCGACATTGATAAATATCCGAGATTACGGGCTTTGTTGAAAAGGCGATCTGAAAATTACGAACCTAAGAAATCTGAAGCTCTGACCTGTGAACAAATTGACAGGTTTATAAAGGAAACCCCAGATTTTAAATATCTTGGAACAAAGGTAAAAATTCGAATCGAAAATGTAAATTCTTAACTTAATCTACACACTTTTTTAAGGTTGCCTTGATTATGGGGGTAATGGGTGCTTGCCGATCCTGTGAATTAAAGAATATGAAAATTGAGGATTTAAGATGTTTTGAGGGATGTTTTCAAGTAAACGTACCACTAACAAAAACCAAAGTCCCAAGAAATTTTACAATTGTGGATGATTTTTTCAAAATCGTTAAAAAATATATAGACCTCCGGCCTGAAAATGCACCACAAGATTTCTTCCTCAATTTCCAAAAAGGAAAGTGTACTAAACAAGTTTGGCGCAATGGGAAAGCAAATTGCAACGTTTTTACAATTACCAAACCCTGAGAGATATACTGGCCATTGCCTCAGGCGTTCATCTGCAACATTGGTTGCTGATTCTGGAGCTTCAGTGACAACATTGAAACGTCATGGAGGCTGGAAATCCGCCTCCACAGCAGAAGGGTACATCGCCAATCCAAAAAAGAAGCAATTTTAAGTCAAATCAATAATGATAATTGTGTTGGCCTAAATAATCCATCATATTCTGCCAGTAATCGTCATGATTCTGTACTCATATACTATGTACGGTATAATGGCGATAACTTAAACTTTCAATGAATTCTTTTCTTACCTTAGATTTTGAAATGTTTTGAGTAATCCACATGGCCGTTTCTTTTTGTACTGCCTCAAAATCATTAAAAAAAATTTTTAAGTCAAATCAATAATGATAATGATGATTCTGTACTCATTAATAGCAACAGTAATTTTTCTTTAACTACCAGTAATCTTAATGATGCTGCCGGAGCCATTAATATTTCAAATTGTAATGTTACTATTAATTATATCAATAAATAACTTTTAACGAGTTCCTGTATAAATTGGCTTTTTATTTCACACGGGGGCTTAAATACCCCTCATTTGAAAGGTCTTTAAATTATGAACAATTTTGTCAATTCTATTTATAACTGCTTGAAAGAAATTTTTCTAAAAATCACATTTTCGTTTTCGGTGAGCCCCCTTATTCAGTTGTAGATAAAGTATAGTATTCAATTCGTGTATAATGGACCATACTACACTCGAATATTTACTCGCTCACTACGATCGCTCGTGTTGTAAACAATTCTTGTGTAATATGTTCTACATTATACACTTGTTAAATAATATACTATTATAACTCTTTGTAATTATATTTTTCAGTAGCGATACTAATCCTTTAAAAAAGAATCTATTGGTTTGAATCTTATACGAATGTGTACTCATTTACAATTAATGTTTTTATTCGGACGTAATCATCATTTTTAAATTCTTTGTGCTTTGAGATAAAATCCATAATGGCCTCTTTATTGGGATATTTTTTATTTTTAATGTTTTGATGGAAGGCTTTTATAACCATTTTCTTTTCGATGGGATCCCACCTTCTACGAGTTCCCTTCTTTTTTGTAGTGTGCATGGCCCTCTGTAAATAAAAAAGAGGCTTGAATTTTTCCGAAATATTTTATTCGGACTTCACACCCATTCTGAGAAAACTCTAAGGTACTAGTACTAACTTTATTTGGCGAAAATCAGATATATTGATCCTTACCTTTGTCAAGCTTTCGATTTGCAATAAAAAATTATAATCGATAAGCTTTCTGCTGAAATAATCGTTGTGAAATAAGTGGCATTTCTTAAGTTTAACACCCTGTAGCTCAAAAACCAATCAAAGGATTTGAATGGTCCCATGGACACTATTGCTCAAGAGGTCCATAAGCGGTGTGCGGGGTGTTTTACGGCAAATGGATAAAAAAAAATACGGTATAATGGCGATAACTTAAACTTTTAATGAATTCTTTTCTTACCTTAGATTTTGAAATGTTTTGAGTAATCCACATGGCCGTTTCTTTTTGTACTGCCTCAAAATCATTATCGTCAGTCATTTCCGACCAGGAGGATGGTATATACGTCCTATCATCATTTTCTGAGGATTCTTCCTCTTCAAAATCGTAATGATGTGCTAACACGGCTAAATTTACCAATCGTTTTGAACGTGAGAGCATTGGTATTGGAGAAATCTACTGTATTTGAGAATAGTCAGTCATCAAATAACTCACCACGGCACTATTACATATCGAAAAGATATGTCAAAGCGGGAACACAACATCAGAGAAAGCATTGTTGTCAAATTAGGCCTTTTTAGGTGTATAAAAGTGATAGTAAGTGTGGTGCCTCAACAGCGTACAAGTAAATGATACAGCGCGCTCCAGTTATAAACAGTAAGAACTAATTCCTATATAAGTATAAGATAGACGTCATAAAGGCACCAATACGAAAATTTGCCTACAGGCTCCTGGTAACATTCTGATAGCTTTTAGCAGGGTCTCGCCCTTTAAACGTTCTGGCACCAATATGTGGTGCCACAACGAAATTTTTGGTGCCTCAACGTATGGCAGGTCTATAAATTGGTGCCACAATGAACACAAGTATATATATATATAATCGAATAAAAATTATGTTTGACTGATTAAACCAAAGAAGTTTCATTAGTTTTCGAAAATTTATTTTTGCCAAGAATGTCAAACTACTTACCAAAGGTTGTTTCAACGGCACAACTTATTTGATAGAACACCAGCCTCTTTTAGAATAGCTTCTGAAACGTTTGGCCACTCGTTATATATAACATCTATTTGTTCAGGGTAGGCGTTATTGAAGTCAGATTCAAGCTGAAAAAATATTTATTGTTAAAATCATAATAAAAGTCAGTGAATAAATTAAGAATGTAGGATAATGCTACTAAGAAATAAAATGAATTATATTTTTTAGACAGTTTACCATTATATTTAACAACCTGAGATTTTATGTAAAACGAGAAGTAATATATTATACACTTGTGCGGATGTGCAGTTGGCTTCAAACAGTTGTCCATTGGTCACAGATTGATATAAATATGTTTTATAATATAAAATGAAAAAGAGATCAAAGAGAGGAGGGGACAACAAATATTATTAATTTTTTGATAATTAATAGAACGTTATTTTTAGATCTCTAGTCGGATTTTGGATAGATACTTTATAATTAGGATATAGACTTTGACATTCTCTGTAGCCAAAAGTGAAGTCAGGAAGTAAGGGGGAAGTATTTTTAGGTATATTACATTTTGATGGAGGGTGTTGATAGCATCTATATTTATGGAGCATTCAAAGAAAATATATTTAAGATAGGGGATAGTTTCATTGTCGCAAGGACATATAGGGAAGTTTAATATACCTATTTTATGTAGATGGGATGGGAAATGACCATGATTTAGTTTGAAGAGGGAAATTGTTGCTGATTGAAATTTATTAAAATTAAATAAGGAAATGTATGGGACTATAGTTGGGAGAGTGCTGTGAATAAGGCAGTAATAATTGAAGGAACCACTAATATTTCTTTGGTATATTTTACACTTACTAGCTCAGCTCCATAATCTTTTTCAAGACACGGAAAGTCCTTGAATATTTCCTCGATTGATGCACTCCTTGCGAATGATAAACAGTTAACTAGTGACTAAAATACATTTGTTTGTGGCTATTAAAATGGTTTTAGTAGCGTTATTTATTTGTTGTAGGCATACAGGTGCTAAGGTTAAGTAAACTGTTTACCAATGATTATTAAAAAGCATCATTTTAGGAAACTTTTTTACTTATGATAAAAACATGTGTTTAGGAACTTACTTTTACTTATGGCAATTGATTTGTTTTTTTATAATAGTTAAAAAAATATGTATGACAATCGTACTTTTTTCAAGTAAATGATTTATTTGGCACTGTTTTTTCCGTGTAAGAGCCAATTCTAAAGAATCTAAACGATTTTTTTTAACAAAGCATTACAACAGTTGGAATAATAAGTGAAGTGTTATTGATATTCAAAACTTGTATCCAAACTGTAGAATCATAATAGACTTACCAAAAGTTCGTGAACTGATGGGCGTGACCTTATAAGAGTTCCACTTTTTGTATGGTTGTTTCCCTTTTTTTAAATAGTCACTTACCTTGTGACTGTTATATTTTACCTATAATGCATAAAAACTATGTATATTAGGTAGGTATAGACATTATAAGATTATATAACTAAATATTTTGGTATAGTTACCGATCCATCCTTAACCCATGAAAGAGGTAAAACGGAAATCGATTTATCGACCTCGAATTCAAAAATTTGATATTTTTCCATTTTATCAATTTTATCTTATCACGTCGCACAAAAAAGCGGTATTAGCCTTAGATCATATATGCTACGCTAAATACGGTATTCAGGTTATTTGTTGTGGTGTACAGGAGGGAGTTAGAGTACCATCCCACTGATTGGTCGATTTCAAATTTCGACGATACCCGCTCATATCGTAAATTTTGACAGATGTCAGATATTCTGTTTTTTGGGAATTATTGTGCCAATCTTGTGTATTTTTATAGTTTTTTGAAAGTTTTTGCTAGGTACAATTAGTTTAGAGAACAGTTGTCGCATTTCTCAACAAAATGCCAAAGCCTTGTTAAGTGTGCAACATCAAATTTGAGAAAGGTGCTGTCATCGGTATGTATTCCATAGGCGTGTTGTTGGATAGGACAGGAAGTTAAAATAAGAACTAAACGTAAATTATGTATGTCAATTTATGTTTTATTAAAATAAACCATGTTCATCAGTAAATTTTTCATTTATTACTCAACCTAATCTATATGAAGGTTCATTTTTGACGTAGGTATCTTTTGTATTAATATACCTACCAACTTTTCATTTTATTTTTTCTATATTAACGAGTTTATAATCAATGGGATTTTTAATTTGCTATAAAAAAATATTTACAGAAGCGCAAGATGATGGTATTCAACCTCTCAGATTATTCCCATTCCAAACAATTTTCGTATGCATGCTATTTTATTTATTTTCGATTCACATTAATTCCCATTTAATTGTAACCTAGTCACTCAATCCTTAGAAAATGAAATATGTGATGTATAATTATGACAATATATTACACTGTACCAAAATATTCCGAATGGTACGCCACTGTATCATGGTACTCTATTGCCCCTTCACCCCCTCTCGTCTTTACCCCTCTAGAGCCAAACAAACACTATAGGATGCCGCATCTAGCGAAGCATATATGATCTAAAGTCTATTCAACTTAAAGAAAAGTAGATCACGTCAAAACGTGATCTGATATCTGGCAGTACATTAGACAGGGCCGCAATCAGAATAGGTACGTCGTAAGCAAGAATTCCTTATCCATAATAAATAACAATTTTGAATCATACCTACTTAGGTACCAATATAATAAATTAATAACATAAAAGTACATAAAAATTTAATCTGAAGAGCTCGAAGTGCTACTGTCATCAGCATCGCCGACATTTATTATAAGGGGTTCCACTTGTACTTCAATTATATTATCCAATTTCCACATGTTTGGTTCTACTTCTTGTACTACATGCTGGACACATTTTTCCCACTTTTCTGCAGTAATTGTTGATACAGCTTCGTTAAAGAGGTTCTTAACATCCGAAAACTTAAAAGAAGTATTTCTTGCAGCAACATAATTTTTCATATCTGCCCACACCAGCTCTATAGGGTTGAGCTCGCAGTGGTACGGTGGCAGCCTTAACACGGTTTTATTATGACTTTTGGCCATTTCATCTACTATGTATTTATCATACTGTTTTTTGTGTTGTTTAACTATTGCTAACAGTTCAACTTTTAGTATTGACTCTTCAAAAGGAATATTTTTTGATCGCAGCCAATCTTGAATTGCAGATTTTCTGAAAGCAGTTGTTGGTAGTTTTTCCAGTTTACGCGAGTGATACGGAGCATTGTCCAGTACAATTATGGCATTTTCTTCCAACTTGGGCAGTATGTTTAAAAACCAATTTTCAAACGATTTTCCGTCCATTTCCTCATGGTAGTCTCCAGTTTTGTTTGACTCAAAAGCCCAGAGACCATCAGGAACAAATCCTTTTTCATTTCCCATATTGCAAATTATTAATCGTTTTCCTTTCCCTAAAAATGTCGCAAGTTAAAAATACATATTTTTGGTATAGATTTTTAATATAAAAAATCCATTACCTGAAGGATTTTTTAAACCTGTGGAAAGCCCATTTAGAAATGCTTGTCTAGATGACGTCACAGTATCATCAACCCATACTTTTGATTTGGTATGACCAGCATTTAGCCAGGTCTCATCAAGGTAGTAAATTGGGCGTTTTTCATTCCTATATGCTCTAATTTTTTTTAAGTAATCTCTGCGCCATAATATAATCTCGTCTCTGTCCAGCAGAAGACTATTTCTTCCACGCTTTTTAAATTTGAAGTTAAGTTCCTTTAATAACTTATAAAAAGTAGTGCGTTTAAAATTTGGCAGGTCCATGTCATCGTTTACTGCCTTTAACACTTTGTCTATAGTAGAAATTTCATTTAAAAAAAAAACGGTGCACTTGTCGTCTTATCGCATTTCTGTCGAAATCGTCAACACAGTCCAGGGTACTTGTACGATCTCTCTGTTCTTTTGGTCCACATAATGTCCCTGTAGTTTTATGTTCTTTTATAACTTTGAAAACACTACTATTACTGACGCCCACAATCTCTGCTACCTTATTGTTCATATGGACCAATGGGATTCAGTTTTAATTCATGTTTATGCACATTTAGTATTATTTCTTTAGTTTCCAAAGTCAGATGGCGTTTTTTTGATCGCTTTCTTGTGGGGCTATAAGCAATTTCATCGGCACTGTCTGTCTCAGACATGATTAATAATTTTTACTTTCTTCTGAAAAGTGAAAGATGTTTTCAGAATCAGAACCAAATTTGAAAGAAAATGATCGAGAAACTAGAAGCCAAACAAAAATACTAATTTTCGGCTTATTAACCGTGTACCTTGAGAAACATTTTAAAAGCATCCTGAGCCTTTATTTTTAGTCCGATTTTTGTGAAATTTTCACGATATACCTACTCAATAATAATAAACTTAGGCTGCTTAAACCTTGATATTTTTTAAACCTTATAAGCAGCCTTGTGTATTAAATTTATTTCTAATAAAAAATATCAAGTAGTTTTTAAAAGGGATACCTTTTTCTAAAATGTCTCTGTTGCAATATATTAATCAAGCAATATTTATTTTAGAAAAACTTACCACTCAAATCCCTTTGAATCGTTTCAAACAAAAAAATCTAATTGTTCGAAAAACAGAATAGTTGCTTAACACATAAACTCGACACAAATTAAAAAAAAATCATATATAACTAAACGAAAATACACAAAAGTTCTTATTATAATCACACTAACACACTAACGAACAATATCAATAGATCGTAATAATAATAATGATACAATAGTATCCCCTACCAAACCCATAAGTATAGCGAGGCAAGTCCATACCTGAACAGACTCGCACTCCGCAAACCAACCAATCGTAGCGGTTCTTTGCCGAGTCACGCCTAGACCATGCTATTTACTTTACTTTTCTTTACGTTGAATAAACTATAAGGTATTAGCACATACATATGTCACATAACCTAAAATAATATTCTTTTTACGAATCCACGACACAGATAAGTAAATAGCGGACTGCAGCAAGCGACAACTTCATGGTAACGAGAAACTGTTGTCAATTTTCTGTATCACCTAAGTATTTATACGATAAAGATGTTTGATAAAGTTTAAATAACGTTTGTATTATATAATTTAGATTGAGAAAAATCTGTATCAGTTTTTCTTTATCAACATGATAACATAAAATTTTACTAGAACGATAAATATAGTTTTGTATCGACCAGGTAAAGATTTGATAACAAAATTCTCTATCAAAAAGCGGTACTCATTTTATATCTATTTGTTACCCAATAATTTATAACGATATTAAAGCATCATTATTCAACGATATGATAACGATTTTAAGTTTATCAGGTTTACTCTACCTATCCGATACTGTTATCGGAGCTTGGTTATACGGGAATTGACAATCCGGACACATTTGCCTCCTCTAAAAGGGATCCCGTTCCCCTTCTAGTTGGATCTTGTTCGAAGCGTTGACCTATCATGTCAATTAACCTCATACACGAACCCAATAAATCAGTTTTTATACCTATTTCCATTTCATTTCCAGTCCTAATATGACTCGACCCTGAACATGGAACAAACTCGACGTAATACGTTTATAATCGTTTACCCTATTCTCCTCATCAAAACCCAAAATATCATTTTCCAGATTGATTCATTTTTGGCCACAAATTTGGAATTCTGTCATTGGTAATAAGCCAAGACTTACACGATTTGGAGAAAAACCTGCCTTCTCCCCACGCAGAAGCACTCTCTTATCCCGGACAGTTCCCGTTGTTGGTAAATTTCTCGACGCCAGTTCCCATGACAATTCATCGGACAATAGCCTATCAACATCCATGACTACCTAAACCTAATAACAACACACTTTCTACCCCAAAAAAAAAAACAACAAAATAATCCACACAATAAAAAATTTATCTTACAACTAATGATAGTTGCATCACCCTGTATATAAATTAAAAATAAAGTTTATTTATTACTTCCAGGATTTAGCTATTTATTTTTTTCCCCAGAATTTTTTTTTGTTTTGCCTTGTATATGATAATATCCTTATTTTTGTTTTGTTTTTCGTTTATTTATTATTACTATATATTGAGACGAGCACAACTTGGAAGCGACACCACCGGTATTAATTTGAACTGCACGAAAAGCAGAATTTTGTTTGTTTACCTGCAAGTCGAACGTGTGTTTTGATTTTGTGCTTCGTGTATTTTGCTGTTATTTGTTAGTTAAAAGTTAAAAATGCCCAATAAATATAATACAAACTATTGCGTTTATGGGTATACCTCTAGGAAATCTAAAAATCCGGAATTACACTTCCATTATGATCCACCCAAGAAGCAACAAAAAAGGTGTCAACCAGGAAGTTGATCGTCGTAAATTCCGGGAAAAGTGTAATCAATTTTAAATCTGAAGATTATATTACAAAATCAGGTAAGATAAAAAAAAAAATAAATAGCTCCTCCTTTCGGACGATAACCAAAACACCAACGTACGATCCTACTTCAGGGACATGCGTCTTAACTGTAACGTTAGATATAGCGTCAGGTTTAAAATAATTAACTAAAAAGCATTCAAAAGTATTGATATCAATCATTAAATAATATTCAAAAGAATCAATTGGCTCAACATCAATAAAATGCAACCCTTTTCACAGAACATTCATTTTATTGTTTTGTACTTGTTGAATAGGTCGTTTTATATTTGCTTGTAAAAAACAGTTGTGTAGTGTAGTTTTTTCAAATCAGAATGAGTAATTCATATTGTTCCGTACCTCAGTGTTCTTCATTGACGAAAACAAACAGAGATTTAAGTTTCCATTTGTTCCCAGAGGCTGGAAAATGTCGCGTGAAAGTAGAATCTGAGTTAGGACGCCCCACATGGATGTGTAGGCGTTAAGCTTGGATTTTAAGACTTAAAATTGAAAAAGTTGTGACTAAGAATATGGTCGTTTATTCAAAACATTTTATTGATGACGATTTTTTCCGAAGAGGTAAATAAAATAATTATATGCCATAGGAAGAAGAAGTTTAAAGCTGACAGCTGTTTCCAGTCAGAATTTGTGGATTTCATTAGTTTAAACTACAGAACGAGAAGCCGCTGAAAGAAGTGAAAGGTTAAACAGGAGAAATACTGTTAAAATTATAGATTTCACAGACTGCCAGTGCAATGAAGAACGAGGGCCTGAACGTACTAACGATAATTTGGAAGGTGCACAAAGCCTGCTAATGATCTTAAATGAGCAAGAACAATATGAAGGACCCACTAAGTTTCGTGACTTTGAGGTGCAAGTAAATACTTAAAAAATATCAACATTGAATGATCTCTTAAAAACAGATAGTGCTTGTAAAGAAAACAACTTCTAAACATTCTTTGTGGTGAGAGCGTGGACTGTATTTATTTATTAAGTTTTTTACATCAAACATTAACTGGTAACAACAAAATATATCAAAAGCGAACATATAGCGTCAGTACCGCCATTATTTTCATTATAAAAAAAAGGGTGAGCATCGTTCCCGCACAACGGCAACTATGAATTCCCGACACCTGTGCTTCCGGCCCACAGAGGGCGCGACAAGTACCAAATGGGCACTTTCAAACTACCAAAATAACAACATTCTGCCCCGGATTGAAGGCTTGCCTTCAAAATCTTTACAAACTAAACAACTATAAATACACAAACAAATAGTTTTGAATACTGTGTTATTAAAATTTACTTCTAAGAACTACTGTAAGTTATTGGGAGGGGGCAAAGTTTTACAATTGGACGTGTATATGCCCCGTCTACTGTTTTTATTTTGACCACTCGGACCTTTTTATCAGGACCTGGCAACACCTCTAAAATTCGGGCTAATGGCCATTTTAGTGGTGGTAAATTATCTTCCCTTACTAAAACTAGCATATCCTTTTCTAAATTTGGGAAAGTGCTGTGCCACTTTGGCTTATTCTGAAGAAGATTTAGGTATTCTTTTGAATATCTTTTCCAAAAATGCTGTTTCATTTTAGTGCATAATTGCCAAAAACTCAATCGATTGTCAGGTATATTCATTACATTAATTTCAGGGATTGAAGTTAATGGTTCACCTATTAGGAAATGACCTGGAGTTAAACAGCTGAAGTCATTTGGGTCACTAGAGAGTGGACTAAGAGGGCGTGAGTTTAAAATGGATTCTATTTCGGTTAATACTGTGAAAAATTGTTCAAATGTGAGTACATGATTACCCATGACTCGTCTCAAGTGAAATTTTGTGGCCTTAATGCCAGCTTCCCACAATGTGGACTATTCGCTGGGATAAATTTCCATTGCACAAATTCATTATAAAAAAAATTTTTAATCGAGTCTATATTGCTGTTAACTTTTAAAAATGCTTTGATTTCTTTTAAGGAGTTGTGTGCTCCTGCAAAATTAGTCGCATTATCACTGAAAATGGTAATAGGTTTGCCTCGACGGCTAATAAATCTTTTGAGAGAGGCTATGAATGATTCTGAGGTTAGATCTAAGACTAACTCTAAGTGAATTGCTTTTGTATTCATACATACAAATAATGCAATATAACTCTTGTGTATAACACTATTTCTCAGGCGCGATTCTTTTATCGAGAATGGACCTCCAAAGTCCACCCCAACATTTAAAAAGGGTCTAACTGTAGCAACTCGTTCAGTGGGCAGATTGCCCATAACTTGAGTGGAGGGTTTTGCTCGAAATCTAAAACAAATTGTGCATGAATGTATCAATTTCTTTATTCGGGTTAATGCGTTGATGGGCCAATATTTTAACCTAAGGCTTGCGAGCACAGCTCTCGGGCCTGCGTGACAAAGTGCAACATGTTCATGGACGATCAGTAAGTCTACAAATTGATGTTTTTGAGGCAGTACAAGGGGGTGTTTTTGAGAGTACGGTTATGAGCGTTTTCCAAACGCCCACCAACACGTAGGAATTCTTCATCTAAAAAGGGAGAGAGGGGTAAAAGGCAACTATTTTTTATAGGTTTATTATTTTTAAAAGAGTCAATTTCTAATGAGAATGATTGTATTTGCACAATTTTCACTAAAGTAAAATTTGCATTTCTAATTTCTGTGCCAGTGAGAGTTCCAGTGATTTTTATTTTATTTCTGCAATTATGCACGAAACGCAGTACATACGCAACGGTATGACGTAACTTTAAGAGAGACGAGAACGTGGAAAATAGTCGCTGCCACGAATCAGATGTAGCAATGTGAAAGGTCTTAACTGATTTTCGTTGTTCAGGGGGTTATTTTAAATCACTTTCGAATTCATCAGGTTTTAAATTGGGTTCCATTAAAAATTGTGGGCCATGCCACCATAAATCTGATTTAATTATTTCTGCTGAAGTCATTCCTCGTGATAAAAAATCAGCAGGATTTTGTTTTGATCTAATATGTCTCCATTTGTAAGTTGAAGTCAAATTCTCTATTTCTGCGACTCTATTTGCTACAAAAATAGTCCAGCGTGATGGTTGAGACTTTAACCAACACAGAGCTATTTGCGAATCTGTCCAGAGATTAACATTTGATATATTCAAATGATGTTCATAAATAGATATTAATTTTGAAATTAATTTGGTTAGAAGTACCATGGCACAGTTCTAATCTAGGGAGAGTGACAGTTTTAAGTGGGGCTATTCTTGATTTTGACGTTATCAAGTTACATGAAACATTTTTGTCTGCATAGATGATGCGAAGATAGATGCAGCATCAATATGCTACCATGGAAGCATCACTAAATCCTTCTAAAGAAATCATTTCAATTTCCTTTCTTAACATTGGGTACCTGGGGATTTTTAAATTTTTAAGTACAGGGATATTCTCTATAAAACTTTTCCACTCATTTATTAGAGCCTGATCTGTTACTTCCTCATCCCAACCTAATTTAAGTAACCAGAGTTGTTGAATGAGAAGTTTTCCTTTAACTATTATTGGGTTAACCAACCCGATGGGGTCGAAACATTGAGCAATTACTGACAGAATAGTTCTCTTAGTTACAGGGCCTTGAAATGGATTGCATTTTATTGGTTCGTGGCGATTGTCTCGCCATAATATATTTTGAAGAAAAGTATGCTCTGGGTTAACGCGAATCTGACGGTACATTTTCTTTATATCAGAGGTGAGGACAAATGGGTACAACCTAAATCTACATATGATATCGAATAAATTTGGCTGCACCTGATACCCTTTAAAGTTTATATCATTCAGCGATAGTCCGGACGTTGTTTTACAACTTGCATCAAATACTACCCGAAGTTTTGTACTAATACTTTCTTCTCTAACTACACATAAGTGGGGTATAAAATACTTGAGCTCTGAACTAGGAGTTAACAAATTTAAGGGAACAAATCTAGCATGGCCAAGATTAATATATTCATGTACACACTTACTGTAATCTTCTTTAAGCTTTGTGTTATTTGTTAATCTCTTTTCTAATAAAAAAATCGTTTTTGTGCTATACTAAAAGAATCGCCAAGTTTCTTATGCTCTGTGGGGGATTTAAGCGGGATGTCTATTTGATATGTACCATCAGTCAATACCTTTAAAGTGGAACAAAATATTTTTTCTGCTGCAATTTCATCAGAATCTAAAGGTTTTTGGGTGAGAGTGGGAATCTCCTCAATCTTCCAAAATTTTTCTAGAGTTTCTTCCAATTTTGGAGTCTGAAGAAGAAAACACATCTGGGCTGCTTGTGGAGGTTTTAACTCATTGTCACAATTGTCTGAATATTCTACAACATTATTAACAATACATATTGCCTGAGAAGTTATGGGGCTACCTAATATAAATCCTAATTGAGTGTCTAACAAAACTAAAGAAGTGTCTTCTAGTTTTATGATTTG
This sequence comes from Crepidodera aurea, assembly GCA_949320105.2. NCBI lineage: Eukaryota > Metazoa > Arthropoda > Insecta > Coleoptera > Chrysomelidae > Crepidodera > Crepidodera aurea. Next base: position 7,810,878 of record OX439472.1, on the reverse strand, counting down.
GTCTTTTATAATTTGATAATATACTGTCACGAGGTCCGTTTTTGGCCTACGTATCCAGGGCGAAACGCCTTTTCGACCTTTACGAAGTTATGGGGATCTCTCCCTGAACACTTAGCATTTATTACTCTTTAGTACCACCACTCACTCTGAGAAATAAAACAAGAAGTACAAAACAAATACAACTTTATTGGGTCACCCTTCAGATAAATATAAATTAATAAATGACAAAATGCTAACAATTATCTCTTACCTAAGCATGTCGGGTAAAGGGCTGGTCACGCTTCTCCCAATTACGTAATCTCAGTTAAAGATCACTTTTTTTAAAACTATACTTTTATTTACTTCGATTATAAATTTTACAAAGTTAATATTTCAAAAATTATATTTATATCAGACTAAAAATTATTAATTAGTAACAGTTCTTTTATATTATTTTATTCGCTGACTCTGCATGTCGTTGTCCCGGTGTATGTACGTTGACCGTGCTGATTAAGGAGATCAGCATTCCATAACTTCTTCATCCCCTGGGGAAGTTTTGTAAGGGACGAACAAAACTTTGCTATTGTCCTTGTCGCTTGAGGTTCTTCGTTGATTTAGTTTTTTGTTCCATCTCTTTTTGGTTCTGTAACAGATGTATATAAGTAGGATTGTAACCCCTATGTATACTGGGGTCATCCAGTAGTGGTTGTGGCTAGGGTTCCATTGTGGCTCTGTCTCTATGGGTTGTAGGTGATTTTCTTCTTTTACTACCTTTTGAAGTTCGTCTAGTGGGATTCGGGATTATTTAAGAGGCTTTATTTTTGGTGATGTCCCTTGGCTAATAGTTTTGATTCTTGGCAGGGTGAGAGGCTCCTCGAGGATGGTTGTTTTCGAATTAGTAAATCCTTGATTGGCGGTTCTGAACTCGCAGTTGGATGGTACTTTGATTAGGAACGTTCCTTGGAGGACCATTATTTTATCTGTAGAGCAATGGGTTGTTATTTTAGTTGTATCTGGGAATATTCCTATGTAGTGAGCTTCGGATATTTTTTGGATAATTGCACTGTTTATCTGTACTGGTACGTATTCACAGTAAGCTTCTTCGTTATTAAGTTGTAAGATTTGATTTATACAGTCCTTGGTTCCCAGTGTTCTCTGAAGGGATTCTTCTTGGCAGAGGTATTTTGGTACAAGATTTTTACATGGTAGGTTTAAGTATTGGAAAGACTTCGAATTTACTAAGAGGTAAGGGGCAGGAGGGATGATCGTTGAGAAGTTTTGCGTAGGGACTGAAAATAGATGATAATAAGTGAACGTATCGGGGTTAAGTATAGGAAAGTGGAGGATAAAGACAATGGTGTAATTAGTGTAGTAGGCATCTACCGTTATAACATCGTAGTATTTGGATATATCGCCTCTTTCGTCGTATAAGATTTGTTCTTTGGAATGATGTTCTAGTAATTTTTCGACGGTCCATAAAAGTTCTTCCCTTCTGATCAGGTTGTTGTGGAGTACATTAATTTTCGCAAATGTAAGTGCTTCTTCTAGGTCGTTAAGTAATTGTAGGATGATTTGCAGCGCTATATTGAGTTGGTCCAGCACATTTCTTGCTTGTAGGTAATGGTTAAAGTTATATACGAATTTGTTAAGTTCTGTTCCTATCCTTTTTGTTTCTTCGGCGATATTTTCTTGATTGTGGGTAAGAAGAGAAATTGTTTCATTGAATTTTTCCATAACTCTTTTATTCAGGCTCATGTGGTGGTTTACTTGGTTTATTATGTTTTCCTGGTTTGTTTTCAATGTTGTGATAGCCATGTTGTATTTTCTCGCATCCTCTTGGTCCAGATTACCGGAAATTGTTTTTATTATGGTACCTAGACCGTCTATTAATCCTCGTTTTTGTCTATCGGATGGGCAGATAGCAAAGAACTTTTCTTGTGTGGTTTTTAGCGTGTATTGGAGGGCTTGGTCAAAGTTTTGCAGACTGTTAAAGTAAGGGTAGCTTAGTCCATCTTGAATTGCTTTGGTAACGGCATTGTACTGGGTTTCAATTGATTCGATTTCTTGGGCTATGGGTAGTAGTGAGAAGTAATGGATAAAGTCGTGGGTGCTGCTACGGATCTTTGCTTGTCCCAGGTTTAGGGGAAGAATTCCTGGATTGTCTTTCAGATCCTGGATTATGATTTCTTCTCCCCTCAGAAGAGGAAATCTGTGGACAAATTTGATTATTAGTTGTTTTGCTTACTGGATGTCTGACATTTTTCTTGTGAACTGTTGTTGTTGGTGTGTCTATCGTAACTGTGTTATTTGTCTGAGCCGTTTTCGAAGTAAATCTTGGCAGTAGTTTGTTTCTTTTAAGAGTTCTTTTTGTATATATTTTCGAACAAGGTTTGTATACGATAGGCGTTTGCCTTGTCTCATTCCTCTTTTCAATTGTAGTCTTTTTATTGTTGTATATGTGTTCGTTGATTTCTTTATAGATTTCCTTTGTTTTGTCCCTATGTTGTTCGACATAATTATTCAACAAAGTTCTGTTGATGTCTATATCAAAGGGATCTCTTGAATTTAGATGTCCATTTAATACCTCGATAGGTTTTAATTTGGTTGTTGAGTGGATGGAGTTATTATACCCAAGGATTGCGTAGGGTATTTGTTCTTTTATGGATAGGGACTTCTTGGTGTTTCGAAGAATTCTTAGATGTTCTACCAGTGTGGAGTGGAACCTTTCGATAATCCCGTTGGATTGTGGGCTATCGGGTGTAGTATAGTGGATTGAAATCTTATGGGTATTTATGAAATCTTGCATAACGCCATTTTTGAATTCGGTTCCACTGTCTGAGACGATCATTGATGGTAGTCCGTGGTGGGTGCAAAAAATCAAAAGGGCATTTAAAACGTTGACGGCGTTTGCTCCTTCTATGGGGTAAGCTTGACCGTATTTTGAAAATGCATCGACGACGGTTAGGAATTTTTGACCATTTGCTTGAAATGTGTCGATGTGGACTATTTCTAGGGGTTTTGTTGGTGTAGGTGTTAACATAAATTTCGGCTTGGGTGGAATTCTATCGTACTTGTTTTCCTGGCATATATCGCAGAAATTAATGATATCCTCTATATCTTTTCGTAAGCTGGGCCAAAAGTATTTCGTCTTGATTTGGCGCTCTGTTTCGATTATGCCTCGGTGATTTGTTTCTCCTTGATGGTAGGTCCTTATGATTTCTTTTTGCCTTTCTGGATTGTTTATATCTTCTAGTAGTTGATTACATTTGATTAAATCGTATGCGTTATTCTTGAAGTTTTTCCGGATAACGTTGCTTATAAAAATATAGAGTTCGTCACTTTCGAATAAACAACCATATTTCTTTTTCGGGTGGAGATATTCTTTAAAAATCTTTATGACATCAGTTTGCAAATCGTTGTTTCCAAGTTGGACATGGATTCGTTTTTTGTTTGGAAATGTTTCTGATGTAATAGGAGAGCGTGGGTTGTAATTGACTGTTTTAAAGATAATTTGGTTACTATAGCAGTTTAGTGGTTTTTCTGAGATTGGAATGCCTAGGATGGGATTTTCAACTGCGGTGTGTCTCGTTTCATCCTTATCATCTTCAATGTTACTGTTTTGGTTATCATCTGTGGTAATCATTCCAGTTTCTTCTTGGACAATTTCATCTATTATCCGGTTTTCGTCTGGGTTGTTGTACATTGACCAGGTATCGTCATCGATGGTTTCAAGGTCTTTGAAAATTTCATTGAGTTGTGTATCTAGGTCTTGGAGTTCTTTAGTGTGTACTTCTATCCTGGAGAGAGCGTCTGCGTTTGTGTTGGCCTTTCCTTTTTTGTAAATTACTTCGTAGTCAAATTCTTCCAATTTTAGTCTCCATCGTAGTAATTTAGAGTTAGGGTCTTTTAGAGAAAAGAGGTATTGTAAGGGCCTGTGATCTGATAGAATCTGGAACTTTCTTCCGAATAAATATGGCCTAAAATATTTGGTGGCCCACACTATAGCAAGCATTTCTTTTTCGATTGTGGAATATCTTATTTCGGTTTCGTTTAGGGTCCTAGAAGCGTAGGCTATCGGTTTATCGCTACCTATGGGACCTTGTGAGAGTATGGCTCCAATTGCATAGTTGCTGGCATCTGTCGTAAGATTAAAGGTCTTTGTGAAGTCTGGATATTGGAGCAGTGGTTCATTGGTTAGTAAGTTCTTACAGGTGTTGACACATTTGAGAAATTCTGGAGTGTGTTCGATCTTCGAATTTTTCTTCAGGCATACTGTTAAGGGTTTTGTGAGTTTAGCGAAGTCTTTGATAAACTTGCGGTAATATCCTAGGAGACCTAGGAATCCTCGGATTTCTTTGGTTGTTTTAGGTATAGGGTAGTTGACTATGGCTCTGATTTTTTCTGCGTTGGGTTTAATTCCTTCGGGTGTAATTAAGTGGCCTAGGAAGTTAACTTCTTTTTTCAAGAATTCACCTTTCTCTATCTGTATTTTCAGCCTGGTTTCCCTTAGGCGTTGGAATATTTTTGCCAGGTTTACCATATGTTCTTGAAGTGAAGTGGAGTATACGATGATGTCATCCATGTAGACAAGACATATTTCATTTTGGAGTCCTTTTAACACGTTGTCCATCACTCGTTGGAAAGTAGCGGGTGCGTTCTTGAGTCCAAAAGGCATCCGGACGTATTCAAAGTGTCCGTTTTCTACGTTGAAGGCGGTTTTGGCAATATCTTCTTCTGCCATTTCAATTTGATGAAAGCCACTGGCTAGGTCTAGCGTCGTGAAGTACTGGCAGCGTCCAAGTTTATCCAAAATATCGGTGATATTGGGAATGGGGTAGCGTTCGTCAATGGTTTTATCGTTAACCTTTCTGTAGTCAACTACGATTCTCCATTTGATCTTTCCTGAAGCATCGGGTTTCTTGGCTACGACCCATATTGGTGAAGACCATGGTGATTGACTCGGTCTTATAATATTTTGTTCTAACATCGAGGATATTTGTTTTCTAACTTCTTCTTTGTGGATATGTGGGTAACGATAGGATTTGGTATAAACTGGTATTTCGTCTTTTGTTCTTATGTGGTGTTTAACTTCATTTGCAAATGTAAGTGTAGCATCTGGATGGTGGAAGATATCCGAATATTTCTTGCACAGTCGTCGAATGTGTTCTTCTTCCTCAAGATTTAGATGATCTGTTTTAATTAAATGATCGATGTCTCGCTTTGGGTCTTGTTGCGGGAATGTAACCATGGAATAGATGTGATATTCGTCCATGTTAATAGTTTTACTGTTGACGGGTTCTGTTAGAGCTATTTGGATTGGCTCTGATGTTTTATTTGTTGCTTCTGTCCAGGCCAATTGGTTGTGAGCATTGGTAAGTGTTTCTCGTATTTCTGCACCATCAATTTCCTGTTTGGGTATTAGGATTGTTCCTTGATTTTCTTTGACGGGTATTCTGATTCGAGTAATTGAGTTAGGTTCTAGCTGGATTGAGTAGAATTGGGTTTTGTTAGTTTCGTAGTATTTGATTGGTAGGATCGAGTGTTCTGTAACTAATTTTGAATCGGGGAAGTTTAAGTGGGCTTGGAGAAGTTTTAAGTTGTCGAGGCCTATAAGGCCGTCAAATGTCTTATGGAATTTGAATAGGTAAAATGTTAGGTTTTTTTGTGAGTTAAACTCGAGGAAAGATGGAATTTCAGCGCAATAATTTTGCGAATAGTTTTGAAAAATAGAAGACACGATAAAAGGTTCATATTTGATATGGTTTTGGTAGTATTCGTGAGCTATTGAAGGATTTAGGAAGGATTTGGTGGATCCAGTGTCTATTAGGAGTTTAAGAGGGGGGTTGGAGATTTCAATAAAAGGAAGTTCCCTTTTATCTGGAAATGTGTGGAGTTCAATTATGTTTCTGGGTTTTCCCTTGGGTCCTCTTGAAAATTTTCTTCTTCGAATAGAAAATCTTGTGTTTCGAATGCGGGAGTTTCTTCTGGATAGAATTCGGGGTTGCAGCTAGCGTTGTCCTCGTAGTTAGTCTCATTATATTGATCTATGTTGTATAGCTCTTCTACAGTAAATCTCGGTTGGTTTTGCTGCGGTTTTGAGTTAGTTTGTGCAAATGGCTTGTTTCTGGTAGTAGCGGCGGTAGATGTACTCATTGGCGTTGGCATGGGTTGTTGCGATGGGCCTGCTCTGGGTGACCAAACATTCTGATGGTTGGGTGGTCGAAATATGGAAGGTCTCTCTGTTCTTTGTTGGTTGAAAACAGGTTTCTGGTAGTTTTGAAAAGATGGTCTGAGGAAGGGTTGTGGATTTGATTGGTTTACAGTTGGTTGCCATTGGTTGTTAAAAGATGCAGCCTTGAATATGGGTGGTTGTTGAAACGTGGGCTGTTGAAACGTCGGCTGTGGGTAAAACTTCTGCTGGGTTCGAGTTGGTTGGGTATTTACTGGTCTATTATTCATTGGTGTTGTAAGTTGACTGTGTCCCTTCTGGAGGTACCTTATGTTGTTTTCTTCTTGGATGTATTGTATGGCATTGGCTAAATTGCTGGGCCTCATGGCTCTTATTGTAGAGCCCATAGGTTCTCGAAGTCCTGCTAGGAACGTGGTTAGTGCTTGTTGACGGAAGAATTCTTGTTTGCTTCTTTTTATTTCGATGTTTCCTTCGTGTACTTCAATATAGTTAGAAATACAATTTAGGAGTCCCATTATTTTCTCGTAGAATTGGGTTGGAGATTCATTTGGGGCTTGTCGCATGTTGACGAGGTCTCTGGTGAGCGAATTTTCGTTGCGTTGATCGCCAAAATTTTGTATTAGTGTGTTTTTTATTTCGTCCCATGATTCACAGCCGTAAATGGAGATGACTTCTTTCGCTCTTCCTGTTAACTTACTGGTAATGCCATGAAGTAGGAATTTATTCTGAATGTTGGTTGGATTGATACGATCGTAGTAGTGGTTGAGGATCAGTGTAGATACTTTGATAAATTCATATAATCCATTTGGATTTCCGTCGTATTCTGGGATGATGCACAGGTTCTTGACATCGAAAAGTGGTGTAGTCATGTTTGTAGGTATGTCGTCTAAGTCGTCTATGGATATATTTAATCTAGTAAATTGATTCGTTAAATCTATCTCTTCAGAGCTAAGGTTGAAGTCGGTTAAACTTGGTATGGAATCTATATCTAGCTCCGTGTCAGAAGATTCTAACAAAGAGGAATCTGACATAAATTCGTAGATTGCTTACAAGGTGCAGATGATGCAAAAGTGCATTCCTGATGTCTTGCTTTCTTCTTTTTGAATTCCTTGGTCCGGCTTCCTGGGGTGAACTCTCAGATGGTTTTCCCTCTGGGCTGGTTCCTGGGAGATAGTGGATAAACGCTTGAAAGCGACGAGGATCTTCAAAGACTCTTCCACTATCCTACTGGCTGCGCCAATTACGTAATCTCAGTTAAAGATCACTTTTTTTAAAACTATACTTTTATTTACTTCGATTATAAATTTTACAAAGTTAATATTTCAAAAATTATATTTATATCAGACTAAAAATTATTAATTAGTAACAGTTCTTTTATATTATTTTATTCGCTGACTCTGCATGTCGTTGTCCCGGTGTATGTACGTTGACCGTGCTGATTAAGGAGGTCAGCATTCCATAACTTGCTGAAGGTTCTCGTTCCCAAACCAGGACCGTAACTCGCGGACTATTACTTCTTACTTTATGTATGTAATTAAATTAAACGTGAATTTCTTTGTTCTAGCCGAATTTCCTTCTGGCGGTCACCTTTTCGGTAGGAGACCCCCTTCGTAGCCAAGGACCGACTAACCGACTAACCGACTACCTGACTACCGACTAACCGACTTACCGCCTAACCCTCTTCTTTTCCCTTGGTACGTTTTTAAAACCAAAGATAGCTGAATGTGCAGAATCATTATTTTGGTAAAATTGCTCTACTTTTCTGTCTAGGTTAGGCTCGTGCTTGAGCCACCCAACCTTGACTTTCGCGATTCTGCACATCAGCGAAATTTAGCGGCGCGACCTGGTTTGGTTAGATGTTTGGGTTTTCGATTAATTATATAAATAAACTTGTATTATTATAGTTTTGATAAATAAACTGTTCTAAGGAGATTTTGACTTTTCGCAAATATTTTAACTATATTTGGGATACGTGACATGCCCCCTCCCCGTTAAAGCCTGCCCCAGGCTTTTCAAATAACCTAATTCTTAACTTATTTGGTAGATTTTCAAAAGAAAGGCTACACTGACTAAAAAAATGTTACCAAATATCCTAAATTTCCTTCCCTACAACGGTTAAATCAAGTTACAAAATCAACAACATGAAGGCGATTTAGGATATCTAAAAAGAAAAAAAAATCTACCAAAATAGTAAACTAATGACTATACTAACAAAAAACTGAACAGAAATGGAAAAATGAAAATTAATAATAATACGATTAAATAAAGTTTCTCGCGTATAAAAATACTAGTTCACACACACACACACACGATTTACCGTCATAAGTTCGACACTTCGAAAGTTCCATGAGTACTAAATTTTTGGGTAAGTCCGTCTCTGTGCCATCTATTGTGTTCTCGGAACCATCGCATTTTATCGCCCACGACATGCGTTCGTTTGTTCCTGGAACTCTGTGTCAACGGGTGGGATATGGAATACGCTGCCTGCTTCGTCATCTGTATTCTGGAGTGGAATCATATTGTAGTTGCTGATATGCCCAAGGGGAAACTCATTTGTTTAGGCTTGGTTGTGTTTTTTGGCTACTTGCAACCTGTTACCTTTCGCCTAATGGAACGTACTTCTTCTTTTTCTTTGGTACTATCTGTCAACTGTCGACTTTAGTACTATGAACTTCGTCTATCTCGTGGAAGATGTTGGATAGTTTTTTGTGGAGTAATTTGTGAACTGGATTTCTCGTATTTTCTTGCCTTACGGATAAACGTGTATTGTACCTTATTCCTCTTGGTACAGGTAAGTGCTGTTCTTTGTATTTTTCCTAAATTAACTGTAACTATTAGCAGGTCCACGTGTTCCGTTTTGAGGTTATCCCGTTAAATCCCGAGGAATGGCTCCAGAGTTAGGGCTCCGTGTCGTCTTTCGTGAAATGTGTGTGCTAGCTCCATGTGACCGGGAACAAAAGAATAAAAACGGTGGTAAGTACATTTTTTGTGTTTATCTATTTAAAACTAATTAATCCTAATATCTTCTCATTTAAACAATATTTTTTTTTAAAAATCCCACTTATAAAATTAACTTGTTGTATTTCCCTACCACTAATCTATGATTTCAACCCTTAACTTAAATTATTATTTATACAATACAAAACTACTCCTATTTTAGTTGGGTGACCCTGAGGAGTTATATCTTTAAAACCTTATTACTCTTATTCTTTAAAAAAGATCCCTTATCTTTGATTAATACTATTAATACTCAAGAAAAAAAATTTGCTAACCTCTATCTCATTTGGAAACTTTTTATTTTAGGTCCCTGTTTCTAAATTTTAAATTAGATAATCTAAGTAAGTAACTGAGTCCCTTAAGAAAGTGTCAAAAGAAATTTATTAAAAATTAACTTTGTTGACGATTGTTTGTTTTTCCCTTTATATTCCCTAGTTTTAAGAAAAGAATTTTTTGTTTTTTTTTTTTTAAAAAAAATTGAATATATATTTGCTTTCTGTATATCTTTGTTTTTTTAAATTACGTAGGTAGATAGATGTATGTGGATTTCGTGGTTTTCCTAAATACTCTCATTATTTTTAATCATTTATTTGATTCTATTTCTTCTTCTTCTAACTTTTTCAATTAGGGCGCCCTCCTAATTACAATAATTTTCTTATTTAAAGTTTTATTTCAATTCATATACTTCTCAAAAAGCTTTCTAATGTGGCTTAATTATTTTCACATTTACCTGGGTATTTTAACCCCAATCAAATTTTTTCTTTTATTACTTAATTATAACTTATTTTATTTTCCTGTTTAGGTATGGTCATAGGCTTCAGCTGTTTTAGCATATCTTCCAGCCTTACCCATACGTAATCAGTATTTAGCCAGCTTTTTCCTACTATTTTTATGTTCCTATCTAACTTTAATGTCTCTGGTTTGTCCTAATGCCAGAGCTTTTTCTTTTATTTCCTAACTCTAACTTTTTCGGTTTTTTCTATAAACCATAAATCTTTCTCATTTTTATTTTATACCTAACTAACTTAATTTGGCCGGGATATAGATTTCAGCCCTTTTATAAGGGTTTTCTCCCAATCTTCCCCCAACCTATAGCGAGATTTTTCTAACTTTAACTAACTTCTTTACCTATTTTCAAGTTAAATTATATAATATCTTATAATCCACATACATCCTTGTTCAATACCTGATTAAGTTAAAAATATATTTCTTATGCTTTTAGGAGCATTATTTCTTAAAAAAAAATGAATTTAATATTAAATAAATTTAAAAAAATTATGTATCCTCGTTAGTGGCCCTTAGGATACAGGGTAGGCTCCGTCCTACCGTGATTTCTTGTAATTTTGACATTTCCACTTGGGAAATTAAGTGACTGCTTGCCTGTCCTCTGGTTTCTGACGTCTGCTCTGTTTTTTAGGTTTTGAGAATGGATTGTAGGGCGTGACTGCTGCTGTGTTTGGCGTTTGGATCATGGCAGAAGAAATAATTTAATTTTAATATATGCCATAAATGTGATAGACGTCGGAGCTATAATAGTGGGATTCAGGTGAGTTAAGCTCATTTATAAATCAATTGATTCCCTGTTTATATTTCTTAAACTCTTTTGAGTTTATTATTATTACTATTATTTAAGGCCTATGTTTTTAATTGTTAATTAACCTATTATTCAATCATTCAATCCTCAAGCTTATGTTGGGTAGCTAATCCAACACCAAGCTAAGCCATCCCATTTTATTTCTATGATGTTAATGAGATCTCAATATATTTAGTAAACATTTTCGGCTGTAGGTTTCCTCGGGATTTCTAAATTCTATCCTATAAGCATTCTGTGAATTATTTAATTTATTTATTATTAACTAATAACACGTTTTCTAGTATTTTTTGGGTTTTGACTCCAAAACGCATCAGCAGTCACCTCTACTTTTTGTTTGTCCTTCCCTTGATGGGGTTATTATTAAGGACACATAGAAAAATCAGTAACCTAAACAAAAATCACATATATATTATTTTATGTTTTGTTTATTTTGTAAATATTTTTAAAGATCAACATCTCATTTAATGAAATTAAGAAAAGCCTTGCTTTATAAATTAAATTGGTGGGTAATGTAAGGGGATATTAATTTGTCCGGGGGTTGTTGTTGTTATTGTTACTGTTAAATGTTAGATTAATATTGCTTATTTGGTTTTTTAATCTTAATTTTTATTAATTTGTAGGTGGTGGATCCTCTTCGTCCACCGGGACCAGTTCTGGACTCCAGGGGTCGTGGTAAGGTAGCATTCGGCTGACGTGGACCACTTCCTGCGCGCAATTCTTGTGCTCGCCCTTCTGGATTAGGTAATTAACTTCTCCTATTTTTTCCTTTACATAGTAAGGGCCAAACCAACGTAGTAGTAATTTCTCACTACGTCCTATTTTTCTAATGGGGGTGAACACCTTTACTTTATCTCCCTTCTTAAATTCTATTGTTCTGTGCATAGAGTCGTATCTTTCTTTGTCCTTGTCCTGCTTGTTTTTTATCCCCTGTACAGCTAGATTTCTGACAGCCATTGCCCTGTCTCTAATTTGCTCCACATCTAAGTTACTAGTTTGTGACATTAAATTTGCCTCTGTTGGCAGAATTGGCTCTCTCCCATAAACCAACATAAATGGGGAGAATTTTGTGGTGTCTTGCTTCGCTGTATTGTATGCGAAAGTTACCAGGTTCAGATATTCATCCCAGTCTGTGTGCTCCGAGTTTGTGTACATTGCCAACATATTTGCCAGGGTTTTGTTGAACCTTTCTGTTAGCCCATTTGTCGCTGGGTGGTAGGCTGTGGTAAACTGACTCATTGTCCCCATAATTTTTGTTAGCTCAGTGATCAATTCGGATTTAAAGTTCGATCCTTGATCACTAAGTAAAAATCGTGGACTGCCATGTCTACAGATGATGGAGCTCATTATGAATTTGGCCACATGGTTTGCTTTTGCGTTTGTCAACGCCATTGTTTCGGCCCATCTGGTGGCATAATCGGTGGCGACTATTATCACCGTTTTCCCATTTCGACTTTTTCGAAATGGCCCTAGTATGTCGATTCCCACTCTTTCGAAGGGAATCCCTACTGCAATGGGCTGTAGGAGTCCTAACGGCTTTCTTGTTTCTTGCCCTTTCCTGGCTTGGCAATCTCTGCACCCCTTGACATATTTTTCTACATGTTTTTGTAGCTTTGGCCAATAAAACCTTGCTTTAATTTTTGCAAGTGTTTTTGCTATCCCTAAATGTCCTGCGGTAGGCTCATTATGGTGTGAGAATAGAATTTCTTCCACCCAATGTTTAGGGATAACTAGTAGATATTGTAGACCCTCTGAACTGTTAATTTTATATATGACGTTGTCGATAAGTCTAAAATTTTTTGCTCTTCGCCTTAAGCCGATTGAGGCCGCATTTGGGTCCAGTAAGGCGTTTTTTAGCTGTACAAGGTCAGGGTCTTTACTTTGTTCTTTCCGTACGTCTTGTGTCTGTAGTAAAAATGTGGGGACGTCATTGCTTTCTTCAATTTCTGTTTTTGTTGGTTTTAATACAGGGTTTCGTGACAGGCAGTCTGCATCCCTATTTAGACTACCACTTTTATGTTTTATAACGTAATCACATTCCGATAATTTAATGCTCCATCTGGCTAATCGTCCTGTGGGATCTTTCAAGGATCTGATCCAGCATAGTGCGTGGTGATCCGTCATTATAGTCACCCGTTTTCCATATATTAGGTGCCTCAGGTATCCTAGTGCCCAGATAACCGCTAGGCCCTCTAATTCAGTGACACTATAATTTTGTTCTGCCTTTGACAGACTGCGACTGATATAGCTGACAGGGTGCATTTGTGCGTCCGGCCCTTCTTGTAGAAGGGTTATAATGCTGAAGAACTGGGGCTGTTAATAGCTTTTCCTTGAGGGTCTCGAAAGCCTTACTTTCAAGGTCGCCCCAAGAAAAGGTTTGGTCTTTTTTGGTTATTAGGTGTAGTGGCCTTGCTATAAGTGAGAAGTTCTCAATAAATTTCCTGTAGTAATTACATAATCCTACGAAACTTTGTACTTGTTTGACGGATTTTGGGGTGGGAAATTCTTTTATTGCCACTAATTTGCTGTCATCTATTGTCAGCCCGTTCTCGCTGACTGTATAGCCCAGGATGTTTATTTTTGTTGGCCCAAACGTACATTTTCCTGGTTTTAGGGTGAGGTTTGCCTCCCTTAACCTTTGGAAAACTTTTTCAAGTTTTATCAAGTGTTCTTCTAGGGTTGAGGAAAATATTATGTCATCTAAGTAAATTAAAATTTCCTTCCATTTCATCCCCTGGAAGACTTGGTCTGCCAGGTGTTGAAATGTTTCTGCCGCGTTCGTTAACCCGAATGGCAAAACGTTGCATTCATATTGGCCATGCCCCTGTGCTACGAAAGCTGTATATTGTTTCGAGCTCTCTTCCATTGGCACTTGCCAATAACCACTGAACATGTCCAGGGTAGTAAAGTATTTGGCCCCATTTAGATATGTTAAAATATCGTCTATTTGAGGAATGGGCTAGTTAGATTTCTTTGTGAATGTATTTAGTTTGCGGTAGTCTACGCAAAATCTAATTTTCCCATCTTTTTTCTTGACCAGGACTACTGGGCTAGCCCATGGTCCATGGCTTGGTCGGATGACATCATGTTCGAGCATTTCATTTATTTGCTCGTCAATGATGTTCCGTTCCTTGTGGGACACCTTGTAGGCTCGACATTTGACGGGTGTACTACCCTCTACTTCTATTTTATGTTCCGCCAGGTGCGTTCGTCCCCTAGTTGTCATCGTTTTCGAAAATACCATTGGGTATTTTAAGATTAGTTTACCTAACTCGACTTTAAACTGGTTATTGTCGAGATGAGATAAATCAAAATCTGCAACCTTTATTATATCTGACTCCTCGGTGGTGAAGAAGGTCCACCCTGTATCTGCTGGGTTCTCTTTTTCATTGAGAAGCCCGATTGTGCTATTTTTGTAAATTGTGACTGGGTGTGGGTTTATATTAATAATTTGCAAAGTATTAAACTCAGTATTTTTTACTGGCTGTACTAACAACCCCCGTTTTATCATGTTTTTATAGTCTGGGGTTAGCAAAATGTTGTTTATGTCTGTTGTCGTTGTTCTGTTGGTTTTTATGAGGATTGTAGTCTCTCTTAGGGGTTGGCATTTGTAATCTTGTGTAGATGTTACTTTCTGAGGAATAGGGTTGAGGGTAATGTAGTTGCAGGATAGGGGATTTAATTCTTCGAGTTCTTGTACGGGTTTTAGGGGTGTATTGTCTGTTGTCTTGTTTTGTTCGTATAATTCCTGTTTTTCTGTTACTCTTGGGGCTATGTTTGTATTTGTTCGTATTTTTATTTTATTATCATTATTATTATTTATTTTGTCCCAAGCTGTTTTAAGGCTAGCTAAACACTCAGCCTGGTATATTTTTTTGTAAGTGTCTTGGTTTTGTATTGTCAGGTTTAATGAGTTTTGTCTGTCTGTCGTGTTTTCTGGGTCTCTGTATGCGTTGGGGTATAATTGTACTTTGTATGTTTGGTTATTACTGTATAGGCTCATTTGTTGATTTTTTAAATCAATGACTGCTTCTAATTCTGACAGTGTTTTAATGCCTATGATCAGAGCAGCTGGTAGACTTTCTACCACAGCGGCCGAGAGGGAGGTGGTTAACCCTCCGATTTGTACTTTAGCCCTTTCCTGTCCTAGTATCGATACTCTCATGTTGCATATTTTTAGCAAAATCTTGTCTTATTATGTCCTGTTCAGAGCCTGTGTCAATTATTATATTTGTCATTTGTCCGTTTACCCTAGCACAAGTCGTCAGTACTTTATACTGAGCGTTACCTGGCCTCCTTGTCGACAGGACTAGTCGGGAGGCTAGCGACGTTGTCCCGGTCCGTTTGGGGAGTCCCTTGGGTTGAAGAAGCAGGTTGCTGCCAAGTGACCTATTTTCTTACAAATGTGACACCTAGGGCGTCCGTCCGCAGTACGGGTAGAGGGCACAAAGGTGCTTGATTCTACCTGCGCCTGTTGACCTTTGGGGTGTCTTCCCCCGTTTTGCGTCTCATTCCGTCTGTCGGGTCTACCAGTATTATACTGGTTTTTTGCATTGTAGCGGTAATTTTGGGGTTGGTGAGGGTGAGAATTTTGTTGGGGAACGTAATTGTGATTTTGTGGGTACTGAGGGTAGTTCATGGGCGGGGGGTAGTAATTGTTGGGAGTCTGGTTGTACACCGGGTATGAATTCTGTGGGTGAAAATTGTAACGGGGTGGTCTTTGGTTAGTGTTTTGGTAGCGGGGTTTGTTTTTATATCTTGCATCCCTTCTGTTCTCCTCTGACTGCGTATTTAGAGTCACTCTGGTACTCTGGTCAGCTGTAGACGACTCTGTATTACCCGTTAGTAGGTTCAATGAAGCTTTATTATTCATTATGTCCTGTAAACTCAGGATTACCTCTTTGAACCCCTCCATAGTCATATTACTATGCCTTAGAAGTCGGTACGGGGTGTATAACTCCGGGTCCAACCCGTTTTCAAAAAACTTTTTGAATCCATCTACATTCATATGTGGGTCATATTCGTAATATAACGCTTTTAGGTCATAAAAATATGACTTAATTGCCTCGCCCTTCCTGTTTAGGAGGCGCATTTCCAGGGTTCTGTGAGAGTCACCCTCGTCGAACTCTTGGGTAAGGTCTACTTTGACCTCTGTCCACGTTTTATTTTCATTCTCCCTCTTTTCCCTGTATAGCGTGAACCATATATTCGCTGCTCCTTCTAGAAACGATCCCAGGTAGCTAATTTTTAGCCCATTGTTCCACCCGTTGGCTATTGCTGTGCGCTCGTAGCTAGCCAAAAAAGTGTGGACATTCCCAGAACCTGGGTTGAAAATTGATGGGGAGATGAATTGGGGTGTTGCCGGTTTCTGGTTGCTTGTGAAAGCTTCCGCCAGGGTTGTATTCGCTATGTTTTTTACAACCGTTTGTCTCCCTGGGGGGTTTGTTATTACAATTTGTGGTTGAGGGGGTTGTTCTACCACTGTTTGGTCCTCCAATTGACCTTGTTCCTTGTTTCGGGAGTCTAGGCTCGCAGAGCCCTCTGACTCTTTTTCGTTATCGCTATCAAAACTTCCGCCACCAGTGCTTTGGACGTTTTGGGGCGATTTATTTTGTTGTGGGGGAGGAGAATGTAATATTCTTGCAAACGGGCTTGTCTGCTGTGAGAGTGTTGTGCTATTTAGTAGGGGTGTAAAACTGTTAACCGCTTTTATGTCGAGTTGTAGTTTTTTCGTATCGCCCCTAGTGAGTGGCATTAATTGATAATTGTACTTTCTCTCTTTCAGGATATTGGATTTTTTCTCAGCATAACTAGTGTCGATGACTATATTTTGATTGGACTGAACCAGAGGATTGTAGTGGACTAATACAAAACCAAACTACCCTGTGTTTAGTGTGTGAAACTGTGAACAGTGTGGTTTAAGGGTGTAAAGTGTTAGTGCCTTGTGGGTTTATTTGTCATTGTAATTGCAAGTCTGTACTGTAAGTTTGTCCTTAATTTTATATATAGCTGTTTATTAAATTTCAATAAATTATAAGATGCTGATAAAAGTAAGTTAATAAATCCGTAGTATTTTAATAAAAACTGAATTACTTTGCAAAACAATGTTAATTAAATATGAATGATATCAATAAAAATAAAATAACAAAGGATCAAGACCTATAATAATATTACCAAAAAAAAAAAAATATACCAAATTGTTGCATTTATAGCCTGAACCAAAGATTGGTGAAATATTAGCTTGGCAAAAATAATCAACTAAATCGAAATTAATCAATATTAATTTAATCTTATAACCACAAAAAAAATTAGGTCATACAAGTTCCCCTTTAATATTAAAACCAATTACTAAATTTTTTAAATCACCCACACTGATTAACAAGATTAAATTTCAAGTAAAATTTAAGACTAAATCCATATACCTTAATTATTATTTGTAATATAACTATATTTAAAGGTCCTAAATCTATCACCCTAGTGAACTCACTAGTTCCACATACTCCTAAAACTTGCCCCTTTATTTTAAACAAAAAAAAAAAATCTTTAAATTTTCATTAAGCCACTAAGTCACATGCCAAAAAAAATAACCCATAAAAACTTGTTCAATATTACCTATTTTTTAAATTTATTTTCATTTTATAATCCTATTGTTATTTTCTTAGAATGAGAGAAAAAAAGATGCTTATTTTGCGGATTAACCAGACTGTCTGTCGCCTATATTTCACCTTGCTTTTATTCACCTTATAAATGCTTATTATACGTTTATTTGAAGGCTGACCTACTGACTTCGATATTTATCGCTACTAATAATGATATTTTATAAATTTTTTAATTTAACTCATTGTATTTCTAAGAGCGGGGTAGTGGTATCTTTTACAGAATATTGAGAAAAAAAAAATTACTTTAAAATAATTTTGAAGAATTATTTTCAAGAAAGAAGCTAGGCGCCTCCACCATGTCACGAGGTCCGTTTTTGGCCTACGTGTCGCTGCTACGTATCCAGGGCGAAACGCCTTTTCGACCTTTACGAAGTTATGGGGATCTCTCCCTGAACACTTAGCAGTTATTACTCTTTAGTACCACCACTCACTCTGAGAAATAAAACAAGAAGTACAAAACAAATACAACTTTATTGGGTCACCCTTCAGATAAATATAAATTAATAAATGACAAAATGCTAACAATTATCTCTTACCTAAGCATGTCGGGCAAAGGGCTGGTCACGCTTCTCCCAATTTGCCCTATCGTGCTGAAGGTTCTCGTTCCCAAACCAGGACCGTAACTCGCGGACTATTACTTCTCACTTTATGTGTGTAATTAATTTAAACCTGAATTTCTTTATCCTAGCCGAATTTCCTTCTGGCGGTCACCTTTTCGGTAGGAGACCCCCTTCGTAGCCAAGGACCGACTAACCGACTACCTGACTACCGACTAACCGACTAACTGACTACCGACTAACCGCCTAACTGTCTTCATTTCCCTCGGAACGTTTTTAAAACCCAAGATAGCTGAATGTGCAGAATCATTATTTTGGTAAAATTGCTCTACTTTTCTGTATAGGTTAGGCTCGTGCTTGAGCCACCCAACCTTGACTTTCGTGATTCTGCACCTTAGCGAAATTTAGCGGCGCGACCTGGTTTGGTTAGATGTTTGGGTTTTCGATTAATTATATAAATAAACTTGTATTATTATAGTTTTGATAAATAAACTGTTCTAAGGAGATTTTGACTTTTCGCAAATATTTTAACTATATTTGGGATACGTGACAATATCAATTGTGGGTAGCTACGTGGAAGCGACTGTCACAATCTGCCCCAAAACAAGCCGTTCCCATTTGTCTGATGCAAATAATTGAACAATGTGACAATGACTCATCCATCAACTGCCTGCTTCGGATTCTTGCGACGTTGCCACTGGAGAACGGAGCTTTTCAACTCTGCGTCGCGTTAAAAGTTGGCTCCGAGCATCCATGGGAGAAGAACGCCTTGTCGGTCTAGCTCTCCTGAACATTCACAGGGACATTGATGTTGATGTGGATGCTGTGAATACAAGATTTTCAAAGAGTTCAAAGACCAAATTAGAGTTTGTATTGTATGTAGCGTTAGGCAACTCACATTACATGTTCTAGTAAGTAACTATGTTCGGGGACTTTTGGGGAAGTTAAGTTGGCAGGGGCCAAGTTAGGTTAAGTGTGCGAGACCATCGTGGCAAGGCATTGTTGGAGCCACGAGGCTCATTTTGTATGTTCAATTACCAATAAAGGTTTAAATAAGTAAACGCTTGTGTATTATTCGTCTTTATTTTACATATTAAACAATTGATTTACTATTTAATGTTTCAATTAATTTTAACCTGAAGGATTAAAAACCTGATAAGTAATTCAATATTGATCAATCTGAGTTTTTAGGTTAGGACTTGGTATTGGTCCGATCAAAAAACTTTAAGCCCATAACGGCGATTGATTAATTTTGATGAATTAATAGAAGTTAAGTGATTTTTAAAAGTGGCTACAAACTAAAAATAGATGGTAACATTCATTTAAAAGAAAATCATAGCTACTTTTACAAGATAAAGTTACAATATATATTGAAATTATAACTTGTAAAAAACGAGTTAATATTACTATGTACTATTACATGAAAATTACATAAAACATCTATTGTATTTGTTCCTTAGGAGCAGGAAGCGGGTTGTGTTCTTTGGTGATTTCGATCGTGATCGGAAAAAATAATCTTATGCTTTTACATACTTTTAGTTTCAAGGACAACTGGTGTAACCCAAAGTAAAGTATGCTATTTTGTAGTCTAATTAGCATAAAGATATTTTTGTTCTGTATATTTGATCGATATTCGACCGACAACATTTTACAAGTAATAATAACCCCAAGATGTTACAGTTGGAAACTATGAACTATAGAAATTGAGAGATTGCAAAACTTATGCTGAAGTAAAAAAAACGCTTCAGAATATATATGTTAAACCCAAAAACGAAAATTTTGCAAGATATCAACTTTTGACTCGCAAACAACAAATAGGGGAATCTGTAAATCAATATATACAAAGCCTTAAGCAACTGAGTAAGGAAAGCAGTTTCGATTCTGACGCCGACAAAAATAGAGATGATTATATACGTGATTCATTTATAAGCGGCTTAAATTGCCAAGAATTTAGACAACGCCTCCTAGAAAATAGTTCTTTAACCCTTAAATGCATCGTGTTGCCAATCGGCAACAAAGGTAAATTATTGAATCAAACTTCTATTCTAAGTCAAATTTGAGGTAACCGCATGGCGTTGCATACTAGCTACATAGTGTACATCTATACATAATTCGCCAATTTTTGTACAGATGGCGTACGGATCCACTTTGAGTCATTTAATTGTTTGACACCTTACCTGTTACGTCGTGTATTATTTGATAAAGTTTGTGAGTCTTATGCAGTTAGATAATTGATAATTTATTTATGAAAAAATATCCTAGATAGTAGTTAAGGTATGTACTTTTTAGTTTTACTTTGTTCCTTCATTATTATTATCACGTTCAAGAGAAAAATGAAAAACATGCTTTGTTGCCGTTTTGCTACAATGCGCGCATTCAAGCTTCTCAAGCGCAGAAAATTTACATTTATTACTTCATTGCAGAATGTATCGACAGAATTATTTGTCGGAAAAGGATGTAGAAGAATATTGGGCAAATTTCACCGGCTCGAGTAGTGAAGATGAAGGTGATTTTTCAGACACAAATAGTATTGCAGATCCGGAATTTGAACCTAATTTTAGTGATGAATCGGATAGAGAAAGTTTCAATGAAACTGAAAATATGACTGAGGAGGTCGTGGTAGACACCAATGAAAATATGGAAGTTATAGAAAATGAGCAAAACATCCAGGAGAATGAAAACTTGCCTTCTACCAGTAATTTAAAAAGACAAAAAGGTGCGAAAGACGCAAGTAAGAAACAACCAAAAAAAAAGAAAAGAAAGCACCAGAGATCACTTGGAAGAAGAAAGGACTTTGTCTCAATGAAGAGCAATTACATTTTCATGGGAACACAAGTCTGAATCAACAAGTGATGGAATTAGATTTTACTTACTTATTTACGGACGATTTGCTATTGCGCATTACCTATGAACCAAATTTGTATGCCGTATAAACCAAACCAGAGAGAAATGAGGTGTTTACTTTGGTTGACATTAAACAGTTTATTCGTATAATTATATATGTCATTGGTCGACATGCCTAATACACGCTCCTACTGGAGCGAAAAGCTACCATTTGAACCAGTAATAAATACTATGTCTCTAAATAGATTTGAGAAAATTAGGCAGTAATAATAATCTCATTCGTTTTTCTGAACCTGGACATGACAGACTTCACAAGATAAGACCATTAGTTGACACACTCAACAAAAGTTTTTCCGGTGTAACACTTGAACAACACCTAAGCATTGATGAACAAATGTGTTCTACCAAAATTAGTCACTACATGAAGCAATACTTGCCAAAAAAACCGCATAAATGGGGATTTAAATTGTTTGTACTAGCAGGGATTTCCGGGTTTTCATATAACTTCGAAATATACACAGGGCAAGAAAATTCTCAAGTACGATTAGAAGTAGAACCAGATCTTGGAGCATCCAGTAATATAGTTATTCGCTTGTCTCGAATTATTCCAGAGCATCAAAATTTCCGCCTTTACCACGATAATTATTATACAGGTGTGCCGTTGCTTGTACATAATGCCAAAAGGGGTATATTATCATTGGGAACAGCTCAAAGGAAACGGATACCATGTTGTAAATTACCAACAGATACAGATATGAAGACATCCTCTCGTGGTTCTAGTCACGAATATACGTCAACAGTTGACGGAATAGATATTTCGTCAACAATATGGAAAGACAATAAAAATGTCATTTTGCTTTCCACTTTTGCAGGTATGTCTCCTATAGACAAAGTAAAACGCTTTGATAAGACTGCGAAAAGAAAAATCGAAGTAGACTGCCTGTTTGTAATTAAAGAATACAACCGCCATATGGGAGGGGTTGATCTCATGGACAGCCATATTGGAAGATACAAAATTTCTGTAAAAAGTAAGAAATGGTATCTTCGGCTATTTTATCATTTACTTGACCTAACAGTTGCCAATTCCTGGATACTCTATAAAAGAGTCGAGGTTGCTCACAGCCCAGAGGCAAAGCTTTTGACTCAATCCGAATTTCGGGCAGAACTCGCAGAGTGCCTGTGCAAGATGGGCACAACCACAGCAAAAAAAGGGAGACCAAGTACATTAGAAACTGAGATACAAAATAAAAAAAGAAAGGACCAGCCCAGTACATTCCGCCGAAAGATATTAGAAGGGACCAACTTGGGCACTGGCCGGGTTTAGAAAATAATAAACAAAGATGTAAATATCCCAATTGTAAGGGATTTACACATACAAAATGCCAAAAATGTGGCGTGGCACTTTGAATAAAAACAATAATTGTTTTTATAACTTTCATGTAAACTAAACTATATATTTTGTAACGTTCCAAAAATTGCGTCCCACCTCTAGTCCATATTTTGGATTTCTGTTTTAAATTGTGATTTTTGCGCCAAAGCCTTGAAGCTTTACCTGCGGTAATGCCAAATTACCGTAAAGAACCGGATGTTCACTGTTGCCTTTTTGTGCGATATTAATTAAAAAAAAAAAAAAGGCGAACGTATATTTTTCATGTTGTAATTTGTAGGTATATATGGGATGTTTATAGTTATTTAATTATTCTAGGATTGTTTTAAGACCTTTTTATTAAAATTATTCGATTAACTTAAGTGGCGCCATCTAAATAATTTCGTTAGAAGCAGGTCTTCTAATCTTCGTCAGGTAATAAGTTCCGTTCTTGCGTACTAGCTAACGAGAACAAAAATATTCAGCGCGGACTGGATAGACTTCGTATGAAAGGAGTGTGTTTTACTAACTTTCAGACATATAGTGATTTATTTAAGTCATCCGATACTGGGTTTAATTTTGAAAGTTATTTTTCGATTCTGGAATTGTGCGTTACCTTTTGGATATTGGTATTTTGGTGCTATTGTTGTGGATTTCCAGAATTATTCTTGTTAAAGGATCATTACATACTTCAACGTGCGTTGTGTTTTCCAAGTACTACCGGCATTCACCTGTTAAGAAGAAATTAAAAAAAAAAAGAGGCATATTAATATTGGTTATTCTCCACTTGACCACTTCAGCAGTATTTAATTAGTTAGGAAAACCCCTTGACCAGGGTAAGTAATTAAAATTATTTATTTGGAAACTTTATTTGATTTTTATTCATAAAGGTGAATTTCCACCTCTACCGTTTTATTCAGATAATGTCCATTCATCGTGACTTTGCCGTTTATATTTACAACGATACGGGTAATAATAAAAATAATATTAGATTGATTCGATCAAAGAAAAAAAAAATGCTTCAAAATAAAATCAATATACATTGTATTTTCATTATTATAGTATTTGATATTTTTTTGTTGAATTAGTTTATTTTCCTCTAATATTTAAATATTAATTGCTTAGTAAATTTATAGTTATTTTACATATTTATTTAAAAAAAAAAAAAGAGATTATTATTGCTTAAGGGTCCTCTTTTCTAATAAAATTTAAATGGGCTTTTCTTTGACACTTTGTCTTTGTTTCTTTTAGGGTTTTTCTTTTTCTTCTTCTTTTGGGTTCTACCTTAGTTTGTCAATTGTTTTGGACTCCAAACTCGAGTTTACCATCTCGATAACTGGAAGCCTACGTTAAGGCAACCACATCGAGGGAACAAATCTTGGGGTTAACCTTTACAACGCTTCAGCTTGGAATAGCGTTCGCTGAATCGAATCCGAGGTTCTTCTACAAGGCAGCCACCGCGGGAAAACACGCAAGTCGTTTCTTTTTGTTTTTAAACGAGTCGAATATTTTTTTTTGTTTATCATAAATAATTTGCTTTATTCGTAATTGCGTATAGTAGTATTTATTATTGGTTGTGGGGGATTTGTTGCGTTCAGCTGCTCTAGCTTAGTTTTTTGTAAGCGGAATGCTAAGGTTTGTGGTTTTGCTTATCTAGATTTGATACTTGAGGAGATATAAATCTTCAAAGCGCATGCGCCTGAGCTCAAGCGACGCCAAGAAAAATATATTGTTTTTTTTTACTTTTATGCTTTCTATTGCTTTTGACATAATTGTTGCCCTTAGGAAACCGCATAAAATTTATTTAGTGATAAGTGGTTGATTTATATACATATGAAACTTGGGTTTATGGTAAATATTTTATTTAATAATTTCATAGTAAGAATTTGCTAAATACTAGGGATCTTGTTTATTGAGGGAAAACATATTTGTTCTCTAATTTAAAATAAATCTGAATATAGTTACTTTGTAGTTTATTACCTTTTTTTGTTTTATTTTTATCTAGGTTGGGCATATTGTGTTGACGAATTATATTATTGATCTTTTGTTAAATTGGGGATCGATACTTTGACGATCAGGTGCTCGGGCCCAATTTAACTGGCGCCCCCCCCCCCTTTTTTTTTTTTTTGCTTTAATACATTTTTGAGATCGAACTACCCCATCTCCACTAGAGTCTAGCCGCGAGCCCAAAAAAAAATTGAGTTATCTTGTAACCGTACCCGACCTAGAATTAAAACTTAGATATTTTTTTTTGTTGCCAAAATTTGTGGTTGCATTATTTATTTTTGTTTTGGTTGTTTTAATTGACGGTTACAACGTGGGGCCTCATATTTTAAGGGGATTGAGGGTCTGATATTTTAAGGGAATTGAGAGGCTAGTATTTAAATTTTTTTTTTACCCTGAATATAGTATTTGATGGGAGTTTAAAAAAAAATATTTATACCTTTTTTTGGAAATATTTGGAGCCACGAGGTTAATTAACCTGCTATCCTGATTTCTTTTTTTAAGATAATCCTGATATATTTTTTTTTGAAAATTTTTCTTATCTGTGGTAGGACTTATTGTATTACTTGTCTAGTGCTCTGATCTAATAACTAGTTAATATTAGTCTATTGGTAATTCCTCGTAATTATAGTGTTTAGTCAAAATGGCTAGGAAAATGGTTGTTAGTCGTTTAGACAAGGATGAGCTCGAATACGAACTCAAATATAGAGGTGTTGAATTAGGTACTACAGATGAGATGAGACATCGTCTGGCTATGGCATTGCGTTTGGAAAAGACCGGAGAGAGTTTTAAGTATCCTGCTTACCCGTTTTCTTTTGCTGAAGACGATGCTGCTATAGTATTAAAATGTGATGATCTATCAGCTAGAATAGATTCTCTTTCAGGTGGACCATCGAGTGGCGAGGCTATAAAATTGGAGACTAAATTTTCTCACGTTTTGGGGAGGTTGGGTAATATGGTTGTC
Organism: Crepidodera aurea; assembly: GCA_949320105.2. NCBI lineage: Eukaryota > Metazoa > Arthropoda > Insecta > Coleoptera > Chrysomelidae > Crepidodera > Crepidodera aurea. The sequence continues at coordinate 7,785,727 of OX439472.1, read as the reverse complement.
GGTGATATTGTTACTAACCAAACTCGTAAGGCCAATTTGTTAGCAAAAGTTTTAACCTTATATGATACTTTGCATGGAAAACTGTATCCTTCACTGCCTGTAGGGGTTCAAGTTCAAGTACCTCCAGCTCTGAGCATTATCCAAGGTGCAGCGTCTAACCGATCCTTCCAAAGTGGTGTTGTTAACGCCCCTAGTTCTTCTCCAGTATCTCGAAATGTGAATTATTCGTTGCCTCAAGGTAAAATGGTTCCTCCTCACAAATGGGGTTTAGAAAAATTCTCAGGTACTTCTAAATCATTGTCGATTTGTGCTTTTTTCGAGAGAATCGAAGAGCTACGAGTAGCTAGGCATGTGCCGAAAGAGATTTTATTAGAATCAGGAATTGATTTATTTAGTGATAAAGCTTATCAGTTTTATAAAGATGTTAGGTCTCGTGTTAATTGTTGGGAAGAGTTGATAGCTGAATTCCGTTGTGAATACCTTACTGCTTATCATGATGATGCTCGGTTTGAGGAGTTGAGAAGAAGGACGCAACATTCGTCTGAATCAATTGGCGTGTATCTGTCGATTATGAATAGTTATTTTCGTAGGCTTACTTGTCAGGTTTCTGAAGAAGCTAAATTAGCAATTATCATGAAAAATTTACATCCCTTTTATCAGGATCGATTGAGAGATCCTCTACCCTCTAGTTTTGAGGAGCTGAGGTCTGTGTGTCGCCGAATGGAAGAGCGTCGTGACGCTATCAACAGCTATATCGAGCCGTCCGGGAAAAGATTAGGTGTCCTTGAAAAGGATTTAGCTTTTGTTGAAACCGAGGAGTTTTTGAATAAACTAGAAGTCTCTTCCACTTCTACTTGCCCTTCTTCTACAAGTCAGAATATTGGTGATAAGAATATCGTATGCTTTAGGTGCCGTCGACAAGGTCATCGTGCAAATAATTGCAGGTTGCCTAGAAAATTTTATTGCTTTAAGTGTAACCTCGAAGGTTATACAGTAAAGAATTGTCCAACTTGCAATCAGGGAAACGGGGTAAAGCGCGCTTAGTAGGTCAACTAAGTAGCGCTAATGTCCAATCGACCAATATGCAACCGATAATCGATTATATTTTAGATCACGCTGTAAATGATGAGAGGCCCTATCTTAAGGTTAAAGTTTTTGGTTTGGAGATTCTTGGGTTACTTGATTCAGGTGCCTCTAGAACTATTATTGGATGCACTGGGTGGAGTCTTATACAAAGTTTAGGATTTCCGGTGGATACTTCTAAGAGGACTAACTGTAGAGTTGCCAATGGTCAAATTTGTGATGTTTCTGGCGAGTGTTTGATTCCGTTTTGTGTTCGCGATAAGTTGCGTCTTGTATCTGTATTGATAGTCCCAGATGTGCCTCATGCTTTGATTTTAGGAGCCGATTTTTGGAAAATAATGGGAGTTGTTCCGGATCTTAGGCACAATGAATGTTATTTTTCTGATTCCCCTGCAGTAATTAATGCTGTAGACCATCTACGAAGTCAAACTATCTTAACTGAGTTCCAAAAGGTGAGACTCAAGGCTTTGGTTGATAGGAATCGAGAATTGATGGGAACAAATTTGGGCTGTACCGACACGGCGGAACATGTTATTGTTTGTAATGCAGCTCCAATAAAGCAGAGGTATTACCCGGTATCTCCTGTTATGCAAGCGCATATTGATAGGGAGTTAGACGAAATGTTAAAGATGGGTGTAATAGAAAAATCTAAAAGTCCTTGGTCGTCCCCAATATTGATGGTAAAGAAAAAGGATGGTAAGTTACGTTTCTGTGTGGATTACAGAAAACTAAATGCCGTCACCGAAAGGGATAGTTATCCTTTACCATATATTTCCCATACGCTTGATAAGTTGCGTAATGCTCATTATTTGACTACATTGGATATAAAATCTGCTTACTGGCAAGTGCCTGTGGCAGAGGCGTCTAGGCCGTTTACTGCGTTTACTGTTCCAGGGCGAGGTTTGTATCAATTCAAGAGGATGCCTTTTGGGCTGCACAATGCACCTGCAACCTGGCAACGTTTAATAGATACTGTTCTTGATGCAGAACTCCAGCCTTACGTGTTTACCTATCTTGATGATGTCGTTATAGTTACTGAGACTTTTGAAAAGCATCTGAATATTTTGGGGCAGGTGTTTGATAGATTGCGTAATGCTAAGTTAACCGTTAGTTGGGAGAAGTGTGAGTTTTGCCGACCCGAATTAAAGTTATTTAGGATATGTTATTGATAGAAACGGGCTTCATGTTGATCCCGATAAGGTGAAGGCCATGTTAGCAATCCCAACTCCCACATCTGTTAAGGATGTTCGATCGAGCCTTGGTACATTTTCTTGGTACAGGCGGTTTGTCCCCAATTTTAGTACAATTGCCTCTCCTCTTTCATCTCTGTTAAAAAAGGGTAGGAAGTTTGTTTGGAATCCAGAGTGCGAGCAATCTTTCCAAAAGATTAAGGAATGTTTGGTGTCAGCTCCAGTTCTGCATTGCCCCGATTACGAGTTGCCGTTTGTAGTGCAATGTGATGCTAGTGGCTATGGTTTGGGCGCTGTTCTTTTGAATGAACACCCTGACGGTGATAGGGTTATATGTTATCTTAGTAGATCTTTGAGTAAGCAGGAGCGAAATTTTTCTACTACTGAACGTGAGTGTCTGGCTGTTTTGTGGAGTATAGAAACATTAAGACCTTATTTAGATTTAATACCATTCACAATTATTACGGACCATTATTCATTGGTGTGGCTCCAAAACTTGAAAGATCCAACAGGTCGACTTGCGAGATGGGCCATACGCCTCCAACAGTATAATTTTAAGATTATTCATAGAAAAGGAAGGGAACATGTGGAACAAGGGAGACCAAGTACATTAGAAACTGAGATACAAAATAAAAAAAGAAAGGACCAGCCCAGTACATTCCGCCGAAAGATATTAGAAGGGACCAACTTGGGCACTGGCCGGGTTTAGAAAATAATAAACAAAGATGTAAATATCCCAATTGTAAGGGATTTACACATACAAAATGCCAAAAATGTGGCGTGGCACTTTGAATAAAAACAATAATTGTTTTTATAACTTTCATGTAAACTAAACTATATATTTTGTAACGTTCCAAAAATTGCGTCCCACCTCTAGTCCATATTTTGGATTTCTGTTTTAAATTGTGATTTTTGCGCCAAAGCCTTGAAGCTTTACCTGCGGTAATGCCAAATTACCGTAAAGAACCGGATGTTCACTGTTGCCTTTTTGTGCGATATTAATTAAAAAAAAAAAAAAAAGGCGAACGTATATTTTTCATGTTGTAATTTGTAGGTATATATGGGATGTTTATAGTTATTTAATTATTCTAGGATTGTTTTAAGACCTTTTTATTAAAATTATTCGATTAACTTAAGTGGCGCCATCTAAATAATTTCGTTAGAAGCAGGTCTTCTAATCTTCGTCAGGTAATAAGTTCCGTTCTTGCGTACTAGCTAACGAGAACAAAAATATTCAGCGCGGACTGGATAGACTTCGTATGAAAGGAGTGTGTTTTACTAACTTTCAGACATATAGTGATTTATTTAAGTCATCCGATACTGGGTTTAATTTTGAAAGTTATTTTTCGATTCTGGAATTGTGCGTTACCTTTTGGATATTGGTATTTTGGTGCTATTGTTGTGGATTTCCAGAATTATTCTTGTTAAAGGATCATTACATACTTCAACGTGCGTTGTGTTTTCCAAGTACTACCGGCATTCACCTGTTAAGAAGAAATTAAAAAAAAAAAGAGGCATATTAATATTGGTTATTCTCCACTTGACCACTTCAGCAGTATTTAATTAGTTAGGAAAACCCCTTGACCAGGGTAAGTAATTAAAATTATTTATTTGGAAACTTTATTTGATTTTTATTCATAAAGGTGAATTTCCACCTCTACCGTTTTATTCAGATAATGTCCATTCATCGTGACTTTGCCGTTTATATTTACAACGATACGGGTAATAATAAAAATAATATTAGATTGATTCGATCAAAGAAAAAAAAAATGCTTCAAAATAAAATCAATATACATTGTATTTTCATTATTATAGTATTTGATATTTTTTTGTTGAATTAGTTTATTTTCCTCTAATATTTAAATATTAATTGCTTAGTAAATTTATAGTTATTTTACATATTTATTTAAAAAAAAAAAGAGATTATTATTGCTTAAGGGTCCTCTTTTCCAATAAAATTTAAATGGGCTTTTCTTTGACACTTTGTCTTTGTTTCTTTTAGGGTTTTTCTTTTTCTTCTTTTGGGTTCTACCTTAGTTTGTCAATTGTTTTGGACTCCAAACTCGAGTTTACCATCTCGATAACTGGAAGCCTACGTTAAGGCAACCACATCGAGGGAACAAATCTTGGGGTTAACCTTTACAACGCTTCAGCTTGGAATAGCGTTCGCTGAATCGAATCCGAGGTTCTTCTACAAGGCAGCCACCGCGGGAAAACACGCAAGTCGTTTCTTTTTGTTTTTAAACGAGTCGAATATTTTTTTTTGTTTATCATAAATAATTTGCTTTATTCGTAATTGCGTATAGTAGTATTTATTATTGGTTGTGGGGGATTTGTTGCGTTCAGCTGCTCTAGCTTAGTTTTAATTCGATAGAAAAATTTATTGAGGTAATATTTATAGACTTTTTTTTGTAAGCGGAATGCTAAGGTTTGTGGTTTTGCTTATCTAGATTTGATACTTGAGGAGATATAAATCTTCAAAGCGCATGCGCCTGAGCTCAAGCGACGCCAAGAAAAATATATTGTTTTTTTTTACTTTTATGCTTTCTATTGCTTTTGACATAATTGTTGCCCTTAGGAAACCGCATAAAATTTATTTAGTGATAAGTGGTTGATTTATATACATATGAAACTTGGGTTTATGGTAAATATTTTATTTAATAATTGCATAGTAAGAATTTGCTAAATACTAGGGATCTTGTTTATTGAGGGAAAACATATTTGTTCTCTAATTTAAAATAAATCTGAATATAATTACTTTGTAGTTTATTACCTTTTTTTGTTTTATTTTTATCTAGGTTGGGCATATTGTGTTGACGAATTATATTATTGATCTTTTGTTAAATTGGGGATCGATACTTTGACGATCAGGTGCTCGGGCCCAATTTAACTGGCGCCCCCCCCCCCCCTTTTTTTTTTTTTTTGCTTTAATACATTTTTGAGATCGAACTACCCCATCTCCACTAGAGTCTAGCCGCGAGCCCAAAAAAAAATTGAGTTATCTTGTAACCGTACCCGACCTAGAATTAAAACTTAGATATTTTTTTTTGTTCCCAAAATTTGTGGTTGCATTATTTATTTTTGTTTTGGTTGTTTTAATTGACGGTTACAATTTTCTGTCCTCGTTTGCACAATGTAGCCATTTAGCAACAAGCCGTTAATTGTCAAAAACAAATGTTTAAAATAAATTTTTTTTTTTATATTTTTCCATCATTTCTAATCTTCTCGTGAAGTCTTTGTTTGATATTTGATATAAATAAAAAAAATCATGCATTTAAGGGTTAAGTTTAGAAGAAGCTGTTACTCAAGCCAGCGCCTTAGAATCTGCCAAGAAACATGCTGAAGCATATTCTCAACCTACTTTCCTCAATGCTGTCAGTTTACCTAAAGAGGACAACATCGAACAAGACCCCCAAATACTAAATGCCGCTGTACATTGGCCCAAATGCTACTTTTGTGGTAATAAAAAACATTCTAGTTCCGTCTGCCCTGTAAGGGATGTCGTCTGTAAGGAATGCAAGAAGCATGGACATTTCACAAAGAAAGAATGGATTATGCTTTCTAGGATTGTCAGTCCAAAAGTGTTGGAAAGAGCATTTAAAAATAATAGTATAATTGATGAAGAGGATGTTGAATGCTATCCGGAGAGAGTACACAATGGATTTATTGACGAAAATGTGGACATTAATTTAATACGCAAGCGTTTCACTGGGAACGGTTGGAAGGCTGTATTATCTATTGTTGCGAGTAAGCAGGAATCCTGTATCTGGATATGTCCAGTCTGTCAAAGTGATGTCGATGATGCTGCATCAGTTGCATGCGAGTCTTGTCTTAACTGGTATGATTTCAAGGTCCACTGGCTAGATACTTTTGAAAGCTGAAGCATATTCTCAACCTACTTTCCTCAATGCTGTCAGTTTACCTAAAGAACAAGACCCCCAAATACTAAATGCTGCTGTACATTGGCCCAAATGCTACTTTTGTGGTAATAAAAAACATCCTCGTTCCGTCCGCTCTGCAAGAGATGTCGTCTGTAAAGAATGCAAGAAGCATGGACATTTCGCAAAAGTTTGTCAAAATAAATTACGACTGAACCGGTCTACAACTGCAGCCATTAATAAAGTTTTATTGGCCGTTCCCAAATGTCTTTCTAAAACAACTAAAACAATAAAAGTAAATAATCGTGAAGCACAAGCCTTGATAGATACTGGTAGCTCCGACACTTATATTAATGCAAATTTTGTTTCTAGCCTTAATCACAAAGTATACCCGAGTTCTAGCCAAATATCAATGGCTAAAACTTCATTAAATACTAATGTAGAAGGTCATTGTTTTATTGACGTCAATATTCAGGGTTTCTATTATTACCACTTGAATGCTTCTGTTCTGTCAGAGTTATGTGCAGATGTTATCATAGGTCTAAATGTTTTAGAACAACATTCTTCGATTGAATTTCAATTTAATGGCTCTAAAACCCCTTTACATATAGGTGCGTCCAAAAGTCTTTTACAAATTGGGGAGCTAGATCTAGGTGGACTACCTACTACTAAAACTTGTAACCTATTGCCTCTATTGTCTCTCCTGCTTTATTTTCAAATCTAGCGCCAGATCGTAAACCAATAACTACAAAATCTCGTAGACATACACAAGATGACACAAAATTCATTAATCTTGAAATACAAAAATTACTTTCGGAAGGCATAATAGAAGAAAGTCGGTCTCCTTGGAGAGCCCAAGTTCTGGTTACCAGAAATGAGAACCATAAGAAGAGAATGGTTATAGACTACTCTCAAACTATAAATCGTTTTACATACTTAGACGCATATCCTTTGCCCAACATCGATAAAATTGTCGGTGAAGTATCAAAGTTTAACTTTTTTAGCACAATTGATTTGCGGAACGCCTATCACCAAATACCTATATTAGCGAAAGAAAAACAATATACAGGTTTTGAAGCTGAAGGTCGCCTGTATCAATTTTGTAGAATACCTTTCGGAGTGAAAAATGGAGTTGCATGTTTCCAACGGCTTAGACCAAATAATTTCAAAGGAGAAAATTAATGGAGTTTACGTCTACTTAGACGATATAACGTTTTGCGGGGAAAATCAGTTTGATCATGATGAAAATATAAAAATGTTGCTTGAAACCCTTTCTAAGTATAACCTAACTATTAACCACAATAAAAGTTCAATCAACTTACTAGGTTATCTGATTAAAAATAATACACTTAAGCCCGATCCAACTAAGTTAGAATCTTTATTCAACTTTCCCATCCCAAGAGATACTGCCTCATTGAGGCGTACTCTTGGCATGTTTTCTCACTATTCAAAGTGGATACCGCGTTTTTAGGATAAAATTCACAGACTTGTCGGTTCCAATTCATTCCCCTTAAGTACGGAAGCAGTAGCTGATTTTGAAAATCTTAAGCTTGAAATTGCCAATTCAGTTGTTACCTCTGTACAGGATGGCGTTCCATTCACGGTTGAAACCGATGCTTCTGAACACTCTATCGCAGCCGCTATAAGCCAACAGGGAAGACCAGTTGCTTTCTTTTCGAAGATCTTATCAAAAAGCGAGCAAGATCATTCTTCCGTCGAAAAAAGAGGCTTATGCTATTGTAGAATCTCTTAAAAAGTTGAGACATTTTCTCATAGGCAGACACTTCAAGCTTTATACTGATCAAAAATCAGTTTCATTCATGTTCAACAGTAAACACAGTAGTAAAATCAAAAATGAAAAAATTTTGCGATGGCGTTTAGAGCTTGCATGCTATAGTTTCGATATTATTTATCGCCGGGGATCCGAAAACGTGGTACCTGATATATTTAGTAGAGTTTGTAGTTTTATTAATTGCAATAAAACAAACCTTTCACTAACAAGGTTTAATAAAACTACAAAACGATGCTGACAATTTGAAATTAGTATATTGTGCAACAAGTTTTGAAAATAGCACTTTTCACACGAGTTACACATTATACTTTTCCTACGGCTGCGACTTTATTATCATATATATATATATATATATATATATATATATATATATATATATATATATATTTATTGGTACCTATTTATTGTTAGGTAAAGCAAATCTTATTTAAAACGACCAGATGTTTATAGTGCTTTTCAACATAGAATAGTGCGACCACAATGTTGAAGATTTATATTTTTGCGCTAATTCTTCAAAATAAACAAGCAGAACATTCTCTGATAACGAGTTTAGGTTTCGTTCATTTTTCCATTTTATGAATGTTTCATAAGAACTTTCATACCTCTCTTTGGAAATTAATGGTAAAAGATTTTGCGTGATTTGGGAGGCCCTTTCAAGTATTTCTGGAGGAGTACAGTTAAATTCATCTTCTATAATCGTGTAACACTGCTTTTTTAAAATTTTGCAATAAATTTGACTTTATTTTAATGAGAAATGAGAACTGTCAGTAGTGACAGTGTCCGCATGCTAGATTTCATCTCGATTCATTGATATGTGTTGTTAATATGAGTTGTGTTGTCATTTTACTTTGCACACAGCGTGTGTAAACGTTTACACACGCTGTTTGAAATTGACGTTTTTCAAGGAAAGTTGACAGTGCATTTTTATGCATATTCTAAGCAGCCGTAGGAAAAAATTATGACAGTACAGATAAACAAATATACAAGGTGTATAAAATAACACCACAATACTGAATACTGTTTCATTTGTTTTTTTATAATGTTACAGCACATACAGGTGTATGCACCTAGATGCTTAGCTAGTTAGTTTCTCTTTTTATAATATTATATACGTAAATAAATAAATAAAAATGTATTCGAATAGTGTTCGAAATGTATTCTCGATGTTTGTTACAGGGATTAGTTTCAAAGAAGTACGGCTAATACACCCACAAAATATCCATATTATTTTGACATTTTATCTTTGTGTTAAAATATAGTCTAACCTTTCTTTATTGTTTATGTGGTCGATGCATCCAATAAATATTATCTGGTCCAAAACAATATCTCTCACTACACTAAATAACTCGTAAATAATAAATAACTTTAAAAAGGACAGATTTATTTATTTTATTTGTTTACATTTATTCTGTCACTCTCAAGTGTCAAAATTCTTCTTTTTAGTCCAATAAACGAAGATATCAACCTGGGCAACTGGTCCGGCCGCAACCATTTTTTTTTTTAATTTGCAGGTATTCACGTGTATATCGAATTCCCGAAATCGCAGCCACTTTGAATTTGTGGAACAGTGGGAAAATGGCTCTGGAGTTCCTGAAAATCCGTTTTTCGACGATATCTGCCGAAACATGACCCTTAGAGCATTTTTGTTCAGACAAAAAATGAAGAGCAGTTAAAAACCCACAAAAATGATCCTTATCATTTTTGTCAACAATTTGATAGTTTTCGAGATAATTAACCCTGAACGCAGCATCCATTTTTAGCTCCTGCCCGGCATCTAGAGAACACGCTTTGAGGGAATGACGCCCCCAGTAAATTACAAAATTTTCAATAACTCGCGTAAAAATTAATATTTTTTCACGATTCAAAGTTTAGATGAAAGAGGGAACCTGTGGCTATAATATTGTGTTTTTTTCTTTATTATTGAAAAACCCGGGCAAAGTTCGTTTTTGCTCGATTTTTGTACCCTTTCATGAATTTATTCATATTTTTTTCAATAAGAGTAATTTCACCGAATCCTTGTGAATAATGGGGCTTTGGGAGGTGCTTAATATATTCCGAAAGAGACAATAAAGAAATTTTTGGGTATTTTTATAAACAACGTGTTTTTCTAAGGGCGGGTTTCGTGGATTTTTGGAATTCTTGCAAACGCTTCGGTTTATCGTGAATTTCTGGATAATTAATTACCAAATCGACTTTCAACGTATAGTATTGAGAATATGAGAATGCCCCCTTGCCGATACAACACTCATTTTCGGCCCAAGTTCCCGAGTTACCAGGAAAATCGGGAAAAATTTTTTTCGGGACATTATTTTTTTGGGGGTTATTTTCTTTTCACGGTGAAGTTTTTTCGGGTCAAGGATGTTACTCAATGAAAGGTCACATTCTGGCCTTTTCATCGATATGTATATGACATATTTTGTTGAATGCACGAGAAAGAACTTTCTCTGAAAAGTTTCTACAATTGATGCGTCATTTATCAATCTCCCCTGCGCACGCCGCTGCGCGCTATCCACGTGTAGCCTGTTACCGTGCGTGAACGCATGGTATGGGTGCTTTCTGCTTTGTTTGTCAACAATCTAAATTTGTAATATTGAAGAATTGGACTTTTTTTCACAATACATTTATTAGTGAAGTTGAAAAAGTGAAATCACTGTTATTGTTGACTTATCAGACAAAAAAGTTTTTTTAGTTGATTTATTTTTGGAGCACAGGGTAAGGTTTCGTTTTTGTAATTTAAGTTCAGAATAAGGAACATTAATTTATTAATTTGGTGGATCTTGCTTGTTCCTCTAGAAAATGGAAGTCGGCGAGAACTCTAGAACGGATGTGTGTTTCATTTGTGATGAACCTTTGATTGAAAATGTTGTAAAGGTTGCACGAGGGCTAGAAACTTTCATAAATGTTTCCAAGTTCAGGAAGGATAATCACCATGTTTTCCTGGAAAAGGTATCCTCTATGGAAGTGCATGAACGGTGTAGGAAAAGTTACTCGGTAATGAAAAGGGGCAAGTTGGGTATCGGTAACAAAGGCTTTACCAAGGACTCGACAACACGATATGACCACTTAGTCAGCCCTAAGAGGAAAAAAAAGCGAGAAAGCCCAGAAGAGTGGGGGTGGAAACGTACAGGGGATGTACCAGCATCGGTCCACACGACTGACCAGCCAGCGCATCCGGATCTGCTGAAAATGATTTCCTGTCAGTGCAAGAAGGGCTGTAAGCCTCCATGTTCATGTATGAAAGCGGGGCTAAAGTGCTCGATTATTTGTGGTTCATGTCATTCAGGCCCATGTACAAACTATAAAGATATGCTATGCGAACAAGAAGAGGTGGAAGAGATAAGTCCAGGGGAAGGGCAGGAGGCAGTGGTGGAAGAGGAAGGAATAGAGCGAGGGGAAAGAATTGTTGATGTAATACAACAAGAGGCAACTGATGTGGCCAACCAGCAAGATATATGCGAGGAAGAGGTGAGCGATTGGTGATTAACTGAGATATAATTCTCCATATATGTTTTTGTTCATATATTTTCATAATAAATGTTCATAATAAATGGTATTTTCAAAAACTTGTGAATTATAAATTGCGAAAATTCCGACAAATTGTTCAATTCATTGTCGAGGATCATTCCGAATGTTTCAATCTCTCCATAAATTAGTAAACCCTGGAGACTTGTAGATTTCTCCACATGATAAAAGTTATACCCAACATTAGCCTCTATTTTCGGTCCCGTTCGCATGTAATCATTCTCAGGATTTGGCTACCCAATCAAAGTAGGCCAAAGGCTCACTTTTAGGGACAGTAATAACAGTTATGATCCCGAGAGTTATTAAAAAATCGATCGTTCCCATGGCTCCACTTCATGGCCGTAATTATTTCGTGACTGCGAAAAAGCACGGTGGCGCCCTCTACTATTGGTACCACATCTCTAGTATTAGAAGCTTGTGTTAAAAAGCTCAAGTGTCCTTCTCACGTGCGCGAAATCTCCATTAGTGGAGTAAATGAAGTTGTTACCCATGCTACCAGAGAAACAACTCTGACGGTACAATCAAATTATAATAAACATTGTAAGTTTAATGTCACGTGTGCCGTGTTACGTAGAATAACCGGAAAATTGCCCCAATTCCCCCTAAACAGGCAAAAAATAAGGTTGCCTCCAAATATATATTTAGCGGACCCAGAATTTCACAATCCCTCAGAAATTAATTTGCTACTGGGAGCAGATGTATTGTCACGTATCCCAAATATAGTTAAAATATTTGCGAAAAGTCAAAATCTCCTTAGAACAGTTTATTTATCAAAACTATAATAATACAAGTTTATTTATATAATTAATCGAAAACCCAAACATCTAACCAAACCAGGTCGCGCCGCTAAATTTCGCTGATGTGCAGAATCGCGAAAGTCAAGGTTGGGTGGCTCAAGCACGAGCCTAACCTAGACAGAAAAGTAGAGCAATTTTACCAAAATAATGATTCTGCACATTCAGCTATCTTTGGTTTTAAAAACGTACCAAGGGAAAAGAAGAGGGTTAGGCGGTAAGTCGGTTAGTCGGTAGTCAGGTAGTCGGTCCTTGGCTACGAAGGGGGTCTCCTACCGAAAAGGTGACCGCCAGAAGGAAATTCGGCTAGAACAAAGAAATTCACGTTTAATTTAATTACATACATAAAGTAAGAAGTAATAGTCCGCGAGTTACGGTCCTGGTTTGGGAACGAGAACCTTCAGCACGATAGGGCAAATTGGGAGAAGCGTGACCAGCCCTTTACCCGACATGCTTAGGTAAGAGATAATTGTTAGCATTTTGTCATTTATTAATTTATATTTATCTGAAGGGTGACCCAATAAAGTTGTATTTGTTTTGTACTTCTTGTTTTATTTCTCAGAGTGAGTGGTGGTACTAAAGAGTAATAAATGCTAAGTGTTCAGGGAGAGATCCCCATAACTTCGTAAAGGTCGAAAAGGCGTTTCGCCCTGGATACGTAGCAGCGACACGTAGGCCAAAAACGGACCTCGTGACATGGTGGAGGCGCCTAGCTTCATTCTCGAAAATAATTCTTCAAAATTATTTTAAAGTACCTATAATGTTTTTTCAATATTTGGTAAAAGATACCACTACCCCGCTCTTAGAAATACAATGAGTTAAATTAAAAAATTTATAAAATATCATTATTAGTAGCGATAAATATCGAAGTCAGTAGGTCAGCCTTCAAATAAACGTTTAATAAGCATTTATAAGGTGAATAAAAGCAAGGTGAAATATAGGCGACAGACAGTCTGGTTAATCCGCAAAATAAGCATTTTTTTTCTCTCATTCTAAGAAAATAACAATAGAAGTATAAAATGAAAATAAATTTAAAAAATAGGTAATATTGAACAAGTTTTTATGGGTTATTTTTTTTGGCATGTGACTTAGTGGCTTAATGAAAATTTAAAGAATTTTTTTTTTGTTTAAAATAAAGGGGGCAAATTTTAGGAGTATGTGGAACTAGTGAGTTCACTAGGGTGATAGATTTAGGACATTTAAATATAGTTATATTACAAATAATAATTAGGGTATATGGATTTAGTTTTAAATTTTACTTGAAATTTAATTTTATTAGCCAGTGTGGGTGATTTAAAAATTTAATGTTTTTTTTTTTTTTAATATTAAAGGGGAACTTGTATGACCTAATTTTTTTTGTGGTTATAAGATTAAATTAATATTGATTAATTTCGATTTAGTTGATTATTTTTGCCAAGCTAATATTTCACCAATCTTTGGTTCAGGCTATAAATGCAACAATTTGGTATATTTTTTTTTTTTTTGGTAATCTTATTATAGGTCTTGATCCTTTGTTATTTTATTTTTATTGATATCATTAATATTTAATTAACATTGTTTTGCAAAGTAATTCAGTTTTTATTAAAATACTACGGATTTATTAACTTACTTTTATCAGCATCTTATAATTTATTGAAATTTAATAAACAGCTATATATAAAATTAAGGACAAACTTACAGTACAGACTTGCAATTACAATGACAAATAAACCCACAAGGCACTAACACTTTACACCCTTAAACCACACTGTTCACAGTTTCACACACTAAACACAGGGTAGTTTGGTTTTGTATTAGTCCACTACAATCCTCTGGTTCAGTCCAAGCAAAATATAGTCATCGACACTAGTTATGCTGAGAAAAAATCCAATATCCTGAAAGAGAGAAAGTACAATTATCAATTAATGCCACTCACTAGGGGCGATACGAAAAAACTACAACTCGACATAAAAGCGGTTGACAGTTTTACACCCCTACTAAATAGCACAACACTCTCACAGCAGACAAGCCCGTTTGCAAGAATATTACATTCTCCTCCCCCACAACAAAATAAATCGCCCCAAAACGTCCAAAGCACTGGTGGCGGAAGTTTTGATAGCGATAACGAAAAAGAGTCAGAGGGCTCTGCGAGCCTAGACTCCCGAAACAAGGAACAAGGTCAATTGGAGGACCAAACAGTGGTAGAACAACCCCCTCAACCACAAATTGTAATAACAAACCCCCCAGGGAGACAAACGGTTGTAAAAAACATAGCGAATACAACCCTGGCGGAAGCTTTCACAAGCAACCAGAAACCGGCAACACCCCAATTCATCTCCCCATCAATTTTCAACCCAGGTTCTGGGAATGTCCACACTTTTTTGGCTAGCTACGAGCGCACAGCAATAGCCAACGGGTGGAACAATGGGCTAAAAATTAGCTACCTGGGATCGTTTCTAGAAGGAGCAGCGAATATATGGTTCACGCTATACAGGGAAAAGAGGGAGAATGAAAATAAAACGTGGACAGAGGTCAAAGTAGACCTTACCCAAGAGTTCGACGAGGGTGACTCTCACAGAACCCTGGAAATGCGCCTCCTAAACAGGAAGGGCGAGGCAATTAAGTCATATTTTTATGACCTAAAAGCGTTATATTACGAATATGACCCACATATGAATGTAGATGGATTCAAAAAGTTTTTTGAAAACGGGTTGGACCCGGAGTTATACACCCCGTACCGACTTCTAAGGCATAGTAATATGACTATGGAGGGGTTCAAAGAGGTAATCCTGAGTTTACAGGACATAATGAATAATAAAGCTTCATTGAACCTACTAACGGGTAATACAGAGTCGTCTACAGCTGACCAGAGTGACTCTAAATACGCAGTCAGAGGAGAACAGAAGGGATGCAAGATATAAAAACAAACCCCGCTACCAAAACACTAACCAAAGACCACCCCGTTACAATTTTCACCCACAGAATTCATACCCGGTGTACAACCAGACTCCCAACAATTACTACCCCCCGCCCATGAACTACCCTCAGTACCCACAAAATCACAATTACGTTCCCCAACAAAATTCTCACCCTCACCAACCCCAAAATTACCGCTACAATGCAAAAAACCAGTATAATACTGGTAGACCCGACAGACGGAATGAGACGCAAAACGGGGGAAGACACCCCAAAGGTCAACAGGCGCAGGTAGAATCAAGCACCTTTGTGCCCTCTACCCGTACTGCGGACGGACGCCCTAGGTGTCACATTTGTAAGAAAATAGGTCACTTGGCAGCAACCTGCTTCTTCAACCCAAGGGACTCCCCAAACGGACCGGGACAACGTCGCTAGCCTCCCGACTAGTCCTGTCGACAAGGAGGCCAGGTAACGCTCAGTATAAAGTACTGACGACTTGTGCTAGGGTAAACGGACAAATGACAAATATAATAATTGACACAGGCTCTGAACAGGACATAATAAGACAAGATTTTGCTAAAAATATTGACACAAATAACATTAAATGCCTATTGGCAGTGGGCAACATGAGAGTATCGATACTAGGACAGGAAAGGGCTAAAGTACAAATCGGAGGGTTAACCACCTCCCTCTCGGCCGCTGTGGTAGAAAGTCTACCAGCTGCTCTGATCATAGGCATTAAAACACTGTCAGAATTAGAAGCAGTCATTGATTTAAAAAATCAACAAATGAGCCTATACAGTAATAACCAAACATACAAAGTACAATTATACCCCAACGCATACAGAGACCCAGAAAACACGACAGACAGACAAAACTCATTAAACCTGACAATACAAAACCAAGACACTTACAAAAAAATATACCAGGCTGAGTGTTTAGCTAGCCTTAAAACAGCTTGGGACAAAATAAATAATAATAATGATAATAAAATAAAAATACGAACAAATACAAACATAGCCCCAAGAGTAACAGAAAAACAGGAATTATACGAACAAAACAAGATAACAGACAATACACCCCTAAAACCCGTACAAGAACTCGAAGAATTAAATCCCCTATCCTGCAACTACATTACCCTCAACCCTATTCCTCAGAAAGTAACATCTACACAAGATTACAAATGCCAACCCCTAAGAGAGACTACAATCCTCATAAAAACCAACAGAACAACGACAACAGACATAAACAACATTTTGCTAACCCCAGACTATAAAAACATGATAAAACGGGGGTTGTTAGTACAGCCAGTAAAAAATACTGAGTTTAATACTTTGCAAATTATTAATATAAACCCACACCCAGTCACAATTTACAAAAATAGCACAATCGGGCTTCTCAATGAAAAAGAGAACCCAGCAGATACAGGGTGGACCTTCTTCACCACCGAGGAGTCAGATATAATAAAGGTTGCAGATTTTGATTTATCTCATCTCGACAATAACCAGTTTAAAGTCGAGTTAGGTAAACTAATCTTAAAATACCCAATGGTATTTTCGAAAACGATGACAACTAGGGGACGAACGCACCTGGCGGAACATAAAATAGAAGTAGAGGGTAGTACACCCGTCAAATGTCGAGCCTACAAGGTGTCCCACAAGGAACGGAACATCATTGACGAGCAAATAAATGAAATGCTCGAACATGATGTCATCCGACCAAGCCATGGACCATGGGCTAGCCCAGTAGTCCTGGTCAAGAAAAAAGATGGGAAAATTAGATTTTGCGTAGACTACCGCAAACTAAATACATTCACAAAGAAATCTAACTACCCCATTCCTCAAATAGACGATATTTTAACATATCTAAATGGGGCCAAATACTTTACTACCCTGGACATGTTCAGTGGTTATTGGCAAGTGCCAATGGAAGAGAGCTCGAAACAATATACAGCTTTCGTAGCACAGGGGCATGGCCAATATGAATGCAACGTTTTGCCATTCGGGTTAACGAACGCGGCAGAAACATTTCAACACCTGGCAGACCAAGTCTTCCAGGGGATGAAATGGAAGGAAATTTTAATTTACTTAGATGACATAATAATATTTTCCTCAACCCTAGAAGAACACTTGATAAAACTTGAAAAAGTTTTCCAAAGGTTAAGGGAGGCAAACCTCACCCTAAAACCAGGAAAATGTACGTTTGGGCAAACAAAAATAAACATCCTGGGCTATACAGTCAGCGAGAACGGGCTGACAATAGATGACAGCAAATTAGTGGCAATAAAAGAATTTCCCACCCCAAAATCCGTCAAACAAGTACAAAGTTTCGTAGGATTATGTAATTACTACAGGAAATTTATTGAGAACTTCTCACTTATAGCAAGGCCACTACACCTAATAACCAAAAAAGACCAAACCTTTTCTTGGGGCGACCTTGAAAGTAAAGCTTTCGAGACCCTCAAGGAAAAGCTATTAACAGCCCCAGTTCTTCAGCATTATAACCCTTCTACAAGAAGGGCCGGACGCACAAATGCACCCTGTCAGCTATATCAGTCGCAGTCTGTCAAAGGCAGAACAAAATTATAGTGTCACTGAATTAGAGGGCCTAGCGGTTATCTGGGCACTAGGATACCTGAGGCACCTAATATATGGAAAACGGGTGACTATAATGACGGATCACCACGCACTATGCTGGATCAGATCCTTGAAAGATCCCACAGGACGATTAGCCAGATGGAGCATTAAATTATCGGAATGTGATTACGTTATAAAACATAAAAGTGGTAGTCTAAATAGGGATGCAGACTGCCTGTCACGAAACCCTGTATTAAAACCAACAAAAACAGAAATTGAAGAAAGCAATGACGTCCCCACATTTTTACTACAGACACAAGACGTACGGAAAGAACAAAGTAAAGACCCTGACCTTGTACAGCTAAAAAACGCCTTACTGGACCCAAATGCGGCCTCAATCGGCTTAAGGCGAAGAGCAAAAAATTTTAGACTTATCGACAACGTCATATATAAAATTAACAGTTCAGAGGGTCTACAATATCTACTAGTTATCCCTAAACATTGGGTGGAAGAAATTCTATTCTCACACCATAATGAGCCTACCGCAGGACATTTAGGGATAGCAAAAACACTTGCAAAAATTAAAGCAAGGTTTTATTGGCCAAAGCTACAAAAACATGTAGAAAAATATGTCAAGGGGTGCAGAGATTGCCAAGCCAGGAAAGGGCAAGAAACAAGAAAGCCGTTAGGACTCCTACAGCCCATTGCAGTAGGGATTCCCTTCGAAAGAGTGGGAATCGACATACTAGGGCCATTTCGAAAAAGTCGAAATGGGAAAACGGTGATAATAGTCGCCACCGATTATGCCACCAGATGGGCCGAAACAATGGCGTTGACAAACGCAAAAGCAAACCATGTGGCCAAATTCATAATGAGCTCCATCATCTGTAGACATGGCAGTCCACGATTTTTACTTAGTGATCAAGGATCGAACTTTAAATCCGAATTGATCACTGAGCTAACAAAAATTATGGGGACAATGAGTCAGTTTACCACAGCCTACCACCCAGCGACAAATGGGCTAACAGAAAGGTTCAACAAAACCCTGGCAAATATGTTGGCAATGTACACAAACTCGGAGCACACAGACTGGGATGAATATCTGAACCTGGTAACTTTCGCATACAATACAGCGAAGCAAGACACCACAAAATTCTCCCCATTTATGTTGGTTTATGGGAGAGAGCCAATTCTGCCAACAGAGGCAAATTTAATGTCACAAACTAGTAACTTAGATGTGGAGCAAATTAGAGACAGGGCAATGGCTGTCAGAAATCTAGCTGTACAGGGGATAAAAAACAAGCAGGACAAGGACAAAGAAAGATACGACTCTATGCACAGAACAATAGAATTTAAGAAGGGAGATAAAGTAAAGGTGTTCACCCCCATTAGAAAAATAGGACGTAGTGAGAAATTACTACTACGTTGGTTTGGCCCTTACTACGTAAAGGAAAAAATAGGAGAAGTTAATTACCTAATCCAGAAGGGCGAGCACAAGAATTGCGCGCAGGAAGTGGTCCACGTCAGCCGAATGCTACCTTACCACGACCCCTGGAGTCCAGAACTGGTCCCGGTGGACGAAGAGGATCCACCACCTACAAATTAATAAAAATTAAGATTAAAAAACCAAATAAGCAATATTAATCTAACATTTAACAGTAACAATAACAACAACAACCCCCGGACAAATTAATATCCCCTTACATTACCCACCAATTTAATTTATAAAGCAAGGCTTTTCTTAATTTCATTAAATGAGATGTTGATCTTTAAAAATATTTACAAAATAAACAAAACATAAAATAATATATATGTGATTTTTGTTTAGGTTACTGATTTTTCTATGTGTCCTTAATAATAACCCCATCAAGGGAAGGACAAACAAAAAGTAGAGGTGACTGCTGATGCGTTTTGGAGTCAAAACCCAAAAAATACTAGAAAACGTGTTATTAGTTAATAATAAATAAATTAAATAATTCACAGAATGCTTATAGGATAGAATTTAGAAATCCCGAGGAAACCTACAGCCGAAAATGTTTACTAAATATATTGAGATCTCATTAACATCATAGAAATAAAATGGCTCTAGATTTCCTAAGGGATGGCTTAGCTTGGTGTTAGATTAGCTACCCAACATAAGCTTGAGGATTGAATGATTGAATAATAAGTTAATTAACAATTAAAAACATAGGCCTTAAATAATAGTAATAATAATAAACTCAAAAGAGTTTAAGAAATATAAACGGGGAATCAATTGATTTATAAATGAGCTTAACTCACCTGAATCCCACTATTATAGCTCCGACGTCTATCACATTTATGGCATATATTAAAATTAAATTATTTCTTCTGCCATGATCCAAACTCCAAACACAGCAGCAGTCACGCCCTACAATCCATTCTCAAAACCTAAAAAACAGAGCAGACGTCAGAAACCAGAGGACAGGCAAGCAGTCACTTAATTTCCCAAGTGGAAATGTCAAAATTACAAGAAATCACGGTAGGACGGAGCCTACCCTGTATCCTAAGGGCCACTAACGAGGATACATAATTTTTTTAAATTTATTTAATATTAAAAATTCAATTTTTTTTTTAAGAAATAATGCTCCTAAAAGCATAAGAAATATATTTTTAACTTAATCAGGTATTGAACAAGGATGTATGTGGATTATAAGATATTATATAATTCAACTTGAAAATAGGTAAAGAAGTTAGTTAAAGTTAGAAAAATTTTGCTATAGGTTGGGGAAAGATTGGGAGAAAACCCTTATAAAAGGGCTGAAATCTATATCCTGGCCAAAACAAGTTAATTAGGTATAAAATGAAAATGAGAAAGATTTATGGTTTATAGAAAAAACTAAAAAAAAGTTAGAGTTAGGGAATAAAAGAAAAAGCTCTGGCATTAGGACAAACCAGAGACATTAAAGTTAGGTAGGAACATAAAAATAGTAGGAAAAAGCTGGCTAAATACTGATTACGTATGGGGAAGGCTGGAAGATATGCTAAAACAGCTGAAGCCTATGACCATACCTAAACAGGAAAATAAAATAAGTTATAATTAAGTAATAAAAGAAAAAATTTGATTTGGGTTAAAATACCCAGGTAAATGTAAAAATAATTAAGCCACATTAGAAAGTTTTTTGAGAAGTATATGAATTGAAATAAAACTTTAAATAAGAAAATTATTGTAATTAGGAGGGCGCCCTAATTGAAAAAGTTAGAAGAAGAAGAAATAGAATCAAATAAATGATTAAAAATAATGAGAGTATTTAGGAAAAACCACGAAATCCACATACATCTATCTACCTATATAATTTCAAAAACAAAGACATACAGAATGCAAATATATATTCAATTTTTTTTTTGTAAAAACAAAAAATTCTTTTCTTAAAACTAGGGAATATAAAGGTAAAAACAAACAATCGTCAACAAAGTTAATTTTTAATAAATTCCTTTTGACACTTTCTTAAGGGACTCAGTTACTTACAACCTACTTAGATTATCTAATTTAAAATTTAGAAACAGGGACCTAAAATAAAAAGTTTCCAAATGAGATAGAGGTTAGCAAATTTTTTTCTTTAGTATTAATAGTATTAATCAAAGATAAGGGATCTTTTTTAAAGAATAAGAGTAATAAGGTTTTAAAGATATAACTCCTAAGGGTCACCCAACTAAAATAGAAGTAGTTTTGTATTGTATAAATAATAATTTAAGTTAAGGGTTGAAATCATAGATTAGTGGTAGGGAAATACAAGTTAATTTTATAAGTGGGATTTTTAAAAAATATTGTTTAAATGAGAAGATATTAGGATTAATTAGTTTTAAATAGATAAACCCAAAAAATGTACTTACCACTGTTTTTATTCTTTTGTTTCCGGTCACATGGAACTATCACACACATTTCACGAAAGTCGACACGGAGCCCTAACTCTGGAGCCATTCCTCGGGATTTAACGGATAACCTCAAAACGGAACACGTGGACCTGCTAATAGTTACAGTTAATTTGGGAAAAATACATAGAACATCACTTACCTGTACCAAGAGGAATGAGGTACAATACACGTTTATCCATAAGGCAAGAAAATACGAGAAATCCAGTTCACAAATTATTCCAGAAAAAACTATCCAACATCTTCCACGAGATAGACGAAGTTCATAGTACTAAAGTCGACAGTTGACAGATAGTACCAAAGAAAAAGAAGAAGTACGTTCCATTAGGCGAAACGTAACAGGTTGCAAGTAGTCACAAAACACAACCAAGCCTAAACAAATGAGTTTCCCCTTGGGCATATCAGCAACTACAATATGATTCCACTCCAGAATACAGATGACGAAGCAGGCAGCGTATTCCATATCCCACCCGTTGACACAGAGTTCCAGGAACAAACGAACGCATGTCGTTGACGATAATATGCGATGGTTCCGAGAACACAATAGATGGCACAGAGACGGACTTACCCAAAAATTTAGTACTCATGGAACTTTCGAAGTGTCGAACTTATGACGGTAAATCGTGTGTGTGTGTGAACTAGTATTTTTATACGCGAGAAACTTTATTTAATCGTATTATTATTAATTTTCATTTTTCCATTTCTATTCAGTTTTTTGTTAGTATAGTCATTAGTTTACTATTTTGGTAGATTTTTTTTTTTTTTTTTTCTTTTTAGATATCCTAAATCGCCTTCATGTTGTTGATTTTGTAACTTGATTTAACCGTTGTAGGGAAGGAAATTTAGGATATTTGGTAACATTTTTTTAGTCAGAGTAGCCTTTCTTTTGAAAATCTACCAAATAAGTTAAGAATTAGGTTATTCGAAAAGCCTGGGGCAGGCTTTAACAGGGAGGGGGCATGTCACGTATCCCAAATATAGTTAAAATATTTGCGAAAAGTCAAAATCTCCTTAGAACAGTTTATTTATCAAAACTATAATAATACAAGTTTATTTATATAATTAATCGAAAACCCAAACATCTAACCAAACCAGGTTGGGTGGCTCAAGCACGAGCCTAACCTAGACAGAAAAGTAGAGCAATTTTACCAAAATAATGATTCTGCACATTCAGCTATCTTTTAAAAACGTTCCGAGGGAAAGGGAAGACAGTTAGGCGGTTAGTCGGTTAGTCGGTAGTCAGTTAGTCGGTTAGTCGGTAGTCAGGTAGTCGGTTAGTCGGTCCTTGGCTACGAAGGGGGTCTCCTACCGAAAAGGTGACCGCCAGAAGGAAATTCGGCTAGGATAAAGAAATTCAGGTTTAAATTAATTACACACATAAAGTGAGAAGTAATAGTCCGCGAGTTACGGTCCTGGTTTGGGAACGAGAACCTTCAGCACGATAGGGCAAATTGGGAGAAGCGTGACCAGCCCTTTGCCCGACATGCTTAGGTAAGAGATAATTGTTAGCATTTTGTCATTTATTAATTTATATTTATCTGAAGGGTGACCCAATAAAGTTGTATTTGTTTTGTACTTCTTGTTTTATTTCTCAGAGTGAGTGGTGGTACTAAAGAGTAATAACTGCTAAGTGTTCAGGGAGAGATCCCCATAACTTCGTAAAGGTCGAAAAGGCGTTTCGCCCTGGATACGTAGCAGCGACACGTAGGCCAAAAACGGACCTCGTGACAATATTCTGCAACAACAGACGAAACTGGTACTCCCAAAAGTCCACTGTAAGCATCAGCTACCTCTCGTATGTCGTCATCACTGTAAGAGGTTCGTGGCAAGAGCACATTCAAATTGAAAAGTTTCATTATGTCTGGACAGGCGATCTTTCAAATCAATTATGACACTGTCTAACCCTTTCAGACCTGAATTTTAATTTGACTACAAAAAAAATGTTTTTGTAATATATATCTAAAAAGGGGTATATTGAAAGCAGAAATTGACATATTCATTTTTTTTATTTATATTTTTATGACATTTGAAGAATGTACATTGGGATGAAGTTATTAAATAATTGCAAGTGAACAAACATATTTATTTTGTGAGTTTGTAATATTATAAGTGAAAGTTTTTAAAACAATTTCCTCCTTTAACGAAACATAGATGAACATGACATTTTTGACAAAAGACATGTGTTCTGCATGTGCAGTTTGGATTTTTGCACGGAGTAGCTTCTTTTTTATCATCATACTCGGGGCAGTGATTACTAAATATCTTCGAATCTCTTTTGATGGCCGTACTTCTGCATTTCTTCTTTTTGGTGTATTAGGAATTGGAGAAGCTCGAGGAGAATTCTCTCCACGTGGACAACCAGGTCCTCTTTTGTGTACAAGTTTACCCATAAGAACTAAAGCTTCACCAATTTTCATTTTGAAATGTAGTAAATCAAGTATTTCTTTACGAGTGGCCTTCTGTGCTTGCATATAGGCTCTATATTCTAGCCAGCTATTCACACAAGCAAGGTCAAATGCGTGAAATATCATTCGTAATGTCCATTTTTTTGATTTGATGAACACTCTGTAATACGATACAAGCTGATCCAACAAGTTTACGCCACCCATAGATTTATTATACAATGCGATTGCCTCTGGTCTGGTCTGAATAGTTATAAATGCTTTCTTGGCCTTGTCCCATCTTTTCACCGTGTCCTCAGTTCCTTTTCCCATATAATTGGATCCAACAACAACTGCTTTGTTATCTTGCCATTTTACCAGCACTACTGATCCTTCTGCGTTAACCACTTCTTCACTATACCCTCTGTTCTGTTTATTGAAGTCTTTATCCGAGGTAAATGGTGGTCTTTGAAATCTATCTAGTCGTACAGTACCTAATATGCGTCTCGCTATTAATTCTTCATCACCTGAATTTGATTCTACATCTGAATGATTTTCTAACCGCTGTAACATAGTTTTGCATTCGAGTTCAAGCTGATCATCATCTAATAGCGCCAATAACATCTCTCGATCACGCGGATCTTCTGGATTATAGGCTGAAATAATATTTGAATTTAAACCTGATGCACATTACAATGTACAATAAGAATTAAATCTCATTTTTCAACAAATTATAAACGAAAATATATATTTTTTATGACAGTCAATTAATTCTGACATTTTCTAAGACGTTTATCACATACATTTGATAAATTTGTAAGAACTACTGTATACAAAACGATTGTTTACTTACCTCGTTTTCGACTAGTTGCCGCGGCCATAGCTAAAAACTTTCAAAATAACAACAATTCGTTCAAACCAACTGCCAACTGACTTATCAATTTGTACGGGGAAGGTCTGAAAACAGTATAGATGATTATTTAGGCAACTTTTAATACATCTTCTAGCGAATATGGTCGCATAAACTTATTGTACATTGCAATGTGCACCAGGTCTGAAAGGGCTAACAATGGCACATACGTGACTCTGCGGAAGTAATCCTCGGTAGAGTTAGCTGGGACATTTCCACTCTGCGTTTGAAGAGATACTGTTCTCGGCATCTTAATAACACTGTCCAATTCTGATGCTACCTCAGTGATTTCTGAATAAAGTTGACTAAATATTGTCTTTGCATTTAGCCTCTTGTCTTCCAGCACAGCCAAGATATGTTCAATATATCCAGTAGCTTTCTTCAGATCAACTGCCGGAGACTGGAGGAATCTGCTCAGAGACACAGTAGTACCTGAAACAAAATATATATTTAAAATAACAATAAAATATAAAACTAAAATACATAACAGGTGTTAAGCCCGACTTATAAAACAATTATATTATACCATTGTCTTGTCTATAGACACACAATGTATAATCTTTTGTGTATCTATAAACTACAAATGTTGACTATAAACTTTAGTCAATGATTATACTCAAAATGTGTATCTTTTTAATATTAAACATTCATTTTTCTAAAGAAAACGATTACATTATATGAAACTGCATATTCGTACTTACTAAAAAGACAAACTGAAGATACAATGAAGTCAGGACTGCGCAGGGCTTGATACTTGTATCAGTTTGCTTCTGAGGCAGTCTTGCTATCATTCCATTCAGAAATATAAGAGAGCGTTGCAAACTTTAATAAGGGCATCTCCTTGAAATTGAAGATGTCCATCATGTCTTTTGAACCAGCGAGTTTCGCATAAGCCTTTAACTCTTCCTTGAAAACAAGCTGTCTCTTTGCTGAAGCGTTAGCAAAAGCGATGACCTTTTTCATTGTTGCTGTGGTGGTCTTGCAAGAGTTAACAGTTGAGCGCTTTGCCAAAGAATTATTCAGTATGTGGTTACTACAGGGACACCTCTTTGCGTAGATAGCTTTCTCTATCAATACTTTAGCAGCCCCTTTCACATCCGAAGCCATAGTTGAACAGCTATCAACTACTATCCCCACACAATTCTTCACATCAACATCAAACTTCGACAATAAATCTTCCACAATATGTGCTATGGCTTTACCAGTTAAGCGTCGCTCCCCATCTTCAACATCTTCGTCCCGAATAGAGACATAAGCATCACAGAACGTGATAAAATCTTCTCTGATGGTGCCATTATAAATATATCTCAAACTTAAGCTGAGCTGCTACGTATGTGAAAAGTCGGTAGTTTCGTCAAATATTACTGAAAACAGTCGGGCCTCTTTTACTCTGTTTAAAATTACTGACAGGATTTCCTCTTTACAAGCATCCATTAGCTTATTTTGAGATCTGTTACTTATGTAAGTGGCGTAAGTCGACCTTTTCCTAACGATAGGCCTTAAACGTTGGCGGTTTTCTTCGACTTCGACACCATATTCACGACTTCAATGGACGGGTTATGATACGGCAGCAAAAAGTTTTTCCCGAGCTCTACCGCAGTTTTGTGGTACTGATTTCTTTCATGGGTCATAAGTGCTCCCTTTTCGCCAAGCAGGTCATCAAAAGCTTTTAATGGTTCTTTTACTAAACGCCCCAATGGATGTGTATTTTTTTGACTGTTTTTGCCGAAGAGAACACAGTATTTGCAAAAGAGCCCCTGATCTTTGTGAGACAACACAAGCCAGTGAAACTTATCTATCTTTGAGCATACTTTTTCATCGGTTTTCCTTTTTTATTCACGATGCAGTGAGGAAACACATAGTGTGCTGGAGGAAGCCAAGGACTTTGGTCGCCCTGGAAAATCAACATATTCCTTATTAGCATAAAAATCATAATTATAATTTATGACAAGTAAATTAAAATGTACGAAACCACAATAATCAAAAAGTAATAAAGAGTTCAAGGATAAAAATACATTTAATTGTGGTCGACCACTTGGCTTCGTCAGTAAATTTATTAAAGAATTTTTATCCAAAATGTGCTTTTGTAAGCTCCTTTCGATTCGAACGTTTTTCATGATAGGGCCCCTGGGGGAGTCATATCCTGAAAGTCAATGCTCTCACTCTCAGACTCATACACTTATAACAACTTGAAAAATTTCGAAACAAAATTAACATGTTTACGTTTGAATTCTTATTTTGAAGGTTATGACATGAGTGTAGATAAAATAATATAAACAATAGCACACTCACCCTGGTTGAATATTCTGTTCCCTGTTCACATTGGCTAATATCGTTCTCGGAAGGTCTGGAGTCTACTAAAATACCGGTGACGGTGAACCTGCAGCGTAGAACACTATAATAGTATACACGCACTAGTAGGTATTCAGTATTTTCATTGCTCACGAAGACTGCCAAACATAGCCGAAGGGAAGGCGACCGAACGCCCGCATCGGTCCCTGCCTCCTACGAACATAGTCGAACAATCCCGACCCGAGTGAAGCCGATGTATTTACGTCAGTCGTCTCGCGTTGTAGTTAGACGACTGGTGACCGCAGGCGTATACGATGAGCTCCCGGAGCTATAAATTGAGAAACTCTGTCAACTTTGTTTCCAGCATCACAATTTTTTTCCTGCACGATGTATGATTTCCAAAAAGTGACACCGTATTTCTCAAATCTTGTTTTAATTGCACTACATTTCCGTCTCTTTTTATAAATTACAAATTGTGCTGCCTTCACTAATCTTTGAATGAATTCGCCGGTTAAATATTTCCTTGCTTTTAGTGATACTGTTTTCGTATTTTGTTTTATATTATAAAGGTGCTTACTGTAGTTTTTTAAGCAGAGGTTGGTACATTCTGACTTCCATACCTAAATTTATTTATATAAATATATATTTTTTCATAATTTAAACTTTCATTAAACAAAATGAAACATACGTCTATTCCATATGACAATTTCTCCTTAATTCTTGTAAATACTGTGGAATCGCCATCTGCTATAAAATATTTGTATTTCACATCGTGCATCTGCAAAGACGATCCGATCCGTTTTTTATAACAGGAATGATTTTTTGGAATTTCTCCATTAGTTTCAGATTTTTGGCAAATAATACAAAATTTATTTCTGACATCCATAAATAGTATTTTACCTTAATTTTGTACAATTATGACCCTTAAACAATATTGGAAATTAAGTTATTTAGTATTAACTAAAACGCTGCATGTGTAGAAATTCCAGTTAGGTTATCTAACACATTTTATAAAATAAAAAAATAAAACGTTTGAATGAAGCAAAAATTATAAGGTTAAAGTAAAATATACTTACAACTCTTGAAGCTGCATTAAAAGTATGTCCATAACTTCTTTTAGACCATCCATCATCTACATATACCGTTGTATATGGTATGCCATCATTGCCTACGTGTTTTCTTGATAAAGATAATTTTTCCAAGCCTGATAAAAGTAAAAATCCTTTTATTATATTACAGTGACCAAAATATATGTATAATATTATAGTTTTTCCATTCTCAATTGCAGAATAAAGGAGATAGAAATTCTGTTAAATGAGCAAAAATATTTCCAGTTGCTAATGTGGCCCAAACAGCCCTCTGGTTAATTTGGCCAGTATAAACGTTACATTGATTACACTGAAACTGAATTTTGCCAGATAATCCTCTCCGAGTTTCACTGGTAAATAATAATAAACCTGCTGTACAATGTTTGTTGTGATTGCTTTGGAGTCAAATAGTTTGGCTTAGTAAAACTTTAATATCTAGAATACGGTAACCATCTATTATTCCGATATTTTTATCTGGTTCAGTTTCAATTTCAACATTTTCAATCCTAAAAACTATTTGTAAAATACTAATAAATATATAGTTTACGATTTATATTCCTCAAAAGAACCCCACGTAAAGTTCTAATCATCTGAATTTTCATCTATTTTTAAATTTTGTGGATTAGAAGTAGAATAAGGGACTGAATTTTCTTTGTCTTCATTACCATCTTCTTCTGAGGACGATGATAATGAATTTATATTTAAAAAGGTATCATTTAAAATGTCTTCTACTATACTTGAAACATTTAAAGTAGACTCCTTATTTAGAAATTCGACTTGGTTCATTAGTTTTTGTAAAATTACGTTTACATCTTTTTTTATACCTTGATCCCTTTTTGAGCGATTCATTTTACGATGAGGCCTATGTTTGGACTTAATTGATTTTTTTTTGTTCTGTTTGAACTTAGTAAACTAGTTACAATTTGTTCAGTATGAAGACGAGTGGCTGAAATTGGTATGTACTTCTTTCTTGAAGATTTGAAATCAAATCTTTCGCGGGTAGAATTATAAATATAATTTAGACGGTATATGGGTAGAAGAAAAGAAGATAAGTATTTAGTGCTGGAGTTGATGTCGATGAGTAAGTCATCAGACATGAGGGTTTTGGCTGACATAATCTCAGTCAATGAAGTATAGGGTTTACCGAAAGGATCCCTTCTAAGATGAGTTGGGTTGAAGTGTCCGATAAACTTCTCGCCAGAGTTGGTGGCTAAGTCGTATTGATTGGTGATGACGGCTATGCCCAGCTGAAGAAAAGGAGCGATGACCGTATTGAAATCGGACTTGCTGATAAGCCAGTCGGTGTCCATTCCGACGAAGTGCTGGTTTATGATGGACGTTGTTTTTCCGTTGCCTGGTGGTGAGTATAGCACCTGGGGTATGGTAGGCCACGGTTGAGTAGAGGGATGAGTGATTGCAGTATAGGATTGGCAAGATGTGCACTGCTGAATTGCTTCAGCTAAAGAGTGTTTGTCGATTTGCTCGTGAGGGTCGCATGTAGCGCGGATTCTCGACATTACGTTAATGATTTCGATGTAATTAGTGGCCGAGAGCGTGAGTAAATGGAACTCATGGTTAGCAATCACTGCGAAGGCTGGCATAATAATGCCTGGGGGAGAAGAGTCGCCGAACCACTCTCCTGTTCGTAGGGGTAGTTCTGAGCGAAGAGTTGAGACAGTTGTCTCATCTAAAGTGGAAGCAGAGGGTCTCTCTCTTACTGGAGGAGGATGAGAATGCTTGTATAGCTCCATAGCCTTATTGACAGACGAAGTAGCCCACCATTCTTTCTTGAATGTTTCGAAGTCTAGTAGCTCAGGCGTTTGACCTGCGGTGGCTAATCTCAGAGCGGTAAACCTTTTAAGGGCTTCCGCTTCTGGAACGGTGAGGCGGGCTGCCTGTTGATCCAAGTTATTGGATGTGATGGGTTGTTCCTGCGAGGTAAGTAAAACGTACCAGCAGGAAGTAGGATCAATAAATTGATCAGGGGAAGACACAATAACAGGTCGCAGCAAAGGATTGAGCGAGGATGCTAGATCGGCCAGTTCCGTTGAAGGAAAGAACTGGTGTGTGTGACCGTCGCATTCTATTATCGTGTGACGCTTTGATAAATAATGGTAAACGAAGTCCTTGCGTCCTCTGGAAAGGAAGTCAGCATGGAAATCGTGCCATTCGTCTATGTAGTCAAGGTAATCTGGCCAGGCTTGGGATGGGTCGACGTAGTTTTTCCGAAGATCAACGTCGCGTTCTTCCTTCGACATGGCGGAAATGCTCAAGCGGTAAGCATCAAGACTTGGTGTGATAGACATTTATGTGGTGTTGGGTGGATTGGTAATTCGTAATGATTCTGTTAAGAATAGATAGGTTTTACAAATTAGTGGATTCCGAACCTCGGGCCTCATTAATTTGGGGACTTAATTGATCGTGACATTATCGATATATCTGCAATAAAAAAAAGGTCAATATTTTAAAGTGTATTAATTAATTTCATTGTTAGTTATATGTACGTTTGGCAACGTCGTCAACGCCGCATTCGCCCAGTGTAAAGTAAAGCGAGACAATAAACGCTCGTAGTAACTAAGAAACATTTATTAATATTTAATGAAATTGTTCCCCCATTTTGTTGTATGCACTTTCTTGCACGTTTAATGATGTCCCTTGCTGATTTTCTTCTCTATTTTTTATTTCTTCGGAATACACCTTGGATTTCAGGTATCCCCATATAGCATAATCCACGGGATTAAGATCTGGGAATCTTAAAGGCCAGTTATGCGGTCCACCTCTTCCTATCCACATATTAGGAAAGTTATCATTTAAAACGTGCATCTCCATCCTGCAGTAAAACTGGTTTCCCACAGGTTGATTTAATTTGAAGGCCATGAATCTCAAAAATTTATTTTGAACCCTTTCTAATGATGTGCAATGAACCAAGTACAGCGGGGACCAGACTCTGGATGCATACTCTAATCTAGATAGAACTAGGGATGTGTAGACTCTTTGTATAGAATTCAAAGAGAAGCTTGAACAATTTCGAGGTATAAATCCTAGGGTTTTTGATGCTTCAACGGTTACATTATTGATGTGCTCTACTAATCTAAGTTATTCGTCAAACCAAACCCCTAAGTCTTTCACGCATGCAGAATATTGAAGAGGACCGTTATTTATATTATAGGAAGTTTGGAATTTTTTTGTATTTTTGAAAAAGCTGATGTAGTAACACTTATTCACATTCAAGAAGAGTTGACACAATTTAGATACATTGTTGAGGTCTTTTTGCAAATAACTTGGTCCTCGTAGCAATTTATTTCCTTCAAAAAGTCTGAACTTTCAAAGCATGAGTACATGTCGTTCACAACTAGATTGAAGAGTAGGGGAGCAAGATGTGCTCCTTGAGGAATTCGAGATAAAACTTGTATTTCTTTAGACTGGTTTTCACCTAATTTGAGCGTTTGTGTACGGTTCGACAAAAAACTTTGAAGCCATCTTAAGAAATGGCTGTTGAATCCTACTTTGCATAATTTCTCTATCAAAATGTTGTGATCTACTCTATCGAAAGCATTGGAGAAATCTGTGTATATTGCATCAATCTGAGTCTTATTTTCCAAGGCTTTCAATAACTCTACTTCATATACTTCATTGTGATAGTTGACTTCTGACGTGAAAACCCATGTTGATTGTTAATCAGTAATTCCTTACAATAATAATTTAATTGGTCAGTGATTAATTTGTCGAAACTTTGGAAATGAGGACTGATTGCATATACTCCTATAGTTTTTCACATCCTCTTTAGAACCGGATTTATGAATGGGAATGATATAGCTGTTTTTCCACAATTTTGGAAATATTTCTTTGTCCAGTGAAGATCTAAATAACCGAAATACTGGGTGGGTTATTGCACAGATACAGTTTTTCAGAAATATGTTTGGTATACCATCAGGTCCAATTGATTTTGTGTTAGGGAGCAACTGATAGGCTTGGACACGGAATGTCAAAATCATAACCATTGCCTCCAAGCTCATTCAACAATAAACTGTTTACAGGCTTAGTGTATACTGTGGAGAAATAATCATTGCTATTTCCTGCCGTTTTATTATCGTAGATCATATTTAGTGGTAAGCCATATGTAGATTTTTTGTTATTGATGTAATTCCAAATTTTTTTTGGATTTGACCATAAATTGAAATCGACCTCTTCTATATAATTTTCATAGCAAGATTTAGTAATTATTTTGCATTGTGTCCTTAATTCAGCGAATTTGTTATGATTATTCTGAGTTCTGTTTTCTTTATATATTTTGTGAGCTATTTTCTTTTGCCCGACTAAGTGCCTCAGTTCACTAAAAAACCATCTAGGTTAATTTGACATTGTGAATCGTTTCAATGGTACAAATAGAGCCACTGCCATACTCAACATGTGATAGAAGCTTTCTATAGCTTCATCTATGTTGTTAGTTTAACAGATAATTCCAATTTATAGCTGATAAATAGTTAAACTAAGTAAGTTATCCATAATCCTCAGATGTGGCCAATGTTTTATTAAATAAAACTCATCTATGTCAGTACCACAAGTTTATTAAAATTTATAAGGGGGCTACTAGTTTCGGCGTACTGCCATCATCCGGCCTATAACCAGATACATCAAAGGTTAATAAAAAGTTAACAATTTCAAGAAAATTATACACTTACCCATAGGGTACTGAAGTCAAAAAACATCAAAATTGAAGAAAAAATTTAAAAAAAAAATTATAGGAAAATTTTTTAAAAAATGTAACTAATACTAAACATAATTATAAAAAACTAGTGGTAAAAACCAAACATCTTAATATGATTTGGTCTTACAACCAACTGAAACAGATTTGAAAAAGTTATAAAACTCCAGTTCCTTAAGGGAACAGGAGCTAAAGCATATTGAAAACCCATTAACAGATGGGTAACAAAATAATAATATAACATTAATTTTGTTATCAATAAAAATTCACAAACAGCACGTGTTAACATTGAGAAAGACACGATAAAATTGCGTATCGGCGATAAATAGTTGTTCAACCCCATGTAGTCTGCATTAACAAAATCATAATAGTATTCCTGATAACATAAGGTTTCATGTTTTTTTGTATCCAAGGTAAAATTGAGAACATTAGGATTATGGTGGATGCTAGCAGTGAATGGATCAGTTGATGTGGTCACATTAATATCCTGTACATTTGAAAATAGCAAATCTAAGAAAACATTTCTGGAATTGGGAATAGAATTCAGTTGATAGAAGTTAAAATAGGCATTAATATTCACACAATAAACGAACATAGAAGCCTTGAGTGCATTATAAACTGCAAATCGCACGCGGATCAATTTCCACTGATGTTCCGATTGGTAAAATTTACCGCTAGCATCTGAACGACCCAACTTATTACCAGACGTAAGCATCTGAACGCACCCTGGGGATTAGTTTGTACTGCTCTTTTAGATCTTTTAATTTTTCAGTGGATAAAGGTTTGGCCCAGGCCCCCCACATTATTCCCTGGCCCCCTTGCTAAAGTCATGATGGGTCCCCCCTCTTACCACCAAAAAAAGAAATGTTTGACCTTTTTTTACAATATACATTTTTTAACCTTTATTACAATTATTTTTCATCAAACACACATTTAAACTAGTTTTAATAGTTTAGACAGTGTTTAGATTGTCATCGTAAATTTATTTTAAATACTGGTAAATACATAATTGAACAAATTAATTTTTAAATATTTTTGTTTGTTTAATTTTAATATTCACACAGATAAAATAATAACTGCCGTAGGAAATTGGTGGTTACATTATAAATCTAGCAGAACAGTATATTAATGGCTAGGGTAATACTAATGCATATTGAATATGTATTGATGCATTTGTATTATTATGATATCTGTGTTCTGATACGTTGAGAACACATCCTGTTTAAGGACTCTAATTTAGAGAACTTCTTTTGCATTCATTTACCAAGTCGGCCGATGTTTAGCAACGCCGCTTTTTTAAACGAATGTCAGTAATTTTTCAGTGGACTGTCAATCTGTTGTTTCTTGCTATCTGCAGAACTTCAAGAAAACAAGCACCTTGTGATTAACGTTTTATTAAAAATATTAACGAAAACAACGCACAAAAGTAACAGGAAAGCACATGTGTAATTTACTAATTAATAGTAATGGTTAAAGGAAATGAATCACATCATTCAGAAAATATTAAAT
Source organism: Crepidodera aurea (assembly GCA_949320105.2). Classification (NCBI taxonomy): domain Eukaryota; kingdom Metazoa; phylum Arthropoda; class Insecta; order Coleoptera; family Chrysomelidae; genus Crepidodera; species Crepidodera aurea. The sequence goes on along the minus strand of OX439472.1, from coordinate 7,751,221 downwards.
TTAAGTTCAAGTAATCTGACTTGATACGCGGTCAAGATTACGAAGATTTACGTCGTGTTATTGACGGAGCCAACCTGGCTTGATAGCGGCACTGAGTATAAATTTCTTCAAGTCTCGCCGTTTAAATTAAATTCTAGAACAATTGTTGCTATGCAGGCGAGTCGATTTTTGGCTAAACCGAGTGTGTGGGTTTCTTAGGCGTACGTGACAAAATGTGAAAAAATGATGGTTGATTTGTTGTCGCAAGTTCCGATATGGCCTGCGTGACTCGTAACATATCGGATATGATTTTAAATATTTGGTAGTCGCGCCGTGTTGCCGATTTGATATGATTTAACATTTTGAATGTTATGTTTAATTTTATGGTTGAAAATTAAACACAAGTAGTGTATCTACGGGAATGCGACAAAAGGTCAACTAGTTTTCAAGAACAATACATAATTACGCCGCCCGCAGCTCGCCCCACCCGTGCGAGAATCCAGTGCTCTCTCATATATCTTAAAATCCATTCCTTTCACAATTATATCTAAGCTTTCTCAACCATATTAAAATATCTAAGCCCTCCCATACATATCAAAATTATCTAAGCATATCTAAGTGGGAGAGAACGAAGTTCATTCATCCAAGGATCTCCGAAGAATGAACTTAATTATATTATTCCTTATTATTACCCAAAATTCGAATTTTTTGAATTAATATAATCTTTGAAAAAATCCCAAAACAAAAATTTTATGTACGCACATGTTAGCAATTGAAGTAGGTTTTTGTATAAAAATGCACACACACTCAAGAAATTTCTCACAAGACCTGCTTGATAACTAACTCATTAGAAAATCAAGTAAATAGGGTAGTTTATAAAAATGTTCATATACTCGAAGGACAGTTGCATCTTAGATGTTTTTTAAAAAATGATAAGGTTCACATAAAGTGGTTGAACTAAGAAGGTGGGGTTCCGTATAAATACAGCATGCAATCAAGCCTGATGCGAAAAAGTCATATTTATCAGATTATGAAAAGTTTAAAGTTTTAAATAGTTAATATGATTGGTAAGTTATTTAATGTATACAATTATTTTAAAGTTTTATATACAAAATATTTTCTTATTAATACAAAATCAATTTATTCTAAATAATAAATAATTTTTTAAACAATAGATACATTTTTTAATTATTGTTCAACATTACTTACTGAAACATACGCTATGAATATCATAAACTAGACATCCATTAATAAAAAATCACTATTCAACAAAGAGTCCTGTCCTGGCAATAAGCGTGGAAAGGTGTGTGTTAATGCAGTGGTGATTAAATTGAAAATTTGATGGTAAAAACTAATGAACAAATTCTAAAGTTGAGTGAACCTAGTCGAAGTGTTCAAGCCGGTAAAAATCTGTAAGTACAACGGCAATCCAATTAGATTTATAAATATTATTTAATTAAAAACGTCAGACAAACAGTAAAACCTCAACGAGGCAATATTAAAAAAAACAAAGATCAAACGATAGATATTAGTCTATTATCGGGTCGATTAAGGAACAGAGATTCCGAATAAGCAGGACCGGAGCGAGGATAATTTAGTAGCTGGTTGGCAGTGTGAGGTGATAGGAAAGGTCAGCCCAAATACGTATCGGTTGCTGAACTGTAGTAGGTCGCTGATATAAGCGTGCGGGGGACACTGATTCTGTTGCACGCTTGGCGGCCAATAATGGAGAGTGATTCTACAGACGAGGGACACAAAAGAAGAAGAGATACAGAAGACGAAGAAAATCTCGAACCGTTTGGGAAAAACAGAAAGACAGGGAGAACGCCAACAAAACCAAAAAAAGAGGAGAAGCTAGATAAAATTCTGGAATTAATGCAGGATATGAAAACAGAAATGGTAGATATGAAAAACGAAACCAGAGAAATGCGGAAGGAGCAAAAAGAATTTAGGGAGGAGATTCAATCACTAAAACAAGAAAATGAGGAAATAAGAAAAATGTATGAAAAAATAGAAAAGGAGAATGAAGATATTAAGAAAGAACTGAGAACTATTAAAACAAATCAAGAATGGACAGAAAAGGAGAAAAGAAAGCATAACGTAGTAATGACTGGTCTTAAAATGAATATAACGGATAACATTGAGTTAAGCAAAGCAGTCACCACTTTCATGGAAAGCCAAATGGAAATACAGGTACAAGTTAAAGCAGCTCACAAGTTGGGAGAGAAGACTGTGCTGATAGAACTAGAAAACGGTCAAGAGAAAGAGAAAATAATGAAAAATAAACAAAAATTAAGGAATATAAAAAGCGACAGAATATACATAAATCATGATCTAACTAAGAAAGAGAGGGAAAGACAAAAGACAATAAGAGACAGGGCACATAAGGAAAGAATTAATGGGAGACGGTTCAGATTGGATTTAATAAAATAACCATTGATGGGGAAGAATGGATATGGGATAAGTTATCTGAAAAACTGGTAAGGCCAAAAAACTAGCACAAAGCAAAGGGACAAAGAGTATAGGTGATGAACAGGCAAGGAACAAGGAAACGATAACGGAACAAAAACAACAGTCAAATAAGAAAGGAAAAATAAAAACAAACAAACAGAAGAAAAACAAGGAAAAAATAAAAGTAGGCACATGGAATGTTAGAACAATGCTGAAAGCCGGTAAAATGGCAGAAATAGCTAAAGAAATGGATAAGTATAATTTAGAAGTACTGGCACTGCAAGAGATTAGATGGAAAGACGAAGGAAGAATAGATAAAGAAGGATTATACCCTTTACTACTCGGGAGACAAAAAGCAAGGAAGAAATGGTACAGCATTTATGGTAAATAAAAAATTAAGAAATAAAGTACTACAATTTCAAGCAGTAAATGGCAGAATTTCAAGCATAAGAATCGAAAATAAACAAGCAAATTTAACCATAATAAATGTCTATGCACCAACTCAGGAAGCAAATGATGATCAGAAAGAGGAATTCTATGACAAACTACAGGAGGTATGGGAAAAAACACCCAGAAATGATATAAAGCGTGATAGGAGATTTTAATGCACAAATTGGAAAAGAGGAATACAATGAAAATGTGGCAGGGAAAGAAACAATACACTGCAAGACTAACGATAATGGTGCAAGGCTCTGTAACTTTGGAACAAGCACAGACACATATATAGTCAGTACAAAATTTCGACATAAAAAACAACACAAAGTAACATGGATGAAACCAGGAACAAATGAAGGCAATCAAATAGATCATGCACTTATATCGAGAAAATGGCTGAAAATAATAGAAGATACTCGCTCATTTAGAGGGGCAAATGCAGACTCTGACCATTTTTTAGTAGTGGTAAAAATGAAAATGAAGATATTACGGAACTTTGCAAGGGAGAAGAAATTAAAACAATGGAACATTGAAAAGCTAGAGGAAGAGACCACGAAACAAAAATGTATACAAGGATTAAGAGAAAACCTAGTGGAAGGAGCAGACCAAAACATAGAGCAAAAATGGGAATGCATAAAAAATAGTATTGCAAGAACAGCAGATGAAATATTAGGAACGAAAGAGAAAAAACAAAGTAAAGATTGGTACGATGAAGAATGTGAGAAGAAAAAAGAGGAAAAAGATCAAGCACGGGCGAAATGGCTTATTACAGGAAGAGAGGTCGAATTGGCAGAATACAAGGAAAAAAAGAAAGAGTCTGACAAATGTTGCAAGACAAAAAAATCAGAGTGGGTAAAGAAAATGATGTTGATATAGAGCAGGACAGCAAAGATAACAAAAGATTATTTAACCTTATAAAAAAACAAAGTAAAAAGAAGACAGAAACGGATAGAATAAATAAAACGGAATGGGAAACGTACTATAAAAGACAGTTTAAGGAGGATAGGGTTACAGAAGCAAACTATGAGGCTTTAGAAGAGGAAGAAGAAGAAGAAACCTTACCAACATACGAAGAAATAATACTGAATCTCAAACAGAAGAAGACACCAGGATCAGATAGAATAGTTAACGAGTTAGTGAAGAAAGGAGGAAAGAAGCTAAACAAACAAATATTTGAACTAATAACCAAAATATGGAATGAAGAACAAATGCCAACAGAATGGAATCTAGGATTGACAAAACCTATCTTTAAAAAGGGAGACCAAACAAAGTGCCAAAACTACCGAGGAATAACCCTACTTAATACGGCATATAAGATACTAACGTCGCTAATAAGACAGAAAATAACTAAATACTCGGAAAAGAAACTAGGAGATTACCAATATGGGTTCAGAGGCGGGAAATCGACAATAGATGCCGTTCATGTAATGACACAAACGATAGAAAAATGTTACGAGTATGGAATAAATTTGCATATATTGTTTGTGGATTTTAAGCAAGCATTCGATAGTGTTAAGAGATATAAACTATTAGAGGAAATGCATAAAATGGGAATACCGAAAAAACTTATTAGGCTAACAAAAATGTCATTTAATAATTCGAAAACCAAAGTAATAACAGATGAGGGATACACAGAAGAAATTGCTATTGAAAAAGGTGTAAGACAGGGTGATGCACTATCAACCACGCTGTTCAATATAGCGTTAGACGGAGCGATTAAAGCGATAGCTCGGGGAACTATAATTTCTCAGAATATGACACAAATAATAGGATATGCAGACGACCTCGCATTAATTGCAAGAAGTAGAAACAGCCTGGATAAGATGCTAAGCGACTTGGCTGGAGAAGCGAAAAGTAGAGGCTTGGAAATAAATGAAGAAAAAACTAAATACATGATAGTTAGCAGGGAAACAACGGAGAATATAAACGAAATAAGAATACAGAATTACAAATTTAGAAAAGTAGAAAACTTTAAATATTTAGGTGTGACGATAAATGAAAAAAATGATAGAAAAGTAGAGATAGCAGAAAGAGTAAAAGCGGGAAATAAGGCGTACTGGAAGTACAATAAATTGATGAATGACAGACATTTAAGTAAAAACACCAAATTGAAATTGTACAAAGCTGCTATAAGACCAACAATGACATATGCCGCAGAGACTATGTGTTTGACAAGTAAAAACGAAGAAAACTTAAGGATAGCTGAGAGAAAATTTTTGGCCCAGTGAAAATAGAAGAGGGGGAATTCAGAATAATGATGAATCATGAAATTAGAGAAAAGATGAAAGGAGAAGATATCGTGAGGTTCATAAAAGCTCAAAGGTTAAAATGGTATGGACATGTAACTAGAAGGGAGCCATTAACAATAATAAGAAGAATAACAAACTGGACACCACAACTAAGCAGACCAAAAGGAAGACCTAAGACAAGATGGGAAGATCAAATTAGAGAAGATATACGAAAAATGAATATAAACAAATGGAAAATAGATATAAAGGACAGAAAAAAATGGAAGAAGATAACAGAAGAAGCAAAAACTCATAGTAATTTATATAGAAAAATAAATAAAGAGAAAACAGCGGAGTGATTCACCGCAAAAAATGAATCTGATGAGCTTAAATCAGCGGCCACCATTCCGACAGGAATGAATAGTCTATATATATTCAACAAAACATTCACCTACTATTTTTTAAATACTACACATAATAATTTTTATTCAAAATATGTTTATAAAAATCAAATATACAATCTCTAATTATAAGAAAAAAAAGATTTTTTAACATCAATTATATGTATGTTTCAATTTAACTAAGATAATGAATTTTTCTTCATAATAATTTTTGGTTGTATATTTGAGAAGGTGTTACTATTAGTAAAACAAATTTTTTAATTCAGATGTTGTATATGAAAGGCTGAGAGAGTTTCTGGTCGACATATATGAAGATAATTTAGATGTAAGTCACAAATTTTTATTTTTTATTTTAAATTAACAACTATAAAATCTTCACTATTACTTGATGTATGACTTCGGTCCCCCACCTTCCCCACAATATTTGTTTGTGGGGTGGCTATTGGGGACCCGGATATGGGTCCACATTACGGAGGATAATGTCATGCACGCTATAATTGAATAGTAAGTTAATTAAATAAAAAATTAAAAATACAAATAAAGTATTTTATTTAAATTAAAGAATAAAAGAAATTTTATCATTAATTTTTGAATTGGTTTACTCGTAATATAAGATGTAAAATTCAAAACAGGTGCATTCATAAAGAAATTATTACCTAATCATATGAGAACGCAATCATAAAAAAATTTAACCAGTCGTACACATCCAACCTTTAAACAACGAAACAAATTCCTGCAAAAGTTAATCAAAAAAATGAAAATATAATAAGAGCTTTTAATCAATTAAAAGTGGTTGATCCACAAAAACCTAAATTTAGAGTAGGTGACCCTGTTCGAATTAGTAAATATCGACATGTTTTTAAAAAGGGATATACTCCTTCTTGGACAACTGAAATTTTTCGATTAAAAAGGTGAAAATGACTAACCCCATTACTTATTTACTGCAAGATGTTAATAATGATGAAATTAAGGGGTGTTTTTACACACAGGAACTACAAAAAGTGAGAAACCCAGATATCTATTTGGTAGAAAAAATTTTGAAACGAAAAAAAATCAATACTATGTAAAATGGTTGGGATTAAATGAAAAGTATTGGATTAATAAGAATGCTTTATTGTAATTTTTTAATAAAAGTATACAAATTAAATATAAACTTTATTTCTATGTGATATATCTAAAATTTGATTAATTAATTTGGAAGCTTCTTCTATACGAGTCTTGAATCGGATTTTATCTAAAATTATTGATTGCCAATAAGTTTTTATTATCATCTGGTCAGCCTCGATAATGTAAATTGTGTTTTTGCTTTCATCGAATCTAACATTCTTCATAATCGAGTAGTTCTGGATATTTATAAAGTACTATACTATAAGTTATAGGATTAATATTTTTAATTGACTCCATTATTTTTAGACCTGTATTAATTTTATCAGTCACTGATTTAACACCCATTTGAAGAACTTTGAGTGTGCTACCAAATTGTTTTTAATTGTTCTAATTGTATGTTTATTAGTGGCACAATTTTCCATAATTCTTCAACTGTATTTGATGCTAAGATTATATATGAATATTCGTTTGATATCTTCAACACATTGGTATATGCTAGATGTTTTAACTCTAGAAATATTTTTCCAATACCCACAATCTCTTCACTGGCTTCTGAATTATTGAAAAAGTTGTTAATTTTCTCTTTATGGCTTAAAAAGTGCTTCCATGTTACTTCAGGAAACGTTATATAGAACCCTTTGCTGCTACTAATTACTACACAAGGTGCATATTTTAAATCACATGATAAACTCGAAGAAACATATTTTGTTTTTGATCGGTTTAAATAAGTGTATCGTTCACCCAAGAAAATATCAGATTTTTCTATGTCACCCATTGTTGAAACTTTAAATAAACTAAACACAGTTTACCTTTACAGTTGCTTTTATTAGATTTTAGTGATTAGGTGGGGAAAATAAGATACATAAAATGATGAATTACAATTTTTATTTATGATTAGAATTGTATAAAAATTATTAAAACCGTTGCGAATTTTCCTCATCAGAATCATCATCATAATGAGTTCATCCACCAAAGTCTCAATTGAAATTTCACCTTCAAGAAAAGCGTCACAAACTTCTGTTGCTGCATCATATTTTTCAACCAAAAGTGTACATTCTTCTTTAGAATAATAACCATTTCCATAAATGATTTCATGGGAAGCATCGAATTTTAAATTTGCAAACAAGCATCTTCGACTGCACTTTTTAGATTTGTAATTTTGGATTCGGGTTGATAACACATCCACATATCGAATGAGTACTAGACTTTAACTTTTGAAACTAAAGTTTTCAATGTCTAGTGCCATGTATTTATTTAATCCTTAGTTGGCGAAACGCACGTAGAGTGTGTGAAAATTGTGTTTTGGTTGAGTGGTCGACGATAGTTTTCAACTTAGTTGATAAACCAAAGGTTCCAATTTCCCAATTTATTTAATCCTTGTTCCACGCACTCTCATATGATTAGAGGTAAATAAACTTGTTAAGTTCATTACGCCTTTAGTTGATCTCTCATATGTTTATAGGTGAATATACTTGTTATGTTCATTACACCTAAGGTTGAATTTTATATCATATATGAAATTGGTATGCTTTAATCTACAAATTTTTGATTTAATATTAAAATATGGTTATTAAAAAAATGAACAGATTAAACAACAATGATTTAAAGATCGTTTAATGTATTGGTGAGTTAATAGACGTTTTTATGAATTTGTTTTTAATCATAACCCATTATGTTTTTTTGGAAACTACCAAAGGAATTAATTTGAGTCTCAACCCGGATGAATATCAAAAGTTATAAGATGGAAACCAGGAATTGATTTGTCTCCGCCAGAAGGATTGAATTAATTTCAACAATGAATAATTAAAATTTGTTTTTTACCAAAAATATATCGAATATAGAATTTTTTGTTTGATTTTATTTCTTCCCAATTCATTTTTCAAATTTTTTATTAGTATATTAATTTTTTAATTCAATTAAAGTATTTGTGTGTGCATTTTTTATATAAAAAAATTACAAACATAAGCGTACAGTGTTTAAATTTTTGTTTTGGGATTTTTTCAAAGATTATATTAATTCAAAAAATTCGAATTTTGGGTAATAATAAGGAATAATATAATTAAGTTCATTCTTCGGAGATCCTTGGATGAATGAAGCTCGTTCTCTCCCACTTAGATATGCTTAGATAATTTTGATATGTATGGGAGGGCTTAGATATTTTAATATGGTTGAGAAAGCTTAGATATAATTGTGAAAGGAAGGGATTTTAAGATATATGAGAGAGCACTGGATTCTCGCACGGGTGGGGCGGGCTGGGGGCGGCGTAGTTATGTATTTTTCTTGAAAACTAGTTGACCTTTTGTCGCCTTCCCGTAGATAAACTACTAACACATCCTAATTTTATCATTGAGAAGCAGAAGATACAACCTTTAGGTAAAAATAAAGTAAGCATAGTAAATACATGTTTATAAAGAAAAAATTTAATGAAGGACGACCTAATAAGTATTTCACAAAAATTGGTCTTACTAATAGCCTACTAAAATCAACTTAAATTCAAAACTACAAACCATCTACACATAAATGAAAGTTATTTGATACATTGTAGTGTTTCTGAGTTCTGATAATTTATTGAAAGAATGAAAGCTACATTTTTCTGGCTTTGATCATTGAGAGTTTTACAATTACATCACTGAAGTCGCAAGATGGTGATCGATTGGTAACACTCCAAGTGAAGACGTTCTTGAGTCATTGATGAACGTTGCCATGTTTTCAATACGTTGCCCAGCTGACTAAATGCTCATTCTTTTGAAAAAACTTTGTAATATTCTGCCGCGGCACTTCGTTGAAGGTCGGCAAATTGACTTGTCGCGGGAGAAACGAATTTGAAATTTGAATTTGGCTAGATGTTAGAAGAAGAAAAAAATCAATAGCTAACCCTAAATTCTGGTATTTGCCGCCTTTTACCAGACTTTTATCGCTGTAAGAGCAGGTTATTTTTGAAGTTCCGCATTTATGTTAGTTTTAGTTTTGATTTTTGTGTCATTCTGATACTTTTCATAACGGAAAAAATGTTAGACCATGTGTTTTCAGCAGAACACATCTCAAAAAATATATTGTGGTTTTGGATTACTACCTTAATTTTATTTTCTATAGCCTGCAAAAAAACTTCTTGAACTACCTGAGCTAACCTATTACTTAAAAAAAGGGCCCCTGGAAAGCCCATATTCCTATCGTCTTTTACAAGCATGATAGTCAAATCCATTCCCTTCTGGTAAGTGCAGTGTGTTCCATCCATACATATTATTCTATAAAAATCCGTTAATTTGCATTCCATGTTGCCATTCATAAAGCCTAGACAACAATCTTCCACATGCAATACTGGATGACTTTCACCTAACATAAAAAATTCATATTTTGTTTTTAAAGTTTTCATCTAAAAGTATTTCCTTGTAAAACTATAAAACTTTATACTTATAGACCAGTTGAATATCTTTCTTCAGTTAATTTATTATTTCATGTTGCACGGGAGTTGCTTCCCGGAGCAGCAAGTGAAATGATGGATTTAAAAGGTGAGACCTTGCAGAATGTCTTTCTGAAGCACCATTCGGACAATTCTTGCAGTGTCGATGAGAACTGACTTTTGAATAGGTAGGTATAGCTTGTGATGGATGTTAAGTTGATCAATCTTTTGTGTCAGGTTCTTTGGAATTTCACGGTACGTCTATTTTGTCTTGCTGCCAGAGCCTCTTCATCTCTTCCGCCAGTGGTAGATATTTGGTAATTTTTTCGTTGTTTTCTTTGCAGGTTAGCTGGGTTGGGGACAGTAATATCAATGAGGTTGGTGTGTTTATTTTCTTTCCTTACAAAGATTATGTCCGGTATGTTGTGTTGGACGATTTTGTCAGTTGGTACTTCCCAATTCCAGAGCAGTTTATGTGACTCGCTTTCTAGCAATTTAGGTGGCGAATACATGTAGTAGGGCTTATAGTCATCTTTTTTTTTTATAAGGTTTCAGTTGATTGCAAGTTGTTGGTGCACAATTTTTGCAACGTTATTGTGTCTCGTGGTGTACTCCGTAGGGGCTATGATAGTACAACCACTTATTAGATGGTCTATTGTTTCAGGTTTAGACTTACAGATGCGACAAATATCATCATCGGTGACCTTCAGGATGTTCTTTTTGTAATATTTCGTAGGTACTACTTGATCTTGAATGTCGAATATTGCACCTTCGGTTTCAGCGAAAAGTGTCCCAATATGAATCCAGGCGAGTGATGATATTTTGTCTATATAAGATGCGTCTAAGCTGTTAGGATAACGTCCATGAAGTCCATAATTTATTTTTATTATTATTATTATTATGAAATAAGGTAATATAACATAGATATCTAATTTTCATTATTTATTTGTAATAAATGCAACTTACCTTGCTGCTTGAAAAAGACACTGTTTATGGAATGAATCATTATTGCTAAATGTCATAAAGTTACATTTAATGTTTGTGGGTTGACAAAAAAAAGAGGAGATAGTGCCTACGGTTGATTTACTGGTTAACCATTTTAGCTTATGGTAAAATGATACTTATTACTCATTATTGCATAACACCACCGTTTTCCATTAATATCAGAGGGTGATACTTGTTTATTATTATGCCACCATCTCATTGATGACTTGCATTTTGAATATTAAATGTGCTGCCCAAGTGCTTGAAGAGCGATTTTAGGTGTCCATTCCGTACTTCCACAATCCATCTTATTTTAGTTCTGAGATGATTTGTGTTTGCTACTTCCGTATCAAACTAACGATCACCACGCTGCAAAGATGCAGGCATTTTATGTGAGATGCCCAATCTTTTGAGTAATGGTATTACATTTCTATACCGTCGATCCACTATAAAGATATCGCCATCCTGGAACCAATCTCTTAATGTATTCCCATCTCTATCGAATTCAGCCAGGCCGAAGAATTTCTGCATCATTATTTCTCGCATCTGAAAATTATGGACCCAAAATTGATAAAACATATCCGTCAGTTCCCACGATCAGCATTGGTCTCAAGAAATAAAAGATATATCCCTGAAAAGGTCTAATTATAAAATAATAATATTTCGATAAAAAAGGCAAGCTGCATATTCAAAAGGCTCGACTAGTATTCGTCGAGTTATCTATATATGTATAACAATAAAATACTACCTATATTAAATTACCTCAATGTAATTGGTTGGATTGGATTAAATTCTACATTTGTTGACAAAAACAGTTTTGGAAGTGCATTGTCCTTAATGGTAACTTTTTTATTGCATGCCCTAGTTATGTCAGTTTCATGAAAATGCTTGAGCAAATTCTATTTGTAGGGCTAATATTTTCATTGGGGCTCCTTCCAAGGGCCTTGCAATACCCCAATTTGGTGAAGGCGAGCTTGTACCCTCGATACCTCTCAGGAGGGTACAATAAATCGAAACACCGTGTAAGTCGAACAAATTATAACAAACCAAACAATAAAAAACTATGAACAATTAGAATAAATTAGGCTTTTACCATAAACAAAAATAATGGTTAAATGCCAAAAACTAGAAATTGTTTTTATGATAATTAATAAACAATGTACCAACAGGAGCAGCAGTGGTATACATAAATACCTGGTTTTAGTCCAGGGTAAACCCACACACTTTTCTTATTTTTGAAACGTTATCGATAAAACGCGCACGTGTGTGTGTACACCCCAGCCCTATGGGTGAAATAAAACTAATGTTTTACCGATTCGATAAAATCAGTTGTCTTAAGGACAACTGGGTATATGCCGCTAGCTTGTAGTAGGTGAGAGGGAGGATTCAACATTTAAAAATGATCGTAATGCCTAGCTAAGAAATTTGTCGTCATATACCCTAATAGAGCGAACAGCACCAAACTTCTAAATCGACTGCCCACCCCCAGATTGGCACACGTTCACAAATCTATATAGGATCCAACGTATCACCCCTTATAAATAAAACCACTAGGTGAAATTTAACTATAACAAGTTTATATTTGACTGACTCTAAATATTTATATTTATCTGACTCTAAATATTTATATTTATCTATGTACAAAACTACAACTCAGAATATTTGGATGAGGTGCCTGGTACTTCAAACTGTTACCTCGGACCAGCTAAGTCAGAGTTACTGAATAAATAAAATAAGTGGAAAACTACAATAGTCCAGGCCTCAACAGACAACAGTTTGAGTACTAAACTAGAAATATCTGGACTATCTTATAAAGTCGAATTAAGACGTCTGAGCTCAGTGCGCATATTAAACTAGGTGAAATGGTAAAAATCAAATAACGAATATATAATTACCGCCACTAAAATTACTAATACAAAGTATTTATGTTTAACTAAACTTCAATAAATTCTAAGACCCCACTAGCAGTTGCACTTACACAAATCGTGCACTGTAGTGATAAAACTAATTTAAAATGTACAATCCTTGAAAATACACTGACTCTTCTAGGGTACAATGAACTTAACTATACGTTAACTTGTAACCGGTGAAAATCAAGAAACGAAGTTACACTAAATCAGAAGTACAAAACAGTGAAGGGTAATAATATTAAACAAATTCTGGTATCCCTTTTAAATAATACTAAAATTCACAAATCCTTATTTGATTTAACGGTTATTCTGTTATTCTACCACTTATCTGTTGAGATAGTATCCAGCGAGGGAGGATCTGATGGCCCTAGAATCCCAACAGGGTACTCCCAGCACGAACAAACCTTCAAGCTTGGGTCAAGCTACAAAGATTCCTCAAGGCTCCTGAGAGGGTCAAAAGTTCCAGAAGACGAATAACCAATAAATGAGGTTCGAAAATAAGAACATCCAATAAAAGGTCCGAAACAAAAGTCCAATAAAAGATCCAAACAAGAACCAAACCAAAAAAAAGTCCAATAAAAGAACCGGAACAAAAATTCCGTACAGGAAACACAGCAATTTTCCCCAGACACTTAGTCAGTATAAGTGTATCTTTAAACATGTCTTAAGTCAGTCAAAAACCCCACAATTACCTTTTTTTTTTTGGGGGAGGGGGGAAACCGCATGGCACCCTGGCGCCAGTTCAGGGTAGTGTGGGGCGCAACTCCCACTAAAACCCCCCTAAAACCTATCATGCCTCGGGACCGTCCGTAAGCTTCGAGCCATGATGGCAGTCTTCTTATCCTTCTCTCTGTCTGTGACTTTCTTCTTCCGCCTGCATTGTTCTTTCCTTTTCCTCTTCCTCTTTTTTCCTCATTATCCCTGTTACACATTCAAATCCTTTGTTATAGTTCTCTTCATTCTCCATCATCCACGCTATTAATTGTTCGGGGTATTCCGGGTCCATCACTTCCGCCACCACTACTCGAAGCACGTATGTTTTGCGTCATCACTATCTTCGTCGCAGTATCTGCACCTACTCTCCCGGTCTTTTCCAATTCTCTTGGTGAAGTCTCTGAAACTCCCATGGCCGCTCAGGAATTGTGTAAAGAAATAATCAGACCTTACGAAGTCGCATTCTACCCACACCTTTAGGTTTGGAATTAATTTTTTGGTCCACTGGCCGACTGCAACATTCCCATTCCATCTTTCTTGCCACCTTCTAATGGTCTCCTCCTTCTCCTTTTTTTTTATCATCTATCTCTGTGCCCCTGTTGTATATTTTTACCCTTTCTTCTATCAGCAGGGTTATTGGAGGGATCCTACAGATTACGGCTAAAGCCTCAGTAGACACCGTTCTATATGCTTGGGCTACCTTTATTATATAATATTCCCCTTTGCGCAGAGAGGAGCATTTTCTCATACTTCTTTATCTTTAGCACTTTACTCCAGACTGGGGCCGCATATAAGACTATTGACGAGACCACTCCCGCCAAAATTCTTCTTTTCTGCATTCGGGGACCGCTCATATTTGGAAGAATCTTACCTAGGGCCGAGATTTGTCTGCGGGCCTTCTCACACACCATTTTAACATGTTCGCCGAAAATTAATTTGTCGTCGATCTGCACTCCTAAATACCTCACTGACCTCTTGGGATTTATGATGCTGCCCTCCATACTGAAAGTTACGCCTTCCCTACTTCTTGGTCCTTTTAAGATCACTGCCTCAGTCTTAGCAGGGGCTATTTCCAGACCCTGTCGCCGCACCCAGTAAGCAACTTCCATCAGCGAATGGTTGGCCTTGTGTATGAGCTCGTCTTTGGTATTCGCTCTAACTATCAGGAAGCCAAATTGGGCGTCAGAGATGCCGTTTAGCCTGCCCAACTCGTCTTGCATTCTTGCTTTGACCAAGTGTTCAAACAACTTGCTTACCACATCTAGGAGGCATATTGGCCTATACTTTTTCACCCCTTCTGTTCCTCCCTTCGGGATTAGCGTAACCTTACCTTCCTTCCATGCCACTGATATTTGTTGCCTCTTCAGTATCCCGTTCATTATGTCCAGCACAAGGTCGGGGAAATCTTGCATCACTATCTTCACGCATTCTGGGAGTATCCCATCTGGTCCCGGTGCTTTCCCGGGTTTGATTTTTCCTATTGCCTTCTCCAGTTCAATCTTGCTAAACAATATAGGGTCCTCACAGTTAACTCTTCTCCGAGGTTAGCTAACACGC
This sequence comes from Crepidodera aurea, assembly GCA_949320105.2. NCBI lineage: Eukaryota > Metazoa > Arthropoda > Insecta > Coleoptera > Chrysomelidae > Crepidodera > Crepidodera aurea. The sequence goes on along the minus strand of OX439472.1, from coordinate 7,736,055 downwards.
TTCTAGTTGGTGGGAATAGCTCACGTGTTATGTCGAGCTTCTGATCGATGGTGAGTTCATACGGTGTTAAGAGGTGCTTAAACTTGTTCGTTACCAGCTTATATCCGGCCCCCCATAAGTCTTTTTCAAGCTCATCGCATAACTCCACCCAACTCGCTTTCTTTGCCCTTTTTATTTCTGCCCTAAGTTCCCTTCTGGCGTCCTTATATACCCGCTCCAGTTCTTCGATGATAGGCTGCGGTCTCTTATCAGCTCTTCCTCTGGTTAGTTTCCTCCTATTTCTCATGCATTCTTCTCTTTTCGCTTTAACCGCCGCATTCCACCAAACCGGTTTCCGTGTAGTATGCGTACCATCCCTTGAGTCTATCTTCTGTGCCTCTTTTATCCTCTTCGTTAGGTCCTCCAGGCCCAAGTCTCGAGTGACTGTTAGAGTTAGTATGTCCCTGAAGATCTGTCTGTCTAGAAAACTTATACCGCGTCTAGTCCCTTCTTTTCTGGTCTTTCCCTCGTCGATAGCAAAGTAGATATATCTATGCAAGCTCAAGGATTCCTCCTTAACAAGCACTTTCCATTCTTTCGCTTGCTTTAGCTCATCTTGAGAGTAGATGGTGAGGTCGATAAAGGAGGTCTGCGGACCTCTGGTAAAGGTTGGTATCTTACCATCATTCATCGTGGTCATGTTTGATGCATGCAGCCACTCCTCCAGGTATTCTCCCCTTTTATCCAGAAGAGCTAATCCCCATGCCGGTGACTTCGCGTTGAAATCACCGGCAAGGATGACCCTTCCCTTCCCTTCCTCCTCCTGGCGTCCTCCATGACCGTATCTATGTACTCGGTAAAGGTTTGCTGACTAACATTTGGTGATATGTAGCAATTATATAGAGTCCATTTGCCTAATTCTACCACAATAAATCCCTTCTTCACGTGATGCGCATTGACCCCGCAAGCTCTGTTCATAAACCTGACAGCTACAGTTTTGCCCAGATCTAAGATCCACCTATTGTCATTCTGGATTATCTTGACATTTGGTTCCTGGACCAGTAGGATGTCCACCTTCGTCCTCGTAGCTACCTCCTCAGCCAGATACTGGGCTCCTCTTCTCCTGTCTACATTAATTTGCAGACAAGAGAAACCCATAAAATAATTTTAAAATGTAGAGTGTATAGATATAACGTTGTATAAATAAAATATAGTCTTAAATTTGTGTAAGTAATTCTCTGTATAAATAAAATAAATATAAGATGTATAACTAAAAACTGTAAAATATATCTGGCTCTCATCCTTTGAGCACCTCTGTCCCATCCTTCTTCTCTGGAGATTCCAGAGAATCCAGTATACGCTTTTGTATCTCGTCTGTCCTCTCCTTAGCCAGCCTGGCGCGTTCCTCCCTCTCCTTTTCGCACTTTTCTGTTGTATTTCCGTAAAAAACGTCATTTTCAAATTTCATGTTGGCCGAGGCATTCTCCACTCTTTTCAGAGTATCCATTGTTCGTATGACCTCACTCGCCTCTCTTGCAATACTGTCGTAGGATTCCATTACCTCCCGGAGATCAGCAGATGGCCGGGACACGACCCCAGAAGCACTTCCCCCGTCTTTTTCCACTTCTCCTGTTTTCCTTTTTACTGGAGGATTCCACACCGACTCTCTCCTTACGTGTCTCGCCGTACTCGCGATTCTCCCCCTATTGTTTGCTCTTGCCCCCTGGAGAGCCGTCCTAAAGCTCGGGCATTTCAGGGTACCCGCTCTGTGTCCCTTGGTTTTGCATATAGGGCATGCCTCCTCTTCTTTACATTCCTTGGCGGAGTGCCCTAGTTTTCCACAGTTATAGCAGCTTCCTGCCCTGTCTGGGCCGCTACACGTTTTTGCGTCGTGGTCGTATGCCCAGCATTTATAACATCTATCAAGTATATGCCATTTTTCCACTACACACCGTACCAGGCCTATCCTTATGAATTTTTCTGTTGTTAACCTGTTTGCCGCATCTGAGTCAAGAGAGGCCGTTACTACTTCCATGTTGTTCCTCATTGACCTTATCTCATTTACAATAAAGTGCGGCTCCCACTTCCCCAATACTTTTGATAAGGCATCTTTTATTTCATCTTTAGTTGTGCCTTCTTGCAGGCCTTTAATATTTATCTGTTGCATATCCCGCCGACCCAGATTTTTCAACTTCAGCTCAGAGGTTCCTTTTAGAAGGTTGCCAATGTTGACCATGGCCTCTTCGTCCTTTTCAATGGTTAGGAGTAGCTTCCCGTCTTTCGTACTCCTGATCGTACGGATCGCATCCTTTTTCTCGCTAACGTCAAGGGCCTTTTTGACGGTGCTCAGGATCTCCGAGAAACTCTTCGTACCCTTACTTATTACGAGGCTTTGTGTTGTGGCTAACTTGCTTCTTTTGCTTTCTATCCCCTCAGCCTCCGCGAATTTCATTGTGGTATATATTGTTATTTGAGTTGACATGTTCTTAAAAATCGCCTGCACCATCCTTCGAAATCCTTCCAAGGTGGTTGACTGCACGTGGTGCAGCGCCAAATTTCCATCGTCTTCCGCTACTTGTTTGAGTCTATGTCCCAGAGGTTTTGCATTGTGCCATCGTAGTTGATTTTTATTATTTTCCTGGCAATGGTCTTATCTTTTTGTGACCCTATCCTCGTGATCTGCTCCAGAGTTTCAAGGTTTCCCTTTATGCTTACAAAGTCATGGAACTTGTCACTGTATAGTCTTTGAATACTAAGGCTCATACCTGGATCACCGGGTTCCACAATTACCACCTTCACCACTGCGTCGTGCGTGTTGATTGGGTTTCCAACCTCCACTTTCACATTCTTGAAGAGTTCTTCATCCCACTTCTTGTCCTTATGTAGACAGTAGCCATCGAAGTCATTTACCCCCTCCAGCGAGGAAACTACCTCTTCGCCCGCATTAGGGCTCATCCATGGGTCCGTTTGAGTGGACATCTCGGCCGTTTCCTTCAAATTAGTTTGGCTTTCTTGATCTATCAGTAATCTCTCTACCGGCTCGTATCTATGTTTTTCAAGCCATGACATTACGATCTGCCTTTTAAACACATCTACGTTTCTTGCTATTTTGGCTGTAAGTTCTTTAATTGGCCTTGGTGTGTTAGGAAAGAGCTGTACCTGCTTCGTGAGTTCTTCTGTCAATTTCTTACTGGCAGCCAATGCCTCCTCTAGTATAAAGATTTCCGTACATTTCACCTTTTTATATGGATCTTCTAGATCTGAGTGTCTACCGTCGAGCCTTTTCCTCTTATAGCTACCTAGGGAGTTGCTCCTTTCTGCCCTATTCGTCATCTGTAGTGCTTCATTTGCACACCTTCTTGTTTCTGTTACGTTAGAATTCCCAATTTTTCGTCCACTGTTAGGTCTATCTCTTCGTCCGTTTTGTTGGATCGCCTGGTTTGGTTAAATTGAGTGTTCATTTGGTTCCCACGAGTAGCTAGGGAGTTTATCGGTCCGCCCCTGCAGAGCCCCGCATGCAGGGGTAAGGCTGTCTTGCCTTGGGATGTCGCCCGGTGTCCCAAGGGCATCGTTATCGGTACCTAACCCAGGTACCATTCATACCATCGGCACGATTGCTTCCACCTTAGTCTTGGGATTTTTTGCCGCTGGTTTTTTCCATCGGTTTTTTACTGAGGTTAGCTCCTCGGATTTTTTATCGACCTTCTCTGGTCTAGATCCAATGTGTTTAGTTAAAATAGTGGCACCTCGGAAAGGATGTGACTCTTCGTCACGCACATTGGTCTTTGTCTAGCGTAAACTCTAACCTAACACAAAGGTTACTGGTGTCACCTGCGAGTGAACAAATTAGAAAAATTAACACAGACTGAACTATAAATAGAATTAAAATGTTACATACCCAAATAGGGGTTCTTCAATTACAGAGGGGTGGAAAAATTCTACGTCGACAGGTGGATCTAGATCTACAAAATCCCGAAACCGGATCGTTTGGGAGAACTAATCTCAGAAATATCCCAGGAATAATATCCAGCCAATTTTCCCCAAACTATTTGGCAAATTTCGGTTAAATTCCACTAAGGATGACTCTACACACCACGGTCATAAGTTTCCAAAATTTACCAGCCGAAATAGATACCTCACATTAAAGCACAAAAGAGAACTGACACGTCACCACTCAAAAAGAATACCACCAGTCCAGAAAGTTGGTACTCACGGAGATATGTTCCGTTGATAAGTAATGGTCGAACTGAAATAGTTGTAGATCGTTAAATTAACTTAAAATTAATGTAATTTACTAGGAAATAGGGAAAAAGGATTCTAATAAAAACAACCCGTAAAGGAAACTGTGTACTTACCGATTATTTAAAACAACAAAGAAAACATCTACTTCCCGAGCCACACATAATCGTGGATGATCTGACGAGACGTTGCTTGCCTGGTGGTCGTGAGTGAAGAGACGGGCAAGCCACATCCATCTCTGGATCATCCAAGATATCGTGTGCTTTGGGTTGCCTGGGTATCAGGCGGCGATTTCTTGGTAACGTGAATAATTAATTAGATATATTTAACAGAACGTACCTGGTTGAGACAGAAGAATCACAGAAGAAGCGGACCTGAATTCTACAGCCAACCTTGGCTGACAGCTGACGGTAGAGACAATAATAATAACCTGTTTTATTAGTAAAGAAGATAGAAATAAACTTTATCTAAGAAATAAATAGACGGAGATTGCTTAGAGATGAAAATAGACAATTAAATGTAGAAAAAGATTCAGGTAAAATCGTCAACTAGACAATGTGGTTGCTTATAATTATAATAATAATAATAATAATAACGATTTGCAGGTACAAAGAATATAAAAATAAATTACGGATGTACACTAAATTTGGAACCTATAAAACAAAAACAATCAGTGTATCAAGAATAAGTCCTGATAAAAATGGTATCCTTTAGACAGTAATAGATATATATTGGTGATAAGTGGCTTAGCGTCAATTTATAATGTTACATTTTCGAACCGTTACCACGGTTCTATTACTGCCTGGTTTGGTCCAGGTTAAAACACATACTTTCTTATTTTTTTACATTTTTTTACCGAGTTTCGAAAAACTCTCAAACCAAGACCTCACCCGAGGCCAGACAGATTCTCCTATTTCTGCCAATGGACCATCAAAATAATGTCATAATGTCCATTCTCGATTATTGTCTATATAGTTTATAAAAGGGTCGGCCCGGCATAGCCTTTAGCCAGGAAGAATACCGTTTCATTCCAAGACTAGAAAATGCAATGTAAATTATAAATATCTAAATATGACAATAAACACAGTATTCTTAATAAGCAATCGTGAAAAGAAAGCAAACCCAATGTAAATTATTGAAAATATTACAATACATTACTTCAGAGAAATAAACCGGTGCATTGTAAATTCAATAGTACCAGTCTGTTAAAATCAATAAATTTTACCTGTGAAATGTAATTCTGGGCATGTTATCTCTATTACCACAATTCAAGACTAAACACGTTTTGGTCATTCTAAAATGATTGAGTAACACAATTTTTTAATATAAAATGAAAAATAACGCCGAATATGCCTACCCCACATCTCCCGACGCGACATCTGGGCGACCGGGTCCGACAAAAATTGTGTGGTATATTTCCAAGATAAACAGAAGTGACAGTTCTAGTACACAGGGTCGCATTATAGGTGTTATAAAAATAAGTATGTAATCGATTTGATAAAAAAATATAATTTTTGATTTTTTAATAATACTTTAAATTCTATTCGCATTGTAATATGTATTATATTATTAGTTTTACGAAAAAATTTTACTCTTTATAAAAAGTTCTGCATGGTCTAAAACCCATGATGAAATAATAGTAGTGTTTGGCATTAACACTTTGCAAATCGTATAAAAAAACGCTAATAAAATCGCTTCTTTTTGTCTCTCTTCTACCAGTCTAGCTTCTTTTCCCACTCTGTATCTTTCCACACTATGTTGCTTAGCATAACATTTTCCACCAAGTGATCAGCGACGTCCTTACACCCGTAGGTCGCACTACCTCTTCTTGATTTACTTTTGATGGCCATAGATTTGCCACTTCTATTCCCTTCTGATACACGTACAACTGCATTGTTGTTCTCTTCATTAATGTAGTTACAGACCGCTGCTGCATGATTGCAGAATCCTCTTCCTCCTTTGCAAGTGCAGTTTGCATCCAAAACGTTTCTGTCAGGATCAAACTAAAATCAATCAACTATATGATTTTTTTTAAATGATATATTTATGGTCGGCACATCTAGAAATGTTAATGTCTTAAGGCTCGTCCATACTCATCCGAATAAACGCAACTTTTCAAATCGGAATAAAACCGCCACATCTTTATACGTTGCAGCTTATCCATAGAATACATTACACAATAGAAAAATTATTATTTTCCTTGAACTTCATCTTATCAATGTTAACATGCATTTTTTCAGTTGTAACGGTGTGGCGGTTTTTCCGATTTGAAAAATTGCGTTTATTCGGATGAGTATGGACGAGCCTTTATTATTTCATCATGGGTTTTACACGATGCAGAACTTTTTATAAAGAGTAACTTTTTTTCGTAAATGTAATTTAAAAAAAGTTTTCCATATGGTGTAACTTAATTAAACACGCTGTACATATTACAAAGAAAATAGTATTATTAAAAAATCAAAAATTATATTTTTTTATGAAATCGATTACATACTTATTTTTATAACACCCTTAATGCGACCACAGTATATACAGTAGTGTCACTTAGCGTCGGCAGCTTTGATATTGGGGTCCAGCAGTTTCATTTTTTATATTCGCACTGGTATTGGCACTATTGACAGTAATGACATTTTTCCCCGCCACGATCCCCAACAATGCTCATATATACGCTGCATATATAAACTGCTCGCTAAAATTCAGTCTATGCAAATAAGGTTGGAAACATGGAAAAGTAGTAAAAATTAATTATGCAGTTTTCAATGAGGTAAAATTTATTTAATCGGATGCACCCGAGATAAAAAAAAATGTTTGGTGATTCTTACGAATTTTTGTCTCCTGAACACGAATTTGAAGTCAAAAAGCGGAGGTCTCCAATGCTTTTTGAGATATAGGCCCGAAAAGTATGAAAACTTGTTTCTAATCTCACGATTATCTTTATTGCCACACTTATATTAACTTCATCTGTACGTTTATTAGTACAAAGGACCCCTCACAAAAGGATAGGATTTTGCCGTTCGGTCGAATTGGCTGATTTTTGGATATGTTGTAGGTTTTGTCATCCTGAACAAAAGTCTCCATGGGCACCAAGGTCCAAACTCGATATTTTGGCCGCTATCAAGCTCCAAAGTTCCATTTCTCCATCATAACGTAACCTCTTGAAGCAAGCCAATTACTCATTGAAATATCGTTTTTGATTTATTTTATTATCTAGTTATATGTTTTCGAGGTCGCTGAGTTGGAATCTGATGTCAAAATGACAGAATTGACAGTTGACAGCTGTCAACAAGCTGTCAAGTTGACGGAAAAATACCAAAAACTTGAAATAATGATGTGACCATAGATTCAAGCTCACCGACCTCGAAAACATATGGTCACATCATTATTTCAAGTTTTTTGTATTTTTCCGTCAACTTGACAGCTTGTTGACAGCTGTCAACTGTCAATTCTGTCATTTTGACATCAGATTCAAGCTCACCGACCTCGAAAACATATGGTCACATCATTATTTCAAGTTTTTTGTATTTTTCCGTCAACTTGACAGCTTGTTGACAGCTGTCAATTCTGTCATTTTGACATCAGATTCCAACTCAGCGACCTCGAAAACATATAACTAGATAATAAAATAAATCAAAAACGATATTTCAATGAGTAATTGGCTTGCTTGAAGAGGTTACGTTATGATGGAGAAATGGACATTTGGAGCTCGATAGCGGCCAAAATATGGACTTTGGACCTTGGTGCCCATGGAGACTTTTGTTCAGGATGACAAAGCCTACAACATATCCAAAAATCAGCCAATTCGACCGAACGGCAAAATCCTATCCTTTTGTGCGGGGTCCTTTGAACCATTTCTAGTCGAGTTGAGATTTGGCATATATTTTTATATGAACAAAAAATGAGTTTTATGATTATGGGTCGATGCTATTCAAACGTGGTTTAAAGGAGTTTTTGGGAATGGAGTTTCTGCCAAAATTCAATATGGCAAATACAAAATTGTGGTTGAGTTGTGTGCTTATATAGTTTGATTCTGTTTAAAACAGTTAATACAGCCATTCTATATTCGTTGTTAAAAAAAATGCAAGAGATTATTACGAAAATATTTATTTTTCCTATTTCAGTTGACATTTCACATTCCTAATATATAATAAAGAAATTTATTGCATACAATGTACATAGTAAATACAATTTTTTTAAGAAAACAAGAACCAACAATGCATGAGACACCTCATAAAAACATAGATAGATAGATATTTATTAATATAAAATTACAAGAATTTTACACTTGTCACAAAACATTACAATTATTACAAGCTTAAAACTATAAATAACAATAACAGTGTAAAAGTAATTTTTTTAATCCAATTTTAAACTGAGATGGTCTTACACATTTACAATCAGATGGCAGTAAGTTGAAAAGTTTCCTGTCCAGTTTTTCATATGAGTTATGAGATTTTTTAGCTACTCTGCAAGGAGTGATGTAGATATTATTTTTCTGTCTTGTATCATAGCTATGAATATCATTGCGCGGAAACTTTTCCTTAATATAAAGAAGACACTCAAAAATGTAGCAACATGGCAAAGGAAGAATATTCAAGTAAAAAGAGCCTTCTAGGTAACCGCAAGACATTATTATATGTATAACCTTCTTCTGAGATATAAAAACTTTCTGACTGCGGGATGTGTTACCCCAAAGTAGTTATTATATTAAAGTCTACTCAAAATGTACATTATAAAAAACTGTTGTGATCTCTAAAGATCTCTAAAGAAATTCTGAAGATCGCTTTGAACCCACCAACTTTTAGTACAAACGGTTAAGTCGAGAAAGAGGAGGTGAGTCAATAGAAATTCGAGCTAGCCTATTTCTTACTGAATAGGAACAATAATTCCGAAACCGGTCTAAGAATGGCAAGCTCCTTTAATAATAAAATCAAAGTTTTCGGTTTAAAGCCCCGACTTGGTCGGGCGCCAAACCACGTCTGGACTTTCGTAATTCAATACCTGGGGGGGCATATAGCCCAAGGAGTAGTTGTTGAAGTCCAGACACTGGTGCAGTGTAGGACATTTAATGTCTTTGTTCTTGGAAACAAGTGTGATTTATTTCACAACCTTAGGTATTTTTGGTATTTTTATGGTTACAAAAAAAAATTCCACCGTCGTTAGTGTTTGAAACAAAATCAGTATAATCTGACCACCATCACATATTGAATCTCTTCCTAGTACCAGCTTTTCGGAACCTCACCACGTAAGGTTCACTTACAAAATAAAATAAGAGTCCTCCAAAGAAAATAGAAAGAGCAGGATATTCCTTTCAAATGTCAAAATTCAAGTGAGACAGAATTGTTCACCGGCATTGGCGACCTTTTTGGAAACTCAAACAATTTGCCTCAACAATATATTTTGTGGGCCCAAAGTAAGTAAGTAAGTAAGTTTTTAACAAAAGTTTTCTGTTTGCCATCCAAATCAACTTTATTCAGAATAACCCAGAATTGGAATATAGGTAATGGCTTCAGCAACTTTTTATTTTCCACTCTGAAAATGAAAGTGGAAATGCTTCCTGAAGAAAACAGACAATGTAGTTTATGCATCGATCAAATCCAATTTATTTTACATCACAAAAGACGAGATTATTGGATTTCATGATGTGGGCATCAATGAAAAGTGGAAACAGCCATTGGCATACTTTTTGGTGAATTCTTCCTGTCCAGGGTCAGAGCTTAAAAGTAATTGTTGAAGCAATTCGTCGTCTGAAAAAAATTGGTTTGAATGTTGTTTCCGTCACTTCAGACAATGGAGGCAATTTTCATAAATTAATCAGAGTTCTAGGTGTTACAGTTGAACACACATATTTTACAGTTCCAAAATATTTTATATTATTGATGTTTCACATTTAGCAAAATCGACTAGAAATAATTTTTTCAAATATCATTTAAAGCTTAAAGCTCAAAAAAATTTCTGGAAGAATTCTATTCAGAAGACAAAAAAAGCAGATTTAGACTAGCTCCTAAGTTGACAGATGCTCACTTATTCCTAAATAACTTCAAGAAAATGAAAGTAAAATTGCCAGCACAGGTTTTCAGCTCCACTGTGAAGCTGTTCATTGCCAGTACAGGTTTTCAGCTCCACTGTGAAGCTGTTCACTCTGTAGCTTTCATAGAGAATATGGATAAACTATTTGATTGTTGAATTCATCCAAATTTGGCAAGGTAAAAAACTTCAATAGGCCCTTCATGGGTACGGAGGAACAAATTGAGTTCTTAGTAAATATGAAAAACATGTTTAGGGACATGAAAGTTTTGGATGAAAACAATAAAGATGTTCTATCTATCTATCTATCTATCTGTGATGGGGTGTCGATACACTGCGACCTATAAGATCTATTGTGCCTCCTACTGCTGGCCAGTCGTTAAAGATGTCTCAACGATTAGAGCAGTTCCTCCAGTCCTATTGCTTTCAAAAAGTTCAGGATGTCGGTAGGCTTCAGGTTAGGTTGATCTTCCTGTTCTATTTGAAATTCTCCAAGGTATCGTACTCTTGGATTTTGCAGGGTAATGCATTCTGAGAGAATGTAGATAGAGGTTTCCTCCTCTTCCCCGCAATCTGCGTTCTTCTTTGTCTACTAATCCGAGTTTCTTTAGGTGGCCTCTCAGACGGCAGTGCCCTGTTAGGATACCTGTTAGTATTCTGAGCTTATTTTTACTTTTACTGATGCAGTCGTCAGATCTTTTCTGGTTATAGTTCCCCGGTAGTGTCTTGGCCTGCCTCATTCCTTGTAGTCCTATCCAGTATTGGGATCTTTTCTTATTTACTTCTTTCATCAAGTATTGTATTGGTGCTTATTCCGCAGAAGCACAGTACATACAGTAATTCCACTTCGGCCAATTTCTGGTCGTAAGTTTTCAATGCTCATTAGCCAGGAGTTGCGACTCCTGTCTAATGCGCAAACGACGAGTTTAAGAACGACCGGCACTCCTTCCATAGTTGCCGGATTTAAAAAATTTCATCCAATCTACTGTGTAATATATTCGAAGTGTTATAAACATTTCATAAAGTAGTCTCTTATTTCATCAAATTCTGGTTTTAGGAATTTTTATCAATGAGACGTTAATCCCTGTGTATGTTCCACTTATTTCATTGAAAAGTGATCATTTTTGTGACAATTCTACAATAGCATCTCGAATTATGATAATTTAACAATTCATATATTAATAAATATCTATCTATGTTTTTATGAGGTGTCATGCATTCTTGCTTCTTGTTTTCTTAAAAAAATTGTATTGACTATGTACATTGTATGCAATAAATTTCTTTCTGATATATTAGGAATGTGAAATGTCAACTGAAATGGGAAAAATAAATATTTTCGTAATAATCTCTTGCATTTTTTTTAACAACGAATATAGAATGGCTGTATTTACTTTTTTAAACAGAATCAAACTATATAAACACATATAAATACACAACTCAACCACAATTTTGTATTTGCCATATTGAATTTTGGCAGAAACTTCATTCCCAAAAACTCCTTTAAACCACTTTTGAATAGCGTCGACCCATTAATCATAAAACTCATTTTTTGTTCATATAAAAATATATGCCAAATCTCAACTCGACTAGAAATGGTTCAAATTTGTACTAATAAACGTACAGATGAAGTTAATATAAGTGTGGCAATAAAGATAATCGTGAGATTAGAAATAATTTTTCATACTTTTCGGGCCTATATCTCAAAAAGCATTCGAGACATTCGCTTTTTGACTTCAAATTCGTGTTCAGGAGACAAAAATACGTAAGAATCACCAAACATTTTTTTATCTCGGGTGCATCCGATTAAATGAATTTTACCTCATTGAAAACTGCATAATTAATTTTTACTACTTTTCCATGTTTCCAACCTTATTTGCATAGAGTGAATTTTAGCGAGCAGTTTATATCAATAATTGATATATCGAGCAGTGTATATATGAGCATTGTTAGGGATCGTGGCGGGGAGAAATGTCATTACTGTCAATAGTGTCAATACCAGTGCGAATATAAAAAATGAAACTGCTGGACACCAATATCAAAGGTGCCGACGCTAAGTGGCACTACTGTATGTACTGTGGCAGAAGGGTTCAGGTCCCAGAAATGGTGTTTCAGCCTCTTTTTTGCGAGTACGTCTGCTATTTCATTACCCTCCACTCCAGTATTTCCCGGAACCCCATAGTAGGGTAACAGTGTTGTTCTTGCCTAGTTCGTTTAGATTCTCTAGGCACTCCCAAACTATCTTGGAGTTGATTACGTGGGAGTTTAAGGCATTAATGGCTGCTTCGCTGTCTGACATGATGATGATGATCTCTTCTCTGTGAAAATTTCTTTCTATGTTGAACTGGACACATTTTCCGATGGCGTAGATTTCAGCTTGGAAAATGCTCGGAGATTTGCCTAGACTTTCGGAATATTTGGTTCCAGGCCCATATACTCCTATTCCTGTTCCTTCTGTTGTTCTAGAACCATCTGTGTACCATGTAACGTTTAAATTCGGTAATAAGACCTTACTACATTAATTAGTTTCCATACCTTGTTTTTCTTGGGTAGGTGTGAACCACTGTATGGATCGAATTATATTATTTAGGAACCGTATATCACATAAGATGTGTTACATTCAGCCTTAAGTTTTCGACTCACTTTATATCCATTTGAACGAGCTATTTAGTTTGGTATTTTTGCCATGAACGTATTTTGAACATCGAAATAGTTTCTTTGTTTACTTTTATTTTATCGATGTCATATATCGATCTGTCATTCCGGTCACTTCTTCTGTTAAATTTGAGGTACTGTACAGAGTGTTAGCCGGTCAGCTGTTATATGATTGGTCAAGTCGTTTTTGTGGCCCGTGGCGGTTAATAGGTGAATATCTTTCTGGACCTGCGTGGTTGAATTCGTTCTAGAGTCATATCGAAGAAAATTTTTACCGGCTTTCTTTTTGGGAGAGAAAGTGTTGTGACATGGTTTAGACAAATTTTGGGGGATCGCCGGTGTTTTATGGATATTATTTCATACCATTGATTGGTATAGACGAGCGATTCCCGTATTTATTGGACTGCAGGGTGCCTATTGATTTGGTGTGTTTTCTCTGGTCTGAAACTCTTAGATGAGGATATAGACATTTTGTACTAAGCCAAACCACGTTCGTGACGACGCCATTTTTGTCAGGTAAGGCATTTTTCATGAAAGTCGAGTATTATGTTGTTTGGCAAGTGTGTAAGGCCTATTAATATTATAGGGATAGTACCTTCCACGGGATAAATTAATTTGAGACGATTTTGATTCTCCGAGAATTCACCTTCCACGGAAACATTTGTTTTTATTGCATAAACTGTTAGAAGTTTGTAAATTTCTTTCTGTGGCGAGGGATATTCGATTAGGGAGTTTAACGTATATTATTTTAGGGTTCTAGTATTGGGCGGAGGTTACGCGCCCTCTAGTATTGGGCGGAAGATACGCACCCGCTAATATTGGGCGGAGGACAAGCACGTCGTAGTATCCAGTGTACGGCGTAAGGAATACTTTCAAGCGTTCAGCGATCTTTTTCTAGTGTTGACGAGTTTGGTGGAAGAAAATCCACTTTTAAAAACGAGGGAGTTTGGAACAACCGCAAGTTTTTCTTATCTAATAATTTTAAAGGTCTCTAAATCAATAATTTCATATATTTTCTCTTTTTATCTAATCGAATTTTTGGAATTTTGTAAGCGATTTATAGGAGCGAGTGGTGAATTTACGCCCAATTCCAACGACTTTGAGAGCTCTTGCGGACGGTGTAATACCCCTATTGTTCGTGATTATTTAATTAATTTAATTTTTTTTAAACTCGCGCAATTTTCTTGCAATTTTAGTAGGATCCCTTGGATTCCTTTTTGACCTGTGTAATTTAAATATTTGTTATCAAGGAATATTTAAACAGTTACTGTAGTTTTAATAGGATCCCTTGGATTCCTTTTGACCTGTGTAATTTAAATAGTTGGAATATTAAACAGTTATTGGGTAAATAGTTTTTCATTTACTAGTAGTCACAAGTAGTCTTTGATTCGAATTAAGGTAAGCAAATTTTTGTTGCAACGTAGTTTATTTGTTTTTACTAGTGGGCTTAATTTAAATCCATTCTGGAGGTTGAGTGGCTAAATTGAACTATAATTTGGATGGCGCCCATGTTTTTCTATTAATACAAAGCGGATTACATAATCTCACGAAAAAAATATCTTTAATCAAGAATAACTCGTGGCAACCATTTCATGGCACTTCTCTTGAGTTTTGAGATGGTATCTTTGTCCCATTCGCTTTTGTTACTTTGTGTTGAATTCTTTCACAAAGCTAAACTTCTTTGTCATCTCATCTTGGGGCATGTCCCCAGATTTCCAGGAAAGAGTCGAAACTTACGTTTGGTTGATCCTTCTCTGGTCATTCTGTAGGTTGTCCTTATCGTTACACTCTCCACTACTATATGGAGGGGTGTAAGGCTTAGGATTACCTCCATGGCGGCTGTTGGGCACGTTCTCATTGCACCTGTTATGCATACGCAGGCTAGTCTTTGGATTTTCGCTAGATTTGCCGTTGTACTGGCCAGCTTAGTTCTGCTGCCCCAGACTACTGCTCCATAAGTGATGGCCGGTCTCGCTATTGACGTGTACATCCACTGCAGGATCTTTCCCGCAAAATTTCTGCACACCATTAGAGCTTACGTGGCTTTGCTGGTTACTTCTTTTTCGTGCTTATTCCAGATGAGTTTGTTATCTAGTATTAGTCCCAGATATTTGATTCCATTTAATAACTTTCCCGTCCAATTCGAAGGTTTTGCGGTTAATGTTTCTTTTCCGTGTAAAGGCAACTAAGGTAGTCTTGGTGGGGTTGACGCTAAGTCCCATCGATTGACACCATTCTTTAGTATAGTCCAGCCCTCTTTGAACTATATCGCAGAGGGTATTCTCGAATTTGCCTCTTGCGATTATGATTATGTCCTCTGCATAGCCAATCTCGGTCAAATCGCAGAGGAGTCGATCCACTGTTAAGCTCCACATAAGAGGGGAGGCCACTCCTTGTGGGTATCCTCTGGTTGTGCAAATGGAAATAGTGTCTTGTCCCATTTTAGTCTCTGCTATTCTGGTAGACAGTAGTCGTGACATCCATCTGGTTGTCGTGTTGTCTACCACTCTTTCTTCTAGTGCTCTTTTGACAGCTTCGTGTGGTGTGTTGTCAAAAGCCCCTTCTATGTCTAGAAAGGCACACACTACAGATTCTTTATTCTCTAGTGCATCCTGGATTTCATCTGTCAATTGCACCAATGCGGTTTCCGTGGATTTGCTCGTTTGGTACGCATGCTGATGGGGTGCAGAGGCACCCGTTCCAGGATTTCTGTTCTGATATAGTTATCAGTTGCTTTCTCCACCGTTTTCAAAACGAACGATGTGAGAATAATCGGTCGAAGGGATTTAGGATTGGTTGTATCCCTTTTCCCTGTTTTAGGAATGAAGGTGACTCTGGCCCTTCTCCATACTTCCGGTATATATCCCAGTTCTAGACTGTTACGACACATACTCACTAGGTGTGGTAGGATTTCTTTTTAATAAAGCTTGCAGCTTTCCACATCTTGATATATCAATATTTTTGTTGATATAAAGTGTTGACTTCAACATTGAATATATAGCCCACAATGTAGATGATTTTCTAGTATTTACTAAATCTTAAAAATATACCAGAAGGACATTTATTTATTATTATTACAATTTATTTATTACAAAGTATTTATTTATTTAAATTTCATTTAAAATTTTCTGATATATTTTTTATTTCATTAGAATCGCACCATTTAATGCTACCAACTCTTTTTTTTAAAGCAAACTTCTCTATAATATGCCAAGTCTAAGTAATCGATAAACTTTTTATTGGGAGTTTGTAAATTTCCCAATGGATCGTTTGCATTTTCATATGCTCTGAATTGAGTGTACAAAGTTTCTGCACTTAGTTCATTTTCCTTAGCATACTTAATGCAAAGGTCACATTTGTGTTTTTGTAGACATTTTTCTATAAAATATCCACTTATATAAGTGAAAGAGTTTTGCCAAACAATCTTGGTTGAATCTTCTTGTGAAAACTTCGGTTGTTCCTTTCTTTTTTAAAACTGACCACAGTCCTAAAAGTGCTGATATTGTTACCTGCCAGCCTTTCGTAAATTTAATTCGATTAGTAACATCTTTGTTTTCTTCGTCTATTATCCTCATAAATTTAAACATTTTTTTCATTTCTTGAAGAAATGAGATCTGCTCCTCATTTCCTACAAATGGTTTGTTGAAGTCTTTTACACCCGTATTTTGGGTAGAATTGAATATATCGAACAATTTATCAATTTTTTCAATGAAATCTACGGTATATACTGCTTCTGCACTTCGGAAACCGAAAGAAATGTAACTGTTCAGTGCAGCTGCCACAGTCGAACTGAAAACTTGTGTGGCAAGTTTGACTTTCATTTTTTTGAAATTATTTGGATGAATATGATCATTTGTTAATTTAGGTGCTAATCGGAATTTTTGTTTCATATCAAATTCATAGAATTGTTCTCATTTCCACCGAACCGCAATCTGTAATTTAAAAAATTATTTCTTGTGGATTTTACAAGATGTGGAACATCCACCATATAAAATATTTTTTTATTGTCAATCGTTAAATATGGGTGGTCTGGTGTTATTCCAGACACTCTGATGAATTTATGGAAGTTTCCACCATCATCTGAGGTGACAACTATGACATTCAAACCTATCTTTTTCAGTCGGCGTATAAATTCAGCAACTATTATTTGTAAATCCTCGACAGAGCACACACACTTTTCACAAAGAAATATCCCAGCTGCTGCTTCCACTTCTGATTTATACACCTGGCCGTCAACACCAACACTTCTGTGGCAGGAATGTACTTTTTTTGACAACCATCATGGAAACCAAGTATTTCATGGAAGCCTGAAATTGGATAGATTATTTTGCCAACCATGCTACTTAAACTCATTTCACCCCGAATACCACATGTTATTTATATATAACACATACCTGAGGTATCAGAAACTTGAGGTTCATAATCCATTGTAGGATTGTTTACATCTTCATCCACATCTTCATAGGAAGTACCTTAAAAATAGGAAAAAGTAAGATAGAATTCATTGTTTTGCTTTCATTAGCTGGGAGTTATAACTTGTATCATTATTTCTTTACCTTGCTCTGCGGGGTCTATTTTATCTACAGAACCAGTAGGTACTGCTTCCCTTTTCAATGTATTTTTCCGCATGCTGCCAAACATATCACTTCCAAAGTACTTGCTGCAGACACGAAAACGTTAACTCGTTTAATTTGTCCAATTTCAAAATGGCCTTCCATTTAACACATCTATAAAAAATATCTTGTTAGTAAAGAAGTTCAATATTGTTTCAGAAATTACTCAACTTGCATCATCTTTGGGAATCCTAAAAAAACTTAATTGGGGATTTTCCCTCGAATTGCTTCGACATACTACACAAATTGTACATGGTTTTTTAAGCACAACATCACCAACAACTCTAGACATTTCGCTTTTACTATTTCGCACAAAACAAACACAAAACACCACCAAGTAATACAAACGAATGAAATAATGGACACATTAAGCAACACAATTAAAAATGTTTTCATATTGCAATGTTGCCAATGTGAATTGTTAAATTATCATAATTCGAGATGTTATTGTCCCAAAAATGATCACTTTTCAATAGTAATACCCCTAGGGCCTTGATAATACCGAGATAATTTTGTCATAGAGAATGCTGTAAGCGTGTTGCTTGATAATAGCCCGAGGCCGAAGGCCGAGGGCTATTATCCTTAAGCAACACGCTTGAAGGATTCTCTATGACAAAATTTTGAGGATTTATCAAGGCCCGAGGGGTATTCGATAAGATAATTTTTTACTTTGTAGATTTAAACATTTTTAAACTAGTTGTCAGTTTGACGTTTAATTAATTTTTAATCAAAAACTTGACTTGTTGAAAACACCAAACTGAAAACACCACATGTAGGGTGTTATCGCTGTAATCCATAGCTGATTGGATGAAATTTGACACATGACTCTAAATTAAGTAATTTGATTGGTTACTATAGTTAGTAAAAAATTATCAATGAAATAAGTGAAAAATACATAGGGATTGACGCCTCATTGATAAAAATTCCTATAACCAGGATTTGATGAAATAAGAGATTACTTTATGAAATGTTTATAACACTTCTAATATATTATACAGTAGATTGGATGAAACTTTTTAAATCCGACAACTATGGAAGGAGTGCCTGTCGTTCTTAAACTCGTCGTTTGTGCATAGCCAGGGAGAGTGGTCGAATATCGACCACTTAAGCAAGAGTGGCCATAACTGTATATGTAGTTGTAGGTATAAAGATGCGTTCTATACCAAAGTATCTCAAAAACAGTTAGTAACGTTATGGCAAAACTAGATAACGGAACAAATAACGCTTGTTTGTTTCTAATGTATAAAACTCATACCGGATAGTATCAATCATAAAGTCGGGTAATGTCAACCATATCGGGTAATATCAATCAAATTTTTTTAGGTAGGTATATTTAGTTTATTCAAAAAATAAGGTTACAACAAAACTAATTCACATTTACTACAAACGTAATCCTTTGCATTTTCAATTGTTGTGCAATCTGCATGCGTCCACACACCACATGAACGACATCTCCACCATATTTCATTTGATTTCCCAAACTCGTCACAAACATAACATATGTCAGCATTTTTAGAATTATTTTTCTTTTCGGGAACTATACGTCGTGTAGCTTTTGTCAACTTCTCCTGTTTAATACCTTTTTGTTTTTCCAACTTCTTCAGTTGTTGTTGTTTCTTCTCTTCTTTTTTTTCTAATTCCTCTTTTAATGGCGTTGAGGTCAGTATCTGGGAATGCTTGGTTTTTCGCGAATTGTTTCTAGTTGTCACTGTTGGCAAGGGTAGAAGGTCCGCAAAGCTTTTATTTTCCACGGGTAGTTGAACTGTCGGATCATAATTGTCGGTCAATTCATCTTCTACAATTTCTTCAAACTCTAATTCTGCAGATTCACTACTAGAGGAAGGTGTACGGTGACGTTTTGTTTTAGATGGTCCAGCGATAGGCGACGGAACTTTTAATGGAGATGGCTGTGGAATTTTGGAGGTAGGTGGTATAGGAAGTGGTCTTTTCAAGGAATGTAGGTCACGTTGTTTTACGTTTGATGTTCCAGGTATAGTTGATGGTGTTTTCTCAAATCGTGTTATTGGACTTGTTTCAATGATAGTCGGTTCTTGATTCTGCTGAGCAGTTGGCTTTGGATCGACTAGTAAGATACTGAACACGGATCGGTTAAATGGATAAATGTCAGTAGTCTCGAAAGCCTTGACCCCTTTTTCTACAGCTGCCGCTCTATTAAAAGCATTTTTAAATAACTCCGCAATATCCGTTTGCAGAATCTTGTCGTATTTTTTTGCTTTGATATATCTATCGCATTCTTGATTATATGCACTCTTTAGTGGCCCAAAGAAACCAACATCGAGCGGTTGCAACCGGTGCGAAGTGTGGGGCGGAATGGAAATAACTTTAATGCCATTATCTCTGCAATAGTTATATGTCCTTAAAGAGGAATGAGTGGAGTGGTTATCCATTAATAACAGGACCGGATCATCTTTACTAGCTTTTGTAAATTTTGCAAAATACTGAATCCAGTCTGTAAAAATCTCCTCAGTGATCCATCCTGATTTAGAGCAAGTTTATACAGCACCAGTTGGCCCGTTTCTTTCGAGACCTTCTTTCATTCGTTTTCGTTTGAAAATAAATATCGGTGGAATAAACGAACCTGCAGCACTCATCGCTACAACAACAGTTACAAGTTGTGATAGCTCCAACCTGCTTTTGACCTTTCTGGGCAATAATACAACTTGGCACATGAACGTTACTGATCCCTGTTTCGTCTACAGTGAAGATGCGATGAGGTTCAAAAGTGTGTTCAGAATAGAGCTTATCTAAATTATCGTAACTTCCTCTTTATTGAATGCCAACACACGGCTCAGACTTGTAGCTTCCGGTTTACGGCAGCTCAATGTAGGGTTGCGGCGCATAAATGCATAGAACCAATCTTTTCCACACATTTTCTTCTCTTTATTAAAATTGTTTGTTATTTTATGGTTTGTGCAAATTCAAATGCAAGTTGTCTTATGGACGTGGCTGTTGGTCCATAAAAAAGGTGAGAGAGGTTTATAATATGTTTTGCGAGGTCTTCTTCTTGCTGAACAGTAAAAACAGATTTTCTGCCCAGTTTATACTTTTTTGTAGCGAAGCGACCTTTTAAACGGTCTCGTAATGTTCCATATGGAATATTAAACATTTGTGCAGTTTTTCGTATGGAAGCAACTTTGTCATTTATTGTCTTAAGCGCACGTTCCATATCCTTTTCAGACCACGAGGCGCGAGAAGTTTTGCGGGTATACTTCAGACGAGGCATCTGTAAAAGAATAAATGCCATTGGTACAATATCGACCACAGTAGGGAAATATCGATCACCCCGGTTGACATTAGCCGACTGCACGTGGTAGACAAAAAAGATGAATTACAAAAAAATCCGTTAAAATTTAACGATAATTTGTCACACAAGATAAGCAAATACATATCTAAATACTTTACTGCACAAAAATTAAAGCTACAATCAACTTAAATCATTACTTACTTTGGTATCGGTGTCGAAAATATAAGGATTGAGGCAAAATTTAACATCCAGCACTTACTACGGTCAAACATCGACTGAGTGCCTACGTGACTGTATACATAGTAAATACCATCCCAGCGCGTGCTGTCTCGCTCTATTAAGACGTTGAAAAGCTTTAGGAATTTGGTAGGGATATGTGGTCGATATTCGACCACTCTCCCCTATTCACAAAAATATAGACTAAATAATAACATGTGTGCTCCTTATAATAATAGATATGAAAATACAAACATACTGCAATACACCAACATTAACCGCTTAAGCCTATAATATAATTTCAACTTAGTATTAAAAGTGTTCAGGGAACAAGAAAAAATATCAACCTCTGAGAGATTACATAAATTATTACATGTTTTTAGGCATCTATTCAAAGGGGAGTTTAAGTAATAATTAGTATGCGATGAGTTTAAGTAAAAATTATTTTTCATTCTGGTATTATGAGATGGCACCGTATAGTATAAATCACTTAATAAAACAGGACGATCTATTAAATTATTAGCTATTTTGAAAATAAGCTTTGCATCTGCTATCATTCTGCGATCAACAAGTGAAATCAATTTAAGCTTTTGACAGATAATATTAAAGCAATCGGGATTGTTATCAAAACATTTCTTATTAACCAATTTAATGAATTCATTTTGAATAGATGTTAGTTTGTTTAAATAACAGAGCAATAGCTTAATATACTATTAATATATGCCATAAATAATGACCGTAATGTAAAGGGATTTTTGAAGTCAAAGCAAATACGTGATATAAACCCCAACATTCTGTTCGCCCTTTTTACGATATAATAAATATGTTGATCGAACAGCATTTTGGCATCAAAAATAACACCGAGGTCTTTAATTTGACTAACAGTTGCAAGCTTTTCGTTACATAAATTATAATTATTCTGAAATATATTTTTATTACGTGAAAATGAAATATGATAGCATTTTTTTAGATTTAAAAATAAACTGTTATTGTGACAGAATAGCTCAAGTTGCCTAATATCCTCCTGTAATAAAGCACTGTCTTCAAAACTTTTAATGGAGTGATAAACCTTCAAATCATCAGCGTACATTAAAAACTTGCCAAATTAGAACATTTAGATATATTATTAATGTATACGTTAAATAATAATGGTCCCAAATGTGACCCTTGGGGTACCCCAGAAGTTACTAAATGAAATTTCGATATACAACTGCCAATACTAACGGCCTGTAGTCGCCTGTTAAATATGATTCAAACCAATTCAAACCAAACTCCTCAATTCCAAGTTTAACCCTTAAGCCGAGAGGAGATGCAATGTTAGCGCTATACGAGAGTATCGGTACGGCATACCGGTATTATGAAATAAATAAAAACTCCAAAGAAATTACTTTTATTATTCATTACACATGACAATAAAGTACGGATATATTACTTATCGTCGGAAATACAACTTTTGTATATTTTGCAAGCATGTTCTAGGCAAATAGTTTTTTGGCAAGTTTTTCTTTTTCTTTGGTAAGGACAGACGGAACAAGTTTCTTTTTACATCCAGCCGTTCCTTTGAAGACGATGGTTGATCATTGTTATCATTCCCAAGTGTCTCCTTTATTCAATTTGGGATTTTCCAATCGTTTCTTTATATGTGGTCTAACAATATCCAAAGCAAGTTCTTCTCTAAAATACGTCTAGGTTTTATATCTTTAAAATGTAAATATAAAACGTATGCATCACTGGTTGATATATCAATGAGTCGATAAAATATAACCAAAGGCCAGCGACGTGTACGGCGACCTGAACTGAAATTATCACTGTAACACGTGTGTTCTACAACGTGTATATTAGATAAGGTTATATCGAGTCAGGTGCGAATAAAACGAGCTGTCAGATAGGACTGTCTTTATTTGAGGTTCGTGACATTGACGTCTGTCACATTGTCAGGCGTTTTATAACGACTGACTTAGTCTTACTTCACAATCACATCTGAGTGCCCATCAAAGTGCCCACTCCACATTTTGTGTGGTTATAAAAGGATATCATTTCTGGAAGAGATCCTTCTGTGACTATTCCTTTGTCATGATGTGAAGACGAAACCAACAGAACTGCCTTATTTTTTTTCGGGACGTAAGAAAGTAATGTGAAATTGTCATCAGAAAAGCCATATAAAGTAGATCCTACTCTTCTTGTTGGTGAAGCATGAAAGTCTGGTCGGATTTCTCGTTTATTACGTTTCAAAGTGTTGTGTGTTTTTTGTCCTTTTTTAGTAATGTGGCAAAGAAAAATATGAAAATACATTGTATGCTCGATTTTCTTCTGGACTATCAACTAAAATACACAAAATTGGAAGAAAGTCTAGATCTGAAATTCTGAGGACAAGGGACGTACTTAAAACGTCCAGAATTGGTCCGGGTGAATACTCAGAACCAGAAGGAGAAAAAGGCTCGTCTTCAGACTCAATATCAGAAACATCACTCAAATGACTGGCGTACCACTCTAGTTGTTCATTAGTGAGTCGTTTCGACATGATAAAGATGCTGCAACAAATTGATACTAATGGGACAAATGTAACCCAATATAAAATACGGAAGGGACAATATAATCCCGCCGTAAGGTAAACAGCAATTCAAAGCGATAACTTATAAATATATACATAAAATCTATTTACCTGGATACAAATATCAACAACAACTCGATGCCTTCACAAAAATGTATAAACAATTGCTGTTTTCGGTAACAAAAAGTACAATTTACACGACGAGAAGAAAACACGTGCAACGATAGAATGTATTTGATAGTTAAGTGCGAGACATGTTGGTTGCATATTACAAGGAGATGTTTGTAGAAGGGTCTAAGAATACGGCAATACCAAAATAACACGTATTACGGGACTTATACGGAACTTTAGATTTTTTAACATTCGTTGGGACATATATGTCCCCGCAGTAATGAAAGAGTTAAGGGACGTGACCGTCTTGTAGGGGAGGGTTGCCTAATTTGAAACATTTGTCGTATTTTTGGTTTTTGTTTCGGTTGTTTGTTGTTAATTAGTCCTTTTGTTTTATTGAACAAATCAGATTTTACTTTTTGAATTGCTTTTTTAGTTTTCTTGCCCTTCCTATTTATTTTTGCCGTTTCTGACTCTTCCTTATTTCTTTTTTTGTGTAGCCCCTCTGAGAGATGCTCTCGCCGCCCAAGTCGAATCCAGTAACTTCCGGGAATTCGGGATTAATTTTTCAAAATAACTCCCCAACTGATGCCATATTTACGTCCAGATTCTCATTCAAATACTTTGAAATAAAACATGCAAACGTCGTCCAAAAGGATTTTTTGGTCGGTGGCCACATCCCCTTGTGCAATTTTTGGGAGGAAGCGTGCTAAGCTCGCCACACATTTTTCTGCTTTTCCTACTGTTGAAGATTTTTTTGTCATCCAGACAATCGAATAATTACCAGAATATAAGACCGTATCATCTGCGTAGAGTTTTATTTTACCGTGTAGAATTAAGGAAGAAACTGAGTTAATGTATAGTAAAAATAGACTAGTTCCCAAAATGCAACTCTGAGGTACTCCACATTTTACAGTTTGGGACTGACCAAGTAAGACCTAGAGTTTTTGTAGTTGAATCTGAAGAAAGATCTATGACACGGCATGATTCACGATTTTGTTATTGTTGGATACCCACTTTCTTAATTCGAAACATCCTGATCTTAAGACTTCTGAGATGTCATTACATGTTTCCTTTGCATGCTTGATAGAATCAGCACCAGTTAGCAGATCGTCGAATTAAAAGTCTTAACTTATAATTTTGACTATGTTAGATTTGGTTTGTGAACATTCAACTGCTAATGCAAACAAATCTTATAGCGAGAAAATTTGCTGCGTCCTGACCGTATGTAACAGTATTCAGATTAAATACAGAAAGTGGCTTAGATGGATCCTCACGCCATATGATCTTCAGTAAGTTCCTGTGTTCAGGGGTTACTTCAACCTGGCGTTACATTTTTGCAATGTCCGCCGAGATTACATATTTATCATATTTATGCTTTCTGATTCAGAGCAAGATAGAATACAACTCATTTTGTAGGATAGGTCCTACATATTGTAAATCGTTTAAAGAAATTCCGCTGGAAGTAGAAGCAGAGGCATCGAATACAACCCATGGTGTGGCATATAATAACCACTTGTTTCTGTTTCGTCGATTTTCGACATATGATTGAGATCCTGATACTCTTTCATAAATTGAGTGTATTGAGTGTAAAGCTCTCTAAATTGCTTATTTCCTTTTCTCCATATTTATTTATTTATTTAATATTTTACATTTACATTTAATATTTAATATAATACAAATTACAATATATAAATTACATAATAGATTGAAAATACATAAAAGATTGAGATGGTATGCGAAGTTAACAAAGTAATGCACATTAAGTAAGGGAAATAATAAAAAAAATGATGATCAACAACTGATTAAATGAAAATATCCAAGTGGAGCAAATTTGCAACTATAGTTTTATACATTTATAAATAGGTTCATGAAGACAAAGTAGCTCTCATGTATGAAGGTTTTACTTAATTTTGAGAGTTTTATAATTTTTGATCTTTTTTATATGGTCACTCAACAGATTGAAACATTTGGGCCCTAAATACGTTGCAAATCGTTTACTGCAATTAAAGTTAATTTGTGGAGTCCATAACAACTTATTTGAAACACTTCTAGTCGTAATTTCATGCACAATATATTTTGCTGTTTCCTTTTTTCTCCAGGTAAATAAGCATAAAGAATGGAAATACAGAGACCATATATTAAAAATTTCAGAGCTGTATAGACATCTAGTAGAGTATGTTCTGTCTTTTTTTAGGATCACTTAATACATAATTTTGTATAATATTTAAATTATTTAAGTTATTTGAATACACCCCAGACTAAGATGCCTTATCTTAATAGTGACTCAACTAGGGATTTGTATATCAAAATTAAAAGATTTTTTACGAATTTGATAAAATTTATGTATTAGTTTCCTAACTTCCCATTTTAAGTTTTAATCAATGATGATGTGATTATTTTGGTAGCATTTAAAGATAATTGATATTTGTGTAGCCATTTCTTGACCGTGGACATGTCTCGTTTGACCGTAGGTTCTATAACGGCCCATGAACAATATGACAGTGTCGTCTGCATAAGATATTTTTTTACCATTTATGTCCAAAGAGAGTAATGAATTTATATATATATTATGATTTTTCGAAATCGTAACTTTTTTGTTAAGATTTTTCGAAATCGTAACTTTTAATTAAATAATGTTTTACTAATAAATTTATTTGGTTATTGTTCTAATTTAGAATTTTAAATAATATTGTTATGATATTTCAAAAAATGTAAAATTTTAATAATTTTAATAATAATTTTTTTTTATACTACCACGACTATGCTCAATTTTATATCTGTCAATCTTCCAATCTCAGGGATTCTTCAATTGTGAGTTCAAGTTCCTCTAACTACTGATAGTTTCTGTATTTGCAAAAAATAAAGTGTTGTTTCAAATTTAGAATGATTTTATTTAATATAGATTCAAAGAAAAATTTATTTACACAAAACAGACTATTTACTATTATGAATTACATTCACGCCACACACACACTCAATGATATCTTATATCTAGAAATTCAAATTTTACGCAATAAATTTTAACTTGGTTAAGGTTGGCACACCCGAAATACAGTGATAAAAATGTCAGTCTTAACCTCACAAATGCACAACCACACTGTTTGTTTCTGGTCTGCAGTATGTTGTAATTAATTATAATGAATTTATACCTTGTGAATGTTCCTATTCCTTCTTCTTTCTCATACAACAGTAAGGAGTTATAACCAGGTTTATAGTTATGTGTTGTTTCCACTTTCTGTTGTTTTTTAACGAAATTGATGTCCCGATGATTTCCGCAACAAAACAAACAACCTCCAGGTAAGTTGTCTACGTGTTATTTAATACAATCACTTACTAAATATAAACAATTCGCCGAAATAATTTTCCTCCAGAACATAAACGTACTTTTCCAAATTTTATAATTTTTCTTAATAAGTTTTTTTTTCAAAATTAATTTTCTCAAATTCTCCTACCAAACTCCTACCATTTCTTCTGATAAACTAATTTTTTTATAAACTTTTTAAATTCAAAATTCTTCTTAATTTTTTTTTATCAAGAAAAAAAAACTCTCCTCCTAATTTTCTTTTTTAACTATCTCCAACTAACTAACTTTCTTTTTTTCTGTTGCTATGTAATATGGACTTCTTCAATTTCCCAAAATTTACATAAAGTATTATTTAAATCCTGTTGCGTAATTATGTAACAAGATGATCTTTTGGGTTGGAAGTTACCCGTAAGGCCTCCAACTATCCATCCGAACTATGTATTTTGAAAGAATGGTAAACGTTTTCCTAAAGATATTTTGTTTTCACGAAGTATAGCAATCCCTTCGCAGGTTGCTACTTGTCGGATGACCTTTTCTTGTTATTAAAACAAAGGATTTATTCACATTTTCTTTTAATGAACACAACAATTGAGGTATTACAAAATCATTCTCTTACCAACTAACAATATATTGACAACTGACAACTAACTACTAGTGTTACCAACCTACATTAAACAAAATCATAAATGGTTAGGCAACACAATATACATTAAATACGTGGTTGCATAAATAAATAAAAAGTACCTCAATTTCGCTATCCTGCCGTCAATGATGTCCCCGTCATTACATACATATAGAAATTAACCAATACAAATAAAAAAAGTAAAAGAAATAAAATACGTGACAAGCGTTAAGGATAATTTGGGTACTAATTTTAACCGTTCCCCACATAAAATTTCTTTATATAATCGACCGCTCTGCTGTTCGCCAATCATATCCTCAACAATATACCTATCTTTATCTAAAACGCGTGTTATTTCGTATGGAACCATCACCAATATTAAGTATATTTCTTTGCAGTTGTATTATTTAATTCATTAAACTCAATTTGTTTATCTCTATTTTTTTAATTTCACGGCTCCTTCCTGGTTATTTATAGTGTCCCGACATAATACATATTTATTAATTTCATTAATTTCAATTATTAGTGGATTATCATGTATATATATGTTTAAAAATTAACTCAAAAGGAGTACATTTAGTAATCTTATGTAATGTTGTATTCAGACTCCACTGTATGTCGAAAATTTTATCATCCCATTGATATTTACCATCCTCGGCGTCACAATTAATACTAGATGATAAACAGGATAAAATAATTCTATTCAATCTCTCGATTTGCTCATTTCCCTCGGGGTTCTCGCAGCTACTGAAAATATTTGTGGGTGTTTTTATTTCTCACCCCTTTGTATTTTTGGGTATGGACTGTAAATTTTTATTTTTTTATAAGGGGCTGGTTCATTTATTACTGAAAACTTGTCCAAAGCTGTGATTTGGCAAATAGGGTTAAAATAAGTAGCGTTTTCAACACACGTAATTTATTAATTTGTTCATACAATTCGTAACAGGAAGTTTTTATCATGTACAGATAGTTAAAACACGCTTAACATTTATAAACTTATGAGGGGTTGCAACCTATGCAACTGGGGCATGCATTAATTTGCATACGCTGACTATGATGATGCTGGGGAACTAGAGAGAATTTAAAGGAGAACTTGACTTATTTTTTTGATAGAGCCATTTTTATTTGTTTGTGATTGAAGATTTGCCGCCCCTGGGGTATCCACAATTTTCCCATAATTAAAAATGAAATAAAAATTAATTGTAAATGATCATTTTTTGTAAAAACATGATTATTTACTTTATTCTCTACGTAAATATATCAAATTTTATATATTTTTTCTTATTTTAATAATTTAGGTGAGCTATGAACAGGATTTTAATTAAATCAAAATAATAACAAAAAACAACAAATATCTGGTTTCACTAAACCATATAACAGTAACTTATATATTAGAAAATAAGGAAAATAAACTTTTACTCTCGAAGTCTATATGGATTACTGAAACTATTCTTTCAAATCTGTAGGATCGTAATCTTCATAACAATCTCTACATAATCCAGTCAGGTGCTCTAGACACAAATATTTTTTACATTTGTGCGGGAATATTTTGTTCAATTTTTGGTTCATAAGGAACAAGCAAGTTTTGTTCATTTTCAAACTCCTCTTCCGAAGCCGTAACAACCATTCTTATTTCCTTTCATAATTCATTATAATCGTATTGTCATAAAATATAATATAATCGGTACTACAAACAAAGCATCACTCAAATCATTCTTACCCCAAAATATAACGTCGGTTTGTGGAACCGAAGCGTAAATGATATTCAAAATTTTTATTCAACCATACATACTAGGCACTTGTCAATCTACGACTGAATAGATACACGGACTCTGAAAAGGTACTGTGAAGTACAGATTCAAATAAAAATGAGAGAGGCTTCAACCGCAAAAATTTGAATCAGTCGGTGCGAAAGACAACGTTATCAGCCGAGAGTTAACATTGAAGTTATTATTAGAATTTATTATTTTGTAATTTGCACATATTTAATTCAAAACTTAAATAATAAAAAGGAAATGAATTTCTGGGCGAGAATGAATTGAGCTGTAATTTTTATAATATGAAATGAGACACAAGTTACTTCAAAACCGTTTCCTTCTTGACTGATTAGCCGCAAACAAATCAATGATTGTTAGGTCAGTTGGTTATATAATATGTGAGAGCTTGATTAAAACGAGTGAATTTAATTATATTTAATAATCAGAACATGATTACAACCACTTAAAACACTACAACTAGAGAACCATCGGTTAGAACTTGACATTGACAACCGGGAGTGCCAACATGATTAATATAACCGATTTGTCAACATACTTTAATATATTAACACCCTCCCTCAAACCTAATAATATGCATTTTGCATTAATTAATTTAATTTTAATTTAACAAAATTAACAAATTATTCTTTACTCAAAGACTTTGTAAACACGTCAGCCAACCGGTATTCAGTACTTACATACTCTACCTTAATAATATTTTTATAATTAAATCAATAATAAATAAATTCTGATTCAGTACAATGCCACTATGGGTTGTGTCGTAAATCATTGAATATTACGATTATGCAGCCATTTGCATGGTCAGCCGGTGGAGCTAGTTACTGCGGCGCCTATAAATGTTGTCTGATGTTTTTTGTAGAAAGTGGACGGTATATATATTTTGTAATGTTGAAAAAAACTCATTGACAACCAACCTTAATCTACCGTCAAACAAAAAACTCCCTATTACACAATAAAAAACTATAACCTAACTTACACACTACAATATATATATATATATATATATATATATATATATATATTATTGAACAGTCACGAAAATATCCACTTATATATATATATATATATATATATATATATATATATATATATATATATATATATATATATATATATATATGTTTTGTCGTTGCTGGTGCCCAGACCCTCCAGTAAAACAAACACGTTACGTTTAACACTTTTTATTCAACTTTAAACGAAAACGAAGAACAAAAACGTAACAAACAAATTACATTTGGTGTAGTTGAAGTAATCCCTATAATCCAGCCATCTAAAAAATTGCTTTAAAGTCGATGTCGAGTGTTATACTTTAATATATAGCTCAGGAGCCAGAGAATATTTCTCGAGTTCATAAAAATAGAAACATGCATTCACTAAGATGTAGGGGAGGGTGCTGTACCCAGGGACATTTTTTACGGTTTATTTTTTTGTAGCTTTTATATTATTGACCAGTGTTTATTTTTTATGTTACCAAGACAAATGATATGTTAAGGTTGCAACGATAATATTTAGTTTTTTCCAGAGACACTCTTTTTTTAAAAAAGTGTGTATTTCTAGTGACCCGTCATATGTCTCTTGGTACAGCCCTACGTTGTACCAGGGGACACAATACAATATACCAAAAAAAAACTAATATTACATAAACAAACATTTTAAATATTATTACTATCTATACATGAACATATTATTATTTATCCCATATTATAATTGTCAAAAGAAACATAAAAACGAAGAAGATTCTTGCTTCGGGCTGTTCCCCCTACATATATTGGTTGCGGAAATTTTAAAACTAAGTCATCTTTACCGACAACGTATATATCACTTTCTTCAGCTAGAAGAAAGTTACCTGTTTTTTCCATTTTTTTTAGATATCTTACCTCAAACTCTTGAGGTTCACCTTTTAGTTTTTTAATTGTATAGGCAACAAAATGCTGAAAAAATTTTTCACCCCTACACTTTACTAAGATATAATTACCCGTTTCAATGGAAGTGGTTAGGAAGCCTGATTCTACTTCATCTTTATGCTCTTCATGATCAAAATCTATGTCATCTGAACTGTTGTCATTGATAACTATATCAGCATCACTATCACTACTGCTATCAACAATTTTTCGGACAACAGATGCTTTTGATTTTTGTTTTGTTTTAGGTTTTTGTAGTTCAATTTCATCCTTAACGGGTGTGTCAGTTAAAATCAGCGATTTTCCCTTCTTTCGTGTGGTCTTACCTGCTTTTCTCGCCTCAGCTTTGGGAAATGGCCGACCCATTACTTACATTACTTTTATATTGCTAATAGGAGTAGACGGTCTTTCTAATTCGTCTAAAGTCTTTGATAAAGGGGTGTTTGACCTTACTGATGACGTCTCTAAAGTCTCCGATAGAAGAGCGTGTGTACTTGATGGCATTTCTGTCTCATCGGTAGGTATAGATTCGACTTCTTCATTGACTGTAGTTGGATATGGACGATCTGTTACGTATGCAGAAAGAAATTCTGATTCATCAAAGATATTTTCATTAATCCTTTTATAATATTTTTCGGTGTAAACGCTAATTGATACGCATTACCAGCAATTTCACAAACATCATATATTGTGGCAGGTTTTGCGGCATTTTCCGGGCTGCACATCCACTCATTCATAGCCTTATGATAATACTGTTTAAAAGGCCCAAAAACTGAACGGTCAAGCGGCTGCAATTTATGACTCGTGTGAGGAGGTATTGTTAAAAAAAAGAGACCACTTTCTTTAGCTCTATTAACTGTGTTAATGGAGATGTGGGATTCATGGTTGTCATAAATTAAAATGTGTGGCCTCTCCAATGTTGGCTTGGCATGCTGTAAGAAATGTTCTATAAATTTGTAAAAAATCGCTTCATTTGACCAACCACTCGGGTTACATGCACCAACTGATCCTGGGGGAGCGCGCTTTAATATGTGTTGTTTTAGGTGAACCCTAGGAAACACAAACATGGGCGGTACAGTATTTCCCATACCGTTTACTGCGGCAATAATTGTCACAGTCGACCCACGCTCTCCAGAAGTCATGGTTCCAATTTGTTTAGCTCCTTTAGTAGCAAGTATTTTAGGAGGGACGTGAACAGTTGAGCAGCCACTTTCGTCAGCATTCCATATTTCATAAGGTTCAAAGGTTGCCTTTTCAAGAATCTTTTTATAATTGGAAAAAAATGCAGTTACATTTGCTTTATTAAAAGCAGTTGAACGTGCTATACTTCTGGCTTCAGGCTTCCTCAAGGACAGCTCAGGATGACGAGATCGAAATATGCGAAGCCAACTCTCCCCAGCGATTCTCGAGATATTGCGATTTGAAAGTATACGGATTTTCGCCGAGGCGAGAACACACCTAGAGCCGTGTTCGCGTTTTTTGCAGGGAAAAAAGTGACTTAGAGACTTGATTCCGATAGATAGTCATAACCCAAGCATTCTGTCCAAATTTCAAGTCGCTAGTTTAATTTGTGGGGTTGGGGAAGGGTAAATACTAATTAATTTTTGATTCGAGGTAACTTTTTTAATTTTTGACCAATCTGGGTCAGCAAAATGGCAAACTCTTTCTTGAGGCCACTACTACAGGATATATTAAGGAGATGATGATTTTCGCGAAAATTGACAAATGGCGACGAAATTTCGGATTTTGCAAATTTTATTTTTCGATTTTCGCAACGAAAGAGTAACACCGGCGAAATTTTTTATTCGCCATTGGATGCGGAATTTTTTTCTCCTTGATTTGAGCCCTACAAGAACTCGACGCAATAATCAGTAAGGGAGGGAGGGGGATGAAAGCGTTTTGCAGTGTAGAAGGGCAAGGGATAAGGTTAGTGACTCTGTGTTAGGCTCATTTTCAAGAGTAATCAGTTATTTTTCAAGCTTTTTTTACCCCAAAGCTCTATCTATACAGCAGGCGTGCGTGATATATTTATAAAAGCGAGTGCGCTCGCTGAGCCGCCGTAAAATTAAATGCCTGATAATTACAAACACCAAACAAAGAATTAGCCAAATAGGTGCAGCCGTTTTAAAGTGAAGCGCTCACAAACATTCGTAACACAATTAGGTATACAAATTAGCTCAGTCTGAACTGTAAAACTGATATCGGGGAAGATCGAAAAGCCACGCCCACAATAGTTGGAAATATTTGAGGGTTATGTTCAAATTGGAATAGACAGACGCGAGAGCGGACTCTTAATCATTGAAGAGTTTAGTTCATTTGCATCCAGACATTTAGAATCTTTCAGCTGACGTATTACATCTATAACTTCAAGTGGAGTTAGTGGGAGTAAAAAGAAGGACCTCGAGGGAGCAGGGAAATTTTTGAAATTTAGGAGATCTATATTTGGAACACACGGTAGTGATTTGATGATGTTTTCAGCAATGTTCACAAAAAAGTCATTAAAATTGTCACATGAAACAGATGCGCCCAGACCAGTACAGGAATCATTAACATGCATTATAGAATGGCAACTGTCACAAGATACACACTTATCATCCTTAATAGGATCATGACAAGTACTAACCATTATTGCCTATAACCGTATTTTGTAGACTTGTTTATCAGTAGATAAGTTTTTATAGTTTTATCTTTTTTGGATATAAAATAACGAAGTTCCAATGGTAGGTTTTGAATAGTTGAATTAGTGAACTTTTACACCACTTCTTCCACTATAAAAAGATTGTTTTATGGAGACCTTAAATACTTGCGTCTATATCAAAGCACAGGATACAAATGTAAAATCAGTTTGGTGCCTAGCAGGTCCTCTCCATTTTCATTTGTTTTCCCCTTTTTTTTGGTGTTAATAGGTGATGCTGCTTGCTTTTTAGAGCTTGAGGAGATCAAGATTTCCAAATCGATTTTGTTTTCTGAAAAATTATTAAAATGACAATTACTACTTAAGGTGGCTGTGGAAATTTTTTATTAGTTATTGTTTCTGTATAACAGCCAACTCAAAAACTAGTATAGGCTAGTAATGTTCATTATAATGAATTAACTGTTATAAACATTTATCTTTAACTAATAGGGTAAGGAAACAAAACTTACATTTCTCTCGGATGTTCCAGCAGAGCTGCTTTTACTAGTCGAAGGTGTATGGAGTTCACCCTTTTCTTCATTAGCTGGTGTTTTGTTAATTGCAGCAGAGCTGCTCCTATTAGCGCTGTTGGAAGGTAGCTGGAGTTGATCCTTTTCTTCATTAGCAGGTGTTTCCTTAATTTTAGCAAAGCTGCTACTACTAGCGCTAGTCGAAGGTAGATGGAGTCAGGGGCGGTTTGGCCCGGTCGGCTGGTCGACGATCGCCGAGGGCCCCAAGCTGAAGGGGACCCACTTCTCATGAATCACTCTTTGATGCTTATTAAAATGAAATTGAAACAGATATTATATCGGTATACAACGGTCAAGCAGCGCGGTGCCATACTTCGTTTACCCCGTATAGGCACCGCCCACATCGTTTACAGTTAGTTTCTAAAATTTCCGTTAGATCGGAGCACTTCCTTGGTATAGTATTTTCTTTTAGCATTTTCGTCACCGGCGAAACTATTTCGTTTTCACTGTTGGCAACATGGCAACAGCAGACTAGTCTCGACTGTTCAAAGTTATACGTTTAGCGTTTTCACCAACATTTTCATAACTTTAAGCTAATTTTAAGTGCTACAATAGCATTAAAATCAATCTTCAGACATGCAGTTTTCAAAAATTTTCCCCGGACCCCCCCTTTTTGCTGGGGGGAATTCCATACCCCCCAGACCCTCCGGTAGGGGCCCCGTAAACAGTGTAAGCCGAGGGCCCCCAACTGAGCCAGACCGCCCCTGGATGGAGTTCATCCTTCTCTTCTGGTGTTTTAGTAATTATATCGCTTTCCCAATGCAGTTAAAGTATTATGTTTTTCTATTGTATTTTAATATAAAAAATAAAATTGAGTAAATTAACTTACTTCAAGTAAATCTTCACAAATATATCGATTTATTTCATCATCACTGATGGGGATGACCTGTAAATTTACTTCAGTGTTTACTGGTACCTCTCCAGTAATTGCTAAAAAAAACGTTTTTTAAATGATAATTTTCTTCAAAAGTTTACCAATAATATTGACAATTAATTGTCACTTATGATTCGATTTATCATTGTAAAGAAATCAATTAAACTCGTCATTTTTAATTAAAACACGATCAAGAATCGAAACATTCGAACACATACAAATGTACAATGCAGATATTAAAGTAGTATTACATTTTACACAACTTACTTGTTTCTGCTAGTAATCTATCAGAGTCGCAATCGTTAGATAAACCAGTAACTGAGATGCTCAACACCTCCAGCAACTCTTTTTCTGGCCCTTCTATGGGTATATACATCGGTATGCCCCCACCAGTTTTGCTACTCTCTGCCTTATTATAATTAACTTTTTTCTTTAACTCCTTCTTCATGGCGTCATATTTTGATCTAAGTGCTTCCAGCGATCTACACATAGTTTCAAAAGTTATGCTTCACCCAAAATTTTCGGTGAATAAATAAATAAATATTATAACGTTGACAAATATTTTTGTTTTAAAAGAGATACTGTTTTTTTAATAAATAAAAAATCCAAAACTAAAAAATTTATTTATAATTGAAATTTATTTAACAGTTTTAATATCGTGTATTTCCACCACGGACATCGATGCAAGCCTGGATTCGAGCTCTAATACTGCTAACAAGTCGATCAATTACTTCCTGCGGCACTAACGACGGTGGAATTTTTTGTAACCATAAAAATACCAAAAAGCCCATTCTTCTCTACAGGCAATTATAAGTTCATGATGTGTTCTAGGAGGATTCCTTCGGGCATGAACAGCTCTGGAGAGCATATCCCATGCATGTTCAATGGGGTTCATGTCTGAAGACATCGCAGGCCACTCCAAACGGCGAATACCTTCTGTCTCAAGATAGTCGTTAACCGCTTGAGTCCTGTGGTACAAAATTTTCACCCACAGCTCCTCGCCATAATCTTACATGAGGTTCTAAAATCTGTGTGATGTACCTTTGTCCTGTTAGAGTTCCGTCAATGACCACCAATTCCGTGCATTCACCTGCCATAATACCTACCCAAAACATAACACTGCCACCAGCGAAAGGAAGTGTGGGACGGGCATGTGCTAATTGTGCAGCTGTTGTTGGCTCTCGCCAAACACGAATTCGCCGGCTATCACTATTTAATGATAAAAAAGCTCAAAATTATAAAAATGTTGTGGGACCTGTATGTGTTCTTGAGCCCACTGGAGGCGGTGCAAAACATGTCTAGGTTGTAGTTGAGGAACTCTAATTGGTCGACGACTCCTCAAACCTGACTCTAAAATTCTTCTTCTTATTGTAGCCAACGATACTCTGACTACTGTAGCATACCTGAAGTCTCTTTGGAGGGCTGGTACAGACATAGAAGAATTTCTCCGAATGGAAATTCTGATATATCTATTCTGTCTCTCATTGGTAATTCGGGGTCTACCAGAGCGAGCTCTATTCTGTATCGAATTTGTCTCCAGAAACCTATTCCATATCCGTGACACATCACTCTGAGAAACACCCACTCTTTCTGCCACGAACTGCTGTGAATGGCCTTCTTCAACTAAAACGATAATTCTTGCACGGTCCAACAATTAAATTATTATTCATTATTAATCACGTTTTCACAAATTTTACCAGAATAAATTTTTCAAATGTTCACACCTTCGCAAATCAAGATCAATTAAATGGTTATTTAAATAAAATAAACAACCAAAAAAGGTGTATTTTATATGAAAAAGGCCTATTAAATATGTGATAAGGATACGGATTTATAAAAGTGTAAAAATCGTGAATACGAGGAGTGATACATAATTTTTGAAACTGTGTATATACTTTCCCTAAAATATCCCATTTTAAATAAAATTTCTTCTCAAATATAAAAAACAATTTACCTGAAGACGAATTAAATAGTTCGCAAATTTGCTTCCACGTCTCATCTTTTGGTAGCCATGCTGCTGAGTCCGTCTTTTTATTTTCAGTGACATGTTTTTTACTGATAGCCAGCTGTAGTAGTAGGCGCGTCTCTTCCACTGTAAAGTTCGGTGCCCTTCTGTAACGTTATAAATTGACGCTAAGCCATTTATCACCAATATATCTATTACTGTCTAAAGGATACCATTTTTATCAGGACTTATTCTTGATACACTGGTCAAGCCTACCTCGTTTTTGTTTTATAGGAATCAGTTCCAAATTTACCTGAATCTCTTTCTACATTTAATTCTCTATTTTCATCTCTAAAGCAATTTCCGTCTATTCATTTCTTAGATAAACTTTATTTCTATTCTATTTACTAATACAATAGGTTATATTATTGTCTTTACCGTCAGCTGTCAGCCAAGGTTGGCTGTAGAATTCAGGCCCGCTTCTTCTGTGTTTCTTAAGGCTTAACCAGGTACGTTCGTCCAAGTGGCCTCGACCGCTACTCGTATCAACGGAACACATCTCCTGGGGTACCAACTTTCTGGCCTTGTGGTATTCTTTCTGGGTGGTGACGTGTCACGTCTTTCGTGCCGTTAATGTGAGGTGGCTAGTTCTGCTGGTAAATTTTTGGAAATTTATGACCGTGATGTATAGAGTTATCCTTAGTGGGATTTAAACGAAATTTGCCAAATAGTTTGGGGAAAATTGGCTGGATATTATTCCTGAGATATTTCTGAGATTAGTTCTCCCAAACTATCCGAATTCGGGATTATGAAGATCTAGATTCACCTCACACGTTGTAGAATTTTTCCAACCTTGCGTAACTGAAGAACCCCTATTTGGGTATATAACATTTTAATTCTATTTATAGTTCAGTCCGTGTAGATTTTTACTTAATTTTTCTAATTTGTTCACTCGCAGGTGACACCAGTAATCTTTGTGTTAGGTTAAAATGGTAATTGTGGGGGTTTTTGACTGACTTAAGACATGTTTAAAGATACACTTATACTGACCAAGTGTCTGGGGGAAAATTGCTGTGTTTCCTGTACTTATTTAACCGAATTTTTTAGGGTTTTTGTTTTGGACCTTTTATTGGATGTTCTTATTTTCGATCCTCTTTTATTGGTTATTCTTCTTCTGGAACCTTTCTACTGGTTCTTTATCTGGTTATACGTTATACTGTAAAGTTGGAAGATTTGAAGCGAAGAACGGCTAGTATTCCTGAAGTTAGACTGTCTCCGTGTCCTTCTCACGAGCCTTGAGGCATCTCTGTAGCTTGACCCAAGCTTGAAGGTTTGTTCTTGCTGCGAGTACCCTGTTGGGATTCTGGGCCATCAGATCCTCCCTCGCTGGATAGTATCTCAAATAAAGATTTGTGAATTTTAGTATTATTTAAAAGGGATACCAAAATTCGATTAATATTACTACCCTTCACTGTTATCGTACTTCGTTTTTTCATTTTCACCGGTTACAAGTTAACGTATAAATAGTTAAGTTTAAGTTAAGTCAGTGTATTTTCAAGGGTTGTACATTTTAAAATAGTTTTATCACTACAGTGCACGGTTTGTGTAAGTGCAATTGCTAGTGGGGTCTTTAGAATTTATTGAAGTTTAGTTAAACATAAGTAATTTGTATTAGTAATTTTATTGGCGGTAACTATATTCGTTAATTGATTTTTACTATTTCATTTAGTATATATGCGCAATGAGCTCAGACGTCTTAATTCTACTTTATAAGATTTTTCTAGTTTAGTACTCAAACTGTTGTCTGTTAAGGCCTGGACTATTGTAGTTTTCCACTTATTTTATTTTATCAGTAACTCTGACTTTAGCTGGTCCGAGGTAACAGTTTGAAGTTCCAGTTACCTCATCCAAATATTCTGAGTTGTAATTTTTTTACCTACATAAATATATAGTCAGTCAAATATAAACTTGTTAAAGTTAAATTTCACCTAGTGGTTTTATTTATAAGGGGGATACGTGGGATCCTATATAGATTTGTGAACGTGTACCAATCTGGGTGTGGGCAGTCGATTTAGAAGTTTGGGGCTGTTCTCTCTATTAGGGTATATGACGACAAATTTCTTGGCGCCTAGGCATTACGATCAGTTTTAATTGTCGAATCCTCCTTCTCACCGACTACAAGCTAGAGGCATATACCCAGTTGTCATTAAGACAACTGATTTTAACGATCGGTAGAACATTAGTTTTATTTCACCCATAGGGCTGGGGTGTACACACACGCGTTTGATCGATACGTTTCACTACACCTTTTTTTTCCTTTTACCAGGGTGTCAGACAAGTCCGACATGTTTAATTAACACTAATTAAAACTAAACTACAAATACTTATCAACTAACTATAAAACTAACACTAAAAACGAATTAAAATAATTAAAAAGTCAAAAATACACCTAACAATCTATCCAAACACCTAGACAATCTAGACAAAACAAAACAAAATGAATGATTCTTTGACATAGAAATTAGGAAGTTCCGTAATTTGACGTAAGACAAAACATAATTGCGAGGTTCTCTTGCTCTTACTAACACATGACACTTTTATCTTTGTTTCTCTTCCTTCGGTATCATTTCAGTTGGCTACATTTCACAGTGAGAGTGTTTATTGGTACATCTAACTCGAGGTGAAAAGACTCGCATCAGTTATCTCTTATTTAAGTTAATTTATCCGTAGAATAGTTATCTGACGGTTAAAGCTTATCTATCTATAGGTGAAAAGACTGGCCCTAAGAGAAGCACCGCTATCAACTAATAATTTTAATTATTTCGTACCATATTTCACTCGTACAAAATTTAACCAATTCATACCAAAATTTTTTGTATTATTATTGTTGACTTTGGACACAAAAAACCCGTTCTTCCGAATCGTTTCCTGTATTATTCGTCGAGGTTTCGTTATATGTATTGTCCGAATCTCTCATGTAATATGTTCGTTGATTTGGGAATCGACCCGGAGTACCGGAAAGTCGACGAGGATTTACAAAATTGTTTGGTCTCGGTCGACCCCTAAATGTATCCCTATTATGAAAAGTACGACCATTATTAAAACGATACTGATTGCCGTTTTCGTTTCTCGTTGAACTCCGTTTATTTTCGCGTGAATATGTATTTCTTTTAAAAAACGAGATATGTTGTGGTTGCGGATTTACTCTAGAGATTTCTTCTTCCTTCGCACCAAATATCGCATCTTTTAAACTAACATAATTCCTAGCTTTTACTACTGTTCTCAAAGTAGTATCGCGTAAACCGTTTGCAAAAGCGTTAATGGCTAGTTTTTTGTTCGTAGCTTCAGCTAGTGTTAAATTAGATCTTCAATGCACCTACCAAATTGTTCAATTGTCTTGTTATTCTGATTAGTAGTATGTAATTGTACAGAAAGGGCAGCAGAAGATTTCTTTGTCAATAATGCGTTTTCACGTCCCTAATCATGTCACCGTTGTTGTTGTAAGTTGTCCGTAGTGTGAGTTTTGCGTTTTGGGAAAGTCTTGCTTTCAATACATAATAAGTTAATAAACGTTTTGCGTTTTCATTTAAAATACTATCGTAAAATTCAATTGCATCTATCAATTGTTTTACCGAATTTTCTTGTCGATTAAAGACAATAAGCTTGCCGCCGTTTTTAAATCAAAGTCACTCATGATTTCTTTTATATCTAACTTATTTTCTTCAATTTTATTATTATCAATACTTTCTAAAATATCTTTAATTTGATTAATTACGTCTCTAATATTGTCATTGCATTCTGTAAATCTTATGACATCCTCTGGTTTTTCCGCAATTAAATTAAATTCAACGTTTTCTTGAACTAATTTTAATTCATTTGAAATGCTGATTAATAATAACTAAATTTAAGCGCCTATCTAGATTTTCCTTCTTTAATTTTTTAAATATGCATTTACTCGTTCATAAATTTTATAAATTTTGTTCAACTTGGTTATTTATATAATAATTAATATACGAATACTACTTAATATGTAATTAAAGTATCCCTAACAATAAACAATATAAGCTTACGATTTTCTTTTTGTTCTTTCCTTAGTTTTATCACTAATTATTCTTCTACACATTGGTTCATGATGATTTCCTCCGTTGCTTCGCTCTATGGTTAAACATTCTCACTTCCTACTAGTGCTGCTCTAGCTGCTTCAGCTCTTATTTTTCTCACAAACATCTTCTTACTAACCTTGTAGAAGTATAACAATATTAATCCTACAATTACCACAACGAAAATTACTTCGACAACATCTCTGATTGACCAGATTTTTGCATCCTTACTAGCATTATTCGTTTGGCCCCCACTGTTACCTGCTTGTGCGATGATAACTTCTTCCTTAACCTCTTTGGACTGGTTGCTTCCACACATTTTAATTTATGTTATCTTCACCGCCTCTGTATAATTTATTGCAACTTTTCCTCGGCTTCCAGGAGTAGTTGGCAGGATCGCCATGTAATATTCTTTTTTATTTGGAAGGTTCGCCTTGTAGGCTTACTATTTTAATTAAGTGAAAACCCACTGCCATTTCATTTTTTGCCATCAAGAAATTGTGGAGACAAACTGTGGCTTGCACAATAGCCTGTGCAGTATGAATAAATGATATGATCGGTCGCCGGTGTATTCGCCAACGTGATGCTAAGACACCAAAGCTATTTTCAATTGTTCGCCTTGCACGGCTGAGCCTGGAACAATGAAAACTCCAAAACCAACAAATATTTCCTACATTTCGAAAAATACTTACCTATAGTTAAAGATTTTCCTTATCGAGCTTAAAAATTTGCCAGGATAAGGCCTTATCAAGTTATCTCTAAGAGGAAATGCTTCATCTCCAACAAAGAAATAGAGAAATTTTTCTCCACATTCAAGTAGAGCAGGTGGAGGGATAGTGAATAGTTTGATTCCTCTTCATTTAATGAGTCAATGATTTTTGGATTTCTCTTTCTTTTTTCGGCATCTGTGTGTCATCCGCCAAATCGCTTGTTATTTCAGCATCTCTTTCTTTTATAAACGCTTTTTCTAAGTCATCTAACAACAGTTATTTTATATATTATCGGTACAAAACATTGCTTTGAGTTCATAATATTTATTGGTTAATCTATTGGGCATGGTAATAAATGAACATTTTACTTACCAGTTTCGTAAAAACTTCGCTCTACCCATAAACTTTCCACGTGTCCTCCTTTACATCTTCGGCTTCAAGTAAAGCTTTTTTAAATTAAGATGTATGGTGTAAGATTAACTCAGTATGGCGGCCACCACACACAATTTCTACATTTGGTCACGTGGCACATATACGTCGATTTCCGTGGGCGCGGGAATTTTAAATTCATACTATTTTCTCAATTTTATATAGGATAAACGACTTTACTTATTATTATATATCGCTATCGGAATTATTATTATTATTATTATTTACCTCATTATAGAGTCGTAAATCGCAATATGATTTTCGCCTAGACCAAAAACAGACGTCAGAGGGTCGTCACAAAATGGACATCTTTTCGACGTCACTATTTGGTCATAAGACGTAAAAGTGACCAGAAAGGGAAGTCTTTTAGACGACATGTTGGTCATGTTGGCTACCTTTTTTTTTTTTTTTTATAGAGGTAGGGGAATGCGTTACGCACGATACCCGGCTGGTGTCTGTCGCCGGGCCTGTGTGGGACTCGAACACTCTCCGAGTGCCCATACCCACTAAACCCCCTTCCTCTCTTCGTGCTTGTTTCCTACCAGGAACCACCTTTCGGTATGCCATCTGGCAGGTCACGGTTTAAAACTGGACATTTCTTTTTTATATTTCATAACGACATACAGATGAATGAATAAATATACCAATAAACACACACTGACTAAATAATAAAATAGATAAAATCGATAAAATATGTGTATATATAAAATTTTTTTTTTTTAAATACCCTGGAGACTAATAAAAACGTGTATAATCTAAAACTTTGTTATATATAAACTGGACACTCCTTGTTTAGTTTGTTTCCCTTTCTTCTTTTTCTTTCTGGGTCATTATTTTTTTAATCATTTTGTGGTATATATTCCACGTTTCTCTGTCTTTGCAGATTTCTTCTACTAGGTTTTCGGCTTCTATGACTACCCCTCCGCTTTCCGCTTCCGCTTCCTGTCTCTCTTGTACCCACCGTGGGCACACAAAAATTGTGTGTTCCGCGGTGTCACTCTGTACT
The DNA here is from genome assembly GCA_949320105.2 of Crepidodera aurea. NCBI lineage: Eukaryota > Metazoa > Arthropoda > Insecta > Coleoptera > Chrysomelidae > Crepidodera > Crepidodera aurea. The sequence continues at coordinate 7,692,529 of OX439472.1, read as the reverse complement.
GCGCAGTATCGGCAGTTCTCTTCAGTTTTTCCTAATCTCTTCGTGTATTGTCTGAAGGATCCGTGCCCTGACAGCACCTGCGTGAGGTAGTAGTCTGCCTTTTTATGTTTACATCTCACCCACGGTCTTATATCCGGTATTACTTTTTTTGTCCATTGTGCTTTATTTTCACATTCTTGCCACATGGTCTGCCACTCTTCCAGCGTCCTGCTTTCTTCTTCCCTTCTATTTCCCTCCGTTATCGGTGTCTCCCGATTCTCCAGTCTTGTTCTCTCCTTTATTTTAAGTTTTATAGGTGCGATCCCAGCAATTACCTGAACAGCCTCCGAAGAGATCGTCCTGTATCCAGATATTACCCTCAGTAATATCTTTCTCTCCACGTAGGTCCCCCTACATTTGGTAATACTTGTGTAAGTGCCGCGACCCTCTGTTCCGCCTTTTTTGTAATGTATTGAACATGTTTACCAAATTGCAGGTTTTCCCCTATCATGACTCCTAGGTATTTGATTGCTTTGGCTGGGTTAACTGTATAACCGTTTAACCGTATAAACTTTATTTCGTCCCTTTTTCTTTTCCCTCCTAGGATCACCGCCTCCGTTTTCTCTGGTGCCAATTCAAGGTCATTTCCTTCCATCCACTTACTCACTTTTTCCAGAGCGCTGTTCATTCTTTCTATCATTTCTTCCTTGTTTTTTCCAGTAGCTATCAGAGCGAGGTCGTCTGCGAACGCCGTAGGTTCTATACCCTCTCCAAATTCTATTTCTAGAACCCCATTGTAACAGATGTTCCATAGCAGCGGCCCCAAAACGGAGCCCTGTGGGACACCCGCCGATAGTGTTTTTTCTCTGTTACCTTCCGTTATTTTCCTATTATTTAGGTAGTCTCTTATTAAATTAAACAGGTAGTCTGGTACTTCCCTTTTTTGCAACTCCTTTAGTAGTATTCTCCATGAGGCCGTGTTGAAAGCATTTTTTATGTCCAGAGTCATCAGTACACACCATCTCTCGCCCGTCCCTGATCTTTTATTAGTTTCTGCAATGTCGATGATTCTCTGTATGGCTTGGATCGTCGATTTCCCTTTGCGAAGCCGTGCTGTCTCGGCGAGAGCTCTATTTTTTTAATTAGATGTTCGTATACTTTTGCTATGACATTTGCTAGGCATAGTGGTATATAGGCATTTGTTGCTTCTATTGGTTTTCCGGTCTTATGTATAAGGATTAATTTCAAGATTTTCCACTCTTCTGGGAACCATTGCCTTTCTAACTGATAATTTAAGAATTTTAGGATCATGTTGGGTTGTAGTTTAATTGTTTCCTTAATTATTTCTGGAGGTATTTTGTCCAGGCCTGGAGCCTTGTTATTTTTAATTTTTTCTTCTGCTTTCATGAGCTCCTCTAGACTAAATCTTTCAGGTTTCGTTGTTTTCTTTCTATTTAGCAAAGGTTCATTCCTGTCTGGGAATAGTCCATCTATTACCTGCTCTTTTCTCTGGTCAGTCATTTCAAAGGGTGTTTTTTTTCCTTTGATTTCCCTCATTACAATTTGATAACCCTTCCCCCATATATCTTCATCCAGTTGTTTGCATAGTTGTTCCCACTTCGTCTTTTTCGAGCGTTTTATCAATTTATTTAATTCCTTTTTCAGTTCCTGGTGTCTTTCTTGTAGGGCAATATCTTGTCTACGATTTCTCGTAACTCGCCTTCTGGCGTATAAGCATGCTTGTCTTTTTTCTTTTATTTCCTCTGTCCACCAGTAGGGTGTTTTTTGTAATGATTGTTTATGTTCTTTTGTTGCTCCATAGTAGGCCTTCGATAGGACTCTCGCTAATGTTTTAAGGCTTTTTCTTGCCACTAAGAAAAATATTGCCTTACAAGATGACGCTTTAGTACGGAGATTGCTCGAGCGCCAGTTTTTATGTGGTATGCTCCACAACCCTTAGAAACGGCCTCTTAGGGGCACAGGTAACTTCAGATGGAGATACGGTATTCTCCAGGGGTCTAGTTGACTTCAGACTTAATTATTTTTACTTTATTATATACCTTTAATATCCCTGAAAAGAGGTAAGGTTGGTGAAATAAACGTGACACATATATTGTTTTTAGCTAGTGTAACAAAATAAAATTCGTTCTACTTCAAAGCCCAACCCTATTTAACCCTGAACAAAAAAATACTACGTTTAAAAGAAACGTTCGATTCGGCCTTATAGTGACTGTAGTGACGGAGTGACTCAATCAGACTTTAATTAAATTTATCAAATTACGGAAGCAAACGGAAAAACAAAATAACTTCTATTAAATATCTAAATCACTATGAAAGAGTTATTTAGCCTAATTAATTTATGGGTTTGTCAAAATTTATTATGTTCCAAAATTAACAAGAACGTTAATAAATTTATTCTCAATCCACCACGAAGATAAGATCTGATCCCAATGCTTTTAAATTATTTCACGACTACCTAACCGTGCCAAAGCGTTGAAAATTATTACCCGGCGAGCGAACTTAGCTATGGGGAGATATTGTCTGGGGGTTTTTGCCGAAGCCACCACGAAGATAAGATCTGATCCCAAAGCTATTACTTCACGGCGAACTAACTCTGCAATTGGGGAGATATTGTCTGGGGGTTTTTGACGAAGCCACCACGAAGATAAGATCTGATCCCAATGCTTTTAAATTACTTACGCGACAGTCGGAACAATTAATGCGGTAACTACTATTAAATTTCGGACGTGAAAAGGTAACCAAAGCTAACTGAGATTTAATTAAAAACAAACTAACTCAAGAAAACCATCAATAAATGAATCAATTTCGGTTAATCTAGCGGAAAAGATAATTATCAAAATTAGAAATGCAATCGTAAATAAAATTCTAAACTGAGAACTTAAAATAACTCTCCTAAAGTTCGGCCACGAAAAGAAACCAAAATTAAATTAATTTTTCGGAAATTAAAATAATTAACAAAATTAAAAATGAAATTGGAATGAAACTCTAAATAACTCTCTTTAAAATAATTACGGGTCCCTAAAATGAATAAACTATTCCTGTTTACTAATTCGGAAAAATAATGATATTTAAAATTAAATTAAACCAGGTACGCCACTGAGAATGAAAATTTCGCCGCCCGCCGTCAATCAGATGTAATGAAGTTATTTTTCACAATTTAAATAATTTGAATAATTTCGGGATTCAATGAAAATTTATTTGAAATTAAATAAAACGTTCGATTTTTATTTGGCTCACCCTATACATATTTTAAAATATTTCACGAGCTAACGCCGTTTAAAGATAGTATTGCGCGCGCCGCGAATCCAGTCGCTTTGGAAGGGATTTTTGCGTAGTAGGAATTCTTCAGAGCTTAGGTGAGAAATAATTTGAAATAAAGAATTAATTCTATTCCTGCGATTCGAAATTAACAGCCGCGTTTAAAATTCATTAGTCGTTCCGCCGTTCCGAAATTCCAAGAAATATTCCTAGGTATAAAATTCTTAGTATTGTTTTCCGTAATTTTTCATTTGATTTTGCCGTGTTAATAAGATAAATTAGAATCGCGTTAATTTTGATCCGAAATCACATCCGTTTATTTTTAAAAGATAAGACGCCGCGTCGTGTACTGTTTACCTACGTTTTTTTTGTACCGTTCCGACTTTCTCTTTTTATATCATTTGCTTTTCGTTCGATTGTTTCGCCGGTATTAATTTGAGAATAATTTAGTTATTAGTAAAAGATTTCATTTAATTATTACAAAGAGTTATTTAGATTTTAAAAATCAAAATACCGAATTGCGTGAGATTTTATTTTAGTTCTCGTTTTTATTTCTTGAATAATTTGGCTGAAATAGTTTGATCATTTTTCCGGTTTTATAATTTAGTTTATTTATAATTAAATTTTCATTCTCAGTGGCGTACCTGGTTTAATTTAATTTTAAATATCATTAATTTTCCGAATTAGTAAACGAGAATAGTTTATTCATTTTAGGGACCCGTAATTTCATTTTTTATTTTGTTAATTATTTTAATTTCCGAAAAATTAATTTAATTTTGGTTTCTTTTCGTGGCCGAATTTTAGGAGAGTTATTTAAGTTCTCAGTTTTTAATTTTATTTACGATTACATTTCTAATTTTGATAATTATCTTTTCCGCTAGATTAACCGAAATTGATTCATTTATTGATGGTTTTCTTGAGTTAGTTTGTTTTTAATTAAATCTCAGTTAGCTTTGGTTACCTTTTCACGTCCGAAATTTAATAGTAGTTACCGCATTAATTGTTCCGACTGTCGCGTAAGTAATTTAAAAGCATTGGGATCAGATCTTATCTTCGTGGTGGCTTCGGCAAAAACCCCCAGACAATATCTCCCCAATTGCAGAGTTAGTTCGCCGTGAAGTAGTAGCTTTGGGATCAGATCTTATCTTCGTGGTGGCTTCGGCAAAAACCCCCAGACAATATCTCCCCATAGCTAAGTTCGCTCGCCGGGTAATAATTTTCAACGCTTTGGCACGGTTAGGTAGTCGTGAAATAATTTAAAAGCATTGGGATCAGATCTTATCTTCGTGGTGGCTTCGGCAAAAACCCCCAGACAATATCTCCCCAATTGCAGAGTTAGTTCGACGTGTAGTTTCCGAAATCTTGGGACCAGATCTTATCTTCGTGGTGGCTTCGGCAAAAACCCCCAGACAATATCTACCTGAGTTTCGGCCGGTCTGTATTAGTATCACAGCTTCGGGACTGATCTTATCTTCGTGGTGGCTTCGGCAAAAACCCCCAGACAATATCAGATTCTGAATGCTTAGGTCCGTAAATTCAACCCCCGCGATTACCCTGTTTATTCCGTAAAATAAGAAAGCTAACTAACTCACCCGAATTAAGTTAAATAATTTAATAGTATTAATTTACGTTTCCGGTTAATTAGCATTTTTAGAAAGAGAGTCATAAAATAGTTGCCGATTTTAATTTCCGAATTTGACAAGTAGATTTCATAATTAATAAGGTTAGATAACTCTCCTGTTTTAATTTAAAGTAATAAAAGTAATTGAGAATAAATTTATTAACTTTCTTGTTAATTTTGGAACATAATAAATTTTGACAAACCCTGCCGATCTATTTCATAAATTAATTAGGCTAAATAACTCTTTCATAGTGATTTAGATATTTAATAGAAGTTATTTTGTTTTTCCGTTTGCTTCCGTAATTTGATAAATTTAATTAAAGTCTGATTGAGTCACTCCGTCACTACAGTCACTATAAGGCCGAATCGAACGTTTCTTTTAAACGTAGTATTTTTTTGTTCAGGGTTAAATAGGGTTGGGCTTTGAAGTAGAACGAATTTTATTTTGTTACACTAGCTAAAAACAATATATGTGTCACGTTTATTTCCTGGTTTATATGCACCAACCTTACCTCTTTTCAGGGATATTAAAGGTATCTAATAAAGTAAAAATAATTAAGTCTGAAGTCAACTAGACCCCTGGAGAATACCGTATCTCCATCTGAAGTTACCTGTGCCCCTAAGAGGCCGTTTCTAAGGGTTGTGGAGCATACCACATAAAAAAACTGGCGCTCGAGCAATCTCCGTACTAAAGCGTCATCTTGTAAGGCAATATTTTTCTTAGTGGCAAGAAAAAGCCTTACAAATTGCGGCGTGTGGGTGGGGTCGCTAATTCCCGTTTGAAGTTTGCTAAGACCACACTATTTTGAATCCTCTATTTATAGTCTATTATCGCCGGACTTTTAACCCACAAAGAGATCAGGTATACTTAATATTATGGGTAGCTTTGTACTTGATACTTGAAGTCTCGCAACAGACTCTCTTGTCACGTCCAATATAAATTGGGTACTCCAAGTTCACACTCACTGGCTTTTCACCCAACAGACACAACGTTCCGTTAATCTGCTCTAAGGGTGTTAGTTTTTCTAAACTAAAATACTCCGTTATATCACCCTGCAATTTTAACCGAGTATAATATATATTTAACTCTTCATCTGCATTGCGATCAATGACTCGCAAATTCTCTTGTTCGTTACACACAAGCATTGACTTTGTCCCTTCCGGACTTAGGCTTATCGGGGCAGTGAAGTACTTTGGCCCCTTCTTATTTAAAAAGTTCAACTTCGTTTTAATATCCGAGATATCATCGGCTAGGTCATCCACTGTATATTCAGCTGGAATAATGTCGTCAGGATTGACTAACATGGGGTTGTCTTCATTTACACCAACCCAAATTGCACCTGGGATGGGATTGTTTCTGTAAAACCTCCTCCGATATTGAGCTGGAGTCCGAGCGTCCGCTAGACTCACTACAACTTGCCTTAAATTATCGAACACAACTTGTTCGGCTTGCGGTATGAATAGATTGTCGTTTGTCTGATGATCCCTACCTAACTTCGGGACGTATAATCGGTCACCTACTTTAACTTTTCCGATAGTATTTACGATGGACGAAATGTGATCTGGGACTACGATTAGACCCTTCACAACTGAAAGAATGTTCTCCTGAACATTAATTTGCCGGTAGTCATCCTCGTTTTCCATAATTGCAACAATTCCTCGTTGCGCCAGTGCTACCTTGGTTTGAACTACAGCTAGACTCACTCTGTAGAATTGATATATATCACCACCGTCTATTATAATCTCCGCCGCCGTGATTGGAAATGTTCACTTGGAGATCTGGTAATGAAAAAGGAACACACCCTCTCGTCCGCCGTCGATCATGTAGCTGCTAAATTAGCTCCGAAATATTCTGGTCCGTATACCGTTATCAAAGTTGTGTCTCCCGTCATATACAATCTAAAAGATGCAACTGGAAAGAGGCTGAATCAGGTGCATATCAAAGACCTCAAACCCGCCGTCGAGGGTTCCTTGTAGGCACCATGTCCCGATATTGTAGATGTTCCCGTAGACCCGACACCGGAGTGTCGGAATTCGATGTTACCAACCCTGGTAACAATAACACTAATATTCTTTATTTTAGGAAAAGTTTACATAATGATAATGGTAATACCAAGGGAAATTGTCCCGTGAAAGTAGAGGCATCCCGCCGAAGGTTTAAATTTGTTGTAAATTTTGTTTAAAATTGTATTTTGATAGGTAGGTTTGGAAGAAAAATAAGCGTAAACGAAGTTCACTCTTATTTTTCTTACCGAAGTAAGGGGGGGATGTAATGAAGTTATTTTTCACAATTTAAATAATTTGAATAATTTCGGGATTCAATGAAAATTTATTTGAAATTAAATAAAACGTTCGATTTTTATTTGGCTCACCCTATACATATTTTAAAATATTTCACGAGCTAACGCCGTTTAAAGATAGTATTGCGCGCGCCGCGAATCCGGTCGCTTTGGAAGGGATTTTTGCGTAGTAGGAATTCTTCAGAGCTTAGGTGAGAAATAATTTGAAATTAGGAATTAATTCTATTCCTGCGATTCGAAATTAACAGCCGCGTTTAAAATTCATTAGTCGTTCCGCCGTTCCGAAATTCCAAGAAATATTCCTAGGTATAAAATTCTTAGTATTGTTTTCCGTAATTTTTCATTTGATTTTGCCGTGTTAATAAGATAAATTAGAATCGCGTTAATTTTGATCCGAAATCACATCCGTTTATTTTTAAAAGATAAGACGCCGCGTCGTGTACTGTTTACCTAAGTTTTTTTGTACCGTTCCGACTTTCTCTTTTTATATCATTTGCTTTTCGTTCGATTGTTTCGCCGGTATTAATTTGAGAATAATTTAGTTATTAGTAAAAGAATTCATTTAATTATTACAAAGAGTTATTTAGATTTTAAAAATCAAAATACCGAATTGCGTGAGATTTTATTTTAGTTCTCGTTTTTATTTCTTGAATAATTTGGCTGAAATAGTTTGATCATTTTTCCGGTTTTATAATTTAGTTTACTTATAATTAAATTTTCATTCTCAGTGGCGTACCTGGTTTAATTTAATTTTAAATATCATTATTTTTCCGAATTAGTAAACAGGAATAGTTTATTCATTTTAGGGACCCGTAATTATTTTAAAGAGAGTTATTTAGAGTTTCATTCCAATTTCATTTTTAATTTTGTTAATTATTTTAATTTCCGAAAAATTAATTTAATTTTGGTTTCTTTTCGTGGCCGAATTTTAGGAGAGTTATTTTAAGTTCTCAGTTTAGAATTTTATTTACGATTGCATTTCTAATTCAATTAATAATTATCTTTTCCGAAAAATTAACCGAAATTGATTCATTTATTTATGGTTTTCTTGAGTTAGTTTGTTTTTAATTAAATCTCAGTTAGCTTTGGTTACCTTTTCACGTCCGAAATTAAATATTAGTTACCGCATTAATTGTTCCGACTGTCGCGTAAGTAATTTAAAAGCATTGGGATCAGATCTTATCTTCGTGGTGGCTTCGGCAAAAACCCCCAGACAATATCTCCCCAATTGCAGAGTTAGTTCGCCGTGAAGTAGTAGCTTTGGGATCAGATCTTATCTTCGTGGTGGCTTCGGCAAAAACCCCCAGACAATATCTCCCCATAGCTAAGTTCGCTCGCCGGGTAATAATTTTCAAAGCTTTGGCACGGTTAGGTAGTCGTGAAATAATTTAAAAGCATTGGGATCAGATCTTATCTTCGTGGTGGCTTCGGCAAAAACCCCCAGACAATATCTCCCCAATTGCAGAGTTAGTTCGACGTGTAGTTTCCGAAATCTTGGGACCAGATCTTATCTTCGAGGTGGCTTCGGCAAAAACCCCCAGACAATATCTACCTGAGTTTCGGCCGGCCTGTATTAGTATCACAGCTTCGGGACTGATCTTATCTTCGTGGTGGCTTCGGCAAATCCCCCAGACAATATCAGATTCTGAATGCTTAGGTCCGTAAATTCAACCCCCGCGATTACCCTGTTTATTCCGTAAAATAAGAAAGCTAACTAACTCACCCGATTTAAGTTAAATAATTTAATAGTATTAATTTACGTTTCCGGCTAATTAGCATTTTTAGAAAGAGAGTCATAAAAATAGTTGCCGATTTTAATTTCCGAATTTGACAAGTAGATTGCATAATTAATAAGGTTAGATAACTCTCCTGTTTTAATTTAAAGTAATAAAAGTAATTAAGAATAAATTTATTAACTTTCTTGTTAATTCTAGAACATAATAAATTTTGGCAAACCCTGCCGATGTATTTCATAAATTAATTAGGCTAAATAACTCTTTCATAGTGATTTAGATATTTAATAGAAGTTATTTTGTTTTTCCGTTTGTTTCCGTAATTTGATAAATTTAATTAAAGTCTGATTGAGTCACTCCGTCACTACAGTCACTATAAGGCCGAATCGAACGTTTCTTTTAAACGTAGTATTTTTTTTGTTCAGGGTTAAATAGGGTTGGGCTTTGAAGTAGAACGAATTTTATTTTGTTACACTAGCTAAAAACAATATATGTGTCACGTTTATTTCCTGGTTTATATTCACCAACCTTACCTCTTTTCAGGGATATTAAAGGTATATAATAAAGTAAAAATAATTAAGTCTGAAGTCAACTAGACCCCTGGAGAATACCGTATCTCGATCTGAAGTTACCTGTGCCCCTAAGAGACTAAAGCGTCATCTTGTAAGACAATATTTTTCTTAGTGGCAAGAAAAAGCCTTACAAATTGGCGCGCCCTGAAAAGAGGTAAGGTTGGTGAATATAAACCAGGAAATAAACGTGACACATATATTGTTTTTAGCTAGTGTAACAAAATAAAATTCGTTCTACTTCAAAGCCCAACCCCATTTAACCCTGAACAAAAAAATTTAATTAAAAAAAACAAACTAACTCAAGAAAACCATCAATAAATGAATCAATTTCGGTTAATCTAGCGGAAAAGATAATTATCAAAATTAGAAATGTAATCGTAAATAAAATTAAAAACTGAGAACTTAAATAACTCTCCTAAAATTCGGCCACGAAAAGAAACCAAAATTAAATTAATTTTTCGGAAATTAAAATGATTAACAAAATTAAAAATGAAATTACGGGTCCCAAAAATGAATAAACCATTCCCGTTTACTAATTCGGAAAAATAATGATATTTAAAATTAAATTAAACCAGGTACGCCACTGAGAATGAAAATTTAATTATAAATAAACTAAATTATAAAACCGGAAAAATGATCAAACTATTTCAGCCAAATTAATCAAGAAATAAAAACGAGAACTAAAATAAAATCTCACGCAATTCGGTATTTTGATTTTTAAAATCTAAATAACTCTTTGTAATAATTAAATTAAATCTTTTACTAATAACTAAATTATTCTCAAATTAATACCGGCGAAACAATCGAACGAAAAGCAAATGATATAAAAAGAGAAAGTCGGAACGGTACAAAAAAACGTAGGTAAACAGTACACGACGCGGCGTCTTATCTTTTAAAAATAAACGGATGTGATTTCGGATCAAAATTAACGCGATTCTAATTTATCTTATTAACACGGCAAAATCAAATGAAAAATTACGGAAAACAATACTAAGAATTTTATACCTAGGAATATTTCTTGGAATTTCGGAACGGCGGAACGACTAATGAATTTTAAACGCGGCTGTTAATTTCGAATCGCAGAAATAGAATTAATTCTTTATTTCAAATTATTTCTCACCTAAGCTCTGAAGAATTCCTACTACGCAAAAATCCCTTCCAAAGCGACCGGATTCGCGGCGCGCGCAATACTATCTTTAAACGGCGTTAGCTCGTGAAATATTTTAAAATATGTATAGGGTGAGCCAAATAAAAATCGAACGTTTTATTTAATTTCAAATAAATTTTCATTGAATCCCGAAATTATTCAAATTATTTAAATTGTGAAAAATAACTTCATTACATCCCCCCCTTACTTCGGTAAGAAAAATAAGAGTGAACTTCGTTTACGCTTATTTTTCTTCCAAACCTACCTATCAAAATACAATTTTAAACAAAATTTACAACAAATTTAAACCTTCGGCGGGATGCCTCTACTTTCACGGGACAATTTCCCTTGGTATTACCATTATCATTATGTAAACTTTTCCTAAAATAAAGAATATTAGTGTTATTGTTACCAGGGTTGGTAACATCGAATTCCGACACTCCGGTGTCGGGTCTACGGGAACATCTACAATATCGGGACATGGTGCCTACAAGGAACCCTCGACGGCGGGTTTGAGGTCTTTGATATGCACCTGATTCAGCCTCTTTCCAGTTGCATCTTTTAGATTGTATATGACGGGAGACACAACTTTGATAACGGTATACGGACCAGAATATTTCGGAGCTAATTTAGCAGCTACATGATCGACGGCGGACGAGAGGGTGTGTTCCTTTTTCATTACCAGATCTCCAAGTGAACATTTCCAATCACGGCGGCGGAGATTATAATAGTGACTCTGGGACGTGACGGCACGGGAATCAAAGTTTGGAGTAGAACATTTACAATCTCGGGACATAGTACCTATGAGGCCACAACGGGAACAGAATAGTAACCTCTTTCTACTACAACCTTCTCGGCGGTGGCCAGAGCATCCACACCTCCAACACAAGTCTTTCTTGACAGTAAGGTGAATACTATCATCAAAGCGGTTTGGCCTGTTAGTGGTAGTTTCTGATGGACAGCAAGTACTACGGATTTGTTCTCCCTTCTTATCCTCATCACAGCTTTCACTGAGTTTAGAATGATGTGTTTCGTCTGTGTCTACTTTATCCAACCCTAACCCGAAGTCTAAGGTCTTCTTGGTGGTCTTTGGGGTTGTGGAACAAGTAGTGGCGGAACGAATAGGAAGACTCCTCGGAAGTGACTCTTTGTCCCTTTCGATTTCGGTGTTTTTCATGGCTCTGACAAGAACGGGGTTTCGTCCTGCGGACGGAATCGGATCGGTAACGGTTTCATTTTCTACGGACTGTTCTATGATTCCCATTGGGAACAGGATACGGCTTGCTCGATAGGGGGCATCGGCATCTCACCTATTGCTATCTTTCCAGTTCCCAATTCCAATCGGAAATTATATTTTTTCATTAAGTCTATTCCTAGGACTATGTCGGTACTCAAATTAGGAAAGTGGACAATTTCTTCGGTCGTTTCATGGTTGCCAATTTTCATATTTACGGAATAACTGTCTCGAATACGGATAACCATTCCATTTGCTAACCTAACAGTTGTCGGAACTGTTTTTCTGGGTTGCCTTTTCTGGGAAAGATGTTCCGCTAATCTATTTCCTATATATGATTTTGAAGCTCCAGTATCCAACAACGCCAAGAAATTTTCACCTTCTATTTCTAGAGTCATATGTGGTCGGAGGTCATGATCGGGTACGGTAACGGTCTCTAGTGTCGGTTGTGGCTGCTGGAACCTGCCTTGGTTACACGGGCAATCTCGGGAGTATACTCCTTCTTTCCGGCATCGTGAGCAGAAAATTTTTCTCGGATTTCTGCAGTCTGTTCGGAGGTGTCCTGTTTCTCCACAATTCCAGCACAACACTTCTCCACGGGAAGTGGATGGTTGTGGTTCGATTCTTTGCGGTTCCAGTCGTTGCGGTACGGCGGCGGTGGGAGGAGTTCTCTGGGGATAATTAGGACGGGAACATTGGGGTGAAGTAGTCTGAAGTAGTCTGTTTGATAATTTACGGGAAAATAGAAAGTACGGAAATCGGTTTCGAAGTCGTTCCAGGTGTTCCAAGAGAGTCGGTTATTACGGAACCATAATGCGGGGTCTCCAGACAGAAGCTCAGGTAAATTCGGTAACAAACGGTCTTTATCAACGCCTTTAGAAAGGCAGATTTCATCTAGTCTTTCTAGAAATGAGACTGGGTCATCTCGGTTTCCAAAAGAAATTTTCCAATCGTGTACTCGGATCGGTTCGGAACTAGCATCACGTGTGTTTGGCATATTTTACGGGTTTGTTTCACGAGTGGTCCAATACCGGAACACAACACAGGTAAACCGCGGACACGGGATGGCTTTGAAATCCGGTTAAAATCTACAACTAACTACAACTAACTAGTTTGCGGCTGGTTTATATTCACTGCTTTAGGGCTTATTCGGAGAAAGAAAATTAGACAAATTTTAATTAAAATACTAGAAAAACAAGTGTATTCTGGAAATTAAAATTTACGAAAACAAAGAAACGGGCTTCTCGTGGCAACGGAACTACCCTAAACTGAAAATCAATACGGTCCCTGCTCGGGCGCCAATTTGTAAGGCTTTTTCTTGCCACTAAGAAAAATATTGCCTTACAAGATGACGCTTTATTACGGAGATTGCTCGAGCGCCAGTTTTTTTATGTGGTATGCACAACCCTTAGAAACGGCCTCTTAGGGGCACAGGTAACTTCAGATGGAGATACGGTATTCTCCAGGGGTCTAGTTGACTTCAGACTTAATTATTTTTACTTTATTATATACCTTTAATATCCCTGAAAAGAGGTAAGGTTGGTGAATATAAACCAGGAATGTCATACTTTTATTAGTTTAAACAACATGAATTCATTTAACCGAAAATTCCCGGGATTCGTTTTTTTCAATGAAAAACTGGTACTATGTATGGTTTCAAATATGTCATTAATGTTTATGATAAAATTTCGATTAATCTCCATAGTTTGTGCTGCACTTATTACCAGTTAATATCTGAAATCTTTCATGCTATAAAACTCACAGTAGTAGGTCGCAATTTCTTGATAATTACAGCAGAATCATTCCAACGTTTTAACATCCAGCAAAATGCCGTCTGTTGCTGGAAAATTATGGATCTAGTACTCACATAAACGAGTGGATGAGACAAAGGGTAGGTGGCTTGTGTTTGACAAACACTCATTTCAGCCAAGCGTTGACACCCTATTTCATTACACTTTAGGTGTAATATATTAAAGGAAAATGCTGGAATACGGCTGCAGTTACCAAGAACTTTATTATACTCGCCTTTTGTGAGTTTTATTAGTTGTCAGATTTAAGAAATGGAGTTTTAGTCTAGTCGTGCGCCAAAATTGTTACATCGCCTTTTTATATCAGTAATATACTTTTTGTTTACTAAATTATGAGAAATTCTGATTAATTAAAGTATCTTTTTAGATTCCTTATTAAAAATCACATTCTTCAAAAAGGAAAACACACAAAAATGAGAATGATTACATCCTGTTAGCCAAAAGCGATATTTTTGAAGATATATAGCGTAAAACAAATTTACAACAGTAGCGTCAATCGAATGTTGAGTGCTAGAAGACATCTACAAAATTGAAAGAGACTAAAATAAGTGAAGAAACAAAATATCTAGTAGATCAAATAGAGTTATAGCAAGAGAAGGAAACAGACATACAATAGAAAAATAAATAAAACCAGGCAGAAGGAGGAGAAGATTTTACATAATATAATGAAACTAAAATAGATAAATTATAGAACAGAATCCTGAAGGCAAATGGTTAAAATCAGCTTTAGAGAAATCTATAAATATTTCCATAAAATACCATAATGGAACTGACAAAGACAGACACAATAGCGAGAATAGTTGAGACTCGTACATTTGAAATAGTAAAAATACTATTGTATTTATATTACCAAATATGGAAGAATATAAAATTGAAAAGTTTCTAGCGGAATTAAAGAATAATGAGGTCTCTAGGACAGGTAGTATTTTACCCGAAATTCAAAGGGTGGAAAAAGAAATATTGGAAATAGTAAAAGGTTATTCGGTCGAAGCCTTCGTGAAGGAGAAATTCCAGATGATTTGAATTGAAAGTACAGCAATTCTGTTACACACAAACGCTGATAAATAAATTGATTGTCCGAAGAGAGTTGTACTTTGCAAATCAAACCGTATTTTTACTTTATTATATACCTTTAATATCCCTGAAAAGAGGTAAGGTTGGTGAATATAAACCAGGAAATAAACGTGACACATATATTGTTTTTAGCTAGTGTAACAAAATAAAATTCGTTCTACTTCAAAGCCCAACCCTATTTAACCCTGAACAAAAAAATACTACGTTTAAAAGAAACGTTCGATTCGGCCTTATAGTGACTGTAGTGACGGAGTGACTCAATCAGACTTTAATTAAATTTATCAAATTACGGAAACAAACGGAAAAACAAAATAACTTCTATTAAATATCTAAATCACTATGAAAGAGTTATTTAGCCTAATTAATTTATGAAATACATCGGCAGGGTTTGCCAAAATTTATTATGTTCTAGAATTAACAAGAAAGTTAATAAATTTATTCTTAATTACTTTTATTACTTTAAATTAAAACAGGAGAGTTATCTAACCTTATTAATTATGCAATCTACTTGTCAAATTCGGAAATTAAAATCGGCAACTATTTTATGACTCTCTTTCTAAAAATGCTAATTAACCGGAAACGTAAATTAATACTATTAAATTATTTAACTTAAATCGGGTGAGTTAGTTAGCTTTCTTATTTTACGGAATAAACAGGGTAATCGCGGGGGTTGAATTTACGGACCTAAGCATTCAGAATCTGATATTGTCTGGGGGTTTTTGCCGAAGCCACCACGAAGATAAGATCAGTCCCGAAGCTGTGATACTAATACAGACCGGCCGAAACTCAGGTAGATATTGTCTGGGGGTTTTTGCCGAAGCCACCACGAAGATAAGATCTGGTCCCAAGATTTCGGAAACTACACGTCGAACTAACTCTGCAATTGGGGAGATATTGTCTGGGGGTTTTTGCCGAAGCCACCACGAAGATAAGATCTGATCCCAATGCTTTTAAATTATTTCACGACTACCTAACCGTGCCAAAGCGTTGAAAATTATTACCCGGCGAGCGAACTTAGCTATGGGGAGATATTGTCTGGGGGTTTTTGCCGAAGCCACCACGAAGATAAGATCTGATCCCAAAGCTACTACTTCACGGCGAACTAACTCTGCAATTGGGGAGATATTGTCTGGGGGTTTTTGCCGAAGCCACCACGAAGATAAGATCTGATCTCAATGCTTTTAAATTACTTACGCGACAGTCGGAACAATTAATGCGGTAACTACTATTAAATTTCGGACGTGAAAAGGTAACCAAAGCTAACTGAGATTTAATTTAAAAACAAACTAACTCAAGAAAACCATCAATAAATGAATCAATTTCGGTTAATCTAGCGGAAAAGATAATTATCAAAATTAGAAATGTAATCGTAAATAAAATTAAAAACTGAGAACTTAAATAACTCTCCTAATTCGGCCACAAAAAGAAACCAAAATTAAATTAATTTTTCGGAAATTAAAAATGAAATTACGGGTCCCTAAAATGAATAAACTATTCTCGTTTACTAATTCGGAAAATTAATGATATTTAAAATTAAATTAAACCAGGTACGCCACTGAGAATGAAAATTTAATTATAAATAAACTAAATTATAAAACCGGAAAAATGATCAAACTATTTCAGCCAAATTATTCAAGAAATAAAAACGAGAACTAAAATAAAATCTCACGCAATTCGGTATTTTGATTTTTAAAATCTAAATAACTCTTTGTAATAATTAAATGAATTCTTTTACTAATAACTAAATTATTCTCAAATTAATACCGGCGAAACAATCGAACGAAAAGCAAATGATATAAAAAGAGAAAGTCGGAACGGTACAAAAAAACGTAGGTAAACAGTACACGACGCGGCGTCTTATCTTTTAAAAATAAACGGATGTGATTTCGGATCAAAATTAACGCGATTCTAATTTATTATTATTATTAACACGGCAAAATCAAATGAAAAATTACGGAAAACAATACTAAGAATTTTATACCTAGGAATATTTCTTGGAATTTCGGAACGGCGGAACGACTAATGAATATTAAACGCGGCTGTTAATTTCGAATCGCAGGAATAGAATTAATTCTTTATTTCAAATTATTTCTCACCTAAGCTCTGAAGAATTCCTACTACGCAAAAATCCCTTCCAAAGCGACCGGATTCGCGGCGCGCGCAATACTATCTTTAAACGGCGTTAGCTCGTGAAATATTTTAAAATATGTATAGGGTGAGCCAAATAAAAATCGAACGTTTTATTTAATTTCAAATAAATTTTCATTGAATCCCGAAATTATTCAAATTATTTAAATTGTGAAAAATAACTTCATTACATGATTTATCCTCTGGTTTAATTTTTTCTTCCTCATTTCTTAATATGGTTTCCAATTTTTTTTTGTCTATTTGTGTAGAGCCCCTAAAAGTCCAGTGTTTTTTATTGTTTGTTTTGAGCTCGATCAATATGTGTTTGTGTTCCGTGCCTGGTTCGTTGTCAAGTATCCTCCAGCCTTTTATGTTTTTGTGCATTTGTGATGTACAAAAGGTTATGTCTATATATGATTTGGAGTTTCCCCTCTGGAATGTTGGCGTGTTTCCTCTATTGAGCACTATCCAATCTAACTGGGCACTTAATTCCGCCAGCATTTGTCCTCGTGAATCAGTTACCTGTGACCCCCATTCTACCGCTTTGGCATTAAAATCTCCCGCTACTATTACTTCTTCATTATTTTGTCCAGTCATTTGTTCCAATCTATTCAAGAAGTCTTCGTACTCCTGTATAGGGATATTTGGTGATATGTAGCACCCATAGATCGTATATTTTTCCAGTTTAATTCCCACTATGCTTTTTTCTTTCCTTATCTGTTCAACCTTAAGTTTTCTATTTACAAAGTATATTCCTACATCTTTGTTTGTATCTGAGATCCAGTTTGTGTTTTTGAGGGATGTTTTGTTGGGTTCACTGTTTATTATGAGATTGACTCCTTCTTCCATTGCAGTGCTTAGAGCTAAATCTTGGACTCTTACCGATCGCCCAGCATTTATTTGTAGGATTTTCATAACGACAGGCAATAAATAATCAAATATAACAATAAAACAATGACTAGATAAATAAAATAGATAAAATCGATAAATATGTGTATATATAAAAAATTTAGTAAAATAGGCTACCCCAGAGACTGTGCTAGTAGCTGGATTTTTGGCCGACCAATTTCTTTCGGTTTATCGAGAGTGCTCTCTTAAATACTCCGCATTGCCGTGACCCCATACGGTGTCCGGTTTCTTTGCAGACTGGACATGCTTCTTCATTAGCGCAATCTTGTCCATCTTTTCCGCACTTGTAGCATAGGTTAACTCGGTCTGGTCCCGTACAGTTTGCCCTATTGTGGTCGTATGCCCAACATTTGCCGCATCTCTCTATTTTTATGTGTTTCTCAACTTTGCATCTTGCCATGCCTATTCTAATGTGGTTTTCTTGTGTTAATGTATTCGCAAGTGTGCTATCTACCATAATCGTTATGGCCCGCGTATTTCCTGCATTTGGTCTGAACTCCCCTATCTTGTATTCTTCTTCTTTTAGTTTCCCCGCAATTTTTTCTATCGCCTCTACTAGTTCTTCCTTGGAGGTTGTCACTTCGATTCCTTTTATGTGAAGCGCTTCTAATCTACCTTGTAGCCCCCGCAGTTTGACATCCGTATTTGTTGTATTATCCTTAATTGCCTGTTGTAGTTTACGGGCTGCTTCCTCATTCTTGTCTGTGGTGATCAAGATATTTCCGTCTTTCGTCATCCTGACATTTTTTATTATGTTAAATTCCTCGCTGTTTTGGTCTAGGTTGTTCTTTATTTCTTGTACCACCGCTTTGTACTCTTTTCCTTGGCTTCCCACTATTACTGCATATGAGTCTTTCGGTTTCGTATTTAGCGTTTTTCCCCCTGCTTCCTTTTCTTGTTGCCTTTGTGTTGTGTATATGATCACGTTGGTTTCAGTATTATTAAATATTACTTGGACTAGTTTTTTGAGCCGTTCTGTGCTCATCCAGCTTACATGGTGCAGGCATACCCATTCGTCCTCTGCGGTTACTTCTCTTATCTTGTTCATATGTTTCCATAGGTCCTCCTCTTTCTTTTGTGGTTGTATTTTAACGATTTTTTGGTCTTTTTGTTCTTCATTTTGTTGCGACATTAGCCTAACTGACTGGTACATGCATATTTTGCCACTTTGACTTCTTCTACTATTTCTTTCACGACTTTATTGGCCATTAGCTTTACAAACTCCTCATAGGTAGTCGAGGATAAATATGAAGTATGACCATGTCCGGGATTGCCGTATTTAGCGATATGCTCAGCTATCAAAGGACCGAATTCGGCAAATCAGTTCTAGGCACAAGATAAAGTTGCCACTGTTTAACAGTGACCCGAATTTCTCATCGTAAAGGAAGACCTGCAGCCAAGGATTTGACTACTGCAACCACTCTCTTTAATACATTGCGCCAGTAATTTTGCTCGTTTTCGATTTGACTTGAAAGCAGTGAGTGTATACCCTTCGATGACATCCTGGTTTTCATGGCCAATACACATGTTTTGTGATCAGAGGAATTTTCGTGCGATTTTAAAATTTCATTGCCATGCTTCCAGTCATCACAACCTTCTTTGGCAAATTTTGTCGTGCCGCCAAATAATTGGCAGGGAACACAATATAGTTTCCCACTGCTCTCGGAATACATCAAGTACGATCTTTTGATCTCTTTGCCGTTTATCAGCTTTGTTTTGAATAGGGACTTGGATAAATAACGATTTTGCCCTCCAATTAATCTTTTTGACCGAGATAAGTCCAGTCCATCTGTGTTTTGGGTGATTCCTTTTGTTACCACATACTAACGAGTAAAGTCATTTACCTCCCACAAAGCTGGGTCTTCCACAAATTTACTTTCCACAATCTTACCATCCAAAGATTACGGTTTAATTTTTTCTTCATTATCAATTAAAGAACTCGATACTTCATCGTCATTAGGAGCATCATCAATTTCTTCGACGCGAGTCGGACTACCGCTGCCGCACGAAGTGATACTATCGTCGGAAAGGATACATTTTAATTTTTGATCTTCACTGTTAGTTTTCTTAAAGAAAAATTGATATCTTGGCGGTTTTTTCTACTGCTTCTCTTTGTTTTTCTATTTTTCTCTGAGCTTCCTTTCGGTAGCCAGAACCACTCAATCGTTTCCGCCCACCATGTGCCCTATACACCTTTAAAACAATATAGGGCTACATATAATGGTGGGTTGTCGATCGCGACCTTATGCCTATCGGCGTAGCTCTGTAGACGGTCGTGGTACTTTTTTTAGGTGCTCGGGAGGCGCCAGTTGATTTAAAATTAGCTTAACTGACCTAATTTACCTCTGAAAATCAACAAAAGGGGTAAATGCAAGACAAAACTCCAATATATCACCGATTTATTAAAACAAATAACCCAAATAAAATATGTACAAAAGTGCGTAAATCAAATGGCAAATTTCAAAAACAATAAAAAAAATATGGTTCAAAAACAACTAACTAAACAGAGATTAAACGTCTTTAAGAAGAGGATTTGACGTTCTCATTTAGCGGTGGTACCTGAATTGGATATAAAAGAGTTAAAGTTAATGGCGATAAAATTTAGCTTAATTTCCTTTTATATAAAAAAGAAACTACAAAAATATTAGTATGCGAAATTAACAAAATAAATTTATCAAACTGTTTGACTTCTTATTTCTTCTAATTTAATTTCAAACAAACCAAATCCAAAATAAAGTTCCAGTTGACCAAACACAAATTAAATTTCCAATTGACCAAATCCAAATCAAATTTTCAAAGACAGTAGAAAGTAACCAGGCAGTAGAGTTGTAGTACAAGGACGGCAATATTTCTCTAATAATACGACGGCAGTCGAGCGAGCAAAAGCGATTGTACCAAATACTTCTCAGTATACATCAAATCAAATAGTAGTAGTAGTAGTAATGTTTATTCATTTTAATATACATACAATATCA
Organism: Crepidodera aurea; assembly: GCA_949320105.2. Lineage (NCBI taxonomy): Eukaryota > Metazoa > Arthropoda > Insecta > Coleoptera > Chrysomelidae > Crepidodera > Crepidodera aurea. The sequence goes on along the minus strand of OX439472.1, from coordinate 7,671,771 downwards.
AATACAAATATATCAAATATATACATATATTGTAATGGTATTGAATATAAAGCCTTTTTTTTAACGTATAACTGAGAGAGGAAGAAAATATTACTTATAAAAGTTAACCTTAAAATTCAACATAATTAGTTTAAGTTAAACGAAACGATAGTAAATTAAACGAAAAAGAGTTTAGGATTTATAAAATTAAAGAAATATAGCAAAAAAGTACAACAATAATGAAGTTTAATGATATTTAGAAAATCAATGATGACGAACAAAAAGTGTCTTTGTACAAAGTTAATATAATTCGAAATGATATAAAAAGTATATCAAAAATTTTCTTTTAATCTATAGAATAAGATGTTATTAGTCAAAATTTGCAATAAAATCAATAATTTTTTTAATTTTGTAAAAATTTAGGTTAAAAAATGTAAAATTTTTATCTAGTGAGCTGTGACATTGTACTTTATAAAAAGCATTTCGTGTGTCAAAGCCAGGCTTTTTACCAAAATCTTTTGAAGAGTTCACATCGCTCCGTATCATAAAAACAAAAGAAAAACCCAAAGCAACGCGATTTAAAAGAAAAATTTGTTACCTGTCAGAAAAAGTGAGGTTAATAAATGTTTATAATTCAAGAAGAACAACAATCTTAAAAGGTGGCTTTATCCAAAATTATCCATCCTATCCTGTGTTCCTGTTTGGACATCTCCAATCCCAGCTGTATTCCTGTATAAAAGTATCCAGATCCAACTATATTCGGCATAAAAATATCCATCCTGTTTCCTGATTTTGGTGTTATTTGAATAAACGATTTTATAAAATCCCATATATTTTGAACAACTAAAATAAGAACGAAAAGCTTAAATTGAATAAAAGGTACCATTTTAATTACTAAATATCGATATTTAAAAAAAGTTTAAACTATAAAAGGCCATAATAATAAAGTTAGATTGAAAACAATCTAAACTTATAAAAGTTTAATTATGTTAGGTTAGAAGTTTAAGAAGATTTCGTATCACACTTACAAATATTATTTTTATAAAAACTACACTTACCGTATTACACCAAACAATTGTTCCTGTACAGATAAAGTTTATCGTTAATTTTTTTTCCTTTAATAAATGTTTATAATTTTTCATTACGTTCGTTGTCATTGATTTTATAAAAATCTAACCTCTTAGAGAACCCTAGAACCTGAGATAGATATTGGCTATAATTTCCTATATAATAAGACAGATGGCGCCCAACTACAATAACAATATTTACAAAACACGTTCTGTCTAAATTTACGGAAGAAGGTAAATTAAATAAAAAAATTTAATAATAAATATAAAAAGAAAAATTCACATACCATTATAATAATATATATATATATATATATATATAATAAGTGGATATTTTCGTGACTGTTCAATAATAGTTTAAGTAGAAAAATTCGTGGGAATCAGTCAATATAAAATAAATTAGTTTGATTTCTTCGTTTTGGTCAAGCTTTCGAAAACGTTTATTTTCTTTTTCAAGACTAATAACATGAAATACGGAAAAAATTAAATACAAAAAGAAACATCGGTGTTAAAATGACAAAATGACAGTTTCCAAAAACTTCAGAATACAATTGTAAAATACAGAGTGTGATTATAAAAAGTATAAGAATGTGTAAATATATATATAAAAAAATAGTAATAAATATCAATTCAAGGAGGACGAGTTGAGAAATTTTCTTTATGTTTTTTTAATAGAAATGTGTATATTGTACTCAGGTCATTGATGTCTGTTCTTTTATTCATTGAATTTTGATTGTTATTTATATGAACCATTTCAAGAAAGAGACGCTTATTGTGACAAAAGTGACTGCAGAAGGAATGTGAGATCTTGTCGCCTTGCTGAACATGTAATAGATAAAGATCATGTGATTGACTATAATAATGTCAAAATTCTCGATAATGAACGAAATCTCAATAAGCGTCTCTTTCTTGAAATGGTTCATATAAATAACAATCAAAATTCAATGAATAAAAGAACAGACATCAATGACCTGAGTACAATATACACATTTCTATTAAAAAAAACATAAAGAAAATTTCTCAACTCGTCCTCCTTGAATTGATATTTATTATTATTTTTTTTTTTTATATATATATATATATATATTTACACATTCTTATACTTTTTATAATCACACTCTGTATGTTACAATTGTATTCTGAAGTTTTTGGAAACTGTCATTTTGTCATTTTAAAATATTTTAACACCGATGTTTCTTTTTGTATTTAATTTTTTCCGTATTTCATGTTATTAGTCTTGAAAAAGAAAATAAACGTTTTCGAAAGCTTGACCAAAACGAAGAAATCAAACTAATTTATTTTATATTGACTGATTCCCACGAATTTTTCTACTTAAATTATATATATATAAAATAGATAAAAATAAAATAAAATAAATAAACTAAAATCGATAAGTGAATTAACACTTGTTTCGAGAACAAACAGAAATATAAAGAATGAATAACTAGTTTAATAATGTAATTAAAGGAACAATATATATATATATACCTATTTAAAATTATAGAATAGACATTGGCTCCATTAAAATTCAGAGAAAACTAAAGATTGTTTCGGTGGAACTCTAGATTAAGACAGATGATTGCTTATTACAGGTTGCAGTTTGCATGATGGATTAAATGACGATTTTGTTGAACATAAATAGTTAAAGCTGTTTTAAACTGTTTCGGGTAGGAAATTAATTTTATTTGAGAAGGTAATGTGTTATAAATTTTTGGTCCCAACTGATTTATTCATATGGGGAGTTAACTCATTATTTTTATGTCGTGTATTGTAGGAATGTTGTAATTGAATATTTTTTTTATTAGAATGATAATAGATGTTTATCTTTAAGTAAAATAGTTGTCGGATATCTAAAAATTTCGATTCTGCATTTAGTAGTTTTGTTGGGTCTTTACTAAATATTAGTTTTAAAAACCTTCGCTGGATGATTTCCAGTATGTGCATATGCGTTTTTAAGGCATTTCCCCATACCAGAAGGCCATACCTCAAATGGCTCTCTACCAGAGCAGAGTAAAGGAGTTTAAGTTGATTAATAGTAAGGATTGTTTTTAAATATTTAAATTTATAAAGGATAAATCTTAGTTTTCTACAAATGAATAAAATGTTTTCATCCCATTTAAGATGACGATCTAGATAGATACCCAAATATTTTGTGTTTGTTACTTGGTTTATACTAAAGTGGCAGTTATTTTTATTAAAATTTAATTGTCTGAAGAAAGGTGTTGATGGTTTTCTGCAAAAGAATAAGTAAAACGTTTTTTCTGTATTTATAGTAAGTAATCTTGAGTCAAGCCAATTTTTTATTTTAGGAAAGTCATTCTCGACAAGATTTTTAAGATCATGCCAAGTATCGCTGCTGTAGAAAACAGCTGTATCATCTGCAAAGCCCAAAATATCACCTTTAGATTTGATGGAAAATATAGGCTGTTTATGTATAAATTAAAAAGAAGTGGGCCTAGAATGGTACCTTGAGGAACTCCATATCTTACTGGTAAGAAATTGCTGTATGTGTTTTTTATTCTAACTGTTTGTGTTCTTCCGTTTAAATAGGTTTTAATTAAGTTAAGAGGAATATTTCTTATGCCATAGTTTTCAAGAGTATCAATAAGTAACGGGTGACTAACGGTTGTCAAAAGCCTTTGAGAGGTCCAGAAATACGCCAAGACATGGTTTGCTTCTGTCCAGTGCGTTTCTAGTTTTTTCTGACAGGGTCAATAAAGCATCCTCTGTAGATTTATTTTTTCTGAATCCATATTGATTGTTAGATATTAAATTATATTTATTTAAATATGAAATTAAACGAATTTGTAGTACCTTCTCAAAGACTTTCGATACACTAGAAATAAGGGAAATTGGACGATAATTGGTAGCCTTGTTTGGATCACCTTTTTTGAATACGGGAACGACAACAGTTTCTTTTAAGGCAGATACCCTACTCCATTGATTTATTAATTATACAAGTTAAAGGTTCTTCGATAAAAGGAGATATAGTCTTTAATATTTCCGATGTAATTTTATCAATACCTGGTGATTTTTTATTTTTTAGATCATTAATTATATTCTTTATTTCAGGTTTGTTGGTAGGATATAGTACAAAACTATTCGGAATAGAAATTACTGGAGGCAGATAATTCGGTGGTTTAATAATTTTATTAGCTAATTTTTCTCCAGTTTCTGTAAATATTTTGTTTAAGTGATTGGCAATAAGTGTAGGGTCCGACAATAAGGTCTCCTTGTCTTCGTCACTATATATGGTACTTATTTTTCTATTTTTTTTTACCATCATCAGAAATATTATTAATTATTTTCCAGAGTTGTTGCGAATTATTTTTGTTATTGTTAATAAAATAATAATAATTTTTATTTACCAAAGAGAAAATACACAGAATATATATAATTGAAATACAGAAATATGTAAATGTAAATAAAAAAATGGAAACACCCACAAAAGGATTTCCTGAGCGTGGGCATGACTTTCTTTTCTTTACAACAACAAATATTTAAACTAAATTACAAGATAAAAGATAAAAACAGTAAAACAACAAACAAATAATAAAATTGAATTACAAGAAATTTACAGATATAATTTAAAATTTAAAGGATTTTTTTTTAAAATTTTTAGACTATAACAAGCTACATCGAAGTTTAAGAATTGTTTCATCTTTATTAAAGGTATCTTTGAAATCCATTGCATAACTTTTTTTTTAAATAAAGCTCGAGAATTAATTTTTTTGATATCCGAGGGTATATCGTTATATATTTTTGGACCTAAATATGTAAAATATTTTTGTCCAATTGTTTTTTCTACTCGGGGTATAGTAACAGAGTCGACCTTATATCTGGTATTATAAATATGAGTGATATTTGTATACTCCTTACTGATTTTGTAATGGTTTAACAATAAAACTTTAGCATAGAGCTGGTACATGTTGAATATTTTTGTTTCTTGATAAAGTGATTCAGAAGGGTAAGATCGAGGTTTATTATACATATATTTTATAATGGACTTTTGTATTTTTTGTATAATATAATATTTTTAAATGGTTAATTTGTAAAAATATTGGCAAATTTTTAAATTTGTATACTACAAAACGCAGTTTCTTTATAACATAATTCACATGTGCGTCCCATTTTAAATGAGAATCAATGTAAACTCCCAGATATTTTATGTTATTGACAGATTGAATATTTCTGATGTAATTTAATTGTTAGATTTTTATAGGGTGGTAAGTTATTGCTATATGATGAAAATGGTACGTAAAACGTTTTATCATAGTTTATTGTCAAAGTCTTATAATGAAAAAAATTTATAATTTTTGGAAAATCTGCCTCAACGATATTCTTTAATGACTCCCAGCTATTTGATTTGTAGAAAATTGCGGCATCGTCGGCAAAACTGACCACTTCACCTGCTATATGTTGTTCAAATAAGTCATTTATATATATATATATATATATATATATATATATATATATATATATATATATATATATATATTAAAGAGTAGTGGACCGAGAACTGTTCCTTGAGGAACACCACATGTTATAATTTTAGCATCACTTAATATGCCGTTAATATTTACTAATTGGGCTCTGTTCTGGAGATAGCTCTTAAATATATTGTAGATTACGCCTCTGAATCCAATGTTTTCTAGTGTTTGTAACAGTTGTTGATGGTTAACGGTATCAAATGCTTTTGCGAGATCGACAAAGATGCAAAGTGAAGGCTGTTTTTGGTCTATAGATTTATTAATTATTTTTGTCAATCTCGCAATAGCATCCGAAGTTGAAGTATTTTCCCGAAACCCATACTGTTTATTTGATAAGATTTTATATTTATCTAAGAATGATAACATTTTGTTTTTTATTATTTTTTCGAAAACTTTTCCTATACTAGAAATCGGTCGGTAATTAATTACATCGAGCTTGTCTCCTTTTTTATAAATGGGGATTATCATAGATTCTTTTAGAGGATTAGGAAATTTTCCATCATTAAAGGACTTATTCATTAGGAAAGTCAAAACTGGCGATATTTCATTGTTTATTTCTTTAAGTATTTCAGAAGTTATTATCCAAACTCGGTTTTTTATTATTTTTAAGACTGTTTATTGTTTCTGAGACCTCCTTGTTGTTTGTTTCTGATAAATATATACTTTTATTATTTCGCTTTGTTTTAATATTTAAGTTCGTTGGTACAGAGATCTTATTAGCCATTTTCCCCCCAATTGTTGTATAGTGTTCACAAAATGTATTTGAAATTAATTTAAGATTGTCGGTCTCGGTCCCTTGAATAGTTTTAATTCGGTCAATTTTTACTTTGCTATTTTGAACATTTGACATTTGACGTTTTTATTTGTGTTAATTTTTTTAATGAAATATTCACGTTTAGCTGATTTTATTAGACTATTTAAATGATTTCGATAATTTTTAAAGTTTTGTTTATTTTGTTCCGTGTAGTTATTTTTCATTATTTTATATAATCTGTTTTTTTCTTTAATTGATTTTACAAGACCAGAAGTGATCCATGATTTAATTTTTATTTCATTTGTTTTTAACTTTACCCTTTTAGTACAATTTTCATTATAATATTTTAATTTATTTGTGAATAAGGAAGTGCTTGTGTTAATGTCTTTTGAATTATATACATCTGCCCAAGTTTCCAGTTTAAGTTTTTCTCTTAGTTCCGTTTTATTTAGAATTTGTTTATATTTGTTTACAGAATTTTTGCATTGCTTAGTTATAAATAAAGTATTAGCTATAGAAAAGTGATCCGTGATATTTGTTTCGATTACTGCTGGAATATTTATGTTTTTTTCTTTAGTTTTGATAAAAATATGATCTAAACATGATTTTTCGTTTCCTACGATCCTTGTATATTTATCTATGTAGCTTATAAATCCTTCTTTGCTTAGTGTATTTAAGAAATCTATCACATAATTATTATCATTGTCCAGGATATCAAAATTTATATCTCCAGTTATAATGTGGAAATCAACTTTTTTGCTGTCTTTTAAGTATGCCGATAAGTTATCTATGAATATTTTTTCATTAGAAGGACAAGGCCTGTATATACCATTTATTAACAAAGTTTTGTTATGGATTTTCATAATTATTTCAATAATATTTAATTCATCAAATTTGACTATATTAAAAATGGTATTGTAATTTTTTTTTGCAAATAATATTACTCCATCGCATTGGTTAAAGACACCTTCATTATAGAATAATTTGTACCCCGGCAATTTAAATAATGATGTATCAGTAAGTTTTCGCGTTTCAGTCAGGACAATAAAGTTTATTTACCTGGCTTAAGGCTGCGACATTCCCGCCAATGGACTAAAAATGGCGGCCGTTTTCGTGGTTTTACCACTTCAGGCTTTTCAGAATAATAAAGCAAAATTATGAGTAAATTGAGCTATAAATATAAACAGCAATGTTGTAAGAATGAATTGAATATAAACATACTCTTTAATAACTAAACATAATTTCACATTATCATAAAAAACTTTAAAATTTTAATTGCAAGGATTGATGAAAAAATTATATTCAATCAATTCTCTATCATTTTTTAAAAACTTTTACAAAATATAATGACTGCACTTGGGATAAGTAACTCAAAACGCATGAAGTCGTTTTGCAAATTTTGACACAATTTTTAAAATTGACGTGTTAATCTTGTCATTTTAGTACACGATGTTCACCACTGATGCGACATGCAAAGATGCGTTGGCATATGTCTCGATCTCGATAGAAGCTAAGTCTATGCATAAATTATTAATGGTTGACCAATCAGAAATGCCAACGGCGTGTATCAAAATATTTCAACGCGCAATACGAAACGATGTTTACAAATAATTGTATTTTATGATACGACGTTGCCGTTATCTATATTTTTACACAGGTTACAAAGATATTAGTATAGTGTGACAAAATAAGATTTTTAGGCAATTGTAATTTTGTTTCTAAGTTGGAAACTGTGCTGTAGGGAAGGCTAATTAGAAGATTGACAACATATTAAATTCATTACAAAAATGACTGAATGCATACTAACATTGCATACCATCTTAACTAATATTAAGTAGTGATGCCTGTGCACTCACGTTTAAGTTGATTTTTCTGTGCAAAGGTTAATTTTAAGTTTGATTCTTTATAATTACCAATAAATGTGACATCTCTCCTGTCTACAATAGTGAGGCTTATCAGATTAATACAATAAGCTCTTCAATTGTAATTATTGATATTAAGGACACGTTAGGAAGGGGAAGGTAATAAATAGGTATAAAATATTTAAAAGTATTTTATTAAAAAATGAGATACATGGATACAATATTACAAAAAAAAACTTCAAACATAATTTCACAAATCTCAATTTTTTGTAACACATGGTTATGCTACTTAAGGGTTAAACCTTTTGGAATGTTCCTGTAAATTATTTCAGGAAGGACAAAAGCATTATAAAACGACACTAATTTTGGTAGCTTCTTGTCCTTCCAGAAAGCTTCATCTCGTGCAATAACTTCCACGTTTAGCGGTTCTTTGTCATTTATGTAAATGACAAAAAAACAAACATCTTTTTCGCAAATATTTAACTGACCCTGGACCTATAACAATAAAAAACATGACATACTGTTACAATTATTAAGATATACTGACCTGGTAGAAATAATTATGGTTTCTTTTCAAAATAATTTTATCGTCAGCCAACGTTACACACAACTGCTTGTTGGTTTTGACAGCTTCCAACAAAGTTTGCGCAGAATTATGGACACTTGACAGGCATTTGATTTCTATTAGCCCATTTTCTCCTACAAGTGCATCTGGAGTAGCTGCCAAAAAACCATACTTCTTGGAAACTGTCAAACCACACTCCCTAATTCTTGCGAGAGGGTTCTGTTTTTGGAACCGTTGTAAGGCAACAGCCTCATTTTGTCTTCCATATGCCATGTGTTTGGTGCAGACCGTAGTATCATACAAAATTTTTTTTATTATATTGTGGCATGGTGTTCTTTCTCTTTTTTTTGCCACTTCTCCAAAGAGGGAAGCAGTTAATCTGTCTCTTCTTTCACTTTTATACTTAATGTTACTCCATTGTCCTACTGTTTCGTTGGCTATTTTTTTTTGTTCTTCCGCCGTAACCTACACAAAGAAAATAATTGTCAGGACAAAAAAATTCCACAAAGGCACTAGCAGAAAATTGCTGAGTTTTTTAAGTTAAAACTCTCAATTTGTGGTGAAAGATGAATAGCAGTTCAGGATAGTAGATTAATTGAAAATATTTATTTATGATTCCATACTGTTGAGCCAAAAAGTATTATAAAATTACTCTTTAATATGCCTGTTATCACTTGATCTGAGTGGGCGATTCATCACGTGATCATTTAGGTGCACTGTCATTGGTTGAATAGAAAATACAGAGTTTTGTTTGCAAATATCTCTGTAAATACAGTTTTGATTGCAACTCAGTTTTTTACCACATTTTTTTATACCTTTCAACGAGTTTTGAAGCTGAATGATATTGTAGCATGGTGCACAAACCTGTGATCTACAATATCCAAGAGCTAACTCATTTTTTTTTGGTTTTGGTAAATACAGACTTTTGATTCTATAGAACTCATATGTCCTATATACTCAACATACCTGCAAACGATTCGATACTCTTTGAGATTCTGCCTCATATGTTTCTCTACTAAGGACATTAGCAGGTACAGAAGGCCCGTAATCAGTGTTTGGGTTCTTTTTTGATGGTTTACTCCTAGTACCTTTGTCAGTCTTCGAATTATTTGTATTTAGTTTTTGTTTGCGAGACTGGTCTTTGGCATCCAACCTTTTTAAAAGTATTTTTAAATTGACATTTGACAGACATTTGGTTTGTCTGCTTGCTTATTTTGAATGCGCATTAGAATCGATTATTAAATTTCGCAGTTTAATATATCAAAACAGTACTTGTCAGAGTGTATTTTTATAACAATATGCATTTAAAAGAGATAATAATAAACCGATATACTTACTACCTATTACTCAATTAAGCATACATTTCAAATAATTATTATCAAAATAAATCGAGAAATTATTCAAATTATAAAATAATCGATTTCGCTCGGTTTTATATAAAAGTAAAAATTTTCACCCCATTCAAAGAAGTGACCTTTGAATTCAATCCAAAAACCAAAAATAGATTATTGATTACTTGGAGAAAGTAAATGTTTAGTTTCGGAGAAACAGGGTGATTTTAAAAGTAGTTACAAAAACAGACAATAAAGTTAATTTACCACAAATTGAGACTATTTTTAGTTTTTTCTCGTGATTTGGCTAAAATATGTTATAACTTTGGAAACGCAACACTATTATGATCTAAATCGGTATTTAGTTTACCGGGGTCATCACAAATATACTCAAAAAATCATATTTCGTCGTTTTGTTTACTTATTTTTATTTTTTCTAGTTTAATTTCGAAATTTGTCTGGGTAGTGTTGACAATTTGGAAAAGCAATACTATTATTATACAAATACAGTATTTTACTTCATTCTTTCAACATAAACCTTAAATAACCATATGTTTTCAACTTATAACGTTAATATCCTTAAACTATAATATGTGAAAAACCTTTAGCTAAACTTATATTTTTAAAATATAACGTCCCTATGAAAAGTAACTCTACATATGTACATGACTACTTGATATGCATGTAATAATAATTTAGGCTAGGGGAGGGGCTGGGACAGTGGCCACGTTTGGAGTAAATTCATGATAAATTTAATAAAACTCAATATATTTGACTGAGTCTCGGCCCAAATAATGTTGAATAGATTGTTAACTTATTAATGTACATTATAATACTAAAAACCATATAGGTTATGCAAAAGTTACTATTTTTTGTTTTGTTGTTTTTGTGGCCACTGTACCTAACCAGCTGGTACAAAGCACAAAGATAAGGTACAGTGGTCATTACTTTCAATTCTTATATTTTATTATCAAAAAAGTTACAAAAAGAAATAAAAAATATTACACTTTAACAAACATTATAAGATGATAAATCGGTTTTAAAAGTAAACAAATTTGCTGTTCGTTGTGTTCCACCAAAGCTTATTGGTTGGGGCAAAATGAGGACTATCTCTTCATTTCTTATTGTGGCAGAATCTTTAACTGTAGGGAATGAAAAATGTATTCCTTGTCGTCGTAAAAAATTTACACTGTATTCGTGATCGGTAGAAAAAACTTCTGTAACTTGTGCTACATAAAATGTCGAAGTTTTTTTGGTATTAAATTTCACCAAAACAAATGAATCCACCTCCACCCTTCGCGGGATTATGTCCTCGTCAGACATTTCATCTAATTCTGAAAATAGACTAACATCGTCGGAATCCGCAACATTAGTCAATTCCCTATTACTGTTACTGATATCACTGGATATCGATTTCTTTTTCTTTGGATTAGTCGACCCAACTGGACTATCAATTTTTCTTTTTACTGTTGTCTTAGCTTTCTTGGCTTTTCTCTTCCTTGCTAGTCTTTCTGCTGTTTCCGCTTCTCTTTTTTTATAAATTGGTGTATCTGTCAGAACTTCGGTAGTCTTCTTCTTTCTTTTGTTTTTTACTGGCATTGAGGTCGCTTTAGGGTATGGTTGCAGTAACACAGGAGAAATAAATCGATTTGCAGTTGTTTCCTTGGAAGTGTTTCACAACAAACAATTTTTTTTTCAGGTGTAACTTCAGATGGATGTTTCTGATTTGTTTCCGGTGTTTTATCTCGATAACGTGATGTTGAAGGGGACTGAATGTCAATTTCTGGTATTTCGCTGGCACTAAAATTGTTTGGTTCTTGTTCTTCTAGATTAAGGTTTGGCATATCTGTTACTGTTGCGGTCATAAAATCGTCGTCGTTAAAAATGTCATCGTTAAATGGGAACACCCCAGAAGCTTGAAATGCTGATACCACATTTTTGGGACAGAAAGCAAGTGGATAAGCTTTCTTCAAAATTTCTGTTATATCATATATGGTTATCCTCTTTCCTGGATTTTTCAACAACCATTTTTGACACTCATGTGAATAATATTTTTTCAGAGGACCAAATACAGTTTTATCAAGCGGTTGAAGGTGATGGCTAGTATGTGGCGGCATCGTTAATAAAATTATGTTTTTTTCCTTTGCTAGTTTAATAGATGCTAAAGAAACATGGCTCTCATGGTTGTCCATAATAAGTAAAATGGGAGAAGCCTTTGTAGGATTGGTGTTATAAAATGTGTCATCCACTGTTCAAACAACTCTGCTGTCATCCACCCAGAAGGGTTAGTGGAACCCTGAGTGCCTGGAGGTGCATTTTTAATCATATAGTCCTTGAAAAATTTTCTAGGAAACACTAAAAACGGCGGTACCGAATTACCAATAGCGTTTGTGGTGGCATTGGACATGGTTACCAAAGTGCCCCTTTCGTTGGAAACTATATGACCTACTTGCTTTTGTCCCTCTTTGGTTATTACTTTTCCTGTATCTTGCACAGTTGTTATTGCTGTTTCGTCAACATTATAAACCTGACTAGGCGTAAACTTATATTTTTCATAAATCGTCTTGAGATTACTAAAAAATTTTGCAACGACTGGTCGATTGAACCCCATCGCTCTGCCTAATGAAATATCTTCTGCTGATCGTAGTGATAATTCTGCGTTTCGTTTCATAAAACTAGTGAACCAAAACTAGCCCGCACTCTTGTTCTTTTCCCATGACGTGGGTATTTTTTTCTTGTTAGCAATCGCCAAATCGTAAGCTAGTTTTCTAGCACCTTTTGGATTAAGACCGTGATGGAGCTTAGTCATAGTTTGCAGATAATTACTGAGTTCTTGTTCTTCATTTGAAGAAAAAATTTTAATTACACAATAATGAGGAGTCAATTTCGGAGCTCCTTCAAGAACGTCTGATGTCCAATCTATATTATTTGTATTTTCTTAACATTTTTTAACATATCTTCTGAGTGTAGTCCGTGTAATATCGTATTTTAGAGCACCAGCCTTTTATGATAATCCACCTTCCATCACATCATAGATAGCTCTTCTCATATCGCTATCAGAAGTTTTGCCAATTCCAGGTTTTTTCGGCGCTGGACGTGGCATATTACGATCTGAAATTAATATATTGTTTGAAATAAAAAATATTTATCATTATATTTTGCAGCTAGGAACAGTGGCCACTGCTTTTGTGCGCTTTTTTTTCATAACATGCGTTTGTGGCCACTGTACCAAAACCACCTTTTAATAAAACATAACCTATAATCTTCTACATTGTAAGCTTGTCCACAGACTCTCAATTTTTTTACAATACTTCTTTTCCATTCCTCTCGATGTGCTTTCTATGATCGTTTTCTTTTTATTACTTCAGGTTTTGGGCATATCTGGATTGGTACCTCTGCTATATTTGATGCGTCAATCAGATTTATGGTTTCTAAAACAGTATTTTTTACGTCAATAATTATAAAGGATATGTAACAACGTATGTGGTTTTCTTGACTCATAATTAAAAATATTAGAACACCTTGTATCACAACTAATATTTAAATATACCTTTCAGAGTTTTATAAAGAAATCTATGAAATTACAAAAATTAATATATATTTTTGCTCATTACAACATTAGGGTAGTATTCTACACCACATTATAATTCTAAGAAATGTTGAATACAGAAATCCATGAAAATTTAAAACCAATAAACCATACCTTCATCTGTTGACGAGTTACTTGTCTCGTTTGGTTCATACAAATCACTTGAACCAGAATCAAAATCACAGGGATTGTCTTCCTGTTCCGATATTTCATCCTCTACTACATTTTGTGGTAAATCTACAATACATAAAGCTAATTAATATACAAATAATACATACGCTTACAAGTAAATATTATAATAAAATAATAATTTTGTACATACCTGCAGTTACTGATAAGGCCATATCTAATATTTTTTTGCCCCTTCGTAACATTTTCGAATATAATTCACACAAATTTTAGTATTAAGTGAGGTTATGGCCACCAACTGTCACCGAATAAGAATCACAAATGTGATAAGTGCACACTTAACATCAATGTGCTTCTTAATGTAAAATACTTAATGTGCCAAGTACTGTTGCCACGTTTGTGACTCTATACATCAGTATTTATCACATTTGTACACCAAATAACTACGAGTTTGACCTTGTATGCACCTGCCACATTTGTGCACAATAAAGATAAATTAATTGTATACATAAACGTGCATTTAACACATTTTGTCCCAAAATTGCACTTAACACATGCGTGCGCTAAACCATCGATATATGTGTTACATACTATACAATACACCACGAAACTTGCACAACATTTAATATGTGTTATTACAGGCATAAAAGAAGTTTAAACTTACCTATTTTTTCTACTCAGCACACCTCTAAACAAATAAATCTGAAAAACAGTTGGGGAAACGATTTTGTACGTGTGAATCTTAGTAAGCGACCATTGTGACTGACATTATTAACGTTTCGCTTAGATGGCGCGCCTGTACACATAGATGCAAGACAAATATTTAAAAGTGACCACTGTACCTGACTGGCCACTTTCCCAGTCCCTCCCCTATATCAGAAAGCTAATTTTCTTGAATGGCGACATCTTGAAAGCATTCCAAAGTGTTGGTAGTTGGAAAATTTATATTTTCCATAACATGTCTACTGTAGCTAAGGTACCAAATGGTACTTGCCACATGACAACACATTCCCACCACCCTGGCATGTGCAGTAATGCCCTGTTATTTCTCTTTTTTCTGGGAACGAATCTTGAAAGGATAGCGCATTTGCATATTACCTTTTCATATTAGACTTAATGAACACCAATCATACATTAAAAATAAACAATTCGAAAAATCCAAAATATGTGAACATGCATGGGATTTTGGTAATAAAATACAATGGAATTCTTCAACTAGATTATTAAAAGAACCGAATAATTATAACCGCAAAGTTAAAGAAGCAGCATTGATATGCTTAAATAATAACGAATGTGTTTCTAATTGTTCGGTCGATATTGTAAGGCTTTTTCTTACCACTAAGAAAAATATGCCTTACAAGTGACGCTTTAATACGGAGATTGCTCGAGCGCCAGTTTTTTTATGTGTTATGCTCCACGACCCTTAGAAACGGCGTCTTAGGGGCACAGGTAACTTCAGATGGAGATACGGTATTCTCCAGGGGTCTTGTTGATTTCAGACTCAATTATTTTTAACTTAACAATAAAAACAAAAAACATCAATAACGATTTAAAAAACCATTAATAAAACAAACTAAGTACCGTAATTTGGGGTAACTTGAGACACTTTTTAACTTTAAAGTGAAGTTTACGACATACCTAGAATAACTTAATGTTGAAAAACTATTTAAAAACATTAGTCATATAGGTAACAATGATATGTTAATAGAATATTTCACTTTATTTTGTCATAAGTATTTTTTTTATTTTTTTTAAGTGTGTCTCAAGTTACCCACTAGAATGGGGTAACTTAAGACAGCTTTATAAAATCAATGAACGGCTCAAATTATGCGTTGTTGGGGTAACTTGGAACAATGGAAATATAAATAGACAGTGTTATGTTAACGTGAGAGACAATGAAAATATTTTTGGGGTTGATGATAATATTTTTGGGGTCAATAAAAACACAAAGAACTTAAAAAATGTATTTAATAATGATTGATTATAGTAATTTAGCTTTAGTAAATTGCTTTCATTTCTGGTATTGAAAAAATACCTCGTTTATTCAGCGCTGTAGGAGGATTAATGCCGCCTATAATATCCTGCGAGCAATAATAGAGTTCATCCTTATGTTCAGGCCATTTCCAGTTTTCTCGTATTGTTTTAGTCATTGCACTTATTGTTGCGCCTTTATCGTCAAGCTTCTCAATGACCCCAGGATAAAAATTTGAATCATAACAAAACTTCCAACTTGTTTATTTATTGGCTGCAGAGTAGGATGAGAGTAAATACTCTCTTGGTTATTGTCTTTAATATTATCGTCAATATTGTCTTCAATATGGTCTTCAATATTCATAATCTGTTTTGCTCGAAATGAATACCAGTCTTCATCTGAACTGTCTTCAAGAACAACCTCATTATTGCAACTGTCTTCGTCACTTTCACTGGACTCAAGTACTTCACGTGTCTTCTGCCTTTTCTTAGTTGGTTTTTCTTTATTTATGACACTTTGATCTTCCACTAGTAATTGTTTTCTTTTCTTTTTTTCTTGCTTTGGGTTGTCTTCCAATATAACGATATCCTCTTCACAGATTCCTCTACCAGCGGGAACATTTAATTTCTTTTTTGTCTGTTTTCCTAAACCATCTGTTTCTTTCCTTCTACATTCTTCCAAATATGTGGACACCCAGGCGGTATTGTCATTTTCTTTGCCTTCTTCTACTGCCTTTTTACCTGGAAGTCTCTTCAATACCTCTTCTCGATTTAGTGGAATTAATCCTGCCCCTTTAAATCCACTCATGACGTTTTTTGAAGTATTTTCCTTTCCCATTTCCTCGAGACATTTTTTTAACAAACGAGGAAATGTATCTTTTGGAATAGTTCCACGATTTTTTGCTTTCCATGACTCTAAAGTTTCACGCCACTTAATTTTAAGTGGACGGAAAAATGCTACATCTAACGGCTGAGTGAGTCCAGTGCTGTTTGGAGGAAGTAGAATGAAGATAATGTTGTTTTTTTACATTCTTCTATTATATATGAGGATATATGACTCGCTAAATTATCCCCAATCATAACTTTCTTCCCCTCTTTATCTTGCTTCGAGAAATAGGGCATAGCAATTTTTCGAAACCAGTCTTCGAATATCTCCACTCTTACTCCTATTATAAACTGTCCCCTTAGGGCCATGTTCGGTCCAGGTATTATAAAGATTCTCAGCTTTATATGTCACATATGGGGGTAGAAGTGTCCCATCCCCGGCAGCAGCAAACATCACAGAAGTGCTCGACTTTAAGGAGTCAATAATCCTTTCAGGATGTCGGCACCCTCTTCTAACAACAACTTTTTTACGGCCAGGGTCGTCTGTAATATTTGTTTCGTCATAATTAATGACAGAATGAGGAAGAACTCCCTCCATTGACTGGTTTAACTCATCAAAGTACAGATTTATGGCGTTATGGTCGACTTTGGCTCGAGCTCTCTTTATGTTCTGGCACATTTTATTACTTAATGTGTTCTGGTGGCATGTCGTTTTTGAATCTAGATTCATTTCTTCCAGAACGGTCAAGGAAGGCTTTAACAATGAGTCTAATGTCGTATAGTGTGAGGGGGAAGCCCCAATCCCCTGCTGCACATAGACACACTACTAATGCATTCTGGTCAACTTCATGCAAAACAAATGGTCTGCCGACCTTCCCTGTATTTTTCCCTTTTATTGCTCTATTGATAGAGCATCGTGGTATACCAAACTGCTCTTCCGCTTTTCTCAAAGAAAGTCCAGACCTGACAGCTTCCACAAAGAAATTTCGGTATTTACGAGACCCCAAAACTTTTTTTTGGGTTCGAACCATAACTGACCTGAAACAATGAAAGTCTGATTAGTAGGTAGGTTGGTACCAAGATTTAATAGAACATAATTTGCGATGGGGTAACTTGAGACAGTTGGCTCAAGTTACGCAATTAAGGTCAGGTTGTGAATTTATATTTTGTAGCAACCATAAACTTGGCAACGCCGCAATGAAATTTATGATATATCACAATTAATATTAGAGGTTAGCTTTTCTACAACAATTACTTGTTTTCAGATATTAGTCATAAAATTATAATATAAGTTATGTAATATATGAAATTTGACAGTTTCAAAGTTGAAGTTTAGTGAAAACTGATGAACTTACCTTAGATAGTATAAAAGAATTATTAACGGTTGATAACACCACGTTCCACACCTCTTGCGAACAAAACAACACCACCCATGTCAACAGAGTTGCCAACATTACGAAAAATAATGGTGTCTACAAATTGTCTCAAGTTACCCCAAATTACGGTAGTTCTAAAAAATGTAAAATTATTTCATTATTGCAACTTCATATACACCCCTTTTATTTATAAGCTTCGGTTTTTGAATTTTTTGCGTTATGTCGCATGTCTTATAAGTTAAAATATCTTCTCTGGCAGGTCACTTCCAGTTTTGACCACTAGGGATCATAGCTTTAACTGTATATTCCTGGTTTTCATCATTATAATTTAATATGCACCCAGGATAACACGCTTCGTTGTATTTCACGATTACATAGTCACCAACTAAATACCTTGTTTCCTTCTGAACCTCTTTTACCCTTTTTTCGTTAGGATCAATACATTTCTTTTCCCCTTTAGTTCTTGGTGCCGTAGCTTTGTTTTCTTTATTTTCCAAGCGAATTTTTTTTCGTTTGTCTTTTTCTTCTTGTTCGTTTTGCTTTTTGTCCAATTTCCGCTTTTCATATTGCTGCCAAACTTGAGAAACAACAACTGATTGAGTTTTTTCTTTCGGTTTTCTGAGTTGCTTCTTTTTCTCTTCTGGTGGTATTTTCCAAAAGACAATTTTCTTGAAAGGAGTTGGAATATTTGATAACTCTTCCATTTTTTTGACGAGAGATTTCTCTAGAATCTCTTGGATGAAATTAATTTTATCTGTGTTTTCTTTATTTTCGTCTTCTAAATTCTCTTCAGTTACTTTACTTTCATCTTTCTGTTCGTTTTTTTTCTGCTCTTCTCTATCTGTATCTTTGTTTTCTACAGTCTCGCTTTCGGCGTTTATTTCATAAGAGTTATTTGTTTCTTCGTTTTTTGTACGGTTAGTGTCACTGGTTGTTTTATCGACATTTGATGATGAACCGCCTTGTTTTTCTGCTTCGTCGTCAAGAGAGATTATTGAAAAAACATTTAAATCTATATCTCCTGTTGAGAAATTAAAGTTACTGGTGTCAGTTAAATTTAGAACTGGAAGCAAATTTTCTTTTGAGTTATCATCTAATTGTAAGGCTTCTTTGGCTTTCGAAATTTCTAATATTAGGTTTAAGTTAAGAGAATCAGTGGAAGACACAGGTTCGGAAATTTCTGAATGTACAGGGTGTCCCAAATTGGTGCGTTTTGCAGGGTATCTCGTAAACTAGAAGAGATAGAAGAAAAGCAGTTAAGATGTTATGACTTCTTTTTTTGTTAAAGTAACGATAGCCTAATTAAATCTTTAGTAACTCCCTGCAGTTGGAAGATACAGGGCGATTATTGAAAACTGTCGAAAACTACAAGGTACTATAACTTCTTAATTAAGAAAAATATAAAAAAACCTTATAAAAACTTTTGATAGATATAATATTAAAGAGTTCAGTGGCGCACAGATTATTTTTTTTAGAGGGCTCACTAAGGAAATATAATGCAAACTTATGTTTTTTAAATGGGACACCCTGTATATTTTGACGTTTTTCGTTTTCTTTTTTAATTCTCATTCACCTGATATGACATACTATATATCTATTTTCAATGGTTGGAGCTACAGTGCAAATAAACCATTTATGGATGTTATCAGGTGAAACACCCTTAAAAAATTGAACACTCAGTAACGAAATTTAACATTTTATTATAAGGATACTGATGTGTGACAATTTTATTTATCAAAATTATAATTAATAAAAAATAAAACCAGATTAAAAAAATAAAAACAATAAACTTATGAAATAACAAGAAACATTGTAACAACTAATCTACCTATAACTAATTTTATTAGAATGTAAAAACTCCATTAAATGTTCAAAATGCTCTCCGTTTTCATCGATTAAAAAGTTTTTCGTTTAAATAATCTCCAACCAATTCAGCATTACCAAAAATAAAATCATAAAATAATATTTACAAGACTAACTTCGAGAGTAGGGAAGATTTATTACAAAATATTCATGCCGCATTTAGAAAAATAAAGCCAGTGCACATACTCAATTGTGTAAGATCAGTAAGAAAAAGGTGTCAATTATTACTACAACAAAACGGAGGACATTTTGAACATTTAATGTAATTTTTACATTCTAATAAAATTAATTATAGGTAGATTAGTTGTTACAATGTTTCTTGTTGTTTATTTATTGTTTTTATTTTTTTAATCTGGTTTTATTTTTTATTAATTATAATTTTGATAAATAAAATTGTCACACATCAGTGTCCTTATAATAAAATGTTAAATTTCGTTACGGAGTGTTCAATATTTTAAGGGTGTTTCACCTGATAACATCCATAAATGGTTTATTTGCACTTTAGCTCCAACCATTGAAAATAAATATATAATATGTCATATCAGGTGAATGAGAATTAAAAAAAGAAACGAAAAACGTCAAAATATACAGGGTGTCCCATTTAAAAAAACATAAGTTTGCATTATATTTCCTTAGTGAGCCCCCTAAAAAAAATAATCTGTGCGCCACTGAACTCTTTAATATTATATCTATCAAAAGTTTTTATAACGTTTTTTTATATTTTTCTTAATTAAGAAGTTATAGTACCTTGTAGTTTTCGACAGTTTTCAATAATCGCCCTGTATCTTCCAACTGCAGGGAGTTACTAAAGATTTAATTAGGCTATCGTTACTTTAACAAAAAAAGAAGTCATAACATCTTAACTGCTTTTCTTCTATCTCTTCTAGTTTACGAGATACCCTGCAAAACTCACCAATTTGGGACACCCTGTACAGGTACATTTTCTTCGAACACTACAGTGTGGTTCAACTCTTGCGGGAATTCATTATTTACAAAGTCTGTGTTATCACCCAGTTGTAAAACTTCTTTGGATTTTGCAATTTCTGTTATTAGATCTAAGTTAGGAGAATTAGAGGAATACACACGTTCAGTCGTTTGTGAATGTACTTGTAAATTTGTTTCGAATACTATAGTGTCATTCAACTCTTGTGGAAATTTATTATTTACAGAGTCAGAGAGTTTTTGCCATAAATAAAAAAGATTTGTGTCTTTAACGTCTCTTTTCCAGATCCTCTCAGAGGATTTAAAGAAAGGTATGTTTTCTTTATTTATCTCCGCGAAAACGGCTAAAGCTACTCTTCATCATTTTTGTCAATTTCGTTATTGCGCAGGTAGTGGTTAGTAGTAGAATCTTTAAAAAACTTGTCAAACTTAATATTGATGGCATTGAATGGAACAAGACCACATGTCTTAAAACAACTCTTTATTGATTGTCTTAGATTCTCCTCCATTCGATCAATAGTTTTTTTTAATAAAGGTGCAAACAGTTCTCTAGTAATTTTTATGCCTTGATTATGCATTCTCCAATCAATTACTTATTATATACTTTTAATAGCTCTGAAAAGAGGTAAGGGTTGTGAATATAAACCAGGAGATATAATTTCCAATATTTTTATTAGATAAAGACACCTTTTTTGATAATATATTTTATTTTGATTAGAACACAATTTATTTTATTTAAGTTTTAACATTGAAGGTTAGACAAAGAATAATTATATTATAAAACTGAGTATGTAACTGTTGTGAATATATGATAAGATTTCTAGGAAATCTTCTACTACTCGGCATAATAGTGATAAAAATGCGATCATGTAACGCAGGAAATTAACGTGACACTTATATTGTGTTTAGCTATATTACAACATAAAATTTGTTTATTATTTCAAAGCCCACCCACTTTAACCCTGAACAAAAAAATAATAATAATTCTGTAAAAGGAACGTTCGATTCGGCTCTATGAAATACAGTAATGACGGAGTGACTCGATCAGACTTTATTGAAATTTATTTAAATTTTGAAATTTACCGGAAGAGTTATTAATTGAATTAAATGATTAAATTAATCCGAATGAATTTTATTAACCTGTAATAACCGTGGCAATTTAAGGTTACTTTTTTTCTAGCTGCGTGTCTATCAAACCTTGGCAGAGCGGTCAATTAAGGCTTACTGAGTTTTATACCTGAAAGAAAATCCTAGAAGGGCGTGATTCCTGCAGCGATTCAGTGCAGAATATACCTTTTGTCTCACGAAGTGTCTAAAACTCTCGGGGTCGGGTAATTTAAAAGAAACGCTTGCTAAAATTTAAATGAATCTATTGACTACTAAAAGGAAATGGTTAACAAGACATGACTACAATATTAAAATAATGATTATCTTTTACTACTACGAAAATGCATAAAATGATCCCAAAAATGATAAAAAATTAAACTAATAATGAAAGGAACTAAAAAATCGATCTGTGGCGGTGAAATGAAAGCAAAGTTCTGCAACGATTTTTGAGATTGTTCAAGAAAAAAAAATTTTTTTGGAATAAGAAAAGTTTTCCAAAAAAACCCACTTATTTTTTCGAACAATTTTTGAGTTTATACTCGTGTTTTTCTGTTTCTGTAATTTCTAAAATCGTTGTGGTATTTTTCTATTAACTCTTACATATTAATATTTTGTTTATTGTGCTGTCTGTGTGTGTGAATGGATCTGATATTCACTAATTGCTTTTATATAAACTGATTTTTCTTTTCGAATAAGGTCCATGACCCAAAAAAGATTGGTTAATTTATTTCTAGCTGATTTCTATTTAATTAATAATCCCTTATTATCGTAATTCAACCCTTGATTTTTATGCTAATTTAAATG
The DNA here is from genome assembly GCA_949320105.2 of Crepidodera aurea. Taxonomy (NCBI): domain Eukaryota; kingdom Metazoa; phylum Arthropoda; class Insecta; order Coleoptera; family Chrysomelidae; genus Crepidodera; species Crepidodera aurea. The sequence continues at coordinate 7,649,117 of OX439472.1, read as the reverse complement.
TTTTTTGTTTTACTCAAATAACCGTACTCTACACTATTTGAGCACTGTTACTTGAGAACTGTTACTTTGTTTTATCATACTTAATACTTGTATGAATTTCGTAAAAGAAATTTCCAAAATTGTCTGCTGCAATTCGGCATCCTATACTAGTTATACCTGAAAAACTTTCAGCATCCTTTTCTTTGTTGAAACTGCTTTGCCTGTAAGGAGAAAAATGAAAAACTATACTAATATTGAACTAATTTCCCCCGCCGTCTCCATGGCGTCTAGGGTAGTTCCTGACATGTACGCTAAGGTTGCAGAAACTTGTCGCGTCTGCGTGCGAATACTTGGTGAATCTATTATTAAAATAAAACATATGCCATCGAATTCCGACGTGACTTTTGTGGGAATTCTGTTAAAATTGTAAACTAGGGTAAATTACAAACTTTATCTTACCTAATGCTGGAATAAAAAAAAAAATAAAATAACTCTAAAACATAGTATATTGACACCAGAATGGCGTCCTTCTCGTGCCTTTTGTACATTCACAAAAGTGAAAATGTAATTTTTCATGAATTAAAACAATGTAAATTCTCCTAAATTCAAGGGAGAAAAACCTAAAATTAAACCCATAAAAGAAAAATGACCTACGAATGTCTTTCGCAGTTGTCAAAAAAAAATTAAAATGCCTTATAAAATGTATCCCTGTAATACTTTACTCTTACCTAAATTCAAAGAACTTTCAGAATATATAGCAGAACGACTTTGTAATATTTTCGAAAGCTCCTTTTCACCAATTTGGTGGATTCTTACCACCCCCATGGTAAAACGCTCGGGTGACCTATTCTAAAGCCCGGTTCACAGAGCTAAACATAATGTCTCTGCATTATACACAGCTCTAACATTTGTAATAATACTTTGCTATCCAACTATTTTTCCAAAACAAAATTCGCACTGTAAACATAGCTCAATCATCTCTAACAAACACATTTTCTCGATAAAACCTATCTTAGACGTGGATAATGTCATCAGGGCCTGTGGCAGACTGTCCCACGCTAAATCAATACGCACTCTCTAACACATTTGATTAGGATACCGTGATCCTCAAATCGTTTTACTAATCTTTCGACCTCGTTATTGGCCGCTCAATGCTTCAAAATAAACTATCTCTCAATGTCCTATATGCTCCAAATTCAATGCTCCAATATCAATGCTCCAAAATAGATCAGCTGGACTGTCCCTATGTCCTATATGCTCCAAATTCAATGCACCAAAATAAATCAGCTGGACTATCCCTATGTCCTATATGCTCCTAATATCAATGCTCCAATATAAATCAACCATAATATCTCTCAATGTCCTATTTGCTCCTATTGCTCATAAATTAATGGCTGATCTGCATGCTGCTCGAGTATCAATATCTCGCCGTTTCCAATAAGTGTGAAAAGAATTCGGAGATCCCTTTTCTTTTAAACCTCACGTCCAAGGAAAGCTCCAGTTTCCTAAAACTATATAGCAATTTTCGTTTGCGTGGTCTCCAAGACCGTCAAATTTTCATATTCACTACTGATTCATTTATCACATCCAACAAACATCTCATTTACCGACGGAAAACCCCTCGTCATTTACATTTATGCTACTCATTTTCAAGGAGCCAATAACTGTTTTAAGGACATTCACACTTTTCTCAAAAAAAACCTCATAATTAACTTTCTGTCTCATGCGACATCCACTGGAAAATTGTTCCATCTAAAGCTCCACACTCGGGCAGCTGCAATTAAAACTCAGAATATCACCTTATTAAAATTTTCGGGAATACGACCCGCACCTTTGAACAACTTTTATAACTCACTCAAATCAAAGTTATTTTACTCTCGACTTGTATACCTCAATTCACATGACTTTGGCGAACCGCCTCTGACCCCTGGTCATATTTTACTCGGTACATCCTCAACTTTGTTGCCAAACAAAGTTATTTCACACTTACTCAATGATTGGCCTTTCGCTTTGACCAAATGTGCTCGTACTCAACACCTAATAAAACTGTGGAAACCATGGTCCCAATAATATTTAAAATCGCCTACCAAAACAGGCCAAAAATGGTTAAACCTTCAACCAAATTAAAACAATTGTCTTTTTTAAAGACATGGAACTCCTCCTCTTGTAATTATTGTGCCGACGCCTGGAATATGGTAGCCAGGAAATCTCTTTATGGCCGGATGGTTTGACCAGTTATACCACTACCAAAGTTCGAACTGGCTGTATACGGGCCATTTGTCGCTCTCTACACATGCTAAATAGAGGGAATAAAATAGTAAAATAGTAATAAAATAGGAAATACAAAATACACAACATATATCGAACATTTATACAAGAAAAATCGGCTAAAAAAATAGTGCGATTTCCGTATGCTCGATAGAAGAATAGCGGGCCTTGGAATTTGATGTTCATCATACTACCTATGCTAAACTCATAAAGTAGCGATGAGTGTAAATACTGCCTTGAATCGTTTTAAGAATCAATGATCTGATGTCTTGCTTTGAAAAGCTGAGAATACTGGAAATGATATTATTCTCTCTACACCAGGTCCCACGCGCTCCCACGATTAGAGGTGCTACGACGATGATTTTCCCAGGGTGTCGGGCTGTCATAGTCTGAATAAAGCGCGGTTCGCTATAAAGAGCTGTCTTATTCGAAGCAGCTTGAGTCATAGGACTAGGTCCTTCCCAGGTAACGGCAATATCGGACACTATTACTCGAGAACCCATCTGGAGCACGAGATCGGGTATTTTTAGTGAGCCATCTGAGCAGCGAATTCTTGGTTCTTCTTCTACAATCCAACCTTTCTTTTCCGCCATTTTCCTAACTGCCTGTACAACGTTGTTGTGTCGTTTGACTCTTTGCCAGTGTGCTGCGGGGCACTTTTGTAAAACATGACATAGAGTTTCTTGTCTCTCGCACCCTCTTCTACACCTTCTCTCATTCTGAGGGTTAGAGGGTATACCTTTCGTAGGCAGTAGGTTTCCTCTTAGTTGGATTACCTTGACGGAGACCATTCCCAGAATAACTATCCTCCAATTTCTGACTCCATTCGCGCGCTATGACACTACTACTACCTCCGTTTGTTTCTGTCCATCTAAGAAGTTTGTTCCAAAATCGTTCAGCGTAGGGCAGCGAGAGGGTTGCTGCAACGGTCGGTGTAGCGTAGCCTACTAATTTGCTGAAACGCCTTCTTAAGATGGCTGGGACTTGGGAGGCAAAGTTCATGATGCCCAGACCACCTTCACGTAGGGGAGCATGTAGAAAAGCATCAGCGCACGTACGGTTTAGTCGGAGAAATTTTCGAATAGCAATTCTCACGATCTTGTCTGCGGTTCGTAGAGTTTTCAAGGTAATGATAGGGCTCTGCAATCGATCTAAATATCTAGGCAACAAGTATTGTTTGACGATGAATAATTTCTGGTCGGGTTTGAGCCCCGCATGTTGAATTCTCTCAAGTTCTATTCGTAAGTCGGAAATGGAGGGCTGAGTTTGTCCCATAAAATCGTAGCGTCTACCCAAGTATTTAAACAGCTCTCCTGGCTGGAGCTGTTTGATAGATTCGCCATTAACCGAAAAGAGGGACCTTGAAATCACGTAAGAGTGCTTATTTCCGCGGTTTACGCCGACTGAAATAGCTACACTCTTACCTGTGTTCAAGGTTATCCCTCTCTTCTCAAAGAACTCATTGATTTTTCTTAACTGTTTATTGCTACTTCGGGTAGACTCTGCCACTACTATCAGATCATCTGCGTACCCCAAACATGAGATACTCAGATGCTCCGACAGTTCTATGCCCTGTCCATCCCTTTCTAACTCACAAATCAACTCGTCCAGCACCATATTGAATAGATAAGGGGAGAGTGGATCTCCTTGCTTCACTCCCCTGTTTATTTGTATATTATTTGTCATCTTGTTGCCAGCGGTAACTCGAGTATGTACACAATTGTAAGAGTCCGTTATGTACCTCTTTGTTATATCATCCAATCCGAAGCGAGTCATTGCTCGTATGACGGATCTCTGTGACACGGTGTCAAAGGCCTTCCTCAGATCCAAAGAAAGTATATTATAAGGCTTCAAGTTACGTCTCCTCTCTTTAATGAGCGTTTGAAGAGTGAGGTTATTCAGTAGAACTCCATCGATCCTCATAAAACCTCTCTGGTTCTCGTGGATCGGTAACAATGAAAAACGCCTCGCCAAAGCTCGATGCATCACCCTCACCAGGATGGAAGAAATCGTTATCGGACGCCAGTTATTTATTTCACGTCGGTCGCCCCCCTTAGGAATTAATGTTGTTCTGTTCGCCTTAAGGCATCGAGGTGTAACCCCGAACAGAAACATAACATTAAATAATAGAACCAATTTCTGAATTTTGACCTTTCTTAGCATAGTAGCTGTGAGCCCATCAGGGCCATATGCGTTCGATTTGTTCGACGCTATGGCCCCTAGTATGTCTTCCTCTGTAATGGGAAGACCTAGATCATGATCTTCCTTTAGGTCAGAAATTGGTTCATCATCCTCAGGGGAGCGCTTGCCAAAAATGTTCTTGTAGGATTCTTCCACTCTGTTTATGTGTGGGTGCACATCTTCCCCCATAGAGGCTTATCATCTATGATATCACGAGCCAGAGCTGCTCTATCTGTTCGGTATCTCCGCTGAATAGTCCCTATAGCGGAACGCTCTCTCTTGAGTTCTACTGTTCAAGACTGGTGCATTATTAACCTTTGACTTATGCGTATTATGCTTCATACCAGTCCTCGCGTTCCCGATGATTGACGCGGTTATGTACTCTTGTACTGCATCTCTCACTCTTTCCCTATGGCGGTCTCGGTTTTGTATCTGTGAGTAATTAAAAAGCGCTACATCTTGTTCATTCCAGCTTCCGTCATTCATTTGCCAATATTCGTTGATATACGTAACTATCTTATGCCTTTCGTGCCACAGAGGTACGAACTCGTCTGCTCCGGGATTTAAGTTACCACCTCGATCTCTAGGACTCTCGGGTAAAGGAGCATCTGGTTCAATCGCCCGTTCTTCCTCCCTTCCTGGACTTTGACGATTATTGTCTAGTAAGGCATGGGGGTCCAGCTCCTCGTCAGACTCTTCGATTTCTTGAAGAATGTCGTTCCTTAGAGCTGGGCCCTCATAAATTCCTGGTACCTGGCCGACTTCCTACGGTTTTTAATGAAGTCAATATTTCTAAGTGGAAAGAATGTTTGGAGGTGCTGATTAATAAACCGGCCCTCATATGCCAGTTCCAGGTTCGCCATTTGTATAAAGTCTTCGTCAGTCCATTCCGGAATTCTGTTCGGGTCCTCGTACCTTTGCTCCAATTCCCTATTGTACTCCATGGGATGTGCCCTCCGCATATGCTGTCTCATCCCAGCATGAGACTTGTATTCACCGTTGCATATGGGACAGATATTGCCATTACCTGCGTTAGGACCACGGCAGCGTAGCCTACGTAGGTGAGTATTCATGCCCGCATCCGTAGCGAAGTTTTTGCCACAAATACATAAAACCATATCGAGCTTATGGTGTTGGAAAGTTAAGGAATAGATTGGGTGAACAGAATTTGAAACTTGTTCACCTCTGAAATTTTTGCGGAAATCACACTATTCCTTTGCCGGAACTTCCAGGAGTCTGGAAGTGGTCACAGTCCCTTTTGGAGAAACCAGACAGATCGACTGTTGGGCAGCCTATAGGGAGATCAAAACTTCTTTGATGAACAGAAGTTCCTGTGATTGATCTAGGTTGTAATCTCTGTCTGGTACGCCCTGATAACTTAGCCGTTGTCGAAACAACGTTCACCCTCTTACGGTGCGGTAAAAACCACTTGACGTGTTATCTCGGACGGTTTTAGTGTTTAAGCGTCCTGTATGCAACAGGATTAAAAGCTCGGAAATATTTAAACGCACTAGATAACAGCTCGCAAACGCAATCCAATGAGCTTTACACCTGGTACTGCAGTCCCATTCTTAAAACACCTTATTATGGTTAGTATTATTTTTAAACATATGTGTCGATTTGTAATTCCGAAAATGAATGGCCTTTATATAATAAAAAAAATTACCGTTTATGGCTTCCTCGTTGCCCTGAAATGGATGGGTTGTAGTAAAATGGGGTAGGATTTTGTGATGGGTAGCTCAAAATTTGATAGACTATCCCTAACGCGAATTTAAAATTTGGCCCTTATTGTAATTATACAAAGTGAGAAAAGAAAAAAAAATTCAAAATAAAATTTAATTTTATTATTGTTCCGCCTATGGCTTTAATGAACAATTAAAATTGTCTACTTACGTACTAGGGTCGTCACCCTTTGCGCGGTAAGAGAAAATCTGAGAGAAAAGAAAATTAATGTTTGTAAAATAGAATTCTTTTTTGACTTTGCTGCTTGTCTAAGCTCTCAAGCGAGGATATCCCAGATCAATCCTCTAGCTTCAGCTTCCGCGACCCTCCCAGCGATGCTAAAATTACGTAGTTAATCCTTGATTTTAACTTTTTCAGTTCCCCTCGTATATAGTAAGTGCCAGAATCGCTATGTAAGAAAATCTCAAAACTATTTTTGAGTTACCAAAACGTCTGAGTTGAATTTCCCCAGAGAAAAAAAAATTAATAACCTATTCGTTTCTAAGTTCTAGAAACCATCTCAATTGAAAGCAAAAAAAAATTATAGAGTTCAATTCAATTTCCCAAAATTATTAAGTAAAATTTTCAATTTTTTTCTACGTTAAAAATAAGAAATGGGTAGACAAATTTTTCACAACAAAGAACTGTTTAACCTAATTCTTAAGTTCCTAAAAAAAAATTCTCCACTTTTGTCAGTCTAGAGAGAATAAAATCAAAATCCCAGTTAAACTTAAGCTCCGAAATTAAATGAAATTCTCTACGTTCTGTAAGCAACCAAATTATTTTTCCCTAATAGGTAAAATAAAACCTTTTTTTTTTTTAAATTTAACTTATTTAAAATGTAAGACGAAATTTCTAAAAAAAAAAATTTAGTTAGATTTTCAATCTAACTGGAGTGGAATTCTCAATTTTCCTAGATCCGGATCAAAATAAAAAAATTATGAAAATTCAAAAAAAAAAAAATTCCTAACAAAAAAAAAGGAATTAAATAAAATTTCCAACTTTATTTTAAGTTAAAATTGCAGTGGAGAAAGTGAAATTTACTTTGTTTCCAGATAAAACTAAAATTAATAAAAAAAAATCTCAACTCTTTCTGAGTCCGAAAATCACAAAAAATAGGTTGATAATCCCCCAAAAAAAAAGAATTTCCCAAAAAAAAAAAATTAAATTTTTTGAGATTTATTAGAATTCCAGAATTTTCAAAAAAAAAGGATTTTATTAGTAGAATTCTTAAAACGTAATTTCGACAAAACGTAGCTTTATCCTAACTCAATAATTAAATTCAAAATCTATTTTGGAAACGTTTAGACTATTTTCCAAAATTTCTGCGTTGTCGTTCTATATATTTCGATTACAATTACATTAAGAAAACTCGTTTTTTGTTATTACTTTACAGCTTATGCAGCGAATGTGTGTGCCGACGGCAACTGACTCTAGATGCACACGAGAAAATGTTTTGTTTGACCCAAAAAAAATTACTCTTTCAAGGTTTATTCCCTTAAAATTTGAACTCCGTAGATTTTCTTGATATTTAATAGTTTTTCTGTCCACAAAAAAAAATTAAACTCAGAGATTTTCGCTTTCCTAACAAGAAGTAAAATTGCTTTATTTTGGAACCCAAAAATTTCCTTGACTGGAAAAAAAAACTCAATACAACCTTCTGAAATTACTTTTACGATGCTTTTAACCTCTATTTGACGCGATAAACTCGTTTGTTAGTCCCTAAATTATTATTTTTGACCCTGAATATATATAAAAAATGCCAAAATTTGCTCAAAACCCCAATCAAAATTCTCCTCTCTCAGTTTTTCTGCTTATTTTTGCTTTAAATGGTCTGGTGTTCGCGGGGTAGGAGGTCTGTCTCCCACTGGTTCGAAATCAAAACAAAATTGGTTCTCAGTTTTAAATTGTTATGTTCGATAGTGTACTCGGGCACTTTACAATTTTTAGTCTCTAGTTATTTTGTAGATTTGACTGTCTAGCCAAGCTCTTTAAAATTTTACAAGAGTCCCTAAATTGTTATGTCCGATAGCGTACAAGGGCACTTTACAATTTTTAGTCTCTAGTTATTTTGTAGATTTGACTGTCTAGCCAAGCTCTTCAAAATTTTACAAGAGTCCCTAAATTGTTATGTCCGATAGCGTACAAGGGCACTTTACAATTTTTAGTCTCTAGTTATTTTGTAGATTTGACTGTCTAGCCAAGCTCTTCAAAATTTTACTAGCGACCCTAAATTGTTATATTCTATTACTATGAGAGAATTCAGAATTAACACCCTTTTGAGAAAACAAAGGAACATCGCTGTCACCAATGTAATAACCCCCTTTTGAGAAACAAAGGTTATTTTTAATTCGGCAGCGTGTCTATCAGATTTTTAAGAAACAGCTGTCACCAGATGTAATAACCGTGGCAATTTTTTTCTAGCTGCGTGTCTATCAAACCTTGGCAGAGCGGTCAATTAAGGCTTACTGAGTTTTATACCTGAAAGAAAATCCTAGAAGTGCGTGATCCCTGCAGCGATTCAGTGCAGAATACACCTTTTGTCTCACGAAGTGTCTAAAACTCTCGGGGTTGGGTAATTTAAAAGAAACGCTTGCTAAAATTTAAATGAATCTATTGACTACTAAAAGGAAATGGTTAACAAGACATGACTACAATATTAAAATAATGATTATCTTTTACTACTAAGAAAATGCATAAAATGATCCCAAAAATGATAAAAAATTAAACTAATAATGAAAGAAACTAAAAAATCGCTCTGTGGCGGTGAAATGAAAACACACGTAATATTTCTACTTGAAATTAAGTGACAAAAGGGTTAACGTGAAATTGAAACTTTGTTTCTACTAAATATCAGAAGTTCGCTAGTTACCTCACGATACATGTGAAATAAAACGAAAAGGCCCATTCAAGTGCTGGATAAGATTTACGAACAAAGGTTAAATTTCTGATGCCTGCAGATAGGCTTTACTAATAGCGGGAAAAATGCGAGAACAATTAACTGGAGTTAGACTTAACTCTCTACAAACAACACGAGTCGGTTCGAAATGAATAGAAGGGTTAAGAAAAATCGAATCAAAATCTTACTCTTAGCTCGTCCTCAAATTGGGGTGAAATCTAGACGTGGGGCGACGAAAGTATTCCTGGTTCTACGCCAAACAAAACTGTATCACTAGCGCAACGCGTCACTGACCGACCTACGCGGTACGATAAAACAAAGCTCAAAATCAAAAAAACAAACTTACTCAGAAAAACGAACTTATTTTTCTCTACTAGAAAACGCGACTTTTACAGCGCGACCCGTGGATCACTAACGAGGGGTCCGTATACGATTACCGGTTCTGTCCTCTCTTCTCGTCCCCGCGCTCTCACTCGTCCCCGCGATCAGAAAAACTTTACTTTTTATAAAATTTTGTCCCCTCTTTATTGGAGGGATACTATTTTTCCTCAACTTATTAAAAGGTCCAATCGCGATCATTTTTCTTGGACGCCACTACAATTGTCTTATATACTGACCAATCACGCGTACTCCGTTATTGTTTATCATACAAACTACTAGAAATGAAAATAATGCCAATTCGGCACGTTTGTCTTTTGTGTTACATTGTAAAGGAACTTTGACCAGAAAAATTGTTTATGACATCCAATATTTAATTTCCTTGAATTGAGACAGAACGGTGTCGGATTGCTCAACTTATATTTTGAAATTTTTCAACAAGCAACAAAATTTACTATGGTTTTTGCAAACATTGCATTGTGGTAATTTTCTAGATGATTCGATTTTCTACAGTTTGGAACGCTAGTTATTTACTTTGACTATACCGGGTGTTTTAAAATTATCTATAACTTTCATTTATTCCTTTCGCCATTTTTCCAGATATTACAAACCCCTTGTGAATATTCGAAATTAACCGGTAGCGTTAATTAATTCTATTAATTCTAATAATTAATCAGGAAAGTTACTTAATATTATTGGTCACGAAACGGACTGGTAGATTTTGTTAAAATTGTTAAATTCTTAAATTAAAATCGGCTAAATGTCCTTACATCCTTTCTAACTAATCATAATTAACCGGAAATGTTAATTAATACTATTAAATTATTTAACTTAAATCAGGTGAGTTAGCTTTCTTAAAAATGAAATCGGAATGAAAATTCTAAATTGTTCTCCTAAATCAAAATTAAATGAATCACGTTCAATTAATTTTTCGGAAATAAAAATAATTAACAAAATTAAAAACGAAATCGGAATGAAAAGTCTAAATAACTCTCCTTTTAAAATAAAACAATTACGAATCCCCAAAAATGAATAAACTGTTCTCAAACTACTAACTGATAAACCGGATTCAAAAAAAAATATCAGAAAAACAAAACGTAAATAAATAGTTCGTTTCGGTATCTTAATACGTTACAAAATTAAACGCGTTTTCGGAACAAAATACGACGATCTTATTAACATGGCAAATACGGCGATTGTTCAAATACGAAAATTACGGAAAATTAAAGTTGTACCTCGGCTGGTCTTTTTACTCGAAATTTAAAACGGCTAGCTAGATTTTTATTCAACTTGAAATTTCGGATTTCAGTCAGTGAATGAGATTCTTCCATTTAAAATGTTAAAATATCAGCTTCGTGAGCGACTCCTACCACGCAAAATCCCTTCCCAAGCGACTTTATTTACGGCGCGCGCAATGCCATCTTCGAACGGCGTTTAGCCCGTAAAAGATTTAACAATATGTATAGGGTGAGCCAAATAAAAATCGAACGTTTTATTTAATTTTAAATAAATTTTCATTTAATCCCGAAATTATTCAAATTAGTTAGTTTGTGAAAAATAGATTCATTACATCCCCCCCTTACTTCGGTAAGAAAAATAAGAGTGAACTACGTTTACGCTTATTTTTCTTCCAAACCTACCTACCGAAGTACAATTTTAAATAAAAATTTACAACATGTAAAATTCTTCAGAGGGGTGTTTGGGAAAAATTTTCGGCGGGGCTCCAATACTTCGGGGACATCTTCCCTTTGGTTTTACCAGGGGCGGCGACATTCCTGTATGGATGGCTTGGGTCGGTCTGCGTTGCGACGGATCGGTAGCGTTTTCGGGCATCGAAACTGGAAGCGGAAATATTCGTAGTGGTCGGCCAACGTCTTCGGGAACAAGGACATTCTCGGGATAGGGTACCCACAAGGCCACAACGGGAACAGAACAGGAGACTTTTGCGGTGACATCCTTCTCTGCGGTGACCAGGGTATCCACATCTCCAACATAGGTCCCTGTCGACCGGCAGGTGGATTTCGGTATCGGGGAGCTTTTGCCTCTTGACGACGGGTCCATCGGTTGCCACCCAGCGCATAGGGCGGGTGCGCAGTTGGGGCAGATTCGTTGGCGACACCTCTACGGCTTGGTTCCCATCGAACGGGTCTTGATGCCACTGGGAGGTACCGGGCTCGTTTGACACACGAGAGGTGACGGGTTCTGAAGGGCTGATGGCCGGTAACCGGTGGGTTGGGTGCTTCTTACGGACCAGAACGGGAGCCTCGCGCCCCTCATCGGACAGACTGATAATGTCAAAAGAGGTATCAGAATCCATGGCACTTGAACAAAATATTACGATTAACCATAATTAAAACAAAACCTCGGTGGGTGAACGGTACTAACTTATAGTCACTTACGGATAGAGGTTGCTAAAAGCAACTCCGGAAACAGAGCAAAGAGGCATTACCATAAAATTTCGGACAGGGCAGTGGACGGGGGTAGGAGGGAAAGAAAAGGAACAGGAATAGGACTAGAAACGGGGTTTAGGCAGACGGCATGTCGACGGTGCGGACCAAGCGGGATTGGATATAAAAATCTCTGAAATATATGTCTGCTGAACTTACTTGTGATATAAAAAAATCTTAGCAAAACAGAAATTATAAACACAGAATAAAAACACAAACTAAAACAAATTAGAATAAATGAATGAGGGGAGCACTCAGTAAAAGGTCCTAGAATTTCAAACTCTTTTCCAAGAACTGTAATTTACAAGAAACAATTTGTTTACTTGTTAACATAACTACACTATTTCCAAAGGCAGATGAAACAGCAAAATGTTTGGGTCCATAGTATAATTTACTATATAATCTTTGATTTAAATAATTAGTGAACTCTTCATTAATTTTTGTTTGATTGACTGGTCGCCCAATTACAAAAATATCATTCTTTCTAGTTTGAAAATTAAGATCACTTTCTCTTTCTGTAATCCTTCGAACTACTTGTTGTAGAGGTAAATTAGGTTTTCGCAACATATTTTTTAACACTTGCAGGTGATTTTCAAATGGAAAGCAGTTAATGTCATTTAAATTTCCAAAATTTTTAGCATCATCAGCTAAGTGAATCAAAGAGTGAGGATTATATACACAAAAATCTGTTCCATAAATTTTAATGGAACTCTGAACAAATGTTATGAGCAATGATTTAGCATATTCATTATAATCCTTGTTAAGATCACTGTTTAGTAAAATTGTTATACCAAATTTTAGCAACATAAAATTAGCATACACTCGGGGTGATAACATATTTTTTAAAATGACAGGTCCAATATAGAAAAGAAATTGTCTCAATTTAGATGCCTTCCATCGTTCTAATTCCAAAATACTTCTGGGTTTTCTATTGAACTCTTCTGGCCAATTTTTAATTTTCTCAATATAATCATTGAAATCGGCTATATTTATTCTGTATAGTCTGCTTCCATCTCTCCATAAAAATAATAATTTTCGCATAACCCCCCAAACATACTGTATGCATATAGTCAAGTGGAAATGAAGATATCATGTCTATATTTAGTATTTTTTCTAGAGGACTTACTGCCTTATGATTGAGATCACTTCTGTTTTTAAAATCATCATGAGTTCTAGAAATAGCATGTAAATTTAAAAACCTCATTCTTTTATTGGAGTAACTTGCATTTATCACATCCTTTGTAACCGTTATGAGCAATAATACATTTTATAAAACATCTGGCAGGTGTATCGCACAAAAATGATCTTATATTTATTTTAATTTTTCTACTGTTTATTTCAAGTCCACTTTTCTGCAACTCATTTATTTCTTCGACAAATTTAAAAAAAAAAACTCTTGAACAGGAGGCTTATTTTTTCCACAATATATTGCCACTGTAAAAACTGGAGGAGGATATATTTCATTCATTTCACATAATATAGGCCAAAAAGATATATTTGTACTTTTGTAAATAGGTAGACCATCAATCCCGAAATCTAAGATTAATTTTTCATTTGATGTTTTTTTAATAAAATTCTCCAGATTATTTCTTAGTCCAAAATAGTAAAAACTCCCACTGCCTAGAATTTCCAACTCTACACTTACTGGTGTTTTTAATAAGGCTCGTGCAGTTAATGGTAAATCAGACATATTCTTTTCTTTACTTAAGAATGTCTGTTACAGCGTTATGGGTAATATTGTGTTTAATGGCCCAATTTTTTAAAAAACTCTAGTATCGGAAGTTCCTAAGACTTTTATTTTATTTTCTAAACTCGTCAAACTACTTTCAGGCAATTCTTCTTGGAGATCATCAGACAAAAAATAATTCTCTTCATCTGAAGAGATTAATTCAGGTTCAGAGCTGCTTTTTTCTAGTTCATCTTAGGGCTCAATAAACGTAGAATTATTTATCTCTTGTTGCCATATTCTCACTTTCACACTTTCACAGAAAATCTAATTTAATATTGTTTAAAAGCTTTTACTACTAGGAACTATATATGTATAGGCTAAATCGTTAGGTTTTAGGTTAGGTCGAACCGCCAATTTAATTACAGTACAGGGCTGCCACCTCTGCTTGATCAGAAATCTGTAGATATGATCGTAAATTTCCGTAGATCCAGAATCGAGCTTAAATAATTGAAATGAATAAATTTTAAACTACAAAAAATATTATATTTATCTTTAGTTTCTTACAATTAGATTTTTTGTAAGTTTTACGCCACTGATTGAATATTCCGTAGATTCTTCAGACTTTTCGGAGATTCCGTAGATACCTTCTGAATTCCGTAGAAGCGGCAGCCCTGTTACAGTAACATAACCTTGCCTGGTCGTCTTCTCTTCGGGATAAGGCCAGCTTGTAAAATAGGTTGCCCGCCAGTTTGCCGCTGGTGGCCCAACGTTAATTTGCCTATGTTGGCCCATGATGAATGTTAAACTTGTGGCCAAGTAACAGTTTTGTATCAAAAGTCAGTTTCCCCTCACTTACACCACAAGGCCAGCAGTTTCCCGGCACTTGATTGTTTGTTGGGATTGCCGATATCGATTTGGTATTCTTTTAATAAAATGTTAGCATCATTGTTTGCCGAATCGCCAAAATATGGCCCGTGTGTAAATAAAATATAACCGTCCGAGGCGACAATCATGACTGTTTTGAGAAGATGGTACTTTTTATGCATAGAAAAAGATTTCCTTAAAACTTTGAAGTTGCTACTCTTCTGAACCTCAAAATATGTTGCATCGCTTTTGGGTTTTCAGGCTCAGTATTATATAGTTGGTTTGCGAATGCAGTCACGTGATTTTTCACGAATTCTCGTCTATTAATATGCCCATATCCCAGAAAGCGTCGTACAAAACAATGCTTCAGCGAAAACAACACAGTGGTGATCACTAAACTAGTTTTCTGTCGACTTGTGTGGCCAAACATGGCAGAAAGAAAATAATCAGAAAGACATTGACGGATCTTGCATAAAAGGCAAAATAAGTCCTGTTTGGCTATTGTTCGTAAACTTCCATATACCTAAACAGGTGCACAATATTCAAATAAGTACCTAAATTGCGCCCTGGTTAGTTAGTGCCCTCAGTTCTTCATCAGAAAAGTTTTTTTCATCATCCATTTTTAATGGGGGATCGGTAGCCTTGCTCCTGAGACAAGACATACATTAGTTCTCGTCCCTTCAGGAGAATTGGTTTTGTAATAGCTTTCAAGCCATCTTGCAATGGGCGCAGAAGTAGACCGCTGTTATTCAGGTGCTCCCGACAAGTTCTTGAATTTCTTTCGTCACAAAAATGTCTACTCTGGCTTCCAAAACAAGCCTCGTAAAAGCCTGGGCATGGAAAACAATACAATTGTTTTGTCTAAATAATACTTTCAGTATTGTCGGGTCTGGATCTTCCTGAAATATACTTCGATGGCAATGCAGACATATCCTAAAAATATCAAAATTTTTCAGTAAAGGGTGGTTTAAAGTAGGCAATTACTCCCAGAGTCATTGCACATAACAAACGTATCTTGCTCGAAAAGCCATGTTAATAATATACAACGCTTGACTTCTAATATTCGACAGTGACAGTATATGACAAAGTCATGCATATCTTACTAGATCGAATATACTATATCAGACGGGAAATAATAGATTATTATAGAATATTAAATTACAGAGAATTCTATAAAAATTGCGTCACAGGCCAGTTTTTAGAGAAACTCCAAAGATATAGTGACGCTGGCAATTTTTTTTAGTAGGGATTTTATTATTATTATCATTATTATGTATTTTACAAAAGTTTGGCTTACGGGTTTTCACATATTAACGTTGAATGTTAAAAATATATGGTTATTTAAGGTTTATGTTGAAAGAATGATTCTTCTTCTACTGCAACGTCCGGTATGCGATCTACTGCGTTTGCAGAAGTCCTTAAACTTTTGACCCAACCATGCAATTCATCAGGAAATATACCAGATGCACACGTTTTTACAAAATCCTTTTTCTTTGCCTCACTTAGAGGATTGTTTTACAACTTTGGTAAGGTGTCTGGGAGGTCTTGATATGTTGTAGGGGGAACTGTTTTTCTCGATCTTGTTTTTGGTCTGGCAGGAAGAGTTTGTGATGCAGTTGGTTGTCGAATTTCAGATATCTTCAAACTTTTAAATGTATCTGAGAGATCATAATTGAAAAAAATGGTTTCCTTGTTTCCCTTTACGTAGCGTATCTTTTTAATTTTTAGCCACCGTACTACATTACCATCAGAGTCTTATGTTCGATTTACCATACAGCTCTGTGCTAATAATTTCAAGTCGAGGACATCGTATTTTATTTCTCTTACTTGATATGGTTCTATCACGTAATTGTTAGTAGTAGTTTTTTTAGATTTCATTCTTCTGGCATTTCGGAATAAGTTTTTCCATTCACTCATATAAATATAAAAAATGAAAAGGCATACCAAGGCAAATTAGAAAATAATTGAACGATTTAAAAGGGTAATAGTAATCTTTTACTATTTTTTGCTTGAATTTCAGTACTGTAAATGATCTGCTGTATGTATTTGTTTTGCATTTGTCAAAAATGTGTTTTTAAAAAATTATCATAAAAGTTAAAAAAATAACAAGTATTTTCACAGGGTATAATAAAAAAATCTAAAAATTGTTAATTTTAATATTTATAAATTTTACATAATTTTTTTTTGCAATTTTTTGCATTGGTATTGTTGCATTGTTATTTTTTTGCATTAACCCCTTAAACCCCCGCGTTACATGTAGTAAAACATTTTTTCTCCTAATTTTAATGTAAATATCTATTAAATTTCGACACATTGCGACTCGATTGCACACTTTACTTGTTGTGAACGAGTTTGCCATTCCTGTTCATGTGATATTTTTTACGTTCAAGTGTATATTTATAATATAACAAGAGTTCAAAAGTTACCATATTTGAGTTTTATTGAAAAAAAAAATGGAATCAAAATTTGAGTAAGTATAATAAATATTAGTATAAGCATGAAATTTCTTATCAATAATAATCATTTGTTGACAAATATCCCAAACAAGAAAAGGAGGAGATGTCAATGGGAGGTTCTTCTAGGGTAATATTTGGGGTCTGCAAATTATAATGTCCTTTTCATACTATGTAGTTAGAACAAAAAAATGTTTCTTGAAGGGAATAATAAATTTTTATGTCATTTGTAATGGGCAGAGATTTTAGATTGTATTTGAGACACCCGGTATAACTAAATTTACAATGGAATGGTCAGAAAACTAGGTACGATTTTTCATTACCAAGCAAATATTTCACAACAGAATTTTAGTTACAAACTCTTTGCAACGAATATTAAAACAATTGCAACATATTTTATTTTTTATTCTAGCGGAAAGCAAGTTTTATATTTCAAAAACAAACGATCGCAAAGGTACAATGTTCTCAAAATTAATTGCTGAGTAAAGACTTATGGTCAATCGCGATTCAAATCTCGGCCATGATTAAAACTAAAAAACAGCTTTCTGATTGGATGACAAAATTAAACAAATCAAATGTAGCACATTTGAAGAAGGGTCGGAGAGTCCGTTATTGGGAACTCACTTGTGGCTTTAGGAAGCCATCAGTGGTTCCCAAACCGCGTTTTAAAATTTGTAGGGGCTATCTTAAAGCCGGGCTTAAGGGCGCGTTTTTTCGGGCAATCATTATTTTTCGTTTAATTCTGGGTCAAAGTACATTTTTTAGTTATGAGTTTTCTTTTGTAGGTTTTCGTGGTAAACCGGTAGTTCGTTTCCGCGACCAAAGTGTAGTTGCTGCTTAACAAGAGAATTTCAAGGGTTGCAATCCAGCCAGCCCGTAGTACTATTAGGGACAACCGAAAGGGAGTAAGATTGATTATTTTAATTTCATACTAACCACTGAATTTCATAAAGTGTCGATTTGTTTGGTAGTTCAGATTATTTTTCTCAGAGCTCATTGCATAGCGACCCTGCTTAATTTGTAAAAGCCGTAGGCTGTAATTTTGGGAAAGTCTTGTCTTGTGACAGGCAGATTTATATAATTTTTTGTTTTGTCTTTGCAATTATTCAGAATTTAAGTGGCCTTAGTTTTACAGACAGTAAATTTGATCTGTCTTTTGATAGTTAGACAAATAACTAGTCAGGGAGCTTAAAGCCGACCAATTTTGTGGTCTTGGCTACATTTTTGGTAACTAGAGATTATTTCATTTCCTTATTTGTCGTTCATTATAGTTATCAGTATTTTGTCTTGTTGATAAATCTTACGATGCATGGTCAAGTTATAATTTTGCTTTAGAAATAGTTAATTATCTTTCTTTGTAATTTTTGTCAGTTTTGCTTGTTAATCGTTTTTTTTATTAGTTTTAATACATTTGTTTAAAGTTTAATCTTGCATTTTATTTGAATAAATTCCCAGCCCCATTTCACAAGTTATTTGCTAAGATCAGACTAACCCTGAGAATTTTTGGACACTTTCCGTTGAGATTTAAGTAATCCGTGCTATATTTAGCCACGGCGACCACGCCCAATTTGGACAGATTTGATCATGGTAAAAAACCAGTAAGCCTTTTTAGACCGCTCGTAAATTTTGATAGACACGCTTTAGGTAAAAATAACCTTAAATCATGGGGGGTTATTACACATTTTTTTTAGTATTCCAAGAGCCTAGCTTACATATATTTAAAACCCTCCTTTGCTTAGCTCTGTAAATTGCCAGATAAAGAAACAATTATTATTTAGTTGTTACTTATATGTAATTACACGGAATAGTTCATAATTCTTTTTATAGATTTTAGTAAAAATCGAAATTCGGAGTTCAAAGGGTTAATTCACCTAAGAAAATATCTATTTGCAAACTAAGAGAGACAGTAAAATTTTTAAACACGTTTTATTTCTTTACAAATAAATGGTGACATACCTGATAACCCGATCGTTGGTGTCCGTTTCCTTATTTTTACATAGCTCTTTCCAAAGTTTTAAGTCATCATTACAGGGAGCCGTTTCATTTATTTGATATTCTAATTCTCTCTTGACCATATTTAGCTCATCGTGACAAAATGACCAAGGCTTCTCTGAGACTAAGGAGGCACTCATAAACAATGTAAAAATAAATAAAATTACTATTTTCATATTTCAATAAGTTATCAATAAACTAAATAGTATTTGTGGATAAACAAATATACAATGTCTGATGTTGGTGGTGTTACACGTTCAATTTAGAATAAAATAAAAACTGAATAAGTAACAATTTTTAAAATACGGAAAATGGTTACTGTGCTAACTCATGTTTCGTCGTTTTTTATTTGACACCATCCGGTAAAATAATTTTATGCAAACGTCTATGAAAAAAGGTTTTTTTTTTTAAAGAAACTCATTATTTTATCCGAATATTATACACTATTTTCATCAAATATCTATTATCTAATTTATAGATTATTTTGAATGAAAATGTAATTAATCACGACTTTTTAAGAATAAAAGCCTTAGCATGGTTAACATAGCATTATATATATATACGCATATGGTGGATGATACCAAGCCTGCTATGTACTATAGTCTAGTGGAAGCCCGGGTTGAGGGGGTGATTTGCGGGCGTATATATCATATACATTTGAAAATATATACGATCAATATTAGGAGTCCCGAGATGATCGAATGATTATACAATGCCCATTTGTATAAAAATGTCAGTTGTGACGCTTTAACCAAGCCACTGCGGTGTCGCCAAGTCATTTACTTGCTTTCTTCATTTATTTCTCAGTTAATCTATTTATTTAGGTATTTGTGCGTTCGGATGGAATCTTCCAAATTAATTTCGACCCACTTCTGGTTGTCTCTTTAACTTGAAATTTGGCAGGTGTTCATAATTGTGACAATGCATTATTCATTGTTAAAGAAAAACAAAAGAAGAGTTTTATGATTATGATCCGATTCTATTTTTGTTGTTTTTGGGCTCGGAGATTATCAATTTTTAGTCAAAATTCATTAAGTTGACGGATTTCCTGGATGAATGAAAATTGAATGAGAATGGTTTCAAAAAATTAATAATTAACAAGATAATAATTTTAGGTATATATTTAATAAAATATAAGACAAAATATTAAAATGAAAATAAAATATTGAAATCAAAAACATGTTGAAACGCAGGTGAAGATACTCATGCTTATATAAAAGTTTTTTTGTATAGTACCCTAAGCAGAAGGTACACGCAAACTATTCAGTGTTGGGATTTTTTGAAGTTCTTACTGGCTGAAGAACGTTTTTTTCAGTTTTCATATAAAAATAATCCTGTTTTCGTACTGAACGTACGAGTGCTAATCTCTCTTTAGTATTTGGTTTTAAATTTTGAATTGCAATGACTTCCTTATTATCCTTGTGCAGTCTGAAAAGGAGTCTGGGAAAATGAGTCGGAACATCTTCATAGCATATAGGGCATATGGTGGGTCTCTCTCTGGCTGCTTTTTTTTTCATATAGTTTGATTTATTATCCTAGGTTTATTAAGTTATCATTAAAAAATATTATTATTTACATTGTAATGGTTCAACATGTGAGCATGCAAGCATGTTGAAGTTTATCCCTTTCATTACGGATTTCGGTTTGACGTGATAGACAATGATTAGTTAACCTGAATATTATTTTTGTACTTTTGCGATGTCAATGAAGGGTTCTTATTTTTTTTTGTCCTTGTAAATATTGTTGTATCCTGGAAAAGGACATGGGACATATTTGTCCCATTAGTATTTTATATTGGGACAAGTAAGTCCCAACAGTAGAGCAAAAACAAATATTAAAAAGAAACATTTATTCAGATTTCAATAAAAAAAATCTATGAATGATGTGGCAGAAAACTTCTTGCCAAGGGGAACGTTGCAGGCTAGGCAGATGGTTTGTGTTCGGACTTCTTGTTTATTTCGGGCGCATCGGAAACATCTTCTTCTAGGGGCAAGTTGAGAAGGTAGGTGATCTCCAACATTGATCATTGTTTTTTGTCTTTTAGAACTTCTACCTGGTCGACCAGATATACGTCTTTTTACTTGCGATTTGGATCTCCCAAGTTCTATAAGTTGTTCCGCTAAAGGAACAATAAAGTTCAGCAGTGAAAATTTAATTCTATCATTTTTAGAACCTCTCTCATTCAGATCTTTGTATATTATCCATGCATTTACTATAGAGTACATCAACAACCTATAAAAGACCTTCCTCCACCATTTGGTAGATTTTCGATCCATATCATAAGTTCCAACTTTCTGGTCAGCCAGGTCAACCCCGCCCATAAATTTATTGTAATATATAATTGCCTCTGGACAGCTAAATTCATTCTTTTCGCCATTTTGTAATTTTCTGGTAGCAAGTCCGACAGTAGTGTTGTGGCAGTTAGATACCAACAGGACGTCTTTTGTGTCTTTCCATCTAGTTGCTAATATATTATCCGCCGAAATTAAAAAATCTAAATCGCCTCGTTCTAGTTTCTTGTTTTCAAATTTTATTGTTCATGAATGTTCCCAGACAAGGAAAATCTAAAGTCTTCAGGAGTTTATATGAAGTAAAAAATCTATCAAAAATAAGGCATACATCAGTTGATTGTATTGTACTTTGAAGTGCTTGAACGACACGTTCTCCAAGAGTTCCCTCAGTGTGATTTGTTTCTTTGCCCGCGTAAATGTTGAAATCATATATGTATCCTGTAAACGAATCGCTTCGTTGCCAGGACTTTATTCCTCTTTTTACTGGTTTCATAGGAAGATATTGTTTCAAAGAAGACCTTCCTTTGAATTTTGTCATGGATTCATCAATCGCTTGATGAGAACTCTCTGTTCTAGCTTTTTGGAAGGTGTATTTGAGACAAGATACTATACTTCGTCTATGTAGTATGTCTTAGAGCTATTAGGGGGCTTTTCGGGGTCATTGTAGTACATTTTTAATAATAGCAAGATACAACGATCCCTTGATATAGATCTTTTTATAATTGGATTGCACAGGAATTCGTTTGTTGACCAGTAGCTGGGGATATTGGGTACTTTATTGTAACACATAATCATGGTACAACCAATAGTAGTCATCATTTCGTACATATCGGTTTGCTGTACGTTCTTACGCAATTTTTTTTTTCGAGGCATTAGGGCGATTCTCTTGTAGTGCACTGGGCAATATACATGAATAAACTGCGAGGAAATAATTTTTAAAAAATTTCCAACTCACTTGAACCTCTGTCAATTTGTAACATTGTGACTCCTGGTCTTTCGACTGGTAAGGTTTTTCTAGGAACAAATTTAGTATTAGGGTTATACCACTGTACAGGGACTTCTTTCTTAGGACGATTCACATCAGAGCAAACTTGTTCAACAGGTTCGTCGTCATCGGAGCTTTTAGATGATGGAATATTTTGAATTTCCTCTTCGTCCTCGCTTTCAGTTTCAAGTTCAGAATCAGACTGTTCACTTTGAACACCAGGTGAATACTCAGAACCAGAAGGAGAAAAAGGCTCGTCTTCACACTCAATATCAGAAACATCACTCAAATGACTGGCGTACCACTCTAGTTGTTCATTAGTGAGTCGTTTCGACATGATAAAGATGCTGCAACAAATTGATACTAATGGGACAAATGTAACCCAATATAAAATACGGAAGGGACAATATAATCGTAAGGTAAACAGCAATTCAAAGCGATAACTTATAAATATATACATAAAAACTATTTACCTGGATACAAATATCAACAACAACTCGATGCCTTCACAAAAATGTATAAACAATTGCTGTTTTCGGTAACAAAAAGTACAATTTACACGACGAGAAGAAAACACGTGCAACGATAGAATGTATTTGATAGTTAAGTGCGAGACACATTTTAAAATTCGTTGGGACATATATGTCCCCGCAGTAATGAAAGGGTTATAACAGTTGAATATTGTGCAATGTGTCATGTTATCCTGAAGTTTCATGAATCCGGGAAAGAAAAAAGGCAGTAAAATATATTATTTATTATTCGAATCTATCTATCACATTTTCTGATGACAACTGTTGCTATTTTGGTTAAAATCTGCTCAAATTACTATGCCACCAACACAAAGAAACAGCAACTCTCAAACAAATTTACATACATATTAAAATTTCAAATCAAATAATCATGGAAAACTTTCTTAAGAGCAAACCGAACCCCTTGAAAAATTTTAATAACCATTTAAGCCTTTATTTTTAGTCTGATTTTTGTGAAATTTTCAGGAAATACTAATAATTGCAAAACTTAGGGTGGAGAAACCTTGATTTTTTTGTAAACCTTCGAAAAGTATTTATTTTGTTAATTTTAAATGGAAAATCACAAAAAGAAATATCCGCGCCATTCTGCATTAAATCTATGAAAATTTGCTCCTATTTGTTTTAATAAATATCAAGTAGTTTTTAAACAATATGTTTTCCCCTTTATTTTTTAAATATCTTTGGAAAGTGCTGCCACATCGTTACATACATTTAAAGCTGTCGAGAAATATTCCATCGCAAAGTGTTCCCAGTGGCGCGCATATAAATACAATTTTATATTAGAAAATCCTCATAAAATAGAAGTTAAATTTGCTTCTCACAAGAACTCCGGTTGCCACTTAATGACTATTCTATTTTCTATACGCTTATACCTGAGTAACACTTGAAATGCTTTTTCCGCACTCAACTGCTTGACCATTGCATTTTTCACACTTGTCGCGAAATATACCGTTCTAGACTAGTCTACAGGCATATTACCTACTATTGAACAGTATTCACGAGTCAGGATAACATGAACTAATTTACGAACGCCGAATAATACTTGTCAATATTGAAACTGGTGCTATTGAAGTTAGTACTTCTGAAGGTAATAATGCTCTACTTGTTGAAGCTTCATTTGAGTTATCTCCTTCAATATTTCCTTCTATCACCGATTCTTGAGAAATCTGAATAACAGATCAAATTCAAAATTCATAAAGAGTTACCAATTCTACTGAGAGTGTTTCAACAGGGTGAAGAGAAACAAAAAGAAAAGGGTTTAAAATTAATTTACGGCCATCGGTGTGGTAATTTTCTGGGAATCACAAACGCTTAAAAAGAAAATAATCTTTTCAGCTGCAGAAAGTGAGTGAACTTATACCAAACATAAATTATTTAGTCTGTTACCCCAGTAACATTTTTTTTGGATTTGCAAGCTTAATTTTTCAATAGATAGCTAATGGTGGAATTTATACATACTTCGTTACTTTTTCTATCATCTGAAATTTCATCTGAACTGTTCATATTATTAGAACTGGATAACGACGGGATATATTCTGAGCCAGAACTCTCGAAATCGATAAAATCCTCCATCTCTGTTGCGATTCTTTCCTGTTCGGAATCAAGTTCAGATTCATCATCACCTTCTGTCGACAAGACCGTTGCACTTTCTGTTGCCTCAGGATCTGATTATAATCACAAATTTACAATTAATTTGGATCATATATCACAAAACTTATTAATCTTTTTCTGAATTTTGACCAGAAGTTTTTTATCTTCGACCTTAGAATTCCCTTTATAACAATATCGAATACAAAACTCGTCTGCCGTTTGAAGCCTTCATGGTGTTGAGTCAATTTTTTTACAAGCTTTTATTTAACTTGCTTCGTTAATGAATGAATTTATGAATTTTTACCAAGAAAATTATAATCTCCGCCCCCAAAAATGCCCAGATACCAATTTTGACTCGAATTAAACCATAGTCACAAAACTCGTACGCCATTTTGAAGCCGCCATCTTGAATTTATTAATTTTGACAAAAAAATCAATCTCCACCCCCAAATATCCCCAGATACCAATTTTGAATCGAATCGGACAATAGTCACCAAACTCGTCTGCCATTTTGAAGCCATTTTTAATTTATGAATTTTGACCAAAAAATCATAATCTCCACCTCCAAAAATCCTCAGATATCAATTTTAAATCGAATCGGACCATAGTCACTAAACTCGTCCGCCATTTTGAAGCCGCCATCTTGAATTTTGTTAAAAAAAAATAATAATCTTCAACCACGAAAACCCCCTCATACTAATTTTGAATAAAATCTGACCATAATTACAAAACTCATCAGCGATCTTGTAGCCGCTATTTTATATTTATAAATTTTAACAAAAAAATCATAATTTACGACACCAAAAACTCCCAGATACCAATTTTGAATAGACTGGGACCATAATTACAAAACTTGTCCGCCATCTTGGAGCCGCCGTTTTTTTTTCTCTAACAATCTCATCATGCATTATCACCGGAATTATCTACACCTGCCAAATTTCAAGTTAATCGAACAACTATAAGTGGGTCAAAATTCACTTGCAAGATTTGACCTAAACAAACATACATACATTGCAAGTTAAATAAAAGCTTAGCAGAGCTTAATTCACTTTCAGGAAAGTAATTGCAGAAATGTTCTTGAAATGCGCTTTTAGATTATAATCAGCAAATTAGTTACATCCTGTTTAGATGATTGATTGATTTCACTAAAGTAAAGTTTATACTTACAGAAATTACTACATAATAAACCTTACCTGTAACAGGATCTTCATCCAACACCATTTTTAACATTTTTGCTCCTCTTGTGCGATGCATTATTGTTGTTACACACTTTACTCACAAAAACACCCTTAGCAACAAAAAGAAATAGACTGAGAAGCTCCCAAGATTTACCCGATTTCAATTAATAAATGGAAAACAAATAACGCGTGTTCCATCCCGCATTGTTGCCAAACATACGGGCTTTGAATAATACGCGGAATTGTAAGGGACTCCCATAATTGGTATAATATAAACAAACAGTATATGGTTATACACAGATCTACTTATACCCCCTTTACAGGTGGTCGGCTGAACTAAAGGTGTATATCTTGAGATAGTATCCGCCATTACGAAGCCCATGCTATATACCCCTTGCGAGACCGCCAAATAATTATTCAGCCAATGAGAACGATATACACGTTGATTTTTACGAAGCCCAAAGTGATTGGGGCTTGGTATAATCGGTCATGTGTAGCTTCATAATGGGTGTTAATGCGTCTATATATATATATAAGTGGATATTTTCGTGACTGTTCAATAAGAGTTTAAGTAGAAAAATTCGTGGGAATCAGTCAATATAAAATAAATTAGTTTTGTTTTTGTTCTGAAGCTCTTTTAGACACTCATCTCTCAAAGTCACTCATCCATCTTTGAGAGATGAGTGTCTAAAAGAGCTTCAGAACATTCTTTTAGAAAACTCATATCCTAAATCTTTAGTGAATAAAATTCTATTTAGTACCTCTATTTCTGTTTCAAATTCAAACCATCCAACAACAACTGACCAAATTTCTATTTTTAAATCTTTACCACATATAGATGGTTTGACATCAAAACTCATACATTTGTTTAAAAATGAAGACAATATTAAAATAGCTAAAACCAATTTGAAAACTATTTCACAAATACATTCTAAATTGAAAACACCCATACCAGTCAAAAATAAATCAAATATAATCTATGAAATCCCATGCAGCAGCTGTGATGAAGTATACATTGGTCAAACAAGTAGAATGATTAAAGATAGAATAACTTCTCACAAAAGTGACTGCAGAAGGAATGTGAGATCTTGTCGCCTTGCTGAACATGTAATAGATAAAGATCATGTGATTGACTATAATAATGTCAAAATTCTCGATAATGAACGAAATCTCAATAAGCGTCTCTTTCTTGAAATGGTTCATATAAATAACAATCAAAATTCAATGAATAAAAGAACAGACATCAATGACCTGAGTACAATATACACATTTCTATTAAAAAAACATAAAGAAAATTTCTCAACTCGTCCTCCTTGAATTGATATTTATTATTATTTTTTTATATATATATATTTACACATTCTTATACTTTTTATAATCACACTCTGTATGTTACAATTGTATTCTGAAGTTTTTGGAAACTGTCATTTTGTCATTTTAAAATATTTTAACACCGATGTTTCTTTTTGTATTTAATTTTTTCCGTATTTCATGTTATTAGTCTTGAAAAAGAAAATAAACGTTTTCGAACGCTTGACCAAAACGAAGAAATCAAACTAATTTATTTTATATTGACTGATTCCCACGAATTTTTCTACTTAAACTATATATATATATGTTTATTTTATTGTTTATATTTCATTATTATTTATTATATATTAGTATGGTAAGGTAAAATGTGGTTGTTATTTTATTAATATTATTTTGTTTTTATTATTATTATTAAAGATAATTATAATGTTTGAGATTTAAATATTTTAAAAATCTTGCCATTTAAATATTAACGTTTATTTTCAAGTATAAAATTTGAGTACGTGACGTTTTGGAAAATTTAAGAATTAATAGATTATTCAAATTGTTGAAATTAATCGTATAAAATTTAGCAGATGCCTCTGAAATAAATAAATAAAATTATTATCATGTCAATTGTACCATAAAAGATTAATAAAACACAAATATCTCTTTATTAATTAAAAAAAATTAAATTCGTTGGGCGCCATTTCCAAAGTCACGTTCTCCCCCCGCGCAAAATATTCTACTCCGGCTAACTGATGTAAGAATTATTTTAATGATTGTCAGCATCAAGCCTAAGTACGGCCCTGTGTCCAATTCCTCGAACACTTGACTCTCTCTGAAGTGTGGCTTCGGTGGTGCGTATAACCGCCTTTCCTGGAGGTAAGAACAACCCCACGTTATCATCAACGTTTTAGGTTATTTTGAAATAGTTAAAGGACGAGAAAAATAAGAAATGTATTCAATTGCTACTAATAAGGCTTTTTATTTTAAATAAAGGCATAAATCAGTAATGGTTTGGTAATTGTTAGACCAGGTAAGTGCTCAAATATATCAAAACAAGTTTTAGGTTATGTTAGTAATGGAATAAATAAAATTTCACCTTTTATTTTATTATCGTAAATTTCTCGCATTTATTTTATTTATTAATTCTTTGATTTAGTAAGTTAGTGATTTACTTTGTTATTATCATTATTGTTTAGTTAAACATCTAAATTGTGACAACACTCAAGAAATTCACGTAAATATAAAATGTAAAAAAATCTTAAAATTAAATAAATTGACAAATTATAGAGTACAAAAGTTCTTAGTTACCAGTATTTCACTTCGTAAATGTCTGTTAGGGTTATAGTTCCAAGTTATTGTTTAAAAAATTCGCCGATTATTTTTATTATTATTTTTAATTATTTATTTATTATTTTTAAATTTCTTTTTTTCCTTTTAGATAACAGCTGGGCTTCTTACGCTATCATGAGGATGACTTTATCCATTTTGTCATTACAAAGTAGTTATGCTTCTTCAGTGAGATTAATAAATTTATTCCAAGGCATGAATAAATTTTGGAAAATTTTTACCAGTCCCGTTTTACATGAGGAGTTGCTGTCATGTCCAAGAGAAAACATCAATTTCATGGGTGACTTGATTTCTTTTGTTTTTTATGTCTAGAGGTACATGTTGGTTTGGCAACGATCTTAACTCAACTCTCCTCAACGTCCTTGGAATTTGCTTTTTATGAAATGGGGTTTCATGGATATCTTGATCCGAATTTTACCCCATTTCGTGTCAATTACATGTCATTTGGATTTTACGAGGATAATTTTTTTTATGTAAATTCACTTAATTTAACGTTTTAAATTATCACTCTATTTTATTATAGTCATTCGCGTTTTTGTTTAAAATCACTATAAAATTATTTACAACCTAAAATCTATCTTATTTCTACTCTTATTCTCAATTTTATGTTCAACAATTCCAATAATTATTGACCTTCTGTTACCACTATTAAAATCAATTTTCTCTTTTATTGTAGGATATACAAAATTCTACAGGAATGTCCTATAGAACCTTTTCTTCATATTGAGGGTATTAAATTCCTGTTTCAATTTGTTTTAATGGTACATTAATTTAGGATCGTGCTGGAGCATGCATGGTTGTCATTTTGACCTCACCATGTGTTAAATACTGAATCCTGGAATCCAAATTGTGTTCCAGTCTTATCAACACACTACCCCTCGTTTGATTCAAGTAATAGAAATTCGATCAAAGTGATTTTAATAGTTGTTTTATGCATGAGAGGTCATATTGGATTTATAGCACTCAACTGTGTAAGTAAATTTGATTTTATTTAATTAAAATTGGTTCATTTTAATAAATGTGCTCATTATAAGCTTTGTCATACGTAATAAATTTTAATTCCATCATTGTACCTGATTTCTTGCCTTATTTAATTTCATTTTGCTCGGGTTTTGTTATAACGCACCATGGTTATCGAATATTCCCTTGTTATTGCTGGGAATTAGCTTAAATTTCAACAATTATTGCTCATAATATTTCAAATTAGTATCATGATCATTATTGGCCGTTACAATATATATATTGCAGTGTAATTCACTGGCCCAAAATAAAATACCAAATATGAACATAAATAAAATAGGAAAGGAAAATAAAAATAAAATTGTACGTACCAGAGCTTATTATTTTAATTTTTTAGATAGTGGTAACTTTGGAAATTTCAAATAAATTAATTTACTTAAATAAAGTAATACTTCATAGTGGGGAACTTGCATTAATTTTCATATGGGGTATAAGGGAAAGTTCCATATATTTTGCAACTTCCAGTCAACTAAAACAAAAATATAAAACAGGATTAAATAATGAATAGAAAGGGGATAGAAATCTAGAAAAGTAAGATTTGGAATAAGCATAGTAGAGTAGGGATTTTAATCTTTAACAAAGTGTATAAAAAGGGGGGCATTAGGAGAATTATAATAAAACAAGTATTGTGTATAAAAACATATTGAAATATGTAAGCTAATGAATTAATAGTATGATAAGACAAAAGTGTAAAGGAAATTGCTATAATATCGAAGGTACAAATTTGATCGAACAAAATAAAGTTAGAATTGCAAAATAAGATAACGTAAATGAAGTGTGGGAAAGTATTTACATAAACTGAATTTAAATATAAAGTTTGGGAGATAAATTAAACATAATAAAGAAGGAATAATAGGTAGGGACAAGATCGTACAAGTGAAGAAAAGTAAGAGCTGAAATAGGTATAAGAAGGAAGAAAATGAGTAAAACATCAATTATAAAGATTAATTAGGGTCTAAAGAAAAGGCATTGCTGAAAAAATTAGAGATATTAATGGAAGTAAAATTAAAAAAAAAAAAGAAATTTTAGAAATGCAATATACAAGTTAAATTAGGTTAGAACCAGACAAAAGTTATCTCAGAAGAATGGTAATTTTCCATAGAATTCAACTATGTAATCAGTTTTGAGAGAAAATATAATTTAAGAAAATATTTCAAAATTCAAAATAATTTATTTTTGAAGTTTATAAAAAAATTGAAGAATATTCTGGTTACCATGGGAATAGGGCAGTTATATGACT
Source organism: Crepidodera aurea (assembly GCA_949320105.2). Classification (NCBI taxonomy): domain Eukaryota; kingdom Metazoa; phylum Arthropoda; class Insecta; order Coleoptera; family Chrysomelidae; genus Crepidodera; species Crepidodera aurea. The sequence goes on along the minus strand of OX439472.1, from coordinate 7,618,785 downwards.
ATACTTCAAGGAAATCGGGGAGTTGCTTGAGAGATTCTGAGCAGAGAGGACCTGTCGTAAAAGTTTATGGAAAAGTTATAAGAAAAATTTACGAAAATATAAAAATTAACCAAGTTTATGGACATACGTTAAAAGAAATATCTCTAAGCAATGAACCAGCCTATAAAAAATCACTAAAAGGCAACAAAAGAAAATACATTTATGATAAATAATTATAACTAGAATTATCTTATAAAGAAGTAAGAAAACCTAACCTGAATTATATTAAGAAGAAATTGTACACAACCACATAACACAAGCCATGGGAATTGAGATTCACATGAAGAAAAATATTCACAATCACAAGAGGTAATCCAGGAACCGCTGTATAAACCATTTAAATTAACCAACTAACTAAAAAGGTATTAGGATACGGAGAAGAGCTTATCATTATAATCACAAGCAAAGGCAACCATTTTTTTTGTTGTTGGCTGTTAGATGGCCAAAGGTTCGTCTCAATCGGACGTGGTTCCATCTACGAATGGAGGGTGAAGTTTCCGAGAAACAGGACCGTCCCACGAATATTACAGGAGGCAACATGGGACAAATTTCGGAATAAACAAATTTAATAAAAGATTAAGGTAATTTGTATTAAATTTTATAGAAAAAAAATTAATGATAAAAAAGGAATAATAATTTTATAGGGGACTTGTAAGGGGAATTCCAAATCTTATTGAACAACATTAGGGGGGAATCAAAAATTAAAGGGTAAATATTTTACCAAAATACAAGTAATGGTATTATGGCAATTTTTTATTTAAAAACAAGTTAAATTATCTCTGAAAAACATGCAATTTGGTATTTTATATTTATTTTTGTAATTAATAAACGAGATATATGTGTTGGTAAATGGTAATAATTTTTTATTTATTTACTTTATTTATAAACTTTCAATTGTGTCCGGCATATCCGTGAACCTACCACTGGAAAAAAAAGGAAGAAATAAATAATAATAAAACAAATTTTTATTAGAGGTGATAAAAATTTTTTTATGTAGTTAAATAAACAATATAAACACTTTAATTTACTTCATCATCTTAAAAATTCACAACAATATATATATATATATATATATATATATATATATATATATATATATTGTAATAATATTAGCTATTATTACTTTAAAATTTAATTTAATTTCTATTTAAGTAATGTGAAATATGAAATTTTTGAATCTTGTTAGCTAATTTCAAAATAAATAATTTGTTATTTAAATTTAATATTTTTGTGAATATCGCCACGACTATGCTCAATTGTTGTTATATCTCTTAAAAAATTTTTTAATCTCAAGGATTATTTAATTGTGAGTTCAAGTTCTTAGAGCATAATATATGTTAAATTTATGTGTTTCCACACTGGGATTTAATTTTGGCAGGAAATATTCATCCATTTTAGTCATTAAAATATCAGGATCAGCTTTTTCGGTATCCAATAGTTCCATATTATTTATAATTTCCATTGCCCCTTCACCTATGCAATGAAGGAAAACTGCAGCTTTTATTGGTTTAGCCTTTTCTTCACATCCTGTGGCCAAACTATATGTCTTGAATGATGATTTAAACTTTTTCCAATTAACACCGAGATCTTCCTCCATTATCATGGGAGCCGGCTGTGAAAAAAACTCCATCTTTTCTTTTTCGAAACCACGTGTTATTTAACCTCTCTTTTTGTTTTATAAATATATCCAATTGTATATTTACGGAAATCTGTTTTCTAGTATGTACTATTAATTTTTTACTGGTTGCGTCATGTTGTGTTTGTTAATAAAACTCTGCTTGATGGTTTAACACTTTAATTACTAGAATCTGAATCTAACAAGTTGCGAGCACAAACCACCTACCTATAGACACTTCACGCACGCAAATACCCCAAGGTCAAACCGTTTTATTATTTCGAATGCAGATGGCTCTTTACAAATTTTTATGTGAAATACTGTAATCCGTAGTTTTAAAGAAATCCGCTAGGTAGTGTACGGGTAGGCCTGTTTTACAAAGAAATTAAATCAAAGTAAATTTGTAACAGTAATTGCATTGTATAAAGATTATAATCTTTATACAATGGTAACTGTGTGGGCAGAGCTGAATTTTTTGAGTGTAAAGACTGTAAAAAGTAATAGTTATAATTTCATTGTGAGTGTTGCATAGTAAAACAATTAATAATAATGCCTTATAATAAGTGTTGTGTCCCAAATTGTGCTGATATTTACATAAATACACGTCACATGTCACATATTCCCGAATCCCAAGAAAGATATGGATCGTTTTAAAAAGTGGTTATATGCTGTTAACAACCCCGAATTAAATAATATGGACCCTGTGGCAGTTTTTACTTCTAAAAGAATATGTCATATTCATTTTGAAGATACATTAGTTTCCATTATAGGTCTCGGAGACTACAGTTAAATGCTGTGCCAACACTATTCCTGCAGAGTAAGTAATAATAAAAATTTACCAATTTACAATAAAATTTAACTTTTTTTTAGATGAATCTAAAACCTCAGTAGCTGATAATACAGATCCACTAAACATTTCAAATATATCAAAAGTGGTGAGTATATGATCATATGAAGATCTAATGAAGATAACATGGTAATAAGAAATGAAGATACAGAATATATGACAGCAATATGTGAAGGTAACATATATATAATTTTCTTTATTTAAAAATTAGTTTTATAGATTAATACATTTTTAGGAAATGGGGGTGGAAGTAATATATGTTGTAACCACTGCAGCTTTTAAAACAGTCTGGTATTACTAAAAATACAATAACACCAAGAAAAAATAAGTTATAAAAATCTTTAAAAAAAAGATTATTTATTTTACGTCTCTGAAGGAAGATATAAGCCAAGAATTTACTACATGTGTCGTTTACATTTGGACTAACTGATAAATCAAATGCCCTTATGTCTTCAAGTGGTTTACAAAACACCACTATAATTATTCAGAATAGTCTATCTTCCCAATCGTTCTTCGAGGGCCCATGCTGTTGCCAAACTTATCGCATACCCTAATGCACGAAACGTGTTATCAAAAATTAATAAAATGTAACAGATCAATAATTTAGAGGGTGAGGTCAGGTAAGATAAGGGTACGTTAGGTCAGCTTAGCTCAAAAAATGATGTATAAAGTAATATTTCAAGTAAATATATTGTATGGGCACTCGGAAAAGGGATCGGACATAGACGCTAGTTAACATCAAGTAGTTTGTTGAAGTATCAGAAATAATTAAAGAATTTCATTTTCTAAACCACTTTGATGTTGTGATTTATCTATTAGGGTTTATATTAAGTTAAGATTACGAATAATTTCTATTTTTATTCAATAATAAAAAATTCTTTTATTACAATAAAAAATATTTTGAATCGAACTCTTTTTTTTATTGTACTTTAATTACTCTTCTATTTGGAAATAAAACTACTTATTTGAAAGAAAAAATATTTTAATTTAACGTTTCGACTTTACTTTGAAATATATGTATATATAATAGTATAATAATAATAATTTACTATAATAAATTATATTATTATATTTAGCCAATTTGTTTCCAAATTGTAACACTGGCGTGATCCGTCTATAGGTAGGTGGTCTGTGGTTGCGAGCTCGTGTCTTGGCGTTCGACTGCCTCTGCCGAGCGAGAGAGACACTTATGCCACCCACATTACCATTGGCCGTCAATCGTGGTACCTAATGGTTAGGCAACATACAACAGTAGAGCCTAACGAAATGAAACTTATTTTAACTGCATGTGTTAATATAGTTTTAAATGGTAACTGCTGTAATATATTGGTTTTAGAAAGAAATATTTTAAATGGTAAGTCACTTATTCGTTACATTTTTTAATTATCGTTTAGTAAGTGAAATATACATATTATTGTTACCAAATGATGAAAATTAGTATTACGCTTGCTTTAAAATGATTTACATTTGCATTTAAAATCAAATCAAAATAAAAATGCGTTCCGAACCGAAAAAATAACGCCTTGTAAGAAATATAATGGCCAAAGACAAAATAGTAATACTCGAGTAATAATCACTTCCCTCCTAAATAAAAATAAAAGCACCCATAACTCATAATCACTGGTTTAATTCACAAAATTAAAAGTTTATAACTGTCCTTTTAATTTAATAATTCGCATAGCTAACTGCAACTTTATTTCCTCCATCTTTTCAATTTGCTGATTAAAAACACAGTATTCCTCATATATTTCTTGTAATATTTTTTTTGCATGAATAATAATAGTTGTGGCTTTTTGCTTTAAGAACTGCTGGAGATTTTCTTCGGCAAATTTATCAAAACTTTTAAATTTTTTCAGTGGCGTATGGATTTGTACTAATACACCTGCTGATTCGGGTTCGGATGTCGCTGGCATAATCAGATTCCCGGATCTCAGACATTTTATAGATTGGTTACAATACTGATTACAATCTTATATCAGATAATATACTGAAGAAAGGGTATCTTTTCTTTTGATAACAATCTTTTTCTCCCACCCATAATTAGGTATCTGATATTATATTTCCTGAGAACTACATTAACTGACCTTTCCCACAACAACCTTTGGGTACCAGATGTTATATTTTTTTTCGTGAGAACTGCATTAACTGATCTTTCCCACAACAACATTTGGGTACCGGATGTTATATTTTTTTCGTGAGAACTGCATTAACTGATCTTTCCCACAACAACATTTGGGTACCAGGTGTTAAATTTTTACGAACATCAAAATGAGCATAGGTGTAAAAAGACGTGTCCTGCTTGCCAAGAAACTCCTGTTTGTGATATAAACCAACTTAAAATAAACTGAGCAGATTGTAATAGACATTTTCGAGGGAAACTGTGTTTCGATAATCATATAAACAATTCTCTTTGTTCAAAAATTACAAGATGTAATGATTGCCTTAAAATTGTGCTAAAAAGCAGAACGCATACATGTAATGAAATATTTTGTAAAATATGTAAAAGTCATGTCCCGCAAGGACATCAGTGTTATATACCTATCGACAAAGGATCTCCAGAAACAAAAAATGTTCTATTTATCTTTTACGACTTTGAAACACGCCAAGAAAAAATATTAAATGACGGTACATTATTACATGAACCGAATCTGTGCGTATTCTCACAGTTCTGTAATGTTTGCGAAAATGATGAAAATATATTATGTTTAAAATGCGGGGTCAAGAATAAAATTTTACGAGTTCGTTGTGTCCCCAATTTTATAGAATACATACTTAATAAAAGAAAACTTTTTAAAAAAGTAGTCGCTATACCTCATAATGCACAGGCGTTCGATTTACAATTCATACTTCATCAGGTTCTTACAACTACTCAGTTAAAACCTGAACTTATTATGAGAGGAACAAAAATAATTTTAATGACGATAGACAGCATTAGATTTTTAGATTCTCTTAATTATTTTTCAATGAGATTAGCAAAATTGCCGGAGGCGTTTGAATTCTTAGAACTTAAAAAGGGGTATTTTCTTCATTTATTTAACAAAACGGAGAATTACAATTATGTGGGCCCTATACCAGAATTGAAATATTTCAACCCTGACAACCTTAAAGTAGAAGATTACTTGATTGGCATGGAGCTAAAATTGCCGAAAACTATGTATTTGATTTTAAAAAAGAATTAGTTGAATATTGTGTAAGTGACGTTAAAATACTGGCTCAGTCTTGCAAGATGTTTAGAAAAGAACTTTAAGAAAATTCTAACGTATGCCCGTTTACGGAAGCTGTTACGATCGCAGGAACATGCAACAAAATTTATCGCAGAAATTTTTTAAAACCTAAATACTATTGGAATAATACCAAAAAAGGGGTACCGTTATTCAGACAACCTATCAGATATTGCAATAGAATGGATAATCTGGGAAGAACATTAACGTAATATTAACATACTTCATGCGGCCAAAGAAAAGGAAAAGACTGTCAAAATCATTAAAATAGACGGGTTTTGTGAAGAAACTAATGAAAATTTTATGTTTCATGGGTGCTATTATCATCGACATGTCTGTATTCCTTCTAACAGATAAACCTTTATATGAAAATCACTCAGAAACGTTAAATAGAAGATACGAACGCACCAGAGAAACAACTGAAAAACTACGATCTTTAGGATATGATGTAACGGAAATGTGGGAATGTGAGTTTAAAAAACTTATGTCTGAGAATCCTGAAATTGGAAAATACATAAAAAATGTATTTATCCCAGTTTTACCGACCAAAATAAACGATAAGTTGCTGTTTACCTTATGTCGCTGTTGCGGCGAAGAATTTAATCAAGAAACTTGTAATCATAATGATACAGAACGGTCTTGTCAGCAACTTGGGTAATTTCTGAAGTAATTTTAGCTTTAGGTTATCAAATTCAGGAAATTTACGAAATATGGAGATATGACGTTGTTCTCCAACTAAATAAAGTTAATAACGATGTAGGGTTGTTTAGTAGTTTTATGAATGAGTACATTAAAATAAAGCAGCAGGCATCAGGGTGACCAAAGAAACGCTTGAAGAAAAATAAACATATATTAAAGAATTTTTTGAAATAGAAGATGTACTGTTAGAATTTGACAAAATTGCGTAGAATGGGGGATTACGTTTGCTGGCCAAATTAATTTTAAACTCTTTTTGGGGCAAATTTGGTCAAAAAGAAAATTAGACGAAAACTACAATTATTGACGATTCATTAGAATTATACAATTTGCTAAGTAACCCTTCTTTGGTAGTGAATTCTTGTTTTCCGGTAAATGAAAAAGTTCTCATCGTTAATTAAAGATTAAACGACTTACCTGTAAGGAAGTTCAATCTTAATTATATGAGAACCACGTCCGCATAGACCAATATGTAGTAACGCCTCTGGTGTTACACACGCCACTGTATTCAAAGTACAAAAAGATGCTCGGTACTCCGTCGTTCTATCTGCATACCCTACTCATTACGTTCGAAGTGCCCTGGTTATAATGAAAAATCAGTTGTTGGGCAATGAGAAGGGCTGGGATGGGTGGTCTATGCGGACGTGGTTCTCATATAATTAAGATTGAACTTCCTTACAGGTAAGTCGTTTAATCTTTAATTATACTTCGAACCACGTCCTTATAGACCAATATGTAGATGTTTAAAGTAAGAAAAGTAAACTGATTTTTCTAATTTTTAATATTTCAAAACTTCAACTTTAACTACAAAAAAAAAAAAATCTCGAATAGTAACAACTTAATCTAGGTCAGTCTAAATATACGTTTTCCTAATTAGAAGCTAAATAACTTAAACTAGAAAGTCTTACAACTATTCAACCAAAAACTATTTTGTGAGCGTAACTTACGTACTCTTTAACAGGTCTACAGTAAAACCTTGCAAAGGAATTTGAATTAGGAGTCCAGCCAGCAGCATCCCTAATGGTTCCAATATTTACACCTGCTCTCATGGCAGCGGAGGTGGACGCATGACGGGTACTGTGGCCTAGGAAAACAGATGTGTCTACTCCGGATTTACTTAGCGTTGTTTTTATCCAACGTGAAATAGTTTGTGAGGAAGCACAACGATGTGGTTTTTTAAACGTTATAAAGAGCTCCTTTATATTTCCTCTTAAAGGTTTTGTTATCGTCAAATAATATCTTAACGTCTTGGCTACACATAATTCTGGATTATTAACAAATTCAGGGACCTCTAGTACAGGTTGTAGTTTATTGGGTGCTGAGGTCTTAATTAATTCAGAAATAAAAATTCTAAAACTCGTGCCGACTTCTTTTATATTTTCTAATTTGGTTTTTGTTAAGGTTTGAACTCTGTGGGACGTTATTAAGGCTAAAAGTGTAACTATTTTATGACTTATGAATTCTAATGACAATGATTCTAATGGATACATTGAAGATATATACTTTAAAACAATTTGTGGATTCCAAGTAATATTATATTTTGGAACGATAGGTCGTTCTCGAAAAACACCTTTCATGAACCGTTTTATTAATTTTTGCTCATCATTAATGTTAAATAAAATTTTTAGTGCAGACTGATGGCAATTTAATGTATTATATCTTGCTCCTAACTCAAATTCCTCATGAAGGAAGTTTAAAACATCGTTTATGAGGGGAGCAAACATATTAATATTTTTGGTTTTGCACCATTTCCACCACTTACTAAATGTTGAATTATACTGAGATATGGTATTATTACTAAGTGATGCTATAAAGGTAGGTATTAAACACGGAGATATTCCTTTTCTTAAGTATGCCTGCCTGATAAGATGCCTGCTACCAGGGTAATCTTCTCCCAGATCGGGTGACTTTCTCTAAAAGGAGAGAGTAATAATCCAGGATTAGGAGATAAATAAATAGGTTTCGATACCAAATATTTTAAAAATACAGGATACCATGGTTGTGTTTCCCATTGTGGCACTATAACGATACCCTCTGCCTTATCTTCTCGTATCTTATTTAGAGTCTTACTGATTACTGGAAATGGTGGGAATGCATAAAATTGTAGCGCCGACCAAGATATTGTGAAAGCGTCTACAACTAAAGCACCGGGATCAGGTTTCCAGGCTATGTATTTTTCACACTTCGTATTTGAGTATGTTGCGAACAAATCAATTTCTGGAACACCAAATTTTTTGATTATTAATTTATAAGCGGAGTCATTCAGTTCGTATTCAGAGTCTGTTTTAAGACAACGAGACTCTGCATCCGCAACGATATTTTCATTGGATGCGATATAAGAGGCAAAAATCCAAATCTTCCTGCTTTCGCACCATTGCCAAATATCTCTTGTTAACTTATTAAGATGTTTAAATTTTGTTCCACCCATCCTGTTTACATACGATATCGCAGTAGTATTGTCTACTCTCAATAAGATATTACATTTGAACTTATATTTTGCAAATGATTTAAGTGCCATAAAAATTGCAAGCAGTTCTAAATAATTTATGTGCCTACTTCTTTCAGAAATATTCCAAAATCCATGTATTTTAGTATTAGAGAATGATGCACCCCACCCAGAAGGGGAAGCATCAGTAAAAATTTCCATTTGGAAACTTCCTTTATATATTTCAGTTCCAGAATTTGGAATGTTTCTTGTCCGCCAGTCCAAATCTACTAAGCATTCCTCTGATATTTCCATTTTGGCTTCGTAATTATAATTTGCCTTTTGTAATGCTCTACATTTACATTTTTCTAAATTTTTTGTATATAGCCATCCATACGAGAAACTAGGACATATAGATATTAAATAACCTATTAGTTGGGCAAATTCGCGTATTTTTGGTTTTTTAGAGTTTCTAATATCGTGGATATGCTTAATAGCTTTGGTCTGCTTTAAGGTCGGTAACATTAACATCATGGAATTACTATTCCATATAAAACCTAAAAATATTTGTGTTTGAGAAGGTATTAGTTTAGATTTCTTCCAGTTTATAATAAAGCCTAAAGACATTAATAATTTCTTTGTATGTTCTACATTCTTTAAACAATCCTCTGGGCTATCAGCTATGAGTAAAAGATCATCTAAATAACTGATAGACAAGAATCCTTGAGCTCTTAAGCAATTGATAATAGGCTTAAAGAGTTTGCAAAACACAAAGGGAGCCGTACTTAGGCCAAATGGGAGACAAGTAAATTCCAAAAGAGAGTCTTTAAATTTAAATCTAAGATATTTCCTATATTTTTTGTTTACGCGCACCAAAAAATACGCATCTTTTAAATCAATAGTACTCATGTAGACATTTTTAGATATAATATTTTTAACATCTTTGATATTTTCAAGTTTAAAATGAGTTGTTCTGACAAATTTATTAAACTGTTTTAAGTTTAAAACAAATCTGTAACTACCATCTGGTTTGGCAACTAAAAAATATCTAGACAGGAATTCACCTTTTTTATGACTGCATGATGTTATTGCCCCTATAGATAATAGAGTATTAATACTTTCTTCTAGCTGTTCCATCTTCTCTTTAGAGAAATGCGTGTCTGAGTTAGTAGAAGTTTGCCAAGGTCTAGAAAGAAATGGAATAGAGTATCCATTGACCCACGATAAAACTATCGGATCGCTTGTTATCTCTGACCATTGATCATAAAAAAGGTGGATTCTTCCTGCAAATTTTTTATCATAAGGTACCTCTAAAATTTCCTGTCCCGTGTTCTTCGCGAGTCCCTGGCTTCGTATGTCCGTAAGGCCCCTCTCGCCTGATACCTCTCCCCCTTCTTTTTCTTCACAAACTTCTCCTTCGGAATGTATTTCATCTTGGAACTGGAAAGACGACGCCTGTCTAAAAAATGCGAGTGTGTGGGTTTGTTTTGCCACGTTGACGGTTTTTTGACTCCTATTTCATTCGATGATTTTCTGATAGTCTGGGCTGCTTTGCACCGCTCAGAAAATTCCTTACCAAACAACCAAGTGTCTGATTTGGCCTCTTCTGCCACCTTTTGAATTACATTATTTAATTTAGGGTAAATTTGATGTTTTCTGTGTTTCCCTATTAAATAATGCACCTCGCAAAAAATCTTCCCTGTTTCAACTAGTCCTGGGAGAATATCATTCTTTAGTTGTTCAGGCATCTCGCCTTTCATAATATCTCCAATGGCTCCTCCTAGAACAGCTAACCCTTTACCCATTTTATCTTGAAAGCCTGCTACTACAGAATCTTTCTTCTTTTCTATGGAATTAAGTAAGCTTTCTATTTCAGGATTTAATTTCGGGGCTAACAAACGGGGGCAGTTTTCTGGAATTAATATTTTAGCTAAGCGCTCTCTTGTGTCCTTATCTAGGCCGTCTGATAAGTAACTTTCCCAGCGTGTTACGAGATCTGAATCAATAGCACATCCAAAGGATGTGTTCTTTGACGGATCTGCCCCCAACAGTTCATCAACTTTCTGCTTTGCATTTTCGTCGCTAAAATCAGACGAAGAGGACGAAATTATTTGTCTTCTAGGCCTACTGCGTTCCCTAGAGCGCCGCTCCTGAGTTGATTCAGAACTTGAATCAGAATCACTCTCACCTACAAAAAATATAAGTCTAATAGACTGACAAAGTCGGTATTTTAATGTAAAAAACATCGGCATAAACCAATGCCTACAAATGAACAGGAGAACTGTTGTCCCATAGTATCTGATAACAATTATTTGCTTGGCGATTTAAAATTACTGGCTTAAACACATCTTGCATAAACAAAATGTAATTAATCTTGATCTTACTCATTTACAGGCATATTTTGCATTAATAGAAAAAGCGTGTGACCGATGCATAAACATCAGCCCTGATTTGGTGTACATTTGCATAAACAAACGTATTTTTAACCATCTTTATATCATATTGATTTCAATTTGTGACTGACGCATAAACCCCAGTCCTGATTCTGTGTACGTTTGCATAAACAAACGAAATTTTGAAGAATATATCCACTTACTCGAAGAAATATCCTTAACAAGTTTTTGCAGTTTCCTCATCTTCGCTCTAATTTCCCTTAAATTTACTTGCTTTTTATGCTTCGGCATTTTTAATTGTTAACCGATGAATCACTCACTATTTTTATCACGATACAAGCGGCGTGTTTCGCACTGAGAAACGTAATGAGTAGGGTATGCAGATAGAACGACGGAGTACCGAGCATCTTTTTGTACTTTGAATACAGTGGCGTGTGTAACACCAGAGGCGTTACTACATATTGGTCTATAAGGACGTGGTTCGAAGTATAACTATGAATATATTGATGAGGCTTATCTTTCATCGGTCAACGTAATTATTGCCTCATATGTGACAGCTCAAGCAAGAATTATTGTTATATAAATTTATGGATCAATTAACAAATCGAGCCTGGATTACCTGATATTGAGACGGGTACGTGTATCGGCGATATGTCGGACGAATTAGAAGAAGAAGGTGAAGGGAGTTACATATCTGAATTTATTTCTGGAGGTCCGAAAAACTATGCATATAAATTTTGGAGTACTAAGACATTAACGTATAAAGTAGTTTGTAAAGTTAAAGGAATTTGTTTAACGTATTCAGCATCACAATTAGTAAATTTAGATTCCATAAAAAATATGGTATTAAATAGCGAGACGGATCCTATTCCTGTTATTTCAAGAAAAATAAGAAGGACTAAGGACCACCGTGTAATATAATAACTAAAGAAGAGACAAAGCTCTATAAAACAAATTCTCTAAAACGCAAATATTTTGATGACGGATCTTCCGCTACTTTTGGCTATAAAAAAAGAAAATTAATTTAATTTGTAACGAGTTTCAATGTTCAAATACGAATTTCAAAAAAAAAGTTATACAGATATGTGTTTCAGAGTCATAATGAAACGGTAACACAGTGTTTAGGTTTAAAAAACACGGATAATTCTACTTTTTATTTGCAGTAACTTATAAACGTGTAAATAATTATTACTTATACAATATATTTCAAGGAACAAACGACTTACCTTAAGGAAGTTCGTTCCGAATTATATGAAATAAACTCGTCCAATCAGATATTACACACGTAGTCCACTGTATATTCTTTGTCGAGCACTATTTTAAATGATTCACACAGCCCAAACAACTTTTTTATCCCTTATCGCCTCGTCTTAATCATTACACTGTTTGCGTGTGAGTAAGACAAAAATAGATTAAAGAGGGTGGGCTGAGTATTAATATAATTTGTTATATTTATTTGTAACACGTATCCTATAATTGTTTTCTATCCTCAGCATTGGGTTGGGACATATCTGATTGGACGAGTTTATTTCATATAATTCGGAACGAAATTCCTTAAGGTAAGTCGTTTGTTCCTTGAATTATATTTCAATAACTCGTCCAATCAGATATTACACACGTAGATGTTTAAAGATCTTTCAATCTATTTTTGGTATAAATATAAGTAATATCATTGAAACCATATTGAAACGATTCCCATATATAATTAATCTTTTATTAGAACAATTGACCCACGAAATAACAATTTAATTATGCATTAACAACCCAAATTAATCTTAAAACTAACCATTAAATCTAATACATATTTTTATTTGATGATACAATAGATTCTATGAAATTTACTTCATTCTGTAGGGGACGATTATAGAATTTCGTAAACACAATTTTTTGTCCACCCTACAGTGTTTTTTATTGCGTCTATAGATATGCCCGATCTATAAGCCGCTGAGGTAGAAGCATGTCGAGTACTATGACTTTTAAATATTTGGATATCTATTCCACTTTTTTGTAACACGTCTTTTATCCAGCGACTTATAGTCTGGGTTGACGCCTTATGGTATGATTTTTTATATGTTAAAATAAGATATTCCTCATTTTCTCTGAGAGTTTTAAAAACATCTAGATAATGAACCAAAGTTCGAGCCACACATAAGCCCGGTCTATCGTTAAAGAAATTAAACTTTAATTCTGGCTGTTTTCGATTAGGATTTGATGTCTTTAAAATATCCGTAATATATATTGTAATGCTATCTTCTGTTTGCAAAATATTCTTTAAATTAATTTTAGAAATTGTTTGAATTCTTTGTCCTGATGCAAGAAGTAAAAGCATAACCAATTTTTTAACTAGTTTTTCTAGCGAAAGCTGATCTAAAGGATACCATTGTTCTATATAATTTAATACATTTTTAGGATCCCAGGTTGTGGCATACCTAGGAAAATTTGGTTTTATCTTGAATATACCTTTTAAAAATCTTTTAATTAATAGTTCAACACTAACTGAAACATCCAAAATTAAGGACAGTGCAGATTTATGTGCATTAACTGTCGAATAAGTAACATCATTAGTTTTAAATAGTTCATTAAGAAATGCTATTATACTACTGTGATATACCACAGGTATATCGAGCACCCCGTATAGTGTATAGTTATTATTGTTATGTTAATGTTAGGTTATTGCCATTGTATTTGTTATCAAGACATCGACTTGTGCGACAAGGTCGATCCTTGACCGTATGTGAACCAGGTAGATGATCTTGACTAGAGGTCAATACATGTATATATATATATATATATATATATACCAAATTATTGTAGGCCTTACATCAGATATGTATTAGATATGTATCAGATATATACTAGATATCAATTAGATATATATTAGATATAGATTAGATATAACCTAAGATTGGTTTATACCTATGATAAGTCTTGTATCCATTACTAGGGGTTAATCCCCAAATTATAATTGTTGTTGTTACAAAGAGTTTTACTTCCCTACGACATCAGTACATGGCACATGCCACCAGATGTCACATGGCGATCCTGCCACTCGACTAAAATGGAATCCGAGATGGCGCAATAAAGAAGTTTTGTTTTGGTACAGATAAGCTGGGAAATATGGCCGGAGCCAACCAATCGAAAGAGGAGGTGATTATTACCCAAGCAGGAAACAATGGAGATGCTACAGGTTCCGCAAGTAAGCATAGCGAAATTACGATGTTTGAAATTATGGTAGCATTAGTCTGACTACTGACTGTAGTAATAATCGCATTCACGGCGTATAAGAAAATAAAGGCAGAAGATAAGGAGATAACGAGGTCAAGAGAGCTCACCGAACTCGTTTAAGGAGGTATCCAGAGCCAAAAGTCAGGAAGAAAGAAGAAAGAAGAAGGAAGAAAGAAGTGTGAAGAGATAGTGCAAAGACATTTAAATTAGAATAGAGTATATGTAAGTAGATGTTTTTGATTACCATATTTTTGTGTATTGATAAATGCCAGAAACATATTTTGACCGACTACACGAGGAACTAACGATATTCTTAAGGAATCTCAATAAAGATCCTTTAGATAGACGGGGTAACTTAGAAAAAACTAATAACTCGATAGGGAAGCTAGAATAAATAGAAACGCGATTTGGCTTAGCAAGGGAAAAGTTTAACGCGGCAAATCACGACGTGAAATTAATAAATGAAGCAAAAATTGTGGTAGAACAGATAGTTAGAATAGTTAAGCCGTAGCCGGGAAATTTTAGAGGCTAGACTAGAACAGATTCAAAGCGATAAAAATTAATATGTCAGAAATAAATAGTTTAAGGGAAGCAAAGAAGGCGAGGATGTATGAATAAGTTTGTCCATAGCACGAGCTATTGGCAATGAAAATTTGGACATTTTAGTGTTAATGATTTTAAGGAATAGTGATTAGGCAGAATTTTTTTAAATTATATTAGGATAGGTTAAGGCAGTGTTGAAATTATTAGTCGACACTAGCGGTTATTAATTGTTATATTAAACTTAGATGTTTAGATAATAAAAATAGGATTATAAACAAGACGGGCAAGTGAACCGACTATCGAGTCATCCGATACGATGGATGTATGTAAACTCGACATTGACCTAGATAGCGGTCACCAGCTAACGCATGATTTTTCAATATTAAAAGAATTCGATAGCGAAATAGATGGGGTCATTGGCAGAGATTTGTTTATGAAATATAAAGCAAGTATAAATTGCGAATATTGTTTCTTATCGCTTTGGATAAGAAATGAGAAAATCGGATTACCGAGGTATGCAGAGCGGGAACAAAAATCCCAATACAAAAATTTTTTTTTTATGTTAAAGATAAGGTAGTTAAGTTAAGAAGTAGACTAACTAAATTTTTAATAGAATTAGAGGAGTATGATTTTGATGTGTCCTATGTGAAAGGATCAAAGAATGTCACGGCAGATGCATTATCTCTCATAGGAATTAGCTCAAATGAGTTAAGGAATATGACTAAGTAGAAGGATGAGGAAATGTTTGTAGTAACAAGGGCGCAAGTTTAGATAGGAGTTAGGAAGTGGATGATTCTAGTAACGACAGGCAGCGCAACCTGACGTAGTAGCACTATTAAAACGACCTAGTGGTGGCGTTGAGGCGCGGATTATGAAGAGTGAGGAATTAGGTAGAAAATATCCCGAATTTTATGTTACAAACAATAAAGTGTTTGATAACGAGATTATTTATGTGAAGCCAAGATACTCGATCGGCGTGTTTGGTCTACGGGCCCTCGTTGAGAGTTTGGTGGAGAGATTATTTATGTAAAGCCAAAATATTCGATCGGCGTGTTTGATCTACGGATCCTCGTTGAGAAATTTGGTAGAAATATGTGTGCACAATAAAGTGTAGCAATTGATGATAATGATAAAATAAATGTAACTGGCCAGGTTATAAGCGAATTATTAAGGGATAAAGAAATTTTAGTAAGAAAGGTATTGAGATAGGCATAGTGCAAGGTAGACAAGCTAGACAAGTAGAGAATTGAGACTGATAATCCTGAATGAATTTCATATTTTTTTAAGTTTTGTAAGTTAAGTTATAGAGTAGTTGAGGATAAAGGCGTAAATGTAGTCCTAGAGATTGACAATAATAAAGGTAGAAATACACAAAAATAGGGTAAAACCATTCAACCATTAGAATAAAAAATTTTGTAAATTCTAATAAATTTAAAAATTTTTCTCCTGGGGGAAGGTGTGATATACCACAGGTATATCGAGCACCCCGTATAGTGTATAGTTATTATTGTTATGTTAATGTTAGGTTATTGCCATTGTATTTGTTATCAAGACATCGACTTGTGCGACAAGGTCGATCCTTGACCGTATGTGAACCAGGTAGATGATCTTGACTAGAGGTCAATACATGTATATATATATACCAAATTATTGTAGGCCTTACATCAGATATGTATTAGATATGTATCAGATATATACTAGATATCAATTAGATATAGATTAGATATAACCTAAGATTGGTTTATACCTATGATAAGTCTTGTATCCATTACTAGGGGTTAATCCCCAAATTATAATTGTTGTTGTTACAAAGAGTTTTACTTCCCTACGACATCAGTACATGGCACATGCCACCAGATGTCACATGGCGATCCTGCCAGTCCTTTAAGATGTCACACTACCAACATCTGCCTTATATAATTTTATATTGTTTTGTAAGCTAAATTGCCACCATTTCTTTAGTGTACCAGAGTACTGTTGTATAGTAGCGCCACTCAAAGATTTAATCATAACTGGAATTGCAACTTCCGGAATTCCTCTCTTCAAAAACGAACGCCTGACAATTTCGAGGCCACCAGGGAAAGCTGCGTCCAAAGAGGATGACTGGTACTAAAAGGAGACAAAATTAATTTTTTATGAGGACCAAATATTTTTGGGGTGGTTGTAGACAGTCTTAAAAACAATGGATACCATCGGCCAATATGGAACCACTACAATACTTTCTGCTTTATCCTGGATAATTTTATTAAAGACTCTACCTATGAGCGAAAATGGGGGAAAAATATACGAAAATTTTTCTCCCCAATTGAGAGTAAAAGCATCAGTGGTTATAGCCCCCGGATCTTTTAGCCAAGAAACGTAACATCTACATTTGGCATTTATTTTTGTAGCAAATAAATCTATTTCTGGTTTACCAAACGCCGCAGTAATTTGCGAGTAAACATTGTCGTTTAGTGAATACTCAGTCTCAACTGAACGTAGTCTAGATTCTTTATCCGCTATACTATTGTCTTTTGAGGGTATATAAGAAGCATATAAATATATATTTCGTGTCTCACACCACTTCCATATTTCCCTACTTAATTGATTTAATCCATCTGCTTGGGTTCCCCCCATTTTATTAATATAGGCGATTGCTGTCTTATTATCAACCCTAAGTAAAATGTTGCAATTCTTTGCATCTCGAGCGAAACACTTCAATCCATAAAAAATTGCTAGCAATTCTAAATAATTGATGTGAAATTTTATTTTCTGTTCATCCCAAAAACCATGTGTGGCCATAGGTCCCGATACAGCCCCCCACCCAGTTTTCTGTAAAAATTTCTAATTTGAAATCTTTTATGTATAAATTATTAAAACTAGTTTTAATATTCTGTCCCCACCATAACAAATCTTCCTTAATAATTTGTGTAATATGCATATTTGCGTTATAGTTACCCTTGGACCTTTTAAGAGCGAATAATTTCTCTCGTTCCAAGCACTTCGTATATAGCCATCCATATTTTACAGCTGGACAAGCTGATACAAGAACACCAAGTATTTTTGCATAATCTCTTATTTTACATTCATGTTTTATTTTAAATTTTTGTATTAAACGTAAAATCTTTTCTCTTTTTTCCTCAGGTAAATGTACAGTTAAGGTCTGACTATTGTAAATAAATCCTAAATATTTACAAATTTGTGATTTAGATTTTTTGAAATTAATCAATAAACCTAATTCTTTTAATGTATTTAAAATAAATTTTATATTATTATTGACTTCATTTTTCGTTTTTCCTAAAACTAAAAAATCATCTAAGTAAATGACGCATAGTATATTATTTTGCCTAAAAAATTTTAATATTGGTTTAAACAATTTAGTGAATAAAAACGGTGCCGATGACAAGCCATTTGGTATACAATTGTATTCATACAGTTTTCCGTTGAATTTGAATCTAAAATATTTTTTATGTTTATTATTAATAGACACCATATAATAGGCATCTTTTAAATCAACAGTAGCCATAAAAAAGTCTTTGCAAATTAAATCTTTCACTGTTTTGAAATTTTCCATCTTAAAATGGGGAACTGTAATAAATTTATTTAATTGTTTTAAGTTCAGAATAAATCGGTAGTTATTGTCTGATTTTGGCACCAGAAAAAATGAGGATAAAAACTGTCCTTTTGTTGATTTACATTCTGATATCACTCCTTTTTCAAGTAATTTATTTATAGCTGATTTATAATTTGATACCTCGTTTTTAGACATTTTTCTAGATTTCGGTACAAAATACTGAACCGGTTTATTATTGAATGGAACTTTATATCCTTTAACCCAAGAAAGGACGTGATTGATTTTAACATATCTTTTCCAAATGCTGTAAAAATACTTTAATCGACCTCCATAGCAATTCGTACTTACGTTTACTTCTTGTAATTGTTTCTCTTTCGGGGGTAGTCCCATTTTGTTTGATTTTGATTTTTCCCGTCTTTCATTCTGGGTTTTGGGTACGTGGGCTTGTAGTTTAAAGAATGAGTTACTCGCCCCTTGTCACTTCGATAATGTGATGTAGAGGGTGTTGAAAACTTTTTGAAAGAATCTGCTGAAGTAGACTTCATTTCCTTTCCTGTACGCCACTGGTTCTTCACCTCTTTAAACTTCTCAGCAAAATTTTTCCCACAGATGTATTCGTCTGGTTTACTATCCCGTACAATTTTCTTTACTGTTGGATTCATTTGAGCTTCAATGTGAAATTTTCTGTTGTTAGATAACATATTAAATGTATTGCATAAAAACTATCATCTTTTTCCTTATCAGTATCTGCTTTCTGTAATAATTTATTGATTACTTGACCTACAGACGCTAATCCCAGTCCTATTTGTGATTGAATGGTAGCTAAATATTTATCGTCTTTCTTTGAGAATTCAGTCAATGACGCTTCTAGTTCGGGATTTAATAAAGGTGCTTTTAAAAGTTTTATATTTTCGGGAATAAAATATTTCTTATTTAATTCTTCCCTCTCGGTTTTTTCCAACCCTAATAGTATATATTTATTCCACCGGTCCGCTACTACCTGGTGTATTTCGGGCCCAAATGTAGTTTCTAAACCTACTGGTTCTTCTCCAAATAGTTTCAAAATATCACTGCTCAATTCAGGATGATCACTTGATTGTTGTACTACGGGATTAATAGCTGTAACATTATCCTCCTCTTCAATTTCGTTCGTTATCAAACTCTGATTAGATCTGGAGACATCCGATTCACCTAAAAAAACCATTTTTGACTCACCCTGTGTATTATTTCATCTTTATTTAGTATAGGTTTAAAGATGTACCCAAATGTAAGGGTTTAAAATTTTTACCCATAAAATATCGACAGGTTTAAAGTTTTACCTGTGTCAAATCATACTATAGCTTCAAAGTTTTAGCTAATTTTTAGTCAAACATAGATTAAAAGTTTTATCTATGTACTGTTTTAATATAACTACCTGAAGAACTACTTCTATCTGAAGAACTACTGCTAGAACTCCGTCTCCTTTCTTTCCTATCCA
This sequence comes from Crepidodera aurea, assembly GCA_949320105.2. Lineage (NCBI taxonomy): Eukaryota > Metazoa > Arthropoda > Insecta > Coleoptera > Chrysomelidae > Crepidodera > Crepidodera aurea. The sequence goes on along the minus strand of OX439472.1, from coordinate 7,598,751 downwards.
ATTCGTCCAATTTTCTTAATAATTTTCTTCGCTTCCTAGATAATTTGTCATCATTGTCACTAATTTTATGTTTCGGCATTTTTAAATAAATTTATATTTTAATACGACCGCTTCGAACAAAGCACAACAGTGTAATAATTAAGACGAGGCGATAAGGGATAAAAAAGTTGTTTGGGCTGTGTGAATCATTTAAAATAGTGCTCGACAAAGAATATACAGTGGACTACGTGTGTAATATCTGATTGGACGAGTTATTGAAATATAATCTATTTGTTTTATATTAATATTATGCACTGATGATAGCGTAAATGTCAAATTTTTGTAAAGTAGTGTACTGTTTTATCTCGAATAAAAAACACACGTTTCTAATTTACATATTTATTCAATTAGGCTCCTTTTTTTATAAATATATATACAACAAAAAACAGCAAATTAAGAAACTCTTAAGATAATATGTTGTAACCATTACACTATTATAAGTCAGCGGCTTGGTGTAGTAATTATAGGGATATTAAAAACTATTATTTTTAAATAAGATAGTCTTACATCATTATATTTAAGTATCTTGTACCCTTCTGTAATCATATAAAATTAACGAATATAATTTTATTAAGGATGGTTTTAAATGTATTCTTCTTCTCAATCCTTGCACCACAGTAAATGGGCATTAACGTAAAATTAAGTTATTGTCATTTGCCTCTTTCTGATTTGTAACAGTTATCGCACAAAGATGTAAAACTATATCCCCCAATACCTTTCCGATCTATGCTGTATTGTTTTGATATATGATGGCTTTGCTTCATGTTGCGACATTTTGTACAAACTGTAGGCTTACAATCACTACACTCGTAATAGCGAGAGCCTCCAAAAAAATTACAGCTGGGCATATTAAGAGTTCGGAAATGTAATAGTGCCTTTTTATTTATATATTCATTAGAAACACATATGATAGAGAAATGTAACTAACGCAATCTATGTTCAAATATTCTCGACGTTTTTCCGAAACGGTTTTAATTTTCCCAATCAAAATATTTTTTTTTACCAATTTTATTATAGGATAGCCGATTTTAAGATTAAATACTACTTGTATCCTAGTCTATTAGTATTTTCACATTTGTATGAGGGAGTACTATACCGTATTTCTAGTTTTAGCGGAGGAGAAAAAATAAAACATATGATACCAAAACCTGTGTTTTCAATTTTTTAAAAATTTTCCATGTCCAAACTAAATTTTTATACCATAAAAGTTAATAATTTTTGAACGCAAAAAAGTATTTCAATATTTATGACAAGAAACAATATGACACTAATAAATAACAGAGTCAACAAATTTCTTAGAAATCCTCCAGCAAATATTATGTAATGGAAAGAAATACTAGAAAGTTTAAAATTTTTTTTTTGAAGTTGCTATTTGATGAATACGTAATTTTATTAAAAAAAATAATATTTATAATAAATTTATTATTTATTGCCAAGTGTTAATAATCATCCTCTGTTTTATCGTCTAGTATAATGACAAAGCAAAAAAAATAAACTTTTTTTAACTACATGATTCTAGACCTGCCTCAATGTAGATGATATGGCGGTAAATTTGTACATCTGGAGAAGACAAAATTGTTTTATTATTATTGCCACATATTTATTAGTTATTACAATGTATAATATCAAGTTAAAATTTTTATTTGATTAAAAATAATAGATATTGGTTACTTCTAAATATTTTCGTTTATTCGTTTACATGACCAAATCCCTATATCTACATTTTTTTTTGTATTTTTTACAATTATTTAACTTTCCTATCGATCACTTCATTTTAAGGAGACTGACTATTAAAGTCAGCTGTGAGTAGTGGGCTCTTATATCCTATTAATATTTTGATTAATTATTAAAACCAATATATAATCGTTTTTTATGCAAATACAAAAATCCCTATTTTATTTTTCCCGACAGTCCTTTCAAATAAAGGAGACTGACTATTAAAAAGTCAGGGGTGAGTGGTGGGTTCCTTTATATCCCCATCCTTGTTTATGATATTATATATGTTCTTTTTTTTCCAGGTATACTATTAAGCTTTTTTTATAAAATCGATCGGCCCCAATAAAATCAATTACTTCATTAAATAAGCGTTATTACCTCATTTTTAAAATATTTCAATTCATGTCAAAAGATTTTTCCTACGGCTGCTTGAATATGCATAAAAACGCACTGTCAACTTCCCTTAAAAAACGTCAATTTAAAACAGCGTGTGTAAACGTTTACACACGCTGTGTGCAAAGTAAAATGACAACACAACTCATATTAACAACACATATCAATGAATCGAGATGAAATCTAGCATGCGGACACTGTCACTACTGACAGTTCTCATTTCTCATTAAAATAAAGTCAAATTTATTTTGCAAAATTTTAAAAAAGCAGTGTTACACGATGATAGAAGATGAATTTAACTGTACTCCTCCAGAAATACTTGAAAGGGCCTTCCAAATCACGCAAAATCTTTTACCATTAATTTCCAAAGAGAGGTATGAAAGTTCTTATGAAACATTCATAAAATGGAAAAATGAACGAAACCTAAACTCGTTATCAGAGAATGTTCTGCTTGTTTATTTTGAAGAATTAGCGCAAAAATATAAATCTTCAACATTGTGGTCGCACTATTCTATGTTGAAAAGCACTATAAACATCAAACACAGTACTGATATCTCGAAATATCATAAGTTACTTGCTTATCTGAAGAGACAGGTAGAAAATTGTGTGCCAAAGAAATCAAGAATTCTAACATCCGAAGATTTTCATAAATTTCTGAATACGGCCCCAAATAACATGTATGTTCATTGTTGTTGTTGTTGTTGTTCATTGTTGTAAATATGTAACTATATGGTTATAAATAAAAATATAAATCAGTTCTGGTCGTTTTAAATAAGATTTGCTTTACCTAACAATAAATAGGTACCAATAAAAATATATATATATGATAATAAAGTCGCAGCCGTAGGAAAAGTATAGTGTGTAACTCGTGTGAAAAGTGCTATTTTCAAAACTTGTTGCACAATATACTATTTCCTACGGCTGCTTAGAATATGCATAAAAACGCACTGTCAACTTCCCTTGAAAAACGTCAATTTCAAACAGCGTGTGTAAACGTTTACACACGCTGTGTGCAAAGTAAAATGACAACACAACTCATATTAACAACACATATCAATGAATCGAGATGAAATCTAGCATGCGGACACTGTCACTACTGACAGTTCTCATTTCTCATTAAAATAATGTAAAATTTATTGCAAAATTTTAAAAAAGCAGTGTTACACGATTATAGAAGATGAATTTAACTGTACTCCTCCAGAAATACTTGAAAGGGCCTCCCAAATCACGCAAAATCTTTTACCATTAATTTCCAAAGAGAGGTATGAAAGTTCTTATGAAACATTCATAAAATGGAAAAATGAACGAAACCTAAACTCGTTATCAGAGAATGTTCTGCTTGTTTATTTTGAAGAATTAGCGCAAAAATATAAATCTTCAACATTGTGGTCGCACTATTCTATGTTGAAAAGCACTATAAACATCTGGTCGTTTTAAATAAGATTTGCTTTACCTAACAATAAATAGGTACCAATAAAAATATATATTGTAGTGTTATCTAAAAAATACAAAATATGCATGAGGTTAAATCAATAGTATAGTATAATTAAATGTTACCTGATAATTTATAACTTTATAAATCTCGTAGTATCTGAAGGCTAATAAATGATTGAACCAAATTTTGACATATAAAATTTTTAATCAATTAAACTTCTTCACACCTAAAAAAAATTAAAAACATGGAAAATGTTATAATTATAAAAAAAATAAAATAAATGTATTTAATATTAAGTTTTTAAATTAATCAGTGTAGTGAAATAAAAAAAAATATAAAGTGAGGTTAAGACATTTTTGAATGAAGAGAAAATTTGAAAATCGGGATGCCTGTGGAGTGAATCTAGGAAAGAAAGAAATCTCCAGGGCAACAAAAAAAAAATGGAGGATAATAAATTTTGAATTGAAGGTGATAAGAGAAAAATTTTGGAGAAAATTAAAAATAAGTAAAATAAATTTAAACAAGAAGAAAAAGTATAATAATAATACACAGAAGACTATTAAACATTGACACAGATTTCCAGTTGTGTCAGAATCCTAATGTAATGAAGGTTATATTAAACTTTGCTGAAGATTCCCAGTATCCCAGTTGTGAGTACACCAGAAAATAAAATAAATACTTACCAGCTAAAGTCAATACAAGTTTGCCAAGGTAATCCTATATATGTCCAATAAACTTTCTAAACAGTGATAAAAATAAAACACAAAGAACTAAAACAAATTTATCACAAACAATTTAAATTTAACTCATAGTCGTCTTGTAGTAATAAGCTATAGTATAGTTTCATTGTTAATTGTTCTGTTATAAATTCACAAAGGTTAAGTTAGGTTAGAAAGTTGATAAATCAATGCAGCCAACACATAGTTCCAAATTTAAATTTGACAGTTAATTTTTTTGGTCGCATTGGTTAGGATACACAAGTACAGGTCTGGACTTAGATAATTTTGGTGTTATATGTTCATATAATTATAAACATTTTCGTGTGAAAAAGAATTCTTAAAATAAAAATTTATTATTGATGTTTAAAATTTTTTTTTATATTTTAAAAGAAAATTAGTATAAATTTAAAAACATAAAAAAAAAATATCTCTATTAACAAGATTAAAGCCAGAGGAACTCGCTTCTGACCCCGAGATTAAAAAAAATAATAATAAATAAATAAATATAATTAAATATAGAGGTAAAATCTCATGCATAAAAGTTGTTTTATATAAGACATTACATAAATTTGGCGCCCAACGTGGGGCAGGGCGAATGAAATTAAAATTAAATGTACAAAATTGAACATCAGATAACTAGTATTTAAAAAAAAATAATAATAATAATAATATATTCAAAAATGGACAAAATAAATATAGAAAAGGGGCACAGGTTGGTGGATTTAAGAGTAGCGGAATTAAAAGTTATTTTGAATAAAAGAGGACTTATTACAACTGGCAATAAGAAAGAACTAATGGAAAGACTTTGGAAACATTTAGCAGAGGAAGGGATAGATCCTGAAACATTTACTATACAAATTGATACATTAGAAGAAGATATTGGTGAAACACAACGACAAATAGAGGAAAAAGGAAATGGAGATAGATTGAGTGCAGATGAAGGAGATGAAGAAGAACAAAGGATGAGACAAGTAAATATTCTGGAACAATTTGTAATAGCACCCCAAATAAGTGAAGAAGAAACTAAAAAAGTTGCAAGCACACAATATTTAGAAAATGGAATAATACAAGCAATGATGAATATGATACAAGAAGTTGGAAATAAAATAGATGGAGTCCAACAAAACATAAAAGTAGATATGGCAAATATACAGCAAAATATAAAAAAGGATATAGAAAGAAATATATACCAAGTGAATCAAAATATTAACAAAAATGAGATCAAGATCATGAAATTAATAAACAGAATAGATGAGAAAATAGAAATGGATGAGAAAGAAATATTGTCTAGAATAGAAATTAATGAAAAACAAATGGAGAGAATGAATCAAGAAGCCAAAAATCATACAGAAATTATAAATAAATCTATAGAAAGAATTGAAGAAAATATACAAGATAACAACCAAAGAGTACATGGCATAGAGCAAAAATGGATGAGCACTATAACTCAATTGGATAGTTACATATACGACAATATAAAACAGGCTGAAGAAAGAATCAAACAGAATGTAAAAGAAAATACAAGTGGAGAAAGGATAATTATATATGGTAGAGAAGGAATTGAGGCAGAAGTGATATATTATGGTGATTTAAAAATTCACCCAGTAAGATTTATTAAAGACATTGAAGAAAGATTAAATGAAAGTGGAGAGAGAAATTGGAAGAAATTAATACGTAAAACATTAAAAGGAAGAGCAGCGGTATGGTGGAATTTAGTAGAAGAAAATTATGTTGAATTTATAAACTTTAAAATGGCATTTTTAGACTATTTTTGGGGGGAAATAACGCAGACGAAAGTACGAGAAAACTTATATTTAGGAAAATATGATGAAACTTATGGTTTCTCAAGAGAGTTATATGCGATGAAAAAAATTGATATGGCAAAATATCTTCAGCCACAGATGCAAATGGCAGATATAATTAGATATGTGTCTAGGCATTTTCCAGAAGAAATTAAAGAATTTGTAGCTATTAATGATATTAATAATCAAAAGAAATTTTGTGAATATTTAAAAAGAGTAGATCAGGTTAAAATGAAGAAAAGTAACTATCAGAGAAATAACATACATGAAAAGGAAGATACAAGGAAAGATGGTTGGATAGCTAACCATAATGATAGCTTGGATAAAGAATGTCAAGGTTACTTTCAAAAACAAGGATACCAACAAAGGAATTCATATGGATCAAATAGATACCAAAATAATTATAACGGGAGACAGTATAACAAAAGTTATAGAGATGATCAAAACCAGCCACAAACAGAATACCATAGGAAGCAACAAGGACAAAATACAAACACATTACCAAGGCGTCAAAACAATTACTATAGAAATGATAAGTATTATAGAAAAGACAGAGATGGTAACAAAACAATTGAAAACAATAATATGCGAATACAAGAAGAAAGGAAAGAGAGTAAGAATAGAAATTTTAATCAAGAAAACTGGAATGAAATAACGGTGAAGGCAGACATAGAGCAGGTGCCTGCCAAACAGGATTTTTAGATAAGTGCAGATCAAAAACAAACCAGTATCGATTATGTTATAGTAGTTATTCTCACCCCAGAGAGTTTATTGAAATAGACGGAGAAGAAGATAAATATTTAAAGGATAATTTATTACCCTTCATAGAAATGAAAATTCAAAATTTATCAGCAATAGCACTAATCGATACTGGATCACAAATATCATTAATTAATGAAAATTTCATAAAGAAAAACAATATAAAAATAAATAAATGTAGTTATAGAATCAATAAAATAGAAGTTATTGCATCAAATGGAAAAAAATCGCAAAAGCAGATAAGGTATTAAATATAGAAATAGAAGTTAAAGGTAACAAAAGCAGTAATAACTTTATCATTATTCCTGATATGACAATGGATGTGATATTGGGCATGGATTTTCTAGATAGAAATGAGATTGAAATAAACTTAAGAACAAGAAACCTAGAAATTAACGGAAAAATAATAAAAATGATTGAATATAATGATAAAAATGAAAATAATAGAAACAATGTAATAAAATTAAAGAAAAGCTTGAAAGAAGAAATCAAAGAAGAGGAAAATAATAGGAATCCAATAGGAGAACAATACATGAGTCATAGAAAAATAATGATGAAAGAAATGAAATTACCTACTATCTATGAAGACGAAGAAGAAGAAAATATGAACGAGGAGACTAACAATAAGAAAAATAACGTAAAAGAAAAAAACAAAGTAAATTTACATGCAATAACAAATAAAACTATTAAAAATATAACAAAGAAAAATATAACTAAATTACAAAATAAAACAAAAATATACTGTAACAACGCAAATAATGATAAAACAAATAAAATTCAATCTAATACAAAAAATTATAAAGTTAATAATCGGATTGATCTGCAGAATCCAGGTAGTCGTCGCTGGGGGGCGAATAAACCTAAAAAAAGTAAATACCAATCAAAAATAAAAACATTAATAAGAAACAAGAGTTCTCAAATGAAAACAAAGGATCAAACAAAAAAGAAATGGATGAGGAGAAAGAAAAAGAGTAAAATGAGAGAAAAATGTGATAGATCCCAAACATACCAGAAAATGACAAAAGAACAAAATGTAAATATGTTAAATAGTGTAGATAAGTTAAATTGTGTGAATATAAGTAGTAATAATTAAATTCAAACAAGTTTGAAACAGATTCAAGAAGGACGGCTTCCGTATATTGAAGCGAAAATTAAAAACATAAAAATAAAAATATTAGTAGATCACAAGTGTCTTTAATTAATCAAAATATAATAAATGAGAATTATCAAGAACTAGGAAAAGATGTCATGAATATTAAGAAAATTCAAGTAGTAACTGCCAATAATAAAAAAATTACAGAAATTAACAAATTATATAGTGGATTTATAAAAATTAATGGAGAAGAAATTTATGTTAATTTGTTAGTTATGGCCAATATGGATATGGACATGATTATTGGAGTTGACACGCTATTCCAAACTGAAGCAAAATTAAGTCTTAAAGATAGAGTATTATGGATAAATAAGAAGAAAATAAATTTTTTTCAAACAGAAGAGATACACAGTATAAATAAAGGACTATACTGTCAATTAAAGATATGCCCAGAAGAAATGAATACACATAATGAACAGTTTAATGACATTATTGAAAATATAACATGTCTGGAAATGTTCAAAGAACAAATAACAGAGATAATGAAACAACATGAAAATGTAATAGATAATACCCCAAGAATAGCCAACCATTATGAACATAAAATTGAGACTGAAAAGGATAAAAAATTTGTATGCAAAAGATACCCCATTCCACATAAATATCAGGAACAAGTGAAACAAGAACTGATAAAAATGGAAAAAGATGGCATCATTGAAAAAGCAAGTACCGAATACATAAGTACATTAGTTATTGTTAAGAAGAATAGTGGAGATCTTAGATTGTGTTTAGATGCACGTAAAATCAATGAGATTTCTAAAAAAACAGTATGATTGTCCTCAAAATATTGATGTGTTAATAACAAAAATAAAGAAAAACCATATATTTACCAAATTAGACTTAAAAAATTCTTTCTGGCTTATCCCATTGCACCCGGAATCACGAAGATTAACAGGATTTTCTGTTAATGGGCAAGTATACCAATTTAAAACTGTTCCATTTGGGCTACAATCCAGCAGTGCCGCATTGACGCGGGCGTTAAGACAAATCCTAGATATATACCATCATTTCTGCATATATTATGTCGACGATATCCTGATTTTCTCTGATTCAACTGAAAATCATTTAAAACATATTAATACAATTATACAAACTTTAGATAATTATGGATTAAAATTAAACATAACAAAATGCAAATTTTTTCAGCAAGAAGTTCAATATTTAGGTTACAAAATTACAAACAATGGAATCAAAATTGATCAAGATAGGTTAAAAGAAATTAAAGAGTATCCTATACCAAGAACTCTAAAAATGTTACGAGGATTTTTGGGAATGCTAAATTACTATAAAAAATTCAACCCTAATTTGGCAGAAAAGGAAGTACCGTTGATAGAATTACTGAGGAAAGAAGAAAAATGGAAATGGGATAGAAGAAGAAACACAGCTTTTGAAAACATAAAAAAAGAATTTCACGATAAGTTGGCTATATATGTTCCGGATTTTACGAAAGAATTTATTGTACGATGTGATGCATCTGAATTCGCTATTGCAGCAGAACTAGTGCAATATGTAAATGGAAATGATATTCCAGTATGTTTCATTTCCAGAATACTTAGAGGAAGTGAGATTCGATATACAGTAGGAGAGAAGGAAATGCTAGCCATTGTATATGCAAGTTAAGTGTGGGCACTTCGAAAAATACTTTTTAAAAAAACGAAAATTCTACAGTGAAACCTTTATTACTTGAAAACTAACAAAGATCTAATGATTTTTTACGTTTAACATATATTTATAACCTTTGTGAAATGTGCAGCGTTAGCATTAATTTTATAATAGTCGGCGGGATTGTTTCCATAACTCCTCCGGGGCTAGATGAGAAAATGGAAAATTCTTGAGATCTATATCTTGAGGATTTTCTTTCTTCTTTTTCTCGGTCAACTTCTTGGATACATAAAATTTGGAAACTACATAAATGATTGTTAAAATGATTATAATATATAGTAAAATTGTATAAAAACTAATTTTTTGAAAATGCACAGGTGATGAGTCCATGGTTTCTAATTTTAATTTGTCTTCTTGGAGTGCACTATGAATATTATTGAGTTCATCAAGCTTTATTGAGTCTATTTGCACTGGTTTTAAATTTGTTATTGAGTTTGTAAAATTGTTTTTGAAAATTTTTAAACTGGGCAGTAAAATGTTTTTAAAATTCGAAATTTTGGTTTCAAATGTTTTTAGAGAAAAACTTTCTATTACCACTTCACACAAATTATTAAGTTCTATTAAATAAGTACCGTTGATAGGTATATTGTCTACATTTTTACCACATTTTTGTTTAATAACCACACTATGGGGCGTGATGACAATCCACTGATTATTTTCTAACTTCTGAATTTTTACTTCGGTGACGTCTACTGGAAATTGTTGACATCTGTTAATAAATTTTGAATATTTCAAAAGTTGAACTTCACAAGGGGAGTTCGGCGAAATTTTTAGGGTCTGGACATCTCGACAGAGGAATCCATCTTGAGTAACTTCTTGGCATTCCAAATTTGAAAGTGCATATTGCTGCTCATTTGAAAGGAGAAATTTGGATTGAGGAATAATGGTTTTGAAGGATAATGTGGAACGTATAGGTAGAGAGTATACATGATAGTAGTTATAATTATTGATATCAACTATAGGTATCTCAATTAAAAATACAATTTTATTATTTTTACTATAGCTTTTTATTTCGATTATTTTTTCAAAATTTAAAATATTATTTAAGGAGAGTTAAAATGGAAATTTTTCATTGCTGTTAAGATTTTTACTAACTATTGATATTTCAGAGAATAATTCGGCTGGATCTGCAATTGCATTATGAAATGTGTTAAGTTTTGAAAAACTAATAGCTATTTCTATTTTTTCCAGTATGTCATATATAATTTGAAAACTAATAGAAAATTGTGAGACGATTCTTTCCAGTGCAAAATAATGAAATGTTTCTGTTTTTTCTATATTTAAATTTTTTATTATCTTTTGTATTTCATTAATACGAGAGCTTAAAATTAGTTGATTATGAGCTAATAAATTGGAATTATTTTGAAAGTTTTGAATTGAGGATTGTAAAAGAGTAACTTGGTGCTCGATTAAAGTTTTAATTTTATTTTGATTAATAGACAGAGATGCTATGGCTTCGTCATATCGTTTTGCATCATTCTGGTCTGTTAAAAATTTTATTGCTGAACCGAGTCCATCAAAAAGGGATCTCTTTGATCTAGACATCCAAAAAGGATTTAATTGATTTAATTGAAAGGTTATTTTATTTTCTATAATTTAAATCATGTGATATGAATTTTGAAATTCTTCTTTGAAACTATAAACTTGAGGAGTTTTAGATAGAGAAATATTTAATTTTTTATATTGCTGTTGCAATGTCAAAAAGTCTTTTGTAATGTTTGTTATATCATAAATATGTACGAACGTCCAAAAATTTGTTTTAATTTGTGCTGTTCCTAAATGGAGAGGGAGGAGACCAGGGTTGTCGTTTAAGTTATGGAATTGAGGTATGTCTAATCTTGCAGCTGTGGTCCAGAAGAGGAATCTGCAATAGGAGGTTTTTTTAATTCATTTATGTGTATAATTTCTTTGTGTAAAACTATTTTTTTATGTTTTAATGCTTCTCTGGAAATTTCAACGCGATTTCTATCAAGAATTTGAGTAATTTTGAAGGGTCCTAAAAATCTTTTATCTTTTTTATTTCGCTTTTTGGGGTTTACTTTATAGACGGTTTGGTTAACTTGAAATTCTGGATTGGTTTCACCTTTTCCGTTTCTTTTTTCAATAATTTTATTTTTTTTTTTAAATTTTTATGCACATTCTTGTAAACGTGTTCTAATTTTTCTTTGTGGCTGTTGACGTAATCTGTATAAAAGTCATGAGGAAGGAAAATTTCGTTAGGATTTCTAGAGTCAGTGTGTCCGAAAGTAAGTTCAAATGGGGTAAAGTTTGTCGAACTGTGTATAGAGTTATTGTATCCAATTATTGCATAGTCCATTAAATCATTTTCGTCTGGGTAAATTTCACGCAAAAGTCTTAAATGTTCAATTAATGTCGAATGTATACGTTCAGCTATGGAGTTAGATTCATGGTGGCCAGGAGTTGTAAAATGAACTTTAATTTTGTGGAACGCTAAAAGATTTTTTACCGTCTCGTTATTGAATTCAGTGCCTTTATCTACTACGATTAGTTGTGGAACGCCAAATGAAGTAAAATATTTTATTAGTGCTTTACTGATATGAATTGCGGTTTTTCCTGGTATAAAAAATGCTTGAGCTAATTTTGTAAAAGCGTCAGTTAAGGTTAAATAATTTTTTGCATCGTAAGTGAATACGTCTATATGTACAATTTGGAAAGGCTTTGTAGCCGTTTCAGTAAGCATTAGCGGAACATACGGGTTTTGTCTGGCATATTTATTTTTTTGACAAACAGAACAAGCATTTATATAATTTGTAATTGATATTTTCATATTTTTCCAATAGTAATTTTGACGTAATTTTTCTAAAGTTTCGTTAATACCTCTATGAGTTGTTTTTCCTTCGTGATAATTTTTAAGTAAAAGAATTTGTTCTTCTTTATCAGAAATAGTGTTAAGTAATTTTGTGCACTTCACTAATTTTGGTCCATTTTCTGAAAAGTGTTTTAAATAAACATTATTAAAATCTCGATATAAGTTTTCTTTATTAAAATGAAAGTAAAATGTATTTTTTAAATCAGTAAATTCAACTAGAAATTCAAATATAAATTTTTCATTATCGATTTCTGGAATTTTTATTTTTATTATTTTATGATTTTCATAAGTTTCGTGAGTGATATCAGTTTTTTGATAAAGATTTGGATAAACTAAAATTTGGTGTATTTTATTATTTATAATTTCATCTAAGATAGGTATACCGTTATTTGTAGTTTCGTTTGCTGTCGAATGTTGTGTCGAATCGTCAGAATTTTCAGGGTTTGTCCAGTCAGGTTCAGGAGTGTTTAATTCACTTCGTGTGTCATTTGTAACTGGGGGAATTTTAACATTGGAAATTATATTAATTTTGGATTTGTTCGTTTTACTTGTGGAAGGCTGTGGTTCTTTTGGAACATTTTCAGCAAAATTTTGCAAAAAATCTAAAATGTCGTTACTTGCATCTCCGGGGTTATTAACTATTGATTCATTTTCAAGGGCATTCATTGAAATACGTGATAAACAATCTGCATTTGTATTATTTTTTTCTTTCTTATAAATAATTTTGTGGTCAAGTATGCCTAAATCATTTTTGAAATTTACGGGTAAATTTACTATTTGTTTGCAACGTCCGGAAATAGTCAGTGGATAGTTATTTTGTCGATCGTCGTGAGTATCGGTGTCTAAAATTAAAGGAATAACTGCATTAGGAGTTACTATTATATTTTTATTTACATTTATAATTGCATTTAATTGTTTGAGTAAATCTACGCCAATGATACCATCGAATCGGTTACTAAACTTAAAGAGATAGAATTTATGATGGTCTTGCAAATTAAAAATTTTAAAAAGAGGAATGCAAGCGACTTCGTCGTGATAAGAAATGTTATGAGCTGTTTGAATATTAAATTTTTCTTTGATTATATAATTTTGATAAAATTTGTAAGCCAAATTTGGATCAATTAAAGATTTTGAACTGCCGGTGTCAATTAAAAATTTTGCGTTAATTTCTGGAATTTCGATATATGGCAAATTTGCTTTTAATGCATTAACAAATATTATGTCGGTTTTGCTGGAACTCGGGTCATGGGTAAAATCCTGACTCGGGTTATTTGTTTCAGCTGAGAGTGTGGGATTTGTACACAAGTCATTATTATATGTAATGTTATCATTTACAAGCGTCGAGAAATTATTGTCATAGGAGTATTGGGTTGCAGGAAAATAAGAATAAGGGTCAATGTCATTGTCTATCTGTGTGGGATATAAATTTTGATTATCATGATATTCATATGGATTTTCAATTTGTTCAAATTGTTGATAATGATATGGATTTTCAATCTGTTGGGGGTAAAATTGGTTTTCAAATTGTTGATATTGATAAGGGGAATTAATAGTTTGATTAAAAAGTTCGGTGGATGTAAATTTTTGTTTTGGTTGGATTATGGTATTGCCTGAAGATGTATCCATAGGTTCAGGTTTAAAATTTTGGGAAGAATTGTGATTATTAATTTGTGGTTGATTAAAGGTACGTGACTGCGTTTGATTATTGTTTTGATTTTGGAAAAATGGATGACGCTGGGTAGGAAAATTGTTATTTGGTCTCCAATTGTAAGAATTATTTACTGGATAATTTTGTTTAAATTGAGGATTTAGAAAAGGAGCTCTTGGCATAAAATTTGGTTGAAATGCCTGAGGAGGCAATTGTGGAAATGGCTGATGAGAATTTAATTTTGAAATAATGAGGCTCCTGGAATCTTGGCATCTCATGCCGAAATTATAGGGGCTTTCATTTTTTAAAGGCCGTAAATTTATTAAATCTTGAAACAAGCAATCTATGTTACGTTGATCTCCAAAACTTAGGTTTAACGAATTTTTTACATCAACCCATGTTTTGAGCTCTGTTCGAGAACCAATTAATCTTTGGGCTCTCCCTGTGAGTTTACCAATTATAGCTTTTAATAAAAATGAATTTAGAGCAATATTATTTGCACTGGCAAAAACTGATATTAAGCTTTCACAATTTTCAATAAAAATACTTAAAATGTGAGGATTACCATCGAACGAAGGAATAGAATCTAAATGTAATCTAAGCATTTGATAATCTACTGGAGTGGTAGCCATTTCTGAATTATGTTCTAAGCTATTTAAACTATTTTCTAAAGAATTTAAATTTAAACTTGTTTCAAATAAATTGACTAAGTTAAAAATATTGTATTCACTCATAAAATTAATTAAACACTAAACTAATTATAACTACTTCAAGTAAAAATAAAAGGAAGGTAAATAAAGGAATGAGCACTTACAAAATAATGAAGATTTTCATTCTTCTTATCTTATCTGCTAAGGGTTTGGACGATGTGTGTTCCTCTCCCAGGTGTAGAATTTGTTTTTTTTTCTTCTCCGAAGGACACTCAATGTTCGATCAACTGAAGAACTGTCCGTTCACCACCCGATATTCTTTCGAACAGAAAACGGAAAAATTCGATATTCTTTCGAATTTATAGTTCACAGTATCACAATGTTCGTTATTTCGGTTAATCGTTGAAACGAAAAATTGTCCGTGCGATACGTTCAATTTCCGAAAAATCCTACTTCTGACTGCGCCAGTTAAGTGTGGGCACTTCGAAAAATACTTTTTAAAAAAACGAAAATTCTACAGTGAAACCTTTATTACTTGAAAACTAACAAAGATCTAATGATTTTTTACGTTTAACATATATTTATAACCTTTGTGAAATGTGCAGCGTTAGCATTAATTTTATAATAGTCGGCGGGATTGTTTCCATAACTTGCAACACAAAAATTATCGTATTGGCTACGAGGCAATAAGTTTATCATCGAAACAGAACATCAATCATTAACATTTTTGAAAACCAACAGATACGCGAATAATAGGATCTATCGATGGTCGTTGCTATTACAGGAGTTTACTTTTGAAATTAGATATAGAGAAGGAAAAAAGAATGTTACAGCTGACTATTTGAGTAGAAAGAAAGAGAGCACAGAAAAATCATTTCAAACAGTACTAGTCACCACTAATATTCTCAAACACAGATGGAATTTATTCTGAAATTGCAATAATAAATAGTCAAGAAAATTGTCAGGAATTAAAAATCAAAATTGAAAATTTAGGAAAATATCGAGGGTGCATTATAAGAGATGGTATCATTATAAAAATAATTGGTGAAGAAGAATTGTATTACATTGATGAAGAATTAGCCAAGCAAATAATGTCAGACATTCACCTAAGATACGGACATATAGGAATTAGGAAAATTTGGATGATATTTAGGGAGAATTATTTTGCAAAACATGATCTGGTAATAACAAAAAATTTGTGTAAAACATGCAAAATTTGTATGTTGGGTAAATATAAAAATTTTCACAATCAACATACAGTTGAAAGTATAATAATAAGTAAACCTCTAGAACTCGTAGCAATAGACTACGTAAGTAACTTAATTAAGACTAGAAATGGATATAAAAATATTTTGGTAGTATATGATTTATTTTCTAAATATATAAAATTTTACCCAACTAAGAGAACGAATAAATGGGAAACCATTAGATGTTTAGATGAATACATACAAGAAGTGGGAACTCCTCAGAAGATTTTAACAGATAATGGAACATATTTCACGAGTCCTATATTTAAGAATTATTGGGAAAATCAGAATATCATAATTATACACACAACGATTCGAAGACCTAACGCAAATCCAAGCGAACGTTTAATTGAGGAATGTTTGAAATATTTAAGAATAGAGGCTCAGGATGACCATAGAGATTGGGATACAAAACTACGATATATTGAAAAATATATAAATGAGACTCCAAACACAAACACAAAAATATCACCTATAATGTAATAAGTATGAAAAATCAACCACCAGATCGACCATGGAATATTAATATGAAATCGGTTGAAGAAATTCAGAAACAAATACAGATAAAAGTTCAAAAAAGAGCAACAAAATATAAAAAGAAAATGAATGATAAAATCAAACGGAAAATAAAATTTAATGAAGGTGACCTAGTAATAATAAAAAGACATCGAGTTACTAATCTAAAGAAAAATATTTGTGCTAAATTATTATTTCCATACGAGGGGCCATATCAAGTCTGCAAAGTTATTGGAAATAATACTTATGAGTTAATTGATTTTCAAAATGGCATAAAAAAAGGACGTTATCACATAGAGATGATATATCCATATTATGACAATAATTAAATAAAATAGTAAATATTTAAGTTATTAGATATTAAGTTTGATGTTATTAAAGAAAACATTTTAAATAGTAGGAATGTTTTCTTAATAACATGGGGGGCGTATGTAGTGTTATCTAAAAAATACAAAATATGCATGAGGTTAAATCAATAGTATAGTATAATTAAATGTTACCTGCTAATTTATAACTTTATAAATCTCGTAGTATCTGAAGGCTAATAAATGATTGAACCAAATTTTGACATATAAAATTTTTAATCAATTAAACTTCTTCACACCTAAAAAAAATTAAAAACATGGAAAATGTTATAATTATAAAAAAAATAAAATAAATGTATTTAATATTAAGTTTTTAAATTAATCAGTGTAGTGAAATAAAAAAAAATATAAAGTGAGGTTAAGACAATTTTGAATGAAGAGAAAATTTGAAAATCGGGATGCCTGTGGAGTGAATCTAGGAAAGAAAGAAATCTCCAGGGCAACAAAAAAAAATGAAAGAGAATAATAAATTTTGAATTGGAGGTGATAGGAGAAAAATTTTGGAGAAAATTAAAAATAAGTAAAATAAATTTAAACAAGAAGAAAAAGTATAATAATAATAGACAGAAGACTTTTAAACATTGACACAGATTTCCAGTTGTGTCAGAATCCTAATGTACTGAAGGTTATATTAAACTTTGCTGAAGATTCCCAGTATCCCAGTTGTGAGTACACCAGAAAATAAAATAAATACTTACCAGCTAAAGTCAATACAAGTTTGCCAAGATAATCCTATATATGTCCAATAAACTTTCTAAACAGTGATAAAAATAAAACACAAAGAACTAAAACAAATTTATCACAAACAATTTAAATTTAACTCATAGTCGTCTTGTAGTAATAAGCTATAGTATAGTTTCATTGTTAATTGTTCTGTTATAAATTCACAAAGGTTAAGTTAGGTTAGAAAGTTGATAAATCAATGCAGCCAACACATAGTCCCAAATTTAAATTTGACAGTTAATTTTTTTGGTCGCATTGGTTAGGATACACAAGTACAGGTCTGGACTTAGATAATTTTGGTGTTATATGTTCATATAATTATAAACATTTTCGTGTGAAAAAGAATTCTTAAAATAAAAATTTATTATTGATGTTTAAAATTTTTTTTTATATTTTAAAAGAAAATTAGTATAAATTTAAAAACATAAAAAAAAAAAATCTCTATTAACAAGATTAAAGCCAGAGGAACTCGCTTCTGACCCCGAGATTAAAAAAAAAATAATAAATAAATAAATATAATTAAATATAGAGGTAAAATCTCATGCATAAAAGTTGTTTTATATAATACATTACAATATATATGATAATAAAGTCGCAGCCGTAGGAAAAGTATAGTGTGTAACTCGTGTGAAAAGTGCTATTTTCAAAACTTGTTGCACAATATACTATTTCCTACGGCTGCTTAGAATATGCATAAAAACGCACTGTCAACTTCCCTTGAAAAACGTCAATTTCAAACAGCGTGTGTAAACGTTTACACACGCTGTGTGCAAAGTAAAATGACAACACAACTCATATTAACAA
Source organism: Crepidodera aurea (assembly GCA_949320105.2). NCBI lineage: Eukaryota > Metazoa > Arthropoda > Insecta > Coleoptera > Chrysomelidae > Crepidodera > Crepidodera aurea. The sequence continues at coordinate 7,580,290 of OX439472.1, read as the reverse complement.
CACATATCAATGAATCGAGATGAAATCTAGCATACGGACACTGTCACTACTGACAGTTCTCATTTCTCATTAAAATAAAGTCAAATTTATTGCAAAATTTTAAAAAAGCAGTGTTACACGATGATAGAAGATGAATTTAACTGTACTCCTCCAGAAATACTTGAAAGGGCCTCCCAAATCACGCAAAATCTTTTACCATTAATTTCCAAAGAGAGGTATGAAAGTTCTTATGAAACATTCATAAAATGGAAAAATGAACGAAACCTAAACTCGTTATCAGAGAATGTTCTGCTTGTTTATTTTGAAGAATTAGCGCAAAAATATAAATCTTCAACATTGTGGTCGCACTATTCTATGTTGAAAAGCACTATAAACATCTGGTCGTTTTAAATAAAATTTGCTTTACCTAACAATAAATAGGTACCAATAAAAATATATATATATGATAATAAAGTCGCAGCCGTAGGAAAAGTATAGTGTGTAACTCGTGTGAAAAAGCACATGCGTGTGAAAAGTGCTATTTTCAAAACTTGTTGCACAATATACTATTTTTTATATAAAACTATTCTATTACATTGCCAAAGATAAAAAATCACATATCTGGCAGGCAATTAATCATGTGACACAGGTGTGCGCCGGCGACGCCTCGGTAACCCAACTCCCTTGCAGTATGCCGGGTGGCTGTCTAGGGGGGGGTTAACCTACTGAAAACTTTAACTAAATTTTTATTGTCAAGATAAACAAAACAGCATTCATTGCCAGTGTCATTGCCCGAGAAAATGCACTAGGGCTTATTTTCATACCCATAGGAAGTCGAGTCATTTGATACTGACCTCGATCAGTAGCATAGCAAAGGCCGTATATTTTCTGCTTGTTTTCTCTAATTCTATCTGATAATAACCTTGAGATAAATCAAGATGAGAAAAAAAACATTGCACCTGATAATGCATCTAAAATTTCTGTAATACAAGGTAATGGAAATCTGTCATCTTCTATTTGCGCATTCAACTGCCTGTAATCTATAACTATTCTAACTCGTCTCTCCCCTCTTTCATCTTAACCCTTTTTTTGGAATGATTAATAAAAGAGATTGCCACCCTGTTTTACTTTCGTCGATAATGCCACTTTGCAACATTTTATCGATTTCTGAGTGAATTTGTGTTTTTTGAGCATGAGGTAAACGATAAGGCTTTATAAAAACTGGTTTTGCCGAGTCTTTTAATTGAATATTTTCTTTGCCAATATTAGAGACAGTTAGCGGATCATTTTCGAGATGAAACACATCAGAATATTTTACTAAGATTTTTTCCAATGAGTTTTTCTCTTCCCTATTTAAATGTTGTAATTTTATCAAATCTAATAATTTATCTGTTCTAGTAACTGAAAAGGTAGGTTTTGTTTTAAATTCGCACAAATTATAGTTTTCTAATTTTTCTAATTTTGGTTTAAAATTTTTTACAGTAACTTTCTGGTCTCTTACATTTAGAATTTTGACAGGAATCAAATTTTCTTTTGCCCTAACTAAAGTTCCAGCTATAAAAACACCTTCACATAATTCGCTAGGTAGAACAACACAACGTATGTCCTCTTTTATTAAAACTAAAGTTATTTCTAGAATAATTCGTATTAAAATTATTTTAATTATTAATCCCTCTAGAATTTCTATTGTTGCCTCTATAATGAGAATTAAAATTTTGACGACCTCTCATATGATAAGCTTGAACATTTTCATTATTAAAATTATTTACATTGATTTCCTCATCTTTAGCGGCTTGGATTGCTTCATTTAGCTTTGCATAATTCCGAGCTTTAATGATAGTTTGTAAATTTCTATTTCTCAGTCCATTTGCAAAAATGTTGATAGCAATCTTTTCATTAACTTCTCTTAAAATTTGAACATTATTTTCGTTATCGTTGGCTTGGGTAATCGTTAAGTCAGTTAACAATTCTTCTAACGTTTTCCCCAACTGTTCGATAGTTTTTGACCCTTGTAGCATTATGTAATTGTGTTGCTAAGGATGTTGAAGATTTTTTAGAAACAAAATACGTTTTTAGATCACTAATTAAAGTTTGATTATTGTTGTAAATTTTATTTAAACTAATTTTTCCATTTTGACTTTTTTTTTTAATATAAGTTGTTAATAATTTCTTTCCTTCAGCATCAAGCATAGAGTCATACAAATCAATGGCATCAATTAATTGTTTCGTTACCGTTTCCGTACCATTCATAACTGGTAGCAGACTAACCGCGGTTTTAAATCGAATTTTTCACCCATTTTAAAATCGAAAATCTACGTCTGATTTATTAAATAATAATTTTAACTCTTTAAAACTATCTCTAAACTTATCTAATTTCTTAAACTTACGGTTAGTTACATTTAGGTCACGTCTTCTTTCACTACTGTCTTTTAATAGATTTCTATGAAACACTTTTAGTTCTTCTATTAAATTTTTTTTGCACTCCTTTTGCAAACATTCCATAGTTAATTATTTTTTCTTCTTCTTTTCTTTCGACCTAAAAACCTAAAAATATAATTTCTTCCGTGCTTCTCTTGTCTAAACGAATTCTTGGCTAGCTCTAATTTGTTTGGCCACATTTTTCTCTATCATCTTCTGGCTCAATAAACTATAAAATATAAAATGAGATACGGTGGCTCAGTTGGCAAAGGCGGTTACATTTTCAATATGTACAATTAATAGGTCTGTCCGTGCTCTGGTTCGTGCCCCGATCTAGACAATGAGATTTTTAAATAAAAATTTTCATTGCCTACTTCTGGGCATGATTTGTAGCGTATTTAACATTAATTACTTCGATGTTAGTTTACGCTGCAAAGATTTAAAATCCTGGGGGGGTCCATCGTTGTCGATGATGGTGTTGTGTGGTTTTTCCCACAACTGTAAAGCAAATGCGCCATCAAGCATCAGTAAGTCGCCCCAGAGCGCCACGGCAAATAATAATAATAGCTGTCCCTCCCCCACACAAGCTGCAGAGCTTCTGGGGTTCACTCGTAAGGGAGTGAATTGCATGGCGTATATTATTATTATTATTTTATTTGGATGCATCCAATAAACTAAATCTAAATACTTATATTATTACAAGCTGCGTCAAACCACATTTTAAGTTTTTCAGGAGCTTTTGGAACAGTCACAAATCTTTTGAGGTTTTACAGTAGATGTGTTTGTACATTTAGGTACAAAACACCAATTTCCGTTGGTCATTTTTATTTCGTACACCTTCTAAACACTCGAAACCGATTACTTCGGCGGACGGGCTGTATTGTAAATACACAAACATAGGTAACAGTTACTTGAATACGTATACTGTATGCAGCGTAGCGGAGCTTGTGTCTGGCTACTGACGTCACTTGGCGTTTTCTAGCCTCGCGCTGATCCTTGGTTTTATAATGCTTATAGCGGACGTAAATCTTAAAATTTGCAATCGAAATTTTTGTCATCATTTTTTAGTCATAAATTCTTTCGATTTTAGCTGAAATAAACAAATTACGAAAAATGTCGGACCAGCCTATTATAAGCATCCACCTGTTCGGCCTGTTCCCAATCATATCGGCATTGCCAGACGTAACAAACAACGTTCTTACCAAAATGAAAATACATTAGAATTTGAATAATTATTTGGGAATCCCATATCTCACACGCCCCTTCTATCGCCAGTCTGCAACTTCTGCAGTTCGGAAACTGCTCAGAAGATGTCATTACACTACTTACATAAAAATAAAATTTAACGTTACTGGTTTGTGGTTTCGATTTCATTAAACTATATCCGCCACTCCGCCACTCCTGTTTATTATCCAGTTAATTATAAACTACAATTAGCATTAAAAAGTACAAAGGTACAGTCAATACGCGTGGTCATTCATCTGCATCGGATGCCGCGCTGTCAATCCCCAATATCTGTCTCTTGTCACACAATACCAACCTATTGCCGCCATCTATGTACATAACAAATTACAGACGTTTTGATTGCATCATTTTGTTTTAGCTGATGCTAATTATAAATTTCTATATGTTGATGTTGGGACTAATGGCAGAATAGGGGATGCTGGAGTATATGCGAAGAGTACGTTGAAGCAATGTCTCACTATCACATTTCTACTAAATATTCCAAAAGATAAGAAATTACTGTTAGAAATCAGAGGATTGTAAATAAAACGACTGTACTTCTCAAGATCTGCTTAATGACTGAATGTCATCTTTCATTTTTATTAAAAAGGACAAAGTACATTTTTGACATACAACAGTAGTTACAGATAATAGATGTAACTACAAAACAGTGAATATAGAGCATAAGTAGATTCAGGGTTCTTAATATAGGGGGGGGGGGGTTATGAAATAAGTAAGCATTTGGACAAGGGGGTGACTGAAGAAAGGGAGTCCAATGACGTAGGAACTTAAGTTGTCTATACTGAATTTGGTATTTTTTGGTTATTAGCAAAAATAACTAATAAACTAACCTTCAATAATAAATAACGCGGCAATGAGATTGTTCAGTATTTATCGTTTCTGATTTCATGTGATTATTGTTTGCTTTTCATATGTTTAATGTTTATTCTTAGTTCATTACTTCATCTCTTTGTATGGACTTCACACTTTCTCATCACTACAGCCACTTTGATATGCTGCATCTATTCTGAAGAGACTAACATTCAGAACCTAAAGAATATATTAATAACAAATATGTATCAATAACTTTCAATCACACGCACATTTTTCAATTTTCTCGCATGGTACCGATCGGATTCAACGTAGGTAACTACTTTTATTGTAAATTCAAATTTGGCCCCTTCGCTCCAATGACGAAAAACAAGATGCCGGATAAAATTGGTGACATTTCATAACCCCTCCCCCTATACTAAGAACCCTGAAGTAGCTTAAGCAATATATATATATATATATATATATATATATATATATATATATATATATATATATATATATATATATATATATATATATATATATATATCCAACACCCCCACTTATTGAAAATTACCTAAGCCAAAATTCATGAAGAACAAGACCATTTTTCATTTTATTTAAATCGTTATAGTTTATGACCAAACCTTCGGTGCCAAGTCTCTTCAGATACTGCTAATCCTGCTAAGTTTGCTTCTGATGTTTCAATATTTAGTTTGTAACCATTGTCTATCAAAGTTGCTGTAGCAATCAGCTGATTTTGGGCATTGAACATATCACAACCGGTATCATGAAATGTTGGTAATTTGGTTGTATGCACAATTGTGTAAATGTAATAAAACACTGGCAAAAAGTGCATTAAATTTATTTTAGCCTTGCGGCATCATCATCATGCAATTGTAGGGATTATTTGAAAGTTCTCTGCAAATCTCTAAGAGGCTAAGCTTTAAATCTGATCTGAAGTTTGTGGTATGTTCCAATATAATTTCAGAATGGTTAGACTCATTAAATTTGTGATTGTTTGTTTCTAAATGGGTTCTGAAACTTGATGTGTTTGAACGATTAAAATGTTCTTTTATGCGTGTCATAAGTGGTCTAATAGTTTTTCCTACATAAGTGGCGGGGCAATTTTAACATTTTAATTTATAGATACCATTTTTTTGTAGATGGCCTTTCTTTTGTCTTTCATGAAATATTACTTTATTATTATTCTTGATTAGTTGACTTACTGACAATAAATCAGTCATTAAACCTGGAACATAAAGTTCATTACGATTTTTTGCGGAATATCTTTTTTTTTGTCGCCTGCACAATCTACCATTAGTTTATTATTGTTTGCAACTGTGATTTCTTTCATCATAAAATCGATATGAAAGTTTTTGAGCTAACTCTTTTGAGAAGTTAAATGTGAACTACAACCTGAATCCGCATACCAATCTGCATCATTAAATTGTCTGCTCAAAAACACAGCACTAAGTGCAATAAAAGAATCATCTTTTTTATTTTTCTTCAGTTCTGTATATTGATTTCTATAGTAACCTAGTTTTCCACATTTGTAACAAGAAACTTTACTTTTGTTTTTGTTTACTTTCTGATGACCACATTCTGTCACTTGACTGTCTTGTAGCGCCATCTTTGTTCCATTTTCCTGAAGGTTTAGTTGCAAAAGCGCCCCCTGCTTGACTCTCTGCTCCACGTATATGCATATCATGTAACCTTGATTTGATGGAATCTGCAGTTATATCTAATCCTGCATACTCGATTGCAATATCCGTTGGTTCAAACTTTTCCGTTAGACCTGCTAACATTAAACTGTCAATAAATTCCTGGCTTAATGTAAATCCACTTCTTTCCAATTTTTATGAAGTATCGACGATCTGGTTAATGTAGCTTTCCATCGACTCACAATTGTCCAACCACAATGAAATTAGCTTACGTAACAGACTAATCTTGCGAGCTATGCATGTATCCTCGTATAATTTCTTTAGGGTGTTCCAGACTTCTGTAGCGGTTTTACATTCTTTCACATGTATAAATATCGACGGATCTATAGTTAAAACTAATTTTGCTTTGGCTTTGCTTACCAAAACGGTATCTATAGCATATAGCTCTCTCCACCTGTATCCGTGCTTTGGCAATTTTTTTAGTTAGTAACTCTTCCTCTCCAGTCAATCTTGGTCACCTCATTTGCATCGGTGGTGTATACAATTTTATTTTCTTATCGTTGCATAAATCTTGGATCAGAAATCCACGATCTGCCATAACAATATCATTCTCTTCTAAAAATTCACCTGTCACTTTTTTCAAAGATTTCTTTATCTGAAATGGATCCCTCAAAACCTTCACTCACGTACATGACGGTTTCAGATGGACAGATACCCAACAGAAATTTAACTGTGTTGGAGTATTTATAACTTGAGAATGTATTGCCTTGGCGCTGAAAATGTGAAGGCATTGATGTCTGTAGAATTATTGTGGGTGTTTGTGTCCGCACAAACTCTTTTGTTAAAATGGCTGTATAATGGTGCTGGTAATGTTGTAAAAATAACACGACTTCAAGAGGTATTTGTTGCTTTATTATTTGCACTTGTACACTTATTTTATTAGTACAAATGATATGGTTGTTTGTTGCTTCATTGATGAATTAATTGAAAAGAAAAGTCGTAAAAAATTATGAACAAAACGTTTTTCGTAAGATCTGTTTAAAAGTCGAAGTCGAAGTGATTGATTTCGGTACTAGCAATGCCCAAAATGAGTGTCCGAGGCATAGTTGACGCAACGCAAGTGACGTCACAGAGTCAGGTCCAATTGGTCGCATTGCGCTTACTCGGGACGCCATTGGTAGTCGTTACGTAACCTCGTCCAGAATAAGGGTCCGGTGCATAGTTGACGCACCGCATCTATGCGACTTGTTTGATGTTGCCGGGTGAAGGCAGTACCGTACTCTGATTATTCAGAGCCCTGTTTAAAATTTTTTAGATTTTGAACATATTGGCCGCGACAAGAAAAATAAATTAACCTACGATAATAATGATTTCAGTGAAGCAGATATATAAGCAGTGTATGTCAAGCATGATGCCACGAGTTATTCTCGTTTAAAGATTTTCCTCCGTGGGATTATGTAATCCGCTTTCGATGCCGGCTAACCACAGTGAAGTGGGGTGTGGATTGATATAAGTTGTTAACTAAAAAGAAAATGGGCGCCAGGAGATTGTTTTACCCTCATCCAAAATACAGTTAATTTAGTCACTCAACCTCCAGAATGGATCTAAATTGAGCCCACTAATAAAAAAAAATAAACTACGTCGCAACCAAAAATTTGCTTACCTTCGTTCGGGTCAAGACTATTTGTGACTATTAGTAAATGAAAGAAAAGTAATTAATTATTCAATAACTGTTTAATATTTGCACTTACACAAAACTGTACAGGTCAAAAAAAAATAAAAAGAGAAAAGGAATCCAAGGGATCCCACTAAAATTTCGCTAGTTAAAAAAATGATTAAATTATTTATTTAATTAATTAAATGACGAACAATAGGGGTGTTACACAGTCCGCGAGAGCTCTCCAGGTCGTTGGAATTGGGCGTAAAAAAAAATACTACTCGCCCCTATAAGTCGCTTACAAAATTCCAAAAAAATTAGAGAAAATATATAAAAATACTAATTTAGAGACCTTAAAAAAGTAAGATAATAAGGTGAAAAATAACGTAACATTGTCAGGTCACTCGCGAACATATCCCAACTCAATGCCCTAGCGTTACCTTTCGTTACTGTCAAAAGATCATGTACATATACAGGACCTATATTTTTAAAAGTAACAATTCCAACGATATGAAAATATAAAGCAACAAAGAATAATGGAACAAATAAATTGCCAGGTCACTCGCAGATGCTTCCCATATCAACATCTTAGCGTTTCCTTTCGTGGACGTCAAAACCACACCAATAATAACAATAAAATTAAAGGATCCATACGTAAAGAATTTTTTGAAAACGGAATTATGTGGGAGAACATCAATCAATCAACAAGTTTTACGTGTTATGTGCGTTTATCATTAGTTTAAAGGGTTAAATTGTATAAATGGTAAAATAGATATGAAGATTTTGTAATGCTAGTTTTGAAATCAAATGGTTTTTATATTGTGAAATGGAGAAGTTCATATTAATCTGTGATGGGTAATTTTGTGAGTTTAGTGATAGGGCGAACATACTCACTGTCCTGAGTTTTTATGCGAACTGATCTAGATCGACCGTCTTTTCCTGGGAAAAGCTCAACAATTCTGGCTAAGGGCCATTTTAAAGGAGGAATGTCATCATCTTTTACCAATACAATATCATTAACCTTGAATTCTTGAGAACATGTCATCCACTTCGGACGATTCTGAAGCCGATTTAAGTAGTCCGTTTTCCAGCGCTTCTAAAACTGTTATTGAACCTTTGAGCATTTTTCCCAAAATGACAATCTGTTTTCAGGAATTTCAGAAACGTCTTTTTCTGAAAACGAAGTGAGAGGGGCTCCTATAAGGAAATGCCCTGGAGTTAGTGAACTTAATTCTCCTGGATCGTGGGACAGTGGTATGAGAGGTCTTGAGTTTAGAATTGCTTCTATTTGTGAAAATATTGTCGCTAATGATAACGCAACATTTGAATCAGACCAAAGATTGATTGAATTAAAGTGAAATTGATCTTTTAATATGTCCAAAACTCGGGTAACTAATAAAGATAATAAAGACATCGCTGCTAATTCCAATTTGGGAATTGTTAATATTTTGCTGATTGGAGCAACTCTTGATTTCGATATGATTAATGTACAATGTACTGAGTTGTCAGAATAAATGGATCTTAGATAAATATTACACCCATAAGCTTTTGAACTAGCATCACAAAATGCATGAATTTCAACAGATACCAGTTCTTTGTCTAATAGTAAGTGTCGAGGTATGTTAAGATTATTTAAAATTGATAAATTGGAGCAAAATTCGACCCAATCTTTCTGTAGTTTAGGATCAATGATTATGTCATCCCAGTTTAATTTCTGTGACCATATCTGTTGCATAATTACTTTTCCTGTACTATGAAGGGATTAACTAAACCTAGAGGATCAAAACAGCTGGATATAACTGACAATGCTACTCGTTTAGTAATATTTTCCAATGGGAGAACAGATGGTGTTGAAATTTGAAACCCATCGGTAGCTGGGTTCCACTTTACTCCTAATATTTTACAAGGAACGTTTTCTAAATTGAGATCTTTACTTCCGTGTAGTTGCTGTGAATACTGTAAATTAACATTTGAATCGAATTTGTGTAATGAAAAACCGTGAGTACTTAAACATTGAATTAATTCATTTTGTAAGTCCAGTAGCCCATCGATAGTGTTTGATCCTGATAAAATATCATCCACATAAGTTTGTGATAGTATCGCTTTTGATGCTAATGGAAATTGTGGATTAATATAAGCTATTTCATTTAATACTCTACAGGCCATATAAGGTACACTTTTTTGACCAAAACTAACAGTGTGTAACTCTATGCATTGAAGCGGTTCATCTGGAGCATTCCGCCACAGAATATTTTGCAAAAAATTGTGTTCTGGATTCATAACAACTTGGCGATACATTTTCTGAATATCCGCGGTTAATGCATATTTAAAAGATCTAAACCTACATAAAATGTCAAGTAACTCTGGTTGAACTCGAGGACCTGTCAATAAAATGTCATTAAGTGATAAGTTTGATGTTGTTTGACATGAGAAATCAAAAACAACCCTTAATTTTGTCGAAACACTCTGATCTCTGATGACACATAAATGAGGCACGAAATATTTATGACCATTCTCTTGGTTAATTAATTGTAACGGTGTAACGTTTAAATTCGGCATTAAGACCTTACTACATTAATTAGTTTTTCGTACCTTGTAGATGTGAGCCACTGTAGGGATCGAATTATATTATTTAGGAACCATATATCACATAAGATAGCCTCAATTTTTTTGACTCAATTTATATCCATTTGAACGAGCTAGTTAGTTTCAGATAAAGTATTTCGAACATTAAAATAGATCGTAAAATTGATTGTTTTCTTTATTCTTATCGATGTCATGTTTCGAACTGTCGGTTCGTTCATTTCTTCTGTTGACTTTAAGGTGTTGTACGGCTGTGTTAGCCAGTCACCAGTTATTTCATTGGTCCCATCACAAGTCGTATTCAGTGACCCGTGGCGATTATTAGGTGAATCTCTTTCTGGTCTTGCGTGGTGAGATTCGTTCGAGAAGGATTTCGAAGGAAATTTTGGGACAGGCCTTGTTTCTTTCTTTCTTGTGGGTGATAAGTATAAAGTGGTTTAGACAAAATTTTGAGGAGTCGCTCGGTGCTTATGAAGATTATTTCGTACCGTTGATTGGGATAGACGAGCGATTCCCGTATTTGTTGGACGTACAGGGTGCCTATTTGATTTGGTGTGTTACCTTAGTCCGAATCTCGTGAAGAGGAATTGATATTTTGTGCCGAACCACGCCACGATAGTCGCCATTTTGTCAGGTAAGGCGTTTTTCATGAAAGTCGAGTTTTATGTTATCTGGCAAGTGTGTAAGGCCTGTTAATATTATAGGGGGTAGTATCATCCACGTTAGACGATCCGAGGATTCACCTTATACGAAGCATCTGTCAGGGAAGTTTGCCGAGAATTCCCCTTCACTGTAAAAAAGGGTATGTTGAGTTATTTAAATGTTTTTATAGTATGTAAATTTCTTTCTGGGCCGAGGGGTATTTGATTAGGGGTTTAATATATATTATTTTAGGGTTCTCGTGTTGGGCTGATTTCCACCAGATTTCTCGTGTTGGGCTGATTTCCACCAGATTTCTCGTGTTGGGCTGATTTCCACCAGATCTCTCGTGTTGGGCTATCATCCAGATTTCTCGTGTTGTGCTGACGGCCAGATTTCCGGGTTGAGCTGACCTGACCGGACGGATTAGTGGCCGCAATTTGCCGCCATTTAACTTTGGACAACCGCAAGTTTTCTTTTTTTTTTTTTGTTGTTTTATATCGGTAGACATTATTTGTCAATTTGTAATTTTTTTCTTATAGGTCTTTAAATTAGCACTTATAGATATTTTCTCTAATTTTTATTTGGTACTTGTAAGCGACTTATAGGGGCGAGTGGTATTTTATTTTACGCCCAATTCCAACGACCTTGAGAGCTCTCGCGGACGGTGTAACACCCCTATTACTCGTGATTTAATCAGTTATTTGAATAATTTGTTTTAATTAGCGAAACTTTAGTGGGATCGTTTGGATCCCTTGTCTTTTTTTATTCTTTTTATGCGACCTTGACAGTTTGTATTAGTAACGTTATTAAACCGATATTAAAAAAATTAATTACTTTTCTTTCTATCTCTAATAGTCACAAATAGTCGAACGAAGGTAAGCAAATTTTTGATTGCGACGTAGTTTATTTTTTTTTATTAGTGGGCTCAATTTAGATCCATTCTGGAGATTGAGTGACTAAATTGACTGAATTTGGATGAGGGTAAAGCAATCTCCTGGCGCCCATTTTCTTTTAGTTAACACCATATACCAATCCACACCCCACTTCACTGTGGTTAGCCGGCATCCAAAGCGGATTACATAATCCCACGAAGGAAAATCGTTAAACGAGATTAACGCGTGGCAACGGGGTGAGTTTAGCGTGATTTAGTAGTAAATATTTATCAATGAATTTTTTGTATTCTAAAAATAAAGTAGGGTTGTTATGAAGTTTCTTCTCTAACGATAGAAATCTATGTCTTGGTCGTTGAAAAGAGTCCCCTAATTGTTTGTGAATGTTATGACTTTTAAAAGGAAGATTAACTTGAAATTTTCCATTTGGAAGTATTGTGGTTAAATTTTTAAATTTAGTTTCAGCTATCGCGTCTTCCTCTGATAAGATTGATTGATGATGCATGTTACGTTATTAATATGACGTGAGTATTGAGATGTCTGTGGGTTTTCAATAATTAATAATGCAGTACCATTAACACAACTTTATTCAAGTAGAACATGACGACAAGTGTCGTTGACAAGTGACAATCACATGTCACCAACTGTCGTGTTACCAACTGAAATATATATACAAGTTAAGGTAACATCACATAACACGCCCTTTTTTTTTTAAATAAAAACTTACTGTTAATGACAAAAACACTTAACAACATGAACAATAAAATGAACAATATAAACAATACAATGAACAATATAAACAATACAATAAACAATATACCAGAATAACCTTAGTCATTTTCTGAAAAAGTAAACCGTCTGGGTCTAACTATTGTTCTACCACTTCTAGTTTGGACAGAACTTTGTACAACTTCAGGTTGGACATCAAGCTCTAAGGTAAGTGATTCTGAGTCTGAATGACTACTTGCATTTTCATTATTTTCTAAAACAGTATTATGTGTTGCAGATGCCGGCCTTAGGATATGTTTTCTGTTGCGGCGATACTGAACACCATCTGGAGTTCTTACGGTATAAGATCTCGGAAAAGGACCAACTTCAACTACTGTTGCTGGAAACCACGGTGACGAGGGACATTTTTGATAATAAACCTCATCTCCACAATCTAATATTGACAAATCTTTAACTGGATTTTTATTATAATTTTTTTGTATATTCGCCTGTTTCTTTTTAATAAAATCATCATACTGATCAAAATCTATAGGTTTGGGTTTTAAAACATTTTCGCTTACAGGTAGTTTCGTCCTTAAAGTACGTGACATTAATAACTGAGCTGGCGAATAGCCGCATTCGAGTTCAGTATTTCTGTATTGCAAAATGCCTATGTACGGGTCTGAATTGTTCTATACATTTGTTGAAAATACTGTGATAAACTAACTTCTTAATTTGGACTTAAATAATTTAAACTCATTTTTTATAAAAAACCCATTTTATTTATGTCTACTCTCTTTGATAGTTCAAATTATAATCCTTCTACAATAATTCATTTCACCTCAAAACATATATCAATTCCCATCTATCAGCGCAAAGTACTTCAGGTAGCAACAGTGTTATTGCTGATTAAACAGTATTCATAAGTCAATAACACTATACCTGGAGTCGATGCACTAATAGAGGAAATTGTGAAATATACTAACTAACTAAATAATTATTAAATATCTAAAATAATAAATATCATTACAATACTTTTAATAGTTTGAACTGTCCTCTCAACAAGACCATTGCTTTGAGGATAATTATAGCTGTAATGTGCCAATCATTTAAAAATGACCTAAATTCATGAGACAAAAATGGTGGCTCATTATCAGACATAATTACCATAGGAATGCCGTGTCTGGCAAACATTGACTTTAAAGTCATTACGACTTCCTTCAAAAAACTTTGAATAATAATCCACTAAAAGTAAATATGTGACTTTAGCATAATGGAAAAAATCAATGGCGACTTTTTGCCATGGAAGAGTAGACGGTTCACGAGGTAAGAGCGACTCACGACTATTAGACTTTCTATATTTAATACAAGACTGACAATTTTCTACTTTATTTTTGATATCAACTGACATGCTTAGCCAATAAACAGTTGTGCGAGCTTGCCAGAGACATTTTTCAATGACCTTCGTGTATAATATTTACTATAAGTTTTTGCATTGACTTTGGAATGACTACCTGCCATCCTTTAAAAAGTATATCATCAACTGAATGAAGCTCTTGACGAATATTATAATAACATTTAACCTCTGATTTTACTAAATTTTTTGAATTTGGCCAACCATTGATATGGTAATTTATTACAGACTGTAAAATTGTGTCTAATTTTGTTTCTCCTTTAATTTCTTCCAATTTTGTAGAAGAAATTGCGAGATTATTTACTACTATTCCATAAGGTAAACGAGTAAACATATATCTGCCAAATGGTGTATTAAAAGTGCAAAGCTTTGAACTCTCTGAGTCTAGTGGTACCATCCAAAATCCTGACTGTGCATCTAGTGTTGAAAAATACTTTGAATTAGCTAATTTTGACCTAACTTCCTCAAATGTTGGAATTGGATAATGACACCGTTTAATTGCTCGATTTAAATTTCTGGGGTCTAGACATATTCTCAGTGACTTATTCTTTTTCTCTACTATAATCCTATCTACTCTAATACCCTATCTAACCATTCGTTTCTCTCTAAGTCATGCGCGGTGTTACGGATTTGGACGGAAATCCTAAATAAAAATGACTACTAATAATTTCTTACCGGTTTATGTATAAGGACGTGGTTAATGTCTAAGCGGCTCGTATTCAACTAAAACTCTCACTGTTCCAAATATCTAACACCTATCCCCACTTTCTAATTGGCTCATGCGCAGAATTCAAATTTTCGGAAATTAAATATACGGACTTAGAATATTTTTAATCAAACAACTAATAACACTTAATACAATATTGTCTTACTGGTTCTGCCGTTGTAGTCCGCGTGGCTTGCTGATGATCGTCGATGAAGTGAGTGATTGTCCGAAGCGTCTCAAATGAATATATTTCAACCTGCGCGGAACGGACGCGTTCACGATCGGAGCTCGCGCATCTAAATACTTATCGCCGCGATGGAAGAACGCTGTTAACTTTGTATTTGAGTTTGGAATCAGACGTAATTAAATTGGGAAATAATAAATAGGTTATAGATAAATTAAAAATAGTAATTTTTGTTACAAATAAAATAGGAAATTAGTAACGTAACTTCGTTACACACCCTTCCTACTTAGGGTAAAAAAAAAATGATTGACACAAACATTTTTTTTTTACGTAATAAATAAAATAAACGGTAATTCGGAGTCGGTTTATATAAAAGAAAACTTTTGGTAATCAGTAATACAAGTGGGAAAAAAAATGGAAACGAAGATAAATGATCTTATCAGGCGCCTACCCCCGACAACGGCCGAACCCTTATTATTAGGGGGTAAGTATACCTGTTCCAAACTAACGAGTTTAAACAAATGAGGGCGGTGAAAGAGGAAGACTAATTTATTTGGAGGCGGGTCTTTTCCGTCCTTGGTATGGATGTCCTCCGGGGTTTGGACATCCACAGCTGCGACAGGGCTGCGGAGTTCTTGGCGGGTATGTCCTGGCTGTCCGCACCTCCAGCAGAGATCTTGGTCCACGGGCAGGTAGCAGGGACGGCAGGGGGACGGCGTCCTCTCTTTCGGGGGCTCGGGCTGGGGCTTATCAGCAGCCCAAAAGGCGTCGTTGAAGGGGTTCTCAAATACGTATTCTTCGTAGAATATTCGGACTGGGGAACTTGCGGCTGGCGGGGACAAGGGTTTGTCTCCGGGCGGCTTTGGATTGGGACCTGGTCCTTCTGGTTGCGGTTCGGTGAGAAGAGCCTCGTCGGCATCTTGCATTGCTTCTAGTAGCTCGTCGGCAATGGAGTCTCCGCCGACGGGCATTAGGTCCAGTTCCAATATGGTAGGATCCATTCTATAAAGATATAAATATTAATAAATATATTTAAAACGGGGAAACAAACAGAATGACGGTTGGAATAAGAACACAACTTCTATTTAAACGTGTATTAAAACAAAAACTAAGAATAAACTAAAAGCGCATCGTACATATCACAGGAAAAAAAACAAAATGATCACATCGGTCAATGGTTTTCACGGAGGGGAAGCCATATGCGAAGGGATTGGCCCTCCGGACCGAATATTTTCCTCCGCATCGGTTTTGTGGGGTGCTCCGGAGGGCGGAAGGATTGTAGTGTGCGGATTACTTCCGCACTCCAGAGCATCCCCTCGGACACTGCTTTAAATAGCGCTTCAGGGGACAGTGTGTTTCCTGGAGGGGGGCTGGGGTGATTGTCTCCGGTTCCCGACGCGGGTGGTGGAGGAGGGGAAGATAGGTCCGTCATAGACCGATCTCTTCCCTGTGCACGTACTGGTGGTGGTCCGCGTGGGAGCGGTATGTCGGCCACATTTTGGGGGCCCATATTGTTACCACTCCCCGTTTCCTTCAATGGGGGAGAAGGTCTCTGACGGGTTATCAATATGGGGCGGGTGGGTCTGCGAACCGGAGGTCCAGTTGAGGGTCGGGCTGGTGGCCTCCGTAGACACACCTCCCGTGCCATCGCTATACACTGCTTCATTCTCTTTGTGATGGCTTGCTTTTTGCGCTCATTGTCGTGCCCCGGGTTTATTAATTTGTTGGGCGGTGCACTGCCTCTGGGGTAGTGGATAGGCATCCTTTTCGGAAACGGAATTGACTTTCTGGAAGTCGATACAGAACCTTGGTTTGCCATCCTTTTTTCGCACGATGACTACCGGTGAGCTCCATGGGCTCTCTGAGGGTTCTATGATCCCTTCTTCCAACATCCTATCCACTTCAGTATTGGTTATTTCCTGCATGCGGGAATTCTGAGGTCGGTAACGTTGCTTTATTGGTTCCGGATTTAGAAGACGGATCCGGTGCTCCATTAACGGTATTACCCCTCGTATGTCCTCAAATGACGGTAATTCTTTTTGCAGGAAGGCCTCTAATCGGTGTTCTTCATCCGGAGTCAGTGTTAGGGGTGGTCTTGATTCGGTAGTGCCAATGGGGAAGCAAGGTACGGGCCTAGCATCCATAGTGACAGGTTGTCCACCAAAATTTGTCCACTCCCTAGTTCAAGGGAAAATCGTCTTTTTCGGAGAATGTCCATTCCTATGACCGGTGGTCTCCCATTGGAATCTCTACGCGGTATGTGTCTGGGACAGTTACGGTCTCTCCGTTTGCCAATCGGGCAGAGCTTGCAAGTGGTCGCAGTCTTCGGTACTCTTAGTGTGTTCCACTGTCTGGCTATCCTATCTCCCACATAAGAGATTACGGCTCCGGTGTCAATTAGAGCTTCAGCGGTTCCACCAGGTATACTGACGGAAACATGCGGTCGGTTATCTTCATACGGAATCGTGCTTGAGGCGTCATTAGGGCTTTGCTGTACGGGCCTCGGTCCGTCGCAGCGCCCTATCGGTTTTCCGGT
This sequence comes from Crepidodera aurea, assembly GCA_949320105.2. Lineage (NCBI taxonomy): Eukaryota > Metazoa > Arthropoda > Insecta > Coleoptera > Chrysomelidae > Crepidodera > Crepidodera aurea. The sequence goes on along the minus strand of OX439472.1, from coordinate 7,562,872 downwards.
CGTGGACACGGACAGTCACGTGACATCACTCCTTCTCGTTTACATCTCGAACAGAAGATCCTGGGAGAGCCTCTCTACATTGACTCCTAAAGTGTCCTGTCTGACCGCAACGCCAACATTCTCGCGGTCTTTCGGTTGGTCTATCCGTACTTGGTGTTATGGTTAGTCTGCTCGTGCTCGGTGTAACGGCCTGTCTCTGGTTGGTCGAAATTTGCCTGTCCGCGTTCCTAGAGGGCGGCGTGGTGTTTGCTCGGAATGACGGTACACGTGGAGACATAGCGGGTATCTGGGTGAGTCTGATCTCTGATCGTAACAACTCGTATTCGCGGACCGCTTTGGCAAACCCATGGATGTCGGTAAAATCGGCTCTCCGGATTTGTAGTCGAAATTCCGGGTGTAAATTGCGGTATAGCCAGTATAATTCTTGATCTGGGGTGATGCCTCCATGTCGGCGAATCAATGTCTGAAGATCCGTGATGTAGGATGCGGTATCCTCCTGTAAACGGTGTGTTCGTCTACTAATAGCCACTTCCAGGTCTATTCTGTAGTTGACCGGAAAGAAAAAGTCTTGGAAGGCGGTACAGAACTAGTTCGTTCGTCCAATAATTACGGTTATTTCTGAACCATTCCGTGTAGCAATTCTGGCATTGCTTGTAAGAGGCGGTCGGCCGGAATTCCTTGTGATTCTCTGATCTCTTCTAATCTCTCTAGGAAGGCGGCGGGGTCGTTAGTTCCGTCAAAACTGACATGCCAGTCTTTTACTCTCAATGGCGACATCAATGGGTTAGAAGACGGGCCAGGTTGCGACGGGTGAGCCTGAATTCCGACTAGAGTGCCTTGTAGTGCACTACTTATGGTGACGGACGGTATGGTTCCTAATTGGGTTGTGGTGGCGGTAGTCGTAGCGGTCGCGGTAGTAGTAACGGTGGCGGTCGCGGCAGACGTTCCAACGGAGACGGGGATTATCAGTGGCGGTAGCGGAGGCGGTGCGGTTACGGGTTTTCCTTCTCGGAGGAACTTAATCAAGCGTTTTCGTTTGTCATCAACCGTGCCGGTGATTTCCAGGTTAAATCTCGTCAATTCCAAGTCCAATTCTTCTTTTCTCAATAAGTATACCCATCCTACGCGGGTGTCGCTCGGATCTCCTCCTATATTCGGACTTGGAGGGTTCTGGGATCCGGCAAACCCTGTACTGGCCGTTGTTGGCTCTTGGGGTCCTAATTTTGCTTTAGACATTTCGGTGGTATCGGATCGTTGCACGTCTTACTCGGTTCGCGGATAGAACTTGACTTTCTTCTCTTCGGATGAGAGAATCTTTTTAACGGTCTCTCCTATCGGTAAATGGGTGGGGGTATTCGCTTCTGCGCTCTCGAAAACCTATCTATCGATGTATCACACGGGGCTGTAGCTCTCTTTTGAGCTGAAGTTGACAATCTGTCAAAATGACAGGTCAGCGGTTTATTAGCGGACTTGGTGTACCATAAAACGGTCCCTGCTCGGGCGCTAAATTTGTGACGTACTTTCGTCTCGCGATTTACTTTTGGCAACTTCGTCGCAGGCTTCGGGTTGCCTCGGGCGCCACCTTCGGTTTTAAGTGCCGAAGGACACTGTACTCGGGCAGCTTCAGTGAAGAAATAAATATTCCAGGGGTCTTTATGGGATTGACCAATTTACGCGGTGGCCAGCAGAGTAGGCTTTAATTACCCAACTGGGTCGAGTACCTGGAGGATCGCTGCGGGAATGTTAATACTCTCAAACCAATTAGTAAAAATAATACGACCAAGTGCTTTAAATATATTTTTTATTAAAAAGCTTAAAACCCAAGCCACACCAAATTAATATATTTACAAGCGGAAAAGGGTTATGTAACGAAAACTAATACCAAAACGTTATGAAACGGGTTATACATGCGGTGCGGTGCAAAATCGGGTGATATATGAATGGGTGATTGTAAAAATACGAGCGATACCAAACTTTACATGCGGTGCGGTGCAAAAGCGGATGATATACGGAGTGCAATATTAAAACGCGGCCAACAATACCTTTTTGACTGCAATAAGCCATTCGGGAGTGCTCATCGGAGTTACCGTGTATTCTATGCTTAAAGCGCGCGGAAATGAATGAAATTTATGACAATCTAAGTTCTATTCTCTAATTCTATAAAGGGGAATGTTCTTAAAACTCAAACTCAAACTACCTCACGTTATTAGCCTGGCGTAGCCTCCCTAAAAACTCAGTAGAAGCTACGTCGGGAACGGGGATGGGGACTATTAATATTACCAACAAATAACGAACGGTAGTCACTAAAACCTCAGATAACTACCTCACGCTATTAGCCTGGCGTAGCCTCCCTAAAAACTCAGTAGAAGCTACGTCGGGAACGGGGACGAGAATGACTAATTTTACCAACAAATAACGAACGGTAGTCACTAAAACCCCAGATAACCACCTCACGCTATTAGCCTGGCGTAGCCTCCCTAAAAACTCAGTAGAAGCGACGTTGAGAACGGGGACGAGAATTACTAATTTTACCAACAAATAACCAACGGTAGTCACTAAAACCTCAGATAACTACCTCACGCTATTAGCCTTGCGTAGCCTCCCTAAAAACTCAGTAGAAGCTTTACCAATTACTATGTCTTACCGGACTTCGTTTCGGTGGAGCACTCTTTGGTTTGCGGGTTTAGCTGGCTTGCTGCTGCCGGATAACTGAAATTTCTATTTTTTTTTTTTTTTTTAGTTTATTTATTTTCATTTGGTGTATATTACATTTTCTAGGACATTTCATTTTCCTAATTCCCTGCTATAGGAGTTTTCCTCCTTTTCAGGGTGAGGCCCTGATTACAATATTAGTAACCTAGCTAGCTAATTTTTCCTAAGGTTTCTGTGCGCGCTGGTGTGTTATGTTTTGTGTGTGTTGGTTGGGGCCTGTGTGGGCAGGAGCTGTTTCCCAGTTTTTTATCTAAGAATCGCCAATTTTGCTATTTCCACCCTTATGTTTGGGGAAAACGGTGCCCAATCTAAGGGGGGAAATATGATTTAGGAAAACCACGAAAACCTAAATCACGATTCTGTACAGGTGGTTCTTATGTTCTATTTATTATGTTATTATATTGTTATGGTATTGTATGTTGGGGGTTGGGGTTTGTGGGGGGTTTACCTTATGGTGAGAGGGGCGGAGTCCATTAGATCCTGGTGTTCGGGGGGGAGAGGGAGGTCTTGGGCGTCAGCCAGAAGTCTGAGGTTGGGCTGTGGGAGTTTTGCTTTGGGTTTCCTGAAGAGGGGGAGACGACGAGGTCGCCAAGGGGTGAGGAGGGTGTTTTGGGCGTGGGTGTTTGAGCCATTCAGGGTGCGAGAGACGTATTTTTTCCGTAGGAGTTGGAAACGAGAGAGAATTGGGGCACTGGAGACGTTGTTGTAGACTTCTCTAGAAGGAAACAGATAGGGGAGATATTGACATCGTCGTAGGATACGTCTCTCGAGTGAGGAAATTTTTCGGGCTAGATGGGACTGCTCTGTATTCGGCAACGGGGCGGATGTAGGAGTTGTAGGTGTGTATGAGGGTTTTGGTGTTGCACCGTCCAAATCGGCCACACAAAGCGCCAAGGAGGCGGGCTCGTTTACGCATTCTGTTAAGCGTGTTGTCAAGGTCAGGAGACCATTTAAGTGTTTGAGAGAATCGAACACCTAAATAATCTACTTCCCTTTGTTGAGCGAGCCTGACTCCCTGGAGGTTTACAATGACGTCTTGGGGGAGCTGGGTGGGTCTTTTTGAATTTGGATGTTTAAAGATGATGAATTGTATTTTTTGAGGATTCAATGAGACCCTCCACCTGGTGCTCCAGCTGGTGAACTGATTCAGTAGGTTTTGGGTTCTGATGCTAAGTTGGTTAGAGTTTTGGGCTACCGAAATCAGAGCAGTGTCGTCGGCGTATAGAAGGCGGGTTGATGATGGGTGGTTTGGGGGCGGGAGGTCGCAGGTGTAGATGAGATAGAGGAGGGGGGCCAGGACGGAGCCCTGGGGCACTCCAGCGAGGGGAGTGAAAGGTTCGGACTGGGCGTTGCCTACTTTGACTTTGATGGTACGGTCCGAGAGATAAGAGTGGATGAGTTTGGTGATGTTAAGTGGGAGACCTATGTTCATGAGCTTTTTGACTAATCCGGCATGCCAGACTTGGTCAAAGGCTTTTTGAACATCCAGAAGAACGGCTGAGGAGATTTGATTAGAGTTAACTGCCGTGACGGCAATTGTGTGGAGTGAGGAGATTGCGTCCTGAGTGGAGTGGTGGTTTCTGAATCCATGTTGGGATTGAGGGATGATGTTTCTCTCTTCAGAATAGGTCCATATTCTCTCCTTGAGCAGAAGTTCAAGGAGTTTTCCAAGGACCGATATGAGAGAGATGGGACGGTAGGAGTGTACGGATTTGGGGTCCTTGCCTGGTTTTGGAATTAGGATGGTGTTGGCGGATTTCCAGGCAGGGGGAAAGTAGGATTGGGAGAGGCAGGCGTTAAGGAGGAGGGTTAAGATCGGAAACATGTATTCAGGTAGATGTTTTAGCGGTCTTCTGTTGATGGAGTCGGGCCCTGGGGCCGTATTTTTGCCTGATTGACAGGTGGCTTGGATGTCATGGGGGTGAAGGGGGTTGAAGTGTCTGATGGACAAAGTGTTCGGTCTGGTTGCGGAAGTTTTCGTCAAAGTAGGGGTTGTTGGGGGTTCTGAATATGGCTTCTAGATAGGTTTTGTGGGCTTGGGCTTTCTCTTCAGGGGAGGTGTGGGTGACGCCGTCGATTTCGAGGTGTGAGTGGGTTTTGGATTTTTGACCCGTGAGAATTCGGAATTTGTCCCAATACTTGAAACCGTCTCTGAAGTCCAAATTAGAGGTGGTATTGATCCATTGTTGTTGTTTGTGTTGATTAATTCGGAGCCTGATCAGGGCATTGAGACGGTTCCATTCAGTTTTGGTGACAGGGTTCAAGATTGATGGGGGGAGGGCTTTTTGGGCTGTGTTGATGGAAGTGAGGGGGGCGGATGTTTCGACGGCGTGGGTGATGGCTGTTTGGACCTCGGTCACGAGTGTGTCGATGTCCAGGGGGGTGTTGAGCGGGCGTTGCTCTGGAAGGTTGGCAGAGATGAATCTCTGAAATAAAGGCCAATTTGCTTTTTTGAGGTTGCGAAAGGTGTGGATTGTGGCTGGTGGTGGGATGGGGGTGAAGAGAGATGTATATAACATCAAAGGGAGGTGATCAGAAGTGATTGTCTCTCCAATGAAGCAACTATCATCAACCAGTCCCGTACAGGGGTCTGTGAGTAGGATGTGATCATTGATAGAAGATCCATTGTGGGACAAATAGGTCGGACAAGTGTTGGAGGCTCTGAAGACGGGGAAATCGATGAGCAGATTGGCTAGTCTGTGGCCATTTGGATTGGAGGCATGATCTCCAAACATGATATGTCTGGAGTTCAGGTCTCCAAGCAAAATGGCTCTAGGAAATGATGATAGGTATTCTATCAATAAGGAGGAGATTATTTGGCCTGGGTGGTTGTAGTAGGAGATAATTGTTAATGGATTGTCCATTGGAAGATCAATTGCTATTACGTCCAGGTCTGCTAGATGAGCAGGGAGTGTATGGTTGTTGAAGGGAATGGAGTTCTTGATTAGGATGACGTTCCCATGGCAAGTTTGGGATTTATTGTTGTGGACGATTTGGTACCCAGTGAAGCTGGGGGGGGTTTTGGACCTAGTGTCCGTGAGGGATACTATTTGTGGTGAGTGCTTCTGAAGGAAGTTTTTCACCATGGGCCTCTTCCGATTAAGGCCACAGCAATTAATTGTTCCTAACAGACAATCCATCAACATTCGGTGTGTATGGGGGAGAAGGTGAAAATGGCTTGGTTTCCATGACCTGTGATGGTGCATGTATGGCCGAAGATGGCTGGGACCAAGTACCCAAGGGTTTTGGAGATATGTTCGCGACTGTTGGGAAGAATATTCATCAGCAATGTTGCGAATAATTGGGTGGTGATTTTGAGCTCTGATGACAGCTCAAGGTGAGAGGGAGGGGGAGGGTGACCGGTGCTACTTGCTCCGGTTTTGGGGGCGTTTTCAGTCTTGCGGGGCAAGAGAGGGTGTATGCGGGGTGGTTGCCCTTGCAATTAGGGCAGATGGGCACCTCTGATTTTTTACTATCAGCTGGCCTGTGGTGCTGACCGTCATTGGGACAGGCGGGTTTTTTGGAGCATTCTAAAGCCGAATGTCCAAGGCCGGTGCACTGCGTGCAGTATTTGGGGATTGGGGGGAAGGGGTTAGCATTGGAGGGTTCGCAAGGGTGGATTCGGCCGAAGATGCCGAATCCTTGTCTAAGGAGTAGGGAGTTGTGCGATTCTGAAGGAATCAGCACCCGGATGAACGAAGTAAATTCTTGTGTTTTTTGGGAGCGTATCCTCCAAATTTTGGTATGGGGGATGCTCCGGGAATCGAGGGCCGCCTGGATTTCAGCGGTTGTGATGTTCTTGTCGACCTGACGGATGACAAGAGAAAATTGGGGGGTGGGGGGCTTCTTGGGGCGGGTGTGGGTTTGGGGGTTTTTTGTCTCAGATTGAGGACAATTTTGTTGTCGCCCAACCTTTGCCGGAGTTGGCTTTGGAGTAGAGTGGGGGTTTTGTTAGAAGAGGTTGCGATGAGGGCGGTTTTGTTAAAGTTAGCTTTAACGATGGTCAAGGTGTTTCTTAAAAGCTCCTGGGTATTGAGGATATTGAAGAGAGCTTTTTGGGTGGCATATTCAGAGGGGATGTTTCTCATGACGTAAGTCGAGATTTGGGGTTGGGTGTTGGTGTAGTTGGGGGACGGGGTGGCTTCTGGCAGGGGGGAAGCAGTTTTTAGTCTGCTGAAGATGTTTGGGTTGGGACGAATGGTTACGTCCATGAGGGAGGGGATTTCTGACGAGATCGAGCTTGGGGGGCTATGGGGGTCTGATGTGGTCCGTGGACTGTTGCCATGCTGCGTCGACGATGACGCAGAGGGGCTGGCGTTAGAGAGGGATCTCGTTTGGTTGCGAGTGTTCACCATAGTGAACAATTTTTGGGTATTGGATTGTTAGTGGGGGTCCCTAATCCAACTAGTGAGTGGCAGCCTCACCACCCAAGGGCTATTAACCCCTGCAAATTAGGCTTGACACTAGAAGGATAACGTTTGTTAGTTTTTTGTTATGTTTCTTGCTCTTATGGTCCTGTTTTTCTTACTTGGCTGAAATAAAAATTATTATTGTTATGAATTCTTTCAAATTCTTCCACTCGATACCTGAAAGAGAAGGTTAGAAATTCTTATTCAAATTCTTCCACTGGAATACCTAAAAGAGAGAGTTTAGAAATTCTTTTTTTCTATTATTGCCTCTATAATGAAAATTAAAATTTTGACGACCTCTCATATGATAAGCTTGAACATTTTCATTATTAAAATTATTTACATTGATTTCCTCATCTTTAGCGGCTTGGATTGCTTCAGTTAGTTTTGCATAATTCCGAGCTTTAATGATAGTCTGTAAATTTCTATTTCTCAGTCCATTTGCAAAAATGTTGATAGCAATCTTTTCATTAACTTCTCTTAAAATTTGAACATTATTTTCGTTACCGTTGGCTTGGGTAATCGTTAAGTCAGTTAACAATTCTTCTAACGTTTTCCCAAACTGTTCGATAGTTTTTAACCCTTGTTTAGCATTATGTAATTGTGTTGTTAAGGATGTTGAAGATTTTTTAGAAATAAAATACGTTTTTAGATCACTAACTAAAGTTTGATTATTGTTGTAAATTTTATATAAACTAATTTTTGCATTTTGACTGAAACTTTTTTTTTGAATATAAGTTGTTAATAATTTCTTTCCTTCAGCATCAAGCATAGAGTCATACAAATCAATGGCATCAATTAATTGTTTCGTTACCTTTTCCGTACCATTCATAATTGGTAGCAGACTAACCGCGGTTTTTAAATCGAATTTTTCACCCAATTCTTGGCTAGCTCTAATTTGTTTGGCCACATTTTTCTCTATCATTTTCTGGCATTTTTTTGTAAAGTAGCATCAACATCAGCATCCATTTGTTTGGCCTCCACTGTTTCCCAGCCATGGTTTTTTAATTTAATTTTTAATTTTCTTCCATTTCTTTTCGACTCCAGTAATTTTTATAAATTCTTATTGTAAACGTAATGTTTTCTTCTTTCCAAAATATTTTGGACTGACAGGATCGCCATGTGATGGTACAGGTTCTTAATAAGTTTGTGTACTCATATACTCAAGATAATAAAATAATAAAAATCACCTTTACTATTCTAAAGTCATTTATTGAATCTCAAAACATTCATCGCCTATTCCAACCGACAACAGAATTGCTGCGTTGTCAGGAATAGTGTCGATTAATAACTTATAACAATATAAAATAAGTAATAATAAAGAAATTGCTTAACCTAGTTTTAAACTGCTCAATAAACTATAAAATATAAAATGATATACAGTATGATATATTTGGATGCATCCCATAAACTAAATCTAAATACTTATATTATTACAAGCTGCGTCAAACCACATTTTAAGTTTTTTAGGAGCTTTTGGAACAGTCACAAGAATCTTTTGAGGTTTTACAGTAGAGGTGTTTGTACATTTAGGTACAAAACACCACTTTCTGTTGGTCATTTTTATTTCGTACACGTTCTAAACACGCGAAACCGATTACTTCGGCTAAGTTTGCTTCTGATTTTTTAATATTTAGTTTGTAAACATTGTCTATCAAAGTTGCTGTAGTAATCAGCTGATTTTGGGCATTGAACACATCACAACCGGTATCATGAAATGTTGGTAATTTGGTTGTTTGCACAATTGTGTAAATGTAATAAAACACTGGCAAAAAGTGCATAGATTTATTTTAGCCTTGTAGGGATTATTTGAAAGTTCTCTGCAAATCTCTAAGTCCTCTAAGAGGTTAAGCTTTAAATCTGATCTGAAGTTTGTGGTATGTTCCAATATAATTTCAGAATGGTTAGACTCATTAAATTTGTGATTGTTTGTTTCTAAATGGGTTCTTAAACTTGATGTGTTTGAGCGATTAAAATGTTCTTTTATGCGTGTCATAAGTGGTCTACTAGTTTTTCCTACATAAGTGGTAGTGCAATTTTCACATTTTAATTTATAGATACCATTTTTTTTGTAGATGGCCTTTCTTTTGTCTTTCATGAAATATTACTTTATTATTATTCTTGATTAGTGGACTTACTGACAATAAATCAGTCATTAAACCTGGAACATAAAATTCATTACGATTTTTTGCGGAATATCTTTTTTTTTAACATTTGTCACAATGTCTGTGTCGCCTGCACAATCTACCATTAGTTTATTATTGTTTGCAACTGTGATTTCTTTCATCATAAAATCGATATGAATGTTTTTGAGCTAACTCTTTTGAGAAGTTAAATGTGAACTACAACCTGACTCCGCATACCAATCTGCATCATTAAATTGTCTGCCCAAAAATACAGCACTAAGAGCAATAAAAGAATCATTTTTTTATTTTTCTTCAGTTCTGGATATTGATTTCTATAGTAACCTGTTTTTCACATTTGTAACAAGAAACTTTACTTTTGTTTTTGTTTACTTTCTGATGACCACATTCTGTCACTTGACTGTCTTTGTAGCGCCATCTCTGTTCCATTTTCCTGAAGGTTTAGTTGCAAAAGCGCCCCCTGCTTGACTCTCTGCTCCACGTATATGCATATCATGTAACTTTGTTTTGATGGAATCTGCAGTTATATCTAATCCTGCATACTCGATTGCAATATCCATTGGTTAAAACTTTTCCGTTAGACCTGCTAACATTAAACTGCCAATAAATTCCTGGCTTAATGTAAATCCACTTCTTTCCAATTTTTGTGAAGTATCGACGATCTGGATAATGTAGCTTTCCATTGACTCACAATTGTCCAACCTCAATGAAATTAGCTTACGTAACAGACTAATCTTGCGAGCTATGCCTGTATCCTCGTATAATTTCTTTAGGGTGTTCCAGACTTCTGTAGCGGTTTTACATTCTTTCACATGTATAAATATCGACGGATCTATAGTTAAAACTAATTTTGCTTTGGCTTTGCTTACCAAAACGGTATCTATAGCATATAGCTCTCTTCACATGTATCCGTGCTTTGGCAATTTTTTTAGTTAGTAACTCTTCCTCTCCAGTCAATCTTGGTCACCTGATGAACATCAGTGGTGTATACAATTTTATTTTCTTTTCGTTGCATAAATCTTGGATCAGAAATCCACGATCTGCCATAACAATATCATTTCTCTTCTAAAAATTCACCTATGTCACTTTTTTCAAAGAGTTTTTATCTGAAATGGATCCCTCAAAACCTTCACTCACGTACATGATGGCTCCAGATGAACAGATACCCAACAGAAATTTAACTGTGTTGGAGTGTTTATAACTTTAGAAGCCTTGAGAAGCCTTGACGCTGAAAATTTCTTTCAAAATTTGTGAAGCAATATGGTTTTCTTTTAATACTTCTGCCACTTCGGAAAATTTCTCTCCTTATGGAAGTACATAAACTGAATCCACGTGTAACATATCCTGGACACATAGCTTTTACTCAAAGCACTCAAATATGCCATTTCAGCTAAAGTGAAACCACGCCTGAGTCGGATCAACGTTAAACACAATCTGTCATGATTGGTTAGGTGGATTTTACTAAAATCAGATTTTCTTCCAGTTCCATAGGCATACTGCAATTTATCCATCACAGAAGGATCCAAAAAACTAAAAAGGGCTTCAAATTGTCGAATCCGGTGAAATACATGAAACGTTTCTCGTCACTGGCAAAGTAAGCATATGAAAAATTGTGGTCTAATTCTATAGTTTGGTTACCTTTTTCCGAAATTGAATTACTATAATCCGTTTGTGGGGATGTAGAAGCTGTAGTATAAAAAAGTATTTTTGGTTATGGTGTCAACCGTTATTCGTTCATTTCCACATAGCTTTATCCACTGCAAGCATTTTGCTCGGTTTCTTCTTACTTTAGGAAACGGACGAAACTTAATATTTTTTTTCCGGGAATCACTTTTACAATTCTTGTAAGAACACCTAGTCATTTTCACCGACCTGGATAGCTCAAAAATTACAATTAAAAGACACGGTGGATGGAAGTCCAGTTCAGTAGCAGAGGGTTATATAGAAGACTCGCTACAAAGGAAACAGATCATTCCGGATCAAATTTTGTCCAAAACTTCTGCGGATAACATTGCTCTCTGCCCTGGTACAAGCTTCACCAAAATAAATTCTGTTACACCTACCAATGAGACTGGCAATGGAGTTTCTTATTATAATTGTAGTTTCACTAATTGTAAGTTTAATTGAATAAACACTTCATTTTGAATTGTTTTTATATTTTCTCATAAAAATAAATCACTTTTAGCACTAGTGCTAAAAGTGATTTACTTTGGCATTTTAGACACTGACAGCATGCGTTAAAAATTATACTTTTACTGACGTTTGTAGAAAAAAATATTTAAGGCCTTTATTTTATTATAATAAAGTGGTGGGGGGTATTCAAAGTTTTCAGTAAAAAACACCCTGTAAATTCGAAACGGCTGAGCCGATTTTAACAAATTTGGGCTGGTTGAAAAGAGTTATTCTTGGGCTACAAATGTTATAATATTTGAAGTTTTGTTAGTTTCACATATCGCCGCTAGAGGGCGTTTTTCGACATTTCGACAGAAATGGTTAATTTTCTCAAAAAAATTAAATGCATTGGTATGATTTCTTTTTCATGAAAAAGTAGCTAAATGTTGCATAAACGAGCTCGCGAAAACCGCATCTTGATATCTTGTTCCTAACCTATAATTTATGCCAAAGAAAATTTTATACGGAAATCACTTAAATTTTTATTTTTTAAACTAATTAATTCCTTTTATTATTATGTAAGTTGTGGCCTTAAAAAGGACCGATTTAAAAAAGAAAGGTTTTTAGTGCCCCCGTAAATGCTCGAAATGCTGATCATCACGCCCTATGCATTGCTGAAGCCTCTCAGCTTCAATTTCGGCTCTCGGTATGTTACGTAATGCATTACGAATCCGGTTTTTCATATCTCTCTGGTCGTAGGTTGAGTCTGAAAATCAAAACAAGTTAAGTCTGGTGATCGCGCAGGCCATGGAAACAGACTTCCTCTTCCAATCCAACGCTGTTGTAATACTGCATTAATATGCTCTCGCACAATAATAGCATAATGTTCTGGACAACCATTCAACTGCAAATACAAGTTTTGAGGTGTTTCCAGTAGAAGGTCTTCCAATAACAACGGTAATTTATTGGCCAAAAAGTCAAGAAAGATATTGCCGCTTAGGGATTGCTAAAAAAAATTATTCTGCCTTCCAGTATTTGAAAAAAAAATTCTCCATTACAGCGTTGGATTGGAAGAAGAAGTCTGTTTCCATGGCCTGCGCGATCACCAGACTTAACTTGTCTTGCTTTTCAGACTCAACCTACGACCAGAGAGATATGAAAAACCGGATTCGTAATGCATTACGTAACATACCGAGAGCCAAAATTGAAGCTGCAGTTTTGTCTACCCATGAGAGGCTTCAGCAATGCATAGAGCGTGATGGTCAGCATTTCGAGCAATTACGGGGACATTAAAAACCTTTTTTTTTAAATCGGTCCTTTTTAGGGCCACAACTTACATAATAAAAGGAATTAATTAGTTTAAAAAATAAAAATTTAAGAGATTTCCGTATAAAATTTTCTTTGACCTAAATTTTAGGTTAGGAACAAAATATCGAGATGCGGTTTTTGGGAGCTTGTTTAGGCATCATTTAGCTACTTTTTCATGAAAAAGAAATCATACTAATGCATTTAATTTTTTTGAGAAAATTAACCATTTCTGTCGAAATGTCGAAAAAAGCACATTATGCTATTATTGTGCGAGAGCATATTAATGCAGTATTACAACAGCGTTGGATTGGAAGAGGAAGTCTGTTTCCATGGCCTGCGCGATCACCAGACTTAACTTGTTTTGATTTTCAGACTCAACCTACGACCAGAGAGATATGAAAAACCGGATTCGTAATGCATTACGTAACATACCGAGAGCCGAAATTGAAGCTGAGAGGCTTCAGCAATGCATAGGGCGTGATGATCAGCATTTCGAGCATTTACGGGGGCACTAAAAACCTTTCTTTTTTAAATCGGTCCTTTTTAAGGCCACAACTTACATAATAATAAAAGGAATTAACTAGTTTAAAAAATAAAAATTTAAGTGATTTCCGTATAAAATTTTCTTTGGCATACATTATAGGTTAGGAACAAGATATCAAGATGCGGTTTTCGCGAGCTCGTTTATGCAACATTTAGCTACTTTTTCATGAAAAAGAAATCATACCAATGCATTTAATTTTTTTGAGAAAATTAACCATTTTTGTCGAAATGTCGAAAAAAGCCCTCTAGCGGCGACATCTGAAACTAACAAACTTCAAATATTATAGCATTTCTAGCCCAAGAATATCTCTTTTCAACTAGCCCAAGTTTGTCAAAATCGGCTCAGCCGTTTCGAATATACAGGGTGTTTTTTAATGAAACTTTTGAATACCCCCCACCACTTTATTTTTAGAGTTGCAGCAAAAATTGTCAAACAAAAAAGGTTCGGATTATCCTCTATTTTAAAGATCATGTATTTTTTTGGTAGGTTAATATAGCGGAATTCACAGAAACATCACTTTCTTAGATTCAAGATTGCAGTTAGGGTAAACGACATAGTTATTGGCCTTTTAAGGATTGTTGTCATTTTAGTGTTAATTAAAAAATATTTCTAATGGATCACATGTTTATCATTTTAAATAATAAAACAAGGTCTGTAGTTTAAGAATTTCATATATTTTCAAGTATAAGTATTATAAATGGAGGAAAAACTGTAATAATGTTCAATGACGACCATAGTAATAGTAATTGATCCTGTTATTATAGTTATTGGCCTTAACTATTATAGTTATTGGCCGTGACTACTGAGCATAAATCAATGATAACGGAAAATCCAAATTGGTCAAATCCAAAAAAATTAACGTTTTTGTTGGCGTTTCAAACAAGTTTGACGCGTAAAAATATTGGAATTTGATTTATGCATATTATGTTTTATAATACAAATTGAATGATAACACCTAGTACAGTTTTCACATCTTACTCCTGAACTTGAACAAGTTATGTTTTTTGTACAAGAAAAACATAATCCTGAATTCAAATTATTTTTAACAAAAATCAATTTATTAACATCAACTATTGGGTCTTCTACTTCATCAATGTGTTCATAAGGTTTTGTATTCGGTTCTTCAAATTCCAGTTTTCTTGTTACATTATATAGTTTTTTTTCTTCAGTGGTGGCAGTATCCGCTGAGACAATCTATTAATTTTGGTCTGATTCGTTTTCTTCTTCCTTTCATCTCCCGTTTCTTTCTTTGTTCAAGAGCAGCCTTCTCTCTATTAACTTTCTTCAGTTCTCTTGCCCTCTTTCTGTTTTCCTTTTCCTCAAGCTCTGCCTGTTTCTTGAGTTCCTTATCATCATGAAATCGTTTCCAAGCTGATGAGGATAATATAAAAGAAGTTTTTTGGGAGTTTTTTTTTCTTTTCTCTGTGGTGTATTCGGGTAGTGCAAATATGTATCTATGGTATTTTCAATTGGATCATTCATAGTAATTCGATTGGCATTATCTATGTTCATTTTATTGGAATTAGCTGTGGTAATTTCATTGGGATTATCTTCGGGAAATTCCATGGAATCGTCCATAGTAATTTTATTAGGATTATTTAGGGTAATTTCCTGCCAAACGCCATCATTTTCTATTACAATAGGTGCACTCAAAATAACCATTTCAGACATTGCCGCAAGTGTTTCTGGAGTACTCGCATCTTTTGAGTTATAATTTTTAATTTCATCACCGTCTTTAGCTATGGCGTTCCCTTCTTCTGTTTGCGAATTTCCTTCAACCTTTTGTGATATATTTATCTCTCTCTCTCTCTTGTATTACTTCAGTGTTTGTGTTTTGAAATTCTTTCCACAATTGGTACAAAATTATATCTTCTTGCCTTTCAAATTGTATATCTATGTTCGTAAAAAGATTAACTTTTGTTGGGCCAATAATATCCTTAAACTTACTGAACGTCATAACATTCTCATCGTTAGTTTGAAGCAAAATGTTTGAATCTGTTTTCTTTTTCCCTAGACGCATGCTTTAAAACCGTTAATTATTATTTCTGGGCGAACTGATTTTGAAATCACTACTTTCAGTAATCCTGCAAACTTGTTCTTGGATAATTCCTCAGTAGGATTACTTCTTCGCCATTCTATAACACCCTTTCTCCAACCATCTTTCAATGGCTTGAATGTAGATACATCAGCTGGCTGCAGTATTCGAGTTGCATTTGGATAAAGGGCAACAAGAATAATTTGAAGCTTTGTACACAGGTCACTTAATTTTCTGTCAATGTGTGTTTTATGGCCATCGACGAATAATATCACTGGAAATTTGATGCCTGTTTTTTTAGATGTGGGTAAAAGCTGTTAGCTACATATTCGTAGAATATTTCTGATTTCATCCACCCTGTATCGCTAGTGGCAAATGTAAATCCTTCAGGTATAGAGTCGCCTATCTCCTTGCGAAGTCTTTTACCTGGATATACAATTAAAGGTGGTGTATAACTTCCTGGAGCACTGAAACTAAATAACACAGTAAGAGTTGTCTTTGCTTTCCCCAAGTCTACCTCATACACGTTTTTTGTACCTTTAACTCTTTTATTTTGTGGACACAGTTGAAAGTTTGTCTCGTCAGCATTGAAGATTCTTTATGGATGTTCAAGAACTTCTTTATAACCTTTTTGACTTAAATAAGAATGTATGCCATCAAACCACTTCCTTATATCTTGCTCACTGATGGCGGCTGAAGCAGCAGATATTCCTTCGGATTTTCTTGTGGTCAACTCAGGATGCCTTTTCATGAACGCCTTGTACCATCCATCACCAGGTAGATTATCTTTAAATGGATTTTCACGAGGCGAATTATCTAAAAATTGTTTAACAGATATTTGAATATCTTCTCTTCTTCGAGGGAAGCCTTTTCTTTGGCAGTCCCTAATCCATTTAGCTAATATGGCCTCTTCATGGGTAGTAAGTATCGGCGAAGGACCATGCGATGATTTGGTGAATTTTTCTAAGAGTCTAAATTGTAAAGTTGCTCTAGGAATTTTATATTTCCTGCAAGCCTCCCTTTTGGGCATTCCATCATTGACTTCTTTAATGGCTTTAACCAAAATCTCCTCCGAGTGCTTTTTTCTGTAACTTTCTTGGTTTGCTGTCTTTGGCATTCTGAGAATAAAAAAAACAATAACTTACCTGACAGTTATTGAGCCGGGGCCAACAACTGGATAGAATCATAATATCAACAATTTAGTTCAAAATTTGTCTGTTTTGGTATTAGTTTTATCAAAATTCGCATGCAGATATTATATTTCATTTTTAAATAAAAATTACAGTTATTGGCCTGGATGCCAATAACTGTATTACACGCAAATTTCATCAAGACAGTAATTGGCCCTTAAAAATTTTGGGCTAAAATCACTGTTTGCAGATTTTTCATAGCGAAAATCGAATTAAACCCTACCCAAATGTCTACACAATAATATTAATCAATGTTATACGTATTTTGTTATATATATGACGAAATAAAATTGCTCACCACTTACCTGTTTTTAGTTAAATTACTTTAAATCAACCAAAAATCAAGCACCTTGTTTTGGTACCCGTCATTACACGACAACTGAAGGACGCTGTTAGGCGGGAAATGTTTATTATGATAAAGTACACTATGCAAAAATCAATCGATTGTTTGGGAGATGTTTGAGCGTCACATATTAAACTTCAAAATATTACAGGCCAATAACTGTCAGTGGGCCAACATCTGTATCGTTTACCCTACGCCCCCTAGCGGCCATTTCAGAAACTTGAAAATATTTTCCAAGTTTTTCTCTTTTTTAGTAATAACTTTTTTTTCCGCAAGCTTCTACGATGGATAGTTTCCCAGATACAGTACCTCGCATTCTTATTTGGCCACCCTGTACACAAAGAACTTGCAAAATAAAAAACAAATTATCTTGTTTTTAAGGTCTATACAAGAAAATTGGCTAGAAATCATAAATGTAATTAGAAATGTTAGAGAATTCTTTCAAAAATCAAATAATCTCAAGATTAACTGGAGGAAATCTCTAACAACTCGCATAATAAATATTTCTGGAATGTAAGTATTACAATAAAAAATTTTTATCTTATTTTCTATTTCATTTACAATTGTTGGGTAATCACTTTGATATATTAGAATGGTCATCATATTCGCAGGGCACCAAATTAATAGCATACACATATCTATTTCAAAAATCACAAGCGACATTATTATTTGGTAGAGGTATGGATGATTCTGTTTGATACAAACAATACTAACGGGTATCCTAACAGGGCACTGCCGGCTGAGAGGCCACCTAAAGAAACTCGGATTAGTAGACAAAGAAGAATGCAGATTCTGCGAGGAAAAGGAGGAAACCTCTATTCACATTCTCTCAGAATGCATTACCCTGCAAAGTCCAAGGGTACGATACCTCGGAGAATATCAAATAGAAGAGGAAGATCTACCTAACCTGAAGCCTACCGACATCCTGAACTTTTTGAAAGCAATAGGACTGGAGGAACTGCTCTAATCGTTGAGACATCCTCAACGATTGGGCAGCAGTAGGAGGCACAATAGATCTTATAGGTCGCAGTGTATCGACACCCCCATCACAGATAGATAGATAGATGTAAATATGACCCTTATTAAAATATTGTGGGATATCACGACTTGGAAATTTTCCCAATACAATGTTATCGAATGTTGTTTCTGTCATAGTGCTAGGGCCTTGTTTTGCATTATTTTTGAAGTCATACCATTTTCCGCCGTCAACACCACTAAATATTTTTCCATCATTTCCTGCCCTCATGCAGTTCTCTATTCTGTAAATAATATTTTTTCAGGTCAGGTACTTACTACTTGCATCAAGTAAAAATGGGTATTTTCAAGACTTTTCCTATCAGATATTTTTATACAAGAGGCAAAGCACATTTAATGAATAAAAAACTGTAGTTTGAAGTCAAAGATGACCTTATCCTACTTGAGGTAAGTTAAATGGGACTGTTAATAAGTTTTCCGTTTTCTTGGAAGAACTACATGCATTTGAAACTATACCTGGTTCCTAGTTTTCTCAATCCTCTACATTCTAACCAAAGTTGTAACTTAAGAACAGAATGAAAACTATCTGGGCCTAACCATAGCTGAAAAACTAATCTCAGTTAGCAGTGAAGTGTATTTCAATATATATGGATAATGATAAAAAACGCGAAAAAAACGAGACACGAAAGGCAAATCTTGTATTCAACAAGCTAGGCTAATGAAACGAATGATGTTATGATGTAGTAAAATGACATTTGACAACGAAACATGTCAACTCTCACGTCGAGTCTCGATACCAACTTTAATTTCAACCAATCAGAAACTTGAGTTTATAAAAATCATTATTTTTTGCTAACGATGTGTTTTAGAAAGCTCAGTAGAATTTTGTTATCATATTTTATCATTGCGGAAATAATAAAGCAGATTTTGTCCCAATAAAACCCTTCCCCGTTGGTAGACTTTTTTTAGATTTGGAGGTTAGTAGAGAACTCCTCCATTGGCCTAAATCTCTTTCTAATTCAAACCTTCTTTTACTCGAGTTATCTAATTTACCTTTACCAATAAATAAATTAAAATCAGATCTAATCTATAGTATATTAAGTTTGCAGAACGGTAAGGGCTTTTTACCGATGGAAGACAATTGTTTGGAGGAGGAGCGAAGCGACGACTCGAATTACTGTCTGACATTGGTAACCCTTACCGTTCGACATGCTTATAACGTTTTTTGCACGAGTGGGCAATAATAAACTATTAAATTATCCATTTTTTTTATACTCAAAATTTCGATTCGTGATATCAAGATACATGTTATGGTTGCTAGGTAGTTAGTAGGATGCATAATAGGTAAGAACTGTCACTTAAAATATTGTTATGTCAATAAGTTTGGTTTTAGAGTGTTGCTTTTTCATTATTATTATTATAATTTTTAAAATATGAGCGACGAAAGTGAATTTGAAGAAATAGAACGGGCATGGAAGGATGTGCCAAAATAATTCCTGAAAAATCAAAATGTCAGTAAGAGAATATCTATAAAATTCTGAACAGTAAGTGAAAAATCTGAACGTAAATTCTGAATGGTAAGTGAATTACTTACCGTTCAGAAAATTTTGAATTTAGTAAATGCTACTTACTGTCATCAAAATAGATGTGGTAAACAGTCAAAAATGACTAATCATGCATAAAAATTATTAAGTGCTTTTCAACTATGCGTAACGAGGGTGTGAAATTCTCTAAGACGAATCAGAACCCTTTTGATAATAAAATAAAATAAGTTTATTTTAGCAAATAACCATTAAATATAACATATAAATCGATATACAGTCTTATTGATATATATTTTACATAGAATTGTGAGCTACAACATTAGTCAATTCAAGAATATTATGGGTTTTATGTCTAGAATTGAACCTAAAAAAGTATTTAAGTAGTGTATGTTTGAGAGGGCGACAAAATGTCAAACTACTTTTCAAGAAAAATTACTTAATTACACCCGCCACAGCTCGCTCCAGCCCGCCCCGCCCATTCGATAATCATATGCTTTCTCATCTATATTAAAATCCCTTCCTTTCTCACGTTAATCATTTATATCTAAGCCCTCTCATCCATATCTAAACAATCAAGTGGGAGATAACGAACTTCAGTCATCCAAGGATCTCTGAAGAATGAATCTAATTACGATATTCATTATTATTATTACCCAAAATTTGAATTTTTTGAATTAATATAATCTTTGAAAAATCCCAACAAAATTTTAAACCCTGTACGCATATATTTGTAAATGAAATAATTTTTTCTATAAAAATGTACACACAAAACTTTAATTGAATTAAGAAATTAATATACTAATAAAAAAATTTAAACATTAAAGAAAATTGGGAAGAAATAAATTTAAACAAAAATATTCAATATTCAATATATTTTTGGTAAAAAAACGAATTTTAATTATTCATTGTTCAAATTAATTCAATCATTGGGTCTGGTGGAGACAAATTAATTCCTTTAGTGGCTTCCATCTCATAAAAATAATTGATTAAAAACAAATTCATAAAAATATCTACTAACTGACCAAATGCATTAAACAATATTTTAAGTCATTGTTGTTTAATCTGTTCATTTTTTAATAACCATATTTTAATATTAAATCAAAAATTTATAGATTAAAGTATACTCATTTAATATATAATATAAAATTCAACCCAAGGTGTAATGAACCTAACAAGTATATTCCTATAAACACATGAGAGATCAACAAAAGATGTAATGAACTTAACAAGTGTATTTACCTCTAAAGAGCAAGGATTAAATAAATACACGACGCTAGAGATTGAAAACTTTAGTTTCAAAAGCTAAAGTCTACTACTCATTCGATTTGTGGATGTGTTATCAGCAATCTAAAAAGTGCTGTTGAAGATTGAAGACGATTGTTTGCAAATTTAAAATTTGATGCCGCCTATGGAAATGGTTATTATTCTAAAGAAGAATGTACACTTTTGGTTGAAAAATATGACGCAGCAACAGAAGTTTGTGACGCTTTTCTTGAAGGTGAAATTTCAATTGAGACTTTATTTATTTATTTATTTAGGAGTTACACTATCAAACGGGTTGCCCCTATTACAGGATAATGTTTCAGAACTTCTTCACGTAGATTGCGAATCCGATTATAATTACGCACTGAAAAAAAACTCGTTGAGAAAAAAAGTGTGTAATTATATCAGACTCCCAATCATCGGGTAAGAGACTTACAAGTGAATAAAATATCTAGATATAAAGTTAAGACAGAAATAAACATAAAATTACAACATGCGTTAATAACTAAGCGAAAAATTAGAATTTTAATTATTTACATTTAATTTGATAAGTAAAAACTTTTAATTTGAATAACCTTGCAGCTTAATAAATCGAGGTTAGGTTCGATCTTGGAATAATTTGTAATTGCCTGATATAAAGGGGAGGATTTATAAATGTTGGTTCTGTGAGAAGGAAGATATAATAAATTATTGCTTCTAGCATTAATTCTAGGAACGTGAAAATTTAGCATATTTGTCAGATTAATGCAGTCGATATTACCATTTATGTAAGAAAATCACAGATAGCATGATTCTTCGCTTGATTAGACTACAGGCTTTGAAGCGTTCGTAAAAGTATTCCTGAGGAGTACCTCTTGCTGGAAATTCTTTATCTAAAATAAATTAACATATCTTGAAGAATTTTCGCTGAATCCGTTCGAGTTGCACTATTTGATAGTTAAACATAGGACTCCAGATGATGCACGCGTGTTCCAGCCTTGATCGTACGAGTGTGGAAAATAATAAGTTCATAGTAGAAAATTCAGTAAAGTCTTTCATATTGCGAATAAGAAACCCAAGCATTCGAAACGCAGAGGATGTCAACGCAGGATCAAAGTAAACTCCCAGGTCCTTAATTAGGTTAGGTCGTGTTATAATACAGTTTTCAATAGAGAAATGATAGAGAATAAATGAAACGAGTCTTTTCTGCAGAATGTCATTACATTGCACTTACCTACATTGAGGCATAGCTTATTCCTAATGCACCATTCATTAAACTCTGATATATTTTTTTGGAGGTTTTCACAATCCTGGATATTATTAATTTCACAATAGAGTTTCATATCGTCTGCATAAATCTTTATCAAAACGTTTATTTTACTAGCAATGTCGTTAACAAAAAGATTAAATAACAACGGACCCAGGATTGACCCTTGTGGAACTCCTGAGCTTTGTATAAAAGTTCGTGATTTAAATCCTGAACATATTGATATCGATTGTTTAGGTATGATTTGAGGATTGATAGCAACTGACCAGAAAAGCCAAGGTTGTCAAGTTTGATTAATAGGAGGGAATGATCCAATGTGTCGAATGCTTTGGAGAAATCAGTATAGATTACATCTACCTGACTTCTCCTATCAAGTGTCTCAGCTAAGAATTGTGTAATACAAAAGAGGTTTGAGATAGTCGATCGACCGCTGATGAAACCATGTTGTTCAGGGGTAATTAAATTACGGAGTTGAAAAGACAGGCGTGTGTGGAGAACAGATTCAAAAACTTTTGAAAAGTTACATAATATGGTTATAGGACGGTAGTTAGAAATATCATTTTTGTCATCTTTTTTAAATACTGGGCAAACTTTTGAAAACTTCCACTTGTTAGGAAATTGGCCAGTTTTTATTATTAAATTGAAAATAAAATGTAGAGGTTTACAGAGAGCAAATGCACAGTCCTTAACTAAAAATGCGGGAATTAAGTCTGGTCCAGTCGTCATCTTGGGTTTGGTCTTTTTTAGGGCGATTAAAACTTCTTCTTCAGTGATATTCGACACGTTTATAAGAGTGGAGTTAGTGGTTAAGTTGGGAACTACATTTATGGGTGCTGTAAAGGGTGTATAGTGTGCAGAGAAGAAATTCGCAAAACATTCGACAATATCATTAGGGTTATCAATATTTATATTGTTGTAGTACATGTTTGTAGGTATAGGGGAAAAGTCACCTTTCTTGGATCTTACTATTGCCCAGAATTTATTAGGATTTGATTTTATTTCATTTTCAGCAGAAGATAAGAAACGTTTGTAAGCAGCATTAGAGCGAGTGGTGGAGACTTAGGTGGATGAACTCATTACTCTAGAATTATATATTTATTTAGATGTGTTGGAAAAACATGTGGATCCAATTACGCTAGAGAAAATACAAGCCATTAAAAAAAATGTTGATGATGAGGAAAATTCTCAAATCTGGTAATAATCGATAGACTTTTTATTGGGAGTTTGTATATTTCCAAATGTATCGTTTGCATTTTCATATGCTCTGAATTGAGTGTACAAAGTTTCTGCACTTAGTTCATTTTCCTTAGCATACTTAATGCAAATGTCACATTTGTGTTTTTTATAAAATATCCACTTATATAAGTGAAAGAGTTTTGCTCAGGCAACTCTAAATTTCTATAATCATTAGTATCTAGCACAAGATATTGATGATTAACTGTATTTGGCATTAGTACCTCATACTCTTTCAAACTTTCAGGTTTGAGCGTGGTCAGTATTTCATCAAAATCTTCAATACAATTAGTTCCTTCACTTTGTTCAAAAAAATTAAGAGCAAATAGTTTTTTAAAACTTCATTGAAATTGAATGCACGTGGGGTTTCGGCAATTTCCACTCAACTGTCGAATCTTTCCAAAACAGTTTTCCAAACAATCTTGGTTGAATCTTCTTGTGAAAACTTCGGTTGTTCCTTTATTTATTAAAACTGACCACAGACCTAAAAGTACTGATATTGTTATCTGCCAGCCTTTCGTAAATTTAATTCGATTAGTAACATCTTTGTTCTCTTCGTCTATTTTTTTCATTTCTTGAAGAAATGAGATCTGCTCCTCATTTTCTACAAATGGTTTGTTGAACTCTTTTACACCCGTATTTTGGGTAGAATTGAATATATCGAACAATTTATCAATTTTTTCAATGAAATCTACAGTATATACTGCTTGTGCACTTAGGAAACCGAAAGAAATGTAACTGTTCAGTGCCGCTGCCACAGTCGAACTGAAAACTTTTATTTTTTTGGAAATTATTTGGATGAATATGGTCATTTGTTAGTTTAGGTGCTAATCGGAATTTTTGTTTCATATCAAATTCATAGAATTGTTCTAAATATTTTTTAGAGGTCTCATTTCCACCGAACCGCAATCTGTAATTGAAAAAGTTAATTCTTGTGGATTTTTCACAAGATGTGGAACATTCACCATATAAAATATTTTTTCATTGTCAATCGTTAAATATGGGTGGTCTGGTGTTATTCCAGACACTCTGATAAATTTATGGAAGTTTCCACCATCATCTGAGGTGATAACCACGACATTGAAACCTATCTTTTTCAGTCGGCGTATAAATTCAGCAACTATTATTTGTAAATCCTCGACAGAGCACACACTGTTCACAAGAAATATCCCAGCTGCTGCTTCCACTTCTGATTTATACCCCTGGCCATCAACACCAACACTTCTGTGGCAGGAATGTACTTTTTTTGACAACCATCATGGAAACCAAGTATTTCTTCCCTGCTTATGTTATAAAAAAGATTGGTCTTCAGAGACATTTCATCAATGCATAAAATACAATCCTTACTCTCTGCACTGAGCAACTTAACTTTGGTGGTTTCCAGAGCAGCAAAAACAAAATCATTGAAACCAGCATTAATTGCCCATTTTGTAGTGATTTTGAACAAGGTAGTCTTAGAAGGAAGTCGAAATATTTGTGTTAAAAAATTGTACACTTTAGGGCCTAAGAAATATATAGTGAGAGACAATAATTCAATTTCATTATTATATCTGCACCCTTTTTCAGACTTGACAGATGAAAGCGAAAGTTGGGTTTCCATGAAGGTAGCCAAATCTGGTGAACACTTTTTCCTAATCAAATTTAAGGCAACTTCCGTCTCATTTGAATCTTGACTGGACTTACAATCAAGTTTTCTTTGGAGTACCCTTATTTTATTTTGAAGGTGCTGTTTTCTTGGTGAGAGGGCCGACAAACTTTTGGGAGTTTGCAAACAAGCATCTGAAATGAAAAGATTTGTAATAAAAATCTCTTAAATACAAGTTTCTTCAATTATCAAAATGCACATAGTGTATCATCTTATCATGTTGATAAAATGGAAGCCTGAAATTGGATAGATTATTTTGCCAACCATGCTACTTAAACTCATTTCACGCCGAATTCCACATGTTATTTATATACAATACATACCTGAGGTATCAGAATGTCGAAAATGCATTGTTGAACTGGTGCCTGGAAGCGGACTACTAACAACAAAACCAGTAGAGTCATCATCAAAGGAAGCACCTTAAAAGTAAGAAAAAGTAAGATATAGTGGAGTTGTTTGAATATAAGCATCTGAAATTAAAAGATTTGAAATAAAAATTTCTGAAATACAAGGTTCTTCAATTATCAAAATGCACATATTGTATTTCATCATGTTGATAAAATGGAAGCATGAAATTGTATAGATTATTTTGCCAACCATGCTACTTAAACTCATTTCACCCCAAATACCACATGTTATTTATATATAATACATACCTGAGGTATCAGAAACTTGAGGTTCATAATCCATTGTATGATTGTTTACATCTTCATCCACATCTTCATAGGAAGTACCTTAAAAATAGGAAAAAGTAAGATAGAATTCATTGTTTTGCTTTCATTAGCTGGGAGTTATAACTTGTATCATTATTTCTTTACCTTGCTCTGCGGTGTCTATTTCATCTACAGAACCAGTAGGTACTGCTTCCCTTTTCAATGTATTTTTCCGCGTGCTGCCAAACATATCACTTCCAAAGTGCTTGCTGCAGACACGAAAACGGGCATAGCATTCTTCAGGCGTTAACTCGTTTAATTTGTCCAATTTCAAAATGGCCTTCCATTTAGCACATCTATAAAAAATATCTTCAGTTAGTAAAGAAGTTCAGAAATAATTAGGGATTTTCCCTCGAATTGCTTCGACATACTACACAAATTGTACATGGTTTTTTAAGCACATCACCAACAACTGTAGACATTTCGCTTTTACTATTTCGCACAAAACAAACACAAAACACCACCAAGTAATACAAACGAATGAAATAATGGAAACATTAAGCAACACAATTAAAAATGTTTTCATATTGCAATGTTGCCAATGTGAATTGTTAAATTATCATAATTCGAGATGCTATTGTAGAATTGTCACAAAAATGATCACTTTTCAATGAAATAAGTGCAACATATATAGGGCTTGACGCCTCATTGATAAAAATTCCTAAAACCAGAATTTGATGAAATAAGAGACTACTTTATGAAATGTTTATAACACTTCTAATATATTATACAGTAGATTGGATGAAACTTTTTAAATCCGACAACTATGGAAGGGGTGCCTGTCGTTCTTAAACTCGTCGTTTGCGCATAGCCAGGAGACGCAATTCCTGGCTATGCGCATTGAAAAATTAGAACCAGAAATTGTCCGAAGTGGAATTACTGTATGTACTGTGACACGACCTTGAATTTATACGACACTGTCAAATTAAATTAATGTCAGTTAGAGTCATTCACTAAAAGCTTTATCAAATTTGTTGAAATAAATATTTTATTAATAGAATGGATCTAAATTGAGCCCACTAAAAAAAAAAAAACTACCTTAGTTCGGGTCAAGACTATTCGTGACTATTAGTAAATGAAAGAAAAGTAACTAGTTACTAAATAACTATTTAATGTTTCCACTTAATCAAAATTGCACAGGTCAAAAAACGAAAAAGGAATCCAAGGGATCCCACTAAAATTGCAAGAAAATTGCGCTAGTTTAAAAAAAATTGATTACGAACAATAGGGGTGTTACACCGTCCGCGAGAGCTCTCAAGGTCGTTGGAATTGGGCGTAAAAAAAAATACCACTCGCCCTATAAGTCGCTTACAAAATTCCAAAAATTTAATTAGAGAAAATATATGAAAATATTAATTTAGAGACCTTTAAAAATCACTAATTAACAAATAAATGTACATGAACAAACATAAAAAAAATATGAAAAACTTGCGGTTGTTCCAACACTCCCTCGCTTTTAAAAAGTGGATTTTCTTCCACTAACTCAAAAATCAAATTGAGGCAACTTGATTATCATCCGCCCAGTACGAGAATGTGGTCAACAATCCGCCCAACACGAGAATGTGGTCAACACTCCGCCCAACACGAGAACCCTAAAATAATATACATTAAACTACTAATCCAATACCCCTCGGCCCAGAAAGAAATTTACAAACTCTAACAATTTATACATATTATTCCATGTTCTTACCAATCTATGTATATTTATTATATTATCGAATAAACTATTATTATTTTTATTATGTATTAGTTACTGTGAAATAATTGAGGTTCACAAATATAAAAAGGAGTAGTGTTTAAAATTCTTAAATTGTTTCCAAAAGAGGAAGTTTCGTTTAAGAAATAACTACCGAATTTATTAATAGGCATATTTCAACTGACTAATGTAAACTGGTTCAAAACTTTTCGTGTTCGTCTATTTATTGAATAAAGCAACCCTCTCTTCTATCTATTGAATAATACCACCCTCCCTGAGTTCTTCGATAATCGAAATAATTTCATTATTATGTCCTATATGCTGCTTGAGAAGAAGTAAGTAATTGAAGCCTTTCAATCAACTCATTATAATTATCAAAATATTTATAATCGATTGGATTGTTTCTACATTCGATCATTAAGCCTTTACCAACACGACCTTTACTTCGCGTCATAATTAATGAAGATGGTATTGAACTATATCTAGGTTTTTGTGGCTTTGTCTCCATTCGAGGTTTAATTATATAATCATATTTAATCTCTAATGTCTGCCGGGAATTTTTTTACAGGCAAATCAGCTTTAAACTCTGGTTCGCATTCGTATATCGATATACTCATCAATGTCTTTTCTCATATAAATTATAGGATTCGTTTTGAAGAGTAATTGATATATACCTTTATAATTGATTCCCTTAATTTTTATGTTAGGGCCAACAAAATCTGCTTCAGAATCCCTGATAAAATTTTTTTCTTCAACAGGGTTATGAAATAAACCTCAAACTCTCCGGCAACATCTTTAATCATATTTTCCATAAACTCTCGAGGTAGAGAGGATGTATACTGATCTAAATAATCATTTAAAATATTCAGGTTATTTACATTTTGATAATATTGCGAAATACTATTTTCTATAAATCCTCCAGTGATTCATTGGGTTGATAGCCAGGAGACTCAAAAAACTTGTTCATTTTATAAAAATTTGATTGGTCTGATTCATCTTGTATAGTTTGATTTGTACTATTTGCTGAACGAGGGCTTTTTTATATAATCAAAAGGTTCCTCTTTAATCTTAGGCTTTGATAAAACATTAACCAACTCTTTAAGGGGTTGAGTTATAGGTTCATAGGATTTGCTCAAATGTGATTTGGATTTTTATAAATTATTTTTTAAACTTTTATATTTTTTTAAAGCATTTCTTGCTTTAATTAGTTGTTTAGCGATTTGCGGATCCAATATAAATATTTTTTTATAAACAACACCTATTTGTGCCTCTATCAGATTTTCCATTACTTTTGGATGAAAGTCCACTTGAAGATGCAACTGCAACTGGATCGCACCATGCCTTTTTGGCAAAAATTTCCTCCATAATCTAGCAAAAGAATAATTATAAGAAATATAGTGTATTAATTAAAAATTTATTTATTTGTAGTTCTAGAAAACTTTATTATATCTAAAAATTAAGTAAGTAGGATATTAAAAATTTTGTACAAACTTCAAAAAACTGCCAAGTTTTTCTGTCATTTCCAGACTTGCTATTATAATCTTTTATGCCTTTATAAGCTTTTTTAAGCTTCGTAGTTTTGAGGAGCATTGGGGCCCCGTTACATCGTATCCTTTTTCTAATAGCCGTTTGGCTATTTCTTGTCACACTTTTTTTTTGTGACAATTTGCCACTATTCAGGATATCTTGCATAGACCTGTACGTCTCTAATACGAATAGTACGCATGATAGACTCCTTCTGTACACAGAAACTGAAATATGCACATATGTATACTTGAAACTAAACATATAAAGCAAGATAACTATAGAATTTATTATTTTTCCTACCTTCACTTTCTTGAGTTTTAGAGGCACATGTGACCTCCTTATCAAGAGCAAGAGCTTCTTCATCAATAGAATTATCATCATAATGATTCTCATAATCAGATTGTGATTCCTGATTTTTAACTTTTTGTCATAGCTCTGTAGCAAAAAGTATGTCTACAAACAAAATAAATATTTCAAGAAAAAGAAACGAACGAAAGATAACGAACATTGTTTTTTAATTAAGTGAGGTTATGCTATTGACAAATGAGAAAAATAGAAAAATGTATGAATGGCTCTCGAATATCAACTAAAATTAATTTTACTAAACTTGTTTAACATAATAATATATACCTGTGGGCGCACGCTGCGCGTCTGCAGGAGAAACATCAGAGAAATCATACAGCATGCTCTTTTCAGTCGCCATCTTCGTTTTAAAAATCGCGCTAAATTCCTCAATGTCCACTTTAACTTAAATTGATTTCTATATCTTCCAGAAGATGTTAAATCTTTGACAAGAAAACCGAATTTTTCTTCCAACAAAATTTACACATATTAAGAAAATCTGTGAATGACATATTAATATTAACATGATCATAAATATGTTTTAGATTTCTCAAGTCTTGTTCAAAAATTAATAAAAAATTAGCATTGTCTCGAATGAACTGTTTGAGAATCGCCGAATAAGTTTGACAGAGATAAAAACAGTTGTTTGTGACAAAAATATCTTTGAATTATCTTTTGATCACATGTTACTACATTATCGAATATAATTAGTGAGTTTTGTTAGGTGGGATAATTTTTTCAGAGTCATCAAATTCTTCATACCCGATCTTTCAACGGTTCAAGCAAATTACGTAAATAACAATATTTTGGTTGGTGTAAACTTTTGGAATATACATAAAGATTTTGAAATCTCAAGCCATTAGGATCTTCGATTAATGACATCATGGCATTTGTTTTTTCACACCCACTTGGCCCAATATTCATCAAACAAATAACCCATGTTTATTAAATTTAAAATCTTGAGCATTAATATCGTGATTTATAACCGGTAGAGAGACATTTTGTTTTTCAAATGTATGAACCTTACTAACAGTATATATAGACCCTCATTTGTTTAAATAGAATAATGGTTATTAAAAACTCAAAGAGATCACACAGTATCGGAAAAGTTCTTTTAATAATATTTTAGAAACTGAATGGCATATAAAAAACTATAACTTTTGCGGGCCTGGAACTAAACTAGAAAAACGCTTATTCTGAAAAGGACGATTTAAAATCTAGACATATTGCTGATAAAATTTTAGAAAAAAAAAGTGGATCGATTTTTATCAAAAAATTCTTCTTTAGGAGAAAAGGATGCGGCCTTTTTAGTCAAAACAGCGATGAATGTAAAAAGACGAATTGGAGCCGATCTTAAATCGAACTTACGAAGAAAAAGAAACGAATAATTCAAACACCGAAAAAAATAGGTGGCTTCATTCCATTGATAATCCCATTTATTTCAGCATTAGCCAGCTTGGGGATGGATGGCGCTGCAATCGCTAGTGCCGTTAATAAAGTTAAATCAGACAATTTAGCGTTAGAAGAACTGAAAAGGCATAATTTAACTTTAGAAAAAAAAAAGGAAATGTATTATATTTACGACCAGACAGATCAAAAAACTAAGTTTACCACAAAGAGCTCTCACAAATATAGACTTGGAACAATTTGCACGCAATCTAAAAATTCCTTATTTTAGGGGTGTGTTTATGAGAGATAAATTACCTAAATAAATTCAAAAATGTGAAAGTGGGATTGTGAATTTAGATGTAAACAGTGGTAAAGGAACGCATTGGACCGCATATGCTAAACAAAAAAATAAAATAGTTTATTTCGATAGTTATGGTAATTTACCACCTCCCACAGAACTAATCAAATATTTCAACAGCAACGGTCAAGTAGAAATTATTTACAATTACAAGGATTTATATAGATGTGGACATTTTTCACTAGAATTTCTATATAACCATTACAATCAAAATTAATAATCATTCTATTACAATAATCTGTCAAAGATACTATGTCTTTTTCGTTTACATTAATAGGAAATTTATCAGTTTTGAGTTATTTTATTAATCCGACAATATACTTAGAGGAAAACGTTGAATATGAAATAGGATTCAAACATTCATATATTTGAAATTCCTGTAGGATCACATGAGTTAAATGCTCTAATACGTGTTTTAAAAGAAAAATTTTTTTTTCAATTCAATTTCAATTTATTTAACATACACCTATTTTTATGAAAATACATAAAATACATTTTTTTTTATTTTATATTTACAATTTTTTTTATATACTTAATAAAGGACCCGGAAATAACCTATAGACCTAGGCGGAATGCCTGTATTGCCTTTTAATGTTTTTCCCGGTTCCTTTGTTAATTATATAGTGATTTTAACAATTTTTTGTAAGTAAGTAGGTATCATTAGTTTTAATTTGAAAACGAAATATAAAATATATTGGACAGGTGTGGAGAAAGATGTTTACCATAGATAAAAATACCAGCATCGAGATAGTCCCCGATCTTAATACATCTAAAGTGTCAATAACCACGAATCAAAATATTAGTTTTAATGATGCAAATTCAATAGTCATTACTTGGGTTTGATATTTTATGAATTACTCCTAATAAAACTTTTACATCTGAACATCCTGTCAAAATTGTATTGGAATTGACATCGCTAATGGCTCATATTTGAATGGAAAATCCGCTCATATTATTCATGAATTCTTTCCAATTGTGACAAACGGATATAAAATCGTAGAAAAATCAAATAAAGTTTTGTATTATCCTGTAAGTCTTAAAACAATTAATAACATCACCATCAGAATTATAGATCAAACAGGTGATTTCATAGATTTTCGAGGGGAGGAAATAACAGTCAAATTACAAATTAGAAGACAATAGTTGTAAAGTATGGTTTTAAGATTTTTTCAAAAACCATATAAAAGACGAGCCATACGTACCTGTTTGTACAAGCAGTTCAGTTGAAACACCTCGTCATGTTATTGTGGGTTTTCAAACTAATCGTAAAAAATTCCTCACTTCTGATATGTCTAAATTCGACAATTGTAATTGAACAAATATTAAAATATTTTTAAATTCTGAAAGATATCCCTATCATGATCTAAATTTAGACTTCTCTACAACGGTTTGCAGAGCATTATGAAATGTTTGGAAATTTTCAAGAAAGTTATTACGATCTTCGAATAAATCAACCCCTTTTTACTTCAGATGAATACAAAACAATTGCCCCGATCATTAACATAGATTGTAGCCATCAGAGGGAGCAATTACAGACTGGTAGTATAACTCTAAGAATAGAATTTGACACTAGCTCCCCCACTCCCGTTGAAACTAGTACTTATTGTTTAATATTACATGAAAAAGAATTTTCATATAATCCCACCACAAAAATAATCAGACAATATTAAAACATCACACCGTATAAATACTGCATTTGTTAAAACATGTTACATCAAGAACGAAAACTAAAATAAGACATTCTTCTGTATCAAAAAAAATTTTGAAAATTTAGAAATGTCATTAGTGGTTGATGTTCAAGGGTTTAAAAGTGAAAATAATAAGTTTATTGTGAAACAGTTTGCTGCTTTTGATGATGTTAGAAATAGTCATTATATTTTTAAATCACCTTTTCCAATACGACTATTATCACCTGACTTACATTGACAAGCTGTCTGGTTAATGAAAAATTATCACTACATAGATTGGGATATTGGATTCACTCCTGTGCACAAATTTTCATCTATCATGACAGAGTTAACAAAAGAAGTTGATTCGGTTTTTGTGAAGGGTTCTGAAAAAGCTAAATATATTAAAAAATATACATCAGCAAATGTATGTGAATTTGAAGAACATCCGCCAATTCAACCATCTACACCGAAGTGTTTTTCTCATTCAAGTGAAAAATGCAATGCAATGTCTAACGTGTTCTACTTGTATGATACCTTTATAATGAAACAATAAATATTTTTTTATACACCTATTAGTTTTAATTATTTGAATACCTATAAAACTTGGTTTATTTTAAATATATCAATAAAAGTAGTATTTAATAAAGGAAAAAATATATAAATACTAGAAAAATTGATTTTGTTTTTCAGTAAATAAAATGTTACCGACGCATTATATCATTCTTTCAACAATTCTTAATGGTGTGTTATTTATTCATCAACCATATAATACAATAGACGCATTTATTTGTTTTGATAATACTGGTGTAAGAAACGATGGGTTAGAATGTCTCCATATACAGCAAATAATATTCCCGTATTCACTTCCTACGAATGATACGAGCTACAAATTCCGATTTGTAATTAAAAATAATGTAGTAGATCAATCAGATTGGATTCTGTTTTTTCAAAATTGTGAAATTGATATAAATTGGTTGATTTTAACAGGAGCTGTATCATCGATATTTCTTACTTGTATAATTATAATTAAACTTAAACCATGGAATATTAAAAATTAATTTTATATTTATTTAAAAATACATTTGTAAAATAAAGGATAACATATTAAACATTACTACAATCCATAAAAAAATAAACACGATAAATTGAAGAAAAGACTTGAATGTCGTAAATCCCTGTTATCAGGTTGCGAATAGGTTCCCAACACGTGGAGTCGAAATCAATCCTCAAAACTAGACCTTTCTCCCATCAAACGAACCATATTATTATTTGTAAGAGTTAAACAGAGCTCCTGTCGCTTCTCTAGCGAGCGAAGGTAAACCACGAAGACTAACTCCTTCTTTCTTTATACCCCTTCTTGGTTTTTTAATAAATCTAAAAAAGTAATGTTCTTGCAGTAAGGGATATTTCTCTCCTAATAGTTGACCCAGATTGCTAGCCCAATCTTGTAGGTGATTGTACGTGATGATTTTAGTATCAGCTACTACATTTTCTGCAAGATGTCGTATGACAGTCTTACAAATGGTGGCGATATCTGTTTGTGTAAGTTCCTCTTTCTTGAGAACGTAACCACACCTGTCAGACAGAAGTTGAAATGCAGGGTTGATATCAGTAGGAACGTTTTCGATAAGGATGTTTTCAATAATATTTTGTTCTTCGGGAATATTCTGAAATATGTTATGAGCCAAGAGTTCTATAGGATCACCGTATTGGTTTCCAGTGGCTAAAACAAGGACTACATATTTTCAATGGAGGGAGGAATTCTACGAACAAACTGATGGTGTAGCTATGGGCAACCCTTTAAGTCCAGTAATAAGCTAACTATTTCATGGAAATTTTCGAGGACAAAGCGTTGACTACGGCAGAAAAACGACCAAAGTGTTGGTTTCGATATGTGGACGATACATTTGTTATTTGGAGCCATGGCGAGAGAGAACTTCAAAACTTCCTCTTACACCTCAACTCTATCAACCCAAAAATTCAATTCACTATGGAGATAGAAAAGGAAGGACGCCTACCGCTTTTGGATGTTTTGGTATCAAGGAGGCCGAATGGAAAGCTTGCGCATACCGTGTATAGAAAACCAACACACACTGACCGATACCTCAACAACGGATCAAACCATCATCCCAGACAAAAAAGGGGAGTCATGAAAACTCTGTCTGTGAGAGCCAAGAGAATATGTGAGCCGGCAGAATTGGAACGGGAAATGAAACATCTAGAA
This sequence comes from Crepidodera aurea, assembly GCA_949320105.2. Classification (NCBI taxonomy): domain Eukaryota; kingdom Metazoa; phylum Arthropoda; class Insecta; order Coleoptera; family Chrysomelidae; genus Crepidodera; species Crepidodera aurea. The sequence continues at coordinate 7,528,250 of OX439472.1, read as the reverse complement.
AGAGCCTTTGGTTGGAATGGATACAGCAGACACGAGTTCCATAGGGCCGTCCGTCCAAGGAATGTAGAGCACCAAGAAGAAACAACGGGAGATGATGAGGAAAAGCGCGGTTGGACCAGTCTACCATATATCCATAAAGTCACGGATAGGATCGGCGGGCTACTGGAAAAACACAAGGTCAAGACTGTGTTTAAACCCACTCGTACAATACAACAGAGCTTGAGATCGGCCAAAGACCGCAGAGATCCCCTATCAGCGCCCGGAGTTTATAGAGTTCCATGTAGCTGTGGGTCGGTGTACATTGGCACCACAAAGCGCAGTGTCAACACGAGAATTACGGAACACAAAAGGAGTTGCAGGCTGGGACAAACACAAAAGTCAGCCGTAGCAGAGCACGCTCTCTCTGAAGGTCACAACATTCTTTTTAACGAGGTGGAGATTTTACATCAAACGCATCGTTACTATCCGAGACTAACCAGGGAAGCCATTGAGATATTTAAGCACGACAACAATTTTAACCAAAAGGAAGAAATTACGTTCCTAAACCCAGACTGGAAGCGAGTTCTTCGACATACATCAAGTACTCCGAAACCTCGCGCCACCACCACCACCACCATCCCCACCCCAGCCCCCCTACTGCAGCTCAACGGCGGGGGTATAAATACGACCGAGCGAACCACTGTCGAATCAGTCAACGTCGGGTAGCACGGGAGATCACTTCGCCCACGGACTCATCGCCTTTGATAATGTCTACCGCAGCTGTAGACGAAACGGCAGGAAGAAATACCATTGGACCACGGCTTCAAAGCCCGGAAAACACTTTAGATTTTAAGGACCTCACTATTCGAACCTGAGGCGTCCTGTAGCGTGTGCCAGAAATAAAGTATATAAATAATAAATAAATATAAGTTTATAATATTTGAATGTCTTTGAGATAATTATATTTAACATTTTAGACCACAAATAATTATTGATTTATATAGGTGCATCAAAGTATATCGTTAAATACAACAATAATATAAAAACTTTAGGATAACACTAATTTATAAAATAATTTACCTCTTTTCTTGGGATCAGATCTGCTCTTCGTTCCAAAAATTTTTGACGAAAAGTCGCCCACTGAGAAAAAGATTTAAAACAGTCCTTTATCTCTTTTTCATGTAGTAAATCTACAAGTCCTGCCAACTCGTCCAGTGATTGAATGCCGAGGTTTTCTGTAGAAACAGGAATCGCAAAAATTACATATATTGTTACTAGGGTACGTACGTGCTGCGTGCGTTTACCTAATTTTGTTGTTTTAGTGTTGTATTTTAATTTGTTTTATGATAAGTAACTTTTTAATTTATTTTTTTAAAAATTAATTTTACCTTCTGACGTATTCTTAGCCAGAATGTGTTCAATTTTGTGGGGTGGCCTTTTTCACCTCAGCCAAAAGTAAACTGACTTTCAAATTATAACCTTCAAATAATAACGACACAGTTAAACGAAATTATGTGTGCATTTATTAACAATAATAAAAAAAACAGAACTCAAATTGGCGATTGTATTGTTAAATATTTTGGACAGAAGAATGTAAGCATAACGTTTATTATTTTTATTAACTTTCAAATTTTGTAACTGTTATTTATCATGTACAACTCTACCTTACTTTATTCTGTCTTTGTCATTTAAATTAAAAATATAGGTTAAATTAGTTAAATTAGAAAGAAAAAGGTACCTTTAATACTTTCGGAATTCTTTTAGCAAGCTTATTTGCTTCATTGCAGTCGAAGCTGTAGTCCAAGTGATTCTACCAGGTTTCATTACAGGAATACGGGATTATGTTCTACAGGATACATTAACTGGATATAAATTCAGGAAAGAGTGTCAAAGAACTGGAAATACCTCAGGAACGGATGGTGAAATGTTGATTGGAATTAATTCTAACCTCACTTTAGAAATTGACAGGTAAATTTCTACAATTATTTTATCAATCTAGAATGACCTTGACATGGATCTTCTTTTGTTTACCTTATGAGGATCGATGTGGACACTTCGGTGGTTTTTTTTGAAAGAGCCTCGCTTCTCCGCGAATTTGGTTTTTATGAATTTGTATGTCATAGCATTCTAGATTGGAATTTGACATAAAATTTTTAAATAAATTATTATTATATAAAAAAAATTACTTCTATACATCTTTTAACCATTACCAAATCATTCCTTATGTTAAAAGAATGATTTTGGTGTAAATTATATGTTATTTTGACTAATATTAAGAATACAGGAAGGTTTTTCTGTTTTCGTTATTATTGAAGTTATTCTGTTAAACTCTATTTTTGTTTATTTTAAATTAATAATATGATTTTAGCAATTCCCACGCTTGGTTTTCTAATTTTCATTTACTTTCCCCTAAATTTAGATTAATGATTTGTTTAAATTTGAATATTTCATTTTGAGGTTATATGAACATTTCTTTTTCACATAGTGTTTAAAATAATAACTTCCACTTAGATGTGACGATTGCAGACTTGTCTGAGACTATTCAGTTTTGATTTTCACTATTTTATTATTTGCCAAAATATTTGTAATTGTCTTAAAATCGTCGATGCAAATTGCTTATGGAGTTTCCATGTTAATTTTAACCTTCAGAAATCTAACATTTCATGAATTAATTGATACTTCCAGATTGATTTGAAATTTTATTTGATTAAACACGTTCTGTCTAATGTTGCTCAGAATAAAATAAATGATCATTTGTAGAAATTTGACGTTACAATATATATTAAAAACTAATATTGTTATAATAACGTGTGATCTACAAAAATATTTCTAAACCAGGCCATGAGTGACAAAAATAAGGATATTTTCAGATATTCCAAACTCTCATTAAAAAAAAAGAATGATAGTAATCTCCGACATGCATGATTTCCAATGACTACTTTAGAAACATTTATTATCAATTTTTTTTTATTTAACTTTTAGCGTTACAACTCTAAAAAACAGGACTATTAGTATATACCTGGTCATATTATTGTCAAAATTAAAAAGTTATTTAGCAGTAAATTCTGAGGAGGGAGTATTATAGAAGAGAAATAAAATAATTTAAAAAATCAATGGGCTGTATATTATAATTAAGAAAAAAAAATTAAATTAGGTATATCTCGTAATCTTATATTACATCCTGTTCGTAAATATTTCATGACCTTGTCAAAAACTTGCTACATCTCCATTATAAATACATACATGATTACCATTTGCACGATAATCAAGAAAAATATCATTTTAAGCTTCGCTTATTTCTTAACGATTAGCGGTGCAAATTGGCAGAAAACTCAAATATATTGAACATGCTTATTGTTTCATCATCTACGTTTTGTTAAAAATATTACTCAAAATTACATGTTAAAAATATTACTCAAAATTATATGTTAAAAATATTAGACTACGCTTTCTACAATGACCTACAAAAAAAAACGGCCACCTAAAATTTTTGCATGCATTTTAAAACATAAACCCACGAACCAACTATATTTCCAACGGCATCCTCGGGCATTCCCAACGAATACAGAAACTCAGCAGCAATGCTTCAAACACCTGTTTTAAAAAAGTTCAAATAGAAAATGTATAGCTGTTTTAGTATAGGTGCTAGATACAAACATAACCAGCTATCCATGCCATTTAAATACCACCGAGATATAAATCATATAAATTGACTTACCTTTTTCCTTTACATGAATGTAAGCCACTAAAAATCACACCGCCAGTCACACTCTTTCCTCTGTGAAATTATCGAACAGACAACAGTTTTAAAGTGTATGTACCCCCACCGCATTGTCTATGTCATCTTCGATTGCTCTAAGGTAGAAATACATACCTTTTTGGATGCTGAGCTATCGAGCACAGTAGAAGTAACTACCTTGCTCGGATGCTTAGCCATCGAGCACCCCTTAAGCCTACTGTTCACAAATACGATATCCGACGATACGATGATCCGAAAATGCTACTATTGGTTGATTTTTTTAAATAAATTGTGGCGGGACTTTTTCTACGAAACTTTCAACTTATTGTCCGACGTTGGAAAAGTTGAATCAATTTTAACTTTTTTGCGGCGATCGTGTAGTTTTAACCTCAAAAATGGAAGATTTCTATTATAAACAATGGTCTAACAAAACAAACAGAATGTTATTATTAAGTCTTTTACTACTCAAACTTAAAAGAAAAAAGCGACGAAAGCGGTTTTGGCAACACAATATTTATAAGAGAAGAAATTCACAAGGGGATTATCATAATTTACTACAGGAAATGAGATTAACAGATCAAGAGAAATATTTTAATTATTTAAGGATGTCCTGTGATACTTTTAAGGAATTACTAAATATAGTAGGGCCAAAACTAAAGAGGGTCTACTGGACAAGAGAGCCAATATCACCAAGTGAGAGACTGGCATTAACTTTGAGGTGAGTATTTGTGTTGGAGGTGAATTGCTATTAAAAGTGTATCCAATCTTCCCAATGTTCGATTTCAGGTATTTAGCAAGTGGCGACAGCATGGTTTCAATGTCTTATGCCTTTAGAATTGGCACCAGCACAGTTTCACATATTATTCGTGAAACATGTAACTGTATATGGGACTCCCTGAATGATGAATGATGAGCGGTGGCAACTACCACATTGTGTTGGTGCGATAGATGGAAAGCATGTTGTTATTCAGGTATGTTTTGTGGATATAAAGGTAGATTAGGTTGATTCCTAGTTTCAACTTTATAAGACGGTTTTTGAAGGTCTCCACTTACCTACAGATAGCATTTCTACTACGAATTTCATTCCTTATTTTAGGCTCCCTCAAAATGTGGATCTACTTTTTTTAATTACAAAGGCAGTCACAGTATAGTTCTTCTAGCAGTATGTGATGCCAATTATCGATTCACCATGGTTGATATTGGTGGAGAGGGCCGCCATAGTGATGGTGGAATATATAGAAATAGTGCCATAGGTACTCTTATGTTGAGAGGAAGTCTGCAGTTACCTCCACCTGCACCTTTAGATGATTATGAAGATACTATAAACTACTTCCTAGTTGCTGATGAAGCATTTCCATTAACAACAACAATGATGCGACCTTATCCAGGACGGTTTCTTCAGCAGAATGAGAGGATTTTTAACTACAGGTTTGTAATGTTGTTCATTATGTAATTCAATAAACAGGGTGTTCCTAAATTACGCAGATAAACTTTTACTGTATTTGAAAAACATAATATTGAATAACAGTCTTATCAGATTTATAATATGATACGAATAAATCAATTTCAGATTGAGTAGAGGAAGAAGGATGATTGAAAACGTCTTTGGAATATTGGCATCTCGTTGGCGTATTTACAGAAAGCCAATAATAGCATCATTACCTAGTGTTGAGGCCTAGTAAAAGCCACTGTGTGTTTGCATAATTGGGTCATGATTTTTTAATCCAAAACCACCGACGATAATAAACGTTACTGCCCTTTAGCTTCAGTTGAAAGAGAGGATGGAAATGGAGCTGTTATCAATGGAGAATGGCGTAGTGAAGTTGAAAATAGAAATAATTTGATGCCTATTCATAGAGCTAGTAGTAATATGTATGGAAAAGAAGCAAAAATTATGAGAGAAAGATTAACTTCATATTTTATGTTTGAAGGTGCTGTCCCTTTCCAATGGAATAAGTGAAATTTTCGAAACATTTGTTCGTTTTGATTTTTGAAATTGAAATAAAATGTGTTAATTTAAAGCAGTAGTTTATTTTCACAACAATCTTTTTTTTACAAATAACTTGTTCTCGAGATATCCCAAGCATATTCTATGATATAGGATTTAGGTATTTTTTTGCTCCTTCATATGCCACCTGCAGGAGTTTAATTTCTATTAATGTTCTCTCTCCTTGGGGCACATTACTCAATAATTCAAAGATTCTCTGGCATATAGGATTAACTTCTGTTACTTGAAGAGATGGAGGAGGCAGCTGCTGCGGTATTGGTTGATTAATTTTTTCTATTGCATTAATAATTGCCATTTCTGCTGTTAGTTTTGATGAAGATCCTGTTTTCTTTCCATTAGCTTGATTTACTACATCAGGTGATGTTAAAGGGGTGGTTTCAATATTGCCAATTGTCCTAAAATAAATAAAAACCAAAACCTCATAAAAAACATTTTTGTTTACTCACGTTCTATGATTTAAGGTGTCTCTTAAAAATGACATATTTTCATAATATTCCCAGACTTTTTTCTTCTTTGCAGCTGATACACTTTTTTTGAAAGTTTCATATTCACCTTTCACTCGAACATATGTATCTCTTAAATTCCTCCATTTGGTCATTAGATATTTTATTGAGAACTCCGGTTGTTCTATAATAAACATAAATGGAAGGAAAATAGTATCTCTGGTTTTTGAGGCAATACCCTAATAACACAGAAACATCTGTAAGACATCTTAGAGATATATATATATGGGACAATAGAAACATCTCTGAGACATCCCTATTTACCTCGCGATGTTTCTGGCAACAGCCGTGTCCTCATTTGCGATGTCGTACAAACATCCCGTCGGGATGTTTGTAGGATGGCCCGGGACGTACTACAAACATCCAGGGTACTTAAATCAAACATCCTTGGGATGTGAGAACAAATAATATTTTCCCCTTTACCACACATATTTACACTCCTAGAAGTGTAAATACTAAAAAATTAAACAAAAATGATTTAAAAAAAAATTTATTCAAAAAACAATTGAATTACCATTGAGTTTATTTTTTTTCATTTGCATTCTAAAATTGCGTTCTTTTGCTCTTCTCAGCCAATCATCAATTCTTAGCTCGGTTTCCTTATTGTTGGATTCATGACCTGATTTCTGTGCAGCTTCTAAAATAATTATTCATAAATTAGTGATGTGAAAAATCATGTTTTTTGACATTTAACACACTATTTAACTTTTAGTTAAATCTATAGCAGAGGATAGCTTATTGAAAGGATGACTTTAAACATGAAGTGTGTTAAGAATTTGTCTTGAAAAGTTACAGTGATGTACGTTATAAACAATTAGAACTTTTTTTATTTTTCATAATGTAAATCACTAATTTTAGAATTAGAATAATTTTAAATTACTATATTTATAAAAAGTTTTATATTTACCAATTACTGCTTTTGATTAAAGGGTCGTCCCAAAGGTATTTTTCCCAGAAAGGAAAACTGCTCTGCTATAACGAGTCCTCAATTACTGGTGCAATGCAGCGTCTAATCAATTCATAAGTAGTATTTCCACCAAGCTGGGCAAAAAACTGAACCTTCAATTTCAAAAATATAACTATTAATAACTAAAGTCACTTGATATACAAGCCTATAACCCTCCGTGTGGTTTTTGTATATACTACAGAGACTAACATATGTAGAGATGTGAGGTTATATAGGCTTCTTCACTTAGTTTTGGGTTAATTTTAGATTATTCAGCTTTGTTCATGCGTTTAAATCGTTGCTGGAACTTATTTAAAAGCTTTCTTTTTTCTCGGGACTCTTATCATAAAAATAAAAATATTTTTTACTTCAAACTAAAATCACAATCGCCTCGAAAACAAATAAAATTGCCGAACTATGAACATGAACTACAGAACTATATGCAGCGCGCAGCCGTAGACCCACGGATATTATCGGCAATCATCGTTAATTGCAAAATGCGGGAATTTCAATAGTTTTCGTTTTTAAATAATTACACTCGGCAACTCATTTTTACATCAACGAATAGTTGTTTATTAAATAATGACGTAAAGTACCTAGGAAATATTATTGTAAATATTCAGTAATTATTGTTTAATATAGGAAAAAGGTATAAGAAAATGTCTAATAAATAGTATCTGAAAAATAAAATAATTTTTATTTGCATTTTTTAACTATCAATGTATCAAATTTCACAACTGTTTAACCAGATTAAAAATCAATTACCAAATACAGAAGTAATATGAACAAAAAATTGTTGAAAAAATGTTTCTAGAACATCTTGATAAAAACATTGCAGGGATGTCCCAAAAGAAACATCTCTGGCATGTCGTACTTAAGTCTGAAACATTGGGACATTCTGAGGACCTTAGCGGGACATCCCAGCAAGATCCTGTGTTATTAGGGTAGGTTTATTGCTTTCGTCTGAAACTAAATCAACAACTGAAAAACGAGCTTACCACCAAATTCTCGATAAATTTCGAGCCATAACTCGTCTCTTATTGATTTAGATCTTTTGATTATAGGGAGACGACAATCCCAGAGAGGAGGTCTTGCTTCCACACAGCTTATTAGTAAATCTTCTGCTTTCACTTCTTCTACTTCCTCTACAGTTTCCTACGAATAATTTAATTTGTAACGTTTATTTAAAACTGTATAGATTGTTTATTAACCTTATACTCTTCACCTTCTTCGTCCTGCTCAAAATAATAATTTTCATCCGTTTCGTTCATATTGTAAATTTTTCCAAAAATAACCTAAATTTGCACTGTCAGTACTGCCACTACAAGAAAGTTACTAGTTTCAAATAAATATACCCAACTTTATAACTAAAGTTTGAGACGGTCGGAAAGAAAATTTCGTATCTATGAACACTGCTACAAAATTTGTGTACTATAGAAATCGTCAGTATGCCTATCGTATGTCGGATATCGTGGTTATGAACAGTAGCCTTTATTCGTTTGTCAGTCATCCGATTTACGAACTTCATGCAGTCGAAATATTAACAAACACTTTGTGACTATCTAGATACCTACATATTTGTTATTTTAGAATGCCAAATTTAAATAGCTTGGCACGTAGATTTATTGAATAATCAATTCAAGCTGAATTTGCAAAAATTTAAAAACTTTTATGAAGTTTGAGAGTACTCGCCAGTTTTTCATCCAAATTAATGTCCACTCTGTTGTAGAACATCTTCTAATTTGCATTCGAGTCTTCTTCTTCCTCTATTAAAGATGCACGTTTTTTCCATAGCTGAGCAAAAACGATCGCTAGTATCTTGTAAAGCCGATCTTTCCTATTGTTCGTTTTTTCTGCAAACGAAGAAATTTACGTCTTCTCAGAACTCGAGCAAAAGTCGTCCTTCATCACCTCTTCCGCGATCGATAACAAAATATTCGTATTTTAAACAGCAGAAAATTATGGAAACGCTTGTTCAACAAACGAATTTTTAACAGTTCTCCTGTTCAAGATCTGACGTCGGCTCTTCGCCATACTAGCTTCGTTGCTCGGATGTTCCGTTTTTTTCTCAGTGTGGATATGGGTGTAAACTTTGTCGTATACGTTCAACGTTTCTTTGCGATGTACAATATTTAGGTAAATAAACAGCTGCTTCTAGGGAAATACTATTTGTAGCTTGCTGAATAATTTGTCTCGGTCTTTCTACAGTATTAGATGCCAGGTGTCTTATTTTATCTACGCATTTTAATGCTTCATTTTTAGCTGGATTGGATGAGAATGTTCAGTTACAACAACGAACTCGTTATTAACTAATACTTTTATTCGACCTCGGCAATTCTTTTGAGGACATCTCCATGATTCCGAATTGTCCATGTTCTTGCAGGCTAGTCGGTAACAGTACCCATTTCTTTTTTTGAGATGCTATTTTCTCCATATTTCACAGATTGTGATTATGAAACAAAACTAACGAAATAAAGCTCAAACGAATATATTGTTATGATAATGAAATTTCTCTGATTTATATACTTTAACAATCTTTATTTAACTTTTTAACATCTGACATTTCACAAATCATTATCATCTATCAAAAAACAAACATGTCATCACAATCACAACTATTTTTTGAGTCCTTTTTACATAGTTTTTTTATAATCCGTTTTAAAATATACTTCCAATAATTTTGACCCATTTTAAATACCGTAACAATATATAAGTTGTAAGGCTTTTTCTTGCCACTAAGAAAAATATGCCTTACAAGTGACGCTTTAATACGGAGATTGCTCGAGCGCCAGTTTTTTTATGTGGTATGCTCCACGACCCTTAGAAACGGTGTCTTAGGGGCACAGGTAACTTCAGATGGAGATGTTACAGTTTATTCTGGGGGGAAGCGTGTGTCTCTCGTAGATTAAACAACCAATTTGCCAATAAAACGTTTATTAATATTTTTTTATACAACAAGAACACAATAACCTTAATTTTAGCTTATAGGCGCCAACAACGTACGCGTACTCACTCAAATCTTAAGCTAGGTTTACAACAACTCTTCTTTTATCTAAACTGACTTTAACCAAATAGTTATATTTACAACACTCCTCCTCGATTAGAAATGTTTTAAATACACAGAAAATAAAAATAAAACATGAAAATCGTAGAACTTAAACTATTTCTCAGATCTTATTTCTAAGGTAAGTAAAAACATCTTTACTTATAGATTTTGTAAACATATCTGCTAAATTTTGATCAGTTGAAACATATTCTACATTTATCTCTCTTTTAGAAACCAAATCTTTCAAGTAATGATTTTTTATATCTATGTGTTTAGCCCTTTATCTAAAAGGCTTCTATTCATCGGTTCAGCTGTACCATTCTCTTGTGGAGTAGGCAACGTATACTCGAGCTCAATAACTTTATTCCTTAAAATGATTTGACACAAATTCCCCACCATTATCTACTCTAATTCTTTTAGTTTTTAGTCCCTGTTGTGTTTTAATTGTTTTTATAAAATCAGTAATATTCTGCTCCCCTTCACTTTTTTGTTTTAATAGTTTAACAACCAAAAAATGAGAATAATCATCAATCAGAACTTGAAAGTATTTATAACCTTCAGGTGTGGGAGTCACTATAGGACCAGCGATATCGGAATGAATCAACTCACCAATTTTTATAGTTTTCTTTTTACTTTTATAAAAAGGTTTTCGCGTACTTTTTCCTTCAACACAAGTATTACAAATATCGTTACTAAAAGGTAAACCTAATTGTTTTAAGCTATATCTATTTACGTGACCTAATCTTCTATGCCATATATTTTTGTCTAGACTTTCACCTGCTATATAATTATATTCATTTACATTAGTATAGTTGACATTTCCCTCAATGTTACTAGATTTTTCGTTTTTAAATTCTATGTTTAAAAATAATAAATTATTATTAGAATTACAATGAAAACTTACATTACTTTTAGCTAAAATTGCTTGTTTTTTACCTGACCGATCGTTATTAAAAGTAACTTTAAAATCATTTTCTATCAATTTCGAAACAGAAATTAAGTTATGAGACATATCTTCAACTATCAAAGCTTGTATTTTTATTTCTTTTCCTTCACAATTTCCTTTAATAATACCTTGATTCCTAGCATACAGAATTTCATTATCCTTTGCAGTACCAATTTTTATTTCTTCAAATTCTGTAATTTCTGACATATATTCCTCCAGTTCATCCATAACCATATGCTGTGTGCATCCTGAATCCAAAATAAACTTGTTAATGCCTCGTTTTGATCCCATAGAACTGCTCAGTGCAATAAATGCAATCTCATCAGCCTTGTTTGCTTGTATACTTGATTGACCTTGAATGTTATTTTGGGTTGAGCCTTGACCTCTATTGCTTTGGTGGAAACCTCTATTATATCGTCTGCGGCCTCTAAAATTTCCTCTAACTGTACTCTGGCGACAATCTGCAATCTTATGGCCTCTTTTACTACACTTGTAACATGTATAGGAAACTGCTGTGAAGGACATTTCAGAATGTCCACCACTTGAACCACATTTTGTTTTTATTTTAATTTCTTCATCAAGAAGTCTTGATTGCACAAAGTCCATTGATTCGTTATTTGCACTCATCGTTTCTATTGCTATTATGATAGGTTCGAACTCTTCGTTTAAGGATAACAGAAGATGACACACTTTATCTTCATCCTCCAGTTTAGAACCAGCGATTTCTAGGTCTCTTATTAATGTATCAAAAATCAAGAAATGATCTTCCAACTTTTCATTTCTTTTGAGTTTTAAGGTTAGTAACTTCCTTTTTAGAGTCAATTTGGTGAATACGCTTTTTCTTTTAAATACATATTGTATCATCTCTTTAGAAGTATTTGAATCTTTCACCAAATCCAAGTGTTTGTAAGACATTGTACTATCACACTTTTTGCCTTTGAGTCTTTCACCCTAATTCATTTTTCGTTTTATCTTCAGTATAGTCATCTATTGTCTTTTCAAGTGTCTCGAATATTTGTTTTTCTTCTAATAACATTTTCACTCTGAACTTCCAGTTGTTAAAATTGCTCGAGGATGTTAATTGAGGTAGGTGTATCACGGTAGACGCCATCTTATTAATTTTTCTTAATTTTTTTTTGCTTTCCTTAACTGTAATTTTATTCTTCTTAGCCCATAACCTCTTACAGTTTATTCTAGGGGAAAGCTTGTGTCTCTCGTAGATTAAACAACCACTTTGCCAACAAAACGTTTATTAATATTTTATTATACAACAAGAACACAATAACCTTAATTTTAGCTGATAGGCGCCAACAACGTACGCGTACTCATTCAAATCTTAAGCTAGGTTTACAACAACTCTTCTTCTTATCTAAAATGACTTTAACCAAATAGTTATATTTACAACAGGAGATACGGTATCCTCCAGGGGTCTTGCTGATTTCAGACTTAATTATTTTTAACTTATTATATACTTTTAATAGCCCTGAAAAGAGGAAATTAACGTGACACTTATATTGTTTTTAGCTATGTTACACAATAAAATTTGTTTATTATTTCAAAGCCCACCCACTTTAACCCTGATCAAAAAATAATAATTCTTTAAAAGAAACGTTCGATTCGGCTCTATGAAATACGGTAATAACGGAGTGACTCAATCAGACTTTATTGAAATTTATTTAAATTTTGAAATCCACCGGAAGAGTTATTAAATGAATGAAATGATTAAATTAATACGAATGAATTTTATTAACCCTTTGTGAATATTCGAAATTAACCGGTAGCGTTAATTAATTCTATAAATTCTAATAATTAATCAGGAGAGTTACTTAATATTATTATTCATGAAACTGACTGGTAGGTTTTGTTAAAATTGTTAAATTCTTAAATTAAAATCGGCTAAATGTCCTTACATCCTTTCTAAATAATCACAATTAACCGGAAATGTTAATTAATACTATTAAATTATTTAACTTAAATCAGGTGAGTTAGTTAGCTTTCTTATCTTATTATTTAAACAGGGTAAATACCAGATCGCGGGGTTGGTGAGCGATATTGTTTAAGGGTTCAGCATAAGCAACCAACAAAGGCAAGATCAGTCCCAAAGCGATGGATTTCACGGACCTAAGCTTGCAGAAGCTGATAATGTTTAAGGGTTCAGCCGTAGCAACCAACAAAGACAAGATCAGTCCGGAAGCTGTAAATACGAAAACAACCCGCTCGAAACTCTCAGGTAGATATTGTTTAAGGGTTCAGCCGTAGCAACCAACAAAGACAAGATCTGGTCCCAAGATTTCGAATAACGCGTCGACCTAAACTTGCAGTGGGGAGATATTGTTTAAGGGTTCAGTCGTAGCAACCAACAAAGACAAGATCTGATCCCAAAGCGGCGCAAACTACTAAACGGTGACCTAACCTTGCAATTGGGGAGATATTAGCTAGGTATACACGGAAGGGATTTTCGAACGATCTGTTCCTCCATCCAGATCTGTCATTCCATGTTACAGATCTGATCTGTCACGGACCAAAACCGTCATTACCCACTAACGTAAACATCTAGTCGTACTTCGTCCTGCCAGATCTGATGTGTGGGATGACGAATCCGTTAGTTAACGGTAAAATCTCTCGGATTTCGAGAGGTCTGGACGGCCGATCAGATATTTTATACTTGTTTAAAATCCTGGCGGACGGAGGGACAGATCGTGACGACAGTGGTGAGAAAAATGTTGTAAAATTGAGAAGAGAAAAGCTTGGCCCTACTGGGTTTGTGCAGTTAGCTGGAAGAAAGCTAGAGTTATCTTCATTCCAAATCCTGGGAAGGACTACTCTCAGACCCATTACTCTATCATCTTTTATGATAAGGCTAATGGAAAAACTGGTTGAGATACACTTCATCAACTTGTTTCAAAGATAGAGGCTGCAGACAGAAATAAAGAAATAACTTTAGGAGCATTTATGGATATAAAGGGTGCTTTCGACCACGCCTCTTTTAGAACCATGGGTGCAGCTGTAGCAAAGCTTGGCGTAGACGACACCACATGCAGGTGGATACCAACCATGCTATGCAATCGAACAGCTGAAGCAACACGGATCATGGAAGTGTCAATTTCCAAAGGATGCCTCACAGGGAGGAAGGAGTCTTTGCAACTCTACTATGGGATTTGGTAATTGACGAGTTCCTGAAACAGCTCAGCAATGCAGGATATTATACCCAGTGGTATGCAGACGATGTACTCATACTTGTAGTGGGGAATTTTAAAACTACCTACCTTTTTTTTTTTTTTTTTGGCAGGTGAGGAACCTCATGGCCTCCCCAGCGCTCGGATCGGGCTCTATCGCGACTGGGAGTGTGGGACTCAGGGCCTCCAGACCTCATGGCTGGAGGTAGTGCAAGCCCTGCCTACCGCACCAAACCTCACCTCGTTTCCCTATAGCCCGGAACTGTCTAAATTGACTTGCATCAGGCTACGGTGCTGTCTTCTAACATTTACTCTTACTCTTACTTATTGTTGTTGAAAACGCCTCTCTTCTTCCGCCTTCGTCGACATGACGTCTTGAATGTATTTAAAACCGATTTGCCAGTTTTCTCTTGAGGACATCATCCAACGCAGTAACCTGCTTGTACTCACGGCATTTCCCATGACCACCTCCAGCCTATTTCTCCAAATGCCCCAGCGGGGGCAGACAGATACCGTGTGCTCGGCGTCATCTACCTCATTGCAGTAGTCACACCTGTCTGAGGCAGCCTTTTTAATTCGGTACGTATAACTTTTAAAGCTACCATGACCCGATAGTACTTGTGTCAAATAATAGCCCGTTCTTCTATGCCTGCAGGCTAACCATTCCCTGACGTCCGGTAAGATTCGCTTCGTCCACTGCGCTACAGCGTGTTGGTCCGTCCATCTGGCCTGCCATCTATTAAGGGTTTCCAATCTTTCGGCCTTCTTTATTTCCTCCGTCAACCCCTCCACACTGGAGTCTATTCTTCTCCTTTCTTCCACCATCTCGTCGATTGGCGGTATCCCCGCGATCACCGCCGCCACTGTTCTGTAGGCACAGGTTACCCTAAGGAGCATTCTCCTTTGCAGGGAAATTAAAGTGTTCCTGTGCCTCTCAATTTTGACGACAGGCGCCCAAATCGGAGCTGCATAGAGAATGACTGAAGCCACCACTCCATACAATATTCTTCGCCCATAGTATCCAGGTCCTCTCAGATTCGGTAATATTCTCATTAGAGCACTCACCTGCCTATTTGCCTTCTCGCACGTTTTCTTGATGTGTTTTCCGAAAATCTTCTTCTCGTCAATGTGTACCCCGAGGTACTTTACACACTTCCTAGGAGTAATCTCCTGTCCATTAAGCAGGAACACTATGTCTTACCTGTTCCTTGGTCCCTTCAGGATCAGTGCCTCAGTTTTTTCTGGTGCGATCTCCAGTCCTTTTTGGTCAAACCAGTCGGATATTCGTAGTAGGGAGACTTCGACCTGCCCCTTGAGGTCGTCTACATCCTCTCCGTATACAAGCAGGGCCAGATCGTCTGCATACGCTACCTTTTTACACTTTGGACCCAGGTCCATCTCGAGGACTCCATTATAGAGCACATTCCAAAGGAGTGGCCCTAGCACTGATCCCTGCGGAACGCCCTGCGAGACCGACAACCGGCCGTTTCCTACGGCGATCTCTCTATCCCGAAAGTAGTCTTTTACAACATTTAGCAGATAACCGCTACTCCCATTTCCTGGAATTCATGTATGATATGCCGTATTAAAGGCGTTCTTTACGTCAACAAATATTGCTACACTCCATTTGTAGGGTCCCCTAGCTGCTAATTCTATCAACTTCTTGAGAGCGTCGATCGTCGACCTCCTCTTTCGAAAACCAAACTGGTTGTCGGAGATCAAACTCCTTTCCTCTAGTTCCCTTTCCAACCTCCTCTTTATAAGGTGTTCGAAGAGCTTTGCTGCAGTTTCTATCAGACATATTGGCCTGTGCTTCCCCGTGGAAGGGTTTCCTTTTGGTATCAAGCATACCTTTGCCTTTTTCCAATCGATTGGGATATCGGAGGTCCGAAGGATGTCATTTACCAAGTCAAGCATGACTATTGGCACTTTATCCACCGCGATCTTTATGCTCTCGGCCAGGATCCCGTCGGCCCCCGGCGCCTTGCCCGTCTTAAGTCTAGCCGCTGCGTCGCGCATCTCCTCCTCCGTAAATATGGGTACGTCATCGGTAACCACCTTAGTGGTATCCGGCCTATCTGTCGTCTGCGGAAAAAGATCTCTTGTAATCTTGAGCTTCTCGTCTTCTGGTAGATCGTACGGAGTAAGCAAATTTCTGAATTTGTTAGAGACAATTTTGTACCCTTGTCCAAAAGGATCTCCTTCTAGATCTTCGCATAATTTCTTCCAACTCTCTACTTTGGACCTTCGGATCTCCCTGCTTAGGATTCTTCTATCCTCCTTATATTCCTCCTCCAGACGATCTATAAGCTCCGGTGTCTCGTTTCTTGCCCTTAGCCTTAGAATTTTTCTTCTTGAAGCCAAGCATCGTCCTCTCGCGATATCAATGTCATCGCTCCACCAGAAAGGCGTTTTTCGAGAAGATGTGTTGGCCCTGGTTATACACGCGGTCTGTGCTGCTCTGATTACCTCCAGAACCACCTGGGGATGAACCGGTGGTCTCGGCATTGTCATGCCAATTATATCCTTAAAAATTTGTTTATCAAAGGCTACAGTGCCAGCGTATCGGTTCTTCCTGACCAAGTTAACGTCTTCAACTTCGATTACAATGTACCTATGCAGGCTGAGAGACTCAAGGTCCTCCAATACAGCCCAGCTCTTTATCCTGCCAGTCATGCCGTTGGTGCAAAAGGAAATGTCTATGATCGATTTCTGGTTTCTTCTGACAAACGTTGGTATAGTTCCGTTATTTAAAACTGTGAGATTGTGGGCCATCAGGCAATCTGCCAAGAATTCCCCGCGTCGATCCTGTACACTCGCGCTCCAGAGCGCCGACTTCGAGTTGAAGTCTCCAACAACCAGGGCATCTCTGTTTTCTCTCCTGATATCATCCATCAAGATACCTATGTACTCCTTGTAGACCTCCAGATTTACATTTGGGGATATATAACAGTTGTATAGAATGAAATTCTGCAATCTTAGTTTAGAGTAACCGTTCTTTAGTGAGTGTTTCACGGCTCCGCACTTGCGGTTTCTACAAAGTAGGGCCGTGTCTCCTTTTTCGTCTTCCAGCCATCTTGGATCTTTACCTGTCAAGGCTCTGTTAGGTTCCTGTAAAGCGATTATGTCAGCGTTTAAGGAATCAGCTGTCGCTCTGGCCAAATCATGTGCTCTCCCCCTCCTGTCTACGTTTATCTGCAGGATTTTGGGCATTAAATTGTTTAGTGGCTTATCCCTTCCATCCCTTGGCCTTGAAGGGCACCGTATATAGGGCAGGGAGGTAGCCCTTGCAATACGTCCATATCTTCTACCTGTGCCATCTGCGGCTCCACTCCTAGTCTAATCATGTTGGGATCTACTGCTCCGGTATCTTCCTGGTTTGTCTCTGTTCTGTTTCTTTTATGGCTTCGTTGCCTAACCTTTTTAAGGGCATTTCTGAAAGCGGGACATTTCAGAGTGCCTGCCTTATGTCCATTCGCGTTGCATACAGGACATGCTGGCTCATTTACGCAGTCTTTGGTGAAGTGGTCATCCCTTCCACATCTGAAACAACTGGCTTTCCTCTCGATCCCTTGGCAGTTGTCAGTCCTGTGGTCATATGCCCAGCACTTTGCACACCTGGGGACCCTCAGTCTCCTCTCCAGTCTGCATCTAACAAGTCCGATTCTTATGACTCCGTCCGCCAAAAGCCTATTTGCCTCATCTCTAGGGATTGTTACAGTTGCGGCCCTTTGGTCATTTGACATTGGCCTTAGCTCACTGACTTTACGGACGCCCTCTTCCCAGTGTCCAATTTTTTCTTGTAAAGCTCTTTATGTCCATGCCTCTGACATGAAGGGTCTCCATTTTTCCTTCCTCACCTAACTGCCAGGTTTTAAGACCCCCTTCAGAACCCTTAATAGCCTGTCTAATGTTGGTCATGGCCTCTTGGTCTTTGTCGAGTACCATGAGCAGTTTCCCATCCTTAGTACTCTTTATCACTCTTATGGCTCCCCTCGCTTCATTCCCGCCCACTGCAGTTTTTACCTTGTTCAGTATGTCTTTATAAGTGGCGCCGCCGCTGACCACCATGCCCAGGGTTGGTCTCTCTTTCCGTTCGGTCTTGCTGGGGCCAATCCTGTGAGCGTTTGTTGTATAAATCGTCACTCGAGAGCTGGAGCCGTGGAAGACGCACTCCACCATTTTTTTGAGCCACTTAAGGTTCTGATCCTGCACGTGATGGGTCACCACCTTCCTATCTCCCCTCGTCTCCTCTTTAAGTAGTTTTATGTTTTTCCATAAGTCCTCAGGGGTTCCATCATAGGTAATCTTTATAACTTTCTTAGTCTTAGGAGCTGTAGCCCCTGAACCTGCTTCGACCTAATGTAGGTCCTTTGTTCCAGAACTTCAAACGGTTCCTTTAGGTCTACCAGTTCCGGATATTTGTCCTTGAACAATTTTTGAATGCTATTGCTCATCCCAAGGTCCTTAGGATCCACAATAACTACACGGACCGCCCCCTCCTCAGCATCAAGTGGGTTACCAACTGAGACCTCTGTATTTGTGTAAATGCCATCCGGCCATACCGCATTTTCTATCTTTCGAAGGTCTGGAAGCTCCTCAATGTTTTCGAGGTCACTTTCTGATAGTGTCTTGGTACCGTGGTGCCACGGGTCCGTCTGAGTGGCCATTTCGGTTGTTTGCGGCTTCACCTCCGCCTGTGCTGGCTTCTGACTTATGGTAACACTCGCGCTGCGCACGCCTTCCACCCTTAGTTCCAGCATTTTGGTTATATGCCTAAGGCCCCTTATACCTTCTTTATTTCAACTTTGGTGTTCTGGTTTTTGTTCACCAGGTTTACCAGGGTTTCAACCTGCGCCGTTATCACTTTTAGGGCACTTTCAAGGCCCGACATGGCCTTTTCGTGCTGCGTGTCCTCATTCTTTTTTCTTTTATCCTTCTTTCTTGCGCCCTTTTCAAACGCCTCCGGCGTGGACTCTGTGCTGCCCCTTTTTCTCTTGGCTTCCCTTTCTTCCTCGTCACTTGAGTATACCACCACCAAGTTAGAGAGATCCTGGTTTCTTTCAAGTAGCGTCCTTTCTGCTTCGTCTAGTTCTTTCGTCTCATACCCTCTCTTCGTCAGGCTATAGAGCGGACTATCAAAGGAAGTACCCTCCCACTCTGGGGTAGGAGTGCTCCCCAGCCATCCACTTGCCTCATTCCCCGAGTGTCCCTCAGTAGAGTACCTTACTGGCTCTTCTGCCGAGTTTTCCCTGGTCACCCCTACCGGGGTGTAGAAGTTTTCCCCTTCCTCACTGGCCGTTCTGCTGACAGGCGGTGTCCTCGGGATAGTATTACTTTTCTTACTCCAATCTCTTCCGGATCCAATCAGGTCCCTCAAGAATTTCTCCGGACTATCATCTTGATTATTCCCTTCAGTTTCATCAGTTCCCTCAATTACATCTTTCCTTGCCTTATCATTGTCTCCTTTACTACCTACCTAACATGCCACAAATACACGTGGTTACTCACTAACGGAACGATAAATCGATAGTAGAGAGTACAGATCTAGAGGAAATACCACAGTCCTGATCGTTCACCGATCTGCGCGTTAACGAGCAGAAAATTTGAACGAACTAATCAGAGCCAGATCAGATCGTTCGAAATCCCTTCTGTGTATGCCTAGCTATTGTTTAAGGGTTCAGCCGTAGCAACCAACAAAGACAAGATCTGATCCCAAAGCGGCGCAAACTACTAGAACTCAGTCTTAATGATTAGAACGGTAACCAGGATTTAATTTCGGACGGGAAAAGAAATAAAAAGCTAAATTGAGATTTAATTAAAAGCAAACTAACTCAAGAAAACCATAAATAAATGAATCACTTTCGGTTAATTTTTCGGAAAAGATAATAACTAAATTAAAAATGAAATCGTAAAGAAAATTCTAAATTGAGAACTTAAATAACTCTCCTTCTAAAATTCGGCCGCGAAAAGAAATCAAGATTAAATGAATCCCATTCAATTAATTTTTTCGGAAAAACAACAAAAATAAAAAATGAAATCGGAATGAAAAGTCTAAATAACTCTCCTTCTAAAATAAAACAATTACAAATCCCCAAAAATGAATAAACTGTTCTCAAACTACTAACTGATAAACCGGATTTAAAAAAAATCAGAAAAACAAAACGTAAATAAATAGTTCGTTTCCGTATCTTAATACGTTACAAAATTAAACGCGTTTGAATTTGAAGAAGTTACTTATAATTTAATACTTAACAAAATTGTTTATTTTCTTTTTATTTATTATCAACACAAGAAGAGTGAGCATTATTCGAAGTAATTCAATGTGTCTTCATCTGTCGCCGGGTTCATCAAGTAGTTATGGTTTTATAAATATATGGTATTTTAGTGATATGATATTGATGCCTTGGTAAAAAAATTCTGTTTTGTGTCAATTTACAAACAGACCACATCTTCGACGTGTCTAGTGGGAAGAGGGTCGTTTTATTTTTTATTATTAGATACGTTTGGAGTGTAGGTACAAGATCGTTGATAATTAATTTTGCTTCTTGTACCTATTTTGTGTCTGTGTAGTTAAAATTTTGTTCAGTTCTTTTTATTCATTTTCAATCGAGTGTTTTATTTAAACTGTGATATAGTTTTATTTGAACGTTTGAACTTATTTGTTTTGTGGTAAACTAGACAATGAGCCCTAAAAAGCGACTAAGTAAAATAAAAGTCGGAGACTTATAGCTCTAAGGTAAGTGAAATAATTAATAAGGAAATATGTGTAGTTTTTCTTTAAATAGTAAGTAGTAAAGTTAAATTGGGTCAAATAAAAAACGTCCACTATAAAAAGGCTTTTTTTAAAATTTGTCCTATTCAAAAAGGATCAAAGAAAAAACAATTATTTTTATTTATATCTTCGTTTTTTGCTACTATTATATAGGCTATTTTTAAGAAAATGATTTATTTTAAGAGCTCCTGCTCAACTTTGCGTCAACTTTGAAAATTTCTAAAATATAATTGCATCCCTAAAACTTTGAATGAAAAAACTTCGTGCCACACCCTGTATATATTTCCTTAATGTTTCAATCGTTTTTCGGGTTTTTTCTAAGTACCTATTGTTTGAAATTTTTGTCTAAATGGATGTTTTTTATTCGGGGTTCTTTCTGCAGGTTATTTGGGATTTATATTCCTAGATTCGGAAAAAGTAGCTCTTAATAGAAATTAATTATGTATACAGGGTAGTCCTGTATACATTAAAATATTTTAAAAAGATTGGTATTATTAAATTGCAATAACAATTTATTTTCAGAAATCTCAAGGGTAGAACGAAGACTTTTCAAAATGCCGAAACCAGTGAAAATAATGATGTTGATACTGACATTACTGAAGATACATTACCTTCAATGTCTGGAACTCAAAATAATGAGTTTTTAGACGAATTAAATTTTTCTGACTCGTCTGAGGATGTGCAACTGGTGACTAAAGAGTCCATGGAAGAGCCCATGGAAATTGAATTTGAAACGGAACATCTTGTCCCAAGGAATGTCGATATTGTTGAAGGAAGAAGGATAGTAAATATTATGTATATATTTCAACAAATTCAAAATGCTAGTAACCATCAACCTTTTGACTGCAATTTCTCTTCAATGGTTCTCATTAAAGAAAAGCAAACAGGTCTTGCAAGCTGCTTCGTTTTTAAATGTTCAATGTGCAACATCCAAAAGGAAATATATTCGGAAGATCCAAACGAAGAATCCATTTTAAATATTAACTCTGCGGCTGTCCTTGCTAACATAAGTACTGGCCGTGGGCATTCTGAGTTAGCAGAACAACATTCAATTTTGAATATTCCGCCAATTTCTTTTCACCATTATAATTGGACAAATTGGACAAATTGGAAGTGTTGACAAAGATGGAAATGGTTTGATTGCCGTTATAGCAGATGGAGCTTGGTCAAAACGTTCTTACAAAGTTAATTATAATGCTTTATCAGGCGTAGCATGCATTATTGGAGCTAAAACGAGCAAACTTTTATATTTGGGCTCAAGAAACAAGTACTGTCCTACATGTACCTGGGCTGCATCAAAGAAGGTGGATATTCCAGTTCATAAATGTTTTAAAAATTGGACATCAACTTCAATGGAAACCAGTATAGTAGTTGAAGGATTTAAGAAGAGTATGGAAATGCATAAGTTGAAATACGTAAAATTAATTGGCGATGGAGATAGCAGCGTATATGATAAATTATGCTTAGAAAAACCTTATGGCGCCCGATTTCCAGTAGCCAAAGTTGAATGTACCAACCATTTATTACGGAATTACTGTACTCGACTAAGAGAGCTTGTTAAAAAACGAATAAGCTCTAAAAAAGAAATAGTTAGTTTTAAATTAAGGAAAAGTTTGGAATCAAATATAATGAGATTACGTGTCGGAATAAAAACTGCTGTAAACCAACATCGAAAGGACAGTAAATCTCTAACTGAACAAATAAAATTGTTGAAGGTAGATAGTTCTAATTGCCCACGGCATGTTTTTGGGGACCACGAGAAATGCAGTAATTATTTCTGTAAAGGTCCCAAGGAAGGCGATATCAATTTAATACCAGAAATGGAAAAATGTGGTCTGCTACAAGATATTTTGGTTTGTGGTAATAGGTTGCAGCAAAATGTTCACAGCTTATTACTTAACATGAATAATAATGCAGCAGAATCGTATAATTCCATTATTGCAAAATTTGCTGGCGGTAAAAGGATAAATTTTTCTGTCAAAAATAGTTACGATACGAGGTGTAGAGCTGCTGTTTTACAATATAATGCTAAGGAACAATATTATACTGTTTTACATCGTAAACTAACAGGAAACAATCCTGGTAAGTACACTAGGAGCTTCTTACAAAAAAAAAGAATAAGAGGTTATAAAACCTTCAAAAGAGAAAATTGTGTCCAAGTAAAAAATCAAAACTCACATCAGCACCAGCTGACAAAGATTATGGTATTGAGGAGTTAGAGGTAGAAGACTCGGAAGTGATTCAAAATCGAAAAGATGAATTTTTATCATTCCTGAAAAAAACGAGAGAAGAAATTGTAGAAATAGAAATTAAAACAAGGGGTCAATCCGTAAACCCTACTTGGAAGGAAGAAAGATCTTACAGATTAACAGCGTCACGATTTGGAGAGGTTTGTAAGTTAAGAAAGACCACAAATCCCAAAAAATTAGTTACAAACATTTTAAAAAACCAGTTTAGAGGAAATGTGGCAACAAATTGGGGTGCCGTTAATGAACCACTAGCAAAAATTCAATTTGAAAAAGAACATGCAGTAACTGTAAGAGATTGTGGTTTATTTATTTACAAAGAATATCCTTATTTAGGAGCTAGCCCAGATGGTGTTATTGATAGCGATACAATAGTTGAAATAAAGTGTCCTTATTCAGCATCCAAAAATACACCCGAAGAGGCGGTTATTGAAAAAAACATTAAATATCTTAAATTGGGGGAAAATGGATTACTAACTTTAAAAAAAAATTCTAATTATTATTATCAGCTGCAAGGTCAGCTAGCAATAACGGATGCCAAATATTGCTATTTCATCGTTTGGACCCCGCTTGGAATGTGTGTGAATAAAATAGAACGGGATGAACACTTTTGGTACAGTATGTTAACTAAACTAAAGATATTTTACTTAGAACATATGCTACCAGAAATTATAAAAAATAATTAAAAAGTTTCATTTTAAATATCAATTAGGTATCTAGACTAGCACAACCAATGTTAAATACTTTTATCTAAACTTTAGTTTTTCATAGTGTAGTAAAGCAGACAATTTTTTTTACCATATGGTAAAAAATAAACATAACTTAATCATAAATAAATGATTTGTAAATTTTAATATCTGAAGTAATAACAATTCCATTCTGATTTTATTGTTTGTATATTGTCACGGCTTGTTTTTTTATTGTATCATTGTATTATATTGTTGTTTTTATTTTTGTGCTCTTGTATTTTATTATAGCTCACAATGTGTATTATTTTTGTGCTTATTTTGGACTACATATTTCGTTTCTTTACATTTTTATATTCTGCACTTATAGTCTGTTTTCCAAATAATACCAATATACCATAAACTAATCCACAATACATATTATACATATATTTTTGTATCGGTTAATTATAATAATAATAATTAGTAATAATAATTTTTGTTATCGGTTAATAAATTTTGTATTTTAAATTTAATCAATGTCTATTGTATTTGTTTATTTTTCTCACGCACAGGCTGAGCCTTAGTAAGTTATAGTTTATTCAAGTACCTATTTTTCTTCTTTGTATTAGGTAGATTGTGAATTTTTTTATGAGGGATTTATCTTATTAAACCTATTTATTTAAAAAAATATACTTTTATTATCAGTAGTGAATGCTACCGTATAACGATAATATGGTAGAATTCTTATATTAATGACAGTATGTTTTTATGTACCTAGATACTATGATGGTACACTATTAGATTTTGGAATGTTTGTTGTATCAAGAATATCGAGAATATGTCTATTAATTAAATAAAAAAAATTGTTTTATTTTTATTACCTGTGTTATAAAAGTGGATTAAAATTTGAAATCAAAAACATTTTCCGTTTCGTTAATAAGAATATCAAAGCCGAAATTAGCCCCACTTTCTCCTAAAGCAATAAATCAACCGCTGTTTGATCAGACGCCGACCGGAAGCTGTACCAGTGTCTGTCTCTTTCAAACACAGTTAATTTTAATTTTTATATGGAAGTAAGTAGTTCTTTGTCGCACCATACATTTGGAGTTTGAAGTTTGTAAAAATTCGAGAACCCCCTTAATGATCCAGTACAACCACATCAGTAATAAAACAATACAACAATCAACAATGAAAAATTATTTTCGACAATTTGAGTTTACTACTTTTTTTGTCTACAAACTAGCAAATAAGTGAGTTTTCCTTTGATTTACAGAAAATCAAAATTTTACAACAAAAAAAGTGGCACTATTTATTTCTATACATACCTTTATTGTTTGCACATTCTCAACTTGTTTCTGTCTAACATGCCGTTTGCTATCCTGTCGTGGTATTGAAATCATTTTGGACCCAGTTTTTGAAATGATTGTGCAAATAATTTAACATATGACAATTTTCCATTCCTTTGATGCAGTTAATGCACCAGAACAAAAAACCTTGAAGCCAATACATTTTAAGAGAAAAGCAACATACCTGTATTACTCACTATGCCTGTAAACTGCTTTTCAATGTTCCAATTACTATTTTCTGCTTCCATTTCTTGGTTGACATTGTGGGTTAGTCTTGTGGGTTGAGATACAAGAAGGGTCTCCTCATTTGTAACTTTCTGTAAAATAAATATCATCAAACCAAATTATCGGTTCCTAAAATAGCTTTGCACACTCTTCAGCTAGATCATTGAAATCAGCTTGAACAATTCTGCCAATTTCGGTTCTTTTTTGTGTTGTAATTCTTTTTTTTGTAACTTCATTTCCTGCTCTTCAGCCGCTTCACTGTCATTCTTTTGCTCCATGGCCGTTAGTTTGAGCTCAGCAGCTACATACGAAAGGAGTCTGTGCATTTTGTTAGTACAGGGCTGGGGCACCCAATTTTTTTCCGGCCTCGAATTGCCAACTCTTACCTGTTTGAGAAAAAGTCCCTTTTTGGTTATTGGAGGCCAGAATCACGTCCTGTTCTTTTCACACAGTGAGGGCACAATACTTAAAGCGGGCAACTTGCGGACTGGTTATTTTATCTGCACAATTTTGAACGACATATTTGCCTCTAACACGCATGAAAATTATGAGGTTAGATAGTACCTCTTCAATTACGGGTTGCCTAACTTGAGGTATATAACACCACTTGTAGTACAGTGTGTTACTATAATTTATATAATGGTTTTTAGAGGTTGTCAAGTTTTATTTGATCACTATAAGCTACACTAGATACCACTAGATGACTTGTCAACCTAAAGTTATATAATACCACTATATACATACCATTACTTTAGAATATATTAGGTTATATAGAGTGATTGATATAAGGGTTTCTAATAATTATAAGGTTTCTAATATTGATACCGCCATGTTTATTTGACCAAATATATCAAAAGCTTCCGTAATCTCATAATTATACTAAGTAATATTTAATGTATTTTCTCCACGGCCACTACTGAATGTAGTTATTCTGAAACCTCTTATAATAATAGAAAAGAAACATTCTCGCTCTTGAGATTGAAAAAAATTCTGAAACTTTTGTCTCTTATGCATTTTATATGTATTACATTCTATCACTAGAGAATAGAATCTGTATTCCGTGATTGTTTACAAAAATAAGGTTTGCCATGAATGTCAAATTAACTGTCAGTATTAGTTGACGTGGTCTTAATATTGGTTTGTAAAAACTTTTAATTTATTATAAAGGAGAAGAAAATCAAACGATTCAGATGTAGAATTTGAAAATACTCCTCCAGAAATAAAAAAATATGCTGATAAATAACTCAAAATTTGCTACCGCAAAAATCCAAGCTTGAATATAAAAATACTACCTACACAATGTCGAGAGATTGAGGTTTCGTTTTACTATATTTAATTTCTACTTTCTGTGGCCGTGGAGAAAGTACAGTCTGTTACTCTGTTGGAATGAAAATCCGACACTCGTGGTTCCTCACGTTCGCATTCGCTCGCGTTCGGAATCATCCACTCGTGTCGAATTCTCATTCCAACCTTGTTACAGAATATACTATTCCGAAACAACCGAAAATGAATAATCACTTGTGGAGTAGAGGCAATGCGAATACCCTAAAGACCACAAGTTTAATGTGCTCATGAAGAGCATATGGAATACTGTAACCAGTCTGTCTTGCTACACTGATATGCTTCCTTGCAACAAACACAATTATCTTCATTAAGTACCCGCATTATTGTCGTCTTTGGTTTGAGTGTTGGGTTCTTTGTTTTCCTTTGGTATGAATTGGTTTTGTTCATTGTTGGGTTTTGATTCCGGAATTCGGAAATGTTGCCTTAGCGGAACTTCATCATTAGACTGTTCACTATTATTAGGATTTTTACTATGACAGTAGTCGTGCAATGGCAAATCGTCATCCCTTGAATCGTGTATGGAAAAATTGTCCAACTGTTCTGAACCTGAGGACTCCTTATTGAGGGTTTTTATTCGTTTTTTGTAGCCGCTGATACTTTTTGATTTGATTTGTCAGTGATTACTGTTGTTTTTCCCTTATGAGGTCTTCGTTGGATGTTTTTTTTTGGAGATACCCTAGGATATGGCCTTAGTTGTTCGGGAGTTATACTAATTTTCGAAGTGGAAGGCTGTGAAACATCACCTTGTAATGATTGTAGGGTTGAACCATTAGCAGAGGACGTTGGTGGCCGATCAATAGCTTTGACCGCTTATGAAGACAAAAAATCGTCCTCAGAAAAGATATTGCTGTTGAATGGGTGGTCAAAAATGCCTTTGTTATGGTTGCCGGTAAAAATGCATTAAGAAAAAATGCATATGTAATATGCGTTTTATGGATCCATCAAAATCAGACATGGATCCTCTGCTGTTTGCTTTACAAATTTACATCTAAAGGAGTGGCCACTCCCTTTGTGCCAGTAGGTCCTTCTTTCAATCTAATTTCTTTAAAATGCACTCTAGGGAAAATAAAAAATGGAGGGATTGTCCCACCAGATGCATTAACAAATCCAAGCATGGTAACTAAATTTCCTCTTTCCGCTGTCACTTTGCCCTACTTGCTTGGAACCTCTAAGTGCTAAACTTTTGGAGGATTTGTGACTGTGAAACAGCGTTTCGTGTAAGTTCCGCATCATATGAGGCTTCAATTTATGTGTCTCCAGAACTCGTTGCAAGTTGTCATAAAAATTATTGACATTTGTTTGATTGAAAGAAGTTGCTCTAGAAAGAGAAGAGTTTTCTGGTTTTCTTAAACTTAATGTCGCATTTCTTTTCATAAAACCATTGAATCAGTCTTTTGATCATCTCCTTTTGGTTCCAAGGTTTTGGTAAAATGATATTCGCCTTAGTATACTGACAGGCCAGTTCCCTGACTTCCAAGGTTGTAATACATCTTTGATGATATTTTCAGATAATCATCCAATGTTTTCTCCTGATTAAGTGAGAAAATACGTTTATTACCTATTACCAAAGTAGTTTACTATGGGATCGCCACCACTGAGTTGAATGTAGTCTAACTTGTCGGTGGACTATAGCTTCACAGTTAAATTCTAGGCGGCTGTCCTTCTGGTGAACTATCCTACCGGTAGAATGCAGTGGTTCTATCCTGCCAGTGACTACCCTACCGGTGAAATGCAGCGAACTATCCTACCGGTGAACCCTGCCGGTGAAATACCCTGCCGGTTGTCGTCGGGGGTGGTAAATTGGTTGCATGTTGGGGGCGTCGTAGAAGCTCACCCTGTTGGTCTGGGTGGCGTCGCGACGCCCTTGGGTTACCTGTTGACCCTCTACTCTCTCGTTCGCCACTTTATGAGGTTCTGCAAAGAAGTTTGTGGGAAGGATGGTGTTCGAGGGTTCCCTTGCCTTAACCCTAACAGTACCAGTTAGGGGTGCTCTCAGTGCTTCCTCTGAGTCCGCACAGGTGAGATCTAAGTCTACCGGCTCCCTGCTGGTAAGGTCAGGGTGACGCTCAATAAGGCGAGAAGTTGTGGAAAAAGTTTTATTACTAGATAAATTCAAAGAAGACATATGGTTACGTAACGAATTTTCAATAGAGTGTTGCCCGGCTAAGGCTCTTCTCCATTGGTGGAGATCTTGGGCCTCGGCATCCTCACCATCGCTCTCAGAATCGGTTTGGGAATACTGAAAATTATTTTCCAAAAATGGTTGTCCCCTCTGAGAGGGTGTATCCTCTAGGGGTGCCACATCTGGAGAACGACCACTCTGGTCGGCCCCTCTGTCAACCCCTGCGCAACTTCCCCCTACGTCGTTTTCATTTACTTTTGAAAGTTTTCCCGTCAACATTTGGACCCATTCGTCCTCAGTCAATGGAGGCACCCCTCGCGACCGTAATTGGTAGCTAGGTGTATCCATTATTAAACAAAAATTAATAACAAGTCACTAAAACGACGTACGGGGTGGTACAATACACTATGAATAGGTAAGAGGTAAGGGAAAAATAAATTTACACAACACACTGTAGAATATTATTTTATTGGTTATGTTCCTGCTCTAAAAACGATCTTGCCTGTACCCCAGGGCTTCTAGATGCCTGAAACAGAAATAAAACACAAGAAAAGGCGGTTAGAATCGGTGCCCCACTCCCTCCTAAAATTCAAGAGAAAACAATTAAGTCTTTTTCCCGAATTTTACGAGTGAACCGGGGAGATAATTTTATGATTTACCGAGACAGAGATCATAGAAACTCAACACTGGAAATCACAAAATGATCAGACGTTTTCAGCGAAACTGCTAAGTGCAAATTGCGAAATAAATCGTACGGAAATACTTCGAAATTTACGCCCACAACAATCACAGATAACGTTGATAACCGTTACACTACACTGTCGCTGTTACTGGAACCGTTCCTCGGGAACCCCTGAATTTGGCGGCAGAACGCCACACCCTGGTAACCTGAAAACGCGCTATTTTCTGGGGACAACCTTCACAAAACCTTAAGCGGTCGCAATTGTACCGATTACGACCACTAAATGCAAAAAAAATACTCACAAACTCTAGTAGGGGCAGTTATTTCGTAAGACGAATCGTCGTCCTCACAAGCGGATTTTGGCCTTTCCAAACCACTAAAAAACCCAAGGAATCCTCCGATTCGACTTCCTAGGATAACTACACACACTAACTAACACTTAAACTGAGAAAAAACACAGAAAAACTGGAAACACTTTGAAAACTCTCAAGACTCTACCACCTGTTGATGCAAAATCCTGGTATCAACTGAACTCCCCTGTCAAGCAGGGTTGCCAACTAGCCTTTTTTGATAATTTATGAGCTACAGCCAATCAGAAGAATTTTAAGAAATAATGGTGAAATGTATGAGTTATTACCTTTATTTCGTAGAAAAAGACGTTGAAATGTGTCTTTTCTCTCCATATAGAATAATAAACGCACAAATCACATTTATTTCTCAAGTTAGAAAATAAAGTAGTTCATTTATATTGGTACATTTTAAAAGGGTTAAGCACGGCTTATGGGTATTGTCAACATGTAATTGCTATTCGGGTAGAAAATATTTCGCACTTAAGCGTAATCGGGGAAAGATCCCATTTTTGCGAAAACAAAGAATGGTTAACTCTGATAGATTTTGTAATTAAATTTTAGTTAGTAATTTTATACACTCCCAAAAATTCTCTAGCCTAAAATATATTTATTTTCGATATAAAATATAAGCTTTGTGCCAAAGAAAGGGCTATATATAAATTACGTGAATTTTACCTAAGTTCCGATACACTTGCATCAACTAATTCTCCACGCCCTTTCAACTTTGTATTTTTAACGCAAGTTGAAAAGGCTGAGAGAAAATAATTGTACAGATGCAGGAAAAACAGGTATTTAACTACAAATTTGTCGACAATCGATATAATAGGAGATATACGTGCTTAGGATGGCTAAAGTTCGGTAAACTTTTTGATTTTTAAATGTAAATAAATATAGGACACATTATGAATGACCTTGAATTGATTCAATCAATAATTTACGAATTCCGGAGGTAGTTTGATGGTACTCCGACGGCGCTGGGATTTGCTAGCGCCTTACTTGGAAGAACTGCATGTTTGATTTAGGGGGTGAGCGGGGCAAAGTTATTTGCGCTCACTCGGAATGGGAACTTTGGGGTTTTTCGTAGTTTTTCGGACCAAATAGACCCTAAATGAATTTGAATAAATATTTATAAGACTTATGAGCCACTATTGGTACGGTAGTGGGTTCAAAAAAATGCTACGCTTGTGAAAAAGTCCAATTTATGTGTTTGCTTTTGGGAAAAAATAGAGTAAATGTCCTTCCTTGGTTTTGATTCATTGGGTTTTGTCTACAGGATGTGAAAAAGCGTAGGGCGAGCACCTCGGTCTACGACACGGTGAACTACCCTGCCGGTGAACCCTTTATCCCAAAAAAGGGAAAGCGAAAATGTTCTTAAATAAACTGCTGGTATAGGAGCCAAAAACAAACACGATGAATTGAAGAAAAGGCTTGAATGTCCTAAATCCCTGATATCAGGTGGCGAATAGATTTCCCAACACGTGGAGTCGAAATCAATCCTCAAAACTAGACCTTTCTCCCATCAAATGAACCATATTTTCGCAAATCGAGAGAAAATCTTTAAAACCCCCTAGTAGGGAAGACTCACTGGTCTCAAAAATTAAGATTTTCCTCGTGTAACACAATAATTTTCTTCACAAAATGTCCGTCGTCAGCTTTCTAGATGTTCTTCTCAGAAGTCACCAAGATTTTTGAACCGGAAATCGTTCTCAACGAGTTTTTAGTTAGGTCATGCGCATGTTACCAAAAATCGAAAAAAGGAATCCGAAATACCAAACGACCACCAGATTACGAGTTCGGCAACCATATATATTGTTATGATTATTTAAAATCGTAAATTTAACCACTTAATCCAATTTAAGGATTTAAATTAAATGTTTGTGAAATTTGAAATTCTTTCTGACCTCAGGGATTATTTAATTGTGAGTTCAAAAGTTTTTTAGAGCCCTCTTTTAGTTTATGCTACTGATTTTTTCTGTATTTTTTTAATAAAATAAAATGGTTCAACAATTAGATAATTTTATTTAATAAGGAATATAGACGAAAAACATAAACAATGATCAGACTAAATTTAATTATGGGAATTTCTTGCACGCACACACATTCACTCTATGATCTCCTATTACTATAAAATATAACAAAAATTGAAAAATTAGAATTTGGCGAAATATTTTCTAAAATTAAGGTTGGCACTTAGTAAAAATGGAAAATGTATACCTCAACTATTTGTTCTTGAACTTCTTTCAAATCGTACAACCAGTGATGTATTTTGGCAAGACTTCTAATAATGTGATTCCTCCAACTTTGTGGATTCTTCAAAGGATATTTTCTTGGTTTGAGTGAATTATTCTGGAACCAATTCTCAGGATATAGAGAAAATTAAATCACTATCTTCCAGGCAAGTTTTTTTGTTTAAATATTATTTTAGATACTTCGCTTACTAAACACTAAACATAGTCGCAGTTACCATTAGACTTCAGAATACAAAGTTTTTTTTTATTTCACTAATTTCTTCTTTTGAAATTTCGATTAATAATTTTAATATAATTTTCTTTCTCCTCTTTGTACCATTTTCCAATTAACTACTTTCTTTTAAACTTTTTAAATTAAAATATTTTCTTCAATTTTTATCTACCAAAAAACTTCCATCATCTCCAAAAAAACTAACTATTTTTTTTTAATTAAAAATTCTTAAATTTTTTTATATCTGAACTCCTACAATTTTTACCAAACTTCCCAGTTTTTTTTTCTGTTGCTGTGTTACCTTCCGACGTCATGCAGAAACTCTTAGATTATTTCAAAATTTTGATTCTGTGCTACTTTATTATAAGTTTTATGTGTTTTAGCTTTCATAATTTTATTTATAACGATTAACATATTTTTGCTTTATATTCTGACGTCCAATTTCATACATTTTATAAATTTCTAATTTAGTTAACAAAGTTGGTATCTTGACATTTCATTTTAAATAGTTATCACCACCTTATTTTATTTTGCTATACAGGTTGTCCTGATATTATAATTTGTTATAAAGATTGTTCCAAAATGAATTGTTAATAAAATTTTGAATTTTGAATATTATTTAATTTTGGTTTTAAATTTTTAGATTACTGTCAGAGATTTTAAAAAAGGATTTTTTCTATAATAGGATCTCACATTAAATCAATCCCTTAGGTAAGTTCACCTTTAACGTTTCTGTTTATCTATAAAATACCATTTTTTTTATTTTTCTAAATTCTATTTTAATAATGCGATTTCTTTATTTTTAGGTGACGTTCATTTTATTTTAAATGACAACATAATTTTAAGAAGAAATATCGGATTGGGCATAGTCTGGGTATTTATTTTCTTCAATTTATAATTTAATTTTTCCTAAATATTATAATTTTGATAATGTTAAATTCCATTACAAAATATGTATATATATATTTTAAGTAGAAAAATTCGTGGGAATCAGTCAATATAAAATAAATTAGTTTGATTTCTTCGTTTTGGTCAAGCTTTCGAAAACGTTTATTTTCTTTTTCAAGACTAATAACATGAAATACGGAAAAAATTAAATACAAAAAGAAACATCGGTGTTAAAATATTTTAAAATGACAAAATGACAGTTTCCAAAAACTTCAGAATACAATTGTAACATACAGAGTGTGATTATAAAAAGTATAAGAATGTGTAAATATATATATAAAAAAAAAATAATAATAAATATCAATTCAAGGAGGACGAGTTGAGAAATTTTATTCATTGAATTTTGATTGTTATTTATATGAACCATTTCAAGAAAGAGACGCTTATTGAGATTTCTCAACTCGTCCTCCTTGAATTGATATTTATTATTATTTTTTTTTTATATATATATTTACACATTCTTATACTTTTTATAATCACACTCTGTATGTTACAATTATATTCTGAAGTTTTTGGAAACTGTCATTTTGTCATTTTAAAATATTTTAACACCGATGTTTCTTTTTGTATTTAATTTTTTCCGTATTTCATGTTATTAGTCTTGAAAAAGAAAATAAACGTTTTCGAAAGCTTGACCAAAACGAAGAAATCAAACTAATTTATTTTATATTGACTGATTCCCACGAATTTTTCTACTTAAACTATTATTGAACAGTCACGAAAATATCCACTTATTATATATATGGTTGCTCCAGTGTAACAGACAGAGATAAATATCTCTGTCAAATATAATTCAACAAATTGAACGCTCGAACGATCGAATTTTACAAAAGAACGCGCCCCTCTCGACATGACAATTCAGCTGTCGACTGTCGATAAACTTAACCAAGCTTATACATTTCAATAAACAAATAAATTATATATTACCATAAAACTCCTTATAGGGCTTTTTAAAAGTCCGTAAACGCTCAATCGGAGTTATTGGATCCCGAATCACCTAAACGAGATTAGTAAACAAAACATTTTGATATATTTTGATAACTGACAACAAAAATTTCAGATTAAATTAAACATAGCAAAAAGACAGCGCAGAGGCTATTACCGGACAAATATTCTAAAACTGAATATTGTTATGATATTAATATGACGTGAGTATTGAGATGTGTGTGGGTTTTCAATAATTAAAATAATGCAGTACCATTAACACAACTTTATTCAAGTAGAACATGACAAGTGTCGTTGACAAGTGACAATCACATATTACCAACTGTCGTGTTACCAACTGAAATATTATTATACAAGTTAAGGTAACATCACATAACACGTCCTTTTTTTTTACTTACTGTTAATGACAAAAACACTTAACAACATGAACAATATAAACAATACAATGAACAATATAAACAATACAATGAACAATATACCAGAATAACCTTAGTCATTTTCTGAAAAAGTAAACCGTCTGGGTCTAACTATTGTTCTACCACTTCTAGTTTGGACAGAACTAAACAGTATTATGTGTTGAAGATGCCGGCCTTAGGATATGTTTTCTGTTGCGGCGATACTGAACACCATCAGGAGTTCTTACGGTATAAGATCTCGGAAAAGGACCAACTTCAACTACTGTTGCTGGAAACCACGGTGACGAGGGACATTTTTGATAATAAACCTCATCTCCATAATCTAATATTGACAAATCTTTAACTGGATTTTTATTATAATTTAATGGTCAAGAAAATAAAAATGAGGTGGTGAGACACAGACATCTCAATACTCACGTCATATTAATAACATAACATGGTGTCTGAAGTGGGATATTGACACCGTTTAATTGCTCGATTTAAATTTCTGGGGTCTAGACATATTCTCAGTGACTTATTCTTTTTCTCTACTATAACTATCGAATTTACCCATTCAGTGGCATTAGACACTTTTTCTATAACTCCTATCGATAACATTCTATCTAACTCATTTTTCAACCTTTATGGTGTCAGAAGTGGGATGTCTGTGGGTTTTCAATAATTAAAATAATGCAGTACCATTAACACAACTTTATTCAAGTAGAACATGACGAGTTGACAAGTGACAATCACATATTACCAACTGAAATATTATTATACAAGTTAAGGTAACATCACATAACAGATATAATGAACGAATTAATGTTACCAAAAAGAAGTTTTTTACCGCTTCCAAAAGTGAACGTTACAACGATAATCTCCCTCCTTAGTGTTTTAGCTCTTTTACAAATAGAAGCTAAATAAGACTTGGAAAAATTATGGGCCGCTGCCACTGACCGGATCGATTGATTGTTTTCAATAACTTCTCTAACGGCGGTTTCGATTACCTCACTGGATAGTCGTAACAATTTTTTTCGTGTAGGAGTATTAATATATTTTTTCCTTTGTGGCTAGGTTTTTAATATTTGGTGCTTCGGATATAAATTTGTGTATTTCATCTCCAGTAAATGCCTTTGATTTCTTTGGTTGGTAGCCCTCTGACTGTCTTTTTAATAAAGAGCGAACTTTTGCCTATATTTACATTATGTCTAAGGGTAAGTGTTCTTTTCAGCACGGAATAATGCCTCCACAAAGTAGATGACATATTTCTTGGTCAATTCCTTGAAATATTATATTTGACTAGATTATTTTTTGATTCACAAATTTTTACAATAAAAGATCAATAAAACTATTGCAAAATTTAATTTAATTAATTATTACAATATACGAAAATATCGTTGGAACATTGTGAGTACATTAAAACAATTTAAATTAGTACAATGATAAACGCAATTATTAAAAATATTTCGAGACTCAATATTTATTGAGGATTTGGATTTACTAGTTATATTAACTGTTTCCTCCTGTGTATTTTCTCTAAGATTATTTATTATATTTGAATGATGTTCTTGGTTCAATTGTAAGTATGGTTTAATCGAACTTCCAGAATTATGACCAGTTACCTTGATTAGTTCTTGTTCTCCTACACCAGCTTTTGAAAGATTACTTACTGCACTTGATCTGGCAGAATGGTTAGTTATTTTTTTAGTAACTGTGTCTAGACTTACTTTTTCTGCTGATTCTTTCATCCCTTTTGAAATGGAATTTATTCCCACAGGAACGTTTTTATTCAAGAACCATGAGTTTGTCAAGCCGGATTTGGAGTAAGAAACAAGCGTTCGGTTTTAATATTTACCCATTAGTTTTTCAAAAAGACGAACAGAGCAAATATCTGGGTTATTTATGTTTGGAGTCAACTATTTACTATTAGTGCACCTGGGTGCTCCACCCTGTGCAGTTTTTGTAAAGATGGGATTATATTCAATGGCTGTATTTAATCCCATTATGTCGGTTTCTTTTTTAAAATAATGAACTAAACATTTCGTAGCTTCTCCCCTCCAAGCTAGTTCATACGATGCAACGTGAAAAAACTTTCTTTGCAATCCAATTTTTTAAAATCAATGCCAGAGTAGCTGTTGTAGTAGATTGATCCAGAATATAATTTCTTTCCATAAATTGTCTCCATATCGACTGATTAGTTATTAGAGTGTTTTTCGAAGTAGTTTCTAAAATATTTTTTGTTATTTATGCATCAGAAAAGGTACTAATCCGATGATTTTCACTCATTTTGACACATTTAGGTAATTATTTTGACAACTATCTGACAGTTGCTAAGCAAACAAAAGCTACAGTGAATAATCACAACAGATTTATTCCCACTATAGTAATGACATAATTGGTTGAAACACCCTTGTGACAAATAAAGAAGCATTTCATTGTTTTTAAGAAACGTCAAAAAATAATTGTAGAAAAATAATTTTTTCTTAAATAATATGATTACACAATTATTCTTATATATTTAAAAAAAATGAAAAACTAGGTTGTCATAATAATTGAAGACATATTAATATTCTCAATCCCTATATTTTATTATTTAATACAACTTTTTGTTACTGAAAAAAAAATAAGTTTTATGTACATAACACCTTTATCCACTGAACTTGAAATTAAAACGAGGTTACATTATCATAAATAAAAGAGTCATGTAACTTACAAACATTTATTTTTTTTGTCATTGCAATACACAACAAATAAAACAAAAAATTAAATCGTCTTTCTCTTTTTTGCTGTTTGGTTTTTGGTTTTTCAAGATTTTGCTATATAATATTTTCGTAGAACCATCGATACTCTTCTTTAACAAACCACCAATCTTCTCTGTAAACCTAGTAGGTGCAACTTCGCCCTTTTTTAAGTTCTCGTGTGCCTTGTTTTGTTAATTCACCTTGTAGAAATGAGGTAAAATCATCTAAAGATGTTTTATGCAAATAGTACGAAAATTTTTCCACTCTGATCCATTTAACATTATCGCGAAGGTAGATTTTTTCTTTTATATTTTTTTTCCTTTTTAAACAAATATAGCTTGCCGGAAAGTTCCTCAAAATTAAAAAAAAAATATTGCATTGTGGCGTGTTTTTTTCGCACACAGCGAACGGCAGCTCTTCCGTCTGGGGCAATGGGTCGTGGTCCAAAGAAGAATATAAATAGTCAAAATTGAAAGTGATTTTAATATTGGGCGCCACTAAATTTCGTGTTATAAAATTTAGAAACTAAAAAAAATATTTGTGACAAACCTGGTGTTAAACAAAATTGTCCCAGTGACAAACACATATAGGTAAGTATTTACAATTAAACCTTTTTTTTTGAGAATGATACAAGTGAGGACAAAAATGTTAAAAAAATGTTAGTAAAAAAAATAGATACCAGTGATTTTTTCTGTTGCACGAGGGCTGATTTTCAGATCCTCAACGTAACTTCTACCAAAAGAGACGTCAGCCACCCTCTGGTGTTAGAAGCGGGGCTATCCCAGAAACGACGGGAAACCAGTCTTCAAAACAAAAAGGAATCGAAAGATTCGAAGGACACAAAGGACTCGAAAGACTCAAAGAATTCGAAGTACTCTAAGGTCTCAAAGAATTTGAAGTACACAAAGGTCTCAAAGAATTTGAAGTACTCAAAGGAATAAAAATTAATTTTTATACACGTGGTTGGTTCAACAAAAAAAAGGAAAGCACAAAATGGCAGGTGTTCGGTTGAAAATTATATATATAAAAAGAAAAGGTACAAATACATACCTCTTAAAATCGGAGGGTATATTAAAATACCAAAGGAAGGAACTCAAAAAGAAAATTTCAGTTATCCAAAAACTTTTCTTCACCCGGCCAAAACGCAAGAATGATAAAAAAAATGACAGCTTCCACGACGTGGATTTGTAATCGATATAATCACTATAATCGATACTGAACAAAACGAACTATCGAAGTAGAAAATATGAGAGGTGAGATCAACAAGAAAATGACGTAACTTTAATATTAAACAGCATCGCAAATACTTAACCGACAACGAAAATATTTAAAAATCTTCTATCGAAGTCATGTCAATCAGCTGATTGTTGACAGAACTGAAAAATATAACCTCTCCATGCATATGAGAAAAATCATAGGTTCTGAAAACAAATGTAAATGTTCACAATATCGTAATAAAAGTGATAATATATACATATAAAATAATAATATATACAAAAGAAAACTACAGAAAAAAAATGGTTAGGTAAATACAACATTATTTATGTTACTGAATATACATATGGTGATTATACAGTGAATCAAATAAACAAACATTTTATTTTTATTTTTAGGACTGACCTAAATGGAATTATTGTTCAGTTCAGGATTAAGAGATACTGACAAGCAGTAATCGCCGAACCAACAGGTTATAATAAACCAGTTATATGATCAATTTCGGGATTCTCTTCTTTCAGCAACTTACAAAATCTAAACACACAACAATTTTGTTACTGCCTCTATTGGCTACATCCTCGGTCCAAGTGAAAAAGTAAGACTTGTTACCTGAATTTTTGATACAATGCATACCGAAATTGTAATGCAACATTTGCCGTAAGTAAAAAGCCTTGGACGTTGACAATTTAGGGAGCGGCATAGTTTGCTGCAAGTCCATTGTGATATAACAGATGTTTTTGTCAATTAATGGTTTCTTCTATTTTCTGGCGTTCGAAAGCAAAACTGTAATTTTCTGAATGTTCGAATGTGTTTTCACCGGCGTCACATACGCTACACGTATCACTTTTAGGATATCCAAATGAAAGGTTGAACTTTGTTTCGAAAATATGACGGTACATAGAAAGTTTAACCATAAATCTATCATCAAGTTTAGCCTCCTTACACTGGTTTATGTACATCTTTTCTATTGTCATTCTTATTTCGAGAATAATGGGACTCCTCGGCAGGAAACTGTTTGATTTGATTTGTGATACAATTCACTACATCGTCACTAATTTTGTGGGGTCGATTATGATGACAGCCTCGTTTATCCGGCGTTGGAGCTGATCGTCCACTTTTTAGACGCTTTTGTAAGAGTTCAATTTTTTTCTGTCAATCTGGTATCTGCATCTTTGCACACTGATGTTTGGCATACGTTACTGAATATGTAAATGAATATTGTTTTTGGGATGTCGTATTGGTTTGATGGCGAGCGACTACTTTTATTTCAAACAATATAGAATTTTTGGCATTTATATCTTATGCATAAAACTTTTTTAGAATGGCCTCTCTTGCTTCTAGACCAAATTTAGCTGTACTGGTTTTCTTCGGCATGATTTTTCCCGTTTTTTGCGATACATATTCCTCTCACTTTTGTCTGCATATTGCAGATTTTTTCTTTTCCATTGCTCTACACTTTAATGGAGAGACCGGAGCTTGGGTTCTTAACATTGTTGGAGACATTAACATAAACCTTCTCCCGAAAGTAAAACTGGTTAATGACTGC
The DNA here is from genome assembly GCA_949320105.2 of Crepidodera aurea. Taxonomy (NCBI): domain Eukaryota; kingdom Metazoa; phylum Arthropoda; class Insecta; order Coleoptera; family Chrysomelidae; genus Crepidodera; species Crepidodera aurea. The sequence continues at coordinate 7,487,899 of OX439472.1, read as the reverse complement.
CTTAACGTTGTGGCGTGTTTTTTTTTGCACACAGCGAACGGCAGCTGTGGGTCAAAGAAGAATATAAATAGTCAAAATTGAAAGTGATTTTAATATTGGGCGCCACTAAATTTCGTGTTATAAAATTTAGAAACTAAAAAAAATATTTGTCACAAACCTGGTGAAGATAAACAAAATTGTCCCAGTGACAAACACATATATTTACATTTATGTACAAAAAACGGTTTGATACAAAACAAGATGTTGAAGAAAAAAAATCAATGTTTATAATAAATAGCTATAAATACCTATGATTTTTTTTTTAGTTGTAGGAGGGCTGATTTTCAGTTTTCAAGGTGATTTCTTCACTTCTAAAAAGACGTAGAACGTAGAACGAAAGGATTATCCTCAAGAAGGATTATCTTCAGATAGTAGAAGGATTATCCACGAGAAGGAGTATCTTCAGATAGTAGAATGATTATCCGCAAGAAGGATTATCTTCAAATAGTGAAATGATTATCCTCAATGTCGTACAGAACAAATATCCTCAAAAAGGATGGAAAGGTTATCTCCAAAAAGGATTGAAAGGTTATCTCCAAAATGGACCCTCTTTAGGACTGACTTAAACGGAATTATTGTTCAGTTCAGGATTAAAAGACACTGGCAAGCAGTAATCGCCGAACCAGTAGGTGATAATAAACCAGAATTATACAGTGAGCAAAACTAACAGTGATTTTCATTTCGGGTAATGGTTGACCTTTTCAATGTCGTCATGAAATATTGATAATTTGTAAATTATAGCTGAATATAAATAAAGTAATAAAATATTTGTTAAATATTATTTCCGGATAAAAATAATGCTATAACGTGATGAATGAATTCAACTTTACTTCTGTAATCAATACGCACCCTCGTATTCAAGGAAATTCAAAATCTTGTTCAGATCACATATTTGCTAGACTTAAAACAGGTAACCTCTTGGATGATTCAAAGTCAAAAATCTTTATTTCCTGAAATGACATTACAAACATGTATAGGAATTGTCAAAAACGTTGATATAAAGAGAGAAAATAAACACTAATACATAACATACAATTGTTCCAAGAACTCACTAACACTGTAAACACATTTATCAGTTAAGAAAGATTAAAAAAGTCTAAATTTAAAAGTGTTTAATGTACTACAGGACTTGATTTTTATATATTTTGCAATTGAATATTCAATGCTTATTCTTATTATTATATTTTTTAATAAAACTTCGTTTATTATTTTTCCTTTTATTAACTTTAGAGAACATAAAGCAAACTTAACCTTTTCTGAACGCTTCATCTACTTCTGCTACTAAGACAAGTGACATGACATTCTGACATAGTGGGTTTTTAGCGTTGCACACAACACCCCCCCTCTCGCTAAAATCCCTCAAGCCCATCAAGCTTCTAAATTTAGAAAATTAAGTGCCTTTGTCAGAATATCTGCTTCTTGATTACATGTATCCACATAAACTAAATTAATAAAATTCTCTTCAACCTTTTCACATATAAACTTATATTTAAGGTCGATATGTTTGACTCTTTTGTTGTTGCTAGGATTTTTAATAATGGCAATAGTGCCCTGATTATCCTCAAAAATCGTAATGGCGTGTATATCAATATAAAAATCTTTCAATAATATTTCAATCCAAAGACCTTCACATACTGCTCCAGTAAGAGCTACCAATTCAGCATCACAAGTCGAAAGTGTTACGCAGTGCTGTTTTTTAGTTGTCCAAGTAATAATACTATCAAATATTTTATAAAAATACCCTGATACTGATCTGCGATTAATAGAATCTCCTCCCCAATCGGCGTCAACAAAACATAATAACTCTGATTGTTCTTCATTTTTGCGTTGATATTCAATTCCAATAGATATAGTATTTTTCAAATATTTTAAAACCCTTTTTAAATGATGCTCTATCTTGATAACGACTAAAAAAATTTAAAGCAAAACAAATATCAGGTCGTGTTCCCAACATGAGATACATTAAACTACCAACTAACGACCTGAAGGGTTGTTTAGTTAAATCGTTACCTCTTGTACAAATGTCAAATTTAAGTTTAGGATCCATTGGTATATTTGAACTCCTACAATTGTCCATACCAAATTTATTTAAAATACTTGTATATAATTTGTCTGACTTATTTTCAAAATACCTAATTCTCTGTTATAGTCAATTTCAAGACCTAAAAAATTCTTTAATTTTCCTTTTACTTTAATACTAAATTTTGAGGTTAATTTGTTTATAATCATGTTTATCAAACTTATATTTAATCGTCTACATCGTCTACATACAATATTAAAAACACCTTTTGTTTTAATCCATAAAGAGATTTCTTTAACATCAAAACTTCACCATTATTGTAAGATATACCTTTTGACGGATAAATATAAACATCACTATCTATTTTTGCATTTAAGAACGCTGACCTTACATCCAGTTGTTGAAAGTGATAAAAACTGATTTCCTATAATTAATAACAATCTAATTGTAGTCATGCTTGCTAGTGGCGAATACAATTCATTATAATCCATGTTGTTTTGTGCAAATCCTCTAACGACTAACCGTGCTTTGTATTTATCATTTTCATTTTCCTCCAGTCTTTTATATGCATATAGCCATTTGGTATCTGTTATTTTAACATCCTTTGGTTGTTCAACTATTTCCCATGTATCGTTTTTTGATAGTGTCACGCTAAACAAAAGAACACTCAGTACATCGAGTTTGCATTTTTGTGTTTAATATAAGTTAAGTAAATTATATAATCAAACCAGCGATTCGAATAAACAATAATAGTATTTTTTAATAACATAACATTGAGCTGGTCACGTCAGACCCAATTTGCGAGATATAAATATCCGCCGAGTTAGCAATAAAGGACTCTTATTTTGGAGTCGTAGACTCTTGTCTCGGAGTCATAGACTCTTGTCTGGGAGTCGGGGGGACTCTGGTCTTGGAGTCGTAGAAGACTCTTGTCCTAGAGTCGTCGTAGACTCTTATCTTGGAGTCGAAATAGACTCTTGTCTTAGAGTCATAGTGGACTCTTGTCTAGGGGTCATTGTGTGTACGAGATCGTACAGCCCTATCTCCAAGCCAGTGTGACGTGCCCAACGAAGAGATATGTGTAACTTATGGATATTTTTATTATATACTAATGCTCCTTTTGTGCAGAATACTAGTGGTTTTCGGTACAATAAGTAGTACCAAAGCGAAGAAGCCCCAAATCTCAAACTGCAGATAACTGCTGGCGCCTTCTGGCGAGCACTACCAGAGACAGGAGCATATGAAGCTACTATTCCATTAATATACGAGTCCAAATTGACAGAAATGGAATTTGCTCTGATTTGTATAGCGCTTATCGCATTTATAGAATACTTAATAATAAAATTAATACACAAATGGGTCTCGACCAGAAAGGCACAGCAGTCATCTTCCCCTGAACAGATAGAAGCTCCCTCCCCAGATGAACCCAATGGTTCCACAGCAAGACGTCTCATACTGAACCTGGAAAACAGAAATATGCAACAATTAACCGCAAGACAGAGTGTACCCTGTCTACTGACAGCAGAAGAACAATGAAAATAAAGGCAAGTGAATAATATTGTATGTGTTGTAAGAGTATGCATGAACGGAAGTATGTGAAAATATGAGAAACTCAGTACCAAAAGTAATAAATGTGTTCAAAGAATTGTAGGTAATTTGTGTGAAAAAGAGAATGAATACACATGCATAGAGTATATGTTATTATGATGAAATGACTTGTACGAGTTGAGACATGTATGATATTTTTTTGAGTATAATGAATAAATGATGTATGTATTATAGAGCCAAATAAGGGCTCGAGACATAGACTTGGTGCACCAAGAAGTGCAATAGTGGGGAGAAGGGTTAGGAAGAATACTGTAAAAAACAGTTGATAACCTATCTCACCCTGTAACAGTAAAATAAAGATATATGAAGAATGTGTATAAAAAGATACACACTAGGAATTTTTTTTTGTCGGCTGATAGTAGCTGGATATAGTCCTAACGAGTTTGTAAGAAATATAATCCAATATCTGTCGTGGTATTAGCCAGAGAAGTAGTTGTTTTTTCTTCAAACAAAAGGACAAGGTATATCGCATTAATAGTTGAATAAATAGTTAATTGAGATAAGAATATGAGAGAAACAGATGTATTCAAAGATTATAAAAATTGAGATACCTACAATGGATGTGTGTGCTGAGAGAAAAAAATTTTTTTTACTTCCTAAATCGTGTGCATGAAATTGCAATATAAATAGTCGTTAGTAATGAATAAAAGTAACGTTGACCAATCAAGTTTAAAAACAATAATAAAATAGCAGGTCAACAACTGTAACACATAATATGTTTTGAAATCGGATATTTCAAGTTCACTCCGGCTTCAAGACAACAAAATGTGTAAATGAACCGGGAAAATAAATAAATAAGTATGGTACACATACAGGGGAGATTCTATAAATAGTTTTTCTTTTTCATTAAATTTTTTCGTAATTATGTTAATAAGATGGGGGAATTAAATTAAAGTATTAAATAAGGAAATATTGGAATAAATCTGTTCTGTGTATTTTTTGACACAAATAATAAAATATTAAGGGGGCAAATTATATATTTTCTTCCAATCTGTTGACAAGGGCAAATCGCTAAAAATAAATAAAGTGTAAGATAGAAAAACAAAATTATGTAAAGGGTTTGCTACTTGTCCAACCTAAATTAAGTTAGAATCAATTAAAATTAGTCTTAATCAATAGTCACACTACCTGTCAATTAAAATTAGTCTTACTCAATAGTCATACTACCTGTAGCTTTTCTTTTTACTACCCTATGAGGCAAAACCAAAAGGGATCACGGTGGCGAGACAATACCTGGTGCCAGCCCGTTAGTTCTAAACAGGAAACCTAGAGGCCAACAGAACCAACCACGAGAACGAAATTGCCAAAGAAGTTGTGGGGGTCAGCTAAAACCACCCAAACGTCATAAAGTTGAGTAGGAGACAGTTTCGTCCTGAAAATGTGAAGTTACGTCACCCTTAGACGTTAGAGGGTCAATATTGGTCGCCCAAGACGCCTAGCAGATACCCAGAAGCGGTCGGTAAGACAAAACGGCAGGACAACCAACCATGGACACTCACCATCCCCGGCTCAGCGAAGCTGAGACCATAGAGGAGGGAGTCAATCAGTGCAGTACAGCCAGGGGGTCCCCACTAACCAATGGAACCATAACCGGGATACTCCAACACAGTGGAAACAATCCCCGGACGGTCCCATCCCACTTTTGGAACCAAGGCGCCCAGGTAGAGTCAAACCACCCATAGCAGCTCTCAACCGAGCAGCGGCTATGACCAGATCCGAGTCTCCAGGTTGCTAGGACAAGCCACGCAGCAGAAGCAGAGGGCATTCTTCCAGGCTGGATGTGCAAAAACTAGACCCTGATGTGTAGTGTTTGACTATTAATGATTAGGAGCTATACAAGGTGTGCGGACTTTAGTAAATTGTTGTTGGTCATTTTAATTCTTTTTCTGTTAATTCAATTAGACTTTTGTTTAGCTATATCTCTCTGTTTTTTTTGTAGGATAGATTTAAGATTAAAGCTCGGGTCGAGGCTTTAGCTGTCGGGGGGCATGTCACGCTAAACAAAAGAACACTCAGTACATCGAGTTTGCATTTTTGTGTTTAATATAAGTTAAGTAAATTATATAATCAAACCAGCGATTCGAATAAACAATAATAGTATTTTTTAATAACATAACATTGAGCTGGTCAAGTCAGACCCAATTTGCGAGATATAAATATCCGCCGAGTTAGCAATAAAGGACTCTTGTCTTGGAGTCGAAATAGACTCTTGTCTTAGAGTCGTTGTAAGGCTTTTTCTTGCCACTAAGAAAAATATTGCCTTACAAGATGACGCTTTATTACGGAGATTGCTCGAGCGCCAGTTTTTTATGTGGTATGCTCCACAACCCTTAGAAACGGCCTCTTAGGGGCACAGGTAACTTCAGATGGAGATACGGTATTCTCCAGGGGTCTAGTTGACTTCAGACTTAATTATTTTTACTTTATTATATACCTTTAATATCCCTGAAAAGAGGTAAGGTTGGTGAATATAAACCAGGAAATAAACGTGACACTTATATTGTTTTTAGCTACGTTACAATATAAAAATTTGTTTTATTTCAAAGCCCACCCACTTTAACCCTAAACGAAATAATAATTCTTTAAAAGAAAACGTTCGATTCGGCTCTATTAAATACCGTAATGACGGAGTGACTCAATCAGACTTTATTGAAATTTATTTAAATTTTGAAATACACCGGAAGAGTTATTAAATAAATTAAATGATTAATTTAATCCGCATGAATGTTATTAACCCCTCGTAAGTATTTGAAGTTAACCGGCAGCGTTAATTAATTCTATTAATTCCAATAATTACTCAGGAGAGTTACTTAATTCGGGAAACTGACTGATAAACTAAATAATCCTAATTAACCGGAAGTGTTAATTAATACTATTAAATTATTTAATTTAATTCGGGTGAGTTAGTTAGCTTTCTTATTTTACTAAAATAAACAGGGTAATATCAGATCGCGGGGATGGGGAGCTGATATTGGACAACGGCAATGCCGAAGCTACCAACAAGGCCAAGATCAGTCCCAAGATGACGGATTTCACGGACCTAAGCTTCCAGAAGCTGATATTGGACAACGGCAATGCCGAAGCAACCAACAAGGCCAAGATCAGTCCGGAAGCTGCAAACGCTAAAACAACCCGCTCGGAACACAGGTAGATATTGGACAACGGCAATGCCGAAGCAACCAACAAGGCCAAGATCTAATCCCAGAATTCCGAGTAACGCGTCGACCTATACTTGCAATTGGGGAGATATTGGACAACGGCAATGCCTAAGCAACCAACAAGGCCAAGATCTGATCCCAAAAGCGGCGCAAACTAATAAACGGTCCCTAACTTCGCAATCGGGGAGATATTGGACAACGGCAATGCCTAAGCAACCAACAAGGCCAAGATCTGATCCCGAAAGCGGCGCAAACTAATAAACGGTGCCCTAACTTTGCAATTGGGGAGATATTGGACAACGGCAATGCCTAAGCAACCAACAAGGCCAAGATCTGATCCCAAAAGCGGCGCAAACTAATAAACGGTGCCCTAAGTGGTTAGTATTATAATAAGGATTTAATTGCGGACGTGAAAAAAAATAAAAGCTAAATTGAGATTTAATCAAAAGCAAACTAACTCAAGAAAATCATAAATGAATGAATTACTTTCGGTTAATTTTTCGGAAAAGATTATTAACAAAATTATAAATTAAATCGTAAGTAAAATTCTAAACTGAGAACTTAAATAACTCTCCTAAAATTCGGCCACGAAAAGAAATACAAATTAAATGAATCCCGTTTAATTAATTTTTCGGAAAAACAAATTAATAAAATAAAACTAAATCGGAATAAAAATTCTAAATGGTTTTCCCAAAATTCGGACACGAAAAGAATCAAAATTAAATGAATCGCGTTCAATTAATTTTCGGAAAAACAAATTAATAAAATAAAACTAAAATCGGAATAAAAATTCTAAATGGTTTCCCCAAAATTCGGACACGAAAAGAATCAAAATTAAATGAATCGCGTTCAATTAATTTTCGGAAAAACAAATTAATAAAATAAAACTAAAATAGGAATGAAAATTCTAAATAACTCTTCTAAAATAAAACAATAACGAATCTCCGAAATTGAATAGACTGTTCTCGAATTCCTAATTGATAAACCGGATAAAAAAAAATATCAGAAAAACCAAACGTAAATAAATAGTTCGCTTCGCTGTCTTAAAACGTTACCAAAATTAAACGCGTTTTCCAAACAAAATACGACGATTCTAATATCACGTCAAATACGGCTACAATTAAATACGAAAACTACGGAAAATTACGGAAAATTAAAGTTGTACCTCAGCTTTTATTAAAATTCGGAAACAAACGGCGACTCTACTTTTACCCGACTGCTAATTTCGGAAGTTAATTAATTAATTAAAACGGCTAGTTATCGTTCGACTGGAAATTTCGGATTTTTGTCAGTGAATCAATTCTTATTTTTCAAAATGTTAAAATCTCACCTTCGTGAGCTCCTACCACGCAAAATCCCTTCCAAAGCGACTTAATTTACGGCGCGCGCAATACTATCTTCGAACGGCGTTTAGCCCGTAAAAGATTCAACAATATGTATAGGGTGAGCCAAATAAAAATCGAACGTTTTATTTAATTTTAAATAAATTTTCATTTAATCCCGAAATTATTCAAATTATTTAGTTTGTGAAAAATAACTTCATTACATCGTAGTGGACTCTTGTCTTAGAGTCGTAGTGGACTCTTGTCTTGGAGTCGAAATAGACTCTTGTCTTAGAGTCATAGTGGACTCTTGTCTTTACTTAACTTATATTAAACACAAAAATGCAAACTCGATGTACTGAGTGTTCTTTTGTTTAGCGTGACAATAGTGACTCAATTCTATTTTCATAGCTTTTTCCCATTTAACCCTATCTTCCCTATATTCTCTTTCATCAAAACTGTGGTACATCATCTACACATTGCATTGCATTAAGAGCCATAAATAGTTGATAATCATTATATATTCTAGGTATCTTTGTTTCGCGTTTTCCCTGTCTCAAGTTATTTTCAATGTTACTTTCACCCTCTATAATATTCCCAGTTTCATTATCATCAACTAAGTATTTCAAATCTGATACCCTATTTTAATCTCATTTCTTTCAGTCAGTAATTCTATATTATTTTTATTGTAATAGTATTGATTTTCATCAAACTTTACATCACTAGAGATTAAAATTTTTTTCTTATCTACATCCCACAATCTATAACCGTTTGTTGTATATCCTACCATAATACATGTTTGCACTTTAGAATCAAATTTATTTCTTTCTTCCTTTCTCAAATGACTGTAAGCATTAATCCCAAAAATCTTTAAATTATTAACGTTAGGTTTACGATTATACCAAATTTCTGCAGGAACTTTATCCTTTAATTTATCTGTTGGTGATCTATTTATTATATAGTTTACATTTAAAATAGCTTCATTCCAAAGTTCTTTTTGTACCCCTGAATCATTTATAACTGCCCTGGCTCTTTCAACCAAACTTCTATTCCACCTCTCTGCCTTACCATTCGGTTGAGGTGTATAAGGTACTGTATAATCTTGAATAACCCTATTAGCTTTACAAAATTCACGAAATTCGTTAGAAACATATTCTCCCCCATTATCACTTCTTAATTTAGAAATTGAAAAACCGATTCATTCCTCTTTCGCCACCTCCCGTATGACCACCTAGACGTCGTAATTGCTTTTTCGTCCTGTTCCGCCACCCAGAATATTTTGGTGTAATTAGTAATCACTAATATTCCCGGTTGACCACCTGAGATATTGAATCGTCAAAAAGTAATTAAGGGTAAATGACGTCATTATATAGAAATACAGTATTTTTCGAAAGCATCGTTTAATTGCAATAACAAACTAATTTATGTCATTGTCATATAAAAATATTCTAAAACTTATCAAAATCTATTCAATATACATAATTACACCATAAATAAGAAAATGTACATTTGAATATTTAAAAACAAAATTCAATTTATCACTGGTTCCCTCCTCCGAGAGGTCGCCATCTCTAGAGATGGCTCGACAACCTCTGCGGGGGCCTCTTGTTGAGGAGGAGGATTCATATCGGATTCCTCATCTAACCTCTCGCCAGCTTCCGCTTCCATTTTCCTCGTCTTTAAAACCAATGAGGTGAACGCGTAGGCTCAACCTCATTGATTTTGTATTAAGGACTCTTCGTCTCGTATTCCGAAAACGAAAAGATGTCCTTTCGGGTCATCCTTTGCCTCGTAGTGGAAGGAGCACCATCCATCCACACGCAGCTTCGGATTTTGCCGGGTAAGCCGACGCAGCACATCCTCTTTGTCACCGAGGTCATCGTGTGCATCGCTCGGGACCCAGAGGGTGGCTTTTGTCAGCTTAGGAAGGTTGTCGACGTGTACCACGTCGAACAGCGCTTCCTTCCACGGCTTTAGGGTTTTGGCCGTGTTCCTTAGCCACTGCAACGTTTCGTCATTATCGCAGGTTACTAAGATGATTTCACCAGAGTGCGACCATGACCGAAATGTCGGTGGCTTGGCTTGGCTGCTGGAGACGGACATAAGGGTTTTGTCCAGTGCCTCCATCAGTTGTTTTTTTACAAGGCCTTCCCTTTCTACGGTTGTCTTACCGTAGGGGTCGGCCATGTCAACAACGGCTACCCTTAGATGGTTGCTAGCCGCTTCGTTGTAGCTCTTAGCGTCATGTCTCGGTTTTTTTCCTCTGGCAGGTGTCCCTTCGCCAGAGGTGTCCGAGCGCATGCGCTTCTTGTCTTGGGTGGCGATGCGTTCCTGGCCTCTTGTGGAGGAAGAACTGGCATCGCTGCCCAAGATTTTTTGTCTGTCGGTGCCAGGGAGGGGCGAGTAGTGCCGGTGGTGTCTTTGACACCCTCCTGCTCCTTCGCTTTCCTCCTTCTCTTGGCCTCGGCACCGCAGATCCTTTTACCTCTGCGGTGTTTTTGTGGAGGTGTGCGTGATCGCTAGGGAAGGTTGTGTCACCCCTGGCATAGCCCCGCTTACCAGGGGAAGGCTGGTTACAAGGGGGTGTCGCCTGGTGCCCCTAGGGGGCCGTTCGCGGTCACACTCCCTGTGACCATTCAGTACATCGGCACGGCACCTCACACCTTCACTTTGGGGGGCTGGTCCACGGTGGCAGTTTTCGCAAAAGATGTTGGGGGTTTTTAGGCCCCCTCACTCTAATTATGACTACCACTAATCAAGACGTGAGTCCTGACCGTCCTCCTATCCGCCACCTGGAGACGCGCCTGATAGGTAGCCCAACCAACAGGTACTTTTCGCCATAAACACTGACCGAAGTGAAAATTGCACCCACTAATTTTCACATTCGGTAAGCTCTTCTTCATCGCTGTTATAACGGCTTGCTCGAAGTCCACTTTAACATCAGTCGGGCTCCAGTTAGGGAAATGGGCCTTCAGAATTTGGAACATTCTAACATATGTTATTTCCTTCTTGTCTGGTAGTAGTTAGTTTCCGTAGCTGTACTTCCGACGTCCGCGTGGATGGAATATAGCTGTCCAAATTGCGGACAACAGCTCTTGAAGGTCCCGTCCAAAAAAAATGTATTGTATTTTTCAAAATTTGTACGTGGAAAGGTAGACATGCATCCTATGATCTTGTCGTCTTCCCCGTCGTCGAACAAGATGAAAGGCTCCATGGATTCCGGCAATTTGACGTCTCTTCTATGTTTGAATGTAACGTTGCCGAATTTTTCATGTCTTGCCTTATAAAGCGAAGTTTTCTTTCCTTGGAAAGTCGGAATTGTGGCAACAAATTCTAAGCCTTTGTCGAGGATGCTGACCATCTCTTCTTTGAAAATGGTTGGTACAGATGTTGTCTCCTCACGTGTCCTTTTCTTCGCCCTGTTCATAGCCAAGTCGACTTGATTTTTCGCCTCGTCTGCTTCGCATGTGTGGTGCACTCTTTTCTCTATTTCGTTACTGTAACAAGAAAAATCGTCAGAATAAAGTACCTTGTTAGTTAGTATTTATAAATTAGTTAGTATTTATATAGTATAGAAGTTATAAGAATTAAACTTACTCTTTCAAGGTAATACTGCCGCAACAACCATCTCTTCTTTGCTTGCATAGCCATAAGCACTGTCCATTTTTATAGCGTTTCTGGAAATAATGTTGGCAGCCACATTCCAACAGAATTTCCTTTCCGCGTTTACTAGTGATAAATTCAAAATTAGCCACACCGAATGGAAAATTGTTCAACAATAAACTAAACTAGAATTTGCCATGTTTGACTATTTATAGGGGTAGTACTAATTAATAATATGAGAAGAATTGGTTTGTTATTGCATTTAAACGATGTTTTCGAAAAATACTGAGACGATTCAATATCTCAGGTGGTCAACCGGGAATATTAGTGATTACTAATTACACCAAAATATTCTGGGTGGCAAAACAGGACGAAAAAGCAATTAAGACGTCTAGGTGGTGAAACAGGAGGTGGCGAAAGAGAAAGACACCGAAAAACCAAACATGGACTTTGTCATCAAAAAATACTCTTTAAATTTAGAAAATGCCTCACTTTTATTCTTTAGATGTAAAATTGGAGAAGTCATCAATGAAAATGATAAAATACTTACTGCCATCATATGCAACAGGCGTTATCGGTCCACATATATCTGTATGAACTATTTCTAATAATCTTGTACTTTTATATCTAGAACCAAAAGAATTTCTTGTCATTTTTCCAGCTGTATAAGCTTCACAAAATTCAACCGGTGACATATTAACATTCCCTATACCGTCTACCATCCTTTGATTTATTAACAATTTCAAACTATTAAAATTTAAATGAACAAACCTTTTATGCCATCTATCTAATTCATTGCTTCGAATACTTACATTATGACATTCATTTTTAATAACATCAAAAGTTATTTCATATAAACAATTTCTTCTTTCCAAACTTATAATTTCATTTTTATAAATAAACTTAACTAAACCATCTTCAAAAGTTACTTTTATGCCTGCCATTTCTAGTTTCTTTACAGATAATAAATTTCTTCGTAATTCAGGTATATAAAGCACATTTTTAATAGTACAATTTGTTTTCTTATCCCCAACTGTACTTACAACATTAATATTGCCTACCCCAATAGCTGATAAAAACTTCCCGTTCTTGGCAACTGAAATCTGAATAGGTTTATCTAAAATTACAAAATCAGCAAATAGTTCTTTGTTATTTACCATGTGGTCAGTACACCCAGAGTCTATAAAAAATGTAACCACCTGACTATTACTTTCATTATCACATTTAAAATTATTTTCAGTAATGAAACAAACATTATTTGACAATTCTTCAGATACATTACCAACCTCATCTTGTACTTCGTGAATTGTAAAATTGCTACTCAAAAAATTCCTACCTCCTTCTCCATTGTATCTTCCTCTTATAGCACCTTTTCCTCTACTAAAATACTGCCCTCTATGGTTCTGGTTTTGACCTCTGTAGCTCTGACTTTGAAAACCTTGTCCTCTATGGTTCTGGTTTTAACCTCTGTAGCTCTGACTTTGAAAAACTTGTCCTCTATTATTTTCATTTCTATACCTCTGGTTTGGAAATTGTACTCTGCACTCCCTCTTAAAATGACCTAGCTTCCCGCATCTATAGTATCTCTCTTCATTTTCAATGTTAAAAGCTGTTGGCTCTACGCTCTCGGTAATATTTTTTGCCTAAATTTCTCTTCTCTTCTTCGCTTATTAACCTCTTTTTAACATTTTCATATGTCATTATATCGTCTGGTAGATTCTCCACTACTGTCGAAACCATCTCGTATGATTTTGGTAGTGTTAGTAACAAATTGCATATTATGTCCTTTTCTTCTAGTTGCACACCTGTAGCCCTCAATTGTCTAATTATCTCTTCAAAACTTATTATAAATTTTTTCAACGATTCTCCTTCTTTTAGTTTCATTTGCAATAACTTTTTCTTCAAATAAAGTTGGCCGGGTAACCCTTTTTTCTCAAATTTCTCTTCTAGCGTTTTCCACATGTGATATGCTGTATTTTTGTCCCTCAGACATTCCAAAATTGAATCCGCAACACATTGAATAATTACTGATTTCGCCCCATTATCACTTTTGTAAAATTTTACCTTTTCATTCTCTTCAAGCGAGTCAACATTAGTTTCTTTTGTTACATAATCCGTAGTACCATTTTCTGCAAGAATAATTTGCATTCTGAATTTCCAATTGTGAAAATTTTCACCTGTTAACTTAATAGTTCTTAAAATATTTCGTCAATCTTAATTCCTGTGCCCATAACCTTTTATATATTTTGCAATTCAATATTCAATGCTCCTTCTTATTATTATATTTTTTAATAAAACTTCCTTTATTATTTTTCCTTTTATTAACTTTAGAGAACATAAAACAAACTTAACCTTTTCTGAACGCTTCATCTACTTCTACTACTAAGACAAGTGACATGACATTCTCACATAGTGGGTTTTTAGCGTTGCACACATTGATTTGGTCCGACAGTATATTAAATATTTTTAAACCGATATGATTAGGCGCACACGCAGATAAATTCATTTTAGCCAGATTTATTTAAAAATTTTCTTTATTCCTTGTTAAATAATCGTGCTTATCCGAGATTCGAAAATAACTGGATTTGTTTTTAAAAATATATGTACTTATTTCATATAGACACAAACACAGTACTCTCAAAATACCATATGATTTAAAATATAGACGACAAGAGTTTTGACTGATTAAAATGTTGGCAATGCAATGTAATATACATTTTTGTCCTAAAAAGATTTTTCTTGCACCACAGAAACTTCCCCAATTTGTTGTGATTGACACAGTCGAATGCCCTACTTAAATCGCAAAAGACTATAGCAGGACACTCGCCTTTATCAATAAAATCAGAAATTTGATTATAAAAATTCTGCATTTGTTTAAGAAGTTTGTTAATCTGTCAGAAAAATATGTTCAAAGATTTTAGAAAAACTATATGGAACAGTTATATAGTTTTCAATTGCAGTAGAACTTTTTCTCTTAAATATGGGTACAACTTTACCAGCTTTCAAGAGTTTGGGAAACCTACCAGTCTAATAGAGTAATACTGTATCAAAATAATAATAAAAGATATTATAAAGGTAGCATTAAAAGCATTCTTTAGATCTTGAATATGATACAGTGGAGACCAATTCTAAGAAAATAAACTGTCTTGGAGTATTTGAATGTTAATTTCGCTATAATGTCTTTTTCTGCAATTTAGATAATGTATTTTTTCATGATTGTAGGAGAACTACACGTCTCGTTACACCATAGGTCAAAAGAAAACTCTTGGAAATTCTAAACTATTTTATTTACTACTCGAAAGACCGTTGTTATAAATATAACGATTACAAACGTTAAAAATAGACTTCAGGTATCGTTGATGAATTACTTGTTTTAACGTGTTCGGTTCAATTTAGAATGAATCTATTTTTATTTTTTCTTACCCAGATTACCTGAGATATTTACTCGGAAAAATCCTCCCTTCCGAGGATTTGCTTAAGTTTTATTTATTGATGGTGAATTGTAGTCATCGTGACGCAAATTACGTAATCTCAGTTAAAGATCATTTTTTTTAAACTATACTTTTATTTACTTTAATTATAAATTTTACAAAGTTAATATTTCAAAAATTATATTTATATTTTTTTTTTTTTTTTTTTTTTTTTCGTAGCAAAACACTCTGGGAATGTTTTCTATAATTACACTCTGATCATGAAGATCAATAAGCAATTTTGTTCCAACCTAACTTAACTAGAATTCTTAAATACTAAGGTCCTACTCACTAGTGTACCTTAGGGTCTGATAATTTTAGTAACACTACCGGTAACGTGTAACACAAATCCACACAATACTCTGTTTGTAACTAGCACTGTCACTGAACTAGTTCAAAAGGTTTGGTCCTCTTGAGCCTTCTTACTAAATTGGTATTATCGAGGAGCTGGATGACCTCAACGTTCCCATGTTGGAGCAGCCGTTGTTCATGGCTGCTGGCAGATTTAGATATAGTCTTGTCAACAGTTTCTACATCCAGGTCCCTATGAAGATCACTGTTGCGACAGTACCAGGGTGCATCGACGATGTTCCTTAATACTTTATTTTGAAAACGTTGGATAACTTGGATGTTACTTTTACTGGCGCAGCCCCAAAGCTGACTACCATACGTCCAAACGGGTTTCAATATCTGCTTGTAAAGGAGCAGTTTGTTATGTGTGGACAACTTGGAGTTTCTTCCTAATAACCAATACATCTTTTTATATTTTATACCAAGCACTTCACGTTTCTTTTTAATGTGGACTTTCCAGCGAAGTCTAGCATCGAGTGTCATTCCAAGATATTTTGCTGTATTAGCATAGGGAATCTGAGCGTTATTTATTCTTATGGGAATGTGTTGGTTTCGTTTATTAGTAAAGTTAACATGAACAGATTTGTTTTCATTTAACTTAATACGCCATTTTTTAGTCCAGGTGTTAATCTGGTCTACAGATGTTTGTAATTTTCGGTTGGCTTCTTCATGGTCTTTTCCAACAGCCAGAATGGCAGTATCATCAGCAAATGTTGCAATAGTATCGTGCTCAAGGTTAGGAATATCACTGGTATACAGTAAGTAGAGTACTGGACCTAGTACACTACCTTGGGGTACTCCTGCCTTAATTTCTCTTAGATCAGAATATACATCTTCCTGTTTTATTCTGAAGTATCTGTTTGATAAATAGGATTTTAAGAGTTCTGAATACTGACGTGGTAGTAACAAATTTAACTTGTGGTTAAGGCCCTCATGCCAGACTTTATCAAAAGCCTGGGCCACGTCTAGGAAGACGGTGGAGCAAACTTTCTTTTCCTCTAAAGACTTTTCAATTATGTCTGTGATTCTATGCACCTGGTCGATCGTTGAGTGTTTTTCTCTAAAACCAAATTGATGGGAGGGAATCAGGTCCTTTTCTTCTATTGTAGGTTTTAATCTCTTAAGAAGCAGTTTTTCGTAGAGTTTCGAAATAACAGGCAACAAAGAGATTGGTCGGTATGACGTTACTTCTTGGGGAGGTTTACCTGGCTTAGGTATCATTATAACCTCTGCTACTTTCCATAGCTGAGGTACGTATCTCATCCTAAATGATGCATTGATAAGGTTGGTCAGTTTGATAACAGCTTTACGTGGGAGTTGTTTCAAGATTTCCCCGGTGATCAGATCAAATCCAGGGGCTTTTTTAGGATTTATATTTGTTTCGATTTCCACATAAACTTCTTTTGGAGAAGTAGGTCTAATCACTGAATCTTTCTGTTCTGGTTCATTCCAGTCTTGGGTCTCTTCACCATCGTTGGTCTGGAAAGTCTTTTCTAAGTGTTCTGCGAATCTGGTTGCTTTTTGTATATTATTTCGTGCCCAACTCCCGTCTTCCTTTCTAATTGGTGGGTTATGTGTAATAGGACTTTTTAATCGTTTGGTTGCTTTCCAGAGTGAATAATCGGTACTGCTGTCATTAGTTAATTCACTCAAGTACTCACCAATCGATTCATTTTTAATACGCTGAATTTCGCGTTTTAACTGTTGTGTTGCATTATTTAAAGCTGTTTTATCAGCTGGTGCTCTGGACTGTTGCCATTTTCTTCTGATTTTTCTTTTTTCTAGTATAAGGTCTCTTATCTCTTTTGGATAATTATTTCCTTTTGTTTTTGTATTTAAAATCAGGGGTGTTCTCCCAAGCTGCTTGTTGAATATCTTTGACAAAACGTTCGACTTCCTGGTCTAGTTGTTCTTCTGTTTTCAACGGAACCAAGAGATTAATTAACCGTTCAAGTTTGATTTTGAAGCTTTGCCAGTCCGTTCGTTTATTGACTAATTTAGGCTGATTTTCTTTTTGAATCACACTATCACTCAGTGTAAGAAGTATGGGTGAGTGATCTGAGTTCATGTCCCAAGCTTCTTCTACATGTATATAATTTGAGGATATATTTCTAATTATAAAGAAATCTATAAGATCAGGAATTTTGTTCGGATCTGTGGGCCAGTACGTTGGCTTTCCAGTTGAGAGTGTTTGACATTTGAGATTGTTGCATGTTGCTAATAGTTCTTTACCTTTAGATGTTATTAGTCTGGATCCCCAGTGGGTATGTTTCGCATTGAAGTCTCCTCCAACTATGAATCTGTCTTCTTGGCTATCCAGAAAGTCAGCATATTGTTCTCTTTTTATAGCATGTCTCGGTGGGGAGTATAAAGCTGTGATTGTAACTTCGTAAGTCTTTGTTTTAATTTTAACAGATGTGGCCTGTATCTCTACCGTTTGGTAACCCATTTCTTGGTGGTGTAATATACATTCCTTTATTATAACTGCACTTCCGCCTTTTGCTGAATTGTCTGGATGGATCGTATGATATACCTTATAACCCTTAAATTTGATAAATGACTCCTTAGTGAAGTGCGTTTCAGCA
This sequence comes from Crepidodera aurea, assembly GCA_949320105.2. Lineage (NCBI taxonomy): Eukaryota > Metazoa > Arthropoda > Insecta > Coleoptera > Chrysomelidae > Crepidodera > Crepidodera aurea. The sequence continues at coordinate 7,469,743 of OX439472.1, read as the reverse complement.
ATGAGACAGATATCAATTTTTTCTAGTTCCAGGATTGTTTGTAGTTCTTGTTGGTGCTGTAGTAACCCGTTTGCATTCCATTCTAGGAAGTGTTTAGCCATTTCTGGTTTTAGGGATTGCTCCTTGAGCGCGTTTTTCTAGGTTTAAAATACGCTCATCCATCTTGTTTAGTTTGTCCAAGATTTGTTCGAGCATATTGTCAATATTTGTACTTGTTGTACCTTGGTGTTGCGGTTTTTTGTTAGTTTGAGCAATATTTTGTATTACTGCTTGACTATAGGCTTTATCTTGGCTATAACTCTGACCTTGTTTTGGAGGTTCTTTACTTTCTCTATTATCTCGCTGGGGTCTAGTAGGCAGTTTTATTTTGTTCAGTTGTTTATTTTTAATTTTTTGAATTTCTTTGGCTACCATGCAGCCTCGATAGTTCGCTGGGTGACCTTCTCCACAGTGAACACATTTTGGGGTTGCATTTTTTGGCTTATCACAATCAACTGTGAGGTGCCTTCCAGTGCATCTCACACATCTGGGTTCTTTAGCGCAATATTTCTGGGTGTGCCCATAAGTTTGGCATTTTTTACATTGCGGGACTAATTTAGTTTTTCTAATTGGCTGAATTTGAACTCTTATTCCTAATATGTCAGTTATACTGAATATTTTATTAACATCTTCATCGTTGCTGAACGACAACATAAACATATTTAGAGGCTGATTTGTTTTGTACTTCAGTTTTCTAGTAACTTCAATTATTTTATATCCTCTTCTTTTCATTTCCTGGATTATTTCTTCAGGATTACATGAATGATGAAGATTGATTGCTATTACCTTAATTGGACGGTTTTGTTTATTCTCATAGGAGTACCATGAGTATTCCTCGTTATTCAGTGTCCTAGTGAGTGCTTGATAGCATTCTTCATTCGGGACATTAATTTTTATATTTTTATCATTGATTACTTTGATCTGGAATCCACTCATTATTTTAGCTATGAGTTGATGGAGTGTATTAAAGTTTGTTATTCCGTCTACTATTATCGGAGGCGGTTGTGGTACTTTTTTAGTTTTTGGTTGATCTTTTTCTGGGACCTTTGGACTTGGTTGCGGAGGACAGAGTGATGTATCCATTCTTCTTTTTTTTCGGCTCTTCTTCCTTATCCATTCTGTCTCTTCTGCGAGTTCTTCTTCGTCAGTGAAGTATTGTTCTGGGCTTATTTCCTCTTTTTGTGTTGTAGAAGTATTTTCCAGACTTTTTTCTAACCCTGTATACTTATTTAGCAGATCTGAGTGATCTTTTTGCATTTGTTCTAATTGTTGTATTTAATTTGTTTACTAAACAACTTTTTTCATATTCGGAATTTTTCCAAGCACTGTATAGTGTTTGTTCATTCGGTGACCTCGTACCATTTTCTTGAAACAGTATGCTATTGTTTTGACCTACATCCACCATCGATAGCCGAAACACAGGTGATGATATTTGATTTTGATGCATTGCATAAACTTAATTTGTAACACGATAACTCAAGGCCGAGTCACTGACCGCCGCGTAATCATAATAGCCGATTTTATTTGTTATCGTATAGAAAGCGCTTACGGAGTCGTGCTTTCTCTACGAAGGTAAAACGAATATTTATATCAGACTAAAATTATTAATTTGCAACAGTATTTTTATATTGTCGTTGTCCCAGTGTATGTACGTTGACCGTGCTGATTAAGGAGGTCAGCATTCCATAACTTCTTCATCCCCTGGGGAAGTTTTGTAAGGGACGAACAAAACTTTGCTTGTCGCTTGAGGTTTTTCGTTGATTGGGCTACGGGTAGTAGTGAGAAGTAATGGATGAAGTCGTGGGTGCTGCTATGGATCTTTTCTTGTGAACTGTTGTCGTTGGTATGTCTATCGTAACTATGTTATTTGTCTGAGCCGTTTTCGAAGTAAATCTTGGTAGTAGTTTGTTTCTTTTAAGAGTTATTTTTGTATATATTTTCGAACAAGGTTTGTATACGATAGGCGTTTGTTTGCCTTGTTTCATTCCTCTTTTGTTTTGTAGCCTTTTTATTGTTGTATATGTGTTCGTTGATTTCTTTATAGATTTCCTTTGTTTTGTCCCTATGTTGTTCGACATAATTATTCAACAAAGTTCTCTTGATGTCTATATCAAAGGGATCTCTTGAATTTAGATGACCATTTAATACCTCGATAGGTTTTAATTTGGTTGTTGAGTGGATGTAGTTATTATACCCAAGGATTGTGTAGGGTAGTTGTTCTTTTATGGATAGGGACTTCTTGGTGTTTCGAAGAATTCTTAGATGTTCTACTAGTGTGGAGTGAAACCTTTCGATGATCCCGTTGGATTGTGGGCTATCGGGTGTAGTATAGTGGATTAAAATCTTATGGATATTTATGAAATCTTGCATAACGCCTTTTTGAATTCGGTTCCACTGTCTGAGACGATCATTGAAGGTAGTAAGTTTTTACAGGTGTTGACACATTTGAGAAATTCTGGAGTGTGTTCGATCTTCGAATTTTTCTTCAGGCATACTGTTAAGGGTTTTGTGATTTTAGAGAAGTCTTTGATAAACTTGCGGTAATATCCTAGGAGACCTAGGAATCCTCGGATTTCTTTGGTTGTTTTAGGTATAGGGTAGTTGACTATGGCTCTGATTTTTTCATCGTTGGGTTTAATTCCTTCGGGTGTAATTAAGTGGCCTAGGAAGTTAACTTCTTTTTTCAAGAATTCACACTTCTCTATCTGTATTTTCAGCCTGGTTTCCCGTAGGCGTTGGAACATTTTTGCCAGGTTTACCATATGTTCTTGAAGTGAAGTGGAGTATACAATGATGTCATTCATGTAGACAAGACATATTTCATTTTGGAGTCCTTTTAACACGTTATCCATCACGCGTTGGAAAGTAACGGGTGCGTTTTTGAGTCCAAAAGGCATCCGGACGTATTCAAAGTGTCCGTTTTCTACGTTGAAGGCGGTTTTGGCAATATCTTCTTCTGCCATTTCTATTTGATGAAAGCCACTGGCTAGGTCTAGCGTCGTGAAGTACTGGCAGCGTTTAAGTTTATCCAAAATATCTGTGATATTGGGAATGGGGTAGCGGTCGTCAATGGTTTTATCGTTAACCTTTCTGTAGTCAACTACGATTTTCCATTTGATCTTTCCTGAAGCATCGGGTTTCTTAGCTACGACCCATATTGGTGAAGACCATGGTGATTGACTCGGTCTTATAATATTTTGTTCTAACATCGAGGATATTTGTTTTCTAACTTCTTCTTTGTGGATGTGTGGGTAACGATAGGATTTGGTATAAACTGGTATTTCGTCTTTTGTTCTTATGTGGTGTTTAACTTAATTTTCAAATGTAAGTGGAGCATCTGGATGGTGGAAGATATCCAAATATTTCTTGCACAGTCGTCGAATGTGTTCTTCTTCCTCAAAATTTAGATGATCTGTTCTGATTAAATGATCGATGTCTTGCTTTGGGTCTTGTTGCGGGAATGTAACCATGGAATAGATATGGTATTCGTCCATGTTAATAGTTTTACTGTTGATGGGTTCTGTTAGAGCTATTTGGATTGTCTCTGATGTTTCATTTGTTGCTTCTGTCCAGGCCAATTGGTTATGAGCATTGGTAAGTGTTTCTCGTATTTCTGCGCCGTCAATTTCCTGTTTGGGTATTAGGATTGTTCCTTGATTTTCTTTGACGGGTATTCTGATTCGAGTAATTGAGTTAGGTTCTAGCTGGATTGAGTAGAATTGGGTTTTGTTAGTTTCGTAGTATTTGATTGGTAGGATCGAGTGTTCTGTAACTAATTTTGAATCGGGGAAGTTTAAGTGGGCTTGGAGAAGTTTTAAGTTGTCGAGGCCTATAAGGCCGTCAAATGTCTTATGGAATTTGAATAGGTAAAATGTTAGGGTTTTTGTGGTTAAACTCGAGGAAAGATGGAATTTCAGTGCAATAATTTTGCGAATAGTTTTGAAAGATAGAAGACACGATAAAAGGTTATGTTTCTGAGTTTTCCCTTGGGTCCTCTTGAAAATTTTCTTCTTCGAATAGAAAATCTTGTGTTTCGAATGCGGGAGTTTCTTCTGGATAGAATTCGGGGTTGCAGCTAGCGTTGTCCTCGTAGTTAGTCTCATTATATTGATCTATGTTGTAGAGCTCTTCTACAGTAAATCTTGGTTGGTTTTGCTGCGGTTTTGAATTAGTTTGTGCAAATGGCTTGTTTCTGGTAGTAGCGGCGGTAGATATACTCATTGGCGTTGGTATGGGTTGCTGCGATGGGCCTGCTCTGGGTGACCAAACATTTTGATGGTTGGGTGGTCGAAATATGGAAGGTCTCTTTGTTCTTTGTTGGTTGAAAACAGGTTTCTGGTAGTTTTGAAAAGATGGTCTGAAGAAGGGTTGTGGATTTGATTGGTTTACAGTTGATTGCCATTGGTTCTTAAAGGGTGCAGCCTTCAATATGGGTGGTTGTTGAAACGTGGGCTGTTGAAACGTCGGCTGTTGGTAAAACTTCTGCTGGGTTGGGTATCCACTGGTCTATTATTTATTGGGAGAGAGAGAGAGAGAATATGCTTTATTGTCATAGAAAAATTACAAAGCGAAATTAATCATAATAAAAATAAAAATAAATTACTAGATAAAACAAAAGACAAACAAAATAACAATAACAATTGCATTGGATATGCAATATCCGTCACTATAAATTATTGTTCAAATTAAAATTTTCAAATTAACTTAATTTAATTATTGCTCCCATATGCTGCAACCCAAAAGTCTAAGGCACGTTATAAAATTCTGCCACTGTGTAAAATGGTCTTTCTTGAAGAAAAGCCCTAGTGGATCTTCTGAATTTATCATAAGAATTTATAGATTTTAGCTGTATCGGGAGATTATTATACAATTTTTTTGCATTGTAGGTAATAGAATTTTTTATTATGTCAGAGGTGGGAATAGGTAAGTAAACATCAGTATCTAAATTTCTTGTAGGATATCTACGAGTTGGTCTTTCCGATAACTTTTGAATGTGTTTGCGAACTAAGCAGACGGATTCAAAGATAAATAGAGCAGGAAGGGTTAGAATTTTGAAATTTCACAGTGAGTCCTACTACTTAAACCAAATACATAACGAATTGCTCTTTTTTGTAATTTGAAAATAGATTCGAAGTGGTATAAGCTACAAGAACCCCAGAACGGTAAACCATAGCGAAGGTGAGATTCGAATAAGGAAAAGTAGGTCATTAATGCAGTAGTAGGGGTCAGCTCTTTAGAAACAGTTTTAATGGCAAAACATGCAGAAGATAATTTTTTTGCCAATGTATCAATATGAGTGGACCATTTCAGGAATTTGTCTATATAAAGACCTAAAAACTTAATTGAGTTCACCGTTAGAATCGGATTATTGCTTAGAGTTATAGGCTGTAAAGTACCTCTGTAAGACATTGCTACGGTTTTACTGGTGTTGAAACAAAGCCCATTCGAGTCAGACCAAGACTTGATAGTAACTAGATCTTTGTTTATGCTAGATTGTAATGTCTGTATATCAGAACTACTCCAGGTTACACTCGTGTCATCGGCAAATAAAGTAATTCTTCCACTTATTTTTAAGTCTGTGATATCGTTGATGAATAATAAAAATAAAATTGGACCTAACACTGAACCTTGAGGTACGCCACTGCTAATTGGCAGATTTGAAGAATCAGCACCATTAGCACGTACCTGCTGATTTCTATTTTCTAAGTAAGTTTTTGCAAAGGAAAACCCCGTACGCCATAAATTTGTAGTTTCTTAATTAAGATTTCATGATTAACACAATCAAAGGCCTTTGCAAAGTCACAAAATACTGAAGCTGTGAAAAGTTTATCATTAAGTGATGTATATTGTCGCGGGCGGCGTGTTTATTTTATTGTTTATATTTCATTATTATTTATTATTTAGTGGTGATGGTATATTAGTATGGTAAGGTAAAATGTGGTTGTTATTTTATTAATATTATTTTGTTTTTATTATTATTATTAAAGATAATTATAATGTTTGAGATTTAAATATTTTAAAAATCTTGCCATTTAAATATTAACCTTTATTTTCAAGTATAAAATTTGAGTACGTGACATTTTGGAAAATTTAAGAATTAATAGATTATTTAAGTTGTTGAAATTAATCGTATAAAATTTAGCAGATGCCTCTGAAATAAATAAATAAAATTATTATCATGTCAATTGTACCATAAAATATTAATGAAACACAAATATCTCTTTATTAATTAAAAAAATTTAAATTCATTGGGGGCGCCATTTCCAAAGTCACGTTCTCCCCCAGCGCAAAATATTCTACTCCGGCTAACTGATGTAAGAATTATTTTAATGATTGTCAGCATCAAGCCTAAGTACGGCCCTGTGTCCAATTCCTCGAACACTTGACTCTCGCTCTGAAGTGTGGCTTTGGTGGTGCGTATAACCGCCTTTCCTGGAGGTAAGAACAACTCACGCTCCACGTTGTCATCAACGTTTTAGGTTATTTTAAAATAGTTAAAGGACGAGAAAAATAAGAAATGTACTAATAAGGCTTTTTATTTTAAATAAAGGCATAAATCAGTAATGGTTTGGTAATTGTTAGACCAGGTAAGTGCTCAAATATATCAAAACAAGTTTTAGGTTATGTTAGTAATGGAATAAATAAAATTTCACCTTTTATTTTATTATCGTAAATTTCTCACATTTATTTTATTTATTAATTCTTTGATTTAGTAAGTTAGTGATTTACTTTGTTATTATCATTATTGTTTAGTTAAACATCTAAATTGTGACAACACTCAAGGAATTCACGTAAATATAAAATGTAAAAAAATCTTAAAATTTAATAAATTGACAAATTATACAGTACAAAAGTTATTAGTTACCAGTATTTCACTTCGTAAATGTCTGTTAGGGTTATAGTTCCAAGTTATTGTTTAAAAAATTCGCCGATTTTGTTTATTTTTAAATTTCTTTTTTTCTTTTAGATAACAGCTGGGCTTCTTATGCTATCATGAGGATGACTTTATCCATTTTGTCATTACAAAAGTAGTTATGCTTCTTCAGTGAGATTAATAGATTTATTCCAAGGCATGAATAAATTTTGGAAAATTTTTACAAGTCCCGTTTTACATGAGGAGTTGCTGTCATGTCCAAGAGAAAAAACATCAATTTCATGGGTGACTTGGTTTCTTTTGTTTTTTTATGTCTAGAGGTACATGTTGGTTTGGCAACGATCTTAACTCAACTCTCTTCAACGTTCTTGGGATTTGCTTTTTATGAAATGGGGTTTCATGGATATCTTGATCCGAATTTTACCCCATTTCATGTCATTTGGATTTTACGAGAATCATTTTTTTATGTAAATTCACTTAATTTAACGTTTTAAATTATCACTCTATTTTATTATAGTCACTCGCGTTTTTGTTTAAAATCACTATAAAATTATTTACAACCTAAAATCTATCTTGTTTCTACTCTTATTCTCAATTTTATGTTCAACAATTCCAATAATTATTGACCTTCTGTTACCACTATTAAAATCAATTTTCTCTTTTATTGTACGATATTATATATCAAAATTCTACAGGAATGTCCTATAGAACCTTTTCTTCATACTGAGGGTATTAAATTCCTGTTTCAATTTGTTTTAATGGTTGTCATTTTGACCTCACCATGTGTTAAATACTGAATCCTGGAATCCAAATTGTGTTCCAGTCTTATCAACACACTACCCCTCGTTTGATTCAAGTAATAGAAATTCGATCAAAGTGATTTTAATAGTTGTTTTATGCATGAGAGGTCATATTGGATTTATAGCACTCAACTGTGTAAGTAAATTTGATTTTATTTAATTAAAATTGGTTTATTTTAATAAATGTGCTCATTATAAGCTTTGCCATACGTAATAAATTTTAATTCCATCATTGTACCTGATTTCTTGCCTTATTTAATTTCATTTTGCTCGGGTTTTGTTATAACTCACCATGGTTATCGAATATTCCCTTGTTATTGCTGGGAATTAGCTTAAATTTCAACAATTATTGCTCATAATATTTCAAATTAGTATCATGATCATTATTGGCCGTTACAATATATTTCATTAAGAACGGAAAACATTGCGTCACTAGTGCATTTTTTAGGAAGGAAACCATATTGATGAGGTGTTATGATGTTTTGTTTGGAAAGAAAGGGCAGTAGGCGATTTTTCATTAGCCTTTCTATCGTCTTCGATAAGGTAGGTAATAGAGCAATAGGTCTATAGTTACAAGTTTCGGTTTTGTCGCCACCCTTATGAAGTGGGATTATTATAGCTGTTTTTAGACAGCTCGGAAAGATACCAGATTCGAAGGATTCATTAATCAGCGAAGTTAAAATGTTAATTACTACATCAGGTATATTTGAAAATATTTTAGTGGACAAGCCATCATTTCCACAGGAAGATTTATTTTGAATGCTGTTTATGGTTTGCACTAGTTCGTGCTTATCTACTGGCCCTAGGAAGAAACTATTAGTGACCCTTTTAGTAGGTAGGAGGAAGGAGAGAGCATCTTGGCCTTGGAGCTATGTTAGAGCTGATATTCTTACTTACATTAACAAAATAATTGTTTAGTTCATCAGGACTAGGATTAACAGTGTTTGAAGAACGGTTTTTATTTCTTAAGTTATTTATAATAGACCAGGTTTCTTTGGAAGAGTTTTTAGCTCTTGAGATGCGATTTTTATAATAGTTTTTCTTAGTAGATTTGATAATTTTCCGATACAGTATTCTGTAGTTGTTGATATAATTTAATATTAGGGGGTTATCTGAGAATTTTTTAATATACATAAGCGACCTTATATTTTTTGAAGAGATTCTTATTCCTTTAGTTGTCCAAGGTTTATGACGTTTAGTTTTAATGGGGCGAAGGGGAAATGCTGTATTGAAACACTTAATTATTTTATTTATGAAGTCCAAGAATTTAGAGTTAATATCTTCAGAAAGACCATTCCAATTGGTAGCTAGACACAAGTTATAAAATTTTTCAAAATTACGCTAAGAGAAGATTTTACCCATATCGTATGTATCTTCACTTCCAGATACATTTGACTTACATTGTAGACCTACAAATTATTAATTTTTCAAGATCACATTTTAGAATTAGTAAGTCAAAGTCAAGTTAACATAGATGATAGATATTAAAACTATATAATAAATGTAACGACGGTGGAATTTTTTGAACCATAAAAATACCAAAAAAGGACCATGGGCGTACCAAAACTACCTAAGCTTGTGAAATAAATCACACTTGTTCCCAAGAACAAAGACACTCCTTGGGCTATATGCCCTCCCAGGTATTGAATTACGAAAGTCCATACGTGGTTTGGCACCCGACCAAGTCGGGGCTTTAAGCCAAAAACTTTGATTTTATTATTAAAGGAGCTTGCCATCCTTATACCGGTTTCAGCATTATTGTGCATCGCCAGTAAGGAGTAGACTAGCTCGAATTTCTATCTCTAAAGAAATTCTGAAGATCGCTTTGAACCCACCAACTCTTAGTACAAACGGTTAAGTCGAGAAAGAGGAGGTGAGTGCAACGCCATCTTCACTTTTATAATAAAATCAAAGCTTGCGAAAACTATAGAAAACTGTAACGACGGTTAATAAAATCAAAGTTTTTGGTTTAAAGCCCCGACTTGGTCGGGCGCCAAACTACGTCTGGACTTTCGTAATTCAATACCTGGGGGGGCATATAGCCCAAGGAGTAGTTGTTGAAGTCCAGACGCTGGTGCAGTGTAGGACATTTAATGTCTTTGTTCTTGGGAACAAGTGTGATTTATTTCACAACCTTAGATAGTTTATATAATAAATGTATACAAAAAAAATCAAAACTAGATATTTTCCCTACCTTGCCACAAGATCTGCTTTTTTGCCATGAACCTTTGCATTTCTTTTCCGCAGTTCATTTTTAAGTTCTACAAGAGACCATGATCCATAGATTCCCTGCTTGTTCTTAAACATTTTATACTAATTTTAAGTTGTAAAAATATAACAAACTTTATTTTGTTTCTGCACACAAATAACTAACCTAAAGTCACACTTCAAGTTAAGTTAGGTTATGTAACCAGGCACAGCTGCCGCGTAGCGGAAAAAAGTTAAAGTACGTCTGAAAACCTCCTATTGAATAGCCTAATAATTGTGTATAAATTTTGGAGAAAACATGTGATTCTGTTACCTAATAATGCATCTATATTTATCGGTGCTTCATATTGTGGAATACTACATTGGTTTATTATTCTTGCATCTAGGCAAATCCCGATGTCTCCAATTTTCTTTTTAACAATTACCACTGGATTAATGTAAGGAGTATTACTATATTCGACTTCTTTACTTTAAAGTTTTCTATATTTCTTACTTCAAATTTATGTACAAAATTTTCTGCTACTCTCATTTCTGTTTTAATTAAATTCTTATACTTCATTACTAGGGGAGATCAGGTGAAGATGACGCATCTAATTTAAAAAATCATCTTGATCACTAAAACTATAGTAGAAAGTTCGCATTAATACATAGTAAACTTTGTCATGTTTACTAAGTATTTTTCGAATTTATAAAAGAAATCTTCATCACAAGTATGATAAATTTGCCTTTTTAGGAAAAGTATCAATGCGTGGTCTTTCCCAGTCGCTTGTCAAATATGACGCAGACGATTGGCTAAGACGACGCAAAAAAGAGGTAGGGTAATTTTGATTTGATTTGTACATGAATTATGAAAATCTTTATTGAACACATAAAAATCTTACATAAAATAAACAAATTAAGTCTATATAATCATGGTAACTAAAAAATAAAATTATTTTCTTAATATTTCCCCAAATTATTTTGATTCAATTATTTGCAAAAATCACATTTGTAATTTTTAGCACTCTCGACTCCGCTACATTCTTTGTGTGCCCATTTACCACACATTGTGCACCTGTACCAAGGTTCATTTCCTACTCCGAACTCATCACAAATCACACAAATATCCAGTTCAGAGGAACCAGGAAGGTCATCCATTTCGTTGTCATCGCAAATTTGACTTTCATCTATCTCATCTGCGTCACTGCTATCACTATCGAACACTTTTTTCTTCACTCTCATTTTTGGTGTCTGAATATGTTTTTTCGTTTGAATTGATTTTTTGGTTTTAGATGTCCGATTCTTTTTCTTCTTTCTTCTCTTCTTTATCTTTCAGAATTTTTTTCATTGGGGTAGATGTTAGAATTTCAGAATGTTGTTTTGAAGTCCTCTTATTTTTCTTATTTGCTGATGCAGTGGGTACAGGAGATAGGGTTGAAATACTCACATTTGATTTTATACTCATTTGGTGATCATTTCTGGATGTTGACGGTTGAGAGCTTCTATTTAAATCAGTTGTTGGTACCGGAAGCACATTCAAAGTGCTGGCAGGCTCAATTTCGATCGATGGTGGTAGAGTGTTTGTTGGCTCCAGTTGCCTCAAATCCGGACACACCTTTTTTATATTTGCCACTTGTTCATATGCAGAATTAAAAATTTCTGCATCATATTGAGTTAGTTTGTATTGGTCAGAAGAATTTTAGATCTCATTAAAATCTGGGCATGTCTGCTGTAAGCGCTCTTGAGAGGACCAAAAAATGTCACGTCTAACGATTGGAGCTTATGTGATGTGTGGGGTGGTAAACTAACTAATTGTGGTGTCATTGTCCAAAGTTTGGGCAAAAATCGTATCTTTCTTTAAACCAGACCGTGCAGATTCGACCTTTTTTAAATGAAGTTCCTTCTGATGTGCGACTTGAGTCTTTTCTATTTGTGTACCTTGTCGTAACTTAACATTTTTTACAGGTGTCTGAATAGGGTTGTCGAAAATGTAAATTAAATTTCTCAGTAAATATTTTATTAAATATGAACCTCGATACTGCATTATTTCCCATTTCTTCCTTGTAAAAGACTATACATTTTAGTAATACGTAAGTCAGGGGAAGGATATTTGGCATTAGGACTATTTGTTCTTCTTTAATGACTTCTATAAGTAGGAAATTTCTTAATAATGAAATCACACCATTCACCGCTTCTTCACTGGTCTTCTTGTTACATAGCTGTTTTCCTCTTTTATCCAATGGAGCTGTAGTCTCAGTTGAATTACCTGTATTTTTATATCTAACTGCCCGAGAAATTCTTCCATCCGAGACTCCTAAACTTTTTTTAAAAAAAGTTTTACAAACGATAACATCCACACCAGCTTTCGGTAAAAGCGAGTATTCTGTCTTCTTGGTAAATCGGTCAGCGCTCTTCTGCTGTAGGTTCTTAATTTGGGTTCAACTTTTATTTTACCAAAAATAAAAGCTGTCTGTAAATCAAAATTTTTCAGTTTATAGAAGTTATCAAAAATAAGCTTCCTTTCCTCTAGTGTTTATTAACACATGACATTTTTTATGACTTGTGCAATCACCATCATAGAACTTCTTTGCAGGAACAACCTGACCTGCTACATTTAAATACTCTTGACCTGCAGCTCTGGCTCTTTTTGCCGTCACTCTTTTCCATTCGGAATGATGTCGTAGTCGTTTTCTACTTAGCTTTCTTTTTTCTTTGAGAGGCAAAAAATATTGAAAGTCACTAGGGCCAGAGGCCGTATTAGTAGGGTTGTCAATCGTTGTTTAATGTTCAGGCAAATAATTATCAGGCGAAGAAAGTCTGCGTTCTTCATCTGACGGAATGTATTCAGATCCAGAATCCTCGAACTCCGAGGGTTCTCCTACGTTGGAATCTGACATTTCGTTTCTAAAAAAACAAACAACTATAAGTCCAGTTACTTTAAAAACAATTACCAGTTAACGATCTGTATCCTTTTCAATGGGCCACTCTGTGTAATACAAGATTCTACACAGTAAAAATAGTCACAAGATCACAACGGCAGCAAAATAAAACGTAAACATAACCACAAAACTTACCGAACGACCCACAAAGCTTTTTATACCGCTTATATTTTTAGTAGTATGGTGGCCTAAGTAATTATAGGCCACTATTGTATTATCTAATTCTAAGCAACTACAGTGGCTCAAATGATATTGGGCCACTCTTCCGTATAAAAATATTGCAATTATGTGAGGGGAAGCACTACAGTTTCATTTCACTCTATCGTAAAACGCCAAAAATAAGGTTAGGTCACTATAGTTTTGAAAGCTTACGTCCTTCGCCAATAGATGAGTGTAGTAACCCTTTTTTGTATATTTTGTGGGTTGGGCCATTATTGTACTGAGCAGCTCAATTCACCTTTAAAAATAAAACGAAAAATATAGAGATGAGAGGTTGTATGAAGGATATTCCGTTTGAAGTGTTTGTCCTATTTGCATATCGAAAAAGTTCAATAACTTAAATATCTGAAAAATTGAATCGTTGCTTTATTTCACTGACCAACTCTATATAAAAATTTTGACAAGATTTATAAAATGTTTCCAATTCATCTCTGTTCAAATTCGGGCTAATTTTGATTGTGGTTATGCTCTCATGTGCTGAAATTCCAACATATACTTTGAGTAAACCAGTAAGGAATTTTAATTTATTAGATTCGACATCCTAAGACCGGTTTCTGTCTTTCGACTTCATCAGTTAGGCTTTTCGAATCCAATAAATAAAATTCCAAACTCGTACAAGTCAATAGCTATATCCGCTATAAGATAACATTTTTAGATGTGCTACCATCTATGGTAAGAAGAGAGTATTGACATTAAATTTTGACTGAATCTAGTCAAGATGTCACTCTCTTCTTTTTTATCCCTTTCAGAGATTAATACAAAGTGAGTAAACCAGTAAGGAATTTTAATTTATTAGATTCGACATCCTAAGACCGGTTTCTGTCTTTCGACTTCATCAGCAGATAGCTATTGACTTGTACGAGTTTGGAATTTTATTTAATGGATTCGAAAAGCCTAACTGATTATATTATAGACTTCATTATCTCTATCATCAGTAAAATACTTTTTTGCAACAGCTTTAGAAACTCTGTTAAAGATGAGATTCATAATACGCTGTGTATAGTAGGACTCCAAACTAGTGAGTATAAAATCTGTAAGTTGCGTTGAGTTAAATGCTTTTGTTCTTTCTAGTGGTATATCTTTTAACAGTCTAAACATAACTTCTGTATAATTATTTGTTTCAGATCCTCGTACCATGAGATCATTTCTATACATTAAGCACCACATCTCAATTCGATCAATCATATACTCAACATAATCGGCGAAATTCTGTTCCAACCTTTTTCTTAAAATTTTATTATAGCTGTTTCAGCATCTTCCAATTTTTTTGACATTAAAATATCTTTAAATAACCTATAATGAAGTTGAGCATCTTCTTTCAGAATTCTATTTTTGGCCAAGCGGATTTTAAAACATGAAAAGTACACAATAACATAATTGCATTAGGCCAAACTGTCTGAAGTGCATTTCGCTCAACGAGATCGTCATCAGTTAGAATTACTGAAGGTGTAAATTTCACTGGAAGAATTTAACGATTTAACAGCTTCCAGAAAGACGAAAATAAGATGTCTTTCTGGAAGCACTGTTTGTCAAAATGCACCCAATAGGCAGTCCTCCAGCAGGCGACTGTTTTACAAAAAAGTATACCTTATGTCTATATCTCATTTGCTTGTGGTAGTAATCGCGATACGCGTTGCATAATGAGCGAACATATTGCAATTGAATAATTTTCTTGAACACGCGAAACTTTATACTTGTTCGGCTAAATATTTTTCAAGATAAATTAGCATATTTTCTTCTGATCTTTCCCCGTATGATGTTTTAAAGTTAGCTTTCCATAGGTTTTGTACGTCATTCTTATGTTTTGAAATGCAATCTGGAGACCACTGCCAGACTACATTGGCTTTTAATAAATTATGTAATGGGTATAGAACCGCAGCTAAATTTAGTACGAATTGACCGTAATAATTAATTAGCCCTAAAAAAGATTTTATCGTGGGTATGTAAACCGTCTTTATTGATGACAAAACCTAAATATGCTATTTCCTTCATAAAAAACTACTTTTCTCTGGACTGATTTTTAAATCAGACTCATTCAGTATTTTCAAAACTCGCTCCAGTCTTTCTACATGTTCTGGACGGTTTCTCCCTGTAATCAAAATGTCGAGAGAAATACAATAACCCCGTCTAAACCCGATAAGAGAGCTTCCATAATTTACTGTAATTTAGCAGGTATGCTTGCTAGAGCGTCCCTTATAAGGACAAAAAAAAATTTTTTGCGGTTATCGAAACGCATACCGTCTAATTATGTTTATTATATTAAGCCTTATTTAGATATAAAATTTTATCTTTCTATGTTAACCATAATCCGTGTTAAGTTTGTGTAAGATAATCCTTTTTAAACATTTCTTAATATGGCTACGTCATCGAAAATGTGTATTTTTTATAAAAAACAAAATTAAGTAAAGGTTTTATTTATTAACACGTTGACCGCCACGGGTGAATTTGAGGTGTTACATTTGAGCGCCACGTGTTTCCAAGGCACACATTCATAGTTTAGTCGTAGGCCTGTGTATCCTACAAGACGCGCGTATTCGTGCATTTTAAATGGTATTCGAATACTGATGGCCTCTGACAATCTGTCAGTACTTGTGGGTTCTGAGTGAGATTTGTAGTTTAGTAAATTGAAGGGTAAGAAAAAATGTATTCTGAACATTTAAATTTATTATTTTTTTTTTCACTGAACTGGTTGAAACAAAAGTATACATAAAAAAATCAGTGAGTTTTGTTAAAACAATTAAGACACAAAAATACATTACACACGGAACATATTCTTTGAGTCTGGGTGGCAAACTTGAGTTTTCCATCCACAATAGTACCTTTCCGACCATAGACCTTATAACATTCAGTACAACGTCCTTTCGTTGTTTTAGGGGGGTTTCCTATCATTTTGAGAACCAACTGGTGGTTTTCAGATTTTGAAACATTCGTAGATGTGGTAGGGGCACCCATTGGGTGCGAAACTTGGTCACTTTGTCGAGGATATTTTTTAATGATTTCACGTAATATTTCTTCTCTGAATTCTGTGATTTTCAACTCTTTGTTTCTTGTTGTCATATTATAAAGGAAGTGCGCATTTACCACAGTTGTCCCCCAGAGAATCTCAATGAATAATTTTCGGTACCATTTGGTACATCGTCTCAAGGCACTTCCATAAGATGCCATTTGGTTGCTCAGGTCTATGCTTGATTTTCCTGTGTTATAATCAGTTATGCATGCTGCACCATACCTCGTCGTTTTTGTGATGTTTTTAGTGCTGAGTGTTTTGTTGTAAGTGCAGTGACAATCCTCTGGTCCCTCCACTTCAGAACCACAATTCCGTCACTGGTTTCCTGAGCGGCAAATTGCCCTTTTCGCAACTTTGCATTGAGAACTTCCGATGGCAAATGCTTTCTATTGAGACGAAGTGTTCCTACCAAGTGAGTCTTCCTTCCTAACAACCGATAAGCCAAAAGTTGTTTCAGGATTTAAACATATTTACTCGAGAGTAGTGTTTGTTTGGGAAAGCAAGAAACTAGCCGCCTCCCAGCCGCCCCCAGCCCGCCCCACCCGTGCGAGAATCGAGTGCGCTCTCATATATCTGAAAATCCCTTCCTTTTACAATTATATGCTCTCATACATATCGAAACAGTATCTAAGCCCTCCCATACCTATCAAAATTATCTAAGCATATCTAGGTGGGAGAGAATGAACTTCATTCATCCAAGGATCTCCGAAGAATGAACTTAATTATATTATTCCTTATTATTAACCAAAATAAATTCTAATTTTTGAATTAATATAATCTTTGAAAAAATCCAATATCAAAAATTTAATCACAGTATGCTTATGATTGTAATTTTTTCTATAAAAAATGCACACATAAAAAACTTTGAATTAAAAAATTAATTTACTAATAAAAAATTTGAAAAATGAATTGGGAAGAAATAAAATCAAACAAAAAATTCTATATTCGATATATTTTTGGTAAAAAAAAAACAAAATTTAATTATTCATTGTTGAAATTAATTCAAATCCTTCTGGTGGAGACAAATCAATTCCTGGTTTCCATCTTATAACTTTTGATATTCATCCGGGTTGAGACTCAAATAAATTCCTTTGGTAGTTTCCAAAATCATGGGTTGAGACTCATAAAAAAAAAAAAAAATATGATTAAAAAACAAGTTCATAAAAACGTCTATTAACTCACTAATACATTAAACGATCTTTAAATCATTGTTGTGTAATCTGTTCATTTTTTAATAACCATATTTTAATATTTAATCAAAAATTTGTAGATTAAAGTATACTCATTTAATATATGATATAAAATTCTACCTTAGGTGTAATGAACCCAACAAAATATATTCACATATAAACACATGAGAGATCAAGTGAAGGTGTGTTGAACCTTACAAGTATATTCACCTATAAACATATGAGAGATCAACTAAAGGCATAATGAACTTAACAAGTTTATTTACCTCTAATCACATGAGATTGATAAACCGAAGTACTTTTTTTAATCATATGAGAGTGTGTGGAACAAGGATTAAATAAATACAGGGCCCTAGACATTGAAAACTTTAGTTTCAAAAGTTAAAGTCTAGTACTCATTCGATATGTGGATGTGTTATCAACCCGAATCCAAAATTACAGATCTGAAAAGTGCTGTTGAAGATCGAAGACGCTTGTTTGCAAATTTAAAATTCGACGCTTCCCATGAAATCATTTATGGAAATGGTTATTATTCTAAAGAAGAATGTACACTTTTGGTTGAAAAATATGATGCAGCAACAGTTGTTTGTGATGCTTTTCTTGAAGGTGAAATTTCAATTGAGACTTTGGTGGATGAACTCATTACTCTCAAATTATATATTTATTTAGATGTGTTGGAAAAACATCCAATTACGTTAGAGAAAATACAATCAATTAAAGAAAATGTTGATTATGATGATGATTCTGATGAGGAAAATTCACAACGGTTTTAATAATTTTTATACAATTTTAATCATAAATAAAAAATTGTAATTCATCATTTCATGTATCTTATTTTCCCCCACCTAATCACTAAAAATCCAATAAAAGCAACTGTAAAGGCAAACTGTGTTTAGTTTATTTAAAGTTTCAACAATGGGTGACATAGAAAAATCCGATATTTTCTTGGGTGAACGATACACTTATTTAAACCGATCAAAAACAAAATATGTTTCTTCAAGTTTATCATGTGATTTAAAATATGCACCTTGTGTAGTAATTAGTAGCAGCAAAGGGTTCTATATAACGTTTCCTGAAGAAACATGGAAGCACTTTTTAAACCATAAAGAGAAAATTAACAACTTTTTCAATAATTCAGAAGCCAGTGAAGAGATTGTGGGTATTGGAAAAATATTTCTAGAGTTAAAACATCTAGCATATGCAAATGTGTTGAAGATATCAAACGAATATTCATATATAATCTTAGCATCAAATACAGTTGAAGAATTATGGAAAATTGTACCACTAATAAACATACAATTAGAACAATTAAAAAATCAACAATTTGGTAGCACACTCAAAGTTCTTCAAATGGGTGTTAAATCTGTAACTGATAAAATTAATACAGGTTTAAAAATAATGGAGTCAATTAAAAATATTAATCCCATAACTTATGGTATAGCCTGTGAAGTACTTTATAAATATCCAGAACTACTCGATTATGAAGAATGTTAGATTCGATGAAAGCAAAAACACAATTCACATTATCGAGGTTGACCAGACGATAATAAAAACTAATTGGCAATCAATAATTTTAGATAAAATCCGATTCAACACTCGTATAGAAGAAGCTTCCAAATTAATTAATCCAATTTTAGATATATCACATAGAAATAAAATTTATGTAAGAAATAAAGTTTATATTTAATTTGTATACTTTTATTAAAAAATTACAATAAAGCATTCTTATTAATCCAAGACTTTTCATTTAATCCCAACCATTTTACATAGTATTGATTTTTTTTTCGTTTCAAAATTTTTTCTACCAAATAGATATCTGGGTTTCTCACTTTTTGCAGTTCCTGTGTAAAATCCACCCTTAATTTCATCATTATTAACATCTTGCAGTAAATAAGTAATGGGGTTAGTCATTTTCACCTTTTTAATACGAAAAATTTCAGTTGTCCAAGAAGGAGTATATCCCTTTTTAAAAACATGTCGATATTTACTAATTCGAACAGGGTCACCTACTCTAAATTTAGGTTTTTGTGGATCAACCACTTTTAATTGATTAAAAGCTTTTATTTTATTTTCATTTTTTTGATTAACTTTAGCAGGAATTTGTTTCGTTGTTGAATGTCGTGTATTATTATATTTTGAAACAATATCAGGTAGAATGTTTAACCACTTGTAAGAACCTTGTAAACTAAAATTTTTAAATAATAAATTTTTCAAAGTACGAATGACACGCTCTGCAATGGATGCTTTTAAATTTGAATACGTAGAATAATGATTAATTCCATATTTCATCATCAAATTACTAAAATCTTTATTATAAAACTCTGTTCCGTTATCGGATTGTAAATTTTTAGGTATTTTATCCATTCGAGACAAGATTTTTGACATTGCATTAACAACATCTTTTCCAGATTTTGTTTTTATCGGCTCAGCCCACACAAATTTACTAAAAGCGTTGATAACAATAAGAATATAATTATACCCTTTATTTTCTTTTGAAAATTGTGATAATACTGCTAAATCTATCTGAATCAAATCATTCAATCCTTTAATAATAACATGTCGTCTTCGAAAATTTATTCTAGCTGGCTTATGTAATTCATTAACAACAATATTTTTTTCACTCATTTTTTTCTAATGGACATTGAATTACAAAATCTGCACACATAATATCTGGTGTTCCTAGCTTAAATTCAATTTTATCTCCTTTCTGCAGTGTTTGTCCCGATAAAGTATGATATTTATATAATTTTGAGTTTAACAAAACATCACCATCAGCAGAATAATGTTTGATTGATTCTATTAGACCAGAAACAGGGAAAACAAAGGCAGTACCTTGATTATCCAATATATATAATTGTTTATTTTTATTTATTTGTTTAACTCCTTTAAATCTAATAAAACATTTACTGTGAAATAATTTAGGTTCACAAATATAAAAAGGAGTTGTAGGGTTTAAAATTCCTAAATTGTTTCCAAAAAAGGAAGTTTCGTTTAAGAAATGACTACCAAATTTATTAATTGGCATATTTCAACTGACTAATGTAAACTGATTCAAAACTTTTTGTGTTAGTCTATTTATTTATCTTGACCTAACACAATCTAAACTATTCAATAATACCAGCTTCTATCAGTTCTTCAATAATCGAATTCATCTCATTATTGTGTCCTGTATGACCTGCTGCTTGAGAAGAATGAAGTAATTGAAGCCTTTCAACCAACTCATTATAATTATCGTAATATTTATAATCGATTGGATTGTTTCTATATTCCATCATTAAACCAGTACCAACACGACCCTTACTTCTTGTCATAATTCCTTTAATTAACGAAGACGGTATTGAACTAGATCTTGGTTTATGTGGCTTTGTCTCCATTCGAGGTTTAATTATATAATCATATTTATCTCTAATATCTGCTGGGAATTTTTTTACAGGTAAATCAGGTTTAAACTCTCTGTGAATCGCATTCGTTCTTCTAAGTATATCAATATACTCATCAATATCTTTTCTAGTATAAATTATACGATTTTTTTTGAAGAGTAATTCATATAAACCCGGGGTACCTTTATAAATGATTCCCTTAATTTTTATATCAGGTCCAACAAAATCTGCTTCAGAATCCCCAATAGAAAATTTTTCTTCTTCAGCATTATGAAATAAACCTAATGTATGGTCAAACTCTCCAGCAACATCTTTAATCATATTTTCTACAAACTCTCGAGGTAGGGGGGATGTATACTGTTCTAAATATTCATTTAAAATATTTGGATTATTTACATTTTGATAATATTGTGAAATACTATCTTCTATAAATGCATCCTCTAGAGATTCATTGGGTTGATAGCCAGGAGACTCAAAAACTTCTTCATTTTGTAAAAAATTTGATTGGTTTGTTTCATTTTGCACAGTTTGATTTGTACTATTTGCAGAACGAGGGCTTATGAAAGTAAACGGTTTATAAATAGGAGATTTTTTTTTATATAATCAAAAGGTTCCTCTTTAATCTTAGGATTTGATAAAACATTAACCAACTCTTTAAGTGGTTCAGTTAAAGGTTCATAGGATTTGCTTAAACGTGATTTGGATTTTTGTAAATTATTTTTTAAACTTTTATATTTTTTTTTTAAAGCATTTCTCGCTTTAATTAGTTGTTTAGTGAGTTGCGGATCCATTATAAATATTTTTTATAATCATCACCTATTTATATAGAAAAGTATCAAATTGATTTCTATATCTTCCAGAAGATGTTATATCTTTATCAATGACAAGAAAACCAAATTTTTCTTTCCAACAAAATTTACACATATTAAGAAAATCTTTGAATGACATATGAATAGTAACGTGATCATTGTAAATATGATTTAAATTTCGCAAGTCTTGTTCAAAAATTAATAAAAAATTAGCATTGTCTCGAATTAACTGTTTGGGAATCGCTGAATAAGTCTGACACAAATAAAAACAATCTGTTTGTTTGTGACGTCCAAAACAAAAATAGCTTTGAATTATCTTTTGATCGCATGTTAAAACATCATCGAATATAATTAGAGAGTTTGGTTTGATTTGGTTAGGTTGGACAATTTTTTCAGAGTCATCAAATTCTTCATATCCAATCTCTTTCAATAGTTCAAGCAAATTACGTAAATAACAATATTTTGGTTGGTGTAAACTTTTGGAATAGACATAAAGATTTTGAAATCTCAACCCATTAGGATGTTCGATTAATGACATCATGGCATTTGTTTTTCCACACCCACTTGGCCCAATAATTAAAGCTCGCTTTGATTCACCAAACAAATAACCATGTTTATTAAATTTAAAATCTTGAGCATTAATATCATGATTTATAACTGGTAGAGATATATTCTGTTTTTCAAACCGCATTTTTCAAATGCATGAATGTTACTAATAGTATATATAGAACCCCAGTGGTTTAAATAGAATAATGGTTCTTAAAAACTCAAAGAGATCACATCGTATTGGCAAGGGTCTTTTAAATTCTCTAATTAATAATTTAGAAAGTGAATATCATTTGAAAGGCTTTAACTTTTGCGGACCTGGAACTCAACTAGAAAAACGCTTAGCAAGGGGTGATATCGGCATCAACCCCCTGGATGAAGCTTGTCGAGAACACGATATTGCTTATTCTAAAAACAAGGATTTAAAATCTAGACATATTGCAGATAAAATCTTAGAAAAAGAAAGTTTGAACCAATTTTTATCAAAAAATTCTTCTTTAAAAGAAAAGGCAGCAGCCTTATTAGTAAAAACAGTGATGAATGTGAAAAGACGAATTGGAGCTGGTCTTAAAACAAACAAAAAAAAAAAAAGATTAGTAAAAAAGAAACGAATAATTCAATCGCCAAAAAAAATTGGAGGATTCCTTCCACTAATACCAATTATAACCGCCCTGGCTAGTTTGGGAATGGGTGGTGCAGCAATAGCAAGCGCCATAAATAAAAAAAAATCAGATGATTTAGCTCTTCAAGAATTGAAAAGACACAACATAACTCTAGAAAAACGGGGCAATGGGTTATATTTACGACCATACAGATCAAAAAACTAAGTTTGCCACAAAGAGCTCTCACAAATATAGACTTGGAAAAATTTGCACACCATCTAAAAATTCCTTATTTTAGGGGTGTGTTTATGAGAGATAAATTACCTAAAAAAATTCAAAAATGTGAAAGTGGGATTGTAAATTTGGATATAAACAGTGGTAAAGGTACACACTGGACAGCATATGCAAAACAAAAAAATCAAATAGTTTATTTTGATAGTTATGGTAATTTACCACCCCCACAGAACTAATCAAATATTTCTACAGCAATGGTCAAGTACAAATTATTTACAATTATGATAGAATTCAAAAAGATTTATATAGATGTGGACATTTTTCACTAGAATTTCTATATAACCAATACAATCAAACTTAATATTCATTCTATTACAATAATCAGACAAAGATGTCATTATCGTTTACATTAACGGGAAATTCATCAGTTTTGAGTTATTTTAATAATCCACCAATATACTTGGAGGAAAACGTTGATTATGAAATAGGATTGATAAATTTTTATTCTTTCAATACTATTCCCTATATAGATTTAACCAATAATGTATTTCAATGGTTTAGTAATCAAAATTTAACAAACATTCACAGATTTGAAATTCCTGTAGGATCATATGAGTTAAAAGATCTAATACTTATTTTAAAAAAACACATGTTTACCATAGATAAAAATGCAAACATTGATATAGTCCCCGATCTCAATACGTCTAAAGTATCAATAACCACAAATCAAAATATTAGTTTTAGTGATCCAAATTCAATAGGTTCATTACTTGGGTTTGATATTTTACGAATTACTCCTAATAAAACTTTCACATCTGATCACCCAGTCAAAATTTTAAAAGTTAACAGTATTGGAATTGATTGCAACATTGCTAATGGCTCATATTTGAATGGAAAACCGGCTCATATCATTTATGAATTCTTTCCCAGGGTGCCGCAAGGGTTCAAGATTATACAACAACCAACTAAAATTTTATATTATCCTGTAAGTCTCAAATCAATTGCAAATATCACAATCAAGGTTATAGATCAATCTGGTGATCTTATAGATTTTCGAGGGGAGGAAATATCCATCAAATTACAACTTAGAAAACAACTTTCAAAACCAATATAAAAGAGGTATTTTTAGGAGGAAGTAACAGTCAAATTACAACTTTCAAAATCAATATAAAAGAGGTATTTTTAGGATGAAATAACAGTCAAATTACAAATTAGAAGAGTACAGTTGTAAATTATGGTTTTAAGATTTTTTCAAAATCAATATAAAAGGCATAGTTTAAAAAAAACCCTAGTTTTAAAAAACCTTTCAAGTTAATAACAACTGAAAATAAAAAATTTTTAACTTCATTGGGGTTAAAAGTATTAGTATAAATGGATATATTAAATGTAACCGAACAAACGTTTAATGATGACACAATCGAAGATTATCAATTTCATATTTATCAACCAAATATTAGTGGAAATATTCAACCAAATGATGAAATTAGAATTTGCATTCAAGACTTAGATATATATACATTACCATGTAATAGTTTTTTATACATTGAAGGAAAATTGCTAACAATAGATGATAAAGTACCCACAAAACTTAAATTTATTAGCAATTGCATCTCATTTCTCTTCAAAGAAATTCGTTTCGAAATTAATTCTACCTTAATTGACACATGTCGCGATTTGGGGATTTCAACATCATTAAAAAATTATCTAAGTCACAATGAAAACGAAAGCAAGTACATGAAAAACGCTGGTTGGTTCCCAAAAAGAATTAATGAAAGCATTTTAGTTGATAAAAATGGAAATTTCAATGTGTGTATTCCTTTACGTCTCTTATTAGGATTTTTTGAGGATTATACAAAAATCATTTTAAATATGAAACAAGAATTGATTCTAATTAGGGCAAGTGATGATACTGATTGCATTATATCCAGTGATGATACAGAGAAACCAAAAATTGAACTATCAAAAGTTTATTGGAAGGTGCCACACGTTAAACCAAACTTAAGTCAACAGCTTCGTTTAACAAAAATAGCTAACAGCAATCAAGATATACCTTTAAAATTCAGATCTTGGCAACTAATAGAATATCCATCTCTCAACTCATCAACTCGTCACTCGTGGCAAGTCTGCACAAGCTCATTGGTGGAATCTCCACGATACGTTATTGTAGGTTTTCAAACTAATCGTAAAAAATCCCTCACTTCTGATATGTCTAAATTTGACCACTGTAATTTAACAAATATTAAATTATTTTTAAATTCTGAAAGATATCCATATCATGATCTAAATTTAGACTTCTCTAGCAATCGGTTTGCAGAGCTTTATGAAATGTTTGGAAATTTCCAAGAAAGCTATTATGGTCTTCGATCAAATCAACCCCTTTTTACCCCAGATGAATATAAAACCATTGCACCAATCATTAACATAGATTGTAGTCGTCAGAGGGAGCAACTGCAGGCAGGTAGTATAAGTCTAAGAATAGAATTTGACATGAGTTCCCCCACTCCTGTTGAAACGAGTGCTTATTGTTTAATATTACATGAAAAGGAATTTTCATATAATCCCACCACAAAAATAGTAAGACAATATTAAAAACATTTAAAATCATATAAATACATAATTTTGTTGAAACATGTTGCATCAAGAAAGACTTGAAAATTTACAGAAACTAAAACAAGTCATTCTTCATTATCAAAGATTAAAAACTTTAAAAAAAAATTTTGAAAATTTAAAAATATGTCATTAGTGGTTGATGTTCAAGGATTTAAAAGTGAAAATAACAAGTTTATTGTGAAAGAATTTGCTGCTTTTGATGGTATTAGAATTAGTCATTATATTTTTAAATCACCTTTTCCGATACGATTATTATTACCAGACTTACATCGACAAGCTGTTTGGTTAATGAAAAATTATCACCACATAGATTGGGATATTGGATTCACACCGATGCATAAATTTGCATCTATTATGACAGAGTTAACAAAAAAAGTTGACACAGTTTTTGTGAAAGGTTCTGAGAAAGCTAAATATATTAAAAAATATACATCAGCAAACGTATGTGAATTTGATGAACATCCAGCAATTCAACCTTCTTTACCAAAATGCTTTTCTCATTCAAGTGAAAATTGTATCTGTGCAATGTCTAATGTGTTCTATTTGTATGATACCTTTATAATGAAACAATAAATATTTTTTATACACTTATTCGTTTTAATTATTTAAATACACATAAAACTTAAATCATTTTTTTTTGGTTTATTTTAAAATAATTCAATAAAAATATATTTAATTGAGGAAAAAAATATATAAATACTAGAAACATTTAATTTGTTTTTTCAGTTATTAAAATGTTGCCATCGCATTATATCATTCTATCATCAATTCTTAATGGTGTGTTATTTATCGGTCAACCATATGACACAATAGATGCATTTATTTGTTTTGATAATAATGGTATGAGGAATGATAGTTGGCCTTCAAGATGGACTAGAATGTCTCCATATTCAGCAAACAATATCCCTGTATTTACTATTTCTCTTCCTACGAATGCTACGAGTTACAAATTACGTTTTGTAATGAAAAACAATAAAGTATCTCAATCAGATTGGGTTTTGTTTGTTAAAAATTGTGAAATTGATACAAATTGGTTGATTTTAACAGGGGTATCATCAATATTTCTTACTTGTATAATGATAATTAAACTTAAACCATGGAATATCTTATTAAAAAAAAATAATTTTAAATAAAAAACATAAATTTCTATATATATTTATTTAAAATACATTTGTAGAATAAAGGATAACATATTAAATATTACTATAATCCATAAAATAAAATTAGAGAAAAATGATTTTTTACATTGTTCATGAACATATATCTTTATTTCTCGAGCAAAACTACATTTTGGATTATATTTTAAATGTTCCATAATTGGTATGTCACATGATTCCCAACGATGTATTTGTATTTGACATTTAAAACATTGAACAATGTCTTCATACCCCAAAAAGTAAAATCCTGCTAGAGCCAAGTTTACTGGTGATACAAGACCATGCCATTTTTTAAAAGTTGATAATCTGTATTCAAAGGAATCTAACAAGTCCGACTCATCTTCAAGACACATTGTAAACTAAATTTTCCTTACTCAAGATTTCTTCTTTATATAACTTTATTTAAAATTTTTTTTTTTGGTGGCTGACCACCAAAATTTGAAATTTAAAAAAAAATTTTTTTTGGTGAATGTTTTTTATCTATGTAACAAAATTTTTGAATTAATTAAAAATTATTGAAATTTTTATTGTTTACATTTTCAACTTATTTAAAATATCTATTTCTAAGACTACATAATTTACATTTAAGAAAAAAAATATAATTGCAATAAATTTAAAATTTTGGTGAATGCTTTTCCACCAAAAATTTTAAAATTATAGAATTTTTTTTTATTTATTTAAAATACATATTTTTAAAATAAAGTGTAATTATTTTAATTTCTTGGGATGTTTTTATGCCCCCAAGCAAGAGTTTTTACATCGCCAGGAATTATGTATCTTTTATCATCTTTTTCAGTTAAAGCAATTTTGTTTTTGAGTTCTGTAAAAACATTATGCATATGTGAAATAAATACAAACATTTTTCTATAAACAACCCCACCATTTTCAACTATTTGTTTGTAATTATTCAAATGAAGTTGATTTTTAACAACATTTTTTGAAATACCTTTAGCTTTTTTTAAGCAGTTTGAATTCTCTGTTTCAACACAATAGGCTTTGGCTCCGGTCCCATAGAAAGATTTAATTGGCATTCCTGCAAACTCATCTTTCATTTTGCCGATAATTGATGGATTTTTTGGAATTTTGTAAATATTATTTTCAGAATAATTTGATGTATCAAAATATTCAATATTATTTTTCATATCTTCATAAAAATTATTTGTATAAACCTCAATAATTAATGAATCTGTGTCAGTATAACAGAGATTGGCAGAATCACCATATTTGTTTTTTATATAACCATAAAAAAATTCATATATTATAGTTTTTGAAATATCTAAAATTGAAAATCCAACATATAAAGGTTTATCATATGTTATTTTTACTGTGTTTAAAGATATAGCAACCAGATTTTCATTAAACACAGAACAAGATTTAAACTGTGGCTTAGAGATTAACGCTCTGGCTCCAAGACAACTCGTTTTTGTTTGCCAATGAGTACATAATCTTATATCAGATCTTTTTTCCACGTTTTCAAGACTTTTCCCAAAAATTGCATTAATTAAAAGTTTATACAAATCACGTTCAAACTCATTTTTTGCTTGATTTCTTAATGATGTATTAAGGTCGATGTATTTTTTCAACCATTTTGATTGTGAAAATTCTAGAATACGATAAACTGAAGTAAGTTTTAGCCCGTATTTTAAACATTGTTTTAAATTTTTGTAGTGAATAATATATTTTGATTTATTATGCAAATTTGGAATTAATTTTTTTAATTTTGAACCTGCTGGTATAATATTTTCTGAACAGAAAGGATAATCATTGTGTTTTTCATGTAAATTTATTGGATATTCCAAATCTACTTCTAAGACATACCCTTTTATTGAATCGTCTTTTATTAACATGACATTAAAATTTTGAATTTCCATTTCACTCATCCATCTAAAATTTCCATACGGTAAATGTTCAGACATTGCTGAGCCGTACAAATTTGTAGCGTCTAAATAGATTATGAAGCTTTCTGGTTCGCTTGGATTAAAATTTGATAAAAATTTATTGTTTGCCAATGATTTTCGTTTGGTGCAAACCGCTACACCTCCTCGAATACTTTTACGAAAAAAATGAACCATTTCAATTTCTGTTAATAATTCTAATTCTATTTGTGTATATTTCAACATAGCTTGCCAAGACAGCTGGGGGCAGCTAATGAATCCAGTCGGATCTAATGTGTATTTTCTTAAGCAAACCTTTCTAAAATTTTCAAACACATCTGCTAACAAGAGAACATCGGTTTTTAAATAAAGTAAACTATATTCATTTAGAGATTTACAATTAAAAGTATTCCACACATCATTAGCTCTTTGAAAATCTAAATCAGAAATATCTTCACCGGTTAGTGTGTTAAAAAAATTGTTTTTTGAAGGTAATGATTTTTCTTCGAGTTTTTCTATACAGTCTACGTATAAATATGGGAATACACCTTTTCTACGCATCATATCAACATTATTTGGAAAATATTTTCGTATTTCATTACATTGATTTAAATCTAATGTGTCAGCTAATTTGTCAAGTGATTTTGCTAAAAATCTGAAAGAGTCTACGAATTTTAGTGTAATAAATTTATCATTAATATTTGGTGTATAAGATTTGTCAACCAACATTTTTTTTGAAAACGAAATATATTTCTCTTTGTTTTGAGCGATAACTGAAACAGATTCACCAGTATTTGACAGTTCCTTAATAAATAAGTGACAATCATAATTAGATAGATTATGAAAAAAAATTGGTATAAAATTCGGTGTTTTAAAATTAAGATTACATGTGTTGTGAGCTGCTCCTAAAAAGTTATTTACAGCTAAGTGATGGAAATGGTCTCTAACTTTTATATTAAATTGAGTAAACGGTTTTTCACAAATATAACAAATAGTTGCATTATCATATTGTTCCTGTTCTTCAGGAGTTAATGGATATATAGGATGAACGTATTTTAAATGATTGTTATAAATATTAAAAACAGTTTTCTCCAATTTTTCCATAAAAACTTTTGCTGTGTTTGGACCACTATAAATTTCAAGTTTGGATAAATTATCGTCATAGGAACACTTTACATAAAAACTAAATGAATAAGGAATATGTTCATGTGTTTTCAACGTGTAAGAAACCCCATCAAAAGGGGTGGTTGTATGGACTTTTTTTAAAATGCATTCAAAGTCTGCATAGATCACAAAAGGAGTTTGAAATTGTTTTTCAAAATTGGTAAATTTCAAAATATTCTCTGGGAGCGTCTCACCACACTTATTTTTTATCAAGTTTTCAGTAAGTAAATTTGTTATAATGTGGTTACAATCGTTTATTTGGTGATTTTCTAAATGTTGGTTGGATTTGAAAGTCTGCAAACACCCATCACATAAATAAATTCTTCCATGATGATTTGATTTTTGCTTAGATACTAGTCTTGATAAATCTGTTATAAGACAATAGTGTAAGTTACCATTTTCACCCTCAATTAGTAAAAGGTTCACGTGTGTTGCTTGACGTCTTGATGTAAAATAAAATGGACCGATAATCTCATAAATGTTTTTTGTATTTTTTTCTAATCCGAAAACATTTATTGAAATGTTATTCTGTTTTTCAAACTTTTCAATTTGTGTTAATTTTACTGGAAACTGGATTCCTTCAAAATTTAATAGTGTGTTGTAATGTGGATATGATGTGGTTTTTTTTGGGTCGCCATTAGCTGGAAAAATTGCAGCATTTACTGACCAACCAAAACAAAAAAAATCATTGTTTTCAATTTAGAACTGCTCGTTTTCTTATTATCTCCATTGGTAATTTAAGGATGTGGCTATTTATACATACAGTATGTATATGCAATTGGCTATTTATACATACAGTATGTATACGCAATTGGCTATTTATACATACAATATGTATATGCAATTGGCTATTTATACATACAGTATGTATACGCAATTGGCTATTTATACATACAATATGTATAAGAAATTGGCTATTTATACATACAGTATGTATATGCAATTGGCTATTTATACATACAGTATGTATAAGAAATTGGCTATTTATTGTTACGTATAACGTACTAACTAACCAAAAAGTTTATTGATATCAATATTTTAATAAAAACTACATAATTATAATTTTATTTATTGTTTATTGTTACAATATACTTGGGTATTTATTTTATTTTTTATTTAGTGTTTTAGTTTGCTTCTTGTAAAACTGAATCTGTTTAGTTTTTCTCTTCGGACGTCCTTTAGACTTAATTTTTGTTTTAAATTTTATGTTTTCATTTGATTGATGATTTGTATCGGATTCGTTCTGACTTTCAGTACCAACTAAGCTATCCTGGCAACTTCCAGCTTCAACTAAGTTACTTGTCTCAAATTCTATTGAACTAATTTTAGGATCACTATACTCATTCTCAAACAGAGAAACCCCATTTCTAGCATTTTTTTCAATTAATTTTAGTTCGTTCATATATTTGTTAAAGGTTGTAGTTCCATAATTTGATAAAATATCTGCGATATTTTTTGTTACTGTCAGTGCTGTATTGAATTTTTCTCGATCCGATAATACTTTTTGACGACCACCGAATTCATCCTTGTCTATATCATCAATGTCTACGTCATTCGTGTCTTCATCATCGATATCCATATACATAATACTTTCTGTATTTTCAACTGAAGTAATGTATCTTGAATGGAAACATGTTTTTGAAAAAATATTTAAGTTATTGTATTTTCTTAACATAAAAATATGCCTACATGGTGCACTAAAAGAGTTCCAAAATGTACATGAACATGCTTCCAGCGACGTATTATAAATCTTCGATATTCCAGTCTCAAGATTTTCCTCAATGCCATTTGCCATTACTTTTATTTTAGATTCTAAAGTTTTAAACAATTTTAATTGTTTATGAAATAATTTCATTCCAGTCTCTGTGAGAACTTCGGAACATACTTCCAGCAATTTTCTTATTTCATTATCGTTATCCATAATTTTAAAAACTTTTTGTTTATTTTTGGCTAATTTATTCTTTATTCTTGAATCAATAAAGTCTATAAGCTCTTTAATACATAAATAAATTGTCGGCAAACTATGATATTTAGTTTGTATGTATTGCTTAAGAGTCCAAAATGATCGTTCAATTCTGTTTCTTGTCGTATCTCCCATTAATGGCAAATGTTTTCTAAAATAATGTACCCACATTTCTTTACAGCTGTCCCAATTTTTAAGAAATTGCTCTTCAAGAGTCACGTATTTATCTTTTGTTCCTGCAAAAACTTTTACAGACTTGCAAATGTCCAGGAATTTCTTTTTCTGCTCTTCGTATTCTTCATATGATTGAGCATATAAACATTTCTTAAACGCATCCAATATTTTGTTTTTTTCATCAATTTGTTTATTGTAGGCAGTAGAAACTAGCCTTTTAATGTATTTAATGACATGAAATTTACAAAGTAAAACAGTTGCACTAGAAAAAATCTCTCTGATAGCTTTTATTTCGGTGAAATCTTTGTCAATTAAAAAAACGGATGGGTGGGTCTTACAAATTTTTTTAAATTCATTCATACAATGTATGAATGCGGAATATGTTTCTTTAGCAATAAATCCTATAGCTGCAAATTCTGATTTGTCGGTTATGCTAGAATAGTAGCAAAATCCCAAAACTTTATAATTTTCGACATTAAATCCAAAGGAAACATCTATTTGTATCACTGGACACTGAGATTTATTATAATTTAGAACCATCGTCGAAGAGGCTACAAATAATGATTCTACTTCTTCTTCTGCATCTTTTTGTATAGCGTATATACCACCATTTTCTTCGATTTCCGCTAAGAATTCCATTAAATGATTTTGGTCCACTTCGGTACATGAAGGAAAAAGTTTGTTTCGAAAATTTTGTATATCCTTTCTTATAAACTGTTTCCCACTTTTTTTACTTAAAACTGCAGCAACCATTCCATCTTTGGCGCTAGACAAGATTAAATCTGTTGCTGTTTCGTAATCATTTTCATTCATAATTTTGGCTTTGCCGTAATTACTATATTCTTCTTTGCCAACGGTATGATTGTGATTTAGTAATAGTTTTGTTAATTTCCATTTTTCATTTTTGCTTTTATAAAAATTAATTTGAGCTTTACAATTCTTGTAGTAGTAATGTTGATTCGGACGTTTTCCCAGGCATTTTGAATTTTGCTTAATACCATGACAACAT
The DNA here is from genome assembly GCA_949320105.2 of Crepidodera aurea. NCBI lineage: Eukaryota > Metazoa > Arthropoda > Insecta > Coleoptera > Chrysomelidae > Crepidodera > Crepidodera aurea. The sequence goes on along the minus strand of OX439472.1, from coordinate 7,436,966 downwards.
TTGTACAGCACTTGTTTCTGAGACCGTGTTCTAATAACAAATGGATGATAATGCTCTTTACAAAATACATTAACAGTCTTTGATAACTGTTCATAATCATTAAAATGTTGACCAACATTTAAAGTATGTTCACTAACATTGTTGTCATTAACGGACATTTGTTCTGTCATCTAAAAGTTAGGTTAGAATATTAAAAATATAATTAATTTAAAAAAATCAGCTAATACCTTGCAACACTTTTATAGAATAAGTCATTCACAATTTAGCACTTCGATTATCTATTCAATGTACATATGTATAAAATGGTAATTATCTTGACTTGAATCACTTGAATAGTTTCAATTATTAGTACCGGTGCACACGGACTTTAAAAGTAAACTAACCGCGCGCTCGATTTGCAGCAGCTAGCTAGAGAGACATTGGCGCTTATGATGTGATGCACACGGTAAGCTGCTTACTTTTGACGCGCCGATAGGTATCGACACATATTGTATGTATAAATAGCCAATTGCGTATACATACTGTATGTATAAATAGCCAATTGCGTATACATACTGTATGTATAAATAGCCAATTGCGTATACATACTGTATGTATAAATAGCCAATTGCATATACATACTGTATGTATAAATAGCCAATTGCATATACATACTGTATGTATAAATAGCCACATCCGTAATTTAATGTATGAAGAAGCAGAAATGCTTATAAATCTATTTATGTTAAGGTCTATAAACATTATTTCTTGCAAAGCCCAATTGGAATCTTTTTCTTGGAACTCAGAAGCTTGGTTTAAAAGTTCATCTGCAAATTCATCATAGATTTTCTCCAAATTAGATGAAATTGTAATAATTTTGTTGGATGTATTTAAAGATTTTATATCTGATACTTCTTTATCAGGTTTAATAAATATCCCAAATAATTCAACATTAACTTTTAATGTTTTGTGAATAATTATGTGATCATGTATTAAGTTGATTACTTTTGGTTTAACACCTGTTAGAAAATCTGTATAATTATTTTTATTCTTACAAGAAATCCTATAGGTACTAATTCTATTTTTGAAAGCCGATGAAATTTTGATAACATTTTCTTCTACACATTCAATTGTGTCACAACGCAACCTTTTTTTAGGTAACATTTTATAACTGCACTCATTAAACTTTAAACATGTACTATCAAATAGTTACTAAGGAATTATATTTACAGAATCGAAAGATGCTACCCAATGAAATTTTGAGTTCAGAGTAGGAGATCTCCTTCCTATTATAGGCGGAGTTAACACAGATATTCTTTATGAATATAACTTTTATTATGAACTAATAAAAAATATGATTTATATAATATTTATTCATATATTATTAAGGTTTTTTCAAATTTTTTAATGTTACAATTTGTATAATTGGACACTTTTTCCAAGTTAAGTAAAATTTTTTTTAAATTTGTAATTTTCGCATCGACCATTTTCTTCTTAGATTTGTTTGTTTTTAAAAGGGTTCTTATTGATGTTAGTGATGTATTTAAAATATTTAGTTCACTCTCTTCAGCTTTTACAAGTTGATTGGCAAGCTTTTCAATACTTTTGAGGGTATCTGATTCGCATGAAACATCTGGGATATTGTCAAGAGATGGCATACTTGATTTTTCACCATCAAAATCAGCATTTAGCAAAATTAAATCAATTGCATCTTGTGCAGCAGTCTGATCTTGAAAAGATTGTAATTTCAAACTTTTCTTGGAATTTTGTGGAAACTTCAGTTGCACAGATTTCATAATATGCTTAAACACTGCAACGTTTTGAAAACTAAAGATTTGTTTTTAAAAGATGTCTTATTTATAACGCATCTCCCCATATGTTTACAAAAGGTTAATGTACAACGAAAGTTGAATGCACTTATTATATTCCCATGGCGATTACGAGTGAATGGTGTAATGCGAACTCGAACTAGTTTCAAGGTTGGATGTGTACGACTGGTTAAATTTTTTATAATTGCTTTCTCATATGATATAATAATTTCCTTATCACCTGTTTTGAATTTTATATCTTATATTAAGAGTAAACCAATTCAAAAATTAATGATAAAATTTTCTTTTATGCTTTAATTTAAATAAAATATTTTATTTGTATTTTTAATTTTTTTATTATAAATTTTTTAATAATAAAATTTTTTGTGAATCTAAAAAATATTGAAACGTTAGTTATAAAACTTTTTTAATTTAATTAACTTACTATTCGATTAATGCGTGCATTACATTATCTTCAATGTGGACCCATATCCGCGTCCCCAACAGCCACCCCACAAACCAATACATTTGGGATGGCGGTGGTCCAAAATCATAAGTTAGAAAATAATTCTAAAATTTTATGGATGTTAATTTAAAATAAAAAATAAAAATTTGTGACTTACATCTAAATTGTCTTCGTATATTTCATCCAAAAAGTCCCTCAATCTTTCGTATACGATATCTGAATTAAAAAAATTTCTCAAATATACAACCAAAAATTATTATGAAGAAAAATTCATTATCTTAATTAAATTGAAGCATACATATAATTGATGTTAAAAAATCTTTTTTTTTCTTATAATTAGAGATTGTATATTTGATTTTAATAAACTTGAATAAAAATTATTATGTGTAGTATTTAAAAATAGTAGGTGAATGTTTTGTTGAATAAAGATTTTTTATTAATGGATATCTAGTTTATGATATTTATAGTGTGTGTTTCAGTAACAATAATTAAAAAATGTATCTATTGTTAAAAAATTATTTATTATATAGAATAAATTGATTTTGTATTAATAAGAAAATATTTTGTATATAAAACTTTAAAATAATTGTATAGATTAAATAACTTACCAATCATTTTAACTATTTAAAACTTAAACTTTTAATAATCTGATAAATAGGACTTTTTCGCATCAGGCTTGATTGCATGCTGTATTTATATGGAACCCCACCTTCTTAGTATGGGGTGATTTTAGTTCAACCACTTTATGTGAACCTAAACATTTTTTAAAAAACATCCTAGATGTAACTGTCCTTGAAATAACTTTGAGTATATGAACTCAACATTTTTATAAACTTGATTTTCTAATGAGTTAGTTATCAAACTGGTCTTGTGAGAAATTTCTTGAGTATGTGTGCATTTTTATACAAAAACCTACTTCAATTGCTAACATGTGCGTACATAAACTTTTCGTTTTGGGACTTTTTCAAAGATTATATTAATTCAAAAATTAGAATTTATTTTGGTTAATAATAAGGAATAATATAATTAAGTTCATTCTTCGGAGATCCTTGGATGAATGAAGTTCATTCTCTCCCACCTAGATATGCTTAGATAATTTTGATAGGTATGGGAGGGCTTAGATACTGTTTCGATATGTATGAGAGCATATAATTGTAAAAGGAAGGGATTTTCAGATACATGAGAGCGCACTCGATTCTCGCACGGGTGGGGCGGGCTGGGGGCGGCTGGGAGGCGGCTAGTTTCTTGCTTTCCCAAACAAACACTACTCTCGAGGTTGAAAAAAAGGAGAATTTACATTTAGATAAAGGTATCTTACTTGAAGTCTCAGAGTTTATGATTGATATTAATTAATAATATGACCTTTTAATATCCACTTTTCTTCGTTCTTTTTGTTAGGATGACTTGATGTTGAATCTTCTTTCTTTCCTCTTTCCTTGTGTTTCAAATATGAAGCTAAACTCGTGAATGTTTCTATTAGAAAATCTTGGGTGTCTTTCTTTTCTTTGTTTGAATGTTGACTATTTTCTTTATTTGTTTTGGGACATATTTCCTTTGGCCAGTCTCTCTACACAACACTCTTACATGAATTGTTTCCCATTTTGTTGTTTTGTATGTTCTTATATGCAACTGCAGATGTTACGCTTTGTTTCATGAAAGGGCAGTAGGTTTGCCTTCCTTTAGTCAAAACATCAGCATTTGATTCCAGAGCTCTATTCATCGTACTTGAAGCACATTGGTCTATGTAAGGTTGCCCTTGATTCTGATGGTATGTAATTGCCATGAATCTCGTTAAAGGGGAAAGCCCCATCTTTCTTTTCCCAATGCGTCCTTTCAATTGAAACACCGAGCAGATTGATCTTTTTATTTTCCTCCTCTTTTTTGTTAAAGGAGTATGCCCTGATAACTGATTCTGCTACTTTGGGAGCCTAAGTTCCATAACCGTAGGGAGTGGTTCCTGTGTAAATGTACAGTCCGCTTATCATGCTCAATCTCTTTTGTTTTGTGTCCTTTAGTTTTCTCCCTCTTTCCTCATCATCCATTTCTTTTCTAAGTCCTGTCTTACTAAGTGTTTCGTACAACAGAGAATTCTTGTATCGTTTAAACATTCTTAATTAGATTTGTGCTTCACTCTTTGCTTTAATCCATTATTATATGTTTGATGAAAACACTAGAAAAATTGCAGGTGTGCCCCAACCAACACCATTAGGTGTGTTACTTCAAAAAACAGCATTGTCTGGGAATTTCTTGTTATCCATGAAAAGGATACAACTGGGTGAGGGTGTTATGCTGTACAATGAAAAATGATTCAAAAGATCCACCTGGAATGAAGAAGAAGTAAACAACTTTACAAAAGAGTGGTATGCCAAAGCTGCCCCATTACTAACAGAATGTAAGAGTTTCCTTTTTGCAAGTCCAGGGATGCTCATGGGAATGCACAATGCCCTCTCAACAACAGCAGGTCTTTTGGCTCCAAATCATAGAATAAACGACTCTATCATGAAGGTTATGACACTGCGATCAAGTGATGACTCAATGTCCCTTTACCTAAGTGATAGTTTCGAAAACAACAAAACATGTGTAGAGGAAGTGTAACATCTGCCTTAGCACTAAGCCACTGCAGAAGAAACCGGCTGGTCAAATGCTTAGTCAGTCTCCAACTGTTACACAACCTTGGGATCTACTATCCATTGATCTTGTTGGTCCATTGCCGAGAACATCATCAGGATTTACCTATATTTTCTCTATTTGTGATAGTTTTTCCAAATTTGTTTTATTGTTCCCACTACGTAGTGCAACAGGTGAGAAAATAGCTCAGATCATGGAGGAGCAAGTTATTCTTGTTTTTGGAGCTCCATCCAGGATTATTTTAGATGATGGCTCTCAATTTAAAAATAAAATTTTTGTCTCAAAAATGAATGAATATCAAATAAAATTGTGTTATTTGTCGAACTACCATCCACAAGCTTCTCCTGTGGAATGAGTTCATAGAGTACTCAAGACTATGTTATCCGCTTATGTGCGTGACAACCATAAGTCATGGGACAGATTTTTACCAAAAGTAGCTTGGGCTCTTTGCTCTGCTAAGCATGAAGTCACAGAGATGACTCCTAACTTCGTGATGTATGGGAGGGAAATTAAAGTCTCTGGCAGTCCTCAAAACCCTTTAAGCCAATCCACAGAACCTTTAGATCCACTAGTTCGATCTGAAACTCTTAAAACGGTCTATAGTGATATTAATAAGAGGCTTAAAAGAGCATATGAGAACAGTCGAAAGAGATATGACCTCAGACGAAGACCAAACACATTTGTGATCAGTCAACAAGTCTGGAAGAGAAACTTTGTATTGTCAGACAAGTCTAAAAATGTTACTGCTAAGTTAGCACCGAAATTTATAGGCCCCTTTACCAAGATTCTTTCTCCTTGGAGCTACCAGCTACAAGATGAATCTGGAAAGAACTGCGGGGTATACCATGCAAAGGATCTGAAAAGTGATTTAGAGTAAACTTAGGTTTTTTTAAAAGATTTTTTTTTTCCATTTTCTTTTTTTTTAGTCGATTGTTGCTGACATTGTTGTTTTTTCTCCTTCTGACATATCCATTGAAGACATTTCTATGTCCAATATTGACGCTAAGTGGTCAGATATCAAACTATTGCTTGAGGGATAATCTATTAGTGTTGTGGGATCAACAAAGTTTACTAATTTTGAAGTCTCATGGTGAGCCTTTTCGTTCTCCTCCATGTCTTTCTTATCCTTTCTGCTGAGTGTTCGGTTTGATTTCTTAAGATAGTGAAAACAGGTTCTGGGAGGGGGGTGAGTGGCTCAGCGGTAGAGCACTGGACTCATAATCCAAGGGTTGTGGGTTCGAATCACACCAAAGGCAGAAATCATTTTCTGATTTTTAATTAATTAAAAATTTAGAAATTGATTTTCATATACCAGGTGTGATTCCTCACTCCACCATTCACTATTGGGTTCTAATTAACAGGGCTGTTCCTAAAGTGGCGCTGGGAAACAGTAACAAAGCCTACACAGAACACGAGACTAATGGCCATAGTAGTCGATGCCGTTGACACAGAAGTAAGAAAAAAACAGGTTCTGGGTGTCTATTGTATTGAGTATAAGTTCTCCATGCTCTTTGGAATAGGTTAGTTCTTCAATGGGTTCTGATGAAAAAGGGTTATCAGGATTTTGAGATCTTAAGAGGTATTCCCTTTCCTCCTGTGTTGTTGCCATGTTTTCTTTCAGTACCATCTCGTTCAAGTGGCAATTGGTACAATTCCAAGGGTTCCTTCCTCCGTCTGATAATAATAGAACCTTACCAGATATGTCTGGCCTCTTTTCTTCATATCTTTTTATCCTCCATATGCGTCTTGTGCAGTCAATCCCTATTCTCAGTCGGGCAGTGGCCCCAATATGATTGTTCGTGAGAGTTGCTACTGATGTAGTTGTTTCCCTTGCTACTGCTCCAAAATCATCTGGAGGGTTGATACGTTTAGGGCGAAGAGAGGCCGTCTCTGTACCAAACTGACTAATGAAAGATCCATCCATGTACCAAGAAGTATACTCACCAAGCCCTTCTCTGAAGAAAAATGTTTTGTCAGGACTTAGGTTAATACCCAACATTCCCAGATTCCTCCTCTACACATGTTTTGTTGTTTTCGAAACTATCACTTAGGTAAAGGGACATTGAGTCATCACTTGATCGCAGTGTCATAACCTTCATGATAGAGTCGTTTATTCTATGATTTGGAGCCAAAAGACCTGCTGTTGTTGAGAGGGCATTGTGCATTCCCATGAGGATCCCTGGACTTGCAAAAAGGAAACTCTTACATTCTGTTAGTAATGGGGCAGCTTTGGCATACCACTCTTTTGTAAAGTTGTTTACTTCTTCTTCATTCCAGGTGGATCTTTTGAATCATTTTTCATTGTACAGCATAACACCCTCACCCAGTTGTATCCTTTTCATGGATAACAAGAAATTCCCAGACAATGCTGTTTTTTGAAGTAACACACCTAATGGTGTTGGTTGGGGCACACCTGCAATTTTTCTAGTGTTTTCATCAAACATATAATAATGGATTAAAGCAAAGAGTGAAGCACAAATCTAATTAAGAATGTTTAAACGATACAAGAATTCTCTGTTGTACGAAACACTTAGTAAGACAGGACTTAGAAAAGAAATGGATGATGAGGAAAGAGGGAGAAAACTAAAGGACACAAAACAAAAGAGATTGAGCATGATAAGCGGACTGTACATTTACACAGGAACCACTCCCTACGGTTATGGAACTCAGGCTCCCAAAGTAGCAGAATCAGTTATCAGGGCATACTCCTTTAACAAAAAAGAGGAGGAAAATAAAAAGATCAATCTGCTCGGTGTTTCAATTGAAAGGACGCATTGGGAAAAGAAAGATGGGGCTTTCCCCTTTAACGAGATTCATGGCAATTACATACCATCAGAATCAAGGGCAACCTTACATAGACCAATGTGCTTCAAGTACGATGAATAGAGCTCTGGAATCAAATGCTGATGTTTTGACTAAAGGAAGGCAAACCTACTGCCCTTTCATGAAACAAAGCGTAACATCTGCAGTTGCATATAAGAACATACAAAACAACAAAATGGGAAACAATTCATGTAAGAGTGTTGTGTAGAGAGACTGGCCAAAGGAAATATGTCCCAAAACAAAAGAAAATAGTCAACATTCAAACAAAGAAAAGAAAGACACCCAAGATTTTCTAATAGAAACATTCACGAGTTTAGCTTCATATTTGAAACACAAGGAAAGAGGAAAGAAAGAAGATTCAACATCAAGTCATCCTAACAAAAAGAACGAAGAAAAGTGGATATTAAAAGGTCATATTATTAATTAATATCAATCATAAACTCTGAGACTTCAAGTAAGATACCTTTATCTAAATGTAAATTCTCCTTTTTTTTTCAACCTCGAGTAAATATGTTTAAATCCTGTAACAAGGTATGCTGGTATACCAGTTGTCTGTATATAAAACTCTTCCTTCATCAAGTAATCCTTGAAGTAGGTCCATGACAACGCCTTCAGCCACACTACCATCATTTTGTTTAGACTTGCCACAGTAAACTCTTAGGTTCCATGTATAACCTTTATCCGTAGATAATTTAAACATTTTAATTCCATATTTGTGTCGCTTATTGGGAATGTATTGCCGGAACATTAGGCGACCTTTCCAGGGTATCAGGCTTTCATCTATACAGACTTTCCTTCCCGGAGTATACATTTTCTGATAGTTACAAATAAATTTGTTTAGTATCGGATTAATCTTGTAAAGGCGATCGTCTTGAGGAGCAGATTCGTTATCTGTGAAGTGCAAAAATTTAAGAAGTAATTCGAACCTATTTCTGGGCATAACATTTCGTGCAAAAGGAATTCCATAGAGGTGATCCTTTCGCCAGTAGTCTCGAAGAGCTGGTAACTTTACAAAACCCATCCAGCCTATTAGAGCCAATAATCTCATCATTTCAGGCTTATCTACTGGTACCCAGGCGTGTAATCTGGCACTACCGAAAGCATCCGTTTTCAATAAGTGCTGGGTTGCGTACAAGTTTGTCTGGTCCACTATCATTGTAAGTATATCGTCAGTAAAAAGCAGTTCAAAGAGGAGTTGCTGTTGCTAGTATGCCTTGGTAAATATCTTTCATGCCGGCAAGATGTTCACCAGTAAATTCAAAATTGGGAGGATCTTCAAGCTTGCACATCTGCCAAACCATTTCAGAGATTATTTTCCTCACGGTATCTATTTCTGTCAGCACAGTCGGTGCAGTAAACTCATTGTCTAATGCAGTAAACTCATCGTCTGTTTCTTCATAATATGATGATTCTTCTTCAGAATCTGGGATGTCCTCCGGTTCAAAATTAGGATCAATCACAGAGTCATCACTGGAAATATCCATTCTCGATACTATTATCCTAACCAATTTATTTTGATGAATTTTTAAAAATTTGTATCCGAAGAATATTGTTCTAATTAATTACAGTCTCTTATTCCTTGTAATTCTGTACATGTACTTTTCACCACACTGCTGAAACAAAAGAGAGAAAAGGCGATTGAATGGATTGAAAGAAATAAATAACGATTTTGATGTACGCACCTGTTAACAGATGAGAACTTCACAAACAACTAAGACATATTTCAGAACTAGACTAAATCAGCCGTGCTGACATGCGCCATCTATGTGCTAATAGTATAAATACACCTACAGGGTTACAGAAATCAACTTAACAAAATTGTAATATAAGAAGTGTATCCTTGAGGACACATGGCCCCTATGCTTATTTCAAGCCCAAATAATTTCAGAGGCCAGGTGTATCCTCAAGACACACACACAAAAAACAATAAATTTCAAGAAAAAACATGTTTTCCAGCATAACTGAGCTACTAAAAAAGGTTTCATTACATTTTCAAAGAAAAATAAAATACATGAAAAAAATTTTACACCTCACTTTTACCCATGGCCTTACATGGCAACACCCTGTGTATCCTCAAGGAAACACGTGGCGGTCAACCTGTTAAAAAGTAAAGTTGAATAAAATTATTCAGGATACTTTCTTTTCAAGGTGTCCTTTTTACAATCTGGATACATCTTCATATGATCTTGTACGCAACGTAATAAGAACTGTTTTTGTTCTTCGTCTGCTGTAATTAAACCATGGAAGGTTTGCATTAGATTAACAGCTCTTTTCACCTCCCGATAAAGTAGTTTATACTAAGAATACATTTTAACTGAGGAATAACAGAAAATACCGTCTTTTCACCTTCAGATAGCGCTATCTACCGGTTAAAGTACCCTTATCCCCAGGATAAGCTATCTGGTGGTTTATGTGGTGGATAGTGATTTTATCTACCAGTTAAAACCCAAGAGCATGCGCACTGAATGAAATTGAGGGGCGAATTGTCAACATAACATAACCTAACAGAAACTTCATTCAGTTCATTCTTATTTGAGATTTCTGGTGACATAAATGGTGTTTTACAAACTTAAGTAAAAAGTTTTGTCAATTATTTAAAAAAATGGATATAATTGAAGATTTAGAGATGTTTGGTGATGTAGATGTTGGACTACTTCATGACCTAGAAGTAGCAAATCGGGAGCGAGCTTACAATGTTAGACCGAGAAGAGACCATTTCAACGAGTGGAATGACATTGAATTCTTTAATAGATTCAGACTCTCAAACCCACAGTTACTATTTTATTGAACCATCTTGGAAGAACTCTTCATAATCGAACAGAAAGGTTAATAAACTATTGTCCTTGTGTAGAATTATTTATTTAAAGAACCATACATTTTTCTTGGTAAATTATTACACTTCTTTTCGATATATACAGATTGTGAAAGTTACATAACTAATGCCAACTTTTTCTTAATGCATGGGTATCTCAAGTCCCATCTATTTAATTATTTTTTGTGTGTAGAAATTAGGAGGCGATTTTTGTATCAAATAGATGTTGATGATTATTAAACATTTTAATTAAAAAAAAGCATTATGTATTTGTGATCTACCCAGTAAATAATGAACTTTTGTTTCATATGTGTAGGTCTGTATTTTCACAAAATATAAAAAAACACCTTCTTTCGACTCAAACAATTATTAAGTGCATGAAACTAGAGATATACAATACTAGGAAAGAAGTACAACAATTTATTAAAGTTGTAAAATTTGTTGAAATGTCATTCTAAAATTGTTTGGTTGAGAGAAGAAAGAGATGTTTCTCCCAAGTTGCTTCTCACTTTAAGATTCTTGGCAACAGGTGATTTCTATATTACTGTTGGAGAATTTAGTGGAGTACATAAAACCACCGCAGCACAGATAATTAAACAGGGAATTACTGGTTTGTGCAGTATGTTCCCCCAATTTGTTCATTTGTTTACACCGAAGAGGAACAGCAGGAAGCAAGAGAAATTTTTTTCATATATCTCGTTTTCCAAGGATTATCGGTGCAACCGATTGCACACATATCAGAATAGTCTCTCCTGGTGGAGAAAATGCTGAGATATACAGGAACCGGAAAGGATATGTTTCCTTGAATTGCCAGGTAGTGGGATCTGCACAATTAAAAATAATGGATTTAGTTAGTCGCTGGCCAGGATCTGCACACGATAGCCATATTTTTGAAAATTCTGCTGTTAAAATAAAATTTGCAAATAATGAGATGGGCAATGGAATTTTAATAGTTGACCAGGGATATAGTTTACGGCAATATTTACTGACTCCATTATCTGATCCTCAAAATGATGCTGAACGTCTATACAATGAGGCCCAAATTAGAAGTAGAAATACTATAGAAAGACTTTTTGGGATATGGAAAAGAAGATTTCCAATACTATCAATGGGATAAGGTGTCGTATTAATATGGCACAAAGGATTGTTTGTACTTGTGCAGTTTTGCACAATATTACAATATTGCAATTGACCAAAACGAAAATGATTTTGAAGAAAATGAAAATGAATTGGTTCTGGAAGATAGAGAGTTTAATGGGGGTGAAGAAAATAATGAAAATGCTTGGACATCATTTATAGACTATTTCCAGAATTTATTGAATCGAGTTCATTGAAACGTGTAATTTTTATTGTTAAGTTTTTGTGTGGATTTAATTCAAATTCAATTAAAAAAACTCAGTGTAGTTTTAAACGCACACCACCCCAAGCTGGTATACAATATCTTATTATAGTCTGCAAGAGAATTGTAAAGTGTAGATAATTTTTTTTAAATTTAGCGTTAATAAATTGTTTTTAGCCACAAATAAAGTTTGCTTAAATCTGTTTCTGCATTTTGTTTCACCATTTCCCAGCTTTTTCTGAAAATATTAGAGCTGTATCATCAGCATAACAAGCAAAATAACTTTTGAAATTATTTTCTTAGATGATACTAGTGCATGTGGCATCATAAAAAACTTTAGGAATGCCCAATTATACGTAAATTTACCACATTGTTACAAAAATATTGAGGACAAAAGTCTCTCGTAAATTATATAAAAAAAAATTTATAAACGATGTTAACATCGGAAGAACATTTCAAAGTCTACGAAAGAGTACTAAGAAAGTAGGCCACAAATTCTTCTTCTTTATTTTGAAGGCCGGTACCAAATGTCTAAACAATGACATTGACCTGAAAAATGACAACAATAAAGTAAATGGCCATTCTTGTTTTTTCGTTTAACTTAGAATGACAATTATGGCCTCTCCCAGTCAGATGAAGTGTCCCACTAAATGAAAAAATGATAGTTTAATGAAAAAATTACTACAGGTAACTACCCTTATACCTGACGAAAAAAACAAATTGGTACAAAAGCGACATAATGTTGCAATGGTAGGGATGGGGCTGATCCCAAAGCTACTAGACTTTCACTCTTCGTAAGAGCGATTTCACACCCAAAACTCCACCCATTGCCAACAATGTGAGTAACAACCTTCAGGATAAGTTGGTTAAGTCAAAGAAAGGTCCTGAGTTGGGGGTGAAATCAATCCCACCAAGTCTCTCACACTTGGAGACATGGATGTCACCTCCAACCAATGCTATTTATGACGTATCCTGTGAAATTTGTTCTTAGCTTTTCGTCAAAACACTAGTTAAAGAAAAAGAAGCAAGACACCATAACAATGGGTGGGTGTGACACCAAAACTATAGAAACTCTCACCCTCTACAAGATTGGCATCAGCACCCTACTAGGTGATGTAGTGTAGGTAACTTAATCCTGTAGTAATCGGCACCAACAATAAATGTGAGCAACAACAAAAATATATATTTATACTCAAAGTGAAATTATTATTTTTTATTGTTCAGGAAGTTACAAATTAGAAAAACAGCATCCAATTTGAGAATGAAACAGTTTAACGTTCCAGCCCCAAAGCGGAACTATTTTTTAAATAAAAGTGAAAAATATTATTTGTGAAAAGCAGGAGAAGGAGATCTCCTGCTTTTCTTGTGCTCGTCTTTCTTGTAAAATCAATTTGGTGCGTTAGCAGGTCTTCTCTTAAAAAGAGTATACATTTTCGTTTGTTTTCCCTTTTTTTGGTGTTAATAGGTGATGCTGCTTGTTTTTTAGAGCTTGAGGAGACCAAGATTTCCAAATCGATTTTTTTTCTGAAAAATTATTAAAATGACAATTACTACTTAAGGTGACTGTGGAAATTTTTTATTAGTTATTATTTCTGTATAACAGCCAACTCAAATACTAGTATAGGCTAGTAATGTTCATTATAATAAATTAACTGTTATAAACATTTATCTTTAGCTAATAGGGTAAGGAAACAAAACTTACATTTCTCCTGGATGTTCCAGCAGAGCTGCTTTTACTAGTCGAAGGTGTATCGAGTTCACCCTTTTCTTCATTAGCTGGTGTTTTGTTAATTACAGCAGAGCTGCTCCTACTAGCGCTAGTGGAAGGTAGCTGGAGTTCATCCTTTTCTTCATTAGCAGGTTTTTCCTTAATTTTAGCCAAGCTGCTACTACTAGCGCTAGTCGAGGGTAGATGGAGTTCATCCTTTCCTTTGGTGTTTTAGTAATTGTATCACTTTCCTAATGCAGTTAAAGTATGTTTTTCTATTGTATTTTAATATAAAAATAAAATTTTATAAAATTGAGTAAATTAACTTACTTCAAGTAAATCACAAATATATCGATTTATTTCATCATCACTGATGGGGATGACCTGTAAATTTACTTCAGTGTTTACTGGTACCTCTCCAGTAATTGCTAAAAAAAAAGTTTTTTAAATTATAATTTTCTTCAAAAGTTTACCAATAATATTGACAATTAATTGTCACTTCTGATTCAATTTATCATTGTAAATGTAAAAAATCAATTAAACTTGTCATTTTTAATTAAAACACGATAAAGAATCGAAACATTCGAACACATACAAATGTACAATGCAGATATTAAAGTAGTATTACATTTTACATAACTTACTTGTTTCTGCTAGTAACATATCAGAGTCGCAATCGTTAGATAAGCCAGTAACTGAGATGCTCAACACCTCCAGCAACTCTTTTTCTGGTCCTTCTATGGGTATATACATCGGTATGCCCCCACCAGTTTTGCTGCTCTCTGCTTTATTATAATTTTTCTTTAGTTCCTCATGGCGTCATATTTTGATCTAAGTGTTTCCAGCGATCTATATCTATATACTTTCCCTAAAATAGCACATTTTAAATAAAATTTCTTCTCAAATATAAAAAACAATTTACCTGAAGACGAATTAAATAGTTCGCAAATTTGCTTCCACGTCTCATCTTTTAGTAGCCATGCTTCTGAGTCTGTCCTTTTGTTTTCAATGACATGTTTTTTACTGATAGCCAGCTGTAGTAGTAGGCGCGGGTCTTTCACTGTAAAGTTCGGTGCCCTACACCTTTTTTTTCCCTTTTACCAGGGTGTCACACAAGTCCGACATGTTTTATTAACATTAATTGGACCGCGTTATGCATAACATAACCAAGCGCCATTTTCAAGAATTGAGAAAAATTACTTTTAGTTTTAAGCTTTCCAAAAAATAAACTATTCATCAGATTGAGTTCATATTTTATGTAGACATCAAAAGTACCAAACACAAATTAGTTCTGCAGTTTTATAATAATAAAATAAAAAATACAGATTTTGTCAACAAAAACGCCGCTTGGTCCCGTATTGCTTTTTATGCATCCCTGAATGTTAGAGTTTTGCATACTTTGACTATGCGCCATATTTGCCGCTTAGTCAAATTATGCTAAATTCGGGCTGCGTGTTTAGTTTTGCATACTTTGACTACACGCCATTTTTGGCGCTTAGTCACGTTATGCTGAATTCGGGCATTCCGATTTTTTTTGTCAATAATTTTTTTGATTCTTCTTTGTTATTTTTTTTTTGTCAATAATTAAACGAATAGAGTTTGTCTTTTATTCGATTATTTTTTATTGAATAAAAATAATGCAGTAAGGTATACTGAAAAGTATTTTTTTAAATAAACTTGAATGAGAACAATAACTACAAATTCTACTTTTTTACTAAAAACATAAAAAAAAAATGAAGTAAAACTATTTGACGTTTTTCTAAGCTAAAAATGTTAATCTTCTTGTGTTTCAAAATCTAGTTGACCATTAAATCCATCCAAATCATCTTCTATATCAGCAGCTCCTACCAAATTCTTATAAAATTTCTTAACGTCATTTGGAATAAAATTCATTAAAGACTTTAAATCTTCAAGCTTCTTCTCAGGAATAGGTTTGCCTTTAGGCCAAAGTTTCTGAAGGGATGTATGGAATTTTGGTAATTCTAAGGAGGAAGGCCTACCCCTCTTTTTTGATAAGTCGATTTCCTGTGCACTACTTGCAAAGTCAGTCTTTACAAATATCTTGAATGGGTGTTCCTTTTGAATTTCAATCTCTCTAAAGTTCAACCAATTAACTTTTTTGTTGTCAATATCTGTTTTTCTATTCACGATAGATTTTTCTAAGTCAGCAGTCCCAAAAAAGTCTTCTTTATGCATTTTGTGAACAATTAGAGGGTTTTTCTTTCTGCATGTTTTCATAATATTAGCGTAATCATCTGGGGAGTATAATCTTTGTTGTAACTTAAGAGCACATTCGATATCACCAAAATCAGTATCGTTAGGGAGAAAACTATGTCCCGATATCAAAAAACGCAAGGTAATTTTCTGCAAAAATGGATGTTCTTCCAAAACAGCTTTTAACATTAAAACCACCTTTATATTCCTGTTTTGGCCCCCACAGCTATCGGACCAAAGAATAAGATATTTACACGATTGCATATCCTGATTCTCCATAATATGCCTGTATAAGCATGAAGAAACTTCTTGAGCTCCCCGGCCAGCTTCACCCTCTAACCATAGGTAACAATGACCCTTGTTTTCTTTTGCAGTGTGGATTCCCAAGTTATAAAGCCAAAGCTGACGTTTGTAAAAGATAACATTGGTGGGTATACGAGGAAGTGGAAGGGTTTTCTCCATGTCAAAGCAGAGTACTTCAAAATCTACATCTTCTACTGCTTGCCTCCTATTTGCGTTTAACAAATTTCGTGCTACTTCCGCTTCAGATAAATGACGTTCTTTCTCTAGTTGGTATTTATTTTGTTCTTCGATAGTTTCAGTTGATTTTAAAACTTCCAGTTTATCACATCTATTGCAAGTGTCTTTTTTTAAAGGCTTTCTCCTTAAATTAAAACATGTTAAAAATATTTGTTTATACTTAGAGAAAGATACTGGAAGTTTCGATTCCTGTTTATATAAATTATACATAACTGGCAATGTTGTATCAGATCTCAAGTACATGCTTTCTGTTTGTGCTCTGGAATAATGAGATTTATATTTGGGGAATTTATCAATATGATTTTTAACTTCCTTAAATTGTTCTTCGGAAATTTTATTTTTTCCCCCACCAACACCTCTTAAGTCTTTTACTCCTTCAGGCCTTTTTTTACCTTTTAGCGCTAAATCCACTTTACCACTGGAAATTCTCAACGTCTGAAGGAAAAAAGTTTTACAAACTATAACACCATTAAAAGAATATTCTCTTGTGTAACATTTTTTATCAGATCCTTTGACCCGTTTCCTCTTAACAGGACATTCCCGGACCATTGCGCAAATAAGTGCTCTTTGGGCATCATACGAATCAACAGCATAAAATTTGTCATATTCTTCTCTTGCTTTTTGTAGACTTACTCTTTCTAAACAAGCACACTTTTGTGGCCAGTATTTTTTCATTACGTGTGCTATTACCGTTGTTTTCTTTAGTCCGTTCTGTATCATCGTTAAAAGTAATTTCATCTGCTGTATTTTCAGGATTTGACTCGACAGAAACCATATTTTTTTGTGTATCATTATTCTCCTTTTCATCATCATTACATATAAGTTTCGCGTCAGAACTATTCAAAAATTTGGAAACTATTGTCCGAGATTGGAACTAGATTTGTTAAACTAATATCCAAATCTTGGGGATTTTCCTACAAAGTTTCCAAGTTTAGTATACAAGAAAAAATAAATTTAAAAATATTTTTTACTAACCTCGCAATTTGAAGTTTTTGAAGTACTTTCTTCGGTGTTTGAGGACTCATTGACATTATTTGATGACTAAAAAATAGTACCCAGTTAAACAAAAAACCATTCAAATATTATTCATAAATTATTAAAACCTTTAGAGAATTATTCGATGATACTGCATCAAAAACTTCCGTAACAAGAGTAGCTTTTGGAACTCCAACCAAAGAGTTTATACCAATTATTCCCGTTTGAAAAGAATGATTTTCCTCCTAACAAAGAGACAAAATAATTTATTATCACTATGTGATGTGGAAAATATTAAAAAAAATATTGTAATTTTGTATAAACTTACCTGTATAGCTATTTCTCTGGCAATTTTAAGTATTAAATCTCTTCTTTTCAACATTTTTAACTAGCAGCACAAAAAACTACAACCGGTATAAACAACCTAATACTAATATCTTGCCTAGAACCTCTCAAACTTCATTCTTTGACAACGATTATGCATAACTCGACCATGCGCCAAAATAACGGCTGAAATTGGCGGTTGGTCACGTTATGCTAAACTCTCGTACTGACATCTTTGAGTGTTTTCTTACAACAAGGACTTGGTCATGTAATGCGTAATGACAATAAGTAAATGGAGAATTTGGCGTTTAGTGTTTTTAATGATTTCTTTTTAAATAGAGGTTTCTATAAGCTAATTATTTTTTTATAGTTAGATTACACCCTCTCCCACTAGATGGCGATATTATCTCAAAATTGACGAAATGGCGTTTGGTCATGTTATGCATAACGCAGTCCAATTAAAACTAAACTACAAATACTAAGCAACTAACTATAAAACTAACACTAAAAACGAATTAAAATAATTAAAAAGTCAAAAATACACCGAACAATCTACCCAAACAAACACCTAGACAATCTAGACAAAACAAAATGAATTTGACATAGAAATTAGGAAGTTCCGTAATTTGACGTAAGACACAAAACATAATTGCGAGGTTCTCTTTCTCTCACTAACACCTTTGTTTCTGTTCCTTCGGTGTCATTTCAGTTGGCTACATTGGTCTATTGGTACATCTCTAGGTGAAAAGACTCGTATCAGTTATCTCTTAGATACCGAGTTCTAGTTAATTTATCCGTAGAATAGTTATCTGACGGTTAAAACTTATCTATCTATAGGTGAAAAGACTGGCCCTAAATCATTTACGGCTTTTAAGCTACAAATCTTCGTTTTAGCTTCCACAAAAGAAGCATCATCACCATCGCTTTCAGATTCGGGTTCGAAATGCTGAAAATTTCTTTCCAAAAATGGTTCAAAATTTGGTTGTCCCCTCTGAGAGGGTGTATCCTCTAGGGATGCCACATCCGGAGAACGGCCCCTCTGTCAACCCCTGCGCAATTTCCCCCTACGTCGTTTTAATTTAAATTTGAAAATTTCCCCGTTAAAATTTGGACCCATTCGTCCTCTGTCAATGGAGGCACCCCTCGCGACCGTAATTGGTAACAAAAATTAATAATAAGTCACTAAAACCACGTACGGAGTGGTACAATACACTAGGAATAGGTAACAGGTAAGAGAAAAATAAATTTACACAACACACTGTAGAATATTATTTTATTTGTCCTGTTCCTGCTCTAGGAACGATCTTGCCTGTACCACAGGGCTTCTAGATGCCTGAAACAGAAATAAAACACAAGAAAATACGGTTAAAATCGGTGCCCCACTCCCTCCTAAAATTCCAGAGAAAACAATTAACTCTTTTTCCCGAATTTTACGAGTGAACCGGAGAGATAATTTTATGATTTACCGAGCCAGAGATCATAGAAACTCACACTGGAAATCACAAAATGATCAGACGTTTTCAGCGAAACTGCTAAGCTCAAATTGCGAAATAAATCGTACGGAAATACTTCGAAATTCACATCTACAACAATCACAGATAACGTTAATAACCGTTACACTACACTATCGCTGTTACTGGAACCGTTCTTCGGGAACCCCTGAATTTGGCGCCAGAACGTCACACCCTGGTAACCTGAAAACGCGCTATTTTCTGGGGCAACCTTCACAAAACCTTAAGCGGTCGTAATTATACCGATTACGACCACTACATGCAAACTCTAGTAGGGGCAGTTATTTCGTAAGACGAATCGTCGTCCTCACAAGCGGATTTTGGCCTTTCCAAACCACTGAAAACCCCAAAATGTAACTTACCAATTCTAAAATTCGGTTTCTGTTATTTCAAAAGATGCCCCTTGAATGTTAGAGAGAATTTGTTTGGAGTGAAGTACTTGATTGATGAGCGGTATTGCTCCATTACCCTGGTGGGCAAGTTCCAAGAACGCCGTTGCTCCAAACTTCCCTTTGGTTAACTTCGCCGCCAAAATGATAAACCCGTCTTGTAGTTTAAAATAATAACAGTGAGGGCATTGCAAACTTTGCCAAGCGAATATAAATTTGTGACTGCTCTGCTCTCTAATGTAGAAGTAGTGTTCTGCAAGTTTCTTATTTCGTTTTCTACCCCATTTTTCTCTGCAATCGATACCAGAGTAGACTCTCTGATTAATTGAATTTTAACAGGCCTATAATATGCTGTCGAAGCTGGGCTCGGATTTTGTCAAATGATCTTTATATCACACACAGGGAACGATACACGTGATGAACACAACTGAATCACTAGCGTCAGGTCCATGAAATGCTTGTTAGTAGGAGCTATGGCCTGAGGAGCCCTCAAAACCCCTTTTTGTTAATAGACATAGTTGGTCTAGTTCTGCATCTTGAAGTGTTAATATTACAGATCGAAGTGACTGGATCAATCGTTGTGTTGTGTGGTCAATTAAATGTGGGACGCTAGCAATAGTTTCTGTAACACGTATATTATTTGGATAGCAGAGCTTCTTTGCTGCTTGGACAGTCTTGTAGTAAGGGAATATTTGTGGAGCATTATCTGGAATAGTTTCACTACCCTTAAAGGGGCCCTAAAGATGTTATACTTTAGGGAATCTAATTTTTATGAGGTCGCTGTGTAAAACGGCTGGTTTTTTCTATCACTGAACTGAGTGGACTGTAGAAACGGGTTAAATAACTCACGATATCGACTAACGTTAACACAAACGGTTTATTATCAACTTAAGCAGACTTTATTACAATATTCTTGACAAAACATACAATATAGCAATACGACATTCAACCGATGCACTCAACAGGTGAGCCTGGAGATGATGAAACTTTGTGAAAGTATTTGTTTTTATGTTATAAATAACCAGAAAAATTTTGAGTTAAAAAAAATTATTTTTTTTTGAGATGTTCATTTTTTTCGGTCAAAAACACTTTTTTTTCATATGAAAAGTGCGCATTATTTTCATTTTCACGTGAACTTTTTTATACAATGATAAACCACTATCGTTCCCATTTAAAATGGAAAAAACTAAAAAAATCACTGTTTTAAAATTTTTTTAACAGTTGTTGATAATTTGTTTAAACTTTTGAGAAAATTAAAAAACTGATTACACCATTGAATCGTATGGGAAAAACTGCTGAAGAAAATATGTTTTCTTTATTTACGTAAAATTTCATACGTATACAGTATTGTTCTAAACATTAAACGAACATGTTGGAAGTATATAAAAATCAAAAATAATCGTTTTCTAATTTTTTTTGTAACAGAATCGAAAAAGTTTTTTATATAAAAGTTGTAGGTTATGAAAAAATCTTCAACTTTTAAGTCACTTTGACCATAACCTCCAAAATTTCCGAAAAAATGCGAAAAATCATATTTTTTCTTTTTTTTTCATTATTAAATGATAATTTTTCAAAAAATATTGTAATTTAATGAAATTGAATTGCAATTAATGAAATTTGAAAATAGTATACCGGGTGACAATGAGACTAGGGCCATGCCTATATCTCGTTCATTTTTCAACCGACTTGAATAAAATTTGGAACATAGATATGACACACAATTTTGGATTGACAGTCGTATAAAAACAAAATGGCGGACTTCCGGTTTCGTCAGAAATGTCACCAACTTCGATTTTTTATTCGTTAAAAATGAATTTAGAAAATTTAAATTCCCGCTGTAGGATTTGTTATTGATCATATCGATGAAAAGTCTATTACTATGAATTACTGATGTCAATTAGAATAGATTTTGACCAGATAAAGGCCTCCTGTGTTAAAAAAAAAATTTTGGAAATTTGAATTTTTTTATTGAAAAATAAAAAATTTGGCAACACTGCCGTATGTAATTTGAGCCATAGAATCTAAAAAACACCAAATATACAGGGTGTTCCATTTAAAAAATTGAAGTTGGTGACATTTCTGGCGAAACCGGAAGTTTTTATATGACTGTCAATCCAACATTGTGTCTCATATCTATGTTCCAAATTTTATTCAAATCGGTTGAAAAATGAACGAGATATAGGCATGGCCCTAGTCTCATTGTCACCCGGTATACTTAACAGTAGTATATACATTAACAATAATGAAAAAATCTTTATTTAATTAGTTTATAGGGGATGTGCAATGGTTCATTTTAATGAAATTATTAAACAACGAAGAGTTTTTTACTTTTTTACTACAAATATTTACATAATTCATCAAAACGAAAAAAATTATTTACACTAATTTTATTTTTTTTTCGCGAGTGTCCTTCATCGTTATCATCAGATCCTTCGTTCAGCCGGTATCTTCCATATTCTTGGAACGATTCATTAAGATCACTCTCCTCAGCTGGAACTTCCGTGTCCTGATTTAAGCAAAGACTGCTCAGTGGAAGTGTCCTCCAAGTCACTAATATCTTCCACAATTTTTTCTTTATTTGAACAATTTTCTTCACACTTACTGCATAAATCCGTACAATGTAGTCCATGCTTCCGACATCCGCATTTGCTGCTTTCACAATTGGTTCCGCAGTTACAGCAAATACTTTTTAGCAAATCCTCAGGAATGACTGCAGCATCTGCGAAGCTAAGCAGAGGTATTTTAAGAATTATTAACCAATACTTCTTTCCCGCCCCACTTGGTTGCAGTCATGTTGTTTGCGAGCCAGGTCTGAAGTTGAAAATATGTTCGATAAGAATGTTGTACAGCTGTTCAAGTTGTTGGTGGTAATTTTTCGAATTTGAAAGTGGATTTTGTTGTGAAAATTTTGTACTGATGAATTCTCAAATCATCCAAATATAATTTAGTGTTTTTGCACTTGTAAATGGCTCCAATCAATTGACAGTCATTTCTAGCAATCACTTTTTTGGATCAGAATTCGTCTCATAAAACGGCCTAACTAACTCAGTCAACTCTTGAGTTTTTATCAGCGAGTTTATTGTTGTTTTTTTACCTTTACCTGCAAAAGCAGAGGTTGTATCACAACCACTAAAACAATTTTAGATGTGCTACCATCTATGGTAAGAAGAGAGTATTGACATTAAATTTTGACTGAATCTAGTCAAGATGTCACTCTCTTCTTTTTTATCCCTTTCAGAGATTAATACAAAGTGAGTAAACCAGTAAGGAATTTTAATTTATTAGATTCGACATCCTAAGACCGGTTTCTGCCTTTCGGCTTCATCAGTTAGGCTTTTCGAATCCAATAAATAAAATTCCAAACTGCTACCATGGGAGCACATCTAAAAATGTTATCTTATAGCAGATATAGCTATTGACTTGTACGAGTTTGGAATTTTATTTATTGGATTCGAAAAGCCTAACTGATGAAGCCTGTTTTTGGGAAGTTCCAAATAATGTCAAATTTGGAGACCCAAACTTATTAGGCCACACGGATGTGCTACTGATATTCTTCCTTGGCCAATCACGGGTACGTATTTTCGGCGTTATTGTTGTATCTTTTTTTTATGCAACTTTCAATCTTGCCCCTGGCCGCGGAGCATCTAAAGGCGGCAGCCGCTAAAGGGGTAGCCGATAAGGCGGTTTTTAACTATTGATGTTTATATGGACTATTAATTACTTCCGGGTTCTTAGCTGTGCTCTGGCCTTGATTTACGATGTGTGCTTACACTGTTGCTATGCGCGAGGTTCGGTTATTTTATTTCTCTTGTTGCCATGGGCGTAGTTAAAAATGTTCGATTTCGAACAAAGCCGAAAGGCAGAAACCGGTCTTAGGATGTCGAATCTAATAAATTAGAATTCCTTACTGGTTTACTCACTAAAACAATGTAAAAAAGCAACAATAAATCAATATTCTTCATGTATATAACTATTTGAAGGATAAATTGTATCGCTGACATTGCCTGCACCTGGCTTCAAAAAATAAATTGGTGCTTGAATCGAATTTAACTGATTTAAAGGAACTAATAAATCAATGTCTTGGCCAACAACGACGACAGTTCATGACTTTGTTTTGTTCGGCGATTTCGATTGCTGAATTAATGATCAAAGAGTCAGCATCTTTTTCAGCTTGCTTCGTCGTATATCCTTCAAATTTTAATGCTGCTGACAATGCATGTATTAATTGAATCTTATTTTTCTAATTTAATAAAAACTTTTCTTGAGCAAACGTTATTTGTGTTTGAGGCTCAATGTTAAACGAAGGCACAGTCGTAGAAAATTTTCGCCTCAAACGTTCTGCTATTTTTGTTATTGTCAACATCATTGTTCGGATAACCGTCAAACATTAGACAACAGCTCTCTGCATAGTGGTTACGAACAAAAGTGATCATTTCGATGGTATCATTTTTTTGCCAAATTACTTTGTGCAACAAAAATCCACCGTCGACAACGTGCACAACATTTTCGGTGCTTGGCAAAACTTGTGTGCTAGAGAACAGATCAAACATGTGCGATTTGACGTTTTACCTGAAACCGTTTTCAGTAAAAAGTGAAAGCGGGAACGGAGCAAGCTCGAATTTCAAATATTTTCTCATGTCATTTTTAGAGTTAATATTCACACATAAACGTTGAAAAAGTAATAATGGATTTATTGGAAATACAAGTTCAGATATAGAATACGCGAGACTCACATGTAGGTTAGCACATGTCACTGGTAGGGCTTCACGAATTCCATGCAATACCGAAGTGCAGGAAAAATTTAAAAAAGACATGATGCATGGAATTTATTTGTTAGAAGGGGACCACGATTTAAAAGTACACGTATCTGCTCCAGGGGCGTTTCAAAACCTTTTTTAAAAGGAGACCCAGGGGCGTTTCAAAACCATTTTTAAAAGGAGACCCAGAGGCGTTTCAAAACCATTTTTAAAAGGAGACCCAGAGGCGTTTCAAAACCATTTTTAAAAGGAGACCCAGGGGCGTTTCAAAACCATTTTTAAATGGAAACCCAATGGCGTTTCAAACCCATTTTTAAAAGGAGACCCAGGGAGATTCCATTACAAAAAGGAAAGGACAAAGTTTGTTAAGTCTTTCCTTTGTAATATTCTCAATTTTTTTATATATATACACTTTTTAATCAACTTTATTTTAATCAATTCACATTTGACATCTTATAAAATTCCAATTAACATAAACTTCAAAAACTCAAATCTGTCAACACTACTATCTATTAAGTCTTTTTCACATAATTTATTTTAAAATACACTTACAAATTTTGCCCCATTTTAACATCATAACAACATTCCCTAAAATTTCGTTGAACTTGCAAAGTAATGAATAAGAAAAGTTCAACGAATTTTACAAATTTTGCCCCATTTTAATCTTCAACTTCAACTTTTAAAAACAAAATCTGTATAATTGACTAATATTAAATACTCCTCGGACTTTATTAGTCACTGGATCTATTAATCGGTAACTATTTATTCCATTTTCATTATCTATAATATAAGGTCCTTCAAATAGTAATTGGAACTTAGCACACTTCTTTTCTTTTCATATACTTAAATTCTCTTCCTCTGCTATTTCCAAATTCATTTTTTTTTAATTTTATTTCTATTTAAATTCCCATTCATTTCAATATCTTGTCTCATTATTTTCAAATTCTGTTCTGTATGTTTTCTTGTTTTTAAATTCTCTTCTTCTGCAATTTTCCAATTGTCTTATTATTATTATTTCTTCCTCTAAACTTGTAATTTGTCTACCTTTTATAATTAAATTTCTTTTAATATTTTCTATTTCTTCTTTCGTCTCTTTTTCAATTTCGTCCTTTGTTCTACTTATGTTTATTTCAGTGTTTCTTTGTACTTCTTTTTGTATATTTGTTTGCAAATTTATAATTTTCTCTTCTTGCATGATTAAAGAAATTTCTATTTCTTCTTGTTTATTTCTAATTTCTTGTAAATTGGTAATTTTCTCCCTCTGTATCATCACTATCATTTCATATTTTCTAGTCGATTCTATTTCATGTTCTTTTAACTTCTTCTCCATTGATTTCTTTAAATCACTAATTTTTTCTTCCATTAGATTTTTAATTTCTTCTTTCATTTGTTTCTGTTCTTCTCCCATTTTCTTCTATTCTTCCCCCATTTTCTTCTGTTCTTTCCCCATTTTCTTCTGTTCTTCCCCCATTTTCTTCTGTTCTTTCCCCATTTTCTTCTGTTCTTCCCCCATTTTCTTCTGTTCTTCCCCCATTTTCTTCTGTTCTTCAGATATTTTTGAAAAATTTTCACTCAAAAATCGCATTAACATCTGTTCTTTGTCTTCCACATTTACCTGTTGTATTTGATTATCTCCTCCTTCCGAAGTGTCTGGATTTTCCATGTTATCCAGATTTTCTTCTGATATTTCTCCCATAGTTCTTTCTTCTAATATATTTCTTACTACTACTTCTTCCCCTGGCTTAATCGTTTCTTCTTCTAACTCGAAACCATATGTTTCTGTATCTCTTCCTTCATTAATTAATGCTTCCCTTAATCTCGCCATTTTAGTTAATTTTGTTCCTGTTTTATCCATACCTCTTTTTTCAAGAAACTCAAAGATTTCAACTCATTTAAAACTTTAATTTTACCCATTTTAATTTTAATTATGTTTTAGGCCCTGTTTTCAAAGAGCCCCACGTTGGGATGCCAATTGTTATGCTATTGAAATTCTTCTCTGAATACTTTTTATTAATAAACTTTATTTTTAATTAATTCACATTTGACATCTTATAAAATTCCAATTAACATAAACTTCAAAAACTCAAATCTGTCAACACTACTATCTATTAAGTCTTTTTCACATAATTTATTTTAAAATACACAAATTTTGCCCCATTTTAACATCATAACATATATATATATATATATATATATATATATATATATATATATATATCTAGTTAAATAAATTTACATACTGCACTGGTTGTACTTACTCTTGATGGTCACTTCAGTTATACTAGGAATTTGGAAGTCATCAATGTAGCAAGAGAAAATAATACTTACCATCGCATTCAACCAACAATAGGCAACCGTTAGATGTTGCATTCATGTCACCATTTAAAACATTTTATGCACAGGAAATTACAAGGTGGTTAAAACAAAATCTCGGACCTGTTGGTACGGTGTATCAAATAGGAGAAATATTTGGGAAGGCTTACAATGAGAGCATTACACAGTTTTAAAAAAAAACAGACCTTTTTCCTGTTGATCGCATCGTTTTTAGGGAGCAGATTATGTAGCGGAGCCATTTCTACATAACAACCCAGGAATTCAAGAGACACAAAATTTATTTATCAATGGAAAAAGCAGGCATAACAACTCAGTCCTCAACATAAACAAAAGTGGCAGTTAGGCCACAATATAACAACAAAGAAACGATCTAATGCTGGCAAAGAGAAAAATCACATCTGTTGATAAGACGAAAAAATCATAAACTCCTAAAGTTCCGAAAATGAAACAACAGCAAAACAAAATTAAAAAACAAAGATTGTCTTTATCATCATCATCGGATTCTGAGGTCGAAGTAACCCTGGATGAAGATGGTTGTGAGTCACTATTTACTGAAGATGAAAATGATATAGAATGTATGATTTGAATAGAATATTAGGATAGCTAAGTGCCTAATATGGGATTTGAAGTAGATACGGTTATGCAGTGGTTTTGATTAGTAAATTCAAATAACGTGTCATTTTGAGTTACCTCAATTACAATATATAAACTGTAAGTAGACGTAATTACAGTTTTATAGAAAAAAAAATATTTTTTAAGTACCCTATATTTGGCGCCTCTCCTCTAATGGAAATTTGGATTTTCTGTTTTTTTTTTCGTATAACCCAGTTACAATACATATCTTCTACGCATCATTGTCATACAAATATTGATGAATTTGATATTTGAATGAACGATACCGGTGTTTTTTCAAAATATTTTTTGCTGTTTCTCTAGGTACCCCGGCCCACAGTGGAGCCAAATCGCAAATTCCTGGCAAACAATCAAAAATAATGTTTCGAATTGTTTGGGTATAGTCCTGGGATGTTATTCCATAAAAATGGTCGGCTCAGTCCGAAGTCGAGCTTCGTCCGGAGCTCTGAAGACGTGTTGCGAGGTAGCCAACGAGAGCGAAGATAGAAAGTGTTAAGAAAAGCGAGTCTTGGTCTAATTTCAATTGTGAAAGATGGAAAATCTTCCTGGAGGTAGGTATTTTGTGTTTATATGATCAATTTTACGTTCATACAATTGAAAAATGTGATCGATGAAAGAAGAAAATTTTTGTTTTTTTTTTTCTCGAACTGACTATTTAAAAGGTGTTTTAAAAAAGTTCCACGAGGTTCCGCTTTGAAACTTTCAGGATCTATTCATAATATCTTTCTTTCCAACGCTGCAGCTGGTATTGTAATATGTAATAGTAATAGTAATTTTGTGTATTTATTTTAAATTAATTATTACTATTATTGTTCATATAAAAAAAATTAAATAAAAATTAGAGTCAATTATTGGTTTTTGATTGTGAAATGAATAAATTAAAGTTATTATATGAATTTGAATAATAAATTAATTAATTTAAGTAGTTTTAAATTATCAATTTTTTTAATATAAGAATGCGTTATCGAAATACAAGATATTTAACTGGGTTTCGTGCTTTGTACTTGTCTTAATTATTAATTACGTTTTAATAATTTACATTTACAGGATCGAGGGACGAAGAGGTGGAGTTCACAAGAAAAGATATTTTCCTTCTCCTAAAAGGCTAACTGCACGATACACAAGAAAATATCCTGGATGTCATACGGCAAGCTATTGCAGAAAAAAGTGGAAAATGTATGCAAGAAATAAATGATGTAAAACAACAGTTTAAGATTTTATGTACAAAAATGAAGTGAAGCTGGAGGAGCAAAAATAGAGTGCATAGATTTTTTTTTTAAATATGAAGCCCGCTTAGCGTTAAAGAAAGATTTCCGGTTGTAGCATGCAATGAACATGATACATTGCCATCGACATGGACAGCTGCAAAAAAAGTTGAAAATTAAATGAAATCTTTAAGTGACCGAGCCAAATGAAGAAAAACAGAAGAAATTAGAAAAAAGTTAAGTTTCGAGGAACTGTCGTTTGCAACGCAAAAGAGTCTACGATCTTCTGGACAAATTCAAGCTTCTAAAGTCGTGAAAGACATTGACAAGCCCTACGAGAGCTGGAAAATATTTAACTGCATTCCGTTCAGAAACTGAAAAAACTTTTACTTCTGAAGAAGCACTTTCAATTATGATCGGAAAAAGGTTGTCAAAACATTCGTATCAGTCCTTACGAAACCCAGCGAAAGGAAACAAATGCAAGTTATTTCCGCCATACAAAAAAGTCGCTGCGGCAAAAAGATTCTGCTGCATTAGAAATGACCGTTACTGAAGTTAAACTACAGGCATTACTCAGTCATACTGTGTCACGAATTATATTTCTGCAGACAGATGTCATCAGTCCATTACCTAAAGAAGTTCTTAGAAACGTAAGACTATACTTCAAATGGAGATGTGATGGGAGTTCAGGGCACAGCGTTTATAAACAAAAAGGGACGTCAACGTAACAACTTACGATTTGGCTTGTCCACTTTGCACGCCTGGATACGCCTTTTTTAATTGCTGCCTGGATTTATCATATAAGCTAGGTATTGAAAAGAGGCAAGCGCGAAAGAAAAAAGTTCAAGAACAAAAAGGCATTATCCAAAAAGGATTCCGTCGTCCAAAAGCAGGCTGCGGAACATCTAACGATAGTCCGCCCGAACTTTTTTCCAACGTGCAACGACATCTGCTGCAATTTATTTATTTATCGTATGGCATACATCACATAATATGCAAGATATATGTCGCACAATGTAAAACACAAAAATATAACGGTTCACAGTTGGATATCTAAATAAATATAGTCAATTGAGTCTGATGTCGCTGTCAGGAAATTATTTGGATGTCCTCTATATGGTCTCAGGTTGCAATGTGCAGGGGATATCCGTATCGTTAGAGGTGGAATATGGTTTAGAACTGGGCCCGAGATTAAACGCATCGTTTGGTTCAGTTGGACGTCGAACCATTTTAACATGTGAGCTGTTTAAACAAACCGGGACAATATTCCGCTGTAGAGTAAACGAGTCCCAAGGCGGAACATCGAAGCGTGGTAGCGGAGGATCCCCATGACGTGCCGCATAGTTTTTGTATGATGTTATTTCTTGTTTTGAGTTTTGAGGCAGTCTTAGTTAGATGTTGTTTGAAGGATAATTATCTGTCAAGAGTCACTCCTAGGTATTTAGGATACCGGTTGTGGTGCAGCAGCAATAAATAAATAAATGCAGACCAGTTCGTGTGGTTATGAAGTGGATTGCGAGAAATTCAGAACATATTATTTGCAGACTGCAGAAAAGTACGTACAATTATATCCCTGGTATTATATGCCGACATCTCCATAAACTTATCATTCATGGACCAGAAATTATAAACCACGCTCTGCTACCAATTGGCCAACTTTGTGAAGACGCGCAAGAAACAAAGATATCGAGAAGGTTTTGCGCGAAAATGGTCTAGAGTAAAAAATATGCAGGACATTTTTGAACGGCTTCTTATTATCTCGGATCCATACATATCAAGTATTCCGAAGCTTCCCAGGAAACCTATAAAAATTTTACTGCCAGAAACTGTTCAATTGTTGAAACCACCGGAAACACCTGTGAACATGGAGGACAATTTCCAAAATGAATTGTCAAGGAGGGTACAGACATGCAGCAAACCAGCGAACCGAACGCCGCGCCGTAGAGTTCCATGGCAACACCGTTACTATAAATATAATTATAATCACAAGAAACATAGACAACTATTTTGCTCATATATTGAATACTTCTTTATTTACCTGCCCCAGTTCCTATACTCTTTTTATTTTTGCTTTTTCCCTTCTCCATGATGATAATATGGCAGTCATATTTGTCTTGCACTCATCCATTGGAAAATTACTTTCAACTGATAGCTCATGCCAGGCATCATTTTTCTTAATTTTATTATAATATTGCAAGTGTTTTGGATCCCATAATACTTGTTTTTTTCTGTAAATTTCGATTAAACTTAAAGTAGCTTCATGAGACCACTCCATGATTTAAAAAAGAACGAAACAACCCACAACTCTAACTGCTGGTAAACAACTGATAATGTGCAACATCCGTGCGTAATACGGCTGTGCAACTTTTCTTTCATGCGACGGCAGAAAACCAACAATCAACGGAACGACCTGTTGTTGTGCCGTGATGTTACGTGGTTGCAGTTCGAGAGTGTGTGTATTTAAAATACAGTCTAATGGGTGAATTTATCCTACTTTCCTACTGGAATTTTAAACGCGGTCGCGACCGATTCCTAGACTTTCAGCATAGCCGACATTTACAGTCAATACCTTCACGCGATTGATGCAAATGCCAAACTAGCGTGAGTAAGGGATACAAGTTGCCAAAGTGGAATGGGGGAGCCTAAATAGAGCAAAATCTGTCGCAAAGTTTTCAGAATTTAACACGGGTTAAATAACTCAAAGCAAAAATGTAATTTCAACATTCAATTAAATAATTTAATTTCAAAACTACTATGACCAAAAATAAAATAGTAGTTACGGAGGAGGAAGGACTTAAAACAGGTACACGACGGAATGTGAACATTTGAGCCAGGGCCGGCGCTAGCACTTTTGCCGCCCTAGGCAGAGGTTACATTTGCCGTCCCCGCCCCCTCCTTAACCTCCCTGCAGCCCTCTACCCTACCTAAAGCTTCTCAAATTTTTAACTCAGTTTCTTCCTCGTTACGTAAAAGATATACATGATATACTAATATCCAGAATGGTGAAAATTCGGATCGCCCCTCGTAGAATTATAAATTTGAGATGTGTTGAAAATTGTTAGTGATCTTATATACCAAAATTAGAATTTGGAGGAGTTTCAATGTTCACGTACGCGTTAAAAATTGTTGCATATCGAAATTTCTTTCAGTGATGTATTGCTCTACGAAATTTGGTCGTGTTTGCCGATTTTGGACGCAAGAAATTGATGATAAAGTGTCTGTTAGAAGTATAAATCGCTTCATATTTCATACTGGAATGCGATCTGCAAATAAATAAAAACAAATAAGAATTTTGATGACAGATATCATGGTTTGATTATTTATAAAAAATTATCTCTCAGTTGGAAAACATTAAAAATATATTAAATTAAATTAAAATTAATATTTACCTTGGTTTGAATTGATTGCGTTTCTGGTAAACTGATCATGAAGGATTTAGATCATTTCTTATAGTATATTCGTCAGCATTTCCTCTGAAGAAATCGCAAACAATACCCTACTTAATAAATTATTTGACCAGGTACGAAGCGAAACAACGGGCTTTTCTGAAATCCCTGAAGAACGCAAGATTTTCTGGAATTTACAGTGTTATTTACTGTTAGAACTTGGAGGTTGTTTCGAAGAATATTCTTAATAATTCTACTCGTTTTTTTGTAGTTTGAATTCGAGTTTAGTAGAATCCATTAAACTCAAGACTCTTTTACCTAGTAAAATAAATATAATAATTAAATAATACCACGAGAAAAATTAATTTTACGGAACAAAACGGACATTTTATTGTAATACCTAATTTTAATCAAAATCCAAAATTTCTCACATTGTCAACTCATGATTAAGAATTTCTTCTACGTTACACTGTAAAGGACTCTTCAATGAGCCCACTTGTGTACTGTCAACATTCTCCATTATACCTCCACTCAGTTCCAAATTTTGAGGTCTTACTTCGGTATGGATAATATTCATTGCGTACTGGTATCACGTATCTAAACTTTGATAAAAATTTGGATCGATGATTTTAACATACTTTTAATTTTAGTTGTTATATGTTTTTCTAAATTTGTATTGTATTCCAATTTTATATATCTAAACTATGTTTTAAACAATTTTTGACGTGTGTTAGACTTTTGTACAATGACGCGAATAAATGAATTTGAATTTGAAAAATAACATTGTAAACCTGTATTTCAAATCTTGTCTCCGGATTTGTGATACACATTACAATTTTTTCCAGGCCTCTTTTTTCTTTTTATGACGGGAAAAATATTGCATAAACTGATTGAGTTATGCAATGTTTTGTCGATATTATTGATTTGATTCTTGCATAACAGTTAAACATTCGTGTATTTAAAACGTTTGTACGACCCGGCCTAGCAGCCCAGCCGGTCGGCGGCCCTTCGGGTTTAGCCCGATTGCCCGACGTCCCGATCCGGGCCTGATCGTCAGCAAACCAGATTATCCAGATTTTGATCGTTTGTTTTGCAATATTTGGGCCGCCAAAATTTCTTCCTTTTTGCAAGAAAAAAACTTGCTGACCGCTCAATGGCTTGTTTTCAAGGGTAACAGTAAAAAAAGTCCAAAAAATTTGGTGCATCCAGTACATAACCTCAAAAGTTGCCAAAAAACCCATTTTTCGAGTAGATAACTTCAAATATCTCAAAATCCTGACACCATATCCCAATTCTTATCTCGCAAACTACTTTGGAAATGACCCCCATTCTTTGTAGACCTGTGTAGTCAAAATGTGGTTGTATGATTTAAAACAAATTTAAAAGAAAATTAAAAGAAAAGGAGATGAATTATGGCTCACGAACTAACTCAGAGGGGGTGGGTTCTCACTGCTCCGGATTCACAGAGGATTTTTTCTCTACTAATAAATTAGTATAATAAAAAGGAAACGACAACAAAATAAGGGCACCAGGTATTTTAGATACAGAAAATACCAACTGTACCTACTGTGAACCTGAAAAATTAACGTGTACAACAAATGGGTTCAATAGGTAAAATAAGAAGAAAAGTTAATAAATATTAATTTATTTCTCGATCCTTAATTATAGCATATTAATTCCCGTAAGTTATGTTAGGTTAAATTCCACAAAACTTCCCTTTTCTAACTTCCCACGACGACAGCCGGGCAGCTTCTCTAGATGCTTGCAGGGCCTGGTCTTGGGCTGGTGTTTTAGCCGGTGTTCTGGTATTTATATGTCGTTCCTGCAGGAAGACGGGGAAGAATTCGGTTACGGCGTTCTTATTTGAGTGGCTGGGTTGTGTCTAGATCCTTAGGTCTGCCTAGGTGGGCCCAAGTTGATGTTTGGCTCAAAACAAATATATATAAAAGTGTAAAACATAAAATATCTCAGGGTTCCATTGCCCATAATGAGAATTCACTAAGATTCTGTAACGTAGTTGAATAAGTTATGTAATGTAATAATATAAAAAAAATTAATCTTGGTTAAATATCATTATATAAATACTTAGAATCAATAGACACCTTTAATTTGGAACGGGTAATAACAACAAAACAAGTTAAATTAAAAAAATATATATTTATTTTAAATTATCCAACCAATCATCAAAGGTTCACGAGTTTTGAGTCTGTGATATTGTGGCCTTGGTACAGGACATTGGAGGGTTTATTCCTGTTCTTAGAGTTTACTTGATCCAGCGCAAGTCAAAGGTTAGGACATTGGAGGGTTGGTTCCTCTTCTTAGAGTTTGCTTGATCCAGCGTAAGTCAAAGGTCGTAATTGGCGGAGGATTGTGATCGGCAACTTTTCTAGGACGTCGTATGCCAACATACCCGATTGTACATGAAATAAGGAAAAAAATTAAAAATAATTGTTTCCAACAATATTTTTTTTTTATCATTATTTACTTCGAATTAGTTCACATACGCGAGTCTATATAGTTTAATCAAAGTCACAGTTTTTGTATACTTTTTTTTATCAACACTTAAAGTTCGTCCTTCCCATAAAATGAATTGTCCAAATATCACAACTTTTTCATATTCACGCAGTCCTTCGATTTTTTAACGAGTGGATGAATTTTGATATACTACAGGTATTTACACCAAAAATTCTTGCAATTCAAAAATGATTTTTGAGACAATGTGCACAAGACACCTGCTTCGTATCAGAACCAGTCAAAAAGAGAGAGTCGAAATTCTGTTGATGAAGCAGTTCGGTTCTCCCATCAATTTTTAATTTTGAATAAAAAAGCTTCTAGAATATATTCTAATCGTTATACAGGCTATTCCATTTTAAATCATTTTTAAATTATAAAAAGAAATATTTATAGAAAATATTTTAAAAGGATAGAATTAAAAAAAGAAACATTATTGAAAAAATATTTTGAAAATAAAAAAAATGAAAATATTGTTACAATTCCAAATTGATAACTATTGCAGATATTGATTTTTAAAGTGGCTTAAGGTTTAACTAAAAAATGATCTATTTATGCATTAATGAAATATTAATTTTATCGGTATAAAATTACATTCCACAAATGAAGATCGATAAAAAAAAGTAGTATATAAAAAAAACAATTTAACCAAAGATCGAAAATATGAATTTAATAGAAGTTATTTTATGGCAACGTAAACTCTAAAAATTTAAAACATATTTATTAAGATGTTAATAGGTATCGGTATTCCTAAAAAACGAAAAAAAAGAGTATCACTTTTCTACACCAGCTGGCTAAAAACTCTATAAAAAAAACAAAACATGTCGGATTTTACCTAATAATAATCAAAAATATTCGAGTATATTTGCAAAATCAAATTAAATAGCAATGAAAGCCTAACAAATTTTAGCAGAAGCAGTTAAAAATAAAATATTAGTGGCTTACCCAAATGTTATTCACTAGACACTTAAACAGAAAAGAAAGAATGGTCTCTTGAAACGAAACAAGGAAGCTCGGTTGACCCCTACCTGTCCGGTAAAATAATTGCGTACTTATTTGGGCAAATTTAAATTTGTAGTTCATACGAGGGGACGGTAAAAAGTAATTTTTACCGTAACATGACGTATTGATAGGATTTAGAATGACATGACCGCCCGTTTCAAATATTTGCTTCACCATTTTAGAACTCAGAATTTGATATAAACTATTTTTATTGTCTAATTTACTAACAACTTCACGCAGTTTGCTCATGGATACTGTCTTAAAATGGAAAAATTTTGGTATAGATTAAAATTCTGGAATATTAAATTATTGTTATCTTCAATACTATCAGCTATTTGTTGGGTGCTAGTTATATAATATTCATTAAATTTATTGACAATATCTAACATATTATGATCTATTTTAGTTTCGTGATTCAAACTAAATTCAATATAGTGTGGAAAATTTTGATTTCCTGGATTAATTAATTGTTTTAACGTTTTCCACATTAATTGTGAATTATTTCGGTATCTATCTATCTGGTTAAAGTAGTATTGCTTTTTTTTATTTTTAGTAAATTAACTAATGATTCTCACTTTTCAGTCCTAGTTGCATCTACACAATATTTAAATTTTTTATATAATTTATCACGTTTTTGAGTTTCAATGTAAGCTTCAAAGTCAAACCAAGGTACCTTCATATTATACTGTACCTCTTGTATAGGCGCAACATTGTTAATTACTTTCTGATAATTTGTTATTAGTTCGTGATACAAGTCACTTACGTTTGTTGAATTTAGATCCCAATTGAATGAGAGCTTGTTTATTTTAATTTTTTCTAAATTGTTATCATTTATGTTTCTAAATTTCTTATGATTTAAGTTATTATTTTTTATACTATTAGAAAGTAAAACGGATATTAAAGAATGGTCACTAATTTTTAGAGTGTGGTGTGTTAGACAAGTTGAGGCACAATATTTGGTTTCTAAATTATACCCAACTTATCTACAATTTCTTTTCAGGGAGGGGTTCCTAAACAAAATACTACCTAATTAGGGTTGTTACTAAATACGTTTATTTGTAAGCTTCTTTTTAAATTATAAATGGGTCGCTACCCAGCTTGGTTTATAACCCTTTGTGTCAAGCGTCAAACAAGGTTATATGTTATGTATAACACGTGTAATAAAATTAAGTTATGGTTAAGAAAATGGAAATTAAAGTTAATGAAAAAGATATATATATATATATATATATATATATATATATATATATATATATATATATATATATATATATATATATATATATATATATATATATAACAACAAATGGACTCTTCCGGATTTAAGTGTCTTCAGTATGCATATCTCCGATGTACAGTATGAGTATTTCAGAGAATAAAATTATCAAAATTATATGTTACTATAATAAACTGACCACAGAAGTTGCTAATATTACAAGACTAAAGGATTATACTGGATATTGTCGGTCAATTAGTATCGTACCTCTTCAGGGGGCCACTGGGAGTTTTATAGAACTAAATTACCTGGGTACTGGAGGTTATTGTTACCGCTTATGTAGAGGTTTCCGATGATATAGAGCGTCCAAATGGGAAGGTGATATGTGATGTGTACTAAGTCAACTAGAGATGTAAAACCTTCCAAAGTATCCAAGAAGATACTCGAAAGAATTGAAGAAAATTAAAATGAAGTAGAAGTTAAAGTAGAAGGCCTAAAATACAAGTAAGTCCTCATTTATATGTACTTTTACAAAATATTATTTATTACTATTATTACTATAAAAATCTTACCAAAGGTGTAATGGGGCCCTCGTGTGAAAATGACAGGGATACAAGGTTTGTAAACTATGTGTTAAGAATCCCTTAATCCAATAATTAAATGTAAGAGTTTCTATCCAGAACAACTCCAAATCTGGGATTATTAATTAAGCTTACGAATATAAATCTTGCAAAAATTGCAGACCTGCTGGCACGTGCTAATTGCTTATCCAGAAGATAAAAAGTGATCGGTTCAACCTTATTCGAGTATTTCCTGTTCCAAGGATTTGTTCAATTATTCAGTCCTTGAATTAATTACTTATCCATGACTTAGCCAGATAAGAAGGGAGATGGATATTTCTTTGTTTTAAAGAAAAGAAAAGGATAGAAGGTTCCCTTACAACCTTTTGTCCTTAATGATAATTCGATAAAACCTTTGATGAACAAGGATAGTTGTCACCTTTCGTTTGTCATATTCGTAATATGACAAAGTAAACAAATATTTTTAAAATAAGAATTATAAGTTTATTTTATATTCTGGTGGTAAAAATACCTATAATATGAAGGCTTACGTCATACTTCTGTATTTTCATTTCTATTTTTAGGGTCTCAGAAATATTTAAAGAAAGAAGATTCAACATCAAGTCATCCAAACAAAAAGAACGAAGAAAAGTGGATATTAAAAAGTCATATAATTAATTAATATCAATGCATAAACTCTGAGACTTCAAGTAAGATATCTTTATCTAAATGTAAATTCTCCCTTTTTTTTCAAGCTCGAGTTTAAATAACGAAATATGTTTAAATCCTATAACAGGTGTACCTGTGCGGTGGCAAAATCATTATTTACCAACACATAGTCAATTAACGTTTCACTGTCACATGTTATTCATGTAGGTTCTTGAATTAGTTGGTCAATTCCGTATTGCAATAGTAATGTTTTAATTTTATGAGTATAAAAAGTGTCATTCAAAAAGTCTAAATTAAAGTGCCCAATTAAAATACTGCGCATGTTGCTTGTAAACAAATATTACACACATTTTCAAAGTTATCTAAAAAACCCACATGAGAACTGGAAGGAGAATGATAGAGACAAACAACTCCATCCAGATGAACTTTTATAATTTTGCACCAGTAATTATCTTCCAATATGAATGTTTTGCTTAATGAAAATTTAAAATTGTCTTTAATATAAATAATATGTCGGTTTGCTGAGTTACAGCGGATAAGATTGTAACCGCTAAGTTTAATTTCGAAATCCTGTATTTCACTTGTGATCCTTGCTTCACTAATTAAAATAATTTTTGGAGAGTAGCCTGCAATACTCATTTGAATGGAATCAATTTTGTTTAACAAACTTTGAGCATTTAAATATATGATATCAGTGTTGAATATTATATTAGGGTTGTTCAATGGTTTTTTTGAACGGAGGTCTTATTCACAATGGTAGGTTTATTATTTATGTATTTAATGGTTTTAGAATTATCACCTTTCTCTTGGAATAAAAGTATAATAGGAGTAATTATATTGTCACAAATTCTAATTAATAATTTTCCAAATTCACCAAAATTTACATTCGACGGCAGATCGTGACTACACGTCGCTTGACAATATTTAACTAGAATCAAGATTTTGATTATGTTTACAGGTTACAGCAAGTTGTAATCGTCTACGTTGTAAATCATAAACCATAAACCTAATACATCAATTTCTCTCTCTCTCTCTCTTCACTGGATTAAAACCACTTAGTTGTTAAAAAAGTTTAAAAAAAAAACTTTAACAACTAAGTGGTTTTAATCCAGTGAAGAGAGAGAGAAATTAAAATACAAACCACTATGAGCTTCCGAAATGAATTACTAATACATCAAACATAAAATTAAGTATAAAGGATGATTCATAACTATTGGGACATAGGCTAAGGGCAGGTTTTTAGGACCAAAATATGGCGATAGGACCAAATATATCTTAATAAAATATTGCTATGGAATAAGATACAGGGCGTTAAAGATGAAATTTTTTTTGTTTTTTTTTCTGATAACCTCACTGTATATTTGTCAATTGTTATCAAAATTTTATATATTATTTTACATTTTGTTACATGGGGCTCCACGTGAATGATTCCTGATGATGAAATTAATCGGGTAAAATAGTTTTACCTCTTTTTAATGTCGAAGTGTATGCATGGATTTCAATTTTTTGTGAGTCGAACTCGTGTCTGTAATTTAGTGGTATTTTTATTTTGTCATTAAATAAAGTCTTGTTATTTAAATCAATGTTTAATTCTAATTTTCTAAGGTGGCGTATTCTGTCAAAATAATCATGTAGATTATATAAGACAAATTCTAAGTCGTCTTCTAGGGGTTTGAATTCGTTAAAGATAGGAATTTTAGTTTTAGAATCTGAATTGCTGTATCCGTTGCAAGTTACGATCGGAGTGTTACTTTTGTATATCTTATCTGGGAAATATTTTTCGGCAACGTAAGGTCGTATTAATGAAGGGTGACAACCTGTGTCGATTAATAGTTTAATGGGTGGATTGGCGATTTGAATGCAGGGTAAAGAATTCGGTAATAAATTATTAAGGTCTATCTTTTGTTGATTTGAGGCTTGTAGTATAAGAGCCAGTGGAAAGCTACCTGTATGTATTTGACCAGACCTGGGGTTTTGTACAGTGAGGCCCCTATACCTACCATATATGAGATGGGGGTTCACTAAGCCCCAACTGGTGGACGCGGCACGCGCTCAGGTATGCAGGTATCGATTTTTGGCGAATTTGAAATGCATTTGACCATGTCTGCCGTTTTAATATTTGAAAATATATTATTATTATCTAAAAATAACAATGGCAGACCATTATCGCGCGTTTAGCATAGTGGCAGGCAGTTTTGAAAGTGCTGAAAAAAATTAACTTTTGAAATTAATTGACCAGATCTGTCATTGATATATTTTATTTATTAGGGGTCTTAAAAACTTATATTCATCACGGCAGACGGCTTCATTGCGTATACACTTCAGCAGACAATAATATCTTAGCTACTATTCGGTCATATGAATATATACATGTATTAAGTTCTCTATTCCGCATCAATATGATTTACTTTATCACTGCATCCATATAAATTTAAAATTTAATTTTGTAAACTATGTACCAAAAACTGATGAGTTTGATGATAAGAAAGTAAAT
This sequence comes from Crepidodera aurea, assembly GCA_949320105.2. NCBI lineage: Eukaryota > Metazoa > Arthropoda > Insecta > Coleoptera > Chrysomelidae > Crepidodera > Crepidodera aurea. Next base: position 7,396,683 of record OX439472.1, on the reverse strand, counting down.
ATATTTCGGAAGAATCTCAAATATTAGGGTATATTGCAGATAACAAATAATCATTCAAATATTTATTTAATTTTCTTCTTTTTATTTATTTAAGACAAAATTTGAAAAACTGAATAAAAGAATATGAATCGTGCATGCTTTACAAAATATATATTTTTTCCGACTAATTTCAATCTTCATTCATCGTCATCGGAGTCATGTCTGTCGTGGTGTGACTCGTCTTCATTGTCCGTAGAATCGGAATCTGTAAAAATAAAAAAATAATTATAAAATAGAAATAATTGGAAAAGTGATCCGAACATATTCGATAAAAAATTGATTATTATGAACTTACCAGGAACTTCGGTGATTAAGTCACTCACAGAAGTTGGGAGTTGATCACCTTCGAACTATTTGAATACAAATTTGTCGTCCTGCTCAATCCAACCATACTCTAATGGGTCCAATGTGGTAGGTTGCTTCTTATAAGCATTTCTCCAAACACTTGAAATATAATGAGCTCTTAGAAGTTACACGGTAGTATTAATTCAGTATTTTTTTAGTCAAATTTTCTTTACCGAGAGTAGCGAATGCGCTTGTTGAAATTCAATATTTTTTTTAGCAAGGTAAAAGGTCTTTTCTTCCCTTTATTAAAGAAAGCTAGATTGAAATCACATCCTGAGAACGCATGGAAGCCGATTAAGCTTTTGGCTAACAATTCACCAAGCTCCTTATACATTTTTGTAACGTCAATATACCTTTCGTTATTTCCTGTTCCATTGAGCATCCAAATATTAGAATCAGAATTTTGTAATTGTGTCATATTACCAATCCTTAGAATTAAAATATCAGTATCAGAGGCTCTAATAACAATGTTCGACTGCTCTGCGATATTGCAAGCGTGTTAAATTATCTTGGTATCAGCTTCTTCATGTGAAGTACAACATAAATCAGCAACACTTGATTGGATCTTGTCAACTTGATACGATTGACAATTTCGGAAATTTAAAAATGCCCAAAAATGATTTCATTTCCTCACTAGACTTTGTAAAAAAATCAACCAAAGCTTCCTTAAATTTAGTATTCTTTAATTCTTTTGCAAAATCTGATGGCCGTCAAGGTTCAATGGGATTAAAAAAAGACATCTACATTTGTACCAAAATCATTTTTATTATATACAGCAGAAAAAATAGTTTTATTAAAATTTAAGAATTTTTATTCAAAAATAGGTTTATTATTTTCTCTTGTCTTTCGACTATACCCTTCAGCATTTTCTTATCCTCCATTTCTGATTTTATTTTATTTTCTTCCAAGTTTAGTTTTCTTCCACTTCAAACTCTTTTCTGGTTTCGTACTCTAGCAAGTCTATTTTTCTCTCCTCCAGAGCTGCTTTCCTTGCCATTTCCTCTTTTTCTATTGCTAGTTTTTCTTCTTGGAGGGCTACTTTTCTTTCCTCCAGTTTAATTTCTTTTTGTTTAATTTCTAGTTTATCTTTATCATATTTTTGTGGGTATGCCAGTCCTTGTCTCTGTACACCTGCTTTTATTACCCTACTTCTTACTGGAGCTAAAAATAAAATTAAACCATTACTTAATTAAATAGGAAATAAGTTTTAGTCATATTCACTAGACAGTTAACAAGCCAGTGAATTGAAAAGTTTACCTAAAATTTTTGAGGATTTTGCTGGTGTTACTGGGGTTGAAATTTATATTGATCTTCTGTCTTCAGTATCTTTAACTGATGTTGATTTCAAAGTTGAAGCACCCTCATCTGCATAAAAGTTTTATTGGTATTAAATAAACTAGAATAGAACTACAAACATATAGAGAATAAGAAAAATGAAATCACAAAATATTATATTATAAACCAAAATATCTAAAGTTAGAAGAATCACCTTGGTGCTGAAGTCTAAAATACTCGACAGCAGCTGTGCTCGGTATTCCGCTTTTAAGAATTGAGTCAATTAAGCTTGAAAAGAGATCAAGACGTGCAGAGTTTTCCTTACGCATGTCCTGAATAGCCGTGGTAAGAACCATTCCAGAGATCATCCATAGACGAAGAACATCCGCGATAATAACGATAGATCGTCCAGCATCCCTGAGAAACCCTAGATTTCTATAATGCTAGCGAAGAGAGTGGAAGACATCTTGATTAGAAGCAGTATACCTGTTTAGCCATTCGGTCAATCCACCATTGGAATCACCGATGGCTAGATAGCGGACATGATGGAAAAAAACCATCTAAAATGAAGTGGAACGAAGAAAAATATATAGCTTCAATCCGTATACTAGTTACAATGTCAGCTACAGCTAAAGATACCTGAACATATCTATCGTTATAATCTAATACAAGAAAGTCGTGCTCACCCAACTTTTCGAGAACCTTGCCAAAAGAGAAAGAGTTCCCGTGGGATTCACATACCCATTTAAAGCGGAGCGGAGCGCACTACTACAAGTTCAGTGTCTACAATTTTACCGACGCGAGAAGCTTTTATAAGAAGCTCGCCCGCATTTATTTTCGTTCATGTCAACGTAATCAGAATTGACATCAGTTTTCTTATAGAACGAGTTGAGTATATGGAAAACGTTTTCTGGTTGACCATTGTTGGCATTAAACCCACGGGGGCATGGCTGCACGCAAGCGTTTATGGCTCCGCCTCTGGAGCCAGCCCAAGCACTATCCGGCGTCACACCGCACGGAGGCTTGTACATCTTTTAATATGTTGGAAACAATTAAAAAGAACTATATGTGACAACTAGTGTCGATAAGTAGCTATAAGGGGGGAATAGAGATTTGAATGTATGGTAATGAGTTAGGTGCAAAATTGTTGATATCGGTGGGGACTCGTCCATGTGAAAATTTCCATTGTCGTTATCAGCTGGTTCTTGATAGGCGTAATTATCATTGTTTTGTCGGTCGTTAATGTAATCATTGTCATTATGATAATCGTATTGCTGGTGTTGGTCACTTTCTATGTAATAATTTTCATAATCATCGGTGTCGTTTGGAAAATTTGGGTAATCATTAGTTTCTAAATTGGTCAATTCTTCAAAGGTGAAATTTGGTTTATTAGTATGTGAGGAATTTTGGAAATGATTCCGGGGTCGATAATTTTGGTTGAAGTTTCGTGCAGAAGTTAATCTACTTGTTGTAGACATTGGTTCGGGATTTCCTTGAGGTTTGTGGGAATTTTTTGGTGAGAAAACATTTATCAGTTTTCCAAATACTTGGGCGTTAGTAAAGAATTTTTGTTGAATCGGTCGAGATTCGACTTTTATTGGTTGGCTAGGAAATGTCGGTCTTGGGTTAGAAAATACATCAGGTCTTTGATGACTATTTGACTGATTATTAAAATTATTATTCGGAAATTGAGTTACGTTATTTGCAAAAGGTCTAGAGAAGTAATTTTGTCTAGGAGAATAATTGTTCTGGTTGGGTTTGTTAGATTGATATATTGGTTTTTGTTGGGGTCTAGGATTTTGATCTAACGTTGACTTGTTGTTCTAGTAGCGAGTGGTTTACAACTAGAGAAGTCGCTTCTTCAACATAAGTAAAGTTCTTAATTCCGAATTTGCGTTGGAAATTAGAACGGTAACTGCTCTTACTTCGTTTTGGTTTATTAAAACTAATTTGGTCGCGGCGTCAATATCTGTATCCGCGTTGATTTTTAAGTTAAGTCTCATTTTTATTATCTTAAGTTTTTCTAAAAATTGTTGATGCAAGACGTGTCGGTCTATTTTGTCACCAAACTTTTCGCGTAAGGCGATTTTAATTGGAGGTCATGTTTCTAAATCAGACCTACATAACAGAAAATCACCTGCTTCATCGACAATTTTCGAGCAGATAACTGCAAACACGAACTCACTCAGCCTGAAAAGTTACGCAGTGTATGTGCGATTTCTTTCGCGGCTTACATAGTTGCCATTTTACTTCCTAAGGATAAATTGTTAAGCGAGTCTGCTAAATTTTAAACACTCATATGATAACTATTAAGAAGTTCACTTTCTACTATGTAGAAATAAGCTACTTTTAGTTTTTATATATAAAAATGATAATAGTATTAATTGTTTCTAATTTGCTAGTTAATATTCGTTATTTAAAATTCGTACAGTGGGTGTAAGGTAAGAAAGGAAAATAGGAAAATATATGAAATCGAAATCTTCAGAGTTTTATTTCCTCCTAGGGTCCTCTTCCAGGTAAATAGTTGAAACTAACGGTGAACACTAGGTTTCACTGTCTGGATCCTACTGACTGCGCCAATTAAAGGTTTTGGATTAACAATAACCTTTTTAAAAAGATTTTATTTACTAATTTACACAATTTAGAAATACAAGACGTACGCACTACAATCTTCGGTAAACTAAATGTAACTAACCTAGGCTAAAACTTATATTTATATAAAGAGTGTTATCTTAAAAGGATGTCATTAATAGATTTTGAAAAAGGAGCGGTTATGGCTAACTGACTTTATACCTGAAAGAAAAAATCTAAATCCTGATAAGAGCGTGGTCGCCGTAGCGATTAGTACGGGATACCTTTTGGTTTTCTTGCGGAGTGTGTCTAAATTCTCAAATCTGCTCTGACTTTGCTAAGTGACTAGTTAAAGGTTCTGAGGGTTTATTTAAATAAAAAACAAAGGAAGAATTTAAACTAATCTATTAACAAAAAAAAGAATGAATAACAAAAAAAATGACAGTAGTGAATTAAAAAAGATATGAGTTTACTTTCAAAATTATAACATTTATAAACTTTACTTTATGCTACGAAATGCTAAACGTTAAGTACGACTAAAACAACTCTAGTTACCCAAAATGGAACTCTTTTGTCCTACTTAAAAATTAAACGGATACTCGGTTACCTCAAAGTTTACTGACAGACCGAAACTACAATGACCTACAATATTTCTGTCTTATTCTAAAGGAGATTCTGATATACTGTTTGCCACACAACAAAATTTAAAACTATTCAGATTCGATTTTAAACTGATAACTAATAAGCAAATATATGGCCGGTCTCGTGAACAAGGCCTTTTAGTTTACAACAAGTCTGCAATGAAACTTGATACCTGTTTTTTCTTCCACTTTCTGTCTGTTTCAAGAGTATCTCTCTTACAAATCTTGTTTTTCCCATTAGATTTAGTATTTCTTGTACGTTTTGCTGTCTTGCTGTTGTTATTCTGATTTTTTTTGGCAATATTTGATTCCTGTAATTTATCTGGAATGTCTTCTATTTTATCCCCAACTTCTTTGAGAACGCTTTCACTTTCTTCTAAAACTTTATTCCTTTCTAGATTCTAGATTTCTCTCAATTTTGTCGTTAATAATTTCATCTTCTTGAGAATCGGCATCCTCTTCAATATTGTTATCATCGGGAATATCGTCGAAGGTAAAATTCTCGATAATTTCCAATAATTCAACGGTTTTTTGTTTTTATATTTGTTGGCGTACTTCGATGTTGATGGTTGTGGTTCTTCCATTTCTTGTGTCTTCTTACAGCCTGACGGTACTGTGAAGTACAATTTGAAAATCTGCAAAAATTGACCAGGTTTTCCTGCCTTTTTATCAAATATTTAACTTTTAGCGTAAATGAAGGTTATCAAATATTTAACTTTTAGCGTAAATGAAGGTTTACTCACGTAAAAAAATAATTATTAGCACTTTGATAAGCAAAAATAACCCATAAAATAATTCACAAAGTTCTGTAACCTCAAAATGCATGACCTGGTGCGCGCGGTCTCGATAAAACAATAAAAACAAACAGCAATGTGCTACTACGATGATGCAACTCGTAGAACTTCAGTCTCTATATGGGACCGTCACGTACCGTTCGACTATGAGAAGTATCTAAGCAGTAATATAAAATATATGGGTAATTCCTTCTTATTTGCTTGATAAAATGAATTACAACTTTAACTATCATAACTATAACACAAGAAATAGATCAAATTTTCATATTCCACAAGTTACAAGTACACACACTCTCAAAATTCTGTATTTTTTAAGGGACTTCAAGCATTTAATGAGTTACCATTAGATCTCAGAAATGTCGCCTCATTTAATACCTTTAAATTTAAATTAAGAGATTATATTTTAGTGAGCCAGCATCTGTGATTATAGAGCTTAATGTTTTTATATTCTAGATATATATATATATATATATATATATATATATATATATATATATATATATATATATATATATTGTTACGTACGGTGCTGTTTGCTTGTACCTAATTTTGTTGTTTAAGTGTTGTATTTTAATTTGTTTTTTTGATACGTAACTTTTTATTTTATTTTTTAAAAATTAATTTTACCTTCTGACGTACTCTTAGCCAGAACGTGTTCAATTTTGTGGGGTGGCCTTTTTCACCTCAGCCAAAAGTAAACTGACTTGCAGATTATAACCTTCAAATAATAACGACACAGATAAACGAAAATATGTGTGCATTTATTAATAATAATAAAAAAAAAACAGAACTCAAATTGGCGATTATTTTGTTGAATATTTTGGACAGAAGAATGTAAGTATAACGTTTATTATTTTTGTTAACTTTCAAATTTTGTAACTGTTATTTATTATGTACAACTCTACCTTACTTTATTCTGTCTTTGTCATTTAAATTAAAAATATAGGTTAAATTAGTTTGTTGAGCACGCTGGCCTTATTATTTATTTTAAAGTTTTAAATATCGATATTTAAAGAAAGAAAAAGGTACCTTTACTACTTTCAGAATTCTTTGAGCACTTTAGAAATTGACAGGTAAATTTTTACAATTATTTTATCAATCTAGAACGACTTTGACATGGATTTTCTTTTGTTTATTGTATGAGGATCGATGTGGACACTTCGGTGGTCTTTTTAGCAAAAGCTTCGCTACTCCGCGAATTTGGTTTTTATGAATTTGCATGTCATAGCATTCTAGATTGGAATTTGACATAAAATTTTTAAATAAATTTTTATTATATAAAAAAAATTACTTCTATACATCTTTTAACCATTACCAAATCATTCCTTAGGTTAAAAGAATGATTTTGATGTAAATTATATGTTATTTTGACTAATATTAAGAATACAGGAAGGTTTTTCTGTTTTCGTTATTATTGAAGTTATAATTCTGTTAAACTCTATTATTTTTGTTTATTTTAAATTAATAATATGATTTTAACAATTCCCATGCTTGGTTTTCTAATTTTCATTTACTTTCCCCTAAATTTAGATTGATGATTTGTTTAAATTTGTATATTTCATTTTGAGGTTATATGAAAATTTCTTTTTCACGTAGTGTTTAAAATAATAACTTCCACTTAGATGTGACGATTGCAGACTTGTCTGGGACTATTCAGTTTTGATTTTCACTATTTTATTATTTGCCAAAATATTTGTAATTGTCTTAAATTGTCGATGCAAATTGCTTATGGATTTTCCATGTTAATTTTATCCTTCAGAAATCTAACATTTCATGAATTAATTGATACTTCCAGATTGATTTGAAATTTTATTTGATTAAACACGTTCTGTCTAATGTTGCTCAGATTAAAATAAATGATCATTTATTGTTATTTATTTGTAGAAATTTGATTACTATTATTAGACAAAGTTAGGTATTTCACTCGTTTACACCGTTACAATATATATATAACTTTCACAGTTCTCCTGGCCAAATATCTAGTGATACTGTTTCTTTTGTGTTGACCACCCACTGCCTAAACATCATTGAAATGTCTGTTCTCGACATTAACAGGAACATTCTCTATATTCCACATCAATTAAGTCATCCCTCATCAAACAAATATTGTGTAAGACACAACAGGCTAATGTATACTGAGGAATGAACTTAATATCTGTTAAAGGACAGCAATTTAAAAGTCTGCGAAATATGTTCTTCAGGAGACCAAAAGTCCTTTCTATGTTAACACGGACTGATGATAGGCTGCTGTTGAAATACATTTCTTGTTCAGTTAAATGCCCATTATTTCTAAAAGGTACCAATAAATGTCTATGAATATTATATGCACTATCACCAATCAAATGACTATCTTCTGGGAAGTAAGTGTCTGGGTTAATCAAGTAGTCGGATACCTCAGATAATCGTAAAACTCTCTGGTCATGAACAGATCCACAGTTTCCAATATAAATATGGGTGAACATGCACCTATGATCACAGACTGCCTAAAATCAAATATATAATATAAAAAATAGATAATGAAATGATAATCCTCTTGTTCACCTGTAATTGAATTGAGCACCTATGGTGCCTATTAATGAAGGAATTTCCGTCTTCAGATGGTTTTGTTATATTTATATGGCAACCATCTATCGTTCCTATAATTTTTCTAATAGGTCCTTTTCCTCTAAACCCATCCCAAATGATTGCTACTTCATCCCTGTTGGCAGGCCATTTAACAAATGTGGGAGCCAGTTCACATATGCTTTTTACAATTCTTCGGATTATACGGAATCCAGTAGCTTTTCCAACATTGAATTTTTCGCATATAGATCTAGAGAAGAAATTGATTTATGAACTGTTTACAAAATCTCAAAGTTATTCAGAATTTTATACTAAAAATGATCTTTAGACGAAAAAAACGATCCTCGACAAAAGCATTGTATTCTCCAGATATATTCAATATTTGGTGATTATATTTTCTAACAGTTTTAATATTTGCCTATAAGAATAGTCATTGTCAGCAAACATTCAATCATGGTTACAATACACGCGGCACGTCGAATAAGCTTCTGGTTACACCACTTAACAACAAGAATATTAGTCACCGTTTTGTAACATATTGTAGTGTGTAAGTTAGGATTTAGTTGTTTATAGTGTAATAGGGAGTTTTTTGTTTGACAGTAGATTAAGGAAGGTTGTCAATGAGTTTTTTTTGAGATGTCAAAGTTGAAAGTTGAAAAATAAAACATTAAAAAAGTAAAACTATAATTTCATTAAAACATTACAAAATATATTCAACCTAAAGCCTATAATCTGCTACCTCTTGCCATTCGAAAATGTGTTAACCTCAAGAAATTCACTTCAGCCATTAAACTTTATATTTATAGTAATTACAGGGACTTTTGAAAATTCTAGAGATATATCAATTGTATATTTATTTTTTATTATATACTACCATAATAGCACTGTTGAATTTTGATTCGCACAATTACTGCTTATTGTAATATGTTTTACTCTGTAACTGCTTACTTTCCATTTTTTATATTGTATATTCTTTTTTTTTTTATTTCTACTAATTGTTTATGTATTCATGTTATGCTATCTTTTTTTCAACCTACACAATACAAGTGTGTACTCACTTAGAGTGTGGGAGGAAAAAAATATGCTATTAAAATATATAATGCTAACAAAAAGTATGTATTTACCTGTAGGAGTCTGGCGTAGCAAAAAACCACAGAGCAAATAGAACTTGGTGTTCAAAGGGAGTTTGAGATCTCCCTGGACCATCTGGCTGTCTTACTCTTTCCCTTAAACACTGTACTAAATACTGGAATGTTGCAGGAAACACCCTACAAGTACTATTTTCAAGAAGGCTGTATTGCCTGAGCTTTCCTTACTTACCTGAAATGGTTTTTGAAATTCTCTGGGGTATAACGACCAACTACATTTTGAATGTAACCCTCTATTCGCGGTATTCCTTCAATTGGGCCTCGAATCTTCCCAAGAATTATAATTAAATTCGTGGAATCCTCCAGAGATCCACTAGAGCTCGAGGAACTTGAGCTAACTGATTTTTCTTAATCAGAATCGCTATCGCTTAATATTTCAATCAAATTCATTTCGGCCATCTTTTCACTTCACCATTCGCCATAAAAATAATAGGTAATAGGTTATGTTTTATTTGGTTCCCTTTTCACTGTTACTGTCCGAACGTCCCGAAAATCATCAGCAGTTTAAAATTACTGTAAAGCGTTCCGAAATTACTTACTGTGGCCAGTAATACCAGGAATATCGGAACATGAAGACAATGCAAATTGTGTACGCAACCTCAATACATCGGGAATTATTTGCTTTAATCTAAATATTTAATTGCATATATAGCAAAAATGAATGCCAGTTCGGCACAACGTGTTTCACTATTCTTCGTATTAAGATTATTCTATATATTTGTAACATTTTTTATTATCTTTAGCTTGGTTTTGTAAATTTTGTAACATTCTTTAGCGATTTTCCTTGGGGTTTTACTATATACATATAAGACATACCTACATGTAAATTAATTGGGGATTGGGTTCCTACTGTAATGACTTTTTGGACCAAGTACCTTGTAACGATTAAAGAAATCTTCCACCAAGACTTGAATGCTGATTACTGACCTATCTTCTTGTAACCATTTAAATAGCATCGAGAGGATTCTTTGGAACTTGGAACACACCTTTTTCAAGAGATAAGTTTACTCTAAGTGGAAAATTCTGTAGACTACATTTGACATTATTTTTTTTAATGTCTTAAAATTGTAATTTTTTGTATTTACCGTAATCATTTCATTATTTTCTTAATTTTAATAATTTCAATTCAACAATATAAATAGTATTCGTTTTACCTTCGTAGTGAAAGCAAGTCTTCGTAAGCGCTTTCTATACAAATAAAATCGGCTATTATGATTACGCGGCGGTCAGTGACTCGGCCTTGAGTTATCGTGTTACAAATTTAGTTTATGCAATGCATCAATCACCTGTGTTTCGGGTATCGATGGTAGATGTAGGTCAAAACAATAGCGTACTGTTTCAAGACAATGGTAAAAGGTCACCGAATGAACAAACACTATACAGTGCTTGGAAAAATTCCGAATATGAAAAAAGTTGTTTAGTAAACAAATTAAATACTATACAACAACAATTAGAACACTAAGATCACTAAGATCTGCTAAATAAGTATACAGGGTTAGAAAAAAGTCTGGCAAATACTTCTACAACACAAAAAGAGGAAATAAGCCCAGAACAATACTTCACTGACGAAGAAGAGCTCGCAGAAGAGACAGAATGGATAAGGAAGAACAACAAAGTCCAAAGGTACCAGAAAAAGATCAACCAAAAACTAAAAAAGTACTACAACCGCCTCCGATAATGGTAGACGGAATAACAAACTTTAATACACTCCATCAACTCATAGCTAAAATAATGAGTGGATTCCAAATCAAAGTAATCAATGATAAAAATATAAAAATTAATGTCCCGCATGAAGAGTGCTATCAAGCACTCACTAGGACACTGAATAACGAGGAATACTCATGGTACTCCTATGAGAATAAACAAAACCGTCCAATTAAGGTTATGGCATCAATCTTCATCACTCATGTAATCCTGAAGAAATAATCCAGGAAATGAAAAGAAGAGGATATAAAATAATTGAAGTTACTAGAAAACTGAAGTACAAAACAAAACAGCCTCTAAATATGTTTATGTTGTCGTTCAGCAACGATGAAGATGTTAATAGAATATTCAGTATAACTGACATATTAGGAATAATAGTTCAAATTCAGCCAATTAGAAAAACTAAATTAGTCCCGCAATGTAAAAAATGCCAAACTTATGGGCACACCCAGAAATATTGCGCTAAAGAACCCAGATGTGTGAGATGCACTGGAAGACATCTCACAGTTGATTGTGATAAGCCAAAAAATGCAACCCCAAAATGTGTTCACTGTGGAGAGGGTCACCAGGCGAACTATCGAGGCTGCATGGTAGCCAAAGAAATTCAAAAAATTAAAAATAAACAACTGTGAACCTCCAAAACAGGGTCAGAGTTGTAGCCACAATAAAGCCTATAGTCAAGCAGTAATACAAAATATTGCTCAAACTAACAAAAAACCGCAACACCAGGGTACAACAAGTACAAATATTGACAATATGCTCGAACCAATGTTGGACAAACTAAACAAGATGGATGAGCGTATTTTAAACCTAGAAAAACGCGCTCAAGGAGCAATCCCTAAACCAGAAATGGCTAAACACTTAAGAATCCTAGAATGAAATGCAAACGGGTTACTACAGCACCAACAAGAACTACAAACAATCCTGGAACTAGAAAAAATTTATATCTGTCTCATTGCTGAAACGCACTTCACTAAGGCGTCATTTATCAAATTTAAAGGTTATAAGGTGTATCATACTATCCATCCACACAATTCAGCAAAGGGCGGAGGTGCAGTTATAATAAAGGACTGTATATTACACCACCAAGAAATGGGTTACCAAACGGTAGAGATACAGGCCACATCTGTTAAAATTAAAACAACGACTTACGAAGTTACAATCACAGCTTTATACTCCCCACCGAGACATGTTATAAAAAGAGAACAATATGCTGACTTTCTGGATAGCCAAGAAGACAAATTCATAGTTGGAGGAGACTTCAATGCGAAACATACCCACTGGGGATCCAGACTAATAACATCTAAAGGTAACGAACTATTAGCAACATGCAACAATCTCAAATGTGAAACACTCTCAACTGGAAAGCCCACAGATCCGAACAAAATTCCTGATCTTATAGATTTCTTTGTAATTAGAAATATATCCTCAAATTATATAAATGTAGAAGAAGCTTGGGACATGAACTCAGATCACTCATCCATACCTCTTACACTGAGTGATAGTGTGATTCAAAAAGAAAATCAACCTAAATTAGTCAACAAACGGACCTGATTCCCTTCCATCAATTTGGTTTTAGAGAAAAACACTCAACGATCGACCAGGTGCATAGAATCACAGACATAATTGAAAAGTCTTTAGAGGAAAACAAAGTCTGCTCCACCGTCTTTCTAGACGTGGCCCAGGCTTTTGATAAAGTCTGGCAAGTTAAATTTGTTACTACCACGTCAGTATTCAGAACTCTTAAAATCCTATTTATCAAACAGATATTTCAGAATAAAACAGGAAGATGTATATTCTGATATAAGAGAAATTAAGGCAGGAGTACCCCAAGGTACTGTACTAGGTCCAGTACTCTACTTACTGTATACCAGTGATATTCCTAACCTTAAGCACGATACTATTGCAACATTTGCTGATGATACTGCCATTCTGGCTGTTGGAAAAGACCAGGAAGAAGCTAACCGAAAATTACATCTGTAGACCAGATTAACACCTGAACTAAAAAATGGCGTATTAAGTTAAATGGAAATAAATCTGTTCATGTTAACTTTACTAATAAACGAAACCAATACATTCCCATAAGAATAAATAACGCTCAAATTCCCTATGCTAATACAGCAAAATATCTTGGAATGACACTCGACGCTAGACTTCGCTGAAAAGTCCACATTAAAAAGAAACGTGAAGTGCTTGGTATAAAATATAAAAAGATGTATTGGTTATTAGGAAGAAACTCCAAGTTGTCCACACATAACAAACTGCTCCTCTACAAGCAGATATTGAAACCCGTTTGGACGTCTGGTAGCCAGCTTTGGGGCTGCGCCAGTAAAAGTAACATTCAAGTTATCCAACGTTTTCAAAGTATTAAAGAACATCGTCGATGCACCCTGGTACTGTCGCAACAGTGATCTTCATAGGGACCTGGATGTAGAAACTGTTGACAAGACTATAACTAAATCTGCCAGCAGTCATGAACAACGGCTGCTCCAACATGGGAACGTTGAGGTCATCCAGCTCCTCGATAATACCAATTTAGTAAGAAGACTCAAGAGGACCAAACCTTTTGAACTAGTTCAGTGACAGTGCTAGTTACAAACAGAGTATTGTGCGGATTTGTATTACACGTTACCGGTAGTGTTACTAAAATTATCAGACCCTAAGGTACACACTAGTGAGTAGGACCTTAGTATTTAAGAATTCTAGTTAAGTTAGGTTGGAACAAAATTGTTTATTGATCTCCAGATTGTAATTATAGAAAACATTCCCACAGAGTGTTTTGCTACGAAAAAAAAACAATATAAATTCCACAGTAAACCTTTTATGTACTCAGCAAATTTTTTGTAAAACATTACTCATTTTTTTAAATTACATGTTTAAACTTTATTAGAATTTAATTTTTCCTAAATTTACCTGACTGCCGTATTAAAGTTACTAATCTAATTTTTTTTGCCGTTGCATATGTTTTCCATTTAGCCGGAATCAATAATATTAATCATACCTGTCTATTAACCCTACCTATTCCAAAAGAAATCCCCCAAAACAAGGAGTATGGAATTAGGTAGACACGTTTCACACCCAGGGGTCTATCAGGGTAACTGACACATGGATTGAGAGGACCTCGGTTAAGAAAGGTTGTAAAATATTTAGGTTAACAAAAACAAAGGGTACAAAACTAACCTATTCTATAATTTTAAGCCGCAAGTTTTGATAAAACCCAATAGGGCTTCATAAACTGCTGAATCGTCCAGCGATAAAAGGTACATTAAGTTAAATGGGGCGAAAATACTAATCTAATTCATATATAAATTTTTCTGATATAAAAAAATCAGTGGCGCCCTAAGTATTAAATCTTCAATTTTACCTCTGTTCCTTATGGCTGCTTTACACGGGTATAGTTTTGATTAGAGTAGAGTAGCGAGTAGAGTCCACTCTTCTCGCTACTCTACCAATTAATAGCTTGGGACTGTTTACACGAGAGGAGAGTTCGTATCAGTAGTGCTGCAACTGTCCTGGTGTTGTTTGGTTTGTGTTTGTACAGAGAGAAAAATGATTATTAAAAAAAAGAAAATGTTTCATAATTGTGTGAAGGAGGTTGCAAAAGCTCTTTTACCGGAAATGGTAGAAGCTATAGAAGAGGAGATGAAAGTAAGAAGAACTGTATGGGTAAGAGAGTGGCTAAAAAGAAGGGATTCACGTGGAGCAACTTCACTTCTGCTCAAGGAGTTAGCATCAGAGGATGCGTTGGAATTCAAAAAATGTCTTAGGATGACGCCAGAGATATTTGAAGAACTGTTGGAGTTGGTTAAAGATAGAATACAAAAATTTTTTAGCCACCGGGAACAGCTACCAAAGCCCCTCTCACTTTTTTCGAGTTTCCAGACCCACAATTTCAAAATTTGTACAAAATTATAGATTCAGTAGGACATCCGATAAAGCAGAGCCGAGAGGATCTGGAGTTTGTAACTGAGGATCTGGCGTCGGTAATTGCTTATCTTCGTAGCTGCTGCTGTTACCAACATAGTTTGGATTAGAATCGAATGGTGAATCGCGTGGACTATAAATAATTGTGTTATGAGCAACTATTGGTCTGTGGAATGAAAAAGTTTTATTGTTGTCAGCTGATTCACCACTTAGCCTATATTTTAACAAAATTCCTTGAATTTCATGTTGGGCCACAAGTGCATCCCTTGTGCTCATTTTTTTCAAAGAGGCTCCAACAAAAGTTGCAAATGCATCATACTCATTAATTGAAGGTTCTGAATTTTCAGTCAAACTTTCGCTTACATCTTTTAGCTGTTGTACTGCCTGGGTTAAGTTGTCTAATTTCTTTTGGCTGATGGAGGCCTGTCTCGAAATTTTCTGTGGGATGCCGATTTTGTGACCCTAGAAGTTTCTTGATTGCTGGGTCCCGCCGTGACTACTGTTTCATCCTCTGTACATTGTGTCACTTCCTCTTCTTCTTTGTCTGAGTTTTGTGAAAAAATTTGTTTCCTAAAACAAAAAAATATTTTTTCAGGTGCCGACAACACATGACTGGAAATCTATTGCCAGTGGCTTTGAGAGTAGATGGAACTTCCCAAATTGCTGTGGCGCACTAGATGGAGGCAGTGAATACTTTAATTACAAGGGACACAACATAAGTTTTAAAGGATCTAACTCAGATGGCAATATTTTCCAAAACTGCGGATTGTTTGAAAAATTAGAGAACAATCTACTGCCTAGTGGAATGTTCTTTGTTGGAGATGATGCATTTCCGCTTAAAACTTATCTTATGAAGCCGTATTCCGGATACAGAAAACGTCTCCCTATAAGTGAACAAGTATTTAACTACCAATTAAGTAGGGCAAGGAGGATTTCGGAGAATACTTTTGGAATTTTAGTTAGTCGCTTCCGAATATTTGAAAAACCATTAAGGCTACTGTTCATAACCACGATATCCGACATACGATAGGCATACTGACGATTTCTATAGTACACAAATTTTGTAGCAGTGTTCATAGATACGAAATTTTCTTTCCGACCATCTCAAACTTTAGTTATAAAGTTGGGTATATTTATTTTAAACTAGTAACTTTCTTGTAGTGGCAGTACTGACAGTGCAAATTTAGGTTATTTTTGGAAAAATTTACAATATGAACGAAACTGATGAAAATTATTATTTTGAGCAGGACGAAGAAGGTGAAGAGTATAAGGTTAATAAACAATCTATACAGTTTTAAATAAACGTTACAAATTAAATTATTCGTAGGAAACTGTAGAGGAAGTAGAAGAAGTGAAAGCAGAAGATTTACTAATAAGCTGTGTGGAAGCAAGACCTCCTCTCTGGGATTGTCGTCTCCCTATAATCAAAAGATCTAAATCAATAAGAGACGAGTTATGGCTCGAAATTTATCGAGAATTTGGTGGTAAGCTCGTTTTTCAGTTGTTGATTTAGTTTCAGACGAAAGCAATAAACCTATTGCCTCAAAAACCAGAGATACTATTTTTATATACTATGTTTATTATAGAACAACCGGAGTTCTCAATAAAATATCTAATGACCAAATGGAGGAATTTAAGAGATACATATGTTCGAGTGAAAGGTGAATATGAAACTTTCAAAAAAAGTGGATCAGCTGCAAAGAAGAAAAAAGTAAGGGAATATTATATAAATATGTCATTTTTAAGAGACACCTTAAATCATAGAACGTGAGTAAACAAAAATGTTTTTTATGAGGTTTTGGTTTTTATTTATTTTAGGACAATTGGCAATATTGAAACAACCCCTTTAACATCACCTGATGTAGTAAATCAAGCTAATGGAAAGAAAACAGGATCTTCATCAAAACTAACAGCAGAAATGGCAATTATTAATGCAATAGAAAAAATTAATCAACCAATACCTCAGCAGCTGCCTCCTCCATCTCTTCAAGTTAATCCTATATGCCAGAGAATCTCTGAATTATTGAGTAATGTGCCCCAAGGAGAGAGAACATTAATAGAAATTAAACTCCTGCAGGTGGCATATGAAGGAGCAAAAAAATACCTAAATCCTATATCATAGAATATGCTTGGGATATCTCGAGAACAAGTTATTTGTAAAAAAAAAGATTGTTGTGAAAATAAACTACTGCTTTAAATTAACACATTTTATTTCAATTTCAAAAATCAAAACGAACAAATGTTTTGAAAATTTCACTTATTCCATTGGAAAGGGACAGCACCTTCAAACATAAAATATGAAGTTAATCTTTCTCTCATAATTTTTGCTTCTTTTCCATACATATTACTACCAGCTCTATGAATAGGCATCAAATTATTTCTATTTTCAACTTCACTACGCCATTCTCTATTGATAACAGCTCCATTTCAATCCTCTCTATCAACTGCAGCTAAGGGGCAGTAACGTTTATTATCGTCGGTGGTTTTGGATTCAAAAATAATGACCCAATTATGCAAACACACAGTGGCTTTTACTAAGGCCTCAACACTATGTAATGATGCTATTATTGGCTTTCTGTAAATACGCCAACGAGATGCCAATATTCCAAAGACGTTTTCAATCATCCTTCTTCCTCTACTCAATCTGAAATTGATTTATTCGTATCATATTATAAATCTGATAAGGCTGTTATTCAATATTATGTTTTTCAAATACAGTAAAAGTTTATCTGCGTAATTTAGGAACACCCCGTTTATTGAATTACATAATGAACAACATTACAAACCTGTAGTTAAAAATCCTCTCATTCTGCTGAAGAAACCGTCCTGGATAAGGTCGCATCATTGTTGTTGTTAATGGAAATGCTTCATCAGCAACTAGGAAGTAGTTTATAGGATCTTCATAATCATCTAAAGGTGCAGGTGCAGACTGCAGACTTCCTCTCAACATAAGAGTACCTATGGCACTATTTCTATATATTCCACCATCACTATGGCGGCCCTCTCCACCAATATCAACTATGGTGAATCGATAATTGGCATCACATACTGCTAGAAGAACTATACTGTGACTGCCTTTGTAATTAAAAAAAGTAGATCCACATTTTGAGGGAGCCTAAAATAAGGAATGAAATTCGTAGTAGAAATACTATCTGTAGGTAAGTGGAGACCTTCAAAAACCGTCTTATAAAGTTGAAACTAGGAATCAACCTAATCTACCTTTATATCCACAAAACATACCTGAATAACAACATGCTTTCCATCTATCGCACCAACACAATGTGGTAGTTGCCACCGCTCATCGAATTCTTTTGCAACTGATAGCCAAATCTCTTCTGATGCTTGCTTCAAAATAATCTGATTCAGGGAGTCCCATATGCAGTTACACGTTTCACGAATAATATGTGAAACTGTGCTGGTGCCAATTCTAAAGGCATAAGACATTGAAACCATGCTGTCGCCACTTGCTAAATACCTGAAATCGAACATTGGGAAGATTGAATACACTTTCAATAGCAATTCACCTCCAGTCTCTCACTTGGTGATATTGGCTCTCTTGTCCAGTAGACCCTCTTTAGTTTTGGCCCTACTATATTTAGTAATTCCTGAAAAGTATCCATCCTTAAATAATTAAAATATTTCTCTTGATCTGTTAATCTCATTTCCTGTAGTAAATTATGATAATCCCCTTGTGAATTTCTTCTCTTATAAATATTGTGTTGCCAAAACCACTTTCGTCGCTTTTTTCTTTTAAGTTTGAGTAGTAAAAGACTTAATAATAACATTCTCTTTGTTTTGTTAGACCATTGTTTATAATAGAAATCTTCCATTTTTGAGGTTAAAACTACACGATCGCCGCAAAAAAGTTAAAATTGATTCAACTTTTCCAACGTCGGACAATAAGTTGAAAGTTTCGTAGAAAAAGTCCCGCCACAATTTATTTAAAAAAATCAACCAATAGTAGCATTTTCGGATCATCGTATCGTCGGATATCGTATTTGTGAACAGTAGGCTTTAGCCGTAAATCCAAGAACCGTAAACAAAATTGTTCATGCGGCATGTACCCTACACAATTGGCTTATAAAAACAAGTCCACGTTCATATTTGCCTACTGGTAGTGTCGACAGAGAAATTACTGGAACTACAGAGGTTATCCCAGGAGAATGGAGACAAGAAATCAGAGAATTACGAAACCTTGAACCATATGGTTGCAGAAAATCAACAGCCATGTCAAAGAAGATGAGAGATCATTTAAAGCACTATTGTAACAATGAAGGGGCAATACAAAAACGTTTTTTAAAATATATTTACAAACATTTATGCAAGTGTCCCAAAAGGAATGGCTCCGACCATATCTCGTTAGGTAATACAAAAAATAGAAAACGATATGTGCAAATTTAACCTACCTTAAAATTTTGTACATAACAATTTAGTATAACAATTTAGTATAAGTGATATACGGACATTCTTATTCAGACACCCGGTAATGACTTGGTATAAATGTATCATTTTTTAGTATATTTATAGGTAAAATTAAATACTTACCACTGAACATTCACTTGTCTTGTTGCCTTTCGCATTTTTCAAAATATCGTCCATGACATTAAACCATTTTAAATTTGGAACATATCTATCATCTGTACCTGCCCCAGATTTCATTGATTTCTTGATCTTTAAACATTCCTGGTTATAGGTGCATCTCAAATTTTTAATCGTTTGTCTTAATTCACTCACACCAAAGCCATTTTTCCCAAACTTTTCCACAATGTCTTCTTCCGCGGCCAGTCTCATGTTTTTGTTTCTGTACTATATTCATGTTTATTCAAAATTTTACACCAAATAACAAAAACTCAACTAGCTCGGCGAGTTACTCCACTCTACTGCGGCAAGTTGTGTTTACACGTGTATAGTGGAAAGGCGAGTCGAGTGTTTCAAAGTGGAAGGGGTAGTAGAGTAGAGTTACTTTGCCACATGTGCGATAGTACTCTACTCTACCAGCAACTAGTCCACTCTACTAGAAACTTTACTCTACTGATGTTTTTGAAGTGTTTCTATGGGTAGAGTTACTCTACTCTACCCAGTACTCGCCTCACAACTATACCCGTGTAAATCAGCTTTTATAGTGAGTTAGAATAAAGCGCGATCCATGTCCTTATATAAAAATTGAGCCTCAGCACAAAAATTTTAAAATATAACATCTTTCAACTAACATTAAATTTCCTTTTGTCACCAACCTAAGTTAATGTTTCATCCTTATTACAATACATTCTTTATACAGTTGTTTATTATTATAACCCTTTATGTGAGGATGGATGCACCTAAGTAATGTAACCTACCAAAATATTTTTGACAAAATATAGTTTTCAAAAAAATTCTAAATAAAAAATTGTCTACCGTTACATAAGCTTCGGTTGATCCGGTGTCAACCTTAGGGCCTTCGACGTCGCTCAGACGGTTGCTAGGGTGTGGATAGCAAATAAAAATTACCGGATTAGTAGACAAAAAAAATAAAAGGGCGCCAACTGAGTTTGATTACTGACCAAAAACGCTCTTATTTCCCCTGAAACTCAGTAAACGAGGAACGAAATAAAAATCAACCTCCACTTACGACACTTATAATAAAAGATTAAATAATTAAATTAATACAATGTGCATTTATAAAAACGTTTACAAAATTAATATGAATAAAAAGTCAGTTATACGATGGATTTACCCACAATAAAAAAAAATATAATATTAAGTTATCACATATTAGATAAAAAAAAAATCAAAATAAGAAAAGGAAATATTTGGGTTTATCAAAAGGCAATACAATGTGCCACTTGCTTTGGTACCAAGGCGAGGGAAAAATTAGATAAAATAATATTCGCTAAATAAAATAGTTTTTAACAAATTAGAGTGTAAGAATATTTAGCTGCCTACTTAATTGTTTACTCACACTAATGATAAACACCAAATTAACAAAGTTTACAAAACTACCCCCCCTCAAATTTAATCAACAGTTATAAGAATCAACTACTAAATAAGGTACTTAATTAAATTTAAAGAATAAAAAAAAAGCCACAACTTTTCTAGCTTTTTAGTTCAATAAACTCCCCCAACGATTGGGTATAACAACTACTCTCTTGCGAGGAGTCTAATAATAAAATTTAAACTAAAAACCTGGGATCGGGGTAACACCGATCTAACCAACACTAAATATCCAAAGAGTAGTCTACAATGGGATCGCCACCACTGAGTTGAAAGTAGTCTAACTTGTCGGTGTCTAAATTCTAGACGGCTTGCCCTTCTGGTGAACTATCCTACCAGTGACTACGCTACCGGTGAAATGCAGCGAACTAGCCTACCGGTGAAATGCCCTGCCGGTGAACTACCCTGCCGGTGAAATGCCGTGAACTAGCCTACCCGTGAACTAGCCTACCGGTGAAATGCCGTGCCGGTGAACCCTTAAAACATATACAAAATGTATCAAAAACCAAATTAACTCACTATAAAAAGAAATACCCCCCCTTGAAACAACTAAACACCCTTAATGGGTCAAAAAAAGACATAATCAGTATTATTAAAATTCCTTACTGGTTTACTCACTTTGTATTAATCTCTGAAAGGGATAAAAAAGAAGAGAGTGACATCTTGACTAGATTCAGTCAAAATTTAATGTCAATACTCTCTTCTTACCATAGATGGTAGCACATCTACAGTATTATGCACTTAAACAAATCGAAATAACGGCTATATATATTGACGGAGGGGAAAACGATCATCAAAATCTAAGTAAAAATTAACAAAAAAAAGACATACCTTTATCCAAAAAGGGAAAGCGAAAATTTTCTTAAATAAACTGCTGGTACAGGAGCCAAAAACAAACACGATGAATTGAAGAAAAGGTTGAATGTCGTAAATCCCTATTAAAAGGTGCAAATAAGTTCCAAAACAAGTGGAGTCGAAATCAATCCTCAAAACTAGACCATTCTCCCATCAAATGAACCATATTTTCGCAAATCGAGAGAAAATCTTTAAAACCCCCTAGTAGGGTGTCAAAAATTAAGATTTTCCTCTTGTAACACTCAATAATCTTCTTCACAAAATGTCCGTCGCTAACTTTCTAGACGTTCTTCTCCGAAATCACCAAACGGAAATTGTTCTCAACGAGTTTTCAACTAAATCCTGCACATGTTACCAAAATAAAAAAAAAAAACCGGAATACCAAACGACCACCAGATTACGAGTTCGGCAACAATATATATATATATATATATCTGCCTATAGTGTAACAGACAGATAAATACCTCTGTCAAAACATAATTCAACAAATTTGGACGCGAGAAATCGCCTTTGGTTAAGATCGAATTTTGCAAAAGAACGCGCCCCTCTCGACATGACAATTCAGCTGTCGTCTGTCGATATACTTAACCAAACTTATAATGTCAATAAACAAATAAATTATATATTTCCGTAAAACATATACACTCAATCGGAGTCATTGGATCCCGAATCGCCTAAACACTCAATAATCTTCTTCACAAAATGTCCGTCGCTAACTTTCTAGACGTTCTTCTCCGAAATCACCAAACGGAAATTGTTCTCAACGAGTTTTCAACTAAATCCTGCACATGTTACCAAAATAAAAAAAAAAAAACCGGAATACCAAACGACCACCAGATTACGAGTTCGGCAACTATATATATATATATATATATATATATATCTGCCTATAGTGTAACAGACAGATAAATACCTCTGTCAAAACATAATTCAACAAATTTGGACGCGAGAAATCGCCTTTGGTTAAGATCGAATTTTGCAAAAGAACGCGCCCCTCTCGACATGACAATTCAGCTGTCGTCTGTCGATATACTTAACCAAACTTATAATGTCAATAAACAAATAAATTATATATTTCCGTAAAACATATACACTCAATCGGAGTCATTGGATCCCGAATCGCCTAAACGAGGTTAGTAAACAAAACATATAAGCTAATTTTGATAACTGACAGCAAAATTTCAGATTAAATTAAAAATAGGAAAACTAAAACTGGATATAATGAACGAGTTAATGTTACCAAAAAGAAGTTTTTTGCCGCTTCCAAAAGTGAACGTTACAGTAACTGTAGTACTTGTGTTGTGCTTTCGATCCATTTATAATATAAAAGATACGATTTATACACATATATTTAAACTGAAGGGTAGTCTTGACTGACTAGTTGAAGAAAAAAGTTTTAAATCCAAGAAAAAAAGAGGATTTATCTTGAGGATGCAGTCAAAAAACTGGGTTAGGTTATATAGGCTATATGGTCGAGCTTTCGGAAACGTTTATTTTCTTTATCAAGACATCTACTAAAGATTACAAAAGTGATAGTCACATATTTAAAAAAATGGTTATAAAATACTTACTAACTTGAGATTAAATTGATAGAAGTACAAAACGTACATGTCAGGAACAACAAAAACAGTTAAAAATTTTCACAAAACATTCATAAAATATGTAATGATTGCAGATTAACAATTAAATTCAATATCATGTTCTTATTTCAACATGCACAAACAATTGAGACCAAAAACCGACAAAGTAAAATCTTGAAAATTGGCATACATCAACCTACAATGGGTGGGAGATTTGAATTAATTTTCAACAAAACTTTCATTTTTCATTAAACTTTTAAAAATGCAAAATTTGATTATTAATATTATTAAATTTAAGTGGGGAAACAAATTTTATAAAATTTTTAGATGTGCTGCCATCTATGATTAGAAGAGAGTATTGACAATTATTAAAAGCAAAAAATTTCCGGTGTATTGGATTCGAAAAGCCTAACTGACGAAGCCGAAAGGCAGAAACCGGTCTTAGGATGTCGAATCTGATAAATTAAATTCCTTACTCGTTTTCCAAATTTTATAAACTTTATTAAACCTGGCATGTGTCCTACAGGATTTTTAACCCAAAAACTTTTGACCAATATTGTTCAACTAGCAAGGAACACCTCAGGCCATAATGATCGTAGTCTAATAATGCATGATTTCTCCACTCATTGTCAAGATCTTGACTTTGTAAGACACTCTTTAATATGGGAAATCGCCACAGAACATTGTTCAAAGATTTAATTTCAAAAGATTGAGCTACTGCAGGATCTACAATACTGATTAAATCGAAAACAGGGTCATTGAATATAAATTTAGATTTAATTTTAATTTAAGACAGGTCAATAAAAATTGTTTTTACTTTATTGCTAGTTTCACAGAAGTATATTATGGTGAATGCACACTGTTTAACCGAAGATTGGTCTGTTTTTCATCTAAAATTATGGAAAAGAAACAGCCTGGTTATATATATTATTATACAGGGTGGGCCAAACTTCTGACCTCGGAGGATTACGTCGTTGTGGTAAGAGATAAAACTTTCAAATTTTGTGTGAACTAGTACAGTTACTGGGTGCACATTTTGAAAATAGTTTAGATTATACAGGGTGTTCCAAAAACTCGTGGCAGCACAAACTTACATTTTTTTAAATGAAACATACTATATTTTATTCAAGAATCGAAAAGATCTCACCGAGAGCGTTAAAAAGTGTATCATGTTACTATATTATATGTATGGGTGTTTCAAAAAGATATGGCCAATTATTAGCAAAAATGACCCCATCTTTATCACTCTGTAACACAGTAAATCAACAGGTCTTTTTATTCAAATGTCATTCTCATATCGTTGGCTGTGCTCACTATTAATTACTTTTTTTATTTATGGCTTCTTTAATACAGGGTGAAATAGAACTTAAATCAAGCAATATCTCAAAATTTTTAAATGGATCACCCTATAAGTATTTTTACAATTTGTTAGTACAATTAATAAGATTTCAAACGATATAGTATATTAAGGGTATAAGTTAATGGAAACCTGCAAAAATTTTATGATAACGGAAAAATCATGTATTTTACGTACACAAATAAAATGGTATTAAATGTTTGCATGAAACGTACTGTATATTTTAGCTTTTCTAAGGCATTATAATATTCTATAAATTGTAATCGTAATTTTGGATGTGTCTATTATTTTTTACTGTTACCACTAGAGAATCGCTTACCTTTATAGAGATATTCGGAGTTATTAGTCCACTCTGAGAGCCGGAAAAAACCTGGAAAAATACAAATAAATTTTGACGTCCCCAAATTACGCTCCCCCAACCCCGTTTTTGAGGATGTTGAACACGATGGCGGGAGTTAAAATTCTTTTTGAAAATGGTGAATCGCGTCTTTCACCGGCAAAACGAACGTAACTCCCCGTTTTCGAGGATGCTGGATACGATGGCGGTTACAATTCTTGTAGAGTTGATCCCACCCCTCAAACGGCCAAAAATCACCCCCGAAAGGGTGAAAAGTTTGTTCTTCGCTATAATCGAGGAAACCCGCGTCATCTCCCGTTTTCGAGGATGCTGAACGCGATGGTGATGTTGAATCTTCTCTCCGAGTCGACTTTACCCCCATATGGCAAAAAAAGTCTACCCTTTAATACCATTTTATTTGTGTACATAACATACATGATTTTTCCGTCGTCATAAAATATTTGCAGGTATCCATTAACTTATCTCCTTAATGTACGATATCGTGAAAGCTTATTAATTGCACTAACAAATTATAAAAAAAATTTGAGTTATGTTTCACCCTGTGTTAAAGAAGCCATAGATAAAAAAAGTAATTAATAGTGAGCACAGCCAACGATATGACATATAAATGAGTAGCATCTTTTTCAGGACTTGGTAAAATAAAGTTTCTTCGTTTAACTGCAGTACCTAGTGTAAAACTACCAGTCTAGTCATGAAGTATGTTCCCGAAAACGAAAACGTTCTAAGCATAGAACATCTCAGAATTCAAATATTGAGGCCGCTGAAAGTGTCTCAAATTTTAATTCGAAGGAACCCCACTTGTTTAACTTTAGATTTTCAAAATGTATAGAAAACCGACCACTACAGACTGTCTAATAGATTATCATTCTAACCACCCCATGTCCCATAAATTAGCATCTTTTAATAGTTTCTTTCATAGAGCATTTTCTCTACCGTTGTCCTCAGAGGCCTTTAAGGCAGAAATCAACATCACAAAACAGTTAATAATAATTATTCTTTAGAACTCATCTGTAAATTATACACAAAACATTTTGTTAAATTCAAAATTTATTCCACAATTTGTCCTTTAACTTCACTTTCTAAACCCTCTTATACAGGTTCATTACATTTCATTAATAATTTATCTTACGGCATTCATTTAGCATTTAAAACGTCCAATAATCTTCATCATTTTTAGTAAACTCAAAAGATAAAATTCCTTTAGTACACAGTACGGGTGTTTATAAAATTAGCTGCTCAGATTGTAATTCAGTTTATGTTGGTCAATCAGGAAGAAGAATAGAGACTAGAATTAAAGAACACTTTAAAATCATTGAGAAACACCTAGATACAGATATTACCAATACATCATTCTTGTTCTCCTTCTAATGTAAAACTCCTCCATAAATGCCCGAAAAGCTTTAGACTTAACCTTTTAGAGATGTTTGAAATTAACTCACATCTAAACAATGTTAATTATAATTGTTTGAACGAGCAACTTCATCTCAAAGACAATTACCTTTTTCTTTCTGACATTTTCATTGACTTATATTAAATGCTTTGTTTATATTTTCCATAAGTGTTTTCTAACCTATTAGATTGTAACTGTCATTTATCCCTACCGTATAGGTTTTTTATTTTATCATTTGTTACAATATGTCAATTCTTCTTTCTTTTCTTCTTTCTGCGTGGTTGAATGGTCCTGTACCCAATCTCATTTATATTCTTTTATTCACTTAACTTTGGAACTTTGTTAAATTAGTTTCTTCTTTTTAAAAAAATTTTGTAATTTCATTCAATGTGTTACTAATGTCAAGCTTACTCATTCGCCATTTTGTAAACCGCTTCTTGATGTATTTTACCTTTGGTGCTTTTTGCTATTTTTTGATTCTGATGAACGGATTTCTTCTAATGAAACATGCAATCTTTCAGTGACTGGAGGTAGATAGAATAATTCTTTGTTATTAATCATAACTTTTTTTTAGGAACTGCTCAAATTGCAAGATTCCATAGTAAAAACAAGATTTGGTATTGATTGTTCAATACAAGTCAAGAGTGGAAATTTGCTTCAACCATTTCCAATAACTACTGCAAAGAAACTGTCCACATTAACAGGAATATGATCATTTGAGTTACTAGATACTATTGTGGAATTAGTAACAGAAATGTTTCCAAAAAAATAGAAAGAAACATACTGTTATGACAGTGATGGATGAAATTATATTTAGGATGGGTATACTTATTGAGAAAAGAAGAATTGGACTTGGAATTGACGAGATTTAACCTGGAAATCACCGGCACGGTTGATGAAAAACGAAAACGCTTGATTAAGTTCCTCCGAGAAGGAAAACCCGTAACCGCACCGCCTCCGCTACCGCCACTGATAATCCCCGTCTCCGTTGGAACGTCTGCCGCGACCACCACCGTTACTACTACCGTCCGTCACCGTAAGTAGTGCACTACAAGGTACTCTAGTCGGAATTCAGTCTCACCCGTCGCAACCTGGTCCGTTTTCTAACCCACTGATGTCGCCATTGAGAGTAAAAGACTGGCATGTCAGTTTTGACGGAACTAACGACCCCGCCGCCTTCCTAGAGAGATATAGAAGAGATCAAAGAATCACAAGGAATTCCGGCCGACCGCCTCTTACAAGCAATGCCAGAATTGCTACACGAAATGGTTTTTTATGGTTCAGAAATAACCGTAATTATTGGACGAACTGGGAAGAGTTCTGTACCGCCTTCCAAGACTTTTTCTTTCCGGTCAACTACAGAATAGACCTGGAAGTGGCTATTAGTAGACGAACACACCGTTTACAGGAGGATACCGCATCCTACATCACGGATCTTCAGACATTGATTCGCCGACATGGGAGCATCACCCCAGATCAAGAATTAAACTGGCTATACCGCAATTTACACCCGGACTTTCGACTACAAATCCGGAGAACCGATTTTACCGACATCCATGGGTTTGCCAAAGCGGTCCGCGAATACGAGTTGGTACGATCGGAGATCAGACTCACCCAGATACCCGCTATGTCTCCACGTGTACCGCCATTCCGAACAAACACCACGCCGCCCCCTAGGGACGCGGACAGGCAAATTTCGACCGACCGGAGACAAACCGTTACACCGAGCACGAGCAGACTAGCCATAACAGTACGGATAGACCAACCGAAAGACCGCGAGAATGTTGGCGTTGCGGTCAGACAGGACACTTTAGGAGTCAATGTAGAGAGGCTCCCAGGATCTTCTGTTCGAGATGTAAACGAGAAGGAGTGATGTCACGTGACTGTCCGTGTCCACGACCGGAAAACCGATAGGGCGCTGCGACGAACCGAGGCCCGTACAGCAAAGTCCTAATGACGCCTCAAGCACGATTCGGTATGAAGATAACCGACCGCATGTTTCCGTCCATATACCTGGTGGAACTGCTGAAGCCCTGATTGACACCGGAGCCGTAATCTCCTATGTGGGAGACAGGATAGCCAGACAGTGGAACACACTAAGAGTACCGAAGATTTCGACCACTGCAAGCTCTGCCCGATTGGCAAACGGAGAGACCGTGAGTGTCCCAGAAAAATACCGCGTAGAGTTTCGAAGAGTCCTTTGGCCATCTACGTGGACTATCGTCCGACATGGTCATAGGAATGGACATTCTCCGAAAAACACGATTTTCCCTTGAACTAGGGAGTGGACAAATTTTGGTAGACAACCGTCCTGTCACTATGGATGTTAGGCCCGTACCTTGCTTCCCTATTGGCACTACCGAATCAAGACCACCCCTAACACTGACTCCGGACGAAGAGCACCGATTAGAGACCTTCCTGCAAGAAGAATTACCGTCATTTGAGGACATACGAGGGGTAACACCGTTAATGGAGCACCGGATCCGTCTTTTAAATCCGGAACCAATAAAGCAACGTTACCGACCTCAGAATCCCCGGATGCAGGAAATAATCAATACTGAAGTGAATAGGATGTTGGAAGAAGGAATCATAGAACCCTCAGAGAGCCCATGGAGCTCACCGGTAGTCATCGTGCGAAAAAAGGATGGCAAACCCAGGTTCTGTATCGACTTCCAGAAAGTCAATTCCGTTTCCGAAAAGGATGCCTATCCACTACCGTTTATTAATGCCGTCCTAGACAAACTCCGTAGAGCCCGTTACATCTCCAGTATCGACTTGCGACAGGGATACTGGCAAGTAGCACTATCAGAAGATAGCAAACCGATTACCGCGTTTACCGTTCCTGGCCGAGGATTATACCAATTCCGTGTCATGCCCTTTGGACTTCATGCCGCCCCCGCTTCATTTCAACGCCTGATGGATAGGATTATTGGACCGGAAATGGACCCGTATTGTTTCACCTACTTAGATGATATCATAGTGCTAGGAAGCACTTTCGAGGAACACCTCGCTAATCTCCACGAAGTTTTTCACCGTCTCCGAGCCGCTAACCTGCGTGTAAACCCAGAGAAGTGTTAGTTTGGAAGAAGATCTCTAAAATATCTCGGACACTTAGTAACATCTGAAGGAATCTGCACCGATCCAGAAAAAGTAGATTCCATCGTGGAATTGACAGCACCGACTACTGTGAGAGGCCTAAGACGATTTTTGGGGATGGCCTCATGGTATCCATTACATCGCCTATTAAAAAAGAACCGCCGTTGGCAATGGGGATCAGAGCAGGATGAAGCTTTTCAAAAGCTGAAAGCGTGTCTGACAGAAGCACCAGTCCTAGCTTGTCCCGATTTCGACAGACCTTTCACACTTCAGACAGACGCTTCAGACCAAGGCCTCGGCGCAGTCCTGACCCAAAACAGCGACAGTGGCGAACAAGTGATAGCATACGCCAGTAGGTCCCTGACATCCGCCGAGAAAGCCTACTCCGTGACAGAAAAAGAGTGTCTAGCAATGGTATGGGGAGTCGAGAAGATGCGACCTTATTTAGAAGGATATCACTTTACTGTCATTACCGATCACCAGTCACTCCGTTGGCTCCATTCCATCAAGAGCCCCGCAGGCCGTCTTGCCCGTTGGAGTATGTTCCTACAGCAATACGACTTTGATGTCAAATACCGACGAGGAGGAATGAATAAAGTTGCCGATGCTCTGTCCAGAGAGCCTCGAGAAAGTACAGAAGAGATCACCGAAGGACTTGCCACCGTTGAACCACTAACCGGATGCTCCTGGTATGCAAAAAAGATTGCAGAAGTCCGACAAAATCCAGAAACGTTTCCTGACTACTGCATCCGAGACGACCACTTGTACCGTCATTTCGGGGACTCCAACGACCTTGCGGAGCCAGAACTATCCGATCCATGGAAATTATGTGTCCCTAAACCAACCAGGATAAATGTGTTAAAAGAAATGCACGACGCACCAACCGCGGGACACATGGGCATTGCCAAGACTATAGGAAGGATTGTAGCACGCTACTACTGGCCTGGAATGTTCCGCGACATAACTAAATATGTCCGTAGCTGCGATTCCTGCCAACGATACAAGTCTTCTCAAATGAAACCCTCCTATAACCGTCATCCTTGGGAATGTGTCAGCACCGATTTAGTAGGACCCTTACCGAGATCTTCAAAAGGAAACACTTTTCTAGTGGTATTCCAGGACCGTTTTACCAAGTGGGTACAATGTCGACCAATCCGTAAGGCTACTGCTAAAGCCGTCACACAGGCTTTGTATGAAGACATCATCACCCGTTTCGGCTGCCCTAAAATAGTTCTAAGTGATAATGGGACTCAGTTCACCGGACACCTGTTTAAAGACATGCTGAAAGAGCTGGGAATCACCCACCGTAGAACACTCGCTCCAAAATACTCTGGTCCGTATACCGTCACTTATGTCGTATCTCCGGTAGTATATAACCTAAAAAGTCAAACCGGAAAACGCCTACAACGAGTGCATATCAAAGACTTGCGCCCAGCTCACCTCAATGAGACCGCGTCACTATAATTCGTTCTACCTTTCAGGAAAATGTCAGCAAGATTACCAGGGGAACCCCCCAGAAAAGCCCCGCCACCGAAAGTGTTGGCAACCTTAAGAACTGACGCCAAGCTGAAAACCGCGCGAGTAGGCCGGAATATGCGGATATGTAAAAAATTAGCCGAACTACTACGGGAGAGACGGCCTGTAATACGATTGACTCCCGGCCCACCAACTAGGGTACCTACCCGTCCCCAGTTGGTGACATCAAAACGCGTACCACCAGCTCCCCCAGACAACTCGATCGCCGTCGCCGATATTCCGCTGCCGCCTGGATCTCCACCCTCAGCAAGCCGGGTCACCCCTAGCCCTCCTCACATCGAACTCATCCAGGCGGTGTCACAAAAAACACCGTGGAGCGCCGAAACCCACCGGGCCCTTCAGGCTCTCCGTCTACCGGGAGAACCATCAAAACCCGTCCGGAAAATACTCAGGGGGACCGACGGCCGACGCATACGCGTGACCGTACCGCGCGCTGCTCCGCCATAGAAACATTTTTTATTTTCTTTCTAAATCGTTCCTATTTTTTTTTTGACTGTGATAAGTAAAACTTTAAGTTCGTTTTTGTTTCCTTGTAGTTAGTTATTGTTAAGTTTTTGTTAGTATTATAACTACCGATCACTATTGGCGTCGCAAATAAATTTTATTTTGATTTCACCCCGATTTTCATTTCCCGCACCGACGCATTCCTCCTACTTGCTTCATTTAGTTTACATTTTTCAGATAGAATGGATCCTACCATATTGGAATTGGACCTAATGCCCATCGGCGGAGACTCCATTGAAGACGAGCTACTAGAAGCAATGCAAGATGCCGACGAGGCTCTCCTCACCGAACCGCAATCAGAGGGACCAAGTTCCAATCCAAAGCCGCCCGGAGACAAACCCTTGTCCCCGCCAGCCGCAAGTTCCCCAGTCCGAATATTCTACGAAGAACACGTATTTGAGAACCCCTGGGAGGACCCCTTCAACGACGCCTTTTGGGCTGCTGATAAGCCCCAGCCCGAGCCCCCGAAAGAGAGGACGCCGTCCCCCTGCCGTCCCTGCTACCTGCCCGTGGACCAAGATCTCTGCTGGAGGTGCGGACAGCCCGGACATACCCGCCAACAGTGTACGCAACCCCGTCACACCAAGTTCTGCTCCCGCTGCGGCCTGATAGGGACACTATCCCGCGAGTGCCCATGCACCAGCATATCCGAAAGACGCCCAAGATCTCCGCAGCCCTGCCGCAACTGTGGATGCCCAAACCCCGGAGGACATCCATCCCAAGGACGGAAAAGACCCGCCTCCAAATAAATTTTTCTCTTTCACCGCCCTCATCTGATTAAACTAGTTAAATTTGTAACAGGTGTACTTACCCCCTAATAATAAGGGTTCGGCCGTTGTCGGGGGTAGGCGCCTGATGAGAACATTTATTTCCGTTTCCATTATTTTTTTTTCTCCACCTGTATTATTGATTACCAAAAGTTTTCTTTTATATAAACCGACTCCGAATTACCGTTTATTTTATTTATTACGTAAAAAAAAAATTTTTTTTTTACCCGAAGTAGGAAGGGTGTGTAACGAAGTTACTAATTTCCTATTTTATTTGTAACAAAAATTACTATTTTTAATTTATCTATAACCTATTTAATATTTCCCAATTTAATTACGTCTGATTCCAAACTCAAATACACCGTTAACATCGTTCTTAGTCCATCGCGGCAATAAGTATTTAGATGCGCGAGCTTCGATCGTGAACGCGTCCGTTTCGGGCAAGATAGAATCTATTCATTTGAGTCGCTTCAGACAATCACTCACTTCATCGATGATCGTTGAACAGCAAGTCACGCGTACTACAACGGCAGAACCGCAATCCTCCAGGTATTCGACCCCAGTTGGGTAATTAAAGCCTACTCTGCTGGCCGACAGATACATTGGTCAATTCCATAAAGACCCCTGGAGTATTTATTTCTCCACTGAAGCTGCCCGAGTACAGTGTCCTTCAGCACTTAAAATCTGAAGGTGGCGCCCGAGGCAACCCGAAGCCTGCACGAAGCGACCAATAGAGTATAGTGAGGCGAAAGTAACGTCACAGTACCCTCAGGGCTTTTATAATCACTAAATCGCCCTGTTTAAAAGTTGTCTTATTTTTAACTTTTATTTCACGTTTATCTCTATATTTTTCAGCATTGCGAGCTATTTTATCATATTTTTCTTTTATTACTTGATTATAGTTTTCTACTGTTTCAAATTCCCATGGTTTATCAGGTAAAATATTTTTCATTATCCTTATTGGTGGCCTTCCTGTAATGTCATGTGGAATATTATTTATACCATATTCTATTCTTTTTAAATTATTTTCCCACATATACTGTTCATTGTGAACTAAAATCCTTAGGCATTTTATAATCTCTTTCACCTATCTTTCAGCTTGATTGGCTTGGGGATGTCTAATAGAAATGTAAATCGGTTTAATTTTTGATTTGAGCAACCAATTTTTCAAATCTTTATTATCAAAATAAGTGGCATTGTCCATCAGACATTTTTCTGGTATACCTACTTCTATAAAATAATTCGTGAGACACTCTTTTACTGTTTTTCTATTTGTTCTATTGCAAGGATAGACAGAGACATATTTTGAGAAATTATCTACGACAACGAATATGTGTTGGTTTCCCTCTAGACTAGGAATTAAATTCGAAATGAAATCCACAGATATAAGTTCTAAAGGTTGTGTTGTAACAATAGACTTAGGAACGTTTTCATTGTGGAAAAGACCCCGCACAAAAAGATAGGAAATGGCCGCTCGGTCAAATTGTCTGAATTTTTGGTATGTTATAGATTTCGGCATTGTGAACAAAAGTCTCAATGGGCACTAAGCCCCAAATTCCATGGTTTGGCCGCTATCGAGCTCCGAAGGTCCGCGACTACACCATATTATAGAAACCTGTGAGACGCATATCACCTCTTTAAAAATCATATTTCCATTATTTGAACGTATGCCCTTGAGTTTTTGAGGATGCTGGATTCAAATGTGGTGTTGAATACATGGTATGGACAGTTGACAGCTGTCAAATAGCTGTCAAATGCTCTGAAAAGAAATAAATCCTACTTTGAGTAATGAGAACTTATGTTTTGGGGCCGCTGAATTCAAATGTGATACCAAATCGAGAATATTGACAGTTGACAGCTGTCAAATAGCTGTCAAATGCTCCGAAAAGAAATAAATCCTACTTTCAGGAATAGAAACTTATGTTTTTGAGGACGCTGGATTCAAATGTGATATCAAATCGATAATATTGACAGTTGACAGCTGTCAAATGCTCCGAAAAGAAATAAATCCTACTTTCAGGAATAGAAACTTATGTTTTTGAGGACGCTGGATTCAAATGTGATGTCAAATGCATAATATTGACGGTTGACAGCTGCCAATCAGCTGTCAAATAGCTGTCAAATGCTCTGAAAAGAAATAAATTCTACTCTGAGGAATGGTAACTTATTATGGAGACGCTGAATTCAAATGTGATGTCAAATCGATACAATTAATATCAGATACAGCCGTAATCTAGTTTTTATCTACTCTTGATCATTTTGATTGTTTTGATAATAGAACTTACTTTCTCTTTTTATACCCCCGTTCTCTGCTTTACCCAGGATCAACGACGTGGACGTGACTGGAACTGACCCCTTGTGTGTTTTTTTTTGTTTTTGTTTTTTTTGTTCTTTTTTTCTGTTTTTCTGATTTTTTTTTTCGTTTTTTTTTTTGTTTTTCGTTTTTTGTTTTTTTGTTCAACTCGTGTCCGTGTGTGAAGAGCGGGGAAAAAAGGAGGAAAAAAATATATGGACTAAGTAGACTGGATTCAATGTCGGAAACAGAGAAAGATTTCGTGTTTATGGATCTATGATTTCAATATTATTTAAATCAAGATCTGAGGATAAGACATTTCTCAGAAGTTGTACAGAAGGGTACTTAACGTTTTCATTGTACCTGGCATACCCAAAGTACCAAAGTATGCATGCTACATGTGCACATGTCCCCAGAGTTCTGGTTCCAACTTTACAAGTGCAATAGTACCCAAGGATGGGTTCAGCCTGCTCAACATTCTCATCATCGTTTTGTGGAACGAATTCTTCGTTGAAATGTATCCAAACTTTGTGGGATCTTGCATTTGAAAACCTAGAACAAACACGAGCCCTAAAAAATCCAGGTTCATTAGTATTCAAATCCAATTCTATCATTTGTTCTTCTACTTCATTCATTTCTTCATCATTTCTTAAAAGGCTATCTTGAATGTAGCTGGGTAGGCTAGGCGTACCTGGTAGGTTCCAAATGTTAATTCTTTCAAATATTGCAATGTAACTTGGGGAAATAAAGCAATATGAGCATCAGTTAATGGCACCCAATTGGCACGTCTCATTTTCAGATTTTCATTTTCTACCCGTTCTTGCACAGCGTTTCGCTCTTGCGCTTGTAGTAACATTTGCTCTGCCATATTTTCGTCTGCATCTGCCATTAATATTGGTCCCTGATACCTATTCATTATTGCACCTGCAATTCTAAGAAAATCGTTAAGGTTTGATACATGCGAAGTACTTATTACATTAGAAAAGAATTTAAACATACTTTTTAGGTGACCATTCCTGGCTTCTACAATCCATCGCGTCTTTGTTATTAACCGTGCTTGATTTGCTGCTTCAGTTTGAAATTGAGTTCCATTTTCTAAAAGTGGTGGCATTATTGTGAAAACGCCCATTCTTTGAAGATGGGGAATGGCATCACGATATCCTCTATCCAGGATAAAAATATCGATCAAACATTCATTCCATCAACGTCTCTATGGAACTCGTTTAAAAGGATTTTAGCATCATTATTAGCAGCATTCGAAAAGTAAGGCCCTTGAATGTCTAAAATGTATCCATCTGATCCTACAATAATTGATGGTTTGACTAAATGCTTTTTCTTGTGGACACAAAAGGATTGACGGAGAGCTTTGAAGCACCTGCTCTTCTCAATATCTAAGTATGTGCAATCAATATAAACTAGAGCTTTTCTTTCGGCTGGCTCTGGGTTATATAATCTATTAGAAAAATCAGTCACATGGTTATCTATAAATTCCTGCCTTGTGATGCAACCAAAACCAATATTTTCATTAACAAATCTCCCCACTAGTGAAGTTCTTACAGTCGCGATCGCCATACTTGTTGTTTGCCTGGAAGAGTAACTAAACATCGCCGTTAAAAATTCGTCACTTACACCTTGACGCAACTTACACAAAAAGCATATGAGATCTTTCTTTTTCACATATCGATGTCCATCAGGAATCGGTACTGGGTCACAGTAGGTAAATATATCACTAAAATTCTCTTTATTGATACCAGTTATAGCAAAAAATTCTTCGTCAGAAATTAATAATTCATTTTCGTATTTATGAGTTTCTGTTTTTAAAGCGCTTTCGCGAAGTACTTAAAGAAATACTTGCAATTCGTTTCCTTTTAAAACATAAGGTCTATTAACATATCTAAGCTGATCCAGAAACTCTGATTTTATGAATCCTCTTTCATCTAAATGATCATTACAGGAAACATATCTTTTAGATACATTTTTTTTATGAAAATGTAAGCTCGACATTCTAACGTTAATCTGTGGATATCGTTTTGGCGATTGCAAAGGAGACAAGATTTAGAAGAGGTCTGAGATAAAACATTGAGGCGCGTGCAATCTGGATCGTTCTCCAAAATTCTTATTTCTTCAGTAATGTATCGGTTGCAATTATTGCAAATTCTGGTCTCAGGAGTTATATTGATCGCAGGTCTACCAGCTTCATCTCGCCTATTTATAGCTATATCACGTTTAATTGCATTTTCTTCCCCGTGTATATGAACCATAACGCGTGGTACAAGAGCATTTGGGCAAATGAAACAAGGAATTCTTCGAGCCATTCTAAAATTCAAAGGAAGTTAGGATGTTTTTTAATACTCAAAATCAATTAAACAGATTGAAAAAACCTCAATCTCTCGAATATAATCAAAAATACATTTCACTCCTGAGAAATCTTAAGCATGTATTAAGTAATTACGAATAGTTGACATTATTATATGAAAAATAGAATTTGGGGTTGAAAATTCAAATATCATGCGAGACTGAAAAATTGACTGTTGGAACAGGTGGTGGTAGGTTGGATGGTTCAAATGAAATAATTCACGGCCTGGTATTACTATACAGACTGACTTGGAGACTCGTGGTGTATTATAATATAATATAGAAAAGTGAGATAGCACTAGTATACTCTCTTGCAAGTATATCTCTTGAGGTGCGCGCGCTCCCACTACTTCGCTAGATGAATATATACATACTAGCGCACCTACTCAGGTGGGAGTATTCGTGAATCCAGGATTATTCACTTATGGTGTTAATTGAACAGTGACAGCTACCAATTGTCAATTTCAGTGGTTACAACGAATGTCTTTTAAAATCACATTTGAAAATCACAGTGTAAGATTTATTTTTTTAGAGCATTTGACAGATCTTTCCCAGCTGTCAACTGTCAATATTATCGATTTGATATCACATTTGAATTCAGCGTCCCCAAAAACATAAGTCCTCATTACTCAAAGTAGGATTTATTTCTTTTCAGAGCATTCGACACCTATTTGACAGCTGTCAACTGTCAATATCATCGATTTGATATCACATTTGAATTCAGCGTCCCCAAAAACATAAGCTCTCATTACTCAAAGTAGGATTTATTTCTTTTCAGAGCATTTGACAGCTATTTGGCAGTTGTTTGACAGCTGTCAACTGTCAATATTCTCGATTTGGTATCACATTTGAATTCAGCGGCCCCAAAACATAAGTTCTCATTACTCAAAGTAGGATTTATTTCTTTTCAGAGCATTTGACAGCTATTTGACAGCTGTCAACTGTCCATACCATGTATTCAACACCACATTTGAATCCAGCATCCTCAAAAACTCAAGGGCATACGTTCAAATAATGGAAATATGATTTTTAAAGAGGTGATATGCGTCTCAGGTTTCTATAATATGGTGTAGTCGCGGACCTTCGGAGCTCGAACCATGGAATTTGGGGCTTAGTGCCCATTGAGACTTTTGTTCACAATGCCGAAATCTATAACATACCAAAAATTCAGACAATTTGACCGAGCGGCCATTTCCTATCTTTTTGTGCGGGGTCTTTTTTTTCTTTACTTGATTGACAAAGTTCACATTTTCTTACGTACCTCTTTATCAGGGACAAATCCCTATGAGCCACATAATTTTCTAAAAATGGTTGTATTCTATATGAAGTTCATGTATAACTTGTTTGGTTAATTTCTTTGTGATTAAATATAACTCTTTGTTATTTATTACTTTATATCTTATATTGTTTTCCTTAACTTGACTTTTTCGTTTTTCTTTCTCCGTTAAATTCTGTTGGTCTTCAATTATGATCCTCAGTGAGAATATTCCTGTGTCTTCCTTCATGATATTGACTCCAATTCGTTTATTTTTATTTTCTCTTATTCCTTCTCCATCTTAAGCGGGCTGCGGACTACGAGCGATAATATAATATATATTATAGCTCTATAATGAGATATAATATCATATTATATTAAGCGTGTAGCAGATTAGGATATAAAAATTTTATATTTAGTACTATTTCAGTAGGCATAGCGATAGGTTGTGTTAGTTTGTGCCGTTTAAAAATGGAAAACTTCGTCGAAATAGTACTTGATACCCTTGATAACTCTTCAGAAGATGAAGAAGCAAAATGTGACAATGATTCGGCGTTAATTATTGCTAATAAAAAGAAAACGCCTAGATTCTGGATATCCAATCATATTAAATTTCGTAAAGAAAGGGGTGAATTTAGACTCTTTGATGATCTAAGTGATGAAAAAATTTTACGAATTATTTTCGCATGGACCGAATAAAATTTTTCTGGATATCCAATCATATTAAATTTCGTAAAGAAAGGGGTGAATTTAGACTCTTTGATGATCTAAGTGATGAAAAAATTTTACGAATTATTTTCGCATGGACCGAATAAAATTTTTTGAACTACATGATTTAATAAAAGATGACATAAAAAAGAAAAACACAAAGCTACGAGAAAGCATTAGTTCGCTAGAGCGACTAGCAGTTACTTTAAGGTGAGTATCAATTTTATAAGTGGCATTAAAAAACAACTAACGTATTCAATAAAGTTATGTTTAATCAAAACATCAAACATCAAACAAAAAAATTTAATCAAGAAAAATTACAACTCCGTGTAAGTCAAATTTCCAGGAGAGAGAACGTTGGTGATTGACTGTGAGGTTGTGTTTGAAGAACATGAGGTATCCGTTGGAGAGAAGACAGGGATTTCAAAATATTCTTCACATGTAGCACTAGAACTATTTGTGTGATGTGTCTGATGCTGTATGTGTTCTTCTCGGGCCTCCATCACAGTATTAAAAATTTTCCGCTGGACCTTCATTTGTAGATGTTCAGGTAGAGAATAAGTTTGTTCGTACATGCTATCAAAGAATTTTTTAAGTGCTGTATCTTCCTTGCGCTTCATACTTAATAGCTCTTGCCTCAACTGGTCTCTTGCTACCGACTTTTGATCCCTTCTTTTTTGCTCGTGTTCCAGATATTCAATCAGTTTATCATTTTTTCTTTTATTTAGCGAACTATTGTAATTATAGTTTGTTTGCTCTATTTCCTTATTTGTTGTGGTCGATTGGGAATCGTCTTCGGCATCGCGTGTATTTTCTAGTGATTCATCAGTCTCTGCCAATTGTGAAGCTTGAATAGATGTAGCGCTGGTGCTTCTTTGTCTGTTTGCTAAATGTGGAACAATAAAACTCATCTGTTTTTCGTATTTCCAAAGTTTATCACTCCCTGCTGCTTGGCCTGTGGTTGTTTTCTTCTTATTTAAAGCCTGTCTGTGGCCATCTCGCAGTTTCTTCCACAGACTTTTGGCTTCTTTCACTAGAGCAAATTAAATAAATGTTTAATTTTTTGTAGATATCTGGCTTCGGGTGACTCATTCAAAGCAATGGCATATAGTTATAGAATGGGCGAAAGAACTGTTTCAGAAATTGTAGAAGAGGTTTGTGATGCGTTGTGGAACCACCTTCGATCACAAGTACTAGCGGAGCCTACTACAAGCGATTGGATAAAAATTGCAAATGATTTTAAGGACAACTGTCAATTTGATCATTGCGTAGGTGCAATCGACGGCAAGCATGTATCTATAAAAGCACCTCCTAATTCTGGGTCCAATTTTTTTAATTACAAAAAAACATTTTCGATTGTTCTACTAGCTGTTGTTGATTCAAACCGGAAATTCGTATATATAGATGTAGGATCTATGGGTAGATTTAGTGGAATTTTAAAAGATAGTATATTTGGAATCAAACTAAAAAATGGAGAACTGAATTTACCTCCTGAAGAAACCCTCTATCCTGGGGGAATTGAAATGACTTAACGTTTTTGTTGGGGACGAAGCATTTCCTTTGATGACTAATTTAATGCGTGCTTATCCGAAATCAAAATTGTCGGAATCTAGAAGATTGTATAATTATCGTTTATGCAGAGCACGTAGAGTAGTGGAAAATGCATTCGGTATTTTAGCAGCTCGATTTAGAATATTTAGAGGACCCTTTGAATGCCGTATTGAACTTGTCGACAAAATAGTGAAAGCAACGTGTGTCTTACATAATTATTTAATCAAATACAATTATTACAACATGAATGATAATGAAATTGAGAATTTAGATGATAGTCAACTAATGCCAATTGCTCATTCTGGTTGTAGATACTCAAATGATTGTTTTTTTATACGAGAGGAATTCTGTAGATATTTTAATAATATTGGGATTGTTCCTTGGCAAAAAACGCGGCTATTGAAATAATTGAAGCGTGACTGTCATCATCATTTCGATACTTCAGATTTTCACCCTGATAATGTTTACGGTATTCCTCAGGTATACAAGAAGGTGCTCGGAATGATGAAGGATGAGAACAATGGGGTTTCAATGACCGATTATGTGGGCTTAAGAGCAAAATTATACTCTACAAAGGTGTTGGTGACCGAGGCGGACATCGAAAAGGAAAGGAGGAAATTAAAGAATGAGGAGTACGATGATGATGAAATTATGGAATTGTTAAGGGATTTTGGGCTAACAAAGAAGGCAAATGTGGTGGTGTGGCGTGATTTCACTGTCAGTGATTTTGTCACCGTTCCTTGGTCGGAACCGGAGCAGATAGTTCTTTGGCGGAGAAAATCACTGTGATTTTTCGGAACTGGTTAATTTATTGTCACTGGAGTTTTAAAAACCAAACAATGATTTTCTGGAACTGGTTAATTTATTGTCGCTGGAGTTTTAAGAACAGTAAATTGTAATTTTTGGAACTGGTTATTTTCTTATCACTGGAGTTTTAAATATCCAGAGATATTTTTTAACTTAGCTTTTGCATTTTTAAATCATTTTAATGTTGTTACATACTTTAGCTGGAATTAAAATTTAATAACTTGAATTTTATGTAAAATATAAACAATTTGTTAAGTTGTAGAAGTATTTAATAAAACAAATTAAGGACTGGAAACAAAACAAAATCTCTAAACGTTAAAAAATGTATTAACATTTGTTATTAACGAATTTAAAAAATTGACAAATCTCAAACAAAAAGTAATGCCTTTGATAAAAGTCTAAAATAAAATACATTCTTAAAAACAAAATAATAATTCTATCAAAAAAATAAAAACATAACTAAAAATATTTTTGTTAATAAACCATATCACTTTTTGTTTACATTTAAGAATATAAGTTGCCTAACTTTTTGGGGAGCTAATCTAGATCTTCGCTCAGTAAGGCTCGATGCAGACGGGCGAGTAGATTCGCGACGAGTACGCAGCGTTCTCGCCGCGAGCTCGTCGTCCCACTATGCACACGGGCGAAGCTTTTCTCGAAGATCGCAACTATGAATCATCAGTACGTTGTCGACTTCAAACATGGATGCATCAAGACGAGTTGCAGTGGCGTACTTTACTTACCATAACTTGTACTATAACTATTAGAAAGAATTTAGGTTAAAAAAACGTTAAATAAAACTTGCATCGGTTATCAGTTTTGTATCCAATTATACAAGACGATCCATTATACAAATAGGATACATAAGATTACCAAATTATACACGTTTTGTATCCAATTATACGATCTGGCAGCCCTGAGTACGAACCACCACTGATTAATTTCTAGATGCGAGCACAAGCGGCCGGCGAGACGTGTGAACTCCCCAATGGCTCTACAGGTACTGCTTAACCGCCGGCGAGGAATTCTCGCCGCGAGATCGCGGCGAAGTAGCAGTCCTGGCGAGCGTCGGCGGCTAGTAGCGTGCACGCGGCGAGTTCGCTGCGAGCTCTCCTACGTGTGAATCGCACCATTTGTTTCTTTGGTCCGCTACCCCGCGTGAGAAAAGTTCGCGGCGAGCTTGCAGCGAACTTCGCGATAGAACTCGCCCGTCTGCATCGAGCCTAATTAGTTGTCCGGTTTTAGAGAACACTCGTTCACAAGGGACTGAAGTTGCAATTGTTCCGAATTTTTCAATGCATACTTTAGATAAATGTGGGTAGTTATATGAATGCTGCCTTCACCACAAAAGCGGATCTTCGTGTCTATCCAGTGGGTCATCTTCCAAATATCGTTGAACTTCAACGATTGCTCTAGATGAAGAAGTGCCACTATGCTTGAAAGAAGCTGCCTTTTTGTCAAAATGATCCCATGGCGAAAAATCAAGCTTGGGTTTTTTCTGTGGAGGATCAGAGGAGAGGTTTTCTGCAGGTGTAACTGTATTCTGGTCTTTTTGTTCAATTTGCTTTGGTTCCGTAACTAAAGCTGTCACTAATGTCTTTGCCTTATCAGCCATACCATCATTAGAAAAACCAATGTTTTTAAATCTTGGATCTAAAAACCTACTGATGAGAAGCGTTTTACTGTTTTCTAAATCCCCTAATCGTTTTTGAATCCCATCTAAAATTTTCTGCACTACCGTTTGTGTTAAAGCAAAAGTACAATAAGTATTTTTATTCTCATTTAAATTATTATAATTTGCTTCAAGACCTTTTGTAAGGACAATAACACTTGATAATGTCGTATAATTTTGTCCATTCATTATTTTAGTAAGTTTTTCCATAGGCTCCAACACTATTTTGAGTTCGGCCAACAGTTGCCACTCCTCAACTATTAAAGTTAGAGTATGAGCGTAGCAACCAAGGTACTTCCACTTTAAAATAACTTGAATGGATTTTTTAATATTTGAGGCATTATCAGAAATTGCCAACAAAATTTTATTTTGCAATCCCCAAGAATCGACCATCTGTTTCAGCTCTTTAGCCAAATTCTCGCTAGTATGTGATTGCGGCAAATGAATACAGTCTAATAAAATAGATTTACTTTGAAAATTGTTATTAATAAAATGCACTGTAACAGCCATATAACTTTCCGTGCTGACTGACGTCCAACAATACGTCACCAATTTCTATTTGTACATTCTTTAATGTTTCTTCATATAATGCGGGCAAACGAGTATTAGTTATAGTTTTTCTGTTTGGTAATTCATACGAAGGATTCAAACAGGTCGTAAAATTTCGGAATCCCTCGTCTTCAACTAAACGAAACGGCTGGAAATCTTTAATAAACAAATCCATCAACATTCTATCTATTTTAGTTTTTTGTTGAAGTCCCATCTTTTTTGGAAAATATGGGAGCTTAGTTTGAACTGTTGAAAGTACTTGAGCTTGAGCAGTGCTTGTAGATGGCTGAACTACTAAATTTTCTTCTATATGTTTAACTTTATTTTCCGATAAACTTGAAGACGGCTGGATTAACGATGTTTCTTTAGTGTTTTGATTTTTTTTTTGAACTATTTTTACATCCATCGTCAGAAACAATATTGACCAAAGGATGCTTCCTTTGAAGATGTCTCTTTTGCCTACATAAATTACATGTGGCTTTTTGGTCGGTTGTGGGTTGAAAAAACGACCACAATGTGGATTTTTTCTATCCATTTTAAGCTTTGTTAAAATAAAAAATAATATCTATTACAAATCACAATCTACCACGTTCGGTATATACCAGTCAGGCTAGCGCGACAACAAAAAGTATGGTAATTAGTAAACTAAACAATCTTTTTTTACTCATGCGGGAAAAGTACTATCTTTGCGCCCGCCTTTTCGGGTGTAAAATGGCTGTTTGGCTTAATTAGTTCCGTGCGACAAGCAAATTTTGCGCACGCAAAATTTACTTTTCGCACGGAAATTGACAATACAGACTCCCAAAAAAATGTGACGTTTAAGTGACAGATAAATTGATTGATTAAAAAATTAAAATTTACAATAATGAGTTTCAACTCTATGATGATACCGGAGACTGATGAGAGTTCTGACGATGAATCCGTACCACCTGAAATTTAATACTGTCGCTGAAGGTTACGTTGAAGAATCGATCGGCAATAAAAAACGAATCGGCCAGCAGATTGCGATCGCTATTTTGGACAGACCATCTACGAGTACTTCACGTAAAAATGTACACCAAATCAACCCAAATATCGAGACGACAAGTACCCA
This sequence comes from Crepidodera aurea, assembly GCA_949320105.2. Classification (NCBI taxonomy): domain Eukaryota; kingdom Metazoa; phylum Arthropoda; class Insecta; order Coleoptera; family Chrysomelidae; genus Crepidodera; species Crepidodera aurea. The sequence goes on along the minus strand of OX439472.1, from coordinate 7,351,984 downwards.
TCAGAGTCAGTGTCGAAGACAAAGAAAATATTGACTTGAATACGATTTCCTCTAGAATCTCCAAAAATATAAATTTCAATTTCAGCAATTGTTGAAATGTTTCGATAAAAAAAAAATAATTAATTGCCTTTTTTAGTTTCCTAGTTATCGTTAAAAATAAAAAGTTATTTTGATTCTAAATATTTTACTTTTTATTTGATTAATTTTTGATTTTTTTGTCGTTATTTCATTTCTCATTGTATCCCCGCATTCGTAAAAAAAATAGTATCTGCAACTCGTGCACATTGTCGATTGCCCACTCGAGCTAATGAGCGCACTCACTTCGTTCGTGCGCTTAACTTCGCTCTCGTGGGCAATCGACAACTTTGCGCACTCGTTGCACAATATACTATTGCCGACAAGCAGTGGATAAGTTGCCAACTTTTCAAATTCCTTTCTCTGGCAACCCCGAACCTCACACATCACCTCTTGTTTATGTTCGGTGCCTTAGATTAGAGGAAAAATGAAAACAGTTAAAATAAAACACACACTTTTTATGCCAATGCCGGTATTATTCAACTAAATATTTTAGTACATTCATGAAAGCAAAGAAAATAAACATTACTGTTCTTAAGATCAACCGTCTCTCCAAAATAACAACTTTCCCTGTCGCCGGCATTACGTAACACGTAATCCAATAAATAAAAAAATCAAATCAAATAAATGTTAAGGATTAAACTGTTAGTGGTTCCCGATAAAGCATGGTGTGTACCCCATCGCGTCTGCTGCGGTGCCTAGAAAATGCTTCTAGGGCCTCAACATATGGTCCTTCGAGCCGGATACTTTTGTGCTATTCGTAAGGTAAACTCTGGATGTTAAGATTATTTAATTATTTCATATTTGTATCTGCACACAATATTCGATATTAAAAAACGCTTTCTCTCTTTGTCTATCGACATTATATTGTATATATTTATGTTATTTCTCGGAACAATATTTTTTTTCTCTTCGTTGATTGATATATTGCACATATTTATTGGTCTTAATAACATTTTTCTCGTTATTTATCAACATATTGTACTTATTTATTTCTCTTTAAAGTTAAATCGTTATTTAATAAGTTCTAACACTGCTCACATGGTTTTTATGTTTATAAACTTGTATTAGGCTGATTTTTTGTACTATTAATATTGTAAAAAAGTGTCACTAGGTGTGAAAATCCGTGGCAATTCAAGTTAACTCAGTGTCGCCTTCTCAAAACAGCAGGTAGTGTCGTTGAAAATAAAATCGTGAGTGTACAGCAGTGCAACAGGGCCGGTCTCAGCCCTAAAGTTCAATTGGGCGCCGGTTGTTTACGTAATAATTTGTTATTTTTGTAATAATTTGTACCTTTTGTAATAATTGGTTTTCATTTGTAATTTTATTGTATATTTGCATATTTAAATCGAAGAATATCCATCTTTGTTTTCTAGACACTTTCACGATTCATTTACATTTTTTTTTACATGTTATGGTTTTTAATTAGAAAGTAAAGTAAAATAAAGTTATTTGCAAAAATGGATACGCTCAAAAAAGACAGGAAGCACGCTCGATCTGCATTTACTCGAGTAATTACATGGCTAGATAGAAATCTCGACACTTCAAATGATGTTATTAAAATTAAAGTTCGCGAACAGGCTTTAACTGATGCATTTATTAATTTAGAAAAAATTGAAAATAATATAATTGATCTCGAATCTGATAACGATCCTAACGCGCTTCCTAACACTGATGAAATTGATAGTACGGCAGAGAGGTATCTTGATTATCTTTCTAAAATTCAAATTAAGATTCAGAGCCTTGCCCAACCTACCCCCCACATAAGAAATGATCTCAAGTTATTATCAATAATAACTCCTCGTCTCATAGTGCAAAATTGCCTCAATTAAAAATACCTGAATTTAATGGCGATATTACAAAATGGTCATCATTCTTTGAACTGTTTACATCACTCGTTACGAATAACTCTGCTCTTTCTAATGTTGAAAAACTCGTATATTTGAAATCTTCATTAAAAAACGAACCTTTAGATTTGATCAACGCATTAGAACTCACTAATAGTAACTTCAGCGTAGCAATAGATATTTTATATGAAAGATATAATGATAATCTCTCAATTATAAATTCACATTTTAATTTAATCATTGATTACCCTAGCTTATCAAAAGGTAATGTTTACGGGAATTTATTACCCATATGAAACAGCACATTAAATCGCTAAATAATTTGCAAATTGATACTGAACATTTAATGATGATAAATACTCTAGTAAGGAAGTTGGATATCGCGACAAAACGGGAATACGAGTCTCAAAGAGACAAAGATTCATTGCCCACGGTTGAGGAATTTTTTTGTATTGTTGAAGAAAGGTGTAAAGTACTTTCCTCTCTTTCACCTCCAAATATGAAAAAGGAAAAAACTCACTTAAAAAATGTTGTATCTTATCACTCAAATAATTCTGAAGGTAATTCTCATACGTCACAATTTAAATGTATTTTTTGCAGTGACAAATCTCACAAAATTTATAGGTGCAACAAGTTTTGGGATCTACCTCATAATCAAAAATTGGAACTTGTTCATTCCAATAATTTATGCACAAACTGTCTCGGCACCCGGCACATAGCTATTAACTGCCCATCTAAACGTTGTTTTAGTTGCTCAAAACCTCATCATTCTTCGTTGTGCTTAAAAAGGCATCCTCAGGCCAATGTTCATCAAAATTACCCAAATGTCTCAGCCATTACTCAGCAAAGCAATTCAGATGATTGGACTAACTCTCAACTGCATCACGTAAATGGTACACTCACAAATTCGCAACCTCACCCAAATTCGTACGCAAACAATTCCAGGCAAAATTCCAATCAACGATCTGCAGGACAAAGTCCTTCAAATTCTCACGCCAATCTTTGTACACAAGAACCAGAAGTCCTTGAGAATCCCCATAGTTTTTCACACTCTGCGACATCATATAGCATGTCAACTCTTTCGCGAAAAAACAGTGATAGTCCAGGAAAGTTAGCATTTCACTGCGGAATTGGACAAAGAAGGCTCGATTTTGATGGGACAAAGTGCGTTCTCTTCGTAATTGAATGTACATCAAAGTCTATAACGACTTATGCTCCGCTAATTTGTTTATTTATTGATAATCGATTATTATTAACAAATTAGCGTTTTAGGTTAGGAGGGTCCGATTTTGATGCGGTAAAGCTCATTTTCGTTGTTATTTTTTGTACTTTAACTGTAAGGGACCCCCTCCCCCTGCCCCTCGTCTCATGCACCGCTAATTTGTTTATTCATTGATAATCAATTGTTATGAACAAATTAGCGTATTTCGGCTATTGCAAGGAGTAGGAAAGGCCAATTTTGATGCGGTAAGGCTCATTTTTCTTCCCATTAGTTGTACTTTACCTTTAGAACACTACCCCCGATCTTCACTTGTTTGTTGACTTTTATTCGATCGATATGGCTAAATTGGGCATTCACACTGAAAGGTGGGATTTGGTAATTGCCGCTCTTCTGGTGCTTGAATATCAAGGTCATCTAAAACCACTTAGTCCAGTCATCAATTAGTACATCCTAATCAACTAGTACATACAAATAAAGGCTGGCGGCTGTGACCTGTACTACAAAGGTCTGATTTTAATGGAATAAGAGTCACTTTGATCGGCATTTGGGGTATTTCAAAACCGTTAAGGCCCGAATGATCTCCATCCGTTCATTTATCCTAATTATTCATTGTGGCATAAATATACGTGCAATCTGTAACTGGGACTTAGAATTTTTGAATTAAATTTTTAATCAAAGAAAAGTTGGTAACATTTATTCATAATGATTCATGTTCTGTATAATCTTCAGCTGATTCTTGAGAATTAAAATCCTGTGCTGGAGTTTCATCATCGTGAATCCTGGACGTGACATTGAGACAACTTGCTCCATGACATCCAGTACATACTTCTGTACAGGACAACCCGCTCTTCCGACAACTACATGCTGATGATGGGGCACAACCTTTCTGGCAATTGCAAAATAAAATCCTAAGAATATCCTGGGGGGCTGGATCTTGAGTCATTGGCACTGGGATCAGGATATTTTTCTTAGATATCCAACCCCACTCTTCAGGTTGCAAGTTATTGCCTAACCATGACTGCACTTGGAAATAGACACGTTTAATATGTTGTTGCGCTGCATTGTCGGTCGGGGGCAAAGTGTTTAGTTGTACCGCGTTCCGAGATTTGGCAGTCGCTTTTACAAAGCATTTGTACCTGAAAATATTTCAACATAAAGTTATTGTCAATGTTCATTTTTATCATATTATCAAACATTAGTAACCTGTATTCATCAAGAGAATGAGTTCCTTTTGGTGCTCCGTATAAGGCCAGAATACATTTTAGCCCCGCAGCGTACAAATCTTGTGGGTCTTGATTTTCTAATTGGAATAGAGCTGCATTTGCGTGCAAGTCAATTCTTCTTTCAAATACCTTTGCGAATGAATTTTTTCCTCTATTCCAAAATGCTGACGTAGTATCACACCCCGTCAGGGCGTGTAAAAAGAGTATATGGTTTTTACATTCTGGAAGCGAAAAACTGGTTGTCGAATACATTTTTTCTGCTGCTTGTGCTTTTGAGGGTTTCAAGTAAAAAATGTTCCGGTCTTTCTCGACCAGGGCAGTAAATAGCACTAGAACATCTGTATCCTCGGATACTATAATCACATTTTGTCCCTGATTGATGGCTGTTTTCACAATCAAACGATCAGCATCGTTGTCTGCCTGGCAACTCGATATGCTGGATGACGATAGGTATCTCCTCAACATGTTAATTAATCGTTCTTTGTTCCTACTATTAGTCAAGAATTGTTGCTGGGTGATAGTTAGGGGCATCTCTTCAGTAAAAACAATATCAATGCAGGAATTTTTTAAAGCTCGCCGGGTTCTTTCCATTGATTTTACGCCATCGTTTGTGTATCCGTCAAAAACAACTGTAAGTTCACCATCATAATTTTTTTGTAAATAATCAACATAACTATTACAAATACTGTCGAATGTTTGTCCTTGGCGCCACTTCAATCGGTGCAAAAGCATTCCACCATCTATCACAAATGAGTACTTGCTCGAGGGTAGATTAAGATTTTGTATTTCTAAGAATAAATCCATGAAAGTTGATTTTTGAGTTTTCCTCATACCGCCTTCATCAAAAAGTGACAGTGGATATGGTGCAAGTTCAAATTTGAAAAAACAAGCTAAGCCTGTGTCAAAGTTCCGAGATACACAAATTCTTTGAAACAGAAGCGAGGGATCAATTGGTACAACCTCATCATGAATCTTCATTTTGCTATTTACAGTTAAAAGTGGAACCACTTTATCTCTTTTGGATAGTTTTACGTCCTTAAAACACATATTACCGACTTTCTTCATGCATTGAACACCTACCTCTAAAGCATCACAACTATTTATTTTATCGTCACCTGTGACACCTGTAGCTATGTTCATTAGAGGTCCATACCTGAAAGGATTATGGTCGATAAGAAAATCTTCGATTTTTTTCAAGTCCAGTTCATCTCTCTTCACTGTAGCGTCTCTGGCATCGGTGTGTTGCAAACTAGTATCCGAAGAAACACCACAAAATTCTTCCATGCCTTCAATGATATCTTGGCAATTGACCGAAGCTTCAATCCATTGATGGACGACGCTCTCAGAAGCTCCTCTACGGAAAGGACCACCTTGGACGTTCATTGATCTCATCAATGTAGCTTCAATAGCGTAGTCGGTTGAGGTTCCAGCAAAAAATTTAGCAGTGCGCCTCACAGTAAAATGCCCTAGAGTAGTATATTTATAGAATTCTTCAGCATCCATGGAATCTTGTAACTTTTTCATGTCTTGTACGTATAAGTGAGTGGATTTTGCATAGTGAAAATGCCCGGCTGCGTGAAAATAAGGAACCATTAGTTCAGTGGTGAGTAAATGCGATTCCCAATCACCCATTCGTTCAGCTGTAATATTGGCTCGCAGAATTGAACACATTCGAATATAAGTAACCCATAATTTACTAGTCCGGCCCCGGGACGCGAGTTCATCCAACTTGTTTTCAAACAATGCCGATATCCTCTTGAATCCATGTATATTTCCCAGATCCTCTATATTGTAAATACTAAATGACTCCGAGAAGTTCTCCGTCCTAAAGATTTCGAGGAATTCTTCGTTATCTTGCATTAGCTCAGAGAAAACGATTTTTGTCAGGGCCAATTGCATCAGGGTATGAGCTCGAACAGCCCGAGCATATGCCTTGCCAGTCAAGATTTGTTTCAGTACAGTTTCCCCATATACTGTTCCAAGAGCTTGCTCTAATCCACTTCCCGACATAATAAAACCGATAGATCCCAAGAATGACATATCAGTGTGGAATTGACCGAGTCGTGCAACCACAAATAACTTATCTGGCCAAGCTTGAGCCGATATTATATCTCTGATTTTTATATACAATGGCTGATCTGCAGTTATAATACAGGTTTTTAATCCAAATTTCTGGCAATTGTCTGCACAATTTTTGATACTGGTGAACAAGGTATTATGATCACTGGGTTTCCCATAAATGAACGGTAAGAAGAGGACTTTCGATGTAATGAAATGCTCATCTTTGGTTAAAATTTCCATGAAGCCATTCCAACCAGGGATTCCACTGACCCCCTTGAATTTGAGAAACGCCCAAAAAGTGAGCAATTGTGTGCTTGTCATGGATGCATGGGAGGGATCATCAGCGGTGGTAAGGAGGATCTTTTTCAACCCTTCTCCGGGTACCTTCAGGTAGTCCTGGAGGGTAATTTTGTTACTACTGGCCATTTCGGCCTTTGAGGGAGTCGTTGCAAGGCGTTTGACCGGTTCCCGTGGCATCAAACCATTTCCTGGAGAGATTATGGCAATACGACCCAGATTATGAAAGGTGTTCTTACCATCTGGAGTGTCGACGTTGAAATCCGAGTTGTCAACCACATATTGAATGGTAGTGCCGGGTGCAATTTCAAATGAAGACCGAAAAGTGACTGAGGTCTCATACAACCTTGCCTCGTTGTAGGAGGCGCAAAATCCTAGATCATTGCAAATATCAATGATTTTCTTGGTGCCGAATTTCCGATGAAGTGATACAGCTAGACCGATTTGTAAAGACGATAAAAAACTTCTGGGTCTCACTGCGGTAACAATTGCGTGTGCAATAGAGATGCATTTCCTCTGATAAGAATCCATAGTTTCTTGTCCTCCTTTCTTGTTGGTCATAATGATTTCCTGCAGAAGGAATCTCAAATTTTTCGGTATACAGTCACTGACGTTTGCAAAGAACTGCTGACTGGGTGGATAAAGATCGGTGCTATACTCTTGAGATTGAATATTTTTACGAATGAGTTTAGCAGCCGTCTGTAAAACGCGCTTTTCTTCATCAGACTCATTTCTCAATCTCTGATTATGCCACTCATTGTCCAAAATATCATGGTGATGGTGTAAAAAACAAAACAAAGTACTTTTACGGGCTCTACTTGAAACAACCAGCTCGTCTCCATATTTCTGAATCAATCTTGTTTTGATGGTTTTATCGTCTAGTAAACGTGGGAGATTCACCTTGCTTTTTAGATCCACCAATGAGAACAACTTGTCATTGGAACTTGTCATATAAGCAAAAATTTGCTCCATCGCCTCGTCGACAGAGATGTTCTGCTCTCCCTCTATTTGAACCTTCTCCGAAATTTGACGATTGAACAAGTGTGTGTAACAAGCACCATGATATTTCGCGCGCACTGACCTTAAATCAGAAACATTCACTATTCTAGTTAGAAGGGATTGTAACGAGTCATCTCGGTTCTTTTTAGTGAGCTCTAGTATAGATTCCTTCAAGTTGTCTTGCGAAACACGGTGTATTTTATGTCGATAGGTCCTAGAAGCCCGAGAGCTTTTACTCTCATCCGCTTCTTTGCCACAGATGAAACACATTTTTTCCCAATCGAATGGGGGATCAGAAAATCGCAGTCTCTTCTTAACCGGGCTATTATATTTCTTTGCACTCGACGTGGGACCGTTTTTTTTTTGCGGATTTGATATTGAGTGGATGCGTGTAATTTCGACGGCAATCAGCGTGAACATATATTTGAGCACATTTATTCATAACCGTAATTTTTCCGTCGTTTCGCTCGATTGAGGTTAGTCTTAATTTTTGCTTCCCTTTTTCGCGCACTACACTGAGAACAGGCACGTCCTTGCCACAAATAACACAATGTTGACCAGAATCAACACAATTCATCTTGAAAATTGACCACTAACTAAAAATTGACCACAAAAATTCTAAATAAACTTCAATGATCTCTATACTACGTTCGCCGTGTTTACTGTTTACAAAGTGCAAAAACAAAAGTTCCTAGTTCCGGCCACAGGTGGCCAGTACAATTGCTAGATCTACTCTAGACAGCAGATATCACGATTTGTCGTTTATAACAGGCGGAACAAAAACCAATGAAGATCAGCGGGGTTCGAGGGAGTGGGGGGGAGGGGGGGGGGTAGAGGTCTCTTACAGTTAAAGTACAAAAAATAACAAGGAAAATGAGCTTTACCGCGTCAAAATCGGCCCCCCCTAACCTAAAACGATATTTTGTTAATAATAATCGATTCTCGATAAATAAACAAATTAGCGGAGCATAAGTCGTTATAGACTTTGATGTACATTCAATTACGAAGAGAACGCACTTTGTCCCATCAAAATCGAGCCTTCTTTGTCCAATTCCGCAGTTCGGCCCTATTTTCGTCTAACTTTCCTGGACTATTGTCGATGAGGTGCCGGATGAGGAGCACGATGTCAGTTGACGTGCAAGACAATGAATGATAAAGAAAATTGTCCCAATAAAAAAAAGAAAAATTGAACGGAAAACTATATTTAAAAAATATTATCATTATAAAAAAATATATCAAGAAAAAGTTTTAGAAATTGAAACAAAAAAATGTTGCACTGTTTCCCCAATTCACAATCCGATATCTTAGGCCTCTTTTATGCACGTGCAGTTGTGCGGTTTGCAGTCGAACGGCATAAAACGCTCGAAAATTATTTATGTAGGAGCAAGTGCTTCCTTTTATGCAGTTGCGTTTGAGAAATTTGCGGTCGGATTTCGCAAACGTGCGGTTGTCCGTCTAATCATGCCGTCGAAAATATAGATTTGGACCGCAGACGCCCGACCACATTTTGTTCAACGTTTTCGTTGGCACCATTCGCTCTGTTGCCATCCCCCGAGTCCCGAATCCGAGTGATAGTTTTCAAAATGAGTTCAGACGGGGCAGACGTCAACACAGAACAGTTAATTGAGGAAATCAGGTGTCTGACGGCTATTTGGGATGTATCTTCCCAAGATTATAAAGATCGGAATATCAAAAAAAATCTGTGGATAGAAATTTGTCTGATATTTTATCCAGATTTCGAAGAATACGAGGCGAAAAAGAAATTAAACATTTGTAAGTATTAACATGTGTATTTTACATACTCTTTATTTATACATAAACGTAGATTTCACTGAGGTATACCCAAAAATGTTTTACAATATTCAGAATAGCCTTTTGTTGATCACTAAACGGATACTTTGTTCATGTAATTTTTATATTTTTGAATTTTGCCAGACAACTGAACCCGCAGAACTTACAAAATAGTCTGTCAAATCTTGTCTAACACTGTAAGCTTGTTTTTTTCCTCGATGCAACAAGACGTTCTCACTGTTATCGGTGTCATGTACTCCAACGATTGCCAGTGTATCCTCAAATCGGAAACCGTCTCTGTCTCGAACAAAGTTATGCAACGCAAAAATAGCTTTAACAATAACAATACAGTTATTTACACTCACGTTCATTGCTTTATGAAGTATTCTCCACTTATTTGTGAGTATTCCTACAAATCGTCTAGCACGGGACAATCGATAATTAAAAATTTTCTGGCTGTGGTTGAGGCACTTTCTTGGAAATGTTGAGGGATATTCCAAAAGCTTCATCTGCAACAAAAACGTAAGGCACAGCCTTCGAATATTCATTAATTTTTGCTGGCGGTGGGATATGCAGCGAACCAGATTCCAAAACGTATCCAAAAGAAGACCTCTCAAAGATTGTTGAGTCTGCATCTTTCCCGTATGCACCAACATCAATATATATAAATTTATAATTGCTATCAGCAACAGCCATTAAAACAATAGAGGAATAATTCTTATAATTGTAGTATAATGAACCAGAATGTTCAGGTTTTATAATCCTTATGTGCTTGCCATCGATAGCTCCAATGCAGTGAGGAAAATTAGCTCGTGCTTCGAAATTTATTGCTATTTGTTGCCAAACTTCTTCTGCAAATTGTGGAAAAACTTCCTGCTTCAACGTAATCCATAGTACACGACATATTTTTGGCACAATAAAACTTGCAGTTGTAGTTCCCACTCTAAATAAGTAATGGAGATCCGTATAAGTACAGCCAGAGGCTGGATATCTGAAAATAAAAGAAAATGTATATAGCTATTTTTTTTGTAGGCAAGCAGTTACAAGACAAGTGGAAACATATTCGTGATGGTTACGTTCGAAGTCTTAAAATTCAAAAAACTAAATCGGGACAAGCACGGAAAAAAACAAAAATCTATGTATTTGCAGAACACTTACAATTTTTAAAGAATATAAATCCACGCCCTACCGAATCATCTGTAGAAGAGATTCTTCCCAACAATAATTCTGAAACTCACATTATTGACGAAGATGGGCGCAATAATGAAGTCAGCGAGAACGACGGTGAAGAAACTGGAGAGCAGAACGGTTCCAATGAGGCTACACAAAACCATACTCCGACCAATTCTACTAGTACTGCGCATAGAAGAAAGCGAAAGAGACTGGAAGAGAAACTTGAAACATATATAGATAATTATCAACAACCCAAACCGTCGACAAAGGAGGAGAACTCAGATGATATGGAGTTTTTTCGCTCTTTACTTCCAATTCTGACGCCACTATCAATGTTTCAGAAACTGAAAGTACGGATGGATATATTACTACCGTACACTAATATGTCTGTCCCACAAAATATATTTACATCGAATCCATCTGATGCATTAGTCCAACAAACACCACAATTCAGTAGACATGATAGCCAAAACCAGTATCCACTTACTATGTCACAACCACAAGTAGCAAACTTTCGTCATTACAATAATACACTATTACAGCGAACCCCACTTCTCACTCAGCTTACCCCACAATATCATCGGGCCCTTCAAACTGTGACCACTCCGAGTAGCCCGCCTACACTATCCCAGCTGGTAACACCATCAGCTGCTACTCGACCAACGGAGCAATATTCGGAAGAATATAGAAGAGTTAATAGCCCTGACGATAACCATTCATTGATGTCAGCAAACAGTCAAGAATCCATCTTGTCAGTGGCTTCATTATTCAGTGAAAGTGATTTTCGTTAAAATGTTGACATTAGTGTTAAGCAAAATACTTCTTGTTCATTAAATGTTTAATATAGGTATGGACCGTTATTTTGAGTTTTTTATTTTTCTCCCTTAAAAAGTATTAATGTTCAAAACAAAATATAACAGAATTTCTAGTTATATAGCAAAAAATTAACTTACCTAAGTGTAATTGTCAACATTTCTTCTGGTGAAAACAATAAACTTTGCACCAATTCTGGTTGACGTGTGATAGTTTCCCTTGTTTTTATAGCAAGCTCGTCGAAAGATTGAATGGACATTCTAAAATAGTTAAAGAATTTTTGTCGATCCTCTCTTAACTTTATAAACAAGTTTCGGAATGCCCCATCGATGTTCTATTAATAGGATGGGCAGCCCACCGTCTTTGTCTTCTTTGATTTTTGCGATATATTAATAAATAATATAACACGCACGGATCCATTCTGTTTCTCTTGTCTGACAACACTGTACTAATAGATCTACCAACCGTCTGAACGGTTGCAACTTGCATAAAAAGGTAGCGACGGCACCACACTGAAACGCCAAACGTTGTGCCGTTCGACTGCACGTGCATAAAAGAGGCCTTATAGTTGATTCAATTAGAGACATAATAAGTAATTCAGCAAAGCGAAAGGCCACAGCGGGCATAAATGAACGTCTCTCTAAAATAATACACTCAGTATTAAAAGAAAATGTTGATACATTATGCAGTAATGATGTTGGTTATATAAAAAAGAACATTTACAACGCGAGAAGACAAGAACTGCCTGTTACCTACAAGTGCAGATGATGTAATGACAATTTTGCAATCTTTAAATTTAAAGACAAATAAAATGAACCATTTCATCTCCTCAAAGAAAAGTGCAGTGACTCGACTAACAAAAGGTAAAAAAGATGAATTGTTTTCTCAGGAAAAATTGGAATAAAAAGCCAAAGAAAGGATCTTCTCATTTCGATGGTAAATATACAAAAAAACGTCCAAGTCAAAAAAAAAAAGTTAAAAGAGAGGAAGATAACATAATTTTGGTAGAAGATGACAAAGATATCGCTCAATGTGCTTATTGTGGTCATGGTTCGGTTGAAGATAAAACAGATTGGTAAAATGTGACAAATGGTTAAGATGGATTCACCAGCTATGCGATAATAATGGGGATTTTAGTAAATCATACGAAGGCAAAATCTGCAATCTTTGTAGTGTAGAAGAGTAATCAGATACTTCATCAAGTTGCTTCGAACAAAGTTTACGTTCGGAATGTGAAAAGTTAATGTTATCTCTTTAACTCACTGATATCGAACTAAAAATACTAGAAAGAAATATTAGATTGCAAAGAAATTCTCAAATGTGTCATGACGAGAGGAAAAAACTTCTTCTTATTTTGGGCGAATTTGCAAAGTTCGAATGTATCTTCTTATAAAAATATTATTAAAAGTATTAAAGATGGAAGCACTTTCACCAACAAAGCCATGATACATGGAATTCAAAACGAAGAGGTAGCTAGACAATACTATGAAACAGAAACCAATCAAGATTGCAGTGTCTCAGGATTAGTAATAAAAAAAAAATATACCTTTCTAGCAGTCTCACCTGGTGGTCTTGTAGGCGAAGATAATGCTATTGAGGTAAAATGTCCCTATAAGTTTCGATATGAAGATCCCAAATCTTGATTTTTTAAATTCTGAGGAAAAGTTATTGGTCAACCACGACTGCCATTACCAAATTCTAGGTATTCTTGAAATGACAAATAGAGTTTGGTGTGATTTAGTTATATATACCTTTCAAGGATTGAAAATCATTCGAGTTTATCAAAATCAAGAATTTTGTATTTTTTAAAAATTAGTTACATTTTACTATTTTCATTTTTTACCACAGCTAATATTTCCAAATCAAAAATTCTCGCAATCGGAACTAAATTGAAAAACATCTAAAGATCTTAGATTTTTGCTCAATGGACTGGTTGCTGATATCTATTTCTACAAAAGATTTAATAACGATAGAGGTTACATAGTAACTGTAAATTGATTTTTCATTGAAGGAAGTACTGTTGGAAGATTTTTTAACATTGAATGATAGTGCAGCTTCATAGCTTTGTGATTTTGAATTACCAAAATAATAACAAGTGTCAAATTATATCAGTAGACAAGTCATAAATATTTTCGAAAATAATACGTTTCACGTAGATTTTATTCAAAAATGCATGTAGCAAAAAATAAACATTTTGTTTTAATAGTATTAATCCTGCGGAAAAAAGAAATTATTCTATTCGATTCATTGGGTAATGAAATGAGTCAAAAAACATGTACTTTCCAAAATTCTTAAATTTCATGAGAAAAATATGGATATCTCTGGGTGGAAATGTGTTACCCAAATGGACAACTTTAACTGTGGCATTTTTATTATTCATTTCTTTTTATTGTTTTTAAAGGATAAAAAACAGACAATTGAATTGATCACTCAGAATTTTTTCAGAGAATTAAAGTAGTTGATCTTAAATAACTCTGATATTGTGACCCACAAATGTTTTTATTGTAAATATTGGAAATGAACAAATTTTTAATTTGCAAAAGTTGTGGTCGGAATAGTCACGACAGATGTTCGCGAACAGCAAGAGAAATTGAGAAAGGAGTGTCTCTGAAGCAAAAAAAAAAAAAAAAAACAAAATAATATTTGTGATTTATGTAGTAACAATTAATTTCAAAAATCAATTATTCAAAATTTTTATGCATGCTGTTATATTCACTCGAAATACAATTATGTTGCGTTATGTTTATAAATGATATTATTTCATCCACTACTGCTACCTACTTATTAAAAATTTCTTACCGAATTAATTTTATAATTTTTTATAGTAAATTATTAGAATTATTTTTCGAAGTTTACGAACTTAGAAAGGTTTTATATAGTTTTTTCTGTTTACACTTATCTGCAATTTAAATTTATCTAGTTTAAATTAAATCAAGCAAGAGCCAACGATCAGTTGCTTATTAAATATAACAGAAAGAAATATTAAAATATTTGTGAGTTTTTTATTGTAATGACAGACTAGTGTTCCTTAAACATCGATAGTCTATCGATAGAATCGATGGTACATGGTGCATCGCTACTATCGATGTATATGTACTATCGAAAAATATATCGATAACTCTACATACTACATCGAAAAATTGTATATGAAGATTAACGCCCTCTAGTAGAGAGAGAAAGAAGTTGAATTACTTAACTTCAAAAACATAGTAGTATTCTATCCTGTATTTGTTGAATCGGAATGGGAATTACCGGAATTTATATGAAACTTTGTTGATTGTTAATTTTTTAAGGAGTCTTCTGTTTTATAGTCTTCATTCTTCCTATTACTGATATTTAGTTTGTTTTTATTAAGGTTCTCCCATTGTGATAGTGTTGCAGTCGTTTTAATTTATTAACAATGAGTTTTAGTAAAAAATCGAAAGTGTGGATAAACTTTGTGAAATGTGATAATAATAATTTTGTTCTTTGTAACCTCTGCAAAACAAAATACAAATATAGCGGGAACACGACTAATCTGATTGACCATTTAAAACGAAAACACAAAACAGAATGGACCGATAATGTTGAGTCACTTGAAGAGGGTCCCCCAAAAAAGAAAAGGAACACTTTAAAATCTATGTTAGAAAGAGAACATTTTTATTCCGATACATCTAAAGCAAAAGAAAAATTGGATAATTTGTATGTTCGTATGCTCGCAATCGATATCGAACCTTTGAGGAAAGGTGAACATGAAGGTTTTCGTGCATTTGTTCATGCACTTGATAGCAAATATCATATTCCTGATACAGAGACTGTGAAAAATAAACTTTTGCCAGCACAATTTGATAGCATTAAAATTAACTTGTCAAATGCTCTTAATAATTGTCAAAGTTTATCAATCACCACAGATATGTGGACATCAAACTCTAATGAAGGTATTTTGGCAGGTCATTTACTAAAGGATGGAGTTTTAATATCCCCTTTGTTAAAAGCAGTAAAACTTGAAGTGAATCATACAGCCCAAAATATAGCAATAGTAAGTTTAATATTTCAAATAACTAACTATAATGATTGTTTAAAAAAACAGAGGCAACCTGAAAATTAGTATTCACTTATTAAATGAGAAATAATAAGTTTTCTTTCTTTTGTAGGCCATTGAAGAAATATTTGATGAATGGAACATCAAAGAAAAAGTAGTAGCTGTAACAACAGACAATGCACAGACAATGGTAAATGTAGCAGAAATTTTAAAATCGCGACACATGCCTTGTTTTGCACATACCCTTAATTTAGTAGTAGGTGACTGTTTTAAAAACCCAGACATTCAAACACTTTTAAATAAGTGTAAAAAGATCGCTACGTTTTTTCGGTCTAGCACTTTAGCATCCGATACGTTAAGAAACATTCAGCGGGAAAATAGAAGGCCTGAACTAAAATTAGTTCAAGAAGTGAGCACCAGATGGAACAGTACCTATTATATGATGCAGAGAATTGTAAATATTAGAAATGAACTAATTGTTGCAATGAGTCAATGTTCGAAAGCTCCAGAATGCTTGAACGCTGATGACAATTCTGCATTAGAAGAAATAATTAAATTATTAGAGCCTATCGAACTGGCAACCCAAAAAATGTCAGGTGAAGAGTATGTGACATTATCTCTGGTCATACCTATCATTCGTGGTATGATGATAAGTTTTACCAATATTGAACCCAGATTGGTAACTCTTATCGGAATACAATTATTCAAAGATATCATACAGTCCATAAATAACCGCTTAAAACCGTATGAACACAGAAGACCAACTATTCTTTCAACAATTCTGGATCCAAGGTTTAAAAAACTTGGATTTAAGACAGATGACGATTCACGGCGCGCAGTACAAATATTGCAAAATGAATATACTGCATACCTTAAATTTATCACTTCTAAACCACCAGTGGACGAATCTTCTCAATCCGAACCTCAACCTTCTACATCAGCAGCTCTCACTCAAACATTATTGCCAGCAAAAGTTGTAAAGCAGAAAAAGATGGATGCTTTATTTGGTTTTTTAGAACTTCCAAAAACAACAAATGTAACATCTGATGCAATTATTGATATTCGTCAATATTTGGGAGAAACAAACATTCAAATTACAGAGTGCCCTTTAAAGTACTGGGAGGAATCTACCAATTTGCTAAAAAATGTAGCAATTAAATATTTGTGCATACCCGCCACTTCTGTTCCTTCTGAAAGGATTTTTTCTAAAGCTGGACTCATACAAAACGAAAGGAGAAATAGACTTAAAGATAGAACTCTCAACCAACTTTTATTTATAAAACAAAATTATCGATTTTTTTTTAACAAAATTATCTTTTTTTAATAGTTTTTTTAATTTACTGTCCTAATATCGTTAAAAAAAATAATTTTACATTGTTTTATGTTTTTACTTTTTGTTTGGATGTACCACAGCAAGAGCAATATATTATTTATTATTTATAAATCAAATATCGAGGTGTTCAAATGGCACGAAATTTTTTTATTTTAGAAATTACTCGACACCCGATAGTATCGATACTATCGATATTTTTTACAATTATATCAATAACTATCGATAGTTTGTACCATCGATGTTTAAGGAACACTATGACAGACACTGCATTTTTGATATTTGATATATTAACAGCCAGTTTCACAATATCAGGTTACCTTGTGGTTAAGAGATAACCAGCGGTTAAGACAAAATTTGCATTTCACAATATGTGGTCAAGGGTCCAACTGTTTGTTAACTATTAAAATATTTAACCTCGACGCAAAGTACCGGTAATGGCAATAACCAAGCAAATCTTACTTATCTTAAGATTGTCAATTGTTAGACTGTTGATGTGCGCTGAGGTCAAAATATCAAACTTAAAACTTATTGATTTACTTGGGTGTCTTTTGCTACATTTAATTGAACATGAATGAGTACGATGTTAATGCTTATAGTAGCGATGACGAAGCCAGACGGCCAAAAATTATACGTCCACGAAGAAACTACTTCGAGGAAATCGACAACTACGATTTTTATTTTATTATAAATTTTTCCTCGTTTGCTTGTTCTGTAATAATCCTAGAAAATGAAAGAAAAATTTAAACCTAAAGAAAATACAAAAGCACGAAGAAATATAGTATTAAAATATGCAACTAACTTACAAGCCTTTCAGTTGGAAACTGTTCTATAATCTGACGTTCTAGCTTGAAACTAGTTGCCAGGGACATTGTAGTACCTTTATCTTCAAAATATTATGAGCAATCAAATGTATTAAAGAATTTCTTTGTTCTTCCTTAAACGATTTAAATTTGTTATTAGTACTTGTACTTTGGCTGACTCGTTAAGAATTTCAGACAATTCTATATTATGAGTTCCTTCGGCATCTGGAGTTGAAGATCTTGATGGATAAGGAGAAAAACGATCTTCGGATGGCTGGGTCATCAAAGACTTTTCAGAACAAAATGATAACACATATGAATCCAAAGAAAAGTTTGTGTTTTGTTGATTCCAAAGTTCCCAATTATATTCAAAAGTTATTTGTATGCCCAGATCAAAATTTTTCAGGAGCCTCTCGATATGGTGACGTTTAATAATTTTTAATACATCGATAGTAACTTTTTCAGCTAAAAAAATTTTCATTATTAGCAACACATTTGCGAATTTTCTGGCAAGGAACTTGATTTATCATTTAATTGTTCTAGGTTATTAAGTACATTCGTGATGGGAACCCTCGAATAATTACTAAATGAATGAATCTAACCATCGAATGAATTCATTCGAATAAATTTACTAATTTTGTGTACGTGGTTCTAAACACAAGCCGAACAAACCTGTAGCTCCCTCTGTTAGAATATTATTGTGTATTACTATATTTTCGCGTATTTTGGCAACCAACATATCAAATAATTGGTGAACTGTTTGTCTATATTGATTATTGGCGGGTAAAATGAGTGAATCTGTGGGATTCCCGTTTTGTTGTGGCTTCAACTCTTTGTTTGTATCATATTATTTAATATAGGTACACTTATGTAAACATTTATATTATTTAGGAATGTAGACCAATAAATACTCTTCTTAATGGATAGTAAAACCGCTTATTTTATTTAAAAGTTTTTTAATTTTTTGTAGACCAATAAATTTACTCACAGAGTCGCCGTTGTTAAAGACACTGATAAATAAGGAGATCTGCTTAAAATATAAAATATTTAAAAATGCCCTTTTCAGCTCGTTCAGGGCATCAGGGCAGCTAAGTGCTAAGAAATTACTAAATAATTTTACCCATTTGTAACATTAGTTTATTAATAGTGAATATGCTTAGATCGTCCTGCAGAGGTGAGTTAAATATTTCCAAGAAGGGAGAAGCTGCATTAATGATTTCGGATGCATAAAGTTCCGAACTAGATTTATTGGCTTCACTTGGTAGTATGGAAGTAGAAACGTTGCTGCATATTGGACATGGTTGTTTCTTGCCAGGAGGCGCTGTGACGATCAGCTTTTCGTATTGGGGTAGAAATTCAAAACGGGCTTGAGGCTGATCAGTGTAAGACCAATATCTTTGTGGCAGATTCAAAATTATGCCAGCCTTTTCAAGGAAGTCGATACCTAGTAAGGTTCGGTTATCGACTGCCTTAGGAAGTACCACGAAATTAATGTTATGTATTCTACCCCCTAGTTCTATAGTTGTAAAAGTGGTGACGTCAGTTCGTTGCTGTAGTCCATCGGCGACTTTTCGGTCAGCAGTTGAAGTGAACAGACGTGCCGTTCGACGACAGTCTAACCTGCAAAGTAAAGTGAGAAAGTGTACGAGTGGCCCCATTAGGGCTTCTCTCCAAGTCTACCAAAGTTTTCGCATGCGCGAAGTGACATATCTACACGTTAATAAAAAGTGACAGTGGCAAGCAAAATCGCGAGTGGCCCCATATAGGGCAATCAGCAGATCGCGACAAGCGAACTGGCCCCCGTAGGCCTTCGGTTCGAAATTCACAGTGTTTGCGCCGGTTCTTTAAACTCTTTGCCTGGCCTTACGGCTGGGCTTTTTTGTCAAGAGACATTTTTTGGGTGGAGGCACTGGTAACAGGCCACACCTAGAGTTACAAGCAAGTGAACGGACATTCTAAACCTTCTGCCCAGTCTTACGGCCGGGCTTTTTTGGGTGGAGGCGCTGGTAACAGCCCCCCACCATAAGTAACCCTAGCCAGTCGCAGGACTGGCTTGTTTGTCAGAAATTCGTTTTCTCCATTCCTTTTTATACAATGGACGACAAGGAAGAACAGGAAATACGGCCATCACACAAACTAAAAAGGATACCACCAACTGAAAGGTTCAGAGCCAAAAGCGTCTCCACAATGGACCATTTTCAATCGGATGACTCGAATAGAGAAAAGCGCCCTCGGGACGAAGAATATATGACCTTCACAGACACGACACAGGACGAAGACGAAGAGGAGCAAGATAACATACAACAACGACAAAAACGCAAGAAGATGGGCATCAAAGACACAGTATTGGAAAACAACCGCAAAATAAAGGAACTAAAAAGTTTAGTGCAGAGATCTGTAAGTAGAACAACGCCCGAGGCAAGGGGTAAGATCTCATTCAACACAAAAGACAGACAACAGGTACTGAAGTACCATTGACCAAATTGCTCAATGTTACTATGACTTGACACAATATCTCTTCGTGCAGGAGAACGAGATACATCACCTGCAAGAAGAGGTCATTACGACTCTAAAGGACAATAAAAGACAACAGAAAACACCCGACGAATTAAATAAATTGGGACAAGACATAAAACAAATTAAAGACATAATTAGCAATCCAACACAGACAACAATACAACAAATCTCCCAACCTCAAACCCACCAACAACCCTCTACGACACAACAATATCAGAGCACGACGCTCAACAACGCAGCCTTCCCCCCGCTGCCAGTAAAAACGTACGCCAGCCAGGTAGCCACCACCAGCCAGGCCCCTGCTCTTACTTTATCAAAACCGACATGGACAACTCCGCTGACAAAGAAGAAGTACGACACCATGATCACATTAAAAGAAGGAGAACAGGGACAGACAATGGACGCCATTAGAAAAGTAATAAAGCCCGCCGACATCAAGAACGTAATAATTAGAAGAACCAAGGACAGTATAATCTTCACGACAACCGACAAAGACAAACAAAATGAAATAATAAATAAAACCAAAACATCAAAACAACTCGACACGAAAGACGTAACCAGGACAAGAGACGCAGTAGTGATACCGACTGGACTACCGAAAGGACAAACACAAGAAGGACTCATCGAGAGTATTAGACTGGAAAACGAGGAACTGGAGGACAAACATGGTGACAAAATTAAAGAATTAAAAATACTGACAAAACGACCATGTAGGAACGAGTGGAAAGAGAACGTAATCATACAAGGACCGACGGACGTATTAAAGGACATGTTAAAAACAGGACACTTATACATCGAGCTGACAAGAATTTACGTAGAAGAATACTTAAGAGTAGCCATGTGCTACAAGTGCTGTAGGTACGGGCACGTCAGTAAACATTGTATAGAACAAACGCCGACATGTTACAAATGTGGACAAAGACACGACGAATCGACTTGCAACAATACACAATTAAACTGCATAAACTGCGCGACCCTAAGAATTACACCTAGAGGACACCAGGCAAGAGATACCAGCTGCCCAATATATAAACGAAAACTGAACGAGACAAGGAGACAAGTCGACTACTAACAAATCAAACACAAACACACAAACTCCAAGCAGACAAAACAAAAACACAACATGACATATCGCGTCTTGCAATGCAACGCAGGACGCGGAAAACAAGCGATCGAACAATTCTTAAGGACAATGACGGAAACAGACATAGACATCGGACTGCAAGAGCCAGGAGAGAACATCTGGCAAAGCACGCTATACGCGACAGTAGGACCAGACAAACAACGAACACCAGGACACAACATAAAATTAAAATAGAAGGACAACTTGACATTACAAGACTGGAGGCACTAGCGCTAAAAATAGCAACAGACAAAATTACCGGCAATCTGATACAACAATTAGAAAACGGCAACAACAAAGACAAAACAATAACGAAGACCAAAAAGAACTTAGAACAACTGACAAAACAGAACATCAACTACTACGTACGCAAGGCACAGAGGACAGACAGAGGAATGAAGAGGGCGGACAACAGTCTTGTTCCTTCTCCATTGAATCATCGCTTACTCATTACCCGACGTGACAAATCGTTATGAACTTCTTTTATAGAAATATTTATTTTTGATATTTGTCAGAAACCGTGGACAAAAGTTTAAATACTTTTGTACTATTCCATGAAACAATTTATTCTTAGCGTTTTTGTTGTAGGTTTGTTTTAATGCCAAATTTACCCTCAATAAAAGCAGTGTGGACTTCTGGAGCAGTTTCTTTGAGATCTCTCATATCCTGTAGGTAGTGAGGAATATGCGAAATATATTTGTAATGTCCTGCAGATATCATGTAGGGAAGCATTTTTTCAAAGTGTACAATAGATGTTGATTCTAATCGCTATTTCTTTCTGCTACTGTATACCATTGCAGAATGCAGACCATGTTTATATATTGCAGCTAAAACAGGGCAGTTGAACTATTTTCATATGTTTGATTAAATAATTGTAATATATCATTCATCAAGTTGCATATATTTGCATATGATTGTTCAATCACATCGCTATCATCTTCGTTAGTTAAATAAAGCTTTAGACGTTTTATTTAATCCACAAAATTACTAACATGAGGATTGGCTACATTAGCATCTAAAAGCCAGTCTAAAAATTGCTCACAGTATAGTTCGAATACAGCTGAATCTAGCAAATTATATTCTCGTACCATTTTTGTAATTTTCAGAAAATTTCGGTTTTAGTCGTAAACTTTTTCGTATATAGTGATAATAACGTGTTTTTGATTAAGTCTTTGCGCAACTTTTAAACAAGATTCTACTGAATTTTTAACAACTTCTACCTTTGTGGGAGATGAGGGTACAATTGGACCATATCCTATCTCGGTTTTTGTAGGGTTATTGGTATTTGAAGCAATAATCTCGTGAAATGTACTCCAATTGACTGGTGGAAAACTAAGATCATCTTCCTCGATGTTTATTAAATTCCATATAAGTGAAATTTTGATTCTGTTCGGTCGAAAGTAATAGAGCTTAAGGATCTACTTTGGGCAACAAAGTCTCGCCGAATTCAATTTTTTTGTAACTTCTTTAATCTTGTTAATACTATATTAGTTATTCACGACTGCATACCAAATAAACCTTCTCAAATACATCACTAGTCTTCTAGTCCGGAACTCTAGAAAGTATTGTTCCATCAGCTGAACGGAAGGTTTCCGTAAACCTGTTTGCACAGCATTTGCAGTTGTTGGACGATCTCTGAAAACACGTAACCCCAAAGGAAGAAATCTATAGGAGAGAGGTCTGGAGATCGCGAGGGCCAAGCAATAGTACCTCCTTTCCTATCTAACGATTAGGGTAGGATTCATCTAAATAATCTCGCACTATCCTATAGTTATGCACTGAAGCACCATCATGTTGCAACCACATTGCCCTTCTGATATTCAAATCCACTTCTTCTAACATTTTGGGAAGATGTTCACGAAGAAACTGTAAATACCTTTCACCATTCAGCACATTGTCGAAAAAGTAGGGTACAATAATGTGATTTCCAAGAATTCCTCCCCAAACATTAAGCGACCACCGCTTTTGGTGGTCAACAGTTCTCAACCAGTTAGAATTTTCGGTTGAATAATAATGCATATTATATCTGTTGACCGACCCGTTGTTCTTAAAAGTTGTTTCATTAAAAAACAGAATTTTGTTTAAAATCGTCGCCCATCATGCCATTCATTTGAATACAAAACGCTATTTGTAAAATCATTACCATACAGTTCTTGATGTAGTTTCAGATGTTAAGGGTGGAACTTATTTTAATATTGCTCTGTTCACGCAAAATATTTAATGTATGTAAATTTTTAGATATTTTACGTACAAATAATAAGTTTCAGTATATTAGTTTTTTTCTTTTAAACCATTTTTCTGATTTCGACCAATTTAAATTGAATGCCAAGTCATGGCTTATTAAATGAGTCAATATTTTACTGGTGATCGACCCACCGTCCTTTCCACTAACCAAAAAGAAAAGCTTTTGTATAGCTATTATTTTGGCGTTAGCAACAACACGCCGTGAAAACGCCGGCGTTGGATGAAAGAATGGTTAAAAAAAGGTGAAGGTTTTTTACACATGGTTTTTCTGCAAGTGCTATGAATGTAGAAGACTATAAAAACTACTTTCGTATGACTGAGGATACATTCAACATGTTACTGAGAATGTGTCAACCGTTTCTGACCAAACAAGATATGATTATAAAAAGAATTATACCAGCTAGTATGAAAATGGCATTGACGTTAAGGTATCTAGCAACTGGAAGAGATTTTGAAGATCTGAAATACTCAGTAAAGATGTCACCAGCTGCAATAAGTACTGCTATCCGTGACACTTGTGAAGCATTAATATGCAAAACTATATAAAGGCACGACAAAACACTTCTTACTCTTAATTATAACTATAGAGGAGTAAACTTAATAATAGTTGACAGGGTCGATATGTATTACAAATTGTAAATGAAATAACAGAAAACATTAAAAATTTCTTTATTATAGTAAAGTGAATACAAGAATATTATAAATGTGTAAAGGTATTGTAGAACCTTACTAGATCATTATTGACCTGTATAGGGTGTGATTCAGTTCGGTACATAGTAGAAGTTGTAGAAGACGAAGCCCCAGAAGGAGATACCAATGGTTGGGGTGTGAGAACATATTCGTTGAACTTGACTGAATAGCGATTTAGACTGCCCAGGCTAGCTTCAAACAATATACTTATTATTTATTGCTTTTTCGGCGTATAACCTAGTGGCTGTCTAATGTTTCCAGTTTTTCACTCCAAACTGTGGCAATAGGAAGTGGCTGTTTTGTTGAAAATTTGGTGGGTTCCTGTTGGAGAAGTTTGCAGGCCGCGCTCAATAACTCATTTTGTTCTATTTGTTTACTGCATACTTAGTAACAATTGTTGTTTATTGTGGTACCTATTTGTCAATATTTTAATATTATATATTTAATAGTTTATATTTAACCTATTTTTAAATCAATTAGCCATCGTTAGACATTAAAACTAAAGATTTTGGTGTGGTCGGCCCTCTAAAACGGTAAAAAAAGCATTCAAATATTTTTATTCTTAATAATCCAAAATGTCACAAGATTTAAAAGATGAAAAAAGCATTCGTGCTTCACTAAAACAAAAATTAACTAATTTAAATAAATATGTTGATGCAATTAAAAATGTTCTAATCAAAAAACTACTATTGTAGAAATTAATGTTAAACAACAAAATTACTGCAATTTATATGAAGATTTTGAGAAGGTTCAATTAAAAATAGAAACTATATGTAAAGAAGACCATCTGCCAGATCAATACAGTGAAAGAGAACAATTTGAATCAAAATACACTGAGGCTACGGCTTTACAAGAGTATTCAAACAATTTACAACCTCCGCAATCTAATTCTCAAAGTAACAATCAAATCAATAATTCTTATAGTGTTCAATCAAATTCCTTAAACAATTTATCCCTAAAATGAAAATGGCCAGTTTCAAAGGTGACTATGAGCTGGACAGAATTCAAAATTTCTTTTGATTCAATAATGACAACCTCTACCATCAGTAGCGGACATCAATTTCAACTTTTAAGAAATTCACTTGAAGGTTATGCTAAACGACTGATCAGTTCAGTTCAAATTGATGAATCTGATCCATTTGGCCGAGCCGGGCAAATTCTTATTGACAAATTTGATAAGAAACGACGAAGTTTCCATCAATATTACAGCCTTAGAAAACACAAAAATATCTAAGGAAAATTTATGTCATGCTCTATTAATTTACATAATCTCAAATAAATTAGATGATCGCACCATGCGAGACTGGAAAAATAAAGATGTCAGGGAATTTCCCACTATAAACGAATTTCTAGATTTCTTCAATGGTAGAATGGATCTTTTAGAAGATATAAATGACCAAAAACTAACTTCTTCCAATATTAACAAACAAGAGTCAACTACTAAGTTTCATAACTCTAACCAAAGATATTCACGTCTTCCATTACAAGTTCACTCAACCTAAAGCAGAGGTAAATGCAATTATTGTCATAAAGATCATTTAATATATTCATGCCATGAATTTCTCAAATTAGATATAACAAGCAGACTTTATTACTGAATGTAAATTAAAGCACAATTTACTATTACACTTAGGTAAAAATCCAGGTAATAGAATCTCCACTAACCAGGTCCTCGAAAATGGTCAACCTACTCACTCAACTCTTCTCGTGAATCCTTTTAATAAACATCAAAACAACCATCACGTTTTGTTGTCTACAGTTACCTTTTTCATTTTAAATGAACCTGCTTTGCGAACCTACATCTAAGAGAGCATCAACTAGAAAGGATTTATTTTTATTAAAAACTCGAATCGATATTATCGACAATAACACGTGATTAGAATCGATATTTTTTGAGGTTAATGCAACTGTTTGTTGTGCATTCGCTTCTATTTTCGAGATTACTGGATCCGGACCTGACAAAATGCAACAACGTATTATGGAGGATTTTCCAGTCTACAGGGTCCAAGTCTACATTGTTTTACTAAATGACCCGATTTTAAACAGTTTATGCATAGTCCCTTGCGCTTTACTTGGTCTAATCTATCATGTTTATTAAGGTTTCACAATTGTTGATGTAATGCCCGCTACCACAATATGAACACAAAGGTGAGTTACTAGAATTTGACGTTAAGAATGCACCAACTTTATTAGGTCTATTTTCTACCCTTCTAATTGGTTTGCCATTTTGCCTTTTTCTTTAGACTCTAAAATGTTTGCCCGTGCTTTAAGAAATTCAATAAAACTTTAAAATGTTATTTCTTTCAAACCTATCTAAGAAATTTATGGCCTGATTTTCTATGAGTATATCAGGATTGTTGAAACGTTCACATAAAATGTTCCAAGTAATGTGATAATTTTCATTAGAGAATTCTAAATTTTCGATTATTTCTCAAACTTTGGCGCCTGCTGCAGACTTTAAATAATAGATTTTTAGAATGTCACTCTGACTATGATCAAGGACTCGAAAGTGTCTCGAAACCCGAGTCATTTTAATCAGTCAATTAGTAGTCAATTTAATACTTTGATTATTGCTCGAATCGCGCGCTGAACCGATCATACTGCGTGTACTTCGTTATTTATTATTTCGTTTGATACTGTAGCTACAGGCTAGAAAATGCCTAGCTATGCCCATGGATTGGTAGTAAGAGGTTTCGAACCTCTTTCGATTCGCTAACTCAGACTGAATGTCTGTACCAACGACCTGTTAGTAGTATAGATTAGGCGGCGGTGCGGTGCAAGGTCACCTAAGGTCATTGACCAGGTGCAAGGTCACCTGCATCCGGTGTCTGGACAGGTGCATCCAGCCAGGTGAAAAAGAATTAACACCATTAACACCTGCATCCGGCCAGGTGGACCAGCTGACCAGGTGTCTGGACAGGTGTCCGGCCAGGTGTCTGGACAGCTGCATCCAGCCAGGTGAAAAAGAATGCCGGCATCTGCCAGGTGTCCGCCCAGGTGTCTGGACAGCTGCATCCACCCAGGTGAAAAAGAATGCCGGCATCTGCCAGGTGTCTGGACAGGTGGTTGCCAGCTGCCAGGTGAAAAAGAATGCCATCTGCCCCGAGCATCTCCCCACCACTTTTATTTTCTTATTAAAGCATCGCCCAGTTCAGTAAAAATGAATACATGTGCAACAATAAGTGTCAGCAATATGAACTTCAGGTTTAAGAATTGATGTATAAAAATAATGAATTGAAGTCGTCATCCCTTCAAGATCTTTCGGCAAATGCCGCGAGTGTTAAGGACAGAAATTATTGGAATAAGTGACGAAACGTTTGTGATACTAAAACAACTTAATGCCATAATGCGATTAAAAAGACAAATTTGTAAAAGGTCTGTGCTAGTGAAACGCTGAAATAATAACCTATAGTCGTGTTAAACAGATGCTGCAAATTTTTATTTAATTAGAACAACAGCTGATATTTAAGACAGCTGATGAGGATCTACACATATTTTCAATGTTTCAGCTGTAATATTTGAATTACCCTCATGAAAGTCATAAAAGAAATGCAAGGCACATGAGAATTTGTTTTAATGTATATATTTTTTAAAACTTGAGACATGAGGGCGATTTACATGAGAAATTATTTCAGTGACGTTGGTTAGATTTTTTATTTTAATATGACTACCATTTTCATTGGTCTGTGGGGAGTAGGGTTTATCCTTTAAATATAACTAGCCTGTATTATTTTAGTTAGTCCAAAATGAATACCGCAAACATTCTGAGCCATTTTCGTTGCGAGAAGGATGGAGATTTTTATCCGCTCGATTTGGATAACTCCATCGTGTTTTATGGTGATGAATTCCCGATGCCAATTGGGATGAGAGAAGCACCGACCAGGAAGGAAGAGGGCCCACTTCTGAATGCTCGATTTGAAGATATTTCGACAGATGAAATCTTTAATCAACCAATGATCGAAGCACCGAGCAGGATGGAAGAGGGCCCACGCAGTGATTTGATCCAGACCGACCATGATTTATCAAAAAGTACAACCACCCCCGACCAGTACCAAGCGTCTACTTCCATGGATGAATATCTAGGAAGTATAAACACTCCAAGAGCTACCACCCCCGACCAGTACCGAGCGTCTACTTCCATGGATGAATATCTAGGAAGTATAAACACTCCAAGAGCTACCACTCCCGACCAGTACCGAGCGTCTACTTCCATGGATGAATATCCCCCCACCCCAAGAGATACCACCCCCGAAGAAGAAGGAATTTATAAATATACATGAGAATTAGAGACATTTTTGGAAATTTTGGAAACGAATAATACGTTTTGTAAGCTTTCTCCAAATACACTAATTAATCTAAAAAAAAGACTAAAAAAATATGAAAGTAAAGTTTCCTATATTAAAAAAAAAAATAATAAATTAGATAAATACAATGATTTAGCAATAAAATTAAAAGAAATGTATAAAGATGTAAATAAATAATTTTTAAGTAGCTACTGTTTCAATTATACATCATATAATAATCAACCTATAAACTCTTACTGAGTAGAAGTTTATAGTTTAATTGGTGTTTAATTACCTTTACAAAGGTGTACAAAGTCTACAAAAATATATCCTTTCGGAAAGGTACATTAAGTTTTAAAAATTGGTTAGACTTACAATTAAATTTTAATCCATAATCACACCTTTAATAGGTAACAGCTTTATGATAAGCAAAATGCACATTTCACAGTAATGCACTGAAACAAAATTTCTCACTAATCCGCACATATGATATTATATTTTTAAAAGGCAACAGGTAACAAATTTGGGTCAGAGACCTTGTACCGATTGATACATAAGTCCGATTCACGTTCGGATAAGACCAGTCTGCCGGGAGGCGATGTATGAGAGTTGATAGCCCAGGAAAATTTAGAATAAATATGGATTATAATAAAAATTGATTTTTAACAAACGAAATATATTTATAAGTTCGTGTTAATTTTGTATTGCAAATTTCTTATCGGTTCATCGGGGAATACTGCCGTATCTACATTTTTCTGTCATATTGAGATATTACCAGATTATTTGTTGTTATTTTCTGTTTCTGGTTTTGTGTTGTGAATGTCTTTACCTTTATCTTGTTAGCCGTATCTGCACAAATTCTACCTTTCGCTAAGGCTTCTGGTTGTAAGTGCAAATATGTCATTAATTTATATGCAGAATAAAATTACATTAAGAGTAGTAATATTTTTTAAATCTGTAAACTTCAAAAACTCAAAAGAATTAAGTTAGAACTTTGAACCTCATTTTCTCAGTTTTAGCTCCCCCCCTTGTGCTTAGTAGGGCAGAATAGCTGGATCTGTTATATAATAGTTCAGGTTTTAAATCAAAGAAAATTATTTATAAAGCAAATTTTATTTATAAAAACATTAAGAGCAAGTCTTACAAAAATCTATGATGCATATTGTGTACAGATTTTCATTACATCCGCTGCAATTAAAACAATTACCAGGTAAGTTGTGCCCTGCTGCACTGAAGTGTTGCGTGACATGCACGTTCTGAAAGTTTTCTTCAAATTGCGCCACTGTTTGAAAGTAACAAGCGTAATAAAGCCTCTGGTTCTCATATAATATATAATTTTGAGTGACACATAATGTTTTTGATGAAGTATATTGTAAAAATTTATGACTTTGAACCACTTGAGTTTCTTCCACTTTAAAGTCTAAAACACTGCAATCCAACTCGATACCACTCTCATCACTGTCAATATCTTCTAGGTTATCCATGTTATAACTCAAATAATATATAATAATGTAGCAGTATAACCCATAGCACGAGGTCTCACACTTTCTTGCCGATGTTCATATGTCATTAAAATCAGGTAATAGTTACAAATATGTAATTGGATGGTATGCTCCCCTTCCTTCATGGAAATTTATTCTCTCTGCTCCAACTTGATATGAATTGGCACAATCACAACAAATTCCTATTTCTTGTAGCGGCTTCTTCAAACTAAATAGAGGAGGAAACTGCCTATATTTGTATCTAATTTTACACACTTTATATGGATCGACTAAGTCTTCATAACTAATAGAAACCGGTCTTATTTGCATACATTTTGGGCAGAATGCTAATATTTTCCTTTCCTTCTCTGTTTCTGCAATCAACTTTGTTTCTGCAATCAGCTTAGATCTCACTGAACGGCAAAGCAAACATATTTTACGCTCAAGTTTATATTTATCTTCGCTCGACATTACTAAACTAAAATTATTCTACTCAATCATTTATATCAAACACCCCACCATGATGCTCACTCATGTAAAACATATGGTTTCCCCTGCCTGGCCTAGTTCAATTACCGGTAGTCGCACATGCGGTGTGTAGCATCCGACCAGGTGGCTGCCAGCTGCATCCGGTCAGGTGGTCTCCAGATGTTAATGGCAGATGGTATACATATGCCCCGGCCAGGTGTCTGGACAGGTGTGCGCCAGATGCAAATGGCTCTCAACAAAGAATATGATCACATGTGCCGCAGAGAAGCGGTGCAACCATCTGGCGAACACCTGTATCCGGGCAGGTGAGCGCCAGATGCATCCGGCCAGGTGGCCACCACATGTACAGCGGTGCAACCACCTGCTAGCCAGGTGCAAGCCACCTTGTTTCATCATTAACACATGTACAGCGGTGCAACCACCTGCTCGCCAGGTGGACCAGGTGTCTGGACAGGTGTGCCCCAGATTCAAATGGCTATCAACAAAGAATATGATCACATGAGCCGGTGAGTCCGACGGAGACATGTTTCAACAAGTTATAAGCTATAAAAGCATTAACTGCTGATTTAAATAAACAGTATGCTGGAGCTCCGTGAAAGGCTCAAAAGGTTTAATCAGAGTATTAAAAAGGTGAAATATGATATAGTTCTTTATGAAAGTAGAACGAACATCAGAAAGTTGAAGAAATGTATTTCTAGAAGTGAATACCAAGCTAAGCAAATGATGTTTAAAAACTTTTCGAGGCTTTCTTTAAGTGATGCGCTTACGTAGTGGTAAAGTTTATGAGCCAAAAGAGGAGAGACAATTTTTTATTTCTCGTGAGGAAGAAAAGAAGTGGATCGATTTGGTGTTTAAAAATATTAACCGTTTCAAAGATGGACTGTTGCAAGAAAGGTGCTGTAATCGCACAACATGCGTGGAAACCGCTGCATTAAGGAAACGTGTCAGTCCTTGGGAGCTGCTAATGTCATGGTGGAAATTGCCCATTGAAGCCAGAGCCGATTTCGAGGTGGGGACCCGCCTTCCCTGTTTTGTACACTACAACAGACCAGAGTAACAGACCCATATGGACGGCCCAGCACCAGCACAATCAAACTGTCATTCATGTATGTCAGTACTAAGATAAACTAATAAAGAATTATTTTTATATCGTTTTTTATTTCTAAAATAAAACACATGTTAAAAAATATATATTTATTGCATGATAAAGTTATTATATAAATAAAATACATTAGATAATGCACATATGCTCTTGTTATTTAAATGATGTGGACATTTTGGATCTAATTTTTGCAGACCTGGGTGCTCACCCAGTTCGATAACTGGTGCTAAACTATATTTTTTAATATACTGCGCCTTCTCGCGTCCTTTTACATAAACCACATCTGCTTTCTTTGTCACATTTTGTATAATATTATGTACTTCATGTAATGGTGTAAAGCCATGATTCCAATTCAATCCGTGGTGATTGTTTAATAACCAAAGAGCTTGTCTACGGAACTCTTCATTTAGCAAACGCATTGGGAAAGGTGCTTTGAAGAAATGATGTGTAATTTTTTCCCCGTCATAAGTAGCCAGCTCCTTTGCAATAAATTTGTTTTTCTCAATGATAAAACCCTGAACATCTATTATTAAACGCATCTTGAAGACTAACAAGTGAGATTAT
Source organism: Crepidodera aurea (assembly GCA_949320105.2). Lineage (NCBI taxonomy): Eukaryota > Metazoa > Arthropoda > Insecta > Coleoptera > Chrysomelidae > Crepidodera > Crepidodera aurea. The sequence continues at coordinate 7,319,836 of OX439472.1, read as the reverse complement.
CTATTTGAGAATTTATATTGCATTTTTGTACATGCGCTTTAAAACTGTTTAACAATTTTAGTTAGTGGATTATATGAATATTCTTTTTCATGTAAAATTAGGCAGTGAGCAGATACATCATTACCTACATTATTGCTGGTTTCAAATTCAATTCTAAGAACAACTGATCCACTTTGTAAAATCTCTTTCTGATGTGCACAATTTATGTGAACAATCGGAGAATTATCTCGAAATTCTTTAGGTGTATATATGGGTTGATTCGTTTGAATGTGGTAATAACTTTCTTGGAAATTGGTAAACATATCATATAAAGTTGCAAAACGGTCAGTATTAAAATCAAGATGTAAGTCCTGATAAGGGTATCGCTCGGAATTCAAAAAAGCACGTATATTTGTTAAATTGACATGATCGAATTTACTCATAGCTTTTAAAAGATTTCCTTTTCGGCCATTTTGGAATGCTATAATGATATGCCTAGGGCTTTCAACCTTTGAAGAAGTTTTAACAGGACCAAGTATGTCTTGTTGTATTACTCAAAGCAGGATATTCAATTAACTCCCAACTTCTAAACTTTAAAGGTAAATCAACATTACTTTTAATTATTTTATTTAGCCTAATTTGTTCTATAATACTAGGTGTTATATGTGGAACATTCCAACATACTTTGGTTATATCTATTTTTGGTTTTTCCGTCTGATCTGTAGCAATAACTCCATCAATGTCATCTTTTTCCCGAATTAAAACAAGCTCCTGTCTCATGTTTATGATTATTTTTCTAAAATCCTCGAAAAACCCTGACCAAAGTTTTAAGGGAATAGAAAAATTGAAATTACCCTTTCCATCAATATGAACACTGTCTTTAGGACACCATCCGGCATTCTGCATAAGTTTACTTTCGTTTTCATTAAGAGAAAGATAATTTTTCAGGGTAGAAACTAGACCTACATTTCTTACAGAGTCTATTGTAACGGCATTTAATTCATATCTTAATTCTCTAAACAAATAAGCGATCCCGTTATTAATAAACTTAAATTTAGTGGAAACTTTATCTTGATCAGTTAATATTTTTCCCTCGATATATAAAAAGCTGTTGCCTGGAAAAGTATATGCTTCTAAATCTTGAATTGGAATTCTTATTTCATCGTTATAATTTAAATTGGAAGATGCGAAAGGCTGGTAAGAATGAAATTGATAATCCTCAATCGTATTATCACTAAATGGCTGACCTGTTACATTAAGAATTTCCATTATACTAAAACTTTAAATCCCAGTGATATTAAAAAGTTGCGGTTTTTTGAAGTTAACAGTGCAATGAAAATACCAAACCATTATTCACTTTTTCGTAAATGTAGGCGAATAGTAATAGTTTCGTTGTTAAAATTTACTAAAGCAAGGTCTTGATCTAAAACTCTGACAGTTATGTTGTTTATCGTTTTAATGTTAACTGGATAATAAAGTATTGTCAGGGGTTGTTCGACTATTTTATACCCATTTGGAACTTGAGGATAAAATTGATGTATAATATGTACAGGATCTCCATTTAAAAACGATCCGATTGCAATATTGCAATCAATACAAATTGTGTTTACTTTTAGAATATTTACTTGGTTCCAGCTTCATTTTAGGAAATCAACTTCGAAATTTATCCATTCGGTACTCTTTATAGTTACTTTCGATGTTTTTTCATCAGGTATAATTTGTGTTGTTGTGATACCAATTTTAAACATTTCTCGTTCTATAATTTGTATTATATCCGATATTTCGTATGCACCTACTGTGATCTCATATCGAAATTCACTATTTTTACCCCAAACCAAGACATTATTTTTTTCATCAATATTTGGTATGTTGTTGAAAGTATCAAAATTTGCTAATCCTATCTCATACTCACCCTCATCCAAATATATTGGTGGATTAAAATCATCACTTAGAACAGATGATTTACCGCTTAGAGTAAATGTATACGACATAGTGGTCGAAAACAAAATGAATCATTTATTACTATTGTATTGATTATATAAAAATTTAAGGCAGTACTGCCCACAGTGGTAGGAATTATATTTTTGTACTACATCATAATTATAATTAATTCGAACCGCACCTCGACTTTTAAAGTATTGTACTAATTCTTTTGGAGGTGGTAAATTTCCATAACTATCAAAATAAGTAACATTGCTGTGGTTTTTAATGTATGCAACCCAGTGGGTTCCTTGCTTTTCTTTACTGTCGAGATTAATGATACCAGGCTCATCTAATTTAATTCTCTGAGGTAGTGAATCGCGCATATAAACACCGCGAAAATAAGGAATTTTTAATAAACGTGCATATTTGCTGAGATCAATGTTGGTCATTATGTGCTGAGGTAATTTCAATGGGAGTTTTTTGAATACGGTTTTAAATAAAACCCCATTCCTTTACGGTGTAAGCCATAGCCTTTATAAGGTCCGTATCCTTTTCCAGTTTTTGCAGCGTGCTCTATTGCTAAATTATGTCTTTGTTGTTCAGCCAACTGTTCACGGTTAGCTTTGGCATCATTAACTGCTTTCGCTATCCCAGCGGCTCCTCCACCAACTGCTCCGAGCGCTCCTAATAGAGGTAGAAGAAATGGTAAAAAACCACCCTTTTTTGGTGAGCGAATAAATCGTTTTTTCTTTAAAGCTCCACCTTTTTTTAATTTCCTTTTTTCCCCGTTTTCTTCGATCTGATACCCATACCAAGTTTACGTTTTGCCTTCATTCCTGTGGTAACTAACCAAGCCGCTACTTTTTCACCAAACTTTGCGTCTTTGGCTTTAACTCTTTCCCAGGCTTTATTTTCTAAAATTTGATCAGCAATGTGTCTCTCTTCAAGTTTTTTATTTTGGGAATAAGAAACGTCGTGTTCTTTGCAGGCCTCGTCTAATGGATTAATGCCAGGATCACCACGCGTCAAGCGCTTTTGTAGTTTTGTTTCAGCTAAGAAAAACCACAAGTTGCAGAAAAACAAAAATTATGTATAAGTAGGTACTTACGACCGCAATACTAATAGCAACCAGGAATGTGGATTTCCACAGGAAGTTTGTTTATTAAAGAATTTACTATCCCCTTTCCTCTTCGAAGTGAACTAATCCGCTTGTGTTTCGCCATTAAGCTATTTATATATAATTCACTCTTTATATATGTTTACAACTATCTAATACCCTCAGTTTAATCATAACATATGCATAACGAAGATTGAAAAACAGAAAACTTCTCTACCTGTAAAAAATTATGATATCGCAAGTCAGACTTCCACAAAACATAAAATTTTTGGTGGAGATGCGAAAAGAGGTCTTATTGTTGGTCCTAGCGGATCTGGGAAAACCAACGTCATGCTAACTCTTCTAGAACACCCTAATGGGATAAGATTTGAAAATGTTTACCTTTATTCAAAATCCCTTCAGCAACCAAAATATCAATATTTAAGGGCTTTGCTGGAGCCTATTCGAGAAATTCAGTATCATGAATACAACAACAGTGATGATATACCTCCTCCTGAAAACATCGTCGTGTTCTTTGCAGGCCTCGTCTAATGGATTAATACCAGGATCACCACGTGTCAAGCGCTTTTGTAGTTTTGTCCCAGCTAAGAAAAACCATAAGTTGCAGAAAAACTGATAGCCAACAGGAATGTGAATTTCCACAGGAAGTTTGTTTATCAAAGAATTTACTATTCCCTTTCCTCTTCGAAGTGAACTAATCCGCTTGTGTTTCGCCATTAAGCTATTTATATATAATTCACCCTTTATATATGTTTACAACTATATAATACCCTCAGTTTAAGCATAACATATGCATAATGAAGATTGAAAAACAGAAAACTTTTTTACCTGTAAAAAATTATGATATTACGCGTCAGACTTCCACAAAACATAAAATTTTTGGTGGAGATGCGAAAAGAGGTCTTATTGTTGGTCATAGTGGATCTGGGAAAACCAACGTCATGCTAACTCTTCTAGAACACCATAATGGCATAAGGTTTGAAAATGTTTTCCTTTATTCAAAATCCCTTCAACAACCAAATTCAACTATTATGTTTGATGATGTGACATCTTGTGATCAAAACATTATCAAAAATTACTTTAGTTTCAGTCGGCATAGAAATACAGACTGTTTCTACATATGCCAGACCTATTCAGCTATTCCTAAACAATTAATTCGAGACAATACCAACCTTTTAATTATTTTCATGCAAGACATAACAAATTTGAAACACATATATGATGATCATGCCAACATCGATATGAGTTTCCAGCAGTTCAAAGATATTGGTACTTCTTGTTGGAATGATAAGTTTGGTTTTCTGGTAATTGATAAAGATTGTGATTTATCCTCTGGTAGATATCGAAAAGGGTTTGATTCCTATATAAAGCTGTGACAATATAGAATATATTAGTAACAATGAATGAGCAATTGGGAAAACAACTTCTCGAATCACGAAAAGCTATTAAAAAAAAATATAAACTTTTTAAACGTCAAAGACATGAATCGCAAACAAAATTGGAGATCATACCAACCACTTAAAGAATTGGTTTCTTCTCTAGGAAAACCAATTAAACAAGAAGATCCAGAACAGCCAAGCAGTTTATTTAATTTAACACCGTTAAACCTTATTATCAATTAGCATATAACACCCCAGATCAAAATACACAACCATTAGTCAATAGCACACAATTTATTAATGATGGTGAGACATGAATCAAAAAATGAGAGTGGAGAACTGCCAGATCGAACAATACAAGATGAGTTTATTGATCAAACCCTTAGTGACTTTTATCAAAGCATGAATAATCCACAAGTTTTGCGGGAGTATTTTGATCAATATGAAACACCATTACCTAGAGAGTATATTGAGTCAATGATACGGGATACTGATTTGATCATATTTTGGGATTGTTTCATAATCCTTTAGAAGATAAATTTTATATTGGTGATTCAATTGTCGAATTTGAAAATATTGCGAAAAATGGGAAACAAATTTCTGGACCGAATATTACAATTAAAAATATTAAATACCCGGGAACAGTAGGCATCTATGAATTATTATTCAAAAAAGAACCAGTTACATATACAGAAAATGATGTTAAAAATTATGTAGACATAATAAAGCGAACAAATGCACATCGCCGAAAAAATAATCCCGAATTACCTATAAGAATTTTCCCAGATGATATTAGAATTAAGTATAATTCAATAATAAAACCCGAGTTATATAAGGAAAAATACGGAATGAGACAACGAAGCGGTTCAATACCATCATCATTATTACGCGGTGTAACTACTCGAAATATGAAAAAAAAAGGTGGCCATTTAACAATGATGGAGTATACAAATGATTCTATTGATTATAAATATATTGATGACTTTAATGAATTGGTTGACAGATTAAACTTGCTTCTGGCTTCTCAAGCAGCTGGAAATACAGGACACCATAACGAAATTGTTTCAATTATAGAAGAACTACGGGAGGGCGGAATAATCTTATAAATACTTAATGTTATAAATTAACACTCATTATTAAACATGCCTCTCAACAAGTTCAATCAACATTATTTATCACCTACACCTTCTTCGACTGAGATTGTTTCATCTATCCCAACATCTTCATTTTATATTTGTCAACCCACCAATTATCACAGTAAATGCGTACTTACTATTCGTGGACAGAAAGGTAATGATGGTTTTTATCGACTAGATAATAACACAAATAAATATAAAATACCAATTACTGGTAAAGTTGAAAAGATTCAATGTCATCCAACCAACCTCAATGTTTTATATAAAACAAAGACTGATCATATAGACATATTAAATTCAAATTCTATAACTAGTGGTGATATACTTCAATTTTATATAAGTTCTTCTTCGGATAAGCTTTTTGCTGAATTTATAATTCAGTGTCCTCTGGAACAAGATAAATAGGAATGATTCTCTTTTATAACATCAGTCATGCCTCTCAACAAGTTTAATCAACACTACCAATCGAGTTCAAATGTTCAAGTTGTTTCGGCACCACAATTAAGTGCTCCATTCTATGTTTGTGAGTCTTTTGACTATCACGTTAAGTGTATTCTTCGTTTAAAGGGTGACAAGAAGATGAACTTGAATAAAGAATATTATGTATTAGATAATGGTGGTGTTGCTTTCAAATTCCCTTTATCAGCTAAAATCGAAGGTGTTGCTCATTACAGCGCTGATGGAGATGTTTTAATAAATAATCAAAGTTACAAATTCCACGAACTAGCTAATGTAGAGATTATAAAAGGGGACATTATTAAATTCAAACTTGGTAAACCTGCTTCCATCTGCATTGAAATAGTGCTACAGTGCCCTCTAGTTAAAAATGTCTAAATTGCAAGTTGTTAATGAACTTCATAAACCTGCTAGAATAAACTATAGGAGAAGACATGTAATCGTTAAAGGTTTAAATGATTTAATACAAGCAGATTTGGCTGTTATGATTCCATACTCCAAAGTTAATAAAGGATATAATTATATTTTGGTAGTTATTAATGCATTTAGTAAATTTTATGGGCGATTCCGGTTAAGAAAAAAACGGCTAAAGATATTACACAAGGTATGGCTCAAATTTTGTTACAAATGTCTCCTCCTAAAAATTTACAGACTGATAATGGAAAAGAATTCTATAATAAGGAATTCCAAGAACTTATGCATAAATATGGTATTAATCACTATAGCACTTTCTCAAATTTGAAAGCTAGCATTGCTGAAAGGGTAATAAGAACCCTCAAATCATTATTGTGGAAAGAGTTTAGTTTGCAAGGATCGTATAAATGGTTAGACATTCTTCCTACAATTGTTAAAAAATATAACAACACCAGACATTCAACTACTGGTGCTATGCCTAATAAAGTCAATGAAAATAATGCTAAATCTATAATTGCGTATGATTATTTGAAAACAGTTGATCCGCGTAAACCTAAGTTTAAAAGGGGGGATCATGTTAGAATCAGTAAATATCGTCATGTTTTCACTAAATCGTATACACCAAATTGGACTACTGAGGTTTTTAAAATTAAAAAAATAAAGTATACAAACCCTACAACATATATTTTGGAAGATGATAAAAATGAAGAAATTCAGGGAGCCTTTTACACTGAAGAGTTACAGAAAGCTCAATATCCCGATATATATTTAGTTGAAAAAATTATTGCTAAAAAAGGAAACAAACTTCGAGTCAAGTTTCTTGGAATGGATAATTCTCACAATGCATGGATAAATAAAAATGATATAGTTTGATATGTATTTAATTTTTTAATAAATGTAGATTCTTATCGCCCAGCCCCAAAATAAAAAACTTTTTTTATACATATATTTTATTTCTTTTTTTCTAATACAGGATTAATAATTTTAGCAGTTTCTTTAATTCTTCTTTGGAATCTTGCTCTGTCGATAGCTACAAATTCCCAATATTTGGTTCTACACGAACATTTTGGTTCAATGTAGCGAATTTCCACATGGTCGTTGAACTTGATCATTGAGGAGCTCTAGATATCTATAAAGAAGTTCTAACACCATAGCATATGTGGTTTTATTTATATTCTTCAGTGGTTCCATTATCTTGAGACCAGTTTCAATAGGATTGTTGGAATCAACCCCCATCTTCAATATTTTAAGGGAACTATTAAATTCTTCCTTTCTTAAAACTTCCATTTGGTGGTTGATAATGGGTAGTATTTTCCACAGCGTTGAAATGGAGTTAGCCCCCAAAATAATATCTGAGTTATTTGCTGTAATTTTAATAACAGACATGAGGGGTAGCTGCATAAATTCGAGTGCATGTCTGCCATCTTCAATCGGTTGTTGGTGGCTGCCAGCCATGAAATTATCAATCACATTTTTATGGGATAGAAAGCTGTTCCACTCCCTTTCACTGAACAACACGCAATCTTTTTTGTTTCCACTGATGACAACGGTTGGTTCAAATAGCTGGTTATATGTCAAACACACCGACACAAATTTTGAGTTGGATGGGTTTAAGTAAAAACGACGCTCACCCAAATATATTGCTGCCATCATTGAAGACTGAATAATATCAGCATTTCTCCGCTACTTATATTCACCTTCCCCCACTCCTATATTATAATGTATAATGTACAAGTCCGGTGGGTCACATGTTCGCCCAGATGTATGAGGCAATTGACTCCGGATGACCCTGCACTGCACCGCATACAAATATATACAGACAACTTCCGGTCAGGTGGTATCCTGCCAGGTTGCCTCCATATGTATGAGGTCATTGACGCCGGAGAGACACCAGAGAACAAGTCCATGCAGGTGAGCGTTTAGATGTTTGATGAATGGTGGTGGTGACATCGTTGACACTATAAATAACGAACACATTCTAGAAAAGATTTAGTAACATGTTGGCACCAAAGTTTGTTATTTTACAAGCAATTCTAGGAAATCTTCTTCTGGTCCAGCAGCCATTCAACGCCAGAGAAGTATTTATATGTTTTGATAGTAATGGTATATTGAATGAGACATGGCCCGTGAAATGGTCAAGAATGACAACATATGTACCAAACAACGTTCCAACTCTGCAATCCGAAATACCGGCAAATAGTACCAGATATAAATTGAATATTGTACATGGCAATGGTATAAGAGAATATTCCGATTGGTTGCTCCTTCATGATGTACCGCAGCAACAGCCTGATTTCTCCGCTCTCATATATTACATTGCAATATGTTCAACTTTTTTAATTATATTAGAATTATATAAGGTTTTAAATAAAAAGATGTGTTAATATAAAGTGCTTTATTGATATTTACAAATATGTATTATATTCAAACTCTGATATTTTAAAAAATTCTTCGAGTGGTATATTGTCTGAATCCTCCAGATCAACCAAATCTTCCAAGGGTCCAGAATCCTCTTGTTAAAACAAATCATCATCAAAAGCTGCAAGTAAATCATCCAAAGTTCCTGGAGGATTAAGGAGTAGATGCCCCCAGGCAAGAGTTTTTACATCACCGGGCATTACATATCTTTTATCGTCTTTTGCAGAGAGAGCGACCTTGTTTCTCAATTCGGTGTAGATTGTATGCAAGTTAGAGACAAAAACATACATTTTTCTAAATATGACCCCACCGTCTTTTACAATGCGAACATAATCACTTAGTTGAAGTTGGGATTTGGTAATATGCCTAGAGATGCCTTTTGCCTTTTTCACAACCTTATTGGCTTCGACACAATAGGCCTTAGCACCAGTACCATAGAAACATTTAATTGGTGCTGATGCGAATTCATCCTTCATTTTACCAATAATAGAAGCTGTTTTCGGCACACCATAAATGTTATTAATTGGGTAGTTGGAGGTGTCAAAATATCCTAAATTTTCTTTCATGTCCTCGTAGAAGTTGGGTTTGTTTATCTCGAGAATTAACGAATCAGTATCTGTATAAAGTAGGGTAGCATCTTCTCCATATTTATTTTTAATATATCCATAATAAAAGTCATATATTATTGTTTTTGATATATCCAAGATCGAGAAGCCTACGTAAAGGGGTTTATCGTGTATAATTTTTGTTTTTCCCAATTGGACTGCCACCAAGTTTTCATTAAAGATAGAACATGATTTAAATTCCGGTCTGGCTATTAGTGCTCTTGCTCCAGCTGATTTCGTTTTAGTTTCCCATCGTGTGCATAGACGGATATCTTTCCTTTTCTCTACGTTCTCCATCGTCTTACCAAATATAGCGTTAACAAGGAGCTTGAACAAATCTTTCTCAAATTCGTTTTTCGCATTATTTCTAAGTGATGTATTTAAATCAATATATTTTTTAAGCCATGGTGATTGGTTGAACTTGAGCACTCAATGGATTTTTTTAAGTTTTAAACCATATTGGAGACATTGTTTTAGATTTCTGTAGTGTATAATATAGTTGGTTTTATCATACAAATTTGGTATTAGTTTATTGTATTTACTTCGAGGTGGCGTTATGCTTTCCGGGCAGAAGGGTAGGTCATTGTGACTATCATGTAGATGGCTTGGATATTCCAAATCTACTTCTAGCACATACCCATGTGGTGACTCATCATCTATATCTATATCAAAGTTTTGAATTTCGCTGTTCTCTAACCATCTGAAACCACCATATGGTAGGCATTGACTCATTGCTGCACCATATAAATTTGTAGCATCCAAGTACATTATGTACTTTTCTGGTTTCTGCGGATCAAAGTTAGTCATATATCGATTATTTGCTAAAGCCTCTCTTTTACTGCATTGTGCCACACCACCTCTAATGCCCTTTTTGAAGAAATTCACCATGTCGATGTCTGTCAAGAGCTCCAATTCAATATTTGTTTTATATAACATAGCATCCCAACTTAAAGATGGTGCTGTAATGTATTGACAGGGGTCGAGGTCGTATTCTTTGAGACAAACCTTCCTAAAGTTTTCAAAAACATCTGCTAATAGCAATACATCCGACTTTAGATAAAGCATGGCATAGTCACTTAGAGATTGACACTTAAATATATCCCAAACTTCCTTAGCTCTTTCATAGTCCTCATCAGAAATGTGTTCACTTGTTAGGGTGTTGTAAAATTTATCTTTAGATAGGAGTTGATTTTCCTTGAGCTTCTCCATGTTATCAAGGTGGGAATATGGGAAGACTCCTTTGCGCCTCATTAATTCAAACTGTTCTGGAAAATGTTTTTAACTTCCACACACTGGCTTGAATCCAAAGTAGTGCTTAAATTATCCAGAGACTTTGCTAGGAATCTAAATGAATCTGCGAATCTTAGATTCATGTATATATTTTTATTTTCTTTTTTTTCAACGAGTATTGCTTTAGAGAAAGAAATATACTTTTCTTTTGTCTGGGCAATAACCGATACTCTTTCACCTTTTGTTGATAGTTCTTTAATGAATAAGTGGCAATCGTAGTTGCTTAAATTATGGAAGAAAACTGGTATGGTGTTCAAGATCTTAAAATTAATATTACATGAATTGTGTGCTGGTCCTCTGTATTTAGCTGTTAGATGGCAGTGATCTCGGACCTTTTGGTTAAAAAGAGTAAATGATTTTTGACATAAATAACAAGCTGTAGCTTCTTCGAATCTCTTTTGCTCTTCTTTTGGTAGTGGAATCATCGGTTTCACATGTTTCAGGTGACAATTATACAACTCGTGTACAACAGAATCGAGCTTTTGAACAAAAATTTTGGCTGCATCATCCCCCTCATATGTTACTAGTTTTGATAATGAGTCATCATAATTACACTTGACAAAGAACGCAAATGAGTACGGCACGTGTTTTGCAATTTTGGTTGTAAAAGATTTTCCATCATATGGTTCTGCACCTTGTATTGGTATCAACAAACTTTCAAAGTCCGCATAGATGACGAATGGCACTGGTAGCTTTTTTTTCTATATTTACAAACTTAAGGATGTTTTCGGGGAGCTGTTCACCACACTTGTTAATTGTCAAGTCTGTACTTACTAAAGGATTGTAGGCACCCATCACAGAGATGAAGTTTATGTTCCCTTTTTGTCTTCTGGCTTCTGACCAATCTACTCATGTCAGTAATAAGGCAGTAATGACTTTGCTCGTTGCCTGTTAGAAGAAGTAGATTTACATGGGTTGGTTGTCTTTGTGAAGTAAAATGTAGAGGTCCAACAACTTCATATTGCTTTTTCTGTCCTTTAAAGTATGTGTCTAATCCATATACATTCACTGAAATATTGTTGAGTTTTTCAAATCTTTTAATATCATCTAATTTGATGGGGAACTCAATATTATCGAAATTTAGTAGTGTATTATACGGAGGATATGATTCTGGATTCCTGGGATAACCGGTTGCGGGGAAAATGGCTGCGTTCACACACCAAGCGAAGCACTTATTGTCTGTGTTTTCAATGTTCAATACAGCACATTTTTTTTAATAAACCATGGGAGTTGCATGTAAGATGAAGCTGCTATGGCATTATATCGGTTTAGATTAACATCTAGGAACAGTATTTCCTGTAATGCCCAGTTCGAGTCTTTCTCTTGAAATTCAGAAGCTTGGGCCATTATAGCATTTTTGAATTTTTCGAAGATCTCATTTAAATTACTACTAGCCGATATTATCTCATTAGTGGTGTTCATGGACTTGATATCAGATAAATCCGTATCTGGTTTTAAATAAATGGCGAATAGCTCGATGTTGATCTTCAGTGATATATGCTTTTGGAGATATTCATTAATAATCTCTAACACTTCTAATATCATTTAGAAAATCACTATATGATGTTGAATGTTTGCTGTTAAACCGAAATGAGACAATTCTGTTTTTAAAAGCGTGGGAAAGTTTTGTAACACTGCCATCAATCACTTCAGTACCGAGAGGTCTCAGCCTTTTCCTTGGAATCGGACAGTTTTCATCACACCTATTTAATTGGTGACGGCGAAGGCTAGTAGCCCGCGTAAAACTCTTACTGCACTTATTACACGTATTCATTTTGAACTGAACTGGTGAAACAAAGCAATGCTTTAAATAAGAAAATAAAAGTGGTGGGGAGATGCTCGGGGCAGATGGCATTCTTTTTCACCTGGCAGCTGGCAACCACCTGTCCAGACACCTGGCCGGACACATGGCAGATGCCGGCATTCTTTTTCACCTGGGTGGATGCAGCTGTCCAGACACCTGGGCGGACACCTGGCAGATGCCGGCATTCTTTTTCACCTGGCTGGATGCAGCTGTCCAGACACCTGGTCCACCTGGCCGGATGCAGGTGTTAATGGTGTTAATTCTTTTTCACCTGGCTGGATGCACCTGTCCAGACACCGGATGCAGGTGACCTTGCACCTGGTCAATGACCTTAGGTGACCTTGCACCGCACCGCCACCTAATCCATACTACTCCTGTTCAATTGCATTTTGAACTCAAATTCAAATAAAAATCTTTAAACTTGTTCAAAACGCTGCTCTAACTCAAAAATTATGTCCAACCCCACATCTCCCGACGCGACATCTGGGCGACCGGGTCCGACAAAAATTGAGTGGTATATTTACAAGATAAATAAAAGTGACAGTTCTAGTACACAGGGTCGGATTATGGGTGTTATAATAGATATTTATGTTATAAGGATCATAATAACGATCATTATGATACTAGCCGTGAGTATTATTGGACGAGACATTGAATCCAATCATCTTGTTTTTTTGTGGAGCTATAAAATTCTCCACATCCCGCACATTCAGTATTACTATTTTCATCAATTTCGTCGCTTGAATGATCAGATAAAGCAATGCTAGTATCAGAATCGCCAGAAGATGAGGAAAGTTTCAGCAATTTACTTGATCGGAATGATCGTGTTTTCTAAAATAACTTTGTTACCAAGTTTTTGATTGTTTTCCTTGTTTGCGGATTGTTCTGCCTTTGCTGTTTTTTTAAATTCCTTCACTGCTTTCTCCTCTTCTTTCTTTCGCCTTTTATCAATATGTTCTGGACTAGTCTCTTTACCTGGTCAACGCCATTTGTTGAAGGTACAGGTCTAATTTGTTCAAGTAAAGTGTGATGAAGCGGTGACACAACATTTTTAGGGCATGCCCTTTCTTCCTGTGTCATCAGTATTTGTTGACTACGATCCCAAGTAGATTCAGTTAAAAGTGCATATTCTGGTATTGCATTAGGATTATACGGATGTAACCCACAAGCTTTGAAACCCCCTTTTCCATTTTCAACAGTTGCCGCTTTTGACCATGCATCATCAAGTAACTTGCCAAAGGATAGTCGATTAATTTTCTTGGTTGGGTTTGCTTTCACAAAAGTATTACAGACTGAATTGTAATTACATTTTTATGACTTAAAAAATGATCTGTCCAGTGGTTGTAGGAACTGAGTGTATGACTTGGAAAACAAAGAAGTATGATATTATTTTGTTCTGCATATTCTAGCATCTCATCGGAGTTGCAGTGACAAGAATGACCATCCAAAAAGAGTGCAATGGGCCCTTGAGGTTTTCTTGGAACAAAATGGGTTTTTAGCCAATCAAAAAATATATCAGTGTTAACGTAAGCTGATTTTTGATTCATGTAAACTTTGGATCCTGGAGGCATACCATTTTCAAACTCTTGTTTTTTATTTTTTCCTTTAAAAATCAAACATAGTGGAAGAAATGCACCTTCTGCGTTGCAGCAACACAACAGCGTTACCGTTTCACCTTTTTCTGAAGATGTTATCGTCGCTACATTTTTGGAACCTTTTTTGGCAATAACATATCCATGTTTGTTATTGAGCTGCAAACCCGTCTCATCCATATTGTATATCTGTGCCGGAGAATTAATAATGTTTTTATCGAGTAGAGTTTTTTTAACTAAGGAAAAATAATCTCTTACTTCCTGTTTGTTCATTCCTTGGCATCTAGCCAAAGACACCCCTTCAGACTTTCGAATATTTAAATCTGGTTTTCTTTTAAGAAAAGATTGGAGCCAGTCGTACCCAGCTAGACCCTTTTCTTTATTGAATGAGTTTTTTATTTTCGTTGCTTCAGCTCATCTAAAAGCCATCTCCCTAACCGTCTGGTTTGTTGGTGCAAACCCAGCTTTTTGTAATTTAAAAATATGATTTTTTATTTTTCCTTCGTTTTCATCCCCAAGCAAATAAGAAGGACCTAAACTGTGTTTATTAAAATCTATTCGTTGAATTCTTCTTCGTAAAGTTGGTTGTGGGATACCTAAGTGCCTGGCAGCTTCATTAACGCCCATTTCATTATTTAAAACAGCATTTCCTGCAGCTTGTAGCTGATTCTCAGTCCACTGACCTCTACTTCATTTTAACTGTCTGGTGTACTTTGTAGGCATGTCTAAAAATAAATAAGTTTAGAAAAGATTAGAAATATTAATCCATCTCACCCCATTTTTTTGAGTCATCTGTCCCAAAATTCAGGGATAGATGACTCCCTTAATTTCACCACCATAGGAAGATTAAATATCAGCGGCAACGCTGTACAATTTACATATACACCATAGGTAAAGAGGTTAGGATCTAAAACTTCATGAAAAATGTTTGAATTTAGCTGAATGTTTAAGAACTTTTTTTTCATATAAATTTTCACATGTATTACAAAATATTTTTTTAATTTACTCACCTATTTATTGGTAAAACACTTTAAAAACGGACAATAAATAACAAAGTGACCGGTCACTAATGATTCTCTGCAGCGCATTAGCTGCTGTTGCCTAATTTCACAAATTATTGAAGTGGGTCGTCTTTACCGCCGAGTCATCTCTCCCGGAATTACCCTAACAGAATTGGCCAATAAAGCAGTTGTTGGTTTGTTGCCAGAAAAGTCTAAAGGCATATATGAAAAAACTACTTATGCCAATTACAAAACTTGGTGTTCCCAGAAAAAGGTTATCAATATCGTACACGAAAAGGTACTTTTGTCTGCATTGGGTGAGCGATCCAGGAACTATTGGGAGAAAAAATGTACACAGTAGCATTGAACTTTCGCTAAAAAATGGCCCATGCAAATTGTTGCGTGTTGAAATGTAAAAATACTGGGTACAACAGTAAGTTCCATTTCTACAGATTTCCTAAAGTAGCGCATAAAATTCTCCAGAGACAAAAATGGATTGATGCGATGAAGAAACACAAGTGAGTACAACATAACCCTACTCGAAAATGTCATTTTCTAAAATTATTTTTTCAGAGCCTGTGAAGCTTCATGGATGCCCAAACCCGAGTCAAGAATTTGTAGTGAGCATTTTTTAGGAGGGGAAAAATCGGACACTATCCTGAGCCCAAGTTTTGTGCCCAGTATTTTTCCTGGAGATGCGGCAGCTTCAAATAGAAAGAATGAAGCCATGTTGAAAAGGTATGAGGGATGGACTTTGTTATAAAAAACTATACCGTTTACCCATTCTTGATGAACCCATGATATGATATCGCTCTTACAGACATGCAAGATTAATGAAACGGAGAATTGGATCCGAAACGTCACAATTATCGGTACCCCAACCATTGCTATTTCTACCTGCGCCACCAAGTCAATCTGTACTGCAAGCACCATCAAATCAAGATCCAATAGATGGGCCAATTAACCAAAACATTGATGAAAGTTTGGCACTTGCTGAGCTGACTAAATATGATAGGCAATGCCAAGTATTCCTCCCAATTACACGCAAGCATGGGGACGAGTTTTCAAATAACTTCACCTGTGAACGTCACTTTTACCACGATAAAAGCGATTGTGATGCAGGTGTCCAGACGGATTTAATTGAAATACAGGTTCCATTTAAAATTTCGAGTAAAAAGCAAATGAACGATAAGAGTACTAATACAATACCTAAAAAGCTGGTAGACCAGAGTTCCGGGCCCAGTTTTGCTATTAATGATACTGGTGAAAAAAAATTTGTAGGATTTTCTTCAATCAAGACCCCTCAACAACTCTTAGATATTGCCGGAGTCAGTTTTTCTGCGTTCCAGTTTCTCTTGACTCGAATGCCTCCGTCCAATTATTTAAAAACATCAGTCCAAAATTGTCTTCTGATATTTCTCGTAAAAATTAAAACAGGAATGACTTTCTGTCAGTGTGTATTTTTCTCGCTTCATGAAACTAGCATTTCAAGAATTTTCCACAAAGTTCTGAGTCATTTAGCTTCTGTCACAAAAAATCTGGTTTTTGGCCAGATAACAATGCCCGAATGTTTCAAGCCCAATTATGAGAATACGAGAGTCATAATTGATTGTACTGAGTTTAAAATTCAAGTGCCTGCGGGAGTTGATACCCGTGTTTACACTTACTCACACTACAAAAAAGGGTTCACAGCAAAGTTGCTTGTCGGAATTACTCCATCTGGATTTATAAGTTTCAAGTCTAAAGTTGCTGGGGGTCGGAAAAGCGACTCCCAGTTAACAATTGAATCTGGTTTGGTCGACTTGTTGGAAGACGGCGATGCTGTGTTAGCAGACAAAGGTTTCCCTCAAATTAAATCTGAAATGGACAAAAGTGGCAAAGCGACCATTCTTGTGATGCCACCATTTTTGGAAAAGAAAAACGAATTTACCAAAGAGGAGGCTGACCGTACATATGAAATTGCCAAAGTACGCATCCATGTTGAGAGAATAATGCAACGATTGAGAACGCACAAGATTCTAGACAAAATCCCTGAACATTTGTTCAACTCCATAGACGACATAGTACATATATGTTGTGTTTTAGTAAATCTTCAGCCTCCGATAATTTCAGAGAACGGAGAAGCATCGACGAACGAATAAAATGGATTTATTGAGATCAATAACACAATGTTTTTTTATTTCTGAGATAGTAATAAAGTATAATGTTGAAGAATAGTATGAATTCAAATTCTAAATTTGGTTTTTCATTTCTGCCCCTGGATGCCAGCAACTTCTTCCTCAGATAACTCCATATTATTAGTATTAGGATTATTATTAGTATCACAGTTTTCCTTGCATATGGATGCATTTAAAGCAGGTAAGTAGTATTTAAAAAAAACTCCTCGCAGCGAGTTACCACGGTTTTAATGAAAGGCTCATCACGATGCACTGTAACCAACAAACTTCCAGTGGGGGAGTAAACAAATAAATCACAAATCTGTAAGCCAGATAAATATAATTGCATCTGACATTGCGTGTAATACTTTTTCGCAATACCACTTAATCATTTCTAAATTCCAGGTACGGAAGATTGCATTCTTGGGTGTCATAATTAACGATACTCTTATTTTTACACTTAAACGGGCATTTGATTTCTAGCAATTTGGTAAAAGCACCATCTTGCAGTACAACGCCGTCGAAACTTGAGCACAGCCAAGGTTGCTTAAAGCTAACAAGCACGCCTACTTTCAAAACCTTACAAGAGTATTTTGCCTCATACTCTTTTCTAGCACAGCTTTCATTCACAATCCCATACTAAGTTGATTCAGTAGAGAACTTCTTTGGAGACAGCATTTCCTTAACTAAGGAATCAATGGATTTTCTAGATCTGCTTTTGATACTGTGGGCGTTTGTACTTGCAGAGATTCTAAGGCGTCGAGCTTCAAACCATTTAGTACATGATTGAGCTATCGTATCATAGCATAGCTCAATGATTTCACGTTTAGTGATTTGAATGTAGTCAATATAGAATCTCTCCAAATTCGCTGGTAGTTGGTACGCTGAGGATTTGTAAACGGTATTTTGGTCAACAAGAACAAATAAATGTTCAACGCAAGATTTACATTCATCCCTAGCTAAATTGTCTTTCATTTGTTTCAACCTTGATCGAGCTAGTTTCCTCCTTGCAAACTCAGCCTTATTTGTGGTTGCAGCGAGCAAAATAGATCTCAATGCTGACGGACTTGGTATTTCACTTAAATCCAAATTGGGCGTATGTACGTGGGCTCCGCCCATTACATTTTGGTCGTTAGGACACGAAAACATCTCCCAAATGTATTTACCCTTTAAATACTTATCCTTTGCCAATTGCCGTGCGCTGGGTTTTCCCCATCGTTGTTCTTGATCTGTTTTTGACCAATTTTCCTCGTGATTAACATAATATACCAGCGCTGCAACGTGCTTGCATCGGGCACTTTTATTGTAGACACAGGTACATGACACATTTTTTGTAGCTCGACAATTATCTATTTTAAGTTTCACAGTATATACAACTTCGCTAACATTAGTTTGCTTGATGACTTCACCTTGGATTAAAATTTTACCACCATGTCTCAATTCTTGAACTTTGAGTACATGGCCAGCCTCGACCAACTTTTTTTCTTTTAAAGGAGTTTCCGGTTGATATGAAGTATTATCGACAATTTTTTCGAAACCAGTTCTGATTACAATATTCATTTTGCTAGACAACTGCATACATCTGGAAATCACATATTCAATGTTAGATTTAAAACATTTAAAATTTGGCTTCAACTACCGCCTTTTCACCGAATTGAGAAATTCATGGGTTCTTAGTAGAAAGGAAACGTTTCAAAGGAAAAATTTTTGTTGTAAGTTGAGTTGCCTAACTTGTAATGCTTCCCTTGTCTTATTGAGAAAAGAATTTATTTTGTTAGTGTTTTTTCATGTTATAAAAAAGGTAAGTTGGCATTACTGTCAATGACGTACTGGTAAATGATATGGCGTAATGAATGTATGTACAGTAGTAATAAATAAAGAAAGTTAACAAATTATAAGGCTTTAAATAAAAATACGATAATTTTCACTCAGGATGAGACAAAAATAATAAGTTATTTGGTAATGCAAAAACTGCAAGTGAGAAAAGCAATGTACCGATTGTTTACAAGTCTATGTAACCTCACATTTGTGACTTTTAATATTCAAATTACTCTTATAATTGATAATAGTACTTACCAATCTTTGGGTCCAAATATCGCGCTTTATTAATTTAACAATAGATTTGAGTTGAGAATGATTTTTATTTCCTGTTATTTTAATGATTCGTGTTTTTCTTGCTGGCCCAATGTATTTGGCATTTGCAATTTCCACCAATGGTTATGGTTTCACAACACTAGAGGTCGCGTCATGTAACGAAGGTAGCGAATATTAAGGAGTACACTATTACTTAAGAAAAACGTCGACATAAGTAAGTTCAATCAATTGATAGCTTTTTTAAAACGAAAATCTGATTCTTACACATCCAAAAAATCCAGGATTTTGACTAAAGCAAATATTGCAAAGTTGTAACCTACCAAAATATTTTTGACAAAATATAGTTTTCAAAAAAAATTTTAAAAAAGATTGTCTACCGTTACATAAGCTTCGGTTGATCCGGTGTCAACCTTAGGGCCTTCGACGTCGCTCAGACGGTTGCTAGGGTGTGGATAGCAAATAAAATTACCGGATTAGTAGACAAAAAAAAATAAAAGGGCGCCAACTGAGTTTGATTACTGACCAAAAACGCTCTTATTTCTCCTGAAACTCAGTAAACGAGGAAATAAATAAAAATCAACCTCCACTTACGACACTTATAATAAAAGATTAAATAATTAAATTAATACAATGTGCATTTATAAAAAAAACGTTTACAAAATTAATATGAATAAAAAGTCAGTTATATGATGGATTTACCCACAATAGAAAAAAAATATATAATATTAAGTTATCAAATATTAGATAAAAAAAAACAATCAAAATAAGAAAAGGAAATATTTGGGTTTATCAAAAGGCAATACAATGTGCCACTTGCTTTGGTACCAAGGCGAGGGAAAAATTAGATAAAATAATATTCGCTAAATAAAATAGTTTTTAACAAATAAGAGTGTAAGAATATTTAGCTGCCTACTTAATTGTTTACTCACACTAATGACAAACACCAAGTTAACAGAGTTTACAAAATTACCCCCCCTCAAATTTTATCAACAGTTATAAGAATCAACTACTAAATAAGGTACTTAATTAAGTTTAAAGAATAAAAAAAAGGCCACAACTTGTCTAGCTTTTTATACCAAAAGTCAGTAAACTCCCCCAACGATTGGGTATAACAACTACTCTCTTGCGAGGAGTCTAATGATAAAATTTAAACTAAAAAACCTGGGATCGGGGTAACACCGATCTAACCAACACTAAATATCCAAAGTAGTCTACAATGGGATCGCCACCACTGAGTTGAATGTAGTCTAACTTGTTGGTGTCTAAATTCTAGACGGCTTGCCCTTCTGGTGAACTATCCTACCAGTGACTACCCTACCGGTGAAATGCAGCGAACTAGCCTACCGGTGAAATGCCCTGCCGGTGAAATGCAGCGAACTAGCCTACCAGTGACTACCCTACCGGTGAACTACCCTGCTGGTGAAATGCCTTGCCGGTGAACCCTTAAAACATATACAAAATGTATCAAAAACCAAATTAACTCACTATAAAAAGAAATACCCCCCCTTGAAACAACTAAACACCCTTAACGGGTCAAAAAGACATAATCAGTATTATGCACTTAAACAAATCGAAATAACGGCTATATATATTGACGGAGGGGAAAACGATCATCAAAATCTAAGTAAAAATTAACAAAAAAGACATACCTTTATCCAAAAAGGGAAAGCGAAAATTTTCTTAAATAAACTGCTGGTACAGGAGCCAAAAACAAACACGATGAATTGAAGAAAAGGCTTGAATGTCGTAAATCCCTATTAAAAGGTGCAAATAAGTTCCAAAACACGTGGAGTCGAAATCAATCCTCAAAACTAGACCATTCTCCCATCAAATGAACCATATTTTCGCAAATCGAGAGAAAATCTTTAAAACCCCCTAGTAGGGAAGACTCACTGGTCTCAAAAATTAAGATTTTCCTCGTGTAACACTCAATAATCTTCTTCACAAAATGCCCGTCGCTAACTTTCTAGACGTTCTTCTCCGAAATCACCAAACGGAAAATTGTTCTCAACGAGTTTTCAACTAAATCCTGCACATGTTACCAAAATCAAAAAAAAAAAATCCGGAATACCAAACGACCACCAGATTAAGAGTTCGGCAACAATATATATATATATCTGCCTATAGTGTAACAGACAGAGATAAATACCTCTATCAAAACATAATTCAACAAATTTGGACGCGAGAAATCGCCTTTGGTTAAGATCGAATTTTGCAAAAGACATGACAATTCAGCTGTCGTCTGTCGATATACTTAACCAAACTTATAATGTCAATAAACAAATAAATTATATATTTCCATAAAATTCCTTATAGGGATTTTTAAAAGTCCACATACACTCAATCGGAGTCATTGGATCCCGAATCGCCTAAACGAGGCTAGTAAACAAAACATATAAGCTAATTTTGATAACTGACAGCAAAATTTCAGATTAAATTAAAAATAGCAAAACTAAAACTGGATATAATGAACGAGTTAATGTTACCAAAAAGAAGTTTTTTGCCGCTTCCAAAAGTGAACGTTACAAAGTTTTTACAAGAAGCTGACAACGAAGCATACTTGCTATTAAAAGTGTCAATGATAATAGGTATAAGTAGAGCATGTCGAAAAGTTGAGTTAAAAAACTTAAGGATAGAAGATGTACACGATGAGGGGGTTGTTTTTCGAATTTTCATACTTAGTACAAAAACCAACGTTCCCCGAGAATTTTACGTAATGCCCGGCGATGTCAAAGGAATAAATATGGTGCAGCTTGTTCGGACCTATGTAGCAATGAGACCCCCCGATGCCGAAGTTTCTCGTTTTTTTTTCTATCATTAAGAAACAACAAATGTACAAAGCAACCAGTGGGTATCCATACTTTCGGAAATATGTGCAAAACGATCGCTGCTTTTTAAAGTTACCCCATTCCGCCGAATACACAGGTCACTGTTTCCGGAGGTCTTCAGCTTCAATGCTGGCTGATTCAGGAGTCGATCTTCACACTATTAAACGCCGTGGTGGCTGGAAAAGTGACACAATTGCTGAAGGATATATAAAGAACTCTTGCGAAAACAAGAAAAGAATTTCAGCAGTCATTCTCGGGAAGAAATCATCATCGAGTGTTTCATCGACTGTCGTTCCCTCAAAAGAAACAGAAACCATAGAAATTAAAAATCACAACAATACAACAATTTCAACTCCTATGTCCAACATCAATTTAACGAATTGAAATAATGTTACTTTTAATTTTAATCATTAAATTTTGTTCCATTTTGTTTTAAATAAATTTTTTCATTTTTGCGTCTATTTTTCATTATAGTACTCAATCCTATAAAGTATGTCATTTTGACACTGGAAATGAAATCCATAATAATGTCATTATGACAGTCAGATTATAAAAATAAGCGATTTGATAAAAAAATATAATTTTGATTTTTTAATAATACTTTAAATTCTATTCTCATTGTAATATGTATTATATTATTAGTTTTACGAAAAAATTTTACTCTTTATAAAAAGTTCTGCATGGTGTAAAACCCATGATGAAATCATAGTGTTTGGCATGAACACTTTGCAAATCGTATAAATTTTTCAATAACGCTAATAAAATGTCTCTTCTACGAGTCTAGCTTCTTTTCCCACGCTGCATCTTTCCTCTGATAACACTATGTGGCTTAGCATAACATTTTCCACCAAGTGATCAGAAGAAACATTACTGACGTCCTTACACCCGTAGGTCTCACTACCTCTTTTTGATTTACTTTTGATGGCCATAGATTTGCCACTTCTATTCCCTTCTGATACACCTGCAACTGCATTGTTGTTCTCTTCATTGACGTAGATACAGACCGCTGCTGCATGCTTGCAGAATCCTCTTCCTCCTTTGCAAGTGCGGTTTGTATCCAAAACGTTTCTGTCAGGATAAACCTAAAATCAATCTACTATATGATTTTTTTTAAATGATACATTTATGGTCGGCACATCTAGAAATGTTAATGGTCTTAAGGCTCGTCCATACTCATCCGAATAAACGCAACTTTTCAAATCGGACAAAATGCCTTGTCACTCATTCTACCAGGATATATATCTGATATAAATGAAATGAATCCATTGGGAGTTATTCCAATTAATCCTTTTGCAGTATTGGCAGATTTATAGGAAGAACATGTTGAGGACTGCACTATGGTTTCTAAATTACAATTTCTGTAGCATCCAATATAACTCTAGTATTTGGGTACCTTGCTGATCAAACATTTTTTCTAGTCTGTACAAAATACTAGAATTTTCCAATGTCTGCAAAACCTGTATAAAAATTAAGTAGAAACTGATCTCGAATAATAGAATCCACATTGATGTTGAACATGCTACATTGTGCCTACTATTTCCAACAATACACCTTTACACAATGCAGCGATATTCTCGCTAACATTCAATCATCAAATGAAGAATTTCATATATACCAAGAAATAGATGCTATTATTGGTTCTGAATTATTTTCGAATCTTATCATTGAAGGTCCTTAGGTAAAAATCTTCCAATAGTTCAAAATACGAAGCTAGGTTGGGTTATAGCTGGACATAGCCCTATAGCCGCTGTCAATGTTTTATGCAATTTCACTCAGACAATTCCTGAAGATTACCATTTAAAAAAATTCTGGGAGTTAGAAGAATTATCTCCAGCACCTAAGCTATCTCAAGATGACATAGATTGTGAAAACAATTTTCATTTAACTACCTTTCACAATGAAAACGGTAGATTTGTGGTTTCGATACCCTTAAAATATTTACCCATTTTATTAGGTGACTCATTGTTATATGCCAAAAAACAATTCTTATCATTAGAACGCGAATTTGCTTTTATTCACGAATACCTTACTATGGGACACATGTCCAAAATAGATTATCCATTGCAGAATTCACAATTTTCCTATTTTCTGCCTCACCATGGGGCACTTAAACAAGACAGTTTGAAAACCAAACTTAGAGTTGTGTTCAATGGTTCGAACCCTACCGATAGTGGTGGTCACTACGTGACCTCCAGTTTGTTGGTCCCAAAATACAAAATGACATCTTTCCTATTCTGCTTCGATTTCGGACATACACATATGTTGTCTCTGTGGATATCATGAAGATGTACCGTCAAGTACTCATTCATCCTGATCACAGGTCCTTATTCCTTATTCTTTGGAGACAAGATCCTAATCCTAATCGACACTTTCAAATTAAACACTGTTACATATGGTACCACATCAGCTCTCCCTACTTAGCAATAAAGTGCTGAAAACAATTAGCGACTACTTGCACAGATCCAAAATTATAACAAACGATTTCTATGTAGATGACTTATTGACAGGTCGTAACGATCTACAAACTTTACAAAATATTTGCAAATCTATTTATCATCACCTATCGTCTGCTGATTTTATACTAAGGAAATGGATATCTAAACATAGATGACGATGACTTAACTATTTTAAATCTTAGTGGAAGGTGAAAGCTCCAAAACCCTACATAACCTAACAGTTTATTTTTAGCTCTAAAACAGACGTACAATATATGAGCTTACAAATGAATAATAATTTAATAATTTGTTATACTAACCTTATTCAATTCAGAATTTGTGGTGATTGGCTGTTCACAATTAAACAGAACTTTTAAGACTTGGAATATCCGTGAATATCCGTATAGGAGAAGTTTGTCTAATATCGACCACTTAACGTAAATATATTATAGTATAAATACGTGACAATAATATAAACATGTATTGACTGATCTTTTAAGTAGGTAAGTAAGCACAATTGAACTTCAAAAAACCCTTTATTTTGAAAAAATAAAAAAATACAAAATAGTTTCTAGGTCGATATTACCCGACCACTAATGGGAAATATCGACCAGGAGTGAGGAAATATCGACCGAATCCATAAAAAAGGTTTGATAATTTAATAACATAATCAGCCACCATATTTTCTAGTTCGTTAGAAAAAACTGGTTTTCTTTCTAACACAATTTTTTTGGCTGGAAATTTGTTTCTTAGATGATCCTACAGGATACCAAATGGAACCGAGTAGAGCATAGCTGCTTTTCTAATTGAACAATGGTTTTGGTTAATCGCTTAATGCTCGGTTCATCCCTTCTTCTGTCCAGGAACAACGAGCAGTTTTTCTAGTATAATTCCTTGGCATTCCTATTTAAAAACAAAGCGTACAATATCGACCACAGTAATGTCAATTACTCATCAGGAACAGAAAAGTATATTTTTATCAAATATAGTGTCTAACCTCAAAATTGTGACGACGCAAATGACACCATAGATTGACAATTATACATTAATAATATTAGCTAGATCAAATTTTCGATACAAAAATACAGAAAAAATACAAACCTTATTTTCTGAAGCCAGAAATATGTAAAAAATTACGCGCTAGTTTCGGAAAATATGGTAGTCGATATTAGACCACCTTCCCATACTTCATCTGCGCCAGCGCCCAACCTCTTTGATGCCACAATTTTTTTTAATTCTTTTCTATAGTTACTCCTCAGTGTATTATTTTTTCTTCTTACATCGGCAACTGGTGCTGCTGGCTTAATTTTTTTTATATTTTTCTAAAAGCTTCTTCAGACCTGCGTTTCTTTTAGTTTTATTCATATATGAATCTAAAGAAGAATTCCGCAACTCTGGCATCAATTCATAAATTTCTATGACATTTCGAAGAGTCTCATCACACTCCACACCTTCTTCTGTGACTACAGCTTCGTCAATTTGTTTCGCTGCGTCACCGTTTTCAATGGATTTCACATCAGAACTTTCCATTGTCGCTTATCTCATCGTTCTGACTCCGTAATGACGAAATGAATGATAGCGCTACCCTACACGATCATTATTGCTGACAGTATCCCCTCCAGTTTGTAGTAATGATGCTCATTTATCGAATTATTCAGATACACATCATTATCGCTTCATTACTACTCGTCATTCCATCAGTATGGCATTTACACTATCATTAATACTGTTATTTTTAACCCCTTAGCGCATGAATTTTTTGTTTTTGGTAAAAAAAATGCACTATGTGGAAAAAAAATTCAGGATTTCGGTAAAAATATTTAAAAAAATCTTTATTAACTTTTTTTAATTTTTTTTAATACAACAAAACATCAAAATAATGTATAAGCAAATCAATCAACTAAAAGTCATTCAGTATGGAACTTATAAAAGCAGTTTCTGTCTTTGTTCAAGCAAAGATGAACACCACATTTTTCACACTTTACAAAAGATTTTTTACCACAGAAATATTTGCACCTTTGCCGATTATCACACCATACTGGAAGATGGCCATATTGATCTCTTCGAACCTCTTGGATGGGAAAATCTGATGTCGGGCCCCTTTTTTTCTTGTTTTGCAAGTTATCCATGACTCCACTGGGACGGCCTCTTTTCTTTGTCGAGCTGGCTTTATTCAATTTACACAAGCACTCTGCAATGGCCATTTTGAAATCTGCCAGAGCTAAATCTTTGAACTCGTTTTCACTTCTTCTCCAAAGTATCCATGCATTGACAACCATCAAATCAATAATATGAAAAAATATCCTCATATACCATTTTTTTGACCTAAGTTTGATTCTATAGTATCCTAGCATGGAATCCAGGAGATCTACTCCTCCCATATATTTGTTGTAGATTGTTACAGCCTTTGGACACGGAACCGTTATATGTTTGTTATCCTTCTTCGAAAATCTTCGAACCTCAACTGTTGGTGTACTTCCAGCATATTTAGACAACATGTTGACCAATTTGTTGTCATACCATGAGACAACAGATATTTTTGTTCCATCAATTGTGGCGACTTTCTCTAGCATCGCTCCACGGCCATTCTTTTTCAGTTCAGCCTCTTTTGGCATATTGCTATTTGGCACTCTGTTTATTCTAACAGTTCCGAGCGGTAACATGCCATTTTGTGCCAAGTAAATTTGTAATGGGACGCTATTGAACCAGTTATCAAAAAATAGCTTGTGATTTATGTGCCTTGGAACAGTTTCTGTTAGCCGAAGAACTACGTTTGAACTCATTCCCAGGTCAGGAAAACCATTGGGGGGGGTTTGCTTTCCTGCAAAAATTTCATAATCGTAGGAAAATCCGCTTACACCACTAAGAACAAACGCGTTATACCCCCATTTATGAGGTTTTTTTGGATTGTATTGTTTGATGGACGAACGTGCTTTCGTTGGAATAATCTGCTCGTCTATAGCCAAGTACTCTTCCTTTGGAACTTTTAGTAGTTGCTCCCTCAATTTTCTAAGTACAGGTCGTATTTTGAATAGTTTATCATGAGCAGGATTTCCGGCTGCAACAGCATCGTCATTATTCGCAAAGTGCAAAAACCGTTTTATTTCTTCCCATCTGTTGCATGACATAACATCTGAGATCAAGCGGTGATTTAGGTTCAGGTTCCAATAACTTCTGGAACTAGGTAACTGGACTATTGACATATAAATACAGGTCTCTATAAACTGTTCGAGCTCCTTTTCAGTAAGATCCAAAGGTTTTTGTGGTCTCGTTTGAGCAGAATATAAGATACTTTGGTAAACTATATCAGTAATCATCTCATTTGTTAGAAAAAAGTTAAAAAATGCATAAGGAGAGTCTGCATTTTCCAATTCAGGTGGCATGTCAGTAGAACCAAGAAATGTTAGGTTCTCATCCGATGTAACTAAATTACCCCGTTTCCAAGTAGGATGATTCTTGTTTCTATTCTTATTTAGTTTACGAAACCGTTCGAGCAGAGGTAGATCGTCGTCGCTATCGGAACTGAATTCTAAATCCGTTTCTGGGATGATAATATCTGATTGGTTATCGTCCATATCATTTTCGTCTTTGTAATCAGAATCTGGAGCTAATTTACCAGGCGGTTCTTCATCTTCTGAAAGTCTCTCGTCTTCACTACCATCTGGTACATCCATTGGCACATATCTACTGGCACCATAAAACGTTTGTGTATCCATTTTCTGAAATAAATTTAGTGTCCGGAGTGCATATTGTGCCATATATGTCCACGAGAGTTTTGGCGAATGTGCATACAGTTCCACATATGACACAACAATATTTCTCATCAAAAACAGTCAAAAAATAAAGAATTACATGGGTCTACTTACAGCAATTCCTTCTAAAAACTCTAGTCTTTACGTGGCTATTTTTTTTATACCAAAATCTGCTACAGAAACTCGGATGATCGTGGATCAAAATTTATAAAAACTGATAACACCTGTTCACACGACGGCCATTTGCAAAATTGTATGAAACTTCACCAAACTGTTAAGAGATGTCGCTACACTACCAGAATTATGAAATATATACCACATATGGCCACCTATGCAAAAATAGTTTGGTCTGCGGCTTTATTTATAATAGTTATGTATGAAAATATTAATTGTGCCAAATATGACCCATGATGCGGTTAAGTAATGACATTATTGACTGTGTAAGGTTCGCTTTACAATTTGACGAAAGACATCATCGTCTGCCAATTTTTCATTAAAGGCCCCCATTTCCTGGAAAGTGAATGGGGAACTTATTTCATAATCCCCCGTGAACTGCTCCTCCTTTTCTTGGTTGAGTTGAATTAGATATTTTATATCAAACTTCATCTTTTCTATCACTATCACAAGATCTTTTAAGATATTTTGATACTTTTTTCCCAATACGCTAATAGTAATTGTTTCTTACCTTGAGAAGCAGGAGACCATCTTGATGGTGTCAATCCAAAATAGTCTTGCAGTGATATGCAGTGTTTCACACAGTTTACTTATATAAAATATATCCAAAACCAATAATAATATAACGTAACAAATGTAGAAAACAAAAGCCAAACGCCGACCTCACACATCCACAGTATTCACACAAGACAAAAATAAAAAGAAATCCAGTATGGCGGAGGCGGATGCAAAAGGCAAAAACAGCACAGCGCATGCATGAACTGTCAAAAGTCAAATGAAAGGTGCGTTCCTTTTTCGATCGCTATGGCCATTGTCGGGTACTTGTTTCGAAACCGACGATCGGGGTTTCGATAAAAAGCCATTTCGGTTTAACCTATTATTGGGAACCCGGTAGAAAATTGGCAGGGGCCCCTAGCCATCGCCGATGTAGCAGAATGCCGATCATTTCAAACATAGGCCGATGTGTTTGCTGGGATAGCTTGGATAGAAAAAAAGCTATGGAACATGCACGTACCAGTGGGTCGTATATCGGGTGACAATGAGACTAGGGCCATGCCTAAATGGAACACCCTATATATTTGGTATTTTTTGGATTCTATGGCTCAAATTACATACGACAGTGTTGCAAAATTTTTTATTTTTCAATAAAAAATTCAAATTCTCAGATTTTTTTTTAGCACAGGAGGCCTTGATCGGGTCAAAAACTAGTCTAATTGATGTCAGTAATTCATAGTAATCGTCATTTCATCGACAAGATCAATAACAAATCCTGCAGCAGGAATTTAAATTTTCTGAATTCATTTTTAACGAATAAATCGTTTTTTTCAAATGGTACCTACCGAGGGCCATCCTTGCCGTTTGATAAAGAATTTAATTACCAATTCAACGATATACATTATGTACCATTTTCTTTTTGTTTAAACTTAAACATAATCATTTCTTGAAAAAAAAATCTGATAATTTGAATTTGTTTATTGAAAAATAAAAAATTTGGCAACACTGTCGTATGTAATTTGAGCCAAAGAATCCAAAAAATATCAAATATATAGGGTGTTCAATTTAAAAAATCGAAGTTAATGACATTTCTGGCGAAACCAGAAGTCGGCCATTTTGTTTTTATACGTTTATCAATCCAAAATGGTGTCTCATATCTACGTACCAAATTTTATTCAAATCGGTAGAAAAGTGAAAGAGGCATGGCCCTAGTCTCATTGTCACCCAGTATATTGTAATGGAATTAAAAATTGTCAAAGCTTAGAGTGTGTTAAAATTTGTGTTTTGGTTGAGTGGTCGACGATAATGTTTCAACTTAGTTGATAGAATAGAATAGAATAGAAATAGAAATTTATTTCAGGTCTACAATGAACATATGCTGACAGTCGTCAAAGTACAAATCACATTTCATGTGCAAGAGAAAATAAATAAAATAAGATATATCAAATATAGCTACAAACATAAAAAACAAATACAAAAAAAAAAAAAAAATTTTTTAAAAATTTAAAATTACAAAAATTACTCACAAGCGCAAGTTCTTGCATGTAATAAAAATTCTTCAACAGAATAAAAACAATGCGATAGTAAATATTGTTTGATTCTATTTTTATAACTAGGAAAGGACGTGTTGTATTCTTTTAAATATTTAGGTAGTGCATTAAAAATATGTGTACTCAAATATCTATAAGAGTCGTGTATCTTAGTTAGCCGAAAATGAGGTGGACGCAAATCATCTCGCCCCCTGGTATTATAGCTGTGAACATTAGAACCATGAACGTTATCAGAAAAATCACGTTTTTTAATATAGATAATACACTCCAAAATGAAGCAACAAGGCAAAGGTAATATATGCATTTTCTTAAATAATGGTTTACAGTGTTCATCATATTTACTTGAGGTGATTATTCGGATGACTTTTTTTTGTGCAATAAATATTTTGTCCCAATTGGGTGTATTACCCCAGATTAATAACCCATAGGTTATTAAACTGTGGAACATAGCAAAATATGCCATTTTTAGATGATTTATATCCAATTTCAGTTTTAGTTGGCGTAAAGCATAAGTAACTTTTGCTAGACGTTTTAATAAATTATAAATATGATGATTAAACCTTAATTTTGCATCTATATGTAAACCTAAAACGTTCACGGAAATATCTGAAGATGAAGTAGTACTTAAATTAAGATTTTGTGTTTTTGCTTCATTCAGAAATAAATAATTACATTTAAACCATTCTTTCGATACTGATTCAGCATTATTAAGCGAGTGAGATAACTCAATTTCATTGCAATGTTTAGATATGTAACTAGCATCATCCGCATAGAAAATGGAAATAACAGATTCATTTAAATTGTTATGTAAATCATTAAAATAAATTAAAAAAAGTAGAGGACCCAAAACTGATCCTTGGGGTACACCATACTGTACCTGATGTATATCTGAAATTTGTCCGCCGCTCTTAACAAACTGGCTACGGTTTTGTAAATAGGATGAGAAAAGATTTAGAGTCACTCCTCTAATTCCATATCTTTCTAGTTTTAAAATTAAGATATCATGACGGACTGTATCAAAAGCCCTTGTTAGATCATAAAATCTAGCATGGCAAAACTCCCGATTTTCGAAGGCATCCGTCACAACCTCATAAAATTTGCACAAGGCCGATAATGTAGATTTTCCCTTTCTATAACCAAATTGCGTATTACACAAAATGCCATTGCCCTCAAAAAAATTTAACAATCTATTTTTAAGAATAACCTCAAAAACTTTTCCTACTAACGGTATGATAGAGATAGGTCGGTAGCTTTCAGGACTATCGACATTCCCTTTTTTATAGACTGGAGTTATTTTTGAAATTTTAAAAATATCAGGAAAAATGCCAGATAACATACAAAGATTAAAAAGATTAGCTAGTGGACTTGAAATAGTTTTACTTATAAGTTTTAAAACACCGATGTGCAAATCATAAGCGTCGGTAGCTCTGGAGTTTTTAAAATTATTAATTATGTCTAGAACTTCCATTTCATCTGTAGGATGTAGATAAAATGTAATATGATTAAAAGGAATTTTTTTAAAAAATTTGTCTGAAATATCGATATCAACAGTAGCTACATTATTCATTAGGTTTTGTATGACATCTTCAAAAAAGAAAGCAAAATGATCTGATGTTATGATAGACTCTTTTGGATTAGATGTTTTAACTACGTTTCTGTTTATTATTTCCCAAGCTGTTTTTTGTCTATTGTTAGAATTCAATATTAATTTGTTATTAAAATTTATCATTTCCCTGTTAATGATTTTCTTATGTTCTCTTTTCAATTCATTAAGTAATGAGAAGTGCTGAGGCATCCTTGTCACTTCTGCAATAGTCTGAATTGCATCCAAAGACATTTTAGTCTCTCGAACATCTTGTACATTTTCTACATGCTTAGAACCGTTGCTTTCAGTGATATTTATGTTTTTCTCAGGAAAAAAGTGTTTATATGATTCCGATAAGGAACACACAATATTCTTTGCCCATAAATTACAATCATAAGTATATTTATCAAAAAACATATTGTTAACAGCATTCGTGAAATTAAAAATCGCAGATTTCGTCATAGGACGACACAAAATATAGTTATCGAACTTTTTAAGGTCATGTTTTATTGTAAAGAGGATTCCCTTATGATCTGAAATGTATGGGTCAATAACCGTTAGGCTAAAATTTCCTTCAGAAACATTTGTAAATAGATTGTCGACTCTCGAGCTACTAGTTTTTGTTACTCTAGTATCCACAAAAACACGTTCGCTCATATCATATGATAGAAAAACGTTTCTACAGTCAGCTGCCCTGTTGTCGTTTAATTTAAAGTTGTAGTTAAAATCACCAACAATCACTAATTTACTGTTTGGGGCTAATTGTTCAGATAACATTTGATCCAAATTATTTAAGAAAATTTTGCTGTCTCCATCTGGAGATCTATATGTACAACAGAAATTTATTTTGATATCTTTGAATTCTACAAAAGTAAATTCAGAGTCGATGTCTTGGCAAAATTTACTTACACAAATATTATTAAAATTTAGATGTGTTTTTGCATAAATACATATACCGCCATGCTGACGATTTTGTCTAATATAGCTAGAAACTAATTTATAACCAGAGAAGACGATAAAATCTACCTCCTCCTCCTCCAACCATACTTCCGTGAGAAACAACACGTCAATATTGTATTTTTTTAAGAACATTTCAAGAATATTTACTTTATTTCTAAGACACTGAATATTAATATAAAAGAAATTAATGTTTGTATCATTACCTGATTGCACTTGCGCATATGAGCTTACACTTCTTATTACCGATATACTTGTGGGTTTCTTGAACGTTGACTTGCTGATATACGATTTTGTTCTTGACGACGCCGATATAAAAAACGGTTAACTACAGCTCCTTCAGGCCATACCGCAGGATCCATAGCTTTTTCGTCATTTAGTTCGTCAATTATTACCTTAAACGATGAGTAGTAATGGGGATAAAGGGAATTTATTTTCTCGACCACGACTTCTGGAAAAGTGGTTTCTAAAAAGTGTTTTACGTCATCAGCAGTCATATTGGGATCAATTTTATAGACATGAAGGTGTGATTTTTGAACAGCAACTTTAAGAGGACAATTAATATCGTTTTTAGTTCCGATGATAGTCTTATTGTTTGAATGTTGTTTTCTAATTCTTCTTTCCACAGTTTTCCATTGATTATCTTCATCGTCGTTTGCTAAATTAATAATTTTATCCAAATTGACAGTTTCCTTAATTTCAGTAGCACATTTTTTCTGAGCCTCGTCAATGGCCTTGCTGGCACGGTCAAAAGTTATGATGTTTTTCTTTCCAATGCTTGGTGCATTTTTGTTGGGTTTATTAAAATTATTAGTTACCTTATTTAAAATTGACCCTAACGGTTTGGAGTTGGCAACATCGCAATCATCGGTTTTTGAGGTTTTCATTGTTTGTGTAATTTGTAGTAATTCTATTATTGTCTCTTGATTGTTCACTGTTCTTTCTAATTCAGTAACTATTCTATGTGCACATTGCAATTCAGTTTTTACACATTTCAGTTCACATTGCAGTGAGGTTATGGTCAATATTTGTTCATCACCACCAGGTAAATCATTATTACCCTTTATAAAATCACTGTCTTTTTGTAGAATAAATTGCTTCACATTTTCACTTAATTTTACACCATCAGGCACATTTTTTGATACAAGAATATCGATTAATTCACTTTTTTTAAGAAGATTCAGTTCACGGCACACAATCTCAATCTCCGCCATGTTGCCATCCTCCGAAGGTTCCAATTTCCCAATTTAATTCTATATTATTGTTGTAACTAGGTATTTCTCCGGTACTTGTATCTTAATATTTATTGTTATTATAGTCGTAGATAAAGTATAGTATTTAACTTGCGGTAATGATGAGTTATGACCTACATTACCTCTCGTTAAATAATATACTTTTTTCTTATTAAATCGCCTTTGATACTATAGATTTGCGATTTTGCCAAATTATACACTATAATTTTGTAATACGACAAACAAAGTGACCCTTGGTCTTCCGTAAATGTGTTATATATCTATATCTTCCTCTCCTATGCAGCTTAACAGATATGTAATCTTTATTTCATCAGATTTTTTAATCATACCATCATCCATTTCAAAATAAAATTGATAGTGATGAAATTTTGAGTCAAATTAAGGGGTTTTGCTTGAATTCTTGGCGTTCAGACGATAAAAAATTAAGCACTTTCAGATAAAGAGACAAAATCTATTTATCTAATAATTTGTTGTTTCTAGAATTCAAAGTTATTGTGCCTAAATCACTAAGAAATGAAATGTTAAAACTGATACATGAACCACATTTTGGTATTGTCAAATCCAAGTTAAGCGCACGACAGGTATTCTATTGGCCTTACTTAAATAAGGATATTGAAAATCTTGTTGCAAATTGCGAAACATGTCAAATCTACCAAAAATCTAATCAAAAGGAACCTCTTGTTTGTCACCCGTTGCCGACAAAACCGTGCCAGCATCTTTTTTCAGACTTCTTTCGTAATTCAATACCTGGGGGGGCATATAGCCCAAGGAGTAGTTGTTGAAGTCCAGACGCTGGTGAAGTAGTTTTATTTGCATGAGAAGAGAAATTTTATTACAATAAATTTTTATCTACAGGGCCGTCTTCATACATGGATTCTATACTGGTTGGGAATTTCAAAATTTTTTGTGTCCACCAAGAATATCATCTACATACGTTTGATGTAGAATTGTGTCAGCTGCAAGAGGACAATTAGTTTGATTTTGTTTTGCAATTTCAGATAGTACTCGAGTAGCAATACATGGGGCGAAATTCGTGCCATATGTAACAGTCAATAATTCTATGCATTTTATTGGTTCGTGGGGATTGTCTCGCCATAATATATTTTGAAGAAAAGTATGCTCTGGGTTAACGCGAATCTGACGGTACATTTTCTTTATATCAGAGGTGAGGACAAATGTGTACAACCTAAATCTACATATGATATCGAATAAATTTGGCTGCACCTGATACCCTTTAAAGGTTATATCATTCAGCGATAGTCCGGACGTTGTTTTACAACTTGCATCAAATACTACTCGAAGTTTTGTACTAATACTTTCTTCTCTAACTACACATAAGTGGGGTATAAAATAATACTTGAGCTCTGAACTAGGAGTTAACAAATTTAAGGGAACAAATCTAGCATGGCCAAGATTAATATATTCATGTACAAACTTACTGTAATCTTCTTTAAGCTTTGTGTTATTTGTTAATCTCTTTTCTAATAAAAAAAATCGTTTTTGTGCTATACTAAAAGAATCGCCAAGTTTCTTATGCTCTGTGGGGGATTTAAGCGGGATGTCTATTTGATATGTACCATCAGTCAATACCTTTGAAGTGGAACAAAATATTTTTTCTGCTGCAATTTCATCAGAATCTAAAGGTTTTTGGGTGAGAGTGGGAATCTCCTCAATCTTCCAAAATTTTTCTAGAGTTTCTTCCAATTTTGTAGTCTGAAGAAGAAAACACATCTGGGCTGCTTGTGGAGGTTTTAACTCATTGTCACAATTGTCTGAATATTCTACAACATTATTAACAATACATGATATTGCCTGAGAAGTTATGGAGCCACCTAATATAAATCCTAATTGAGTGTCTAACAAAACTAAAGAAGTGTCTTGTAGTTTTATGATTTGGTCTTTTATAATTTGATAATATACATCTGCTCCCAGTAGCAAATCAATTTCTGAGGGATTGTGAAATTCTGGGTCCGCTAAATATATATTTGGAGGCAACCTTATTTTTTGCCTGTTTAGGGGGAATTGGGGCAATTTTCCGGTTATTCTACGTAACACGGCACAAGTGACATTAAACTTACAATGTTTATTATAATTTGATTGTACCGTCAGAGTTGTTTCTCTGGTAGCATGGGTAACAACTTCATTTACTCCACTAATGGAGATTTCGCGCACGTGAGAAGGGCACTTGAGCTTTTTAACACAAGCTTCTGTTACTAGAGATGTGGTACTACAATTGTCCAATACTGCTTTTACTACTAGCGTTAGAGTATCTAATGTCTTGATTCTGAGAATTTGCTGTGGATGTGCTCTGCCAATTAGGGTTAGAGCGTGAACTAAAATTCTGATCTATGTGAATAAGAGAGTGGTGTTTTTTATTGCAAATGGAGCAACCTCTTGAAGTGCACTGTTGAAGTATGTGCTTACTGCCCAATCAATTGTAGCATAACTTATTTGTTTTAATGAAGTCAATCTTTCGTGCGTGAGGTAGAGAAATGAATTTCGGACATGTATACATTGTATGACATGTTAAATTACTGAAAACGCATTTCTTATAATTGCTTTGACTGGAATTTTCATGGGATTGAGAAAAATGTACTTGGGAATATTTATGTTGGTTCCTTGTGGGTTTTGAAGAATAACTGTCTAATTCGTTCTAATTTAGTGCATCTTTTTTCTAAAAAACCTAAAAATTCTTTGAGTTTCAGGGTCAGTTTCTGATTCATATGCTCGTTTTGTATTAGAGTCTAATTTTTCCGATAATAAAAAAATTAAGATTAAATCCCAGTACTGTACTGGAACATCTAAGTCAAAATCTTGTCTAATTTGTGTAATAAATTCTCTTAACGAGGTGGCATTTTCTTTAGTGAGGAAAGGAATTTTCAACATACTTTTAATGTGAGCAAAAATGATAGATACTTGATTATCATATCTTCTCTTTAAAGTATCTAGAGCTACTTCTAAATTTTCTGATTTTAAAGGCAAATTATTGATTAGATTTAAAGGTTCATCTTTTAAATAACTTTTTAAGTACACTAATTTTTCAATTTGTGACAAATTTGTGTCATTACCTATAAGAGTTGTAAACAATTCAATAAATGATTTCCATTCAACAAAATCTCCTGAAAATCGATTAATTTTAAGATCGGGTAATTTTACATTCGTTCTCGTTTGCACAAATGAGTTGCTTATGTTGTGTTCAGTGGTAAATGTTCCTGAAGAGCGAGTTTCTAATTTTATTTTGAACTTAGCTAAAAGTGAGTAATATCTATCTTCTACATTTGCCCTATCATGATCAAATTCATCTAATTGTTCAATGTCAAATTGTACACTATCATAATCACTGAATGCGTTAGTCAATCCTTCTTTTCTTACTTCAATTCCTCTAACTGTTCTAAATCAATGTTATTATTAAACCAAACTTCGATTCTATCGATTGACGATTTTACTTTTGTTCTTTTTTTGACTAACCTATTCATTGTGATTATACCTTAACTAAAGCTTTTAACAACCAACAAATAAGTAAGAGATGAGACAAAATATATAACTGAATCTAACTACAGTTTGCTTTGCTTCGGTGCAAGCAAGCGAGAATATGAGTGATCAAATGTATCTTTTATTTCTTAACTAACACTTATTTGTGATAAAAAATGAGTAAAATAGCTACTTTAAAGATCTGACCTTTAGTTTAGGGCACATTCACTTTACTTAACGTTCTACCAGACTACTGTAGGCACTGATTTGGGCTTGTGATGAGCGACTTCTTTTTTTTGGATGGGGCTGCTATTCTTTGTGAAAATTTCTTGCGTCTTGAAAGCTAAAGATGTCTTCTATTCTTAACTGGTGCGTGGTGTGTGATTCTTGATTGGTGTGTGTTTAGGGCTACCACTTCACGTGGTGAACTTCAATGGGGGCCGGCTTCTGCTAATCCGGTTCGTTGGGACCACAACAATGTAAAGAAAACAACTTCTAAACATTCTTTGTGGTGAGAGCGTGGACTGTATTTATTTATTAAGTTTTTTACATCAAACATTAACTGGTAACTACAAAATATATCAAAAGCGAACATATAGCGTCAGTACCGTCATTATTTCATTATAAAAAAAAAGGGTGAGCATCGTTCCCACACTGTAACATGGCGAGGAACGGCTCAGCTGCGCGCGCCCCCTTTTAGGAACACTCACAACCGCACAACGGCAACTATGAATTCCCGACACCTGTGCTTCCGGCCCACAGAGGGTGCGACAAGTACCAAATGGGCACTTTCAACCTACCAAAATAACAACAAAGGTCTAAAGTCATTACCGTACACAAAAGTACGGTTGTTGAGGCCCTAGAAGCATTTTCTAGGTACCGCAGCAGACGCGATGGGGTGCACACCATGCTTTATCGGGAACCACTAATAAAACAGTTTAATCCTTAACATTTATTTGATTTCCTTGACAAACCAAAAACAAATAACAATACGTAAAAAACAGCAATGCACATAATTTCTGTTACACATAACACACATTTTACAATGAGAGATGATATATAAAATCAAACGTATCGGCCATCATTCTCCTCTGCATCTAACTCTCTAACTCTGTTCTTTTCCGCCGTGATTTTTGGAGAGGGAGCGCGGTGGTCGCTGAAACCGGAACCAGCAACCACCGGGGGAAGGTTCGAATTCGAACATATTCCCCGGCCTTGAGCGAACCGGCTCTAAATAGAAATAAAAAATGAGAAATGTGAGAAAAAGTTAAGAAGTATAATTAACTGTTTGGGGTAAAGAACACAGTTTGGAAATAGGACGTGTAAACGTACCGTTAAGGGTCTTAATTGTGACAGCTCGGACCTTGCCATCCGCACTAGGGAGAATTCCGACAATTCTGGCTCTAGGCCATTGCAAGGGGGGAACGTTGTCCTCCTTCAGCAAAACAAGATCATTTATTTCCAAATTTTTAGTAGGGCGCAACCATTTTGGTCGATTTTGTAGGGTGTTGAGATATTCAACAGACCATCTTTTCCAAAAGGCCTGTTGGATACGGGAACATTTTTGATAAAGACTTAGCCGATTTTCAGGGAGATGCGTAACATCGGGTTCTGGATATGAAGTAAGATTGGTTCCAATCAAAAAGTGACCAGGGGTCAAACATTCCAGATCGGAGGGGTCATTTGAAATCGGACACAATGGACGCGAGTTTAAAACCGCCTCGATTTGAGCCAGCACGGTGGTCAATTCCTCAAAGGTGAGATTTGCGTTTCCAACTTGACGCTTGAGATGGCTTTTGGCAACCTTTATCTGAGATTCCCAAATACCTCCCCAGTGGGGGCTGAGAGGGGGTATATATTTCCACTCAATACAATTTTTCGACGCGAATGTTTTTATCGCATCTGACGCATCGGATGCCTTAAAATAGGAGTATAATTCCCGAAGTTCATTTCGTGACCCGGAAAAATTTGTAGCGTTGTCGCTGAAAATAATGGAGGGGTTTCCTCTTCGAGCTATGAACCGTTTCAACGTCATCAAAAAAGCTTCCGTTGAGAGCGAGAAAACCAATTCTAAATGTATGGCTTTTGTAGCCATGCAAACGAATAAGGCTATATAACATTTCGAAAGAGGAGCCTTTCTTAGCTTGGAAGTCTTGAACATAATAGGGCCGCCGAAATCGACACCCACCTTTTGAAACGGGCGAGAAATGGAAACACGATCTTTCGGGAGATCGGCCATGATTTGTTGAGAAGGTTGTATTTGAAACCGAAAACAATTGTTGCAATTACGAATTATCCTTTTAATTTCACGAAGAGCGTTGAGAGGCCAATATTGCAATCTAACATTGGCTAGAACTGTTTGTGAGCTAGCATGACCAAGTCGATTAAGTAAACCAGTAAGGAATTTTAATTTATTAGATTCGACATTCGATTATGCTCGTGTGCGAGTATCATGGTTACTACATGATGTTTGGAGGGTAGGAGAATGGGGTGCCTTTGACATTCGGACACGTCTGCATTGGTCAAACGTCCTCCGACCCTTCAGGGTTGAGAAAGAGTTTTAATGAAGCAAGATTTTTATTTGAAAGGGGTTTTCCTGCCTTTAGCTCAGATATCTCGTTAGAGAACTTTGTGGACTGTATATTTTTAATGATTAGGGTTTTAGCAGCGCATTTTTCATGTACATTTAAAGAACCGACTAATTTGTCGTGAGGAGATTTGAAATTATGAGCTAACCTGAGACAATAGGCCACAGTATTTTGCAATCGAGCAAAATTCGAAAATCTTGAAAATAGAGATTCCCAAAAGAGCACTTTTGGATCTGAAGCTGGGAGTGTAGCCTTAAAGGTTACACTTTTTTGCTCAGGTACATCGACCATATCAAATGAGTCATCTAGATTGGAGAGTTTTGGAAAGGGATCTAATAAAGAGGGTGGACCATGCCACCAAATTTTGGAGGTTAAAATGCCATGTGGCAATAACCCACGAGACAAGGGGTCTGCAGCGTTATTTGACGAAGAAACATGACGCCACTTCCAATTTTTTGTGAGTTCCTGTATTTGGGAGACTCTGTTGGCCACGAAGACGGACCAACGAGGAGGATGAGAATTTATCCAACAAAGGGCTATCTGCGAGTCTGACCACAGATTGATTGAGGAGAATGAAAGGCCTTCATAGACGGAGACAATTTTTTGGATTAGTTTGGACAGCAAGAGCATGGCCTGTAGTTCAAGACGAGGTATTGTAAGATTGGGGCGGAAAGGCGCTATACGAGATTTAGAGGCGATCAAATTACAAGTTATAGGGCCGTCAAAATAAACAGTCCGAACATAGACACAAGCAGCGTATGCCTTGTTGCTACTGTCGGCAAAACCATGAAATTCAACGCGGGAAATTTTCCTTTTCAGAAAAATGTGACGGGGGATTTTCAAATTGTTTAAGGCTGGGATGTTTACAATAAACGAATGCCACTCATGGGCGAGAGATGGGGGTAGTGGATCATCCCAATTTAAATTTGCCTTCCATAGAGTTTGCATAAAAATCTTTCCGATTACTATGACTGGACCAATCAGTCCGAGCGGGTCAAACATTTGGGCTATGATCGAGAGAGCCTTTCTTTTTGTGATGGGCTCACAATTGGTTGATTTTGGGAGAGAAATAGTAAACACATCTTGGCCAGGCTGCCAGGTGAGGCCCAAAACCTTGTTAGAGATATTTTCAATCTTCACATCGTATGAGATTGATCGAGAGGGTTCAGAGATTAGTTCCAAAAATTCGTGGGAATTAGAACACCATTTATGCAATCGGAATCCAGCATTGTTCAAAAGGGTATTGAGTTCCGTATGAGATGATTTAAGTGCTGCCACATCATTAGTGCCAAAGAGAATGTCATCAACATACGTTTGGGTGAGGATAGCTTGAGATGCGAGTGGGAAGTTTTTTCCATTAACCGACACAACTTCCTTTAGGGTGCGCGCGCTAAGGAAGCTGGCGGGTTTTGTACCATAGGTTACGGTCGTCAGTTCGATAGCCTGTAGGGGATCAGAGGGTTGATCCCTCCATAGAATGTTTTGCAAATAGGTTTGATTAGGATTGATTTTTACCTGCCGATACATTTTTTCAATATCCGCAGTGAAAACAAAAGAAAACTGTCGGAAGCGACATAGGATGTCAAACAATTCTGGCTGCACCTGGTAGCCTTTCAGGGTTATATCATTGAGAGAATAGCCGCTAGAACTGGCTTCCTTTACGACGGAATGGTGGGGTAGAAAATATTTGTTATGGCCGAGCGCATTTTGAAATGAGAGAGGCACATAGCGTGCATGACTAAGGGCAATGTATTCATGAATGAATTTTTGGTAGTGAGAAAAGAGAACGGGTTCCCTTTTAAACCTTTTTTCGAGATTCAAGAATCGTTTTTTGGCAATTTGAAATGAGTCGCCGAGTTTTGTGACATCATCAGGAGAGCTTAGGGGTAAATTAACTTGAAAAGATCCATTCTCTAAGATTTTTACATTATTTTTAAAATCTCTTTCAGCAAGATCTTCTTCGGGAGTCAATAATTTATGAGGTGGCAGTTCTTCTATTTCCCAAAATTTATTGAGCAAATCGTCAAGAGGGAGAGAATCTAAAGAAGGTTCAAGAGTGTTGACGAAGAACGACGTACTTCGAGAGCAAGAGGGTTGTGGCACATTTCCTGCGATTACCCAGCCTAGCATTGTATTCTGTAAGACAGGGCGATTTTTTCCAAATCTTATGAGACCATCAGAAAGTAGGTCGTAATAAACATCTGATCCTAACAACAAATCGATTTGGGCTGGTTCAAAGAATTGGGGATCTGCTAATGCGAGAGGGTAGGGGATAGAAATTGATTCCGGGGCAATTGGACATTGAGGAAAATTGCAACTAATATTTTGTAATACCGCACAAGTCAGATCAAAAGAGAC
The DNA here is from genome assembly GCA_949320105.2 of Crepidodera aurea. NCBI lineage: Eukaryota > Metazoa > Arthropoda > Insecta > Coleoptera > Chrysomelidae > Crepidodera > Crepidodera aurea. The sequence continues at coordinate 7,277,026 of OX439472.1, read as the reverse complement.
ATTTTCAAAGACGTTAGAAAATATTTTAAATTGAGCCATGGTATTTGATACCAAAGAATTTTGAGTAATTCCAGAAATTTGCAATTTTCTGTTGAACCTTTTAGCATCTATTTTGTTCAAAAGATGCTCCGAGATGAACGAGTTTTGAGAAACATTATCGAGAATACACTTTGCTTGAATGGGGGTGCCATTCTTGGAATAAACCGTGACCATGGCAGTTGCTAACAAAACATCATAGTCCAGGAAAGTTAGACGAAAATAGGGCCGAACTGCGGAATTGGACAAAGAAGGCTCGATTTTGATGGGACAAAGTGCGTTCTCTTCGTAATTGAATGTACATCAAAGTCTATAACGACTTATGCTCCGCTAATTTGTTTATTTATCGAGAATCGATTATTATTAACAAAATATCGTTTTAGGTTAGGGGGGGCCGATTTTGACGCGGTAAAGCTCATTTTCCTTGTTATTTTTTGTACTTTAACTGTAAGAGACCTCTCCCCCCCCCTCCCCCCACTCCCTCGAACCCCGCTGATCTTCATTGGTTTTTGTTCCGCCTGTTATAAACGACAAATCGTGATATCTGCTGTCTAGAGTAGATCTAGCAATTGTACTGGCCACCTGTGGCCGGAACTAGGAACTTTTGTTTTTGCACTTTGTAAACAGTAAACACGGCGAACGTAGTATAGAGATCATTGAAGTTTATTTAGAATTTTTGTGGTCAATTTTTAGTTAGTGGTCAATTTTCAAGATGAATTGTGTTGATTCTGGTCAACATTGTGTTATTTGTGGAAAGGACGTGCCTGTTCTCAGTGTAGTGCGCGAAAAAGGGAAGCAAAAATTAAGACTAACCTCAATCGAGCGAAACGACGGAAAAATTACGGTTATGAATAAACGTGCTCAAATATATGTTCACGCTGATTGCCGTCGAAATTACACGCATCCACTCAATATCAAATCCGCAAAAAAAAACGGTCCCACGTCGAGTGCAAAGAAATATAATAGCCCGGTTAAGAAGAGACTGCGATTTTCTGATCCCCCATTCGATTGGGAAAAAATGTGTTTCATCTGTGGCAAAGAAGCGGATGAGAGTAAAAGCTCTCGGGCTTCTAGGACCTATCGACATAAAATACACCGTGTTTCGCAAGACAACTTGAAGGAATCTATACTAGAGCTCACTAAAAAGAACCGAGATGACTCGTTACAATCCCTTCTAACTAGAATAGTGAATGTTTCTGATTTAAGGTCAGTGCGCGCGAAATATCATGGTGCTTGTTACACACACTTGTTCAATCGTCAAATTTCGGAGAAGGTTCAAATAGAGGGAGAGCAGAACATCTCTGTCGACGAGGCGATGGAGCAAATTTTTGCTTATATGACAAGTTCAAATGACAAGTTGTTCTCATTGGTGGATCTAAAAAGCAAGGTGAATCTCCCACGTTTACTAGACGATAAAACCATCAAAACAAGATTGATTCAGAAATATGGAGACGAGCTGGTTGTTTCAAGTAGAGCCCGTAAAAGTACTTTGTTTTGTTTTTTACACCATCACCATGATATTTTGGACAATGAGTGGCATAATCAGAGATTGAGAAATGAGTCTGATGAAGAAAAGCGCGTTTTACAGACGGCTGCTAAACTCATTCGTAAAAATATTCAATCTCAAGAGTATAGCACCGATCTTTATCCACCCAGTCAGCAGTTCTTTGCAAACGTCAGTGACTGTATACCGAAAAATTTGAGATTCCTTCTGCAGGAAATCATTGATACAGCTACACTTCATCGGAAATTCGGCACCAAGAAAATCATTGATATTTGCAATGATCTAGGATTTTGCGCCTCCTACAACGAGGCAAGGTTGTATGAGACCTCAGTCACTTTTCGGTCTTCATTTGAAATTGCACCCGGCACTACCATTCAATATGTGGTTGACAACTCGGATTTCAACGTCGACACTCCAGATGGTAAGAACACCTTTCATAATCTGGGTCGTATTGCCATAATCTCTCCAGGAAATGGTTTGATGCCACGGGAACCGGTCAAACGCCTTGCAACGACTCCCTCAAAGGCCGAAATGGCCAGTAGTAACAAAATTACCCTCCAGGACTACCTGAAGGTACCCGGAGAAGGGTTGAAAAAGATCCTCCTTACCACCGCTGATGATCCCTCCCATGCATCCATGACAAGCACACAATTGCTCACTTTTTGGGCGTTTCTCAAATTCAAGGGGGTCAGTGGAATCCCTGGTTGGAATGGCTTCATGGAAATTTTAACCAAAGATGAGCATTTCATTACATCGAAAGTCCTCTTCTTACCGTTCATTTATGGGAAACCCAGTGATCATAATACCTTGTTCACTAGTATCAAAAATTGTGCAGACAATTGCCAGAAATTTGAATTAAAAACCTGTATTATAACTGCAGATCAGCCATTGTATATAAAAATCAGAGATCAGGCATATGCTCGGGCTGTTCGAGCTCATACCCTGATGCAATTGGCCCTGACAAAAATCGTTTTCTCCGAGCTAATGCAAGATAACGAAGAATTCCTCGAAATCTTTAGGACGGAGAACTTCTCGGAGTCATTTAGTATTTACAATATAGAGGATCTGGGAAATATACATGGATTCAAGAGGATATCGGCATTGTTTGAAAACAAGTTGGATGAACTCGCGTCCCGGGGCCGGACTAGTAAATTATGGGTTACTTATATTCGAATGTGTTCAATTCTGCGAGCCAATATTACAGCTGAACGAATGGGTGATTGGGAATCGCATTTACTCACCACTGAACTAATGGTTCCTTATTTTCACGCAGCCGGGCATTTTCACTATGCAAAATCCACTCACTTATACGTACAAGACATGAAAAAGTTACAAGATTCCATGGATGCTGAAGAATTCTATAAATATACTACTCTAGGGCATTTTACTGTGAGGCGCACTGCTAAATTTTTTGCTGGAACCTCAACCGACTACGCTATTGAAGCTACATTGATGAGATCAATGAACGTCCAAGGTGGTCCTTTCCGTAGAGGAGCTTCTGAGAGCATCGTCCATCAATGGATTGAAGCTTCGGTCAATTGCCAAGATATCATTGAAGGCATGGAAGAATTTTGTGGTGTTTCTTCGGATACTAGTTTGCAACACACCGATGCCAGAGACGCTACAGTGAAGAGAGATGAACTGGACTTGAAAAAAATCGAAGATTTTCTTATCGACCATAATCCTTTCAGGTATGGACCTCTAATGAACATAGCTACAGGTGTCACAGGTGACGATAAAATAAATAGTTGTGATGCTTTAGAGGTAGGTGTTCAATGCATGAAGAAAGTCGGTAATATGTGTTTTAAGGACGTAAAACTATCCAAAAGAGATAAAGTGGTTCCACTTTTAACTGTAAATAGCAAAATGAAGATTCATGATGAGGTTGTACCAATTGATCCCTCGCTTCTGTTTCAAAGAATTTGTGTATCTCGGAACTTTGACACAGGCTTAGCTTGTTTTTTCAAATTTGAACTTGCACCATATCCACTGTCACTTTTTGATGAAGGCGGTATGAGAAAAACTCAAAAATCAACTTTCATGGATTTATTCTTAGAAATACAAAATCTTAATCTACCCTCGAGCAAGTACTCATTTGTGATAGATGGTGGAATGCTTTTGCACCGATTGAAGTGGCGCCAAGGACAAACATTCGACAGTATTTGTAATAGTTATGTTGATTATTTACAAAAAAATTATGATGGTGAACTTACAGTTGTTTTTGACGGATACACAAACGATGGCGTAAAATCAATGGAAAGAACCCGGCGAGCTTTAAAAAATTCCTGCATTGATATTGTTTTTACTGAAGAGATGCCCCTAACTATCACCCAGCAACAATTCTTGACTAATAGTAGGAACAAAGAACGATTAATTAACATGTTGAGGAGATACCTATCGTCATCCAGCATATCGAGTTGCCAGGCAGACAACGATGCTGATCGTTTGATTGTGAAAACAGCCATCAATCAGGGACAAAATGTGATTATAGTATCCGAGGATACAGATGTTCTAGTGCTATTTACTGCCCTGGTCGAGAAAGACCGGAACATTTTTTACTTGAAACCCTCAAAAGCACAAGCAGCAGAAAAAATGTATTCGACAACCAGTTTTTCGCTTCCAGAATGTAAAAACCATATACTCTTTTTACACGCCCTGACGGGGTGTGATACTACGTCAGCATTTTGGAATAGAAAAAATTCATTCGCAAAGGTATTTGAAAGAAGAATTGACTTGCACGCAAATGCAGCTCTATTCCAATTAGAAAATCAAGACCCACAAGATTTGTACGCTGCGGGGCTAAAATGTATTCTGGCCTTATACGGAGCACCAAAAGGAACTCATTCTCTTGATGAATACAGGTTACTAATGTTTGATAATATGATAAAAATGAACATTGACAATAACTTTATGTTGAAATATTTTCAGGTACAAATGCTTTGTAAAAGCGACTGCCAAATCTCGGAACGCGGTACAACTAAACACTTTGCCCCCGACCGAAAATGCAGCGCAACAACATATTAAACGTGTCTATTTCCAAGTGCAGTCATGGTTAGGCAATAACTTGCAACCTGAAGAGTGGGGTTGGATATCTAAGAAAAATATCCTGATCCCAGTGCCAATGACTCAAGATCCAGCCCCCCAGGATATTCTTAGGATTTTATTTTGCAATTGCCAGAAAGGTTGTGCCCCATCATCAGCATGTAGTTGTCGGAAGAGCGGGTTGTCCTGTACAGAAGTATGTACTGGATGTCATGGAGCAAGTTGTCTCAATGTCACGTCCAGGATTCACGATGATGAAACTCCAGCACAGGATTTTAATTCTCAAGAATCAGCTGAAGATTATACAGAACATGAATCATTATGAATAAATGTTACCAACTTTTCTTTGATTAAAAATTTAATTCAAAAATTCTAAGTCCCAGTTACAGATTGCACGTATATTTATGCCACAATGAATAATTAGGATAAATGAACGGATGGAGATCATTCGGGCCTTAACGGTTTTGAAATACCCCAAATGCCGATCAAAGTGACTCTTATTCCATTAAAATCAGACCTTTGTAGTACAGGTCACAGCCGCCAGCCTTTATTTGTATGTACTAGTTGATTAGGATGTACTAATTGATGACTGGACTAAGTGGTTTTAGATGACCTTGATATTCAAGCACCAGAAGAGCGGCAATTACCAAATCCCACCTTTCAGTGTGAATGCCCAATTTAGCCATATCGATTGAATAAAAGTCAACAAACAAGTGAAGATCGGGGGTAGTGTTCTAAAGGTAAAGTACAACTAATGGGAAGAAAAATGAGCCTTACCGCATCAAAATTGGCCTTTCCTACTCCTTGCAATAGCCGAAATACGCTAATTTGTTCATAACAATTGATTATCAATGAATAAACAAATTAGCGGTGCATGAGACGAGGGGCAGGGGGAGGGGGTCCCTTACAGTTAAAGTACAAAAAATAACAACGAAAATGAGCTTTACCGCATCAAAATCGGACCCTCCTAACCTAAAACGCTAATTTGTTAATAATAATCGATTATCAATAAATAAACAAATTAGCGGAGCATAAGTCGTTATAGACTTTGATGTACATTCAATTACGAAGAGAACGCACTTTGTCCCATCAAAATCGAGCCTTCTTTGTCCAATTCCGCAGTGAAATGCTAACTTTCCTGGACTACAACAAAATTTCTGGGTGAATATTTTTCTTTTTGCCAAAAATTGCTACAATTTCATTGTAATATTCAAAATACTGACGTCCTCTGCCTATAATACCGGGTGGCCCAGAAGTTTCTGACCCATTTTAACTGCAGATATCTCGGAACTCAGAAACGATAGGGAGGTGCGGTTTTCACTGAACAAATCTTATATAGGGTGTTTTAAAAAACGGTCTTTTTCAAATGCAAATATCCTAATTTTTCTAATGAATCACCATATATATATTATTATTATTCTATCTGAAAGGTGAACTCTTTCCCTTTCCGAAAATGTATAATTTGTTGAAGTTTAGATGAAAAATAAGTAAGTTATTTGCTTTTTAATGATGATTGTTTATTAGATCGAGATGTCTAACTCATGTTGATTTTTAGTAAGTTTTAAATTAGAGAAAATTACAACGTTTGTCTGCTGACTAATACATTTAAAAATGTTTATACCGGATGTTTTGAAAGAAGAAACATTATAAATCCGATAACTATTTGTAGAAAATAACAAAAGAAACTTGAAAGATGTATACCAAATTTTATTAAAAATTAACATATAAATTATCTAATTTAATAAAACTCTTTAAGATGTTCCAAGTGTTGTCCATTCTGATCTATACATTTTTGCAACCTGAAAAAAAAAATAACGAAAAGAATCTCGCAACATTTCCGGGGTAATACATTATACATATGACGTAGGCCCATTCCTTTGTAGAGTCCATGTATAGTGTCACGTTGACACTTTTGGGGTAGGGGAGAGCGACACGCTAGGAACTGCGAATTAGAACATATTCTTTTTAGTACAAAATTGATTGCTCAAGTAACTAGTGCTTCGTTGAATTATTTTTCACCGTAAAATAAGTCGTTTTTACAAAAGATTATAAAATTACAAGTGATTTTCTGGGTGGCTACACAAATCATTTCATAGTTATTTATGTAACTAAATGTAATATTGTTATTTGTTACGTTCATTTCTCGTTAAAAGTTTAAATAAAAATTGTTAAAATGTAACGTATGAGTTTTACTGGGAGGTTTCTAACCAACTACATTTCTACAGTCCACATTTTTACATCGATTCCAAACAGGGTTTAAAAAGGCGGCATTTTAACGCAAAACCTGCCGACCTCGTAAACTGCTGCACAAGTCACTCTGCGTAACAAGAGTAAACAAGAAGTGGTTGGGATGATGCTTGTAATAATATAAATTTTTTTCCAAAATTTGCCTAACGCAATGAAAGAACTACAGCCATTAAAAGATTGTGTATCTACTGGTATGAGAAAAAAAAATGGCTGCTGCAGATGTGACCTATAAAATGCTTAAAGACGCATATATATAAGTAAATATGCTGGCATAGTACAAGTTTTAGGTAAGAATGAGAATGGTGCTGTGAAAGTTGCCAAAGCTAAAACAATATTAGAAAAAATTGTTAATTACTTTGAAAAAAAGCAAAAATTTAAATAAAAAATGTTAAATGTTTTAGTTTATTTATATAATACTATATACTTTGTTATTTATAAAAAGTATTTTGTAGGTCTTGTAATAAAAAATGTGTTTAACCCTGATATCCCGAGATACTGCATTAGATGTGTTTAAATTTTGTAGTATTATTAGTTGTGTCTACATTGATTGCGGAATTCACTGGAATCCATTAGCCTAACTATATTTTTATGAATTTTTTATTGTATACTGATTTTTTAGAATTTGTCATTTTAAATTTTAACACTGATGATTCTTGTATGTAATTTTTCATTTCATGTTATTTGTCTTGATAAAGAAAATATACATTTTCGAAAGTTCGACATAAAAACAAAGAAATCGTACTAATTTATCTACTATTGACTTCTTCACACTAATTTTATCTACATATATTTTTATGTATATCTGCTATTGAATTGTTTTATTTGTATCTATTCTTTTTTTTAAATAGTTGCCATATAATGATTTGATTCTTTTTTGTTTCCTGAGAATAACTTTGTTCATATTTGTTTTTACCATCATTTGTTTGACCAATTTTTTCAAATTCCTCACATTTTTCATTTCTGTAGCCAAATGTTTGTCTCCACATAAGACGCATTCAGGATCTGTAGTCCTCTATATTATGAGCCTCGCCACATTTTTTACATATTGTACTTGCCTCTACATTGAATACTTTTATGTCCGTACCTTAAACGTTTCAAACACTACAAAACTCTAGGTATATACATTTCAACATTGTATATCATTCTTTCAATTATTACTTGTTTAGGTAGTTTAAATGAGACTATGATAGCTCTTGCTCTATACTGTTATAATATTTGTGATTATAACTTTTAATTTTTATTTTTGATTTAATTTTAAATAATATTTTTAATAAATTTATTGGACTATTATTTGAATTTGGAATTTTAAATAATGTTCTATAATTTATTTTGTTATTTAATTTTAATATTTTTGTTGATACCACCACGACTATGCTCAAATTGATATCTGTAAATCTTTCTAATCTCAGGGATTCTTTAATTGTGAGTTCATGTTCTTATAACTTCCCCTTAATCTACGCTACTGATAGTCTCTGTATTTGGCACAAAATAAAATGTTGTTTCAAAATTTAGAATGAGTTTATTTTAATAGAAATTCAAAAAATTTATATACACAGATCAGACTATTGACTATAATGAGTTACTTTCACGCCCACACACTCAATGATATCTTATATCTAAAAAAATTTAACCACACAAATGCATACCTCACTCTTTGTTTTTGGTCTGCAGTATGTGATAATTGATTATAATGAATTGATACCTTTGAATATCCTTATTTCTTCTTCTTCTCCCTCGTACAAACAGTGATGTGTTATAACTAGATTTCTAGTTATGTGATGTTTTCAGTTTATGTTGGTTTTTCAATGGATGTATGCGCGATTGAGCAACGTACGAACTTAATATCCAGATGATATCCACAACAAGCCAAATAACTTCTAGGTAAGTTGTTTAAGTATTATTTAACACTAACCACTTACTATTCATAAACAAATTTGCCGTAATAATTGTCCTCCCAGAATATAAATGTACTTCTTCAAAACTTGTAACTTTTCCTTAATAATTTTTTTAACTTTTCAAAATTTATTTTCTTAAATTTTTCTACTAAACTCCTTCTACCATTTTATAAACTAACTAACTAACTTCCTTTTTAAACTTTTAAATTAATAGTATATTCTGTAACAAGGTTGGAATGAGAATTCGACACGAGTGGAGGATTCCGAACGCTAGCGAATGCGAGCGTGAGGAACCAAGAGTGTCGGATTTTCATTCCAACAGAGTAACAGACTGTACTTTCTCCACGGACACAGAAAGTAGAAATTAAATATAGTAAAATGAAACCTCAATCTCTCAACATTGTGTAGGTGGTATTTTCATATTCAAGCTTGGATTTTTGCGGTAGCAAATTTTGAGTTATATTATCGGCAATTTTTTTATTTCTGGAGGAGTATTTTCAAATTCTACATCTGAATCGTTTGATTTTCTTCTCCTTTTTAATAAATTAAAAGTTTTTACTAACCAATATTAAGACCACGTCAACTAATACTGACAGTTAATTTGACATTCATGGCAAACCTTATTTTTGTAAACAATCACGGAATACAGATTCTAGCTCTAGAGATAGAATGTAATACATATAAAATACATAAGAGACAAAAGTTTCAGAATCTCAAGAGCGAGAATGTTTCTTTTCTGTTATTATAAGTGGTTTCAGAATAACTACATTCAGCAGTGGCCGTGGAGAAAATATTTTCTTCAATTTTCTCTACTAAAAAACTTCTACCATCTCATAAAACTAACTACTTTCTTTTTTTTTGTTGCTAGGTTCCCTTCTGACGTCATGCAGAAACTCTCAAATTATTTCAAAATTTTGATTCTTTTATACTTTATTATCGATTTTATGTGTTTTGAATTTCATAATTTTAATTATAACAGTTAAGATACTTTCCCTTTATATTCTGGTGTTCAATTTTCTACATTTTATCAATTTATAATTTAGTTACTAAAGTTGGTATCCTAACATTTCATTTTAAATAGTCGTCACAACCCTTATTTTATTTCTCCATTACAGGTTGTCTTGATATTATAATTTGTTATAAAGATTGTCCCAAAATAAATTGTTAATAAAATTTTGAATTTTGAATATTATTTAATTTTGGTTTTAAATTTTTAGATTATTATCAGAGCTTTTTTTAAAAAAAAGATTTTTAAATCAATCCCTTAGGTAAGTTCACCTTTAACGTTTTATTTTACTTGACACATTAATTTTAAGAAGAAATCTCGGATTGGGCATAGTCTGGGTATTTATTTTCCACAATTTTACATTAATTTTATCTAAATATTACAATTTTGATAATGTTAAAATTCCATTTCATTTGATAATATTAAATTCCATTTCAATACGTTCTTATAACACAAAATCAGTAACTCGTCGGCGGCTGTTAGCAAACCGGTTGATTATATTATCTACATTGATAATTAGTTCTCTATGCATATGCACAAGTGCCAAACCGCATACTCTTTCCTGTGTCATATTTGATCGAAGCCACGTTTTCAGTCGTTTTAGTCGCGAAAATGATCTCTCTGCTGAAGAAACGGTCACGGCAAATGTTAGTAAAAGTTGAAGAATTATTTTTAGATAAGGGAAAAATTCTTTACCACTTTGCGTGAAAAAAAATGGGTTGACCTTTCCACGGTAGTGTCGTTGTTCTCAAAGGTCTTGTGTCACAATTCGATTTCGGATTTTAATTTTATTTCCAAAATTTCCGGAGAATCTGTACTGTCCTGACTGAGAAATTCAGATATACTTTTTGACGATGTATTTATCTCGTCTGTATTCCAAATCATGTATTAAGAAGTCTAAAGTAGGGATATATGTTGTGATTCGGTAATAATCATCGATGTTTTCTCTTTGGATATTTAGACGATATATTTGTCTCCCTACTAAACGAGGTTTAGATCAATTTATATTAAGTTTCTTATGCAATAAAGAAACATTTTTGAAAAATCTATTTCTGGTGTGATCCGTTTATCTTTTAGTGTTTTTAATAAGATGCAAACCATATCTCCAGCAGTTGCTTTATCCATGTTAGTACTCTGCAAAATTTTTCTTAAATTTATTGTGTAAGAAAGAATTTCCGAAAGGCAAAAAATTGTGACAATAAATTCTGTTAATAGGGAATTTCGTAATGCATCTGCTTTTGAAGAAGAATCCGTATCTTGCCAGTTTGAGATATGATCCAATTATTATAATAATAATTAATAATAATAATAATAATTTATTCGTGTGTAATAAAATACAATGTAATACATGTAAATAACAAAAAAAGTAACCACGAAAAAGGCTGAAAACAGCTTTGATCTACGTGGTAGATCAGCTGATCTTAGTCACAGCGATTCAAAACAACTACAAAATCGAAATATAGATTCGTGGCGGTCTACCCACCTTTTCTCTCAAAGTTTAATAAGTTTTAAATCAGATATTTTCAAAAAATAACCGAACGCTCTGAACATTTGTAGTTTTAGAAACAATCAAGTTTAAAGCATGGTTCTAGCAGGGTGACTTTAAAGCATTTGTTAATGTTTTTTGAGTTCTTGTACTGCGCCTTTTTGCTCACCCAACATGACATTACACCCGGCCTGCAAAAATAAATAAAAATAAATATACATTTAAAGAAAACTGATTGTGTTTTAACGGTGCAAGGAGAACGACGGTCAGGATATGAAAACTTAATCTTTATTAAATAAAAAAAATAAATAAATAACAAACTCAAGCGCATTTCGAATATCACAGAGAGGAAGAAAGAAAATAAACTAAAACTCGATCACAATGTCTCCAGTCCACTGAAGAGAGAAAAAAAAAGTTTTACTCTAGGGAAGGGAGGCACACGAGAATAGATGTAGTTTCCACCGTATCCCTTTTGTTGGGTGCTCCGGGGGGCGGAAAGATCGTAGTATACGGAGTACCCCGTTACTCCAAGGCTCTCTCCGGGATACGGCCTCGAACAATTCGTCCCGTGACAATCTTTTACCAGGTGTGGCCTCCTGTGGGGGACCGGTGGAGTTTTCTTCGGTTTTTGGAGTACGAGATGGAGGAGGGAGAGGTAGATCTTGCATGGCAAGATCCCTTCCCTGGACACGTGCTGGAGGTGGCCCGGGTGGTAGAGGAATGTCGGCCACATTCTGGGGGCCCGTGTGATCGGGGCTCCCCGGTGTAGGTGGTGGCCTCCGACTAGTTACTAGTGTAGGGCGGGTGCGTATGCGAAATCCACTGTTGCCATATTTACAGAATTTTCTTTATCGCGTTATAAGAAGCACAACTTTCTTAATTATGTAAAACAGTTTTGTGTGTATTATGTTTTATAAGTTTTTTTATAAATTATAATCGTCAATCCGCCCTTGGCCATTTAGTACATTACAAACAGATGTACGACTCTACCACCACTCTATGTCATACAGCGTGTTAAACTGATTGCAAATACTTTAAAAATTAGAAAACCTGTGTTTTGTGCACCACCCTGTATTTTAAAAGTTTCTCCGTCAACTTTATAAATTAATACATTTTCACATTAACTGAAGTTCAGTATTTAAGGCTGCATCAAAATCAGTGCAAATTACGAAACTTTTACCAGTTGCAAAGACTGATCCAAAGTATGGCCTAATCAAAGAAGCAGAGTTGCGGCTCAATTGTTATATTTGTGAGAAAAATTTATCGCTTTCAGCTCTAGATTCAGAGATTGCCATGATTAAAAAGAAAAAAGCTACAAAACTCATAGTGGAAGTTTTGTCCCCATATTTCAAAAGGGAGATTGTAGATGACTTGAAAAAGAATCGAATGTCTATTATTGTGGATGAAACAACCGATATCAGTACAACTAAGTCATTGGCCGTAAATTGTTCCCTCATCCTGATATATGTAAGCAAGCTATATGCATATCCTTTTCTTCGGTACACACAAAATTAAGTGTTTTTGGTTTAGAAAGGATCAAAGTTCAAAGTAGTCAAAACAAACGTTGATATATAAAACATAGCATGATATTTTGTTGTCGCTATACCACTGCTCAATTAGGTCCTCCTATACTTTTAACTGTCTGATTTTCTCGGCTGCGTGTTCCCCTGTATATATTCGCACATCCATCTTCTATAGCGGTGGAGATCGAAATGACTACTCCTTCTCGAAGTTTGTGCACGGCTTTTTCTCAGTAGACAGATCACGTGTTTGAGTAAATAACTTTATTTTTTTAAATTTTTATTTTCTTATAACCAAAGGGTTCTGAAGAATAATCGTCGAAAAAATTTATCTTGGTCGAGTTGGGCTTATACATTTTTTCGCTTGGTTTTTGTAATTACACCATGATCTTTCGTGCGTGCAATCTGTTTATAGGTAATACGAATCGGTTCCTGTTTGTCCAATACCATTTCCTTAATTTTGTCAAAATTAAGTGTCTGCGTGGCATTATAGTTAAGTGAGATACCCTTATCTTTACAGACAACGGATTCTTTTCCATCAACGGTATATTTATAAGCGTAATTTTTGGGCCCTCCAGAAACAAACTCTGTAATATGTCCACCATTTAATTCATCGGTTAAATCACCTATACAATCACCCGTGGGAAGATCTGGTAAGTCGAGTCGAGTAAATTATTGAGTCTGTATCATAATATAAGGCTCTTTTATTCACTTCATCTAAATAGCTGTAAAGCCAAAGCGGTGACGTAGGATGCCAGGATAACGTTAACGGTTGCAGAAAGATCATAATCCTCTTCTTTGTACTCCCACGTAACAATTACCGTCTCTTCGTTCACGGGAATAATGGTATTAACGTATATTGAAGAATTTACCATCATAGAGAAAAATTCTCCACTCGTTCGCACTATAGAAGTTTTGGGCAGATTTTAACGTTGGGCAAATTTGCCCCAGAACGAATTTAACATTAGTTTCGCCAACGATCTTAGTCCTGGATTCTCTGCTATTTGAGAAAATTTGTATCCTTTTTTGAGCGCTTCTACCACCTCTTCTATCACCCAGGTACCTTTTTAAAGCCCTTTCTTCTTCTTTATGTTTGCATTTACCTTTAATAAAATCCTCACCACATTTGCGTCAATTGACAAACATATATTTATTATTCATCTTGGTGGGAAGAACGGGGTGATAAAGTGTGGGGTTGGGAAGTATTTCACAATTAATGATTCCTGATGCTTTCCCCAAAATCACACTTCACCGACATAAATTTTCGGATGGCCAACTGGAAATACACCATATTTACACACCCATGGGTAGATGCTGCATACGTCTACGTATTTAATCTTTTCTCCCTCTTTTGCTTCGTAATATTCCACGGTGTTTCCTGTTCTGCCACCGTACAAAGTCTCTCGAGGACTGAGGGGAAGATTTTTCATACAAGGGTGATTTTCTGTGTATCGTTTAATTTATTCGTTCATCATTCGTTGAAAATCACACTCCCACATTTCCATAACCTCGTACCCCTTATCTTTTAGATGTTTTACTTTTGCCACAGTTTTTCATATCGATCAAATCCTCCTCCATTATGTGTAAGAACAACTACTTTCTTAAATTTCTTTCGTAAGGCCAGTACATCCTTCAAAAATCCTGAGATTATATCTCCTGTCAGGATTCGTTTTCTAAATCCACAACTGGTTCCATCACTTCCTGTGTTGTCTCCAGATCATAGCAAACAAACAGGAAGTCTTTATTAGCTAGACGATTAGTATCAGGTTACATGTAACACAGGTGACCCTCTAGTTGTTTGGATTTACAGATTTTGCAGTAAACTTCTCCACATATATGGTTCTTTATGTAGATTTTAAAACATTCGACGCATCTTTTAATTTTCTCATATACCGAGTTCAAATGGGCTTCAAAACACTCGTCACCACAAAATTCTCGGCCACATTCATTGCAGTGCTGTTTTAGCACGTCTTGAGGACATGAAGTTGACCGTCTACAAGCAAAACATGTTCCACCACCTCTGTGTTCATTCTTATTATTGTATGGAGTATAGCATGATTCGCAATAGTATATACATGAAAAGGCAGTCGTCAGCGACGTTATAACGTTGTAATGGCCCTCACTGAATAAAAGATTAAGGGAGGGGCCTTCGCTGTTACCTTCAAAGATAATATCTCGTCCCTTTGATTCATAGCGGTAGACAACAATCTTGTAATCTTTTAAATGTTGCTGGAATTGTTGAAGTTCAAGTGTTCCGCAGCCCTCGGAAGGAATGGAAACATCAGATTTTTCTAACAACTATATAGCTCTAACAGTTTGAAGTTTTCCATAACTGAACTTTAGCATACAGAGGGTCTCTGCTTACATTGGCCATAGACACGATGAGAGAGCATGGAAGACAAAGGTTATCTTTGTTTTTTATTGAAACAATTCCTCTGCGTTTGGCCGATTCCTCGTTAAACATATTATAATTTTTGCCTTTGCCTCTGCCAATAGGCATTATTACTCTTGTAATACCCAAGCAGAATATTTCCGTATTAAGGCCCGTTGAGTTAGACTGATGTACTGATGAAATAACATTCCAAACAACCTCAGCTGTGACTTCTTTGAATGATTTAAATCGCATCCATCCATCACCCCGGGTAAAGTCTTTGGAACAGAAAGTAAACCCAACTTTATCATCAGCTTCTGTCCCTTTAAAAACTATACCATCATTGACCTCTTTAATCCATCCTACAGGTTCCACATCCTTTGGAATAGGTTTAATTGTAAATTCCAGAGCACGGCCATGAACCCCAAACTTTTCCATCTTCGTCTGGTAATGTAATGATTTTTTTCGTAAGCACTTTTATTAACTTGGAAGTGATCAGACAGAAATTGTGTGATCTAATGAGCGAGACAGCAGCACACCATTAAGAAGCCCGGCGGTCGTCCCTCAAGGGGAAAAATCGTGAGAAGGCCATGTCCAAACACTCCACATACCCCCCGGAATCTTTCAGTTCCGGGTCTTCTTACATTTATCCCGCTGAAGGGAGTTATAGGGATATTTGCTATCAATCAAGTTTTTAGGGGTTTCGATAGGCGCTGTTCTCCCTATATCTCAGTGTCGTGTCTTGGTGTGCCTTTGTCAGTTAGTCTGGTCCTGTGTGGCGGTTGGTTTTGGTTTTTTGTGTTTCCCCCCTCCTCCCCCCGCTCGAAGTTGATCTTCAGTGATATATGCTTCTGGAGATACTCATTACACTTTTGGTTTAATATCATTTAGAAAAAACTATATGATATTGAATGTTTCTGTTTCTGTTTTTAAAAGCATGGGTAAGTTTTGAAACACTACCATCAATCACTTCAATGCCATGAGGTCTTAACCTCTTTCTTGGAATCGGACAGTTTTCATCACAACTATTTAATTGGTACCGGCGAAGGCTAGTAACCCGCGTAAAAGTCTTAGCGCACTTGTTGCATGTATGTTTTTGTTGCCTCCTCGGTCTCTTATGCTTTCCGTGGTCATCTGCTAGGTAATCTATCAGTTCTCTTAGCTGTTGGTAGGGATGGTTCCTCAAGTTTTCAAATATCTGCGTTGCTCTGTCGTTCATGATGTCTAGAACCCTCTTGGTTTCTAGATCTCTAAATAACCATCGGTTGGCAACGTACAAGGGTACGTTGGCAGCCTGCCTCAGGCAGATATTATGTTGGGCTTGAATCTTCTTCCTAGTGGAATCACAGACTTGTCCCACGCCACCGACGCGTAGGTGAGTACTGGTAGAATAACTGCATTAATTAATCTAATTTTTGTTCTTACATCTAGTTTACTACGCCGACCGATTAGTCCTTGCATTTTCGCTCTTGCCCATTTGGCTTTGTTTACCGCATGCTGTGCGTGTTCATTGAAGGTTAGCTCTTGGTCTAGTTTAACCCCTAGATATTTCGCCGTAGAGCTCCATACTATGTCTTGTCCGTACATTTGTAGTTGTCTGTCTGGTGCGGGTCTCCTTTTCTTGAACAACACAGCCTGGTTTTTCTCTGAATTGATCGCGATCTTCCACTTCACACACCATTCCTCCAGATTGCTCAGTGCCTCTTGGAGATAACGAGTTATCATCCTGGGCTGTGTGCTTCTGGCTGCGATGGCAGTGTCGTCTGCGTAAAGGCTTAACACTGTATTTCTAGATTTGGGCTATGTATATAGTATACAGTAGAGGTGATAATACAGCTCCCTGTGGTACCCCTGCTTCCAGTTCACCATATGTCGAGAGGACGTGTCCCATCTTGATACGGAAGCTACTTCTACCAAGGTACGATAGCAGCAATCTTACCATTTCTCTGGAATATCCCATATCGCACATCTTATATATTAATCCCTCATGCCAAACTCTGTCGAATGCCTTGCTTACGTCAAGAAATACAACTCCTGTTGATTGAATTTGGTTGAACCCTTGGGTTATAACTTCCACCAATCTAAGGACTTGTGTTTCGGTTGAGTGTTCAGCTCGGAACCCGAATTGTTCGTCAGGGATGATTTCTAGTCGTTGTGTTTCATCTGTAAGTCTTCTCAAGATTACCCTTTCTGCAATTTTGCTCATAGCTGGCAATAGACTAATCGGTCTGTAGTTTTGAGGAAATTTTATATCTTTATTAGGTTTCGGTATCATGATCACGTCAGCTTTCTTCCATCTCTTAGGAAAGTATTTCAGTCTTAATACTATTGCGGTGAGGTAGACAATAGCTTTCCCCGGCAAGTTTTTGATAGCCCTATTCGAGATTTGGTCGCAGCCAGGTGCCTTCTTCGCTGAGACAAACCTGATTATGTCCCTAACTTCCTCTGGTGAAGTGGGGGTCGTAGTCACGTTTTCCTCTTCGATTTCGTTTCAATAGCAAATTCGACCTCCTCAACAAATCCGTCGTCTTCGTCTTCATGTTGGTTCTGCCTGCACGCCCGTTCCATTGTTCTTCTCATGACTTCTGCCTTGTCTTCTGGGGTGCTTACTAGTCCGTTTTCTCCATGTAGTGTGGGTGTTTGTCTTCGTTCCTCTCTGAGTATTTTTTGTAGTTTCTATGTGCCAGGTTCATGTGGGTCCAGTTTTTGGACGTAGTTGTGCCATTGCTCGCTTCTGTGTGTTTTTAGTTCTTCTTTGACTTGTTGATTCAGTCTATTAGCTATTCTTTTGTCGTCGGGATGTCTGGTCCTATTTGCGCGCCGCCTTGCTCTATTTTTCGACCGTATTAGCTCCCTAAGGGTGTTACTTATCGCTCCGAATCTGCTGTATTTTTCGATTCTTCTTTTCCTCGAACTGGACTGTAGCGCGTTTTGGATCGTTTTCTCGAATTCTTCTGCCAAGTTTATTTGTGGTATGGGACCAATATCATTACCCATTTTCCTTCTGAATGTGTTCCAGTTTACTGTCGTCATTTCCTGTAGGTCTTCAACCGGTCTTCCTTCTCCTACGGTCAGTATGATTGGATTGTGGCTTCCTCCCCCTTCATCGGCCGACACGATGTCGAAGTTAAAGTGGATGTCTTTCAAGACCGCGATGTCTATGACGTCCGGGATTCCTCGTGGGGGGTAATGAGTTGGTTCGTGAGGGTAGATCGTATACTACCCAGTTTATATCCTTGTCTGATTTTTTCATTTCCTCAAAGTATCTGCATGTGCGCCTGTAGTCGTCGATCGTCGACGGGACGATT
The DNA here is from genome assembly GCA_949320105.2 of Crepidodera aurea. Taxonomy (NCBI): domain Eukaryota; kingdom Metazoa; phylum Arthropoda; class Insecta; order Coleoptera; family Chrysomelidae; genus Crepidodera; species Crepidodera aurea. The sequence continues at coordinate 7,258,611 of OX439472.1, read as the reverse complement.
TTTAGGCTGTAACCACCCTTAGCTAATACGGCCTGACTGATGTTAATTTTCCGCGATTTTATTCCCGCTTTCAAGGAATTCCACTTATTTGTTGATTTTAATATTATTGGGCTGATCTTCTCGGGTTTTTCCTGAGCTGGCTTTTCTTGGGCGGGATTTTCCGCTGTTTTTTCTTCTTTTTGTTCTTCTTTTTGTTTTTCTATCCTAGCTTCCTCCCTTATTGCTTTTGATCGACGTTTGTTGCCGTTTGGCCTCGATCTTTTAGCTTTTATTTCAGTGAAGTCATCCTCTTCACTGGAGTTTCCTGTCGAATCTGTTATTGTATCCATATTTTCTGCTCTTCCGCTTGTCTTGTCTTCCTCTTCTTTTTTTCTCGCGGATTGCGAGAATCCTCCTAATTGTTGCTCAAACAATTTTCCCTCTAATTCCTTCCTGGTCTTTCGTTCTTCATCTAACTGCGTTGTTAGACTAAGCACAGCCTCTCCCATTTTTTTCACTTCTTGCAGTAGTTCTTCCTGCATTTTCATTAGTTCCTCGTTCGTTTTTTTCTGTTCCCTCTCTTTAGCATTTTTGTGCTGTCGTCGTCGCCTATACGCGATCGCGATCTGTCTTTTCTCACTTTGGGCTTAGTGCCCTTTTCTAATTCCTCCATTAGACTTTCGTCGCTTTTTTTGTCACTACCTGTA